>CM059599.1:42160000-44660000 GCA_030412105.1 Cyclura pinguis
TGGTTGGCTCCTTCTCTGATCAATTTCTGACATCATGCACCTTTTTAGTTTGGGACTCCTTCACCTCTTAGCTTATTGTGGCAGAAGGAGCTTCTATGCAGTGTGCTGTGCTTTGATCTTTGTATTATGCTCTAAATATAACTTCATGTTTTTAATAGAATTGCAAAAGTGCAAAAATTGTTCATTGTTGTTGTGGTGGTGGTGGTGGTGATGTGTCTTCAAGTCATTTTCAACTTATAGCAACCCTAAGGTGAACCTATCACTGGGTTTTCTGGGGCTTAGAGCATGTGATGTGCCTAAAGTCACCCAGTGGATTTCCATGGCCAAGTGCAGACTCACACCATGGTATCTAGGATTGTAATCCAGTACTCAAACCACCATACCATGCTGGCTCTCACAAAAATAATTTACACTCAGTTAATTCAGCAGGACAGGAGAGAGTAGAGTCTTGAAGGCTCAGGCTTTCCTAAACTCAGCAGCTAAATTCAATGGTTTCTCTGCTTAAAATAACAGTTCTGTGTATTCCTTCTTGTTAATGACTTTTGCCTTTGTAATGTCTGAACATACCCTTTTGACCATGCTGCTCAGCCGTACATATCCTGATTTTCATCTGTGAAATACTGGAGGGTATGATTTTTCCTCTCCCCTACTCTAAGGCTTCTGGCTCTTTTCTGTTGTCAAACAGAGCTTTTAGTCCCTGACAATAGAATCACCCTCATCAAAATCCCTTGCAGAACACACCTGGCTGACAGAAGATGGGTGGAATTACACACAACTAATCAGATTTCTAACAAAGTCATAGAGAGACTGCGTTCTGCTTTCATATTTATTTCACAGATTAATTGACTTGCATGTATTTTGTTGATTCATTGTGTGCCCCCTTTATACACTGTTTCACTGTTGCGACCTGGTATGGTTATTCTACTTCTCTTCAGTTTGAGAATCTGTCTCTTTCACATGTAGCCACGTGTTGCTGCTTCCAAGCACCTAAGACCAGGTTCAAGAGAGAAGGGCCAGCCTAGGAAACGGAACATACAGGTCTGGGACTTTAAAGCCAAAAGTCGTCATGCTATCCTGGTAATATGGCTAACGACCATTACAAGGCCTGCCTTCCCTAAATCAGTCCAATCCTCTTCAAAGCATTATCTGTGTTAGTTAATATCATGAAACCTTCTTGGAAAGAATTCCATGCAGTTGTCCTTGAGGGATAAAGGTAAGAGGAAAGATGTCACCTAACTCGCCTTGGTTTTAGGCAACATCGTTCCTTCTGCCATTGTCCCACAACCATACCCACAAGTTTTGCATTTCTATTGCTATTCACATACACATTCTGCTCATAAAGATCTGTTCCTAGGCACTTCACTCCATGCATCTGATGAAGTAGACTTAGGTCTATGAAAGCTTATGCTACCAACTTCTTTCTCTCAGTTAACCTCAAAAGTGCTACAAGACCCCTTTACATACTAATATTACTGAATGGTTTAAAATGTATTTTAAGAGAAAGAAAACATTTTTCTCAAATTACCATATCTTGTTTTTAGTTTGAATTTTAGACTACAATCCCCCAAATCCACCAATCAGTATAGATAGCTCCAGCATGGGAACTGTAGCACAAAATAATCCCCCCCCCCCCGAACTCTGCCTAAGATACAGAGCTATTGTCTTACACTGGATCAGACCACTTTTCTACCTCATTCAATATGGTATATCCTTGCTGGAATGGTTCTTCATAGCCATGTACTTTGGAAGTTGTTCGAACAGGAGATGGTTGTCCACTGAAGAATGCCACCTCGGAGAGAAAATGGGACATTTTGAAAGGAACTGAAAAAGTGGAATGACAGATGATTAATTGGGACTGTCCCTGCCAAATTGGGACAGTTGGAGAGTATGTAAAATAGGCCATGAGGGCCCCCCAAATGCAGCAAAATGTTCAATCACACACACTCTCACTCACTCACACATACACAGGAAGGCATGCTTGTCCATTTCAGGGCCATTTGGGGACAAAAGAAAAAAAGGGGACGGGGATATGTACTTTTGAGGTGTCAGTGGTGATATGGCCCCCAAATCACTGGAAGTTGCTCATACTAGGCTGAGTGTTACATCGCTCCATGCTGTAAAAGCCAGCAGTCTCTACAGCATGGATGTTCCTTTCCTTTCCTTTCCTTGACATGTGGAGCCAAACAACACCACTGAGTGATCAAGATGGCAAAAGTTATGAATGATTCTGCCCCTTCCTCTCCTTTCCTCTCCTTCCAGGTGAGTTAATTGAATGCAAACTACTTTTGCACTTTAAACTTACTTTGCAGCAACTGAAGTAAGCTAAGGATAAAAGGTGAATGTGGGAGGAGAAGAGAGAAACTGGGACATTTTAAAAGCAGCTATAAAAGTGGCATGACAGAAAGTTAATCAAGACAGTTAGAGTGTATATCTTTGTTGTCGTTGTCATCGTCGTCGTGTTATAGATTAAAACTAGCTAGTGTTAATAAAAACAACATGCAGGATGTACCTGGTGAACTACTTCTGCCCTTTACCCTGCTGTCACATTTTCCTGTGGAGATGGCATCAAGCCTATATGTTTCTAATTAGATCACATGTGTTCTTCCTTACATAATTGTTTTCATAACCCATCGTTATTCTTCTGATTGTTCCATCCCATTATCCACTTAGTCTTGCCTAACGCACGTGTCACAGGAAGAATAAAAAAAAGCTGAATCAAAGGGAAAGCTTTTAATAATAAACAGATGAGGACCTTACCTAAGTACAAACAAGCAGGCCATTTAACATCTTGCCCTACAGCAGGTGACTAGGAGGAGAACATGCTACTAGCATAGTAGCCTAGAAAAGAAAAAGATGTTTACATTGAGTCTCATTTTCATTATAATGAAGAGGCCCTTATTTTGCTTAGTTCTTCTTTAGTCCTAAATATAATCCATATTTTTCTGAAAAAAATTAATTTATGATCTAAAATCTGGAATTGGATAAGATTGAGACATTTTTCTGATTCCAGATTCCTAGAGAAGTGTTTTCAGTTTAAAAAATAGCATTTGTGATTTTAAGTTTTATTAGCATTTTTCCCATTTCACACAGGTCTTGCTTCCCAAACCCTTGCAGAAGTAAAGGGCTCGCTGTACAGTGTTGAGATTAATGGGCTTAATGGTATTATTCTATTCTTCCTTGATCAGATCTCATCTGAGGTACTGTGTCCTATTCTGGGCAGCACAGTTTAAAAAGGACAAATTTAATAAGCCAGAATATATCCGGAGGAGAGGATATCCAGAGACAAGGATCATAAAAGGTCTGGAAACCAACCTCGGAAGCATAGTTGAAGCAGTTAGGTATGCTTAGCCTGGAGAAGAGATTGTTGAGAGATGATAAAGTAGCTATCTTCAAATATCTGAAGGGCTGTTAACATGGAAGATACAGTAAATTTGTCTTCTGCTGCCCAGGAAGGTAAGACCATACCAATGGATTCAAACTGCAAGAAAGGAGATGCTGACTGAACAGTATGAAGAACATCCAATGGTGAGTGCTGTTCACCAGAAGAATGGACTGCTACAGAAGCAATCCTTTATTTGAGATTTATTTTTAATAGATGTTGGGTGGCCATGTTTCAGGGGTGCTTTAGCTACAGAGTATAGTGCAGCCAGGGATAGCACTACATGATTACATAGGTCTCTTGCAACTCTGAAGTTCTATTACTCTTTCTATGACTCTGCAGTTCTATGACTCTTTGATTTGCATGTCACATGGCCTGATTTGCTATGTGTGCCCATATTTTGGCCTAACCAGTTGGGGCATGTTTTTGTCATTAGTTGACCAGGATTCCTAGCTTTCATATAAAAAAAGAAACCAAAGGTGCTTCCATACAAGAATTTTAATGTGTAATCACCTGCCTTCATTTACAGAATTTTTATTTTCTGAGAAGGGTTCCAGTCATTGCACCTTCCATTTGCAGCCCTCCTGTGTATTTCTACCATTTCTTCTGTAATAAGAGGGAAAAAAGGGGAGTATATGGAACAAACTCTGCTAAGGAGGAAAAGATGGAACATCTGCACAATGTCTTGTGATCATTAATGCTAAGAGGTACCTGTCTGGAAACAGCTCAAGTTCCCAGACTGTGATAATCTAGAGGCATGAAGTTAAATATGCAGCCAATATTCCCTTCAGATTTTTGTTCGATGCTTCCAACTCCATTGTTATAAACGGTGACAGAATGACATCATAGAGGAAAGCCTCATTTCATGTGAAAAATATGTTTTTAATATGGCCAATGCCAGTATCCCTATATTGTTGGCTGGAGTTGTGCTTTAGAAAACAGTAGCTTACAAGCACCTTGGAATGGAGTCTGTTGTTAATACTGAAGGTTACTGACACAGCTGATGCCATTTTGTATTGCCTCCCAAATCCCCAAACAAAATACCCTGTAGAGTTCAGCAAAAAGTGACTGATTTCCTCAGGCCCCCTTTCAGCCCACGTCCAGTACTCTGTTTTATACAGAAATATTTCCTTGATTTGCATACAGGTACATTGCCCTTTCTAATGTTTAAAAGCATTTTTTAAAAAAATCTAAGGAAAGATGAATAAAATTTGCATAACTAATAAATCAGCTTGCATACCATGCATAATAAGATTCTCAGATTTGAAGATCAGGACTATAGAAACCTACTTAAGTCAGTGCTACTGAAAGTGGTGGTCATGGGCTGCAAGTCCATAGCAAATTTCCAAGGAATTATGCAGATACGATAATAATATCACACAAGTATGGTTCAGGTGCCTAGCACACTGGAGAAAAAAAATATCAGACCCCAATTTGACATAGCTTGAGAAGTGTTGAGCCAGAGGACCTGTCTGGACCAAGAAAAAAAAAAAACCCTTCCCTCTTTTTTTTTTAAGTGTATTATCTTTTATTGGGCTGTCTCTGGGTTTCCTTTCCAGCTTCAAAAAGAGATAAAATTAGGCAGGATGGTATTTAGTGGACTATTTGACCACTAATGGTCTTTTAATGCAGAACTGACCATTTGACATCTTTTGGCTATTATAGTAATTCTAACAACCTTAGACCTTGAAACACCACCATTAGCACACCTTCACAGTCAAAGAGCACAGATCTTCTGTTTTCACTGCTGTGTCTGAAACAGACTCATAAAAATGCACTTGTAAGTCTTCAGCAATCTAGCATAAGACTTTGGTTGTGATCCCAAATGTTCATACATATACTGAAAGGCTAAGGTTACATTACTCAATTTATTGGAATTTACCACCCAATGCTCTGAAGCCCCATTCAGATAGTATGAATACTGGAAGAATTCACCATATGATCAGAGTTGAGGCCATGACAAATAGCCTCACTTTGCTGTTGCACCACTCAGCAGGCTCATCTCCAGGGGCATCCAGACTTACAGAGTGAATGTCTGTAGCAACGAGGTTTTCCCATTGACTGCTGAACTTGCTGAGGCTTCCACATGGTTCAGAATGCCAATCATAAAGGGTTCTGAAAATGGAAGCATCTATACCACTGGCATTTGTCCTGTTAGTGTGGACGACTACAAATATAATGACTAGAAAGCAACACAACATCAAGGCACTCATGTGATCAGTTCCTCCATTTTTTATAATGCCTGAGCAGCGCTCTAGATACACACAAAACTAGTGTGTTCAATTCTCAGTTCGAGAATGGAGTCATCACACTGACAATACATGCATGTGTAGCTTCTGTGCTGGACTGTGTTCTTCAGCTCTGTAATTTGTGAGAAAACTTCTCACATTTTGAAGTGGAAACAAATCACGTTCTGGCTGCTTGTTACTTTCCTACATAGCACTTGTCTGAAGCTGCCTAGAAGTTTGAGGTCATAGATGTAGTGTCTAGAGCAGGACCAACCCTATTGTTAGGCAGAGTAAGGTGCTTGTAGTATGGTGAATATAAACTTATAAATGAGTCTGAGATGACAGTGGTGGTTGGTGGTTGCAGTGCTGATGTCACAAAAGCATTTGCAATACTTTCTTTTTGGCAAAAGTAGTAATACACACTTGAGTTGTTTCTGGTTGAAAAGCTAGAAACCAGCTGGGAGCTTTCTGGTAGGTAAAATATTTCACATTCTCCAAAAAGAGGTAATTAATTTCCCCTCATTTTCAATTGTGCCTGTCCCATTAGCATAGCCAGAGTAATTCAGTAGGGGAAACAGACAAATGTAACCACAGAGCTGTTAAGACAACATCTTGCAGAACTATGATCTTCAGACCTTTCACACTACAGAATTATAGTGCCATGACCTCATTTTAACATCATAGAAACATCCTATGGAATCCCAGGATTCCACAGGATGTTGCCTTGAAAGTTAAAGTGGAATCACAGTGCTATAACTGTGTAGTGTGATAGGGCCCCTATTCACATGAATCTCACTGTGCACATTTTTGGGTATATCTTTCCATTTAGATCAACTAAAATAACAGCTCAAGCATCTTAATAAGAAAAATAATCTTCAGAAACATAATGAGGGAGAGGGCAGCAGGAGATCCTTAAAGTTAATTTATTTTACTCCATAGCCTAGCATACAAAAATGCTGAGGCCAATAAGGAAATCGGGAACCTGAAAAAGGAGATCTGAAAGGCACCTTTATGAAAAACAATTGATTTGCTTCATTTCATTGAAATGGCTGGTGCTTTGATGGTTCATATTTACAATAGCTTGTCCTGTTCTTCAGTGGAGTTGATATGTTGAAGTCCTTAGAACCATAAACTTGATCAGAACTTCCTGGGTAATAAACAGCGAATTGAAGATGTTGGCCCCCTCCTCACAATGTTACTGCAAGCCCAGCTGCGTGCCAATTTGTAGCTAAAGACATCAAGAAATGTGTTCTTCATGCTCAAATGCCCTTGGAAGTTGAAAATAGTTCCTGGAAGCTCAATATGCAAACTGGATTCAGAGCCTGAAGAATTTAGAGAGGAAAAAAAAGTACACACATACAGAAAAACATAACACCCTGACCTTCCCTGACAAAGGGCAAAGCTTGGACAAATCTATTACTATTACAGACAATGGGGGAGCTTTTCAGAGCTCAAAGTGCAATGCTTATTCTGTCTCTTTCGCTCCTTTGGCAGAAAGTTCAAAGAGTAAAACTGGAGGACACTAATTGCACATACAGCTCTCCTTTTAGATGGGAAAAACAAATATGCACATATAGATTGAACAAAACCAGGGTGGAAACGTTCAGAAGCCAACAGTATTGGGATCGGGGAGTAAAAAAGGAAAGCAGAAGCAATATGTAGGAGAAAAGGAAAAAAGTGCTTTCTCTGCTAGTCTCTCTGCATCTGAATCTAGCATTAGATTTTTAGTATTAGGTGATACCAAGTGCAGTTCTTTAATATTCTATTTTCCACAGTGTCTTGAAATGGAATGTCCCTCGTTTTTCAGAACAAACATGATCCCTGATCCTATCATTGTCATCTTTTTACTGTTTCTGGATGGCTAGTTAACTAAACTTCTGATTAAGTTAACAGAAAAGATAATTTAGAGAAGGTCGAACCCATTAATCCAGTAAAAGAGAATCAGAAAAGTCCTTTTTAGGGGCTCTATAAACATACTCCCTATTGAGTCTGTTTAACATTTCCCAACAGTGCATTATGGGATGTCTTTTTCTCTATAATTACAGGAGTGACAATGCTGTGACCCTCTATATGTTGCTACACAACTTCTGTCATTCTTCATCTTTTGGTGTGCAGCTGATAGATGTCCAGGCATACTTAGAGTATATTTTCACAGGAAACACCTTCTGTTGGCTCAACACCTCCTATTATTGTTATAGTTATTTATATCCTTCCTTTTTCCCAGTTCAGGACTCAAGGTAGTTTACAACAGTTTAAACAAATGTAACTAAAAATTCACCTCATATAAACGTTAACCATCAATAAAATTAAAACCAGTTAAAAACCTTCATTAAAAAACAACAGAGAATACACACATTATGCAAGGCCTGTTGCTGTTAAGTAATCAGTCTTCAAAAGCCTGCTGAAACAAATTAAAAAGTTTACCTGCCTGCAGAAAGATGTCAAGAGGAATGTCAGTTTAATTGCTCTAGGAAGGGAGTTCCAGAGCCTGGAACATCCAGCATGTGTTCCTAACCTGTGAGGGTGGTAGGTGAGAAAGAAGGGGCCATGGCTAATGTGCTGACATGCAGGGGACAGAGTGGCGCACAGGTTTTGTACAAATGATTGCATTAAAGTCAAAATTCAACAGTCATGTCTGGAGGATTTCTGATTATTCAGATAAGTGCTTGGGAACAGGTATACTAATTGCTATGATGGCATACCACCAAGCACAATATTATATTGTCATCAAAGAAATAATATACCACCATCTCAAAGTTATGTTCTGGAATGACGTTTTTTTTGGTTGGGATGGATTTGGAAGTTAGTGAGCCAATCTCCTTGTTATCACATCACATATATGCTGATTATCATGCGATCATCCCCAATGTGTTTTGCATTCGTCCATTTTCATCAGTTGGGAAAGTGCCCTTTAATGTTCCATTTTCTAGGACCTTAAAGGGAGCTGGTATTCGGATATCATCACACGATGGATACACAGATTAACGTTCCTAGGACTTTCACTGAATATCCATCCTGCCTGGTCTAGGATCTTTCTTCCACCCTAAGGTGTATTTTTGCAGTATCAGTACAAGGGTGTCATTCTGCTAGTGGTGTTAGCCTTTGCAGTCCTGGAGCTTGTCCTGGTAGAACTTCCTTCTTAAACGTACCACATCCCATAGACAAGTGGCAGCAGAAAGCTCAGTTTTAACATTAGTGGATTTTCGTCTGATTTATACCCTGATATCTGGTGCTCTCATAGAGTGCTCCCCTGTTAGCCCAGCCTATAATTAACTGGTTCTTTGCAAAGAAGTGAAACCTGGGGCCCTTCATGTTCCCTCTAATTGTCTCAATTTGTCAGAACATTTCAGATTAATCTTCTGTTGTCCTATTTTTTCATCTGCTTTTAAAATGGAACTATTTCTCTCCCCTCCTCCCACTTTCTCCCTTGGCCCTCAGCTTACTTCTATTGGTGTAAACAGAGTTCAAAGTGCAAAAGTAGCTTGTACTCAATTAACTGAGGAGCAGGAGGAGGAGGATCTTGCTCTTCCCAGTGAGGTTGAGCAAAAGCAAACTGCTGCAGCCTCTCCTAGATTGTGGGTTTTCCCTGATTTATAACTTTTGCTATCTTGGCCACACTCTGATGTTGCTTGGTTACACACATCCCAGTTTTCATCGGTGAAATGGTGGAGTTTATGCTTTCACGCTATTTGTTTGTTTGTTTATATTCCACCTTTTTCCTAACACAGAATTCAAAGAGGCTTTCAGTCATTTAGAAACACAGTACACCTGAAAGAGCTACTAATACACAAGTTAAAACACAATTAAACCTGAGTTCTATTTAAAAAAAAAACGTAAGTTAAAATATATTAACATAATAAAATGTAAGTAAAGTAGAAGCACAACACCACTCATTCAAAGCTCCATCTTCCACAACATAGTAAAAATCAAAAGCCACCTAAATAAAACTCTGTTTCCACTTTAACTGCCATTGCAATATCCTATCGAACCCTTGGATCTGGAGTTTGGTGAGACACTAAAGCTCTCAGTGACAATTCTAAGTACCTAAACTGCAAACTCCAGAATTCCATGGGATGTTGCCATGGTAGTTAAAGTGGAATCATAGTGCTACAACTGTAGAGTTATAGCATTATAGCCTGTTTCTGTGGAATCTTGTCAAAGGAACCCTTGAGCCCCTTGGCCAAGTGCAATTCTTCCTTTTTATTAAAATAGTTCACTTTAAGACTATTAATTCAGCATGCAGTGGTTCTCCAGGGTTCTAAGTAGGATTGTTTCCTAGCCCTACTTGGAGATTCTTAGCAGTCTCTGGTGATCTACTGTCTAATTATTAACCATGTCCAGACTAGCTTAGCTTTCAAAATCAGACAAGGTCAGGATTGTTTAGGATACTGTAGTGCTAAATAATGAGATCGGGGCCTACTGTCACTACAGAATTGTTAGCAACAATGGGCAAGTTTCCCTGGAGCACAACATAGCCAAAAGTTACACATCAGGAGATTCAAAGAAAAATCTTTTATTCAACCCAGGCTGAAACCAAGAGATGTCCAGGGGAATCCCAAATCAGATATCCGGAACAAAGAGATGCACATTATTAGGAATTAGCATACTAAGTTACGTAAGACCTGGTGGGCTTCAGGTGTCAGGGCATGTGCTTTGTAACCCCCCTAACACATCAGACGCTTGGCACCTGTCAGTTGTTTATCCAAAATGGGGTCTGCTTACATTCCTTAATGGGGCAGGGGGAGGCTGGCACTATTGGCTCCTTTGTTATCTGCAATATGCATTCCATTTTCCATGTCTCTATGTCTCCCAGGTCAAGCTGTTGCCTCTTCAAAACTGATATACTAATTTACTGGTGCCTCTGTTAATAACAAAGCATAGTAGTAACTCAAAGGGCACTGGGAGAAACTCTTCAGAGGCCTGGTCTTGATTCCTTTCTACTATCTTATACTACTCGAAGTCACAACATTCTCAGGCTTCCAACCTTCTCCGTCAGAATCATTGCTCTCCTATTCCACTTCAGCTGTCGTGGCAACATACTATGGAATCCTGGGATTGGCAATTTAGAGAGGGGTACTTAGAATTCTCAGCGTGGTCCAATAAGAAATCTCCAGTGAGAAACCTCAAAGTGTACAGAATACTCAGTAAGCACAGAATAATGTTGATGTACTTTGTTTTCTTGCTTGCTGGTTTCTTGGATTGCTTGCAGACAGAAAGGAAGATCACCTCAAGAGAAATAGTATGAAGTTCAAAAATATCTTCATCTGCAACCCTGAATTACAAATCAGTGACTGCCTACAGTACAGAATTAAATGTGTTTAAACCTTCATTCCTTTTCTCAGGGTACTTTGGGAAGCGCAGTTGAAGGGAGTGTCCTACGGCTCCCTAGCATAGAATTCTAAGTATCTCACTATACTACGGTTCTCCAGATTCTGTAAGATGGAGCCACACTAATTACACTGCAGATAAACTTTAACTCAATGTTTCCAAAACTCTGGTCTTCCAGGTGTTTTGGACTTCAGCTTCAAGAATCATTGGTCATTGGCCAAGGCAGATGGGACTTCTGGGAGATGAAGTCCAAAACATATGGAGGCATAGAGTTTGAGAATCACTGTCTTAACTAATTGCTATGAGCATGCTACTTTACTTTATTTTTCTGTGTGTGGGACCCACTTGTTTGTGTTACCTATTGTAATGTCCATAGGTGACTTTTAGAAATGATCTCATGGGTGCACATATGTGGAAATCCACGGCAGAAATGGTCATCTGTTCCTTCCAGCATAAAGTACAGTCTAGATTTCAGCCAGAACCAGCTCACAGACTCATCACAAAGATAATATATTCTGGTATAACTTTTGTATGTTTATTATATCCCTACAGAATAGTTACTGGGGGCAGGGGGAATCATATCATGAGCACAAAATGGTATGACAGACGAGGCCTTTTGTCTTAAGGGCATGTTTATATATTTATAGTAATAGATCACAATCATTATCTAACAATGTCATTTGTCGCTGTAGCATTTTTGGCAAGCCATTTCATTCTGGATATCTTTTAATGAAGAATTTCAATCGTCTTTATTCTAGAGCTTCTACATTATAACTTTCACCAACAATAATTGTTGCAAATAAGCAACAGATCTGGAAAAAGTATCTGACTTAAGTAATTTAGGTTGGTGGGGTTGGAAAAGGTTAAAAGTACGGAGGGAACTCAGGGCACTGAGATGACTTTGGAAACACAGATCAAAAACAAAGAGACTGGAAGTATAATTAACTCCATTACTGCTCAGTCAAATGAAAACATCCGTGACACCCTTTCTTATTTATGACAGCAGCAAATAGCTCTATTCTCTGGCTGGTTATTGCTGTAGGACAGCATTGGTTCAACGGAAGATGAAATGGAAACAAGCCTGGTAATATTTATGTCACTAAGATCAGGTTATAGATACAAGATTTATGCAAAAGTTGTATTTTAAAGAATCCTCAGTAGCTTTTTTAATGTCTTCATTTCACAAACCCTTCCCAATAGTAAACAAAATAGCTTTAGATCCAATTTTGCATGCAATATTATGGAATTATAGTGGCCCTTGTCTAGTTGACTGCTGCTGCATTTCGATTATAGGACTATTTGGCCAACCTCTATAATCTAACCTTCCCCTTCTCCACCCCCCACCTGGATTTAAAATGGGCTACTTATATTTATGTTACAGTTATAATTTTAGTAGGCAAATGCCTTCTAAATTAGTAGGTGCTGAATTTATATGAACGTACTGGAACCCACTTAGTATACAAAAGGCCCGTCTTGGGTAACATTCCTTGAACAGGAGCCAAAGATTAAAGAGCAGAGACTTATAGGTCATTCTCTCCCACTGTTAGCTGATCTCATTATATTGTCTGAGGGTTGCTCTATTGCCATGTCTGGTACTAACCTGGATTTAAAAAGCATCCGTAAGATTGCAAACTGTACATATTTGGTGAGAAACTGCACCTGTGGAACTTGAGGATAGAACTTGGAAACTTTTTTGTTCTGCCACTTCCAGAATCTCTCATTGACCATACTGATTGCAAAGATTACAGGAGCTGCAGTCTAAAAATGTGTCTTTTGCAAGTGATGTTTGACAGATGTATCAGATTGTTTCCCCAAAACATGGACTACTGGATACTGCATTCATGCTAGGTAATGATCACCAAAATTTTGACATGATGAAACAGAAGAGTTAATGGCTGGTTAAGAGACTGAACTGACCACTTGAGGTCAAATGCTATGTATGCCATGAACTCACTAGATGGCCACTAAGAAATCTGATAACACTCAAGTTTCATCTTCCATCACTAGCACAGAAAAGATATCACTCACCAATATAACTCACAGAGATATGTAAGTAAGTAATTAATTGGGTAGGTCAACTGAACCTGTTCACATTTTGAAATTATATGGGAAAAGATTTCTTGGTTGGACTGCATGGTTGTGTTCCTTTACCCCAATAATATGTATGCCAGACATGTGAATGAGCCCTACAGGCATTCATAGGCGTATAGAGTTGCTCCACATGAGAGAAAATCTTGATTGGCCCAACAGTGCCAGGACTGGCCCAGACTGCTGTTCATATAGTTTAACTCAAAACATATGTAGTTCTCTTTATGGAGACATCAAACATGTAGCTGTCAACACTTACCTACCACATATGTATCCCCTATATAACTCTCCAGTACATACTATTTGCTGTTAGTCAGACAGGGATAATATGGTTAAGAAAGATAGTGGCCAACAGTCCTATTGCTGTGGTGTGACCATTTACTTGTGAAATTTGCTTCGATGATAGCAGATTCTTCCTGCAGGAGTGGACGGTACTTTAAGATAGTCCAAAATTTCATTGCAGGGCAGAGTTCTGGTGGGGCAATGTCCTTATCTCACAGCTACACCCTGATAGATGGGCCAAAATGCACTTGGTGAGGCATGTTTGGTTTGGTGGGTTATTTTCCTCCCAAGTTACACTATCAGGGACAAGTAGACATAGACGCTTTTAAAATTCATTATTAATCCTCTCATTACGGCTCTAGGAGGTCCGTATGCAGACATCAATTGGAAGAGAGTCCCTGTACCTTTAATTAGATGTCCAGAACGGGGGAGCGCATCGGGTGTAGCTTCCTCATTCCTGTATGCCAAGCTGCAGCTGCTGCTCATACTTGCCCTGCTGCATAGCTATTCAAGGTACAGGCAGACAGACCCTTTTCTTTTGCACTGCTTGCCTTATGGATTTATGGTAAAATATCGAGCTCTGTTGTCTTGTGATAGCATACAGACATGCTGACATTAGCAAGAGAAAAGCAGCTTTCATTAACAATCTCTATAACTTGGTTATTTATGTTACTGCCTGGGACTACAATGTTCACCGCTGTGAATGCAACAGTAATTAAAATGATGTAATGTATACATAATGAGTGTGTGGTTTACTACACTTGAGGGGCTGTAGGGTTTATGCATATCCAGAAAATATTTTTAAACCCCCTCCACACACACACACACACACACACACACACACCTAGATTCAGCTGTCTTTTCAAGCAAAATCTTTTAGACAGATTCTAGTGGAGTGTGAGCACACACACACACACACACACACACACACACACAAACATATAGAGACCCTAATCTCATAAAACCTCTAAAGGGGGATTTCATGGGGACTTGATAATTTATAATACTTCTGCAGGTTTCAATTATTCAGACGTTCATATCCCAACAAATTGAATAATGAATAGAATAATGAATTGAACCCTGACAAGATGATAACAGAAAATATCATGAGCAGTCACCACACAACGGAGCCTACGTATGGCAGGGGGGGAGGAGAAAAGAAATAAGCCTCTATGAAGGACTTTCTCCCAAGTCCAAACAGTAGACAAGGTGAGGATGTGTTTAGAACTTAACCAACCAGCATTAAAGGCACAACCTATAAAACAATATATTTGATGGTGACTAATAATGACTCAAAATCTCAAATAGGATAGCCTGTTTCTTATATGGATGTCTGTTATGCCTTTCATTATTGGTTTGGCCATGGTGAGAGAGAGGATGCAAAAGAAAGGCCATATAAATCTTTAAACACTATTGCTTCAGGCTTAGCCTTGGAGGCCTGTTGAGACTGTAGCAATGCTAAAATACACATGGTCTTAACCATATTTAATACCTTTTGATCGACAGAGTAAGGCAGAAGCTTCTGTTTAAAAAAAACTCTGATAAATATATTTCTCAAGAAAGTATGATAAGCAACACATAGATGTATCTCTAAACCAAATATTAGAAGATGAAGGGTAGAAGTCCTTCACGTAATCAGAATAGTTTGCACCCAGAACTGAATATTAGAGTATTCCTACTCTTGTCGAGAAAAAAAAAAGGAAATATATTATCTCCATATAACAAAATAGGCAGTACCTGAATATTCTCTTGAACATTCAGGCTTTGTATGTGTTACAAGGACATCAGGCTTTGTATGTGTTACAAAGACATAAAACTGGGAAACGAAAGATACCAATACAGTTCTGACAATTAACATAGCTTCAACCCAGAAACTGATTTTAAGATTGTTCTTGTTGTGTGCCTTCAAGTCATTTTTGACTTATGTTGATCCTAAGGCAAACCTATCATGGGTTTTTGGGGGGGACTGAAAATGTGAAATGCCTAAGATCACCCAGAGGGTTTCTATGGCCAAACATGGAATTGAACTCTGGTTTCCAGGGTCAAAGTCCAATGTTCAGACCCCTGCATAGGCTGGACCAAGAAAAGATAAGGCATCAGGGATGAAACCTGGATAGAGAAGGAAAGAGGATGACAGAAGTGTTGGGGATGATAGGAGTTTCAGCCCCACAGAAACGCAGCGGAAAAGCCAGAGGTCAGCGAGCCAACAGCAGCAGCCTTGTTCCCCAGTAAGGATACTCACACACAGAGGAGTTTCTTCCAAACAGGAGGCACTTTATCTTGCAGCAAAGTTCCATTATGTACAAAACATGGAACAGACAGACAAAGGCTTGCACCAGACACCCGTTAGGTCAACAGACAAAATACATACTGGGGATTGCTTTCTTATATACATATCTACAACCAATCAGGTAGAGGTTTGCACACCTCCCTCTACCATCTGCACACGACCCCAGTTTCTTATGCAACCTTGCAATTACCCACAGCTGGGGCACGACGCAACATCTTTGCAGTGGGCTGATCATTTTCCCAGGGTTCCCTGCCTGGAATCCCTGACACGAAGGGTATAATTTTTGTCCCACACATAGCAGCAAGAATGTTTTAAAGAATTGCTGAGGGGGGTTGAGTTTTTTGGTGTAATATTTTTTTTATTTTATATTCATATACCTTACCATCTATCATGGGATCCCTGGGCAGTTTATAATAAAACCAATTTAAACAGTGTAAACCATTTAGAATTTAAAACAGTATAAATAATTCAAACTTTCTGAAAACACATATAACAACGTAACCACGGTAAAATTGTTTAAATACCATGTATGTATAGATTTGTACGAAATCAATTAGGCCTCAAAGACTTTGAGAAAAAAAATGTTTTAAATTGGCATTGGAATGAAACCAGTATCAGCACCAATCAGGCCTTCAAGGAGAGGGCATTCCACAACTGTGGTGCTACTATCGAGAAAATCATCTTCCATCTCCTAACAATTATGACAAAATGTTTAAAAGTGTTTCCATGATTATGAGGCAGACACACACATTTCAGTGAAACTTCCCTGAAGAACAGAAGGGGGAAAAATGACCTTCTAGGATACTTTTAACACTAAATGTTTCTTCAAACTTCTTTGGGGGGAAAAAAAGTCTTCTCTTGATAACTGGTGTGAGGAATGTATCTGTGATTGTTGCTTTGCAATCATTTTCAAAGATATTTTGAAACCTTTTAAGGGGAACTCTATATAGGGAGAAAAACATCCCATTTTATCTTTGGCTTCTTTGGAAAGCTCAGCTTTTTGTCTAGTGGCTTCTTTAAAGCAATAGATTTCTGTTTTTAAGAAGCCACCATGGATAATGAAGAGCCCTTGGCAAGACTGCTGTGCAGTTCTACTTGATAAGCCCTTTGTATTGTTTTGGTCAGTCTTCATCATCTTACTGACTTTGCCTACATGCAAGCCTTATTTTCATAAAAGAATACTTTTTTTAAAAAAATCAGCTTTTCAAAAAAATCAGCCTTTTATAATCATTTTACACAGACATTATTCTTTTAAATTTTTCTTTGGTGAGGATTTTGCTTTCAGAATAAACGACTTTCAATTCCTTACCTGTTACGATTGATTCTAACCTTTCTTGGTTACTTTAGTCAAGTTTCTCTTATAAGGAAATACATGTTTTTCCAGCATTCATAATGATTTGGTTGGGTGCTGTGTGGAACGTGGTTTCATGATAAATTATGAGATGATGCTTAAAGTAACTCACATAAAAAGCATATAGGGTGTTGTGTACCCCCACACTAGAAGTGGAGGTCCACTTGTTTGAATACACCCAACACACTATATAATTGCATTAAGAAAACCTTGAAAGTATAAGTTACAACATGGCAAACGTGGGGCTGCTGTCCTTAAGTTTGTCTCGTAACCATAATGGCTATGTGAGAGGGGAGAGGTGACAATGAGAAGAGGGTGTATAGCTTTCCCAGCCTTCAGAAGTCTCCTCCCCAGCAACATTAAACCCATTTATTTCTTCCTAGCTGGATTACAAGAG
The DNA here is from genome assembly GCA_030412105.1 of Cyclura pinguis. Lineage (NCBI taxonomy): Eukaryota > Metazoa > Chordata > Lepidosauria > Squamata > Iguanidae > Cyclura > Cyclura pinguis. The sequence continues at coordinate 42,177,344 of CM059599.1, forward strand.
TGGAAATAAATGTTTCCAGGCAAAAGTAGAGTTTGCATACAATATATAACAAATAGTTGACAGAAAATGTTAAATACTCCCTGCTGCTAATTCTTCCTTACACATGCCTCTCATGCCTGCCTTCACATTACCTCGGTAAAAATATATTAGGGATCATGTGTTTGTTAAGGTACTATATAGTTTTGCAGTTAGCATATCCTCCAGCATTTCACAGATGAAAACCAGGACTTGTGTGTCCAAGCAACATCAACATGTGGTCGGGATGACAAAAGTCATTAAATGAGGAAGAACAAATAAGCTAGGAGAAGCTGCAGCAGCTTGCTTTTGCCTTATAGGGAAAGGCAAAATTCCATCCCTACCTCTCCTGCCCTCCAGCTGAGTTAATAGAGTGCAAAGTACTTTTGCACTTCCGACTCAGTTTGCAGCAAGTGAAGTGTGCTGAGGACAAAGGGGGCAAATGGGAAGAGAAAAAAACTGGAACATTTTAAAGACAGCTGACGTAGTGAGACAACAGAAGATTAAGTGGAAAGGTATGAGTTAAAACCAGTATTTTCAAAGTATTGCTCCAAACCAGATGCTTCATAGTCTTTTTCACACAGCGCATTTACAGCACTTTGAATCCCTTTTAACTACCATGGCTGCACTGAGTGGAATCCTGAGGTTTATAGTTTAGTGAGAAGTAAAAGCTCTCTGGCACAGAACTCTAAATGCTTCACAAAACTGTAAATACCAGGATTTGATAAGATAGAGCCATAGCAGTCAAAGTGTTATCAAAGTGCTGTAATTTCGTAGTGTGAAAAAGGCATGGGGAGATGAATAAACTATTTCCAGGTGGGGAGTACATGGTTCCTCTTTAACACAGAGGAGCTGCAGGACAGGATGGAAGAGCTGCTTGGTTATTGTGAATGATGGCAGTAGCAAAGTTCCTTAGATGCCACCTAAGTTCAGAACAGCTTATAGGTAGGCCTTACATCTCCAGGGTTAGGAAATCCTGTAAAGGATGATATAATGGCATATCCAATTGTTACTGCCCTGGCTAGTCTGAGCTTTGGGGATATTAAAAGATATCCTCTTGATATCATAATTGGGCTTCACTTCTCTATTCCTCTCCACGTGCTTGCAAGGCCACCGGACAAGCACGTAAACAAGCTTGGCCATTAATAGCCGTAATATTCAAACTACAATACAGGCAGGCCAGAAATAGCTGACTCACTGCTTTAGGAGACCTCCAGGCAAGTACTCTAATTAGGTATGCACACAACTTACAAAAGAGCCTCTGCCCCGCGATGGCAGCTTGATGGGTAACCTATACAATAGTCAAGTACTCTGCGTTTGCATACTGGCTACTCTATTGAGAACTGCTACGATAACTCAATCATTCAGATTCTGACCTTTCGGAGGCTTTGTCTCCAACTCCAAATCTATTGTTTTCCTCCAAGTACGACATAGCCTGCAGTCACAATTCTCCTTATAAAAACCTTTGATCCCGAGACCTTCCTCGGATCGCTCCCGAGTTTCATCCCACCTTGCTGCGGCTTTGCTTGCGAGCCTCCCCTCAGCTCCACGTGCTGAGCTACATCGCACCCCAGCTTCGCTCTCTATTTTTCTGGGCTCCAGGACAGGTGAAGTATCACCCAAACCAGAGATCCCTCTAAAAATCCCTCTATACCACTCCAACCTTTATTTTCTTTAGTTATCTTGTATGAGTGTGTCGCATACACTGTTTTGCCTGTATTTAATAAACATCATTTATTGTTTGAACTTTTGTGTGCTCCTTGACTCGACCCGACCCCGTAGACGTAGGGTTCCAGATCTCGCTACGTTACCCTGCCTCTCGTAATGCTAAGCAGTGCTCTGAGCTAATTTTCCCCACTTTTTGTTGAGCACATTTTGGTGTCCCTCCCGGGACCCCCAGTACACAGGGTAAGACAATACAGATAGACAGTGCCCAAATGGCTGTAGAAAGATAGAAGATTTGTGTCTCTTTTTAAAAAAATGTTTTTTGTATTTAAATGTAAGTGCAATATTTTAATCTCTTTATTGTGCATATTAGAGATGCTATCCCCTCGAAGAACCTGGTATTTTTATTAGGAACTATTATGTGTCTTATCAAATGGCCAAATATGTCAAGTTAACCCTGATAAAGAGAGAAACTTCTAATCTGTCTGGTGATGAAATATAATCTCAGACCCATTTTGCATTTTTTTAAAAATTATCAGATCAACTATTTTATCTTTATTACGTTTGGATATGAGATTGGTTTGTTTTTTATGGTTGTATGCAAAAGTTTGTTTTGCTAAGACAAAACAAACTCAACTTGTTTCAAAAGCCTTTAAATATAAATATATACTAACAAAAAAGTATGCATTTGTATGCCTTCAAGTCACCAAGGTGATCTCATGACTTTCTTATGGTTTTCTCAGGCAAGGAATACTCAGAGGTGGTATGCCATTGCCTTCCTCTGAATATAGCCAACAATACTTGTTATTCCTTCCCAGTCTCCCACTCAAGTACTAATTAGCCTGTTCCTGCTTAGCTTTCACAGTCAGATGGGATTGTAAGTGCGTGCTGAAAAAAAAAAGGGGGAAAGAAAGACCAGAGTTGGTTCTCCTTTGAATGTGCAATTCTGATTTCTTATTTATTTATTCATTTCACTTGTATGCTGCCTTTCTCCCAGAGTGAGACTGCAGGTGGAGTCTAGAAAGAGTCAATTAAAAAAATTGAAGAATGAGAATTTTGAAAACAAAATTCCCACATTAAACAATTTAAAAGCCATACAAGAATTTAAGGAGATAAATAAATAAGGCATTCCAATAAGAGCTTCCCTGCTTATACATTAAAAGCCTGTTTAAACAAAATGGTCTTTGCCTACTGGTGAAAGGAAAACAGAGAGTGGGCCGGCCTACCTTCCCATGGAAGGGAGTTCCAGCAAGTGGGAGCAGTCACTGAGAAGGCTTTCTCCTCTGTCTTCACCAAGCATGACTGTGATGGTACTGAGAAAGAGGCTTTTCCCTGCAGATCTTAATATTCTGGTAAGTTTGTATGAGGAGATATGGTCTTTCAGATAGTCTGGACCTAAGCCTCATAGGGCTTTATAGGTCATGACCAGCACTTGTGCCCAGAATCATGCCCAGAAATAAAGCAGTAGCCAGTGAAGCTGTTTTAACAAGGGAATTATATGCTCCCTACTGCTGGGAAAATTCCAGCATTCTCTCTCCCCCCCATCTTGTTCTTAAGAGCAACTGGGCATAGCTAGCATAGGGCTTCCTTCCTCATTTGCATGCCAAAGCTCCACCATTTGCCTTTCTGTCATTTAACTGCATGATCATAAATACCTTTGGTGTTCAGGTGATCAGATCATGTGACCCAGAACAGTTGTTTGGGTCATCAGTCTTATAAAAGAATGAGACCCCCTCTGCTCCTCTCTCCTCCATTTTTGCTTCCTCTTCCTCCTCTCCCACCATGCTTCGCATCTCCATCAGAAGATGATGAGTTAAGACCAAAGCTACTACTATTCATAAGCTAGTTAGGTTGTAGGCTCCCCAATACATATGTAAATGTAGAAGCCATTAGTAAACTTTTCGAAGTCTGTAAACTGAAGCTGCCTGCATTCGTTTTATTTCTTCAGTCAGTTTGAGATCAGAAAAGCCATACACAAATTTAGACATGCTTCTTCTGCTACTCTGCTAAAAAGGAGGCTGAATCCTGACAGTTTTAGCTTCCGTAGAATTTCCAATAGGGCTAACACCCTGGGAAACTCTCATTTCTAACACCTACAGAAAGCCAATGTGGTGTAGTGGTTTGGGCATTGGCCTATGACCCTGGAGACCAAGATTTAATTCCCCACTTGACCATGGAAATCACTGAGTGACCTTAGACATGTCACACACTCTCAGCCCCAGAAAACCCAATGATAGCTTAACCTTAGGGTTGCCATAAGTCAGAAATGATTTGAAAGCACACAATAACAACTATATGCTCCCTATAACTAGCCCCAGTCATCATTCTGTCTGCAACATTTTGAATCAGCTGAAGCTTCTGAATAGTTTCCAAAGGCAGCCCCATGTAGAATGTGTTACCATAGTCCAACTGAGATGTAATCAACGCATTTGTCAATGTAGCCAAATCTGACATCTCAAGGAACAGGCACAACTGGTTCACAAGTTTTAGCTGTGCAAATGCACTCTTGGCCACTGCTGAAGCCTAGGCATCCAGACTCAGAGTTGCGTCCAGGAGACCACCCAAGCTGCAGGTCTGAGATTTCAGAGGGAGTGTAACCGCATCCAGCACAGGCAAGGTCCCTATTCCCTGATCTGTCTTTGACTGACCAGGAGCACGTCTGTCATGTCTGGATTAAGGTCCAATTTGTTTGCCCTCTATTACTGACAAAAGGTATTGGTTCAAAACTGAGACAGCTTCCTCAGAAACAGATAGAAAGGAGAAAAGAGTTGTGTGTTATCTGCACATTAGTGACACAAACCTCCCAAACTCCAGATGACCTCTCTTAGTTGTTTCATGTATATGTTAAACAGCATGGGGGGACAAAGCAAAACCCTGAGGGACCCCACAGGCCAGCACTAGCTTCTGAATTTGTCCTTCCAGGAAGAACAGGAACCACTGCATAACAGTGTCCCCAAGTCCCAACCCTGAGAGACAGTCCAGAAGGATACTATGGCCAATGATATCAAAAGGTACTGAAAGGTCGAGCAGAACCAACAGGGACACACTCACCCCAGGCAAGTTCCCTGCATAGGTCATCCGCTAAAGAAACCAAAGCTGTCTCCATCTCATAATCAAGCCTGAGGCCAGAACAAAATGGATCTAGATAATCTGAAACTGCTGGAGCTTACTACATGCTTCAGAATCTTGCCCCAGAATGGAATTCTAGAGACTGGCCAATAATTATTCAGAATATGGGATCCAGGAAGGCCTTTTTTGAGCAATGGCCTCACCCAGCCTCTTTTAGGCAAGGTTCCCTTGCTGCAATGAGGCATTCACCACTCTTCTTCCCCCTTGGCCATCCCACTCTAGTTGCTTTTGATAGCAACAATGGGCAGGTTTTCCCTGGAGTGCAAGCCAATAAGTCACATACCAGTGGGAGATTCAATATTTAAAAAAAAAAAAAAAAAACCACTGAATCCCTGCTCTGCCATGGAAACCTACTGGGTGACCTTGGGTAAGTTACACACTCTCAGCCCCAGAGGAGGGCAAAGGTAAACCCCCTCTGAACAAATTCTGCCAAGAAAACTCCATGATAGATTTGCCTTAAGATCACCACAAGTCAGAAATGACTTAAAGGCCCACAACAACAACAAACAAGTTTTTACGCATGTGATTTTTCAAAAGCATATTGGAATCATGGGTAGCAAGTTGTGAAGTTCTTGTCTATCTGGCATAATTAACATTGACAGTTTTCTACTCAACTAATTGACTTATAAAGTTTGCTTACTCTTTTAAGGGGTATTGACATGCTGTAATATGTCCAGAAAAGGGCACCCATGGAGATAAAAGGTCTGGAAACCAATGCTATATGAGGAATGTGGGTCAAAAGTGTGATGCAGCAGCCAAAAAAGCCAGTGCTGTTCTAGGCTGCATCAACAGGAATATAGTGTCCAGATCAAGGGCAGTAATAGTACCACTCTATCCAGCTTTGGTCAGACTTCACTTGGAATACAGTGTCCAGTTCTGGGCACTATAGTTCAAGAAACATATTGACAAGCTGAAATATGTTCAGAGGAGGTTATCCAAGATGGTAAATGGCCTGGAAACCAAGCCCAATGGGAAGCTCTTAGGGAGCTGGGTATGTTTAGCTTAGAGAAGAGGAGACTGAGAGGTGATATGATTGCCCTCTTTAAATACCTGAAGGGTTGTTTGGTAAAAGATGGGCTGAGCTTGTTTTTTGCTGCTCCAGAGACTAGAATAACCCATAGATTCAAATTATGAAAAAGAGATTCCACTTAAACCTTAGGAAGAACTTCATGACTGTAAGAGCTGTTTGACAACGGAATGGATGGCCCTGGAGCACATAGGCCCTTTTCGCACTTTACCTTTTTGTGGAAGTGAGGGGTGGCGCTCTCGTGAGAAGCCTTTGGAGGAAGGCTTTCGCGTCCCTGCTGCTTGGGCTGCGCAGCAGCTTCCTGGTCACGCGAGCGCCCCACCTGCACCCCGCCCCTTCCTTTCGCAGTGCAGCCTGGGAGTTGTAGGCTGCACTGAGGAGAGGAAGCGCGACCGGCCCTGCTCCAGAGGCTCCGCAGGGCAGGTAAGTTCGCCCCAGGCCCCTGACCAGTGCGCAAGTGCACACCATTTTCGGCTAAAGGCCAAAAATAAAAAGGTGCATATGCGCTGCGCGTCACATTCTTGAGCGTCGTGTAAATGTGAGTGCATCATGCAGACCGCTCCTCACATTTATGCGACCCTCAAGGGGCCCTTTCGCTTAAGAAACGCCGTGTGAAAAGGGCAATAGTCTCTCTTTCTTTGGAAGCTTTTGAAGAGAGGCTGGATGGTAGTCTCTGAGGAGTGTCTTAGCTGAGTATTCCTGTGTGGCAGGGAATTAGATTAGGGCCATTTCCATACCGGGCTTCTGAAACGGTGTAGAGCGACCTCTCACTGAGGTCTTCTACACCGTAGAGTGGACTGGCGTGGACTGGCGTGGACTACTTTTCGTAGTTCCACACTAGAATCCACTCAGGAGCGGCGGGAACTAGCCGCGCTGCATGTTTTCTAAAAACCTCTTTTTCGAGGTTTTTAAAAAGCACGGAGCGCGCAGCCCCATGCCGCTCCGTCGCCCGGCTCTAAAGTGGATTTGCAGGTGCGCACAAGTGCGTGCCTGCAGATCTGCCAGGGACAGGCTTCCGGCTGGCAAGCTTCTCAGTTTGGTGGAGAGCCTCCACCAACCAGAAGCTGCCATCTGGGACGCCGGAGGAATGTGGAGCAGCGAGCTCGCGCTGCTCCGCGTGGCGACGGACTTACCCGGCCATGGGTAAGCTCCATTTTAGCGTGTTTTTGCCTGTCCCCCCCCCCATGTGAAAAGGGCCTAGAAGTCTCTTGTTGTCCCTTCCAACTCTGTGCTTCCATGATTTCTAGCAGTAGTTTTAAAGTGTGGGTGTATGTGTGCCTGCAGACATGTTTTTGTTTCCTGGAAGCATGTTATGAATATCCTATACAAAGCTGAGGGCTTTACCCGTGGCAGTCTAACCTCTACTTGCTGGAAAAGGAGACCTGCTTGGTTTTAATGCTTTCATGCGTGCACCTCCACAAATCTCCCATCTCTGTGCATCTTATTTTCCTGACTCACACACACGCACACACACATAGGGTAAGAGAAACAGAGAGAGAGAGAGAGAGAGAGAGAGCTTGAGTTAACAGCTTATGACCTAAAGGCTAGTTCTGGCTGCTTAATGGGAACAAATATCCACAAAAGGAAGAAGATGGCTTTCAGCCGGTGTCCTTATGCACTGCCTGCTGGGGTAATTGCAAGCCTTTCTCGCTGTGGTTCTTCAGATCTTGTCACAGATTGTTCAGAGGAGGCTTGCTGTGCTCTGATGAATGGATGCTGGTGTTCAGCATGGCGCTAAAGTGATTCCCCTGCCCATGGTAACTCTCCAAAGCTGTGAAGTACTTTGAGATCTGGTGAGATGAAAAGGCTCCTCACCCTACCAGCTCTGAATTTGAGCTTATTATGTTATTTCAAATACCCTTTGGTGCGTCAATCCTCCTGTTTCCAGAAGAGACAGTTCATTCTCACAACAGAGAGATGCTTTGGAGTCATCCAATTCCTACGTGACCCCAAATGTAAAGATAGCAACCCCTGAGTGTCAAAAGTAGAAGTGAGCTGGAGGCAAAAAGTACCTGGAGGAGGTAAAGATGCTTTTATTGCTTCTTGGGGAGCTTCCCGCTTGCCTCAAGATACTGTTAAATCATCACTGTCAGGGATGACTTTTATCCCAAGGGCTAATAAAAATTATCTGAAGAGGATTTATCTTTTAGCTCTCGCCTTACTTGGGTGCCTGAGTCTTCACAGTCTGCCTGTTCTACCTTTACCTCTCCCAAGGCCACTGTGTAAATCAAGCAACAACAAGGGTGCTCAAATGAGGGGATAACTTTGCTCCACCAGAAATCATAAATTCTGATTTCTGTGATTCCAGAATGCCAACCAACATTTCAGTACATTTGGCCATTAAGTACATATTAGATTCTGATTAACAGCATTTTTTTTTAAAAAAAGGTGGCAGATACAAAAATACCACCTGCCAGAGCATCAAATTCTGAATCTGATCATAAGGCTGCAGGCTTGCTTATATATTTGTTTGTCATTCATTAAAGGTATTTATTTATTGTCTCTTGACCTCCCCCCGCCCCCAATCACCAGAGCAATGCATAATCAATGAAATCACTTTAAAAATATTCAATAAATATCTGAAAACCAATTAAAAACAGTTCAAATTATTCTAAAAAAAAATAGTTCTAAAACCAAACAAATAGTCTTAAAAGATAGCCAGAGCAGACATCTCTAATTCTCCTATGCCCACTTCCTTGGGAGTAAGGCCCATTGAACATGGTGGGATTTCCTTTTGAGTAAACAGGTAGAGTGCCTCACTGCAAATGTCATACTTGTGGGGTGAAGTCATAAAATTGCAGAACACCCATTGCAGCTGCCTGCACAAGGCAAAATGGTAATAACTCCCAAGGAAAAAAGAATACCGATAACCTCAGTCCATCCCTCCTATAAGCGTGTCTGCCTGTGCTTGAATGTCAGAGATCTTAAAATCTTTTGGTCTTGGTTGTATTTTATTAAATTCAGCTACATTTTCTTCCTGTCCTTGTTTCATATCAGGTTGCAAAACTTTATTTTTAATTCCTGCATGAAATTTGGGCAGATTTCACTTTATATTTTCATGAAGTATCCCTTTTTTAATGCATTTTTCTTGTTCATATACTTAAAATATGTATATATTTTAATGTATGTTTTCTTGGTGACTGAAGCATCTTTGTGTATATATTTCAAAGATACACATTTTTAATTCCACATATGTATTTGTGCATAGGCTGAAAGATGGGCAAAAGACTGTTAACATCAGCAGAGAAATCCCGGTAACAGGAAATCAGAAAGACATGCACATGCTTTCACAAATAGTGTCACAGACTGAAAATTGAATAAATTTGTTTTTAAAAAGAAAAGGGAAAAAAATGAGCATTTCTTTACCATCCCTAGGGAATCTGTTAATGTAAAGGTTATCCGATGAAGTAACAAAAAAATATAAGAGTGACATGCTATCATAACTGGATTGTACCTGCATACTACTTTACAGCCTCTATTAAGTAAAACGAAGACAGGTAACACTGTGTTTCAGTTTACTTTCAGCTTGCAGTATTTCTAAATTGGTGTTTCTCAGGAAAACGACCCCCCCCCCAATATATGAAAGAAAATAATTTCTCTTATGAAATGAGGCCGCATCCACACATCATGATATGATGTACAAGCAACCATTCACTTTTACTTTTGCAATAAGCAAGGATCTTGATTTGTTCTACCTTCTCAGACCAAGTGACCATGGCTATTGGTGGATCTGCTCTAGGTTTTAGTCAGAATGTTAAAGGACGTGTCCAAGTATCCTACTCCTGAAACAACTTATGGCTAAAACCTGAAGCAGATTCAATGCCCCACTGACTTGGGAACTTCCAACCATCTCTGAGGCACAGGGAGGAGCAAAACAGAACATGCACCAGCATGCGACTCTGTCATAGTTAGCCAGGATGAGTCAGGAATCATGGTTTGTCCCTGTATAGAGCTAACCATATGGGGTGTGATGGTTCCAGAAGATTAGGACATGATCATTACTGGATAGGAAAAAAAATGTGCGTAACTGACATAACAAAACAAAATAAAGCAAAAGAGGCAAAACCTTGAAAATGATGTTCTATTTATTGGGATACATACTATGCCCAGTGCATTTTGCCTGCAGGCTTTGTTTTCAGGGCAAAAATATCTTCTGCTTTCTTGTTACAGCATTTACTCAGAGCATGTTTTATCAGAATCATGATGTATAATATGACTGCCAGCTAGGCTAGTATCATTACCAGCATATTATTATAGACTGCGTGTGTGACTCAAAGACGGTGGCTTGTCTAATACCATCCAGAGAGCACAGAGCAGATTTGGAAGTTGAACTGAAGACTTTGAAGCTGGCAGCTCAATTACTAAAACAGTTCCTACATTTTCCATTTTGCTGCTATTGTTTAGTAAATTCTTCTGCATTCTGTTATATATCGTGGAAGGACTAGAGTACAAAGCCCTATCTGAGTCTTCAGGAAAGGTCCTTACCACAAGACTGCAGCAACCTTGAACTTTGATCAGAATATACTTTCCAAGGCAGTGGTGTACCTAGTATAGACAGCATTTAGGGCAAGCGTGGAAGTTGCACCCCTACCTTCTTACCCCTCCCCCCCTACATGCACGCTTTTTTGTGCCCCCCTGACATTGGTGTCTGGGGCATGTACCCTACTTGCCTCACCTTAGATACCCCTCTATTCCAAAGGATTTGAGCTATCATTGAAAACAATGTTACCATGCTTTTGACTTATCCCCTATCAAGATTAGATGTGAGAACTCCTGAACTTGATGAGCCACACACAGAAGTAATCTAGAAATAAAAACACAAAAGGCATCCTGCTTTTAACAAGAACAATCCTTTGTCTGGAGACATCATCTGTTTAAAGGGCTGTCTGCTCTACAGAGTGATGCCTCGTATATACGTGATACTATTTTTAAATTTGTGCCTATGCAAATTTTATGCAAAATGGTATCTTTTTTTGTCCTCTGTTTTGGTGACGCCTTTCCTCTGTATTGGTCTTGCCAAACTGGCTCCCCTAGGTGAGAAACAGTGAGGCTGAGGCAGAATAGATTAGAAAACCTTGAAAAGATTCCATTTTGCACTGCAGCTTCCACAATCACCCATCCAACATGGCCACACTCACTATGCTGACCGTGGTAGTCTTAGGAAACGAACTTTCCCAAACTGTGGTGACTGAGACAAAAGCAGCAAGGTGAGAATTTCTTTCTGTTTCTAATTTTACTTGCTATTGTTAAACTCTTGGGAGTCTGAAACCCTTACAGATTGACCGCAAATCAACTGGGGACTGGTAGATTCCACTCTGCCTTTTGCCCATCGCCATCACAATTATTCTGGTGTTTAGCTGCTGTTCTCTATAAGCTAAGCAAATTGGCTGTTGCTTGAACTTTGGATATAAACAGTTGCAAAATACTCAGTGCAAAATTTAACCCTTACAGTGAATACAGTCAGCAAGTGGTCTAGTTTCATATCAGTAGTATAAACAGGAAAGCCAGGAAGATAAAAACGTATCTTGTGATCATTAGGGTAGATCTAGTTGTCGGCACATTATAGAAAATGAGTCGCTTTTTAGAAAGGGCTTTTAATTGCTTAATCTAAAAAATGTGGACAATGGCATACGTGTTTTATTTTAGGGTCTATCTAGCCCACTCAGAAAATGTAATGGACCTAATTTTCATTTAGTATAGGTCTGTGCAGTTCCTAAAACATCTAAATGGCTATTAATTTAATCAGGTAATTTAACTATACCTCCAGAAAAGGCCACTAGCTAGTTGTCACGCAATGATTATGAGGATGACATTTCTATCCCATGATGCCAGAGGCAGACTTTGATACATCATTTTCTTTTTGAAGGTTAAACTCAGATAACCTGCCTTTGGCATTTAATTAGCTACATATTAAACACTCTTTTAATAATAAAATGATTAAAAATTTTATTGCTTCTCAAATGAGGCCCTTTTAGATAGATTTAATGACTTGGTTCGAGTGCTGTAGTTTGTGAACCAAACCTTAGGCCAGGATGTGTTCTAATGATATGCTCTACAGCTTGCAAAATCTGTATTTTATTCAAATGGCTGTCATAATCATTTTGGGTAAAACTTATAATGCTATCTTCTGTATTTTTAAGTCGAACTGTTAAATGTCATTGAAAAAGAACACAGAACCTACTGAAACCAATTTCTTTCTTTTCTTTTCTTTTTTTTCCTAATGGCTGAATTCAGTTCTAAAAAATAGGATGGAAGTACAGTGAGAGTCATATCCTGGACGCTGGCAACACTTATCATTCTGGAATAGTCCCCTTTCCCCCTTTTCTGCATATCACTAGCAATGAAAAATCTTGAATTAGCTGACAATTCATATTCCTTATTTAGCATGAAACTACTAGAATTTTAATGAAAATCTGCAGGAGAAAAGCCACGGATTTTTACCAGATCTGCATGATAACAATCACATGGACGCAATGTATCTACACCGGCAAAAAGGAATAATATTGGCAGTAATTAATCATTGAAGCCCATTGCTGAGATTTCTGTATTGGTTGAAAAGTAAATGAACTACTTTACTGCTGCAAATAATAATTTTGGATGACTGATGGTCTCCAAAAGAGGTGTGGAATGTCTCTCAGGCACCTGTGCATCAAACACACAATAGCCATCCAAGCCTACTACCACCCCATACACTGCTGTGGAACCATCTCACATTACTTACACTCCCTGTTATTTCAGAACGTAGATATGCATATATAGTTTGTTTCCCAGGGGATGAATTTTATATATGAATATAACTTCCATTTAGAACACTATATGTGGCTTATGCGTAAGATTTGGTATAAGCACCTACGTTTCTTTACATGTATGGCATCACTTTGACTGCCAATGCATTTGAAAGTGTCTATAAGAAAAGTAGTCTTGAGGGCAAGCTAGATATTTGTTCAAGCTTCCCTTTTAACAGTGAAGACTGGGCTGGGAATCAGGTGCCTCTCCAGACATTGCTTGCAGTTCCCAGTATTTCATACCATCATCTTTATTGGCCAGGGATGCTGGAACTTGTAATCCATTAATATCTGGAGGGCCACATTATTCCCATGCTTGGTATTCATATTTTCATATACTGAGTATATGAAATTTTCCATCTAGTATTGCAATCCATAGAGAAACAGCCGGTAGTCCCACATTACAATCCCAAAGACTTGGATCCTGCTTGTCCATTCCGCAGAAACCCCATTCCACTTCTTCCATCTTTTTATTCTTTACCTTCAAAAGCCCCTTGATTGCATAGATATCACTGTAGAATTCAGGCTTCAAACAGAGACTGTGCTTCATTTATGCCACCTCTCCATCAAACAAAACTAGAACTATGACAGAACCAAAGATGATGGAACTAGGGTGGGGTGACAGACTGACTCAGCCCCAGGCATTAATTTGCCAAGGCAGAGAACAAGACAGTGACCCCTTTTCAGTTGCGTAGGGACGTGGGGGTGGGGGGTGATTTGCCCATTTTTGGGGCATCCTGGCCCATAGCCACGCCCCTGCACGCCCTGGCCATGCCCTCCTGCTGTAGCCCCCCCCTCGCCCCGCCTCCACACACTCCAGGCTCCGCCACTACCCCTTTTTACTCCAAACGCAGAAGTCAACAAAACTGGGAGCTGAATCTTACTTCAACATTGGTGATGAGAAGTTTTTTTACCACCATACTTCAGGTGGCAGTCTCACTTAAGAGGGTGTTACCCTGATTTCTGGGGTCCCGTGAGGGACACCTCAATGTGCTCAAAATACTGGGGAATGGGAATTAGCAAGAGCACAAGCCAAGCAATGCAAGAGGCAGGGCAACCTAGCGAGATCTTGAACCCAATGTCTACGGGATCAGGCCAAGTCAATAATCAAACAGAAGTAAATAATAGTTGTTTTCCTTTATTTTGAAACACAGTCAATACGTATGTATGCAACCACTCACACAGACCTAATGAAAGAAAGGTAGGAGTTGGATAGAGGATTTTAAGAGGGATTTTTCAGGGGAAATACTACACCTGATCCTGAAGCCCGGGTAGTCAGAAGAAAAGTCAGTTAGAGCGGAGATTCTCAGCACTTGGGAGCTGAGGGGAAGGCTTGTCGAACGGAGCGACAGCAAGGCGGGATGGAAGTCAGAGCAATCCAAAGAGATGTTCAAAATCAGGGGTTCTTATAGGGGCAAATGTGCCTGTAGGCTAGTCCATTCCCAGGGAAAACAATGGGTTTCGGGCTGGAGACAAAGGCTCCAAAGGGTCAGCACTTTAGATGATTGAATTATGACAGCGTTGTCAATAGCGTAGACAGTATGCAAACGTGGAGTGCTTGACAGTTGGATATTCGGCTCGTCAAGCTACCTGCTCGGGGCAGGAGATCTTTTGTATATGGCATGCATACATAATGTGATCTTAAGAAGGTACTTGCCTGGAGGTCTCCTGAAGCAGCAGTTCGGCAATTACTGGCCTGCCTGGATTTGTTTTGAATAGTTCAGCTATTTTCGGCCGTGCCCGTGTGCATGCTTGTCCGGGGGCCTCGCAATCACATGGAGAGGAATGGGTAGTGAAGGCCAAATTCTTGATATCAAATGATATCTAATATACCACAAGTCTGGACTAGAAATTACAGTAACAAGGGCCACAGCAGGTTGCATAGCATATGTGTGTATTGTGTGCTCAAGTAGTTTCTCATTTATGGTGACTCTAAGATGACACTATTACACAATTTTATTGGCCAAATATGTTCAGAGGGAGTGTGCCACTGCTTTTCTCTGAGGCTGAGAGTGACTTGCCCAAGGCCACCTGGGGGTAAGGCTGAGCAGGAAACTCTGGTCTCCCTGAGTACCAGTACTCACACTATTATATCATATTGGATATTTGCACAGCACACACCATTTTTTTTCAACAGAGAGGGACAACCAGAGATTTCACAAGGAATAGCTGGGAGTTTGCCACTGTTGCCCCCAAGGACATGCTGCTTGAGGCTGTTATCTTACTCTGCCTAATGATAGGGCTGGCCTTCAATAAGGGAGTTGGTGTTTGTACATCTCGGACGCCTAGTACGGAGTTCAGTGGAGAAAAAGAGACAAAATATATGACATGAAATTTCTGTATGGGGGTATAGATTGTAGCCAGTATTCTATATCAGCTACTTAGGCCCTGTCTGCAGTAGCCTCCCATCCTGGAATGGGGATGGGAGAGAAGCAGGACTGCGACTATACTTCTGCATGATGGCATCATGGTCCTGCTCCTCTCCCATGCCCAGGTGGTTTTCCCCATCAATGACCCACAATCATGCCACCATCCCACACTTACTTGTCCCCCAGAAGGGCAGGAAGTATGATGGTGGAGCTTCCTGCCGCAGCACAGCCTAGGAAAGTAACTGGCTGCACTGAGGAAGGAAGAGGCATGTCCATCACACTCCCTTCCACAGGTAGCTGGTCCAGTGCAGAGGAGAGCACTCCCATTGAGCTCCCTTCACAGCAGAGCCACTGCCAGGATTGCCTACTGGAGGACCACACAAGAAGGTAGGGTGTGGAAAGGGCCTTAGTTAAATATACTTAACTAAGTAACCTCTCCTGGAGCACCCACCCCAGAAACATCATTAATCTATGCTCTAATCACCAGAAGAATGGACATCTTTCTCCCCATGCAGCTTATGCCATTTAAATTAGGTGTGTATGGGAGTGGCGAGTTACAATCATGATAGTAGTGTCACAGTCATGACTCATTAGTGATTGTGAATATAGAACTGTTATGAATGAGTAAATCTAGGTGATTTTTTCCATATTCACGATAGCTACTTAGCTAGTGATCAGAGCATGGGTGAATGAAGGTTTCATCAGGTTTGGGGGGATTGACCAGGAGAGAGTACTTAGTTACTTAACTAACTAAGTAATACAGATTACTAGCCACAGTCTTTTTTTTTCCCCTCCAATATTTGCTGCAAAATACTTGTGGTAGAAACTACAGCATAGTTCTCATACTTCTATACTTCTTTTCAGCCAATGAAGGAAATGGTTATGCAGGTCAAGTAGCTGCAAGACAGAGGAGGCAGAAGGGATGGAGTTGGTGTATTTCACCAAGGCTTCAGTGCGGATGTCAGGTAAAGCTTCTTGGTTGTTGGGCAAGAAACTGAGCTGACATCTTCCCCTCTATAGTGGCTGTTCTTTATCCTCCACACTGTAGCTACTGTGTGCATCTCCATACAGTGTGTTATTGGTTTTAGCGACAAAGGTAAGAGAAGTTGGGAGTTCATCAGGACAAAAGGAAAAGGTACCTATGCAGGTCTCTTGTCTGAAGGACACAAAAACCTGGAAGGCTGTCTGGTATCTCTCACTCTCTGAGAAACCCTTTATAAACTTGTCATTTTTTTATCATTTGGAAAGCACTGCAGAAAGACTCAGTATTCTTGGGGGATCAACTTTTCTTTGAGATAAATTTAAAAAACCTTAATTTTCCTTTGACTTTTGTGAAATGTATTGCATTTTCTGCATTTTCAAGCTCATACTATATTGTTAATTGGTGTGGTTTTTACCATTTTGAGTTTCACACAAACAAAGCTTTCTGTTTTTTTCATGCCTACTTAGGAGAAGCATTGAACAGTGCTGTCTGTGTATGGAATCTGTATGAAAATACTGTGTTGTGACTTTTTGCAAAAATTCATATAATGCAAAGCCAGCAGTTCTTCCTCCTTCAGTTTAAAGTGCAGCCTGTGGAACCTGACAAGTACATGGAGAGGGGAAGCAGGTCTGAGAGAGGGCTTGGAACACTGCTGATTTACAATGCCTAAAACCGTAAAATCTCATTAAATATGTAAAGCCAGTAGCAAGAATTACCCAGGCACCCTCCAAGCCCCGAAAAGGATTCACTTTTGCACAAGATGTCAGATGACCCTGAGTGGAAAGAAGACCACAGGTAGATAGATTTATTTATTTATTTTATTCTCCTTAAAGCAGATGAAAAATGACAAATATCAGAGTTTTCACTTTGTCATAGGCCTGCAGTGATGAGGAAAGAAGGAAATATGTTGTCTGTCTGTCTGTCTGTCTGTCTCTCTCTCTCTCTCTCAGAACTCATGCAGAAGGTCAAAAAGCTTCTGAAATTGCTCCTGTATATGTTGGTATTTTTAAAAAGATTCAGACTACAGTTCCTGTTCTGGTCTACTTCCTGCAAATTTCCAGGCCTAGCTAGGACAATTTAAACCTGAGACTGGAAGGCGTTCCCCACCGCCACCATTTCTGGGATTTTCCAGTACAGGCAGGATTCACACACATCTGTCTCTGTGTTCTTGCTTCCTCCTATACTCATGGGTAGCCTTGACGATGATGTTATGAATGAGGCATATGCCCATCACCATAAAGACCTTCCTTTTCCTTCCTTCCCTGATTACATTTCCTGGGGAGGGAGGAAACCTGTCCACACAACACTTTGAAGAAAGGAAGGAGGGAGGGAAAGAGGGAGGGAAGGAAGGAAGGAGGGAAGGAGGGAAGGAAGGAAAGGAGACAGGTCAAAACCTTGGGAATCAATGAACCTAAACCAGATATGAGGGAGAGAACAACTGTTACAAGAAGAATCAGGCAACACATTTGTGTTTTTAATAAAAATAATAGGAGGATGAAGAGAAGAAGATGAAGAAGAGGAAAAAATTGGCAATGATTACAGGGAAAATCTCTGTCTGGAAGAGCCCCTACATTTCTAGCTGGACTGTAAAGTAAGTTATCCATTTATTTCATGCACACACACACATATACACAGAATCCTACCCTTAAATGCACAGTGGCATACTTGCAATCCCCAAGTGGTCTCCCATCCAAGTACAGAGAAGACATGTACATTCTTAGCTCCAACAATATGCTTATAACAAACAAATAGATCATAATAGTGAAAACTAGTCTTTGAAAATAGAATTTGGCATAAAAGCACAAATATACAAATTACCAACACAGTGAGATAAAGATATAAATTACAGGAATTAGCAATACAGGACTGAGTGTCATTGTCAAAACCACAGTGACTATATTGTTGTTGTGTGCCTTCAAGTCATTTTTGACTTATGGCAACCCTATCACAGACTTTTCTTGGAAAGATTTGCTCAAAGGGGGCTTGCCTTTACTAACTCCGAGGCTGAGAGAATGTGACTTGCCCAAGGTTGCCCAGTTGGCTTCCATGGCTGAGTGGGAATTCAAACCCTGGTCTAGTCCAGGGTCATGGTGCAATGCTCAAACCACTACACCATGTTGGTTCTCCAGGGATTACATTATAAGATCTTAAAAGACCTGGAATTTTTTTTTTAAAGGTCTTATCCAGGAACTGACTGACAAATGTGGGTTGCAGCCAGGGACAGTATTCCATAATTTGGGGAAGTGGAATAAAAGCCACAAACACACACACACACACACACACCCCTTACAGCTATTGTCTGGATTGCAGACCAGTGACACACTGAGGGTCAACACTGCCCAGAGTAAGGAGGTGGAGTGACTGGTGATGGGTGGGGGCAGGGGAGTGGTGGGCAGGGGAGAGGGAGGGGCAAGTGGGGCAGGGGGCAGGCAAGACATTCTTCTTTTTTGCACCCCTCCTGACATTGGCGCCTGGGGCAGGAGCCGCAGTTGCCCCCCTTAGATCTGCTTCTGTTGCAGACTGAGCCCATTTCTGCATGGGGCGAGGGAATCGCCCCGTGACACTACTTACCGGGTCTTTTGGCTCCCCGGTCCGGTCCAGGCTGCTCTGGAGCAGTGCGTGCTCGTCGCTCCGCACTGCTCCGGGGACGAAAATGGCGGCTTCTGGTTGGTCGAGGGTCTCGACCAACTGCTGAAGCTCGCCAGCCTAAAGCCCGCCCCTGGCAGATCGCAGGCTCACATTGGTGCGAGCCTGCGATTCTGCACAAGGGAGCAGGCTTGCACTGGCGCACTCTGTGCTTTTGAAAAACCTCAGAAAACAGGTTTTTCAAAAGCACACTGGACGACCACTTGGGGTCATTCCGGAGCAGGCTGAGGTGTGGAACTACACCAAGTAGTCTGGACCCAGTTCGCTCCCAGGTGCGGACATCCTCCCTGGAGGACGGACTGCACCGTTTCTAACAACCCGTGCGGAAATGGCCTGAGGTGGCCTTTGAGGGAAGGTCTTTGTAGATAAACTTAAAAGTGAAAACAAGGTCCTGCAGTAGAAATAGTTCCATCAGACACCAAGCTCCAAAGCTGAATAGAATTCTTTGGTTGCAATGCTATATTGTATGGAGTACAGGATAATGCCTGGCACAAGCCAACTTGAAAAGATTGGTACACACTCCCTTCCCCAGGAACCATCCAGCCACCAGTAAACACCAACTGTCACCTTTCAGCATCTCCACCGAGTGCCCAGGAGATCCAGGAGGGAGACAGCAGCATCTTTCTCCCCAGTACTGCTTGGATGTCACACCTTCTTCCCCAGCCACTAAACAGCAGAGGGACCCTGCATTTGCCTTTTGTGGGGGGTTCTGGAGCAAGTGGTATTGCACAAAGAGCTCCTGTATAACTCCTGGTACAATAATTACAAAAGGATTACAAAAGGATGCACACGCATGTAAAGCATGAGTATGTCACCAACTGTGACAGATGATAGCTCTGAGATCAATGAGCAATTGACTGTGTCAAAACAGAGCCAGTGATAGACCAAACTATCTTGGAGACACTCCCATCAGCTGAAAGACAAGCTGAGACTGAGTTGCCACAACCAGTGCCAGTGGGAGAGGGGATCAGCAATGATTTAGAGGAATAAGATTCATCTTTGCCCCCAGCTTCCAGTCATGAAGGAGACTGAAACGAGCAGCTCAGAGGGAAGGCATTTGGGCAAGGCTGAGTAAACAGAACAGTGATGAGTATCACCTGTTTTTGTCTGCATATAAGTTGGTTGGTGTGGCTTGCTGTTTGCTTGTAGCAAATCACTACTCAAGCTCACGACCCTTGTGTTCCTGCTCTCTCGACCATTTTGGACTGACTTTCAGCATTCTGGACCTTTCGGGTTTGACCTTGACTTTGGCTTGGCTCAGCATTTCTCCTTGACTGTTTGCATCGGATACCCCCCCTCCACTGCCTCCTCCTCTTGGGCAAGTACTATCACCTTCCTTCCTTTGCTGGCAGAAAGGCACGGGCAGGGAGTTGAACTCTGGCACCAACAGAATGCCAGCTAATAGGCCTGCCCCACCACTGCCCATTTTTGGCCCAGAAATGGCCCGTTACATTCTTCAAGCCTCTATGGTCCAATGTTTTGATCTTGAGATCCTTTGAGAGCCTCAAGGACTGCCAAAATTGCCCAAATAAGAAAAGAAGAAAACACAAAATCAGAAACGTTCAGAAGTCCGTTTCTATTATAAATAGTACAGTGGGGCCCTAGTACTAATTTTAAAGCTGAAATATTACTCCTAGGGATTTCCACATGAGCGAATCTGCTCCTTTGGGAAGCCAAAGAAAGTCACTCTTATTGAGAGTCTAGGTACTGCAGAGTGGCTGAGGACCACAAAACAATCTTGGAGGGCAGCATGTAGCTGCAGGGACCCTCCTATGGGCTGCGAGGGGGCCTGATTGAGGTCCAGGAAGGCTCTCTCCCCCCGTCCCCCCGAATCTGGAGGTAGCTTCTGACTGCTTCCACTTTTAAAAAGCCTGCCTCACCCATGGCCAATTTTGCACCCAGAAACTCACGGATGTGCTACTTACTGACTTTTGACCCATGATGAAACATTACAAATTTTAACTCACCCCTGGTCTAAGGATGTGGACAATTATAATAGTGTATACCCTTACACAATAGAAGCCTGAAACTCTCCAGAACTTGTTTTCAATTCTATATATAGTTTAATTACTTTTTTTTAAAAAAATAATTCTTCTTACACTGCTCATGTGTCTGTCCTAGACTTGTTGAGGCAGAACCCTGAACAACTGAGGCCTCTAGGTAGCTAGAGGGACATGGCTAGGATAGCGAGGACCTCACACCCCCTCAGTGCCTGACCTTGTCAAATTGAATAGTAAGTTCTGAACAGATTGATGGCCTACTTGCCTTTATTTGAATGTCAGTAGAACAGCCCCTCAGACCTCCAACTCTGTGCAAGAATTTTGAAGATTTAGTAGTAGAAGGGGTCAGGCATTCAGACATGAGGTGGAGCTGACATATTCAGCCACATCCCTCTGCCCAGTTGAACCCCTCAGGAAATCAGGGCCCCTGTCTCAAAGGCCCCTCCCTAAACTGCAAACCCCGGGATTCCATAGGATGTTGAAAGTGGAATAATAACGCTATAACACTCCAGTGCAGAAATAGCCTATATATGGAATTAGTACCTTGTTGGAAGGTAAAATCCAGGAATCATTTTTGTTGGGGATGGGGACATATTTGCTGTAGAAAACAGTGACATTATTCCTTAAAACTTTGCCTTCTCCATCTGGTGAGTCAAGCTTTTTTTTTTCTTTTCAGTGATAATTCAATAGGATTAAATTACACTCATGTGTCAGCTCAACCTGCTAATGAGGTACATTTCAGTAAACTGTTGACAGAACTGTCTGGAAGGCTTCTTTAATTTACCAACACAAAACAACATGGGAAAAGCATTAGTCAAGCAGAGGAAGATGAATAAGCAGTGGGGTCTGGGGGGCATTTTGCATTAACACATGACAACCTGAAAGTGTTTTTGTCATTTGCGCTACTTAGCCTGAGGCCGTTTGCAGGAAAAAAAACTGGTACCTGTTAGTGTGATTGACTTACCAAAGCAACAGAAGGGAGATCTATGTAGAAAAACATGTTGGGGCAGGAGGGGAGACACAGTCTTTCTTCTTAGGGAAAGCCTGTTTTTGTGAGAAGATGTCTTAAAGAACAGAAAAGTTTAAAGAATGAAATATATATATATATATATATATATATATATATATATATATATCAATCATTCACCTTCAGTCAATCTCACACACGGGTGCTTTTATTTTCAAAGTTTCTGAAGAGTGTTCGCATAAAATACTTCTGCATGCTGCAATGAGAGGGAAGTTCAGTAGGATAATGTAACCTTTTGGTCTGGCAAATACATACTCTAGTATAAAGGAAAGAGGAGAAGGAGGGAAGCTTTGTGTCCTCTAATAAATTCTGACTCTAACAAGTTAAGAAGGAACAAAATCCCAGAGGGTAACCAGATGCGGAAGCCAGCAGCATAAGGAGAACGCTTGGTTAGCCACCCCTCCCGAAAGCCAAAGAAGATACTATGAGGGAGATTCCTTAAAAATGGGGGTGGGGAAGACCCCTAAGAGCCCTGAAACGGGGATGTAAATCTTCACATTCTTTGTCCTTGTATACAAGGACGAATCACTACTGTAGTTTTCTATCTGCTGCAGGAGAAAATGAAGATTTTTGTGCAGTTCTCATGAAGTAATTCAATTGTTAGGGAATTATCCTACATATAAACATATATGGTTTTTCTCTGCCAAAAGTATTGGATTTGGCAGATGAAACATAAAGAGAACTCTGGACTAAATTCTATTGTTAGTTCCAATTAGAGCAAACCCACGTGTTGACTCAGAATTCAGCAATTGATTCAGTGGGTCTCCTCTACTTGGGAATACCTACCCAAATTCTGGCCACTGTTTTCTGCACAAAACGTACTTGTTTCCTGATCAGGAAATGTGTTGTCTGAGCAAGAAACATGCATACCCACTAACTATCCTGAATTGGCACAAGCAGTCCTAATTAATCCTCTGTCATCCTACCTTTTCTGCTGCTTTTAAATTGTCAAATTTTCTCTCTCCTCCTCCCACTTTCCCCCTTTGTCCCCAGCTTACTTCAATTGATGAAAACCCAGTCCAAAGTTCAAAAGTAGCAAAAAGGGGAGACAAGAGTGGGCAGAATCCTGCCTTTCCCAGGAAGCTAACAGAAAAGCAAACTTCAGCAGCCTCTTCTAGCTTGTGTGTTCTTCCTTATTAATAAGGTTTGCCATCTTGACCTGATGTCACCTAGCCACACATATCCTGGTTTTCCTCTTTGAAACACTAGAAGGTATAGAACAAATACCAGCAAGAAAACCCTGTGAAAGAGTTGTCTTAGGGTCACCTTAAGTCAGAAATGATTTGAAGGCACACAACAACAACAACAACAACAACAACAACAACAACAACAACGGGAATGACTGCCATAAACATTCCTCTAGATGAACCATTCTTTAGCCCTTGTTTTTGCTACTCTTACCATGGAAATGATGGGGAAGGACAACACTCTGATGCATTGAATCTGAATGCCAAACAAAAAAAAATGTCTCAAATGAGCAATAACCTGGAAGACGGAGCAAGAAAAAAAGGAGAGGAGAATGCTTGACACAGGAAAGCTCTTTTCAAATTGTTTCCGAGGACCCCCTTCTGCACCTTGGACTCCTGGTGACAGCTGATTGAAGGCACCAATGCACTGCAGTGACATCCACAACAAAAGAGAAAAATTGAGCCATGTGCCTCAGGTTATGTATCTTGTTTAACAGCCTTACAGACTCCTGTAGAAGGAGCCTGATATACATTGTGTGGGTCCAGTCCAGTTCCTATTTTATTTCCCACATGGGTCCAAACCTCAGCATGGTGCAAACCATGGAATGAAGGTACAAACAGACAAATGAGAACACAGATCACAGGCTGATTTATTAGCACCATCCTATTGACATGCCAGTTTAGAAGGGCTCCTCCCTAGTTGCTTTGGAACTACAATTCCCATAATCCATAGCCTACCTGTTCCTGGGTAAGAATAACTGGAGTTGGAACCCCAACATAGGCAAGAAACCAAAAGGGGATAAAAGGAAAGAGAAAGGGGAGGGAGTCTTTGTTCCAAAGAATTTCGATGTAATATTTTTTTTCTTCCTCTTTTCTGGGAGTTTTGGTAATATGTGTGGTTCAGAATTAAACTGGTTTGAGAGAGACACTGATTGCAGATAACTAAAAGTAATCTGAGGGTATCAGAACATGGAAATGTTGTTTTTATTAGACTACAATAATGCCTGGGGCAATTCTGAGAACTGTAACCCCAAAAGTAACTTTTCCTAGCTCTGGGATATATATGCCATGATCAATGTGAACAAACTGCTTGCAGTTCTCTATAGAGAAAATATGTTATCATTTATTTGTAGCCACAACCTGCCAATGATGTTCTGCCAAGATACCCTTTCACTAGAGAGCCAGCATGGTGTAGTGGTTTGAACATTGGACTATGATCCTGGAGACCAGGGTCTGAGTCCCCGCTCAGCCATGGAAACCCACTAGGTGACCTTGGGCATGTCACACACTCTCAGCCACAGAAAACCCCATGATAGGTTTGTGTTAGGGTCACCATATGTTGGAAATGACTTGAAGGCACATAACAACAACAGTCCCTTCACTGCTTTTACAATAGCTAAATGATTGAAAGTCCCTGTTTCCAAATGACAAGGATGGCCCTATCACTGGAGAAGGAATCAACTTGCTTGAGGCAGGATGACTGGCAATGGTAGATAGAAATTGGTATGTGAATGATACAGCAACTTTTTAAAGTGCCAAAAAATGTTGCTTAAATTAGATGTATCTTAGCGGGAATCATCTTCTGTATCTTTCTGGAAGCCAAGCCTTCTAGTATATTGGCCCTTTCTGCACGAGGCAAGTGAATCACTCCGTGCCGTTACTTACTGGGTCTTCTGGGTCCGAAGTAACGCGGACTTTCCCTTAAGCCCTTCTGCAGGGCTCCTCCATTAGTCCAGGGCGAATCGGAGCAGTGCGAGGTCTTTAGATCCGCACTGCTCCGGCTGAAAATGGTGGCTTCCTGTTTCTTAGTGGGTCTGGACCGATCGCTGACGCTGGCCACGCCCACGGTCCACCCTCCGCTGATTGCAGGCTCACATTGGTGCGAGCCTGCGCATCTGCACTAGTCAGCAGGAACGCAATGGCGCGCTCCAGAAGATTGAAGACCGGATTTTTCCAGCCTTCACTTAGCGTGCTGGAGGACCACTTCGGGGCGTTTTGGATCAGACTAAGGTGCGGAACTAAGGTAAGTAGTCTGGACCTAGTCCAAGCCAAGGTGTGGACGACCTCCGTGCCAGGACGCCTTGGCCCATTTTAACTTCCTCGTGCGGAAAGGGGCATTGTCCACTGTAGAAAATTCAAATACAAATACAGTCACCCCTCCACATTTGCTGGTTTCATTTTCACAAATTTGATTATTTGCATATTTCTCAAACCCCTGCCCCTGCACCTTAAGCGCTTCTTTCCCAGAGTTCTGTCTTGGTGGCTCTGATTAGGCTGCACAGCCCTGTAAAACCCAGCTCTTGTCGTCCTCCTCCTCCTCCACCAGCCTGGCCAGCTAAGGATGGCTCACAGCCAATTTCCAACACCATAGACCCTCTTCTGATGCCACCCCATGTCCGAAGAAGGAGATGGGTGAGACAGAGAAAGTGCAGGACCACCATGCCGACCCAACTCCTTTCCGTCTTGTTTCTCTGACCTGATTTGGGCCCTGGGTGACCATTCTCCCCACCCTGCCTCAGCCACCCTTCCCACAGACACACACACACACATTTTGATATTTGCCATTCCCCTCCCCCCCCCCTTTTTTGGTATATATTTTTATTAGCATTTTGAATAAAAGAAATAAAAAAAAACCCTCCCCGCTTCCAAGCATCTTTTTTCCAGGTGAATCTATGTTTACATTCCATACATACATTGTTTCTGTTTAACAACAATCTTATACTATTACTTTTAACATTGTTACATTACAACTTATGCTTTATCTATTACATCATTGATTTACATTATCTACTTTTCATCAATCTCTCTTTACTCCTTCCTTTTCTTATTCTTTTATACAATTCATCACCTCTTGCCATTCTCTTTCAAAGTTCTGGATTGGCTTGTTTTTAAGTAAAAAGGTTAACTTTTCTATCTCTACCATATCCAGGACTTTTAATTTCCATTCTTTTATATCAGTATAATTTCTTTCTTTCCAATATTGAGCATATGTCAATCTTGCAGCAGTTATTACATATAACAATGTCTTCTGATGAGATCTTATTTCTCTTTGTTGCCCTAACATATTTAACAAATAAAATTCTGGCTTCATTTCAATATTTAAACTATACATTCTTTGGATTTCATCATGTATTTCTTTCCAAAACTTTTTTGCTACCTTACAGGTCCACCACATATGAAAAAAGGACCCCTCCTTTCCATCACATTTCCAACATTTTCCATTCCCATTTTTTTTATTTTTTTTCAGCCTTTCAGGTGTCATATACCATCTATGTAACATTTTATAGAAGTTTTCCCTTAGATTTAAACTTGGTGTGCTATTTTCCCATTTTTGTGGAGGTGCTGGACAGTCATCTGTACAGGTATATTTCATTTAATAAAGTAAATGTGTTCCTGGGCATCACTTCTTTAACAGAAAATTTGATATCGGGGCAGAAATAACACATGAAGAGTAGGGGTGGGTTCCTACACCACAAAAACAGCAGTTCAATGGGCTTCAGCAACATTTTTATTCAAAATTAAAATACGTGGATGTCAAAACTCTTTTTCCAATGCATCCAGGGATTTTTTTTTTTCTTTCATCAGCCTCCAGTTTTCTTATGATTTCTATTTTGGTGGCCAAATCTTCCTCCAAAATCCCTTACAGAGGGATGGGGGAGTCTCCTAAATACATGAGTTAATCATGTCACAGATTGAAGAAGAAAGCTAGCCTGGTCCTTCTAATGTGATCTCCTGGGCTAGTAAAGATATGAAGCCTACTATTCTTACTCGCATATCTTTATAAACCAACAATATGTTCAAATCTGCAAATCTGACTTTTAGTTGATTTGCACTACCAGAACACCACAAGATCCCATCTTATAATGACTGCAATCCTATATCATAGCCATGGACACTAATGCTCCTCAAATATACCTTTACAGGGCATCTCTTCCATGGGGCTTCTCATCTGGCCACTGACATGCATCCGATGGCCATTTAGTAGCTGCAGGAGAGTAGAGGCACCGGCGCAGCAGCAGCCTGAAAGTCTTTCATTGGAAGAAAAGAAAAGATGTTGCTGGGAGAAGAGACCAGAAGATGTCAACCTCCCAATGACATCTGCCCTTCTGATTACTTTGCTCTTTTCCCCTGGCTGCAGCTGGATGCTATCTGTGTATGTACAGCCACTAAATGGCTACGAGAGTGAAACCGTAGTGATCCCTCCCCCATCCCATTTCTTTCATCTCCAGGATTAAGGCTCTTTGTCATTTGTAGCTCTATCAGGAATTACCTCTAGTCATCTTCTGGCTACCCAGGCTTCCAACTAGTGAACAACAGCATTGTCCAGATAGGCAAATTAACATTACACTCCCCTTAAGTATCCTTAAGAATGGGAGTTTCAGGAAATTTAAAATGGAAGAATAAACATGCAGCTTTATATCCTTCTATCCTGTTTATTGGTCTGTGGGTGTACATACCTCCAAGTCACCTGTTGACTTACAGCAACCCCATGAATTTCATAAGGTTTTCTTAGGCAAGGAATTCTCAGAGGTGTTTTTGCCAGTTTCTCCCTCAGAAATATAACCTATAGCGCCTGGTATTCACTGGTCTCCCATCTGAGCACTAACCAGGGCTGTGTGATAGTTGATGGCTCTGAGGTCGAGGAGCAACTGATTGCAACAGGAACAGAGCCAGTGATTGACCAAACCAACTTGCAAACATCCCCATCAGTTGAAAGACAAGCAGAGGCAGAGTTGCCTCAGCCAGCCCCAGAGGGAGAGAGAACCAGCAGTGATCTGGAGGAATTACAGTCGCCTGTGCTCCTCAGTTCTGGAGGAGGCTGAAAGGACAGCTCAGAGGGAAACTGCATTGGCTAGACTAAGGAAACAATGACAAACACCTGTTTTCAGTGGCTATTTAAGTCTGTCAGCGTGGCTTGTTGTTTGCTTGTAGCAAATTACTTTGTAAGCCTCTCGACCCTTGTCCTCTGGCTCCCTCAACCCCTCTGGATGGAGTTTCGGCTTCCTGAACCTTTTGGATTAGACCTTGACCCGGCTTGGCATTTCCATCAGTTGTTGGTGTTGGACACTCCCTGCTGCCTCCTCTTCCTTCTAGGGCAAGTACCTTCGCCTCCCCTTCTTTTCTGGCAGAGAGGCCCAGGCAAGGAGTTGGACTCTGACAGGCTGACACTGCTTGGTTTCCAAGATTAGGCAGGATCTGATGACTTTAAGTTATTTAGGCCCTCTGTTTATTGGTCTATAAGGCGGTAATATACATGTCTACATTTCTTGGGAGGATCGTTCATATTGCATAGACTTTACTTAGTCTTAACTTAGTCTTTACTTTCCTCTATGTGCTTTTAGTAGAAATCCACCATACCACATAGATGTTTCCAGACTGTTATCACTGTTTATAGCTTTTACATTGTCTGGGCATCTTGCTCAGATAGATATTGCATGGTCATGGACAATGTACGCAGATTACCTGTTACAAAGAACATCTTGCAAAGGCACAAGAAAACCTTTAGGGTCATCATAAGTCAGAAATGACTCAAAGGTACACAACAACAACTCATAGTATTGCATTTGAAAGGAAGAAACACCTTTCACGATATCACCTTGTCTGTTGAGTAAGCATATCTAACTCTAAAAGGCATCTGTGGTGGACATTCCACAGTTCACAAAGGTTATTTCAATATCTTTCATTAATTCAGCATAGCTATTGTTGCAAATTAGAGACAATGTGATGTAGTGGTTTGAGCATTGGACCATGACCCTGGAGACCAGAGTTCAATTTTCCGCTTGTCCATAGAAACCCCCTGGTTGACCTTTTCCTGAGATAGGCTCACCTTAGGGTTGTCATAAGTCAGAAATGACTTGAAAGCACACAACAACAGCAAATTGTTACAAAGAGAGAATCATGTCATACCAGCATATTAAATCAAAACACAGTAAAGACAGTTATCTCACCAATTCTGGGGATTGGCTTGAAAGTAATACATGTAAAAAAGATCTAAGGGCTTGAGTAGATCCCAGTTTAAACATGGGTCAAATGTGTGATGCCGCAGTCAGAGAAGCCAATGCAATTCTAGGCTGCATCAGCAGCAGCATAATATCCAGATCAAGGGAAGTACTAGTACCATTCTATCCTTCTTTTGCAGACTTCATCTGGAATACAATATCCAGTTCTGGGCACCACAGTTGAAGAAAGCTGGAACATGTTTAGAGGAAGTCAGCCAAGATGGTAAATGGTCTGGAAGCCAAACCCCATGAGGAATGGCTTAGGGAGCTGGGTATGTTGAGAGAAGAGGAGACTGTGAAGTAATATGATGGCCATATTTAAATATCCAATGGGATGTCATGGAGAAGATGGCGTCAGCATGTTCTCTGCTACACCAGAAATTAGAACATGAACCAACAGATGCAAAGGATAAGAGATTCCACTTAAATATTTAAAAAGTCTAGACTTCAAGAGCTGTGCATCAGGGGAATAAACTGCCTGAGAAGGTGATGAACTTATCTTGTTTGGAAATCTTTAAACAGAGATTGGATGGCCATCTTTCAGGAGGGAATATTCTTAGCAGGTAAGCGGTTTGGATAGCAGACCTTGTGGTCCCTTCTGGTCCTATGATTTTAAGCATGACGAAGTACAGTGCTTGTTTTTCCCCCTTTCATTCAGTCTTTCCACTGGGCTTGTGTCAAGGGTACTACTCTCTGGATCTGGTTACATCACTTACCTTCTATAGATCTCAGCTGAATATTTCTTCTAACAGTTAGCTGGTGAAATGCCCAAAACCAGATTTCAAGTCCCTACTTTTAGTATTCCTCTGTCACACAGACACATAGGTTTGTTAACTTTTGCTTGTTAGCTATTTTAATCAAAGCCCAGGGCCTGAAACTGGCAAAATAAATAACCTAGTTCCTAATAGGTATACACACCAGTAGTCAAGAAGCTGCATTGCACTGGCAAGACATGCTTTTGCAGAAGGTGATACTGAGTATTTCCTTCCCCCTAGCCCAAAAGTTATATACACAGGTGTTATTCCAGTTATATCTGCATGTGACAACAACAGCTTTCTAGCCAATAATTCCCATCTGCCCTTTTTGACCTATAAGAAAAGCATTTCAGAGTATTGGTAAACAAGGAATATAACAGATTAATGATCATGTTTTTTATATTGTTTTATTATTTTCAAAGTCTGTATGCTGTTTTGAGTATTGTTTCAAGCTGAGAATTATGGTGTAAAGATTCTAAAAGGAAATGCTAGTATCCCAGAAGGCATGAACAAATGAATGATATGCTCAGAACATTTTAGAAAATAGAGTGAGACTGGGAAGAGGAAAAAAGATGTCCAGTTTTCTGCAAAAAAAATAAATAAAATAAAATGGAAAGGAATGCATCATTTTATTGATGTGGGAGACCTAAGTTATTGCTTCACCCTCCAGCCTTTGGCACTTTAATCTTGTCCCAAATGGATGCATTCCTTTACACAGAATGCGTATAAGTCTTCTTGTAGGAAACAGAATTCTTTTGCATAACCTCAAATCTTGCATCTTGCCTCTGTCTTGCTACATAACTAGTCCAACATTTGGAGAGGCTTTCTAAAGGTGTATCGGACTCAGACTATAAAATGTCAGTGATGCCATTTTTTATTTTGATATCTCCTTTTACACACAAACCCATTCCGCTCCTGTGAAGTGGCATTGCAGGTATATGGTTGGTTCTCACCCACCCAGGCTGCTGGGCTAAGGCAGTTGGCTCTACATCTGCATGATCCATCATGTTCAGGCTCTAGCATATAAATCATCTCACAGGGTTTCCGTTCCTGTGCTTAGACAATGACAGATCTCGTTTCACCTGGGTCCTGCAACCTCATTGGCTTCCCCTTTCCCTTATGGGTGAGGAGCAGCAGCAGACATGAGGAAGAACATTTTTAGGCTATAGAGACTCAGAGCCCTGTTCCCACAGTCATCACTTCCTCCATAAATGGAGCATCCAGGGAGTAAGCCATGGCCCCCCAGCTTTTCTTCCCTTTTATTTGCGCTTCACTGAATACAGGGCCTAACCATTGCCCTACTTTGTCTGTATGAGGCTCCATAGCAACACTTGGAAAAGTTGCACACTTGTTTGAACTCTCATCCATCATTCTTTGCTTTGTTCTTCTGTCTGGACTCCTGAGTCACCATAATGGCTAAAGGCTAAACTACACATTACATGCAACCATATGGAAATTTCCCTGTGGTTGGTTTTTAAAAAAAAAAACAAACTCTTGCTGAAGGAAAAGGCAATAGTGAGAAGCTACAATCTTCAGCAGAGAACTAGCAAAGAGACATAATAATACTTGGAAGGAACTAGTTCCATATAATACATAACTTAAATTAGTTACTCTCCCAAAATGTAAAACATAACTAATGTTGCTTTAAATGTATAAAGTTGCTTTTGGGGAAAATATGTTTCAACTATATTGTGCTTGTTTTAATTGGAAAGTCCTGCTGGGAGTCCTGGTTTGGAATGAAAGGGTGGAGTATAAGCTAAAGTTAATAATAATTCCTATTACTATATTACATTACAATTGTAATTTAACAAAGGATAATGTTACTCCTTTGCCATGTAACTGCCATGTTACTCCTTTGCCACGTAACTTTATTTCAAATTACTTCTGTACTTATAAGGTGAGAATTTAATAAAAGGCAAAGGATGAACAAGAGACTGTTTAAGGGCTGCTTCTTGCTGGTGACTTATGCTCTGTTGTTCATTTATTTAATCATTTTTTAAAATTTAGATCCCACTTTTCTCCCATATAGGGTCCAAAGCAACTTACACATTAAAATGTTAAAACAACAGAACAATATATCTAGAACAATCTGTAATATAAATTTTTAAAAAGCATTAAACAAGCCACTTAAAAACATTAATTTAGAACAATTAGAGAATACTCTGTTGTGTATGTTGAGGTTCTCTCTAGCTGGCAGGAGTGTCTTTCCTCCCCCTAGAGTTCAGTGTCTTATAGCAATCAGATTTTTAAAAAGGAACTTTAAATTATTTTTGAGAAATGGGAAATAAAGTTTTGACATTGTAACGAAAGTACTTCTGGACCTTGAAATGTCTAACTATATTTTCACAGGAACATTCCAAGCTCAGGAGAGAAGGCTTTCTTCTTGGGCTGTTTTCCCTCTTAAGTGGGTTTTCATCTAGGCAGGGGAAGTGGACCCAGGCACAGATACTTCATCAGGATTGCACAGAATAAATGTCACATGTTGAGTGGACAACATAACCCTTATCTTGAATGGCATTATAGTACAGCTGATTTCATAAACACAAGACCTTTCACACTATACAATGATAGCATTTATAATTCCACATCAACTGCCGTGGCGGATTCCTCTGGAATGCTGGGTTTTGTGGTCTGGGGAGGCACGAGGGCAAACTGGCAGAGAATTCTACCTACTTCGCTCTTAAACAGCAAATCTTAGGATTCCATAGGATGGAACCATGGCAGCTGAAGTGGAATCATAGTGTGATATCTGTGTAGTGTGAGAAGATCCCATATGTGCAACTGAATATAGAACTGAATATGCAAGCCAATGCATGCCTATGTGCGCAATGGCACCTCCATGGATGTGGATGTTACACTTCTGATAAAATGTCCACCTGCCTTCTGTAAAGGAACTTATGCAAATGTAAGATTCCAACAGGAATGCAGTTATAGGAACTAATATATCCTCTCTGTGTGGCAAGAAGCAGTATGTGGGAGTATTGCGTAGGAAAGTGGCTGCTGGTAAAAGGGTTAAACAGCCTCACCTTTGTCACATCTCTGGTCAAGATTATAGTCTCACATTGATGAGATTCCATAACAGCAGTAACACCTTGAGGGTGTGCCACAGCTTACTAACAGAAGACATGTTGAGCAGTAGCATCCTCAGTTATAAAACTGATATAGCAGGTGTCTGAGAAATTAGAGAGCTGTTGCTGGTCAGAGCGTTCCAGGACTATTTTCCCACACCCTTCTCACATGCAGTGGCAGCTGGTGGCTTTCTGTGTCAGTGGGCCAATGAATCCCCTGTGGCTTTGAGTCAGAAGTTAAATCAGCTATCCAAGATGCTGTATTCCCTTCTCAAAATAAGTTCAGCACCTTGGACAGTTCCTTCAAACCTCAGATTCATTGCCCCATGACCATGAAAGCCATCAGCTGCCACCGCATACAAGAGCAGTTCAGGCATCAGGCAAAACCAATCTCCCCCTCCTTCACCAGCAACCCCTGGAAAAGGATAAAGAGGGAGAGGGGGAAGTATAAGGGTGGCCCTGCCCATTTGGGGGGGGGGTCTTTTTAGAATTTGCTGCTAGAGAGCTGTAGTGCTATAGTTCACAGGATTCAACTAGACCAATGCTGCTCATGTTATCTGATGTCAGGACAAGTAATTTTTTTCTTCAATGCACCAGGGACCATATTTATGCCCAATGGATGCAATGATCTCATTCTTTCCCACAACCTTGATAGGGAACAGCAGCCAATCACTCAAGGATAGGCATCAGTCCATGGACCATCACTCTGAACAGCAGTGAACTAGCAGGGAATTTCAAGCATTTCACCAAACCCCAAGTCCTAGGATTCAATAGGATGCAGCCACGGCAGTTAAAGTGGTATCAACCTGCTATAATTGTTGTGTAGATACACTCTCAGCATGCCTAAGCACTGCGTTTATTTATAACCGTATCATTAGTCACCGATTATGTATTGTTCAGTTTGCTTGCAAGTAAACACATCAAGGCTCACACTGTAATAATGTGTTTCCCACCAGAGGTGTCTTAGCAAGCTTTTCACAATGTCATTAGGACGGGTAAAGTTTTGGGGATGTGGCTAGTACATTAAGCCTTAGCTTTCTAAAGAAGAAGAACAAGATTATAACATGCGGGGTGGGGTATCAGCCTGGCTTTATTTTTAAAACCTCATTGGAGCATTTCCCCTGGGTGATCACTTCCTTGTTGAAAAAGCTTGGAACACTGAGGCTGACAGCTTTGCCTTTTGCCTCAGCCAGCTGCCAGCAGAAGTGCATTCAAGACTGAAGAAACTGTGTCCCTCTAGATACTGATAAACTACAACTCCTATCACCCCTTACCATTGGTTAAGGTGGCTGGGATTTAGGGGATGCACAATCAATCATCATGTAGAAGAGGAGACAAGCTATGTACTCAGCCCTGGGCTAAATACTCCTGGCTGTTATTATTTTCCAAAAATATGGCCAAGATACAAGTTTGATGATATTTAATATTTTTGTGTTGTGATTAGGATACAAGGAGGAAATGAAAATACTTTTATTATGGAAAGGGGAGGATGGAGCAGTGGGCAGGAGGGGGGGCATGTTACGAATCCTATCATAAATTTTGAGTTCCCATAAATTTCTGATAAAGAAATTAAGTAGGCTCAAGTTTAATCACACTACTCGTAAATCAAATATCAAATTTAAACCAACGAATTACAGAGAGTCTCCTCACAGTCACTTAGCATTGATAAATTAGTAATGTAATATTAAATTATTCATACCCTTTCTCCCCCTCCCCCTCCTCCTTAGGACTATAATGATATACTGTACACAGCAGTGATAATTTACTTAGGCTGAGTCCATTCATTTAATTATGCTGCTAAACTTGGTAGGCCAATTGGTCATCATGAGAGTTTCCAGGCAAGCTAATCACAAATATATAGAACATGTCCCTTATTGTCCCCAGCGGCTAAGTGCTAAAATGCTATTTAGTACTCAGAAGGTTAATGTCCTGCTTATGTAAATTGTCCAATTTAACATTCAGGAGCAGTATCATAAATTCTGGCTGCAGGATTTCATTAAACGTATGTTCAAACTAGTTGACCTTAAAGGTTAACAAGCACAAGTTAAACAGGACAATTATTTAACTCACTTCTTATCAAGAGACTGAAGCACTCTAGCCATTTAATAGTTCTGCATACTTCACAATTAGAATTCTTAAAAGGTCTCCAATAAAGCGGCAGGTCATGAATTTTCATAAGGATGTCAGATAATAACTATTTATCTGTGCTTGTTTTTCCTCTCTTATAAACTTAAACTTTGATCTTAACATTCAATTAGAAACAATTCCACGGAGAAGGACTAGGTGACTCAAGGATCTTGCCTTCGTATTAATTTTATCCTGAATTATGTCTAAGAAATGTGGTGTCTGCATTGTCTCCTGTTGAAAATTGGTTTGGAAGTGAGAGAAAGTTATCCCTGTGCAAATAAAAATACACTTTACTCCCTTTCTTGGAGCTAGGCTCGTTACAAAAATTGCTGGCTGCATGGCTGCATCCTCTGAATACGGTTTTTATTATGGCTGGCAGCATTATCTGATTCACTGGTGTAATTAATTGATTTGACTAAACTGAAGATTTAAACATGGATTTAAAGCGGTTTTTAATCAAATCTGCCTCCTTGCTCACTAGACTTGGAAATGTTGTAAACTAGTGGCCTCTAAAATTTGTGGCTTCCATGTCAGTGAAGTGGTGAATTTGCTCTAGGTTTTAATCAGACGTTTAATGCACATATTATGGGAGTGGAGCTCAGCACCTTGTATCTCTGAAACCTCCAGGTTCGGACTAAAACCCAGAGTGGACTCCCAGCCCCACTGGCACAGAAGCCATTAGCTCAGGGAGTCAAAGCTTATTTTTAGAGTCCTCTCAACTTGGCTAGAAGGTAATTAAGGCCATTTCCGCACTAGACGGTTATAGTGCTATTATGCCACTTTCAACATCCTACGGAATCCTGAGGTTTGCAGTTTAGAGAGGGGCCTCAAAGGCCCCTCCCTAAACTGCAAACCCCAGGATTCCATAGGATGTTGAAAGTGGAATAATAGCACTGTAACGGTCTGAAAGTGGAATAATAGCACTATAACAGTCTAGTGCAGAAATGGCCTAAGACTGGAGTATTAAACTCTATGTTAGTCCCTGTAAAGAACGTGGCAACTTCATTTTGATCCAGCTTCCATTTCCAAGTGCAGCCATGTGTAAACAACTCTATTAAACTTCCCTCTCAGGGGGCACGGTAGGAGAATTTGGGTGACAATGCTTGATAAGATGGAAGGCAGTAAGAAAAGAGTGAGACTGCACTACAGGGGGATAGGCTCAATTGAGAAAGCCACAGCCTTGAGTTTGCAAGACCTGAGCAGGGTAGTTGATGATGAATGAGAGGTCTGCCATTCATAAAACTGCCATGAGCCAAGAAGGGTTTGATAGCAATTAACAACAACAGCAAATCTTATTTTACATTCCATTCCATGTGAGAATCAGCACCAAGTGACTTTGTATCCAGAACCTTCTGCAGGACCAAAGGAATTTCTATTCTGCTTTGGTCAGAGCCCACCTGGAACACTGTGCCCAGTTCTGGGCACCACAGTTCAGGAACAATATTGACAAGCTGGAACACATCCAGAGGAAGGTGACTAAAATGGTCAAAGGCCTGGAAACCATGCCATGTAAGGAGAAGCTTAGGGAGCTGGGTATGTTTAGCCTTTAGAAGGGAAGGTTAAGAGGTGACATGATAGCTATGTTTAAATACTTGAAGGGACATCATATGGAGGATGGAACAAACCTGTTTTCTGCTGCTCTAGAGACTAGAACATGGAGCAATGGCTTCAAACTTCAGGAAATGAGATTCCATATAAACGTTAGGAACAACTTCCTGATGGTAAGAGCATTTGACAGTGGGATACGCTGCCTGGGAGTGTGGTGGAATCTTCTTTGGAGGTTTTTAAACAGTGGCTGGATGGCCATCTGTTGGGAATGCCTTGATGGTATATTCCTGCATGGCAGGGGGTTCGACTCAATGGCCCTTGTGCTCTCTTCCAGCTCTGTGAATTTATGAATCCTGAGGAGTTATGCCAATGCAGAATAGGTTGTTTTTTGTTTTTAGGGGAAAAAATTATCTCTTGATTTAGGGAATGCATTAAAAGTAAAGTTCAAAGCAAAATTTGATTTATCAAAATATTTCTTCAAGTGGTGCTGGTGCCTCTGGTAAGTTTGCTCCTTTCATTCTCTACCTTTGTCTCTCCAAAAAATTGTGTGCTGGCATAATGGGTAGGTGCAGGAGGATTTGGATTCAGCCCTAATTCTTATTCTTGGTGATGCCAAAGTGTGCTGGAATATTAGGAACGTGTGTGTGTGTGCGCGCGCGCGCACTCACAACTTCCCACCATGCTTAGTTAATGACTGTCTTAGAAATTATTAGTAGAGTTAATGATACATGCATCTTTTATTTTAAAGGACTTATTAGCATGGATTCTCCCCCTCCCATCCTCTTTCAGTGTCCTATTTTCCTTGCTGTCTGCCCTTAGGTTTTGTGAAATATGAATAGCTACAGCTCCTGGAAGAAAGTGCCTGCCTCATCCATCGCCCACTACCTATGGCAGGAATGATACATTGAGACCAGCCTCTCCACTGACATTTCAAATCCCAGCTTTGCCACGTCTATATGCAACAGGATCAAGCGATAGCTCCAGGGGGTGCATTAAAACAGTAAACAGGTATATGGGATCTCCAGAGCAGATGCTAACTAGCTACTCCGGGAAAGTCATACAAAACATCCTTTGTCTTTCAAGCTTAACTTCACAACATATATGTTCTTTATG
Organism: Cyclura pinguis; assembly: GCA_030412105.1. NCBI lineage: Eukaryota > Metazoa > Chordata > Lepidosauria > Squamata > Iguanidae > Cyclura > Cyclura pinguis. Next base: position 42,214,786 of record CM059599.1, read on the forward strand.
ATCAGATAAAATAGCAACAACCGCAAGCAAGCCATTTTACATTCATAAATCATTCATGCTGTCCCTTAGCGTTTCAGAGATGGAACAGTAAGTAGTACTTGCAGACTTCTTTGTTTTCAGAACCCGTTTACACTATCAGGTGGGGTTGCAAGATGCTGAGAAAATGCCAGTTGTTTCAGGAAAAGGACACACATAAACACTCCACTGCTCTGCTATTTTTAGGGATATTCCTTTTATGAATAGACAGCTATTGTGCTGGGCTTTACCCTTAAACTATGGTGAGCAACTTGTAGTTCTTAGCCTAATTCCAAAAGTCCTCTGCAAATGAGCAGTTAAAGACTTTTGGTAAAATGCATGTATTCCCCATTGGGTGGTGTGGGAGAATCAGAGAGAACAGACTGTGCCAGGGGATGATAGGAGTTTCAGCCCCACGGAAACGCAGCGGAAAAGCCAGAGTTCAGCGAGCCAACAGCAGCAGTCTTGTTCCCCACTAAGGATACTCACACACGGAGGAGTTTCTTCAAAAACAGGAGGCACTTTATCTTGCAGCAAAGTTCCGTTATATACAAAACATAGGACAGACGGACAAAAGCTTGCGCCAGGCACCAGGTTTGGTCAACAGACAAATACATACTGGCGTTGCTTTGTTATATACATATCTACAACCAATCAGATAGAGGTTTGCACACCTCCCTCTACCATCTGCACACGACCCCAGTTTCTTATGGAGCCTTGCAATTACCCACAGCTGGGGCATGATGCAACATCTTTGCAGTGGGCTGATCATTTTCCCAGGGTTCCCTGCCTGGAATTCCTGCCAAAACAGAGGGAAAAAGAAGGGGGGGGGGAGAGGAGGAAGAGTGTTGGTAGGCCATGCATCCCCCACACTTTGATATAGTTTAATTGGCAAAATATATCAATTGGCATAAATATAAATTATATCCTGTTATGGCTGCATGGCCATGCCAGCTAAGAGGAAAAGCTGGCTGCACATGTGCATTGCAAGATCAGGTCAGAAGAGACCTCCAGGCGGAGCCAGGTCATAGTCAGGAAATCACCAAGAAACTCCAGCGATAATGGACTTACAGTAAGCCTCTGCTGACTCAACCTTTAAGAGACAGTAGTATCTGAGATGTTCCCACAGGATAGCTGATTGTCTTAGCCCCTCTTCTTCTGACCAGCAAATTTCCCTTTTGTCCTCACACCTGTCTGACAATGAAGGAGCTATCAGGACTACCTTTAGCCCTTTGTTGCCTAATGCTAAGACCATTAGTCCATTCGAGACCCCATTGTCTACTCTCCGGACTCCATTGTTTACTCCGCCAGACAGCCATTACCACCTTCACCCTCCAGGCAGAAAAGGAATGTTTAAACCCCAGTTTTTGGCCATTCAGCCTGCAGTCCGCTGCTTTCTGGTCATCACTCTGCCGCTCTGATTCCTTGGATTCCTAGTCTGAGCCACATTGTTCTTGGCTTCTCTTCTGGATTGATAAATATCACTCACTTCACCCTGAAAATCTCGCTATCCAAAGCTTTCCTCCCTTTTCCTTCAGTTAGCCTTGTGTGATTGTGAGACTGCCTGGATCTTGTGTATGATTGTAATTCTCCCAATAAAACAAATAAGCTTACTTTTGGATCTCTGGCTGGTTCTTCCCTGCTCTAGTACCAGTAAACATAGGAGTAAAAGATCTCATACGGTTACCCCATCTCGCAGACCTTGTCTTTGAACTAATATTCCCCACCATTTCACGGAGGTGCTGGCATCACGGATGGGCTCCTGAGTCACCCACAGTCTGGGGTAACAAGACAGAATACAGGACATGACTACCCCTTACTAGTATCCCTTCAAGGGAAGGTGGCTCTCAACTAATCACAGAATCTTAGAGTCAGAAGGGGCCACAAGGACCTTCTAGTCCAGCCCACTGCCATGCAGAAATATTCAACTAAAGCACTCCTGAATGATGCCCATCCAACTCTGTTCAAAGCTCTGCAAAGAAGGGGTGCTTACCACATTCTGAGGCAGTCTATTCCACTATGAAACAGTTCTTACAGTAGAGATGTTTAGGTGGGATCTCTTTCTTGTAATTTGAACCTGTTGGTTCATGCTCTAGTCTCTGGAGGATCAAAAAAACAAGCTAGCCCCATCTTTTACATGACACCTGTGCAGATACAAACGGATCATGGTTATATGCTACTGCTCAGTCCAAGCTGGATGTACTCAGTGTCCTAAGTTGTTCCTCATAATGTTTGGTCATCCTTCTCTGGACACATTCCAACTTGTCAATAGCCCCAGCCAGTGTGGTATAGTGGTTTGAGTGCTAGAATAGAACTCCGGAGACCAGGGTTCAAATCCCCACTCAGCCATGGAAACCTACCATGTGACCTTGGATAGGTCACGCTTTCTCAGCCTCAGAGGAAGGCAAAGGCAAATGCTCTCTGAACAAATATTGCCAGAAAAACCCTGTGACAGGTTTGCCTTAGGGGTTGCTGTAAGTCAGAAATTACCTGCACAACAACATCAACGACAGCTCTGTGCATTCAACATATCTAGGATGCGAGGATCCTCTTAAGGGACTCTACGGGGTGTAGACAAGCAGACAGTGTAGGCCCAGCTCAGGGGTAGGGATGGCTCATGCCTAGGTTGCAGGGGACCTACATAGTGCCTTCCACCCAAGTAGATTCCCATGTATGTTATTCCAATGTTAGCAGCAGGCAGGCTGAATGAATGAATGGTTTTTCCCTGGCTGGGAGGTGGATCAGCCAAAGCCTAGATCCAGACTGATTCTGTAGGTTAAGGTTGTTCTGCTGTAACAAAACTGCGCCTTTTTCCATTCCAACAAAATGTTGTCTATGCTCATTCTTGCTAAATGTGAAGCCCCACACTCACTGCTAGGTCTGCAAGTGGGCTCAAAAAACAAGCCCATCACTTGACAGATAATGGCTCATTTTACATAACAACCTGACACCCAGATAGAAGTATTCCATTAATACAGTTTTTGGCATAATTTTTGCGCATGAGATTTTTTCTAGTTATTCACTATGATCTTTCCAAAGTATTGGGGTAAAAACTGGCACTGCATGAGAAGGCAAGCTCACTCAGTAGATTGTTCACTCTGTACCTGTAGACCCTGTATGCTGAAGAGTCTTTCTAGGAGATTGGGGTAGGATCAGCTGGACAGTGAGGGTGGGCAAAAACTGGGGATTCTGTTTGAGTGGTACAAGTCCCAGTGTCTGTTTGCAGCCTGGTAAAACCAGCGTGTGGTAAAGTATATATATTGTTAAAATTCCCAGAATCCCCCAAGGGGTGGCCATGCTGATTAAGGAAATCCAGGAGCTGCAGTCCACAAAAGTTTACAGTGTTAACAATGTTTCCCAGACTCTCTGGAGAGATTTCTTTGGGGCGGGGGGCGAGGGGGACAGGGAGACAATGGACTACATGGCAAAGGGAAGAATGAGGAAAACCCAGGTGTGCAAGCTGTCTCGCATTCTGCATAGTCATCCTTGCCCTCCTGCCTTTATCCCAAAATTGGGACTCAAGGCAGCTTACCACTTAAAAACACAATCCAGCTAAATATAATGCTGGATTTCACCATTGCCTTTCACAAGGCCACACAAAACAAGGATGAGATAAGGGTTAATACTCCATCTTCTCTCCAAAATAGGTTCTTTTCACAGTTTGGTTGGGAGACAGTTTTAAAAGGGTTTTTTAACATAATGAATATGTCAGTGTTTTATATCCCTGTGCACTGCTCCTCTTCCAAATTTCATCTTTTGAATAACTGGCTCCAAACTCTGCCAGAAAGAGGACATAAATAAAGCAGAATGGCTAATGGACTAAAAACACTTACGATCAGGTTTTCATAACTAACAATATTGATAGCTTCCTTTGAACACATACTCCCATACAGTGCAATTTTCTTTTCTAAAGTAAGATTTAGAATGCTATTTGCAATAAAAAGGCTAACACATGCAAATAAAAGAAAGGAGAGACTCCATTACGTAGTTACATGCTAGGGACTCATACAGTGAATACAAAGGAACACCCTCTTCTGAAGACGACAACAAAGCATCATTTTCAAGGTTCTACCAGGGGTTTTCTCACACACCTCTTACAATTAATTTCATTTAAAAGGGTCTGGAAAATATTTTCTTATCTTTGTCACAGTCCTGAAAGCAGAGAGCTCACTTTCCCGGCTGCATTTAGGGATGAGATCAGAAAAATCCTATGTTGTAATATCCTTTTCCTAGTACAGATTCTTAGTAAAAAAAAGTTTTTAGGCACTTGAGCTCCCCTCAGGGCCAGCCCTGCCATTAGGCAAAGTGTTGTTTCAGAAAGCAGTCATGAAGTGTCATGAAAGGGCAGATTATTGTTCAAAATTTAGTTTGTTATTTTACTGCCTGGAATGGGGAGAAGTGTTTGTGAGCCAAAATAACATGGGTGGCTTTTTGTGTTATGCACCTTGACTTGGATGAGCATACATGTCGGAGAATGCCATTTTGCTGCTCTGCTTCAGACAGCAAAATGTCTTTGATCATCTTGGTTCTTCTGCAAGGAGGAGGTGGAGAAGAAGAAGCAGTAGCAGCATTTGCAAAACACTGAAGGCATTTTGGGAAAGATTTGAAAAAAGAAGTATAGAATGGAGAGCTTTCCTGCATTTTTTTATGATCTAAAATGTGCTTTATATTTTGAAGTGTGGTGCCCAGTTTTCAGTCCAGTCTTCTTCTGAATTTTATTAATGGACAGTTCTTGAGTATTTATAACTATCTGAGTTTTCACTATCATCTGGTCTGCCTAGACAGACACACTACAGTCCAATCCGGTAAATCCCATATTAGCAGGTGAAGCAAATGATGACATAGACGTCTTGGAAGAGTTCATAGAATTATAAAGCTGGAATTTATCTTCCAGTTCAATCCACTACTACTGTAAGAAATCTACAGCTACAGAATCTCTAACAGGGACATCTAGCCTCTGTTTAAAAACCTCTAATGAAGGAGTTTCCACTCTCTTCCAGCACATATGTCAGGAAGTTCTTCCTAATGTTTGATTGAAGTTTCCTTTCTTACCATTTGAACCCTGTGCTTCAGCTCCTAATTTGCAGGAAATGAGAGAATTAAGAAGGACTTTTCTGGTATTCCCATCAAATATACTAGGGAGAGTGGTTAGAGTGAGAGAAGGGTCTCCCACAAAGATTTTTAGAGCCTGTGTAGGCTGACCTATGGTCCCTCAGACAGCCTTGACCTGAGCCACATAGACTTCCAGAGGTCATAACCAACACTCTGAATTATGCTAGCACAGCTGTTGCAACAAGGGAGTTGTGTGCTTCTTGTACTCAGGCCCAGTTAACAATCCAGCTTCAACTTTTTGTACCAAATGATGTTTTCAAACACTCTTCAAAGGCAGTCCCATGTACAGTGCATTGCAGTAATCCAAACAAGATATAACCAAGGTCACCGAGACCAGATCTGACCTTTCTGGGAACAAGAAAAGCTGAATCCAGGTGTACAACCAAACCACAAACCTGTCTTCATGGGGAGCATAACCCAACCCAGTGCAGGCTGGATCCCTTTTCCCTTCTGAATTCCCAGGAGTATCTCTGTCTTGTCTGGATTAAGCTTCAATTTTTTTGTCCTTGTTGATGGAGAATACTGGTGAGCCTAGATGATCTTCAGTACACTTTGCTACCAAGATGTCAAACATACTGCAAATTCTGCTTGCAACTGTGCTTTGCAGGGGAAGACAGACTATGCTAGGCACAATAGTTCACAGGGAAGCTTACCTAACACTGCTGATTAGCCTCTTCCAAACACTGAAATTTACAGGGACAGCCCAAGCTATGTTTCTGCATGAAGCTACATACAAGATACTGGACTTTCTGTGTACAAAAGTCAAGTGTACTGGCAATCGAAACTTACTTCAACACTTATAATGAGACAGTATCTCCCACCACAGGAGGCAGCAGGCCAGTTTGTGACACACACATAGCTGTCTTCTTACAATGGAACTGTTAAGGACTCAGGAAGAAAAGGCAAGGTAATGGTCCCACCACCCTCAGCATCAGATGCGTCATGTGGTCACCTTATTCTAATCCTATTTCTGTCCCTGAAAATGAACAAAAATTGGTGGGAGGACAGTGTTACCCTGTGAACTGGGGATCCCGGGAGGGACACCAAAATGTGCTCAACAAAAGGTGGGGAAAATTAGCTCAGAGCACTGCTTAGCGTTACGAGAGGCAGGGTAACTTAGTGAGATCTTGAACCCTATGTCTACGGGGTCGAGTCGAGTCAAGGAGAACACAGAAGTTGAAATAATAAATGATGTTTATTAAATACAAGTAAAACAGTGTATGTGACACACTCACACAAGGTAACTAAAGAAAATAAAGGTTGGAGTGGTATAGAGGGATTTTTAGAGGAATTGCTGGTTTGGGTGATACTTCACCTGTCCTGAAGCACAGAATAATAGAGAGCAAAGCAGGGATGCGATGTAGCTAAGCACGTGGAGCTGAGGGGAGGCTCGCAAACAAAGCCGCAGCAAGGCAGAATGAAACTCGGAAGCGTTCCGAGGAAGGTCTCGGAATCAAGGGCTTTTATAAGGAGAATTGTGACTGCAGGCTATGCTGTACTTGGGGGAAAACAATAGATTTGGAGTTGGAGACAAAGCCTCCGAAAGGTCAGAATCTGAATGATTGAGTTATCGTACCAGTTCTCAATAGAGTAGCCAGTATGCAAACGCAGAGTACTTGGGTATTGCATAGTTTACCCATCAAGCTGCCAGCGTGGGGCAGAGGCTCTTTTGTAGGTTGCGTGCATACCTAATTAGAGTACTTGCCTGGAGGTCTCCTAAAGCAGTGAGTCAGCTATTTCTGGCCTGCCTGTATTGTAGTTTGAATATGACGGCTATTAACGGCCGAGCTTGTTTACGTGCTTGTCCGGTGGCCTCGCAAGCACGTGGAGAGGAATAGAGAAGTACAGCTGAATTGTGATATCAAGGGATATCTTTTAATATCCCCAAAGCTCGGACTAGCCAGGGCAGTAACAATCCCCCCCCCCCGAAAATGGGCGATGTTGGGGACAATATCGGACATTTTCTAATTAAAAGCAAAAATCAATTTAGAGCCAAATAGGGCTTGCAGGTTGGTAGCCATATCACTCCTCAGGAAAGGGAATGCGGGAAAAGCAAAGGATTACTATCTTATAAAGACATTCCTAACTAAAACCTAAACCTAAACACACACACACACCAATGTAGCGCAATAATAAACAGTTAAACAATAAACAATGTCCAATGTCCCGTCAATAGGGAAATGTCAAAACATGAGCAAATGGCAGTAAAATAGCAAATGCAAAATGAAGCAATCAATGAAATACGGTAAGTCCAATGCATGGTCTGGCAATGAAGGCAATCCAAGGAGCAACCAGTTCAGTGAGGATGAAAGTTCGTAGTCTGGGGGGAGGTGAGGTGCAAGCAAACGTCTTGGCACCCCCGCCCCTCGCAACAGGAAAAGTCCTTTAACTGGAACGGGCGAGCAAAACAGAAGTCCATCCAGGCAACGGAACGGGAACAACAACAAAATGTCCAAGTAGGTGCAGCTTGGCTCACTGCAAATCAAGAGCAAAGAGTCTTTGCAGGGTTTGGAGCCTGGAATAGTCCATAGGTTTTCTCGGGTCAGCAAACAGTCGCAGGAATGGCAAATAATCCATTTTTGCAATCGGGAGGCTGCATGGTCACCTTCCCTCACAGTCTCGGGTGTCGTCAAAGAACCAGGAATCTCCAAGTCTCGGCCATCAGATGGAGCGGCAACTTTCTTCATCACCCCCCCCCCACGGTGCTCGGGGGCGATGGTACAACCTCGGGATCTTCCCACTCTTCTGGAGCAATAGACCTATTAGAATTTTAACAGAGGAACTGACATGTTTACTATCCAATGATACCATTAATGCAAATGGCCGGCTCAAAGCCTACTGGGAATTCGAATTGAAACTGGGTCATCATGACAGAAAAGACTAAAAGTGTACGGGGATATAAATAGCAACTGAGATTAAGGCTGTATTGGCCGGAGGACGGCCGTTGGTCAGGACAGTGAGGCTGAGACTATTAAGTTGTGGAAACAGTGAATCCAATGGCAGTTGAACAGGCAGCCAGCTAAATCAAAAGAGTGGGTACCATTGGACCATTAACCCCATGAGGCTCGCCTGGATCACCTGAGCGGTGCTTTGCAGTTGCGTGCATTGTATCGCTATTGATAGATTATGGGTTGTGATCTGTAGAACACGGCCAAGGTCTGATGTTACGTCTCTCTCGACGCCAACCCACTGTGGGAGCAATTGATTGATTAGATCTACTCCTCTCGCTACGTTGGTTAGGCCAGCAGTGGAGGATATTCCAATGTCTCTAGTTTTGGTGCCAATTACGCCTAATTTGTTTGCTAGGGTCTCATTGTCTATAGCGTTGATGAACGCGCCGCCAGTTCCAATTCCACCTAAAGCGGTTCCTAAGACACTTCGCTTAGGGCGAGTGTGTGGGTGGGAGAAAGACAGCCATCGTTTCTCCCAGTGTTCCCACTGTGTCCATCCAAGTTTTAGGTACGGTTGGCAAGTTGGGATTACTCTCGAGATGTTAACAACCATAAAATTTAGTATCATTTTTGTTACTATGGGTTGGACGTTCAAGTAAGCGACCATTTCTGTATCTTTGCGAACTACGGAACTACCCACATACATAGCCGGGTGATGTTCTGGAGGAGGAGGAGTGTGAGTATCGGAATTGGGACACCACATCTTCCCATAGGAAAACCTACAACCTGTCGGGGTCAGTGTGACATTCTGGCAGTGGAACATGTAGCTTTTCCATACCCAGGTAGCGCGGCAGTTGTCAAAGGTGACACTAGTAAAGCACTAGTAAAGATGCATAGCTGTGGTCACCCTGGACTATTCTGGTGGTCATGGGAGCGGCTGCTGTGGCCATGCTGGGGTTGAGTTTAACCTCTTCGCCGGCAACGGCCATCCTTAACACTGCACTCAGTCTATTCCTAGAGTGTATATGGAAATTCATGGATAGTTCGAAGGGGTACCTTTTCTTGAACCAGGGGAGCAGCGGCATCCCTGTCGACAAGGCTTCTACCTCTGGATATGGGTTCCAATAACACACTGCCCATACATTAAACTGCCAATCTGTATAAACATGGCTAGATTCAGGCGAGGTTCCAAGGGCGTATCTACTCACGCAAAACAAAACTGCAGTCCTCAGGAGCGATCCCATTCCGTCTCCCTGTAGGGAACACAGAGATGGGGGCTCCGTTACTACAACAAAAAGAGTCTATTTACAAGGGAAGGGGGAAGGAGAGGGGAGCTGGAGCAACCACCTCTTCATGGGAGTTGCCATCCCATGAAGGGAAGCAAAGCATCACATTGTCGTGCTATCAAAAGGGTGTCCCCATCTGGAGGTTCCTCTTTCCAATCCTTGTTTTGGGTCTCTGTAACTACCGGCTAGAGCGGCAACGCCTGCTCCTGGTTTGGGACCCAGATCCTCACTTCAGTATGGAGGCCGGTCTTGGACCCACGTGCCTCTGGAGAACCTTTCTCTCCAGTCACAATGGTAATTGAAATGGAGCCGTAACTAGCCGTGGCCCCTTTTACAATTACCAGCATCACAATTAAGGTGGTGCCATGGCCCTTGAGGACAAGGCGGCAGCAAAGCGTCTGCACGGAGGATGAGGTGGTAGCCAGATTCACCTCTGGGTGTGAACATACCTGTTGCTTAATTGTTACTGGAATAGGGGCAGGAGCTTTAATGGTGGCACAGCGGTGCATGGCCGAAATCTCTACTGGTCCCTGATCTAGCTGCCATAGAAACCCGTTTGTGTAATCAACTGTGAGCCTGTTTCCCTGGAGAAAACCAATGCCTAAAAGGCCGTCGTCTTCTCCCCGGTTCTCGCATGCCCACAACTGAAAACGAAACGTCTCTATAGACATTGGGGTGCCTGTCCATGCCCTAGCTTGGTGACCTCCCCCGCCATATCCAGAAAGTTGGACAAGCTTGGGCATGGGTTTGGGGTGCAGCACGTTTACTGCCGCACCAGAGTCCACAAGAAGGGTGGCAGGAGTCTTATCCCTCTTGGTCCCTATGCCTGCCTTCACCCAGAACCTTCCCTACCTGTCCGGCTTCAACCTAGCCACAACGTTGCAGGGAAGCTTCCTGGACCGAGGGCACCCGTATGCTTGCAGATCCAGGTTAGGATAGTATTCAGCCGGAGGTGGGCCGTCAGTCACGGCCTGGACCGGCTGTTTACTTCCTGCCTGAAGCTGCTTATCTACCACTTCCAGAAGCTCCGATGTTAGCCACTTATTGAACTGGCTTATGTCCAGCCCGAACCTTCTGAGCATGCCCCAGACTCTTACTTTATCCGAGGAGTACGTCTGGGCCATGGGATCATACCCACCAGATGTCTCCCGGGGAGAGCCCGAGTCAGAGAGCTGTTTGGGGGCAGTGGGCTGCTGTGGGGGACTTCCAGCCTTGCTGGGCTGGCCGCGGAAATCTCTTCCCTGCCACTGCCTGTTGTCCTGCCTGGGAGCTGGGCGTGGATTCCAGTTCCCTCGGGGAACCGAATTTGGCGCAGCTTTCCAGTGTTGGGAATGGGGCCCATAATTCGAGTATGTGACCTCGGATATGGGTTCCCAATTCCCGGGGTCCTTTCTATGTGTCTTGGGGGGAGGTTTAAGGGATCCTGCCTCGGGCAGCAGGTCAGAGACCCATCGGAGGTTGTTCCCAAATTCCTCCCAGCTAGTGGTGGCTGGATCCACCAAACCCAGGGCCATCTTTGTCTCGTGGTTCAAGCCTCCGTACAACAGAGTCTTGAATTCCACATGGTCAAAGCTGTACCTGTGGGCCATCAGGGGGACCTTCTCGGCCAGAATGGCGAGGAGCTGCTTCCGTGCCACGTAAGCCTCAGGGTTTTCACGAGGACCCTGTTGCTCCATGACATACAGCACACCTGCACTCTGTCCGGGCCACAAAATCCTCACTACCTCTCTCATCCAGGCATGTGCCTCGAGCCTAACCAGGCCTCGAACTGCCACGGCTGACTCAAAAGTAGGGAGTTTGAAGGGGGACATACAAAGTCAGGCCAGTTGGGTCAGGTCCTGACCGTTGGCTGTCGGTTGAGAGTGAATCACCGCGTTTAACCACATGATGCCAGTGGACCGGTTTAAAGGACCCAATTGGTCTGCAATTGCTTTTGCCTCAGTAGCATGCCAGGGAACCCTAGTCTCGGTGACCTGCATCTCCTGCATCTCTTGCCTATCAGAACTGCCTTCTCCAAGGGGGGTGGTCCGTCTCATCATGGACCTAGTCTCGACCGGGTGGACTGGGACCTTAGGGTCACTTCAGTCTGGATTGTGGGGAAGGGTTGCCTGAGCATCCTCCGGCAGTGCCTCCCCAGAAAAGTCCTCTGCGAACGTTGGGAGCAGCTCCGGGCACACAGCCGAAATTAGGGCTTTGCGCGTTTGGAGCTGGCTCTCCAGAGCAGCTATCTGTTTCTGGCAAGCTACATGGCTAACAGCCTCCTGCTGTTCTCTCACTTGCCCCACCATAAACTTGGCCGCAGACTGGGCATGATCCAGCTCAGCCTCTAAGGTGTGGGCTTTCTCCTCCCATGTTTGCGCCACTACCTGGATGTTATTCAGTTTCTGGGCGGATGCCTGTGCTACGGATGCAAAAGTAACCTTGTCCGCACGCAGCGTCTCAACCTCGGCCTGAAGCCGGGCATCCTCCTTCTCTATATTAGCCAATTTTTCTCTGGTCTCTACCAGGGCACTACTAGCATCTCTGGCTGTAAGCCAAAGTCCCCAAGCACCCAAAGTGTCCTTAGACGGTCCGAAACGGTTCTTTGATTTACGCACCAGGTTATACGCTTCCGGGAGTGTGGTAAAGAGATCGGCCGTCTGGAAGATGGTGTCCTTCCAAGGGCATTTCCCCTTACTCAACACCCACCTTTCTAGTTTACCTCGGACCTCTTCCTCTAACATGAGGTCCTTGATGGTGACCTTGCTACTCTCTGCCATTTTCCTGCACAAACCACAACTTCCTAACACTACCAACAACTCACAACCTACAAACTGCAAACTACAAACAGGACCAGGAACTGGAGTGACGGGAAGGATCACCTAGACCCCTGGGGGACTGTAGGGAAACAAACTCTGCGGAACTTCTGTAGGAAAGAGGGAGGGGAACCTATCTCTAACCTGCCCAAACAAAGTCACTTTGGTACTCCCAAGCCCGGTTTTCCACCTCGACAGCACTGGGGACCAAAGGACGAGGTAACGGTTTGGGGACAGGGAGGTCACCTAGACCCAGGGAACCCTCAGGAGTACTCCAGCTACCTGAAGGGGGGAAACGAACCCAGTGGAACTTACAGCACCGCCTGGCCAAGCAGCAGGGGAAAAGGGATGGGAACCTAAGCCAAAACCGTTCCTAACAGTTTTTTGGGTGAGGGGTGCCTACCTCTACCTCGGGACAAACTTCTTAAAACCCTAGGCTAGGTCGGGACTCACCACCTGCACCTAGTCGGCTAGCCACTCAGGACGCACCCGAAATTACACAGCGGGACGCACCCGCACTCTCAAAGCTACCCAACAACAACAACTGATGGGACGCACCCGTATATTACTCTAAGGGGGGGGGGATTTCTTCCCTAAGTGCTATTTTGCCTTGCCACTAGGGTGTTGGATGAGTGTAGACTGTTCCTACCATGCTAACACTCTAACACTTCAGATCCCAGCCCATGCCAGACCCCAAATTAGGGATGTGATTCCCAGGACAGCTTGTGCACACCCCTTGCTATCAGACGATGGTTCACCGCCTAGTGCTAGTGATCACGCCAGGGCGGCTGACATACACAAACCAAGCAAGAAAGGGGAACAGATTTCCACCCAGATAGAATAGCTCTAGAGCTCAAACACACAGAATTCTCACACACATGTGTTCCTGCCTGACTGCGCTCTAACGACTTGACCGACCGTCACCTATGTCAGTACCAGCCTGATTTGAGGAGGTTTGAGACTCCTTCTCAAATTAGAGGTACCGGGGCTGCCCACATTCTCCACCACTCTGTTACTCTGTGAACTGCGGGTCCCGGGAGGGACACCAAAATGTGCTCAACAAAAGGTGGGGAAAATTAGCTCAGAGCACTGCTTAGCGTTATGAGAGGCAGGGTAACTTAGTGAGATCTTGAACCCTATGTCTACGGGGTTGGGTCGAGTCAAGGAGAACACAGAAGTTGAAATAATAAATGATGTTTATTAAATACAAGCAAAACAGTGTATGCGACACACTCATACAAGATAACTAAAGAAAATAAAGGTTGGAGTGGTATAGAGGGATTTTTAGAGGAATTGCTGGTTTGGGTGATACTTCACCTGTCCTGAAGCCCAGAATAATAGAGAGCAAAGCTGGGATGCGATGTAGCTAAGCATGTGGAGCTGAGGGGAGGCTCGCAAGCAAAGCGGCAGCAAGGCGGAATGAAACCCGGGAGCGTTCCGAGGAAGGTCTCGGAATCAAGGGTTTTTATAAGGAGAATTGTGACTGCAGGCTATGCTGTACTTGGGGGAAAACAATAGATTTGGAGTTGGAGACAAAGCCTCCGAAAGGTCAGAATCTGAATGAGTTATCGTAGCTGTTCTCAATAGAGTAGCCAGTATGCAGACGCAGAGTACTTGGGTATTGCATAGTTTACCCATCAAGCTGCCAGCGTGGGGCAGAGGCTCTTTTGTAGGTTGCGTGCATACCTAATTAGAGTACTTGCCTGGAGGTCTCCTAAAGCAGTGAGTCAGCTATTTCTGGCCTGCCTGTATAGCAGTTTGAATATTACGACTATTAACGGCCGAGCTTGTTTACGTGCTTGTCCGGTGGCCTTGCAAGCATGTGGAGAGGAATAGAGAAGTGCAGCTGAATTGTGATATCAAGGGATATCTTTTAATATCCCCAAAGCTCGGACCAGCCAGGGCAGTGACAACAGAACTGCAAGAACAGGCTCCATCCGTGATCCATGCCCTCTCTTTTGAAGGCTCCTATATTCCCAACTGTTTCCGTGGGAGGCTCTCTTTGCCTTCTGATCTGGAAATCTGCTTCTCCAGAGTTCTCAGCAGCACTGTGAATGCTTTCGCAGCACACATTTCTGTATACAAGGATACTCTCACACCTTGAAATGAATACACATAGGCCAGGGTACAACTAGAGCCAGGGAACATTCCTCTTTGGGCCATGGCTCCATCTGGGTACTGCAGCTGCAGGATTCTTGGAGCTGTAGTTTAAGAAAGCAACTTTTCCTGAGTTCTGACTGATGCAGGAGAATAAAAATAATTTAAAAAAGTACTTTCATTCTCATATATTACCTTAGTTAAACTTTTAATAGACTACACTGAATGTCTTGAGAGGGCAACTAAAGTGATAAAAGGTCTGGAAATTATGCTCTATGAGGAATGGCTCAAGGAGCTGTGTATGTTTAGCCTGGAGAAGTTTAAAAGGGGATATGATAGCCATGTTCAAATATTTGAAGGGATGTCATATGGAAGATCAGCAAGCTTGTTTTCTGCTGCTACAAAGGCTTGGACACATTGGTTTCAAACTTTAGGAACAGAGATTCCACCTAAACATTAGGAAGAACTTCTTGTCAGTAAGAGCAGTTCGACAGTGGAACATACTGCCTCAAAATTTGGTGAAGTTTCCTCCTTTGGAGGTTTCTAAACAGAGGCTGGATGGCCATCTGTCAGGAGTGCTCCGATTGTGTATTTCTGAATGGCAGGGAGTTGGGCTGGATGCTCTTGTGGTCATTCCAGCTCTGATTCTCTGATGTTCTGGGGGCAGGCAGTGCCAGTACATAAGCAACATGAATTGTCACAACTGAGCAATTAACAATTTTTATATAGTTTTGTTTTTTGGAGCAAGTAACTTTTACAGATGCCTAGCATATGTGCACAAATGACATACACAAAACCCCTGGGGTTAGCTGTCTGAAGTCAGGCTGAGTTAACTCCCTTCTTATGCCTAGCTTGCCTTGGTGTTTTGAGAACGTTGGGGGGGGGGGATTAAAAAGTTAGTCATTTTTGGCTTCCTGATGCAGGTCAGTGGAGGAAGACTGGCAATCCAGATCCTAAAATCTCAGTTTGAATCCAGGATCTGAACAGCTTTCATCAAGATTGATCCAGATCAAATTAAGTTCAGATCCAAATTGGACTTTGAACCAATTTGGAGGGTCCACACACAGCCCTGATAAAAACATTAAGATCTAGATCAGCTTTCCTCATTCTGGGGAACACCAAATGTTGTGTACCACAATACATATAATCCCTAACCAGAATGTTCCCTGATGGATCAGTGGGAATTATAGTCCAACACATCTGGAAAGTCCCAGGAATGGGGACATTAATCTAGATGTATTCACACAATTGGTATGCCAGTGCCACCAAGATGTCACCTCCATGGCAATCATCTCCTTCACTCACCAAAATAGCAAGTTTTAAAGTCTTATGCTGGTTGGGGGGTTGTGAGAACTGTAGACTAAAACAGTAATTCTCCTAAACTTGGGCTGGAAGGTAGATAGGTAATATCTGCAGGTACCAAAATGTCTTTCCACTGCAGGTACCAAAATGTCTTTGGCTAAACCTGGATAGAAACAACGTTAAGATAGAGCCCTGAGGCATCATCTGGTTTCTATTCCTGGGAAGTCCACTTTTCTGTTTACATGTCTAGAACCTGGAAAAGAAAGGAAGGAAGGAAGGAAGGAAGGAAGGAAGGAAGGAAGGAAGGAAGGAAGGAAGGAAGGAAGGAAGGAAAGAAAGAAAGAAAGAAAGAAAGAAAGAAAGAAAGAAAGAAAGAAAGAAAGAAAGAAAGAAAGAAAGAAAGAAAGAAAGATAGATAGATAGATAGATAGATAGATAGATAGATAGATAGATAGATTTGAAATATAGCTCCTAGCCAGCATGGTCAGACAGTGAACTTTTATCCCCTCAAAAGGAACTTCTCCAAACTTTGCACATTTCTAGTGTTAAAAGCTAAAGTAAAAAAAACAACTGGCCCCTTTTGTGTAGATTTGCTATGGAATCTTTTAAGTCCAAATGATGGCAATTTTATTATAGTCTCACAATTCAACAGTATATTTGTATCCTGGCATTTGCCCACAGCTACCACCCAAATGGCACCAAATCCTATCTGATTTTGGAATCCATACAGGCTCAGCCCTGGTTAGTAGTTGGATAGTCAAGTGCCAACAAATACCAGGTGCTGTAGACCACATTTCAGAGGGAGGAACTGGGAAAAACCACCTCTGAGTATTCCTTGCATAAGAAAACTCTATGAAATTCATAGGGCCACCCTAAATTGACAGGCAACTTGAAGGCACATACACTCCATGATAATTATTGCTGGGTCAAATCTAGATTGCCTTCCTGAATCTTTTATTTCATTTAGCAGATCTAACAAGTTGGGCATTTATGCAAAAATTCCACCTTTCTTTGGGAAATTATATTTCTTATTATCTGTTTACTGATTCTGATTTACTATACATTTACTTCACACATAGCAACAAAGGACTTTATTCTTGCAAGAATATTTACAATGGAAGCAAAAGAAGCCACAATGTTGAGAACAGTATGTGAAGGCATAGATTAAATTGTAAATCTTTATATTGTGAAGTGGATGCTATAAATGTTTTATTTGTCCTTTTATTGATTTTCTGAGTGAGTTGCAAACAGGGAATAATTTCAATATCTCATTCTTTCCTATGTAATGGATTCTTTTCAACGGAACCAAGCCTAATGTGGGGCTTAGGTGCGATCTGGGTGTAAAGACACAGAATGCAATGGATTTACTCCAGAGATGAACATAACTTTGTAATACAGAAATTGACAGGCAGTATACTTGCAATATGTACTACATTCACTGCATCTGTGGACAGCAGGCATTTTTAAACACGTGAGGCATGTAACACTATAATAATAGGTGACAGTATCTTCTTTGTATAACATTGCTTCTTATCTATATTGACTCTTATGGGAATAAAGAAACATCATTTTCAAAACAGTCAGCTAATTTTTATTAGTATCTCTGGAATGCACAAACAACACATTAGACTCCAACTCCCATCAGCCTCAGCAGTGATAAGAGTTAGTTGGTTTATTTATTTATTTATTGCCTTTATATCCAGTCCTTCTCCTGGGTAGCTGGGAAGAGGTGGGCATGTGTTAGAGTAATAGTAACTAATAGAGACCCCTGATGCAGATGTACCTTTCTTTGAGTTTGGTACACATCAGGAGAGAGCTGTGTTTGGGAATAAGCATCTCTTATTCACTTGGGTTATTTCTGCAACTGTTCCTCTTCCATTTTCACCTTCCACATCATTTAGTTCCATGTGCTTTTCTTTGCCAGACCTTGCAAAAATCAGCCTCAGTATACGGATAATCACCACTTCATTTAGTGTCCCTGAACCTTTGCAACTTTCACCATGATCAGATACTCAAATATCTGCCCCTAAAGATTTTCTATACCTTGGCTCAGTCATTAACCTAAATGAAAAATGTAATCAAGAAATCAGAAACTTGCGAGTGAGAAATGGCAAATATCCAAGAGGCACAGATCATATTGCAAACGTGTGTTGGCTAATTGACCACCCCAAAGAATTTCAGAAGAAAATAATCATTTACCCATTACTGCAAGGATTTTGTAGACCATGGATTGCTCTAAAGCAGTGGTTCTTAACTTTTTCTTTACAAGGAACATCCTGAAAATATAATTTGTTTCCAGGGACCCTTAAGACTTAACTCAAGATTTAAACATTCAAATATTTATTAAATGACTTTTGAGAAAAGGATTCAAATCCCCACTCAGACACTGGATAACCCTGGGGAGGTCACATTCTCTTAGCCTCAGAGGAACACAAAGCAAAACCACCCCCAGACCATCTTGCCCCCAAAAAACTCCTCTGATAGTTCACTTTAGGACTGCCATATGTCAAAAGTGAATTGAAGGCACACAAAAACAAAGTGCTGCTGATGGCGGGGGTGCCTTTCTAGCCATCATGTCTCTCCCTTTTGAAAACTGAGTTATGGTGACCCTATCATGGCAGTTTTCTTGGCAAGATTTGTTGCCTTTGTCTTTCTCTGAGGCTGAGAGAATGTAACTTGCCTGAGGTCACTCAATGGGAATTCAAACTCTGGTCTCCTGAGTCATAATTTGGGTGCGTGCACTTGCCCGGCTCTGTGTCCCCTTGGTCAGGGACACGTCAGTGGGGGGTGGGGTGCTGAAACTGCTCTATTATTTGCAAACAAGGGAGCAGCTTGGGCAAGCACACACGCCTGCCACTGTGTCCCTTCAGTCAAAGACACAATGCAGAGAGCGCAGAGGGACACGGCAACAGGCATGTGTGCGTGCCCAAACTGCTTTTGTTTGCAAACAAGTGAACAGTTTCGGCATCTGCACCCCTATTTGCTGCCGCATCCCTGTTGCTGCCACTGCTATTGGTGTACAGGAACAGGGCTTTGCAGACCCCCATGAGGACTCCACAGACCCCAGATTAAGAACCACTGCTCTAAAGAAATGGGAGTGCTACACCTGATTGTCCTGATGCATAACCCATACTCTGGACAAGAGGCCACTGTCAAAATGGAGTATCAAAAAACAGAATGGGTAAGGCATGGCTGCATTTTATCATCCTATCTGTTTTATTTATATGCAGAACATATAGATTGGGATTAAATGAAAGGAAGGAGGTATGAAAATGGGCGAAAGGAACATCATCAATTAAGATATGCAGATAGCACTACATTACTAGCAAAAAACAGAGAAGGTGTGGAACAACTATTCAAAGTGTGGTTACAATCTATAAAGTTCAATATAGCTTAGGTCCAGGCTATCCGAAAGACTGATCTCTAAGATCCTACTTGAGCTTTAAGATCTTTGAAGGACAGATTTCTTCCAGCCTCATCACCTTCACAGATATGGATGCTGAGGACTCAGAAAAGGACCTTCTCAGTAGCTCCCAGGCTATGGAACTCTGTGCCAAGGGAGGCTCACTTGGCTCCCTCCCTGTTCTCCTTCCACCAGCAGGCCAAGACCTTCCAATTTAAACAGGTCTTCAGGTTTTAATCACATTAGTGTAATGCAAAGAGTAGGTTTTAATGTACATTTGGTTGCCTTAAATAAAACATTTGTTATAGCGCTTTTTCAATTTTTGTATTTCAGATTGTTTTTAACTGTATGGTTTTAAAGTATGGTGCAAGCCATTTTGGGGCCCAGATGGCAGAAAAATGGGAAATTTTTGCTGCTGTGGCTGAGAGTGCCTTTGCACACTTAAAGCTTGTGTGCACCCATTCCTTGAATGTCAGATCTGGCCACGGTGGAACATCCCTTAGTTACATCTTATTTGGACTACTGTAATGCACTCTCCTGGGGGCTGCCTTTGAAGAGTGCTTGGAAACTTCAGCTTTTTCAAAGAGCTGCAGCCACTGTTAATGGGGGCAAGTTATACAGAGCATACCACTCCTCTGTTGAAATTGCTCCACTGGGTGCCAGTTTGTTTCTGGGCAAAATTCGTGCTGGTTATGGCCTATAAAGCTCTATATAGCTTGGGTCCAGGCTACTTGACAGACCATAACTCCTTATATGATCCTGTGAGATCATCAGGAGAGGCCCTTTTCTCTGTCCTGTCACCCTCACAAGCACAACTGGTGGAGAGGGCCTTCTTAGTGGCTGCCCCTAGACTCTGGAACTCCATTCCCAGGGAGGCCAGAATGGACCCCTCCTTGTTTCCCTTCAGGCAGCTAGCAAAGACCTTTTTATTCAAGCAGGCATTTTAATACAGAAAGTTTTTAAAGAATGGACTAGGATGTGCTGTGCTGTTTTAATTTTACTTGCTTTTTAAACTCTTTTTAGCTGTTTTAATTCTTTTACAGTTTAATTCTGTTTTAATATTTATTATCTACCTGTTTTTAAATTGCATTGTTTTAACATATAAGCCCAATGTGGGGCAAAAAGGGATACAAATAAAGATGATAATAATAATAAATTTAACAAACAACTGAGAAAAGAAAGTACAAAAGGAAGATTACAGGGAACTATTAAGAAAAAACGACCACCAAGGACTTAACATAACTTTAAAACGAATGATGAAAAAACTGAAATCATTAAAAGATTTTCTATACCTTGGTTCCATTAATCAAAATAGATACATTGGACAAAAAAAAAACAACAACAACTAGAAGACTTGGAGGGGCAGCCATGAGGGAATCCATCTATGATATTATAAGGCAACTCATCGCCATGATTTTTTTAACACCTGATTGCTAGTTGATGACTAGTTCTCTCATCTTGGTGGTTGTTTCAAGTCAATGCTGACTTCAAATGACAAGAAAATGAGTTCACCAAACGAGTAAAGTTTTTAACTGCCACAAGAGTATTTTCCCCAGGGTTCTACAACTTGGAATTAAGGTGACTGCTCTTTTCGGTGTTGATAATCAAACAACAAAGTATTATTTTTTTAAAAAAAAAGCTAGAGTAGGATTTCATACTTTAAATAGATTCTAATGGGGATTCCCTACATGAGGTGTCCTTCTTACCACTTAGAATCAACTTGCCTCCTTGTACTTTGTGTGTTACCATCTTGCTGTTGGGTGGCTTTAACTCACTTCTACCATAGGGTGGTCCCACGGCGAACCTATCAGGCATGTTTGTGAGCAGAATTTTGTTCAGAGGGGGCTTGCTCTTGGCCGAGTGACTTGCCCAAGGCCACCCACTGGGTTTCCAGGATTCAAACCCTGGCCTTCCAGCATCTTACCCCAACACTGACACCACTACGCCACACTGCCTCTAGTATTATATCACTTCGAGAAAATACGTCTAAATGTAAGTCTTCTGAACATAACTGATTAGCCTTTAAGCTGGTGCACAGCCACAACTCACCTATGTGCATTTCCATTCGCCTAGTAAAGCACGCCCCCTAAATACTAACCTATCATACACAATAAAAACACTGAAAAGTCATTTGATTTCAATATAAGCCTGTAACATACTCCTGTATTTTCTGTTAGGACTGAGCCACCAGCCATTCACAAGAATAAAACACCATTTTTTTAAAAAAGCGTAACCTAGGCCACGTCCGCACTAGACTGTTATAGCGCTGTTGTTTCACTTTCAACGTCCTATGGAATCCTGGGGTTTGCGGTTTCGGGAGGGGCCCGAATGGGCCCCTCCCGAAACCGCAAACCCCAGGATTCCATAGGACGTTGAAAGTGAAACAACAGCGCTATAACAGTCTAGTGCAGAAATACTCCTAACAACGGCAAACCAAGTAAACACCACACCACTGCTAAGGTCCCCGTCAGTCAGACCTCTTTCAATCCGCCTGAAACCACGCGACAAGAGGGCCTCGCGCGAGATCTCCGGAAAGCGGCGAGGTCTCGCGAGATCGCCGTCGAGGGTCAGCGCCCATGCGCGGCGTGGTTTTGTGGGGGAAGCGTGCTGTTCGGCCCGGTTGGATAGGAGGCGACATGCGAGTCATGGAATCTGTGGTAGTAACTGACGGACCCCCAGAATTTGGTACGTAAAAGGTTTTAGGGGGTGCTGGGGTGTCTGATTCTTTGGGGTGGCTTGTTTGTGAGCGTGGCGGGCGCCTGTTCTTTTCCCTCGCACCAGGTCACGAATTGCAGGGGTTCCCTCTTTGGGGAAACAGATGGGGGGAAATATCGGTAGCTGGCTTTGATATTTGAGGCTTATACCTTTTTTTCTTCTTCTTTTGTTACTTGTTCGTGACTAAAGTTCGGCTATTCATGGTAAAGAACAGAACTAAACTACGCTTATATGAGGTTTTGTGAGGTGGAAGATTGACACCTCACAAAGGTGTTTGAACTCAGAAATCAC
Source organism: Cyclura pinguis (assembly GCA_030412105.1). Lineage (NCBI taxonomy): Eukaryota > Metazoa > Chordata > Lepidosauria > Squamata > Iguanidae > Cyclura > Cyclura pinguis. Next base: position 42,236,693 of record CM059599.1, read on the forward strand.
ATGATTTGTATCTTTATTTGTATTTCACTTAATGTCGAACTGTTAATTTCTGTCAACATACTTTTTTGTTTGTGGGTTTTGCTTGTTAGTTGGTGTCTAGTTAAGTTGTTGAGTATGTGTAATTTGTTTTCTTTTTCTTTTTCTTAAATTTTCGATAAAGATTATTTAAAAAAACAGAATTGCAGGGTTTAAAGCATCCCATGTCAAACCTTATGTCTGTATTTCTGTTGGAAAAAAAAATGTAGACTTCTTAATACTGTTTCCATCATTCCTGGTCCTGGAAAAAACTGAAATTTATGAAAGCAAGTTCATGGGTATATTGGCTCTCTTAACTTAATTCTCTGCCATTCAGAAACCCTGAGTAGTTCGTTAGAATATGTCTCTCTTTCTTTCAGTTCTCCAGTAGCCTCGTGATGTGTTCCTTCATCGTCTGTTATTAACATGTAAATACTTAACAGCCGGATCCTGTAAATGTGTGTAATAACATCAGTTTTATTTCTGTGAGAAGTACTGGGGCAGGAGGAGTAACAGTTGCAACAGACTTGAGTGCATGAATATGTCTTCTCAGTGTAGAGAAAACACTATTGAGAGTAGCAACTAAAAGTTGCTTTTATCAGTTGGATGCATTATGAAATTAGCATTTACATGCTGAGTTAGATTGTGTCAGTCTGCCCCTTTCAACCAGCCTTCCTTTTGTGATTCCAACACTAGATGTCAGTGTTGGAATTTTAATCTCTTTTTAAAGCCAGAATTCTTTTTTCCTGTAATGAGATGCTTTAACCCTAAACATTCTGCTATAAATTGCTGAGCTTTGCTCATCTCTCATCATGTCTTTTAAAACCTTTGTCCTGAAAAGAAAGTGTTTGCACAAAAGTACCTTGATAATTTACGTGAAAGGATACTTTGCTGCGTATAAAATTTATTACAACAAGAAGGGGGTGACAGGTCCTTGAGTTCTAGTAACTCCTCTCCTTATAAAGTTGGGAGAGAGTTTTTGTGGCTAAGGATATTGTGCAAGTAGCAAAGAACTAAAGTTGCTTTTTTTCCCCCTTAGACTCAGGCTCAGACATTCCAGAGGACAGCTTTTCATCTGGGGGTGAAGATCTGGTTGGAGATGATGAAGATGAGCCTGCAGTTCTGGACACTAAAGTTGAAAATGCAGCAGATTCCAAAGACATGGAAAATGCTGGCTGGGCTGATGCCATGGCTAAAGTGCTTAATAAAAAGATTCCCAAGAGTAAGTCCACCATATTGGTTAAGAACAAAAAACGGGATACAGAACGAGCGAAGGAAAAACAAGAGAGGCTGGAAAGGCGAAGACAGGTAAGGAAATAGATGTAGTACTAAAAGTATATTCACCAAACGCTATCAGCATTACAGACATGAAGAAGAGGGGCTAAGGTGCACCTAAAACATTACTTCATTCATTCAGAGAGAGATACTCCTTTAGTATTTCTTCTACACTTTTTCCTAATAGTGTCACTGTTAATCAATTGGGACAGCAGTGCGTTACAGTCAGTTTGAATGACAGCTTGAATTTCTCAGCTTGCACTTGGTGCCACAACAGTGGTGTAAGATGGTTGAAATCCATTGTGCAGTCACTGGCTAGCTGTCACGTTGTAAGCATTTCTGTGAAATGATACTATAATTTGAACTAGTGTGGAATAATAACTGAAATAAGCCAGTAAGGTTTCAGCCACTTTTGCTCAAATTTGAATCAGATTAATTGTGATTGAGTCTCCATATTTAAATCTTTTGTTTTAGTACTGGACTATGGTGGATATTCAGTTACTTCTAGTATACTCAGCAAAACACTTGGAAGTGTTAGGACCCAATAACAGGCTTTATTAGATGAATATGGACTGTACCAATAATTTGTGGTGCACTGTTGCTCTATAAACTAATTTGATCACCATTAGGTGCACTTAAAATGAATGACCTGTTATTGATTTCATGCTCAAACAGAAATCGGGTTAGTTGTTTGATCCCAGGCCAGAGGACAGTCAAACATATGGACTCCATAGCAGTATACCTGAAATGCTAAAGAAGATAATTTGTTTAACTTCATAAAAGGAGGTTGTGGTAATAATTCATTGTGTTTAAGAGGGTTTGGACATGTTTAATTCATCATTCAGTTGTTTTAAGAAAGATTAAAATCTGTCTTGGTAAGCCTCTTGACCCAGAAGTGTCTGTTTATGTGTCTGTGTATTTTGTGACTGTTAATAAGGAAGAAAACGTGGCTTGGTTTTATTGTCAAAATCAAGATTTTTAGCACACTAGAGATGGTTCCCCCTCCAAACATCTGATATTAACTTAATGTAATCTGTCAGACCAAAAATACGACGTAATCTGAGACTTGACACACACAGATAAGGGATTTTCTACCAGTGACTACCCATAATGCCTTAATATTGTTTAAAATAGGAAAAGTAGCTCCTATATCAAATGACAAACCAATTCAAGGTCTGAAATGAAAATTCCTAAGGATGTCTGCCTTGGAATTGCACTCATATACTCTGGCAGCAAAGCTACGTTCTCCCCCTTGCCAGATATATGTTCCCAGTATTTGGTTGTATATAAGTACCAAAGAACAATTTATTCACGTTATATGTGCAGGCATACCTCAGGTAACAAAGCCTCTGATAAAAAAGTTCCTTTTTGAGAGTCTTTGTATGCTCTCCCAGCCTTCCTTTTCCTCCTCATCTTTATCAAGCTGGAGGTTTCTAGCATATTGCCAGTGGAATAACATCTGAAATAACATTTTCTGTTAAAGTTATAATGCCCAGGAATATGTTTGCTTTGTTAATTGGAGTATACCTGTAACGTGCAATTATATGAAACTTTGTTAAGTTGATAGGCGTAAGAGGTCGCCACAGATCACGGGCCACATTCAATTCTGTGAACATCTCCCATCATCAACTTTTTGATCTTCAAAAATGACAACTACTGCTCTGGATGCCCTCTGGGAGCAGGCATCCTAATCTAAAGCAAGGTGCAGTGCCTTTGCTGGGTTTTCAGAATTGGCAGTTAACTCATTTCTTGTTTAAGTCTAGAAAGCTTACAGGTTTACTTCAGTTAACAAAGTAGATGTGTCCCTGAGCATTACTAGTACACCGGAAAATTCTATGCTGTAATAACGTGGAAATAGTAGGAATAAATTCATGTAGCACAAAAAGGAAAAAGAGGTCAACAAATGTCTGCAAACTTTTTATTCAGAACTAATTATATACACATGTGAAATGGAGCAACCAGCTCAGATAAGCTTTTCATAAGTAAATAAAAACATTTTGAACATTCTAGAGATCAAGTAAAGGCTTCTTCCAAAGTGCATCAAGGGATGATTTTTTTCCTTTCACCAGCCTCTGCTTATGAATTCCATTTGGTCCCCAAACTAATAGATAGATAAGTATAAATCTATCTACCTGCATGCTGTGGTTATCTGGTACAGTAGGCTTATCTACTTATACATTATACATGTGTTATACATGCTTGCTCAGTAAACAATTTCGGAAGCAGCTGCTGTTTACCTTGCCTATTTTAGACAGGCACACCCAACTATAGTAGGTTCGCTAGAGCCGACTCCTGCTTTTTTATTTTTTTTTGTTGTTCCCTGCAGACATGTTGCTGCACATAAGAACAAAGTGTGATTTTGCAGCGCTCCTTCAATGTCACCCCATTGTCAATGTTGCTAAAAAAAACCCCTCAAGCTAGTTGGATGACATGGAGGAAGAGGGGGGCAGGAGGACTGGAGAGCATAAAAAGACTTTATAAAAAGGAATTTCTTTATAAGAGGTTTTGTTAACTGGGGCATGCTTGTATTTATTTCCAAAATGAGATTCAACATGACTTATATTATAAAATACATCTGAAACAATATCTGTTTGTTAAAACATTGGTTTAAACTGGTTTAAAACACATTTAAATCACAGTAAAGATAAAAGTATATTGTACCCTGTTAACAGACTCGTCTGCCCCAAACCAATTAAAAACCAAACGCCCGTCTAAATAAAAAGGTCTTTGCTTGTAGGCCAAAAGAGAGCAGTTACCAGGTCTTTCAAGGGAGGAAATTCCTCAGTTGGAGAGTTGCCACCATGATAGTTCTCTCCTGACTCCTTGCCAGACATGCCTGTGATAGTTGTAGAGCCAAGATAGAGCTCTTCCCTCAAAGAATCTTAAAATTCAGACAAGTTTCAGCATTTAATTGACTGCATCTTCATTGCCATTACAGAGATGATTGGTTAAAAAATGATCGACAAAACAGATGGGTGTGAAAAATATTTAATATTTTTGCTTCCAATTTCTGTCAGGCAATGCAGTTGGCTTTCTAAACAGATGTTAAGAGTTAAGGTTTGTAGTTATAAGAATGCCCAGGTTTCAAGAAAATCCTCAAGAGGCAACAGTCCCAAACCAGTCTTGAGAAACCATCAGTTTTGCTGGAAAGCATAGTATGGCCTGTGGTGGGCCTGGAAGTAATAGAAATGGACCACCGACCTTTGGAAATGGTCTACTTTTGTTTTACATCTACACAGATTATGTACAAGCAATCTGTTGTTACTCCTAGACCAAATCATTGGGAATACAGACATTGTATGCTGATTGCTTAAGGGAAACTGTCAGTATCAAAAGCAGGATGACTGGCAATACCTAGGACATGAAGCAGAGCATCACCTTTTAGGTCCAGCAGCATAATTACCTTGGATGCTATATGTAGTATATTCTTAACATTCTGATCTTATCACTTGTTCAGAAATTTATGTTCACAGTAAAAGTGTGAGTAACCTGGGACCAGTTCAGTTTAGATGATTGTTGGTTTCGAGACTTGAAAATACTTCCAAAGCAAGAATAGTCCAATCCTGAGCCACTAAAAATAAGAGAGTACTTCTAGATATAGAGGCTGGACATTGTAATGTCTGGTTGCCTTGAGTTGGAGGGCAATGTCAGGCTGGAACCAAATTAGACAGCACAGAAGATGTATGAGATAGCATTTCATGTGTCTTTTATTCTGGAAAGAAAAACTGGGGGGCTGGGGGAGACTGGGACTACAGCAGGCAGAAAGACTTCACCTTTCCATACCACAACCCAATTTAAAAAAAATGTTTCCTCCAAAAAGTTGCTGTCAGCTGTGGAAGAGAAGCTACCCTTAATGTTAACAGTAGCTTTCATTCTGGGATGGATGACAAGCAAGATGGGTGTGGGGAGGAATAAATAAGGCATATGTCATTAAACCCTGTGAGATTCATGAGGTCACCATAAGTTGACAGGCAACTTGAAGGAACATATATAAACAGACACCCACATGTGTCATTAAGTGCCTTGTGTAAAGGAAATGAACTGAAGGTATGGTGGCTATATAAGGCATTAAATACCTTGATTAAACCTAGAGATTTGATGAGTCTTCCTCTTCCAAGATACAGAAGTGTATCATTTTGATAGCTCACCACAACTTGTATTGTCAAGCAATAGTCTGATGTGGAAACTGCTGGTCAAGTAATACTGTAGGTCATTTGGAGAAGGGAATCATAAGCCATCTTTGGCTCACACCCCCTATATACTTTACCTCCATTCAGTGATTTACACTTTCTTGTTTTTTTTTAAAGGCCCAATGGTCCAGATTAACTATACCAAATTTGTACAAATTCAAAAATTTAACTCATCCAGGATACAAATCTTGAAGTAAGTGTCATATTGTTGCCTGAATAGTGAGTTCTTTGTTCAAAATAAATAGTTCCTTGCCATGATAGATAGCTCAGTGTGCTGTTAAGAAACTGTTGCTTTCTGTGGGGGCTGGCGAGCCTCTGTACCCAAATTTAGGAAACCTTTTAGAAGAATTGTTGTTGCTAGTATAGTTGGAGAGATTCATTGTTGAGCTGTTGATGACCTAAAGATATGATGCCTAGCCTACAGAAATATTGTTTTAAGCCCAGGTATATTGTTTGCATCTTTGCTTAATTCTGCCCTGCATGATTTATCAACTTCACTCTCTTAAAAAACATTCTATAGAAGTATGCTGCATTTTTTAAATGCCTAATGTGCTTTCACGTAACAATATTTATGATGCAGCTAGATAAAAAGCGGGAGTGGGAAATGATGTGCAGAGTGAAGCCAGATGTTACCAAAGACAGAGAAGTGGAAAGAAACCTTCAGAGAATTGCCACGAGGTAAGAGTGTGTGTTTGTACTTTTGAAAACAGATCTAAAGACATGCCTGAGTAATCTGCTTCTAATCAAATCAAACTCTTAAGAAGTGACTCGTGGGAGTCAAATGATTTATTCTTGGTCCTGTCTCATACAGTATCAAGTTCAACAAAAGATTTCAGAAGTCTTATGAAAGCATAAAATCTGGACAAGAATATAATGTGTTAAGTGTTCAACCAGCAGGAGTTCTGGGCCTTAGCTCATTGTTTCGTTAATTCCATGCTTTAAAAAAAATACAGATCAATCACTTCCCCCACTTTTTGTATTTCTGTAAAGTGCATTCACCAACACTCACTGTTCTTGTGGTCAGATAACTGTCTTGCATTAACCTAGTATAGTACCACATGGCTCTAGTCTAGTACATATCCAGGATATCTTGAACTGGGTTTTTGTTGACATCTTTACCTCCAGAGAGGGTGCTTTATAAGCTTGCCTCTGAACTTTGCTTAGATTGTGTGCTAAATCATTGACTGACTCTTCTGCTGTGTGCTGTAACCTTGTACAAAAATGTTCAGTTTTAGTGGGCCATGTTAAGCAAGGATGGGAATTGTGTGGCCGTCTAGATGTTGAAGTACAGTGCCAAGCATTCCCCACCCTTAGTCCTGCTCCCCAGGCCTGCTGGTAGTTGGTCCAGCAATATATAGAGGGACAAGTAATTCCCACCCTGATGTATAGTATAGTTCAGACAAATAGGTAGTGTTTTTCCCCATGTGATTATATATTTGGGATCATGATTGCGTAGAGAGGAACATTAGTGTGGAACAGCTACAGCAGTGTCTGTGATTTCCGTAGAAGGGACAGTTACCAAGGTGCAAATGGTTAGTACTGCATGTTGTATTTCTCTTCATGTGTGTATCTTAAAACATTAGAGTTCCTAATAGTAATCCTCTGTTAAAACAAATAGAATTAAAAACAACAATGTGATGAATGGAAGTAATAGGTAAAAATGAATGCAAGATAGCTTCAAATAGCATACCTGTATCATTGTATATAATACTTTACTACAAAAGCATATTTGACAAACTGAATTCTTCGGAGTGCTTCCTTCTTCTGTTTTCATGTGTTTTGACACTGTAAGAATAAAGGCTCCTTGTGCACCTTGAAGAAAATTGTCAAACACCTGGAAAACCACTAGCATAGGCAGAAATGTATACAATTACCTTGTGTGTGTGTGTGCGCGCGCGTGTATATGCCCGTTTAGCGCTAAGTCTGTTTACAGAACTGAGGGGCCCATGGGCATTCTGGTTCTACAACGTGAGAGTGGGCTTTTCTCTCTATTTATTTTGGTAGTGAGTGCTTCTTGAGTTCTTTTTGTCAAAAAACAAAACTGAGTTTCATGATACACATGTAAGATGTCTTTAAATCAGATGTCCCATAGTATAACACCACAGTATCAACGTTCACACTGGACTGTCTTTTTTAAAAACTGAATTTATTACTTACACTACATTGAAAGGTACTCTATTTATGCCATCACAAATTGTGGGCCAGAATTGTTGTAGCTCATGTTTTGGGCTGATGGCTGTACAGAATGTTCCCTGTGTTTTAAAAGGATACAGAGAACATAATAAAATTTAATCATGTGTGACATAATAATGACACTTGAAGGACTGCTTTCACCCCTCACAGCTTACTTGTACTTTGATTGTATATGTAAATTTATTTTTCTATGGCATTTTGGAAGCCATATTGCGATAGCTTTCCTCTTAAAGGTATTAATAAATATTCATCTTAAAAAACAACCATACTCTAGCACTTCTTAAAAACCAATCAGTTATCCTGCTGTTACTAGTCATTCCGTCTTTGTGACTGTACATCATGTCTGAAGAACGACTCTAATAAAATTGTTCCCATAATGATGTGTGTGTACCTATACCTCACTAGTTCTTTGATCTTTAGGGGAGTTGTTCAGCTATTCAACGCAGTCCGGAAGCATCAAAAAAATGTTGATGAGAAGATGAAAGAAACAGGGAGTTCTGACAGAAAGCGGGCTAAATTGATCTCATCAATTTCAAAAAGAGACTTCATTGATGTACTGAGAGGAATGGAAGGAACAGAAATGGAGCAAAATGCTGCCAGGAAGACCTTAAAAAGCAGCCAGGTAGGCAGTGCTCCTTGGCACAACTTTCTGTCACAGTAAAGTCAGCCATTTGGTTTGCAGATCCACATAATTTTGCTTTCCTGGTACAAACATTCATTGCTGTTATAGTCAAGAGATTTTCTGCCCACATGATGGAACAGTATCAGGTGTGTTTGGTCTAGTGTATGTATGGAGAACATGCAGCAGCTCTTGAAGCAATTGTCTTTCTGCATAAATTCATGGAAGAAATCTTGCTGTTAGAGGCACATGCAAGGCTATTAGAAGCATTTATGAACTGACATTAAGCCGGCATGAGAGAGTTGAAAAATCCCCCCCCCCCAAAAAAATAATCTATGATCTTTAACGAAGTACTGCAGTCTAACTGTGACTCTCTGAAAGCAAACCTCAGAGTATGGTTTTACTTTGTTTCTAATTAAATGGTCCCAAACAATGGTTTGCGAGCACACTTAGGTTCACACTTTATGTGTTTGGACAAAAGAATAACTTGGTGTTCTGGGAAATCCTGCTTTATCATGAAAAAGCAGCAAGCTAGCATTCCCTTCTCCTTGGCTCCCTCTGCAAGCAAGAATGACTAAGCAAGCCATGCATTTTCTATCCACCATTTGTTTTATTTTGATATCTGAATTTGTCTCTCTCCAGACAAGACAGTGTCATAAGCCAAGAACAAGCTATGGTTGATAATTGGCCACAGAGAAAGGATTTGTGAGCCAAGTGCAGATCATTTGGCGCTGTGCACAAGCTTGCTGTTTGTTACCACAAAGCCAGGTTTCTGGAGAATCCTGGCTTGTTTTAATACACGAATGTGGGTAGTTTATGCAAAATGTGATTCTGCATTATCTAAAATTCCAGCCTGTATCTGATATGTGTTATCATTTCTCTAATTATGGATAGCTGAATGTTGGTTGATTGATTCAGCCCAGTAAGACTGCTGATATTCTGAGGAGGAGGATCACACTACAGGAAATTGCAATGAGAAGATGGTACAATAATTGTCATTGGAAACTTGATCTTTCCTGTGCCTCAGCTGGCACTTACCCCTTCTGGCACTTACTGTTGTGTTTGGTGGAATTCTGGATAGCATGATTTTGGGGCTGACCCCAGAAAGATAACTGGTTACACTGCCTTGATTTGGGTGGAGGCTCTGTCTGCCGTGCTTCATTTGTTTTTCTAAAAAGCTGTGTGGAGCTATTTTCCTTCTCATTACCTGTTTTAGGCTAGTTGCTGTCAATCCTTTCCAATAGAAATGTCTGTTTTAAAAAGTCGTATGAGGACAAAAGTTGTTGGACCAGTAGGAATCTAAAGGGAGCAGAACCCAAGGTTTGAGAATCTAGAATTTCAGAAGCTGCATGTTTATAATACATATTTGCATTCATGCTTGAACTTTGTACTCAGTAGTGGGTGGAATACTTCTCTTGGCCCCAAGCCATTGGAGTTAACTAAGAGCTTTCTTGTGCCAGCAAGAAATACTTTAATCAGTTGGGAGACAACAGTTTGTCATGTGTTCTTTGTTTAGTGTGCCTTTGGGAAGCACGCCGAAACACTCCGTGGCATGAAGAACCCTCTGAATTTCACTCAAGTGTATGATTAAAGTATTTTAAAAATTCGTTGGGTAATAAGAATAACTTAGAGTGTCGCCAAGTGTTCCATTTTTTTCTAAAATCTGTCCACTTTGCTTGATTTCAAAGGCTGAAAGATTAGAACAGTAACGGTGCTTTAATAGGAATTATTTACTAGAAGTGCTGCTGTTCGGAATCATAATCCATTCATATCCAAAAACTGAAACCTGACTTATAGGCAGGTTGCAAAGCCAGTATTGTTGCCAGACTTGGATCTTTGGCCATAATCTTCTGCTGCTAAAAATCTGTAAGGCAGTCTAAGATAGTAAGCCTTAGGCAATATGGAAGTTAGGAGTGATAACGTGTGTGTTAATGGCAGAACTTTAACAAAGTGCCATTGTTATACTTGAACCATTGGTTATGTAAGAAGACTAAGGGCTTGATGCTCTGTAGCTTTCTTCAGCTTGGAAAAGTACAGAATGAGAACCAAATATACCCTCTGATAAAGTTTTTCTGATTGTGCATTAAATGGGGAATGCATAAAGTGCCAGAGCGTTTGTGTATATTACCTCTTTGTTATGTGATTTTGCCAAGTGGAGAGAACATGTACCTTGCTTATAGAACTGCTGAAAACAAAATGTCTGCTGGCGCACAAGACACTGAGTCAAACTTCTTGCAAGAGTAGAACTGAATTGTCTTGTTTGCATGATAAACACCAACTGGGGCATTTGTTTACTGTGTTCTTTCCTCCTCAGATATACTAGAAAAATGCATATTCCATACCAGAAGCTTTTCCCAGCTTCTTTTTTGTCCCTCTTGAGTAATATTAAAAAGGCAGAGGAGGGCACAAAGTCTTGGATTTTAGATTTTTCAAATTTCAGTCAGTCTCTGCCCTTTCTGAAATGTCCCATTTGGTCTTTCTCCAACTTGGGGCCCTCTATATGTGTTGGACTGCAATTTCCTGAGTCAGCCAGCCAGTCCGAGAATTCTGGGAATTGCAGTCCAAAATACGGGGGAAAGTACACCAGTTTAAAGAAGGTTGATGTAGACTGTTGTAGTTATTCACCACTCTTCCCTAATTTCAAAGTGCTGCAACTTTTTAAGCTGAAACCTTATGCCACTGTTCAGTTCAGTCGACCCTTTTGTGGGTTTTTTAGCTGTACTGCTCTGTATCAAGGCTGGTTCAGTTCTGTGTGTGCTCTTCATTTTTTTAAAGAAACAAATTTAATTTAGGAATCAAAGGATTAACATCAGAGAGGGACTCTACCTCTGCATACAAGAAACTTAGAGAAGAAACATGCATTTATTTATAGGCTTCTTTTCCATAGTAAACTGTGCCCACAGTGGCTCATAAGAGGCTTGAATGTATTGGAATACATAAATCCCTTTTGTTCATGTGTTGCAAAATGTATTATTAAATTCAGTGAAAGTCAGATCAAATGATTCAATAAATATCAATTGAACATAAGAAGTCAAATAAGTCATAAGTTTGACTTGCTCTGTGTTATATGTGTATCAACTGAGAAGTGCCAGTGATAGTAAGTCGTCTTTCCCCAGGTGTTCTGGCTGCTCATGCTGTTCTCTCTGGACCATTCACAGTAAAACCCATTATGGAGGAATGTTTTAAGTTTACTACATCATTTATGGGAGAAGTAGTTAATATCTCAACCTTTAAGTTGAACCATGGAAGATAGAATTCATGTAAATACCTCCCAGGGTAGTTATATTTCAGTTGAGAGATACTACTGTAACGTGTTAATATAAGGAAGGCTTTATAAAGTTGGATTTTGGCCATACATTGGGAATTGGCCACCAGAGAGAACTGATGAGGTCTGTCCTGCTGCCATGGAGAGCAAGTAAAACTGATGTCAGAGTTGTGTTTGCGTTTTTGTGCAAAGCCACCTTGTGCTTTTGTTTAGTGCGGGGAGGCTTGTGAACATATGGATCTTAAGTTTCACAGCTGCTTTGAGCATACCCATCTTTCTCTATTTTTAATCTGTCAAGCACCACACCTATAGATTATGGTGGGAAATGGAAAGAATGTGCTTGAGCAGGGAAAAAAAGAATGAACGCCTGACCTTTTGCATACAATCTGGCTATCTGCTTCAAGACAGGATTGCCAGCCTAAGTGGCCACACAATAAGCTAAATCCAGTCTGCTGGAAGTTGTAGCAAGACCTTCTCTCCCCTACCAGCACCCTCCAGCCATTGATTTTGCCTGATAACCAGTGGGTTACCTAGCCCTCCAGAGGCAGTTTTGAGTGCGTGCATGAGAAACCACCCTCTACCATGTATGTTGGATCCTGACATGCCATCAGCAGAGTACCTCCAGACTTCAGTAAACTATAGATGCAAGTGACAGCAAACAAGATGTCACATTCAGGAGACTTGTGTAGAGGGAAAAATCAAATATTTTATTTCATCATGACACTCAGATTTCTTGTAATCTGAGATAGATTGTGGAGGCCATAGTGTAAAAACTGAGTATTCCTTTTATGATATTGACACCTACAGTTTGACACAGAACTTGTCATCGACAATTCTTTCAGTTCAGTTCAATATATTGATATGCAGTCCTTGAAGTATAAATTGCACCATTGTGTAAGCAAGAGGTGGGCAACTGTATGTGGGGGGAGAATTCTCCTCACCGATGATAACCCCCTGAGTGGTGTGCAGAAAACACCTCCTTTCTCAATCATCCCAGCCAGATCACTTCCCATCTCCATTTTGACTGTGATACAGCTGAAAAAAAGAGAAAGGTAATTCCATTATTTTGCTAAAAATATCTTTTAGGGATGGGCTGAGATAGAACTGTGGTCTGCAGAAATGGTCTGAAGGGCATGGGCAGTTCACAGGCCACAGTATTCTCACCCATGCAGTATAGCATCATCTCTACAGTATACCCAGTAATTTTTAAGGGTGTAGAATGACACATGCTAATGTTTGTTGGATGAGCACAAGATCACACTTTCATGTTGTGACTGAAGTTCTTCTGTGTTACTAATTTTTTACATGTCACCAAACTCTAGCTGTTTAGGAATAAAATGTGATCCTCCAAATTTTGCTGGATTTCAGCTTCCAGAGGCCGTAATCTACCTAGGCAGTGGTAAAGAATGCTGGGAGTTGCAGCTCCAGCTACACATAGAGTGCTCCAGATTGACCATCTTTAAGTCAGAACCTAACCCATTTGCAACAGAATGAGGTGATACAGTCATGAGGCTTTGAAATAGACTGTACCACTGCAAATGCAGGATATTCCTGTAGCAGGAATGGCTAGGCTCTGCCTCTTCCAGTATAGTTGGACTGCAGCTGACATCAGTGTTAGTGCTGGCTATAGCTAATTGGAGTCAGAATCCTGCTACAGCCAGAGGATCTCAAGTTACCCATCCTAGGCTTCAGAAGCTTGCTTCCTAATATAGAAAATCAGCGTTTTGGAGAGGGAGCAGCTGCTCCTTCAACACATATGGTTGAAGCAATGCATTCCTGTTGTACTCATAGATCTAGTCCTACCATTCTGGTTTATAATCACTGGCTGAGTGGGTTTCTCCATTGCTTGCTTTCCTGTCCTGCTGCGGCATGGCTATATAATCTGCTCTTTAAATGCTGGTCCATCCTGGTTTACAACTGTAGCCCCTCCAGTGTATCCCACGTGCTCAGATGGGAGTAATTATGCTTTTGAATTGGATCCAAGGGCTTTGCCTTTCATATCATTAATGGATCATCAGAGTATTTCTTAATCCTTTCTGAACCTGCTGACTTCTATAACATCCCCCCCCCATCCTCCCTGAGGTACATAAAGCTTGTTTCTGGATAGGATCATGTGGTCTCTCCCTCTTCCCATCTCTCTTATCTGGAAAGCCTCCTAGGAGGAGAAGGCTGAAATGACTTGAGTAATGCTATTTAGGGTGGGGTAATTATGAGCGATTGAAGACTTGAACATTCATATTCTAGACTAGAGAATGTTGAACACAGTTATCCGGAGCACGGCTTCTTTCAGAGGTAGATTGAAATGTAATGCTTACTTCATCTTTTCTCCCTGGTTATGCTTCATAGGTACTGTCATCTAACAGTACAGTATATGTGTATGTGTGTGTGCTTAATATATGAAATCTTTATTCTTAATAGTATAAGGCTAGTTTGGCTTGCCAGGAATACCAGCCCTGCCCTGGACACAGAATCCATGAAGTTGTAAGATACCAGCTCCTGGGAGAGTAGGGATGGGAGCCAGGAGATTCTTTGGGAGTGGGGGAGTGTGCAGGCACTTGGCAAAGGAGAAAGAACAGGGCGGGCTGAACATGAGCCAAGGAAGAGGATCGTGTTGATGACCCAAAGATGGCTTTCAGCTATGTGCCTTTTAAACTAAGGTCAGATGCCAAGAGAGTCCCTTTCTCTGCAACACTGAATGTTGCACAGTTATTCACCACAATACAGCCTCTTGACAGTTTAAGACAGTTTAATTTTTTACTGTGTTGCATATACCACAGATGTCTGTGTAGTTCAGGGGTGGAGAACCTCAGACACAGTGGATAAATCCAGCCTTGTGATGGCAGCACTCTGGAGCTCTGAGCTTGCCCAGGTGATTATGTCCCCTTCTCCACTGTATCACTGTTCATTGATTTCCTAGCACAGGTTTGGTTCCTGTTCTAAAAGACTGAAGTTAGTCTTAGACTATTGCTAGCCATTTGCCTCCAGCCACCACTGTAATGCATTTTCTAGCTACAGTTTAGTCAAGGTGTGTATAAAGACAGAGATTACCTCATGCTTTTTATTTTCTTTTGTGGTATGTGGATGAACTAGAGATGTCTAAGCAGTTATTCTGGAATGTGGAGACTATATGCCTTCAAGTAAATATCTCATCATCTCCATCTCTGCTGTAGGCACTGTAGTTCCTTATTTGCCTACTGAACTCTCCTTCTGCTCTTAGAATGCATGATCTATGGTAGTACTTGGAATTACTTTAGTAGTCTGGAAAGCAGGAATACACTGTAGAAATACGCTACTGTAAAAACATACTAAATGATGACTGTGATAAATCAACTGCTTGATTGCCTCATCTACAGATGAGCTGCTTTTGTGCATGTATACATACATAATGTACAGACCTAAACTAACAACTAGCACTTTGGAATATTTGTCAAGGGAGGCTCTGCTTGTTACCTTAATTCCCCCCGTATATTCTTGCCAAGCTAGTTCTTAACAAAGCAACATCTAAATAGGTATAGGGAGGGGTAACTGTGGAACAACCTGTGATACACATCGTTTGATCTTGTAGTTGCATTGTGCACAGACATCCAAAATATCTAATCCAATTAAGACTGCTTTATTGAACTACAGAAGAAGAATAGTGATATTCTATCTGGAATTTTCACTTGACATTAAACCAGCCACTTTAATTATTTCTGTGATCATGGTTGTCTTGAAACTTCTCGTGTGTGTATACTCATTTCTTTCCTCACAATTGAAGAGGGAAAAATGGCAAGGCTGGTGTTCTGAAACCATTTAGGTCTTCATTTAGTCCAGTTATAGACTAATGTCACTTTACTAAACCAGATATAAATGAACTAAGAATTCTTTGGCTTAGTTAGTTACTCTTTTGTGATGCCAAATTGGTTTCTAGTGTTGATGTTGTATAAATAGGTGAGTACATTTTTTTTTTGATTTCCAGATGTCTTAACATCAAATTCCTTTGGGATCAAGGAAATGCATCATGTCCAATCACATGAGGTAGAAAGCTTGTAGTTTTTAATTTTTTTCAGTTAGCAGTAATAGTGACCATCTTAATTAGACAAACCTAGGTGAGGTTCCAACTTAGGTGTGTTTTTCTTTCTTCCTCTAGTGTGGCTATAGCTGAAAAGTTACTTTATTGGACAACAACTCTGAGAGTAGGGGATTGTAGGAATTAAAGGGGGAAAAAAATACTTTGCTGAGCCCAGGACTGTAAAATTTTCAAATCCATCTTTTACTAGCTGTGGTTCTTTGTAGGTCCAGAGTTGGACTAGCTGTAGTTTGAAAGAGAACAAAATGCTAAACTGGAGATATTAAAAAATGGATGGGAAGCCTGAATTGGCCATGCTAGATATTTGTGTTGGATCCCATGATAACTTACTGCATAAGGATCTTATTACATTTTTACTTCTGGCTGCCAGACAAGAAATTACCAAGCAATAGAAAGCAGTACTCATGTCAGACAGTTGGTATGAAATAGTATGGAATCTCACTTTGGTGGAGAAATTAACTTCCAAGTTAAATATGTACAAGGAAAAAAGATACAGAAATCTTCATAGGAACATGGTCCCCCTTCAATTTATTTTGTGAATCAGTTGGAAGAGTAGAAGCAGCAGTCACCCACCTCCTTC
This sequence comes from Cyclura pinguis, assembly GCA_030412105.1. Lineage (NCBI taxonomy): Eukaryota > Metazoa > Chordata > Lepidosauria > Squamata > Iguanidae > Cyclura > Cyclura pinguis. The sequence continues at coordinate 42,252,899 of CM059599.1, forward strand.
AGGCATATATGGGAAGATACCATTGACTGAAATATATGTGAATTTGTAGTTCTTTGACTGCATTTGTACTACAGCATTGTTTCTTGATACTGTAACACATCTTCTTCTAATAATGTTTTTCATTTAAAAAAAGGATGTGGAAACTCTCAGTCTTCTCTTTCTGGCCATGCTGGAACAAGAAGGCAGGATGAAGGGAGTAGTGTTGGAGCTCGAGTTTTGTTCAGCTTCGTTCCTTCAAAAATGAATGCGGTATTGAATCTGATGCAGCCAAAGAATGGTGTAATACCGCTCAAACAATGGAGTTTCAAAAGTTGATCTCAGCCTTTTTTGATGCCTGTAGTTTTGTTAAATCTTTATGTGGATGGTGATGAATTGCATAAGGTTTGTGCCTAGTAATCTGTATCCCGTACACAACTCTTTGAGTGTTCTTTCACTAGTATATTCACAGTTCTCTGTGCCTGCCTTTTGTCTTTATATTGTAAGGATAATGTCTAGGAAGTATCTTTGTCAATTTCAAACATTAACAAGTATTCCAGCAAAATATTTTTCAAGTTAAACCTTGAATTATTTGAAGAAAAAAAATAAACCATAATATGTGCATGTTACTGTTTCTTTTTTCTTATCCCCATCCAATGATAGTAGAGAAGCTTTTTAGATGTGTACAACTTACAGACTGAACACAGCAAATATCCCTAGTTGTATTTATGAAATATGTGTTAAACATGCTAAATTCAAAGTAATAGGTTTAAAAGCCATTCACATCAGGCTAATATTGTAACACAGCTGTCTCTGATCTACTACCATCCAGTGAGGATAATGGGATTTGTAAACCACCAGTTTGGGAAGGCAGTGTTCAGGAAGGCGGTTAGTAAGATTGTAAGTGGTTGCCACATGCTTTAGTTCTAAATATTGGGTTAGCTACCTTGTGTGGTGGGAGAGGAGGCTGCAGAAAACACTTGCTATATCCCTCAAAGTTGAAAAGATTCTGCATCCTGATGTAGAGTCCTCTGAAGATGAATTTGTCTCTTTCCTCCCCTTCTTCTTGATTCCAGTTGTATCTGTCAACCCTTCAGACATATTACACCCATTTATCTTGGGTCCTTTGCAGTAGCCAGGCAGTGTGTGATCCCAGATGCCTCTTTATACCAAATTTGCAGTCCAGTAAAGGAACTACCAATCGGCAGCATGCACTGGGAATTTTTTTATCTCTTTCGTTCCTTTTAAAAATGCTTTGTTGAGCTAATAACTTAATTTCGACCTAGAAAGATCAGAGAGGCCTTGGAATTTGTTGGCAAAGTACAGTCTCTTCAAGCCTTGTATATGGCCCATATCACAAATTGCTTCATTTAGGAAGCGGTACAGAACGGCCAGGATTTGGCAGGCACTTCTCCAGGGAGGCCAAGGGCTAAGCTAGCATAAAAATGGATTCTTTCCGATAGACGGCCTGATCTTTCCAGGTCAGGATTAAGATGTTCAACAAAGCATTATGGCTTCATTAACCCTACCTGGCTCATGAACAGAGAGTTTAGACCCTAGTACTGCCAGTCTCTCTCCTGGCTCTGCAAACATTCCCCTCACCAGGAGTACATTCTGATTTTTTTTTTTAAAGGAGTACTGCAGAGAATCTTAAGACTGTTGGGAAAAAAACCCTTAAATTTAGTGATGCAGATGTAATGAGTCTTTTCCCCCTTGGAACAATGAAGCCCTGCTGTCTTAGTACTAATCTCTGTTATAATTTAAAATGTGTGCTTCTCTGACTTCAATGCTATACAAATCTACATGCTAGATCATAGAGTCACAAAACCCTAATGGAACTTAATGTTACTTAATTGAACCAAAAGGAAGGCTGTAGTTAGATTTCAGACCTTTCCCATCAACCACAATGGGTACTTCATAAGCGGATACTTTGGATCTCTGCATTTTTGGCTCTAGAATCCACATTTATTGATTTAATTTTATCCTGTCTTTCTCCTAACACAGGATTCAAGGTGACCTGCAGCTATTTAAGACAAAGTATGAAAAGATAATTTACACATAGGTTGACATCCCAGGCATTTTCATGCAGGTTCAAAACCTGTCAGCAGACTGGCGTTGGGGGAGTTTGCAAGGAATGTAGTGCAGAGCAAATTTTAAGGATTGTCAGTTCTCCCTGTCGGACTTCTGTTCCGTTCTAATCACTTCCAAAACCATTGGTATCAATATTTGTGACATGAGCCATAGAAGTTCCAAAATAATTCTGTACCCTGTCTAATCTTCACAGGTTGGGATTAAGTTATCAGTTCAACTTAGTATTCTCTCTACAATCTACGTAGTTTCTTAGTGTTACATGTTTGTGAACACAAACTTTTAGTAATAGGTTGCCACTGAAATAATTGGTCTGATTATGAATGTCATAGAGCCGTACAACTATAGTGGCGCACTGTGCACAGGACCCTGCTTTTAAAAAAAAAATGAAAATTTTAAGTATGATTACAAAAAAAGAAAAAAAGGAAAGGATAATACATACTTTGTAAAGAAAGGGTTCAGTATATACTCTGATGCAAGTTAGCCATATTTTCAACTGTACATTTTGTTGAAGATGACGTTTATAAAATGCATATTTGTGCACAACTAAACCAATAAGATCTTCTGACCATTACATGGTAGATGGTGAATGTTTATCTTTAGAGTATAAGTCTGGGATCAAACAGCATTGACCAGTTGAATTCCAGGTCACTTGAAGGTAATTGAAAATAATCTATGCGTCTATAGATGCTGAAGATATTTTTTTTAATATACAGTTAATATGTTGTAGCACATGCAACCAAAAAAAAGTAACCAGTGAACATGCCCACATCATATGCTACAAGGAACCATTATCTGCATTAGATTGTGAGCATTCAGTTGAAGCAGACAATTTCTCTCTGTTTCTTTCCTACCTTAACACCCACTTCATCCTAACCCAGAGTAGCAATTTGCTGTTAGAACACTCATCTTTCAAAGAACTGTAATTTCCCATTGGCAAAGGGATGAATAGCGTCCTGGATTAAATAGAGGCACTTGCTGCTGCCCCAGCGTTCATAGTCGTAACCATGTGTACTTGAATAATGACTGTGCACATTTATTCCTATGAGGTGGAATTCTGTTTTCATTGTCCATTAAATTAAAGCTGTAAAATGCTTATGTGTTCTTACCTATGGAAATGTTGATGGTCTAGTCATAGACCTGTTCACTTTGAAACAAGTTCTATTAATTTCAAAGTGATAGCTCCCAAGTACAGGCTTAGGGTTTCATCACTCTGCCCTAATGTGGCTGCTCTTTGTTTTGTATGATGCACGCTCCTAACTTTCTTGGTATACCTGAAGAAACCTGGCCCTCCTCCTGAACCTGAAACTGGGGAAGGGGGCAGAGGATTATCTCTGACTTCACATTGGGTTTCCTAGATTGGTTACTGAAATCAAGACTGGGATACGTGAACTAGATATGCAACAAAGCATTCTTTTTGGATGCGCATCCAGGCACAGAGCCTCCTTCTGTCCTTCCTGACTTGTTAATACACAGATTAGATGAAAGAAAATAACATTGCCCTGCTGAATGACTTTAAGCTTTTTTCTCTAGCAGCAGCCACCCCAGTGCCTTTGATCATTAGTTTGGTGGGACCCTTGATGAGGGTCTTCTTATATTAGGTAGGTTGGCTGTTTGGCTTCTTATGGAAAGGGGATGGTGATGATGTTTGCTCCAAGCTTCTGTTTCAGGCAGAAACCTCTGTGGTACCTCTGAATATACAGGCACCGCTTAATAACCACAGAGCTGCTTCTGATAAGTCAAATATTCCCGGGAAGAATTTCTAGGCATGAAGACTTATTCTGCAGACAGGCCTGTAGGAACTACATATTAAGGCATTTAAGAAGCAGTTCAGGGATGAAGGAGGGATGAGAATACAGTATACGAACAAATAAGCATGACTCTTCTTGAGCAGATATACTCAAGGGGTTCAGTGCCAGTTCTTGCCCATGCTACGATTCGCTGTTTTGTATGGTAATTCACTTCAGTATACTCCAACATGGTTACTTTGGAAAATGGACACTTCCGGCTCTTGTAGTTCCTCTGCAGTTGTGGATGTGACTACTTTGGATGAGTGCTTTAGGATTCATCAGCAATCACCTGGACGTTTGTACCGGCGCTAAAAAGTAATAACATTTCACATGTTGGAGGTGGGATGGTCAGCGTATAATAAATGGCTAACCTGATTCACTGACACTTTAGATTGGTGCATGAATAAAGAGACAAGAACAAAAGATGTTTCTAGAATTGCCTTAGGCTTCCACTGAATTGTGAATGCACACTGGTAGTGTTACAAAAGGATAGAAATGGTCTTGAATAGGTAACTGCAATGCGTGCAGTTTCTGCATTTTGAAACTGGGACGTTGTGTACCTGGGTTAATGGCTCATCTTAAACATGTTTGATGGAACCTCCAGTACGGATGTGTGTAGGAATGCAAACAATGCATGAAGTATCATTTACCACATTTGCCAGTGTATAAGACATACCCCATTTATACACTGGCAAATACTATTTGTTGGCATATAAGACATACCACCATATAAGGTGCACTCCATTTTCAAACAGTATTTTTTGGCAAAAAAGTGAGTCTTCTATGCCAGCAAATACAGTAATTCTTGTAGGAAGAGGTCACAATGCTTTAAATTAAGAAACTGGGGTAAGCCTAAGTTTACATGAGTTTAATTCTGTGTGGAATGTCAACTAGAAGTATGGATTAATTTACCCATACATCATTGCAACAATACCAAAAGAAGATTGTAGAATATTGGGTTCCTTCCTTGGGTGGTCCACCCAGCAAGGCTCAGAGTGAAAACCTGTGTTTGTCCCGTCTTAATTAACCACATAGTGATAGAATTACAACACTTGCTGTGTGCTGACAATAAAGTTGTCCAGGATGGATAGGATGGAGACCAGGTGCTGTAAACAGGGCTTTGTAGTATTTGCTTGCTGGAAATGCTTTCCAGCAGCTGCAACACAGCCTTTTGATTAAGAGCTGCCAATGAAACTGCAGATAATCACTTATCCACATCGAGCCTCATATTTGTATCTGAAGCACAATGTATCTTGTCATATGCCTGCTACTTGGGATTTACTTTGTTTAAGGTAACAATAGCATTTTCCCCTTGCAACTGATAGGTCTCCAGAAAATCTTTAGCTGTCTGCCAATTGAAGACCTTTTATTAATGAATCAGTAATCTGTCCTTGATTCAGTCAAAGGAAGTTTGCATATTACCAAAACTGCAGTAGCCTTTTTTAGCATTCGTAGGAATGATTTCTCCTGTTTAGTAAGTCTGACAATTCATTTGTCCAATGTTGCCCCATGAAAAAAAATTATTCTAATGTTTCTCTTCAAGTTTCAGCATCTGGAATATAAAATGATCCCTGTTTCTATTAATGCACTGAAGCCAATATGGCATAAGTGAAGCAACTTCAAATCCCACTAATATTAAAGAACACTCAAAGCAATATTGACATTGACTGCAATAGACATTTCAGGTGACTGTTTTTTATTCTTATATGTGAAAAATCTGCTATTGACAGCTGCGCACTGGAAGGAAGCTACATTTTAAGTTGCCTTTAAACCATCCTTTGCTGTTTGAAACTGCAGCCTGCTAGGTCTGTGTGGCTGTGTGGAAAACAGCATGGCTACTTTCAATCTTAACACCATTTATGCATAGGAGCAAGATGGCCGTTTTATATATATTTAATGTTGTATTTTCCCTCCATCCCAGCTGCTGTTTTGCCCTGGAAAAGCAAGAAGTTTTAATAATCCATACTCTTCAAGCAATAGGGAATTAGAGAAAAATAATCGATGGAGGCTTCTTAGTGCTATGACTTGGAAACCTCAGTGACTTTCCTAGGTAAATTCTCACTTCAGCATTTGGCTGCAGTCCCGTACAAGGCAGTATAAAGACTTTGCATTCCTAAACCAGACATGTCACAAGGGGCTTTCCTAACATTGGGTGAAGGTTTGGACCCATTCCCATGGCTTACATTTAGCCACCCAGTAAAAACTGTAATGTAATGTCTCAGCTGGGTTGATTTTATTGTATGCAGTGGGATGCCTTGGCTTTATTTTTATTTTCTTAATTGAGCTCAGAGTGCCAAATGTGTTTCTAGTAAACTAAAATTGTTTTACCGTGGAAAATGAGTCCTCAGAGTAATGAGCAAAAGGCCCTTAACGCACCAATCCAGAGCATGTTTACTTGTAAGTCTCCTTTTAGTTTTAGTAGAACAGCGTAGGCAACTGTGTTTAGGACTGAAATTCTGAGAGTTATTTTCAATGTACGCATTGGCTTGATCAAGCCATAACAACAAACCATGGCTTGTTACCTTTCATGCCCCATCCACCAAATGTATGAAGGAAGGAAAGTTAAAGCTTCAGTCCATGGAAGAAATAGTTGCTTATTACTTCAGAAGCAAGGCTATGAAACTTTGGAAATTTTAATACATTTTAGAGCTTTGGTGCTTTAAAAGAGGGGCAGACCTCTTCTGGGGCAGTGCTGATTCCCTAGAACCAATATGCACTGCCACTGTTGAAATTTAAAGTTTGCAACTCGTTTTTTAAATTTTATTTATTTACTAGTGTATCTACCTGGTGTTGGCCAGGATTTCATTTTCTCATAGGTAATACTTGTTAGAAAGATTTGAGATCCTGTGTCACTAATTCCCCAAACTGTCTTGTCCAGTACCTGTTACTTTTCCCCATATTCCCCTATCCAGTCTGTATTCAGAGTTATTTACAGAGGTTGGGTTCCTGAGGGAATATACTGCCCTCTTCCTTGCTGCTAGGCCTCATCTCCATAGCAACTGTCCTATTCTCTGCCTGAGAATTCTACAGGCTCCTCCCTAAACTTCAAGCCCTAGGATTCCGTAGAATCTTAGGCAGCCAATCATATGAGGTCTTAGCCTCATGCTACAAACAAACATACAAATTTTGACTTCTATATAGTAGATTACATTACAGATGAGGTTTTGTGGATCTATGCCTTTCTGTATTGCAGTGCAGAGATATGGTTTGTTCTGGCTTCTCAGGAATGTGCTGTGTTGAAAGGCAAGGAATGCAGACCTCAGGTTAATTAGGTAGAATTTAAGCTGCCTTAGGTTGCAGGTGCCGGCAATAAGTTTGTTTGTTTTTATCTACAGGAAGTCGGAATCTGGCATTAGATAAGACATTTTTGCAGAGAGAGGGCAAATGTGACCTAATTGCCAATCATGCAGACAATGTGCTACGTGCTTTTTTAGGCCCTTAATTTTATTTTTTTTTCCCCAGTGAATTCTTTTTTCTGAAAGAGTGCTAGGCCATTTCATGTGTTGACAGTTTCCCTCCACAGAAAGCATGGCCTTATGGTGAGGTTAGCACCAAAATTATTGAACAATAAAAGTTTGTGGGATGTAATTGTCCACACTGATTCTCACTCCAGGATTCACGTTGCACAAGATCAGTTTTCTAGACCACTATTATTTTCACGTAGAAAGTCGCATATTCCCTTTATGTATCTAGTAATGTTTCAGGAACACATTTCTGTTTGCCATGTATACTATACATACTTGACCATAAGTTTAAAAAATGTTAGTCAAAAAATCAAGCTTAAAAGTGTGGGTGGACTTATCAATGAGTCAGAGTGCTCCATGGGAGTTGAACTTGCTGAAAAGGAGTTTCAGTTCACTGAAAAACCATCCAGACCTCCAGGGAACCCATGCTGGTTGGGAGGTGGGGGTTGAACAGAGGTGTATCTAGGGTGAGGCAACTGGGACACATGCCCCAGGCACCAATGCCAGGGAGGCACAAAAAAGAGGAACCCCTCACCTGTCCCCCCACTGCTTGCCCCACCCTGTCTCTCTGCCTGCTGTCGCTCCCCCCCCACTGCCACTTGCCCCGCCCCCTGCCTACCACCATTCACCCCACTCACGACTACTGTGCCCCCACCAGGGTCCTTCCTGGCCCTGTGCGGTGGGGATGTGGCGGCAGCATCATCTGTGGGCACAAGTTCAAAGCTTGTCCTAGGCACTGTTGAGCCTTGATACACCACTGGGGTCGAGAGAGCAGATTGTCACAAGCTCTTCTCAGTTTGAGAAGGTCTGTGACTCTAGGGCCTTTTCACTTCTCCCCTGAACTGAACAGCCACCCTCTGTGCACCTTTGCATGACTTTTATTTGCTAACCCAACAAAAAAGGAAGAAGATATTTAGAAACTGTCAACTGTCTCTGGATGATATTAGAATAATGAAATCATGTTTGGTTACCAGCTACAAACTGCCACAGGAAAATAAGGAATAATTTTAGATTCTTCTTCGTGGTCTCTGTGCCTCACACAGTGGGAATCTTCATGCATGTGGAGTAGCTTTTCGGAAAGTTCCAGAGCTGAGCAGCTTGGCGGGAAAGTTCCAGAGCTGAGCATGCTCAGTCCCGCCAAGTCTTCAGTTTCTTTTTGTCTACCGACCTGTTAGCAGCTCGGAAGGCTTCCTCGCTGAGCAGTTCTTCTAATTCTTGGTTTTTTTCTTTGTTTTTCTTGTCTCTTTACAACAAAAAACTGTAAGAACTCTTCCCCCTTTTTATGTTGTCTCTGTTTAAATTGTGCGTGTCTTGCGGCCGCAAGGTTCCTCTTTCAGCCGCCCACCCTGAGTGCTTGTTCTGCCTCAGGGAGGGCCATAACGTTCGGGCCTGTTCTGTTTGTAAGGATTTCACCTCCCAGACTCTGAAGAATAGAGCTTCTCGGTTGAAGTCCTACTGCTGGGAGCAAGCCCTTCATCTTAAAGAGCAGCCGTCTTCCAATACTGCTCTTTCCACTGTTTCCGTATCAACGCCTTCTACGACGTCCTCTGCCTCAGTCCCAAAATTATCAGTAACAACCGGTCCCTTGGTATCAACTCCTTCGGTACCAGTACCGACCTTGACCCCGCCGGCTTTACTGTCAATATCTTCTTTACCAAAGATTCCAAAGCTCTCCAGGATGCCTACTTTTCTATCCACCACTGGAGATGCTACCTTCACCTTGCAGCAGGCTCCCATTCACCAGCCCCACAATGTCCCTACCTTGGCGGAGCATAAACGGACCTCGTCACACCATCCTTCTGTTTCCTCCAATAAGGAGAAAAAGAAGAAGGAGAAGCATCGCTGTCTTTCTCCTGCTGCCCGTTTGCCGGCTAATCGACCTTCTTCTCTTGATCCCTTACCAACACCTCATCTGACGCTGTTGGGGGATTCCAGGGGACATGCTGAATGCCAACATGACCCACAGAACGCCTGTGCTTCAAAACAGGCAGACACAAAAAACAGCATAGGTTTAAAAACAGACAGAGGCCAGGGTTGAGGCCAAAAACTAAACTAGACGTTATTGCAAAACAGCTTAAGTAACATAAAGAAGTCAAAAGCTAGGTGAAATCCATCGCACGTCTCTCTCCTCTAACAGCATGACAGAGAGAAGAGGATGATGCTCTTGTCCTTTTACTGGTATGGGATGCTGCCCAGCTCCCAGTGCTCTCGGTTCCAGCTGCTGTGGATTTTGCGTCCAACTTGGACCATTGGCCCTCACCACCAGCCTCTCCGCCTGTTACGTCAGGCCAGTCCGGAGATGGGTGTCTGCAAGCTCCACTGGTCTCAGCCCTCTCTTCTGGCTGTCCCAAGTTGGACTGTCCACCTGTTTCAGATGCTCCTTGGGCTATTTCCCAAGACCAGCCTCGAGTTAGTGCGGCCCACTCTCTGGGATGCGGGGAAGGGGTAGATCCCCACTTCGTTGCGACTACGGCTGCCACACTGCTTACGAGCCTTCGTTAGCAAGAATCGATTCGCCTTTCTCGTCGGCCTCCTATGTCACCTGGTATGGCCACAAGCACCTTTGGAGAGAGCAGCCTGGCTCCCACCACTCATATTCGCCTGCCTATCATGACCGGTACCATCCCGACATTCGTTGTTGGTCCCCTTACCGCCCTCGACGTTCATGTTCCCCGTCACGATCTCCTTTGGAATCTCATTACCAATGCTCCCCTCTGTATCGCTGCTCCAGATCCCATTCTGGGTCCTGATCGGCCTACTACCGTCGTTCACCATCTCGGTCTTGTCACCGGTCCAAAGACCCATTGCCTCATCATCAGGCTGTTTCACTTCCTCTTCGGGTGACAGTGACAGTGTCCCAGCTTCCGCCGGATACTCACTCTGCATCCACTCTGCCAACATCTCTGTTGGCCCTGCTGTCGATGCAGTCTGCCATCGCACCGATCCCGACCATCCTACCCATTTCGTCAGCATCGACCTCAGTACCGCTTTGTATCCCGATATTAGTACCAGTGCAAATTCTGGTCTTGCTTCCGGCTCTGTTCCAACAGTCTCTGCTCCTGCTCTGCTGGCTGTTCTTCCTGCAACGGGACCCGCCTGACATCGTCGTTCTCGATCTCCTCGCTCATTGTCTTGTTCTTCTGGTTCTTATAATTCTGACAGTGATTCAACAGATTCTACATCGCAGTCTGTTACCTCCCCACCTTTTGCATTTGGGGACCTGCCTCCTGATTCAGCTCCTGAGGATGTCGAGCAGTTCTCTGACATATTAGTCAGAATGGCCAACGCCTTGGGCCTGGACATTTCTGGTCCTGCTCCTACGGTACAGGACCCAGTATTCCACTATGTTGACACTCGGCCTCCGTCAACAGCTCCGATTCCATATTTGCCGGTCTTACAGGAGGTTTTGAAACATCTTTGGGCCCAGCTGGCATTGCTTCAACCAATCCCTCACCGCCTGGAACATCTTTACTGTACCCAGAAAAGGATGTTGATTTCTTGTTTAATCACCCAACTCCTAATTCGATTGTCGTTGAGTCATCCCAAACAAAAGGGGGCAAAAGGGCCCACACGACTCTACCTGATCGTGAGGGCTGTCATTTGGATGTCTTTGACCGTTGCTTCTACTCTGTCTCCTCGTTGATCACCAGGTTTTCTAACACTCAAGCTTGCCTGGCGGCCTATCAACGTAACATCTGGGATAGGTTTTTTCCCCTGCTTTCCCACCTGCCAGATGACCACAGAGCTACTGCCGTCCAATATTTTAACAAGTCTGTCACTCTCTCGAATCAACAGATTTTGTCGTCCTGGCACGCTGTTGAAGGTGCATTGCACTTGATGGTGGGTGCGGTCGCCCTCCGCCAGTTTGCCTGGCTCCGGTCCACTGGGTTGACTGAGGATAGCAGAAAAAGGATTGAGGACTTGCCCTTTGACGGCCAAGGACTCTTTCATGCGACTACAGATGATGCTATGGACCATCTTATGAAAGCTCGACTGACAGCTAAGAATACGGACCTTCATCCAATGGCTCAACCTAGAAGACCATCTTCATCCCGTTCTTCATGGAGGCGTCCTTCCTACTCTTATAGGTCATGCTCTCATCACCGCACGTCTCACCAATCGTCCTTGCTGGCTTCTTCCCATCGTGCCTTTAGACGACATCAGCCATCTTCCAAGAAATCCTCTTCGACTACTGAATCACGTTTTTGACTTCCCCTGCAGGTCGCCACCTCTGCCTCTCTTCCATTTGCCCGATCACCTGTCCAGAACCAGAGGACTAGGTTGCCACCTCAACAGCTGGTGCAAGATCACGTCGGACTCCTGGGTTCTGACCATTGTCCGTCTTGGCTATGCCATCGAGTTTCGAAATACTCCTCCTCTCGGTGTCTTTTCCTCCACCCTTGCCAGTCTGGCACTTCTTGAAGAGGTTGAGACCCTCCTCCTCAAAGGGACCATAGAGCAGGTTCCACCCTTGGCCAAACCCACCGGCTTCTTCTCCAGGTACTTCACTGTACCCAAATCGGACGGTACTCCCCAACCCATCCTAGACCTCAGGTGGGTGAGTTCCTTCATTTCCCCCCGGAAATTCAAGATGGTCACCCTGTCCTCCATTCTGCCCTTCCTGATGCGTTGGGATTGGTTCGCATCCATCGACCTACAAGATGACTATTTCCACATTTCTGTTCGCCTCCACCACAGGAGGTATCTCCGATTTGCGCTCAACAGCATCTGTTACAAATACAAGGTCCTGTCGTTTGGTCTGTCCACGGCCCCCAGGGTCTTTACCAAGTGCCTAGCTCCTGTGGTATCTTACTTCTGCATGAAGAACGGTATGGTGTACCCCTATCTGGACGATTGGTTACCGGTGGCGTCCTGTAAACAGAAACTGTATGAGGACATCCACGTTGCCCTCTCCCTTCTTTCCGATCTCGGACTCAGGGTGAATCCCAAGAAGTCCCACTTGGAACCTTCACGCACCCTGGACTTCATCGGGGTCATTCTGGACTCCACTTGCACCAGGGCCTTCCTACCTGTGAGGTGCGCTCGGACCCTGCAACAGGCTGCAGCTGACATCCTGCGCAGTCCATCCATTTCTACCCACAGGATCTGACAGCTTCTCGGTTACATGGCAGCCATGACGGCGGTCACCTACTTGTCTTGCCTTTGGGCTCACCCCCTGCAACACTGGTTTCTCCGGTGCTTTGATCCTCTGCTCAACGGTCAACGCCAGATTCTGTGGGTCCCTCGTCCAGTACGGGACTCCCTCGTTGGTGGCTGTCCCCACGCCATCTCTTGTCGGGAATGCTGTTTGTCAAGCCCTGTCCGACACTTACCATCATGACCAACGCGTCCCTCCTCGGTTGGGGAACTCACTGTCATGATTTCGCAGTCCGGGGCCATTGGGTTGGCCTGGAGATGTGTCTCCATACCAGTGCGTTGGAGCTCTTGGCAATCCTCAAAGATCTTCGGGCCTTTCGGAACCTCGTTGTCGGATGGACTGTCCAGATCCTGTCAGACAACACGACAACTGTCTGCTATATGAACTGACAAGGAGGCACTCACTTCTCCACCGTGCTCCATCTGGCTCTATGCATCTGGGACTGGTGCATTCTATTATGAATACATCCCCTTGCAGTTCACCTAGCAGGACAGGACAACGTGACAGTGGACACACTGAGCAGAGACGCAGCGTGCCACCACGAGTAGTCCCTTTCTGACGCCGCCTTCTGGCAGATAGCGTCCCGGTGGGGTGCTCTTACTGTCGATCTCTTTGCGACCGAATGGAACAGGAAGTGTCCCTATTATTGCTTGAGAGCTGGCCTGGGCCCCAGCTTTCTTGGGGATGCTTTCCAGTTCTCTTGGAGCAGGGAGTTCCTTTATGTCTTCCCACCGTTTCCTCTCTTGGGCTGAGTAGTGGCCAAGATCGCAGCAGACAGAGCAGACGCCGTCCTTGTAGCCCCTTGTTGGCCAAGACAACATTGGTTCGGTCCCCTTCTCTTTATCACACGGGGCCGCAACATGAGTTTTCAGAGCATGCCGGACCTCCTTTCTCACTCAGACGGTTGTGTGTTGCACCTGGACTCCCTCTCCTTTGCCTGCATGCGTGGAGGATAATGTTCTGGACTCTCCCGCTATCCAAGCTGTCTTTACGACTGCGAGGAAGGAATCCACTTGCAGATCCTACGACAGGTGGAGGAAGTTCGTAGCCTTTGCAGACTCCCGTAATGAGGCTTCTTCTCCGACCTCCCTGTCAGTGGAGCTTCACTTCCTCTTGACGCTGCGGGACCAGGGCCTCGCCTTTTCCTCTCTGAAAGTTTACCTCTCTGAATTCGTGGCTTATCAGCCACATGATTCTCCTTCCTCAGCCTTTTCCCATAACGCTACAATCAAGCAATTCCTTAAAGGCCTGCAACACCTCTACCCTCCTATCTCCCCACTGCTTCCTCCATGGTTGCTATCGCTTGTTCTTTCTCAGCTTATGCACCATCCCTTCGAACCAGTGGCCATGTCTGATGACCGTCTCCTTACCATGAAGACAGCGTTCTTTGTTGCTGTCACTTCAGCCAGACGGGCAGGAGAAATGATTGCGTTGCGTTCTGATGAACTGTTCCTCATGTTTCATGGGGACAAGGTAGTCCTACGTCTGGACCTGTCTTTTCTTCCTAAAGTTGTCTCCGACTTCCATCTGAATCAGGATTTGATTCTACCTACCTTCTATCCTGATCCTAGCTCGCCTCTCGAGTGCTCCCTGCACTCGCTCGACGTACGCTGTGCTCTCGCCTTTTACCTGCAACGGACCTCGACCTTCCGCCAGACTCCCCACGTTTTTGTCTGCTACGGTGGCACCGTAAAGGTCACAAGGTATCCGCTCAACCTTTTTCCAAATGGGTTGCCCAAACAATTCACCTTGCCTATGAACTTGCCAGGCAACCTCCACCAGTTCTGCTTCGTGCCCATTCCACTAGGGCAATGGCCTCTTCAGCGGCCCTTCTCAGGGGAGTTGACCTACAGGAGCTCTGTCATGTGGCTACTTGATCCCAGCGTTCGACCTTTGTCCGCCACTACTGCCTTGACTGCAGGGCTTGGCGTGATGCTCACTTTGGTCGTGCGTAACTCTCTTCTATCTTCTAGGACCTGACCCGCCATCCACTGGTAAGCTACTCAGTCTCCCATTGTGTGAGACACAGAGACCATGAAGAAGAAGAACAGGTTGCTTATCTGTAACTGTGATTCTTCGAGTGGTCATCTGTGCCTTCACGCACACCCACCCAGCCTCCCCTCTTTCAGGTCCTTGCTTTGGCGGACTTCAAAACTGAGGAGAGACCGTTGGCTTGGCGGGACTGAGCATGCTCAGTACCGGATGGGGGAGGGGTTCCCGCCAAGCTGCTCAGCTCTGGAACTTTCCGCAAAGCTACTGCGCATGCACAAAGATTCCCATTGTGTGAGGGCACAGATGACCACTCGAAGAACCACAGTTACAGGTAAGCAACCTGTTCTTTTGTTATGTAAAATAATTGTTATTTCTTAACTAGTTTTTAAAACTGAGGAACAGTTTCAACTGTGGAAACTCTTAAAACTGAGAAAAAAAGTCTTTTTATTAAATGTTGAAAGTATTTTTGTTATTACCCTAGAGTTGGCTTTTTAAGATAAGTGGTGAATTAATCTGATCAACATCTGTTTTAAAAAAAAAAAGATTGGCATACGTTTGTCCAAATTAAAACCAGTATATGATTTTCAGTCTTGATGAATTAAAGACTCTTTTCAGAAGGTGAGTTTGTAGTTAACCCTCCACATTTGCTAAAGGACACAGGACTCCCACAAAAGTGGAAAAACCACAAATATCAAAATGTGTGTGTGTATCTGTGGGAAGGATTTTGAGGCATGGTGAGAAGAAAGGACCCCCAGGTTCAAACCAGGTCAGGGGAAAGAGGGGGAAAGGAAGAATAGATCAGCATGGTGGCCCTATACTTCCTCTCTTGGCTATCTCCTTTCTTGGATATGAGGGAACATTGGGAGAGGGTTTGTAGTCTGAGAAGTCAGACTGTGAGTCATCCCTAGCTGGCCAGGCAGCAGCTGGTGGAGGAAAAAGAGGACCAGAGACATTTTTTAAAAGGGCTGGGTGGCCTGATTGAAAAAAGCAAGAAGGGAGGCTCCCCCAGAAAAGAAGGGTCTGAGAGCAGGAGGCATGATTTGAAGAAACTCACAATCAAATCCGTGAAAGTTGCATCTGCAACTGTGGAGGCCCTTGAAATAGTTTGAAGATATGTTCTGTTGGCCATTGTTTTATTTTCTATATTAGCTGGCAAATTTTTATTAGAATTTGGGTGTATATCTGTACCTTGAAACTCCACTATTGATATATTGTCAATTGCTGGTAATTTATTTTTTTCCAAATGCTTTGAGAACCTCTTCTATCAAACTTTCTACAGATTGTTTTTTCATCATCTGAAGGTTCTTCCTTGAAAGAATCTGTCTTTCAGGAATCTTGTTTTTAAGGACTGCCTTTTATATGACATTGTTGTACATTGTTTTCATAATCTTTTCATTTTGATCTCATAATATAAAGTGTTCCCCTGTTTACATAGCAACCTTACTCTTGTTTTAGATCTCCTTTCAGTTTCTTAAGTCTTGCGGAAGATGTCTCTGGTCCACTTTTTTTGTCTTACGTTACCTTGCATTGATTACTATAATCATTCTCTTTATCTCTACCCAGAAATCATTCAACTGTTGCATTCAGGATTCTGATCCTGTTTCTGTCACCTTTTATCCATGAGTCCATTCCTCCTCCTTTGTACTGAACTGTTTGAAGAGTTTTATCAGTGAGGTTTTTCTTTGCTTTTTGGCTGGAAATCTTAACGTATGACTAGCAACATGTTCTGTTTTGGAATGTAATTATTTTCCTCCTGGATGTCAGTATAAATTGTTCCAATTTCTTCTTCTTCTTCTTCTCCTTTGTAGTTGGACCATAAACTTGGATTAATGTTACATTGATAGGTTTTCCATGGAATTTTACTGATGTTAGTCAGATTTTGAATTATAGCCCAGTTGCTATTGTTGCATCTTGTCTCACTATTAATGCCACCCTGTTTCTTCTTAGATGGTCATTTTCAGCATGAAACACCTTATAATTATCTGACTGAAAACATCCCATTCCCGTCCACTTTAATAAATGCCAAGTATTGCTGTGTTTATCAGTTCCATTTTTTTACAGTGATTAGCTTTCCCTGATTCATTCTTCTTACATTCTGTGTTCCTTCAGACTTTTCTTTTTCCTCTGAGCATGTCACCAACTGAAATTCCTTTCAGCTTGAGTCCAGTTCCATCAAGATACAGCACTGTTTCCCTGTTCTTACTACTTCTGATGGGGATTAGCCAGGTGCCTCATTTTCAGCACTATTATTTGCTTCATTTTGGATTTTCAGAGGGTTTTCAAGGTAAAAGTCTTCAGTAGTGGTTTACATTGCCACCTTCTGTGCAGTGCTGACAAGAGTTAGCTAAAGTGCCACTCTTGTCTCTTAGAGGTCCTCCAGCAATGTCACACACACACCCCACACCCCCGCTGCTGTTCAGTAGCTTCCCTCACCATGTTAGGGTATTTTGCGCATCTAGTCTGGCTCCTTTGCAAAAAGCCTGTCTGATTTTAGAGACCCTATCATCATCATCATTATTATTATATGGCAACCTAGAAAAGACAATTAGATCAAATGAGGAAGTTCATAGACATGATATTAAGGTCTTAAAGGAGGGAAGAGTAAAATAGATCCCAGTCATCCCTGCACACTTGCTAGGGTGCTGAGGTGCAGGACTCCTGTGAAAGTGGGAAACCCATGGGTAATTCTACCCTCCAACTGTATTTAACATAGAAAAAAGTATGATCAACATATTTATGCCACCATGGATGCCTTCTTGAGGCATTGGGGTTCCTTTGCAAGACAGAAGTGGGTAGCTTGTGGGCCTTGGTGCTGCCTCCACAGCTGCCCTATGATATTCTTAGTAGGGACTTACTAGCCTCTTTCACAATCTCTCAGTCTTGTGAGGCTTGCAGTCCCTATTAAAAATGTCACAGGGCAGCAGCAGAAGTGGCAGCAAATCTGCAGAAGTGAAATTCACAAATGTGGAGGGCCAGCTTTATGAAATAAAAACACGCTTGGAGAAAGAAACAATTTTATTATTCTTTTATTTTTGGTATTTCTGCCCTATAAGTGAGATAAGCTGGACAGTATAAGTAAAATTAAACAGTTAAAAGAGATAGTGACAGAGAAAGTGGGTGGTAGAAAGCTGGTGTTTTCTATGGCTATGTAGAAGAGTTAGACATGGGTGGGGGTTAAAAGGGTTAACCTTAAAAGCTTGATAAGGAAGACGGTTTCCCCAGACCTCATCAGCAGGTTTTTGGGGTGTGTAAGGAACTGCAGTAGGGAAAGGGTTTCACTGGTTGAACTCAGTTATATAGCCTCTCATTTGCATGTATCTTGAAAGCCTTTGTGTGAAATCGATCAATTTAGTGCAAGAAAACCGTATCACAAAGATTTTTCATGAAGTTTGTGTCCCATTATATTTAGTGATGTTGAGGTGCACATGTAGGTACGTACTGAAAACTCCTGCTCTAGAGATTTTAGTAACCAAGCAGCATAGCAGGCTGCAAAGGAAAGGAAGTACTATAATATTATCATTACGTTGCATTCAGTTTTTGGAATGAGGTGAAATTCGTGATTGGGTAAGAAATGCCAAGTCAAAGATATCTGTGGAGAAATAAATAGCAGAAAGACAAGAGTTGGAATAGTATTTAAAAAACAAGGTGAAAAAAAACCCTATCATTTAGGTACCAGTATAGAAAAGGGATTAAGTTACATATTTGGGAGTACAAATTATGGTCAGTGGCCTGTCTAAAATATGCTCTTACGGGGACTCTAATTAATCAAATAAATTTTTCATGTTGTTTTAATTTATCTGATTAATAAAGTGGTGAAATAGTATAGTGGATCCACTTTACCCATGACCTCCATATGTGCAGTTTCCAGTTCATGTGAAACATCAAGTCCCTACACCTAAATGGTGACAATGTGTGCATGAATGTACTGAAGTGTCCATGTGCACCTCACCACCATTGAATATAATGGGATGCAAACATTCATGAATTCCACTGCGAGGATTCCTGGAGTAGAACCCCTGCATATATGGAGGGAACACTGTACAGGAATTTCTTAAGCCTTAAGAGTTCATGGTTTCTGGGTCTTAATCTTTTTGAGAACTAAGAAAATTTTGAAAATGCAGGTAAATGCAAATACTTTATAATTAATTGTGGGTTCTGTCCCAAATCATGCAAACAAGAAGAATGACTAGATTTGTCATTGTTCTTCCTGTCTTTGTATTTATGAATTTCATAAATATGTCAGTGATACATTTTTGTATGCTTACAAACTTAAACAGGAAGCATTTTAAGTTGCTAAAGCATTAAAAATGCTTAGGCAAATATAAAAAAGCATTGAATATAATCCTATTTCCCCAAAAAATATTTAGGGCTTCATTATGGCTTGTAAATTTCCAAAAATTTTGCATTGCTAAACATTAGATACTTTGAGACTTTGATATATAACTAGGAACAAATCATAGAATTTATATTTTTCTCCAACTTTGTTCAAGTTCTGTGTTATGTATATTATACTGTGGCTCTAAGCTATAAATGGGTTACTAACTAGTCCCACTAATCCATTGAACTCAATGGGATGTATTTCTGAGTAGACATAGGAAGTTGCTTTATGCTGAGTGAGATCATAACTCCATCTAGCTCAATATTGTCAGTACAGACTGACAGCAACTCTCTAGGATTTCAGGTAGGAATCTTTCCCAGCCAGACTTGGAGATGTCAAGAATTGAACCTGGAACTTTTTGTATGTGTCTCCATCAAGCTATATAGCCTGTCCCTTGAGATGTAGAGGATTGCAGTTCTCTTGAGTTAAATATGGGATAAGTCTTTCTTAATGACAGACTGAAAACTCCCCATAACAATTGGTGCATTTATTAAAAAGACAAAAAATGCTTTGCTCGAATAACTTTAAGGTGCTATAGGACTTTTTTTCTCCATTTTTGCTGGAGTAGACTAACACAGGTGTCTGTGTGATGTTCCTTGAATGATGGCCACTGAGTGGTGCTGTTGCACTGTATAAAATAGCTCTTTGTTTCTTTAGTTTTGAAGAAGTAGCAATGAGACAAACTGCAAAAGTTGAGCCAAGACCAAGCTCCTTGTCACCCCTTTTTTATCTTTTTTTTGCCAGCTAAACAGTATAAGTAGCTGCCTGTTTGTACACAGAAATAAATTTGGGAATAAACTTCCTAGAGTTTTCTTTTAAGCTGGAGAGTGCTTTTTTAAACTGAAGCTGCACCACATGACTTACCAAAGCAGTAAGAAGTGTCATAAAAGGATTTGAATAACCAGTCTCAAACCATACTAACCTCAAATGATACTGTATGCCAGGAAACATCTTTACAAAACTGCATCCTGAGAATAATAAAAGAGGTGATTAAGCAGTTTGGATTGCCTTAAAAAAGTTATTCCCTGGTATAACTGTAAATTATTGGGGGAGTGGTGTATTATCCCATTGTAATCTCTCGCTACTTTAAATTCAGTATTTGTATTATTTAAGCCTCCAACCCTTTGTCCATCTGTAAAGGCAGCAAAGCCGACCTCCTAGTTTGCATAATCACACGGTATCTGCATCCCTTGTAATAAACTGGAGTTAGGTCCATTTTATTCTCAAAGACTGTGATCTAGCAATTGTAAACTAATCATTACAGAGAGGATTTCCCTATCCCCCAAGGCAAAAGACAGTGCTTTCCTGTAGACTGTTTCCTGTTGATATCATATTCAACTGCCAGTCATCAAGTTCTGAAAGATAAAGTGATGTATGTGCATGTATGAACCAGCTGTCAGATTATAGTTAAATCTCTCCATTGCTTACAGAGGTCAAAATAAACTCTTAACATGCATTACATAAGAGTGCTCTGCAACCAAGGAATGAAGTCTGTAATTTAGCCTCATGACCAAAGGCATCTCCAGTTAAAGATTATGGATGGGCCAACCAAATCCTTGAATTCTCGGCAAGGATTCGAGGATTCGCAAATCTGAATCCCCGCACCAAAGTGGCAAACTGAATCTTTCGAATCCACCAACCAGTTTTTTTAAGATTGCGCCTCTACGGGCCCCTGAGTGCATGAAAATCGTGGCATAAAGCTGTGCCCGCTCGGGCTGCCTGTGCCCGCCTGGGCTGCCTGTGCCCATTCGGGCTGCCTCTGCCCACGGCTGCCTACCTCTGCAAGGTAATATAATTAGTCTCTATTCTTTTGACTTGAGACTGGAGGGTAGGGATTGGGAATTAGTGAGACTGGACTAGAGACTTGACTTGGAAGTCCCTTGCAGGATTTGAGACTGGACTTGAGGATAGAGAATTGAGACTGGACTAGAGGCTGTTTGTTTGTTTGTTTTTAAGTGCCTTGTTGCAGGGCTTGAGACTTGACTTGAGACTGCAGGGTGCAAAATTGAGACTGGACTAGAGGCTGCTTTTTTTTTAAAGTGCCTTCCTTGTTGCAGGACTCGAGACTTGTCGAATTCTGTTTCAGAAACACTTTTCAGTAAGTGCTTTCTTTCCCTTGTTTTTTAAACCCTTTTTAAAGGAAGGATTTTAAAGATTCGAGATTCGTGGATTCCCAGAACCTTCCAGGGATTCGGAACTGGATTTGGATTTGGAAAATTTTGGATTCATGCCATCCCTATTAAAGATGCTTAGGTTGTAGAGATGGGAATTGGCTCTGTGGCCTTGGAAAACTTGAATGTGTGATTGTCAGGCATTTCCAGACACCCTTGTATGACATTGAGTTATTAGATCCATATCAGTTGGGCATTAGGCCTGGTTCTGACACAGAGACTCACTTGGTCATCCTAGTGGATGACCTGTGCCAGAAGGACAGAGAAAAGACATCCTTTTAATTCTCCTGGATCCTCTTGGTGACTATGAAAATGGTTGACCATGGTGTCCATTTTAGGGTGAAAATTGAAGTCTACCAAGATTGGTTTCTGGAATGGGTGAACTGTGTGGAACCAGAACTCTTTTAAGATGGTACTTCTGCCTTATTTGCATTTGTGAAATTCTCTTATTTTTTAAGGCTTTTAAATCCAGCTTGTTTTGGTGTCTGAGTAGGAAATGAGCAGCTCTTAATTCATGAGGTTACCTGGAATGAAGAGTAAATTCACAACAGCAAAGAATTCTTCTCATTACACAGTAGAGTGTAGTGCTGTTAATGATGTCCCAAATCTGTCACTTGAGGTGGGCTACCTTTATCATCATATGTTAGCTCTTTCAGCATTGAGAGGATCTCTTGGTAGATTGTGCTGAATTAATGGAGGGCAGGAAACCATACAGGTTATGTGTCTCTGAACCAAAATGACTTCAGCTGGTCCTGACCAGGAGCTTACCATCATGGAGTTCTCTCAGGGCTTCCCTTCGGCGTATTGGCCTGAAGTTTAAGATTGTTACAGATTATCAATCTGTTCATCCACAGCTCTTATATCTCTCAGTTGGTTAGCATCCTAGATTTGCTTCAGTGTTGAATTCTCAGATTTGTTTCACTGGCTGTGCTCAGCAGCAGCCAGCCAGGGGGGAAAAAGTTAGTTGGATGTGGAACCCATTGTTTGATTCCTTTGCCACAGAAATGTGTGTGGTGTTAAAGGTCAAACTGCATGGAGTCCACTCTTCTCAAAACTTCCTAAAAGCTTCCTAAAAACCCAATCTTTTCCAGTGTTTTCTGTTTAGCTAGATATCAGTTTCTGAGATATGAGAAGTGGATTGGAACAAGGTTTTTTTCTATTGCTTCTATGGTACAGTAGTCCAAACTGAAGTAGCATGCTGAAACTTTACTTCCCTCCCCATGTAGCCCTCTGTGCCACTGCAAGACTGTCTCTAAAGTTTTTGGCAGCAATCCAGAGCAGGTTTTTAGGAGTGTAGGGCAGGCTGCAGGAATAATTTGCCTCCCTGTCTTCTTTCCCAGTTTTGCTTGTGAAAATTCCATCAGCACCCTGGTGCCTCTGTGAATCAGAGGGTTTTAGTATTTGAAAGTATACCACTCAGTCTTGGATATTTCAGATTAAGGAGAACTGTGTGTAATGCTTGTATGTGTTTTACTCATCTTTCCCTTACTTGCTTCCTTTCCCAATTCTCAGGGTGAATCTAAATTGGAAGAAGGACCAACATGGAGTATATTGCGTGATGACTTCATGATGGGAGCTTCAATGAAAGACTGGGATAAAGAGAGTGATGGGGAGAATGATGCTGGACAAGAAGATGGCATTAAGCAGGAAAGTGGAAGCGACTCAGACAGATGAAATCCAAAGTGGTTCAAAAAATCTGTATTTTTTTAGTGACTGACAGTAGGACTTTTGGTTCAGACAAGGATCCCTTTTTTATACAAAAACAAATATCTATTTAAAAATTGAAGACAATTGAATCTAAGTATCAAAATGTGCTGTATTTCCCTTCAAGTGAGTTGTAATTTTCTCTGTTTTTCTGAAACACTTTTAAGAGTCAAAACAGTGCCACCAGCCTGATTGGAAAAGGAGGGATTTGCAAAGGTGCTAAAAGTTTAAATATTGATTTAATATTGCTGGACCATAGTGCTTTCCTTTCTACTTCATTGCTTGGAACTTGGCTAGGTATTTATCAGTTCCCAAAATAAAGCAATGAGATACCTTTTTGCAGTGTTAAAATTATTTATTCCTGTGTAAACCAAACATTTTTGTTTTGGCTTAGAAAGACTTTGTAAGTAATAATGTGAAAATGTTGGCCTTTAATTTTAAAAAAAGAGAGGAAAAGTGAGAGTATATAACTCCACTGAGTGTGAGTGCTGGTGTGAGGAGAAGGAGAAAGGGCCTTGAACCTTTATAAATAATGCATTGCATACTGAAACTTGAGATACTGGGGCTGAGATCTAAAGAATTGCACAAGTAATCCTATGCACCAGGGCAACACTGGACTTTTTTAATCCACGATGCTTCTTTTGAAACTGAGTAGAGTTTGAGAAACAAATTTATGTGGAATGAGATAGAATCACTATGTTCCTTTTTAAACCAAAATTAAGTATATCGATTTGTTTGTGCACTCAATTAAGCATGCCAAAATTGGGGGCTACCTAAATTACCTCTTCAGATCCTAGTCAAGAAATCTGCTTAATTTCCCCCAGTACATTAGGTAGGCTACTGGTCACAAAAAGATCTTGAGGCCCATTGGATGTACTTTTTCTATCCCTATGTTTCAAATGGGCACACTTAACTAGCAAACTGTGTTTCTCTTTAGATACAGATGTAGATGTGTGTGTATGTATGTGTTTGTGTTCTTGCATACATTTACTATGGAATAAGGATTGTGATTTTGGACTTGAATGATTGTTAGAACTGTTCTGAAGTTTAGGGGAAGCTATTATCCCATTTTGTTGAAGCATGATCAATCAATCTGTGTTGCACCACAGTTCTGGAAAACAACCCTTGTTCTCTGTCTGTATATGTCTTTCTGTGTGCATACATGTACAAAGAATGCATTTACTCAGGTGTATGGTACATGTAGTGCTGCTCTCTGTCACATTTTGCTGAATCAGTGGCTCCTAGCTGCTATGATAGGTTCAAGGTTAAAGAGCAAGTGATAAAGAAGGCAAGCTCTAACCCCAAGGCCATGGCAGTATTTTCTCCTTGTCTGAGTGAACGAAACAGTGCATCACTTATATTCACCCTTTCCTCTGCATGGTACTGTATTTATGGCAGTTCTTGAAGCTGGGGAAAAATAAATTGATCTTTTTCTCCCAACATCCTTCTCAGTTGATTTGTGTGGAAATGTTTGATGCCTTCTGTGATAGACAGAACCCTCATCTTCTATTCAGCTTCCCCTTCCTTTATGGTGGAGATGTTTTCAACAGAAGAGTCAAGAGATTTCCCTCCCAGTTGGCACAGTCCCATGTATCTAGGAAACTCCAATAGTAAGGAAAAGTAACTTGTGGTCCCAGGGCTTAGACCTGCCTGCGGTGGCTTCCTGTGTGTCGTTTCCCCATGCCTAGCACAATTCTTTAATAAAGAGATCCTCTTTCCTTTGCATCTTTCTCGCTCTAACTAAATAGCCATGCAGACAAGTGTAAATACGCGAAGGGATCAGTTCTCTGTTGTAACCAGGAATAGCGGTTCTTTCTGAATGTTCTGCTCCTTGGGCTTCTGCGCACCCCTTAACTTGCGCTTTGGCTTGTGCTTAGGATTGAGCAAGTGAAATGTTTCAGGCAGTGGTAATCAACATGGTGCTAAAATGCCCATGATCCCTGACCATTTGTTATGCTGACTGGCTAGTGGGAATCAAAGTGCATAACATCTGGGAGCTTCCTCATACTATCCCTGGAGAAGAAGTGGAGGAATTAAAAACCCTTCGGCACAAACTCTTTTTCTGCATTTGCTGTCTTTCTTACATAGGACCCCCCGTGAAGACTAAGTCAAATGTGCCATAGCCCTCCAGCTTTTTCTCCATTTCAAAATATGATCACTCTTAAAAAATGACTTGCTCATCTGCCATCAAACAGATTTTAGATAATAATCTTAATGGTCTGTGCTGAATGTGCTGTGCTGCCAACCTGGACTTCTGAATAGGCAAAGTCTTCTATATTTTTCCTACTGTAAACCATTTGAAACTATTATTATATGAAATCCTGTAAATTGTTATGCCCATATGTGCTTTTATGTGTTTGAAAGTGGCCTCTTGCATCTTTGGTTGTTAGTGCCAAAGTGATGCTACTAATTTAAACCGCAAAGAAACTTGCACTCAAGCCTGTGTTTGGTGTCATTCCATGGAATTCAATCATCTCTCTTTAAATCCTTGTTTTGATGTTCTTAATGTTTGTAGAGGTAAGGTTAATCTCCCTCTCCAAAAGGGCACCAAAGAAAAATTACGTTCAGCATCTGGCTGGCATGGTAAATTGCCAGGTATTGCAGAATGATTCTCCTATACAGATGCAGGCTCTTTTAAAATTTTGTGTTTTTATATATAAAAAAATAAACTAAGGGCTGAGGACAGGTTGCAACAGTTCTTACAAGCAAAAGATTAAACAGAAACAGCTGAAACGTAAAACATCAGAGTGAAACCTCATGCAATGTTAATACCAGAATCCCAAATACCAGCCTCAGCTTGACCACCCTAAGGCAACCCAAATGATGTCTTGTAGCAATTTTCACCATGCTTCTACTGAGAGTTTTCAAAAGGAAGGGCTGTATTAATCACACCTCTGTGGGATTGGCACATGGTTGGCTCGATCTAAAGTGAACACTGAAGAGTTGTGATCAAGAAAACAGGCTTTTAGCAGCATGGCCATCTATAAGGCAAATTGTAACCTTGCATTAGCAGATTTGGGGGTGGGGTGTAGCAGGGAAAGGGAAGGTGGTGTTCTCTACTTGTTTGGACTATAATTTCAGTAAGTTCCAGCCAGCTAGTATGGCCAAGGATGATGGGATTCATAGTCAAAAGTGTTTTGAAGGCCCAGGTTGCCTGACCTTTAAAAATGGAGGTATCTACCAATATGAGAATGTATCATGCTCTTCAATGTCTATGCTGCACAAGCAGGAGTGGGATTTCTATCATGTTTCTGCCACGAGCACAGTAATACATTTATTTCTGTGAGACATCACAAGACTCTACACTGAACACCTGAGTTCTCCAGTTTTCCTTTTACCTCCCCTCTTTGCTTTTTATTGTGATCCTTTAGTTCGTAGACCTGAGGGCAGCGACTGTCTTGTCTTCTGCTTATTGATATGTAAAGCAGTTCTGAGAGACTTCTCAGCTGTACGGAAGTGTATGAATGCAGATTAAATAAATAAAGTTCATGATAAATATTTACTCTTTAATGCAGTAATTTGTAGCAGTGCAAGCAGAATAGAGGTTCCTAAAATACGAGAAGAGACATACTGCTAACTTTTTCTCTCCCTCTCTCTTTCTAAACAGTTAGAATGAGCTTTATGTAGCTAGACATCCAAATACAGAGCCACCATTCTGTCATGCTGCTTTGCAGAACTGAGCAAGCTGACCCTTGGTGTTTCCTTTTCCTTGAGAGTAGATACAGTTATTCCAAGGAAAGGAGAATATTGTACAACATCATATATTTTTGTTTTTATTATGTGCCTTCCAGTCAACTTCACAGAGACCTTGTCATTGGGTTTTCTTGGCAAGATTTATTCAGAAGAGGTTTGCCATTGCCTTCTTCTAAGGCTGAGAAAATCTGACTTGCTGAAGGTCATCCAGATTGAAACCCTGATCTCCTAGAGCCCTAGCCCAACCACTACACCATGCTTTAGTAATGGTCAACAATAGCCTGACTTTTGCTCCCTTTCAGCACTTTTCTAGGTCATGCCTGGGTCAGGTGATTAATTGTTTCACTTTGGTTAGGTGAGTACCAATAAGCATTCTTCCTAGGGAAATTGGCTTACCTGAGACAAATGTAGGAAATAAAAGATTTTGTAGGAGATGTGGATATTAACAGCCTGACTGGAGAGCTCAGAAGCTAGCTCCCTTGAAAAATTCTGGTCAAAATGCTGTTTTTAGAATTTACTTCTAAGCTGGGTTACCCAGGGTTGCTAAAAGTTCTTTCCTGTGCTTTTCATATAAAAGGCTCTCACTCTTAGAAATTTGGTTCCAGAAAAGGGGAACAAATCATCTGTGACACAGGATTGATCCTGGGTAGCGTGTGCATTTTCTAGGCACACACATGGAAAAATGTGCTTGGATTTAGAGCCCAGTATTCAGGTCTTGAGTTTCATTTGATTTCTAACATGCACACAAAATAAAATCTGGCATGCTGACAGAATAGTAGCTCTGGAAGTGATCATACCTTAGATCCTTTCACATGAATGGATTGCCCATTCATGTTGACTCCAAAAATAGTTGTATTTTTAACTGCTTTAATGAATTTTTCCACCTACTCTCTCAGCAATCTTGAAAAGGCCAATGTTAAATATTGTTATTCAGTTTTCCAAAATGCGTACATTTAAGAACTGTTCTGCCTGTCTACGCATGCACCATAAAGCATAAAATCTGATGTCTAATAAGACTTCTTTGATGATTCTTTCAATTAAAACTGCAGTATCAGGTCTATTAAAGGAGTGAGCTGTTTGAATTTCATGAGTTTTTGTGTGGTGTAATACAGAACAAATGTGAACTTCTTGTGAATTGGCCAAATAAATTGTGGTATGCTAAGAATAAATATATTGCCAGAAAAGAGAGGGAGGTTTAAAAGCATCAAACCCAATTTCTAGGCATCTGAAAAACTAAATTTCTTTGCATTCCTCTGAATCTCATCCTCATTCTCATCCCATCCTTTGTATTAGGTTGTGGGAATTTTGAAGATTTTTTTCTGCCTAACTGGAAATTTGTACATATTTTCTTCATTGACCCAATCATATTTGTGCTTATTTTTCAGTGGCATGTATTGTGAGTGTTGGCATTTTTTAATGTACATATGTCTTTTATATTTCACCTTTCTCCCAATACAGGGGTTCATGATTTGAGTATCACAAGTCTTGTAAGTGTGTGAATATGTGCCAAATGCACTCTGTCTTTCACCAAAATTCAGGAGGTTCCATTCTGTCAGGAATCTTAAGTGCAATAAATTCTTTTCCTTCCCTTCCAAGCTTTCCACAAAAATAGAGTGACAACTGTAATGTTAACTAGATATGTGGAGCTACACCTTTCTCAAAACAGAAAAAAAGTTCCATCAAATAATTGTTAAACCAAATTATTTCTTCAAAGTTTCAGCATCAGCACAGCCTTCCTCCCTCTCTGCTCTGCCACCAATGTTCTCACAACTATTATGCTGAAAAAGAGCTTATTCTCTTGTTTTTGTTCCAGTCTTCTTAAGAATGCTGAAGTGACTAGTAGAAGAATTTATTTTTGGTACATCAATATTTCCTATAATCCCTGTATGTATCATAGAAAATCTTTGATATTGGGCACTTATACCATGTGTGTTAATTCATATCTTCCTGTTCTAACTTACCAGTGGTTACCTGGGACATTTTGCTTAAACCTTTTCAACCTCCAGAGTATTGACTGGCACCCTGAAGGTTTTAAACAGTGATGGGCAATTTTGTGGCCCTCCAGATGTTATTGGACTATAGCTACCATCAGCCCTTGCCAACATAGTAAGGATGGGACTCTCAGTCCAAGTTCTGTAGGACCACAACTTAGCAATCCCCATTTTAAAAGAACCTTTCGTTAATTGACAGCCTGGTAGATTTGCTTTCCTATTCTTGAAATATCAGTTATTTTCATTTCAACATGCTATTTTACACCCAGGTATATCACACCAGTGTGAGAGCCAATGTGGTATAGTCATTTGAGCGTTGGATTACAACCCTGGAGACCAGGGTTCAGTTCCCCGCTCAGTCATGGAAACCCACAGGATGATGTTGAGTGCATTAGATACTCTCAGCCCCAGAAAACCTCATGATATGTTCAGTTTAGGATTGCCATAAGTTGGAAATGACTTGATAGCACAAAACAACGATCATGCTCTGAAGGCACCAGACCCACCAGAGCTTGCAAGCTAGGCAGGGTAAACTCTGATTACTTCTTGGAAAGGGGACCACCAAGGAATAGCAGGTGCTGTAGGCTATATTTCAGAGGAAGTTGTTGGCAACCACTTTGAATATTCCTTGGCTAAGAAACCGTATGAAATTCATTGGGTTGCCATGAGTCTATAGGCAACTTGAAGGAATATTACACACGTGTATCATGATATATGATGGGCTTTTTAAATGCACCACCTGGGTTGTTTTGGCCTGTGATTATTACTGATGTATTAATTACTTTATGGTAGTTGTGTTTTACTATGATATGCATTATAGTTTTGTTTTATTCTAGTTTGAAAGTGGTTTATTTCAGTATTATCGTAAGTCACCTTCAGTCTTTCTTGGAAAACATGCCTAAGAAATTATTATTAATAGCAACAACAGCATTTGAGTCCCAAGTCCTATGGCTGGTCTTAAAGGCCAACTACAGCATTGATAGGTCCATACTCCTGCCCCAAGCTGTGGGTTCTTGGACCTTAAGCTGACAATAATGGTCCTTTCTCTCCTTCTGCAGAGGAGAAGGTGGGTATCCTCTGGAATGCCAAAGCATTTACCCCTTCCTTATAGTTCATAGCTGTAAATTAAGGGTGGAGGGAACTAAAAGCTTGTCTTGGCTCTGCGCTAGCCAGGCACGCCACCATTTTGGCCAAAGAATTGCTGAGCCAAGAAGTTGCATCCCTTTTCCAGCTCCCAACAGAAGATTCTGTGTCTCTGTTTTTGGAGAGGGAGGCTTGCTTTGGCTCATTGATTTGGTGCTCCAAATGCTGAGCCATCTTGGAGCTGAGCTGAAATGCTTCTGCCTCTTCTCTGCAGCTCCAAGCTGGTGGATTTTAGCGGGAAATGGTAGCAGGACTTCTCAGTTTGGTTTAGTCCAGCAGTACAGTAACCAACCCCAGCCTTCCTCTCAGACATGGAGCAGGAGAGAGAATTGGGATTGTTGTTGCAACCACTGGGCACAGGCCCTGCTTACCTCTACGGGGATAAGGCTTGAAAGAAGACATCCCACTCACTAAGGAGTGGTGGTTCCCTTGCTGTCTTCACTGAAAGTACAGAAAATTCTTGCCTATCCCATCACCTGAAATGCATAAACATGTTTAACCATGTGCTTAAAGTTGGCTTTGACACATAACATACTTTGTTAATTATTTGGGGAATGTTTGTAAAAGGTGCTTTATAAATGTTTTTCTTTAAAAAATGAGACAAACCTAGCAGCTATGTGATTTGTCTCTATTTTAATTATTTACTTAACACATTTATATTAGCTTCCTTCAGGGAGTTCAGGGTATAATACAAAGCTTAGCCCTTTTTATTCTCACACCCTGAAAATTAGAAGTCTGAGAGGAGAAACCTGCTGAGCTTCATGCCTAAGTGAGGAATTGAACCTGAATGTTCACTATTTCAGATCCAATGCTATTATCAGCATAACGCTTGATAAATTTATTATTTTTAGGCCTTCAAGCTATTTTCCATAATTTTCTATGTAGTAATTTAGTGGTTCTGAAGTAAGTCTTTGAACAATTCTTGAGTGATCTTCATTTGATCAGTCAGGGATGAGCAAAATTGGGCCCTCTAGAAGTTGTTAAGAGTGCAGTTCCCAGCATTCCTCACCATTGGCTCTGCTGGCTGAGACTGAGGGGATTTGCAGTCCAGAAACATCTGGAGGGGCATGCTTTAAGTTGTTCAGTTTGTCAAAGTAGAACTCTTCACTTAACAAAGGAGATGTGTCCCCAGGGATATTTTAATAAAAAATTTGGGACCAGAGGCAGAGGTAACATGACAAGGTACGGAATACGTTTCTACAGTACAAAAAAAAATCAGCTCAGCATGTTTAAACAACCTTTTATTAAACTTTTATTATTAGTTTCAGCAAACTAACAATACGCACATGTGAAATGAAGCAAACTGGTCAGGGAAGCCTTGTATAAGTAAATAAAAACATTTTGAACCTTCTAGAGACTGGGTGAAGGCTTCTTACAGAATGCGTCCATGGATGACCATTTATTTCACTGGCCTCCACCCTTCTATGATTTTCATTCTAGTGGCTAAACTTACAGATGTATAGTTTCTTGACATACTGGAGGTATTTGCTGAAGCAGGCTGTTGTTTTGCTGTTCATATATCCTCAGTAATAGGTTCTGGAGGCAGCTGCTGTTACCTTGCCCGCTGTAAGCAGGCACACATAGCTACAGTAGAATCAGCTACAATAGAATCAAACTGTTTCCCACCTCAAACTTTGGTTATTGATGATAGGCTGCTGCAACCCAACATTTCCTCAGCCTTCCTTCACCATGCTTCCTATACTTGTACTGCTTAAAAAAAAATCAAGCTTAAGACTGAAGATGAATTAAAAAGGGAGTAGGTGGTTATTACATGTCAGAGGCTTTGTTAACTGAAGGAAGGAACTGACAAAACCACCCCTGAATATTCCTCGATTAAGAAAACACTATGAAATTCATGGGGTTGCTATAAGTTGGCAGATGACTTGAAGGTATGAGTGCGTACACACACATATGTAACTAAGATATTAGAATGTGGCTCTAGAAATAAGACCAATACGAAGTAATTCTACTATTTTGTAAAGCTCACAATAACCATCTGAAATGTTGTTCCCATCTTAACAGACAGGGAATTGAGTTTGTTGCAGCCCTGAAAGCTTCATTAAGTCCATAGCTGGCTGAGAACTTGGATCCAGGTCTTCCCTGTCCAACATGGAAAGGTGAACATTTTTGTTTTATCCCAAATTTATTGCATTGATACATCATAAAGTTAGTCCTGGGTGTTCTCATGTGCTGTGCTTATGCCAATTTAGATCAGTTTTCTAAAGACTAATAATAGACACCTTGGATTGCCTGTAAGCTTCTAAAAGTATGCAAAGCAATCCTATTTTGTTACCTTCAGCCATTTCTTTTAAAAAAGAAAGTACTGCAGAAGTGATGCAATCGTATGAATTCCAGACCATTCCTCCTTCTAATTAACCTGCTTTCATCATTCTAATAAAGCTCTCCAAATGGCAATATATAATTTAGATTAATTTATTTCTCCCTGCAAGACATGTTATTCAAGCAGTTAGATTTCACAGTAAGATAGCATGTGCGGTTGGTGACAGTAAATGTGAACTTTATGTCAACAGCAGGGAGCAAGGGAATAGAAGAGTAATCAAATGAATACTATTAGGGCCAGGGTTCGAGTACAAGTGAACACAGCTGAGCGTTTTCTGTAAAAGGTATGTGGGGGCTTGTGCATACTCTCCAACATTTCACAGATGAAAACCAGGATGCAAGTGGCCAAGCAACAACAGAATGTGGTCAAAATGGCAAGAGGTATTAATGAGGAAGAACACACATTCCAGGAGAGGCTGCAGAAGTTGGCTTTTGATAGAGTATACTGGGAAGGGCAAGATTCCACCCTTCTTCTTCTTTCCCCACTGCTGAGTTAACTGTGTGCAAACTGCATTTGTACTTTGAATTCAGTTTGCAGCAACTGAATTAGGCTGGAGACAAAGTGGGAGGAGGAGAAAGAAACTGAAAAGAAGCTGAAAAAGTAGGACTAGGGAGGATTAATGTGGACTACCAAATGAGTATTCATGGTCCCTTTGACTTGAATACATTTTGTTGTGTTACAACCTAGAACTGAAATGGATTTCATTGGCATTGCTATCACTATATATACACAAGATAACACTATGGAGATACAAAATCTCTATTGCGGTACAAAAGTTAGGTTAAAAAAAAAACTTATTGACACTTGTTGGTTGCATATTCAGCCCGATTTCTGTGACAAGTTGAAATTGGCTCTAGTCTAGTGCAATCCACAGCCCCTAAAAGTCAGAGGAGTAGTTGAATGGAGCCCTTTGGGTGCAATTCAGTGCCACATGATCTCAGATTAAAGACAACTGTTTCCAGGAGGTTCCTGAATTTCTTGAAGAGCGTATGTAAACAAATGATACCACAAAGATTGAGGAGCTTTGGAAACAAGTTGTGAAAGGTTGTGCAGAAGCAACAAACAGGGTTGTGTGTGTATGTGTGTGTGTGTGTACACACACCAGACTATGAGTATCCCCCATAGCACTGCTAAATCCTTTATGTGTGTATTTATTTATGTCCCACCCTTCTCCCAGTTTAGGATCCAAGATGGCTTACGCAAATCCTAAAACAAGAAGAAGCTAAAAACCAGATAATTAGTTAAAATGTAATTAACTTATATTAAAATCTTACTAAATTTTAAAAAGTATAAAATCATTTGCAAAATGTAACAATAAAGATAAAAATATAATACCTGAATACCCCAAAATTACTCCCTGCAACCAGTTAATCATTAAATCCCTGTTTGGATAGCAAGGTCTTTGCGTGGTGGTGAAAGGAGAGCAGAGAGGGGACCAGCCTAGCCTCTTATAGAAAAAAATTCCACAACAAAATGCAAGAAAGACAAGTGGGAGACGAATACTTCTGCAAGATACCATAGATGGCTTTGAAAAGGGGATTTAGATAGTCATGGAGTGTAGGGATATCTGTCAGTGCAAGTTAACAATAGCTACATGTCACCAGGATCTTCTGAATGCAGATTGCTGGGGAAAACAACAATGGAAAGGATGTGTTCCCATGTCCTGTTTGTGGGATTCCCCAAATTATCGGGTTGGACATGGTTAGAAACAGGTTGCTGAGCTAGATAGGCCTTTAATCTGATCCACCAGGGCTGCTCTTATAGAAATACGGAATTTCGAGAGAATTGGAACTGGTACAGAACCAACTTCTGATCTTTCCAATGTGTTTTTAGTATGATCTAGTGTGTAAGAGCAGAATTAGTAATCATGCAGCCTTCCAGACATTGGGTTGCAATTCCCAGCAGTCCTGGTTGCTATAGCCATAGAAAGGGTGCTGGAAGTTGCAGTTCAAGAACATCTTGAGAGCTAGATTACTCCCAGCCCTAGTCTCGAGGGCCTTAAAAATCCAGATTCTGGTCACCACTGAGCCATGGACACATAACTTGGCTTGAGTTCACTGGAGGAAAGGTGGGTTACAAACCCAACTAACAAAACTCCCTCCCACAAAAGTGTTGACTCTGCAAGAAAAGGAGTTGATGAGGAAATTTGTCCCCAAACCATTGGCATAAATGCTGACTATACTGATTTTAAGTGATTGATGAAACACATTCTGTGGGCCAGGGCACACAGTCAAGAGTGCTTCCATCCAATGTGACTTGCATTGTCATCAGTTCTGCATATGCTTGCAATCAAGCCAAAGACTTAAGTTGTGCCCTGGCAATGCCTGCAATCCCAGTAGACTTTAACAAAGCATTGCAGCCACAGGACTCACCATCAACAGCCTGAACCGATACACCTGGATGTGCCAGACCGCACATTACCCTTGGTTGCATCCTGAGGGATGGCTGAGAGGCATCTTGCAGAAGTAATTTGTTCACTCCCGCAGGCAAGTTCTGAGAGAAGTTAAAAAGCGCTCAAGGTGCTGTAAAGGTGTTTCATGTATATTGCATTAAACGGGATTGGTTAAGCTTGTTCTGATCTTAAGATTGCATTTTTGGAAACTAACAGCTGAAGCATCTATTTCCTTTTCCCAATTAGTCTACTTCCTTCATTAATCAAACGATTTTGGCAAGCAACCAACCAAATGTGCTTGTTTCTGCCAGTAATGGTACCTTCAAACACTTTTAGGTACCTTTTACAATTGAAGTGAAGAGTGAGACAAGGATGCTGCTGGATGGGAGTATCCATCATCCCTCACTTTGGCTATGCTGACTGAGATGATGGGAGTTTTGCTCCAAAAACATTTGGTGTGCCACACATTCAACTCCCTTGAGTGAAAGGAGATACCAAGTCATCTCACCACACGCATACAGGCATGCATTTATTCATTTTTCCTTTTCTCCTTCCGTCCGTCGTTCCTACCTACCTACCTACTTACCTTTATTTTCTACCTTTCTCGCATCATGCCTATTTACCTGATAAGTGGTCATGCAGCATAGAGAGTGTGACTTGCCCAGGGTGGTTTACAGATCATTAATTTGACACTTCCCTCAGTCCTCAAACTTAACAATCTAATGAAGACCAAAACATAAGGAAAAGGGAGTGGAAACGGTGGGCGGGGGATTCAGTCTTGCAGATACTGCCTGTTTTTCTCTCCCTCTGAGGCCAGGACAGTGGCATTTGGGAGACAGGGAGGGCCTTTCCTTAGCTGCTGGGCCGAGGTATGATGAAGCTGTGCCTGCTCTTCTTCTCTCCTTTGGAGGCCACAGCAGTGCCAGTTGGAATGGAAGGAGTCTTTCATCCCTTTCAAACACATGAAAACTAGATTTTTTGAAAGGTAAGGAAGCCAGAAAAAACGCCCTCTGGACTTTGCCACCCCACAATGCTTCTTCACCAAACTGGGTTTTGAAAACAGGGTAAGGAGAAAAGCTGGCAAAGAGGGCTGGGTAGACTGTAACAGGGGAGAGAGGGGAGAGGTGGAAGGTATAGGGCCAAGCCTATTAGGTGAAATTATAGTTCTTTGTTGATTTTGTTTAAACTTAAGGCGTGATGGAAGCTATTTCTTTTCTACATTATACAACTACAATGGCTGTTTGACTGTGAAATGGAGTCTATTGATTGGGAGAATGTCTGTTTCTTCCATGAACTGTATCTTCAGTCTGCTTCCTCAGCTTCTAGTAATATGATCAACCACTCCTAGATGGCTGGATTTCTTTCTAGTTTTCAGTGCTGTCTTAATATATGTCAAATTTGGTCCAGTATAGGAGGCAAAGATCAGGTATCGTGAAATACTCAGGTACTATCAAATGTTAATTGCCCACATTCATTATTGTCTAGCTTGATGCATAAAACCAAATCTGAGAGATGTCTGCCACATGCAGTGTCTCAGAGATCAACAGAGATGGGCCCACTCTTGGCATGAAGGCCCTGAAATCTTGAGCTGCCCTTTCAGTTTCCAATGCTACCAGTTTAGAGGCTTTCATACCACACTCAAGACTACTATTGTCAGCTCAGGAAAGGAGACTGTTAGGCCTCATAGTAGTCTGTATAGCAATAGAATTGCATTCTTAGTTCATGATACCAAGCAGAGCTTGGAATGTTGCTTTTTAAAAGTAACTAGAGACACTATGGTTACAAGGCTGAAAAGTAGTTAGCTATCATTATAGTAATTTTTAAAATGTCCCATTTTTTTCCTATTCCTTACAAATGACTATAGTAGCTATTTTTAAAACAGCATCTGAATGTTAAGAATCACTAATTTGTAGCACAAGACACCCTTCCCTTCTACTCTTGTCTGCCTGTCCATGCGACATCTGAACATGATGCAGGGCACTTCAGCTATTGTTCAGTGAGACTATTTTCCTTTTGCTATTAAAATAATTAAGAAGTTACTCCATAAAATAGGTAAAGTTACCCATTATTAAACCTTTGTTATTGAGAGAAGGAATCCATTACAATAATCTAGTTATTTGTAACTAATGGCTTCCAAGTTCTGATCTCGACAAGTACAGACATTGAAAGCTGGCTGAATTCAGGCCAGAATGATACTATATGGTCCCATGAAACATTGGTCTAGAGTTGAGGCTTTCTGACTTGGATGTAGACCAATACAAGCACTGGGTCTTATGAGCAATTGCATGCACTTGCCATGATGCAGAATTGTTGCACTTTGTACTACACCATTAGACTGGCACTCCTCTCTGTTTAGATGATCCAAGAAACCTCCCTGCTCCTTAGCAGCATCTGAGTTTGCATGAAGACTCTGGATGCTTTATACTGTTTGTCTTTTCTATGGAATTCTTCCAAAGGTTGAATCCAAACACTTGAAATGCCGTGCTTCAGGCAACACCATGGAGGTGTGTACTGGAGGGCAGAAGAATGCAGGCACTGGTGTCTCAACATACTTTTCAAACTGTTGGCACCCACAGGTTGATGGTGGCTGTGTTTTGGGCAGCAGTGTGTCTTCCAGTCTACTAGAATCCCAGATTTCAAGTCCTGTTCCACCTCAAACAGAACTCAGCCACACTTCACCTGCAAGTCTGCATTTTCTTGTGCTCCTTTTGTGCCTTATGCAACTGGTTTGCAAAGCATTTGAGTCACTCTGACGATGTCACGAAGACCCGGGTAAATGTGAGTTTTTGAGAGATGGACAGCTGAGAGGCAACCTTAAGCTTGGGTGGCCCTTGCAGCTGTTTACTTTATTTTAAAGGTGGATTAATTTGCAATGCTACAGAATAATCTCCACGAATTAGAACGGGAATAAAGGGAACAGCTGGATGAAAGTGAAAAGACTGTTTTATATGGTGGCTTTTAAAAGGAATTAAATGTAGTGCAGCCTTTGCTCTCTCTCAGATGATGGCCCTATCTCATGAAAGGCACAACCACTGATGCTAGGAAGGGAAGGAAAAGAAAGCGCACTGTCACTGCCCACTCTGCCAACATTTTAGGCCCTGATAAAGGTGTGTATATAAATGATCCTAGGTTCCACACCAGAAGAGGACACTGTCAGAAGGTCTGGGCACCCTGAATATCAGTGGACTTTTCCTGCTCATTTTTCAAAACTAGAAATGACCAGGTTGTCAAGTCTTTTAAAAGAAGAAGTCTGAGTACTAAAACAAGTCTTGAGGGATAATAACCTTAAATGGTCAAATTCACCCCACAAAGGAGGGGGATATTTTTATTGTGTGCCTTCAAGTAATTTTGGACTTATGGTGGCCCTAAAGCAAACATATCATAGTGTTTTCTTGGTAGGATTTGTTCGGAGAGGGTTTTCCTTTGTCTTCCTCTAAGGCTAAGAAAATGTAGTGTGCTCAAGGTCACCCAGTGGGTTTCCATGGCTGAGCAGGGATTTGAACCCTGGTCTCTACGGTTGCAGTCCAACGCTTAAACCATTATATCATATTGGTTCAGTTGTGGATTTACTCCATTATTTTTCTGGTATGAGGGTTTGTGGAGCAAAACTGGTGGGGGGCACACTTTGCCCACTCCTACTCTACACCAAGGATGAGGAATTTTATAGATCCAAGGGCCAAATTCTTTTTAAGTCAGTTTTTAGTGGGCTCCTTTCTAGTGTTGCATGGGGTCAAAAGTAACAGGGTGGAAATACAAGCATATTTTAACTTAAAGCTCTTCTGCTAGTAGCAAAGACAGGAGGGGCATTTCAACCTTATAAAAATGGGAGGAAAACCCATGTGGGCCAAACTGGGACTACAGAGCCTGAGCTGCTCCACCACTGTTCAACCTCGTCGCCCTTTTTACCGTAGTTGCCTCATGAACATTCCAACAACACTCATCAGGGAGGCTGTTTCAAAATGCCAGATTGACTATTACGATACCAATTTTGTATACTGCACAGTGTTTTACTACTGTAGAATCCTTCTTTGAACCTTTTACAAAGAGCACCTCATACCTTTCAACTGTCCTGATTTGGCAGGGAAAATTAATCATCTGCTATTCCGCTTTCTGAGCTGCTTTTAAAATGTCCTGGTTTCACTTTCCTCCTCCCACTTTCCCTGCTTTATCCTCTGCTTACTACAACTACTGCAGAGTTCAAAGTGCCAAAGCAGTTTGCACTGCATTAATTCAGCAAAGTGGAGAGGACAGGACAGAAGGAATCTTACCCTTCCCAGTAGGCTGAGGTAAAAGCAAACTGCTGGAGTCCCTCCTGGTTTGTTTTGTTCTTCCTTATTAATAACATGTGCCATCCTGACAATACACTGTTGTTTCATGGCCACATGTATCCTAGTTTTTATCTGTGAAACATTGGCAACTGTGCAACCTTAGCCCTAGGTTATGACTCTATACAGAAAGTAAGCAAATGAAAAGGCTATTGAATAAGTGTGTGCTGTATACTGGAACCACCTTGCCTCAAAGAAGGGAAATTGTGCAATTCTCTGATGCTTGTCGTCATTGTACAGCTTATGAAAATTACCTCTTAAATTCCAAAACATATTTCTCCTCCAACAATGGTCTTTAGTGTATGAAACATGGCCAGCCTTCTTATGTAATAATTTGGTTGTCAGCAAATCCAGTGTATTACCTTTATAGTTTACACAGAGAATTTGCATTTAACAATGTAAAAAGAAACCACAAGTCCTTTTTGGAAAAAAAAAATTTGATCACATAATTTTCAGCTTAACAGGAAACAGAAGATGCGTACACTCAATGAAGTAACTTTCCAGGTGTCTCCATTTTTGTAATAAACATTAGAATTATTTTTTTTAAAAAAAAGTCTATGTGGAAAAAAGACATCACTGTATTCAACTGGAAGCCTGGAAAATGTAGGTTTTGTTCTTTCTTTGCATTAACATTAGGTTAGCAAGGAGCCCTGGTGGTGCAGTGGTTAAATGCCAGTACTGCAGCCATGTTGTGAATTTGATCCTGCTGGGCTCCAGGTTGACTCAGCCTTCCATCCTTCTATAGTCGGTAAAATGAGTACCCAGCTTGTTGGGGGCAATTGGGTAAATACATTATAAACTGCTCAGAGAGCATTTAGCTGATAAGCAGTATAGAAATACACATGCTATGCTATGCTATGCTATGCTATGCTATGCTATGCTATGCTGGCAAGTTGGTTTTGCAGAAGAGTAAACAACAAAACCTCTTTATTCAAAACCAAGTTTGCCTAGATAGTGTAAAAGGGTGTGGAGGGGTTACAGACCATGATTACTGTGAGGAAGGGTACAACCCATACTTGCATTCATTTATTTTCCCTGCATGTGTCTTCAGCCTCTTGTCCTCACGTACATTTGTGTCCTCCCTTTCCTCCAGAGAGTTCAAAGTGGAGTACATGGCTCTCTACCCGTCCACAACAGCCTGATGAAACACATCAGCTTCAGAGAGAGGGCCCAAGATCAGTCAGTGAGTTTCATGGCTTAGTGGGGAATTCAGTCTGGATCTCATAGCCACAGTCTAATTAATTTTTCAGAGGGGTGCCAGAGCAAGCTAGAAGCTCAGAGTAGGATGGAGGAGGCCTTTGCAGCAGATAATCATAGAGAGGCTAGATACAGAAGATACCGCTCCTGCACTTTTAATAACTCTGCAGAAGAGAGCGCTTCAGCAGGAGTAGTTTTTAGCTCCTCCACACGATTATTATTGGGACAAAAGCACTGTCCTCTTTTGCATTTTGTCATCCTGCCCACACATTTGCTTTACAAGGGAAGAAAGAATTTAGAAGCTTTCTGGCTGACTGCAGGACTATACTCACTTTCTGAGATGGAAGACCCAGTACACTTAGGATGGCTCACTTCTGAATAAACATGCAGAGGCTTGGGCTGTGTTTTTCCGTACCTTACATGGAGTTCTTCCTTCAATTGCAACACAAGTGCTAATTGGTATTTACATGGGGCTCAATACTATATAGAAGCAATGCTATGCTCACTGACGCCTACAAATAGCTATTGCTCAAATCCTGGTCTTATGGATGTTTTGGACTTCAACTCACAAGAGTCTCAGACAGTATGGCTGAGACTCAGGAATTCTGAGAGCTGAAGTCACCAACATCTGGGGTCCACAGTTTGAGA
Organism: Cyclura pinguis; assembly: GCA_030412105.1. NCBI lineage: Eukaryota > Metazoa > Chordata > Lepidosauria > Squamata > Iguanidae > Cyclura > Cyclura pinguis. Next base: position 42,293,350 of record CM059599.1, read on the forward strand.
ACTACTAGATCTTTCTACGTCATAACACACAACCCGTGCCTGAATATTTGCATCTCTTCTATTTCTTTAACCTTCAAAGAAGTTTAAATGTACAGTGGGGGAGTTGTGTTCTCCATATGTTTCTGACTACTCATCCCATCATCCATTGCCATGGACTAGGTTGGCCATGGATAATGGGAATTGCAGTCTAACAATGTCTGGAGGGTGACATGTTCCCTATCCCTGGGTTTAAGCCTCTGACCACCAGGTTGAGAATATGCAGCAGCCACATTAAGCCATATGCATCTTGGATGGCAGTCACCTTCCCGTATGATACGCATGATCACCTACAGGAACATGGGAAACTGCTTTATACAGAGCACTGGTTCATTAAGAAGAATTTAAGCAAGTAGCCAGGAGATTTAGGGAGAAGGTCAGAAAGGCTAAAGCACAGAACGAACTTAGGCTGGCCAGAGACATTAAAAACAATAAAAAGGGCTTTTTTAAATATGTCCGCAGCAAAAGGAAAAAGAAGGAGACGATAGGGTCGCTGTGCAGAGAAGATGGTGAATTGCTAACGGGGAAGAGAAAAGGCAGAACTACTTAACACCTTCTTTGCCTCAGTTTTTTCCCAGAAGGATACAAGCACTCAACCTGGCGGTTGGGGAGCAGGTGAGGAAGCAGGGGAAATGCGGCACATAATAGGTAGAGAGGTGGTACAGGAATACCTGGCCACACTGGATGAATTCAAGTCTCCAGGGCCAGATGAATTGCGTCCTAGGATATTAAAAGAACTGGCAGAGGTCATTTCGGAACCGCTTGCTATAATCTTTGAGAAATCTTGGAGGACAGGAGAAGTTCCAGCAGACTGGAAGAGGGCAAATGTTGTCCCCATCTTCAAGAAGGGAAAAAAAGAGGACCCAAATAATTACCGCCCAGTCAGCCTGACATCGGTACCCGGAAAGATTCTGGAGCAGATCATTAGGCAGTCAGTTTCTGATCACTTAGAAAGCAACGCGGTAATCACGAGAAGTCAACATGGATTTCTCAAAAATAAGTCATGCCAGACTAATCTTATCTCTTTTTATGATAGAGTTACTAGCTTGATAGATGAAGGGAATGCTGTGGATGTAGCATATCTCGATTTCAGTAAGGCCTTTGACAAAGTTCCCCATGACATTCTTGCAAAGAAGCTAGTAAAATGTGGGCCGGACAGGGCTACTGTCAGGTGGATCTGTAACTAGTTGACTGACCGTTCCCAAAGGGTGCTCACCAATGGCTGCTTTTCATCCTGGAGAGAAGTGACTAGCGGGGTGCCACAGGGTTCTGTCCTGGGCCCAGTGCTGTTCAATATTTTCATCAATGACTTGGATGAAGGAATAGAGGGCATGCTCATCAAATTTGCAGGTGACACCAACTTGGGAGGGATTGCTAATATGCCAGAGGACAGGCTCAAAATTCAAAATGACCTGGATAGATTGGAGAGCTGGGCCAAGGCTAACAAAATGAAATTCAACAGAGAGAAGTGTAAGGTCCTACACTTAGGTAGAAAAAATGGAATGCAGAAATATAGGATGGGGGACACTTGGCTGGATAGCAGTACGTGTGAAAGGGATCTAGGAGTCCTAATAGACCACAAGCTGAACATGAGTCAGCAGTGTGATGTGGCAGCCAAGAAAGCCAATGCAGTTCTGGGCTGCACCAATAGGAGTATGGTGTCTAGATCGAGGGAGGTACTGGTACCACTCTACTCTGCTTTGGTTAGACCTCATCTTGAATACTGTGTCCAGTTCTGGGCACCCCAATTCAAGAAGGACATGGTCAAGCTGGAGCAGGTCCAGAGGAGGGCGACCAAAATGGTGAAGGGCCTGGAAGCCATGCCCTATGAGGATAGACTTAGAGAGCTGGGTATGTTCAGTCTGCAGAAGAGAAGGTTAAGAGGGGACATGATAGCCATGTTTAAATATTTGAAGGGATGCCATGTAGAGGAGGGAGTGGGCTTGTTTTCTGCTGCTCCAGAGACCAGGACAAGGAGCAATGGATTCAAGCTGCAGGAAAGGAGATTCCACCTGAACCTCAGGAAGAACTTCCTGACAGTCAGGGCTGTCCGGCAGTGGAATATGCTGCCTCAGAGTGTGGTGGAGTCTCCTTCTTTGGAGGTTTTTAAGCAGAGGCTGGATGGCCATCTGTCGGGAGTGCTTTGAGGGTGTTCCTGCGTGGCAGGGGGTTGGACTGGATGGCCCGTGTGGTCTCTTCCAACTCTACATTTCTATGATTCTATGATTCTATGATCTGGTGCAGCAGTGTCAACTCTGACTGGCAGTGGTTCTCTGGGGTTTCAGGCAGGATTCTTTCCTAGACCTTCCTGGAGAAAGCTGACATCCCCTGATGGTCTCCCATTCAACCAGGTCTGAGATTAGAAGTGTCAGAGTACATGTGTTATGACACCTTAAATTGTCTTCAGTGAAGGCTTCATATGAATCAGGGAGAGAATGTGATTAATTCTAATGCCCTCCCATGTAAAACACATTTGAGTCCTGCAGGGCACTATACTCTTAACTGCATGACATCACTAGACATGAAATCTCAAAACTTCTGCAAACGACTGTAGTTCTTCTCAACCTTCTTGACCTCTGGCAATGCTGCCTGTATTACATATGATGACATTGTTAGAGCACACCACCACACATGCCAATTACACAACTCTTCCCAGCTGTTGGGAAGTTGCCTTCAGGGGAATGCACTGCCTTTCAAAATGGAACTTTAAATACAGATATTTGAAAATGAATCCCTCAGGTAAACAGCCAAAATGAGAAACATGTGGTCCTCCAGATGTTGTTGGACTACAATTCCCATGGGATGACTAGAATTTTAGTGCAGCAGCCTCTGCAGGACTATACCTTCCCCATCCTTGGCTTTACAGACTGTATGTATAGCAGTTTCCTCCAGTTTAGTGACCTTGAGAGATTTTGGACTACTCTTTCAGGATTCCTGACCATTGCTGACCGGAGCTGATGGGAAGTGAAGCCCAAAACATCTTGAGGACACCAGGCTGGGGAAGACTAAACTACCTTTAATACAAGTGCCTTCAGATGGAAGAAATGGGTGAGATGGAAAATTTGCTGTAGGGAGAATTGATCTGATGTTAAGCATCTTGCATTTTTAAGGAAAGAGAAATTAATGGTGAAGGCAGAAGCAACATTTTAAACATCGTTATTGTGATCTTGCAGGAATATATATGCATACATGCAACCTTCTGAGGCATTTGTTTTCAAAATAGCAACGGGGGGGTCAAAGGATTTTAACTAAGCTGAAAGCATTTATGTTGACTGTCATCATGAGCTTCTGTCTCTTTTGTCATGTGATCAATAGTTACAGAAAACTGAACTTGATCACAAGTTCACAGCACACTTTGTTGTTTCAGTCATAGTGTCAGATCAGGCATTTCTGCTCACCATCTATCACTACTTGCAGCAAACATGTGATTAAGAGCATTACAGATATACTCCTCCCTCTCCTGAATTGTGGTAAATTTCTTTTTGATAATATTTGCATGATAATAAAATGCAGTGGCAGAGCTTGGAGGGGGTGGAGGGGGTGGGGCTACGGTGTGAGGGGCATGGCCACTGGGGGCGTGGTCAAGGCACACAGGGTGTGGCTATGGGCTGGGACACCCCAGAAACATTGCCGCCTGAGGCAAATAGTCCCCCCCGCCCCCACGTGACTGATAAAATGTTTATAGTGTATCCATGCTACACATTTATAGTGCTTTGATTCCATTTCAGATGTCATGGGTCCATCATATGCAATCCTGGGATTTGTAGTTCGGTTGAGATATTTACTTTTTAAAATGAACTCCTCAGAACTAGAAAAACAGAGATCTCTCACAGAAAAGTCTCAGTTTGGGATGAAATGACTAATGCCAGGGTTCCACTGGATGGAGCCATGCCAGTTAGTTGTATCAAAGTGCTACAGTTGTGTAAAATGGATGTGCCCTATGGCAATTCGCCTAAAACAATTCTCTTAAAAAGCAAATGACTAACCAGAGAACACAAGAGCCATGATGGATCTGACCAGTTGCCCATCTGGTCCACCTTTTTGTTTCCCAACAATGAAGAACTAGCCTTTGCTGCCTTCTGGATGGCAATTTTTTTAGATAGTTGAAGAGTGCTATCCTTGAACACCCTCAGTATTCTATTCTTCCAGTTAAACATACCTCATGCCTCCAGCCTATCTTCATAAGAATGCTCAGGTATAGTTGGAGTATTTGTCCTTGCATACTACCATTTGATTCAGTCTCTCCAGATATCTTGCCATTTATTCTTAACAGTGTGCAATTCAAGGGGTTGTAGACTTATGCTTCATGAGATATAGGTGATCATCAGGGTACAGATGACTCTGCTGCCTCCTCCTCCTTCCCAGTCCAGGACTCAAAGCAGCTTACAAATGTTACAAAATACAGCTAAATCATCATCATCAGATTGTGCAAAACTTAGTATATAATTAAACTAACAACAGAACTGAAAACAATTAAAAGCATGGTAATTAAAAGAAAACAACCAATACACATTACAGCACATTCTGAAAGGTTCCTTTTCCCTGAGCATTCAGCCATCAAAGGCCTGTCAAAACAGAAACTTCACCTGCCTAGGAAAGGATAGCAAGGCATGTGCCAGTCAGCCGCATAGGGACTTGGGGTACAGGGGGAAGGTTTGCCCCAGGCGGCAAAGTTTTTGGGGTGTCCCGGCCCATCGCCACCCCCCCACGTGCCCTGGCCATGCCCCCTCGTGCGGTAGCTCCCCCCTCCCCCCCACACACACTCTAAGCTCCGCCACTGGTGCCAGTGTAACCTCCCTAAGAAGGAAGTTCCAGAGCGTGGGAGCAGCCACCAAGAAGGCCCTTTCCTGTGTTCCCACCAGAGCTCCCTGTGAAGGTAGTAGGACAGAGAGAAGAGATAGGATGAACATCAGATTCCAAGATTCCATTTGGAAGCATAACACTAAGAAGTTTGAAGAAGTTCAACATAGTGCAGAAGCTCAATTTTAATCCCACTCAGCGCAATATCCTATAAAGCAAGGAGTAGGAGAAGAGGTATTATTTATTTATTTAATATCTTGTCTTTCAGCCAGAACTGGGAGTCAGAGCAATTTATAACATAATTACAAGTACAGCTGGATATAATAAGACAGTATGCTATTATGTCAAATCACAATTGACTTAATTGACACAAAAGACATTTAAACACCCATTAATAGAAATATTAAAAAAGTGCAGCATCTCCGTTGATAACTCCTTCCTCAGTAACCAGTCAGTTGTTGAGAGCCTGGGTGACTTTGCCTGCTATCAAAAGGAAAGGCTCAACCTAACATCTCTTAGATGATAGGGGCAGCCACAGGGAAGGCCCTCTCCACTCTTCACCAATTGTGTTGCTGAGGATGGCAAACGTGCTGCTGAGGAACAACCTCTTTGCCAAATTTCCACAGAACCTGAGAGGACTGTGTGAGAATACTGTGCTCCAGACAGCCTGAACCTGAGTCCTTCAGAGAAGATACTCTGAGGCCATTTCTGCACTACATTGTTATAGTGCTATTATTCCACTTTCAACACCCTATGGAATCCTGGGGTTTGCAGTTTAGGGAGGGACATTTGGAATTCTCAGCCAGGGATCTCTTTGGTGCCAGTAACTTAGAAACTTCAGAATTCCGCAGGATGTCGAAAGTGGAATAATAGCACTACAACAGTGTAGTGCAGAAATGGCCACAATGAAGTCCCAAACAAAATGTCCTCACATGTGTCCTTCAGGCAGTGAAAACATTTGGAAACAACATTTAACCAGGGCATGGTTCCTCCTCATTCCTGCCACAACCTCTTGCTTAAAAGTATTCTTTTATATCTCTTCAGTTTTTTAAAAAATATCTCCTTGAATCTCATAACATTCCTTTCATAAAGCAGAAAAACTTCTGAAATGCAACCATTTTCCTTCTCCTTTAAAGAGGACTATACCACAGCTGGGCATCTCTTTTAAGACCCACAGCAGTCCTAGCCATAGAAGCAGGGGTGTTGCTGTGGGAGGGGGAACGCGGTCGTCCCTCTAACCAAGAATTCTGCCTCCCCCATGGGAAATTTCTAGCACTGCAGAGAGCCAGACCTGGAAAATCCTCCACACCTAGAACTCTTCCATTTGCAGTTTTTTCCATTCCCTTGAGACCTTTGCTGGCCTCTTTTCTTTGGATGCCTACACTGGATTGCAAAATGCTCCGCTGAAGTTTAAAGTTACTGCGATGCTAGACGTTTGAGGAGTGAAAGAGAATTTCATTTGGAGGGGGCAGAATTTTGGGGGGGGGGGACGACAATGCCTTCATTTTGCCTTAATTCTTCTACCTTGGTATGGTCGCTGACGACCACAGTAAGGCTATATAGGAACAGTAAGGCTGCCTAACGTATCTGTCCGGTACGTGTGTATGAGGAGAATTATACGTGCACATATACGTGGATATGTGTTGGTGGCGGCGGGGGAGAGCCGCACAACTGTGAAAAAGACAGAATTGCTTCTGCTTCTCCCTGTGCAGAAGTGTTTTGGCGCCCGAATCAGGACCCTCGCGTCGCCAAGCGGCGTCTCGAGCGAGAGACACTGGAGCGGCTAAGAGGGGCACGACTGAGGTAATACCGTCCGCCTGGCGGGTAGACGCCGCTGCGCCTGCACGCCATCCCACCACGTCATGTTGAAGCTTCTCTCCCTCTCTCACACGGTGCGGAGCGAACCTTATAAATTCTCCCTCTCCCGGCGAGAGCGTGATGTTATCTGCTGGCGAAAGTGGCTCTCTTCGGAGCGAGGCGAACGAAGGGGCTCTGAGGAGGAGGAGGAGGAACGCAAAGACCGGGAAGGCGAGAGAGGGCAGGAGACGGAAAGGAAAAGGGACTCCGACGGAATTGAGGCGGCTTTTGAAGCCGCCGAGGAAGAAGGAGCCGTGGGGCAAAGCACTCAAAACACCTCCTCAGGGAAGAAAAGTGCCCGAACTCAGAGCGACGGGAGAACTAGGGCGCCCGCGAAGCCGCAGCCCCCTCTTGAAAAAAACCAACCAAAACATACGCAGCGTGAGGGGGAAAGAGCAGCAGCAGCGCTAGTTCTGCGTGGTTGACGGGGCTCGGCCCCCCCGTTTCTTTCCCTTAAAAAAAAAAAAACTGTGGAGGAGGAGGAAGAGGAGGGAGCTCCTGGAAAAAAGTTGTGGAGCCAGAAGTAGCCGGAGCGAGAGACAGAGAGAAGGGAGGGAGGTTGGTTGGTTGAGCAGCTTGGTTGGGGCAAAGAAGTTGTGGAAGCCGCCGCCTTGCTTGCCTCGCCTCGCCTCGGGGCCACGGGGCACTTCGGCTCGGTCCCGTTTGCTGTGCCCACGCCACGAGACGGCTGCGGGAGAGACGAGGAAGGCAAGGGCGCCTTCGCGGGCGGGAGGGAACGCGGCGCAACTGCCTTCCCAGTCGCCTGCCCGTCCTTGGCGCGCCTCGGAGGCGCTCTCAACTCACGCGAATCTACCTAACACCCACTCCACACGCGCAAAGCGCCGGACACGTGTGCGCGCGGGTCCTCTCTGCGGGGCAAGGGAGGGGGCGCATCCTCCGGCCTGACGGGCTTCCCATCCCCGCCCTCCTCGACCGCCAGCCGGTGCCATCTCAAGTGAAAAGCGTGGGAGCTTCGGGGAAAGCGCCGAGTCGAGCCGAGTCTCGGAAGCCAACCCGCTGTCGAAGCGGCCGCCAGTTGCCTCCCCCCCCCGCGTGCGAGCGTGCGTGCGTGTTTTCCAACGCCACTCCTTCAGCTCTCGAAGAAACTTTTTGCATCGACGTGGTGATTCTCTTCCTCCCCCTCCCCCGGCCACCTCTTTCAGTGTTTTAACAAAATTATTAAGCTCTTGCTCGGGCTTTTTTTTTTTTGGTAAAGAGAGGAAGGGGAGGACGCCGTGGTTCTGGGGGCTGTAGCAAACGCAACCTGCGTTTCGAAGCGACCCTTTGCCAACCTGTTGCATTGCTTGCTTTCTCCTCGATTCCCGCCGCCCTCCGCAACGTCCAGCCCCGAAAAACGATCATCCTCAACCTGTTGCCGTGTTGAAGAGAAAGCGATTTCGCTGGCTCGGATTCCTCGCTGTTTCTGGTTGGGACGTCGCGTCTCCTTCTCAGTCTCGCACCGAGACTCGTCGAGACCCAGAGCCGATCAGCTGGCGGAACAGCAACCCGGGACGCGCGCTACTGTTTGGGACGAGCGATCGGTGTCGTTTTGGTCTTCTTGTTTTCTCTTTAGAGAAGCTGCACGCATCTATTTGAGACCTCATTTCCACGCTGCCACTTCGAGTAACCCAACGCCACCTCCCACCCCCAACGGGTTCCTGTTTTCGTGAGGAAAAAGAAAACTGAGAACTGTGATTTTTTTTTAAAGAAACAATTATTTTTAAATTCTAAAATGCACTGCTATCTCTTGAGCGTCTTCCTCACCCTGGATCTGGTGACGGTGGCCTTCGCCCTGTCGACCTGCAGCACCCTCGACATGGATCAGTTTATGCGGAAGAGGATCGAAGCGATCCGAGGGCAGATCCTGAGCAAACTGAAACTCACCAGCCCTCCGGAAGAGTACCCGGAGCCTGAGGAGGTTCCTCCGGAGGTCATCTCGATCTACAACAGCACTAGGGACCTGCTGCAGGAGAAAGCCAACCACCGGGCGGCCACTTGCGAGAAGGAGCGCAGCGAGGAGGAGTATTACGCCAAAGAGGTTTACAAAATCGACCCGAAGCCGAATTACCAGAACGCAAGTAAGTCTCGATTGTATGTCTGTGTGCATGTGCGCGCGGGAGAGGGAAAGAGATAGACGCGCACGCACCCACGGGCAGACATGGGGACCGGGGCCGATCGTAGAGTGGACTGCAACTCCCATTGCCGGCTGGGGGATCTCTGGGAACTGTAGTCCAAACGAAGAACGTTTCTCAGCTCCGTAGAATGACGTGCGTGTGCTCTGTCTGGTGTTGCTTGCCCTATAGAGACGCCAGGTGGTAATTGGTGGTCAGTAGAAATTCTGGGCTGGCATCTAAGAATGTGATCTGCCTTTTCAAGCCCTCCTCCTTTTCTCTGTCCTAGCTCGTGAAAACAGAACACGGTGTTCCTTTACATTAGCTGGACTTTTTAATCTTCCTCTCCACCCGCTCCCCATGCCTGGTTCTTGCACGGGAAGGTGTGATGGAATAGGTTCCCCGTGGCCTGATAAAATCTCTCTGAGGCCTGGTGAAAGGGAAGGAGGGTGTCCTGGCCGAGGTTTAACTATAGATGGGGCTCCCAGGCTGAGATGGAAGGGAGTGCCTCTGAGCATCCTCAGAGTGTTTTCCTTTTGTCCCTGAAGCTTGCGTAAACAACTGGTCTCGAGAAATCCCAGATCAAGAGGGCTTTCTGGGGCAGATCAAGTCTCTCTGGCTTTGTCTCTGAGGTATTTGGGAATATAAATACAAGGGGTTGAGGAAAAAGAGAAGGAGGTCAGTCTCCAAAGTATGGGACATCTGGCAATGCTGGCGGATCACCCCCACTTTTGGCAGTGCCTGGTGTCTTCAGATGCCAGAGGCATTAATAAGCCTCCTTATCTGTTCTCATCCTCCGATTCTCTCTTGTTTATTTTTCAAAGTTTTCCTCTGGGTGGGAACGGTGGCTTCTCAGTCTGTTCTCGCTGGACGCTCTCCGCCCAGTTCGCCCTGCCGCTAGCCAGCAATCAGTGTAAGTTTCCCCTTTAGGACTCTGCCAGCACCTGGGTCAACAAACCTCCCTTTAACAGGATTAGTTTACTTTGTTCAGCAGTTCTCCCCCACCCCGCCCCCACTCAAGTCTCTCCAGCCCTCTTATCGCCCTTCTATCTCCCAGTTCAACTGGTAGCCTCTGAAGCAGATCTGTTCTCTCAACGATGCAGGAATTCATTTCAGTGTACCTTGGAATGAAGAAAGAAAGAAAGAAAGAAAGAAAGAAAGAAAGAAAGAAAGAAAGAAAGAGATCAGTAGTGCCTGTACCCCAAAATCAAGTTTTCTCTGAAGTTTCCAGCTTGGATTGGTATAGCCAAAAAAGGGACAGGTCCTGGAAATGCCTATGTGGGTCCTGTTTTCAATGTAGTAGGCTCACCAGAGGGTGACCTTATTTTCAGGTATAAAATGGTACTCCCTCTTTCACTATTATTCTTTTTTTTTTTAAAGTCCAGCTTCCTGGACACAGTCTGTGAATGTTTCAGCTGGAGCTGATTACATGCATTCATTTCTGAAAAATAAATTAGGACTTGAAGGAGCTGGCCTTGTATGTTGGTCCAGAGCCATTGTGGTCCAGAGACAGAATGTTGCTATTGGAGGTGGAAGATCTGAATTCAAATCCCAGCCCAGCTTTGGCCTTGCTGTTCTGGGCTTTGGCAAAATGAGCTGTCTAGTTAGTTGTACTGAGCCATTCTTTGCATTTTGTCTCAGAAGTAAATCCTGTTGAACCTTGCGGGTTTTCTTCCCAAGGAACTGTGCCTAGGATTGCAGTTTTATAGTTTATCAGCCATATCTCCTCCAAAGTTAGCTACTTTGTGTCCCTTCCCTTGGATTGCTGCCTTAGCTTTTCAGCTATAAAATGGGTACAGTCAAAGATTTGTCAGGAGGGTATGTGGATAGTATTATATGGATAACTTACATGACCAAATCTATTGAAATCTAATCCAGTGATGTCTGATCGCTTTTGCTTTTGTTGGGATGGAGGCACAGAGAATACACAGAAAACAACATTCAAATGTGGGTCATTGTGGGAAATTTTATTTACAAGGATTTTTTTTTAAAAAAAGCCCTACTGTATGCTTAGGCTACAGTGTTCTGCTTTCACTGATTTGTTTTCCATTCTTCTCTTTCTCCCAGAACTCTCCCCCCCCCCCCCATACTTTTATTGGCCTGTCTTTGGAAAGCAAGTACCTCTTATAATGGGTAATGCAGCCATCTTGGTAACTTTATCCCAGACTTACTAATTGTAGCCTCTTCTATTTATTTTGAATGCAACAAAGGTGTAGCTTTAAGGCTTGCTGGGGCTTGCTAGCAATAGTCCCAGGATGCCAGCCAGAGATCTCAGAATCCCAGTTACTGGGGAGCTGCCTCCTCAATCCTTCTCTTTAATTGTTAAATGAAAATCCCAGGAAGAGGACAGCCTGGCAAGCAAAGGGTTTTTATTATTGTAATTAAGGCACTATCTTGCCCCGAGGGAAGGAAGACTTTACAAAGTGTGCTGGAGCCAGCCTGCAATGTGCCAGCTCTGTCTCTCTCTCTGTCTCTCAGTCTCTGGTAATTTGTAGCAATAATGTAGAGACATGCAGAGGAGAACTCTCTCTCTCTCTCTCTCTCTCTCTCTCACACACACACACACACACACACACACACACGGACATTTGCATTGAAATGCCCACCCACTGACACTGATCCAGAACTGAGGGAAAGTACCTATTTGGATGACTTTTTGTAGTCCAAGAAAAGTACTCATTCCCTCACTTTGCACTTGCTGGCATCTGTGGGAAAGTACCCCCCACCAAGCTCGTCTGAAAATGTTTACCAGTTACATATACATAGATAAGAACATTTTGCTGACCTATATTGGTGAACTTGTAACTGAAGGTGTCCTTTCTCAGGAGCAAACTTTATTTATCTTTTGGGTCCCCAATTCTGCCAGTTTGCCCCCAACCACGTAAAGAAGGCACTGTGACCCCCAATGAATGAATCTCTTGATTTGCATTATGTCAAACTGAATTCTCAGAGCAGAACAGAGGTGTTATCCCAAGCATGAAATACATGTTCGTTTGTTTTTTAAAGTTTGCTATTATTGTTATTTCTGCTGCTGTTGTTGTCCCTGTCATCACATTCCTCATCCTCCTGTCTAAAGCCTAGATTTCAGGAAGAAAAGTAGTGGAAATGTAGATTGCAGGTAACCACCAACAGAGAGCATCAGAAGTTTAAGAGTTGAGGACTCTGCTAGCTTTTAGCCAGTCCTACTGTGCAAATGTTTGGTTGGGAAGATCTCTAAGTGGGTTAACTGTTTTTCCACTGCTGTCTAGTTATGTGTATTGGGCTGGACAAGCCATTCTAACAAAAAAGTGCAGCCAAGAAAAAAAAGTGTGTGTGTGTGTGTGTGTGTGTATGTGGTGAGAGAATGAGTGAGATCCCACTCTTGAGTGAATTGAAAATGCAGGGCTAGATTGCTCTGTCCTCTTTCCTTCACAGTTAAAACTTTTTAACTCTGCAACTCCTGTGTTAGTCAAGGAGGCAGTGGGGTGGGAGGAGAAGGGAGATCTCTACAAACCCACTGATGTCATTCAGTGAAAAGCATGGGAAAGAGCCATCATTCAGAGGGCTTTTTTTAAAACTTCTTCTTTTACCACGGAGATATTAGTGTTTGGTAACTGACTGCAGCCCAAGTATTACAAATATGCTCTAATTATACTCGCAGTCCGCTATATATCACTGCACAGATTCCCTGATAGGTCTTTGTGGGACGTTTTGTAAAGTTCAGTCTAAATATTTTTAGCAATGTAGAGATTTTAAAAAGGGGGAAGGAAAAAAATGCAAAGAGATATTGTATATATCTCAAGGCATATTTTTGTCTTAAATATTATCCTTGGCCAACTGTACTATATAAATACCGTAAATATGAATAGCCCTGGCACTGTGCCAATCTCCTGGGATGAATTTTAGTCAAGAAGGTATTTATGGGATATAAATAATACTATGTCAACATTTAAAGAAGGGACCTGATTAGCTCAGAATTTATTCATATTAATCTTTTCACGTGCTGTTAGTTTAAGGCTCAAAGTGAAGTTATGCTAAGGTTTTGTTGATAGTTTGCACCAAGGGGATAAGAAGGTAAGGACCTTTTGCTAGGTGGGCCAGTAGGGGCTTAAAAAGACAGTGGATCAGAGGGTGGGCCTAACAATTTGAATCTGTCAAGAAGAAAGCTTGGAAGAGTTACTTCTGGGATTACAACTCACATAATCTTCTACCTAGCATGGAAAATTCTGGTAGTTCAAAAAGGTAAGTCTTCCAAGCACTAGTCAAGGATTTATTGGTCTAGCAAAGTAAAATTCAAACAAAAAAATATCATGAGCAATGCTCTCCTAACTCAACAATTTATCCACTATTGCTGGTTAAGAGAGTTCTATGAATACCACAAATGGTCAAAGAGAAAATAAATGGGTCTGAGAGCAATTCATTCTTGAATATTACTAGAAGACAAAATGATTAAACTGAGGCTATCATAGTTTGGATATATCATGAGATGGTGTGATTCATTGGAAAAGATGATATTGGTAGGTAAAGTGGGAAGGCAGTAACAGAAGCAAAAGACTGCAACTCAGGTAAATTGACCCAGTCATGGAAGCCAAATTCCTCAGAGTTTGCAAGACCTGAGCAGAGCTGTTGATGACTGAAGATCTTGGAGATCTTTCATAAATAGGATTCCCATAAGCCAAAGCTGACTTGATGGCAATTAAAAACAGTGGGTTAGCGTCAGACATTGGCCACTTTTATAAATAGAATTGTTCTTCTGCCAGCAGAACTCATTTCTGCAGGCTGATCTCAAAGATCTACCAACTGACCAATCTGGTAATAGAACTGGTCTGCTAAATAAGATCTGCTGGCAGAACAGCCAAAAGGGGGCAGAGCAGGAAGGAACAAGTAAAGCAAAAGAGGCATAAGTTAAGCTGCTTCCAAATCTTTTCCACCTACATCCACTATGCTGGCACAAAGTTAGCTTAAGGCAAATACTGTGCTAAGTAATTTCTAGCATTCTTTGGCTGGGAATGATTTGGATTCAACACCGCTTCCTCTGGCTTAGTGTTGACTCAGCTGGCTCTTGGCCAGTTAGGATTGCACTCTAAGGCCACCAGCCTATGCTTACTTTAGAGCGGGCCCAACTGCATGAGATGAGATTGACTCCTGAGTGTAGGTTTGTGCTGTTACTGCCTCAGGGCATTGAAACCTAGCAGTATAACCGTTCCTCTGCTTTGCTCTATGTTTCCCCTTTCTAAGTTCCTATAAACCTTAACTTTTCTGTAATCAAGGTTTCATGATGTGATATCCTGTAGGCAGGGAGTTGTTTGATGCTCCAGGTGTTATTCAACTGAAGCTTGGTTTTGAAAACAGTATCATTGATGTGATGAAGCTGCATACATGCAAATGTACCAGACTGGCTCACTGCAGCTCCCACAGTCTTCACTGGTGATTATGCTGGCTAGGGCTGATGGGAGTTGTAGTCCAACAACATTTGGAAGGCAACACTTTATCCACCCGTGCATGACAAAAAGTCAGCGGCAAAATCAATTATTAATTTGACTATATCCATCTTCCACCCCAATGCTGTATATGTACACAAAACCTTAATAGCCATTCCCACTCCCTAGGACCACTAGAAACTGTTCTGTTGGACCAGCCCAAGTAGTCTTACCCCAAAAGCTCAATTACCAGAGTTCAGCTGAAGGTAAATTTCACGAGTGGAGCCCTTCTATCCAGAGGAGGCAAGACCTGGATCCAAACTATTCTCTTGGTATTGCATAAGACTGATATATGTTTGTAGTACAGATGCAAACCTCTCTAGGAATCACACTCTCTAGGACAGTAGTTTACAACTGGACATTCTCCAGATGTTGTTGGGTGTTAGTTGAAGAATCCCACACTGTTGGCTATTGTGGCTGGGACCTGGTGGTATAGTCCATTAACATTTACTGTATGTGCACACATGCATGTGTGTGTACACACACGGGTTGAGAACCATTGCTCTAGAGAATTAATTCTGTTGCATCCAGCAAAATGTACTTTCTAGGAAATATACATGGAACTACGCTATAGTCTGTTATTCACTCTGGCAGGAACCAGTTAACAGCTGATGTATTCTACAACGTCCAGCTCATAGGAATGCATACATTGGCCACACAGCTCAGGAGTATAGCTACAAGGAGGACAGGGGCAAAATGAGAGCATTGTCCCTTCAAATAAAAATTCTGCTGCCCAGATGAAATTTTCCTTCAGTCCCCAATTTTCTAGCATTACAAAAAGTGAGACATTGAAAATTTTTCACACCCAGAAGTCTTTTATTTGCTGTGTTCACTTTCCCTTCATATTCCCTTGGTGACTTTGCCTGTCCCTTTTCTTTGCAGGCTTCAACTGTATTTCTAAATGCTCAACTGGAATTTTAAGTTACTGCAGTGCTAGAAATATGAGGACTGAAGGAAAATTTAATTTGAGATGGGGCAGAATTCTTATTTGACAGGCCAGTGTCCTCATTTTGCCCCTCTTGTGGTTAAAGTCTTGCCACGCCTCTATATTATATTTTCAAATGTTGTTTTGAAATGTTTTAACTATGTTTCTTTAAACTGTAACACACCATGTGACTAGGGTTGCCAGATCTCAGGGCCTGGCCCTTTCCCCCAGAACATCGGGGAAAAAGAGGAATCTCAGAGCAAGAGTCTTACAAAGTGTTTTTTAAAACCACTTTAGGGCAAGGGTCATGATTTGCATCTTTCTGGGTCCTGTTACATTCCCTTCCACTCCCACAGTTTTGTAAATAAGAATAACAGCTATTATTGCTATTATTATCTTCATCTTTATTTATACCCACTTTTTCTGAGGTTGGGACTCAAAGCAGCTTACAAAATCAAGAAGACATAGTTAAAACCCATAGAATACAGAAGTTAAAACATAATTAAATAATCAAAAAGAATTAAAACAATGTTAAAATACATAGTTAAAAATTCAAATCTTCATCCATAACACAATATCCAGCACATTTCTATCAGACTGGCCACGTACAATCACACACTGAATGCCTGTATGAATAAAAATGTCTTTACCTGATTGAGGAAGGATAGTGGGAGATCACCTGGGAGCTGTCACTGAGAAGGCCCTCTCCCATGTTCTCACCAGAGGCACCTGTGAAGGTGGTAAGAGAGAGAGAAGAGCCTCTCCAAAACAGCTCAAAGCCTGAGCTAGTTTGTAAGGGAGAATATGGTCCTTCAAACAACCTGGACCTGAGTTGTGTAGGGCTTTAAAGGTCATCACCAGCACTTTGAATTGTGCCTGGAAACAGACCCGCAGCCAGTGGAGCTGTTGCAACAGAGGACTTATGTGATCCCTATGCTGTGTGGCATAATATCCTGAGGTCTGGATATCAATCTGTAATGTATCTGAAGAAGTGGGTTTATATCCATGAAAGCTCATGCTAAGATAAAAACCAGTCTTAAAGGTGCTGCTAATTTCTTCTGTTTTCCCTTCCGTCTCCCCTGCTCCTTTTTACGCTGCAGGAAACTACCAAGGCTGTATCTTTTTAAAAACTGTATGCTACTGGCTCCTACTACAACAGGCTGCTTCAGACTCTTGTGGTGGAGCTGCATAGTCATCTCCTCCCGTCTCTCTTTCTTCGTCAAAGTTTTCCTATCCATGGCCAGCACCACTGCACAGTAAGCATGGGGAAATAGTGAGTCTACCACAGTATTTACTGCCTTAGGAATAACTGAATAGGACACTACAGGGTTGTTGCTTTGTGGTTTTTCCTATCCCATTCTTAACTTTCTCAGTTGCTTTTCTACCCTCCTAAAGCCACAGTAATACTTCCTTTCTTGGACCATTTCTGCACTAGACTGATATAGCGCTATTATTCCACTTTCAACATCCTATGGAATCCTTAGCTGGCCTCTCCCTAAACTGCAAACCCCAGGATTCCATAGGATGTTGAAAGTGGTATAACAGCGCTATAACAGTTTACTGTGGAAATAGCCTTGATCATTTATGCTTGAGTATGTAAATAGACTACATGGAAAAATTTGAACTTGAGGTGAAATGATGGAATCTGTTGAATTATACCTATGATGGTCAGAGGTGTATCTAAGGTGGGGCAAGTAGGAAATGTGGCCTGGGCACCAATGCCAGGTGGATGCAAAAAAGCCATGCATGTAGGGGTGGAGGGTGGGGTAAGAAGGTAAGGGTGCAACTTTCACTCTTGCCCTTGGCACTGTTTACACTAGATATTCCACTGATGAAGGTCAGTTGGGCTTCATCACGATATGAATTCATTGAGAGATGGATGTGCACAGAATGATAGAACTGGAAGGGATTGCAAGAGTTGTCTAGTCCAACTCACTAACAGAAGCGTTCCTGAAAAATGCCCATCCAATCTCTGTTCAAAGACTTCCGAGGCACTGTTGAATGGCTCTTTTACCACCAGGAAGTTCTTCTCAAAGTGTACATGAAATCTTTTGTCTTCTGATTTGAATCTACTGCTTAACATTCTGGTCTCTGGAGCAGCAGAAAACAAGCTTGCTCTGTCTTCTATGCAACGTTCCTTCCAATATCATTATCGCCTCTAAGTCTACTCTTCTCCAGGCTAAGAATACCTCGTTCCCTAAGCCATTCCTCATAAGGCGTGAATGGATTAACCTGCAGAAATGTTCATTTCTCATCAATGGCTATACAAGGAGATCCACTGATGATGGTGTGTGGGGAAGAAATAAATAAAATATAAAATGAGGGTGTGATTAAAATGTTGATGGAGTAGAATCTGGTATTTTGATTCCACTTGCCAGTCCTTTGAATAGTGGCTAGTCCTTTGAATAGTGGCTAAGGCTAATGAGAGTCGCAGTCTGACAAAAGCTGCACAGGAGCCCCCATCAGTCTTAAGGCAGGGGTTGGCAGCATGCTGCCCATGATTTAACATGCACTCTGAGACATTTTTGTGGCACTAATCCTGCCCCATTACTTGTTTTCAAGGGGGTATGATGGTTTTTTCACCAAAACTTGGGGATAAACAGGGAAACGTGTTTCTTTCTTGTTTTAATGGCCTTTTGTGGCTTGTCACAAAATTCAGTGTCATGGCATCAAAGGCCCTGGAGGAGAACTGCCTGCTGGACCTCCTGAAGTTGCCCACCTTTGTCTTAATGGGTATGAATTGCATCCAGTTTTATCTCTTTCAACCTTACTGCTCTGGAGAACTATAGCCTTGGTTTTGGTATTGCTGTGGAACACCAAAAGTACAACAAGGATTGTGTAAGATTTTTATTTTATTTTGAGGAGAATAAATTAGTAGCCTACCTTTCCAGAGCTTTGATTGTATAGTTTGTATTATGTATAAAAGAGCCAGTTATTATTATTCTCTCTCTCTCTCTCTCTCTCTCTCTCTCTCTCTCTCTCTCTCTCTCTCTCTCTCTCTCTCTCTCTGCTGAGTCAAAACTTGGTTCACTGTAATGAGAGTTTTGCTTGAGTAAGAACTGGGCTTAAGTTTAGAGAATAACTTATCACTTTGATGTTTGGAGGTTGGGATATAAATTTACAGAGTCCTGAAAAACTGCAACTGTTTATACTTTTCGTAGCAGTTCCACATGAAAGTTAAACTAATTTAGTGCAGAACAGGTCACCCCCACCTCTACTCTTTAAATTGAATCTCTAGTCTACACCTCAATTTTATGAGAGCCACTGGTGTGATTTATCCTTCTATTAGCTCTGTTGCATGAATATTTGCTTCACATGGACTTACTTTTTTTCATTCCTGAGTATTTCACCTAATGAAAGAAAACATTATAAACTAACTATGCACAATGGCACGTTTCTACTTTTATCAACAAGGAATTGATTTGCTCATGTTTATGTGTGGGGCTTTCTTGCTATGAGAGAAATTGGGTTGACTAGTATGGTATAGCTGTCACTGTTGGATTTTAGTTTTCTTTGAGGGGCACATGATGCTACCAGGCAGGAATGGGTAAGAGCAGAATTAAGACCCCAGTCCTAGAGCCTTTTAACACTACACAATCATAGTATTATGGTTCTACTTTAACCGTCTTGGCTGCATTCTAGGGAATCCTGGGGTATGCTTTCATATTTATGATCATATCATTTATCTTAGTTAAAATTTAATATACTTAGATGACTCATGTTCTAGGGCAGGGGTGAGGAATGATCAGAATTTGGGAAAATGCCCCTGAAAAACTCTAAAACTATTTTTACTGTCAGATGCCTCCCCCTATCCCAGGCTATCAAAGGGTGATAGTAGACAATTTCACTCCTCAGTTCATTTTAGGTTTAGGAGAGGCCTTTTTCTGCAACAATAAATGATGGAAGAAAGATCTTTTCTGAGCCTAAATAGCCCAGGGTGCCCAAAATCTGGTGAAACTGGGTAAGTACTAGGGGCCCTCAGAGGAAAGAGGTATTTGGAGACAAAAAAAATAATCTTTTTTTAGGGCTGCATGTGGCTTGTAGACTGCATATTCCCCACTCCTGATCTGGGGGACAATGCCCCCCACCCAAAAAAAGCAGAGTGGAATGAATTGCCAATATTGACAACTTGATAACAGCTTGCAATATTTTTTTTTTTTTTGAAAAAAACAGCAAACTTTACAGACTCTGAATGAAAAAACTCCTGGAGTTGCTTGTCAGAATTTGGGCTGGCTTAATCCTCTCTTTCATCTTTTCTATGTGTCCAGATGTTACGTGAAAGGAGGAAATAAAGATAATAAGAAATAGCCATGCGGGTTTTCTAATACAAGTCAATGTGGGAGGACTGGTATTCTGGATTCCTGAATCTCAGTTCAGATTCAGAGTCTGGATTGGAGTGGGTGCCAAAGGTCTCCAGGAGGCATGATTACACATCCTCCACTTTTTACTTTTTGGCTCCACAGCAACACTCCTTCCAACTCTCCTCCAGATAAGCCAATTAAGCATGTACACAGATCACCTGGTCAGTCTTCTCTACTATGGTGAGATACATTTTCTTTTCTACAAAATAACAGTAATTATTTCTGATTTTGTATATATACAGTGGGCCCTCAGTATCCATTAGGGTTTGGTTCCAGGATCCCCCATGGATACCTATATCCATGGATGCTCAATTTCCATTATATACAATGGTGTAGCAAGATGGTGTCCCTGATATAATATAGTGAACAACTAAAAGGTTTGTTTTTTGGAATTTTTTAAAAAATATCTTTGAGCCTTGGATGGTTGAATCTGTGGATACAGAATCTGTGGATAAGGGCCAACTATACGTAGGAACTGGAACAAATTCATGCTTATGGGTATCACTTTTGTGTATGTGTGTGTCTGTGATGCTTTCTTTTTATAATTGGTTAATCATCACCCTCCTGCTGTTCTTCTAAATCCTAAAACAAAGATTGAAAAATAACTTATTACTTGCTGTAATCATGAATATATTAGTAGCCACATACCTGTCATTAGGAAAGAGAAAGGTAAGCAAAAGAAGGGTTTCTTTGTCACCAGAACTACTGAGTGGTGCTGTGTATCCTTGTGCATTTGGCTCACAGGCACATTGCATTCTCCATCCACAGGTCATCCCCATTTCAACACTTCCAGTGAAAACTAAGTCACCCAACATTGGGGCTGATAGTCATTAATTGCCCTCCCTATTGAAATGTCCTCATGTGCTTTTCTTTTCCATTTATTCTTTCGGGGAAGAGTAACCATTCCCTCATACTGGCAGTGGTTGAGAATATTTGGGAGTATTTTAGTGTATTCCATTGGTGGGATTGATACATTAAATGGAGACACAAGAGAGGAGCTCCTCTGGTATGGCTGCCTGGGTGTAGAATATTCTCCCCCGGAGGCCAGATGAGCATGAACACTGGACTCAAACTAAGCTCTTCACCACTGGGCTTTTTGAAACTACTGCTCATAGCTTGACTGGGTTATGAATTTCTGTTTCAGTCTGTACTCTTTTAGAGCCATTTTAAAGACAAGATTTAAGGCAGCTTTAAAACTGGTTTTGAAACTGTTAAAATTTGTTTTATTGCTTGTACTTCACTATAAGATCTTTGGATATGTTGGTGATGGGTAGCAATAGCAGTTACATTTCTATACCGCTTATTGGTGCAAAGCACTCCCTAAGTAGTACACATTGTATTTTAGCTAATTGCCCCCAACCATCTGGGTACTCATTTTACCGACCTACAGAAGGATGGAAGGCTGAGCCCTGCAGGATTGAACTCACAGCGTTGTGGCTGCAGTGCAGGTATTTAATCACTACCATCAGGGTCCAGTGGTTAACTATTTAAATAATTAAATAAATTAACAAAATGAATATTCACCATTCCTGTAGTGCTCATTGTTACTTAGAATATAATCAGCTTCTGCCTGATGATGTCAGTTCCTAGTTTTTGATCTGATCTAGCACAATTATAGGACTAGTCCTATCAGAGATCAAAAACATAAATAATTGTGCTAGGTCAGACCAAAGACTGAGCTAATCCAGCATTTCGATCACTTAGTGATTGGGGGAATGCTCATGGGAAGCCCAGAAGCAAGACAGGAGTGCAATGATACTTTTCTGTTTGTGTTGCCCATCTACTAGAGGCATAACACCCCTGAAAGTGGAAGGAATATAAAGTTATCGCAATTAATGATAGTGACAGCTGATGGCTTCCATTCAGTGGGGCAGTGAATCCAATCCAGGATATTGCCCCAGTGTTAAAGGAGCTGCCCAGGGTGTTGAACCTATTTTGTGGATAGGGTATAGCACCTTGGATAGTTCCTTTAAAATCTTGACAAAAAGGGTGGATTTATTCAGCATCATCAGAAGCCACTCTCCAAGAGGGCTGAGCAAACTGTGGCTCTCCAGAGACAGATGGACTGCTTGCCATCCCTCACCACTGACTATGGTGGCTAGAATAGATAGGAGTTGCGATCTAGCAACATCTGGAGGGATACAGGTTGTTCACCCTTGCATTTTAAAGTATAAGAGAATGGGTCTTGCTCCCAAGAAACATTATATTCTAAACTCTGAGTTAAAAACATAATATCCCAAAATGAGACAAAGCTGCCTGTGTTTATCCATGCGATCCTACACATAGGCATTCTGAAGTCGGCTCAGTTGTGTTTGGAAAGTAAAGTACAGATGTATATAGCTATATAAGTCCCACCAAGTTCAATAGGGTTTATTCCTAAATAAGAAGATATGCAATTGCTGCCTCACTCACTTGTAAATCTGTATGGGATTGGAGCTGAAATGTGCTGGTGTATGTAATAAGACCTTCTGTGTTGCAGCCTGAATCTAATTGAAGTTACTGGGGTTTACTTTTTGTTCTCCCCACATCCCTGGAACAGTCTTGCTGATTGTTGTCTACTTATATATTTTTTTCCTGGTTTTTACTTGCAGTCCCCTTCACTAGAATTACCAGATCTGAATCTAGCCTCTTCTCCAGCCCTAATGGCAGAAGGTGGAATCTCAGGGCAAGACTACTGCCTTGAAAAATGTCTGTACATATATGATCATCATTACTTAGACTTGGTGTTTCTTTCATTTAAAACGGCATACTCTGTGCAACTCTGGTTGATGTATCATTCAGAATGGCATAATCAGGGGCTGCCCCTTGTAACACTACCTTTCTAACATCACCATGGCCTGCCTCTTCTGACATCACAAGGTGTTGTCCCTAGGTCTCATTTTTGACCCTGAAGTCTCAGGGCATGGGACAGTTCTGACCTGTCAACCCTACCCTCCATCAAGCATGCAGACACATACATACCAGTCAGTTCTGAGGACTTTAGGGCTGTGGAACAGACTTTCTTAACATGTGCTGTTAATTGACAAAATGCATACGAAATGAAATACTGAGTGTAAGAAATAAAATCCTTTTTTTTTTCCTTTTGAAAAAGCATTCTCCTTTCAGTGACAATGTGATCCTAGAAGGAGCCTCTTCCAATTGGCCTCATATTTTCTTTGCCTGCACAGTGTCTCTCATCTTGGGAGTCTTTGTGCATTACACTTTACTGGAGGTTCCCAGCGCATCTTGACAAAACAAGTGATTAGTGAGAATACACAAATGTTTCCATTCCCATTACAAAGCCATATGCTGTACTTCTCCAAACCATCCCCGTTTTAAAGAGAGGCACTTTTTCAGCCTGCAAACACTGTATTTCCCAGCTATTCTAATTTAATTCAGTATGTTAAGAGTGCATTATCAAATGCTTTGTTTAGATTATGGGTGGGCAGTTATGGCTATCAAGATATTGTCGGATTGCAGTTGCTATTACCCTAAGCCAGCAGAGCAAAATGTGATATATTAATGTTGCAGTCCAACAACATTTGGAAATTTCCAGTTGCCCGCTGCTGGTTTAGACTTATACAACATTTTTTTATCTGTTTACAGTGGTCTTACCTAACCTGGTAACTTTCAGATATGAAGAATTACAAATCCTGGAAGACTCCAGACAGGACAGACTGGGGTTTCTGGGAGTTCTAGTCCAACCCATCTGCAAGGCATCAGGCTGAGGATGTCTGCCTTTAGAGTGTGTTTTTGGAGCACTTTAATTTTTGATATTTTTCTTTAAAAAAATGCTATTGATGACTAGATGTCCAATGCCACATTTTTAAACAGCGTGTTCTCTAGAATGGTCTAGTTTCTTGCTTCCTTCCTCTGACAAAACCAGCTTTGTCATCTTTATCTTGGCCCCAAAGCTTGGAAAAGTTACTTTTCTGAACTATAGCCTCCAGAATCCCCTAAGAGCAATTTATGCTGGCTGTGGTATTCTGGGAGTTGTAGCCTCAAAAAAATAACTTTTCCAAGCTCCACTAGGGCTGCAATGCTTGTAATGTGCCAAGAGGTATAGAGACATTATAAAGTCCAACATATGAAATTTTGATGACACTGACTCAGCCAGTGGCCCACTTCAGGTTGTAGCATCCAATCTTGGTTTGCTTGTTACAAAAAACAAGCCTTGTACTTGATGAACCTTCCTTTTCCCTCTTTCTCTCACACCCTTGTACCATTCTCATTTTGTTGCAAACTATAACTGCTGTTACGGGGCCAGTCGTACTATTAGGTAGAGTGACCAAGCTGACTCAGATAGTATACTCCAGGCTTGGAGGTGAGAAGTGTTAAGGAAGACATAAGGCTATGTGCCAGGTGGCCTCTCCCTGCTAAGCTAGAGTTTTTCTGAGGCTGAATTTGTGATGTGATCAAGGTCACCCAGTGGGTTTCCATGGATAAGTGGGGAATCTAACCCTGGTCTCCAGGGTCATAGTCAGTCCTCACACCATTACACCACACTGGCTCTCTGAACCACACTACATTCTTAACATCTTCTAGTCTTAAAATCTTGCAACTACTGGGCATCCCTGCTAATAATGACTCCTAATAGCTGACACCACAGCTGGGCAAAACACTGTTCTTTAGACTCCCCAGAGCATGCTTTTGCTGACTGAAAAAAAGAGGGGGGCAGCATTTTTTAAAAAAATACCAAATTACTCCTTGTGATGTTTAATGTTAAAAACAACAGCAATAACAGTGTTTCAAAAGTGGACTTCCATTCTCATCCTCTTTACACTTTTGATCTTTTTTGGCAGTCCATGTGGCCTCCAGAACAGAAAATTGGCCCACTGCTATTGTCTGCACCTTCTCCTTTGGCTAGAGTTCAAATATGTGATGCATCTTGGAGGCAAAAGTGATGTTTTTCCATTCCCCCCCCCCCCCCATCACTTTATTTATATCATACCTTTCTCCAAGGCTGGGACTCAAGAAGGCTTACAAAAAAGCAGATAATGTAAAAAATAATACAGACAAAAATATATCAAATTAAAATTAAAACAGATTTTAAAACAGATTAAAAACAATAAAGCACCATAAAAACTCCTTCCTTGTTAAAAATCAGTTCCCAAAGGTTTGCTGGAAAAGAAAGAAAAACAAAAGAGCCCTCCTAACTTCCCTAGGGAGGGAGTTCCAAACTGTGGGAATGGACACAGAGACGTCTTTTTCCTTTGTTCCCACCAGCCATGCCTGTGAGGATGGTGGGACAGAGAGAAGTGCATCCTGTGCAGATTTTAGAGCTTAGGCAAACTCATATGGGAATATACAGTCCCTCAAAGAACCTGCTTCTGGAATTTGGCTTCTTCCAGCCATAGTTAGAAGTGGGCCAGTGAATCTTCAGGCTCGTAGAATCACAGAATTGGGAGAGGTCCTGATAAACCATCAAGTCCAACCCCTGTTCAATGCACAAAATCCAGCTAGAACATTCCCAGCAGGTAGCTGTCCATCCTGTTTTTGAAGACTGCTAGAAAAAGAGACCCTGCCACTTTTTTAGGTGATTGCCCAACTGCTCATACTGTCAAGTTCCTTCTAATTTTCAATTGAAATCTACCCTCCTGTATTTAGAAACCATTAGACCTGATCCTACTGTCTGGGGCAGTAGAGAACAAATCTGCACCGTGCTCTCTGTGACAGTCCTTTAGATATTTAAAGACTGCAACATGTCACCCTTCAGTCTTCTCTTCACCAGGCTGGACATGCCCAACTCACTCAACTTTTCCTCAAATGTTTTGTTCTCCATACTTCTTATCATCCCTGTTGCTCTTTTCTGAAAACACTCCAACTTGTCCATGTGCTTCTTAAAATGAGGTGCTCAGAACTGAACTCAATACTCCAGATGAGGCTTGACTAGCAAAGAATATAGTGGGACTATTGCTTTCCTTGTCTTGGAAACTACAATTCTATTAAGGCAAGCTAAAATAATATTTGGCTTCTTTGCTGCAAACAGACTCCTTTATAATCCATTCTAATATTTTTCCTGGTACCGTGGTCAGGCTGACTGATTTGTTGTCCCATCCCCAGCTTTCTTTTTTTGTCCTTTTTGAAGAGAGGGACAGTGTTTGCCCTTCTTCAATCTCTGGGCACCTCCAAGATATCTAAAAATGATAGCAAGTGGTTCAGAGAGTCAACAAGTTCCTTCAGTACTCTGGGATGCAATTTGTCTGGCTCTGCAGATTTGAACTCACTTAGGTTAACTAGGTGATTCTTGGCTGTCTCTTTGTCAACTTTGATTTGCAATCTGGATTCCTTTCCAAGGTCTCTGGTGATGCATGGAAGCACACAATTTTCTTTTTGGGAAGAAAACTGAAGCAAAATAGGTATTGAGCAGTTCTGACTTTTCACTGCAATGGTGACACTGCCTTCAAGAATGATAAAGAACAGGAATC
Organism: Cyclura pinguis; assembly: GCA_030412105.1. Lineage (NCBI taxonomy): Eukaryota > Metazoa > Chordata > Lepidosauria > Squamata > Iguanidae > Cyclura > Cyclura pinguis. Next base: position 42,319,306 of record CM059599.1, read on the forward strand.
ACTGTTGCACAGGAACTCCCCGTGCTAGGGACACAGTAGTGGATGCACTGAGTTCTCAAGGGATGTCGTAGTCTTTCCTGTGAGTCATTAAAGTGCCACATCATACATTAAAGTGACTGCTGGGTTAAGCCATGTTCATATGAGTAGCCAGACTTTCCACACTGCTTGAAAAGTTGCTTTTAAAAGTTGCTTTTAGTGATTGTTATTATTACAACCATCCTAGTTAGTTGCTATGATAGTTGTAGTTTTTAAAAAGATCTTATTAGTTCCTCAGTATCTGAAAGTAACTGAATAGTTACTCTAAGAACACATATCTGTATGGTATGAGCCACTGGCCTATGGTACTTGGACTGAAAACTTTTTACACTTGCAATGGATAATGTTGATCTATGTGTGTGTGTGTGTGTGTGTGTGTGTGTGTGTTAATGCATGTAGGTAAGATCTGTTTTGGAACAAATGAGGGGCTTTTTAAATATGTCTCAGAAGACACCAGAGTGGTGGATCAGGGCAGATAGATAATGTGGATGCTAAGCAGTATATCAAAAGTTTGTGAACAACTGACCACTTATTCACACACATAGTTAGTACTTTCTCTATCGAGGCAATCTATTGAATTCCTATTTGTGAGTAAATTGTAGGAGAGTCCATGATATGGGCAAGGGTCTGTTTGCATAGCAGACTGTGTACATATAAACTGTGGTCATGTTTCCAGGCACCCTGAGATGTCTATAGAGAACATCTCTATGTATAACTTTTGTGCAGAGTGCTTTCATAGGTGATGCCAAATGTGGATGACAACGGAATCTGTGAGTATGATCCCATTTCTTCTTCTATGCACTATGCAAACGGTACTAAGATCTTTTTAAATACTGCGTTCATATAGTCATAAAGTATGTACATTTACATTAGCAACTAATCCCCTGAGAACTGGCCGGTACTCTTTTGAGTGTATCTGCACACACAGTTATGGCAATTTGATACTGCTTTAACTGTCTTGGCTCTGTCCTGTGGAATTGTGTGGTTTGTAGTTTGCTGAGGGATTTAGAATTCCCTGCTACAGAGCTTTATTGCCTGTCTCTGAACTACCACACTAGCACTGTTTAGCAGAGACTTCTCACCAAACCACAAATCCTAGAATTCGATAGGATGTGGGGCAAGGACAGTTTATGTCCTATCAAACAGATATTAGTGTAGTGCAGATGCACTCTTGCATGCTGGGTGTTTTAAACGTTTCTTTGCAGGTAGGAACTAATAATTATGCTATTATTATATTATGCTACTTTCAACCTCTTCCATCTTTCTGTATGCTGTGGGCTTCTGCTTACCCTCCACAACGTACACCAACATTTCTAGTATGCATGTGTGAGTGAGAGAGCAGGGGGAGGAGAGAGAAGGAATGAAGTGGGAGGGAAACAAAGAAAAGAAATGGCAGCACTTTTAAGGCAAACTGGTTTTTGTGTTCTTACGAGCTTTTGTGGATATAAACACACTTCTTCAGATGCAGTTGTTGTTGTCGTTGTTGTTGTTGTGTGCTTTCAAGTTCTTTCGGACTTACGGTGACCCTAAGACAATCCAATCATGGAGTTTTCTGGGGCTGCGGGTATGCGATGCACCCAAGGTGGATTTTCATGGCCAAGCAGGGAATCAACCTCTGGTCTCCAGGGTCATAGTCCAAGCTATATCACTCTGGCTCTGTTTGAATGAAGTACCAAGTAGCATTAAGGCCTCAGGCATACGGTATATTTATACATTTGTGGGAGTGGGACAGAATGTAATAAGATCCGGAAAGATGCAGTTTTTTCAGATCTTTACAGTAGTCAGTGTTGATGTGTGAAAGCAATATATCTGCTTACCAAAAGTCGGTTTCCAGGCTTCAAAAGTCTAACAAGATTCCTTTTGTTGTATGTACAGTAGCAAAGACTCTTGTGTTAATTTCTGTAGTGTGTCATAAAGCCACTGTCTTTGTTCATACTTCTGCTGATAGATTGGAATCTGTGAATATAATTTAATTGAGCAGTTTCTCTTTCTAGTCTTCCTTTGTAATTTCTTTGTTCAAGGACTGCATCCTGTAAATCACTGTGTGTCTAGGAAAGTTGAAAGTTGAAATGTTCTATGACTGTTTCCTGGGTATTGCCATTTATAATGTCAGATTCGTGTCCATTAATCCTCTTGTGTAGGAACTGTCTTGTCAGTGTGTTTCTTCACCTTAATCTTGTTCTGTCAATCTGTTTCTTAGGTAAAGAGTACCTTAGGTGGGTACTGTAGTTTGAGAAATGCCTATTGTAAATCCAAGAGTTTTGAGTCTCTGTCTTGTGGATTTGAGCAGATGTGGTTGTATCAGAGGGCTTGGATATAAACAATAGATTTGGTAGTTTGTTCTGGGTGGAAACTGGAGCCATGTAGGTATGTGTAACAATCAGGGGTTTTTCAGTAGAGCATGGTGCTTAGAAGTCCACTGTTCAGTTGGCACAGCAATGTCAAAAAGATGAATTTGTGTGGATTGTTCCAGGCTCAGGCTAATGGTAGAATGGGAGTTGTTGAAATCCTGGTCGAACTTCTCAAGTGATTGGTTTCTGTGTGAGCAAATTACAAAGATATCATCTAGAAATCATAGACAGAGCAGAGGTTTTTGAGTGCATATATTGAGGAAGCATAGTTCCAGGTCAGCCCTGAAGATGTTTGCATACTGTGGTGACATGTGGGTGCCCATGGCAGTGCCACTCACTTGGAGGTACATATTATTCCCAAAAATAAAATAGTTATAAGTAAGTACAGAGTGATAGAGTTTGGTGGTTAGTGGTTAGGTCTATTGCAGCCTCATTCAGGATGGTATTCTTGATGGCTTATAGTCCATCATGGTGTGGGATGTTGGTGTATTGGGATTCCATGTCCATAGTGGCTAGGATGGTGTTCTCTGGGAGGCTGTGGATGGACTGTATTTTCTTCAGGAAATTAGTGGTATCTTTCATGTCACCTGGAGTGTTTATGGCATATGGCCTGAGAACTGAGTCCACATATCCCAAAAATCAGGGTTCTAATTCTGAGACAATAGGTCTTCCTGAATTGCCTCATTTGTATATTTTGGGTAGTAAATAGAAGATGCCAGTTTGGGCTCCTGGAGTTCATCCATTTGAATTCAGCTCTGTACATCAGTGGAAAATTCTCTGAGTAATTTGTGTAGTTCCTTCAGATATCCATCAGTGGGATCTTTGGAGGGAATCCCGTAAAATGTGCTATTGGACAGTTGTCTCTCAGTCTTCTGTATGTAGTCTGACTTGTTCATGGTGACCACAGCTCCCCCTTTATCAGCCTGTCATATAATATGATTATTATGAGACGGGGAATGACATCTCATTCCATATGACTGAGATTGTGCGGTAGATTCTGTCTCTTGTTGATTATCTCAGTTTGGGCACGACAACAAAAGCATTCTATGTAGATTTCCAATTCCATGTAGATTTCTTCTTTTTGTAGCACTTGGAAACATATTCCTGTGTGTTAGTGCCATGACCACTCTCCCTGAAATATTACTTGAGTTGTAGACAGCAGAAGAAAGCTTCCAGGTCACCACAGAACTCAATCATGTGTATAGGTTTCAAGGGGCAGAAGGAGAGGGAGAGAGAGGGAGAGAGAGATTTGGCCTACTATTGGTTCTGGTCTGCTTTCTAACTGCTGTGGCCCCTGACCATGGACCCCAGAACCAGGGAGGCAGGCTGGCGGGTGAACTCCCCTGGCCCGGAATGATCTGGCAAAATTGGATCATGACTGTCATGTAGTTGAGACTCCTCAGGAACTATTAGTGAAAAGTGTACTAATGATAAAGCATTAAGAAATATTTTGATAGTGACTGTCCTTGAGACTTCCCATAAATACTATAGACTGCCTGCTATTTATCTTATATGCAGTTACTTGGGTGTAAGCTACACTGAATACACGGAGGCCACTTGTATGTACACAGTACCCTTGGAAAAGTCTTCACATTTAAGGATGTTTCATAATAATGGATGGGAAAAGTGATTGGCCCTCCCCCTGCAAATGGGCAAAATTAATAAGAACCTATCCATTAATGTTGAAAAATAGTTCCAGAGGCCCTGCCCCTGTCTGACTTTTATCATGGATCAGTAGCTCTTCACAGGACAAAGGTTTCTCAGCCCTGCTCATAGTTGCAGCACCCCTTGTAATGGAATATTCCTAGAGTTCTAAGAGCACATTTTCCCTATGGGAAGGCAGAAGAAGTTTGGGTGCTGGATTAGGATTGCAAGAGGCCTGGGTTCAAACCTCTGCTCAGCCATCCAGCTGGAGACCACTGGATAACCTTGTGCAATCACACTCTCTCAGCTTCAGAGGAAGGTAATATCAATCCACTCCTCAAACAAACTTGCTAAAAAAAACCCACCATAACAGATTTGCCTTAGGGTCACCATAAGTTGAAAATGATGTGGAGGCATACAACAACAACAAGAGAGCGAATATTGTGAATTTGTCCTTGAGCACAATTTTTTTAGCTCTTTGCCTCACTATCACATCCATGCTCTATTGACAGATGATGCATTTGCCCTGACACGCTTATAGGCCTTCAAATCATGATGGCAAGTTCTTGTAAGGATCCCTTCAATAGTTTGAATTTTTTTATTTCAACTTTTGGAAGCTAAATTTCAGTCTTTTAATATGGATCTCTGGTTCAGTTTTTTTTTTTATTTTAAATCATTGTTGCATAAAATCTAAGAGGGAGGTCTTGCCTGGAAGGGAAGATTACCTTATATATGTTTTAAAAGTATCTATATATTCATTTAATGGCATTAAACCATCTGCTGTTGCCAAAGCTCAAATTGGAATGTTCTGGGAAGGATAATTTAATTTTTAGTGATTGGATCTGTGTCAGCAATGGTAATTTCAACACTTCCTGGGGAGAGTCTATCAGTGATTATTGTACACATACAGCAAAATGTAGCAGTGAGTCTCTCATTCTCTCCAACTCCCTCTTTCTTTCTCATAGAAATGTATGATATTTTCCTTTTTGGCCAGTGTCAAAGTGTTTACACTGGCATCCTCTCATTCTGAACCCTGCCTTGAATTTTAAAAGGAAGCCCAAATGCAGTAGGAGGCCTTTTATTTTCCGATCATGTGTTTTTTGTTTTTGTTTTTCTTCTTACATTCAGCTTTTGGGATTCAGCACCTTCCTTGACTCAGGTAGAACTTGGGGGTTAAAAAAAAATCACCACAGTATCTTGAATGGAAGGAAGGCATCACAGCATTTTATCACATTTCTCTTTTCAACTATTGGATTGCTTGTTTAGGAGGAATGGACGATCAACTGGCCCAAAACATTATGGGCCTTTCAAAACATACACAGTGATGTAACACTCCCTTTGTTGGTTGAGCAGATATCAAGCATATGCACACTCTGGATGTTAAATGAGTTTAGGAGTGGATAGAGTTTGAAGTTGCATTCCTGGGACTATGAACTCCAGGGTCCCTCAGCCAGAGCAGAGTGGGTCACTGGTTGATTGGATGGGTGAGCCTATAGCTTTAAAAAAAATCAGCCAAAGGCAGGGAGGAATTGGTGTGCAGAGTAGAAAGGGTTGAAGGATAGCACCTACCTGCACATAAGTGGGTAAAGGACTGGAACCAAAGCTGATAGCATTGGCACTTGGGAGCAAGTGTTAGGGGTAGTATGAAGACCTGCAGAAAGAGAAAAATAATGGCAGGAAAGTTTTGTCAGAGCTTTGGGCAAATCATTTATTGGGAAACTGGTAGGTATTCTGTGGAATCATGGGGTTTGCAGTTTAGGTAGGGGCCTTCAGAATTCTCAGCTAGAGAATAGGCTGGTTACTGTGGAGATGAACCTAGCAGCAAGGAGGTGGGCAGTGTATTCCTTCAGGCCCCAACCTCTTCATGTTAATAACTCTAAATATAGATTGGATTGGGGAGTATGAGGAAAAGTTACAGATGCTTGACTGGACAGTTTGGAGAATTAGAGACACAGGATCTCAAATCTTTCTAACAGGTATTACCTATGAGAAAATAAAATCCCAGGCAACGCCAGGTAGATACGCTAGTAATCAATATAAACTTTGGAGGCAAGGGAACAGTTACAGATTGAAGGAGGGATACGTTTTTAAGGGGAAATGGACAGTTATATAAGACAGGCAACAGATCATAGGAGAAAAAAAGGGAAGAAACCTACAGTCAGAAATAAAGAGGATATAGAATGGTAATGGGAAGAATGACAGAAATATGTCCATTTAAGAGAGTGGTTTGGAAAATTGTTGTTACATGCCGTCAAGTTGACTCCAACTTATGAGAACCCTATCATTGGCCAAATTTATTCAGCAGAGGTTTACTGTTGCCTTCCTCTAAGGCTAAAAGAGTAGGAGTTGCCTCCAGTCACCCAGTGGATTTGGATGATGGAGCAGGGACTTTAACCCTGGTCTCTTCTAATTATAGTGCAGTATTCACAACACTACACCAAACTGGCTCTCTAATCTGAAGAACCGAGAAACAAGAAAGCGTCCTCTAGATAAGGTGCCTGAGTTAGGAGTGGCAAAAACAAAATTTTAAGAATGTTAAGAATCTGAATTTTTTAAAAAATCAGCAATTTTGTAGATCACTTTATGTTGGCATATAATAGATTTATGTGTATATGCAAAAAAGTTGTATACAAGATTTGAAAGTTCATGGAAACTTAGTTATGCTATACTTGTGTGTGGTGTGTGTGTGTGTATGTGTGTGTGAGTAATCTGTGACTGCTGACACAGTGCAGATAGCCATCCCCTCGTTAGTAATTTTAGGCTTAAATCCAAGGAGGTCCAACAAGAGTAGACCTGCTAAGTCAATGGAAAGTTAGTAAGTCAAGATTTGTGGAAGTTACATTGATTCATTCGATATACTCTCATTGGAACTAACACTGGGAGAATTTACAGAATAACTTAAAAAGAAGGTGGTTGTTGTTGGTGCTGTAAATTGCCATCAAGTTGACTTTGACTCATGCTGTCCCTATGAATGAGAGACTCCAAGTCACCCTGTTATCAACAGACCAGCTCAGGTCTTGCAGACTCTGCAGCTTCCTTGACTGAGGCCATTTCTGCACGAGGTTAATACATCGTAGCAGCGTCAAATTCTTACCCTCCGGTCTGCACCTTGTACTGTTTTAGCATGCTAGTTTTCCTCGTGGTTCTGCTTGTTTTCAGCCCCTAGAACGGTTCACTGCGATGCGAAACCGCTGTATGTGAAAACCGGAAAAACTCCGATGTAAATCTCCCAAACCGGTTCTGCTTCAATTTTTGCCTACATGCAGAAGCGTAGCATCAATTTACATCACAGAAGTGGCCGGCTAGGGGCATTCCCAGGCTGTCCCTTCTGTCATTTCCATCCCTCTCTCTCTCGGCCCATCAAAGGACAGGCTGCCATCATTATTGTCTTCCTGTGTTAAATGGGCAGCGCGAAGAGAGTGGATTTGGTAATGGACTGTTAAAATGTGTTTTTTCCACATATCAACGAACATACATTCCTATGCACAAACGTAGCAACACAGAAATGTGTTAAAAATGTGTGTGCTTTTTAAAAAGCAGACCAGTCAGAGATGGTGGAGTGGGGTGAGGGAGGGGAATGGGAGTGGCCAGGGACTTGCTGTTGTGGATGCAGCAACCGCTGTTCTCCGCAGTAGTACGATGTAAAAGGGGGGGGGGATTGCAGACAGCACAGTTTCTGAATTTCTGAGTTCAGTTTCTGAATCAGAGTATAAAAACACCACTCTTGACACTCAGTGAACCGCTCCACCCCTCTTGTGCAGAAATGGCCTATCAATCTGTAATGCAGCCTCCCTCTTTTCCTGCTGATTTCTACTTTGTCAAGCATTACTGTCTTTTCCAGTGAGTCATATCTTCTTATGATAATAAATTAAATAAATAATAAATGAAATGTCCAAAGTATGACAGTCTCAGTTTAGTGATCTTGGCTTCTAGGGAGAGTTCAGGTGCGAATTATTCTTGGACCCATTTATTTGTCTTTTTGGCAGTCCATGGTATTCATAGAATTGTTCTCTAGCACCACATTTCGAATTTCAAATGAGCTGATTTTCTTCCTTTCAGCTGGCTAGTTTTCACAATCATACTTAGAAAGCAGAAAGAAAGAAGTTTACATAACAGAATGTAAAATAATTGTATTTTTTTTAAAAAAAATGGGAAAAATGCATCCATGGTTGCAAAAATATGCTGAGGAAAAAAAGTTGTTGGCTGCAATGCTTCCACAAAAGGAAGAACAATTTATGAAATAAATTAACAGAAAATCAGAAACAGCCATTTATTCATTTGAAGTATTTATCTATTGGTTGCAACCACTGGGGATTCAGTGAAAATAAAAAAGCATCGTAGATGAGACTCTCATAGAAAATACATTGGGAAAAATATCTTGAAGGAACAAAAATAATGAATAATTTTAATGTAAGCTAAAGAGAAGTTTGTTCCTATGTATGTTATTAAAGGCAACAGTATAGAAATTTTGTACATGATTTAAGGTAACAGAGAATTATGAGACCCAAGTTACAGATAACACAGCTGTAACAGAGTGGGGAAGGAATGTCAAAAGGGAAGACAATGTAAGGTGTGCATACTAACAGAGACCAGAAGAGGAAAAGCATTGTAAAAGAGATAAGATTTATTATGGAAAAGAGAATTTAAAAAAATGAAAAATGTGCTGAACACATGCTACTGGAGCACTGTGCACAGTGGCAGATTTTATTGACAGGAGTGGCTTAAACTTGCAATCTGCCAGCTTTCCTCGAAGTATTGGACTACAGCTCTCGTCAAAGCAGTTGGTAATACAGGCATGGACAATAGGAGTTATAAGGTAACAAGTTAGTGAAGTCTGCAGTATGCCTTATTTTTAAAAAAAATCCTGAATTTAAATTTTGAAACTTCTTTTTTTAAAAATATGTACACTCAAGTTGGCTCTGACTTATGGATACCCTATCCTAGGGTTTTCTTGGCAAGGATTATTCAGAGAGGGCTTGCCATTGCCTTTCTCTTAGGCAGAGTATAACTTGCCGAAGGTCACCTAGTGTGTTTCTGTGGCTGAGCTGGGATTTGAATCCAGGTATCTTAGAATCCTAGTGCAGTACTCAAACCACTACAACACACTGGGTCTCTGTAGGAACCTCTTGATCGCGATCATTTGATTGATACATGTGTGTCTATATTGTTCAGCCAGACTAAATATGTTGCCAACATGTCCCATTATGAGGGTGTCTGATGCTTTTACAAAAATGAATTCAGTGACCAGCATTTCTTTTCAATATTTTTCTTGCATACAATGAAGACTAGTGGCTCTTGGGTCAATGGAGTGGTGAATCCATCCTAGGTTTTAGTCTGAACTTTAAATGAGCTATCCAAGGTGATGGAATGGGGTTAGCACCTTGGATAGCTCCTTTAAAATTGGCACTAGACCCCAGAGTAGATTCACCACTCAATTGACAACTGTTGCTGCTTATATGTAACATTTACCTATGTAATATTGCACCTTCTTCCAGAAAAAGAAAGAAAGGAAGGAAGGAAGGAAGGAAGGAAGGAAGGAAAGTGCAAAAATAAGCAATCCAGGACAAATCCTCTTGTTCACCTTAATGTTTAAGGACTGGTTAAAAACAAACCATGCACAAATGTTGTAACTGGATCACTGGCCTGAGGTTTATGTATGCTTACAGCAAAGATGGGCAAAGTGAGGGCTGCATGCACACTCCAGGCCTCCAGTGCAGTCCCCCTCCAACTTCCAATTCCCCTGAATCTCCCCAAAAGGCAAATCTGTCCCTGAACCTGTAAGGGATGCATATTACCATTTAAATGTTATTCTTCCCAGCTTGTTTTAGGCCTGAAAAGGCCTTTTTAGCTTCTTAAAAATATTTTCAGGTGTTTTTTTTTAATCAGTTTCTGGAACAAAGTTTCTAAAAATACCTTTTCTTTCCTAAAACAGTCCAGAGGGAGGAGCTAATATGTAAGTGGCAATAGTGCCCCTAAGGTTTCTGGCAGTACAATTTGCCTTTTTGGGGATGAAATTATTTGAGAAGGTACAGGATAAGTGGAACACTTCAGAGTCTGGGGACAGGGCAAAAATAGCACCCAGACCTTTAGAAGTTCCACACCCCTGGCTTCCAGGATTGCACTCTGTCTTGTACAATACTTTCTGCATGAGGTTTTGTGCAATAGCTTCCTCACTGACTATGTCCTTACCAAATTTGAAGTCAGGGCCAGAACTGCTTTAAACTCTGGGTTACCAGTAGGAAGCAGTGTGCTAGGACACATTCTCCAGTTGCCCACTACTTGGTCCTTTTGCAAGCAGGAGCAGTTAAATAAACCAGTAGGGCCAGTCAGACCTTTAAGCAAAGTGGGGCAGTTGCCTTAGCTGGCAGATGTCCAGAGATGGCAGCAAGGTGTCAGAAGAAATTGCTATGTGTTATGTATCCTGTCCTGCATTCTCTTGCTTCATTTTACCTTTGCTGTCTTCAGCTCTGATGTAGGGTTGTGTCCCATTGTCTGCACTGAAGAACAGTTCAGCACAGGCAGCTTTTGTCCACAGAATGAAAGGGGTAAATGTTGTTCTTCACCTCAGGGAGCAAAATGGCTTCAGTTTATTTTATTGTTATTTGCAGCCCAATTGACTTCAACTTATTGACTTCAGCTTCTTAACAAGAGACCTCTAAGAGGTCATCACCCGTTCTGCTCAGGTCTTGCAAATTCAGGACCGTGGTTTTCCTGATGCAGTCAATCCCGCTGTAATGTAGTCTTCCTCTTCTCATTCTATCTTCTGCTTTATAAGCCATTGTCATCTTTTCCGGTATGTCATGTCATCTCATTATCTGTCCAACTGGTAGCCCCAGTTCAGTAATTTTGGCTTCTAGTAATAGTTCAGCCTTGATTTGCTCTAACACCCATGTGTCTGTCTTTTTGATGGTCTATGTATTCATAGAACACTCCTGCAGCACCACATTTCAATTGAGTTGATTTTCTTCCTGTCGCTTTACTTCATGAATTGTACCAGGTGGAAAAGCTTAGCTGAATCTGGAGTCTTGGCTTGTCTCTCCTCTAACAAGCCAGACGTTGCAGCCAGAGTCTGAAGTTGGTTTACAGATCCAAGATTGATAGTAAAACATAAAGCCAAAGTCCCTGTTCAGATATTACTCTAAGGTTTTATATCCTTGTACATTTCCAGTAACTTTAGCTATTTCCACTTTCAGCAAGGGCCAAACAAAAGCAGTATCTAGAATAGGGGTGGGAAACCCATGGCCTTCCAAGTGCTGCTGGACTTAAGACACTATCATCCCTCATCAGACTGAGGCTGATGGGAATTGACATCCACCAACAGCTGGAGGGCCACAGTTTTCTTAGTCTTGCTCTAAAAGAAAATGAGTACTTATAAGCCAAAATTCACTGTAATTCTGATTTAGTGTTTTACGTTAGTGTGTTTTATAAAGAGACACCTTTAGAAGGGTCAGATGTTTTATAAAGGGACATTCCGTGCTTGATTGTAGCCAAACTGTTTACTGTCTATATGGTAGAAAAAGATATGGTCTGTAGCTATTATGGAAAAATGGCCCCATAATATCTTATTGTGTAAAGGAAAAGTTAAGCCAGAGGCATTTTATTTAAATTGGTACCCATTTATTCAATATGTTAATGATGGAAATACAGATAGTAGCGTTTCAGATAAATATAGGGTAGAACGGCAAAAATAAGTGTAGTCTGAAAGAGGAGGACTAATTTGGATGATCTTGACTATTCTATCTTACTATGGACTCTATTATTACAATGTTATAATCTCTGTGGTAGTGGGAGGTCTGGACAAGAACTCATTTTACACTATTCTTTCCTTTTACTTGTCTTTGTTGTAGAATTGTTGGGGGGAGGGATAATAGGGGAAGGGAATGTTCTGTTTTTGTTTGATATTATGCTTTATAATAATTGAAGTCCTGTGTTAAAAAGAGGCATTCTTCTTGTCCATGTCTAGTTTGATTCAAGGTAACAGTGCTATTTGTGTGTGATATGATACCTTCGTAAAACCTTGACATGCAGCACCTCTTAGCTACAAAAAGATCTGGGTGCCTGGAGACCATTCATTGTTTTTGTTCTATGCTTTCAAGTTGACTTGAGTTATTGTGGCCCTGTGACAGGCTTTTCTTGGTAAGATATATTCAGAGGATGTTTGCCTTTGGTGAGTATGACTTGCCTAAGGGTTTCCATGGCTGACTTGAGATTCAGACCTTGGTCTCTCCAAGTATTAGCCCACCACTCAAACCACTGTACAACGTTAGCTCATAAGACCATAGCATACTTGGAGACTATACTATGACAAAAAAACTTCAGCAGTTTCTCATCTTCTCATTGATTTCTGGACGCTTTAGGAAGATGACATTTATTTATTTCTGTATTTATTTGCTTGTTTGTAAACCTGCCAGCAGATATGCAATGGCAGAACAACGTTTTGCATGAAGACGGTCCCAGTTCAATTCCTGGCATCATCAGGTGAACCTCAAATCCTGAAGAGTTCTAAATGCTAATCTAAGTGGACCAATGTTCATATTAAGGCAGCTTCCTGTGAGTACTTTGCATGTTGTAGAGTAGAAATGACTAACTTTCCCAAGGACAGCCAATGGAACTGTTACTGTGGAGGTATTGAATCCATTCCTGGTTTTATGGCCACCACTTCTGCAATTGCTCCTAGATGTAGAGTGGCTTTTAAGACACTGAACCCTATTTCTGACAGAGGTTTGGCATCATGAAAGCTTTGACTTGGAGCAGCCATGAAACTGAGTGAATTTACTTATAATCAGTTTTTGAGCTGGCATCATGTCACAATTGTGATTGTGAAATCAATGTAGTGGCCAAGAAAGGATTGTGATAGAGCCATTAACATTTTTGAGCCTGACTGACACAAAGTTCAGGTCTGTATTTTCTGGAAGTCTCAGGCCTGTATCCAGTGCTGCATGTCTGTTCATACAACAGCAGAGTCCAATAAGGGGGAGGCAATCTCCCTTTCACACTGCAGTCCTTGAACACCTAAAAATTCTGCTATAGAGGAAGCCAGGAACTCCCTCCACAGAACTGGCTTTTCAGCAGCTGCAGGCATTGTAACATCAAAATAGCTAAAAGATTTTTTTATGCAGTCATAAATCAGAATGGTGATGGTAGTCAAGAAATCAGAACAAGGACAGCTGTGAAGTAATTCCATAAGATCCTCAAGTAGAGAGATGTATCAATAAATATCCCAGGCAGGATCAACCATGCTAGTTTTTTTCATTTTCTATGTATGGCTGTGAAAGCTGGACAGGAAGAAAACTGACAGGAACAGAATAGAGTCATCTAAAATGTGGTGCTGGAGGAGAATTTTGTGGATACCATGGGCTGCCAAAATATAATATAATATAACATAATATAATATAGTCTAATCAAACCTGCTTAGAAGCCAAAATGACTAAACTGGGGCTACTCTGTACATATCATGATATGATACAACTCACTTGGAAAATTCAATTCAGCTTGGTAAAGTAGAAGGCAGTAGGAGATGAGAAAGACCACGTTATAAGTAGACAGACTCAGTAAAGGAAACCACAGCCCTGAGGAGGGCTGTCAAGAACTGTGTCTCTTGGAGCTCTCCCATTCCATGGGTCACCATGAGTTGAAACCAAGGCATATAACTACAACAAGGACTGTACGAAGGAGGCAAGGAAGTTCTTGAAATGTGCCAGTATCGCATTGGCTTTAGCCCACTGATTTTGCTTTGCTTAGTAGATAACACTTTGCGATGCAACTCAGTCTCTTACATATGAGATGGCGTGGGTTGTACTGGGGAGCTTTTGCCTGTTGTATTTTAAATTCCCCTCAGAGACAGTAAGGGTTTGATTTTGCTCTTACTAGGTAATTTCTTTCAAAAAAGAGTTGCAGAATATTTTGGAACATCTCTTTTTGGACATGTGGTCCTTTGACTTTGAATTGCCATCTGAGCCAGAGTTCTACATGAAGTGTAACACCAAAAAGGAGGGAAAAAAAATTAAACAGAGTGGCAGGTTATTGGTAGCAGCATTTGATAACAGTTGTCATCTGGCAGCAGCATATGGCCGCAAGATGGTCATAGCATGTGGTTTTAGAATTCAGGGAAATAAGCATGAGTTTATGCACTGTACCTTCCTGGTATTCTACACACACACCCCTTCCCATAATAAATGATGATCGGACCATGAAGACCTTCCAAATAAACATGTTTTAATGTCTTTCCAGCATTCCTTCTTCCAAAGCTGTTACTCATTTAAGAGCCAAGTACAGGCCTTATATCTGAATGGTTCTCCAAGGGCAAATGCAAACTTAAATTTTCTGTGCATAGCAACTAGAGCTCTATCTCTCTAATAGCTACAAATAGACAATATTAATTGGAAAGAAAAGGAAGGCTGAAATAACAATGGAGGCTTTCCACATAATCAAACTTTGTTGGGTAATCTTTTGACTGAAAAAAGAAAAAAAAAACACCAGGCATTGTCAACCACCTTAAAAGCAAAGCACATTTGGAACACGTCAAATGCAGCATTAGGATTCTGTGTCTGGCATTAAATATGATCAAATATATTGTATTAGTTGCATGGTTTTGTTTTTAACAAGAGTGAGGAACTTGTGGCTCTCTAGTTGCTATAAGACTGCAACTCTTGTCCACTCTACCCAGCATAGCCAATGGTGAGGGATGATGACAACTGCAGCCTAGCAACATGTAGAAGGTCTGTATGATTGGCACATTGCCTTGGAAGTAAACCAATAGATTATATCCAAAGTAGGTTAGAGTGCTATAATGAGCTCTTTCAAGGGCTGCCCTTGGAAAATGGCCTGGAAACTGCAGCTGGTACAGCTAGCCTGAAATGTTTGTGGGAGCTAGATGCTTGGATCAAATTATCCTATTTGGTCTGTTAAATTTGCTGCCAGACAACCAGTGTGGGGAACTGGTGTTGGATTGTAAAGCTTCAAATGGTTTGGAACCATGTTGTCTGAATTACCACGAACATCTGTAAGTCTACCCAGAATGTTAGATCAGCATCAGATGCCCAACTGATTGGTTCACCAATGAGAGGTCCCTGAAACAACCACATGGTCGCTGTCCTAGCAGATGATTGATGCATGTGTGGCAACTACACACCAAAGACTTTCTCTGATTGCATATCTTCTAATGAAAGGTGTCTTTGAACATTCTTGCCAACATTTCTCACCAAGATCAGTCTTATATATCTGACAGGCCATCATAGTTTGGGATTACAAGCATAGAGAGGCATACTGGTTGTATACAGTGAACTTTTATTGCCACTGTTTTGGCACAGCAGCAAAGACGTTTATGCCCTCCCACATGGCTCACTTGGTAAAACTGTTAATCACTGTAATCCCACGGCTTCTTGTGCTATTAGAATATTAACTGGCAAAATGCAGTTTAATAGCTGATGCTTAACGAACACAGAGAATAGCCTTTGGCCATTTCCACCCTACGCTATTATAGTGCTATTATTCTACTTTCAACATCCTATCGAAGCCTGGAGTTTGTAGTTTAGGGAGAGGCATTTAGAATTCTCAGTCAGAGAGGTCTTGGGCCTCAGGAAACGACAAACTCCAGAATTCCACAGGATGCTGAAAGTGCAATAATAGCACTATTACAGTGTAGTGTGGAAATGGTCTTTGTTTAAAATACTTTGCCAAAGTTCCTTATTTCTGTTGTGGCTATTAAACAGATGTCATGGAAGGAATGCTTCTTATATTTGTGCAATGTGTAGTCTTGGGTTGTAGAGTTTCCTCAGTAGGGAGGTTAGCCTTACCCCTTTCATATTATCTTGCTGTCAATAGGCAAAAGCTTTCTAATTTTTGTCAGGGTTCAAGGAACTGTCCTTCAATAGTGTGCTGTACTGCTTCTTAACTGCTCTTTTAAATTTGTTTTTGAAGGATTTTTAAATTGTTTTTAATGCTAAATATAGTTTAATTACATGTTAACAATAAGCTTTTATATGTTTTTATCTGTATTGTATTTATCTGTATTGCATTTTTAGCTGCCTTAGGATATCCTGATAGATATCCTATAAATATTTAATAAATATTTAAATATTTAATAAATAAATTAATATTGCACTTAATACAGTATTGTATTATATTGTACAATATTGTCTGTGTTGGGTAGAGGCTGGTGGGATTCGTGGTCTAACATCTTCCAGAGCACTCACTTTGCCCACTATTGCTGTAAAACTTAAGCGTGATAACCTAACTTTTTACTGGCAGATCAAACAGGATTAAACAGGCTTGTGTTTGCATAAACGTCTTTAACTTTATGCTGTATAGTAACAGTACCTCTTGAAAGGTTACTGTCAGTTACTCCCTCTGATCCAGTTCATTTAGAAAAATTACTGTGAAATTTACAAGTAAATTTTCCCCCACATTTAAAAGTTAAATCAGAGGCTATTTATTTCCTCAGTGAGTTTTGGAAAGAAAGAAGAAACATCAAGATTTTACTGCTGTTAAAATATTTGCAATTTTATGTCTTGCATTCCACCAACATTTAGCTAGTCATCACCCAAGTTTCTTTTGAAGAACCTAAGAAGCTTTTAAATAGGAATTTTAGTTCTGAGTTTAAATTCCTTCTAATGTTTATTTTCCTCTACCTTGTCATTTTTCCTATATATATTTTTCCCTATATATTTCCTTTTCACCTGTTTGTTAAAAACAAAACAAAACAAAACAAAAAACCTCTGATTGCAAAAGGCTTGGGATATAATCCTGCCTACATAAACCTCAAAGGCAAAATGCCCATTTAGTTTTCACGAAGCCGAATTGTAACCTTGGACAGTCTGACCTGCTTTTCTTGAAAATGACTGACTTTCATTTCCTTCAGCAGCCAGGACATGGTTTGGAAATTCTGTTCTTTGGAACCCCTGGCTAAGTCTCCAAAGCCAGCCATTGCTAGAGCGTGCCAAAGAGAACAGGAGTTCTTCCTGGCAGAAACGATTTTGAGGCGGACAACTGGGAAAGGTGGGGGGAGAGACATTGGATGAACAAAATTTATTTGTGCCATAGAATGCACTCACATCATCAAATCTTTCTCCATGAGGATGCTATACTTTGATGCCTTTTGGGGTTGGTTTGTTTTTCTCTTACAAAGGAAAGCATCCCTTCTTTCTTTCTTTCTTTCTTTCTTTCTTTCTTTCTTTCTTTCTTTCTTTCTTTCTTTCTTTTATAAATAGTAATTGAGTAAAAATGTGAAGTTAGCCTATGCCAGGGGGCAAGATTCCAGTGCAAGAGTGAATTTCTCCATCCCGAGTGTGATTTTGAGGACTCGTTAAGGGAAAATGTGCTATGCCAAGTCGCTAAAGTACTGTCAGTATCACCTTGCATGAACTGTCTCTTCTCAAACAGTTAGGCCTGAAAAGTCTCCCTGATAATAGGGGTAAAGATATTATATGTGCACATTTTTAATCGTGTCATTTTAACTCTTTAAAAATACCTGGCTGATTGAAGTAACTAGTTAAAAAAAAAGAAAAGAAAAACCAAATATATTTCAAGACAGGAAAAAGCCCCAAAATTCGGAATCAGTTTTTCCTACAATGGTGCCAGTTGTCATAACGGTATTGCAAGCAGTGCAGTTTGTGTTCAGGCTTGTGTTTTACAGACCCTGTTGCTGCAATGGTAACAGTCCCTGGTTCTTTTAATTTTTTGGTTTACTAAAAAGAGCATGGGATTAGTTGCCATGCAGCTCTTCTCTGTAAGCACAGGAGCCTGCCTTGTTGGATTGTTCCTCATGTGATTAGTGCCCCCACCCCCAATAGCATACTCTTTCAAGTTACCAGAGACATTAATCTCACAAGATTTTGAGGGGCTGGCTATTTTTTCCCACAATTTCTGATAACAAACTTCCTACCCCTCTTACACTATTCTGCACACAAGGGAGAACCTGGTCTTCATTTATACATATCATCAACTATTTAACTTGAAAGCAGAGTTGCTGGAAAACGTGAGAGATACTGGTATACCTTACCTGTAGAGTAATTAGTATTAACAAGAAGAAGGTGAGCAACAACCAGTCCCAAACCAACACCATCCCACATACAGAGTCTCGCATAGAAATAAAAACAGGTGTAGCCTTTGGTGTGTGTGTATATGTGTATATATGGGGGGGGGGGAGAGAAGTAGGTTTACTTACAAATTCTAAAGTTTATGTAACATCTCATGATAAGAGACTCTGTATACATGTGCTGTGCAAACATGGAGGAAGAAGAAAGAAGAACTGGTCTACAGGGCAGAAACAAACTGAAACTGAGGCCATTTCCATACCGGGCTTCTGAAATGGTGCAGAACGACCTCTGACGGAGGTCTTCTACACCATAGAGTGGACTGGCGTGGACTACTTTTTGTAGTTCCACACCAGAATCCACTCAGGAGCGGCCGGAACTAGCCGGGCCGCGTGTTTTTTAAAAGCCTCTTTTTCGAGGTTTTTAAAAAGCACGGAGTGCGCAGCCCCGTGCCGCTCCGTCGCCTGGCTCCAAAGTGGATTTGCAGGCGCGTGCAAGTGTGTGTGCCTGCAGATCTGCCGGGGGCGGGCTTCCGGCTGGCGAGCTTCTCCGGTTGGTGGAGAGCCTCCACCAACCGGAAGCTGCCATCTGGGACGCCGGAGGACTGTGGAGCAGCGAGCTCGCGCTGCTCCGCGTGGCAACGGACTTACCTGGCTGCGGGTAAGCTCCGTTTTAGCGTGTTTTCGCCCGTTCCCCCCACACACATGTGAAAAGGGCCTAAGTGCAGACTAACTGAGATGCAGGAATTAAATGCTGTGGCTAAACTAACAAGCAGAAAATTGTATAAATATGCTGCATCTAAACTCTTAGAGTGATTTGCAAACTATCAACTAACTACTGAGTAGGCATACAGAGATTTTGACCACTGGCAAGACTGCTGCTAGACGTATACTTTAAAAATTAAATATATAAAAAGATAAAAATATCTTTTGACATGCTGATTTTATCCATAATTAAGCAATGTTAAGATAAAGCAGTGGTATGTTATCATTAATGATAATGAAACGACAGCATATTTAAAGAGACTGCACTTTAGCTTGATTCCACCAGCAAAATAAGTATGAGATTGAGTTACACAGCATAAGGAAGTGGGTAAAGGGTGTGATGAGAAGATGTTTTATCAGTAAGATCCCCTCATGAATCCACCAAATCCTCTGGCAGTTGATGTTCCTGACTGGTGTTGGAAACTCCCACCACCCATTTCTGCCTAGCACTCCTGGGAATGAAGAGACACTAAGACCTTTTGCCACTATCACCCTTTTTTCTCACCCTGGGACAAAAGGAGATTAAAAAGAGAAAATTCAGTGAGTCAAATTCAGATGGCAATCAACCTGCCGGTTCCTGACCCCAGTTCTTCAACAATGTACTACAGACAATGGAGGAGAGAATTTGTTTTTAATTACCGAACGTAATCTATCCCATAAACACTGTAATGGTAGAGTACTGATGAGACTCTTACCTCAGATTGCCCCAGCCCCCCCTCCCCCCAAAGTGCATGGCAGTCTGTTCTCACTTTTGTAAAATGCTCTTTGTGGGGATGAATGAGACAAAACAAGGTAAGAAGGCCTGCAGCTTGTTTGAAAGGAGAATCACCATCCTGGAAGTTTCAGGAACTTCTATTCTCAGGGGTTTTTTTCCTGGGGGAAAAAAGATCACCAGGGCATATTGGGGAGTTCTGTGAACCATAGACATGTGAACCCTAGTTCACATGTCACAGAACTTCTGTGAACCATAGACGTGAACCATAGACATAGAAGAGAATTGCTCTTTCCAAAACCCAGGTGTGGCATCTGATTAACTACTGAGAAAAAATGGGGTGCTGGACAAAATGGCCCTTGCATCTGATCCAGCAGGATTGTCCTGATGTTTCACTCTAAAGTGGGGTGGACACACTTGAATGGTCAAAGCACCATTTTCCTCTTCACCCAACACTCAGCAGGCTGTACCTTACCATTACCCTGGTCTCTTGAGGTGATCTCCTGGGAACTGGAAGTTCCTTTCATGTGTTTGGAGGACTGGTTGTCACTTGTGGGGGAAGCACCAAAACAGTGGAGCCCCGACTTAGAGGCTCAACAAATGTTTTGCAGCATGGGCTTTTGTGGGTTGTATGTTTTATTGATACATGTTTCATACCATGAGTTTTTGTGAATTACTTAATCAGATGAATGCATTTAAGGTAGTGTGTTGATAACTTGGCCACAGTAATCTAGGTCCTCATGATGTCTAAACTTGATTACTGCAGTGCATTGTTTGTGAGGCTGCTTGCAGACTTCTTAGTAACTTAATTTGGTTCAAAATTCAGGAGTTTGGCTGTTGACTAACATGAGTTTTGCAAGCCATATTATTTTAGCTTTAAAGCACCTACTTTAGGTTTCTGTATATTTCTGAGTGCCAATCAACATGCTGATATTAGGCTGATGACAAACCATGTCAGGCTTTAATGTTTTCTTATGGATAATCTGTTCGCATATGAATTTGTGGTACACAGTGCTTATAAATGTTACTTTTTGAACCATAACTTTTCCCCCAGGCAGCATAGCCAATGGACTATAGTCCAAAAAAAGTAATGTTTCCAAACTGTCAGTATGTGTTTTGAGATCATCTAATGATCATCTGATGAGGCCATTGTTTGGGCTCCAGTGCCCATTAAGAGCTTAGAAAAGTTGCTGTTTTGGACAACATTCCATAGAATCTTACAGGATATTCTGGGAGCTGTGGTCAAAAAGTAACTTTTCCAAAGTCTCCTGAATCCTGACAGGGGAGCCATGACTTGACATCCTGTTCAGTGCCAGAAAAGTCTTTCTAGTATACAGGCATACTGAAACTACAGCAACATTCTGATATTGCAGACCTGCACAACTTAGCTGTAGGTAAAGGCCGAATTAAATAGGCTAAACTTCTTTGAGCTGCAGATATATTTCTAGCACCTCACTTTCCAAGTAAAGTTATAATAATGATATCATAATGTTTTTTATTTGCAAAATAGTTTAACCATTAATAATACTTTAATGATTAATTAACCATTAATTAATCGTTAAACTATTTTGCAAATAAAATAAAC
This sequence comes from Cyclura pinguis, assembly GCA_030412105.1. Lineage (NCBI taxonomy): Eukaryota > Metazoa > Chordata > Lepidosauria > Squamata > Iguanidae > Cyclura > Cyclura pinguis. Next base: position 42,340,431 of record CM059599.1, read on the forward strand.
TGTATTATAAGAAAGAGAAATTTCAATTATTACATTTATTACTTAAGAAACAAAATATTACTTTGGTAAGTTTGAACATATTTTTAAGGTTTTCTTACAGAAAGGTTTTCAACAGAAAGGATAGCAGGTTCAGAGTGATCCTGCTCACAAAAGATGGAAGTATTTTGTTGTTGTACTGTTATGTGTCTTTAAGATGACTCTAACTGAGTTTTCTTGGCAAGATTTCTTCAGAGGGCGTTTGCCAGTGTCTGCCTCTGAGGCTGAGAGAGTATGACTTGCCCATGGTCACCCGTGAGTTTCTATGGCTAAGCAGGGATTTGAACTCTGGCTACCTGGAGCCCAACATGTGAATCACTAGACCATAGGTAGAGAACTATGTTGGGAATAGGGGTCATTTTTGTCCACCATACTCACTTAAGGAGCTGCACAGGAGTGTTTTGGCACGCCTGAAGTGAGGCGATGTTACTTCAGCGGCTATTTTACCTGATTTTCAGGTTGATTTATTCATTAATCAACAAAGTTTGGAAGACATTGGCCAATTAGAGGAAACAATCTGCTGCATTTTCAGGTGTTTTTGGTAGCTTTGGGATCGTTTGCAGGCCAAAAAAAAAAAAAAACACCATTCAAAAACTGCCTCCTTTTTTTTTTTTTAAGTGTATCTGGGGGCTTTGGAGGGCTTCAGGAGCCACACTTAGGGCTGGATACAACTCTCTGTCTGTACTTTGCCCACTATACCATGTTAAGGAAATATTATTATTCGCCCCTCTTACCAGAGAGCTGAGGAAGAACAAACCAAAGACACGTGAGACCCATGGTTGCAGCACTCACGGATGAGTGCTAAAGCTGGGCTTCCTGCAAGGAGATGGTTGGGGAGCAGCTCTGCAGGAGGAGGCACGAGGACAGAGGAGTCCCAAGGGATGCGGACATGGGGCAGGGTGCGGGAGAGTTGCCCTGCCATCATCTAAGCTAGCCGACTCGCAGCCTGTGAGAGGGTGGAGTCCTGCTTCTCTCAGCCCCTAATTTGCCAGAGAGCCTCCTGAAGGGAAGATGCTTGGTGCCTGAGATCTTTCCCACCACCTTGCCCAGCTGTCCTAGAAAGGCTGGTCAAACCATGAGGCAGTGGCAGCCACTCTTTGGCACCACCGACTCATGCGGTCCCAGAATTCCCCGCTGCCCCTCTATTGCGCTATCCGAAGAGCGGATTGCCTAGGCCATCCTAGAGGGAGAGAAGAGGGGGGAGAATGGACCTCCGAACATGGGGGGCCAAAGGAGGCTTCGCTGGGGAGGGGAATGAGACTCCTCTTGTCCAACTTACTCTCCTCCTCCCTGCTGCGGGAGCAATCGCACCCAGGGTGGGTGGGAGAGGGGAGTGGGGGCGGCGATCTCATCCCCCTCACTCTCCTCCTCCCCGCTGCAGACCACTGGATGTGGGCCACAAGGAATACTTTCACAGGCCGCATCTTGTGCAGGCCTGTGGTAGTGATTCCATTCTGGGTAATGTATGGGTAGCTGTGTCCACATGCCAGATCAAACTTTAAGCTGGCTCATTTTATGGTTCTGGATAACTACAGCTAGTATAATGTGCCTAAAGGATTTCAGCCCTTTTCTGCAGTGACACCCTGTTTTTGGATTTCCATTACTAGAAATAATTAATTTCCACAAGCATTTTAATACATTATTTTTAAATCCTGCTGTTTCGATCTGGAATATTTAGCTGGATTGTTTTATCCACTACTATAGTGCTTATAGCCCCTGCCTGTTACTCTAAATGCACCAGATACCACCTGATCGTGGAAACTAAGCAGGGTCAGCCCTGGTTATTTCTTGGATGGGACACCACCAATGTGTACCAGGTACTGTAGGCTATGTTTCAGAGGGAGAAACTGGATATTGAAAATTTAGTGTGTTTTTCTCAATTCAGCCCCATCCACATATAGAGAGGAGAGAAAAAGATGGACTCTTGACAGTGCAAGATATAAAAGAAAACATGCACTGGTCATTGGATATTTTGAATGTGCTTGGTTGCTTCTTTTGGGAGACAAAAAGAATAAAAACAGCAACCTACTAAGGGGACTTTCCCTGAAGAGATCCCCTTTGCATCATGACATCTGAAAATGTTGCATCAGGTTCTCTTTCAATCTCTGTTTCTCAGAGATACACATTTCTCCTATGAATGGATTTTTGGCCCTTTCCACATGTGGAGGGGGAAACGGGGGAAAACGCGCCAAAACGGAGCTTACCGGCAGCTGGGTAAGTCCGTCGCCATGCGGAGCAGCGCGAACTCGCTGCTCCGCACTCCCCCGGTGTCCAAAATGGCGGCTTCCAGCTGGCGGAGGCTCTCCACCAACCGGAGAAGCCCGCCAGCCAGAAGCCCGCCCCTGGCAGATCTACAGGCACGCACTAGTGCACGCCTGCAAATCTGCACCGGAGCGCGGCGACGGGGCTGCGCACTCCGTGCTTTTTAAAAACGTCTGAAAAGAGGTTTTTAAAAAACACGCAGCGCCGCCAGTTCTGGTCGCTTCAGAGCGGATTGAGGTGCGGAACTACGAAAAGTAGTCCGTCCCAATCCACTCCACGGTGCAGACGACCTCCGTGGGAGGTTGCTCTGCACTGTTTTAATACCACGGTGTGGAAAAGGCCTTAGATTCCATTCTTCATCTCTGATTTCCAAAAGAAAGGGATCAATATTGCAGAGACGCACCCCTGATTTAGAAATATTTTTTTCTTGTCCCTTTCGTTCTATCATTTTTTTGCATATTTTGGAATTGCATAACCTTTTTACTTTAAGACTTAGTTTTGCTGGTTTTCTTCACCACTTCCTTTTGATTTGCTGTTCCCCTCTGTATGTGCATACTTTGAGAGAGCTTCTTTTCTCCAGAACAATGTGCCTGTTACATTATTAATAAAGTTATACACATACCTATTTAGAGTAAGGTCAGGTGAATTCAGTGGGACATAATCCTAGGTAAATGCATACAGGATTGTAGCCCAAATGAGACATTCTTAACTGTCACAAGAATGCATGGATTCTTTTATGACGGATGTGTTTTTTGTTTCTTTTATTCCATTTATCACATGGTATTAAGAGTATTGTACATTATTTTCTCCCACCAAGCGACATTTTTATCCCAACCAACAACTCTGTGAAGTAGGTTAAGCTTGGAGGCTACAATTGGCTCACAGTAAGTGTTATTACTACTCCGGCTGAGATCTTATTGAATGCTTGCATAATATAATCCTTCACTGGTGTAACTCTGAAAAATTGCAAAAAGAACTGAGACAGCCAGGCTGGTCGGGAGACGAACAGCAGTTTTTGCATGCCATTGGGCAGCATCATGGACTGTTGTGCTATCTGGGAGAACCTTGCAGGTATCTCTTTACTTTAATGTGTAAAATGCCCAACCTCTTGCAAAAACTTGCTGTTAAGCAAGCAGAAAGACCCAATAGGATTCCCACCTAAATTTGCATCTATACATGTATATTATCATATACAAATTTAAACAAAGATGTGTCTCCTGCTGTTCTTTTCTTAATAATGTGTTGCACTTTTTTTTTTGAAAGGTTGATGTATAAATGTCCACCTAACCTCAGTTGTAAACCAAGGAGTTTTTAAAATGAAAGATGTTGATAAAATGGATGTAATCATACTATCTCCAGTTCCATCCATAGATATGGGAAATAAACTAAAATTAAAAGCTTTTCTTGATTATGATATAGCACCACTCATGCCATTTTGGTAGCTGAAGCTGAGTACAAGATGTGACATCTTCTAATTCATTGAGGAGTGACAGTTGAACCAATGCTAGTTATAGCACAGCATCTACCATTTTACCTGAAGTTAGTAGTGTAGTTTAGTGGGGAAGCCAAGTAATATAGATGGCTCTGGCCTCCAGCAAATCTCTTCTGCCCCCTGGCATTTGCCGCCTGGCCTCGCTTTGCCAAATATTAGGGCCAAATGGTATTGTACGATGCCTCAGCGTGAGAGTGTTCATACTTACTGGCGCTAAAGAACGTCTCTGCCACTATCTGACAGGGTGTTCTCTAACCTGGTGATCACAGAATGACAGCCAAATATGAGAGAGAAATTGGGTAAGAGGACACAAGGAACTCCATTTGCAGTTGTTTATCCAATGCAGGGTGTTTTTATTAGCACGCTGCATGAGAAGAAGCAGTGAGATTCCCTCAGAATGCTTTCAGTCACACAGTGTGGGAAGAGAAACTCTACCTCTTTGTTTCTTATGTGCTTGGCCCGTGACTTTTTTATTTAATTTAATTTAGTTTTAGTGGAAATGTTCTGACATTCTGTCCCCATTAAGAATGAAGAAAACCTTTTGGCATACCAGAAATTTCTTTAGGATGGAAATTCCATTTTTGAAACAAATCTCAAGGTGTGTGTGGTGTGCTTAGTGGATGGATGAGGGGAGGCCTAGCCAAAGGATGGATGTACTCTGATAGAAGCAATAAATGGTGCTGTTTTGATAGTTGCATACTGAATGAATTCAGCAGCTGTTTAAGTTTCCAGCTGCTGACCCAGTAGTTGCACAGAATATCATGCCTGACCTTGAGTTAACCAAGATCCCTGGAGCCTGTGCCTGAAATATTAACTTTTCATCCACTTGAGGGAAGGGGGAGGGTGTTCCTTTTTTGTGAACGTATTCCTTTGGCCTTCCTTGGGGCCTATTACGCTTTGCCTTCCCCCACTTTCACTTGTTGTATAATGTTTTCTTTTTCTGCCTCCACTGCTGTGGTCACCATCTTTCTTTACAAAGGACACATAGTTCTTCTTGTCAAATCAGCAGTGTTCTGTTCATAATTCTTGTAGTGCTGGGGAACATGCAGAAAGGAGGTATTTGGGCAGCTTTTACAAAATGTGCATTGAATTGATTGGTTTGAAAGGTCTAAATGCAACTTGAGGTGGCCTTGGAGATTTATAGATAAATCGTGAAAAGAGGCCATTGAGGATTTATTTTTATTTATTAATTCTTTACTCAATGGGCTTCTGAAGTTTTTAGAAGGTGGGTTTCTTAGAATGTTTCTAATAATCATCTTATCACTGAAGGATAGAATTTCTATTCATGTATAATCAGATCCTGTCTGATCTTGGACTCTAAGCAGTGTCAGCCCAGGTTAACACTTGGATGGGAGACCACCAATGAATACCAGGTAGTGTAGACTATATTTCAGAGGAGGGAACTGGCAAACCACCTCTGAGTATTCCTTGCGTAAGAAAGCCCTATGAAATTCATGGATTTGCTATAAGATGGCAGATGAAAGTATCTGCACGCACACACACAAAATCACACCAGTCATGTGACAGAGATACTTTTAGATGTGTCCGTTTTAATTTTTTTAAGCTGCGTTGAGTTCCAGGGTTTGGGAAAATATGGACTATAAATAAAAATAAGAAAAGTAACAGCGATAAATCTTAGACAAGGAAGCTCTTGCCTTTTGTTCAGTGCATTGGTTCAGGCATAATGTTAAACTGGGGCAGGCAAAGTGAACTGCAGGAGGCATCCCAGTTCTCCCCCAAGATGATCTCAAAATCCCCCCCACCCCTGAAAAAATGGTTCTAAGAATGTCAAATCATGCCTCTGAAAGCACAATTTGCCTACTAAAAGTAATTTTACTCCATGACGTGTTTGCCAAGAAAAGGAAAAGAAAAAAGTCTTTTAGTAAAACAAGCAAGCAAACAAACAAACAAACTGGAAGTGTCCGGCCTTTTGGGGACTTAAATGGCGAAGGGTATCAGAGGAGAACGTGGCCTACGAAAGTCCAGAGGAGGGCAGAAATGTTCCCTGGACCCTGAAAAGTCCTGAAACTGTGACCCTGTGAAATCTGTCTCTACTATCCTACTGTATCTTTTTAGAATAATTTATTCAATTAAAAAAATCTTACTCTATTTGCCCTTACCATGGAAAAAATATGTTCTCTCTAGTGCCCTTTTCGCATGGCATTTTTAAAGCGTATTAGGCACGCTCCCTCCCCCCCTTCACGAGCCGCCATACCGCATGATGTTCTGGCGAACCAGGTGCTATCATGGCCACGGATAGTGCTGATAGCGTGTTTTCTTATTTTCGCCTAAAAGGCGAAAATAACGTCCCTTTCACGCATTGGTCGCGCAACCAGAGGGCCTGCGGAGCCGTCGTCCGATGTGCTTCCGGGAAGGACCCGGGAGTGGGCGGGGTGTGGGCAGTCCCTGCTGCCTGTCCGTCACGCAGCAACTCCCAGGGGATGCTCCGCCCAGCAGCAGGCCGGCCGCTGCCCCCATCGCAGTAGGAACACTGCACGACACGTTGCCGCGAGAGGCCACCCTGGGGCTGCATCGCCGCTCACACTCGAGATGGCAGCAGCCACCGGGGTCCAGCCAACTGTGTTTTGTTTTTTTAAAAAACCCGGCGCTATCGTTAGCACGTTACCAACGTAGTATGAAACAGCCAGTTGGCAGGATCTATCGTGCTAACGTTAGCACGATAGCCAGCAAAAAAAAGAGAAAGAAACACCACTGCCCAATCAGGGGAGGTGGGGCAGGGACAGGGCGGGACCTAGGTGTGGCCTAGGACGCTGACATGTGGACAAGCCACCAGGCGGGGACTGGTGCTCTCTCGCCAATGCCCTGCTGTATGCGGACTGCAAGGGGGTCTCTACTGAGCCTCTTGCGATATTAGCAATATCGTGAGGGCTCTGGTTCATCGTGCTATCAAGGTAAGGTGCGGAAAGGGCTTAGGAGTCTCTAAGTTTTCCAGTGTGATTCTGTGGTCCACTTCTGCTGAAAGCACACCATAAAGTTGCACTGGAGGATCTAGAGGTTCCTTTAGAGGACAATTCTCTAACCTTGCTAGATCCTCCAGCGTGACTCTTTGGCCTACTTTTTCTGGAACTGGACCATAGAATTGTGCTGGAGGACCTAGAGATTCCTAGAGAAGTGTTCTCAGGTAAAAAAAAAAGTGTTTGTGATTTTGATTTGTGTCTTTTCCACTTTCACAGGGGTTTTGCACCCCTAACTCCCACAAAAGTGGATGGCTCACAGTAGGATATGACCAAAGTTCAGAAAGTGTGGGAGGGGAGCAGTCATGAAAACACAAAAACAACTGGACTTTTAAAAAAGTCATCTTTTACTTACTATGAGAGTCTTTTCTTTTTTTTGGTCCAAGTAAGTGCAAGGGCTTTCAGAAGACCTCCAGAATTCCTGACAAATTTTTCCATTAGAATAATAGAATCTTAGAGTTGGAACAAACCACAAGGGCTATCTTCACCAACCCTCTACCATGCAGGAATATACAACTCAAGCACTCCTGAGAAATGCCTATCTAGTCTCTGGTTAAAGACCTCCAAAGATGGAGAGTTGACCACCCAGGCAATCTATTCCTCTGTCCAACATTCTTACAGTAAGAAAAGTTCTTCCTGATTTTTAGATGGAGTTGCTTTTCTCTTGTAATTTAAACCCATTGGTTCAAATTCTAGTCACAAAAGCAGCAGAAAACAAGCTCACTTTGTCTTCTACATATACAGATATTTACAGATAGCAACCATGGCTCTTTTCAGCCTTCTCCTTTTCATGCTAAACATATTCAGCAACTTAAGTTGTTCCTCATTAGACTTGGTTTCCAGACCTTTGATCATCTCTGTTGCCATTTTCTGGACACATTCCAGCTTGTCGATATTCTTCTTGAACTGTGATGCCAAGATGAGGGCACAGAATTGTTAGCATGTGGCCAGTCTGCTTTTAAAAGACGTGTTTTAGTCCCTCTGCCACTGGTGTGTCCTTTCTTGGGACAGCACAACCTCAAAGTTTGTGTGAGTAACTGCATTTGAAGCATGCCATGCAAAAGCTGCTGTTCCCATCAGAAGTCATCAGCTTGAAAACAAGCCTTTTCTCCAAGATGGTATATTTGAATGTAGAGTTCAATTTTCTTGTGATGGGATTTCCAAAATAAGTAACTTCCAACAATAAGTTGGCCTATTCCCCATCAGACTATACCACCTGAGCAAATGAATGTTTGAATTTGGCTCAGACAGTAGCTGGCTTAATAGACTTTATTGATTGGCTTTTGCATTTCAGAGACTGTCTTGATGTCTGGGGTTGTCAAAGGCATCAGAATACCCCAAATGTTCAGTCAGCATAAATGTGATGAACTTCCACTTCATGCTAGCTGTCATGTCCTTGACCTGAGAAACTGAACAGATACCTCATCTCTTGCAGTTTGAGGAGTTTCCTCATTACTGATCTGTTCTCTTCCAGCTCACATTTCTTTTATCACATCATTCAGTGAAAACCTGAAGCAGCACTGTGACTTTCCATTATCTTTGGGATAGAGCTTGTAAAAATGACTCTTTTGGACTCCCAGAATACCCTAGGTAGCATAGCCATGTTGGGAACTATTCTACCTATTGCATTGGCTGGTACAAAGTGAATTTTTGAATCTATGGATTCTTTTGTACAGAAACATCTTGAACTGTGGGTAGTCTTTAAAAACTCTCACAGTGGGAAGAAAATTGCTAAAATTACTCACTGCTTCTCTCAAGAATGAAATTAGTGAAGATCTAAATCCAAGTATACAGCATAGATAGCAAACCAATTTGCTATCTTATCTATCCATTTGTTTTTGGTTTTAGTCTGATGTGTCCTTTTGGCCCTTTGAACCAAATACTGGGGCTCGCCTCTTCTGCCTTTCCATGTCAGTAACCACTTGGTCATGGGCATCAGCGTAGCAAGTCTCTGTTCTGCTTCTTTGGGCATTCTAGGTTTCCTCAGTCTACTGAATGCCAGTGTTTCACATTAATTCTCTCCAGATGTAGGTGAATTAGCCAGCATTTTTCCAGGTCCAGAACATAAAACACACTCACACATTTCTATTTGCCACTGAGGGTTGGTATGGGAGAGAACAAGTCAAGGGATTTCTGAAGTGTACTTCATTGTAAATATTCATGATGCATAACATGAATTTCATGATAACATTACATGGACTTTTTAGGTCACTGAAATCTGGTCACTTTATTTTATTTTATTTTTTTTAAAAAAACAGCATAGTTCAGTTTTCTTACCTGTGGTATAATCCCATGTTTCACAGTTTTACTGACCTGAAAGATGCTCCTTATTTCCTCTCCTCCATATATGTCCTTAGGCAGTTTCATCCTCACAAACTGTTCTTCAGAGAATGTTAATGGCTTGCATAACATTTAGCCGCCAACACACACAAGACAAGATTACTTTCAAATGTATTACTTTCAACAATCAAAAGGCGGTTTATTTGATTGGTGTGCTGTGGGAGGGGGGTTTCCTTCCCTCCCTAGATGAATACTGAGGGAAGGTTGGAAGATGTACACCCCTAGCCATGCTGTCATCAGCAGGGACTGACCAGGAGTATAGGAGGAACCAAAACAAGGAAACCAGTTGGAAAATTTACCCCGTTCATCTCAGATACTCCTGGGGCTTTCTCTCCTCCTACCCTGGGTGCAAAACAGCTTGGTTGGGCCTGCAAAAGAACCCTCAAAGGACTGGGATAGGAGGAGTATCATTTGGACCTTCAGAAAATGTGGCCAGTACAGTAACGAGTCAGGTCAAATTCCAGGACTTTTGCTCAGTTTGGATGAGCCTTAGTTTCATACAGCATAAAATCATAGAGTCATAGAATCTATGGATCATAGGATCATAGATAAAATCATAGAATCATAGAGTTGGAAAGAGCAATATCCATTGCTCCTTGTCCTAGTCCCTGGAGCAGTGGAAACAAGCCCGCTCCCTCCTCGACATGACATCCCTTCAAATATTTAAACAGGGCTATCATGTCCCCTCTTAACCTTCTCTTCTTCAGACTAAACATACCCAGCTCCCTAAACCGCTCCTCATAGGGTGTGGTGGAAGACTCTGTCAGGAGGGTAGAGGGTAGGTACACCAGACTCCAGTTCTGTATTTCCAATCAGCATCTGATGCCATCACACATTAATGTGCATTTTGCAAAAATAGGGGTGCGGGGTAGAGAGACTCCTTGTTTATCTTGAAGTCTGCCACCCATGGAGATATATGACATGGGGTAGCCCAGTGCTTATTTTGGGGTACAAGGGAATATAATTATAGGTCCTTATTCAATTGACCGAGCTCTGCATAGAACTTTTGTACAAAATAAGGAAATGATAGGAACTGGGAACCAGCTTCAGCATTGGTGTAAGAAAGAATCTGGACTTTTTAAAAAAAAAACTGTATTTTTTTACACATTCTTTTCTTTTTATTTTGATTGATGGAAAATGAATTATGTTAAAAAAGAGATCAGTTTTGTATGCAGACACACTGATACAGGGCACTGTAGAAATGGGATGGAGGGCTCATATTGGGCTAAATCAGGAGTTGACAAAATATTGCTCTTCAGATATTCAGTTCCCATCCATTCAAAGCAACAAAGCCAATGGTGAGAAATGCTAGGACATACAATCCAATAACATCTGGAGGGCTACACTTTGCGCACCTTTGGGCTATATCCAATATCAGTCCTACCTAGATAGACTCAGTGAGTCTTAAATTGGTTGTAACTAACAAGTTCTATTCATTTAAGTGGATCACTCTAAGCAGGACTAATGCTGGATTTAGCTCATTGCCAGGAAAAGAGGCAGCCTTGGGGTGGGTGAGTTTGATATTTGGCTTAGGCATTGCACTGCAGGTTATGCTGAATTGAGATGTTTGTTGAATGAAGTCAGCAGTGACCTAGATTGAAAAACAAATAGTAACTGCAATTCTGTAAACATATTAAGTGGTAACTGGGGTTGACCATGCAGCAAAATACAACAAAATTGAACACTCGCAAAACAAAAAGTGATATCTTTTTGGAACTAACTTAAAAGCACAAAATATGTCATGCAAGCTTTCAAAGCTCTACTGGCATCTTCATCAGGCAAAAGATGTTAAAAAATCATGCAAGAGAAGAAAAGAGGCAATGTTAGAGTCATAGGCCTACATTTTGTATCATTTTGTTTCTGTTGTAGTTAAGTAGGTATGACAGTTCAGGCTTGATTTGCTCAAGACCCATTTAATCACATTTCACAGATGAAAACTGAGACACGCATAGTCAAGCAACATCATAGTGTGGTCAAGTTATTAATGAGGAAGAACACATAAGCTAGGAGAGGCAGCAGCAGTTTGCTTTTGCCTGAGCCTACTGTAAAGAACAAGATTCCATCTCTCCTCTGCCCTCTGCTGAATTACTAATTGAATGCAAACCACTTTTGCAGTTTGAACTCACTTTGCAGCAACTGAGATAAGCTGAGGTCAAAGGAGGAAAGTGGAAGGAAGAGCAAGAAACTGGGACATTTTAAAAGTGATTGAAAAAGTAGGACAACCAAGGTTTGTCTCTGCCAAATCTGGATAATTGGAGCAGATGAAGGATTCACATCAGTTAGCTTTAAGCCCCCCCCCCCGAATGAAATGTCCAGTTTGATGTCATTCATCCTAGATAAAAATCAGCAGAATATGTCTTTACACACTACAAATTACCTATAACTCGAGAAGTAGAGAGGCTCATCCCATAGTAATGGGGCAGGCCCTTCCTCTGCCTTGCTAGAAGGCTGCTACAAGTGCTGAGAATACTACAAACATTACAAGCACATTAAAAATGCCGTAGATTAATTGGAGGCCCTTAAAGTGCTGCTCACCCAGAGTTGTGTTTCTTTGAGGGACAGCCCTGTCCAAGGAACCAGGGTTTTGAAAAATAATAATTGGGATACATTTAAGCCCATCAAGTTCTCTGGCTCTCGCTCTTTTTTTTTTTTTTTTTTTTGTAACTCTCAAAGGTACAAATTTCCAAAAAGAACATTTCAACATTCCTGGACATACAGTCTCTGGTTTACAAGTAGCAGTTCTTTAAAAAAAATCAAAGGAAGATTGGAAAAAGAAACAGGCTGAATTGGGATGTATTCACAAATACCACCTCATTAGCAGAGCTATGAAGAGAGATAATGGTTTCTTGGCACACTATTTAACTAAAGAATTGTCCTCAGAGGAGTTTCTTACTTCAGGGAAACTGTATTTTGGGGAGCAGATTTATTGCTTTCACACCCTCTATACTAAAGACCAGCTACTTGAAAAACCTGTATCATCTTATACAACTTTTTGAAGAGAGAGTCACAATTTACCTCTTTTTGTATCCTGTTACCTTCTGATCCCATTCCCACAACTATGTAAATGGACTTAAGTTTGATGTGGTACTTAGAATTCTCTGCTGGTGAGCTCTTGTGCACTAATCAGCTTTGTTCAGACATCATCTGAAGTACTGTGTCCAGTTCTGGGCACCACAGTTCAGGAAGGTTATTGACAAGCTGGAATGTGTCCAAAGGAGGGTGACCAAGATGATAAAAGTTCTGGAAACTAAGCCCTATGAAGAGATGAATATGTTTAGCTTGGAGAAGAGAGGACTTAGACTGGATATCATAGTCATATTTAAATATTTGAAGGAATTTCATGTGGAAGATGGGGGAAGCTTATTTTCTTCTGTTCCAGAGACTAGGACGTGAACCAGTATAATTTGTTTCCAATCGCAATAAAAAATAATTCTGCTTGAATCTTAACAAGAACTTCCTGATGGTAAGAAATGTTGTGAAGTGGAATGCTAAAGAGGGTGATGAGTGCCTTTTTTGGAGATCTTTAAGCAGAAGTTGGATGGCCATCTGTTAGGGCATGCTTTAAGTGTGGGGCACAGAGTGGTTCATCTAGATGGCCCTTGCAGTCCCTTCCAACTCTATAATTCTGTGTTCCCTCCTGAACCACAGCAAAGAACACTAAGTTCCTCATCAAACTATAAATCCCAGGAATCTAGAGAACAGAACCAGGGCAAATAAAGTGGTGTAGTGTGTGATGCTGATACAAACCTGGCATGAACTTTTGAGTGTGCTTCACATTTCCCCTGCAGCGAAGAGGAAGTGAGGCCAGTTGTCTCTCAACTGGTGCTTCCAGGAGCTGGGTGAAAAATCTCCTCAGTAGCACTTGAAGTGGGAACCTGCTGATGTCAAGGATCATAGCTACACCCCTGGTGACTTCTAGCCTGCAGAAGGCTGTGGGGATGGAGGATCCAGCTCCCCTCATTTGATTCAGCTCCCTTATTTCTGTCTGAAGAAAGAAGAGGGACCATTTTGTGGCATCCATTTACAACTGCCATCTAGCTCAGTTTCGTTACCACTGTCCCATCTGTAAAAGAGTGTTATGCAATCTGGAAGGTTAAGTCATTTCCAGACAGAGGCTATAGAAAAAAAATTCCTTGATTTGAAAGCATCCGCCTGTGTTTCATCTTGCTTGATTTTATCTACGCGATAAGAGTTTAGAAAAAAAAACACAAAACTTTAAGACAGATCAGATTTTTAAATCTTTTTTCAATATGCTTATGGGTTAATCTCAGCCAGGGCATCTCTCCAGGTTTACAGTATTTTAAATTGGTCAGTTTTAGGACTCACAAGACTGTCTGGGTTTCAGAACAATATGTGAAAGCCAAATGGGTCAGGAAAATAGTACACTTTCAAAAAATGTCTAGCCAGGTTTTGTTGGAGAAAAACAATTGCACTGGTAAATTTAGAAATTTGTTATTTTGTAGTCCTTGTTGGTCTTGTTTTAAACCTACCCCTTGTTCATTTGAAAAATTTTGAAAAAAATGATCCCTCTTTTACATATTGTGAGGAAACTTAAATTAGGCCACCCAAAAGAAAAATCTTTCTAGCAAAGTAGAGATACAAACCAAAACAAGCTCTCACATACTAAAATTTCAATGAAAACATGGTGGCCCATAGTAACTTTTGTACTGCTCTATTCTTTGAAAACCAGGGTACTAGAATATGGACACTTTCATGTCCTGTTTTTTCTGATTGGCAGGGCCTTTTTCCAGTGTGAATTCCTAAGATCGTCTTAACTGGCTATTTGAGGGTGAACCTGAGTCCAGTGGCAGCTGGTGGGATCTGTGTCAGCAGGATGGCAAGTCTGATCTGAGCTGCTGTCCAAGCTTTTTTTTTTTTTTTAAAGCTATCCAATCTGCTGAACTTAGTTGGTTGGCACACTTCAGGACTTTGTAGAGTACCTTTAAAGTTCAGACTAAAGTCTGGAGCAGATTCACCCTGTTGATGTGGAAATTACCAGCAATCTCTACCTATGCATTGTACCTAGGGAAGCTTCTTTCATCCAGACATTCTTTCATCCAGTGTCAACTCTGCCACTCAGCTTTGGTCAGTCTCTTTAAAACTCTGGATGCTATGTCAGGGATTCCCTCACATCCCTTCACATGTTGATGAACTACTATATCCATTATCCCTCACCACTGGCCAAGTGTTGGGAGAAGCTAGGAATTGCAGGCTCACAACCAAAGCTTGGAAACATTATTTGGGGGCAAGGCTACAGTACCTTAATCTCCCAGCAGCATGGTCACTGTGTGATAGCAATCTGCTGGTTATTATTTTGATATCTTTTGATTGCAACAATTATACCTCGCTTCTTACATATACACACATGCGTGCTCTCTCCCCACCCTTTTTCTCTCTCTTATTTATCTGAATTTTATTTCTTTTTAAATTCAATTCAGTTTTGCCTTGGGTGCTATACCTTCCGCTCCATGGAATCTCAATTCTAGCAGGTTCATGGCTTGGGATGCACATTTTATTGGGCTGTAAAATTCATATGATGGGTCGTATTACTGGCCACCTTGCTTCCCATATTGGGAAAAAGGCAGGATGGAAATAACATAAAATTGTATGCTGTATCTCCCCTTCCATGGAATCTCAGTTCTAGGTCAGGTTTGTGGCTTGGGGTGCTCTTAAACCCAGCACTGCTCCTAGAAAACCAGGTTGATGTGGTGGCCAGGAGTGCCACTGCCCAGCTGCATTCTTTCCTGGGGAAGGCAGATGTGGCCATAGTGGTTCCTACTTTACTTAGCCCCTGCCTGGAATATTATAATATGTGATTATAATTACATGTGATTGCCCTTAAAAAGCATTCAGAAGCTGCAGCTAATGCAAAATGCAGCAGTCAGACTGGTATAAGGTATGCATTTTAGAGACCATGTAACACCAGTCTTGTAAGGACTGTGTTGGCTTCCTGTTTGCTTCCAAGCTCAATTCAAGGTGTTGGTGTTGACCTTCAAAGCCCTAAATGGCTTGGGACCAGGATATCTGAAAGACTGCCTCCTCCTGTATGAGCCTGCAAGAAATCTGAGACCTTCAGATGAGACCCTATTGCATATCCCCACACCTTGTGAAGTTCAGGTTGATGAGTACATGTAACAGGGCTTTCTCTGTAGGAGCACCCTCACTGTGGAACTCCCTACCCAAAGAAGTTAGGGTTGCTCCATCTCTTTTATGCTTCTGACAGGCATCCAAAATAGTGCTGTTCCATGTAGCATGTTTGAAAATGCTCTGTTTAAACTGTTTTAAAATTGGATTTTAGCACTGTTTTTAGATTGTTTTTAAATAGTATTTTAATGTCTTCTATAAAAATTTAATCTTTGTATTGTTTTAACTGTTTTTATTTGCTCCTTACCCTCAGGAGCACTTGTTGACTGGGAAGCAATACAGAAATACCTTAAATAAATAATAATAAACAATATGCTTATTGACATAAAGGGTTGTAGGTGTTGTTTTTTTTTTTGAAGTTTGAGGGTAGTGGACAAAGCCAGTATTATTAACCATTTTGCTTCCCATACTGGGAAGCAGGCAGGATGGAAATAACCTAAAATAAAATAAATAGATGTGTGACCATAACTGCAAACATCCAGGATTCAATTTTTGGGGTATAGTTTGCATTGCAGAGGTTCAGCAACCAGTGTAACCTTCTAACTGATGGGAGGCTGGAAATAAGTACCTTGCAAGTAAGAATATTTGGTCAAATTGACGTCTTTGACTACTAATCCACAAATTATGAGCAGCAACCATTTTTAAAAAAAATTAGTCAGCTATGAAGGTCAATCCTATCATAATGTTGTATAAAAATAAATTCATGGGCAGAGAGACCCATTTCATTACGCTGAATTAATCTATACAGTTGGCCCTTCACATTTGCAGGTTTGACTTTCATGGATGTGATTATTTATACATTTCAGCAAGTCCTCCCCCCTCACTTCATGGGCTCCTTTTCTGGGGGAAAATTCCCTCTTGGCAGCTCCAGTCAAGCTACTCAGCCCTTTAAAAACCAACTTCAGGTCCTCTTCCACCTCCACCAGCCACTACCAGGCCGGCTAAGGATGACTCCCAGCCTGATTTCTCTGCACCACAAATCTCCCGATGTTCCCCCATACCCAAGGAAGGAGATGGGTGTGAGAGAGGAAGCATAGTACCACCATGCCAACCCATCCCCTTTCCCTCTCCTTTCCCTGACCAGGTTTAGACCCTGGGTGCCCAATCTCTCCATCAAGGCTCAGCTTCCTTTCCACAGACACATACAAACACTTTGATATTTGCGATTTTCCCACTTTTGTGGAGGTCCTGAATCCCTGTGCAGTACCACAATGAGTCAATAGGTGACAGACATGGAATAAGAAGGATCTCCTCAAGAACAAATTTATCTAGTGGAGGATAGTAGCAGCAGGGCCTTCTCTCCCACACAGGCTTGTATAATGGCAATGGCAACAGTAGCACTGCAATGACCACTGGGCAATTAGATCTTACATTTCCCAAAATGTTGTTTAAGGAAGGCAACATGCTAGGTGCTGAGTTCCTTCAGTTTCCAGAAAGCTTATGATGGTCTTGAAGACTTTGAGATGCAAGTTTAATATTTTGAGGAGTAAGCCCTTCAAATGCTTGGCCTTTGGCCTTCCAAATGCTTAATAAGCTTGGTTTTAGTAAGGAGCTGTAGCAAAGCTGGACAACTTCAGTGTGTTGGGGCAATTTTGACTTCTTCGATCCCACTATGGGTCACTCATTTTGCTGGCACTTATTATCCAACAGTGGAAATAGGGGATAGAATTTGTTGCTTTTTTAAAAAAAAAGGGAGCTTTTCTATAAGGCAAGCTATCAAGGGTTCTTCCATTTTGCTAATTTTAACTTTACTTGTGCTGTAGAGGGAAACAATTTGCATGATGTGCTGGGCGTTGCGAAAGTGTAGTGAGTAAACTGTGCGTCATCCCACTGTCCTTGGCTTGGTTAATCTTCACTGATTTACAATGTGAATTTATAATGCCCCTGTAACAAAGCAATTGGGTAGGTCAATTAGAAAAATAAGACTACCAACAAAAATAAAATATTAAGTGTATATCATTTGCATTAAAACAAGTCTAAGGCAAGATGCAAAACCAGGTTTAAAAACAAATAAAAAACTGAGGATAAAACAGAGCTAAAATTTTGTTTTTCAAAAACTCACAGTGGATTATGAAAACTTGGGGAAAAAATGGTCTTTGCCTATCCCACCAAAAAGACAAGAGTAGATGCTAGATCAGTCTCCCAGGGGAGGTTTTCTCCAAATGGGTTTGCATTAGCAAAATGATCCTTTCATTTGTATCCACGTGCTGCACTTCACCTCAGAGTGCACTTGAAAAAGGCACTCTCCCTGCTGTTTTCAGGGCCTGTGTAGGTACATATGGGAAGAAATGATCATTCAAGTGACATGGCCTCAAACTGATCTTCTGTGTCAAGGGAATCAAAATTTGTTCTTTTTTCCCCTGAAAATGTCTTAGACAAAAGCTGAAATAGTTTGTGCCTAGAGGAGTTTGTACACAGTCTTAAGATCACCATGGAAAGACACTTTCTTATTTTCTTTGGGATGCGACCTCTTTTTCTTTGGTAAACACAGGGATTGCTTTTGCAGCCAAAGGGTCAGTGTCTTTATCTGAAGTGTGTGCAGCTGGTTGAATACAGTCTGGCACCAAGCAACCATGTCTGTGCAGTTGGATGCCAAGAAGAGAATCTGCCTGGATGCCTTGCATTCCAAACCTGTTTCCTTGCAAGTGTAATATTTACCAGGTTTCACTTTAACTGGAAATGAAGAAAAAAAGAGAGAGGTACAAATGGGATGTGGGGCAAGGAAAAGAAAAAGGAACAGAAACATTGGATCTATCTCTAGAAATGTGCAGTGCTTTTGTTAAATTGGCACAGCGTTATTTTCTTTAGTTATGCAACACTGACTCCCCATTCACAGACTCCAGCTGCCAATCCCTCATGTCAAGGGAGACCGTTCAAACAGAAAATGATTATTTGTCTGTGTTTAGATGGGGTTACACTCCCTCTGAAGATGCAGGTTCACACCCTGGGGGTGATCTTGGATTCAGCTGCTGAGCCTGGAAGCCCAGTTAGTGAATTTGCACAGTTAAGGCTTGTGCACCAGGTGCACCCATTTCTTGAGATGTCATATCTGCCGATGGTGATGCATGCCTTGGTTCCATCGCGTTTGGATTACTGTAATGCACTCTAGATGGGGCTGCCTTTGAAGAATGTTCAGAAACTTCAACTGGTACAAAGAGCAGCAGCCAGATTGTTAATTGGAGCTGGCTACAGGGATTACACAACCGCGCTGTTGTAACAGCTTCACTGGCTGCCGGTCTGTTTTCAGGCACAATTCAAAGTGCTGGTGATGACCTTTAAAGCCCTACAAAGCTCAGGTCTGGGTTACATTTTCACTCCAACTTTCCTCTAGAACAGGAGTGGGAATCATGCAGTCTCCCGGGTTTTGTTGAACTCTCAGCATACCTCACCATTGGCTGTGTTGGCTAGGGCTACTGGTAACTGCAGCCCAACAACATCTGGAGGGCTGCATGATTCCCACTCCTACACTAGTAAAAGAAAAAGCACTTAGATGACAACCAAATGTCATTAAAAACAAATTATAGATTAAAAGTTAAAAACATAATAAACACAACCCTCAAAATTATCACAATAATTCGTAAATATTACAATTGTTTACAAGATGAGTTTGAATGTGATATGCAGCAAGGGTAAGATGTAATGTCATGTAATACATATCCCCCCCCCCCCGCTCCCAAATACAAGATACCCCAGAGTTAAAAATGGGGAGATTAGGTTTTGGGTCATCACTGGAAATACAGTTGGAATGGTTACATTTTTTTACTATACTATCCAAAACCCCACACTGGCTGGGGGATTTTGGGAAGCTATAGTTTGTGTATAGTGTATTATGTTTAGTGTATAGTTTTTGTATACAGTCAACCCTCGGTGTGTGGGTTTGACTTTCATGGATTTGATTATTTGCAAGTTTCTCTGACCTCTGCCTTCCCATCTCAGAAGCTTCTTTTTCCGGAAACCTTCCTTCTCAATGGCTGCGATCAGGGCGTGCAGCCCATTAAAAACCCAGCTCTGGTCCTCTTCCTCCTCTACCAGCTGACCGACCAGCTAAGGATGGCTCACAGCCTGCTTGCTCTGCACTCTTCCCACAGTCACACAGAAACATTTTGATATTTGCAGTTTTTCCACTTTTGCAAGAGTCCTGTGCCCCTAACTCTAGCAAACGTGGAGGGGCAACTGTGGTTTGCCAGCATGGTATAGATTCTAGAGACCAGGGTTCAATCTCCTGTTTGGCCATGTAAAGCCATAGGGTGTCCTTGGGTGAGTCATACACTCTCAGCCTCAGATGGCAGGTCCGCTTTATCCATTAGGCAGTTTAGGCACAGTACCTAGGGCCTACAAAAATTTTAGGGCCTATGAAAACAGGATTAACAAAAAATTTAGGGCCTGTGAGGTTGGGAGTCATGTACAAGAATGCCTAGGGCCTGTGAAAACCTTAATGCTTCCCTGCCTGATAGGTTTGCCTTAGGGTTACCGTAAGTTAGAAACAGCTTGTTGTTTGAAGGCAAACAACAATAGTCCAAAAAAGTAACTTTTCCAAGCTATGACACAAACACTTGCATTCGAGAACAGGTTCAACAAATGAGATGAGTATCTGGCAATTCATAAAGTATACAGCTTTGGGAAGAACGAGCAGGGGTTTGCAAAATCACCTTTGTGTTTTGTAACCGAACAGATGATAGTTTCAAACACTGCTCAATAAATGATCATATTGCGGGAAACTAGAGTTCAACTGCAGTTAGCTCAGGAAAGGTCTCTTTGGCCATTTCCGCAAGAGGCGAGGGAATCGGTCCGTGCCGTTACTCACCGGATCTTCTGGCTCCTCGGTCCGGTCCAGGGTGAATCGGAGCAGTGTGTGGTCTAGATCCGCACTGCTCCAGCTTCCAAAATGGCGGCTTCTGGTTGGTCATGGGTCCTGACCAACCGCTGAAGCTCGCCACGCCTAAAGCCCGCCCCTCAGATCACAGGCTCGCATTGGTGCGAGCCTGCGAATCTGCACAAGGGAGCACTTTGAAAGACCTGATTTTTCCGGTCTTTCAAAAACACGCTGGAGGACCACTTGGGGTCGTTTCGGAGCAGACTGAGGTGCGGATCTCCGGTAAGTAGTCCGAACCCAGTCCGCTCCAAGGTGCAGATGTCCTCCACGGAGGACGCACTGCACCATTTTAATTTCCCCATGCGGAAATGGCCTTTGACTCTGCAGAAGAAAAATACCACAATTCCACAAACAATGTATTACAAACAATTGTTGAAAATGTTTATAATCTGTTTCTACCCGTTTGCTTAGTAATTGGAACCACCATGCTGGAAATGATTTCTGTAAACCGCTTTCATTTGTAACAGTCTAATTAATGTCAGGAATTTTGCACTGCGTTTGATCATTTTTTGCATTCTGGACAAAAGGCTTGAAATGCTTGTTTTTCTTTTCCTATTAACACCACTGTTTCCCAGGCTTTTTTTGAAAAAAAATATGGAATTGTGGCAAGTTGACAAGGCAGTTGGCTTTTTTCAAGACTATCATTCGTTGAATCTGCTGGGTAGGGGGAAGCCTTCCTTGAAATAAACCAAAGAACAAGGTTAACTTTATTATAAGGGATTAATTAAGAAGGTAAGTGACTCAGTGCTCAAGCAGAGGAATAAATAAAAGTGTTCCAAGTATCACACCTCAGTTATATCAGTGGTTAAGTGGCTTTAGGTGCTACTGAACCTGACCTTTCTCTTGTAATGTCTGCTACCCCCAAAGGTAATGACTTCTCCACTAAAATTTGCCTAATAGTGAAGCATCTGACTGCAAAGATTACAGCTCTTATTTTTAATAGGAGAATGATATGCTGTACAATCATCTGCAAATCTACTCAGAAGCAAGCCCTACTGAATTCAATGGCATTTACTCCCAGTTAAGTGTGTATTGAAGGTGTTTGGGTTGCTTTGCCTTTATGCAATACATTTATCTCCTGCTCCTCAGTATATGTGTTTCCATTGTGGCTCACAAAGTAATAAAATGTAGTTACTTGAGATATCTGAATAAAATTTAATTTAAAAAAAAAAAGCTGAAGAGCAGTATAAAGCTGGACAATAAAACACAGGTCAGACAGTTCATATCAGAATGAAAAAAAAATGAGGTAAAAAGCCTGGAAAAAAAAATACAAAAATCTGTCTAAGAGATATGATTCTCCCTGGGGTGGATTTTCTAGAAGCCAACTATGAAAACCAAGAATGCCCTTTCTCCAATCACTCTTGCCTTACCTCAGATGGCAGGAAGATCCAGAGAAGGATATTCTACAAGTGACAAGTAAATAAGGGTCTAGATCTGTTGAGGATTGTGCGAGATAGTACTATACCTCACAAACTAGTATTCACAAGTAGAAGATGGGTAATTACCAGTCACATACCACCCCACACCCCCACAGAGTCTGGTAAACTGATAAAGCAGACTTAGACCATTTCTGCACTAGAGACCATTAACACAATATACCATTAGAATCCCAGCATTGCCATTTGCATGATGCTGTCGGGTTAGGAATGCTGTTTTCCACACCCTTCTACTTTGCAATATTGTCACTGGTGTTCCTTATCCACCACAGTGTTCTTGGCCACTCCCTGTCCCCATGATTGGATTTTTTTGTTTGTTTTTCTTTGGAAGCCATACTAAACACAGCAGTACGCTACTGCATTTTCACACTATAATGCCTAAAAACATATTTTTTATAAAAGTTTTAACTCAAAGGATAACTTTCAAATAAACATGAAGAGGAGATAGATTTTGAAGTTACCGTCCATGGGAGTCACTGAGGGAAGGACAAGCTGGGCGTATCCACAGGTTGCCCACTGCTCGATCCGTTGTCACAGGAAGCAC
Organism: Cyclura pinguis; assembly: GCA_030412105.1. Taxonomy (NCBI): domain Eukaryota; kingdom Metazoa; phylum Chordata; class Lepidosauria; order Squamata; family Iguanidae; genus Cyclura; species Cyclura pinguis. The sequence continues at coordinate 42,362,533 of CM059599.1, forward strand.
TATTAAGCACTATAACAGTACCGCACTGAGCCGGCTGATGGAATTGAAGCACTAATGGAGGTTCTTAAAGGATTTTTTCTGAAAATAGAATACAGTGGTTTTGCAATGCTTGGAGACGGGATAGCAGCTGGAGAGTACAACGTGTGCTGGCACAGCTCCTGACCTGGAAACAACCTGCTGCTATGGTGGTATGCCGATGTTATGTGGAAATGGCCTTAGTCTTTTTGTAAAAACATACAAAGTGGATTTACTTAGATACCAAAGCTTATATAACATTCCATGGTGAGGACTTGGTGACACACTCTTTCAGCATGGGGGAGAGAGAGGACTGCAAAACTGATACAGGGAGAGAGAAGGCTGTGGCTAAGACTAACAAATTAGAAACGACGTGAATGCATGCTATGCCTTCATTCCTAGAGAGAAATGCAAACTAGCAACTACTGAGTATAAGTATGCTATGGTTGTTAGACCTAAAAAGGCCACTGCTGGCAGTTGCCAAAATAATTGGGCACATCACAAACAACCCCTCTTTCTTCATTCCCTTTCCTATTTGAAAGAGGTGTTCTGTCCACACAGCTCTGTGGTAGAGGAGAACGCTTTGAGCAGATATACCTCTACAGCATAGAGGGTAGGTATGATTACTGTCAAATTCTGAGAGAAACTTCCATGGTAGCTGAAGAATAGAACAAAGTAAGAATTCTTTCAGTCACAATAATGGTGTGACCTTGAGTGGATCATGAGGAGAGACCCGGGTGCCCCCAGCACCACCACTGGAAGTTGTTCACCTTGGTCTAGATTCCCTTTAAGGGTTGAAAAGTAAACCCAAGTGCTTTGATTTATACTTGGAACTGGTTTAGGAGCAGAACTTTGAATTTTTAAGCTACAGCTTCCAAAATCCCTAGTCAGCATGCCAGTGGCCATGATGATGCAGGGGAAGGAGAGGTCATGGGATGCACCAAAAGTAATTAGAACTCCAAAACTCCCTTCTTTTCTGTTGTGGGAAAAGTACTAGTAAGCCTTTTAGGTTGTCTCCCCCCCCCCCACAAAGCCAGGGCCAGAGGCAAAGGGACGGAAGAGGGGAAGCCCCGGAGGCGAATGGGAGGGGAATTGGGGGGGTATTCATGTTTTTTTTTTCACTTTCGCAAGGGTTCTGTGCCCCCAATCCTCATGAATGTGGAGGGGCTGGTATAGTTTAGTTAACTTCGTCCTTCCCTCCCAATCCTTGTGGCACCAGGGCTTATCCTCTGCTCTGTGCTGTATCCACCTCCTGTACAGAAGCAAGTAGGCTAGAATCAGTGTTCCTTATCTCTTGTCTCTGCATAAGTGCAAAAATCTATTCTCACTTAACCTTGCTTTGGTAAGAGTCCCTTTAGGTAAAATTTCTTTCTTAATTTCCAGATAGGAAAGTATGTTCTGTGTTTGTGTATTTGAATGACAAACTGTGACAACTATGACACTTAATGATCTAATGACATCAGGTGCCATCCCTGGGTCTCAGGTTTTGGTCCAGATATCTCTTGGTATGGAACGATCCTGAACAGGAGACTTTAAATGCAACTTCCTTTCAAAAACCACTAGCTAAACACCCACATGAAGAAGAATTTTCTGTCATACCAGGTGAAGCTAATAAAGAATTTTGAGATTTCTATAGCAATAGTTCAACCAGGTAGTAACTCACAAAGCTTCTGATCATAATAAGTGCACTGTCTTCTGAATACAAGGTCATGTGAAGCGTTGTGTCCCATTATAGTCAATGAATGTGATGTGCATGTGCAGACATGTGTATGCAAGCACATGGACATTGTGTCTGTTGACTACAATGGGACACAACATTCACATTTTTTGTTTTATGTGGGGTTTTTTGGAATGGAACCCCTGTCAGGGATTCCAGGCAGGGAACCCTGGGAAAATGATCAGCCCACTGCATCATGCCCCAGCTGTGGGTAATTGCAAGGTTGCATAAGAAACTGAGGTCGTGTGCAGATGGTAGAGGGAGGTGTGCAAACCTCTACCTGACTGGTTGTAGATATGTATATAACAAAGCAACGCCAGTATGTATTTGTCTGTTGACCAAACCTGGTGCCTGGTGCAAGCTTTTGTCCGTTTGTCCTATGTTTTGTATATAATGGAACTTTGCTGCAAGATAAAGTGCCTCCTGTTTTGGAGGAAACTCCTCTGTGTGTGAGTATCCTTACTGGGGAATAAGGCTGCTGCTGTTGGCTCGCTGAACTCTGGCTTTTCCGCTGCGTTTCCGTGGGGCTGAAACTCCTATCATCCCCAACAACCCCTACATATACAGCAGGCATACTGCATTATAAAGTTCTGAACAGTTTTCCGTTGTACATTCAGGGGAGCAAGAGTTTAGCTGAGATATAGCAGTCTAAAGATTTACCCTTGAAATGTATTTTTCACTTGTATCCATTTTTGCACATCCATAATGTGCGGTTTTTAGTGGTTTAGATTCCAGCATATCTTTAGGGAAATAAACAGCTGTTTGGCTTCTGTAAAATTGTCATAGAATTCTTGTGGTTTTGGTTTACAATATTCAAATATAAAAGATATAGCAGTAGTAATAGTAATACTACTGCTCTGTAGTAGTATTAACATGATAATATCAAAGCAGATATAAAAACAAGTGGAAATCATTGAACATTTTTCTAAGTTAATATTAGGTGCTACTTCTATATTTTGTATTTCTATGTATCAGTATATCTGCAAGATATTTCTGTATTTGCAAGCTTAATCATTTTAATGAAAAAACAGATGTATATGTTCTGTTTCAACTGAGATCAAATCTTTTTAATTTTTATATTTCCCTTTTCTCATAGTATCACAGAAGACCGGTCTATATGTCCAACCTTGTCCCCCCCCCCCCCCATTTATCTTATAACTTGCTTTTAGTCCATGTCTTTGTAAAGTTTTCATCAGCAGCTGAATTGATTCTTGTGGATCCTCCAAAACTATAATTACATCATCTGCAAACGCTTTTAGTTTCAGTTCCTTTTTACTTAATTTCAGACCTCTTATCTGTGGCTCTTCAATTATTGTTATCAGCAGAACCTCCAATACAGCTGTGAATAACAATGGTGATAACAGGCACAACCTTGTGTTTTAATGCCTGTGACTAAAGCATTTGGTTTCACAACAGGTTAGGTACCTATTTTGCACTATTGCCCAAAATAATTGTGAACCAGCTGCCATTTTGAAACATTTCAACCTAGGCTTCTAAATAGATTTGGGATAAATGTTAGACCTCTTTGCTTTACCTAAACATTTAATCTATGGAACACTACACAGTTAATCTGTGTAGAGTTCCAAGAGCACACTTATCTTGTGAAAGTGTTGATATCAGCCATCTTGGCTGCTATCCTTGATTTTACGCCATTTCTGCACTACACAATTATAATGCTATTATTCCACTTTAAACATCCAGTGGAATCTTGGGGATTGCAGTTGAGGGAGGGGCCTTTAGAATTCTCAGCCAGAGAGCTCTTTGGCCTCAGTAAACTACAAATCCCAGAATTCCACAGGATGCTGAAAGTGGAATAATAGCACTATAACAGTATAGTGTGGAAATGGCCCAAGTCTCAGTGTATTGGTTATGTCAAGAGTGAGAACCCATAGCCTTCTGCAAATTAAAACCTATGCTGGAATACTCAGTCATCAGTTGCTGTGGAAGCTGTAGTTGAATAACATCTAGAGGGCTACAAGTTGTATACTCCAGTTTAGATACAGCTAGATTTGTATTAAATAGGTCAGCAAACACACACACACACACATTGAGTGAGCAAGAGAGAGAAATTCACTCCAGCAAGCCGCAATATATGGAATTGTTCCTGATTAATATGGAGGTACTACTTGGATTATGGGGAAGGGAGGGAAAATGGTGGCCATAGGAGAGAGAGTGAATTGAGAATTAAAGGAGACTGGCTAAATTACATGCTGACTAAATTTGTTTCCTTCTGCCCTACTAGAGGCCTCTCCAATACAGTGTTGTACTATATTGGCAGGACAGTGTTACAGGCAGCCTTGCATTGTGGACAGATAGAATAATCTGGTCCAATTATCCTTCTGTTATTAAAGCCACCTGCCCTTTTCTCGTCTCTTCCTGTCTCCAAGCCTTGATTTTTTAAAAATAAAAATACTTGATTTAGTGTACTGGTTTCTGAGAGAGTTTCAAAGCATATTTCAGTTGGGTGTATATTTTCAGAGATCTTGATGTTGCATAATTTTGTTAAATGAAATGAAATCAGGTCTGTCTCTGTCTGTCTGTCTGTCTATCTATCTGTCTGTCTGTCTGTCTGTCTGTCTATCTATCTATCAGTTACCTATGCTGCAAATGGTATGGTTTGGTTATCCACCCATCTCATACACATTCACTTTCAATTATCAGGAACTTCTTGCAGGTTAATCAATACACAGTTAAAGTGTTATTTTCTTCTTAAATTTTATTTTACAAAAACAGGAACAAGCAGAAGGTTGGAAGATCAAGATTTGGGTTGGATTCCCCTGCTCTAAGGTGGAGACACATAAACACAACAGAATAAAGAGACCAAAATGAATTGTGAAATAGCTTGAGAATGTCTTTTTACTGCCCTTTTCTAGATTTCAACACTACTAAGTTTGTCATGGATGACGGCTTTGTGGTTCTTGTGACACTGTGGGAGAAAATTGGATTTAGGGAAAGTTTATTTAGTTCTCTAAATAATTCAAAATGTTTTCAATTTGTTTTTCCCTCAGCACAGCATGCTTCAATACTTCCTTACATGTCATGCAGTGAGAAGACTAACTATGAACCCTCTTCTTAGGGCCTCAGGGTTTGGCTTTCCAAGAGTGATGTAGGGGAGAGGGGTATTCAAAGCATGTCTTGGCTGTGTAACAACACTTGTAGTTACAAGTTCTTTGACACGGACAATTATAATGTATAATTATAATGTATAATGTGCTGATGTTTGTTCAAAGATGTAATACAGTGTTCTAGCAAAACAATGTAGAACTCAACTCTACAGAGATCTTTTGGTGAGTGATTCTCTGTCTGGTCTCAGAAGGGCTGAAGTGAAAGCAACATTTTCAAGAGTAGGCTAGTGGTCAATTTTTGGAGCAAGGGAATAAGAAACCAAAGGATATAAGATGAGCTTATGGTCTTATGCAGCAAGGCAAGTCTGTTCAACAGCTTCCCTTAGTACTTAAGTTGTTAAGAGTACTAACTTAAGTGGCCCAACACATTTTTCACCTCAGCAGTGGGAATCACGTGGTCCTTCATATGTTACTGGACTGCAACTCCCAGCATGCTTTGTGGTTGCCTATACTGGTTAAGCCTACTGTGAATTGCAGTCCAACATCTTGAGGGCAGTCAATTTACACCTCTGTTTTACATGTAATAAATCCGAAGTTCAATCCCCAGCATGTTCAGGTAAGACAAGAAAACATTTTACTTTGAAAGCCACCATCACTCAGTATTGAAAACATTAGGACAGATGGTCCAGTGTTCTGACTTGGTATAAGGTAGCCTCCTTTGTTCCTGTGATGTGGGCTCAGATTTAGGACTCAGCCCTGAAATAGTAATTGCATAAAGCCAACTAGATTCTTTTTTATCATCTGAGCTATTAAGCGTAACCTCTCCGGCCATTTTATTGGTGGCATTATAGTTCAGCAGTGTTCAGGTCTGGGAGCTGTTCCAATAGCACAAATAATAAGGTTTGTAGAACCTTGTTTCAGAGCCTTTCCTCCAAGTTTTGAGGTACCTTACAGATTGTCAGGATTTATATGGCTTCTAAAGCCAAGACATCCCCATGTCAGCATCACAGCTTTATAATACTTGTAAGATATGGCCATCATAATCCAACTCACTAAACTTTGTACTACCAGAGAATGGCTTAAAATAGTTGAAGGCGCAGTCCAGAACTAGGAGCTTTTAATACTGCACAGTTTGGAACCACTTTAACTGCCACAGCTCTATTTCATGGAATTCTGGAATTCATAGTTTAGTGAGGTACTTTGGATTATCTGCTAGTGAGTTCTCGTCCACCCCTAAACTACATTTCTAGAGCTCTGCAGCAGAGAATACTGAGTAATTCACCAAACTACAGATCTCAGGATTTTGTAGGATGAAGATATGGCAGCTATAATGGTATAAAAAAGTTACAACTGTTTTGGGCAGATACACTGTGACCACTGAATCATAGAATCATAGAGTTGGAAGAGACCACCGGGCCAATCCAGTCCAACAACCTGCATACAGGAACACACATCAAAGCACTCCCAGTAGATGGCTATCCAGCCTCTGCTTAAAAACCTCCAAAGAAAGAGACTCCACCAAACTCTGAGGCAGCATATTCTACTGCTGAACAGCTCTGACCGTCAGGAAGTTCTTCCTGAGGTTTAAGTGGAATCTCCTTTCCTACAGCTTGAATCCATTACTCCTTGTCCTAGTCTCCGGAGCAGTGGAAACAAGCCTGCTCCCTCCTTGACATGACATCCCTTCAAATATTTAAACATGGCTATCATGTCCCCTCTTAACCTTCTCTTCTGCAGACTAAACATACCCAGCTCCCTAAACCGCTCCTCATAGGGCATGACTTCCAGACCCTTCACCATTTTGGTCACCCTCCTCTGGACACACACCAGCTTGTCGATATCCTTCTTGAACTGAGGTGCCCAGAACTGGACACAGTATTCCAGATGAGGTCTAACCAAAGTAGAATATAGTGGTACCATTACCTCCCTTGATCTAGACACCATACTGCTATTGATGCAACCAAGAATTGCGTTGGCTTTCTTGGCTGCCGCATCACACTGCTGACTCATGCTCAGCTTGTGGTCCACCAAGACTCCTAGATTCCTTTCACACATACTGTTATCCGTCCACGTGTCCCCCAACCTATATTTGTGCATTCTATTTTTTCTGCCTAAGTGTAGGACCTTACATTTCTCTCTGTTGAAATTCATTTTGTTAGCTTTGGCCCAGCTCTCCAATCTGTCAAGGTCATTTTGAATGTTGATCCTGTCCTCTGGCATATTAGCAACCCCTCCCAATTTGGTGTCATCTGCTAATTTGATCAGCATGCTCTCTACTCCTTCATCCAAGTCATTGATGAAGATGTTGAATAGCACTGGGCCCAGGACAGAACCCTGTGGCACCCCAACTAGTCACTTCTCTCCAGGATGAAAAGCAGCCATTGGTGAGCACCCTTTGGGTTCGGTCAGTCAGCCAATTACAAATCCCTCTAACAGTAGCCCTGTCCAGCTCGTGTTTTACTAGCTTCTATGCAAGAATATCATGGGAAACTTCATCAAAGGCCTTACTGAAATCTAGATATGCTACATCCACAGCATTCCCTTCATCTATCAGGCTTGTAACTCTATCATAAAAAGAGATAATATTAGTCTGGCATGATTTGTTTTTGAGAAATCCATGTTGACTTTTAGTGATCATAGCATTGATTTCTAAGTAATTACAAACTAACGGTTTAATGATCTGCTGCAGGATCTTTCCTGGTATTGGTGCCAGGCTCACTGTGTGAAAATTATTGGGTCCTCTTTCTTTCTCTGAAGATGGGGACAACATTTTCCCTCCTCCAGTCTGCTGGGACTTCTCCTGTTCTCCAGGAGTCCTCAAAGATTATTGTGAGTGGTTCTGAAATAACTTGTGCCAGTTCTTTTAATATCCTTGGGTGTAATTCATCTGGCCCTGGAGACTTGAATTCATCTAGTGTAGCCAGGTTATCCTGTACTACCTATTCTGTGCTGCATTTCCCCCACTTCCCCACCTCCTCCCCCAGGCAGGTATGAGATAACACTATGAATAATAAAATAGTCCCACAGTATCCACAGTCCACCCCTCTGGGACTGTCCTCAACTTTGCTCCTCTCAGTTAGAAGATTTAGTACATGTTGTTTATGCAGAAGGTTCCAGGCTCAATACTCAGTGTCTCCAGTTAAAAGACATTTGTCAGAGAACATGGAAAAGTATTGCCAGGCAAAGCAGATAGTATTAGACAGATAGAAAAATACCCTGGGCCTGGTAAAAGGAAGTTTCCTATGTAGGCAAGTAGCATTTTCAAGCACTGGGAAGGAAGACACACCCAACGGAGTGCTTCACACACTGCCACCAAAGGTAGACTGCTCCAAGGGTAGGCATTTCTTGTTCTTACAACTCCAGAAAGTAATAACATTTCAGATGGAGGAGTTAAGTGTGCTTCCAATTGTAATTCATTAAAATGATGTGTTTTCCAGTCGTATCCTTCTGTAATGTTTGAAGCAGGGGATAGGGTATGTGTTCAGTTTTTGTAACTGAGGGGAGTGGTGACATTTCTGGAAACTTTAGGAAGTTTCCTCCCAACCAACTGGATGGCCACCAGAATCCTCAAATAATATGACCTACATAGGGAACTCAGAATGTTTGTGTAGGTTTCAGATAGTTCTGAGAGGAATTCCCAGTGCCATATTACACTTCTCTTCTACTGAACAATTCCTTATTTTTGGAGCACACAAGCAAATGAACAAGAAGGAGCCAAGAACAAGTAAATTAATTATTTGTTGTAATGCCTTGGAGAGCATTGACACTATTACTACCTCAGTACACCCAAAATGGGGAGCAAAAATCTTTGGTAGGAGATAAAATCTAAAACCTACATTCTGATTCTATAGTTTCTGGACAGAGCCTGGAAGATTTATTTTTCGTGTAGGGGGACTCTAGGAGTCATAGTCCAAAAAAAGTAACTTTTCCAGTGTCTTTTCTTAGGATCTTACTTTTCACATGAATGTAACCTGTTCAAGATTCTAAGCATTCTATTCTGCCTCCTTGCAATTTTCCAGCTCTCATCCTTGGTGCACACACAGTATTCCATGGCCCCTTCAATTATCACTGGGTTACCTTTGGGGGTTTCTCCTTTAGCCTTTTGTTTTAGCCTTAAGGAGTGTTCATATTTCTCCAAACTGTGGTGCTCCGCTGCCTCCAGCTGCTACCTCCTGATCAGGATGGCTGGCCATTATAAATAAAGGGAATGATGCCATACTCACTGAAACACCACCATGCCTCACTGCCCCAGCTTACCTTACTGCAGAGCTTTGGGGCAGTTATTTTTTGGACTATAACACCATGGCTGGGTAATCTAAAAGGGCAACTCTTCCAAGCTCTGCCTGACTTTGGCCATGCCCCAATAGGATTGCTAGCAGAGTGCACATTATGCTGCTAGGCCCTGTCTGCTCTTTTCCTTAGCTTTCCAGCAACACTTAAAGGGTGCTCAGGTGCAGATTGAAGCACCCAGCCATGGAGGTAAAGCCAAGTGCCCTTGACTGCCATTATGTAGTGAAAGGAAGAACATTGTGCAAGGAGGTAGGGAACACTTCATTACACAATGACAGAAAAGTGCTTCTGTTACCATAAGCAGGAGTCACACCAACATAAGTACCCAAGAGGATTCTAGGATGAGAACGCTACTACTGCTTCTTAGAATTACAGAACTATAGGTTTGCAACTGATTTTAACAATGTAGTCCAACCCTTACCAGTGCTGGTGTTCACACTTAAAGCATTCTTGCCAGATAGCTATCCAATCTCTATTTTAGCTCATAATCTCATCCGATACAAGTTGTCTTATCACCTCTCCATTGATGCTGTCAGACCAGTTTTCATTCTTCCCTCTTTGGATGTGCTTTTTCTGCTTGAACTTTAAGTCTCATTGTCTTGAGTTTATAAGCACTTTGTATATTGGATATTGTAAATGTCCGTTGGGTCACAGACTGGTGGTGGCAATTATTTATTTTTTTATTTAGCGCCATGAGTGTATATGGTGCTTTATGTGAGCAGTTACAGTTCCCTGCCATCAGGTTTACAGTCTAAAAGAACATGAAACAAAAGGAAAAGGGGATGGCAGTGTGTGGGGGAATAAGTCCAGCAGATTCTGGCTGCTGTTCTCTCCCACCGAGGCCACAGCAGGGGCAGCTGGGCTGGACAGAAGGCCTTTCCTCCTCAGGTGCCACTTCTAGAGAGCTTCAGATATAGTTCAAATAACACTGCTTTCTCCTCTCTAACTTATACTTTAAAGGTTTTTAGCTTTGGTTTATTAATGGCAACAAATTCTTCTAATGATTGACCTAGACTGTTGAAAACTTCTGTTTCAAAGGTTGGCACAGGAAGCTATATTGACTCCCATCCCCCAGTGCAGTTGCATCCAGTCTGTCTTCAGCAACTTCTCCATTGAAGCTGCTATGATTCAAAGGTTTCTATGAACTAGACTAAAGCAGAAACATTTAATCAGCTCCATTTACCTACATGTTGCCTCGTCGTGGAACAATACCAAAAAGATTACAGTAAAAAATAGACTCCTGTGGTTCCCCTCACCCACTTCACAGAAATAGCTTTCATTAGTAAATGTAATATCTGCTGACCAGAAGAAATCAGAATGAATGTTTAGAAGGAAGTGGCAAGACAAAAAAATATATTATGCACAGAATATATCCTCCATGTGGAAATACTCCTTGTGCGATCAATTTGTGCAGTCAACTTGTGAGGAAACATCAAAAATGTTACCCAAAACTAAGGCTGGCATCCTGCTAGTAAGTTATGATGTGATCAGTTGGCCTTACAACACTCAAAGCTCACTTCTGACAACAAAGGGACCCCCCCCCAAAAAAAAACCCCAACTTGTAGTTTATGTTGTTTCTTTCCTTGCTAACATGGCCATTTCTTGGTTTTTTTGAGAGCAAGGGGATCATTGACAACAGGTGAAGCTATTTTTGTTCAGCTGGACACAGTGCAAAGATATGTCCTGCAATGGCGTCCCAGGGATTCTCAAAGATTCCTGCTGGTTTGTGTTGCAACATGTTCCGCTAAAGGAAAACAGCTAGATATGTTGCTGCTGATCCCCATGCTCTCCTACGACTAAGAAATGACTGTGCTGGGAGGGGGCTTCACAGTTTAAAAAGTGGGTTTAGGGGCAGCGTCGGGAGACAAACCTACAGAGGTATAGTTACATAAGATATGTATGTCTCCTGAGGCAGGATCTTAGCCTAAGGTTTTTTAAGAGTACAAAAAAGGGCCAGGTGGACAGATCCTAGGTCCATTCTAGGTGGCTTTTTGTCTTCCATCATTTCATGGAGCCAGGGGAATTCTTTTACAGATTCCTTCCTGAAAATCTCACCATGCCACTGAAGGAGGAAGAAAAAACTATTATTCTTTAGAAGCAAATACCATTGCTCCTTGGATACTGATAATGTCTGAATCTAGCAGAACTTGGCAAAGTTACAGAATCTAACCAAAGCTTGGCAAAGTGCGCAGCAATTCCCAGAATCCTCCAACCAGCACAACCTTGCTGGCTACGAGAATCTGGGAGCTATATTTCAATCATCATTAATATTTCCAAGCTTTGGGATCTAAAGTGTTCAAAGTGTTTTCCATGCATTATCTAGTTGTGAGCCTTACCACAATGTTGTAAATGAAGACATTACAGCAGCCCCTCCACGTTCGTGAGGGTTTGGGGCACAGAACCCTTGTGAAAGTGGAAAAACCATGAATAACTCCCCCGCACGATTCCCCTCCCATTCCCACTCAGAGCATCCCCCCTCCCATTTCTTTGCCTCTGGCCCTAGCCTTCAGTGTGTGTGGAGGTGGGTGAGAAAACAACCTAAAATGCTTAGAGGTACTTCCCCCTCAGACAGAGAAGAGAGGAGTTCTGGAGTTGTAATTACTTCCTTACATCTTGAGAAAAGAGCACGTGACCAATCAGCAGCCAATACACAGCGGAATGTGCAACCACATGGCAGAGAGGCCACACCTTTAGCAAGGGGAGGGGGCTTTGCTTACCCAAAAGGAAAATAACTTCCATTTTAAACACAAGCCTTGCAAACCTAGGGTGAGGAATGCAGTGGATGGAGGGGGATAAGCACATGCCTTGTGAATAATCAAGTTGGTGGAGATCAAAACTGCAAATGTGGAGGGAGGATTAATACAGTAGGGTGGAAGGCTGATGGTGCCAAGAGATTGTGGCTTGCCCAAAGCTACTTAGGGAGGTCATGGCAGAGGTGAGATCTGCTGATCCATACCTCAGTCTGTTAGGCACTATGCTATACCAGCTTAGTGGCCAGCTCAACTAGCTATTCCCTTTGCCAGCAAAAGCAAGCTTGATCTGCATCTTCCTCCTCCTCCTCAATTGCCTTCAAGCAGATAGGAGGCAGGACTGTGACTCATGCACATTAATCCAAGCTGGAAAAGGAGCAGCGCTTCATGGAAGGAGATGAAAGTGTTCTGGATATCGTTCTTATTTGATTTTTTTTTTTTTGGATTCCAGTGTAAGCAGAATAGCAAAGTGCATACCTGAGAATTTTCCAAACACAACACACATCTACTTGCATATTTGATTTCAGCAGCGATACATGAGATGCTGGGATTTCAAGCCAAAGATGCGAGTCTAATGGAGATTTGGAAGGAACGTTGCCTTTCTCAGATGTTCTGGCAGAGGCTGAAGGACTTTTTGTTGCTCGTCTGAAACAGCAGAGGAGGACATGGAGGACCCACGTTGTGCCAGAAAGAGCCTCTCCCAGTCTCAAAGGTCAAAGGCTTGGCTTGCAGCTCTGGCCATACGTATCCTCGTTCAGTCCCGTTGATTTGCAGGGATGTTGTATTGGGCATCACACCCACCTGTGTGCCTTGCCCTGATTCTTGAAAGATGTTTCAGATGATGGTGCATATTGCAGCAGTAAGAGCTAAACTGCATAGTATTTTAAACATGTAACATGTTGCTGATCCTCCTTTTATTTTTTTTACTTACAAGTGAGCATAGCGGATAATCCAGACTGACACCTCTGCATGTGAGATGAAGAGGTTTATACCTTTCCCAATAACTGCTTTCCTCCCTTAAATTCACCCCATCTCCACTCCCACTAAATGAGAGAAGACCCCATTGGCACCAATGGTATTTAATGTTGCATGGTCTTTCATCCTAAGGAAAGCACCTCCTTTGCATTCTTCCAGAGTTGGAAGCCTCTTTTTTGAAGCCTACATTTCTTCAGTCTAAATCTGATACATTCTCCTTCCATCTGCGGGAATGCCTAGAACCCTAAAAGGAGGGTGGGAGGGAATTGACATTTTATTCAGTGAAGATTACAAAAAACAAAAAAACAAAAAAACGGTACTGGCATCCTGTCTCTTTCCCTAATTTTCAGAGTTCTCCCATCGGCTTTTAGCTAGAGCAGGCTGGAGAACTGTGATGGATCAGGCCAAAGGATTATTGAGACCAGTATTTAGTTCCTATTGTGGCCATTGTTACCAAATCAGTGCTGATGGGAAGCTTAGCAGCATGAATTGGAGTGCAGCCATTGATGGCCAGGGCATCCATGGACTAAACCAGTCCAGTAGAATGATGTTCCATTTGATGTTTCAGTGTGACCTTCAAAGGAGTTACGTAAGTTCCTGGATTCCACCCCCTGCCAAATTCAGCAACGTGGGATAGTCCTTTCAAAGTTTAGACCAACATGCAGAGTAGATTCATTTCCTCCCAAACATGGAAGCTATCAGCTGCCAGTGAGTGCAACTATACTCTCTTTTTTGTGTTCCACAGCAACTGATACAGAGGCATAACTGCTACTGATACAAGATAGCCATCCTAACTATTAACCATTCCTGGCCCCATCCTCCATGATATTTTTCTAAACCTTTGTTAAAGATATCCAAATTGGTGGCATAGGTACATCTTCTGGCAGTGAATTCCACAGTTTGTGTTGTATGAAGAAGTACATCTTCTTATCTGTTCCAATTGTTCAGCTTCACTGCTTGAGTTTTTATATTATTAGAGAAGGAGAAACATTTTCTCCCTGTCCACTTCTTCACACTGTGCATGTCTCTTTTTGGATGAGGGGGGGCAGGGAGCTAATCTCTAGCCTTCTGCATCTTATCCAAAATCTTCTCCCAACTGCCTTCAAGCCCTGGAAGGGGCCACTGTTGCTATGTACTGGTGAGGAGAATACAAAGAAGGGAGGCAATTCAGATGATGAAGACATGGCTGTTTTGTGTTCCAAGGGGAAGGGAATAGAGAGTGCAGTCCATATGTCAGCACACACTTGTTTCTTTCTCCCTTCAAGCTGAGACCAGTTGTTTTCTTCATCACCTGAAATTCCTCACCCTTTCCTCCTCTCCCTTCCCAGCTGGTGAGCAGCAACAACTGGGGCCCACCTGGGGGTTGTCAGCTGCCAGGACAGGGCGGAGAACAAGGATCTGTGTGGGCAGTGATATGTTCCATCTGCTTGATTTAGGATCTTGGCCTATGTATAATAATATTTGGCCCCCAATTTTAATATCACTTCTGTGTTAGTTGTAAGTAAGTTCTGCATAGGATGAGCAGTTCTCCCCAAATGTGTGCCGTAAAAGAATGTTGGACTCGCAGCCCCGATCGTTCCCAACCAACATAGTAATTGCCCACAGTATTAGGGGATTATAGGAGCTGTAGTTCAACACATCTGGAGGCCACCAGCTTGAATAAAGTGGAGCCATGAAGTAGATTATACTTAGGAGAATGTGGACCTTTGAAATTTATATCTCATCTTGTTTTTGTTTTAAGTTCTATAGATGATTTCCACTTAGAATTAATGGATCAGCTTTCATTTGCTGAATTTAGTGAGGTTTGCAATTCCATTCCATCAGATTTATTCAGATGGTAGTCTCACTGATCTCAATGGGATTACCCAGGAACTGCTATATCACACTAGATCTCCAAGATAAAGTCAGTAATTTTATATACATTTACTTGGAAATAAGTTAAATACAGATTTGTATGCACCACACAACCTGACTCTTAGATATGGAGCATGGTCCATTCCTACTGCCGGTCTTGAAGTTAGGTTCTCTTTCCAGTCCAGTTGACTACATAGAACCAGGGGGGAGGGAGAGGTGATCTTCTCCTTTGCCCCAGCAGCAAAATATCTTGGGCCAGTTCGGGCAAAGTATATGCAATGCAAGCAAGATTAAGTTTTCTGGAAGCAGCACAACTGGAGCTGGGGCGGGGGTGTTGCTTTTAAAAACTTAACCTTCCAAAACTTCCTAGCAGTATGGTCGCTGGTCATATTGGCTGGATGTTCTAGAAGATGTAGTTCAAAAAGATGACTTTTTGAGCCCTGAGTCCAACTCCGTTCTGCCCATATTCTCATTGGATCATAGCAGCGATATTCACTGCCAGACTGTTTTGGAGGTGAGAGCAGTATACATAGAACTAGGTCATGTGTTCTTGCCAAGAATCAACAGTGGTTGTTGATAGACAGTTTTGGTTTCACAGAAGGAGGGGGGAAATGGCTGATACGGGCAATAAAATAGTTATTAAGGCTTCCCATTAATGCTTTCCCTGTTCTGCTCAGCATGGGAAGTGTAATATAGTAGGAGAGATTAAAAACTTGGGAAAGGCTCCACATTTGTTTTGAAGAAGCAAAGAATTCAGCACTGGCCACTCTGAGCCAATGCTCCATTCTGTCACAGTGCCACCAGTGGTGACTGCTTGGTCCCAGATGGATTCCCTGCTCACTGGGCAGGGATATAGAACACCATTAATCATTCTGTAATCCCTAAGATGTAACCTTATCCATCCCTCATATGGCAAACATAATAGTCTAGCATGGTGGTGAAGAAAGATGAGACCTACAAGATGGATAACTCTGGGGGAAAAAGCACAGTTTTTCTGGAGGAAACTACAGATAACTTCCCACTTCTTAGTAAGAAATGTGAAAATTCAGATCTGGCACACTAGTCTAGCAATGTTTGGATACAAAATTCTGGATTAAGGGCTCTCTTTTTAATCATGTGAAACTCAAGTTTTCGTTGGGTCTTGTTGAATATTTTGCTTTATAATGAATCTGTTCTTTTAGATGGATAGGTTCTGGCCTTTTTAAAAGTCTACATACATTGCTAAATGAAAGAGAGTTTGTTCAATTCCCACATCACCCTTAGATACCTAAAGTCTTGTTCACTGGCAAAGGCAGTTCAAAACCATAAACAGAAGGTAAAGCATTAGAATCATAATTTTCCCTTGGTATCTGGAGATAACATACGTATGGTCTAATAGGCAGTGCAATACTAACAGGTTGTATAGGTGTGGCAGAGATCAAACACATATGGTTGGATACAGATATAGGTGAATGTGATAGAGCTGGTGAAAGTAGACTCCCCTGCCTGTACACTGAAAATGCTGTCCAGAAGGCTGGAGGGTTTTGCCTAATGAAAGACATGCAATGAAGTAGGAAAGATGGGTCCCTGAAAATTGGACAGAGGCACCTTCTGTAACTGAGATCCAATATGAAAATACCAAGAACAAGTTTCATGTGTGGAACTCTTCCATGACCTCTCTGTCACCAGCCACAGTACTCACCATAGTGCCTCAGTTGTCTCTTCCCAATGGCCATTCAATGGCTGGCGAAGAGTGGGAGAGATCAGAGAAACACATGGCTATGGTTCCATAGCCAGACACAGATGAAGGACATCTTCCACCAAGATCCACTGGGGTCTTTCAGAGATGTTACCAGATGATATCATCAGTCTGCGTGTAGCTATGGGAACATAACCAGATGCTTTTCTGCTCCCCAATAGCCATGAAGTGAACATTGGAAAGGGCCTGCTGGAGCAACACAGTGAATCCCATGGCAGCTTTGGTCATTGTAGAGGGAGGAAGGAAATACCAACCCTTGCAGGAGCAAAGAAGCACATACACAAGTGTAAGGTGTACTTAACATTTGTCACTAACAGGAGGCAGCCAGAGTGCTAGACAGAATGAGCTAAAGCTAAGTCCCATTGATTTTACTAGGTCTGTGCTAAATGTGACTAAGTCTGAATCCATCCCATTTTTCTAAACCAAAAAATGGTAGTGAGTGTGTATAGCATTATCCATTGCCTATTGGATTTGAATCATTGCTTTCCTTATTTGGAAACTGCCAAGTCCAAAGAGGAAAAGTTTCTATTCATATGTAGAGTCTTTCAGCAAGCAATCTGGGATTTTTCTCACATGGAGAGCCTTCAAGCAAACAAGAAGTTTTCATCTTCAGACTTGTCACTTTCCACAGGAGGAACACAACAGTAGAGTGAGGTCAGACTGGGTACTCCCTTCTGCATCTGTTGATTCAAACTTAGTGAGCAATGGTTGAACTGGGTTCATAAGTGCCCACACTAGTCCCACGAAGGCAGACAGTATAGATTATTTACAGAGTCTTTGGTTGGTCATCATTTAGAGTACTGGACTGTACTTGGCTTTATGGGCTGTACATGCCTACCCAGTCTTTATGGTGGGTGTATGTCAGAAGGATAGCATTGTAAATTAACAACCACCATTATCTTAGTCGTTAAGGTTTTTGGTTTAATTCTGGGTAAGCTAATTCAAGATTAGTAGAAATGTACTTATGTGATTCAATAAGGTTAGGATGGTTATGTTTATTATGAAATTGGTGGAATGTGATTTTGTAACTTTTTGTATGTTGTACCTGAGGGGGAAGATTGTCCCGTCAGGTCAAGTATGTTTTTCTAAGGGTGATAGTTCCCGACTTAGAATAATGATTACTGACAAGAACTCATCCTTTTCTTCTCCTGTGAGAGGAGAAGGGAAAGTCTCTGGGAAGCAAGAGGCTGGTAAACAAAACCGTTCAGGGTCATCTGACTCTCTTGTCAGGGCTTTTTGGAGGTGTCCTTGAAAATGGGGGGAAGTGATAGCATTAGTGAAGAATTGGGGCCCCTCTCTTCTATTTAAGAGTAGAGGTGGGGCAAAGCCTTTACAAATGTACATCTATATGAGTATTGCTGCTGCTGTTGTTGCTACTGCTGCTGTTGTATGCCTTCAGGTCATTTCCAACTTATGGGCCATTTCCACAATACATTGTTATAGCACTATTATTCTACTTTCAACATCCTATGGAATCCTGGGGTTTGCAGTTTATGGAGGGGCATTTAGAATTCTCAGTACACTAAAAAACCCAGAATTCCACCGGATGTTGAAAGTGGAATAGTAGCACTATAAAGTGTTGTGCAGAAATGGCCATGGTGTCTCTAGGCAACTTTATCATGAGGTTTTCTTGGCAAGATTTGTTCAGAGGGTTTTTTAAAAAATATTTTATTATGTAAAATGACATAGGCGCACAGGAATACAATAAAAAATAAGACAAATGGTTTATAACGGTAATTTACATCCATAATTCAAGTATAATGTAGATCTGTTCAGAGGGGGTTTGCCATTACCTTCCTCAAGGTTGAGAGAGTGTGACTTGGCCATGGTCACCCAGTGAGTTTTATTGTTGTGTTGTTGTTGTTGTTGTTGTTGTACTCCTTCAAGTCCTTTTCTGAGTTATGGCACCCCTAAGGCAAACCTATTGCTGACTTTTCTGGGGCTGAGAATTTATGACATGCCCAAGTTCACTCACTGAGTTTCCATGACAAAGTGGGGAATTAAACCCTATACTCCACAGTCGTAATCCAGTGCTCAAACCACTACACCATTCTGTGTAGTGATAGGTTACACATGTGCAGAATTGCCTCTTTATTGCCTCTTGCTAACAAGTGGCATAATGAGAGCAGATAAATTGCTGCTCATAGCCAAGCAAAGAGATTTTTTCTTGGCTTGCTAAAGTCCTCAATTTACTTTTGATATAACTATCTTTTATATCCCTAATTTTGATTGTCATGTCAGTGCCAATGTCTTTATCACAGCAGTCAGTTGAACACATTTGTTACTGTTGTTTGACTGCCTGGCCCTACTTGAACAGTGGGTGCTTATGGCAATATTTTGATTTTCTCTCTGTGTGGCTTTTTAATTCCATGATGTCATTTTAAAAAAAAATCCCTCTGGTCTCCATCAGTTAAGGTTTCCTATATTGATCGAAATACATTGGGTTTTTGTCAGTCAAAAAACTAGATCTTGAATTATCCCTGAAATTTCTTTGCATTAATCCACTAATAAGAGCAATCCCATATATGTCTACTCAGAAATTAGTCACATTGAGTTTAGTGGGGTATACTGTCAGCTAAATGGATACAGAATTGCAGTCTTTACCAATAGCTTGTGCTACAGATCAAAGATAAAATCCAGGTTAATGTGTCAAGGTAGATTTCAGCAAAGAATCAGGAAAGCTATGATTTTAAGCCTCATGTGTCAGGCTTAAAAATAAGGCACTGGGTTGTATTTTCTGACCCAGTGAGAGACAAAAGTAGTGTTAACTTTGTGGTTACCTTTTTTATTAAAGCAAGTTTCAAGAGTAGTACATTGTGGGCTTAACCCTCTGGAAACATCAAAGTGGTTACTGAAATTGCTTTTCCCTGCTTTCCCTATTAAAATAAGACAGCAGATTCTTAGCTGAGCGAAACATAATAAGAAAGGAAAAAACTTAGTTTAATTCACTCCCTAAGTGAGAGAAGTAGTGAGCCATTGTTGTCTCCTCCTTGTGAAACAAAACCAATATGTCTCTTCTTTAGGATAGAATCAACAGAAATGAGGACGAAGCAGGAAAGTTAGATCAACAAACCTAAGAGTGTCAGTCTAGGTTAGAAGGAAGGTCAGCATACGCTGAGTAGATAAAGGACAGTCTAGGGGGAAAAAAGGAAGTCTATCTTTCCATCTATTACTTCCCCAGTCACGTAGGGATGTGGGGGTGAAGGGAACGATTCGCCCTTGGTGGCAATGTTTTTGGGGCATCCTGGCTTGTAGCCATGCCCCCACGCACAGTGGCCATGCCCCTCGCATGGTACCCCCCCCCCACATTCCAAGCTCCACCACTGTATTTCCCATGCAAACACAGGCATTTTCAGTGTAAACTGAGCTGCATATCTGCCAGCTCCAAAAAAGGACTGGGGTTAGCAGTCGGGTTGAATGTATAATTTTTCTTTTTCCTGAGTCCAATGAGAATTCAAATACTTCTCTCCTACCCCTTTGAATGAAGCCAATGTGCTGGCAATCAAAGTCTGAGATATCGCATGTCAGAATGTAGCATAAAAAATCCACAGTTGGAACTGCACTGCATGTCTCCTCTCAACCCTCTCTCCACAGTCACTATTTTGCTGCTCCTGCCTCTGCATGGCCATTTAGGGGCTGGTAAAGAGTGGGGCTGGGAATCAGATAAACATCTGGCTATGTCCCCTTAGCCAGTCGCAGACCAATGACATCATTCACTGAGATCTGTTGGGGTCCTCCAGAGGTCAGATGTGATCATTCTGCATCTGGATAGAGTGACATTGCATCTGGATACAGTGACATATAGTGACCTCTCTGATCATACTCACTCTCCACCAGCCACTGAATGGCCATGGAGTGGGGCTGCAGTGGCTAAACCCTGAGTCAGGAGAGGCTTTGGTTGTTATAGAAGGAGAAAGAGATTAACAACCTCTGGAATGACCAAAAAACGACAACTAAAAAGATGGCAGCCTAAATATGTAACATCCGCTTCTTGATCATTGTTTGCTGAAGAACAACATGGGACATATTTTGTCTCAATAGACAGCACTGGATGTCTTATTGTGCCATAACATTACATTTGGCTGGGACCAAATTAAAAAAAAAAAAAAGTGTACGCAAATGGCTAGTGGAGATCCAGGCCACTACACTGTGATTGTGCTATTATTCCACTTTCAATAACCTATGGAATCCTGGAGTTTGCAGTTTAGGGAGGAGCATTCAGAATTCTCATCCGGAGAGCTCTTTGGCCTCAGTAAATGACAAACTCCAGAATTCCACTGGATGTTGAAAGTGGAAAAATAGCAGTATAACAGTGTAGTGCGGAAATGGCGCCAGTATGATGTAGTGGTTGGTCTATGACTCTGGAGACCAAGGCTCTAATTGCTGCTCAGCCATGGAAATCCACTGGGTGGCCTTGGGCAAGTCACACTCTCTTAGCCTCAGAGGAAGGCAAAAGCAAACCCCCTCTGAACAAACCTTGGCAAGAAAAACCTCATGATAACTTTGCCTTAGGGTTGCCATGAGTCAGAAACAACTTGAAAGTACACAACAACAAAATTCCTAGTGGCAAAAAGGAGTAGATTATTGAGACTTGTTTTGGGTTTGACTGAAAAAAATCGTACATGGCAAATGGACATGGAACAATGTGTGGAAATTTCGTGACTTTGTTTACAACGGCTCAGGGAAGAATGATGTAAAATCCCTATATTGTTGGTATAGTTCTAGATGGATTCTGCTGCAAGATGTGACTCTGAAGAACTAAAATGTCTTGTCTCGGTGTATATAGACTGAACTACATTGTTTCCATGCTGGCTTTACGTATAATAATCCAGTCTATTCTGAAATTCCTCCCTCCAGTCCCAGATGCAATATTTTTAGATATTAACAGCTGCTGGACAATATGGGCAGTAGACTTCTTTTGGATTTCCTTACAGGTTGGCCACTGTTGGAACTAAATGCTGGACTAGGCCATTGATGTGATCCCATAGAGCTCCTCTTAGGCCTGTATCACCTGTCTGTAGCTGTTATTTATTTTCCATTGCACTACATATTTTCTTCTTACTTGCTGACACACTACTGCAAAGCAGCATTGCATTACTGTGTGGAAATCAAAAAATCAAAATTGCAGATATGCTGGAGAATGGACATGACCCACATAAACTTCAGGGGAACAGCAAGAAAGAAAGATCTGAAAACTTGCTGATCAATATATATAACCCTGAAATATATGCTGTAATGTACTAATAGAGGCCCAACTGAGAGCTTTACGGAGACCACCCTGAATATCCAGCTACTGGACAGAGAATTGGAAACAGTCTTCAAACACTTCTGCAGTGCATTACAGTTAGTGAAGAAAGCCAGTGACAGAAAAGACAACTGTTGCCAAATTGAATGAAAAGTACTTGTGGCGTGATCTGGTGCACCTTTGGAAGATCAAATGATTGCCTGTTTGACTTTCCAAATTGAAAAATCTCCCTTTCCTGTTTTCTTTCAATACTTTCTCATTTTTCTTCTTTTTTCTTTTCTTTTGATACAAAAACTAGTAAACTATGTCGTGAATCCCTAATGAGATTATCAGTTCCATGAGTAGATGGCAAATACGTGGCAGCTGGGTCTTCAGAAGTGCAGAATGAAAAGAGACAAGACATAGGCCTGACTGCATTTTAAGGTAGAAAGAGAGAGAAACAGCTATCTGAAAATCCATTGCTCTCCAGATGTTCTGAGCTACATTTCTTATCAGCTCCAGCTAGCATGATCGATAGGAATGAAGGGAGTGGTAATCCAAAACATCTTGAGGGTCCCAGATGGGGCCTTCAGAGAACCTGTTCATACAGGAAGGCTATATACACCCAAGCATCTTCCCTTGCACAACTCTTTCTTGTCTCAAAATAAATTAAGTCTTCATTCCATGGTGTTTCTGGGAAGCTCACGCCTACCATATCAGCAGACTGCCTAAGTTATCTATACATCTGATTGATTGATTGATTATTTATTTATTTATTTGATTTATATCCCTCTTTACTCCCAAAATGGGACTCAGAGAAGCCTACATTATAACTTAAAACAAGAATGCTAAAATAAAATAGCTATAATTTTTTTAAAAAAGCATCAAGCCATCAAGCCAAATAAAGCATGACTTTTAAGATGTTAAATTTAAAAAATTAGAAACACACAATACATATTACATAGGCAACACACCCATTTCATGTTTTTCTACCCCAACCAGTTAAAGACTGAAGGCATATTTAAATAGGATGGTCTTTGCCTATTGGTGAAAAGAGTGCAGAAAGGATACCAAGTGACCCTCCTTGAGGAGGGAGTTTGATAATCTAGGAGCAACCACCAAGAAGACTGCCTTCCGCATCCTCACCAGCTGAACCTAGGTGGTTAGAAGACCTTTAGCCTGAACCTGAATTATGAAACCTGAAATTCTTTATTGTAAGATCTGAAAAAGCAACACATTTTCTTTATGATCAAGTCACTTTAAGTCCTAAGGGGAAAGTGCCTGGACAAAGGCTGCTTGAAACTTGGTGAAGAGATAACCAAATGGCATGTCTATCCATGAGCAAATCTACAAATGGATAAAGATCTTTGCCTGCAATTTCAGCCAGCTTTCTAGTGGAAATCTTTCTAATGGTAGAAACAAGGTGGAAAAATGAGTAATTACATGATCTACTATTCACTTGCCAGTCATAGGAAGGCCTCTCCAATAAGGTAGAAACTGCACCAGCAATTCCTGGGGTGAGTTTCAGAATTTTTAGTGTGTATGTATGTATAGCCAGAATCCTACTGATATCTTATGCACACACAAGTTGCCCAGCTGAACTGACTGGAAATTTGTATATGATGCAGAATGCCCTCATTCAGCTTGAGGTCACAGAAACAGAGTTCTGTATGTGATGTTGTGCATGCAGATACTCATTCAGTTATGTATTTGGTTACACATTCAGATGCAGAATCATAGAATCAGAGAGTTGAAAAAGACCACTAGGGCCATCCAGTCCAGGTCCCTGCCATGAAGGAATACACAATTGGAGCACTCTCAACAGATGACCATCCAGCCTCTGCTTAAAAACCTCCAAAGAAGGAGATTCCACCACCATCAGGAAGTTTTTCCTAATGTTTAGGTAGAATTTCTTTTCCTGTAGCTTGAAACCTTTGCTCTGTATCAGAGGCCATTTCTGCACTACACTATTATAGTGCTATTATTCCACTTTCAACATCCTACAGAAATCCTGGGGTTTATAGTTTAGGGAGGGGCATTTAGAATTCTTAGCCAGAGAGCTCTTTGGCCTCAGTAAACTACAAACTCTAGAATTCCACAGGATGTTGAAAGTGGAATAATAGCACTATAACAGTTTAGTGCCGAAATGACCCTAGTCTCTGGAGCAGTAGAAAACAAGTTTTCCTTGTTTTTCATATAACATCCCTTAAAATATTTAAATATGGCTATCGTGTCACTTCCTAATCTCCTCCAGGCTAAATATAACCAGCTCCCTAAGTGGCTCCTCATGGTGCCTGGTTTTCAAGCCTTTTACCATTTTAATCACCCTCTTCTGAACACATTCCAGCTTGTGAATGTCCTTTTTGTTGCCCAGAACTGGACATAATACTCCAGGTGAGATCTGACCAAAGCAGAATAGAGTGTGACTATTACTTCTCTTGACCTAAACACTATACTCCTGTTGATGGAGCCTTGAATCACATTGGCTTTTTTAACTGCTATATCACACTGTTGACTCATGTTCAGCTTGTGGTTACTAAGACTCCTAGATCCCTTTCACATGTGCTGTGATCAAGCCATGTGACATCTTTCCTATATCTGTTCATTTTCTTATTTCTGTTTAAGTGTAGTACCTTACATTTCTCCCAGCTGAAATTAGCTTTGTTAGTTTTGGCCCAGTTCTCTAATCTGTTAAGGTCAGATTGATTTCTGATCATAATTTGATGTCATCTGCAAATTTGATAAGCGTGCACTCTATTGCATCATTGAAGTCATTTATAAAGATGTTGAATTGCACTGGGGCCAGGATAGAACCATGTGGCACCCACTAGTCACTTCTCTCCAGGATAAAGAGGAACCACTGCTGAGCACCCTTTGGGTTCAGTTGGTCAACCAATTACAAAACCACCTAACCATGGCATTATCTAACCCACATTATACTAGCTTGCATGAAGAATATCATGGGGGAACTTGTCAAATGCCTTACTGAAATCAAGATGTGCTACATCACAGCATTCCCTTCATCCACCAAGCTTGTAACTCTATCAGAAAAAAATAACTTGTTTTCGAGCAACCCAGGTTGACTTTTAATGATCACAACATTGCTTTCTAATTAATTTCAGATATCTGTTTAATGATCTGCTTTAGGATCTTTCCTGCTATTGATGTCAGGCTGACTGGGCAATTATTTGGGGGGAGGGTTCTCTTTTTTCTTCTGTTTGAAGATGGGGGCAATATTTGCCCTCCACCAGTCTTTTGGGACTTCACCTGTTCTCCAGTAATTCTCAGAGATTATTGCCATTCAATGCAAAGTTTACATAGCACAATCAGCATGTAACTCTGCATGTAAAGATTTATACTGCATAACCCTGCTATAGCAGTAAAGAATAATTGTAGTGTGGACTTTTCCTCCCACGTGTTCTTCTTGGCTCTGGTTAACAGTCCCAATAGTGCCTTTCAACACTTACTCAGAACCCCCACCCTTTTCCTGAGGATCACTGATTGTTCTGAGTATGTCTTTCCAAAGAACAATTGGGATATTTGCTACATTTTTTCTTAAAGAGTTTATTTTTAAAAAAGAACCACAACAACTTGTGGATATCATGGATATTGTGTATAGAGGAAGGAGCAAGTTTTTAAAAAAAATCAAATTACAATCTTGGAAATGTGTTTATTAAATTTGAATTGTCTGGTGCACAGATGTTTTGCTGCCACTATAAACAGATGTCGTATTAAAGATCTAATTAATTGTCACTACCAGATTTCATCAGGGAGAAAGATAAGCATCCAGTCTTCTTGGGGCTAGGGATGTTCCCTCACTAGAAGACTGAAACTCAATGGCTGTATTTAGACACTTTGAAGTGAAATACTGATTGCATCACTTCATGTTATGTGCACCATCATTTCTTCTGCTCCATTGCTGAGAACAATCTGAGCAAGGTTGCCACTGAGGGTAAATGAATCCAATTGCTTTCATTCAGAATTAGCTTTGTTCACTTTTTGCAATAACATCATGTACTCGAATCTCACTGCCACATTCTATAAACACAATAATCGCTCTCCAAAATGAATATTTAGACACATCTCCAAAATGTTGACACAACCACATAAGTTTTGTCCAAAAGAAAAACAGCTTCTTTCCCACGGCCAGTGAATTGACATTTTCATAGAACTATCCACTACAAACCCAAATCTCTTGTACGGTTATTAACTAGTAAGGGCCAAGATAGATATTATACTCTCATATTACAGGTGGGCAAAGTGCAACCATCCAGATGTTATTGGACTGCAGAACCCCTCAGTCCAAGGCAATATAGTCAATGGTGAGGAATGCTGGAAGTTGTAAAAGACCTCCAGGTAGTTGCATGATTCCTAAGTTTCCTTACATCTAGGTGTTTATGTCCTTATGCATGATACATGCATGCAGCCATATGTATCAACACAATGGTTATTCAGTTTTAAAAACAGTCCAGTTGCTTTAGAGGAACAATGAATACTGGAGAAGTGGTGAGGAAAGAGGTGCTTAATCCTTTCTATTTCTCAGATTTGCTCCACCAAAGCCCCCCACCCCATTCACCAGTAGGAGGGAAGTAGAACTTTGGAAAGGGAAAAATTGTGGGAAAAGAATTGGGACTGTGGAATCAGCAGGCTGGGATAAGCAGCAAACATCCCCTTTTGCTTTTCAGTGCTAATGACCCCAAAAGAAATGACCTTTCCTATTTAAAGAAGGGTATTGGGGTAAAGTTATAGGGAATCTGTAATGTCTTATTCATCCCTAAATAGATATGTGAAGTTTAAATGTATTTATTTATTTTTGTTCCAGGGGTTATTCTTTGGCACATATTTTTGTTGAACCTTGTCTTATCTGTACCGCCATATATGCATCAGAGGTCACCAGAGGTGAAGACTGATAATTAGCAGTTAGTTTAGGGAACCCAGCCATGCTGTGCACACCTCTCCTTTGTTGGTGAGACCTCTCATCAAGGCGAGGAGAAGGCTTGTGACCCTTGCATGCCTGACAGCCAGGAGGGGATCCTACTGGAAAGACATGCAGTGACAGCATAATAACTTCTTCCTTTGGATTTGCCTTCTATGCAAACAGTATCAGTGATCACATTTCATTGTTGTTGAAGGAGGAGACAGTTCTGGATAGAAGCCCATATGTATGTCAGGGAGTAGGCTTGACACAAGAGGGAGGGAAGGAACTTTTTCACCTTGCACAGAAGTGACTGACTACAGCTCTTTGTGTCTTGTTTACTTTTGTCTTTTTATCCATTTGTGTTATCAGCTGAAACTTAAAACAACTTGAACAGCTCTAGTAGGCAGAGGTCTAGGGACGCAAGCCAGAGCAAAGAAAGCATTGAAACCGCTTTTAATCACCGTCAAGTGACTCTTATAAATATTTGCTTTTACATACACACAGACACTGCATCAAAGCCTAGCATGTGGTCATCCATATGGCAGAGAAGGGAAAAGCTTCAGGACCTCTGGTGCTTGAGGATGCTGTAATGAATAGGGAGAAAAAGTACCTGAAGAGGAGATGGATGGAGGAAGTTGGAGGGAAGGGGAGGGAGCCTGCCAAAGTTTAGCAAATGCAAGAAGAAATCAAAATAAATCTTCAGAACATTTATTGCCCACTTTTATTGGAAGGATTAAATTGGAGCTCTCAGCTTGCAAGTGTCATCCTGTGCTAGTGTATGGCCCTGACAGAGAGAGAGAGAGTGTCAGGGTCAATTTTTTTTTTCCATTTGAGAAGAAGAAAGTTGTTTATGTCTCCCCACAACAAAAAAACATATTGAATTAGTTCTGCTCACTGAAGATAATCTGTCCAGGAATACTGGATGCTTCTTTTCCCACTTGTATTTGAAATGGACCAGACATACATCAGCAGTAATTGTCAAGTCTGAAATATCTCCAAAGGAAAATGATGGTGGTGGTGGTGATTCATCGCCATTCTTTACTATTCTTACTATTTAAAAACAGCCTCAGTGCCTTATGCATACAGCTATACTGTATATGGAATTTTGAGTGGAAGATTCATTGGAGTTCACCATAAAAAAGAAAATGAGATCGTACTAGGGAGTCACAGTGTGAAGTTCCTCCCAGATGGGCTTCTATTTCTTACCTGTTGCTTATAGTACCATCCCCAACATGGCCATTTATTGGCTAGTGAAGAGTGGGGGGTGCCTGGTTATATCTGCATAACAGTAACAATGGTATCCTCCAGGAGGTCTTCTGGAGGTCCCAGAGGATGAGATCATCATTGTATATCCATATGTAGATATACAGCAGGATGTTCTGCCACCTTCTAGTGTTCTCCACCAGCCACCAAATAACTGTGTTCAGGAGGGGCATAGCCAACAGATATATTTAAAGGGATAGGGACTGTCACATGAGAAAGCTGGTGAATTCTTCCCTCTGTGATGACAAAAAAGAGGTACATGGGTATATGTCACTTACAAGGTACCAACCAATAGCTTTCCATAGGAGAAGATACCTACATATGATCTGCCATTTCAGAATTGTTTGAGGTTTATCCTAATGGTGCTGAAAATCTCAAATGTTCTTCATATGCTACCACCTTCCTTATTCCCTACCATCACTACAGACAAGCATACAACAACACAGACAAGCATACAAACTGTACAGTTACAGGGATGGTGACCCCTGCAACTGTACATTTTGCATGCTTGTCTGTGTTGCACTGTGTGCATGGAAACAAATATAAATGGATTATGTGTTATCAATACAACTGTAGTAATGTTTTTATATGTGGGATCATTTGGTAGATTAGGGGAGGGTAATATTGATAAGCATGGGTGTGGTGAAATTGGCAATCAGTTGTCTTTATTGTATCAAGAACTAGTGTAATGTTTACATTTGGAAAAAAAATTCAAAAGATGCTACTAGTTTAAGAAGCATAATATGGACAATGGGAGGAGGTGGAGGAGGCCCTACCTTGCGGTGGAGTGATGTGGCCACAGTGGATGACATCATGGGCAGACTAGGATGTGAGCCTGCCTGAAGTCTGAGATCCTCAGTGGGAGCCTTATTACATGCCCCATCAATCCACAAAGCCAGGTGGGTGGGTGGGTAAATGTGTCAGGACCTTCTCTTCAACAAAACCCCAACTATGTCTCTGCCTCCTAAGCGAAGTCACTATGTTTCCATCTCTTCTCATTTTCCAGCAGGTAGCTAAGATAAGGTGTTTTAGCACAGTCTTCTGTCCTTAAAACCAGAGGTGGTGGCTTCAGCTGTTTTAAATATATGTGGTTTTTAAACTATTTTTATAAAGTTGTTTTAATCTGTTTCTAAAATACTCTTATTGGTATATTCAGTATTTTAAATATTTTTATCAGTTGTAACTGCTTTGAACCCCAGGTGGTCTGCGAGGTGGTAACCGCTATGGACGGATGGAGAGAAAGAATGATTCATGGGCTATAATCTTTCAAGGTACAATGGGCCATTTGCACTGTACAACTATAGTAATATGATTCCAGTGTAACTGCCATGGGAATACCTCATGGAATCCTGGGATCTGCAGTTTAAGGAGAGGCATTTAGAATTCTCAGCAGAAGCTCTGGTGCCTCAGCAAATTATAAATCCCAGGATTCCATATCATGTATCTGTGTAGTTAAAGAGCAATATAATTGTGTGGTGTGAATAGGCCCTTGTTGAAATGAATATGAGCAATGCAAAAGCACGATAG
This sequence comes from Cyclura pinguis, assembly GCA_030412105.1. Lineage (NCBI taxonomy): Eukaryota > Metazoa > Chordata > Lepidosauria > Squamata > Iguanidae > Cyclura > Cyclura pinguis. The sequence continues at coordinate 42,391,869 of CM059599.1, forward strand.
TGCCTTGCACCTCTTCTGTTAGCTTTAAAGAGAATTTCACCAGAAGAATTTCTGACAGATTGGGCCCTATCCTGATGAGCAATGCCTGGGGGTCGGTGGGGAGCAGGTCTGCCATTGTGATTTTCTGCCTCAGGGACCAAATGTTTTGGACCAGGGATGAGGGATGATGACAGAGGAAGGTGTGCCTGCTTAAGAAGTTTCTTTTGCTTTTTGTAGGCTACCAGGTTGAAACTGGCATGAGAGTAATTTCTAAAAGCATCTTTCAGTTCTTTCCCCTAATTAACTGCACCTAAAGGTACAGAGTTGTGAGGTGGGTCAAGTTCCTCCGCTAAAGATATATAACCCCAAAGGTTAATAGAGAATGAAAGTTGTGCCTGCTTTGTTTAAGTGGACAGCAAGCAGACTATGTGAGTAAACTGAAAGAAACAACTTCTGTTTTGAAGAAGAAACCGGAAAGAATGGTTGCTTCTACTTAATAATCTCCTTAGGACAAGAGCTATTCTGGATTTAGAGGCATCAGTAGCCAGAGATAATTCTCAGTTAAACTGAACTTGTTTGGTTTTCCTCCAGTCCTATTTTTTTCTTCCGAGTTTTCCCAGCAAGTTGAAATTACAAATAACTGTGGTTTTGGAAGAACTCTGTTATGTGCTTTTGTTCTCATGTATACAGTAGTATTCATCTGACCTTTCACTTTTGTTTACATAGTCAGATAAGAAGGCCATTTCCAGATTTCCTTACAAGTGAATTGCAGAATTGGGGCTTTGACTTAACTAGCCTAAAATACTTGCAGTTCATGCCTTTTTCAGTAATTAAAGCATGGCTAAACTCTACCGGGATTATAACTTAACTAGAAATAACTTTAGTCCATTAGGAGTGTAACTGTAAAGTTTAGTTACTTTTAGGCCCTTTCTGCACCCTACCTTTTTGAGAAGTCTTCCAGTGGGGATCCTGGCAGTGGCTTTGCCAGAAGGGGAGTGTGACGGGAGCGCTCCCCTCTGTACCAGCTGGCTCCCCGCAGAAGGGAACATGATGACTACGCCTCTTCTTTCTGCAACACAGCCAGTTACCTTTCCAGGCTGCACAGGGGCAGGAAGTGCAGCCATCACACTTCTATGGCTTCCGCAGGACAGGTAAGTGCAGGATGGTGGCGTGATCACATGTCATTGACGGGGAAAACCCGTAAGTGATTTAAACTGCAATTGTGCCGCCTGCAGATGGGACCATGACTATGTCATGCAGAAATGTCGTTGCTGTCTCGTCCTTCTGTCCCCATTGTGGGATGACAGGAGAGTGCTGTGGAAAGGACCTTATTGTTACAGGGGTGTAGCATTCAACGGTGGAGGAGAAGTCTCACATGGTTCAAGTACCAGTTCATGTTATGCTTTTGTTGCCTTCCAGGCCTTTGTGAATATAGTCGTTAATGAAGAAGCAGAGGGGAGGAGTGTGCTTTGTACCACAAGAGAGTGGCTTGTAACAATTCATGATTTTTAAAAGTAACTAAAAAGTAACTGTTCAGTTATGTTTGAGAAACATGAAAGTAAAAATGTAACTTAAACTAGCGACTCCTTGGGGGTTTAGAAGTCTAACTGTAATTGATTACTTTTTATAATTTTCTTTCCAAGTTCCAACTAGAGTGCAGCCATGTTTCCTTGCCTGAAGACTGTAAACTGGGCAAGCAACTGAGCAGATACTTTTGGAGAAAGAAGACTAGGCCCCAAAATCCAGTGAAGCCTCTTTTGGTGCTATAGCCTATCCATAGCTGAGTTTGCTTCACACAGATTATTGCCCTTTTTATTTTTTTTAAAAAAGGCATAAACTGCATATTGATCATCCTGAACCAAATTTATTTCTGAGACCTAGAAAATCTATTTCCACAAATATACATGATCATAAGAATGCTCATCTGTATCTCCATATCAAGTGAAAGCACATTTCATAAGCTGAAATAAGTGCCTATGATCTGCTATAGCAGGACAAGAAAGGCATCCTGCTTATCCTGCTGAAGGTACTTTCTGCTGACTCCTTTCTTTTGGCAGAGGTTGGAGTCTGTCAGCTCTCCAGATGCTGTTCAGTTATAACTCTCAGCACTTTTTATCATTGGTTATGGTGGTTGGGCTACTGAGGATTGCAGTCTGTGAACATCTGGAGGGTCATGTAGTTCTCATCCTTGATTTAAATGATACATTTTTAATAAAGCAATTAAGAAATAATTGTCTCTTTAAGTATTAGATGAATCATTAACTGGTTCTTTGGTTTAATGATTGTAAGTGTAGTGGTTTTAATGTGGGGCTACAGTTTTGAAGACCAGAGTCTGAATCTCTAGTTGGACACAGAAACCCACTGGGTGACCTTAGGCAAGTCACACTTTCTCAGCCTCAGAGGGTGGCAGTGCCAACCCCCCTCTGAACAAATCTTGCCAACAAAACCTTGTGATAGGACTCTTATGTCCTTTCCGCACCTTACCTGTTCGTGGGGGTGGGGGACGGCGCTCGCGCGAGCAGCCTCTTGCACGAGGCGCTCACTTCCCTGCTCCTTCGTAACCGCAGCTGGCTTGCCAGTCGTGCGAACGCCCCGCCCCTGCCCCTTCCTTCCGCCGTGCAGCCTGGGAGCTGTAGGCTGCGCTGGGGCAGAAAGCACGACCGGCCCAGCTCCAGAGGCTCCGCAGGGCAGGCAAGTGCGCGCGGGGCCTCAGAGTGACGCGTGACCACGCAGCATTTTCGGCTTTAAGCCAAAAATAAAAAAATGTGTGCGCGGTCCGTGTTAGGCTCTTGAGCGTTGCGTAAATGTGAGTGCGTCGTGTGGACTGCTCCTCGCATTTACGCGACGCTCAAGAGGCCCTTTCGCTTAAAAAACGCCATGCGAAAAGGGATTTAGAGTTGCCATAAACTTAAAATTACTTGAAGACCCACAACAACAACAGCAACAATAAAATAGCATTTACAGATATTGTGGCTTAATTTCTTGAGACTGTAAGGTATTCTACTTGCATTCAATTAAATTAGATTGCTCTGTCTGATGGAATTAATATTCATGGTTATTAATGCATTTTTGTAAATAAATACAAAATACTGAACTTAGTTATACTAACTTTAATATATTGATATTCCACAATTACTCTTGAGATGCCTTGAATCCTGTGCCAAGAAAAAGATGGGATATTAATTATGAATTATAATACATAAAGTTGCTGCATGCAGAAAGCTTCAGCACAGCAGAGCTGGATCCAGAATTAGCATTAGAACTGATCCACTGAAGCTGACTTAATTCGCATTGATTGCATGGCATTACTCTTAAGTATGACTAAGGCTGAAGTCAGGTTACCCTAGGCTACCTCTCTGCACTCTTGGCTGCAATCCGAAAAGACATATGTGTCATTGTCTTTCTGAACAGCATGTTTATAAGGAGATCCAAAATATGTTGTTTATATTATCTGACTTTAAAATGTATGATTTGAAAGAGTAATTCAGTAGCTTTTTTAGTATACCCACATCAGTCATACCCTCCAGCTATCCCAGTTTGGCAGGGACAGTCCTGATTAATCCTCTGTTTTACCACTTTTTTCAACTGTTTTTTAAAATGTCATGGTTTCTCTTTCTTCCTCCTACTTTCCCCCTTTATCTTTGCATCAGTTGCATCAATTGTTGTAGACTGAGTTCAGAATAACCAAACCAAAATTCATTTGTACTGAATTAATTCAGCAGGAGAAGTGGATCAGACAGGTGGAATCTTTCTCTTCCCAGCAGGGTCAGGCAAAAGCAAACTGCTGCAGCATCTCCTAGCTTGTATATTCTTCCTGATTAATAACTTTTGCCACTTTGACCACACTCTGACACTGCTTGCTCACATGGGTTTTGTCTGTGAAATGGTGGAGGATATGCATCAATTAGCTTTTTTAAAAAGACTCTAAAAGGCAGGTTAAGCTGCCACTTTATTAAAGGGAACTTATAAGAAAAATTGAAGTCTTCATGTAGATGACATATGCAATACCCCTTTAGAACTTATCCATTAACCCCACATACCTGGAAGAGTCCAGATGGCCTGTTCCTGGTACCCTGGTAGTCTGCAATTCAGAGTAGGCAATACTTGGTTAGGTAGACAAGTTTAATCAGCACTCAATCTCCACGGGTTCTGCATCCATTGATTCAACCATCCATGGTTTCACAGATTTTCAGGCCGTCTCCAGCACTCCTTTGAGTTGTTTGCCATTTTATATAAGGGACATTATTTTACTCACATCATTGTGTATAATCGGACTTGAGCAGCTATGGCTTTTGGTATCCACAGGAGGTCCTGGAAACAAACCTCAGTAGATACCAAGGGCCCATTGTAACCTGACTGAGTTGAGTGTAAGGCATTTATTTTGCCCCTTATTGATGAAGTTTAGTTTCCCAAGGGTCCCAATAAAACCTGGGCTTCCCAGGTTTCCATTAACTAATACTTTACCTACTGCAACCATTGAGTGTAAGTATAAGCTGCCCTTCTTGTTGTTTTTGTTGTGTGCCTTCAAGTCATTTCCAACTGAATGTCAACCCTAAGGTGAATCTGTCATGAGGTTTTCGTAGCCAGATTTGTTCAGAAGGGGGTTTCCCTTTGCCTCTCTCTGAGGCTGAGAGAGTGTGACCGGCTTAACATCACCCAGTGGGTTTTTGTGGCTGAGCAGGGATTTGAATATTGTTCTCAAGAGTCATAGTCCAGAACTCAAACTACTACATCAGGCTGCTTCTCTATAAGCTGCCCTACCCTGTTGAAACCACTGATTCAGTTAATAAATCAATTGGTGTGTTTAATTTGAGGAACACCATCTGGGACATTTAAGATTTAACTTACAGTCCTAAGGTGTGCTGTGTACTGAGTTAAAGGTAGTAACTGAGTCATGTGTTCCAGTACAGCATCACAACACACGGCATGAAGAAGACTCCATTCTGAGTCAGACTCCATCTAGCCTAGTACTGTTTGTTTTGTGACTTGCTTTAAGCTTTCAGGTCTGTTCCTGTTCTGCAGCATGCCACTTTTAAAACTGAATGAACTGAACTTGAGACTGTCCTCATGCATATCACTTCTGTCTACTGTGGCAGACTTTCCTTAGTGTTACACTGGCAACAAATAGGCTCATAACACCTTTACTGGAACTGCAGTGTAAAGGTTTGTACCACAATGTTTTTTTTTTTTGTATCCCCCATAGTAGCTGAGAGATAAAACAGTCTTTCTGTGGCAAGGTGGAAATGAAGTCAGTGCATTTCTGAAAAAAGAAATAGGAGAATGTTACATCTTAGGCTACATAGCAATCAACTTGAATCCTTTAAAACAAATAACGGATAGATGGAAGAGAACTGTGAGTTTGCTTTACGCATAGTTTTGCATTGGTTAAAGCCAGAAAAGAGATGACGAGAAGGTGGCACTCAACACATAGCAAAACAGACCAGTTGTGGAACAGAGTATTCATAGAAGGCTATGCACTGGTAGTGACTGTCCTAAATAAATATTTTCTTGGCTGCTTTTGCATTAGAAAGTGGTTTGTTTAGAGACTTTCCAAGTGCTGGATATTTTGGTGAACTTAGGCTGTGAAAGTTTTGTAGCCTTCATCACTAACAATGGCAGAAATCTTCTTGTAACAAGGAGCAGGTCCACTTTTGACCCTGTATATTTTGTTTTCAATCTCTCTCAATCATGTTCTATTACTTCTTCACCTAATACTCAGAGGCATCCTTCAGCTTAACTACCTGCAGAGTATCAAATGTATATTTCCCTGCAGTGGCAGGTGGTAGATGTGCCATCAGAAAGGTTGCAAATTCTCTCTTGATTTTATTGCAACTTCTCCATGTTGAACAGGAGTTCTGCCAATGGGAAACATCTGGAGGGACAGGGTCCAGCATTGGGAGAACTCCAGATCAGTTCAGAGCAGCTGTGGGAGGAGTAGCAATAAAATCCAGATGGAATTTACCAGTCCTATGGTAGTGGATCCACTAATGGTTCACTCATCCCTATCTCATTATGGAGCAATTTAAGGTTTATTGGCCTTTTTCAATTAACCCATTTCTAGCTAGGGTTCCTTTTTCTTTTCAATTTTGGCTACCTAAGCTTTCCTTAGGTAAACAGCAGAAATGACCAATAAGCAGGCAAACATCAACATTCCCCCTAAGATTTCAAGATACCAAATTTAGCCTCAAAAGGGCAATCCTAAACAAAAGGGAGCCCAAGGATTGGGACTTAACTCTTTGAGGTTTTCTACCTCCAACACAGGTAAAACTCTTTCACTGGGCTACAGTTTGGGACTACAATTCGGCAAGTTTTACATATACATCTGCTAAAAGTTTTTCCAGATGTAACAATACAGAGACTCTTTGAGAAATTCAGTGTTCTCTGCCTAAGAAAGAAGCAGTTAGCTTCACACACGACAGCAACAACTGGATCTCAAGAGAAGTTACTTTTCTGTTGCTAATGGAGTTCAAATTTTATTACTTGTCTTTTATTGCTCTTTGTCTCTAGTTCTCACAAGGCCAGTAAGGGGGGTGGCCTCTGCCTGTATTGAAATCCCTCAATGCCATCTTAACTAACATCTTAGACGGAATATAGGCCTGTAACTTTAATACCGCCACCATTTTTCTCCTATATGGTTTTTAATGTCTTAGCTTGGTGAAGAAGCCCGTGAAGCTTTGAAAGGTTGCATATTATATTTTATACTTTGGAGGTGCCCCCAATAAAGGTATCATGGTTTTGTGGATTTTGGATTTGGTTGTATTTTGCTGTGTGACCAACATGGCTACCCCTGTTCCCCTTAAGAATCTCTTATGTTCTGGAATATCGGGATATTTTATAGTGGGGGAATAAGTAGGTGGCTTCATAATCTCTCTTTCTATTTATAAGGCAAACATTTGTATTTTTATTCATTACATTACGATACATTGCAGGGACATCTCAATCTAGACACATTCTTACAGAGGTTTTACATAATCTAACACTTGGCTTCTCTTTCATCTGCTGAGGGAATTGCACATCTCAGAGAGGCAGTTTCACGTATTTACATTAATCACTATTGTCTAGGTTTTATCTTGTCTAACACCTATTCAACTAGGCATTATATTGCATCAATGAGGAAAATATTCTTTGTAGCCTAACCAGCTATCTAGAGAAGAGTAATTCTCTCTGTGTTACTACTAACAACATTCTAAAGTATGGCGCACAGCCTATGGACAGCATAGGAATAAATTACATAAAGCTGCTGGAAGCAGTCATAAGCCTGCTTAACTTCTATCTGTTTCAGGTGGCTTTTATAATGCAGCGGAGTTTCTCCTACCTGCTAATTCAGCCTACCAGTTTAGTTCACTTTTGCACCAGCCAGTTATTTTATTGAGCTTTAATTATTTATCTTAGCTATCCAGTTAAATCATTGGGCTTTAAAAGGGGCTCAAGAATTAGTGACCATTAACTTTCCATTTGTCTTACTGCTAGAATTTGTTTATTTATTTTTCCTTATATGTCCTTAGTTTTATACTGTACCTGCTTACCTTTTACCCGTCAAAGATATGTTGAAAAGGGCCACTAACTAGACACCATTAGTCTCCTGAGCTGGATATCTGCCATCAAACATGATGAAGGTTATTATTATACTGGACTGTGCCTGGCTAGGTTTTCACATTTTAAATTTGTTTACCTTAATATTATCTCTGTTTAAGTTGCCTTAATGCCCTGAAGGCACTCAGTTGTCTCTAATCTCAGAAGCTAAGCAAGGTCAGATGGAATTAGTATTTGGAAGGGGGACCTGCTGTATGCAGAGGAAGGCAATGCCAACCCCTCCCTGAGTATTCCTTGCCTAAGAAAACCCTATGAAACTCAGGGGATTGCCATAAGTCAACAGGTGACTGGAAGACACATACTTTACTTTTCTCTGTTTATAGTTGGTGGGCACAATGTCCTGACAGCTTGTGGTTAGCTGTTTTTCTAAACAGAAAAAGTGCTTTTAATCTAGGGCCATTTCTGCACTAGACTGTTATAGTGCTATTATTCCATTTTCATATGGAATCCTGGGGTTTGCAGTTTAGGGAGGGGCCTTTGAACCCGCCTCCTTAAACGGCAAACTCCCTAAACTGCAAACCCCATATGAAAATGGAATAATGCACTATAACAGTCTAGTGCAGAAATGGCCTAAGTCACTATCTGTAATACGGTACAATCGCTTGTAATTTTAAGACATTTTACTGTTAATAATTAACTTCAGGTTTGAAATTGGCAAATACTGACCAGCCTATAACAGCCTATGTTTTGAAAATCATGGAGAAGGGCCATTTAGAGCAGGAAAACAAGGAGCAGAGAACTGGTTAAGCCATCCCTCCCATACTATTTCATAGAATGGTAGAGCTGGAAGAGATCCTAGGGGCCATCCAGTCCAACCTCTCGCCATACAGGAACATACATCAAAGTACTCCCAATATATGGCCATCCAGCCTCTGTTTAAAAACCTCCAAAGACGGAGACTCTACCACACTCCAAGGCAGCATATTCCACTGCCAGACAGCTCTGACTGTCAGGAAGTTCTTCCTGAGGTTCAGGTGGAATCTCCTTTCCTGCAGCTTGAATCCACTGCTCCTTGTCCTGGTCTCTGGAGCAGCAGAAAACAAGCCCTCTCCCTCCTCAACATGACATTCCTTCAAATATTTAAACATGGCTATCATGTCCCCTCTTAACCTTCTCTTCTGCCAACGAAACATACCCAGCTCCCTAAGCTGTTCCTCATAGGGCATGGCTTCCAGACCCTTCACCATTTTGGTTGCCCTCCTCTGGACATGTTCCAGCTTGTAGATATCCTTCTTGAATTGAGGTGCCCAGAACTGGACACAATATTCCAAATGAGGCCTAACCAATGCAGAATAGAGTGGTACCATTATCTCCTTGATCTAGACACCATACTGCTATTGATGCAATCAAGAATTGTGTTGGCTTTCTTCGCTGCTGCATCACACTGCTGACTCATGTGCAGCTTGTGATATAGCAAGACTCCTAGATCCCTTTCACACGTACTGCTATCTAGGCTTGGTTGCCACTCCATAAGTGGCACTTCCCATTTTAAAAGGCCACTGAGATAGGCTCATGTCTCATTTGACCCTTATTTACATTTAAAAGCACAGATGGGCAACTGCAAAGGGGATGGGGGCATTTTGCTTCCTTTGCCTCCATGCAGTCACTTCTGGGTTAATTTGTTGTTGTTGTGTGCCTTCAAGTCATTTCTGACTAATGGTGACTTTTCTGGGGTTTGAGAGTGTCCAGTGGGCCCAAAGTCAGCAGCCCAAGGTCACACTGTGAGGGTCGTAGTCCAATGCTCAAACCACTACACTATACTGGAATAGTAGGAAATGAGATTCTGTCACTTCTGGTTTTGGTAATCAGCCAATTTTTCCTTTTTGGAGGATTGGTGGGGAGCTAGTAGGGGAAAGGAAACTCAATTCACCACATCTTTATGGTGTTTTTGTTGTTTCATTGGTGCTTTTCCAGCTGTTTTGGGTCAATTTTGTTTCTAGCTGGGGGTCTGGAGACTTCAGGGGTTTCAAAATGGGGCCCCACATGCAGCTGATGGTCTGCACTTTCCCCATGCCTGTTATAAAGGGAGACTGCCATTTAACAGTCAAGCATGGATACTTTTAAAGGCAGCAATGAGCCTTCAGTGCAACTGCACAGATAAAAATTGAGCATATATCACTCGAACAGTCCCAGCCAGAGTGTACACTGAAGCTTTTAAAAATGTACATGACCAAATGGAAACAGGTTTTTCTCTCCTCCCCCATCTCTTTTGGACTTCTTTGCTGTATGTAAAGTCTTAGATTTGTTGTGCAATTGTCTGTTTCCTTTCCTCCTCTTTGAGATTTGAGACAATCGAAATATTTTAAAAGACAAAACAGATTGTCAAAGAGTTTAGATATTTTTGCTTCAGGCTTTTTTTTTTCCTCTCTCTTTTCCTTAATGCTACCCAGGGCAAACTGCTTGTCATTAAATTCTATTTTCTTGGCAATTGCGATTAAGAGTATGAAAGTCTGGAGTCATTTGTGAAACATCAGCTGTCAGGAGTTTGTTCCAATTTATAATCATCCAGGATTTTCCACCGTTGCTTTCAAAGAACAGGGTTAAACACATGCCCCGAAAGAGAGTTGGAAATGGTTTGCTGATCGCTATTAATCTGCTGTTTCTATAATCAAACACATATGTTTGTTTATCTGGTTAAATTGCTAATGATATCAAAATTGGCTGCTGGAGGCTGAATCATCCTACAGACATTTCCGTTGCTGTTTCTTGAGGCTGCCTTGTGTTGTGGCTTGTGAAAGAACAATATATTTATGCTTTTAAATCATTACGCTAACTTCTTGCAGATCTCATCTCGCCCAATGGCCCCTCCCCCTATTTTAGAAGAGTGAGATTTGATGTCTCAGCGATGGAAAAAAATGCTTCCAACCTGGTGAAAGCTGAGTTTAGAGTCTTTCGCTTGAGGAATCCAAGGCCTCGTGTATTGGAACAGCGGATAGAACTGTATCAGGTAAAGCTGTTGCTCTCTAATGGCTTTTTCTTATGTGCTTTCTGTCTGGCATTATTATACCTTATAGACAAGAGTGATTCTAATGTTCATTTTTTGCTTCCTAGTGAGCCCTGGGAAATGTAGTTCTGTGAAGAAGGTCTGAGTATCTGTCACAGCAAATTCTCACTACCTCACCAAACTACAATTCCCAGGAGTATTTGAGAGAAGTCAGGCCAGTTTAAATGTTATCAAAAATGGATGGAAAATCTATTTAATGTCTTTTTAAGTTTTTGTATGGAATTCCATTAATGTAGGAGAGAAACTGGATAGGAAACCATTTACATTCCTCCCTCCATTACTTTCTGTCTCACCTTTTCCCCCATACTGGGTCTCATGGCTGCATACAAAATAGAGAGAATTACAAATAAAATGGCATGTGGTTAAAACCATGCAAAATATTATGATTAAAACTATATTCATAGTTTTATATCCATATTAGCAGATGATTGAAAACATTCTACTTTTAGAGTCATGTGTGAAAACTAACTTAGTCCGCTGAATAATTTTAATAGCATCTCATGTTTTCTATTCCTTTGACTATTATGTAAGTGAAATTATGTATGCTAGAGTGATGTAGCCATCTGCAAGTATGTACTCAGAAATAAGTCACATTGAGCTCAGTGGGGCTTACTCACAAGTATTCATTAGACCGAAGCCTAAGTGCTATGTACATTTCAAGTTCAAACATGATTATTTTTCACAAAAAACCATGCGAATTGTAATTCTGTGCAGATATCAATAATTCTTTGTTTAAAATGTGGATCTTTTTAAAATAAATAGATCTTTATTTCCAAGGACATTTTAGCTAGGAATCATGTCTGTTAAACTGGTTTGAAAGTGATTGAACATTGGGTCTTAAAAGGCCCTTTCCGCAGGATGATACTCTCACGCATCGTCCTGTCACAATCCCAGCAGCACCTCTGCCACAATGACAGCGAGTCCCCAAGTGCTCCTCTTCTCACCTGACCATCTGCCTGCAGAAGGGAGTGTGAAGGACACATCCCTTCCTTCCACGCTGCAGCCGGCCTTCTTCCTGTGCTGCAGTGGGGAAGAAGGGGCATGATTGTGCTTCCGGCCCTTCTGCATGGCCAGCTGCGATGGAAGGCTCACATGATCAGTGGTCATTGATGGAGTTTTTCTGTCAATGATATACCCAGCGATTGTGCCAGCTGGTGATGCGAGAAGTCCAGAACCATGACAATGTCATGTGGAAGCATCATTGTGCTCCCACTTCTCTTGTGTCCCCATGCCGGGATGCTGCTGTCCTGCAGAAAGGGCCAAAATCTCCCAAGGAAAAGAAATGACTCTTAAATCATGCATTCTGACAGTGGATGTCAAAAGAACTTTCAGACCTATATTTATATTCATATCTATCTATCTATCTATACATACATAGATACATGTGAGAGATGATACAGATCTGAGCAAACACATCCTGTTGGCAAAGTTACTGGGCTATCAGAACCCAAACTGGGCTGTGTATTATTTTCATTCCATGCTGGAATTGATGATGCTGTTAGCTATCGATACAGATGAGGACCTCCACTCTTTTCCCTGTTGTTGAAGATTGATGGGTGGGATGATTTACTGGCAGTGCTGGTCCATGAGCTGTCAGCTACCAATCTGCAGTGACTTTTAGTAATTTTTGGAAATCTATGCAAATATAATAGTAGTATAGTACAAATATGATACTGGTCTCTGGCATATTGAGAGGAAAAAAATCCAGCCTGACGTGTCAGGTAGCTTGAGAAGAAGTGGTTTACAGTGGTGTGTCAATGTCTGAATTTTCCATGTAGTGAGGCCTAACATAGCCAACTGCCCACATGGAGCAAATACCTACAGAAACCCAGATACAGCCACCATATAGATCCTTAGCATTTGAAAAGGAGGAGGTTTGAGGGTACAGAATTATTAGAAGGGTGGAGAAATATTGCAAAGAGAGGTTTCACCTTAATATGCCTTCAGGCTAGAGTTAAAATTCCTGGTGAGCAATACTTTTATTAGGAGCATCCTTAATTTCATAATAGTGTTCAATTTTTCAAGTTCTTCAGATTTCTTTTTTAGGACCAGAAGTCATTTCTAGCTGTCGTGTGATCTGCATACTTACATGTGATCCATCAAACCTGCATTCTTCCACCTTGGAACTTAGTTTAACTGTAGACCTGATGGGTTTAATGTCTACTCCTATTTCTGGCTTTCATCTCTCTTCTCTCCCCGCCCCCCTCAATTTTATACTATCTAAATCTGTGAAGAGTTCTAAAGAATTTAAATGATTGAACACTATTGTGGAATTACAGTTGGTCATGATAAAGGTTTAGGCCACCTGTGGATTTTAAAATTTGTTTTGTTCTTATGGACTAACATCATGACATCTATTTTGTATAGGCTAAAAAAACCCCCAAGTGATAATAGGTTAATTAAGCAGACATTTCATCGAGGAAATGGTGCCATCTTGTGAATCTAATGCCAATGGCACATTTAAGCTGCAGTGACACACATAACCTAATAGCTTACAGGACTGCACTTTTTTATGTTACTGTTGAATACTGATGGACGTCTTTAAGAAGACTGTGTCCACCTTGACTCAGAGTCATAATTCATCATGCTACTGTGGACAAGAAAGCCTGCTGGGACCCTATTCACTGTGGCAGGGCCAGGAAGACAATGGTTTATATTGAAAAAATAGTTGGATTTTGTAATCAATGTGATTCTTTTCCTGTCTATTCATGCTGGTATCTTGATAGCACAGTATAATAGTAAGTTTTACTATCTCATTAACTTATGTGAAACATACCCTATTACTTAATTTACTGCTTCATTCACTTACTCAAAGTATATATAGGGGTAGCTGTGTTGACCATAAAACAAATTCAGAATAGATGTTACAGTGATACTACCAAGGTATTGCCACAATGTGTTACTTAAATTAGCTTGCTTTTATTTTATTCATGAATATTGGATTATAGCATTTATAGCCTTCTTCTATGGACATTTACTTGGAGTCAGTCCAATTAAATTAAGTGGAGCTTGCTCCCAAGTAAATCTGAACAAGATTGCAACCTTAAAGGGTTTTTAAAAAAATCATGGGTGAATGTTAGATAAGGTATTTGTTTCATCTTCTGTGACCTCATCTGACCCTCAATATTTGTCTTTCTCTGATTGATGCTGATGTATGTTTCATAGACTTAAAGCCAAAAGTTTGCTTTGTTTCTGTCAGCACCACCTAATTCTTCTACTTAATATAAACTCACTTACAGCTTCATATGCAATCCAGTTAAATGAAAATGCTCTGATTTACAGCCAATTATTCTCACTAAAACCAATGGCACAGACTTGATATTTTCAGTTTCATTAAGTTGTTGCTTTGTAATCATTTGGTTGATTGAATTTAATCACTTGGAGTGTTTCTTTAAAGTTAGCCTGTGGAGATAAATGGGAGTGAAATTTAAACTCAGTCTTAGATTCTTTGTATCTTACTGATGTTAATTGCCATCAAGTTGACTTTGACCTATGGTAGACCCTATGAATGATTCAGGGACATGTCCTCCTTGAATCTATCCATCTCTAAAGTGGTCTTCCTCTTTTCCTACTGCTTTCGACCTTCCGAAGCATTATTGTCTTTTCTAGTGAGTCATATCTTCTCATGATATGTCCAAAATATGACAACCCTAGTTTAGTCATCTTGGCTTCTAGGGAGAGTTCAGGGTTTATTTATTCTAGGATCCATTTATTTGTCTTTTTAGCCGTCCAGGGTATGCATAGAAATCTAGGACCACATTTCAGGTGAGTTGATTTTCTTCCTGTCAGCTTTCTTCACTGCCCAGATTTCACAACTATATAGAGAAACTGGAAATATGATGGCATGGACAATCCTAACTTTAGTATTCAATAATGTCTCTTTATACTTTGGAATCTTGCCTCATTGCTTCATAGCTGCCCTTCCAAGTCCTAGTCTTCTTCTGATTTCTCAACTGCAGTCTATCTTCAATTACATGGTGTTAGTACAGACATTTACCCACTGCATACAAAGGTGCCTTAGTTATAAAACTTAGTTTTAGGTTGTACTGGGTCTCTCCTTAATGTTGGATATGAAGAGACCCTCCCACTGCACCTTAGATTTGTTGCAGCACATTTTAGACCTTATTTATTCATGACACTTAATGTCCCACCTTTCTTTCAGTGAGCTCAAGACAATGAATATGGCTCTCTTCCTCCAGTGTATGCTCACAACAACCTTGTGAGATAGTTCCAGCTAAGAAAGACATGGTGGGCCTAAAACCACCCAAGGAATTTCATGGCTTAGTTTGGAACAGAATCTGAATCTCTTAATTCCATCTCAGTACTTTATCCACTGCACCGTGTTGGGGCTATGATAAAAGAAATGGAAACTGTCAGTTATTTCATATGTTGTTATCGCTGCTGTGGAAGACACTGCTTGTATTTTGTATCTCAGGAACTAAGACATAATAGGTCTTCTGTGAGTTCTGGTGGCTTTTGACAGCTTGGACTGAAGGTGGAAAAATATATGCTCTTATGCCCCAGCTTCATTACCTGGGATTTCCAGGCAAGCCTGGGGAAGACTCCTGTTAGGCACTACTGAGTTATATTGAGAAAAGCTTTTGTAGTTTGCCATAGTACATCCTTAAGGCTTAATTCTGGTATGTATTAACACTATATAATTTTGGCAGTTTGATACTATTTTAACGGTCGTGGTGTCATCATAGGAAATCTTGGAATATGGGGACCTTTTCACACTACACAGTTATAGCACTATAATTCCACTTTAACTGCTGTGGCAGCATTCTGCGGAATTTTGTAGTTTGCTGAGGCACAGGGGCAATGAGGCTAAGAATTCTCAATATCCCTCCCTAAACTGCAGATCCTAGGGTTTCACAGGATGGAGGCATGGCAGGTAAGGTAGAAGCATGGTACTGTGACTCTGAGGTGTGGAAGACTCGCTGTAATTTAATGAGGTACCTAGAATTCCCTGCTGAACAGTTCAGATGCACTCCCTTGAATTGCAGCACTAGGACTCTCTGGCAGAGAATACTGAGAGCATCCTGTGATTTCATGGGATAAAGTCACGACCATTATAGTGGTATCAGATTGCTATAAATGTACAGTATAGATACACTCTAAGTTTCACAGTTCCATAGCATTGTTATTAAAAAAACAGGCTTCAGGAATTTTTCTGTATCTCTGTAATAGTAATTGAACCTGTAAACACTGAAATTTGTAAATTTTTGTTTTTCTTTGTAATGTTTCTCCATCTTTAAGAAACCCTCATCATCATACATTCTCACTAAACATCAAGACTTTTAAATAATATCTGATGGATAAAATACTTTGGAGGGGGAAGGGAAATAAAGTGATTAAATGAACAACCTCAAACATCCTCTAGTGTCTCACTATGTTTTCAAAGATTGATGCCAAATGCAGGATTTATTGGAATTTGATCAGATAAAGGTTTGGATGTTGTGGGAATGTCTTTGAACCTGTCTCCTTGGCGGCACTTTTGCAGACTTCTTCACATCTTTATTTTATTAAGGTGCTTCTGTATTTAGAAATAAGCTTCTGCCCCAATTTTTTGTTTTATGAGTAGGCATTCCGAAGAGAAGCATAGGCATTCTGGCAAGGTAGAGCAAGCAAAAGAATAGAACAGGGCAAAAATCCTATCTATTGTTTGGGGTGGTTGTGGTGATATTGTTTTTATGGTAGTTTATTAGCTACAGACTATAAAACAATACCGTGCTCAAATGACTTCCTATGGAAACAGTGCCATGTTTTGGTAACACATCATAAAGCATCATGAAGAATGGAGCTGAAATTTTGCATTTTATTACTACTGTTATCTGAGGCTTTAGCATGCTTAGGTACCTGATAGGCTGCTGGAAGGGAAGGAATGCACCATATGATGTGGGAAAGGAGAAAAAAAATTGCACTGCACTGTGTTTCCAGCAGCAGTGTGGATCTCAAGGGGGACATTATATTACAGAGAAAGAATCAAGGAGGCGAAAGGCTTAAGGCATTTTCTGTTCTCTCTTACACTGGTGTGGATCTGCATTTCTTGTTCAGTCCCCAAAGCATTTATTGTACTAGTCCTCTGAGCATGATGAAACCTCTAAGCTCTCAGGAATAAGACAAAAGAGCTTGCTTAGGAAAAGGACTTGCAGGACTTCGTCCATTTTCTAAGCCTGGTTGTGCAGTCATATTGAAACATCCCCTTGGATGTTTATAAGAGGAAAAAATTCTGGGTTTCTATAAGTGTTTGAACTGCTAGGCTGCTTTAGCTGTGCACTCATGCAGGACTACAGAGGCAGTGGAAGTCTGAGACTGTTGAATGGGCTGCTCCCCTTCAGGCTGGAGGTGGTAGTGTTGTTGTGTGCCTTCGGGTCATTTCAGACTTATAGCAACCCTATCATGGGATTTTCTGGGGCTGAGAGTATATGATTCACCCAAGGTCATCCAGTGGATTTCCATAGCCAAGAAAGAAACTGAACCTGGTCTCCACTGTCTTGTGATGGAGATACCTTTCCTTATGCTCCAGTGATGGTGAAGCTACAGTCAATGGGGAGGAGAAAGGGCTTCCTCTGTGACCACATCTACGTTGTGGAATTTACTGCCTGGGAGATGAGGTTCAAACTCCCTTTAACAGAGTTCTGCCATTTGGCAAAGACCTCGTTTAACTAGATTATAGGGCATTTTTAAAGAAAATTATTACTGGGTTTCCATTGTCCTATTCGAAAGGTTCATGAGTGAGAGTGTCTCTGCCACATACAATCCAGACATTTAGACTGTGTTGAAAATAATTAATTTTAAGAGGAAGTTAATACAGAGCTGCAAATACATTTACACACAGCAATATCCTATTACTCTGTCCACCACCAGAAAATTCCTGAATTAAGAAGAAAAATCCCTACAACTCTTATCACAGCTTAGAAAAAAAAGTTTAGAAAACAACCGATCTAGAGTTGCAAAAGATATGTGTTTGGGAATTATTTTTATTTTTTGGTTTGCAGTGATTTAACAGAAGGCATTAAACCAAAGGTAAGAATCACTGATCAAATTAAATCAAATCAAATCACAGTCACTGATAAAGTTATATGTGTCCATTTGTTTCTACTTGGGTTCCAAAAGCCAAGACTAGGTGTTCATTTGAACATACAACTACTATTTTAAAAATATAGAATGTAGAATCCATGATGATGGTGGTGGTGGTGTTTTGCTTTCCATTCTAGCCTCCTTATGAAGAGAGTTCCAGAGCCTAGGGACAGCCACTGAGAAGGCTGTTGAATTTTATAACATTTTTAATTGATTCATAATGTTGCTAGATGTCCTGAGTGATGTGTAACCACTACGAAATGTAGAGATGGGAAGAAAAAGTAAATCGTAGCATAGCAGCTACCTAGCTATAGAGAATAGTGTGTTCTTTCCTTTCTTTCTTATTTTACTTGCAGCTGGGTTTTGTTTTTGGCTTGTTGAAGAAGCATTCAGAAATGGCATTCCAGGACCTATGGTCTGAACTAGTATAGTTCCCAGTGCCACCTGGACCAGAATTCTGCTCTGCCGCATTTGTGGTATAAACACATTCATTTATACCACAATCATTCTCAATATCTTAAGGATATCTTTGGGATCAGGTGAAAGATTTGGAATCAAGCTAATGTTGCTGTGGTTGTTATGCGGGAATAAGTACTGGAAAGCACATGTGATAAATCAGCAGAAAAAAGGAGACTGTGAGATAATTGGGTATCTACTGGGATTCTGTTGTACTGTGTACTGTCTCACTTGCTTACCATCAGCAGGCTGGTATGTGAGTTTCTTTCATTTTCACCCGCATTTTAGGAGGGAACATATGGGATTTAGAATGCTGCTTCTCAGCCTTTGGCCCTCCTGATGTTTTGGATGCTCAAGAGTTCTTAATCACTGGCCCTACTAGTTGGGGCTTCTGGGAGTTGAAGTCCAAAATCACTGGAGGACCAATGCTTAAAAAAAAAAAAAAGAAATCTTTAGAGGAAAGCAAGCTAAAACTGTGGAAGGTCTAGTAAACACCAGATTTTTGTGCTTGATAGAAAAATCTGATGTTCAGTTGTCACAATTAATTTTAGGGTGGCAGGTCATGACTACAGAAAGATTTACAGTGACTGGAAGAACAGCATAAATCAGCATCCCTAGAAACAGAAAAGGATGGCTTGCTTGAATTTTTGTGGCTTTAGCTGCCATGGCTTGAGATATTAATACAGCTTACCATGCCTCAAGCAAGTTATAACTAAATGCTTGTGTCTTTTTCTCTTCTCTCTCCTCCTCTTTCACTATCTTAGTCCTTTTCTTTTGCAGAGGTTTGTTTCATTTTGCATTGCATTGCATCTCTGTCTTGCATAGATCTCAAAATCTCTTAAACTGCAGGAGATTGCGCTGAACATTTCAGCATTTCCCTGGAGTGAAATACTGAGGTTCTTCTTTGTTGTTTTGATAGTACCAACTTCTTCACAGTGTATTTATTATCCATTCCAGATGGTTTCTTTCTGTCTAATCCACTCTGATTCGGGAGAACATAATGTGTTGTTCCCCAGTAGTATTATTGGGAAGCCATATTGTTGTTGTTAATTGCCATCAAGTTGATTTTGACTTATAGTAACATTATGAATGAGGGACCTCCAAGTCACTCTGTTATCCACAGTCCTGCTCGGGTCTTGTAAACTCAGGGTTATGGCTTCCTGGATGGAGTCTATCTACCTGTAATATGGTCTTCTTTTCCTACTGCCTTATACTTTACCAAGCACTATGAGTCATGTCTTCCCATGATGTGTCCAAAGTACTACAGTTTTCGTTTAGTCATCTTGGTTTCTAGGGAGAGTTCTTGGATCCATTTATTTGTCCTTTTCACAGTCCATAGTGTCCCCAGAACTCTTTACCAGCACCATATGTCAAATGAGTTGATTCTCTTCCTATTGGCTTTCTTCTCCAGCTTTCACAACTATACATAGAAATTGGAAATACAATGGCATAGGCAGTTCTGACTTTGGTATTCAATGATGTATCTGTACACTTCAGGATATTGTCTAGTTCCATCAAAACTGCCCTTCCTCCAATTTTCATGCCTCCTTCCTCTGACTCTAATTCAGCTTTATGAAGTTAGATCCAAATTAGAGTGGAAAATACCAGGGAATATGGTCTTGGTATTGTTACTCTTGCTGCTGGAGAAACACTCCCTATATTTTCTGCTTTACTGCTAAGGTACAGGAGTAGTTGCACAGGTAGATGCCAAGTGGATGGGCCCTTAAAATTACAGTCTATGCCAACTCATCCTACATCCCTTTCTTTTCTTGTAAAATGCTCATCCTCTCCATTTCTTTATATTACTGGGTGGCCTTGGCTAAGTCACAGCTTCTTAGCCTAAGAGGAAGCAATAAATGCACACACCAATAGGCAATATCTAGAATAATCCTTTCCCAAACAGGCCAAAAATAGACATTGTAATCTTGTAGCCAGCAGTGGAAACAGGATATTTTTTTGGCAAAGATGGCTGTTTAATGGGAATGCTTGGCCCAAGAAGACAAGACAGACGTATGGCGGTATGATTGTGCTATGGGACAGAAACCCTATGAGATAAGAGACACTGAAGTGTGATGTGTCTAACAGCCAACATGAAAAACTGCCAATGAAATAAAGGCAAGGGTGGGGAAGAGGGGAGGAATTATAGTTTCATGGCGGCACAGAAACCCTCCCAACTTTGGCCTGCTGTAGATTTTCAGAAGGTGCTGGTCCAAATCTTAGATGCTAGTCCCAATTCAAATAAGCCAATTGAATAAATCAGTTGAATGCTGAGACCATACTTCCCAGCTGTCCTGATTTCACAGAGACAGTCCTGATTAATCTTCTGTCATGCCAGCTTTTCAACAGCTTTTAAAATGTCCCGGTTTCTCTCTCAGTTTTCCCCTTTCTCCCTGGCATACTTCAGTTGCTGCAAACGGAGTTCAAAGTGCAAAAGTAGTTTGCACTTCATTAATTCAGGAACGAGGAGAGGAGAAGAGGCAGAATCTTGCCCTTCCTGGAAGTCTCAGGTGAAAACAAACTGCCATACTCATTCCTAACTTGTGTGATCTTCCTTGTTAGTAACTTTTGTTATCTTGCCCACACTCTGATGTCACTTCGCCACATGTGTCTCGATTTTCAACTGTGAAATGTTAGAGAGTATGTGAAAAATGTGTATGTAAATTCCACTGATTCAGTGAGTCTGCACTAGTTGAGACTGACAAAAGGACTCAGGTTGGTGGGCATACATTTAGAAAGGTTTCTCACAATGATAAGGGCTAGAAACTTCCAGTTTTTAAAAATATGTCAGATTTTGCCAGCATTAAACATGACAAGAGGAAATGGAAGCAGCTGTTAAGAGGCTATTGTGACTGTGTGAACTAAGGGCGTCCAGCATAGCTGCCTTACATTCGCCCATGTCCTAATTGGGTTTGGCCTGTGTGTGCACTATGTACTCTTTATTTGCAGCGTTGCATGATGAACGTGCTTGGCAATTTCTCAGGAAGCGGATCACAGAACTATAGGCTTTAACACATTTGGCAAGTCCTATGTACCTTTTGTATTTTGGCAAGAAGACTGCACCTCGTACAATAGTTTATAAGGACCATATTCTGCTCTCAATTATTGCCAGATCCAAAGCTTGTTGAAGCCAAAGGAAAGACCCCTATTGGCTTCCGTGGCTACAGGGCCATTTCCCTGTGCTGTTGCACAGAGCGTTACATGAATGCAGTTGAAGAAAACATGACCTAGAATGTTTGGCAGGTAGGTCCGGTCACCAGGAAAAGAACAAAGCCAACTTGACCTGCTGTTTCAAGACACTCATGCAAAATGTGCTGGAAAAGCTTTTCAGCAAATAACTGTCAACATAAATGAGTGTCCAGGGGAAAAAGAGAGGAAGAAATACATATGTTGATGTCAGAGCTCAATATTTAGGCACTGCCAGATGGGGAGGAGTTATGTATTTATGGCATTTCTGTCCCACCTTTCCTCCAAGTATGTATGTATGTATGTATGTATGTATGTATTTATTTATTTATTTATTTAGTGTATATCCCGCCTTTCTCACTGCCCACGATTCAAAGCAGCTTACAAACATTTAAAACAAAAGTACTAATAGAAACTATTAATACAAAAGTTAAAAAACAGATAAACTGCAGATGTTTTTCAAAACACAAGTTTTAAAAACAGTTCTTAAAAAACTACATTTGAAACTTATTAAAATACAGACCCAGCATCTCCTGTTAAAAGTTCCATCTGGTACTGGTTAAAAATGTAAGTCCTGGCTAAATAAAAAGATATTTGCCTGCCCGAAAGATATCGGGGAGGTAGCCAACCAAACCGTCTATGGAAGGCAGTTCTGCTACTTGGGAACATCCTCCGAGAAGACTTTCTCCTGTGTGCTAAGTGATTGGAGTGAGAGAAAGGCTCCCCACACATCTTAAAACTTGGGTAGTCTTATATAGATACAGACTTTCAGATATTCTGGATCCAAGTGTCAAAAGTCACAACCAGCACTTTGAAGGCTGCCTGGAAATGGACTGGCAAACAGTGGAGCTGTTTCTGCAAGGAAACAGCTCCACTGTTAATACGTTTCCAATGCCCAGTCCCTCTCAGTGACCTTGCCACAGCATTTTGGACTGAATGAAGTTTCTGGACATTTTCATTCAGGTAGCTCCGAATAGCATATATGGTCTTCTTCAATTTCTCCTTGCAACAGTCCTGTGAGGTAGGTCAGGCAGAGAGATTGTGGCTGACCCAAGATGAGTGACGATTTGAGTAAGCATTTGAAGTCAGGTCTCCCTAGCCCTAACATTCTAACTACTATGGGTATTCATTTATATATTAAAATATTTCTTCTCTATGTCCAGGGATTTAGAGTGGCAAACAATAAAATCAATTTTAACAGTTTAAAACAATTTAAGCAGTTGAGGTAATTTAAATAACCTGAAAATCCCCATTTGACGACTGGAAAGCTTTTCCTTTTACACATGCGTACGCATATATATATAGAGAGAGAGAGAGAGACTGAACAAGATGCAAAAGGAAAAAAAATCTGATTTAAGAGTGTGGACCCTTCTTAAAGAGAGAAATGTGTGCATCATGTAATTTGTCCATCTGGGCAATATGTTAATTTTACAGAGAAACACATGGCTCAGTTAACTGAAACTGATACTTTCGTTTGGTATTTCGGCAGATCACAAACTTGTTAATGTCAACTCTGCATGCCATGAATTTCAACTGTCCCTTATTGCTATTTTGAAAACCTGGCAACACTACTCTGGATTCACCCTGCAGGATGCTAGATGATAATGCGTGCCATAAAGCCTGCTGCATACTCCCAAACACTATTTTCATTTTCTTTTGATCTCTCTCTGCACTTGGAAGGGAAAATACCATCTAAAGAGCCTTCAGTCACATTTTCTTGACTTATGATGCTTCTCTAGGAGATGTGAAAGTGCAAGTTCTATTTCTGAACTCATGTCCTTCAGCCAGTTTCATCCAATGGCTAAGTTACTGAACTTGAATCTGGAAGGCAGTAGGACATAGAGATCAAACCCCATAGCTCACAGATATGACTAACTGGATGATCTTGGGAAAATTAATCTGTCTCACCTTCTGAGAATATTGCTGGCACATCCTGCAGGACTTTTATGGGACTGATAGGCTGAGAGAGTAGGCCAAGAACTGTTAGGCCCTTTCCACACCTTACCTGGTTGCGGAGACAGCAAGTGTGCGTCCCGGCATCAGCTCTGCTGGGGGAGCAGTGTGACAGGAGCATTCCCCTCCACACTGGCTGCCTCCATGTTCCAGGAAGCATGATGGCCATGCCTCTTCCTGCCTCGGCGCAACTGGGTAGTCTCCCAAGGTGTGCTGGGGCAGAAAGTGCAGCCACTGTGCTTCTTGGGTGTCCGCAGGCAAGATCAGTCCACAATGGTCACGCGGTTGCCAGTCATTGACAGAGAAAATCTGTCAATAATTTGCAGCATGGCTGTGCCACTTGGGATGGGAGACGGACAGGACTGCAACGGCATTGTGCATAAGCATTGTCACAGTCCCGTCCTTCCCCCATCCCTATGGTGGGTTGGGAGGGTGGAAAGGGCCTAGGTTTCTTCCCCTGCCACAGAAAGTCTGACAGATCTTTCTGCCATTTTTTAAAAAGGTAGGTCATTGTAAAGAACGGGGAACTTTTGGAGTAGAAACAACCTCTTAGGCAAGACATTCATCTTGATAGCAGATACACGACCCAGAAATGACAGTCCAAGGTCATGCTTGCAAAAGTTAAATTTTCAACTAAAATTAGAATAATATCCCAATGGCCATGTTGGATGGTGATTTTGGCAGTAGCATTTCAAAAACAATTTTTCCCAGCTCTAGCTAGAATCATACTAGAGTATGACCAAGGCCATTTCCACAATAAACTGTTATAGCGCTATTATTCCATTTTCAACATCTTATGGAATCTTGGAGTTTGCAGTTTCGAGAGGGGCTCACCTGCCCCTCCCAAAACTGCAAACGCTAAGATTCCATAGGGTGTTGAAAATGGAATAATAGTGTTATAACAGTTTACTGCGGAAATGACCTAAATGGTGCAACTGATCAAGACACTGACAGATGAATCAGACAAGTATTCAAGCATTTCTTTATTTATTAAGATAATAATATCCTTCATTTTGTTTTGAGGTTCAGTTTAAAATTTGGAAAATTTGGCATAATCAGTTGGTTTATTTCTTTTTGGACATTAGGCAGGATAAGGTATTGACTATTCATGATGTTTCTGTACACTGTGGTGGCATGGTAGAGTTTGTCTCAAGTGTTTTCTTAATATCATTTCACGTACATCAGTGAATCAACATCTGTACTTGGTCCTAGAAATGATTTGGTTATAGAAAATTTCATATAATTGTCTTCCAAATTGTCTCATTAATCCCATACTACTCCAACAATACTCTTGATTGTTTCCAGACTTTGTGTTTTCAAAACAGAACTTTCCTATCCCTCCTTCCCACTGAAGCCCACCAAAAGGTCTCTTCTACTCCTAGAGACTGTCTTCCAGAAAATGTGACTACATCTTCAGAACTCTGCCCCCTTCTTCCCACCTTATTGTTCAGGAGCCTTCAGTATGGCAGCTTCCGAGTATGCGTATTCAGGGTTCCAGCCAAGTAATCACACCCTCTTCCAGACTCCTTTTCACCTTATGCTGTTATGGTATTGTGATTCCATTTTAACTGTCCTGGCAACATCCTGTGGAATCCTGGGATGTGCAGTTGAGGGAAGAACATTTAGAATTCTCAGCCAGAGGGCTCTAATGCAGTAGTTTTCAACCTTTGAGTAGCACTGATCTAGAGGATTGAATTGGTAGGCCATTTCCACACTACACTGTTGTGGTGCTATTATTCCACTTTCAACATCCTGTGGAATTCTGGGGTTTGTAGTTTACTGAGGCCAAAGAGCTCTCTGGCAGAGAATTCTAAATACCGCTCCCTAAACTACAAACAGCAGAATTCCGCAGGATGTTGAAAGTAGAATAATAGCACTATAACAAAGTAGTGCGGAAATGGCCATAGTCTCTGGACAGATGCTAGCCCCTGAGCCAATGGATGCTGGTCCCTGCCAAATTTTCAGGAAAGAAAGAAACAATTATACCCAATAGGTACGACTTTAATGCCAGTTTCTGGCACATTGGGGAAAAAAAATAATTACCTGTCTCCCATATTAGATAGCCTGGGAAGCATTGTACTAGATGTTTTGAACACTAGCTCTCAGAATCCCTGACTATTGGCCAAGCTGGCTAGAGGTTCAGGGAGCTGAAGTGTAAAACACCTAGAGGATTAGTGCCTCACCAAACTACAAGCCACAGGGTTCCATAGGATGTTGCCAAGACAGTTCAAGTGGAACTATAGTGCTATTAACTGTATAGTGTGAAAGGCCTCAGGAGACTGTAAAGCTATCAATCAAGGAAAATATGTATCTTTTCCCACCCTTCTAGCTATAATGCAAGATTCCTTGGTAATGAGGCTGTTCAGTTTTCAGTGGGGTTTTTAGGTTTGCTTCCGTTACCGCTTCGCCTTGTTTTCAAAGATTGATTGTATTTCTGCAGAACTCGGCATCTGATGAAGTGGACTGGAGTCCACAAAAGCTTGATTTATCAGTCTTAAAGGTGCTGCCAGGTCTCACTTTCCCTCTTGTTACCTTCTTATGCAGTACTTTGAGTTCCCAGAATATCATACCACCTTCCTCTAATTTCTCAGTGGCTTCATCAAATAAACTCACTAATTCAGATTTAAAAACTGAACAATAACAGGAGTAATAAGGTATCACATACAAGGAAAGGTTTGTGCTGATGGGTGACATTGTTCTCCTAACTAACTGCAAGCAACATTAGTGTTGCTGTTTTTATTTTCCAAGAGCTCCCCTTCATCATACTTCTCTTCTTCTTGTTGTTATATGCTATCAAGTCAGCTTTGGCTTATGGCAACTGTATGAATGACAGATGTCCAAGAAAACCTGTTATTAAAATTCTGACCAGTTCTTATAGAGTCAGAGTGGTGGTTTCTTTGATAAAGTCACTCTACCTGTAATGCCGTCTACCTCTTTTGCTACTGCCCTCAAATTTACCAACTATTATCAGGGTTTTTTTTCCCAATGAGTCATATATTCCATGAGATCTGAGAAATCAAAGGGAAATTTATATGAAGAATAGAAATGCTATATGGCCAGCAGGGGACTACATTACATGACCAAGTACAAATAAAAAGATGGTTGAAACAATACATTGAAAAACAATATAAAAATAGTGAAAGGATGACAGATTGATTCAAGGGTAAACCATTTGAAGATGAACCTACAGGTACAGAAAATGAAATGGAAGCTGCAGTCAGGACACTTAGGAAAATTAGTCACCAGGAACAGATGGTATACCAGTAAGGCTGCTTCAAGGTACAGACAAAGAATCAACTCTAGTTCTAACTAAAATTTATCAACAAATGTGGGAAAGAAAAGAATGCACCACAGATCAGAAATGCTCAATATACATTCCTGAAGTCAAGAAAGGGGACATCAAGAATTGGAATAACCAGAAGACCATTGCATTAATCTCCCATGCAAGCAAAGGGATGCTCAAAATTCTTCAACAAAGACTTTCATCATATATGGAATGAGAAATGCCAGATGTCTAACCTGGGTTCAGGAAAGGAAGAGGCACTGGGGGCCATGCCACAAACATATACTGAGGAGTATGCCAAAGGATTTCAGAAGAAAATCAGCCTGTGCTTGTGTAGCTCATGAAAAAAAATTGGATCGCTCTAAAAGAAGTAGGTGTGCCACAACATTTGATTGTCATGATGTATAATGTGTAGTCAGGACAAAAAGCTACCTTGAGGACAGAATACAGAGAAATGGAATGGTTTCCATTTGGCAAGGAGGTCAGACGGGCTGCATTTTATCATCCTATCTGTTTAACTTACACACTGAACATATCATACATAAAGCAAGATTAGTCTTGGAGAAAGGAGGTATGAAAATTGGAGGAAGGGAAATCAACAATTCAAGATATACAGATGACACCAAATAGCAGAAAATAGCAAATATTTGAAATGATTACTAGAAAAAGTCAAGGAAAAAACTACAAAGGCAGGATTACAGTTGAACGTTAAGAAAACAAAACTAATGAGCTCAGGTGATTTACACAACTTCAAAGTAGACAAACATATTGAAATAGTTCAAGATTTTTCATACCTTGGGTCAAGTCATTAAACAGAATAGAGACTGCAGTCAAGAAATCAAAAGACCAGGAGATGGAAGGGCTGGTATAAAGTAACTAGACAATATCCTGATGTGTCAAGATATATCATTGAATACTGAGGTCAAGAGTGTCCCTGCCATCATATTTCCAATTTCTATTTATGATTGTCAAAGCTGTACAGTGAAAAAATGTTGATAGGAAGAAATGTGTTGCTGAAGAAGAATTCTATAGATACTGTGGACTGCTAAAAAGACACAGGAATGGTTCCTAAGATAAATCAAGTTTGAACTCTCTCTAGAACAGAGCTTTCCAAACTTTTCATGTTAGTGACACACTTTTTGGACGTGCATCATTTTGCAACACAGTAATTCAGTTTTGCTAGAAAACCAGAAGTTAAACAGTTGGAAAGACAGCCCGCCCCGCCCCCCCGATCCTGGCTTGTCGCCATTGGAAAGGAAAGACCCCGGCAAGGTGGCAGCAGCAGAAAAGGCAGCACCTGACCCTGGCTCATTTCTGTTGCCCTCACTAAGGAAGGACCTCGGTGAGGGTGGCAGCAGCAGGAAAGGTAGCTCCCCTACCTGATCCTGGCCTCCTGCTGCAGTGGCAACGGGAGAGGCTTGGCGGGGGGGGGGGTGTCTTTCTCAGTCCAGGGAGGCAACACACCTACACACTTCAGGCAACACACTAACGTGTTGTGATACACCGTTTGGAAAGCCCTGCCCTAGAAGATGACTAAACTGAGACTGTTGTGCTTTGGACATACCGTAAGAAGACATGACTTGCTAGAAAAGACAATGATGTTTGATAAGACAGAAGGTAGTAGGAAAAAAGTAAGACCACATTACAGACGGATAGATTCAATCAAGGAAACTGTGGCCCTGAGTCTCCAAGATTTGAGCAGGGCTGTTGATGACAGAGTGACTTGAAGGTCACCATAAGTGAAAGTCAACTTGATGGCAGTTAACAACAACAACATACCTCATGATGTGCCCAAAGTATGATTGTCTCAATTGTAAATTTTGGCTTCTGGTGAGAATTCAGACTTAATTCGTCCTGAGACTTATTTATTTTTCTTTCTGGTGGCCCATGGAATCCATAGGACTCTTTAATAATGTTGACATCTTCACCACTCACTTTAAAGTTATATACATTTTTGTGGTAACTATTTTTGTCGTCTTAGTGTTCAGCTGTAACTCTGCTTGTGCCCTTTCTTCCCTAATTTTCCCTAGTTCTCATTTCAAGTCTTTGTTATTTTCAGTAATTATTATAGTGTTATTTGTGTATTTTAAGTTACAAGTGTTTCTTTCTCTAGTTTCCTTCCTTGGAGTTCAGTCTTCCTTTCTGTGAGATATGATCTGCATATAAATTGAATAGATGGGATTATAAAATGCACCTTTCTCTGAACCTCTTTTGCCAATTGAAAACCATTCTATTTCCTTATATTGTGTCCTGGCAGTGGCCTCTTGTCCTGAGTATAGGTTACACATCAGGGCAATGAGATATTGTGGTAGTCCCACTTCTTTTAAAGTGATCCATAGTTTTTCATTATCTAAACAGTCAAAATATCTGTAATATATAAAGTATCTGTTTGATTTTCCTGTGAAATTCTTTGGTGCACAAAATTAGCCACAGTTGCATAGGGACGTGGTAGTGGTGGGGGCAATTCACCCCAGGCGGCAATGTTTTTCGGGCGTCCTGGCCCATAGCCATGCCCCTGCGTGCCCTGGTCATGGCCCCAAGTACCGTAGCCGTGCCCCCATGCACTGCAACCATGAGCCCACGCACCGCAGCCATGCCCCTCACGCTGTTGTCCTGCACCCTCCTGCCTCCCCTCCACACACTCCAAGCTTTGCCACTGATTAGCCAACATGTATTTACAGTATGATCTCTGCTGCCTCTTTCTTTTTTCAGTACTCATCAAACACCTGCTATTTCTCGTCTTATAGATAGTAAAGGTATTTATCGTAAAATCTGGAGCATCACTACTCCAGCATGGCATATTAGTGCAATGGTTGATGATTACTGTAATCCCTGGTGTCTCTTTCTTGGGGATTAGAATCCGTTTTCAGCATTTAAAGTCTGTGGGGCATGTTTATGTTTTTCATATTTCTTGGTAGATTTTTGTTAGAATTTGGATGGAATCTGTTTCTTTTGAAACAGAATCTTTTCAGATGGTATCTGTTCGTGATGATTTTTCTTTCAAATGGTTTGAGAGCAGCTTCCAACTTTACAAAAACATAGGTTTTTCTTGAAAAGGTTCTCCTTTGAATGAATCTGCTATTTTTTCATCTCTTTGCAGTGTATTTTTTCATTGTATTTTTATTTTGTCTTGATCATATAAGGTGTTCCCCTCTCAATCATTAAGTCTCCCTATTATTGGATTAAATTTCCCTTTGATTTTTCAGAACTTATGGAAGAGGGCTCTTGTTCTAACTTTTTGTTGTCTTCTGCTTCTTTGCGTTGATCATTATTATGGTTCTCTTTGTCCCTCCACACAAGTTGCTTAACAGTGGTGTTCAAGTTTCTGGCCCTGTTTCTAGCCCCATTTACTTTTTCCTCTTGTCTGTCATTAACTGTTTTGAGAGTTTTCATCTGTAATCCAAGGAGGTCTTTCTTTCTGTTTGACTACAGAGAGTGTCTTTTTGCATTCTTCCCTGATAATCTCTCTGGTTTGGGTCCAGAGTTCTTCTGGTTCCCTGTCAATTAGACTTAGTAGTGCAGATCTTACATGATCTTTAAATTCTACAAGAATATTTCTTAGAATGTATTTTGGGACTCTTGGTTAAATGAGTTGTGGGAAGTTGAGAGTTACCCAGGCTATTAGTCCTGTGATAACTCTATATCAGCAGAGTTGCAGAGAAAGGCATTTCCCAGTTTAGGTGTGGCTTCATAAAATGATGGCTGACTTGAAGAAGACAAAGCAGACAGCAGATTTCAAAATTTTTAAAAAAATTACTAAAAAATTTGTAATGATACATCTATCTTCAATTAAACTCACCAATTAATAAGTTGAGAGGTATGCTTAGCATATTTGAGAAGTTACAGTAGAGAGCAGTTGACGGATAACAGCAGTTAGCTTAGTGTGTAGTGTAGTCAGACTGCAGTTAAAGGAGAACAGAGCTCTAAGTTACAGAGAGTGAGCTGCACTCCACAAAAGTTTATGCAAAATGAAAATCTTAGTCTTTACAAGTTGCAAGATTCTCTGTTGTCGATTTAACAACTTGTGCAAGTGACTTCAATGTTTTCAGGGAAAGGCTGAGCAATATAGTTCCTATATCAGCAAACAAGCATTTGCTCTTAGTTCTGCCTTGGCTTCACATTCACATTCACAGACAACCTAACTAGTGTGTGGAATGTGCACTCTCTCCAACCCTGTGTTCTGCACTCAGGGATGCCTGAGAGTAGCTTTGAACATGTTGGTCCCATGCGATCAGCCGAATGTGTTGCTACTTCCACATTTCACTGGCAGTATTGGTTTGTCACAATTAGGGCTCATCCAAACTGGCAACTGATTCAATCGGCTTCATTTAATGTCACTTTGGGCTACTTTTTCCCATTTCCACATCCAAATACTCTTTAAAAAAAAAACAAATAAATTTTGTGGTCCACTCATCCTTATTAATTACTGTGCGAAATGAGATCACCCTGCCCCACTGTCCCAACGAGATTCTTCTGGGGCCTTAAATTTAACAGGGGTCCTGGTGACAGTGGCGGAGCTTGAAGTGTGTGTGGGGGGCTACGAGATGAGAGGCATGACTGCTGTGTGTGGGGTGTGGCTGTGGTGCGTGAGGGCACAGCCAGGGCACACAGGGACATGGCCAGGGCACGCGGGAGCGTGGCTACCAGCCGGGACACCCCAGAAACATTGCCGCCTGGGGCGAATCACCCCTCCCTGCCCCCACATTCCTATGCTAGTGCTTCATGATCTCTTTCTCCCAACCCCTTTTCTTCTTTCCACTGCCTCTCTCTTTCCCTTCCCCTAGAGTACATTTGCCAGATGGTGTCTTTCCCATCCTCTTTTCCTCTTTCATCCACTCCTGCAGCAAAGATTGATATATGCATGAACACAGACAAAGCACTGCCCCAACTTGAAAGTACAGGAGAGAGGCAAACAATGAAAAGAAGTAGGTTGCCAGACTAGAAAGTAAAGGTAGGAACAAAAAGACAGGGGAAAGGAGGGAGAAAGTCAGAAATGTTTGGATCTTGAGTTGTCTGGATCTTGGAAAGAAAAGTAGTAAATACAGCAATAAAACCCATTCTCCTGATATATTTGGCCAATCTGGATGAGTAGATAGATAGACATGAGATTTGGATATGTTATATGTGCAACTACAGTAGGACCCCCGTATCCATGGATTCGTTATCTGCTGATTTAGTTATCCGTGGTTGGCTCGCCGCCACAGTCACGGCGGTGGCGAGTGGGAGAGAAGCGAGGAGCATGGGATCATGCTTCTCGCCACCTCCTGCCCCTCACCCTGGGCCTGATTGTGGTGGCGGCAGGTGGGAAAGGAGCAAGGAGTGCAATCCCACTGTAGTGGCTCCCGCGGCAGCTCCTTACCAGTTCGATCGGCTGGGGGCAGGTGGGGGACAGGGAGTTCACTCCTATCCGCAGATTTCAGTATCCACGAGAGGGCCTGGAACCAATCCCCTGCAGATACGGGGGTCCTATGTACAGTCTGTACAGCATCACTTCACAAATTTTCCTTTTCCAAAATTTTCCAGGGGATAACAGTATTAGACTGTTGCAGTTAAACCAGCAAAGCATCTTGTGGCATTCTAAAGATTTAAGGTGGCTGATGGTAGAGGATCATGTCCAAAAGAAAACCTAAGGATTAGCAAGCTAATGTGGCATAAGCATTTTTGGACTTCATCACATTTTATCCAAAGAAGTTTGTTTCAGTTTGTTGCAATGTGACAAGTGTGTACCAGATGAAACTTATTGGCCTTGAAATTTTCCTTTGGTTTGGATCTCCCACCTTCAGCCAAATGTGGACATAAACTCACACTTGCCTGGTTGATGGTACCTCTGTTAAGCTACCAACTGGATTTTTCACTGTTGGGCTTTGGACATTTCATTGAGGAGTAAAGTATCTTTTCATTGGGCTTGACTGACAATTAGATTAGAACACATGGTCTTGAAAACATATATGGCCATGTTCCTTTGCAAGGTGGGAATTTGTATAGCAGTTCTTTGGATGGTTTCTTCATGTCCAAAGCCACCTGCAGTCATGAGAGCCTCATTGCAGATGGCAGCTTCCACTGAATAATAAGGAGCAAAATCACTACTGGTTATCTTGTATCATATTGATCCTGAGTTTAAAAAGATAAAAACTTTCAAGGATTTGCCTCTTGTATCAAAGTTGTCACAATAAAATATTCAGGGATAATGTTAAAACCCATTTTCATACCATATATGCCTATGCCCTTATGGTGGAACGTCTTGATATTGTAGTTATTTTCGATGGCATTGTCATTCTGCTTTGAGTCCCAGTTAGCTCTTTTTTTTTCCTAATGAAACCCCAGATCTACAGAATATATATTTTTCTTCTCTTCCGTGCAGGTTCTCAAAAACAAAGATCCAGCATCACCAATGCAACGTTACATTGACAGCAAAGTAGTTAAAACAGATGCTGAAGGTGAATGGCTATCTTTTGATGTAACTGATACTGTACAAGAATGGCTCCACCACCGAGGTGACTATACGACAATCTTTTGATCCATTAGGGGTTATATATGTTGAAAATATGGATAAGTTCATGTGTCCTGTGATCTAAAGGGAAATTCCCTTTCTCTTGTGTTTTGCAGATAGGAATCTTGGATTTAAGATAAGTTTACATTGTCCATGCTGCACATTTGTGCCTTCAAATAATTTTATCATCCCAAATAAAAGTGAAGAACTAGAAGCAAGATTTGCAGGTAATAACAAAACATTGAAATTAACATTGTGTATGATGAACAGAGGTAGTTCATGTAACTAAACAGTTGAGTTGTTGTAAAAGACGAATTAAGAGATGGGGATGTGGAAGGACCAGTAAAAAAAACCTTGGTCTCTCTACTGAAACAAATACTTTAAAAATCCTGCATAGCCTTATACGAATGGCAGTAAACATTGTTTAATGCAAACTGGACAAGTGGTAATGATTACATTGACATTCTACAACAGAAGTGAGAGACCTGTGGCCCTACAAATGTTGGCTACAATTCCCATCATTCCTCACTTTGGGCTCTGCTTATCTGGCCTGGTGAGAGTTCTAGTCCAAATATATTTGGGTGGCTGCACATTTCACATCACTGTCACAAAAGATTTAGAAGATGTATGCTAGAGTGGTTTTCTTTGCTATCTTCCTCCCAACTGCTCTAGATGTGGCATAAAATTTGGCCAGATTAACATTACAAAACAAAACACACTGCTTCCAAACACTCATCCCATCAAGTGATCCATAATGAATGGGCCCAAGCATACATCTCAGCAGATACTCACAGATACAGAGTTCAAAGCTCTCCTGGCTGGTTTACACATTGATGTAAATCCAAATGCCAGTCCTAACTGGAGAAAACTTTAGACCATGACGTCTCCATTAGAAAGAGGCATCCAGCTATTATTCCATGAAATATCCAGTTAAGAGGATATCTGAATTTGTGTTGTGCATATGGAAAGCTGGTTCCATGTGCAGCCCTACATTACTGAGCAGTAATGAGTGTCTTTGCAGCCTTCTTGCTGCCTTCCCTCTCATGACACATCGTTAATATTTGAACATTTGGTCTGAGGCAAGTGCGAACTCATAAGGAAAGCACTAACCATGATTCTAATGTCAATTAAGAAAAAAAATAGACTCCAGTCCTAGGCTCAAATCTGTAATAACCCATTACATATTTCTTGAAGGACTGCCATGCATTTAGCTTAGTGTTTGAGATCCTTTGGCTCACTAGTGTCAGCCTAAGATATTTTTCAGCCTGAGGCAGAGGACAGTGTAGCTACATGTAGGAAAGTAAACTGAACTGTTAGATGAATTTTACTACAACTCTGGCTACAAGACAATGCCCTTACCCTCACCTGAGGGCAGCAAGTATGTCTAAGCCAGGCTTCATGTTGTACATAGCTCTGCCCCCAAGAGAACAGAATGGACAGGCATTCCTCCTCAAGAGGACCGGCTAGGGGGCTGCTCCTCCTGTCTGCTGGTGGAGGTAGTTGCATCACTCTAGTTAATGACAGGGCTGGCTTAATGTCAGCATTAGTCTTGAGTACAATGAGCAGATGCATCAACTGATAGTTCTCCTTTGGCTCCTTTTTTTCTTGGCTGACTGCCAGGGCCACATCTTGACATAAGAGTTAAGCAGCCATATAACCATCTTCTCTTTTCTTGGAAGTCATAGGAGGGGGTAATCTTCGATTCTTACACATTCAGTGGATCTCTTTTTCTATTCTAAAGTAGATCTTATTCTATCTATCCAGAGCTATCACTTCTGGAAGAGTTATTACAAGAACAGTGCCATCAGAAAAATTCAGGATGGAACTATCTTTGGTTCAACCATTCTCTGGCCTCCTGTGTTAATATTTAGATGGTATTTAGCATTTCTTTTTCTTTTTCTTTTTTTTGTTTTAGGAATTTAAGTGATGAAAGCAAAGATGCTTTAGGAATATATATGAGGGACGGTGGTTGTCCTTATCTTAGCCCATTTCTTTAGTGCACTGAAGATGATTGTCAGTAATAATAATATTTATGGAAGCAAACACTGTTTGGTTGATACCTGCTTACACACACAATGGATCTCTTTCCTCTTTTCCAAGAAACATGATTGGGTCAGGACAGATGTAAATCACTGATTGGCTAGTAACTAAAATCCAAGGACTTACCTGGAGGTCATGACATGTAGTTCAGTTGTTGAGTTCTAGGAAGCAGGCACAAACAGCATGTGGTAGCAGTTTTTTAAAACATACGGGTCATCTCAAGTCCCATGAAAAACATTGCTAGAGATATGAAATGTCCAATGGGCAAGAGAGAAGATCTGAGCCTTGTCCTACTTGCCTCTTTACTGTCCTTAACAGTCTTTCCTAAGCTGCTTTTCTTCCAGTGGGGCTCAGTTCTAGTGACAATGATGTAGGAGTGGCGGGGGGAACTGAGGGAAGTACTATAGGAGGAAATGAGTGGCAGAGAGTAAAGAGCCCTGTCTGACAGCCTCATTTTGTGCTTTAAGTCATGCCCCTGGCTCCACTCTACATGTTATGGCGTCAGATCTACATGGGGTTACTTCTTTTACTTATAATTTGGTCCAGAGGAATCTGAAAAGGTGGCTTGTGTGTAGATATTTCTCTCTGTGTGTGCATTAATAATGATTTACCTTAAATATTAATAATTATTAATAATGATTTTGCCTTTAGACTGCCTAGTTAAGAAGCTTAATAGGATCTACTTCTAAGTAACCATGTATAAGATTGTATTGCACATCATACTTAACCTTAACTAGGTTAGGATGTGTTGATATGTGCAATATGACAAATGAAGGAATACAGTATATGCGAAGAATGAGCGTTGATTTGGAAATTAAATAAATATCCAGGGTCATGTTTTATTGAACTTCAGAGGAAGGAACTCTCATAGCAGCAATTATACTTACATCCAGTAAATCGTGGTTAGTGCTTACTTTCAAATCATGGTTTGTAAATCTGCTTCAAGCCATTATTTGAAATCATGGTTTTTGGCTTCGCATTAACCTTCAGTTTGGACATCAGACTGTCATTCAGACCAAGCTGAAATGGAGGAAGTTATTGATGCATGATGAAGAAGGAAGAAGAGGTACGATATGTCGTATGTTCACCCCATATTTGTGATATTCCCAACAGTTTTGGAGGATTGTCTGAAATGAGCCACAGAGATAAGCATGAGAGCATGTGATCATTTAATTCAGTTGTGGATTCCCACATTCACATGTCCTTACCAGCATCTCATAAGCATGTTAGCTGATGCCGGCACTCTTGATTTTTCAAAGATTCGGGTTTCTTGTAAAGAGATGGTTTATATAATTTGTTCCAAAACAGCAACACAATATTTATTACCAAAATGTATTTTTTGAAGGTATTGATGACTACCCATATTCCAGTGGTGAGAAATTAAAGTCCAGTAGGAAAAAATACAGTGGGAAGAACCCACATCTTCTGCTAATGTTATTACCCTCCTACAGACTTGAGTCGCAACAATCCAGTCGGCGGAAGAAGCGTGCTCTAGATGCAGCCTATTGTTTTAGGTAATTATGGATTGAGATGCTACATATCTGTGTACATGCATAGAAATATATTAACACTCCTGTCTTATAGATGCAGCCCAGCTGTTTCTTAACTGTATCATAAAATGCACATTAATAACTTTTTACTGAAATTACTACAAAGCAGTTCAACAGAAGGGAATTCCAGCAACAGACATATCTGGAAAGCATTTTCATATGCATGATGTTTCCATTGCTAGTTATGAATAAAGAATTGTAGTATTCTAACACAATTGACTTCTCTGTTACAGTTGAAGTAGTGGGGCAAGACTTTTTATATACACTAAATTCCTTTATCTTTCTCCAATCTTAATTGGATTTCAGGAATCACATTTACCTCTCATCCTGCAACCTACCTCCCAAACCATAACATGGCTCACTTCAGAAGTTTTCCCTCTGTATGAATGAACCAAAGTGAGCCTTGGATTTCTCTACTTCCATCCCATCTCTTACACATTTCCTCTGTGGCACTGTGGTTTGTTTATTCCGTGGTTCAGAACAAACCAAGATTTCCACCTTGCAACAGTTTAAGCAAACCACAAACCATAGAAGTCATGGTTTCTTTAAAACTGGTCAGATAATTTTCCAGTTTTCTGATGAGTATGAAAAGGGTTGATTGCAACTGATCTACATCAGGAAATCATGGTTTCTCATTATGTCATATTAGGGAATAACATGACCTAAGAAGTTGCATAGCAACTTTGCAACTAATCTGCAGTGGTTGCTGTAAACCAATGATTGGTAAAGTATGGTCCTAGTACTGCATGTGGACCACCCAATAAAGTTTTTGCGTTCCTTAGTGCCTCCAGATTCCATGGACTACTTTTTTCTCTGGCCAAAAATGGAATAAGTTGCCTCTACTGGGGCCCTTTCATGCCACACAATTGTAAAGACTATGGTTCCATTTTAACTGCCATGGCAACATCCCATGGAATCCTGGGATTTACATTTAAAGAGGGGTATTTAGAATACTGCCAGAGAGCTCTACTGACTTACCAAACTACAAATCCCAGGATTCCATAGGATGTGGCCATGGCACTTTAAGTGGTATCAATGTGCTCCAATTATCTAATACGAAACATCCCCCGGAAGCCTTGAAGAATGGCTGTTTCACCTTTTCAATAGACTGTATCCAGTATCCCCCACTCCCAACATTGCTAAACATTAAAAAAAAAACCAGAATAAGAAAATTGTCCCCTGGACTCACAACTGTTGCCAATATCCTCTAAACAGAAAATTTCTTTGAGTTCATATGAACAGAAGCAGTTCATGCAGAAGTTGGCCAAAGGTAGATGTGCTGGGTGTGTCTGCTAGATTTCTG
Source organism: Cyclura pinguis (assembly GCA_030412105.1). Taxonomy (NCBI): domain Eukaryota; kingdom Metazoa; phylum Chordata; class Lepidosauria; order Squamata; family Iguanidae; genus Cyclura; species Cyclura pinguis. The sequence goes on from CM059599.1 coordinate 42,429,786, forward strand.
GATGATTTAGAAGTAGTTTGGCAAAGATGCTACACCTCAAGTCACATAAAGCCTGTAATAAATAAGCATTTTTCAAGCTCCATTGATTTCCAAGAGAGATATTTAGGCACATGGTTAACTTTGAGAGTAAAATCATTGTGGCCTAAATATGCTCAAGTTTGATTGAGTCTTATCCAGATACCACATTTGAGTTTGCTATCTAATTCAAATGTTTAAAATTTAAGTTGAAGATAAAAGAACAAGAAATTGAAAATAGTTTAGAAACAAATAAGTATTATTAATTGCTTATCCTTAAGATGCTTTTTTTGGAAGAAAACCCAGATTCAAATCATGGCACTTTTTTTCTCTTTTTAAGGAATCTGATTTTAGATGGAGTTAAACTTTGTTGACAGATAGTTTTTGTCTTAGTTTTGAAAAACCAAATAATGGCATTTTAAAAAGGGGTCGTGAAATATGAGTTTCAATCATTTTTAAATCCAGAAGTATCCCTAAACTTCCAAAATGCACCAAGAGTGTGTTACAGTTCTGTTCATAAGACTAATTTCCACTGTGCCTTTCTGTTTGTTATTGCTTCTCTATTCCTTTGGGCCTGTAGCATTCCAAGTCAATTGGCATTGAAATGGCATTGATGAAATCATCTCACTAATAGGCATGATTAAGCATTTGTAAGCCCCATTGACTTCAAAAGTGATGAACTTTTACTGTAATCTGCCCAGTAATAAGCCGAAGAAAAAGAAGTGTACTGCTGGCTTTCTGTAATAATATCAATCATATACTGGAAGACCTTTACACAATAAATCTGACTTCATGCTTCCTGCTGTGTGTGTGTGTACACACATGCACACACCCATGCCTGTCAACTTATAGTGACCTCAGGAATTTCATAGGGTTTTGTTAGGAAAAAAACATAGGCATGGTTTTGCCAATTCCTTTTTCTGAAATATGGCCTACAGTATTCATTGGTAGTCTCCCATGCGAGTACTAACCAGGACTGACCCTGCTTAGCTTCTAAGATTGGACATGATCTAGTATTTTTAGGATATTTAGGTCCAGCAATAGCATGTGTATTTCTATACTGCTTATCAGCTAAGTGCTCTCTAAGCGGTTTACAATGTATTTAGCTAATTGCCCCCAACAAACTGGGTACTCATTTTACCAACCTGTGGAAGGATGGAAGGCTGAGTCAACCTGGAGCCCAGCAGGATCAAACTCACAACCTTGTCACTGCACTACTGGCATTTAACCACTGCGCCACCAGGGCTTCTATACCCTGCTGTGTGTAATAGCCACCATACCACCCTGAATATGTCCAGTTGTCTGTTTTAGGAAGGATTGAGATTGGGCTAGTATTTGGATGTAGGCTACAAGACAGCACCATAAATCTCCAGGCAGAGTTAGGAAAGAATTCTCTCTGAAACCCCGAACAGCCATAACTGCCAGTCATGCGTAGATAGCCCAGTGACTGAGTCATAACACCACCATCCAGTTGTGGCTGGTGGCTTCCATATCAGTGGATTGATGAATCTGCTTTGGTTATTAGTCCAGATTCAAAGGAGCTATCCAAAATGTTGAACCTCTTTTGGAGATAAAGTTCACCATCTTGGACCTCCTTTAAGGTTCAGAGTAAAATCCAGAACAGATTCGCAACCATACCAGTGTGGAAGACAGGAGACATCATGGTTACCCTCAGATAAATGTGTAGTGGGTATTGACAGGAAATGGGCACCATCCAGGGCACAGATGCCCCAGGTATAAATATAATTGTATTTGGAGACAAGTTGCCACATTAAAAGAACCCTGGAAATTTAGCAAGCCTTGACCCTATGTAAAATCATTTGAAAAACAATTATTATTAACCTTATTTATGCGCTACCTTTTCCCCAAGGCTGAGACTCAAGGCAGCTTAAAAGGTTAAATGATTGCAGAATAGTTAAGAACATACAAAAAGTCAACATTAAAATAGAATCAAACCATTAACACTATTAAAACAATTTGGAACATTCACTTAAAAATGATAAAAAGCAGTTAAAAACAGTACAGTTTAAAGCACTACTTGTTGTGGTAGTGGTGGTGGTTTTGGGGTGCCTTCAAGTCATTTTCCTCGGGGCTGAGAGTTGTGTGAAGTACCCAAGGTCACCCAGTGGCTTTCTATGGCCGAGTGGAGAATCAAACCCTAGTCTTCAGGGTCATGGTCCAATGTTCAAACCACTACACTATTCTGGCTCTTCATTCAAAACAGTACCATACCCTACAAGCCTGTTTGAAGAAAACAGAAGTCTTTACTTGCTTATGGAAGGAAAGCAAGGCGAAAGCCACTCTAAACTTCCTGGTATCATAGACACTGGCTACCTGTTGTCAGGCAATGGAGTGCCAAGACATTCAGCAGGCAAACAGATACAGCTTAGCAGTCCAATAAAGCTTGCGTGGTTAGGATGAAGCAGAAGCAAAGTCAAGTGTCGGTCCAAAGGTCAGGAATCAAATGGGCAGCAAGGTTAAGACAGTCCAAAGGTTAGAGAAGGCAAGCAGATGGTGAGCAGGGAATCTGTAGCACACTTGAAGGCAAGGGCTGGCAAACACACGAGTTTGTTTCTGGCATCGGGTAACCACCATCTGCCTTCCTTAAGAAGGCTGGAGCCAGCTGGCTCTCATCTCAATCTGAGTAGCACCTGGTGTGCTTGTGTCTGCTTGTCCTCCTTCGAGGCCTGGAGAAACTGAGTTCTGGCCCATGACACCTAGGGATGGAGCTTGAGGCAGCCACTGAGAAGGCCCTATCTTATGTTCCCACCTTCCATTCGTATGAAGGTGGTGAGACTGAAAGAAGGACCTTTCTTGAGTACAGATCAGTCCATTGGGACAACTCAGTCCACAGGTGCCAAAGGAGGAAGTCAGTTCCATGAAATGACGTGTCTCTCTTTGTGCTTGAACATGATTAGTCTCCCGTTGCATAGGAGCCTAAGCAGGTTAAGCAAAATTCAGAGCATGTAACTACAGGTTGGTTTAAAGTTACAGATAGAAGTGTTATTTTTTTATTTTAATCATAATACAAGGAGAGGAGAGGCTTATCCTTTATTCCCAAGCCACACATGGAATGGATATTCTGCCTCTATGGGCAGCTAGGAGCCTTCAGGAAAATTTCTTATCAGAGTGAATGGGAACAAATTGTTTCATAAGTTGCTAGCTTCTGAAGAGGGATGAGATTTCAATTCTGATTGTGCTGAGATGTGAAGTAATAAGCCACCTGTGATGAATATAACAGGAAGACCCTCAGACTTCCACATGCAGTTTCTTCTCAGTGAAATATCATATTAATATATTTTCAAGCTCTCTTCTTCTAGCCCACAAAAAGCCCATTTTGACTCCTGTTAATTAAAAATTAATTGTTCCCATTCTGTCATCAGAATTGCCATGTCATTTTAGCCTTGAATTTATCCATTCATTTGTGGTAGTTTTTTATATAATTGTAGACGGATGAATTCTGAGTAACATTTAAGATGATAGAAGTTAACCTTAATGCTTGAAACCAACCAAGGCACTGAAACGCATAAGCTTAATTTTAATTTAATTTAATTTAATTTCTTTTTATTTTTGTTGGGAGGCATGGAAAGGTAAAAGAGCTATTACAGTGTAGTGGTCTGAGCATTGGACTCCAACCCTGGAGATCACGGTTTGATTCCCCATTCAGCCATGGAAATCCGCTGGGTGAGCTTGGGTGTGTCACACACACACAGCCCCAGAAAACCCCAAGTTAGGTTCATCTTAGGGTTGCCATATGTTGGAAACAAGTTGAAAGCACACAACAACACAACACCAACAATGGAAATATAAAGGGGTTGCTCTCTCATCCCACTATAAATTGGTAACCAAGCTAGGGGCCTTTTCATACTACACAGCTATAGCACTATGATTCCACTTTAACTGCCATGACAGCATCTTGAGATTTGTAGTTTGGCTAGGCAGTATTGCTCTCTGGCTGAGAGTTCTAAATATTCCAGAAGTCCATAGGATAGAACCATGGTAGCTAGAATGGAGTCATAGCATTATAACTGAAAGGCTCCCTAGGTGTGGGATTAAATTTTGGTGATTTTTCTCCTACACTCATGTAGCAGCTTCTGAAGAATACTGCATTAGTCAGATTGCAGCACCCCAAGAGAAAAAGAGGTTATCCCTTTCCTCCCCTGCAGTTGTCCAAACAAAAATAACTATTACAGAGTTAGCATTTGGAGCCAATCCCACATGGTTTCTCTGTTTCTTCCCAACCAGACCTATGTACTGGTGACTGCAGGAGGAACAAAGAAGCCTTGCTATGAGGCCTTGATTTGCTCCTGGGCACTGGTGCAGGAGTCTTCCAGACACAAGGGCCTTGTGGAGTTAAGGAACATCAGGAACTATGCAAAATGTATTACCTGTGGATCCTTTCTCATGGGACATTTCCATTGGGTACATTTGGAAGCAGAGAACTTTGTTGAGTGGTGGAAAACTACAGGCTCTATCATGCTTCTAATGGTAGCAGCCAGAATGTGACAGGAACTGAACTTTGGAATGTGTTTGGGGCAGAAAGCAAGCCAGTTTTCCCCCAGTTTATTGTAAATGTTGATGATATGTGCTTGCATTGTTTCTGAGATACATACAAAGGACAAGAGAGGACAGGATGTTTTCAATTTCACATTACGGAGACAAATACAGAATGTCAAAATGTGTATTTGCATCTTATTTCTTCTTTATGCATCACATACATAGGGTAATTCATCTGTGAGTGACACATCATCCTCAAAAGCTAACATTGCTGTCTTCATAGACCAGCTGCCTATCTAGTGTCAACACAAAAGTGTCTGCCCTGGTTGCTTAGAAGCTCTTGTTCATTGTTAATATAATAATGAGTTGCTTTTTTTAAGGGAAGGAGAAAAGGAACTTGAGACATTTCTCATGGAATTCAGTGGAACTAATTTTGACCCTTAATGTTGCAAGGTTTTCAAAGTCTAAACAAACTGTCCTACCTAGGCAAGATGGCTAAGGACCAGATGAGCTGATAAATAGGCCAGCTGTGTTGATCTAAACTCTTCCCAGCTCTCACCTTGACCTAGCCTTATTTACGAGCATTATTTAGGACTGCCGTCACCCTAAGCTAACATTGTGCTAGCATAGTGGCTGTGTCCCTAGGCTGGAAAGATTTGGCTCTAGCATAACTTGACTCCTCCCTTTTTCTGCCCTTTCTTTTCGCCTCTCTAGATCTGTTGCCAGCTGATCCCAGGTGACAGAACAGTTTTGCAGGCAGATCCTGCAGCTGCCATCTGATCTGTGAGATCAGCTGACAGGTGGGGGTCATGGGGACATAAAGGTAGTTTAGCTGGGACCAGGACAGTTCAGTTAGCACAACAGGCTTCTGCCTACTCCTGACCTACAACTGGCACGTCTTTTGAGTTAGGGCTGCACTGTCCAATGGAGCAATCCTCAAACTATATGTGAGAAGATGCTGCCCACTTGAGAACAAGAGAAGGTGATTTCAGTGAGACTTATTTCTGAATCAACCTACATAGCAGCTTTCTTGAATGTGACACCCTCCAGATATTTTATATTAGAACTCCCTTCAGCCCCTAACAATATGATCACAGTGGTTAGGGATGAGAAGAGCTGTAATCTAAAATATCTGGGCAGCATCAGTTTAAGAAAAACAGATGCATAGGAAGGCAGAACTTATTAGTATATATGGCAAGAGTATGGCTTCTGTAAATCTGTTCATAGAGAGGGATGCTGAGTGCTTTTCTAAATGATTTACTGCTCTGATTTTGCCTCTTGCCTGTCAACTTCCATTGGAGCTGAGTAATACCGCCATGAGAGCCAGCATGGTGTAATGGTTTGACTATGAACCTGGAGGCTAGGGTTCAATTTCTTGCTTAACCATGGAAACCCACTGGGTAATCTTGGGCGCGTCACATACCCTCAGCCCCAGAAAACCCCGTGATAAGTTCACCTTAGGGTTGCCATAAGTGGGAAATGAAGGCACACAACAATATTGCCATACTTCTGGAAGAAGTGTGATTGGATCATTTATTCACTGTCAAGAGAGAGAGGAGGGGAGGGAGAGAACACAGAATAATCTGCTCTCCCAGAAGGTTTGCCACACAAAGAGATCTTCAGACTACATTCTCTGCTAAAAGCAGGCATGGGAAACACACATTTTTTCCAACCGTGTCTTCATCCAGACGTTGGGAAGAAGACATCCTAACGTATGCATGTTGAGTTCTACTGTGTGAGGGGAGATTCTTTCTTGGTACTTTCTTTCCTACACTAGGACCCTTTCCGATGCTCACTGGTTATGGCAGATGGGCAGGATTAGGATCCCTGACATTTGTGAGACCTTCTTTATCTATCTGGAGTCTATATGGAGCAAAAGCATGGACGACAAATTCTAAAAGTAAACACATGTATCCGTTAAGAATTGTTTGTTTCTTGCAACTTTTGGTCATCTGAATTTTAGAACTCTCTGATGATGTGCGGTATTTTTAAAAAGTGTCAGCTACAGAAAATGAAAGAAATAGAACAGAGAACTTTTGCAAAGAAGCTTCCGCAAAGGGTGTCATTTGCTGTGGTGCCTTGTCTGTGGAATGTCTTCCACTTGCAGGCCCAACTTATGTCAATGTTGGTGTCATTAAGATGCCATACTAAAAACTGGCTTTTCATCAGAGCTCTTGTGGTTAAGGGATTATGGCCTAACTATACAGTGGGTATGGTTTTATACAGTTTCCCTTTGTTATACTGTTTTATATGGTTTTAAATATCTTTTTTTTGTCTGCACCCCAACCTCAAATCTTTTGATATGAATATTTTAAAATACAAATAAAATAACCTCTCTTTGGGACTCAGATTGAACTTGTCTTAAAGATTCCCAAAGGGAGATGTGTGTTGGGACTGCCAGCAGACCTCCAGTTTTGTCGTAGTAACGTATTTGTCTGCATCTGCATTTTCAGGAATGTTCAAGATAACTGCTGCCTGCGTCCATTTTATATTGACTTTAAGCGAGATCTTGGGTGGAAATGGATACACGAACCTAAAGGATACCACGCAAATTTCTGTGCTGGAGCATGTCCCTATTTATGGAGCTCTGATACTCAGCACAGTAGAGTAAGTCTCCCCCTTTGTAAGCTCTAGATCTTTTCTTATAATGAGATATGGAAGATAACACTGGGGGGAATGAAAGCAGGGTAAAAACTGTTTTAGAAGTTTTTTTAAAAATTGAATTCTTATGTCCAGTGACAGAATGCTGGTATAAAGAATGAGTTGTATTACAGTAGTACATTATTTACACAACACTATTTCTATGCAATAAAAATTGCAGCTCATCATTCCTTGTATGCAATCAGTCTTCTTAAAATAGCTGATTTAACATGTTTAGATGACCAAATCTGATCCACCTACCAGCAGAACCCTTTTCAAGTCTAGGTCTTCTCTCAGCAGCTTATATATGACATTTCATAGTCCTGCTGCATGATGTATGGATCAGGAATACTCCCCAGCAGTAAGGTGACATTGCTCAGAAAAATTACTTTCTGGTTTACAACTCTCCGAAGCATCCATCCAGTAAGTCTAAATGATCATGGGACGTGTGTGTATTTTACTAATGGCAGGATAAGGAGTGTGCATTTCACATAGCTGGAGCTTGAAAACATTAACTACTGAATCTGCCACACACCATAATCATGGCCTGTTTCTTAGGGGGATTCTGGCCATTGCAGTCCCCAAAATATACTTTTCCAAGCTCAGAAAAATCAGTCAGTTTCAAAAAGTTACTTCCATTCTCAAAATATTCCCTTTCCTCTCATGCTAATTTCTATAGAACCAAAGTATCACTACATTTTTCCAAAAGACAACTAGTTATTGCATCATTTTATATCATTTGAGAGAAACAGAAATACCATGTATACTAACAGTAATCTCAGTACCAGTCATATTCTTATGTCTCCAAAATGTCACCATCATAGTCTTCTGATGGAGTCAGCATGTTTATGAGAACCTAATGGTATGCAGTAAAGTTGCCAGATCTCATGGCCTGGCCGTCAGTCTGCAGTTTTCACGGCTCATCTCAATGGGGGAAATAAGGCTACAAATTCTCCAGTTTTGTTGGACTCAGCTCCAGGCAAGAGGAAAATGCTATGTGCAAATCTTTTGCTCAGGTACTAGAACCTCAGCTTACTACAGTTTGCAAGTCTTAACTAATTTTTGGTGCAACTTGCAAAGACTCTCTGGAGGCGGGTCTATTTATTTATTCAGATTCCTCCTTCCCTTCTAGTTACTGGGGCTCAAGGGCTCACTGTCCACTCTGTTCTACATCCACATTCTGGCTAGAAGCAAACTTCTTAGAATTTCTCATCTCTTAGTAGGTGAAAAGGAATACAGTATTCCCTTTCTCATTTCACCTTGATCAGGAAACAGTCCTTTATTTAAGACTACTGGTCCTGGGAAGATCCTGAACTGACAGCTCTAGTTTGCAGAAGTACACAAACCATGGCAGGGGGGCACTTGAGAGAGTTCACTGGGGATTGAGCATACTCAATGAGCATGGCATTAAAAAAAACAAAAAACTGGTTCCTGGACCCACCAGTATTGCCCATCCCTGACCTACATAGTGCTAATGCACCCATGCAGTACTAATCTACTGATTTAGCCTGTGGAAGTCATTTTGGGGCAGGCCTGCACAACAGATGAGGCTGCACACTGTGCAGGTGTGTTCTAGGGAAAGGAATTCTCTTCCTGGGCAGCTGCAGTCAGGACTGGATGCATGCCATGTGCTGGCTTGTGAAAATCTAGCACAGAATCTAGTGTCTGGTATGCAGCTAGGCATCCTAAAAAATAAAAATGGAGAGGATTCTGGCTTTCATTGCTAATATTTTTAAAAGCTAGTTTGCCTGGATTGTGAAGAGAAGCTTGAAAGATCTGACAGCAGGGCCTGCTTAGGCTGGGTAGTCAGGGAGACCCTTGGAATGTTTTCAGTGTTTCTGTGGGCCTTATGGAATTCCTAACCTCTTCCCCATGGTTAATATTGCTTTTCTCTCAGGGTCTTTCTGCACTACACTGTTGTAGTGCTATTATTCCACTTTCAATATCCTGTGGAATCCTGAGGTTTGCAGTTTAGGGAGGGGTATTTAGAATTCTCAGCCAGACAGCTCTTTGGCCTCAGTAAACTGCAAACCCCAGAATTCCACAGGATGTTGAAAGTGGAATAATAACACTATAACAGTGTAGTGTGGAAAGGCCCTTGGTGTTGTTCCTGTGACCATCACACACACATTTTTTTGTACTAAACATAGGGCAGTTGTTTTTGTTATTGTGTGCCTTCAAATCATTTCCAATTTATGGCAACCCTAGGGTGAACCTGTTACAGGGTTTTCCGGAGCTGAGAATGAATGACACACGCAAGGCCAGCCACTGAGTTTCCACGGCCAAGTGAGGAATCAAACCCTGCTCTCCAGGGTCATAATTCAATGTTCAAACCACTACATTAGGTTGGCACTGTAGGGCCATTCCAACTTTAATTGTTTGTACCTGTGCAGCAAAGGGTTGGGCTGGATGGGCCCTGCTTCCAACTCTTAAGATGCCATAGCGATAGAAAATAAAGAGCTGGAATGGGGCCATTTATTTGCTGTCACTATGGCAGTTTAGTCATAGATTTGTAGAGTTAGAAGCAAGACCCATCTAGGCCAACCTTTTGCCATGCAGGCGCACACAATTAAAGCATTCCTGAAAGATGGGCATCCAGCCTCTTGTTTTCCTGAAAGATGATCATCCAACCTCTATTAAAGACTTCCAAAGAGACAAATTCTACTGTCACTGACTTCTTCACAGCCCATCTTATGGGAGTGCATGGAAGCAGTTCATTATGAAAGAGGCATGTGAGAAAAAGGAGAAAAGGAACTTTAGAGACAGCCTGACTAATTAAATTATAAAATTGTCTAAACTGCTTAAAAGACAGGCTCTAAAAAAAAGTCCTTTCAGAACTGTCAAACATTTCTTATAGTCTTAGGTGGAATCTCTTTTTTTGTAATTTGAATCCAATGGTTCATATTCTTGTGTCTAGAAAAACAGAAAATAAGCTTGCTCTGTCTTCTACATGACATCCTTCAGGTATTCAAAGATGGCTATCATGTCACCGCTCAGTCTTCTCTTCTCCAAGCTAAACATAATCAACTCCCTAAAGTGTTTCTTATGTTCCTATGCAGCTTGGTTTCCAGTGCTTGTACCACCTCAATCACTTTCCCCTCCACCTATCCTCCAAAGTCCTTTCCCCCCACCATCCAAATTAACCTTTGAAAGACATCTTAAAGACTGTCTGACCCAATGAGATGCCTTCTGTGCTTAAGAGAAATGAATTTGACTATATGCAAAGGTCATTGAGAACTGAGCAGTAGTAAGAAGATGCTTTTGGACTTTGAGAAGAGATTGTTTATTGGCTGCTGTATAAATTAATCACAGAATGGAAAGATTCATGGGTACAAATTAACATGCTTGGTTTAGGGTCCAAACCATGATTTTGAAATTCTTTGGTTTCTTTAACAAAGAGTAACAGAAGACTTAAAATAAAATCATTCTGACCATATGCCAACTAAATGTATTTTCATTTTCTTTATTAAATAAAGCATTAAATTAAGCAACATTTCAGTATGAGCGGAGATGTCTGAGCTTTGCTGCTTAGTCATGCCAAACACAGCAGAACAGCAGAGCAGAAAACAGAAATTGAATCATAATAAATGCCTATATTAATTGCAGGGTTTGATATGTATACATCAGGGTTGGATATGTATGCAGGAGGTTCTAGCAGGGGAGTGCAGCTATCTTATACACTTGACTGAAGAATGGTACACACCTCATTAGACTTCATTTGGAATACTGTGTCCAGTTCTGGGCACTTCAATTCAAGAAGGATATCAACAAGCTGGAACATGTCCAGAGGAGGGCGACCAAAACGGTGAAGAGTCTGGAAGCCATGCCCTATGAGGAGTGGCTTAGGCAGCTGGGAGGGTTTAGTCTGCGGAAGAGAAGGTTGAGAGGGGACATGATAGCCATGTTTAAGTATTTAAGGGATGTCATGTTGAGGAGGGAGTAGGTTTGTTCTCTGCTGCTCTAGAGACTAGGACAAGGAGCAATGGATTCAAGCGGCAAGAAAGAAGATTCCACTTGAACCTCAGGAAGAACGTCCTGACAGTCAGAGCTGTCCGGCAGTGGGATATGCTGTCTCAGAGTTTGGTGGAGCCTCCTTCTTTGGAGGTTTTTAAGCAGAGGCTGGATGGCCATCTGTTGGGAATGCTTTGATGGGTGTTTGCATAGCAGGGGTTGGACTGGATGACCCCTGTGGTCTCTTCCAACTCTATGATTCTATGATTCTATCTTGGATGGTTGTCCTCTTCCACCAAGCATGCAGCTTTGGGAAGGATGCACATGGAGTGGTGAGGGAGGAAGGGGACACCTGCCTAGCCGGCCAGATCGACTGAATCAACCCTGGCAATCAGTGGGGTGACAGATATCGCAGCCAGATCCCCCTCATATCCAGTATGTAAGCAGGAATTACAGAAAGCCTGCATTCATACAGTTTAATTCACCATTTCTGCGGTATCACCTGATAAAACAGGCCACCTTTTAAAATATTTGATCCTAATTTTGTTGTATGCCCTCAAGTCTGACTTATGGTGACTCTAAGGTGAACCTGTCATGGAGTTTCCTTCACAAGATTTGTTCAGAGGGGGTTTGCCATTGCCTCCCTCTGAGGCTGAGAAGGTGTGATTTGCCCAAGGTCATCCAGTGGGTTTCCATGGCTGAGTGGGGATTCAAACCCTGGTCTCCCAGAGTCCTAGTGCAACACTCAAACTACTATACCACACTTGTTTCTCATATTTGATCTTATGTTACCTTCTGATTATTCTTTCTTTTGATTCAGAGGAACAAGATCTCTGAGTACTACTTGTTGAAAAACGCCGGAGCTCGGAAAGTTATTTTGTTGGATAAGCACTCCCAAAATTCCTGAGTCAGCGTGGCCTTTTCCAAGCTCTGTGGGAGAGGGCTTATCTTCATGTCTTCTTGTATGCTTCCTATGGGCGTCTGATTGGCTTCTGTGGAAAAATAGGATGTTGAACTAGAACCTAGACAGTCTACTGTAGTCACTAGTTACTACAGCCTTCTTTGGTCAGCTACAGTAAGAGTTCTTCTAAGGGTTCTTAAAACAACTTGTAATCCATGGAACCCATAGATCTGTGATGTTATATTTGGAATAGAAATAATTTCATCTCTGTTTGCTTTCCTTTTAGGTACTCAGTTTGTATAATACTATCAATCCAGAAGCATCTGCATCTCCATGCTGTGTATCCCAGGATCTAGAACCCCTCACCATTTTGTATTTCATTGGGAAAACACCCAAAATTGAACAGCTTTCTAACATGATCGTAAAGTCTTGCAAATGCAGCTAAGGGATACCACATCATGTGCATTTTCTCCCCAGAAAAGAAAGGAAGAAAAAGAAACATACAAAGAGGAAGAAAACTACAACAAAGAAAACATAGGATCATCAGTGTTTTTTTAAAAGAGGGAAAAAAAGCGGTACTAAGTCCAACTCGTTTGAGAGTTTGTTTCATTGTTTTGTGTTTTGTCTTGTTTTTAAACTGTCATCTGATGCAAAACCGTGAAGGCCTTATCCTACATTTCAACTACTTGGTTAGTGAGATAGACAAGAAGCATTTTTTAAAGGAAAAAAACGCAAAAAAAAAAAAAAACAAGAAAGAAAAGAAAGAAAAGAAAAAAAACCTTTTAAAAATAAACACTGGAAGAATTTGTTAGAGTTCTTATGTGAAAGGAAAAAAACAGGAAAAAAAATCCCATTAAGTGGAGTTGCTGTATCTATCCCGTGGCTTACTTGATCTTTGTGTTGTCATGCCATAGGCGCCCAATCCGTTCCTTGTAGTTTTTAGAATTAACAGCGCATTATTTATTTTTGTGTAATACGATCAAGTGAGAATATGTCATTGCCATGGGAGGGGAGGGGGAGGGAGGGAAAAAAAGACACAAATGTGCAAACCAAATAAACCATTAGAAAACATGGTTAATGCCTTGGGAACATGAGCTCAAAAAGGTCCTGAAAACAATGACAAGTTCAGCTCAATTAAAATAGTAGTCTGTTATTATATTACTAAGAAAGTCTGCCTTAAAAAAAAAAGCCACATACACCTTGTTTTTTCTTGCCAAGAGCCTAGGATGGCTTTATGTAAAGCCTCATACCATTGTTTTTTTAAAAAAAAAATACTGAAAAGCTTATTAATAAAGGACATTTTGTTTCAGTCTCAAAGACAAGTTTATTTTTTTTTAAAAAAGAAGCAAACTGTAAATGAATAAACTGTCCATTTAGTAAATCAGTGAAATATTTAACATGTTCTGGTCTAATCTTCAGACCCTAATACGTTGCTGTATAGCTATTGCTTTGGGATTGTTTGTTTCTTGGTATATGTAACCATACCTATAGTACTACAATAGGTGGGTAGTAAGAAGCCAGCTTAATTGGAAACATATCTGTAGATCTCTAATGTAAACTATTAAAAAATTAAGTACTTTATGTGTAACGTGTAAATTTTCGCCATATTTTTGTACTCTGTTAATACTGTCAACTCTGAAGAGTTTGAATTTGGGGGCTCTTGTTGATCACTCAGAACCATGTGTTTCCCTCTAGCTGGCCAGTATAAGTAGAGTCCCTGTATTTTCAACTTGCACTACAAATACATGTTTTATAATATTTGCTATATACATGTGCTTTGTATGTTGTTTTTCCTCATTAAGACATAAGCTACCTGACTCCATTTTGTACATCTAAAGACATTGGAATTCTAAACCCCTGTTTTAGAACAAGGACCTAACCCTCCTGGACCTTTGAAGTCAGTACTGATTTGCATTAGGAGGTCATAGGTTTCCATAAAGAGGTGAGGGTTTTTTTAAGAAAAGAAAGTAAAAAAAAACTTTTTTCCTCATCCATATGCTGGACTAATTGTAGTCACAAATATTTTGTCAAAAATAAGCATTGTGAACTGGTGAGCAATGTGGAAGGAGTTTGGGAAAATTATTTTTATGGACCACAACTCTCCATAGTCATTCTGGCTGGAAAAATTGGGAACTGTTGTTTTAACAGTTTTTAAACTTTTTTTAAAAAAAAGTTTTTTAAAAGTTTTTTAACTTTTAACTTCTCCAAGCTCTGTTTGTGTTTCTGATGGGGAACCAGATATAAGATCAGTGTCTGTATCAGCCATGCGCAGGGAAGGCCACTTACATGCTCAGTAACCTCACTTCTTCTACTTGGGTGCTTGTATTTTCCTGCAGTCAGGGAAATGTGTGCTCTTCAGAAACTTACTCCTTAAAAAAAATGCTTTTAATTTCATTAAAGGCAATTGAGATCAATTACATCCTCAAAAGAAAAAGGGAAGGGGAACAACGGACGGCACTCCAACGTATCTTTTGCAAAGCATCTGGTGTTGCACACAAATGGTTCATTAAAAAGAAAAAAAAAAGTTATCCCAGCTATCGGTTTGCTAGGGAAAAGCAGATAGGAATTAAATCCAGTTTCCCCTCCTTCCTCCAGATGCTAATCTGCAGAATTTTAGGGTGTTTTGTTTTTAAATAAAGGGTTATGCATAGACCCCTGTCAGTTAGATTGTACAAACAACACTGATTTGCAGACACACACACACACACACTGAGCCACCTTGCTCAGTATACACACCTGAAAACCTGCTTCTCAGAATATATGACCTTCAGCTGGATTTGGCATGCATGTCCAGGTATTCAGGCTGAAAAAGATCCTGGGTGTGATTGTTTTTGATTTTTTATTCTCAATAGCTGCTTTATAGTGATGCGAAGATAAACTTGTGAGGAGGAGTTAGTGTTTGAGGATCAAGGGAGGGTTTTTTGTTCACATTTCCAGGATGTTTAGAGTAAGGTAGTAGAAGTAAGGACAGCACAAGTGGGGATTTATGCTGAGCTAAATTCTCAGGTAGCTTTTTTTTTAATAGCTGTAATACAATATTAGAAAAATAATCCTAAATAAAAGGACATCCTTTAACAACGAGTTCAAGTTGTTGTCAAACACATCCAATTGGATTTTTAAATTGTGGACAGCAGCACAGTCCTCTGTATATTAATTCAAAAATAAGTCCTGTTCAAAGGGGCTCAATTTGATTTACTAATATGGCTTTCTCCAGCCTACAAAGGTTATGTTCAAGCAACAAACTTAAGGCCTAAAGACTAATAGCATGTTCAACAAAGGGCAAAACCTACTTGTAAGACTTTTCTGTGACAGTCATTGGAACCCAAGGCTATTATTATGACTGAATTTTGCCTTTCTTACCAGGAAATGATGAACCATTGATACATTTGTAGTTTTTTCAAATGGCCAGGTTCTCAGATGATTTACAGCAGCCTGTTTCAACCCAAGAACCTCCAAATGTTTTAGACTACAGTTCCCACCTCCCCTGGCCATTGGCCAGACTGGCTGGGGCTGATGAAAAGTGTAGTCCAAAATGTACTGACCACCGTGTTTGTGAAGGCTAATTTACAGAAACAGGTTTTATATCTGTGCTTTACTATGCTTTTATTAATTTATTCATTGCTACCCTGATAACACTTCTGTCTTTTTGTTCATTAAAAGTAAACAGAATGACACAAAAGCTCGGTGGTATTCAAATTATTTTATGCTATTTTAAAGCTGGTACAGTAGTTTTCAACCAGGGCATTCCATTCCTCCCCTGCAGGTAGGTATGTGTGTATATAAACATTGTTATCTATATGTGATCTCTGACAACCCCTGATGATTTCTCTCAATGTCTGTAAACTCCCAGAATATAAATATATATAGAGAGAGATCCATTTGAACTGAGGCTAGTTCGAAATGTATGAAGCAGCTCCTAGAAGACTGATCAAACAGGTGCAGGTCAGCCGTCTTCACAAAAAATGCTTGTTCATTCATGGATTGCATGAGCAGTGCTGCACTCACTAACTGTAATCCTAACTTTACCCAAGATGGTTTGCTATGCCCTCCCCACGTCCAACATAAATGCTGGGTTGGGGCAAGCCAACATGCATAACTTTTAGGGGGAATGATAGCCCATTTCCATACTAGACTGTTATAGTGCTATTATTCCACTTTCAACATCCTGTGGAATTCTGGGGTTTGTAGCTTACTGAGGCCAAAGAGTTCTCTGGCTGAAAATTCTCAATGCCTTTCTCAAAACTGCAACCACAGAATTCCATAGGAGGTTGAAAGTGGAATAATAGCACTATAACAGTGTACTGAGGAAAGGGCCATAGTTGGCCTAACCCTACGTACAAGCTCACCTTGGCTGCAAATAATTCTTGTGGGAGAGAGCTCAAATTGGAATGTCAATTGAAAAGTCAACAATTGCCATACTGCCTTTGCCTGGAGACTTTTAAGCACTGGCTCAAGTCTTAAACAGCTCATATGTGGGGAGGAGATAGCCAAAATTGCACCCAACAAGGTATCAGTCGATAGCTGGGATCCTGTAGTAAGAAAGATATTGTAAAGTTCTGCCCAGGTAGAACTATGATACATCTCTACTCTTGTAAGATCTACCTTCTGCAGGGTCCACATCTGTAGCCATTTAGTGTGTGTGGGGGGGGAAGCATCAGATAAGCATCTGGCCATGTACCTATTACCAGATATACAAAGATGATGTCATCCTCCAGGAATTCTGGAGGATCCTCAGGGGATCTAGGAGGATGCCTCTCTTGTTCAGGATCTGGTTATAGACACATAGCCAGATGCTTCTTCAATGTCCTGTCCTCTCCACTGAATGACCATGGAAGGAGGGCCTTCACGAGAAGGTAAGTTCTGGGGTGATTTAGACTGTTGTGTAACTTTCAGTTATGCCACTAACAGGATGCCAGTCTATGTTGGCTGTAAGATTTGTGAGATGTTTCAACCAAATAATGTGGAAGTGCCCATACCAATAACAAAGAACTTGGTGGCCACAGAGTGCTGATGTGATTCCTCAACTTGAAGAGTAACTTTCAAATTAACAGCTGCCAGAGAGAAGTGGTTTTGCAGTCACTCCCTATGGAGGTGGAGAGCACATTTCTTCTATTCCATTACTATTCCAAAATAGAGTCAATAAAAGTTACATGGAAGTAAATATTTAACAGTCTGATCTTCACCTTTTTGTATTTGTAACTATGTCTGTTTGTTGCAAATGGACTTACTTCCAAGTAAATATTTTTAGGATCATAATGCTACCTTTTGCATTTGCAGTGATGGCTGGTGACTTCAGTGTCAATGGAATGGTGAATCCATTTTGGGTTTTAGTCTGAATCTGAAAATGGCTGTCCAGGGTGCTGAATGTTACCCCCAAACATGCTCCACATCTTGAATAGCTCCTTTAAATTTCAGACTAAATATAGGAACAGATTCGCTGCCTTACTAATATAGAAACTACTGTCTGCCTCCTTGTTCATGCAGTGGAGATTCTGCAATTATTTGGTTCACATTTTTAATATAGAATGCGGTTTGTAAATCCACCCATCCTTCATTTTCAGTTAATGGAACAAAAGTATGTAATCAAAACTTTTATTGCCATTTGAAATCATATCTCCTAAAGGAAATGTTTTCCACTGGAAATCAGGACAGGGCAACTAGTTCCTATGTTATTGAAAATGTTTAAGCATTTTAATCTATGCTTAAGGTGTCTCCAGTGACAACAGTTCATAAAAGATGGACAAAGTTTACTGCCATGAATAGAAAGGATGAGATTTGTGGGGATAACAGGCTTCCAGCATTTCTTGGGCTGAATCCATTTTAGTTTAAATGAAGAAAGGTAATAACTCCAGCAGAAACACAAGACCAGCCTTTCTGGAGCAATTGTTCTAATTGTCCTTTGAATGGATCTGTGTGTAAACTGAGCAATTTGTGTCTATATTTTAATTTTCATATTGGGAAGATGCAAGGAGTTAGTTGGACCTGTCTCTGGCTGGCTTTCTTGTGTTAGTAATAAGGAATAACCATCTCTGAGAATTTTAAATAATATCAGAATAATGATAAAGGGTGTTTGAAACATGAAAGTAGGAAACATAGCTTGTGTGTTCCCCAAGTTTCTCTAATCCTAACCCTTTCCACCCTGATCCTAAGGTATGGGGATTCCAAAGTATAAGCATTTAGTTCTAGGAAGCACACCTCAGAATAAGATTTTCTTTTTGTCATGGCAAAGAGACCTATAGAAATGGCTAATTTCAGAGTGTAAATTTATTTTGCTTAGCAGTTTTAAAAACTTTCTTTTAAATCTGCCCCTCCATCATTGTGCTCGCAGTGTAGTCCAACAAATTTACCTTCCTTTTGCCTTCTTGCTGGAATCCTCACAGTTGTTAAAAACAAACAAACAATAAGGTCCAGAAGATTGCCCACACCACTTGGATCATGTGGGGCTGTGGTGGGAGGATCGTCTCTCTTGTAATGGATTTTGCTGTTCTGCCAGCAGAACTCCACCAGTTGATCTTGCCTCTTGTATTTTTTTTTTCAAATGGATCATTTTAAGAAAAGAGAAGACCTTTCAAATCAGATTTGTGAAGTTAGGTTGCATTGATTTTTTAAAAAATGACAGCATAATAAGCTAATATTATGTTGTCATTTTTTCTTTTGAGGTTATAAAAATCTGACAGCTTTCCTGAGTACGTTAAAAAAACACCCAGTTTTACCTGTGGATCTCCATTTGTGTGCTATAGAAAGGCTACAAGATGTGGTAGGATCCAGAATGAATGCCGCATGCTGGACTGTCTTCTCAACAGCCGACACATTTTTGCAGGCTTTTATAGGTGGCAAGAATGACTGGCCAATCAGCAAAGTGATTGTTCAGCTCTCGAGGAAGGCTAACCCAGAAAGACGTGGCAGTCTTTGGTCAGGCACTCTTGCTAAGAATATAACTGTCCTCCAAGGTGTCCTTTCTCAGTTGATTCCTCCCTTATCTCACAGCTGGATGACTGTCGATATTATTTGGGACTGTGTTTTGTACTAAGTGCTTTCTTGTCATGGAGAAAGTATCAAATGCTTTCTTTGGCATAGGACCAGATGCAATAGGGAAGTGTGGTCCTATATGTCCACTATACTGGTCTGGTGTGCCCTTACGGGATCATTAGGGTGAGTTATACAGGGACATGCTCAGCTTGATTATGTGGACCTGCCCCATGTGACTGGAAAGCCATGCACTGGCTTTCACCCAGGTGGAATTTCGCACTTCTCTACTTCTGGATTCCCTCCAACATTGTAAGTTGCCAGTCATTAATTAGCAGGCAGCTTGTCCGATGTTGGGATCCTTACTCTGTGCTAAGCCAACCCTTTCAGCTATAACCAATAAAGTCGCTGCCTTTTTTAAAAAATTCATACAGTCATCTTCTGTGTTTTCAGTGCCAGGCTCAGCTAGGGCTGCAAATTATCTTGTGCCACCAGTGGGTGACTGAAGTCTTTCTTCACCATTCGCTTTTTACAGAATTTTGCCTGAAATTTGTAAAAGCAAGCAAACACAGTATTCTTCAAAATGCAGCTTAAGATAATGTAACAATTTTGTGCCAATGGTTACACTCTACATAGATTTGCAGATTTTCATTTCAGATTTTTTTTTTTTTTTTTTTGTTCAGTGCAAGGTGCTGATGATGGAATAGAAAGGAAGGACTCCCATTACTTTCCAGTTCCTTGATATATTTGCAGGACCAAATACGAATTGAAGAGTCAAACTCAGATGAAGATTGGCCTTGAGTCTCCAAATGGGAAAGTACAGATATTCCTGTATGTTTAATAAGCAATAAGGAAATCACACAGATAATGGGGGGGGGGGGGAGGAAAAATGTGCATAAGAACAACTGTTATTGGAATTCAGTGACTGCTCAGCTCTGTATTTTAATACCATGTCTGTGTTTGTGGTGCTCTTAATGGTAAATAAATTATTTCAATTATATGCCCATGTCCCTTTTGTATTACATTCTTCCCTTTTGCCATTGAACAGCTGTTGGGCATCTTTGGCCTGTGAATGAACTAGAGTTCCTATGCTGGAATCCTGTTGGTGGGCTATGTTGTTGTAACTGTACTTTTTTCCACACTAACCTGTTATAGTGGTATTATTCTACTTTCAACATCCTATGGAATCCTGGGGATTGCAGTTTAGGGAGGGGCCTGAGGCAAACTGCAAACCCCAGGATTCCATAGGATGTTGAAAGTGGAATAATACCACTATAACAGGCTAGCGCGGAAATGGCCCTAGTGTTAGCAATGGCAGCAAGAGCAGAAAAGAAATCAGTCTTGGAGCCAGGGAAGAAGAAAAGCACGGGAGAAATAACCTATTCACTGCCAGCAAATTCTAGATTCTCTTGTTTGTTCCTGTTAAGGCAGACCCTTTGAATCAATGAGATTTACTTACCTATTGACCCTGCCTTCCCCCATGAACACTGTGCAACTCTGGGGAAACTGCAACTAGTAGCATAGAGCACCAATAAGATTCTGAGCCTCTTTCACCTTTTTCAGTTACAGCATTACAATTTGACTTCAACTGCCGTGATTCCATTCTGTGGAATCTTGAGGTCTGCAGTTCAGTGAGGCACTAGAACTCTCTAGCTGAAAATTCTAAAGATTACTTCCTAAAGTATAGATCCCAGGGTTCCACAGGAGGTCACCATGGCAGTCCAATGAGAATCAAGGTGCTATAACTGAGTAATATGAAAAGGCGCTGGCATTTCCTACTTTTTTTTTGCTACCACTTTTTTAAAAATCAACACACTTTTCAACTGCTTTTAGCTTACACCAACCCAGCTTACACAGTCATAACTCGTCAACAGAATGCTATCCAAACATTTGTAATGTTACAATAAATCAACTATAGGATTAAAACAGAATTGATCTGAAAGCTGTTGAAAAGCACACTGATTTTTTTTAAAAAGAAAAAGAAGAAGAAGAAGAAGAGGAGGAGGAGGAAGAGGAAGAAGAGGAAGAGGAGGAGCACCCAGCCATTAACAGTGCCTTTCTCAGGAGCCTGTAGCTTGTCAAAAGCCTGCTGTATTTTTTTAAGCCTTTGCCTGCCCAGGAAAGGACAACATAAAGGGAGTCCATCCTATCCTCCCTAGAAAGGAACTTCCATAGTCTGCAGCAGCTACTGGGAAGGTTTGGTTCAACATCAACAGCAGTCAGAGCCAGTTCTACCATTAGGCAGACTGAGACTGCAGCAAAGAGTTGGAGGCAATGACAGGAAAAAAACTAAGTACAACCAATTAAGTTATCCAATTAAGTGAGACATTTTCTAACAAAAAAAGTGGGAATTTAAATGAATTTATATTTGACTCAATCGACTGACTTGTGTCAGACTTTCAGCATTAATGTGATTCCAGAATTAAGTTATCAATTAGGTTATTGGTTAATCAAACGAGGGACCCAACATTTTTGACATTTCACAGGTGGTTCTTTAATGTAAATAGCTATAAGAATCTTTATTTTGATCCTTTACTTAATTCCAAGGTTAAAAGATGTTAACACAACAAGTAATAAGGGCAATTTGGAAGGGATTTGGTCTTCTTCGAATCCAAATGACCCTTCTGTGTTCTGCATTGGACATCACATAGAGGCTCCTCATCTGTCCCAGAAGACTACACTCTGAATTTGGTAACCCTAAAATCTTTACTGGGATCTAAGTGGAATCAGTAAGCTAAAGAAAGATGCAGTTAAAGGAGATAAGATGGTAAAGATGAAGAAAAAGGGCAAGCAAGAGGAGAGTTTGGGCATGGTTGAAGAGAATTGGATTTTTCAGAAATTCATGCAGCTATTTCCTTCTCTCCCAGGCTCAAGAATGCTAGACGGCCTATGCTCTACGAGAAGGAGCTTAGGAAGCGGGGTATATTCAGTGTGGAGAAGAGAAGGTAAAGAGGCAACAAGATAGCTATGTTTAAACATTTGAAGGGATGTCATATGGAGGATGGAGCAACCCTATTTTCTGCTGCTCCAGAGACTACTGGAGCAATAGTTTCAAACTTCAGGAAGAGAGATCTCATCTAAACATTAGGGAGAACTTCCTGACAGTAGGAGCAGTTCAACAGTGGAACATGCTGCCTTGGCGTGTGGTGAAATCTCCTTCTTTGGAGGTTTTTAAACAAAGGTTGGATGGCCATCTGTGGGGAATGCTTTGATGGTGTATTCCTGAATGACAGGGGGCTGGACTCGATGGCCTTTGTGGTTTCTTCCAAATCTATGATTCTAAAATGGATGCAAAAAGGAGAGCGAAATAAAGTCATAAATGGACCTTTTTTGAACTTTATTTTGGTAAGGTATATATGCAGGCTTTTAACTTAAGCGGCAATGTAATTAACATGACAGTCACTTTCCTCACTCCTCCTAATGTAAATATAATTAAAACAGGTGTTTTTTTCCACTTACTAACAAGTAACTAAGCATATGAAACATTTTCTACCGATATTACAATCCCTGGCTGGAAGGCTGAGCTGAAAGACCATGCAGTTTGCCTCCAACCACCTAAGCTAGCCTGCTTGTTCTTGAGGAAGGTTGAAGATGCTGTTCTGTCATCTGCTACCCAGCTGTCTACTATACCTGCTGGGGGTGGATTGGTGTCATCGTGTCCTTTACTTCAAGCAGCAAAGATTGTGATTGAGCCCTAACAGCAGTAACAACAAAAGATAATAACAAGAATAAAGATAGTCACATTGATCCCTCAGAACAAAACACCACTTGCAGGCAACATCTGTATTAGGACCCACTACAACAGGTCACTAGTGTCTAAGGGCTTTATCACGTGAGACAGGTAAATCGCACATACAGCAGGATAAGAGTGTCTTTGGCTGGGACTCATTACATTACCTTGTTCCTCCTCTGTTGTTCTTCTGGTGGTATACCATTTGGAAAGCATATCTTTTACAAAGGAAGTCATTCATAGATTAATTCATTAATGGCCTTGTTTGTAAAAGAAACACTTTCCAAAAGGAGAACAGAAAAGGAACCACGTGATCTAATAAGTCCCAGACAAAGATGCTCTCATCCTGCAGTAAGTGCAATTTACTTGCCTCGTGTGATAAAGCTCTAAGTGATCATCTTCTTCAGAACTCTTCATCAGACTAATGCCTACATCCAGCAAGCACTCTGGCACCCAGACTAATGTCAAGATCCAGCAAGCACCTTCCATTGGCATCAGAGGGAGTAGAGGCTGATCCCTGTCCACACTTCTTCCCTAGTGCATAAGAACAATCAAAGCCTTCCAGGTGCCACTCCAATCTTTTCACTACTAACTGGGCACAGTGCCCAAAGCATAAGACTGCTTCTTTACCAGTTGCTCAAGACAAACCCAAGCTGCTACTAAAATCCCTTGGCTGCTCACACACTGGGGATGACAACGTTATGAGGAGAGGTATAGATTACCTCCTTGTGCAATGCCACATAAGCTAAGATCCAGTTGCTGGCATACACCAGTGAGACTTACACTGGTGTATGCCAACAACTCGATCCTAGCTTATGTGGTAAAAACTCAAGGGGGTGAGGAAAGAAGCATCCAAAAATTTGGTTATATGTCTAAGCCACGGCTAAACCCAAACCCAAGGAGAGTGTAGGCTTGATCAGTCATTAGTAGCTTGTGTAGGAGCCACATCTATCGGTGGGCCCCTTCTCTGGAAAAAACCCAAATATGAATTCCAAAGATTCCTCTATTTCTAGGCTGTGGGCACATGCCTACTGTTTGGCTGACAGTTTAGTAGTTTAAATAGCCAGTCTCACAGTTTTAAGACACACTGTCAAAATCACCATAACAGGTTCTATATGTTGAAACTACTTTATAAAGGGTAAGTAATCCTGAAGTATGTGCAAACAGAACTAGAGGGTTGGGGAGCAGAGGAACCAGGAAACAGTGGTCTTTGACCCTCTCATGCCAACATTTTGGTTTGGCATGACATGGTTCATTCAAAGGCAAGATTAAACTGCTAGAGCACCACAACGGGGTTGACTTCATGCTCCTGGGACTGACTCCTAGATTCCAACAGGTTACTTCATTAAACTAGCATATCAAATTTGATTGTTAGTTCTCATCAGTTTTCTATTCCATTTAATTTTATTTTTTTCTATGGAGATGAAGAAATTACTGTTACACCCATACTCAGTGACAAGCCAACTACATGACTTCACATCAACTTTATAACCACATATAATTACATAACCTCGCCGTTTATTTTCTCCCAGAACTCATGGCTCCTGATAGACTCTGTTCTGTCTGATCTAAGAGGCAGATCTTGGGCTTTTTAAAAAAGGGAGTTTTCTAGACACTTATACAATTAGGTTTCCCCATCCACCCTATATCAAATATTCTCTTTTTATTAACCACATTTTGATTGAACCAATATAGAAGGAATGTTCTGTGTAGGGCAAGGGGTAAGACAAGCTCTACTAACTGAGCATTTGGCATGAGCAGTCACCTTTTAATGATGCATACATAACTCCTTGTACACATTGTTTTGTGATGGGATAGTTCTCATATTTCCATCCCTACATCGTAAACTCTTTTCAGAGCATGTTCTGTCCCCTTTATTGCATTTTCCTCCTAGTTTATATGCTGTGCATGTATTTTATAGCAGATGGAGTTTTGGAGTTTGGATCCAGGGTGGACTAAGTTCAAATCCTTGCACAGCCATGAAATTCACTGGGCAAGTAGCTGTCTGTCAAGCTAACTTGCTTCACTAGCAGAGGAAAAAGGAGATGAGATCCTACAGGCATATGCCAGTTAACAAAGCAGAACTGTTGCTGGGCATTACTTCTTTAACAGAACAGTTAGTACCAGAGCCAGAAAAAACAAGAATAGGGGTAGATACCTACACCACAAAAAAGAATGTTTTGTTAAACCCCCAACCCGCCTCCCTACTCCCAAACTAGCAATATGTGGGCGAGAGACAAAAAAAAGTCAGGTAAGCCTTGCATAAATGAACAAAAGCATTTTGAACCTTCTAAGTCTTCTTTCAAAATGAGTCCAGAGATGACTTTTTCTTTCACCAATCTCCATTTACTCTTAGGAGAAATTTCCATTTTGTTGGTCACACTGTAATGCTTTTTTAATGTGGTTGGGATAGCTGGTGAGGCAGGCCTCTCTGCTCCCCTCTTTTCTTTCTGATTTCATGTTCACACAAAGTGAGGAATTCTGGAGGTAGCTTCTCTTTACCTGCTCTGTTGTAGGCAGGCACACACAACTGCCATACGACCAGCTAGAGTAGAATCTCATTCTTTCTCAACTTTAGGTTTATTCCACTGTTTACTGTTGCAACCCAGCACTGAAAGCTGGTGTTTTCCAGCCCTTCTTCACCATCTTCCCAGCACTCATGTTGCAAGAAGAAGAAGAAGAAGAAGAAGAAGAAGGAGAAGGAGAAGAAGAAGGAGAAGAAGGAGAAGAAGTTGTTGTTGTTGTTGCTTCAACCAGAAATAGGACAAAAGGGGTCTAGATGGGCACAAAAAGACTTTGCAAAAAGTAATTTGACTGTCAGAGGCTTTGGTAAATGATGTGTGTTTGAATATACATTTTTCCTGAGCTTGCTGTAGGAAGGCCTGGCTACAGGTATCATTGAGGCAATACCAGATTTGCACAAAATCTCAGTAAACTACACCTTATGGCTCAGATTATCAGGAATCTCGGTATTAAAAAAGAATAAATAAAAAGTTCCTATTTTACACATTTTGGTGGAAATTTTATACTATGGGACCTAGAATGATAGAATTACAGACTTGGAAGAGACCCCAGGGGCCACTGAGTCCAGCCCCATCAAAGCATTTCCAACAGATGGCCATCCAGCCTCTGCTTAAAAACCTCCAAAGAAGGAGACTCTACCATACTCCGAGGCAGCATATTCCACTGCTGGACAGCTCTGACTGTCAGGAAGTTCTTGCCGAGGTTCACGTGGAATCTCCTTTCCTGTAGCTTGAATCCATTGCTCTTTGTCCTAGTCTCTGGAGCAGCAGAAAACAAGCTCTTTGTGTGCTTTAGCATAGTGTCTCAGCGTGTGTTCATTCAGCCCAAGGTACACATTCCGAATTTCATGGCTGCATGTGCTCCCAAAAAGAGTTTTGTGCAGCCTTCTTGGAATCCCCACCACTGCTGTGTTTTACCAGCAATTTAGCTATGATTTTTTTTTTTTAAAGAGGGGTAGGAAATTGTGCCATTTCTGGCAGAGAGGTTTCTTTCTAACTTCCTTCACTGCCTCTCTTGAAGCTTCTGATCTATGCCTTATTAATTCTGTGCCCCTGTGCACTGTAAATTATACCTGCCGTTGAAGGAGAAGGAGCTACCATTACAATCTAAGTTAAAGAGACAGACCCTGAACAGCATATCCCTTCTTATATCCTATTTCCAGTCCTATCTGATGCACTGTGTTGCTTTCAGAATAACACTCTGGTAACTGGTCTGTATTGGCTAGAAAATTCCGGGAGCAGTAATCCAACGTATCTGGAGGGTACCACATTAAGAAAGACTGCTCTAGATCAGTGCTATTCAAAGTGTATGCCTATGAATCAGTGCCAGTCCCCAAACTGCTGGTTGCCAGTCCACAGACAGTTTCCAGAGAAGAAACAATTATAGCCAATCAGCACAAATATGATACTGCTACATGGTATATTTTTAAAAAATGCCCATCCCTTGCATCAGATATTTTGCAAGGCACTGCTCTAGATTATCATAGTGAGTTTTCATTCTGTTAGGCATTTGTTTGACCTTGGCCTTGGTTTTCTCTGAAACAACCTGACGAAAATACGTGTATCTTCCAGTACACTGAATTAAAGTCCAGTACCCTTTATGTCACATGGCTGTATTCAGAAGACAGAGGCATCCTCCTGTGAGTAATCCCATACTAACGTAATTACAAGTAATTAATTATATGCTGACAATTTATTTTTCGTGGTTAGAAAACTGTAAATACATTTATGTACAATTCCATAAAGTCTAATAAACTAATACTGTCTTCAGTTGCCTACTGGCTTAGACAAGGTCTGGATCCAGTTTAGCAGAGCTTGGAGTACATTACAAGATGTATAATTTTCTTACCAGTTTTGGTGAAAAGAAATAAAAAGATTTGGAATATTAATAAATGAATGTTCAAAGAAGAATTACTCTGCATAGAGAAGATTAATCACAATTTCCAAACAATCCAGCTCCTGTTCATAAATCAGGAACCCTCAGTGGAAGGAATATTTTTACAGTCAATGACAAGCAAGTAAACATAAAACGCTACTACCTAATTCCAGACCAAACTAAGTTAACATTAATTATCACTTTTAATTCTCCTTCCTCAAGTAACATCAATCAGCCTTAGAACTGGCTGCTCAGTTCCCAAAAGTGGGATTGTTTGTTGCAATTGAAAATGCAAGCTAAACATTTACACTGTTAGCACTCCAAACCACATACTGATAATAATACCGATGATGATGAAAAAAAGAGTGTGTCCACAGTCTCATAGTTCTCTCATTTGAGGCAAGATTCAACTAGAACTCATAACTATCATGCAGTCTATACGCACCAGCCATTTATAGTGGCTAATGACCAGTGCCTGGAGAAGTTATTTTTCATAGAATCATAGAGTAGGAAGAGATCACAAGGGCCATCGAGTCCAACCTCCTACCATGCAGGAATACATCTTCAAAACATTCCCAACAGATGGCCATCCAGCCTCTGTTTAAAAATCTGCAAAGAAGGAGACTGAACATATTCCACTGTCAAACTGCTCTTGCCATGGGGCAGTTCTTCCTAATGGTTAGATGGAACCTTTTTTCCTAAAGTTTGGAAGCCATTGCTCTGTGTCCTAGTCTTTGGAGCAGCAGAAAATAGGGTTGTTCCATCCTCCATATGACATCCCTTCAAATATTTAAACATGGCTGTCATGTCACCTCTTAACCTTCTTTTTCTCAGGCTAAACATACCAGCTCCCTAAGCTTCTCCTCATAGGACATAGTTTCTAGGGCTTTTGCCATTTTGGTCATCCTCCTCCGGACACAGTCCAACTTGTCAATATCCTTCCTGAACTGTGGCGCCCAGAACTGGACACAGTGTTTCAGGTGGGCTCTGACTAGCCAGTTGACTGAGCAGGACCACTTCCGTCTTATCTGGATTAAACCAGACATGGTTTGGCCCAGAACAGATTCTTTGGAGTTAGATGGAAAGGAGAAATAGAGTTGGATATTATCAGCATATTGAAGGCACTGAACCCCAAACATAAGAAAATCTCTCCCACTAGTCTCATGCAGGTGTTGAATAACATGGGAGACCCCACAGGCCAGTGGCCATGGAACTGAACAGGAATCCCTCCCCACAAATACTTTCCAGGCTTATCTTACCAGGAAGGAACACAGCCACTGTAAAACAGTTCCTGTAAGTCCCAACCAATTGAGGTGGTCTATGGGGATATCACGGTTGATGGTATCAAAATCTGCTGAGAGCTATAGCAAAACCAACAGGGACTTGTTCTCACTGTCTAGTTCCTGGCATAGGTCATAAACCAGGGTGACCAAAGCTATCTCTTTCACCCAACTCTGTCACCCAACCGTTTCGTACAGGAATCCCTGGAGCTTAGAGGCTACCAAATGCTACAATACTTTGCACAAAAGTGGAATGTTGGACACTGCCCAATAATTATCCATTATGGGAGGATTCAGGGAAGGCCTTTTCAACAAAGGCCCTACAATTGCCTCATTTAGGCAAGTTGGCACTCTGCCTTGTTTTAAGGAGGTGCCGAAGATGTAACTATGGGAGGGGGTGAAATAAGGGTGTTGTGCCCAAAAAGAAGAATTCTTTTCAATGAAAATTTTACTTCAGGCCCCAAATTTCAGGACCCAAAGACTTCAGTTTAGCATTTGTAAAAACAGTTGAAGCGTTCAAAGAAAAAGGGGCAGACAAAGTTCCCAAGGGAATGCAAACACAGTAAATGGAAATGTCCTAGGTGTGAATGATTTCCAGCGTCTCACTCTGAAAGGCTAGAAAACTGGGAACTGAAGAAAAAATTCATTGGATGGGCAGAATGCCTATTTGGGGGCCATGCCCTTATTTTGCCCCCCCCCCCACAGGAGCTACACTTTTTACCTTCTCAGCCTATCCGCCTGTGGCATGTTTAATGAACCAGGAAGCATATGTGTGATGGCTCTCATTCATCCAAGGATCCCGTCCACATTCTCAGGCTGTGCAAACTGAAAAGAGTCCATTGTTATTGGACAAGCAGGTTCCAGTGTTACATCCACTAGAAGTGTATCAACTGCAGCATCCAAGATGAAGGAGGCCTGAACAATTTTATCTGGAAAGTGCCATGCAAATTCTTCACAGCCAGCTGCCAAGTGATCTACATTCTCTACCTGAGCGCCAGAATGTAATAAACTAGCCCCTTGTGATGATTTGGTGGCAGGAAAGAATAATTTCTTTGCTGCCCACACTGGCCTTCAAATAGGCTTTAGCCCTTATTCAATCAGACTTGCTTCATGTCTTGTGCCAGTCTTGTGGTAGTCTTTAACCCTTTCCTCAGGAGCCTCCCATCCCAGCACGGGGACGGGAGAAGAGTGAGACTGTGAAGACACTTCTGCATGACGTCACCATGGTCCCGTCCTTCTCCCATCCCCAGGTGGCACAATCATGGATTAAATCATTGATGGGTTTTCCCTGTCAATGACCTACAATCACACAACCATCCTGCACTTACCTGGTGATGGAGGCACTTCCTGCCCAGCACAGCCTGGGAAAGTGCCTGGCTGTGCTGCAAAAGAAAGAGGCATGTCCATCGTGCTTCCTTCGGCAGGGAGCCAGCCGATGTGGAGGGGAGTGCTCCCATCATGCTTCCTTCTTGGCAGAGCCATTGCCGGGATGACCACCAGAAGATGACAATATGAGGCAGAGTGCAGAAAGGGCCTTTGTCTCACACATTCCATTACTGTCGGAGTGCTGATTTGACTCCACTGTGCTGTTATATCTGCAAGAGGGGACACTCAAGATCTATAATGTCCATTCTCCTGTCTATTTCCTCATTCCAGAGTCAACCAGAGCTTTGATAGAATCACCTGCTGAGGCAACAGGAATTTCCCCAAGAGAGATCAAGAAACCATCTGAATCCATCAGCCTCTTGGGGCAGACCATCTTAATTTCCCTGACCCCTGTAGACCTTCTGAGTCCCAGTGAGTCTAAACCTGACCTGGGAATGATCTTTCCATGACAATGGACCCACCGAAGGTTCCACAACACCAAGATCACCATCGTCCCATCCAGATGGCTGGGAATTTGGGGAACTATGGCCCAAAAAAGTAACATTTCCAAGCTGTATAAATATTCTTCCAGAGGTTGTTTGCAATCTCCAGCTCCCCCAGCCATGCAAGAGAATATGAAGAGAAACACATCTGCCTTCTTCTTACCGGTTCACTACAGCAAGTGAACTGAGATCAAAGTGTCCTCAATACCCCCATCTAATTGCAATTGCAGCCACAAACATTTGAAAGAAATGGGACTTGTTCCTGAAGGAAAGCACTGTGGAACAATATTATGCAGTGTACAAATTCCATCAAACCACTGTACAAATAAACAATGCTACTGAATCACACAACAAATCATCGTACAATTAGGCCACACAAGACCATCTGTTTTACAAAGCAGCCTCTGAGCCAGAGGAGAAAACTTTGAAGATAAATATTCCCATATGTGAAAGGCAAATAAAACAAAATTACTACTCGCACGGAGCATCATTCTGTAATATAATTCTCCATGGGAATAGATGGTTTCATACAGGGATGGCAATGTTTTGAACAAAAGTTGACAGATGCAGTGGGAGGGGTGGAATTACAAATTGGTTGGGGCGCCATCAGAGGCTGAATTACTGGCAGTGCTGGTGCCTCTTGTGCTGTTTTGCTGTTTTCTGGCTGTGTATATTGTTATGGGTAAGTCTTCATAAGACCATTCAAAGTCCCCAACCATGGTTTTTCCGCTGATCTAGGAATGAATATATACATACAGAGAGTTCCTCTGTGCCTTTCATTCAGGGGGATAAAAGCACCAGTTTTAAATGATCTTTGTACCACTTCAAACATTGGTGAAGGGGAAGCTGATCAATATCAGAGCCTGCTTTAGGTTCAGCACAATTGGCATGTAGAGAGTAGGGTTGGGTGAAAATTTCATTTGTACATTTTAGGACAAGAACTTCCTGAACTTACAAAATTCTTCTAAAATTTTATGAAAAGAACTTGAATGTGGGAGAAGTTAAAACAGACAGATTTTGCTGATCCAGGCAAGGAACTTGGAGTGCTTAGCTCTTAAAAGTCTGACTTCAACAGCTGTATTAACTAAAAATATGACCACAAGTGAAGAGAAAGATCTGCAAAGCAAAATTAAATTTAAAATAGAAAAGAAGATTAAATATCTAGGAATTTGGCTAACAAAGAATAACCAAGACTTGTTTCTTAATAATTATGACAAGAAATGGAAAGAGATCAAAAAAAGAGATAGAATCTTGGGGGAAACTAAAGCTCTTTGTTTTGGGAAGAATCTTGGCAATCAGAATGATGTTACTACCTCAAATCAACTTTCTATTTCAGAATCTACCTTTAATAATAAAGCCCAACGTCCTCAAACAATGGAAGAAAGAGGTGACTAACTTTATTTGGGCTGGGAAGAAATCCTGAATTGATTGGACTTCCATGACTGATGTTACAGAAAGAGGGGGATTAGGACTCCCAGATACCGAGAGGAATGGGGAGATGTCCGTAACTACCTGGAAAAGAGATGGTGGGCTCTGTCAGTAATCGCTCTGAGAGATTATGGATAGCCATCACTTTCGAGTCTGGATCATAGACTCATAGACATAGATATAGACATAGATCATAGGCATAGACTATTTCACTTTACTTTACTAATTTCACTTTACTAAATGAATAATATTGGTATTGGGGATATTTGTCAAGGAGAAATTGATAATTGTATGTAACTTTTATACTTCTGGTATTCTATTACTCTATTAGGTGGTATTGGCTTCTTTGTATATAATGCGTTTTCTTTTTGTTTTTTGTTTTCTTTCCTTTTTGTTAGTGTATGTAATCCGAGAATAAATAAATAAATAAATAAAAAGTCTGACTTCAAAAACCCATGTATTCAACTGTTTTTGTGGTCCTGAATTAAAGTTGCCACCTCTTCTTTCTGATAGGAGCATAACCTTCAAAGGTCGCATGGGAGCAAAGCATAATATGGTCCTTTCCATGTTGAGAATAACAGAAATTGGCCAGTGCAGGAGGTTAAGATTGTTTCAGATAAGAATTTACCAAAATTTGCACTTTTTTTCAATAGAAAAAAAATAGAGATTATTTTGAAAAATGAATGTGGATGTACCAACTGTCTTCAGGACAAATCTATGGATTACCAGCTCTGGAACTAAAAGGGAGTGTCATCAAATTACAAGATCTGTCATTACACCTCTACTTTTAATTGTTAAACGATAACAAACAAAATAATTATTGTAACTCATATGGTCTCCAATTCTATAGGGCTCAGCACAGCAAAGTAAATCTGCAAGCGGAACCACACTAGGCTGAGCCATATGCTGTCCCCTGATTTACTGGTCTGCGTCTGAAACCTCCTCTTCTGGCACAACTATTCCCTCCTTCATGGGGATGCAGGAATATTGCAGAAGTGTCTGGTTACATCCCCATAGCCAAATGTGAAATGATTGTAGAAGTGCTGAGACCTTCAAAGGACTCCAATGAACCCCTGCAGTGATACCATCACTTCACATATAGCCATAGGGAGATGTTTTTGTAATTCTGCCCACTTTCCCCAAAGCAGGGAATGGTTATGCGGTGAGCTTCTGAAGCTGTCCAGTAAGTGGCAGGGCACAAGCTTTGGGCACCATGGGGGACAGAAGGGAATGCCAATCTTTGTAACACCCCCAAAAGGATGTACACATGCATAATGAAAACTCACATGTTCACATGTCCCTAACAGGATACCAGACATAAGTTGACTTTACTGCATAAAATTTGGTATATATATAAACCCCAATTTTTTCTGCTACAGAATTGTGCTAAACATACTAACATATTTCTGTAAATTGTTCTGGAAACCTTACTTTCTTGATAGAATGTCCCCAGCTTTGTTCAATGATGGATAACCCAGCTGATCCTTTGTAGTTTTAATTGTATTTTTAATTATGATATATTTTAATTATAAGATATGTTTACTCTCAATGAATTTGTATTGTAATGTATTTTAGTTATAATTTGTTTTTAATTGTACCCCGCCTTGAGCCTGGGGAAGATGCAGGTAACAAATATTATTATTATTATTATTATTATTATTATTATTATTATTATTATTACAACAATATGTAGATCCCTTAGTACCTGCTCCTTAACTGTCTTCATGCCACATCCTCATATTATCAATTTCTCAGCATTCAACAGCGACAGTAATCCTGATTTCCAGCATTCCTTGGAGGTGCAGAGTTGGTGGATGGCCTCGTTATTGAGAGGTGAGGAATCCACCTTTGGGTTTAGTGACAGCTCTCAGTTTCCACAGCAGGGTCTCCACAACTCTTTAAGTTGTGCAGGAGATATGTAGGTGCTGAACCCTGTTTCTAGCACAAGTTCAGCACCCAGATAGCTCCCATACAGTCTGGAGCAACTGCAAAGGTGCTCCCATGAAACTGATGACAACTGTTCTCAACCTTAACAGCAAAGGTAATCCTAAGTAATTTTTAGTATCCTTAGACTGGGAGGGGTAGAAGCAGTGGGTGACTCTGTTACTATGCTGTGGGAAATCCACCTTCAGTTTCAACAGTACGTTCCCCTATCTCCTGTTTTCATGACAGCATCTCCACAGCTGGTCCACATTGAACAAGAGCTATCAAAGTGCTGTACCTGTGTTTAGAATTGGGTTCAGCACCTACATATCTCCTATACAACTCAGAGGACCTACAAAGGCACTGCTGTGGAAATGTAGGTCTTCTGTTAAATCCAAGCCTGGATTCTCAGGCCATAAGTAATAGAGCCACCAGGCGGATCTGGGGTGGGGTTTGGATTGAGAACATCTTCAGCTGGCTAGCAGCTCAGCTCACTTTTGCCCATCCTGGTCATTTGGGATTGCACTTAAATATCACTAATGAACAACCTCCTGAATTTGGGAGATGGGAAGACATTTAAAAGCTACAGTACTACATAGAGTCATAGAATCATAGAGCTGAAAGGGGCCTCATGGGTCACCTAGTCCACCCCTTGAAAAGTCACTCTCCCTACTAGTTACCAACCTATCATAGAAGGCATGTGTGGTGTGCGTGTATGTAGGTGTTGATATAGGGGACACCCAAACCAGCCCTCCTTCAGAAGAGGATTTAAAAATTAAGGAGGTTTTCTTTTGGGAAGAAATAATTATTTAACTCCAGTGTTGCTCCCTAGGTATTTTTGGATTGAAACTCACATTAGCCCTAACTGGGATGACCAATGGTTGGAGACTGTGGGAGCTGAAGTTCAGCAACATCTGCAGGGACACAGTTGCCTATGCTATTTTAGGTGTCTTGATCATTCATCATTTTTTTTAAAGGATTAAAAACAGCACTTTAAATTGAAGATGGGATTCTTACCAATCTTCTAATACTGCTGAGAAATCCCTGTTAGCCACCTTGCAGCCACATTTGGAATCTGTTAAATTTCTGAACCATCTTCAAAGGCATCCTCACAGCAGTCTAACATAGATGTTATCAGAGTATAAATAACTGTGACCAAGCTATGTTTGTCTATGAAGGACAGAGCAACTGACGTACAAAAGCAATGCAAAGTCAGTTGCTCTGGACATATTCTTACCATTTCTGGGTTATTATATGGCTAGAATCTTGCTGGTAACAAAGGTATGTGTAACCTTGGGCTATGTGTGTGTCTTGCTTTTTAACTGTGTTGCAGAAGGATATATATAGCAACTTCTTACACAATGCCTCATCCGAAAGCAAAAGTCTACTGCAAAGAGCAGACATACTCTCTCTTAGACATTCACTAGCTGGGAGAAAAGAGCATCTTTCTCCCACCTGGATCTCACCATAGCCATTGGAGATCCAAGATATGGGCAGCTGCTGTTTGCTCCTAGCTGCAGAAATGCAGTCAGATGTTTTCTGGGTATCCCACACTCTTCCTTGGCCGCTAAATATCAAGGGAGCACACACCTACCGTTTCAAACAGGCTCACATACTCAGAAAGCAGTAGCTGGGCAGAACTCCATAGTCAGAGTATCATTTTCCACTCCAAGTGATGTACAATCTTGACTGAGGTCTATATATTCACTAGAGATACTCAAAAAAAATGCCTGAAGTGGAGTAACAAACGGGCATCCATCCAATTAACTGGGCTTAGAAATGTCACGCTTTGGATGACAACTCTTAGCATCCCCCAGGCCTGCAATAGGAATGTTGCTAATGATTTTCGCTGGATTCATTCAGAAAGCTCAGTAAATTAATAAGTAATTTCCAACTGATCACTGTAGTGTTTCTTGTTCTCCCAGTACTGTGCATGTTATGTAACAGAACAGTTTCTTTATACTTAAACCAACAGGAAAACAAACACTCCAACCAACTTCCTACACATGCATACTGCTATTTTTTAGAGATTGAGTGTGTCTACACTACACAATAGAACAGTATGAAACCACTGGATTCCATAGAATGGTGCCATGGCCATTAAAGTGATATCAGACTCCCATAAATGTATAGTGTAGATACACTAACTCTCACAGTTCCATAGCACTGCTATAAAGGAAGCAGGGTCCTTGACTATACATTATACATTATATATTATACGTTATACATTATACACTGTGGATATTATTTCTTCAGCACTGAATTTTAGATTGCAATCTCCTCTTATATTTGCAAAACCCTATGGACAGCATAAATAAGAAGAACTTATGTTCCTATATAACACTTCTGGGGTGGGCAGTTTACCCTCCAGCCCTCCAGTTCATTCTTCACTCCTAAGAATCTGAATAAAATATTCATGAAAAATGAAATCTCTGTCATCTCACTGTGGCCTTTCCTCTAGGCTGGTATGCTCTGACTGCTGTTTCCACTGAAAGACATCATTGACCTCTTCAGCTTGAGGACATTCTTTGCCAGAAACCCAGGGGATCTCTAGCAACTTCATTTATTTGTATAAAGCCTGGTATTTAGCATCTTGCTTTTTATTTACCTCTTTCGCATTTTAAATTTTTGGGGGCAGAGGAAGCATTTTGTGTCTTTTGAAGAGAGGCCATAAGTAGGGTTGCCAGGTCAGGAGCATCCCAGGCTCCGAGATTTCAGGGCCAAGAGGGCCTGAGACCTAGGGATGCTCCCTAGGGATGTCCAAGAGAGTGGGAACGGTGATGTCAATAAGCATGCCATTCACATTTTTGCTCAGAACACGTCATTGAAATTTTTAAAAAGGCAAAGGCTAACACATGAGGCAAATGTTTCATACCAGACTGTAGCAACACACAGGAACTCCAGACCATGCACCTGGACCACAAATTTAGCATAGAGTGAATCCTGTCTTAAGAACAAAATATCAAAAGCCACAAAGCAGCAATCCTGCAGTACCATATTCAGGAACTCCAGAGCAGCAAATACTATAGCAGCTCAGTATTTCCCTGTACTGATCAACTCTTCCCTTGAACCAGATACTCGCAGATATTTGAAAAATGTTGAGAAATGTCTTGTAATGTTATTGACACAGGCTGCTTGCTATTTTATTATTCTAGCTGAGCAGAGAATGGGTTTAACTCTTTGAGACGCTGAAAGAGAATATTGGCTTCAGAGTGAATGTGACAGGTTAAAAAAACCTTTTATTTCCAACCTGCAAACTTAAGTGTTTTGGACTGCCATTTATTCCTCATTTGAGTTACAAATGCTGCAGTCATGTCATAGAATTCAGTGGTAAATCTTGTTTGTTACTTTCATTCCCATTTCTTCTTGTTTAGATCATAATAAAGTTCTATTTGAAATATATCTCCCCACAAAAAGAAAGAAAACTGTTGAGAGAGGGAGGAAGGAGGGAGGAGAGAAGGTGGCCAGGGATCTTTTGGATAGTCTACAGCAGTACTGGAGCCCAGCAGCATTTAGTTTTTAAAAAAATTAAAGACAGTGCCCTTGCTCTGAGATTCTTCCCCTCTCATTCTGAGGTCTAGGGTAAAAAGATCAGGGCCTGAGACCCAGGGCTAGCTCTGACATCTTGGGAAGCCTAGTTATGAGTCCTTGGAGAGAGAAAGGGTTTAATTTTGATAGAAGCAGTGAATGCAGGGCTGACAGAAGGAGATGGCCACCTTAAGCAGCAGATTTTGGTTACCAAAAAAGCATAGCAACCTGGGGTTTTTTTAATTACTGTTATTGGTTTTATGCATGTTATTTTAACTTTGAAGGAGGCCTTCTTGTGGTTATTTCTGCATAGTGTGATAGAATAATTTGACTGCCCTTGGGTACTAGGTATTTTGAATTGGGTGGGTGGGGAAAACCATTTTCTGCTCTGCCTCAGGCAGCAAAATATCTTGGCCCAGTCCCAGATAAAAGCTATGTCCAACAGCACGAAAGGCAGATTTTTTTGTGGGGATGGGGAAGGCCACATGCAAATGAATGGAAACTTTTCTTAAATGTGTGTCTTCCTTAGCAACTGACATTATCTGGCATTCTCCTTGTTTGAAATCCAGCTAGAAGACAGGGCGCATAATAGCAAGCCCAGGAGGGATTATGACCTAAAGTTCTCTAGAGCATTGTTTTATACAATATTCTGTGAACTATGTTCCCTTCATTTCAAGCAGCATTTACAAAAATAGGCTTTCAGCCTCACTCCAGAATTTCTTCAGGTATGTTATTCATTACATAGATTCCATTTGATTAAAATGGCAAATTGATAATTTTTCTTCATCATCATGAGGTGAAAATAAGAGAGAGAAGAAGAGTTACAGCTTTGCTTTCTCCTTCCCCTCTTCCTTTTCTCCCAACTTCCATGTAAGTTGTGCTGTTCTCTCTGTAAAGAAATGTGGGGAAACTTGCTAAGATTTTCCTTTAGGCCTGCAGTGGATGTACACTGGGTAAGAGGAAATGTGGAGCCTTGTGATGCAGATTGTTATACCAGATGATAATCTTAGCACATGCTATTTGTGTAGACCAGTGGTGCAAATGAGTCATCATCCAGAGCTGACCTTAGCTGCTGTGAAAATGGGCATTTCAGTTATCATCACCATAAAAACTCCTGGATCCTCAAAGCCAACATTATGCTAGGATTCCAAGTTCTTTTCCAGGAAGTGATTGTAATTCACACAGCTTGGAAAAGTTACTTTTTTGACTACAACTCCTAGGAATTCCAGCCAGCACAACCAGTGCTCATGCCATTCAGGGGATTCTGCGAGTTGTAGTGCCATAAGGCACTTTCCTGAGCTTTTGTTTGGGAACCTGTCACTATGCACTTGACATCAACGACAATCCTACTGGATACAAGAAACCAACTAATTAATTTGGCCTGTGGTCTCAGTCCCAGTCAGGCATGAATTCAAAATCTTTTATCTCCCCCCACACTTCTTGCCTTGCTTTTGTGAAAGAAAACTGAAAAAGAGGAAGAAACCTAAAAAGAAATGTCTGTTATGATGAGAAGGATATATCCTTAATCTGGTTCTCTTGACATCTGCTACAGCATCACCACAGACATAACCTGTGGGCATCCAGATGTTGTTGGAATGTAGCTCCCATAGCTCCCACAGTAGCATGGATGAGGGTAGCAATCATATTGGGGGCTGCAGTTTTCTGTGGCCCCCAAGACCTATTGGGCTTTGCTTACCTAGGGAAAGACGAGAACCTGGCTGACGTAGCCTCCAGCTGATACTTGGCAAGAGGTGATGGATAGCTGTAAGTATGAAATGGTCCAGAAAACCACATTAGCCAAGAGGGTAGAGCAGCTGCTGTCTAGGTGTCATCTGATCATAGTCAGTGGTCCTGCTGAGTACAGTCATAGATAAATGCTGATCATGATCATGGATTTTATACAGTATGTTGTTGTTGTTGTTGTTGTTGTTGTGTGTTCAAGTTTTTCAAACTCATAGTGACTCTAAGAAGAATCTATCCCATGGTTTTCCTGGGGCTGAGAGTGTGTAGCCTGCCCAAGGTCGTCCAGTGGGTTTCCATGGCCAAAGGGGGAATTGAACCCTGGTCTCCAGGGTCATAGTCCAATGCTCAAACCATTACACTATAGAGCTGGCTTATAGAGCATAGGCAATGATAAATTCTAAGATGGTGAGGTGAGTAAACCTAGTTCTCAGCTGTATTGGAAATGTCTGCCATGTTACTCAAGTGACCATGTTATACTGAACATCACCTTATTTAATATATTTGAATTCTGAGGGGTTTTATGTTAGAATGCTAGTGTTTTACCTCAGCTGTATGCAGCTATCAATTTTTCACTCAAGCTATAGCTAGTGGTACATGGGCAGAATCTAACATTAGTCCTGTTTAGAGCAGACCTACTGAAATCAATGGCACTTAAGTTAGTTGTGACTAACAAGGCCCACTTGTTTCAACAGATCTGCTATAACATTCAATTTAGTCCCACGTCAATGGTTGCACGCAGACAATAGTGTCATTTGGAATTTGCTGCAAACCAAACTATTATTAAAAACCTAGCTCCAGATGCTCAGTAAATGTAGATTCAGTGTAGGAATTTGTCCCATCACTCCTTCAGTAGAGTTTTTATCAATGTCTAGGTTAATCTTCATTACTATTAACCTTTTATATTAGCTATCTTAATTTCTTTCCCATTTGGCAACTCACCACAGTTCCTCTTAAATAAAAATGTTTATTTTTGCTCTGTTCAATCTCAGAGACCTCCAATAGAGCTTAGGTGCCTTAGCCAACAAAAACGTATTAAAAAGTTGTGTATTATTTGTACAGCCTTTTAAATTCTGTCTCTGCTTTCTCCTCCTTCGTCCTATGTCTGATGTTTATTTCTTAACTACGAAGCTCCATTAATTGATCAACAATGTAGCAATATAGAGACTTTTTGAGATATTCAATGTTCTCTGCAAGAAAGGGGCCTGTGCCTTCACAAAGGACAGAGACAACCTGGATGGGGAGAGCTGTTCGGCAGTGGAATCTGCTGCCTCAGAGTGTGGTGGAGTCTCCTTCTTTGGAGGTTTTTAAGCGGAGGCTGGATGGCCATCAGTTGAGAATGCTTTGATGGCATGCCAGGGGTTGGACTGGATGGCCCCTGTGGTCTCTTCCAGCTTTATGATTCTGTGATTCTATGGATCCCATGACGAGTTACTTTATTACTGCTAGTGAAGTTTATATTTCACTGTTCTTTGTCTCAGTCTCTACATGGCCCAGAAGGAGAATGGCTTCTGCCCGCATCGAGATCCCTCCAAACCGATAGAACTACAACAGAAATAACATCTCATGCAAAATGTAGGCCTGTGACTCTAGCTATCACTTGTGTTCTGTTGTTTGATTTTTAATATCTTTTTCCCAGTGAAGAGGCCAGTGGAGCTTCCAAAGCTTGCATGATGTATTTTGTGCATTCCAGTTAGCCAAAAAAGGGTATCCCTCTTTCGTAGATTTTATATTTTATTGTATTTTGCTGCATGGCCAGCATGACTGCCCTGAATATATTTCCTGAATTCTCTCATCTGTAAAACAGGAAGTTCTGCATTGTCACACCCATCTTCTGTGTTGCAAAAGGAATGTCTGCACCAAAGAATATAGTTTGCCCTTTACAGTATAGAAACAGTTTCATAAGACTGTACAGTTACTAACAGTATAAAACCATATGACTATATCAGCTGTATTATCAAAGCATGAACTGCCATTAAAGATGGCATCTTAAGTATTTTAAAAATTCTGGCACACTTGGTTCCTGTCCTAACTGAAGAGTTCACAAACCTATAGATAAGTTAATACACCAGAGTCCAAATTTCCCATTCTGAATGACAGAGGAAATTCATATGGAAATAATGTTCCATTTATCCAAGCCCCATGGCATCGAAGCACCATGATCCAGGTGAATTCCAACTCCAAATCAGGTAATATACATGTATTCTTGAGAGTTACGTGAAACTTCATGATTTCCCCAAGGCCCATAGAGTATCATGCATATACCAACAATACTAGCCAGGAAAAGAAGAGGAAACAGGCTAGTTTTTTTTTAATGTGCTCCAACAAAGCTCAAAAAGACCAAGCTGATTTTTAGTATTGCCAAGGAAAGATCACCCATCTCCAATAGGCCCGGCATTCTACGATGTCACATCATACGTAATCCCATATGTAGTGGTGCCCTGTATTTCACTGCCTGAAACAAAATATGACATGATGGCCTTCTGTTTACTTCAGTGAGATGGCAGCTTCCACTACATAGTGCACCTGAATGCAGGAGGCTAGTTTAGATGATGTAGGATAAGCAATATGGCACACACAGCCCTGCCCTCCAACAAAGGAAATTACTGGGAGACTTCAGGAGTGGCCTGGGACTGCTACTGCTGACCTGCAACATCTACTGCTTAAGGCAGTTGGTTCACTTTGCCTAATGATAGGGCTGTCCCTCCCATCCCTCATTCCCTGAATATCTGGTCTGATGTTTTAATTTTTTTAAAACTCCTAAAGTTCTAGGTTGGTGATAAAAGAGAAATGAAGGTAAAATTCTGTGTGATTTGCTAGTAACTGCTTAAATTTGACACTGCCTGCCTTTCTCTGCTGAGTTTAAACCATTGTTCAGCATATATACACTGGGATATCTATGCAGAACATGGAAATAGTACTTTGTTGTACTACAGCACCTCAAATCCTCTATCCTGCATGGCCACGGTAACGTTGACTCGGAGAATCTGCAATGCAGTCCATTTTTTTTAACTTTTCCAAGCTCTGTCTATGTGAAATGCACCCTACTTGGCCTGCCATTAATAATTCTTTTGCCTCCAGTGATGGCATGATACAAAAGTACATATATCCTTAAAACTTACTGAGTTGAGACAGTTCACTGCCCAGACAACATCTGGTTTCCAGTTGAATCCAGGGTTAACTAAGGCTCTGTGAGCATCAAATGACTTGCCTGAGGTCACACACTGATTGGTGGCCTTGATCACTATTTGAACTCAGCAACTTTCTAGTTCCCAAGCACAGATCTAAAGAAATGGATGGACCACACGTGCCTTTCAAATCCACATTCCGTATGATGAGGCCATTTCCTCCGGCTCTGCTTCCTTCCTTTCTTGGATGTATGTGTGTGAGCATTTTTTAAAAATCTCTCTTTCACTTGCATCAGGTTCTGCCAGACCATATTAAGGAGCTTACTACTTGACATGAGTGCCTGGCTCCGCTTTTGCTTCCTAATCATACATTACTGCAAAATGTTGAGCCACTTGTCCGAGATAAGGAAGATAAATTGTGCAGGATATGGAATGGTTTTTTGCTTTCCTGTCTTTTTCCCAGAGACTAACTGGAGGAAGGGCTACTCAAGGCTTAGCCCAAGGGCCTATGCTTTGCATTGAGGTCAGCGCAATGGCTGTGGGGGATTAAAACCGGGGGTTACTTATGAATATATTCAGTGTCTCTCTGTAACCCAAGACAGGAGCTTGGAGAAGATATCTTTTTGGACTACAGCTCCTAGTACCACCCAGCCAGCATGATCACTGGGAGTTGTAGTTGCCAAAAGTAAATCTTCCCAAGCTCTGGTCAGACCCTCCTCTTTATATGGCTGGAGGGAGTGAGAAGAACTTCAAGGGCAAGACCAAACCAGACACAATGTTAACTATGTGAATTAAATTTGGTACCCATGTTTTTCCCTTTATGTAATTAGCAACCAAGGGGGAGCTGGCCCACTTCTGGATGATTGAGATACACCATAACTCCTATGTTTGGAACTCATCTTGAAGCAAGAGCAGCCATGGCTATTTTAGGCATCAGGGTGAGGAGTGTTTGGCCCTCCAGATGTTATTAGAACTGCAATTCCCATAATACCAGCCAGGACAGCCAATAATGAGGAATGATGGGTTATCAATCTAGCAACATCTGAAAGGCTACAGGCTCCCCATCCAAGTCTTACACTCTAAAAATTTCCTCCATCACCATCTAGGATAGTTTTTGTGCCCTTCCTGTTTTTTTTTAATTTGGAGAACATTTCCGAGCATACACCCAAAGGAGAATAAAGATAGTGGCTAGTGTCACCCACTCTTGGAAACTATGGCCTTCCATATTCTTAACAGTCCCTGGAAGGTGATTATTCAAAGCAAGCCTGCCTAGAATCCTCTGTAATACCCAGCAGACAAATCACAGCAGAAAGGCTTTGAATGAAGTGGGCTATAGTCCACAAAAATTACATGTTATAATATATTAGTCTTTAAGGTGCCACAAGACTCATTGTTCTTCTTATAGCAGGAATCTTGCAAACCAGGACAGTACAGATACTCTAAGCATGTTTATTCATACAAACTCTTGCTCCTTCAAATGAGATGAGGGAACATGTTTTCCGGAACCATTGATAATTAAGAATCCCTACATTATCAGCTGGCTTCAGAGCCATGAAAACTCTCTGATAACTTTTTTTTTTCCTAGAAAAAGAAATATTCCAGGCTGTAATGATTAATGAGCAGACATGAAGAGGTAACACAAACTTATGGGAAACCATTTCAAATGGTGATGTCAGCAAGGAACAATTCGCAGACATAATTGCTAAAAAATTATCAGAGACTTCCTTGTCAAGTATTTTGTATGTTTATAAAGCTGTTGGTGACTCACTGAGAGCAGTCTGGGAGACGTATTTGATTTGGAATCAGGATTTTATTATAGCTTAACTGTTATGTAATAGTTTATTCAGACTAACGGTCAGCTATTCTTTCATGTC
This sequence comes from Cyclura pinguis, assembly GCA_030412105.1. Classification (NCBI taxonomy): domain Eukaryota; kingdom Metazoa; phylum Chordata; class Lepidosauria; order Squamata; family Iguanidae; genus Cyclura; species Cyclura pinguis. The sequence goes on from CM059599.1 coordinate 42,473,653, forward strand.
AACAAAGCCCGTGTGTATGTGTGTGTGTGTGTGTGGCAAGAGGCTCCTTGTAATTCTTTCAGCAAAATGATATCTGAATGCTTTTCCATACTTTTGCCTTTCAGATGTCACCTCCATTGAGAATGCATGGGGAGAAGAGCTCTCAGTCTCTAGCTTCACTTCACATGTCTACTCCAGAGCTGAAGCAGGCATTGAAAGCATGCTGGCAAGATGATTCTGAGAATTATCACCTGAAAAAATAACTTCTCTAGGCTCTGAATGCTTATAGACTCACACTATAACAAAACTTGTAAATAGCCGCTCACCTAGGCAAGACAGAGCTGGTTTCTTTTTTCTTTCATGTCAAATTGTCAGTGGACCACAGATCAATAGTATAGGGACACATGCAGAGATGAAGTGGGGGTGTTGTGGATAAGCAACTTTTTGGCAAAGCTGGCAAAATCCTAGAAATAATTATCCCTGTAAAAGTCCACAGTATGAGCTGAAGATTTAGAAATCTGAAACAAGCATGGTGAATTCCTGCTACAATCAGGAAGGGAAACAGGAATTTAAGAACCAGGAAGATTATCCTGTATGAACATTAAAGGGGTCACCAAAAATCTTGTATTTTCAGGAACTGGCCAAACTTGCAGTCCTCAAATTACACACAATTGCATGTGTGTGTGTATATCTATTATGATTGTCACTGGCACTTGCTGTTTACATTCCAGGCTGAGCAGCGGCCACAGCCTGGTGGAAGTAAAACTCCCCCTTTTTCCAGGTTTCCAGATTTTCAGGTGTTTGGGGGTTTCTATGAGATCTGAAATTTCAAAGGAAAGGGGAGGACTGATTTCTCTACCAACAGAGATGGCTCTCTATGCCACAACCCACCTCCATGAGACATCACTCCCAAAAGTGCCTTGTGCCAGCATAATGGATTGTTATACTAACTTATGATACCAACAGACCCGATAGACTTTGGAACAACTCGCTTCCAAGTTCTGCGGCCCATACAGACCCCTGGTTTTTAGCTGTGCTGACTTCATGATTTTGAACTTCTCTTGTATACATATAAGCAATTAAATGATCACAGTACAAAAATCTACTATAACAGTACAGGATATGTATCCAAAGGAGGGCAACCAAGATGGTAAAAGATCTAGAAACTAAGCCCTATGAGAAATGGTGTAGGGATCCAGGAATACATAGCTTGGAGAATAAGAGGCCGAGAAGTGACATGATAGCCATCTTCAAATATCTGAAGGAATGCCATGAAAGATGGAACAAGCTTGTTTTCTGTTGCTTAGGAGATATTAGGACAAGAAATAACAGATTCAAACTGCAAGAAAAGAGACTCCACATTAGGAAGAACCTCTTCATGGTAAGAGATCTTTGACACAGGAATAAGTTGCTTATTTGCATAAGTTGCTTACACTCCCACACCTTGATAGGGTTTAATTGGCAAAATATGGTTTAATGGGCAAAATGTATTAATTGGCTTTGGTATAAAATGTACCCTGCTACAGCTGTATGGTCAGGCTGGACAAGAGGAAAAGACTGGCTGAATACATGTGCTGTGAATTAGGTCAGAAAACACTTCTAGGTGTAGCCAGGTCACAGTCAGCAAATCACCAGAAACTCCAGAGATAACAGGCTCTACTTTTTAGACAATAGCACCTGGGAGATTCCCACCATGCTGCTGATTTTCTTTACTCCTCTTTCTCCAACCACACAAACTTCTCAGTTGTCATAAAACCTGTCCAACAAGCACTGAGCTATCAGGGTGACCATTGGCCCTTTGTCACCTAATGCTAAGACCGTTAGCCTGTTACAGACCTCATTGCCTCACTCTGCAAGCCCCATTGTATACTCAGCCAGAGAGCCATTCACACCCTTGCCCTCCAGGCAGAAATTGAATATATAAACCCCTAGTTTTGACCAGTCAACTCGCAATACACCAATTGCTGGTTGCCACTCTGCTGCTCAGATTCCCAGTTGCGTACAGTCCTTAGACGAGACTCTAAGCCACATTGTTGCTCTTCTAGATCAGTAAATATCACCCTCTACACCCTGAAATCTCTCTATCTGAAACTTTCCACCCTTTTCCTTCAGTTAGCCTTGTGTGATTGTGTGACTGCTTGGATCTTGTGTGCATGATTAATTCCTCCGATAACACATAATTAAGCTTACTTTTGGATCTGTGGCTGGTATTTCCCTGCAGAAGTACTCGTAAACATAAGTGTAAAAGATCTCATTAGGTTACCCCCTCTTGCAGGCCTCCTCTTTGAGCGAATAATTCCCCACCTTTGCACAGAGGTACCAACATTGCAGCTGGACTATTGAGTCATCCACATTTTGGGGTAACAGCAGGTAATAGCTTAAATCAAGTTCCTAGTCTCAGTGGACTCATTGAATCAATGGAGTGTACCTATGTTCCCATTTAATTAACTGGCCTGCTTTCTTGTTGTTGTGTGTCTTTATGTAATTTCTGATTTACAGCCACCCTAAAGTGTACCTATCATGTTTTTTTTTTGCAGGGGGGGGCAAGATTTGTTCAGAAGAGGTTTGCCATTGCCTTCCTTTGAGGCTGACAGAGTATGACTTGTCTGAAGCCATCCGTTGGGTTTCCATGGCTGAGTTGGATTTCAGATCCTGGTTTCTAAGAGTCTTAGTACAACCCTAAAACAACTATACTACACAGGCTCTCAACACGCTGTGCTCTACTTTTCTCTAGTTAGGATTAACAACTGGAGTTAAGCAAATGAATTTAAGCTCCAGTAGAATCCTCAAACCTGAACTTTCAAAATTGAAATTCAGGCCATTTCTGCACCTTACTCATCTCTGTCATCATCCCATCACGATCCTGGCAGTGCCACTGCCAGGATGGGAGCATGATGCAAATGCTCCCATCTGCATTCAGCCTGCTGCCTGTGGAAGGGTAGCGTGAGCAACATGCACCTTCCTTTCCCAGTGCAGCCAGCTACAGCCATGCTGCACTGGAGAAGGAATCACCTAAATCGCACTTTCTCCCTTTCTGCACAGCTGCTGGAGATGGGAGTGTCGCGCGATCAGGGGCCATTACTGGATATATGTATGTATGTATGTATGTATGTATGTATGTAATAGAATATCCCATGATCGTGGGGACATGTTGGCAGCAGGACTGTGGCGACGTCATGCGAAAGCACGACTTAGGGACTGTCAGCAACATATCCCCATCGTGGGACAATGACATTGTGAGGAAATGGCCTCAGTCTGTTTCCTCTCTTCCAACACAATGCACTGCCGTTGTTTTTTCCCCACTATGAGATTTGAGCACTGGCAGTTTCCACTTCCTCAGATTTGCACTGTCGGAGAATGTGGCATAGTCTGCAACACCAGGGCAATGCTACACATTGTATATTGGCCCTTCAGAGTCACCTTAAGTGCTACTTTACCAATGCAGCAGTTTCTAGGCCTGAACTATTATTAAAGTTAAATTGATTTAAATCATGTGCACAAGGATTTGTAACCATCTAACAGGTATGTGTGTGTGCTTTGGGACAGTGTTTTTTAGTAGTAATTACATTGAATCCTTAATGCTGTCATTCAAGCAGCACGTTTCCATTGCTGATCTGCCTGAGCCAGGATATGATTGCTCAGTAATTAGGATGTCTGCTCTCTTCAGCGCCATGGATGTTCAAAGCAAAATTGCAAATAATCTGGATGCAGTTACTAGGCTGGAACAAAAATCAGGATATTGTGATTACACAACGTTTTTCCCCTAAACATTTCAGCACAATGAGATCGTCAATTGGGCTATCATATTGTCACTGTTTTATTCATTGGAGTAAAGAGAACTCAGCAAAGACCAACCAGCCGGTTCTCACATAACTCAAGGCTACACAGTTCTTCACATGGCTCTGTATTAACCAGCGAGGCACAAATTAATCAGTGTTATGCTGCCTAGCAGCTTCATAATTCTTTCAGGTTCAAAGAAGTTGGATCTCTATATCCTCTGCAGATAGCTGAGATGCTGATACTATTTTTGATTCTTTTAAAAGAGATATTGTGACAACATAGAAGTAATAGGAATTCTAATGAGGGAGAAGCACTGAATGCCCTTTCTATCAACGTGGTGAACAGATGTACAACTCAACTCTTTACATGTTTACATAGAAATAAACAATGTTTCACGAGGCTTGTCTCCAGCAAAGTGTTTCTAGGATTGTAGGGTTAAGGTATTGGTTCAAAAAAGATGAACACTGAGTTTATATTAGACAGTTACTGCAGTTTGATCCCTCTTCAGCAGTCATGAGCCTGTCTGATGGAATTCTAGAATCTGTGATTTATTGGGGTACCTAGAATTTTCTGCTAGAGAGTTCTAGTCCACTCCTCTGAATTTATAGGACAGTATGCTAAGTTCCTTATGCTAAATTCCTAGAAGTCCCAGGATTACATAGGATACAGCAACATTCAAAGTGCTTTTAAACTGTTACAGCTGTGTGGTGTAGAAGCTCTCAGGGAGATTATCTGGATGTAAATCCTATCTTTGTACATCCTTGGTGACAACAACAAAAAAAGTTCTCCTTGCCACAAAACTTTGTTGATTTGGTGGTGGTCTTAGAGAGACTTTGCACATTTTCAAGGCTATTTTTACACATTCCTATAGAATCCATAAAATGGGGTAATGCAGTGTCTAGAATCATAGAATCACAGAGCTGGAAGAGATCACCAGTGTGATCCAGTCCAACCTTCTGCCATGCAGGAGTACACAATTAAAGCACTCCTGACAGGTGGCTGTCCAGCTGCTGTTTAAAAACCTCCAAAGAAGGAGATTCCATCACACTCCAAGACAGTGTATTCCATCATCAAACAGCTTATCATCAGGAAGATTAGGTGGAATTTCTTTTCCTGTAATTTGAATTCACTGCTTTGTGTCCTAGGGCCTTTTCGCACTACACGCTTATAGTACTATTATCCCACTTTCAACCTCCTATGGAATCCTAGGATTTGCAGTTTAGGGAGGGGCATTCAGACTTTTCAGCCAGAAAGCTCTTTGGTCTCAGGAAACTACAAATCCCAGAATCCCACAGAAGGTTAAGAGTGGAATAATAGCATTGTACCATTGTAGTGCGGAAAGGCCCCTAGTCTCTGGAGCAGCAGAAAACAAGCTTGTCCCATCTTCTATATTACATCCCTTCAAATATTTAAACATAGCTATCATGTCACCTCTTAACTTCTTCTCCAGGCTAAACATACCCAGCTTCCTAATCTGCTCCTCATAGGGCAGGGTTTCCAGGCTTTCTTTTCCTTTATTGCATGTACTGGCAGTAGCACTGGGTGGGTTATTGTTTGCATGGCTGCGATCAGCCTGTCCTTTACTGCTTGCTGTGTATGTGTCCTTTGTTTCACAAAGGAAAAAGAGACTTAGGCCTTTTTCACACCTTACCTTGTCACAGAGGCATCCCGTGCGGATCCCAGTGTCATCTCTGCTGGGAGCAGAGCGTGACCAGCCGCCTCTGTGTTCCAGGAAGCGCGATGGCCCTGACTCTTCCTGCCACAGCACAGCCAGGTACTCCCCCAGGCTGCCCTAAGGCAGGAAGCACAGTCATTGCACTTCCAGGATATCCACAAGCAAGGTGAGTGCAGGTGCATGGAAGGATGGCAGTGCAACTGCCGGCTGTTGACAGGCTCTCTTCTCTCAGTTCTTTTTCGGGGGAATGAGTGCATTATGCCTAGTTTTGAGAATTAGTGGAAGCAAAATAATATTCTTCTGTTTTACTGATGCTATTGGTTTCTTCTATTTTTATTAGGAACTTGTTTCCTGCTCCTCAAACTGGCAAAACCAAAGATGTTCCTTAGGTTTAAGTGTTCCTTACAGGTCCGGACCTTGTAGCTCATTTTTAACAACAGCAACAAAAATATTTTCAAAAGTTAGTTCAGTTTGCAATTATATTCTGAAAATACTATGCTTGGAATTCTCTGTCATAGCCCACATCATGTAACTTTACATGTACTTAGCTACATAGCAGAAGTGTTTATAAACCCCAATAGTGAAATGTGAAGATGCATAGCAAAATACCAGCAAGACTGTCCATGGGAGACACTTTTCATGGGAGGCTGAGCTCGCCCTTTCTTTGCTCTCCATCCACTGGCAGGCAAAGACCTTTTTATTAAATAGTCTGTGAGAAGTTAACTAGTTGTTGCTGATGGGTTTCTAATGGATGGCGCTGCATTTCCCCTGACCCACCCCCTTATTTATTGTGTTTGGAATGCTTTTGAATTGTTTTAATTCAATGTTTGATTTTAATCTGACAACTTACTTGTTTTTAAAATTCTCCTTCAGTGTGACAAGTGGTAAAATTCTCCTTCAGTGTGACAAGTAATTAGTAACTTATGTTGTACCTTGCATGGAGGGAAAAATAGGATAATAAAGAAACAAATGTTTGCAACTAGATACTTCCAAGTTCTTTCTTCTTTTCTGTGAACTAAGAAGAAGCTTATAATATATTTATTTATGCCCTACCTGATGGCTACCTATGGCGACAAGGTGAGTGCTTAAAACAGAAACATGGGTTTAAAACTAATATATAATGAGCTCAGTCAGGACAGAGCTTGGAAACATGAATTGTGTTACTCTTCACCTCCCAGAATCTCTCAGTCATTATGGCCACTGGGAGCTTCTGGGAGTTGTAGGCCAAAAAGTCCTCTTTTTTGAGCTCTAGCTCTGGAATTTGCCTTCTGAAATTCTGCCCCTCCCTCTTTAGTTATAGAATTCTGATGGGAAGGTGGTAGTAGAATCTGACCTTTTGAAAAAAGGGACAAGCAGATGTCAGTCTTGCTTCCTGTCTGGCCCTCCCTAAACTGCCAGGAAAAGTGAAGAATGTGGCCTCTTCACTGCTCCATTTGTACAGCACAGCATCTATAGATCTGTGTGGTTTGTGTGGGTGAGAGAGGCAGGGGCCAGAGAAGGTGAGGACAACAATCTAAGCCTGGAAAGAGACTGAGAGCAAAATGCCAAAGAGCATTGTTGAGCTGAATCCATTACATTACATTAGCCAAGGAAGCTGTGAGACACATACATACATACATACATACATACATACATACATACATACACACACACATATGCACATAAAAAAAATTGAGCAGCTTCCCAAAACTCTTTTGAAAAGATGGTAGTGGGTGGGTGATCTGAAGCCTTGAAAAATGGCACTTTTCCTTTCGCTTGAGAAATCCCAGACCCTTTAGAGTTTTTAAAAAGCATTTTAAATTTCTTGTTGGCTTCTAGGTTAGTTTTTTTTTTTAAATGCTGATGATATAACCAGACTGTCTAAAAATAAGCAGTAGCTATTTCTTACAGATGGAGGAAACCTGCCAAAAAATTCTATGGAAAAACTGTACCCCTAAATGGGAAGGGGGGGGGCATTTGATTACTGCAAGTTTTCCAATAATACCAGCAAATCATACCCCCAACTTACTGGTTTCCTGCTGCCTTTGGGGACTGCACTATGTGGAATAGGGGGCATGTAGTTTAGGCTCACACACTCGTTTATTTTCAAGTAATCTTGAGGGGCAGACTTTGGGTAGAAAACAGCTGGGTGGAGTTTTAAGCCCACTCCAGAAATGATTCTCAACCAGAGGGGGGGCATCACAGGTGCACCTACGATTTGAGATAGAAGTGATCCTAAACTACGTGCTAAATAGGTATGACGTAACAGTTCAGCCTAAGCAATAATTTCAGTTCAGGGAGACCGGGAATGCCAACCTGTGCTATATAGCAGGGTTATGGAACCCTTTGGCCCTCCAGAGGTTGTTGGTGGTAATGCTGATGCCTTCCTTGTGTAGGTGCGGTGATGAACCTGCTCTGAATTTTAGGCCCTTTCTGTTCCACCCTCCCAACCCGCCATAGGGACAGGAGGACAGGACCGCAATGACACTTATACATGACACCGTCACCGTCCCATTCTTCTCCCATCCCCAGGTGGCGCGATCGTACTGCAAATCATTGACGGGTTTTCCTCATCAATGATCGGCAATTGTGCTACCATCCCGCCACACACCTACACTTACCTTAGCTGCAGAGGCCTTGGAAGAGCAATGGCTATGCTTCCTGCCCCAGTGCAGTCTGGGATGGTACCCGGCTGCACTGCAGTAGAAAGAGGCAGCACCATTGTGCTTCCTTCTGCAGTGAGTGAGCTGGTGCAGAGGGGAGCATTGGCACCTGCACTCCCATCCTGGCAAAGCCGCTTCCAGGACAATGCTGGGATGAACAGGGGGCCAGATAAGTTGCAGGAAGGGCCTTAGTCTGAAATGTAAAGGTGGTGTCCAAGGTGCCAAGCCCTATCCACAAAATTGCTTCAGCCCCTCAGGTAGCTCTTCTAAAATTCAAAACATAAGCTGGAAGGGATTCACTATCCCATTAACACGGCAGCCACTAATGGTACTTATTTTTGGGGTTCGGGTTCATTCACACTACTCAATTTAACTTCCATGATTCTGTCCTATGGAATCCTGAGATTGGCAGTTTAGGGAAGGACATGCAGAATTCTCAGCCAGAGTGCTCTAGTAGCTCAAAAGAGTACAAAACTTAGGAGTCTACAGGATGCAACTATGGCAGTTAAAGTAGAACAATACTGCTACAATTGTGTTATGTGAATGGGCCCTTCAACTCCAATTAGCACCAGCTAGATGATGAGGGCTGGCAGGAGTTGTAGCTCAGAAACATATGGAAAAAAACTGCCCAAAATTTACAGCCATATGGGCCCCAGTCTACACTGAGATATAGATAGAGACAGCAAGACCTCTGTCCTTGCCATGAGCTACAGGAAACTTTTCAAGTCTTTGCTGCTTCACCTGAGGTGAACAGCTGTGCATTTTATCTATCAGGAGCTCTTTTGTTAAAGAAAAGAGGAGGTTGCTGCCAATGGAAAACCTAGCAAGAGAAATCAAGACAAAACTTGCCCCGGGTACACAGCTGGCATGGCTAAGATGACCCAATTTCCTAGTTTCAGTACATCTTGACAGATGAGACAGAGGGATGCATCCGGTGTGAAAGGTAAACCCACAGATTTTCAGGATGCTGCTGAATGCCTTTGGGGGTTGTGAACTTGTTTCCCAGGAAAAGTTTATTGAATATGGAATTTTACCTTTAAAATAGTCACTGTCTCTATAACTTCCTTCCAAAAAAAGTTCATGTAGACTTAAAAAAAATGTGTGTGTGGAAGGGTATGTTTCTACAAATGATAGGAATATGGCTAAGGTGGTTTCCTGGTCCTGACCATTGATCCATCTAACTGGAGGGGTTGTAGACTATAGGTTGCACATAGTGCCTGCCAATTTTTATGCCCCTCTCTGCCTCCACTAATGCAATGTGCGGGCAGTAGCAGTAGTGAAAGGTGTATATTTTGCTTTAAATCATTCCATGTGGGCAACATGCTTTGCTTTTAACCACACAGCACACTGGAAATGCAATTTGTTTTAAGAAACAGGACATGTGCCTCCCACATGTTCCCAGTGAAAACACAGTTTTTTGGTGCCACCAATATTCAATAGTGGCAGGGTCGGGGTAGTATAACCCACGAAGAAAATGGGGTAGCCAAACTCTTCTCTTCAACTTCACCTCTACTCCCTTTGGTCCCCATTAGTTCCTGTCAGCCACTGACAATTTTTTTTGTTTTTTTGTTCTAGTTTATGCAGGAACTACACAATCAAAAGCAGTATTTCTGATGTTGCAGACAAAAAGAAAATAATATCAAATGCTGAAGATGAACAGGAGGGGCCTGCTATCTCTTTCCCAGAGCAGATGCACATCTCCAAATTCACTTCATGAAATCTCTGGAGAAAGCCCTCAAACTAACTGTCCCAAGTTTTGTGGCACCCTACCCAATTTGTAAAGTTCCAAAAGATATGTGTCTGCTTGATGCTGAAACATAAGAAACGCCTGGATGAATCAGACCAAATGACTATCTAGGCCAACATCCAGTTTCCCACAGTGGCCAGACGGATGCTCACAGGAAATAATCCTACCATGCTTTTACATGATGTTTGGGGGCATATTGTCCCTGAACAGGGAAGATCTATTTAGCATTCCTGGCAAATATCTGTTCCCATGCTCCATTAATTCATATTTGCTTTTTTATAAATCAAGGGTTGGGAACCACAGGGCCTCCAATGCATGTTGCTGAACTCCACTTCCTATAGTTAGGGGATCCTGGAAGTGGTGGTCCAAAAAGTAATTTATTTCAGCCTCTGCAATTAATCTAATGCATAGCTTGGTCCTGAGTTGGAGATTGAGTTGGTGGACTAAAAGTTGAGATGAACCCCCTATGGTCTCAGAGTGTCATGCTGGATGGAGCAGATATAATTCCTTCATAAGTTCCTTCTCGAAGCAATAAGTAATTTTAGCTATTGTCTCTCCTCTGTAAAAAACTGAAAATCTCACAGTTTAGAAGCCTATTTGCCACCTAGGACTCATTCTATACAAAAGTCACATGTGATTGTTTTGCACTACATTTTCTGAGCATCATATTCTGCACTGAAAAAGCTGTTTCCTGTGAAGAAAATGCAAGTCAACCATGTGTGAATTTTGTGCAGAATAAGTCCTGAATTGCAAAGGTTCTTGGCAGTCCAGGCTTCTCATTAGTTTTGCTCAACATGAAAAAAAACGTGTTTTGGGACAACCTTTCAAATATTTTCAAATATTCTTTCCACTCTTTGTGGGCAGCCCTAGTAGCACTCCAAGCAGTGACAGATTCTTAACTCTGGCAGCCATGTTGATTTCTCACAATCTCCCAGATAACAGCATCACTCTGGGACATTGTGGGAACGTAAGTAGCCAGATGGTTTGGCTGTCCAGTTCTACTTAGAGTGCTAGGCTGAAAACTTAAGAGGGAGAGAACAGAGAGGAAACCAGGATATTAGACAAACTAACTACAAATATTTTGTTCCATGATAACGCAACAGTGGTTTGTTATTCATTCATTATTCTTGTGCTTTTATTTTCAGGGATGGGGAAGAGCTGTATTTAATACTTTCAGTCATCAGAAAAACTAGAAGCACTCTCCTCTCCGAACTAGGGAAACTACTACCCACAGGAGAGATAAAAAGAATAAAGGCAATGATCAGGTATCCAGTAAGATTAATATCTTAGTGTAAATTTGTAACAGCTACATATCAAGCATAACTTCTATGTATATGTACAGAAAGTACTCACATATAATGCTCTAAGACCACAATATTATACAAGACTATTATAAGTAATGAAGCAAACAAACAAAGTATAAACTCTCTCCCCATTTAGATACAGTGATAGATATAAATATATTGTTTAGATATAATGATAATGAAAGCTGATGGATGGTACACTCATTCCCAGGATCTTTCAATGAGACATTTCAACCAAATTGGTCTTTGTCAGCCTATGTTTTTACTTGAATGTATGTGGTATGAATCCTCCTTTCTTATCCACTTCCAAAGTCTGCTTGTAATAGCAGCTGGTCTCTATACTAAATGTCAACACTTCTTTTGAGTAAAGCAGAATTTATCTGATTTCTAGGCTCTAATGAAAGGTAATTGTCTACCTATCTCAATAGCAAGCAACTTACATTATCGTTATATCTAAATAATAATATCTGTCATTGTATCTGAATAGTTTAGATTGCTCACTGTTTGCTTCATTACCTGTAATAGTCCTTTGTATAATATTGTGGTCTCAGACTCTTACACATGACTTCTTTCGGTACATGTACATGGATGTTACGTTTGCTGTGTGGTTGGTATGAATATACGCAAGATTTTTGTGGGTATAAATAGTAATACTTGATCACTGCCTATGTTCTTTTAATACTTTCAGCCCCAGGTCGCAAACTAATTTGTTTGGTTTCAGATACTCTGCCTCTTGAATGGCTGGGTTGGATGTAGCGGCAGCAGCACCATTTCCTTCAGGCAGTAAAGTGTATTGGGCTGCCCCTGCTGGCTGCTGAGATGTTGGTGCCCTTGCAGCTTCTCAAGGATGGCAGATTGCTGCCAATAGCTTTGAGGGTGGGGAAAAGGATGCTAAGAATGTCAAAATCCTAGGACTTTACACTGACCAAGGAAGCAGATGAGCACCCTGGCCAGGCTGAAGGTATGCTGAAGTCAGGGAGCTTGGAGGCTGCTGTCCATTGTATCATTGAGAAAATGAGGGTGCTTAGCTGACAGAAATCTGAATAGTTTTGAAGAGTGAACTGGTTTAGCCCTGTGAGCAAGCCAAGAGATAGAAGTTCTGTCACAGAGAAGCTTCTGGAAGGCCTTAGGCATTGACAGAGTGCAGCAGCCTCCATTGGGGTGGTGTGATAAAGGGATTGTCCTTGTAGTCACCAAATGCCTGAAGGAATATCTGTATTACACGATCTCATGGCACGATGCTGCTTCCATTCCACAAACAGACAGACATAAGCTTCCAGTAATAAATAGAGACAGTACTATAAATACCAGTGGGTACGCTTGCCATTTCTTTCCTTATAGGAAAGGAGTTTAGCGCTGACAAATATTTTAGTAATGTGATCAGTGGACAGGAGTGGGAAAGAATTTCCTTCTAACTTGACTAGCTGTAAAAATAAGGAAGGAAGATCTCATAGCCCAGAGAACATTTTAATTAACCAGGATGTGCCACTTCCCAACATCTAGTTGTTGTTCTTGTTTTAATTCCACACCGTTAACGTTTATGGTTGCTATTAATTTTGACCCCATGGAAAGGATTGTGTGGTTACTTTTATTCTGCCAACAGTTTTCTCAACTGCTGCTTATCTTTTGTGACTCACTCACTCTCTGTCTCTCTCTCTCTCTCTCTGTCTCTCTCTCTCTCTCCCTCCCTCCTGCACACACACACAGAGGACAATTGGGGAGCAGGGAGTGTTCTTCCTGAATTTTTTTTAAAAAATGAGAAGAATTCTGTAAATCTCTTCATCTACGTCAGATGCAAGAACTATCTGCCTTTCCAGATGTTGTTGGACTGCAACCTCCAGTAGGCCCAACCATAGCTGATGGTGTAGAATGCTGGAATTTGCAATTCAACATCATCTGGAGGGCTACATGATTCCCACTCTGTTCCTTGTGGACCATTTTTTTGGTGGGGGGTATATGAATAACAAGCCTGTACTGGAATACAAAAAAAAAAAAAAAAGTCATGCTTAAAGAAAGCTTGTTAGATAGAATCATATGGAATGTCCCAAAATTAAAAGATTGGCAGGGGGACAAGCATTGATGCATTATTCTAAAAAAACTAATCAGGATGAATTAGTTTCCTCCAATACAAAGCTTTTTTTTCCTCCCTCTTAAAAGCAAAATGTGACCCATCATGTACATACTCATTATTGCAGACAAGAACCTCATCACCTGCACTCCAAATGGGTGGGAATGATGAACCAAGGGGATTAAATCTACCGCTAACTCAAAGCACTCTTTCTTTCTTTGGGCCCCTTATTGGGAGAAAAGTGGGACATAAATCAATCAAACAAATAATATTCAGCCTGCTGCCAAGCCATATTGCTTCTCCTTTTAGAGAAAGAAGAGAAAAGCAGCTGAAGAAGAAAGAGCTGTGAGGAACTGTGAGAAAGTGTGAAGACAAAGGCATTTTCCACAGCTTACCAGATCCCGGCAAGTGTCCCATGGGAGTCTTGGTAGAGCCTCTCCTGAGATGGGAGCACGACAGGAGCGCTCCTCTCCACACCGGCTGCATGCGGGAATGGAGGAAATGTAATGGCGCCACCTCTTCGTTCCACAGCACATCCGGGCACTGTCACAGGCTGCGCTGGGGCAGGAAGTGCCGCCATTGTGCTTCAAGGACCTCCGCACCTAAGGTAAGTGTGGATGCATGGCGAGATGGTAGCACAATTGTTGGTCATTGACAGGTAAAACCCGTAATGTTTTACTGCACAATTGCACCGCCTGGGGATGAGAGAATGACAGGACCCAGATGATGTCATGCAGAACTGTCATTGGGTCATGTCCTTCTCCCCTCCCCAATGCAGGACAATGATGTCTTGTGGAAAGGGCCTAAAACAGTTGTAAAACAGTCTCAGCTCCAAGAAATTTACAGTCTAAACTAGGGGTGGAGTATAGAGACAAAGAATAAAAGAAGGAGCACCAAGAGATCTTTTTGTTTATTTTCTTTAATACTTAGATGAAACTCTATTAACTTTCTTCCACAGATGAAACCATACATGTCCATTCTAACCTGAACACACCCAATCTCTTGTTTGAATTCAGAAGCTAAGCAGAGCCAGGCTTGTTTAAGTACTTGGATGAAAGACCACAAAAGGATAGCAGGATTCTACATGTAAGGCTGGAAGAGAATTCTGCTTGAATCCTCAGAGAGCTGTCTCAGTAAGAGTTGAATTATTGGGGTACATAGCCTATTGGTCATACTCAGTGTAAGGATATGCCGTGTTCCCACGAGGTGTGTGATTTTCCTTCTTGTCACTTTACCCTCAAAAAACACCCTGTGAAGCAGGTTATCCTGAAAGAGGATGATTATCTGAAAGTCATCCAAGAATTTTCATAGCTATCTGGAAGGCTAGGGACATTCTGGAATGGATTTGGCATGAATGTACGGGCAAGAGTGGACGTAGAGAGAGAGAGAACTCAACACTGTGAAAGTGGAGATTTGCTCATTGGACACTGACTCTTATCTTTATATTCAGCTTTTACGCTGAAATAATAAACTGGCTTACAATAAAATATCAACAGAAGGTGCAGCAGACACAAAATGTTAAACGGTATTATTTATCATCTTAAGCTTTTTTTAAAGGCAAATTTAAGCTTTTTTTTTTAAAGGCAAACTGCAGCATAATATAAAAAACAAAACAGATCTCAGTAAATCAGGTTACTTTCTCTTTCTCTCCCTCCCTGTGAGTGTATATGTGCATGTATGTGTAGAAAAGTGTTTCTGCCTTTTGATGAAGACCACAGAGAAAGGGAAGCTTGGGCCATGACCAAGAAAGCCTAGCATCATGATAAGACAAAAAATATGGACATATACTAACTGATAAGACTGCATGCATTTTCCAGCTGGTAGAGCCACTACAGAATTATAGCCCTTTGATTCCACTTTTAACTGCCATGGCTCCATCCCATGGGATCCTGGGATTTGCAGTTTCGGGAGAGGTGCTTAGAATTTCCCACCAGAGAGCTCCAGTGCACTACCAAACTACAAATCCCAGTTCCATAGGATGTAGTCATGGTAGTTAAAGTGGATTTATAGAGCTTTACATGTGCAGTGTGAAAGGGCCCTCAGTGACTTCACAGAAAAGGATAATTTGACATAAAAGAGGAGTGGCTCTGCAAAGCAGTTGTGGAAAATAGTCCTGGGCAGAAGGGAAACCAGAAGGAATGGCTAGAGATATTTATGGGAGGAGGATTTTCAGAAGAGTTAGTAAAACAAAGATCAGAAGTTTCATTATATTGGGGGAAAGGGTTGGCAAGGTAAGGAGGGCATAAAGAGATACAGAGAAAGTTGAGAGATTTGAGGTTGGGCAACATATAGTCTGAAAGATGGAAGAGCTGACAGATTTGGCAGAGTCTTGGAGAAAAGTGAGAACACTAGGTGTGGAGAAAGATGAAAGGGAAGAAAGCTGATGCTGTTGCCTCCCTCTGAGATACCAGGGGTGTTAGCGTGTTTCGAGAAGGGTTCAGCACACCTGCAGCTCAATTGGAGCTGCCCCAGCTGTTCTCACTGGACAGTCAGCCACTCTATATATGGCAGGCAGCAAATACTCTTGAGATGTTGGGAGTAGTGTCCATCACCCACTCCCTGGACATTTCTGCACTACTCTGTTATCGTGCTATTATTCCACTTTCAACATCCTGTGGAGTTCTGGGGTTTGTAGTTTATTGAGGCCAAAGAGCTCTCTGGCTGAGAATTCTAAATGCCTCTCCCTAAGCTGCAAACCCCAGGATTCCGTAGGATGTTGAAAGTGGAATAGCAGCACTATAACAGTGTAATGCAGAAATGGCCCACGTAAAAGACATCTGAGCCAGTATGGACACTCTGTCTCATCTACTCAAAACTTGAAACTAGATCTTGACTATTCTTCAGCATGCCTTCTGTCTTGTCTACAGCCTTGTCTACAGCTTCTTCACCACTGGCTTGCTTATTATCCACATGTCCGTTGTCTCCTCAAAGTGAATTAGGACAACCCAAATAGAAAAGTCAGGAGATGATCAGAGCATGGACAATGGTTCTAGCCAAGCTAATAAAGGAGATTTTTGCACCATTGGATTGAGAAACCTTTTCTCACTGTTTACAAGGACTCACACTGAGACGACTATCACTGTCCACACATTTGTTGACAGATTGAAATTCTCTCTGGACAGATAAAATTGCCCTTGGATCTAGTATGCAAAGGTTAGATTTCAGATCTGTCACAGGCCTAAATCCCTTCGTTATTCTTAATTATTATAGACTCTGTAAATTGATGATTAAATCATAAATTGCTAAGTGTTGATTTACCAAATTCGCATTGATTCAACAGTCTAATCTAGTTGGGGCTAACAGCTGGATTTAAGATATATACCCTTTTGGTTGTTGAGTTCTAGTTAGTGTCTTATCTCTCTTTATTCTATAAAATAGTGATATTAATCCCATACAAGATTCTTATGAGGCAGCACATAATTGGTTGCTATGGTTCCCATTGAAAGCAAAGATCCTTGTTTGCATCATGTCAAGGAAGAGCATCTCAAGGCTGGGCCACCTTGAAGGCAGTTCTTTTCTTGTTGGCTAGACTTACTTAGGCGATAGAAGGACACCTCATTAATTACATAGATTGAATAAATAAGTCAAGACTTACTTTGCCAGAGATATAGAACAGTAAACATCTCAAATTGCTGCCAGCCAACTAATGGTTAGAACATAAAGACAAGACTTATTGAAAACATGCAGGCATGTTTCTTTCTGCCCTCTTGAGATCTATATTTAAACTTCAGAATTTGTGGTTCACACTAATTAATTACCATTTTTGCTGAGGAGAACCCCACTTTTCAATGATTCCATGGGTTACATTCAATGGCACAGCTGCCTTTGCTCAAAAGTGAGGAACGTGTGATCCTGCTGATGCTGATAGACTCCTGCTTCCTTGAATAGCATAGTCACTGGTTAGGCAGGATGAGAGCTGTAGTCCAAAACAGGTTCTACTGACTACAGGTTCTCACCTCCTGCCTTAATGGAAACTGATTTCATTCATGCAAATTGGAAAAAAAATCCCACTTTTTTGCAAGCTTCTCCCACCTACACACCACCTAGGCATCATCCTAGGTGGGCCTACAATTGCAAGAATAGATGTGGGACTTAAGTGATGAAGGGGAGAATCAGCAACAGCTGGGCACACCAATTTGCAGAAGGGTGTTTAATTAAGGCAACACTGACACTGGATACCATCCCAGGTTGCTTCTTTCTCCTGAGATCAAGAGAGAGAGAGAGAGAGAGAGAGAGAGAAAATGAGCGTTTTTTTAAAAACACAACCAGTATGTACTCAGTTTTTGAACAGGTAAAAGGCTCAAAGAGAGACAGGGTGGTGTGGTGTGGTGGTAGGACTGTTGTATTAGGACCAGGGTTCAAATTGCTGCTCAGCAATTGAAATCCACTGAGTGACCTTGGGCAAGTCACTCTCTCAGAGAAAGGCAATGGCAAACCTCCTCTGAGGCCCTTTTCGCATGGCGTTTTTGAAGTGAAAGGGCCCCTTGAGTGTCACATAAATGTGAAGAGCGGTCTGCATGACACACTCACATTTACACGATGCTCAAGGGCCTGAGGCGGACTGCGCACGCATCCTTTCATTTTCGGCTCAAAGCCGAAAATGCTGTGTGGTCGCGCATCGCTCCGGAGCCTCGCGCGCACTTACCTGCCTTGCAAATCCTCCTGAGCCACGCTGGTCGCGCTTCCTGCCCCAGCGCAGCCTCTAACTCCCAGGCTGCACTGCGGAAGGAAGGGGCAGGGCACTTGTGCAACCAGGAAGGAGCTGCGGAGCCGAAGCAGCAGGGACGTGGGAGCATTCCTCCCAAGTCTTCTCGTGCTAAAATCCCAACCCAGCAGCGCGAAAAGGTAAGGTGTGAAAAGGGTCTGAATAAATCTCTCCAAGAAAACCATAGGATAGAGCCTCCATAAGTCAGGACTAAATTGAAGACACATAACAACAACAAGGACTTGAGGTGGACTAATTTTGTTTTGCATGTGTTTTTGGTAATAGATAAGAAATCTTTGGCAAGTTAAGAAGTTAAAGCTGGATTTCTTTAGTCATGGTAACAGACAAATGAGGCAGAAGGTGTGTTGTTAGACTGCAGCTTCCATGAGCTGTAGCCAGCATAACCAATGATGAAGAGTACTGATAGCTGGAGTCCGAACACATCTTAAAGGCCATGATTTGCCCATTTCTGATATATCAGATGTGATTGTTCCACAATTTATTCTTTGGCAAAAATCAAAGCCAAGAAGACCAAATTACAGATAAACCAAGGAACTGATGCAAAATGCATCTGGTATGATTACATAATTATGAAATTGCATCTTCCTGCATGAGCAGGCAGTATAAAATTCTCATTAGCCAAGATTCACAGGGTGATTGTATGCAGGACATTGAAGCCTCACCTGAAATTAAGGAGTTGTTCTTACTTACTTATTTATTTATTTTAACAATGGTTTAGAAGTTGGCTTTTAGTATAAACCTTCCCATAGTGGAATACACAGTCGACTCTCCGCATTCACTAGGGTTAGGGGTGCAGGACCCCCGCAGAAGTGGGGAAAACGCAAATATCAAATTGTTCATGCGTCTGTGGGAAGGGGGTTGAGACATGTTGGGGAGAATGAGCAACTCATGGTCCAAACCAGTTCAGCCCAAACCAGCCACATATTCAGTGTTTGAATTGCCTCTCCTCCCCACCAGTAAGCAGCAGCAGTGACCTTACTGGAAGTTGACAGCTGCGGGGAATGGTGGACATTTTGGATGATTTGGAAAGGGCTAGAGAATAGCACTTTTGACATGAGAATGAAGGTATTAGTGAAACTTTCCTTTCCTGCTCTCTTCCAGCTTGGTATTTTTTTGTAGATAAGAGTGCGAGCCAGAAAAAGGGTGTGATGAACTGCTATGTTCCAGGGAAGCTCTTCAAAGATATGTTTCCTCATATAAGAATGTGATACAAATGTGGCCTTGACCTCATCATCCTACTGTTGCTTCCATTTGGGACATTTATAGGCTGAAATGATAAAAGCAACATCTTTAACTGAGCACCAGAACCTGAGTAAAACCAGACTGCATTGCGGTTAGTGTGTAAATTAACCCAGTGAAGTGTGATGATGTCATTAGCTTATTAATAAATAGAATATAGCTGCAATTAATAGATTCAAATTAAAGTCTTATTGAAAAACTCTGGATGCCTTTACACTCAAGAAGGAAGCCAAGGCTTCCTGTTCTAAATCATTTGCCAGATTTGGCAGTCCTCAGTAGGACAAACCTAAAAGAAAGGCCCTTTTCACATGTGGGGGGGGGAACGGGCGAAAACACGCTAAAACGGAGCTTACCTGCAGCCGGGTAAGTCCGTCGCCACTCGGAGCAGCGCGAGCTCGCTGCTCCACAGTCCTCCGGTGTCCCAGATGGCAGCTTCCGGTTGGTGGAGGCTCTCCACCAACCGGAGAAGCTTGCCAGCTGGAAGCCCGCCCCCGGCAGACCTGCGGGCACGCACTTGCGCGCACCTGCAAATCCACTTTGGAGCCGGGCGACGGAGCAGCGCAGGGCTGCGCACTCTGTGCTTTTTAAAAACCTCGAAAAAGAGGTTTTTAAAAAACACGCAGCCCGGCTAGTTCCAGCCACTTCTGAGTGGATTCTGGTGTGGAACTACAAAAAGTAGTCCACGCCAGTCCACTCCACGGTGTAGAAGACCTCAGTGACAGGTCGCTCTGCACCGTTTCAGAAGCCCGGTATGGAAATGGCCAAAGTATTACATTCTTACAGTCCTCCAAGGTCCAAAAGCACCCGTGGGTGATGTACCTATATAATATGCTACTGGGTTAAAGATATAAGGGTTGAAGTAAGGTAGGAAATTCCCATAATCCTTGTCCAAACTGAGTGGGGCTTGTTGAAGTTGTAATATAAAATATTTAAAGGACAGCAGGTTGCCAAACAGTGGCAAAAATTGGGTATTTGCCAGAGCCCCAAGCAGTAGAAGGGCCATTGTCCTGTCGGTGTATGCTCAGTCTAATGTCTTTGCATGCTAACTGCTGATAGGTAAATTCAAGAGCCTGCCTTCCCTCCTTACAGATTTCTGCCTTTGAACCAGACTTTAGCTATACAGTCCTTCAAACAAAGGGCATTTTTAGATAGAGAACTATTCTCTCTACAACAGACCATGGGACCAACAGAAGCACAGGTCTGTTCTCAGCTTGTATATGTGTCTCTTTCAGGCTATGTGGTGCCACAAAGGAGTCCATGATCAATAGCTCCGATCTCCAGTGTTGGAGCCAAAAAGAAGCCATGATCAGCTAATTTCCCTCCAACCTCATAGTGTTTTGTCTATACAAAAGGAAAAAGGAGTGCTTTAATGGATAGAATATAAAAACTAAGTTCCAGCTCCCTAGCCAAGCATTTTAAGGGAGGTGATGGAAATCTTAAGGGTACAAAGGACAGTAAATTCAAACCTGAAAAATCTCCTGAATACAAATACTGTAGTATAATACTTTTAACCAGTGATGTGTTTAAGTCTTTTACTCCAAGTCTCAAGTCTGGGAGCCAAATTTATACCCCAACCTGTATTCCAGAATTTCTGGACGCAGCCCAATAAAGTCAGTTTTAACAATTTAAGTAGAGTTGGACCTCTACTTTTGTGCTTGTGCCATTTGCAGTTCTAGAAGTGGGGAAAAGAATCCTTCTTACTTCCCATTTGCAAAGCTGGAGGCTTTTTCAGAAATGAGGATTAGGATCCTTCTTATTCCCCATATGCTGAAGCTTCAAGAGCTTTATAAGGAAGGATCCTTCCTCCTCAAGCTCGTTGCCTAGTGCATTTTCTGTTCCCCTCTGAAATACACACTCTGCAGTATGGGCGTGAGTCTTGCCTTCTGCTCTTAGGAAAAGTCTTAGAAAGCTCCTATATGGCTTCTTTTATATGGAACAGGGACAGGCTGCTGAGCAGACCTCAACCCCCCTCAACCCCATTTGCTGTTCCCTCTGAGAAATGCGTCCACACTTTGGGCTTCAGACAGATCGTCATGTGACCAGTAAGTTGTAAGGTTTCTGGTTATGTTACTGAACCAAGGGCAGCAAGTCAGTCACTAAAAAATATGCAAGTCTCGAGTCGAGTCAATTCAGTGCGTAATTTTTGCCGAGTCAAGTCCGAGGCCCTTCTCACACCTTACCGTTTCACGCTGCTGGGTTGGGGCTTTCGCGTGAGAAGGCTTGGGAGGAACGCTCTCGCAAGCCTCCTGCTTCAGCTCCGCAGCTCCTTCCTGCTAGCGCAAGCGCCCCACCTGTGCCCCGCCCCTTCCTTCTGCAGTGCAGCCTGGGAGTTGGAGGCTGCCCTGGGGCAGGAAGCACGACCGGCGTGGCTCAGGAGGCTTCGCACGGCAGATGAGTACACCCCAGGCCCCTGACTGGTGCGCGAGTACGCACCATTTTTGGGCTAAAAGCCGAAAATAAAAAAATGTGTATGCGCTGCGCGTCTGGCACTTAAGCATCGCGTAAATGTGAGTGTGTCATGCAGACCACTCCTCACATTTGCACGACGCTCAAGGGGCCCTTTCGCTTGCAAAATGCCATGTGAAAAGGGCCCAAGTCGAGTCACTGAAGTGACTTAAGTCTGACTTGAGTCCGAGTCAATCGACTCCAGTCTACATCACTGCTTTTAACCCTCCTGACATCCGTGGCTCTGTCTGATGTGTTTCATGTGTTATTTAGCATTCTCTGCAGCAGAGCTCCAGTCCCTCACCAAACTGCAAATCCCAGGATTCCACAGGATGCAGCCATGGTAGTTGATGTAGTTCTCATGTTTTTGTTTTGATGTGTTTGTTATCCTGGCATATTTTCCCGCAATTCCAAGCACCATCTGCAACATTTTCTTCCCATCTTTGAATGTGTTTATTTTAAATTTCAAAACATATCAGAAGAAAAAGTTTCATCCTCTTTCCTTCCATACTTCCTTCCTTCCTTCCTTCCTTCCTTTCTTTTAAAAAAAACGACTTAAAGTTACAGTGAACATTTGCACTACAGCACTATAACTGTTAGGAAAAAAAAAAAAGAAAGGGGGCAAAAATTTATCCTTAAACCCATAGGATCACAACAGCAAATCCCCCATTTTAAAAAAAAAAAAAACCTTTGGAAGAACCATAGTGCAGATCCATGAAATCACTAAGAACAGCCCTTCCCAGAGAATGAAACAGATAGACAGGAAGAAAAAACAAACAAACAAACAAACAATGAGCTATATCATAAAAACTCGGCTTCTTTATATCAAATGAGGAGGAACCTCCACATAGATGGAGATAGATGCCCCCTTGAGGCCCTAAACTGCGAACCCCAGGATTCCATAGGATGTTGAAAGTGGAATAATAGCACTATAACAGTCTAGTGCAGAAATGCTTGAGTTACTGCTGTGTAGAGGGTTGGCTGATCTTTTACAGAGAAAAACATCAACCAGAACAAGTGAAATAAGTAGGAGAGAAGGGAGTGCACTCTCACATTCCCATTATGTCTAGCGGTGGTGTCATATATTTCAAACAGAAAATGTGACATGTGAGAGGGTTTGTGTTTTGTCAGAGGATGATAATGATCACGATGATGATGATGCCTGGCCTGTTTTTATGACTTTAACAGTCCAGATCTGTGCAGGTCTACTCAGAAGTAGTTCTTGCCGAATTAGATGGTGCTTGGTCTCACGTAAAAATGTATAGAATTGTCACCTGACAGCATTTTAACCCTCAAATTCTGAGAAGGACATTTTGACTACATGGAGGTAAACAGGCAGCCTGCTTCTGATTTGGTTACTGTTAAAGGCGTGGCTGCAGAGGTTAGGAACCATCCCTATTATGATCAGATAATGAATTCTGACAAAGTGAACAGCTAAAATCTAATTTCTAAAATCCAATTTGAGCCCGGACAGCGGAAGTAACTCATACAGAGAAATCAGACAATATCACCTATTCTCTCAATTGATGCATTTCCAGACAGTGATTCACCAGCAGCTGTAACAAAGCCAAATAGGTGAGGAAAACCCTATTTGTCTCCCACATGTTTACTGTAGGCCTTCAAACATCGTAATTGCCAGAGAAGTGTTGCTACCTGTTGATACATCTGGAATCTGGATCAAGACTTTTTCACAAATTTCCCCCGCTTTCCCTCAGGGACAAGGAGAAAAGTCAATTCAGGTTTCAGAAGTGGAAATAGCAGCATGAATCAGGCATGCTGAATCTGGACTTGAGAGTTTTTCTTCACCTTATTTGTTTATTTGATTTGATTTATATCCCACCTTTCTTCCAATATAGGACCCAAAGTGACTTACAATGTGAGTCAAAACAAAATAGGTAAAACAATCTGTGGTTCAAAAGTTTAAAAGGCATTCAGTCTAGCTAAAACAATGATTTGAGAACACTTAAAAACACATTGCATACACCTTACTTATAACAGATAACACACCCATGGCATATCCTTCTGCTCTGAACAGTGAAAAGCTGAAGGCCTGTTTGAAGGGCTTTGCCTGCCAACAAAAAGCGAGTGGTGATGGCAGCCTAGGAACAGCCCCTGAGAAAGGTTTCTCCAGTGCCTTCACCAAATGAGCCCATGAGGGTAGTGGGGCAGAGAGAAAGCCCTCCCCTTCAGATTGTAAGGCCATTTCCGCACTACACTGTTATAGTGCTACTATTTCACTTTCAACATCCTCTGGAATCCTGGGGTTTGCAGTTTAGAGAGGGATATTGAGAATTCTCAGCCACGGAGCTCTTTGGCCTAAGTAAACCACAAACCCTAGAACTCCACAGGATGTTGAAAGTGGAATGATAGCACTGTTAACAGTGTAGTGTGGAAATGACTCTGGTAGGCTCATATGGAGAGATACAGGCTTTCAGATAGTCTAGCTATATAGGGCTTTATATGTCATAATTAGCACTTTGAATTGTGTCTGGAAATGGACCAGTAGCCAGTAAAACCCTTTCATCAAAGGAGTTATACACTGCCTATAACCAGCTCTGGGCAGTAGTCTAGCCACAGTTTCCAAAGAGAGTCTAGTCACAAAGGCAGCCCCACATAGAGTGTGTTACAGTAATCCAAACAAATGTAATCAAGGCACATGTTACTGCGACCCTTCATTTGGTTTTTCACAAGAATTGATCACTCTCATTTCTACCCAAATTCATTAAGTTCTTCATATTCACGATGAATAGTATTAGAGGGTTTATTTTTTTGAAAAAAGAAAGAACAGTGAATGAGGGACGAGGAGGCAAGACTAATAGATTTACCCAACCAAGCTGGAAGCTTTGAGCACTTATATTCAAAGTCAGACTTTGCATCCCTGTATATTTAACTGTGGACATTTCCGCACAAGACTGTTATAGCACTATGATTCCACTTTCAACATCCTATGGAATCCTGGGGTTTGCAGTTTAGGGAGGGGATGGCCCCCTCCCTAAACTGCAAACCCCAGGATTCCATAGGATGTTGAAAGTGGAATCATAGCGCTATAACAGTCTTGTGTGGAAATGGTCTGTGTTAGTGGTGCTGAATTAGGGTTTTGCAACAACTACCATGGCTGCTGCTTCTGCTTCTTCTCCTTCTCCTCTTTTACATGCTGAGAATCATCGTAAATGTTGAATCTGGCAGGACCACATGGTAGAGCGTTTAGTTTCAGTTCATTTTTGAAGAACATACCAAAAATTTGCAAATACATATTTGGGACAGAAAGGATTTGAATACAGGGGAAACTGAAACTGGTAAGTTGTCTGGCTAAGAATTTGATGGCTAAGAATTGTAGATCCATTCTACATGGTGGCAAAATTTAGTTTGTTGAATACAAGCACTGATCTAGCATCTGTTGCAAAGACAGGCTCAGAGACTCACAGGGACTCCAGACAATAGAGATCAGAAGCAAAATCCTTTTGGAAACACTGAGGTTCTGTGAGTGGTTTTTGTCTGTGTTATCTGAATTTCTTTTTTCCCTTTTCCTTAATTCACTTGAAAGTTAGAGGTCAAGTAGTTAAATTCTCTGGTAAACATCCCCAAACAGCAGACCATAGGATAGTAAGCTTTTTCTGTTAATGTGGTGGAGGAGATAAGCTGTTTTTGTCCTATTCTGACGTGTTATCTTGTTCCAGTTACAGGAACCCAATGGAAAAGGGTAATGCAAGTGGCTTAAACACTGAAGCCAGGCAGAGTTTTACAGCTTTCAGATAACATTATTGCTGAGTTGCTTGGGCAGGATAATATCAGAGAGTTACAAAAGAATGAAAAACAGCTAGTAGGGAATAATGAATAGTTGAGGAAATAACAATAATAAAGAAGAATCCCACAAATGCAAGATGATTGGTGTGTTGACCTTTTCTTTGTATCCTAATGTGGACTGTAAAGTTTTACAGACCATATGGCACCGACTAAACCTTAAAAAAATGTGGAGGCAAGATAATTTGAAGAATAATGAGGTTACAGCAACGGTGAAGACACACAAATGCAAGAGAAAAAAAATCCATAACCTTGTTGTGGGTTATCCTTTCACTCAGCTCAGCCAGAAAGAATCAATTGTTTCAGCTTTAGTTGAGGGATGGATCATTCCCAGTGACGCTTATCAAGATTGGCTAGCTTTTTGGATTAGTGAGTAGGCTTTGGGGGACAGGATGTTTCTTTGTACAAAATCTTGGAGCATTTTCTGGGCTTCTAACTGTCTGTCAAATTGTCTTATTTGAGCACCAGTGAAGTGAGAATACTCAAATTTCATGAAGGGTGAGATATCACAATTTATCTCTCATTCTCACTTCTCCTCCCCTGTGCTTGTTTTATTAAATTAGAACTTGAAACTACATGTTGCAGGGATAGGTGAAAGCTCTGATTTCATCTAAATACGTATGACTTTTGTCAAAAAATTCTTCAGATGTTCCACTTGGTGGTGACAGTGGTAGGACACATGCAGAGTTCAACACTTAACTCCTGCATGCCCCTGGTCTCGATGATACATACCACCTTGATAGCACTGATACATTTAGCCTCATTCACAAAGCCAATAAAAGAGCTCGTACGTTTGCACACACAGTCAACAAATCCAATTTTACACCCAGTTATGCGTCCTGAAGCAAAACAGCTATAAAGAGATATAAAGTTAATACATAGAATCAGGGAGGTCCAGGTTCTAGTGCACAGTGAGCTGTAAAAATCACTGGGTAGCATCAAGCCAGTCATTGTTTCTCAGCATGACCTGGTATTGTGAAGATAAAGTGGATATAGGACAAAGAACCATGTACCCCACCTTGCGCTCATTGGAGGAAAGGAAAGGCATGAATGTAACTAACCCTGATTCCTATTAAGAAGCTCTTTGACCATAAAATATATCTCCAAAATCAAGGATACATAAGTATCAAGAGTTATTTTGTTGCTGAAAATGACATGACCTCTAATATTTGGCTGAAAGTAGTATGAATCTGTGACAACTAGGTAAACCTGCCCAGATTTCAAGATCATAGAATCACAGAATCATAGAAATGTAGAGTTGGAAGAGTCCACATGGGCCATCCAGTCCAACCCCCTGCCATGCAGGAACACCCTCAAAGCACTCCTGACAGATGGCCATCCAGCCTCTGCTTAAAAACCTCCAAAGAAGGAGACTCTACTACACTCCGAGGCAGCATATTCCACTGCCGGACAGTCCTGACTGTCAGGAAGTTCTTTCTGAGGTTCAGGTGGAATCTTCTTTCCTGCAGCTTGAATCCATTGCTCCTTGTCCTGGTCTCTGGAGCAGCAGAAAACAAGCCCTCTCCTTCCTCTACATGGCATCCCTTCAAATATTTAAACATGGCTATCATGTCCCCTCTTAACCTTCTCTTCTGCAGACTAAACATACCCAGCTCTCTAAGTCTATCCTCATAGGGCGTGTCTTCCAGGCCTCTCACCATTTTGCTTGCCCTCTTCTGGACCTGCTCCAGCCTGACCATGTCCTTCTTGAATTGGGGTGCCCAGAACTGGACACAGGATTCAAAATGAGGTCTAACCAAAGCAGAGTAGAGTGGTACCAGTACCTCCCTCGATCTAGACACCATACTCCTATTGATGCAGCCGAGAATTGCATTGGCTTTCTTGGCTGCTGCATCCCTTTCACACATACTGCTATCCAGCCATGTGTCCCCCCATCCTATATTTGTGCATTCTATTTTTTCTACCTAAGTGTAGGACCTTACCCTTCTCTCTGTTGAATTTCATTTTGTTAGCTTTGGCCCAGCTTTCCAATCTATCCAGCCAGATATTCTTTTGAAGTCCTACTTTGTAGTTCCCTTGCTTCATAGGTGACATAGGCTGTGATCTGAGACAGTGTCTCTGGATTGCTTTCTCCAGGTTCCCTTTCATATGACACACTTGTAACACTGTGATTCTGCTCTAACTGACATGGCTGCATCCTGTTGAATCCTGGGATTTGTAGTTTGGTGAGGAAGTAGAGCTTTTTGGCTGAGTATTCCAGATACCCCTCTCTAAATTGTAAATCCAGGATTCCTTAGGGTAGAACCATGGTAGTTAAAGTAGAATCATAACGCTATAACTATGTGAAAGAGTCCCAGGTTTATTGGTTCTGTTCCTACTGCCTTATTGGTGCTAGGTGAAGACATGCCTACTGGCCTATGGCTCTAAAATTCTCTTGTGTAGAGGTGTGTGATTCTAACTTGGTGGAAGACTGGCTGTTTATATAATCTCTTGCTTTTCTCCTGGTTTTTTACCAGGTTATTTGGATGTTTTTAGTGATTTTATTCTGAGAGCAGCATTCAGACAGACAAACAAACAATGGCAAAATAATGATAGCTCTTGGAGCAACTCTAGTTGACTGTAGTCCATTCATCAGAAGAAGATAATCAGTAAAGGAAAAGAGTGGCTTCATTCTACAGCCTTTCCTTGTCCCCTGGAATTTTAGCCATTAAATCAAGGAAGGGGAACCTGCAGTCTGTTTGTTACCCCAGTGGCAGGCCCTGTCCCCGGGGGATATGAAATTGATATCAAATATGACTTCCATGCCAGAGAGGTTCCCCAGGTGGGTGTGTAGACAAATAGGTCAAATGACCGAACTTAGGTCAAGGCCTGGAAAATCCCCAGTCACATTTCCCAAGGAGACCTCAGGCTAGACACGTCCTCAGCCACAAATAGCCAACTTTACCGAGTTTTCCCCAGGTTGAACATCCTACACGGGCATGGTCCATTTACATGAACCAATTATGCAAACCGTCAAGTTACCATTGTGTGGCATTTTTCCTTTTATTTTGGCCATTGTTCTTCCTGGGAGAGGGCCTGCCCTCAAGGTACAATCTGCTCTATAAGTAGTCCCCATTTTTGAGGGTCTCTTTGGAGAACTCCCCACCACACTAGCAGACTGGCACTCTGTTAATCGAGTGCTCCCCTCAGTTGCCTCTTTTCACTGAGCTCCTTCCTTCTTGCCGCTTCCTGGACTGAAGACTTCTGGACAGGTACCTATTACCGCCTCTACACCCTCTACACTATTTCCCCTTCAATTTTTCACTTCTTTCCCTTCTAGATAGGCCTTGTGTGCGTGAGTGAGTGCGTTGGTCCGTGAGAGCATATTTGTTAATAAAATCTATTTATTAGTACGATTGTCTGGCTTTTTGCTTGGTCTGACCTCATAAAAATTGGGTAGAAGATCCTGCTGGGTTACCCTGCCCTTCGTTCTGCTAAGACCATTGCTGCGCTAATTTCCCCAATCTTTGCATTTTTGGAGCAAATCAAGGTGTCCCCAAGGGGACCCCCAGAAGTCAGGGTAACATGTTGGCCCAAACCATAGACCTAAACCAGACCACAGAGG
The DNA here is from genome assembly GCA_030412105.1 of Cyclura pinguis. NCBI lineage: Eukaryota > Metazoa > Chordata > Lepidosauria > Squamata > Iguanidae > Cyclura > Cyclura pinguis. The sequence goes on from CM059599.1 coordinate 42,502,624, forward strand.
TGCATGTTTATGGTTTACACCCATGAGTAGAGGCTCCCCACGAAATCATGCCCCCATGCTGAAGCTCCCCCCCCCATATTTCCTAGTCTAAAGGATTACTGAGTAAATAATTAAGGTGGGGTGTGCAACTCTTGCTCTTCATATAGCTTTGAGTTTATATTATTGTATTTTGTGATTTTAGCTTTTTCATGTGAGAAGGTACAACTTAACCATTATGAGCAATAGCATCTCTGATGGATTTTTTTCCCCCTTGGATGCATCTTTGAATCTCAAATAGTACACTCTGATCTCCTCAAAGTCAGTCCGTGCCAGTTTGACAAGTCTCTAATTAAATGGTTCCAGTAACCAGTTTCTTACCTGGCACTAACACTGCACAATCGGTCCCAAATCCACTACCCCTAATGAGCATATCTTTGTCTCTGCTGCTGTTTGGCTTCACAATATGCTACCTCTGTCATCACTACAAGAAAGACAAGCTGGAGTTCAGAACTGTGTAAAGCTGAGAATCTGAAGATCCACTTTGGCAAATGACTAACTCTGCTAAACTGAAGGCATTCTTTGGGCTGGATGTTGATGGATCACTTGTATACTCTGGAAGCTAACAGAAGGACATTAAGGAAGATGAACGTCCGTCGCCTAACAGCAGTCACATGATCAGCATCCATGCATGCCAGCTCAAGACAAAGGAAGACAGATTACATTTAATCAGTAAGAATAAGGAAATATATTTTCAATCAGGATGTGACTGTCTGATATAATGCTAAGAAAAAGGATTAAATACAGTGTTTTGCAGATCTACAATGTTGGCATAGAATCACAGAGTTGGAAGAGACCACAAGGGCCATCCAATCCAACCCCCTGCTATGCAGAAACACACATCAAAGCTTTCCCAACAGGTGGCCATCCAGCCTCTGTTTAAAAACCTCCAAAGAAGGAGACTCCACCACACTCCGAGGCAGCATATTCCACTGCTGGACAGCTCTGACCATCAGGAAGTTCCTCCTGAGGTTCAGGTGGACTCTCTTTTTCTGCAGATTGAATCCATTGCTCCTTGTCCTAGTCTCTGGAGCAGCAGAAAACAATCCCACACCCTCCTCGACATAGCATCTCTTCAAATATTTAAACATAGCTATCATGTCCCCTCTTAACCTTCTCTTCTGCAGACTAAACATACCCAGTTCCTTAGGCCAATCCTCATACGGCATGGCTTCCAGACCCTTCACCATTTTGGTTTCCCTCCTCTGGACACGTTTCAGCTTGTCGATATCCTTCTTGAATTGAGGTGCCCAGAACTAGGCACAGTATTCCAGACAGGATCTAACCAAAGCAGAATAAAGTGGTACCATTAACTCCCTTGATCTAGACACCATACTCCTATTGATGCAACCAAGAATTGAGTTGGCTTTCTTGGCTGCCACATCCCTTTCACACATACTGCTATCCAGCCATGCGTCCCCCCATCCTATATTTGTGCATTCTATTTTTTTCTGCCTAAGTGTAGGACCTTACATTTCTCTCTGTTGAAATTCATTTTGTTAGCTTTGGCCCAGCTCTCCAATTTGTCAAGGTCATTTTGAAACTTTATTCTGTCCTCTGGGGTACTAGCAACCCCTCCCAATTTGGTGTCCTCTGCAAATTTAATCAGCGTGCCATCTAGACCTTCATCCAAGTCATTGATGAAGATGTTGAATAGCACTGGGCCCAGAACAGAACCCTGTGGCACCCCACTAGTTACTTCTCTCTAGAATGAAAAACAGCCATTGGTGAGCACCCTTTGGGTTCGGTCGGTCAACCAAGTACAAATCCACTTAACAATAGCCCTGCCCAACCTGCACTTTACTAGCTTCTTTGCAAGAATGTAATGGGGAACTTTGTCAAAGCCCTTACTGAAATCAAGATATGCTACGTCTACAGTATTCTCTTCATATATCAAGCTTGTAACCCCATCGTAAAAAGAGATAAGATTATGACTTATTTCTGAGAAGTCTATGTTGACTTTTAGTGATTACAGCATTGTTTTCTAAGTAATTACAAACTAACTGCTTAATGATCTGCTCTAGGATCTTTCCTGGTATTGATGTCAGGCTGACTGGCCAATAATTATTTGGGTCCTCTTTTTTTCCCTTCTTGAAGATGGAGATGACATTTGCCCTCCTCCAGCCTGCTGGGACTTCTTCTGTTCTCCAAGAGTTCTCAAAGATTATTGTGAGTGGTTCAGAAATGACTCCTGCCAGTTCTTTTAATATCTTTGGATGTAATTCATCTGGCCCTGGAGACTTGAATTCATTGAGTTTAGCCAGATATTCCTGTACTACTTCTCTACCTATTCTGTGGTGCATTTTCTCCCCTTCCTCACTGCTCCCCACCCCCGAGGTTGAGTACTTCTATCCTTTTGGGAGAAAACTGAGGCAAAGAAGGTGTTGAGTAGTTCTGCCTTCTCTCTTTCCCCTGTTAGTAATTGGCCATCTTGTCTGCGCAGCGACTCTATCATTTCCTTGTTTTTCCTTTTGCTGCGGACATATCTAAAAAAGCCCTTTTTATTGTTTTTATGTCTCTGGCAAGCCTGAGTTCATTCTGCACTTTAGAAACTTGAACATGAAACTTGAATTGCTGGACCAGACAATGACTGAAATCCTACGCGGCACAGCATAGTATAATAGTTCTGCATGTGGAACAATGCTGCAGTTGGCCATTCAGTACTCCCCAGACTTAATGATGAGCCATTGAAGCCCATCCCCATGGCCATTATGTGACTGATGGAGAGTGGTAGGGGAGGAGTGAAGCATCTGGCTATGTTCTGTAACCAGAGGCAGAATTATTATATCATCTGCTGAGATCTGCCGAGGTCTTCCAGAGGTCTCTGCAGATGACTTAATCCATTTGCATCAATTGGCTACAGGGACATAGCCAGATGTTTCTCCAATCCTTCTTCCCTCACTCACTACCAGCCATATAATTGATATAGAGAAGCTGCAGAGGCTCAGTGGTAGGTCTGGGGGTTGCAGAAAGAAAAAAGAGAATACTAACCCCCTAAACAACCAAAAGAAGACATACATAGACATAAGGTGGACTTTTGTCAGCGTATTGCACTAACAGGATGCCAGCCAAAGAATTAACTGACTGTGCAATTCTGGTTCATGTTTACTTAGAAACAAGCCACTTTCATTTCAGTGTTTAAATATGCAAAGGATTTGATCCCAAGGCCAATGTTGTATTTCTAACACAGATCAGCCAAATGGCTGTGGAAGCTTACAAGCAGGGTTTGAAGACAATTTCCCACCTGCAGAATTTGAAGATAATGGATTTTGCTTCAAAATAAAAGTGGACGGGACTATAGTCTAATGTTTTTAGAGTGTATGTATAGGAATAGTCAGGGACACACCAGATCACAGCATTTTCTGAAGGAACCGTATGATTCTGCCCATATTTTCCCATATGAGCTTACCTGTGTTCCTCATATCAGCTTACCTGTGTTTTGAGATCTTCTGCAATGGACATTCTCTCTGTCCAACCACCCTGAAAGGTACATCTGGTGGGAACACAAGAGAGGGTCTTCTCAGTGGCTACTCCCTTACTATGGAATTCCCTTCCTAAAGAGGCTAGACTGACACTCTGTACAGGCAGGTGAAGACTTTTTTTTATTTCAGCACGCCTGTGAGGGCAGATCGCTCATAGGGAAAGTGCCTTTAATAACGTGCTGTATTGTCTAGATTTGTTCTTGTTCTTTTTCTTTTTAATAAGTATGCTTTTAATTGCTGTAAATTCTGTCAATATTTTAACTTTTGTATGATATGATAAGAACTTCTAGCTGGATCCATTTGAACTTATATAAGCTTCCGTGAAACCCAGGGCCAGGAAAAAAAATAGGATATAAATAAAACGGATAGATAACAACAACAACAACAACAACAACAACAACAACACCTTTCCAATACCATGTCATAATCATTAGGAACTTAGGCAGATAATTTTGTATTCAAAATCTCTTCTTTAGGTAAGTATTATTGCTCGGCTTATTGTTGATTGTTGTATTCTGTTATGGTTAGTCTGTTTTTCTGTTTAATTTTTACTTAAATATTTATTTTCCCTGTGGACCCCAGTCTTCCCTCTTTTCATGGGAAGGCAAAGACCTTTGTGTTCAAACAGAAATGAGTAACTGCTTTCAGAAAGCCTTTTTATGTGGTATGTGTGCTTTATTTTTTAACTTTGTTATGTCATTGAAATATCTTTTATAATTTTTAAAAAATTCATGGTTCTAACATGATGATTTTAAAATCATATTTTAATGTGAGCTGCCTTGGGTAACATACCATACTGGGAGAAAGGCCGTATATTAAATGCAGTAAATAATTAAATGTAAATGAAATACTTATACTTTGCCTTATATCTATTGATCTAGAAGTGGGATACAGGCAATAAAACAACATTAAAGGAATTCATCAAGATAAACCAGCAGACAGAGATCCACAACCAAATATAACAGAATCAAGCCATAGTCCCCGGGCCTCAAAACTTGAGTAAAGAGCCAGTTTTAACTTGGTGCTGAAATGAGGTCAACACTGGAGTCAGCTGGGCCTCCAAGACAACTAATCTGTCATCTATCTATCTATCTATCTATCTATCTATCTATCTATCTATCTATCATCATCTCACACACACACACACACACACAGACATGAATAGTCTAATTTGCACTATTTACAGACCACCTCATAAGCTTGTGGTTGAAGGGAGGTTAAGAAATATTTTAAACAAATAAAAATATTTTACACAAATAAAACAAATGTATTTTGCATGCAAACTAAATAAGAAATACTTGTACACCCATGTATATATATATGCAAAAATGTCTTTGCTAAAAATCAAAATATTATTATTGTTCCATGACAGAACACAATGGCTTCTTTTCAGATATTTTCACAAATGCATTATCTCCTGGGGCCTAAGTATCCATTAGCTAATTTATAGTATATAAAATGGTTTCAAGCAATGTACACAATGAGCTGTGCTTCAAATCTGCCAAACATTTGGAAGAAATTGGCATTCGAGAAAAACATCTAGAAGAAAAAAGCAAAACAATGTGTTTCTGCATGATTCATTCATTTGGTTGAATTATGAAGCGGATGTTAATATAATATAGGAATTCTGTTCCTATTGAGGTAACTAGGGAGACTGTCATTGATTTCAGTGTCAGTAGAATTAAACATTAAAATAATATACTCTTCATATGGATAGTGTATTTTACAACCAGGGCTGATGTTAATCTTCTGCAAATTTCTAAATTCGTAAGTACCTATTAGCTTCCTGAAGGATGTCAACTTAAGATTAGTATTAGTATTATTAATTATTCTATGCTCCCTCCTCTTCATTTTGTCCATAAGATCAGAAATACCTGCTTCCATTTTCAGTTAAGTTGCTATATCCAAAGCAGGAACCATGGCTAGTTGTAACTGGTTTATCCAAAGAAATTATGATTATAAACCTTGGTTTGAACTTGTTTGTTCAGAGAAACCACAGCTATATCTAACCATGGTTCTTCCTAGGTTAGAGATAATGTCAGAAACTGCAGAATAAATGCAGTGGTGGCAAAGAAGGAATGGGGAAACATGCAAGGCCCAAGTCTTATGCCCACATATTTAAATTACAGTTGTGTGTTCCAGGAAAACACAACATTTATCTCCAAAACATATATGAGGTAGGTCAAAGAGTACCTGTTGGAGAGCAGAAGAGAACAAAGAATGAGCAGTGCCTAAAAAACACAAAATTATTATTCTATTACTATTTTATTATTATTATTGCTATTCTATTGCTATTGCAAATAATCTGAGTTTTCCTGCAAAGTGGTTCAAAGAATGTACAGAAGATCTGGTAGACTTTGTGTGGATGGGTAAAAAACTAAGGATAAAGTTGAAGTCAGTGACAGCTTTGAGAAGAGAGGGGGATTTGCCTTGCTGATCATGGCAATCTATTACAAAGCAAGCTGTTTAGCATAGATAAAACCATGGTTCATTTTGAACAACCCATGGAAGGCCATGAACTGCATTTCGGTTGGCATTCCTATCTGTGATACCAAAAAGTCAGCATACAAAAAGTGTTTAATAATCATGTAGTCCAAAGATCTTTGTACAAAATGTGGATGAAATACAAAAGATATCTATGTCCAAAACTCCCACCTTGCCTTTCTCCTGTTGAAGCACTCTTGATCAAAGGCCTTTGAAATGATACAGAATGGGTCACATACAAAGAATTGGTTTACTTATCGAGTGATGTGATACAACTGAAAAGCTATCAGCAGTTACAAAAGGAAGGAATGACAATACACTGGTTCCTGTACCTCCAAATACAAGAGAGGTTTAAAATGAATCTGAAAGAAGGTGGAATCGACGTGAATCCGACAGAATTTGAAACACAGATAAAGAAAGGAAACCAACATTTACTATCAAGAATATACCAGTTACTGCTGAGGCTTGATCTCGAGGGGGAAGTAGTCAAAGAATATATGGTCAAATGGGTGACTGACTTAGATCACAATATTAATTTAGAAGATTGGGAAAAAGCTTGGAAAAGGGTCACCAAATTTACTAGATGTTATAGTTTACAAGAAAATGCTCTGAAGGTGATGTTTAGATGGTACCTCCCTCCAGTAAGGATTGTGGAGATGTTTAAAAATACAAAAGATAAAGGTTGGAAATGTCAGAAAGAAAAGGGCACCTTTTTTCACAAATGGTGGGGATGTAACAGAGCACAGAAATTTTGGTTCATGGTACGAGCAGTAATGCAAAAAGTAATAGAGAAAAAGATTGAATTGGTCCCAAAGCTGTTCTTACTGGGAATATTTGACTCAAATCTGGTTGCAGCAGAGAGTAAAGAAAGGTTAATATGGCATCTGGTCACAACAGCTAGGTTTGTATATGCCAGGAATTGGCAAAAGGTCTCAATTCCATCAAAAGAGGAATGGATGGAGAAGTTAATAGAAGTGGTAGAAATAAACTCACTTGTCTCTTAGATAACAACCCAAATCAGAAATTTCTCCAAACATGACCACCATTTATGAGTTACGTGCAAAGGGTGACATAAAATGTAATGTAAGAGCTAACAATGTAAAAACTATACAACGTGCATCTTCGCAAATAAAACTAGGTAATTTTTACAAAGAAGATAGAAACTGATACTATGGAACTAGAATGCTCCTTGATAATGTTATCAATATAGTAAATTACTACCACAGTAAAGTTCTGCTAAGATAGTGATCTATGTAATTAGTCAAGGGTTAACAAACCATGTTTGAGCAATCAGATAAATGATTAATCAAATAATTAATACCAATGCATTTCAATGGACAGAATGTTATAAATTTAATTGAGGATGTAAAAGGGTACGCTAACAAGAATCAAAACTACCCAATCTGTAGCTCTGTCAGAGAGGGAAGTCAACCACTAATCTAGTCGTAGGTTTTCTTTATGTTATTGTTATGTAGATAGCCATCGTTTGTCTTTACCATTTGTCTAGAGACTGTACTGTTTTTTTACTGTTGTTTCCATGCTGTTCTTATGTTGTTCCTTTTATAACCTTTATGTTTTTTGTCTGTTCCATGTGATTATAACAGAAATTAATAAATACAAATTATTTAAAAAATAGAAAATGCAGAAGAAAATGCAGTGGTGGCAAATAAGGAATGAGGAAACATGCAAGGCTCAAGTCTTATGCCCACACATTTAAACCACAGTTATGTGTTCCAGGAAAACACAACTTTTGTCTCCAAAACATATATAAGGTAGGTCAAAGAGTTCCTGTTGGAGAGCAGAAGAGAACAAAGAATGAGTAGTGCCTAAAAAACACAAAGAAGAAGGCAAGGGGGTTGATGTTGCTGTGGAAGGATTTCAGTGTTGAAAATCATGGCTAGCTTCCTGACACTATGGTCCTTTCAGCAGGGCGACACTCTCACATGTTGTCCCGTTGCAATTCTGGCAGCACCTTTGCCAGGATGGGAGCATTTCCCCAGGGCTCCTCTTCATAACTGACTGGCTGCCTGTGGAAGGGAGCTCAAGGGACATGCCTCCTCCTTCCACACTGCAGCCCACCTTCTTTCCATGCTGCAGTGGAGAAGGAAGTGCATGATTGCACTTCCAGCCGTTCTGCATGGCCTGCTGCAATGCAAGCCATGCACAGTCAGGGGTCATTGACGGAATTTTTCCGTCAATGATATACCGAGCGATCACACCAGCTGGTGACACAAGAAGAGCAGGATCTTGACGACGTCATGCAGAAGTGTCATCACAGTCTCACTTATCTAGTGTCCCCATGCTGGAGGACACTGTCCTGTGGAAAGGGGCTATGCTGGGGAAAGGGCTGTAGCGAACTCAGTAGGAATCTTCTGCTGTTTGCACAATCCTTAAAGCTATGAGTGTGGGGTGATATTCATCTCCCCTTACAAATTTCAGTTCCATTAAGACAGAGGGATGAAACTAAAACAATCCTGCTTTCTTTTCACTGGTAGGAGAAAAACATTTTTTAAAAAAACAGGTTTTCATGTAAGCCAGGGAGATTTATTTAGTAATTTGTTTTAATGGAATATTGTTTTAGGTTTTTATGATTTTATGTTTTTAATGTTTTTAAATTGTTTTTAATGTTTTGCTGTTTTAATCTGTTGATGGAAGCTGCCTTGAGTCCTATGCTGGGAGAAAGGCAGCATACAAATATAATAAATAAAAAATAAATAAAATAGTAGCTAGCTGCAATTTTCAGGAAACATTAGAAGCTGCTTTAACCCAGATGAGACTATTTGTCCTGGTAGTCCACCATGGTCTGCTTTGGTTGGTACTGGCTTAGGAGAGTGTTAGGCAGAATGTTCAGTCATGTAGGGACATGGGGGGGACGATTTGCCCTAGGTGGCAATGTTTTTGGGACATCCTGGCCCATAGCTATGCCCCCATGTGCCCTGGCCATATCTCCATGCACCGCAGCCATGCCCCCATGCACAGTGGCCACGGCCCTCATGCCATAGCCCTGCCCCCATCCGTCCCCCCTCCACACACTCCAAGCTGTGCCACTGAGAATGTTTCACATCATTTCCTCCCCAGTTCTTTTCTCAACAGGATTAAATCTGAGACCTACTTCCTACAAAAGGTACCATGGTCACAACATGTAAATATTACAGCTAACATCCTACACTGAGGAGAGAGAGTATAAATTTATGCTCTAGCAGTCAGGTGGCCGTTGCACAATGCTGCCTTGTTAGTGAATTGCGATGTTGTATAACCAAATGCACAAACAAATGTGCATGTGCATTATGTGTGATATGCATCCATGGCAAACACAAATGTGCAGCCATGTGCAATGTGGAACCATGCACAGTTGTGCCACGTGCACAATTCAGCTTTAGCAACCTTGAACTGAACATGTCTCTTTGGATCCAACAAAAATATCAAACAGCTTTCACAGAGGATGTTACCCATGTGTAAAACACCAGCAGGATTTTGGCCTACTTTGTTTTTTGCTTCAGCTTCCAGAATCCCCTAGCCAGCATGGATTCTGAAAGCTACAGTCCTGCCTACCCCCGCCAAAAAAACCCTTTTTCCAATCTCTCATTATTGCCAATGAGCTACAGCCTCTCTTCTAATGAAAAATGGCTCCCACTGGTCTTAGATTTTCTCACAAAGAGCTTAAATGTTCTTATTCCACATAGCAGGCTTCCCACGAGTTTTTGGTAAACAATGTGTTTTACCATGACAGCCAAAGAAATAAGAATATGCCTTAATAGCTGTACTCAGCTGAAGCAGTGGGCACATCGAACCATCTCACCTCCCCCGCTTCCAGTCCATGAAAATGGTGTATAGGCATACCACAACTCACATTACATTCATCATTGTGAATCCTTATGTAAATAAATAATAGATTTTTTAAGACCGTTGATTCAGTTAAGACCTAAGACATCACAACCATCTTAAATACAGAAAAGATCCATTAGAAAACCTCTGGAAAGTTTAAAAGAAAGAAAGAAAGAAAGGCAGTTAATCTTTACATCACAGCTTGAATTCTTTTACACCCTCCCAAGTAAGTCTAGAATGATTTTTTCCCCTAGTGGGAACTGGCATATTTTTGTGTGTGTTCCAGGCAAAGAATTTCCAACGTTATGTGGGATTTTGGCTTGAGGCAACTTTATGTGACAGATGTTTAAAGAAAGAGGGGTTGAAAGCGGATTAAGGCCTTCTTACAATAATACAGGGGAACATTTCTGCTGCTTGCTCAGCATGGTTTTGCATATCCATCTGTTCTGTCAACAGAATAAGTAACCCACTTCAGACAAAGAATAAATATTAATGAAATGAAGCTTTAGGCCTCTTAAGTGTTAAACTAATATGGTTAAGAATTAAATAAGCCAACTGGTGCCAAATGCATTTGTCTAATTTCATCCGTCTTCTCTCCAGATTATTTATTGTGTTACACAAACCAAGTAGCTTTAAAGTCTTGAATGATAATATTATGTCTGTTGATAATAATTGTTCCACCCCTATTTGATGTATTGAAATGTAATGTCATTTTTGCATTGTATTAGCATGCTATGTACACACATGCCAGTCAGCCTTATCTAATTAGAAGAAGCTCAGAGGAGCCAAGCGACAGAAGCCTCATATTCTTGGTGTTAGGCATTCAGTACTGTGTGCTAACCGATCTCATGTCAAGAATCCATTTCCTCATCCAAATGGGATGATTCCTGATTCTGACACAGACTTCTTACTGGACTGAACCTTCAGAATTCTTAAGATGGTTCAGAAACAGTTATGCTCTTCCCATTTTTCTTTCTTTTTGACTGACCCTACCAATGAAGGATGGGAGAAATTAAAAACTTGAAAGACGTTTTTGAGTCAGGCTTCCCAAATTCCTAACCAGAATTACAAGCGGCCATACGGGTTGAGAAATTCTGGAAATAGTTTTTTTAAAAGTAACTTCTCCAAGTTCTAATAAGAATCAATCGATTTTCAGCGGGGATAGGTCAGTCTGTCCATGCTGGGGTCTCTTTCTGCTTCTCATTTTCCAGTCTGAAGTTTGTTTTGTCCCTTTTGTGCAACAGATTATGAATTTATCTGAAGTCTGCATGAAAATTTGTATGCACCCTGGTACACATTTTTTTTTGGTGATATATGCATTTTTGCAGGAGATTTTCTTTTTTTTTTTAATCATTTTATTCAAAATTCTCTTATAAAACATACATATTTAATTGTCAGCTTAATTGAAATATATCTGATCTTCCGCATTGATCTAGATTTCATTTTCCAGATTTCTAAAAGCTTTAGGTACTGTACAACATTTTGCTGTTAGTTTACCTGATAGTTCTTACATTTCATTCTTCATATTTCCACTTCATGATATATATCCTGTCGCCCCCTTGTAATGTATCTTAAATCATGAATTACGTATTTCCAGCTGTTAAAACCCAGCAATTACCCATTACAATTTGCCATTCTTTCTGTATCTCATCGTCTGATTTCCCCTTTAATCTCTGGGAGACCATGTCCGCATTTTTATTTTCAATAAGTGTAGCCCACCATTGTTCTATTGTGGGTATTTACTGAGTTTTCCATAACTTTGCATATTCAATACGAACTGTTGTTATCATGTACAGTAATATTCTCCAATGCTTCTTTATACCAATACCCTCTAATATATCAGTCATATTTAACAAATACAATTCCGGTGTCTTAGCAAACTGGCCTTTCACTAATGTACAAATTACATTATGTACTCCATTCCAATACTTCTTAGCTTTTGAGCATTTCCACCACATATGATATATCGTACCGACCTCCTTCTGATATTTCCAGCACTGTCCGGTACCTGTATTATAAATCTTTTTCAGTTTATCTGATGTCATATACCATCTGTGAAATAGTTTGTAATAGTTCTCTCTCAAATTCTGGGCTACTGTAAATTCCTGCATTTTTTTCCAACTCTGCTCCCAAGACTCTAATTGAATTGAATGTCCAATATTTTGAGCCCATAAAATCATTGTTTCCTTTACTGTTTCTTCTTGTCTCTCCTGCTGTAATATCTCTTGATGGATTTGGGCAAGCAGGTGAGGCGGATTTTCAAAAAGCCATTTAGTTAGTACAGCTTTCTCTTTTGGTTCAATTCCATATGTTTTTATGTCCATATGAAACCTTTCTGTTAGTTGTCTGTAAGGGAACCAACTCAGTCTTATTCCCTCCTGTTCTAGTTTTTCCCTTGTTTTCATCTTGAGATTGTTGGACGCTGATCTCTCAATTATATCATCATACTGCAACCATTTATCTGTATCAGTCCATCTGCCAAAAAAAGCCTCTTGCAGTGAGACCCATGTGGGGAGCTGCCTTATGTTTTTAACTTTATAATCATCCCAGATTTTCCAAAGCGATTTTCTGATATGGTGATGTGAGAAATCTTTATCTATTCTTGCTTTATCATAAAACATATAGGCATGCCACCCCATCCTCAAGTCTGCACCTTCCAATGCCAGCGTTTTCATATCTTGAAGGTCTAGCCAGTCTTTTATCCAAATAAAAGCCGCTGCTCTGTAATATAATTGAAAGTCTGGTAGTCCCGTTCCTCCTCTACTTTTTAGATCTGTCATAATGTTCCATTTTATCCTAGGTTTCTTCCCCTGCCATATAAATTTAGTTAATTCTTTCTTCCATTGTATGAAAGGTTTCATATTTGTTATTATAGGAAGATTCTGGAACAAAAAGTTCATTTTTGGCAAAATATTAATCTTTACTGCTGCAATTCTCCCCATCAATGACAGCCACAAAGAAGTCCAATTTTGTAGATCTTTTGTTATTTCCTTCCATTTTTTCTCGTAATTATTTTGAAGTAACTCATTATTTCTTTTAGCTATCCAAATTCCTAGATATTTTACCTTTAGTCCTGTTTTAAATCCTGTTTTTTGTACTAGTTCCATCTCTTCTCTTTCAGTCATATTTTTGGTTAAAAGAACTGTTTTCTCCTTATTAATTTTGAAACCAGAGAATTCTCCATATTCTTGCACTGTAGAATTCAATTTTTCTATAGATTTGCATGGATCATCCAGAAACAAGACCAAATCGTCTGCGAAAGCTTTCAATTTGTAATGATATTTCTTAATTTGAACTCCTGTTATTTCTTTATCTTTTCTTATAGCATTGTTAAGTATTTCCATTGTCAAAATGAACAGCAAAGGAGACAGGGGGCACCCTTGTCTCGTCCCTCTATGGAGTTCTATCATTTGTATGCTTTTGCCATTGATAACCAGTCGAGCTTGTTGTTGTCTATATATTGCTTCAATCCATGCAGTGAATTTCTCTCCTGCATGCATCTGTTTAACCACTGTCTTCATAAATGGCCAACTAATCATATCAGAGGCTTTCTCCGCATCTACAAAAACCATGGCCAATTTCCGTTCATTATGTTTTTCATAATATTCAATTATGTTTAGAACTGTTCTAATATTATTTCTCAAAGACCTTTTAGGTAGAAAGCCATTCTGATCTTCATCAATTATCTCTAGTAAGACTTTCTTAAGCCTCTCTGCTAAAATTGAAGCGAAGATCTCATAGTCTGTGTTCAAGAGTGAAATTGGTCTATAATTCTTAACATCTCTCAAGTCTCTTCCTTCCTTCAGAATCAGGACCACATTGGCTTCCCTCCAAGTCTCTGGTATTCCATCCTTCATTATTTCATTTATAGTACTTTGCAAGGGTATTGAAATCTCATGTTCCATAATCTTATAATATCTTGCAGTAAACCCATCAGGTCCAGGAGTTTTATCATTCTTCAAGTTCCTGATAGCCTCAACAACTTCCATCATAGTAATGGGATTATTCAAAATTAATCTCTGGTCCTCATTAAATCTCATTCTATTCGTCTTCTCCAAATATTCTTCCACTTCTTGCTGATTCTTCTCTTTTGGGATCTTACTCATCAGTTTCACATAGTATTTATGAAACACTTGTTTTAATCTCTCTTGTTTTGTAATTTTTTCTTCTCCTATTCTAATCTCAGTTATAGCACTCCGAGCCCTTCTTTTACGCAACATACCTACCAAAAATTTAGAAGGTTTATTAGCTTGTTCAAAAAAGTTGTATTTCGTTCTCCTTATCTGTTGCTCTATTTCTTCCGAATTAAGTTGATTTAACTGAGCTTGCTGTATCTTCATCTGTAGTCTAATCTGTTTATCTGATGGATTTTGTCTCAACTGACGTTCAATTTCTTTCATCTTTTCCAGAATTTGCTGCTCAGTGTTTCTCTTTTCTTTCCTGATTTCTGCCATCCATCTGATAAGGTTACCGCGCATCACAGCTTTACTTGCATCCCAGATGGTTTTCATCGAAAGCTCCGTCATTAAATTCTCATTAAAATAATTAATTATCTCTGTTTTTGCTTTTGTTATATATTCCTCCTTATTCCAAATCACATCATTCAATCTCCATGTTCTTTCTCTGTCGTTAATCTTTATCTTTAGTTGTATTGGATTGCAGGAGATTTTCTGTAATGAATTTGCATTTTGTGCAGCCAGTTTTTTGTATCTGAATGCATTTTTGTACTTTGCCTTCGCAAACACAAGTGTTCCATCAAAGTGCATACATTTTTTCCTAATACAGGTATACTTCAGTCAATGAAATGGATATGTTCCTGAGTGTGACTTTTTTTAAAAGAAACTTTATTATCTGAGGCAGAAATATCATAGAAAGAATTGGGATAGGTTCCTGCACCACAAAGAAGAATAGGAGTACTACATGTTTCAGCAAACTGTGTATTCGAAACTAACAAAAGGCAGATATGAAATGAAACTACCAGATCAGTAAGCCTTCCATAAGTAAACAGAAACACTTTGATCCTTCTCCAGACCACTTGGAATTTCCTTCCGAAACGCACAGAGGGCTAACTCTTTATTTCACCAGCCTCAGCTTTCCTTATGATTTTTTTTAATGTGGCCAAACTTACAAATCTATGCTTTTTAAAATAATGTTATGGGGAGCTAATGACACAGACTAATCTGTTTTCTCCTTCTCTGTTTTGCTATCTGTGCATGCTCAGCAAGGCATGGAGGCAGCTGCTGTTTACCTTTCCTGATGTGGGCAGGCACACACAGCTACAGTAGGATCAGCTAGGGTAGAATAGCATCCTTTCCCAGTTCAAGATTTATTGCATTGTTTACTGCAAACATGCTGTTGCAACCTGGCACTTATGTTTCTCCAACCTTCCCTGACCATCTTTCCAATGCTGATGCTTCTAAACAAAAAATACTTCTGGACAAAGGACATGAAGAAAAGAAAGGGTCAAGTGGACGTTAAAAAAACTTTTTAAAAAAGAGATTCTCTAACAGAGGCTTTGGTGCTTTTCCCAGTAGCATCCCATCCCGGCATGGGGATGGGAGAGGAGTGGGACCGTGACGATACTTCTGCATGATGTTGTCACAGTCCTGATCCTCTCCCATCCCCAGGTGGTGTGATTGCGGATTAATCATTGACCTGCAACTGTGCCACCATCCCACACTTACCTGTCCTGCAGAAGGGCAGGAAGCGTGACGGCACAGCTTCCTGTCCTAGTGCAGCCTGGGAAAGTACCCAGCTGCACTGTGGAAGGATGAGGCATATCCATTGTGCTCCACAGGGCAGCAGTCCAGTGCAGAGGGGAGCACTCCCATCATACTCTCTTTCTGGCAGAGCTGCTGTCGGGATCACCACCAGAGGGCCACACGAGAAGGTATGGTGCCGAAAGAGCCTTTGTTAACTGAGGTATGCCCATATGTACTTTAAAAAAAATGGAGAACTGTCTCAAAAACATCAAAAATACATGATTCAAATCACATAAAGTGGGTCCTTGGTATCCTCTAGGGTTTGGTTCCAGGAACCCCCGTGGACACCAAAACTTGTGGATGCTCAAGTCCCATTATGTACAATGATGTAGTAAAATGGCATCCCTTATATAAAATGGCAAAATCAAAGTTTGCTTTTTGGATTTTTTTTTCATATTTTCAAACTCTGGTTGTTAGAATCCATGGACACAGAATCCACAGATAGGGAGGGCTATTGTGTAGGTTTGGCAGGTGCAAATTAGATAGGTTCACATTAAAATGCAAGCTGAATGGATTTCTCCCCTGTTGCTAATTTCTGTTTTAATCAACTTTAACATTTGTTGACTTTTATACCTTCCCTGTCCCATTAATTTTTGCATTTACATGTGCTTTAAAACATTCACAAGAAAACTGAGGTTTAAGTATATGTGAAGTATTTTAATATTTGTTTAGACATTTACTTAATCTCATAATATGCCCTCTTGAATGTATGCTGGTATTTATTTTCTTCAAGCCAAGAGCTGTGTCAGAAGTTTGGAGGTCAATGGATAACTAAGCTCTTCTGATCCACTCATTCTGCCGGAAAGGATGTGTCAAGGAAGGGTATATCAAATACATTTGTATCAGAATTTGCAAAGATCAGATTATTCAAGCCTTCATTTCTGTAATAAGGCTATTTACTTACATACTTAAGATTTATATGTTAGTTACAGTTATACCTTCTCTCTTCTCCAATGAGGCCAAGACAGCAAACATGGATCTCCTCTTCCCCACTTGCTCTCCACAACAACCCTGTGAGATACATGAAGCAAAGCACGATTGAGTGGCCCATGGTCATCTAGTTAACTTCGTGGCATAGAATCTGGATCTCACAAGTACCTGTCCAAAATTCTAACCACTGCAGCACACTGGCTCTCCCCTGTAGAAGTGTGCACACACTATGGATGGATGGATGCTGGTCTTTCGGTGGACAACACAGATAGTGAAGCCCAGCACAACACTTTATGCAAAGAATGACGTGATGTCATAGGGGGAAATGCCCACCTTTCCCCCCTTAATGTTTTCTGTGCTCCTTCATTCAAACTTTATCTTTTAGTAATTTCCAAAAATCTTCCAGCTAACAAGGCAAGGCTTTTCAACAACTTTCCATGATACTGGAAGATGTCCTGGAATCTCTCAACAGAAAAAGATTTTAAAATTGAAGAACTGTAGTGAGTAACTTTGTAATACTTACCCAACTCTTCCTCCTTCTCAGATGCCCAAGAATTATGCAATACTTGAATTGTCTGTGATCATATAACCCAGATGTCTAAACATTGCCTTGAATTTTTTCTTTAAAAAAAACTTCTGATTCCTCTAAATAAAAGTTTTGCTTTAGTAAGAAATATTCAATAACTGGAAAGTACTAGAATAGGATTCTTGCTCATTAGAATACAAAACAGAATTTCATTCCTTCCTCTCTTGGTTATTCTAGCACTAAATTTGTTAATTATTACAACTGAATTGTAAATGTGATAATTCATGTCTGTGATTTCAAACTACTTAAGGCATAAGTAGTTTGATATCATGATTTTTTTAAAAAAAATATAAGGACATTGACAATGACATTAACATTCAATACCTCTTAAGCATGAACATATGAAACCTGTGTCTGATCAGAAGAATGTGAGCTGTAATCTTATGGTTTAGGAGGGTCTTCAAATGAATAGCCCCATGCAACAGCTTCAATCTCTCATCTATTATCAGGAGGCAAAAGACAAATTTACATGAACAGGCTTTGGACCAAGTTTTGAGGGCATTTAAGTGATGGAATATGTTGGAAGGAGAGAAATGTACAACCTAGGCCCAAGTGGGCTCTTAGATTTAGGCCCTTTTCACATGTGGGGGGGGGGGGGAACGGTGTAGAGCGACCTCTCACGGAGGTCGTCTACACCGTAGAGTGGACTGGAGTGGACTACTTTTCATAGTTTCACACCAGAATCCACTCAGGAGCGGCCGGAACTAGCCGGGCTGCGTGTTTTTTAAAACCCTTTTTTTCGAGGTTTTTAAAAAGCACGGAGCACGCAGCCCCGTGCCGCTCCTTCACCCGGCTCTAAAGTGGATCTGCAGGCGCGCGCAAGTGCGTGCCTGCAGATCTGCCGGGGGCGGGCTTCCAGCTGGCGAGCTTCTCCGGTTGGTGGAGAGCCTCCACCAACCGGAAGCTGCCATCTGCGACGCCAGAGGAGTGTGGAGCAGTGAGCTCGCGCTGCTCCATGCGGCGACGGACTTACCCGGCTGGAGGTAAGCTCCATTTTTGGGCGTTTTCGCCCGTTTCCCCCCCAACATGTGAAAAGGGCCTTAGCTGTTATAGTTTCAGAAATCGTCTGATCAAGACTGGTGTGGCCCACTTCCAAGGGTCTGTGTGTAGTGGTCCAGACAGAGTTTGGGAAAGTACTTTTTGGATTACCCAGATATCCCAAGCCAGCATGGCCGGAATGCCATCTCATTTTTATCCCAGTCAGACTCCTGATTTTTAATAGCTATATGGCAGGCAGTTGAATCTGGCTGCAGCAGATGGTTAGGAATGTCAGAATTTGTACTAGCTGCTACTATTGCTGTTCTTCTTATTTATTTCTATCTTGTCTTTCTCCCAAAATTGGGATTCAAGGCAGCTTACAATTTAGAAAACATTACAGTTAAGAACATACAAAAAAAAGTGAGTATTAAAATGGGATTAAATTATTGACAGTATTAAAAGGATTTAAAACTATACTTACAAAGACAAAATATCATTAAAGGATAAAAAGCAATTGAAACAGTTCAGTCTAAAACAATACAGCAACCTCAGTCCATTCTTTGAAAACTTTAAAAGCCTGCTGGAAGAAAACGGTCTTGCCTGGCTATGGAAGGACAGCAAGGAGGAGACATTCTGGCCTCCTTGGGAAGGGAGTTTCAGAGTTTAGAGGCAGCCACTGGGGATGCTGTCTCTCAGGCCATTTCTGCACTGCACTGTTATAGTGCTGTTATTCCACTTTTCACATTCCGTGGAATTCTGAGGTTTGTAGTTTACTGAGGCCAAAGAGCTCTCCGGCTGAGACTTCTAAATGCCCCTCCCTAAACTGCATACCCCAGGATTCCATAGGGTGTTGAAAGTGGGAAAAAAGCACTATAACAGTGTAGTGTGGAAATGGCCTTAGGCTCCACCAATCATGCTTGTGACGGTGGTGGAATTGAGAGAAGGGCCTCTTCCGATGATCCCAGAACCCAGGCAGACATATATAGGAAGATACAATCTGCCGGATTGCCTGGCTCTGAACAGCATAGGATTTTATGGATCACTAGCATATTTACCTGGCATTACCCAATATTGTTTTCCTCTTAAGAATACACCCAATTGTCTTCTCCAATATCTGTTACTTTTCCCCATATTTCCCAATGCAATCTATATTCAGAGTTATTTACATACACAGTTTGGGTTCCTGAGGGAATATACTGTTCTCCTTCTTGCTGCTAGGCTCATCTTCATATCAACTGGCCTATTCCAGTACCTGTTACTTTTCCTTATATTCTCCAATCCAATCTGTATTCAGAGTTATTAACATACAGAGGTTGGGTTCCTGAGGGAGTACACTGTCCTTCTTCTTGCTGCTAGGCCTCGTCTCCATAGCAACTGGCCTGTTCAGGTACCTGTAACTTATCCCCATATTCCCCAATCCAATCTATATTTGTAGTTGTTAACATAGAGAAGTTGGGTTCCTGCAGTAATACACTGCTTTCCTCCTTGCTGGTGGGCATCGTCTCCATAGCAACCCGCCTATTCCAGTACCTGTAACTTTTCCCCATAGTCCCCAATTCAATCTGTGTTCTCTGTCGATGTAGATGTACTGGCTTTTTATTTATTTATTTATTTATTTATTTTTATTTTTTGCTTTCTGTTGAATTTGTTCAATGGCTTTATGTTTTTCCGGAGCATTTTTTGTTTTGTATTTCAACTTTAAGATTCCTCACATATGGAACCCATACAATCTACTTTGTGAGGCGAGAAGACCTTGTAACTATGTTGTGTATGTCACTTTAATTTTTCTCACGTACGCCTCTCAAATGTTTTCTGGCGTCCTTATTGATGGTAGGTCTCATCTCCATAGCAACCGGCCTGAGGCCCAAGAGCTCTCTGCCTGAGAATTCTAAAGGCCCCTCCCTAAACTGCCAACCCCAGAATTCCATAGAATCTTCACAGCCAGCCAATCATATGAGGTCTTCTCGCCTCACACAGCCAATTGTATGAGGTCTTTGCCTGCCTGATGCAGACAAACAGACAAACTCATGGACAAGCTTTGACTTTTATATAGCAGAAGATAACCAGCACTTTGAATTGTGCCCAGAGACAAACTTGCAGCCATTGGAGTTGTTTGAACTGGGGTTAAATTTTGATAAGAACCTAAGTTCAATGGAAAGATCCTTAAAACATGAATATGGGAGAAAACCTAACAAAGAAAACCTGTACCTTCTTTACAAAGAAAGGGTTACACTGTTTCTGCTGTACAGCCTATGAAAAAAGGAAGAGGAAACTTGATAGTTATATAAAATCATGACTGATATGGAGAAAATAGGTAAGTAATCATTCTATCATATACAAGGATATCCACTGACATCCATATACTAGAATATACGTGGGGTTATCCTTTGAAGTTGAATGGGGAGAGATTCAGGATGCTTGAAGGGTAAGTACTTCTTCATACGTCATGTAATTAAAAAATGGAATACACCGCCACAGGATGTGGTGATAGCTACCAAACTAAGCCTAAATCCTATTATTAATCCTCACTAGAGTACAGTTGGTCCCCCATAACCACATGACTGTTATACACAATTTCAGTTACCTGCGATGATGTCAGGTCCAAAAATATGAACTTAAATTTAGTGGAAATAAGATAGAAATCAATGTAACAAAGTGAAATAATGTGAAATACAGTATAATACATATGACATTACATGAAAAATGGCAGGGAATGTAAAATTGAAGAAAATGGCACCCTGTTTGCTGACAGTATCCTGCTGTCTCACATTGTCCATGATGTCTCATGTTTCCTCACTGTATACAGTACAACATGCGCTCTAATATTACCCAGTCTCTTAGGCCCTTTTCGCACAGCATTTTCCATGCAAAAGGGCCTCTCGAGCATTACGCAAATGAGAGGAGCAGTTCACATGACGCACTCACATTTGTGCGACGCTCCAAGGCCTGGAAGGCACCGCTCACACACTTTTTCATTTTCTGCTTTAAGCCGAAAATGGTGCGCAGTCACACATCACTCCGGGGCCCCGTGGGCACTTGCCATGCATGCGGAACCTCAGGAACCGGGCTGGTCATACTTCCTGTCTCAGTGCAGCCTGGGAAGGTCCCAGGCTGCACTGCGAAAGGAAGAGGCGGGGCTCTCACGCAAGCAGGCAACTCTTGTGGAGCTGAAGGACCCTGGACACGAGAGCCTCTCTCTGGAGGCTGCTCACGCGAGCACTGCAGCCCAGCACTGAGAAAAGGTGAATTGCGGAAAGGTCCTTAGTGTGGCTCTTGGTTACTATTTGTGATCTCATCACAGGAGTGTCCCTCTGCAAAATTTTTGTGTCTGCACAGTAAAGTCCTTGTTCTTATCCAGTACAGTCTCTGGTAAAGTCCTTCTGCTTGAGTTCTTCTGTTGCTTGTAACACTCCCAAAGCACAAGAGTGGTACTGATGGCAGTCCTGGTGAACCTAAGAAAATTTGTAAAATTATTCAAGTGAGAAGGTGAAAGTTCCTGACTTAATCAGGAAAGAAAACAAAAAGTGCACTGAGTTGGTAAGATGTAGGGTAAGAATGAATCTTCCATCCATGAAATTCCGAAGAAAGAAAAAGAAATCTGTGCTCGTTTGTCTGTTGCACTTTAAATTGCAAAAGTTACCTCCACAGTGCATGATAACTGCTTAATTAAAATGGAGAAGGCATTAAATCTGTGGTTGGAAAACTTGAACAGGAAAAAAAAATCCTATTAATATCAGTGTTTTGTCCCACAAAGAATTGAGGCTATACGAAAATATCGTCAGGGCATTTCCTCAAACAAGTGCCACCAAGCCCTTTACTGCAAGTAGGGGATGGTTGCACAGATTTGGGAACAGGTTTGGACTAAAAGACATAAAACTGAGCTGAGAGGCTGCCTCTGCCAATAAAGCAACTGCTGTCAAATTTCCAAAGCAGTTTAAGAAGTTAGTGAAGAAAAAAAGCCACCATTCAAAGCGAGTGTCTAATTCCAATTAAGCTAGGCTCTTCTGGAAAAAGAATGTCCACTAGAACCTATGTTCATAAAAATTCAAAGGCAGTTCCAGGGCGTAAAGCATGGAAGGACAGATTGACTCTGGTCCTATGTGGCAATTCTGCAGGGCATATGATAAAGCCACCTATAGTGTACAAATCCAAAAACCCACATGCTCTTAAAAACAAAAATGAACTTAATACTCCCGTGTTTTGGCAGCACAATAAGAAAGCATAGATGACAGCCACCTTGTTTTACAGAATGGTTTCACCAATGCTTCATCCTAGTCATTAAAAAAAAAATTAACAGCAAGAAGGCTCGGGATTTAAAGTCCTGTTAATAGTAGACAATGCACCTGGTCATCCTGAATCTGTTTGATATGAAAAAAAAATGTTGATTTTGTCTTCTTACCTCCCAATGCAGCTTCATTGATTCAGCCCTTTCACTGGGACATTATTTGTTTGGTTAAAGCCAGATATTTCTGCCTGATATTTGACTGCATTCTATCAGCAATTGAAGCAGATCCTAATGCTGACATAAGGCAGTGCTCCAAGTCCTTCAGTATTGCTGACACCATAACCTTCATCAAAGCTGCAGTGGACAAATTAAAACCTGAAACTGTAAATCTCCTGGAAAAACTTGTAGAGTGAGGTTGTGGATTATCTTCAAGTTGTCCCAATGATCAGTGGGAATCATCCACACAGCAAGGTAACTTGGTAGATAAGGATTTGATGACCTTCTGGATGAAAAAGTGGAGGAAGTTATTGATGGCCATGAAGAAATGTTAGCCGCTGAGGAACTGGAGGAATTTGTTAAGACATCTTCAGAGGAGGTGTAGGAGGGAGAAAGAAAAAGAAGCAGAAGAAGCAGAAGAAGAAGAAGAAGAGGAAGAGGAAGAGGAAGAGGAAGAAATGGAAACAGAACCAGTCATGTGGATGTTAGAGAAATTAACTGAAGTATATCACATTGCACAGATATTAAAAGAAAAAATTATGGAGCATGATCCTTGCATGGGATGCAGTAATAGTCTCTCATACAATCACAGAAGGATTAAGACCTCTGCAGCAACACTTTGATGAGTTAAAAAGAAAACAACAACAACATTCCATTACAATGTTCTTCCAAAAGGTTCCAGAGAAAAAAAAGCCTTCAGAGGCTCCCCAACCATTGGCATCAACATCATCTACTCCTGAGATTGAGATCCAACCATTGACATCGTCCTAGCATCCTATCCAGGATTAATTTCTGATGATCTGTCTTCTGATGATCCACTTTCTGAAGGTCAATACTAGCCTAACAGTATGGCATATGATCTTTTGCATACAGAAACATTTTGATTTTGGACTACATGTTGTTAATTTTTATGTTTTTCATAGTTCAGCACAGGCTTTGGACTGCAGATAACCGTTACAAAGCCTTCTTTTTCTCAGTTGCTGAAGTTCTGTCAGGTTGCAGAGCTTCTTCTCCAGGCTGCATACTTGTCTTGATACTTACATCATTCATCTCGTTGGGAAAAAAAAGTGTTTGTATTATACATGTTTTTTGCTATCCATGGTAAATTCTGGAATGTGTCCCCTGCAGTTTAGAGGACCTACTGTAGATCCACTAAATCAATCAGAAATTGGTAAGTAATCACATATCAAGTTCCATCTGTTTAATGGATCTACTCTAGTTGGGACTAACAAATGGATTTGGGCCCTGGACATTAATGGAGAATGGAGATGTCGATGGCCACTAATCAGTATAGCTATATTATCACTTGCAACTGCTGGGAAATGTGAGATTGAGGGTTCAGTTGTACCCATTTCCTATAGTGGGCTTCTTTGGTACAACTGATGGGCCACTTTGTGAACTGAATGTTGGACTAGGCAGGACTTTGGTTCAATCCAGCATGGCTCTTCTTATGAAAAAATATTATGAGGAATAAGAAATAACAACGTATTAATAAGAAAAAACATTATAGAAAGGTAAGAATTCACATACAACTTAAGTGGAAAATGAAATTGTTTTTGATTCTGCTGCTTTGCTATCTCACAACTATTACTGTCAGCACACACACAAACACCCCACACACACTTAGATTTATTGGGTCATTTTCAGTATTAGTTTAAACCCTTTCTCCCAGAAATAATCTTATCAGAATAACTGGAAAAATCTAAATTTGCAGTGACAGTTGAGACTTAATATCTCAGTGAGTTTTCCACAGTGACCTCCATGTGAAGATGCAACATTTTTAAAACCATACATAATTTCACTTACTTGCATGACAATCAGATGAAGTAAGACAAGCAATTCCCCTTTGCACCTGGAAATGATTTCTGCTTTCAAGCCGACATTTGTAATACGTCAAACTAAATAGGTGATTACAATTTTCAATATTGCTGTGCTGTTTTTAAAGTTTCTTCTTGCATAGTAGTGCCACCTCAGAACAACAGTGTACATGTTGTTGCTTGTCAAGACAGTGCTTTCTTATTACCCCTGCTGTCCCTAAGTGAAGAAATATATCAAAGAACCTTTGACACATTGAGCAGGGTTCTGTATGCACACAAACATAGCCACACTTGTTTCTTGAGGAGGACAATGAAATTTATATTTCTTTCACTCTCCGTCTTCACATTCATGGACTAGCATGATGGATCTGTGATTTTTAAACAGTTTAATTCTGACTTTAATAAGTCGGAATCACCCTGGCTGTGACATTTTCAACTTCTATGTTTTGATGTTGAAGCTGGACAGTGCAGAAAGCTGACATAAAGAAAATAAACTCATTCAAAATGTGGTGTTCCAGAACTGTTCTATGGATGCCATGGACTGCTAAAAAGACAATTGAATTGAGCAAACAAGCCTCAACTCTCACTGGAAGCAAGAATGACTAAACTGAGACTGTCACACTTGGGACATGTCATGAGATGATCTGACTTATTGGAAAAGATTACAATGCTTGGCAAAGTGGAAGTCAGTAGAAAACAAGAGAGGCCGAACTACAGGTGGATTCATCAGGAAGCCACAGCCCTGATTTTGCAAGACCAGAGCAGGGTGGTCAATGACCAGGGGTCTTGGAGATCTCTCATTCATAGGGTCTCCATAAGGGTATCAGTAAGTCAAAGTCGACTCAATGGTCAAGTAATAATAGACTCTTACTGGCACAGTGGATACTTCCTTCTGTCTCTGCACTACATCCAGAAGATGCTTCTGCAACTGCATTAATGCTAACGAATGGCATGTTCGTGCAGTTTATTACTAGTACTAGAGACTAATAGTTAGAACCAAAGTGGTGAAAGGGCTGCTTAATTTCTCTAATACTCCTCCCAACATTTTTTTAAAACATTATGCTAGCTCAGAATTGCTGTTTTGTGGAACAGAGCACAACATCTCATTTGTGCAGTTCCACCCTATCTACTGCTCTTTGAGCACACAAGCCTGGTAGAACAAGCTCATTCCCTCAACCCTTTAGTAGTGGAAAAAAGTGCAGGGTACCTAGGTAGCATCTGGATGCACTTCTGTAGCCAGGAGCAAACAGCAGCTGTCTCACTCTCAGATATCAAAGAAATAGGAGGGATAACTGCGAGGGACATGGCTGCATCCAGATATTGCCCAGGTGCCTTATACCTTCTCCCAGCTATTATATTGCTGTCCTATATTCTTCCCTGGCCTGCAGGTGGTCTCCCCATCCTCACCCAGATATTAAATAACCAAGACAGCATGTACCTGTCCTTTGCAGAAGGCACACAGAGCAGAAAGAGGCATTTTGTAAGGAGCTACTAGAGAACTCCTTGTGCAACTGATTGAAAAGAACATTCCTCTGCACAGCTTTAGGTAATGTCATATGTCACCAGTGGGATTCTCACCATTGTGTATCTCTTATACAGCAGTTATTCCAATAAACATTAGGTAATATATATTAGGTTATCCTTTATGTGGCGTACATTACAGCACTTGTAATATTGGCAGCTGCAAATTTGAGAAATCATGCTGATGGGCGATAGGAATATCCAGCAATTTGAATTACTCCTGGCTGTCAACTCGCTGCTGGATGGTGTCTAGGAGTTCCTGCTCAAATTATGAAGCCTTATATTATGGCTTACATCCATGAAACCTTACATTACAGCTTACATCCAAAGTTGCAGTAGTGGGAATCTGCCAACATGACCAGCATGAAAACATGCCCTAAAGGGCTTCTTGGAAGATATCAAGATTCAAAAGGATCTAGAGAGAATGAAACATTGTGCCAAAACTAGCAAGATGAGATTCAACAGAGATAAAGTAAAAGTTGCATGTAGGTGTCACCTTCCCCATCAAAATACAGCTATAGTTTGAGTGTTTATCTGAGGCAACTGAGGCTCTCGTTTCAGTTGCCAGAAACCTTGGAGTTCTGCTGGATGACCGCCTATCTCTACATCCCTTTGTCAGGGCTACAGCAAAGACATGCAACTTCCATCTTTTGAACATCTGCAGGATCCAGAGGTTCCTGATTGCAGAGACTGCCTATCTGCTTGTCCAGGCCTTGATTACCTCATGCCTGGATTATTGTAACAGTTTACTGGCAGGTTTGCCTTCCTGCTCCCTTCTTCCTCTAGTTTTGATTCAGAACAATGCTATCCTGGCTGTTTTAAATCTGTCAAAATATTCACCTATTTCTTTTCCCTGTAGATCCCTTCACTGGCTACCAGTTCGGACCAGGGCCTGTTTCAGATTTTTGATCCTGATATTTAAAGCTTTGCATTCTAACCTCACTCAGTACCTTGCAGCTCGGCTTGCGTGGTACGTTCCACCCAGCAATTTGAGATCTACAGGTAAAGGATTATTGTCTGTTCCACTAACATGTACAGCTGTGTCAAGGTTGTGAGCTTTTCAGGATCTGGTTCTGCATTTGTAGAACAGTCTTCCTTTGGACCTCTGGCTGGAGGAGGATCTCACCCATTTTTGCAAATAGTTGAAGACCTTCCTCTTTGACTCACCATCTTAAGCCACTGAGTTGTGTTTAAGGTGCTGACATGGGTAGCAACTGGTGGGGTGTTGAGGATTTCATTCCATGTATTGTTATGGGCCATTTCTGCACGAGGCTGTTGTAGTGCTATGATTCCACTTGGCCCTCCCGAGACTGCAAACCCCAAGATTCCATAGGATGTTGAAAGTGGAATCATAGCGCTATAAGAGCCTTGTGAGGAAATCCAAATAGTGTTCTGTTTTATTGTCTTTGTCCTTGATTGTGTATGTCGATGTTTTGCCCTTTGGTATAAAGGATGTTTAAATAAACATTATTATTATAAGAGAGACCTGGTTTGGCAGTGGTACATGTAAAAAGTATGCAGTATCTTAAGGCCCTTTCACACTATACAATTATAGCATTATCATTCCACTTTAACTGGTTTCATCCTATGGAATCCTGGAGTTTGTAGTTTGGTGAGGCATTGGAGCTCTCTGGATGAAAATTCTAATTATCCCTCCCTAAGCTGCAAATCTCAGGATTCCATATGGTGAAATCAAGGCAGTTAAAGTGGAATCATGGTACTACACCTGTGCAGTGTGAAAAGGCCCTCAGTGGATACCCAAGTTCAATAAGAGGCAGCAATCTGATACAGTAGCTAATAAGGCTAATGCATTCTTGGGATGTGTTGACACAAATATGGTGACCATGTCACAGGAAATAACATCCCACTCTATTCTGCATTAGTCAGGCTTTGAAATAATGTGTTGAGTTGTGGCTGCCCTATTTTAAGAAGGATGCTGACAAGCTGGAGTGTGTCCAGAAAAGAGCAACCATGACAGTAAGGGGTGTGTGAAGAAAGTCCTATAAGAAATGGATAAATGAGGTGAATATGTCTAGTAAGGAGCAGAAAAGAGGAATGAGGATGTATCTTCAAATATATACAAAATTGTCATACAGAAGATGGTGCATACTTGTCTACTTGTTCACTGTTGCCCCACAGGGCAGGACAAGAACCAATGGGGAGGAATTACAGGGAAGAAATTTTGGCTAAACATCAAGAGAAACTTCCTAACACTACTGCTCAGCAGCAGAACAGACTGTCTCAGGAAGTGATGGCTTCTCCTTTTCTGGGAGTATTAAACCAGAGACTGGATTTCAATTGGTATAATTAGCTAGATTTACTGACCCATAACTCTTCTGTATTCTCTACCACTACTTAGTCCTGATTGTGACACTATTTTTTAAATTTTTTAAATTTTTATTATCATAAAGAAAAAAGAACAATACATAAGAGAATAACATAAAAACACCACGGGAAAAACACAAATGTGAAAAAGAGAAAAATTACAACACAAATTACTATTTCTGTCCAGATCCTTTATCATCATATACTTATTCAACATATTATGTATTGTATTGATTATATATTTTTATTTCATATATCTAAATCTCATTCTCTTATACTCATTATTGCTATAATAATTTCATTCTTAAATCTATTCTTTTCAACTATATTTAACCTATTGCTAATACTATATTTGATCCAGGCCCTTACCGCAGCTTACCTTTTAACGTTGCTGGGTTGGGGTCCTCTCACGAGAAGCCTTGGAAGGAACGCTGCCGCTTCCCTGCTGCTTCCCTGCTGCTCGGGCTCTGCAGCTCCTTCCTGCTCGCATGAGAGCCCTGCCCGCACCCCACCCCTTCCTTCTGCAGTGCAGCCTGGGAGTTGGAGGCTGCACTGAGGAGAGGACGCATGACCGGCCCAGCTCCAAAGGCTCCGCACGGCAGCTGAGTGCGGCCCAGGCCCATGAGCGTTGCTCAAGCGCAGGTCATTTTCAGCTAAAAGCCGAAAATAAAAAAATGTGTGTTTGCTGCATGTGAGGGCCTTGAGCAGACCCTCCTCACATTTACACGATGCTCAAGGGGCCTTTCGCTTGCAACTGCCGTGCGAAAAGGGCCCCAGTTATTAACCATAAACTCTAATCCTAAATGTGAGCCCATTCCCAGAGCCAATTATATTTCAGCTTACTCTGCTTTCCAAAATTGTAATTCTTTTTGTGGAGGTGTGACACTTCCCTCTTTTGTTAAAGCCTTTTCCACAAATATTTTCCCTATTGCTTCAAAGTCATTCCTTTTCTTTATCCCTTTTTTAACCTTAATTCAACATGTTAACTTATCATTGATCGCAGTTTTCCACACTTCTTTATATCAATCCTTTATTTGAAAATCTTGAGTTCTCCATTTTCTCGATATAATAAGCCTTACTGCAGTTAATAAATTTGTAATTAACTCCTTCATTGTCTGGGTACTTGTGACACTATTGTCATGATTACAACTATCCCTCAAACTACATTACCAGGTATCAGCTGCAAAGGGAGAAGGAGATCCATTCTGCCACCATTGGAACATGGATGAATGATGTTTCTACCCACTTTGGGGAGGGGAACAAAGCCAAGGCCATTTCTGCACTACCCTGTTATAGTGCTATTATTCCACTTTCAACATCCCGTGACATTCTAGGGTTTGTAGTTTACTGAGACCCAAGAGCTCTCTGGTTGAGAATTCTAAATGCCGCTCCTTGAACTGCAAACCCTAGCATTCCATAGGATGTTGAAAGTGAAACAATAGCACTATAACAGTGTAGTGTGGAAATGGCTCAAGAGAAGTTACTTAGCTGATACAGAATACAATCCACTGTGCCTCAGCAATGCTTCATTTGGGGCATTGCTAGATTGAAAAGGCAGGTTTTTGGGGACACATTTGGTCAGAAAAGTGAATCCCAAGTAGTTACAAGATTTTACTGTAAATCTAGTTTACAATCTCATAACTGCTGACCAGGATGTTAGCCACAAGCTTTCAGATAGTCTCCATCCTTGTCATATAGGGCTTTAAAGGTCATGAACAGCACTTTTAATTCTGCCTGGAAATGGACCAGTAGCCAGCAAAGCTGTTTCAATAGGGGAATTCAATCCTCTCTATAACCAGCCCCAGTCAGCAGCCTGGCTGCCGTATTTTGGTCCATCTACTGATTTAATCAATCTTTTCTAGTTGGGACTAATAAGTAGATGTGACTCTAAAGATAAAATTACTGATGTAATGAGTTACAGTTTTGTTATTTACACAAAGTGTACTTTTAAGGAGCTTTTTAGAGATATTTTGACAGGAATTTTTAAAGTATTATACCACTTTCTTATTAATCTCAACAGTAATAGCAAATTCTGCAAAAGTAGCAAAAAGGACAGGTAACATAATGAATTATTTTTCAACACTGCAATGAGCAATAATGACAAGTCATTTGCCAAACACTGTAACAAGGTAACAAGAACAAATTGCTTTCAAAAAGCAACTCTCCAAGGTCTGTTGTAATTTCTTATGTTAAACAGAGTCAAACTCTGTTTCCCTGGTTTTGGTTCTTCTAAGCTTTTAGTTTTTCATTCTAAATAAAAGAGAAAGGAGGGAAAAAGAGAAAAGAAATCAACATCATAATCTCTATTTAAAATCAACAGATGATTAAAGACTAAGAAACCCTTTGTAGCCATTTGACCAGAGCCGCAAATCAATGGCTCTTTCCACTTGACGCATCCAACCCACCATAGGGACAGGAGAAGGATGGGGCTGGGATGACGCTTATGCACGACATCGTCCCGGTCCTGTCTTTCTCCCGTCTCCAAGTGGCGCGATCATGCCACAAGTCACTGATGGATCCCCCCCCCAATGATGAGTAATTGTGCCACCCTCCTGCCATGCACCTGCATTTACCTTGTCTGCGGGGGCCCTGGAAGTGCAAAGGCTGCATTTCCTGCCCCAGTGCAGCCTGGGACAGTACCCCGCTGTGCTGTGGCAGGAAGAGGTGCAACCATCATGCTTCCTGGTTTCTGGAGGCAGCCAGTGCAGAGGAGAGCACTCCGTCACACTCTCCTCCCGGGAGAGCCGCTGCTACCATTGTCACTGGATGTCACCAGGACAAAGGTAAGCTGTGGAAAGGGCCTGTGAATGCTTTTGTTCCCTGTTTTCTTAGAAAAAGAGATATAACATGCAGGAATGATTACTGGTTATAGCCCAATTAATGATCATATTTCAACTAGGCCTTTACCATGTACTTAAGATTTCAAATTAAAATGTGTTAATGCTATTCAGGTCCAAAAGATTTCATGGGATTTAAAAACTTAAGTGCTCCTGCTTCCTTGGGTTATTCTACTCAGTTCTACTCAATTCTATTCTACTGCACGACACAGAAACATATTTACCACTGAAGCCTAAATTAGAGTCTGAAATCATTTTGCAACAATTATTTTATGATTGAAACATTGAATCCCTTTGGGAGAAGACAGAAACTTTAAGAGAGTTTTGTTTTGTTTTTTCTTTATAAGATAGAGGGCATCTTGAAAAGACTAACATTATTCCTGCTTTGCTATAGGTGAGAAAGAAAGGGTCTTCAAATCCACTGGGATTTTAAAAATACATTTAGACTTATGATCAGATATGACAAGTTATGCCAGCTGGGAGGGTCTAATTAAAGCAGCAGCTCCATTAATACGTGATGGGCAGATATTAATAGATTTCTCATAGTTTCATGGAGAGCCTCTGCTTGTGTTGACACTAAACATATTGAACATCATTCCTTTTAAGATGGAGCTTGTATTTTAACTGGAGGCCTAACATTTCAAGTGGCTTAAAACAACAGCTGGTTACTAGACTGCCAATATGAATTTGTACAGTATGTATAATAATAGCAAGAGCAGACAATTGATTTAGGGTACAAGGACAAGGGAATCCTTGATGTGGTTCTCTCTTTGATTGACTAGAGTAGCAACTGGGCTAAGGGCCCCTCCAGATGGACCGGAAAAAACAGAAAGTCC
This sequence comes from Cyclura pinguis, assembly GCA_030412105.1. Classification (NCBI taxonomy): domain Eukaryota; kingdom Metazoa; phylum Chordata; class Lepidosauria; order Squamata; family Iguanidae; genus Cyclura; species Cyclura pinguis. The sequence continues at coordinate 42,534,484 of CM059599.1, forward strand.
CTGCTTTTATTCCTGTCCTTCCCAATTTTTTAAAAAAGAATTATTATTATTTAACGATCTACATGCCATTTTCCCCATCCTGAGGGATTCCCAGACAATTTCTAGCAGTTACAAGGACTTTTTATTCCCACTTCCCAGGTTAGCTTAAATTAAGCCAGGATTTTCCAAAATGAAACGTACCCCTCCATGTCTGTCTGTCTGTCTGTCTGTCTATATTATTCCAGAACTTGCTAAGATGGTTGCCACCAAGAAACATAATGACTGTTCCCAGGACAGTAGATTCAACAGAGGGCCTTTCCACACTACACTGTTCGGGTGCTATTATTCCACTTTCAACATCCTGTGGAATTCTGGCTTTGTAGCCCAAGAGCTCTCTGGTTGAGAATTCTAAATGCCCCTCCCTAAACTACAAACTCCAGGATTCCATAGGATGTTGACAGTGGAATAATAGCGCTATAACACGGTAGTGCAGAAATGGCCAGAGATCAAGCAAGGGAAAGAGGAATGCCAGCAGTAAAAGAAAATGACCCTAATAGTTAACTAGTGTTAATATTGCTATAGCATTTTAACACTTGGACTACAACTCTTGAATAATAATGAAAAAGCACTCAGCGGAAATTGGTGAAAATCAGTTTGTGAAATGTTGCCTGAGTCTAGGGAGGAGGAAGAACATGAGGAAGGGAGGAGGGAGGGAAACCCTGGATTTTCAAGGAAAAGTTTTACTGCAAAACCATGAATATGCAGGTAAAATCAAAACAAAAGGAATTAGAAAGTTTCAATACTTCCAGGAACTCTTTTCTTTTTTGGATAAGCCCTAATTCAGTTTTTCCAAGGATTACTTGTGACCACTGATGTTATCTTCCACTTTATGGAATGCTTTCTAAAGACAATGAAGGTGTGATAATGTCTGACATAGACTCCCTCAGGAGAGACAAATGCTTTTGGCAGCAGGACACAGCATGAAGACAGCTCTAATTTCAGATGAATTAACCAAATGATAGAAGAGAGGAAAGCCTAGAAGAGAGGTAATGCACCAGAAGAAGTGCTACCTTCATTCCTTTACAGATTATATGTAAAACTCACCATAATCCTCTGTTTTGTGGACCATGGTAACCTAATCATAAGAGCATCCAGGTTAAGAGCATACCTGGCTTGATGCTGTGGGACGGGGCTGGTGATGTTGTACTAAGCATGATAATACTAAGCAGTAGCCACAGTTGTACTGATTTTAACAGAACATGGGAACTGTAGTTCAACTAAAGGAATTTTTCCAAGCAAAAAGATAGTTGTCCAAACTCTGCTTTTCATGGGTTGCACCGATTAACCAGATCCCCTCTCTGGTTGCAATTTTAAAAAAAATTTCACAACCAGGTTGTGGAATCCTCCCTCACAACCATAACAATCATCATCATAATCATAATGCTACCAACATTCGCAAAATATCTTTAGGAAGAGGCGATGCTGACAATGATGATGATAACAAGAGGGAGTAGTACTTTGGCCATATCATGAGAAGACCTCACTAGAAAAGACAATAAAGCTTGGTAAGGTAGAAAGCAGGAAGAAAAGAGGAAGACCAAACAGATAGACTCAATCAAAGAAGACACGTACCTGAATCTGCAAGACCTGACCTTAAGGATAGTGTGACCTAGGTCTCTCATTCATAGATCAGCCATAAATTAAAGTCAACTTGATAGCAATTAAGAACCACAATATACAGTAAACAGAACACATGAGACCAACAAGACAATCATATATATGTCTATTCAGAAGCAAGCCCTATTGAATATAATGGGGTTTACATTTTTTTAAACTCCGAAATGGTTACATATTGCAGTCATGATCTTGGCTTCAGGCAAACAACCAGTTAACAATGTAGGGGCAACCAATTTCTTAAGGCTTACTTCTCATTTGGTTTGGAGGTGTGATTTTCCAGTAGATTGCTTTCATCTACAGACTACCATTGTTTTTAGCCAGAAGGACTGCTGTAAATTAGCAAAAGAAATCATCTTTGGGTGACATTTGAGTAATACAAGGTAAAACATGGAAATGTTTGACAGCTGAAGTGCCAGAGTTATGCATAAAGTAGCCACTGAGGCATTTTTCTGATCTTCTATAACTCCGAAGTCCCATAGCAGGAAGAGAGACACAAACTTGAACTTTATCTTTTTATGTTTTGCTCTGGTTTTGACAATTTTTTCCCTCCCTTCTGCCAGACACCAAAACCAAACACATTGCCAAGACATTAGACACAAATTTGGTCAATAAAATATTTTATGAAATGGATCCTGTAAACTCACCACAATGGCAACATTATGAATTAATTAATTTCATGTCCTGTGCTGAATGATGACATGCCATTTGTAAAAGTTTGTCCTGCTAGCGTAAAGCCATGGTTGCCGAAACCACCATTCACAATTTTTAATTATCATAAAACATGGGTATAAATGACAAGGACGTCCAACTCGATAATCTCCGTATTCTTTGTTCAGACCAGAATGATAGGATTTCTGTATGAGTGCTGTATAGGGAAACCATAGAAGAGGCACAGGACAAGGGAGCATCAGTTCTCTAGGGAACTATGTGGCTGTAGGCTACTCCATAAAGTTTGAAGAATATCAGCTTGAAAAATTTTTCTTAAAAAATGGTTTTGATCTGTTTTTAAAATATGATTTTCTCTGTTGTGTTTCACCTTGGGAGCTTAGGTAGGCTCAGACAATATTAATGTTAAAATATTAAATAAATTAAAATTATTAAATATTTTAACAAATAGTAAATAAATTGATCTATGACTGTTTTATGGGATCTTTGCTGCCAGTGGGGCAGGGAGAAAGGGGAACATGGAAGAGGTGTAGGAGAATAGAGATCCCCATTATTTGATTCTAATTGGCTATAGGGCTTTATGTAAATAGGCGGAAGGTCGGCTGAGAGGAAGTACAGCCTCCATTACTATCAATGTGGAGTCATATAAGTGAGGCCAGGATGGCATTATAGGTGGGGCAAAGTGTGTGGTTTGGTTTCTGACAACTTAAGAAAGCATCACCACAGCCTACTTCCAAAGTACTTAGGATTGCAGAATTCGAAACAGGAAAGGTTTCCACTACCTTTAAGAGTTAGGTAGAAGTAAATATTTTTGGCAACTACAGCTTGGCATGCAGAGGAGTTTGTATGGAGAGGAGAGAACTGAAGTTGTTACAAAATGGAACTGGTGTGAAGAACATGAATAGGGAAAAGCTTTTCTCACTATGCTAGAAACTGGGATTATCCACTAAATCTGAATTGTGGGAAATTCAGGATATATAAATGGAAGAGCTTCTGAACAGAATGCTGTGTTACACTGAGACACTCACTTCCATGAGATATTCTGCAACTCACCTTTTTGCGGAGCCGGGCTGCGGGGATGGCATGAGCAGCCTCTAGCAAGAGGCTCTCGTGTCCCAGTTCCTTCGACACTGCAGCTCCTGCCTGCTCGTGTGAGAGCTCCTCCTCTACCTTCCGCAGTGCAACCTGGCTGCCCTGGGGGCAGGAAGCGTGAGCACCACGGCTCCAGAGCTCTGCACACATGGCAAGTGTGCGTGGGGCCTCAGAGTGATGCACGATCGCGCACCATTTTCGGCTCACAGCCGAAAACGAAAAAGTGCACGATTGGTGCCTGCCAGGCCCTGGAGTGTCACATGATTGTGAGTGTGTCATGTGGATCGCTCCTCACAGTTGTGTGATGCTCCAGCAGGCCTTTCACATGGCAAACGCTGTGCAAAAACGGCCATAGCGATGGTTTCCAATTTGGATAGCCTTGAAAGGGGACTGGACACATTCAGAGTGGACCATCACTGGCTACTAGTCATAATGGTTATATATTACGTTCACTATTAAGGACAGTATGCAGTTGCAGAAAATTGCAAGGCAGAAGGTGTTATTGTAGTCATGTGCTGCTTGCAATCTTTCCATCAACAGTAAAGACTTTTTTTTTTTAATTCCAACAAGCTTGAGAGAACTAAAAGGTTCTAAAGAAAAGGGCTTTGAGGAGAGTGCTTTAATGATTTTATTGCTTTTTAAAAAAATTGCTTATCATGTTTAACCACACATTTTAAACCGTTTTTAAATGCATAGGTACTGTGATTCTATGGGCCCTTTCACACCTTACCTTTTCACGGAGGTGGGGGCGGAGCTCACGTGAGAAGCCTTCAGAGGAAGGCTTTCGCATCCCTGCTGCTTGGGCTCCACAGCAGCTTCCTGGTCATGCGAGCGCCCCGCCCCTTCCTTCCGCAGTGCAACCTGGGAGCTGTAGGCTGCACTGGGGCAGGAAGCGCAACTGGCCCGGCTCCAGAGGCTCCGCAGGGCAGGTAGGTTCACCCCAGGCCCCTGACCGGTGCACAAGCACACACCATTTTCGGCTAAAAGCCGAAAATTAAAAGGTGCATATACACTGCGCATCACGCTCTTGAGTGTCGCGTAAATGTGAGTGCATCATGCAGACTGCTCCTCACATTTACGTGACACTCAAGGGACCCTTTCACTTCCAAAACGCCATGCGAAAAGGGCCATAGTTGCAAGTCACCCTTTATTCTAATTTGCAAGTCACCCTGAGTTCCAGTCCTGGAGAAGAAGAGAGGAAGAAGAAGGAGGAGGAGAAGGATGATGACAACAACCACAGCCAACAACAACAACAACCAACAACAACAACAATGACACTGTTTGGCCATTATATGAACAGAATGTTGGACTAGGTAGTCCTTGTTTTGGTCCAGCATAAGCCTTTATATGTTCTTACAATCCTCTTGTGATAGGCTCAGATTGTCTTTAAATGTCTCAGAATGATTTAACCTTGCTTCTCCACAAGGCTGGAACTACAGCAGAAGGGCAAAATGAGGCTGTTTCTCCCCCTGCCCCCAAGAGAACTGCAGAACAGAAGAGGAGAATCCTGGATGTAATGCTGGATGTAAAATTTTGTCAAATAGTTCTACAATCCTTATTAGGCCTAAAACAGAATATTCAATAAGTGTTCACTGCTAGAGGTTAGCATTTCAAGTCTGGACTCATACAAGCTTCTGCCAAATATTTGCTGGTGACCAGACTGGAAGTTCAGATCCAGGCAGACGTATTTTATCAACATTTCTCACTTTATTGGACCCTCTTACTTGGTCTTTCCTCAGCTGAGATTGATTTCTGAGGCAATGACATTTATTAACATTTTAAAAACAGCTCTCTCCTCTTTTCCAGCCACCACCACAATCTTCATCTGGGGAGTAAAAAAGGGGATATCATTGTCTGGATCAAATGAACAGGAGAGTAGTCCATGGTGATTTTCCCTCCATCTTTTTCTCATGTCTATGTACTCTTGTATTTCTGCTTCCTTCCTACATCCTGTGGCTACTTCCTCAGGGAAGGCAGTCCTTTGGTATGAGAAGCAGGCAGCTATGAAGGATGCCATCCTGAGTGAATAGTTGTTACCTTACTTCTATATATAGGAACCAGTTTTAGGGATTCCTGTAACCAAGCATACATTCTCTCTCTCTCTCTCTCTCTCTTTTTTTTAATCTTATCCTTGGATGGATTTTCTGAGACAATAAGTATAAATTTTCTTTTAATTTTACTAATTCATACAGAACAGTTTACACCTGTTTTTACCATAAGCTCACATCACACTAGCCTATGAGGGTAGTACAAATAGCAAATATTCCTACAAGGAGAACTTAACTTCTAGGCATCAGTTTTCCTAATCAAAGATTGATTGGTTGGGGTTGTTTAGATGCTCACTCAGGTACACCATTGCTACATGGAAACCAGGTATAGGACGTATGGAGCCAATACGTGAAATGAGGAGGCATAATTGTGCAGTTACAAACCAGATGTTTCCCATTTGGCTCCCCTCTTAAAAAGACAGAAGAGTGGGCAAATCCCTTGCTGAACTTCCCTCCCCACTGCCTCATTTTGGCTTATCCCTAGATTTGAATGAGATTCTTTTACAAAGGACCTTGAGGTACACAAGAAAGCCTTCCTGATGCCTACACAAAGTCTTCCCAATCACAGGCAAGAAACACACTTGCCATATCTCTTCTTTATACTCTGAAAGCAAATCTGATTGAGTCATGGTGTTATTAAACCTTCTCCATCTGAATTTCTCCCTGGATTTTAGAGGAATTCCTCCCTGGATCACCTGATTCTGTTTCCAGAAACAGTAAAATCTTCGTGAGGAGGATTAATTTGTGAGTTGGGGATAATGATGTTAACATCTAGATCTATGGACTTTCTACCTTTCCTACATCTGCATTCAATCTGTGCTTTGTTCTATTATGTTTTTTAAAAGAAGTAGAATCAATTCCTTCTTTGCTTCTTTTTTTTCAAATTTGCAAATGGCTCTGTGCACATTTTGAACTGTATATATTGCTTAAATGTATTGTCCTAATTGACTAAAGTGTGGTTAAGTAGTGTTTGCAAGCACTTGAAAAGCACACATTTTTCTCCATTGACTTTTCAAGTATGTATGTTTTTTTTTTCAGATGTACTTGGAGCCGTGTGCCAATACACAACTTTCTCCAGCCATTTCTGCACTAGACTGTTATAACACTACTATTCCACTTTCAACATCCTATGGAATCCTGGGATTTGCAGTTTAGGGAGGGGCCTCAAAGGCCTCTCCCTAAACTGCAAATTCCAGGATTCCATAGGATGTTGAAAGTGCAATAATAGCACTATAACAGTCTAGTACAGAAATGGCCTCCATCAAACTGCGTTTAGTTGATGGTCAGTCTACAAAGTGAAGCCTTTTAAAGCACACTGGAATAGATTCTTCATATGTCCATATTTGTTTTTCACGCACTAATCACAATGTTGAGGAGTTTCTAGCATTTCTTCTTATGTCAGGGACTTCCAGGACCTTTCTGTCTTACACCATTATAGTGTCATTATTCTACTTTCTACATCCTGTGGAATTCTGAGGTTTGTAGTTTACTGAGGCCAAAGAGGTCTCTGGCTGAGAATTATAAATGCCCCCCCCCTCCAAACTGCAAACCCCAGAATTCCATAGGACGTTGAAAGTGGAATAATAGCACTATAAGAGTGTAGTGCATGTATGGGCCCAGATAGCTTGCTCAGCTGTGGCAGAATCTCCCTGTCCTAGAAAAATTCACTAGACTAGGCCAGTTACTCTTAAACCTAGCTTTTGACATCCATTCGCTCTCCATCCAATGATTTAGAAATGGTATAACTGTTGCTGTCCTACAGGGTAAAAGCATACATCAGCATTAGAATTCTTACACATTTATGAACATCAGACTCAAACACCAAATCCCCTTGGCTGTAAACCTGACATTTCTTTAGTGTAAGTACATAAGAATATTAGTGGAGTTGTACTACATTAGTGTATTCCATGGCCCTGTTCTCTACTGTGGGCAGCTACATGCAGCACCAGACCCAAAATGCATTGCTTCCTGAGGCAAAAGATATCACACAGAAGCCAACGGGACTGGCAGTTGAAATCTTTCTTCAGTACTACCAATGGCTGGGTATTTTAGGAAGTACAGGACAGAACGGGAGGTCAATAGGAATAGCCAGGAAGTTGCTTTTAATGTGCCCTCTCCCTGGTATCTACCCCTATAGAGGTTGCTTTATTCAATATAATGACAGTCTCTGGCCATGTGCACTGCCCCACATTCACCAGGAAGGTTAGAGAAAGCAATGGCAGAGATCCTATAGCAGCATTGTGAAGTGGTGGGCTGGGGAAAATGCACAGCCCTAGCCCTTGATAGTTGCCTATGTACCTAGGTTAGCAATGAACCACCACATGCAGAATTACTTGCAGTACTTGTGATGAATGTCGGTGTTGTGCAATTGGATGCACAACCAATTTCAACAGGAGCAGACAGACATACATTGCCAGAGAATATACATCTGCATGCATAAAGGCACCTTGTGCACAACTCTGGTTTGTACTGAACAGCGGTATTGTGCACTGGACAAACATGTCCAACCACTTCCTTAGAGGAACTCATGAATACATAAGACATCAATAGGATTCCAGCCAATAAGTTTCCTATTGTCATGCCGCAGCAATTGGTATTCCATGACGTATTGAATGTGTTTGCTCCACAGCCAGCAGCCGTTAATAGAGAATATCCCATATGAAGCCCTTCTTTAAAACCTTCAAAAGTAGAGGCCATCACAGGGCAACCAACCCTCCTAAATTAATTGTGTATTGTGTGAAGAAGAACATCCTTAGAAGGAATGTAGCACATTGCTTTTAAGATGTCAAAGCTTCACAGCTTGTTCTGTGTGCTGCATTGTGCATTTGGCTCCTTGAGTTAGAAAAGGATCTGTTAAAGGCCTCATGTTACCAGACCCAGACGGTTCTCTAGTTATTACCTGTCTTCAAGGGTGCTATTATTCTAGCAAGGAGATGGATTGTGGAATATATTTCACTGTGGAAATTTGATCCAGATTAGGTTGTTTCAGACAGTCTCATGAACTGGAGTGTTTTGCTAACTCCTTCTCCTTTTGACTAAATCTGTAAACCCCCTCTTTTCTTTTCTGGACGATGACTTCATATACATGGAAGATGTGATTCCCCTGGAGCTAGGCCAACTTACATCAGCAGAGAAAATCCCAGTTTGTTATATTAGAAAGGTAGACAGTATGCCCCCGTATCACAGATACTAATAAAGGAAACATTCAGTGAGACTTGAGACTCATTTTGAGCCAGTGTTGCTGGTGGTAGGGCAAGGAAACAACTCACAGGTACAAAGGAAATGTTTCCCAGACTCCTGATGGCCGAGACAAACTTCTCCTCTAAAATAAAAGTGGAGGCATATTTAAGTCATAATGGTAGAAGGCTTTATATTACTATAAAGTTAAGAATTTCCCATTGCCGGTGGATCTCACATATTTCTATATGGAGTGCTGTCTGGGCCATATCTCCTGATCGAAAGATGAATGTGTCCATTTTGGTTTCTTGTTTATCTGGAATTAACTTCGTTTCATCCCTTCCACATCAATTTATGAATTTTGTGTGCATTTTTGTGTGCATTTCTAGTAACGGGTGCTTTTCTGCATACAATTTTGTTCAGTATACAAGTTTATTTTTCAAGCAATAGTCTCTAGCATATTGTATTTTTTGTACATTGTTTTTACCAACAGACACAACTGCACACACACTTGCTGCTAAGCTGTGCATTTTTAAACTGTTTACATTTATTTTATTATACACCCCAAGATCCTTGGGCAGGGTATAAATAAATAAATAAAAATTTAATGCATATTGTCCAGGTTTCAACACCAGTGAAGTGTAAAGATCTACTAGTGTACTGACATGGAGAATGACATCAAGTTAGCCGCTTCCCATCCATTTCAGTGGCCATTTTGTGGATATACTGATGGCTCTTTCGGTTGGGATGCTGTGCGTGTTGGGAGTAAAAAGTTTTCCAAGCATTTAGTGTTTTGTTTCTGATTTCCTAAGCAATTCTAAACAAGCCATTCTGTCTTCTTGCAAGAAGTGTGTCAAAAGTCAACAAGATAATTCACTGAGAACATGTGTTTGGTTACAGAAAAATGTTGGAATGATCTGTTCAGTGTTCTCTATGGTAAGCAACTTGTATACATTTTCTCTTCCTTTGGAAACTCTATAAAAATCCTGAAGTTTCAATAAAGCTTTGTTCATCTGATCAGACTATTATTGCAGCCTAGCTAACAGCAGAGATGGAGAGGTTGTTCCCTTTTGGCCAAGAGTAATTATGTGTGTCTGTGTGGGTGTGGGTGTGACTCCTTCCTAACCTGATTGAGTGCCCAGTCTCTGCTCCGAGTTCATATACCTGGGAAACAAGGGTGGACTGATATTTCGGTCACTCCCAACATGCCCACACACACTACTGAGTTGCATGTGAATGGGTAAACATTTGCATGAGGGCATACCATGTATGTCCTTACACGAGAATCTAAATAATACAACCACCATTGCAATATTATGATGGTGTAGTCATTTTTTAACTTGAGAACTGCACAGCAGGTATGAATCAGGCAATTAAAATGTGATCTATAACTTATAACTAACTATAATTATGGTCTATGATCTATCATCCATAATCTATAACTAAAATTCCACTTCCATCCTGAACACTGATCAGAAGGATGGAATCTCAGAGTACTGATTTTTACCCTTGGCAGAAGTGTTGCGTGATATATTAACCTGTTTGGGTTCCACTTCCCCATCTACATTTAAGATCAGGCTCTTCATACAAGCCTGCATTTAAGATCAGCTTGATCGGTGGGCATTAAAGAGATCGGGCATTCTTATTGCTAGCCCCATAGATTAATACCCATGCTTTGAATACCCATGTATCCCCACTTGTTTGTGGCATTAATTGCTGTTGGTTTTGAAGGGAATGTGGATGTTTTGATGAATTGTGCAGGAGGCACACCTCTCAGGTCATGACTTTTGAGACTTATGTGATCCTCTAATTGTTAAATTTATTTGTTTCTTATAGTGCAATTATCTTGCCGTGTTGTTGGACACCCTGCTATACAGTTTAGAACTGGTGTTTTACTTACAGGCAGTGAAATTCTAACTCAGAACTGTGCTATCTGTAGTAACAAAGTATATCTTCAACTATTTCATGCTCACATGGAAGGCCAAATAAAGCCTGTAATTTTCCCTCTGTTGCAGGAAGTAAAACTAATATTTCCATGCAGTTTTCACCTAGTGTTTTTGCATTCCAAAGTATTTCTGGAAATTATTATGTGTAGAACTTCGTGTGTTTTCCTCTGCAAATGAAACAGCATGTGTTTTTCATGCTCCAATCCCCCACCTTTCCAGAAAAATGTGTAGATATTTTTGTGCAAAAATTGTGTTTTTGAACAATTTTTTTTGTACAACCTCTACATGTGTTTCTAAAAAGTGCAATTTTGTGCAAAAACACAAAGATTATTTTTGTGCAAAATCTGTGTTTTGTAATATATATATATATATATATATATATATATATATTACAAGGAAAGGAAAGGAGATTCCACCTGAACCTCAGGACGAAATTCCTGACAGTCAGGGCTGTCCGGCAGTGGAATATGCTGCCTCGGAGTGTGGTGGAGTCTCCTCCTTTGGAGGTTTTTGAGCAGAGGCTGGATGGCCATCTGTCAGGAGTGCTTTGAGGGTGTTCCTGCATGGCAGGGGGTTGGACTGGATGGCCTGTGTGGTCTCTTCCAACTCCACATTTCTATGATTCTATGATACACACACACACACACACATACATATATACACACACATACATATATTCTTATACAACTCCTTCCCAACATGTGTTTCTGGAAACTGGTTGTTGTTGTTGTTGTTGGAAATGTGTTTTTGTGTAAAAATGGTGTTTTTTATAAATATAAACATATTTTTGAACAAAAAACAGACTTGTTTCTGGAAACAGTGGTTTTTTGCATGTAAACGTGGTCATTCTGTGCAAAATTGTGAATTTTGCACACACACACACACCCCATGTGTGTTTCTGGAAACTGCTTTTGGCAAAGAAGATGTGTCCTTTGCATGAAAAAAAAAGGAACAAAGGAACGAAGGGAAAGAAAAGAAAAGGGAAAGGGAACAGGAAAAGGAAAAGGAAAAGAAAAACCAAAAGGAAAGGAAAAGGAGTGTATTTCTGTACAGAATAATTTCCCGAAATGCTCTGGGATGTGTGAATGTCAGGTGAAAATTGCAGAAAATTCTCACCTCAGTGCTATCCTTCCTGAATGGAAACCTTTTTTTCCCCCCTTTTGGCTGGGAAATGCATGTGCATAATGATGAATGTTCTTTCAATTCCTAAATTGTAGGGGATCAGAATTATGCACAAGCCTTTTCTGTGGACATAATTGCTCTGAGGATGATAGAATCATATAGAGTTGGAAGGGACCACAAGGGCCATTGAATCTAATCCACTGCTGAAGCATTCATGAGAGCTGCGTCCGCCCTCTGTTTAAAGAATGAGTCGACCACTCTCCAAGACAATCAATTCCCACCTTCTTCTGCCTGGTGATATCAGATTCTCTTGGCAGAACTGCTCAGCTGATAAAGATCTGCTGGCAGAAGAACCAAAAAAGGGAGCAAAAAAGGGGTGGGCAAGGGAACAGCCAGGATATGACACATCCAAACCATCTCTAGCCCAGGGGCACTGCTACTATGGTGGCCTAAAGATAGGCTAGGGCAGGTCCTAAATAGTTTTCGACATCTCAGTGTAGGGGTTTGGATTCTGAACAACTTCAGTTAGCCTAGCTGTTAGCTCAGCTAACCCTTGGCCATATTTGCCAGTCAGAATTACACTCTTACTTGCATTCACAGGTAGTCCATAGTTCAGACCTTTCCCAACATGACATCCTTTCCAGGTGGTTTAGACCACCCAGCATGGAAATGATTGAGTATGACAGAAGCTGTAGTCCAGGTTGGAGAAGCCTGACCTAAGCAGGTATGAATTACTCCAAGTCACCAAAATGACTTGTTCCTCCACTGATGATGCTAGATCCAAAAGTACTCTCCAGTTGCAAACTGCAATCCTATAGGAGAAGGTGACTCCCTCTGGAATCAGTTGAACGACCAGTTACTAACAGAAGCTTTATGTTTTCTAGATTGAAACTCAGTTTACTTCCCCTCTTCCAGTCCATTCACATGCCCAGGCACTGATTCAGAACACCCACTGCCTCAGCTGGATTTTATAAAAAAGCACGATCAGGGCCAGCTAGACATTTTGCTGCCTGAGGCGAAATACAAGATCACACCCCTCCCAGTACATGTACAAAAGCCAACTGGACTGGCAGTCTTTCTTTCTTCAACACTAACAATGGAGCAGAATCTGAAAGCACAAATCAAGCCATAGGGCAGCTTTCTCCTGCATCACCCTCCAATCCCCTCCCAGGAACTGCAGCTTAAGATGACTGCTCTACTTTGTCTAATAATAGGACCAGCAGTGGGAGAATTGATGATGAGTGTTATCAGCCCACATATCTGGGTAACCTCTCTCTGCTGCTTAACATGCATGCAATAAAATAGTGACTTGTATAGTAGCCCTATAACATTACTAACATATAATAGTGGAATAAGATATTATCACCACCCACTGGAATCAATCAGCCAATTAGCAGCTAAACAACTACAACGTGGTACCTTCAATATGCAACTCAGACAGCTTATCCTGAAGGCTGAGTGCCTTGATTAATGGCATCTCAAACTACTTGGATGTCCAAAAGAATAAAGAAAATCAAGTCCCTCTCTTAGGCCATTTCTGCACGATGGTGCCATTCCAGCATGGGGACACTTTGAAGCTGGTCTCTGACATGCCATCACACAATGTTGTGGTGGTCCTGCTCCTGTCACATCCCCAGCTGTTGTGACTGCGTGGTATACCATTACCAGAAAAAAATCTGGTGATGGCTTCCCTTTTCACAATGATTGTATCACCAGCAGCTGTGTGGGAAGGATGGAAGTGCTATCAAGCTCTTCCTTCCTCAGTGTTTCACAGGAAGAAGCTGGCTGCACTGAGGAAGGAAGGAGCATGTCCCAAACACTATTCATCCACCCAGGTGTGGAGGGGAGTGTTTGGGTCCCACTCCCATCCTGGCAGTGGTACTGCTGGGATGATGCCAGAACCTCACAGGATCATGGTATGGTGCAGAAATGGCCACAGCAAGCAGGGTAGGAATCAAGCGTTAGTGACTGGTTGGTAGAGTGATGAAGGATGTCAAACCTCCAAAGCTAGACCTGCACTCTAAATGAAATGAGTCCCAAAAATCAGCTTCATTCAAGATTAGAGTTAGAAATGTCAGTAGAAAAGGGATTATTTATTTAGTTAATTATTAATTTTCTTAAAAATCCAATCACATTTATGTTTGAAAGGGGAAATGTAACTATTACATTTATGTTAAATTTCCATTTAAATTTAAGTTGAATGCTTAAAAAAACTTACTAGAAGGAATATAACAACTTGTTGTTGTGTCCATTCAAGACATTCTTGACATATGGTTATCCCAAGGCGAAAACTCTCATGGAGTTTTCTGGAAGTGAGAGTGTGTGACACACCCAATGTCACCTAGTAGGTTTCCATGGTCAAGTGGTGAATCAAACCCTGGTCTCCAGAGTCCTAGACCATTTCTGCACAAAGTGTTATAGTGCTATTATTCTACTTTCAACATTCTATGGAATCCTGGGTTTGCAGTTTAGGGAGGGGCCTTAATAAATAACAATCAACAACTTAATTCTAGAGTTGAGTTAATGCTAACGTTCCAACTTAAGCCAATCACTTTAGTTAAAAAGAATTACAGTTTATATTAGAAAATTTTCTACTTAATTGATAACTCACCTGATTTTAACTAATTAGTTCTGACTTCTGTCCAAGAGTGACCACACATGGCTTCTAACCACCCAGGTGAACAGCTTGCCCAGAAACACAATGCTGGCTCTAGATAGAAACAAACACAATTGTGTGTGTTCAGCATTGTGACTTCTGTGCACTCACATATGAAAATGAGCAGATGCAAAGCAATGGATGAGACAGAAAAATCCTGGGATGAAACAATTTTACCTTTAAAATCTTTTCTATATTAATAGCATGTTTTTACATCAAAACTTCCAGCAGTAACTCTGTAAGTTTTTATGAAAACTGAGGGGAAAAAAAGAGAGACAGAGAGAGAATCTCATTAGGAACTGAACCTCCACCCTCACCCCCAGTGTGCCTCCTAATATATTAATCTCTTTCTCCCAGCCAAATTGATATTTTAAGATTTCCACTCTACTTGGGGTTTATGGCCTGGCCATGCCCTGATACATGACACATAATAACATAACTTGATTGAATCACAAAAATCAGACATGGAAAAGGCCTATGAGGTCATCTTTTCCATTTCTCTGCCACTTTAGGATTGTTCTTTGCCAAAGAAGGATTATCTTCAAATATGTCCACCAGTTTGTTTTTGAATGAGTCAGGCAAAGGGGCTTCCACCAATTCCCCCTGGGGCACTGGAAAAAAGAGAATAATTTGCAGTGCTTGTGCATGAGCTCAGTTATCTTTTTAAAAGGAGGAAGGGTTGAATTAGTGATTCCCTCACCTACAGCTTGACATGGTCTCAGAGGGTGTTAACTAGTGGTAGCAGGCATGGGAAAGGTGCATACAAAGGATTAACACGAGATGGTAAAGGGTCCAAAACAATACACTCTGTAAGAAATGCCTATAGAAGCAAGGAACACTCTCCCCTTGCGTCAACATTTGTCAAGAGTGACAAGAAACATCACCATTTTCATCACCATTCACAAGTAGACATTAAAATGCAATCAAACTATTAACGGCATTAAAACTATTAAAAGATAAAAATTACAAAGATAGAAAGCAATTAAAACAGTTCAGTCTAAAACAGTGCAGCACTCTCAGCCCATTCTTTCAAAACTTTCTCTTTCAAAACCCTGTCTGAATAAAAAGGTCTTTGCCTGCCAATCCTAGGAAGGTACTTCCAGTGTCTATGAGCAGCAACTGAGAAAGTTCTTTCTCATAGTCCTATCAAATGAGCATGTGGGAGTTGCACTCAATGACCCTTGTGGTTTCTTCCAGCTCTTGATTCTATGAACTGTGCTTGTGATGGTGGTGTGACTTAGAGAAGGGGCACTCTTGAGAATCTCCATGCCCAGACAGGCTCATACAGGGTGATACAGCCTGCCAGATAGCCTGGGCCTGATCCACATTGTGCAATTCACAGCACCTCTCTCAATTGCTGCAAACCCCTGGCTGATGCAGATTAGTGTCCAGTGAGGAGCTGCCCGATAACATTGGTCCATCTAGCTCATTGGTTCCCAAACTGTTCTCCAAGTGTTCTGGACTTTGTCTCAAGAAACCTCCATCAGCTTAGCCAACAGTTAGGAATTCTGGGTCCATAAGTCCAAAACACATGGAGTTTTGGAACCACTGACTAGCTCAGTGTTATCTGCACTGATTGGAAGCAGCTTGCCAGGGTTACAGGCAGGGGTCTTTGTCAGCTTCACCCAGAGATACCAGGAATTGAATTCATGAACTTTTTGTTTGCTTCACCACAGGGCCGCCGCCGCCACCACCGCTGCTGCTGCCGCCGCCTCCTCCTCCTCCTCCTCCTCCTCCTCCTTCTTCTTCTCAGTCATTCTTTTTTTAAATCAAAGCATGGATGAAATGGGGAAAAGAGCTGTCCAAAGAGTTGTCCTCTCTTATAACTCTTCAGTGAGGCTTGCCACATATTTGCAAACCACGGCTGTGATCCAGCAGAAGTAACATGTGTACATCTGGCTGCTTCCTCCCCATTTCCCACTTGAGCAATCCCAATGCACTCTCTTCCACCCCCTCTTGGCCTGTTGGATCACCAA
This sequence comes from Cyclura pinguis, assembly GCA_030412105.1. NCBI lineage: Eukaryota > Metazoa > Chordata > Lepidosauria > Squamata > Iguanidae > Cyclura > Cyclura pinguis. The sequence continues at coordinate 42,550,823 of CM059599.1, forward strand.
ACAGCTTTTTAAACTTTATGTGCATCGATTAAAAAAAAAAAAAGATCTGGCGTTTGCAGAGGTGGGGCTCCTAATGTGCGAATTGGAGGGGGGGAAAATTACCATGCTGTGGATTAAAATCAATGGTTCTAGGAAAGAAATGGGGGTGGAGAGAGAACAGAAAAGTAAAAAAAGAGAGGAGAAAAGAAACAAGAATATTTAGTCGATTTTATAGTTATCAAGGAAGAGGTTGAGTAGGTTTTACAACTGACATTCCTGAAGTATATACTACTAACGATGTGCAGGGCTCTGGCTCTCTTCTTCCTTCTTCCTCTGCCAAAATGCATTTAAAAGGACCTCTAAAAAATCACAGTTTTAGTAGGTGGTATATTTTTAGAGAGCAGGAATGTCCTATTCATGAATAAGCGGAAAGGTGGATCAACACTGTCAGGAATCATTTGCAGTAATATATTAGGATATGATTCCTGGTAGACAGTGTAAAAGTGTATGGATTCAGAAGCAGGTCTTGGATCTCCACCCAAATGTAATATTTTTATGTTGGAAAAATGAACAACGTTCTTCCACCCTCCCAAATTTTTATAAAACAGGAAAATAAATTTGCAAAGTGCAAGTGAACAAAAATGCCAAAAGGAATGCTTATAAACAGCTGATTTTGAACTATTCTGTTTTCTTAATTTGTTCAAAGAAACCCCACGTTCTCATGCCAAGAGCTGCTGAGAAAATCAACTTCCACTTGACCGAGCATAGTAGTACCTGGAGGTCCTGAAACCCAAACATCAACTAGCCATAACTAATTAAAAAAAAAAAAGGTCTGACAAAGAGTACTAGAGATGCTGCAGAAACTGGGAAGTAAGATTGTCCTCATGTTTGGCTCCTAGGAATCCTGGCTGGGTTTTTAGTTTAGCAAATACTTTTTCATCCCTGGTAACAATATAGTGGAAATTTGCACAACTTGAGCAAGACAGCAAATTCTTGTAACCTTTGCCATTTAGCTATCCTTTCTGAGGACCTATATATTTGCAGAACATCTGCTCACACAGTCTTGCTACCTTTCAAGCTACTCCACAGAGGTCAATAACTCTACAGCAAAGCCTCCTCACACAACTGAATGTGTGCATGGGGTGTATTAAAAATTGTCTGAACGTTATGCATGTTCCCAGCACTTTTCAACTGCCTGTCTCTGAGAGAAAATTAGGCCATCAAGTGGGCCTTTAAAAAAGAAAGAAAGAAAGAAAGAAAGAAAGAATATAGCATTCTCTCTTCTTAAAAAAATCACACCTACTTTTCTTAGACCTTTTCATGAGTTCAAAATGAAGCAAGCAAAATTAAACAAAAGGGGAAGGGGGTGATTGTTTCTGTGAAAAAGAGTTTTATAAGGATTAGAATTCCTCTGAGATGCAATTCTTTTGACCCCATGGCTTATAGGGACAGAAAGAATATTTTAAAAATGTTCAAAAAATGTCAAAAACATGCTTTTTGATGGTCAAGAAACCCTAACGAGAAGAATTGTGGACTGATGAGAACCTTCACAGCGCAGGGATGTATTCTGTAAAAAAATTAAGCAGAAAACAGCATTTTATTATTCTATTATCTTTTTCTGTTTATTCTGTTTATTATTTCCTACACAGAAAAAGCTGTTTCTCATGCAAAAAATGCTGTAATTAGGGGCTTGTTTTACAGAAATTTTTCACTTGGGTGATCTGCATTGAAAACAGCATTTTCTGTATCGGAAACAGCATTTCTGCACAGAAAGTAATATTTCTATGCAGGTATATTATTTCCTGTAAAGAAAATGCTGTTAAGCTGTTTGGTGAAGAATTATGTCTCTTACATCTGGGCGAAACAAGATAGTGTTACTGAAAAGGGTTCTTCTAGCAGTGTTGCCAGTTCAGGACTATGCCAGACCCTGAGATTTCAGAGCCAAAACCTGAGACCTGAGGATGATATTTGTTATGATATACAAGTTTTTCTAAGTTTCCTCCCCTTCCACCTGAGGACTGGAAAAGAGTGGCAGGCCCATGAGATTCAGGGTCAGGCCCTGAGATCTGACAACCCTACCCTGATACACCACCCATTTTTTCAGTATGAATTTACATAACCAACAACAGGAAGACTGAATCTTGAAACAGGAAGGGGAGAGTTGAACTTGAGTTGATGAATTGCTTCCATCTCCTCACATTTTGAATCAAACCTAGAGCAATTTTACTATTAGGGCTGACTCTGCCTTACCATCAAATGGCCCAAAATTTCCTTTTCCCAGATATCCTCAATCAAGAAGCACTGTGGGGAGTTCACAACACAATAGGACTTAGTGTTAAAGCCTAGGTGATTTTTGCCAGAGCTTGAAAATTTAGTTTTTACAGAGTAATTTGTTTCCATTACTCATTGCATTGCTTAACATGTCATTTGTTGTCATGACTCATAATGTTTTTAAAGCAACTCAGGTTTTTCTTTCTTTTCTTTTTTTTTCCTTCTCTCTTTTTTTGTACTCTTATGTGGGGTAGGGTAATGCTCTGTGACTAAAAGCAAAAAATAGTCCAGTCAAAATGCCACATAATTAGAAATTGTTACTCATTACATCTATAAAGAAACTTCTGGTACCACTCTACTCTGCTTTGGTTAGACCTCATCTTGAATACTGTGTCCAGTTCTGGGCACCCCAATTCAAGAAGGACATGGTCAAGCTGGAGCAGGTCCAGAGGAGGGCGACCAAAATGGTGAAGGGTCTGGAAGCCAAACCTGATGAGGATAGACTTAGAGAACTGGGTATGTTCAGTCTGCAGAAGAGAAGGTTAAGAGGGGACATGATAGCCATGTTTAAATATTTGAAGGGATGCCATGTAGAGGAAGGAGAGGGCTTGTTTTCTGCCGCTCCAGAGACCAGGACAAGGAGCAATGGATTCAAGCTGCAGGAAAGGAGATTCCACCTGAACCTCAGGAAGAACTTCCTGACAGTCAGGACTGTCTGGCAGTGGAATATGCTGCCTCGGAGTTTGGTGGAGTCTCCTTCTTTGGAAGTTTTTAAGCAGAGGCTGGATGGCCATCTGTCGGGAGTGCTTTGAGGGTGTTCCTGCATGGCAGGGGGTTGGACTGGATGGCCCGTGTGGTCTCTTCCAACTCTACATTTCTATGATTCTATGATTCATTCCCACTCACTGCATTGTTTTTTAAATGCAACTTTGCTATGGTCTTGCCTGTTGCCAAGAGAAAGCAATTTGTTACAGAGAACTGCACTACTTGTAACTCATTACTTTAAGATCAAATTCTCACACTTCCTAGTCTACATTTTTCCAGGTGGCAGGGGTGGAGGTAGCTGTGCAAATCTGTCCCAGCTCTCTTGTGGTACTTTAAGTTGAACAGGTGTTACATAGAATAAGCTTTCATGGACTGCACACCAGTTCTTCAGATGTAAGTGTCCATATCTTCTTTCTGATATGAGTGGACACTGATTCTTGTAGTGTTGGCTGTTGTCAGAAAGCTGCCTTTCCCAAGTGTACTAGCTCTTGGGTCCAGCCCAAGAAATGTTGCTACCCGAGGTAAAGGACAAGATGGTGCCCTTGCCCCATAATTCCACAGATGAAAATCAAAGAAAATGGCAGTTGAATCTTTCTTCACCTCTGGTGACAGGAAAGGCAAGTTCTCAGCAAGCAGCATGGCATACATAGGTCTAACCTCTAATGCTTTGTCACTGCTTGCCCCAGCATTTGCTGCCTGAGGAGACTGGCCCATTTCTGCCTGCTGGTAGGGCTCACCCTGTGGAATGCTGCTACATGTGTTCACAGCAGAATCTGTGCCAAACCCCTGCCCAAGGAACAGGTGGGTGGGTGGGGGGTTGTTGGTGAAGGTATTTAGGCCCTTTTTGATGCTTAGAAAACTTACTTTTTTGGACTACAGCTCCCAGAATCCCCCAGTGAACATGTCCAATGAGACATGCTGTTCTGGGACTTGTAGTCCCCAAAAGTAGCTTTCCCAAGCCCTGTTGTTCTCCTGCTGATGATGTCTGGAGCAATACAGCAGGACTTGGTTCAGACTGAAATCAGGTAAAATAAATTGTTTTTGAAAGTGCACAGAACACTCTTGAAAAGATTCCATTGTACTTTAGCCCAGTTCAAATGAGAGTAAGGGCAGGGAAGTCTGTAATCGCAAGGAAGCCAAGTACTGACTCTTCTGAAGGCTAACCATGGGATACTTGTGGATCCTTCGGTCTACAAATGGATTAAGAAATATCATCCCAGCTGTTACTTGCTTACTGAAGACTTGAAATGAGATGGATTCTTAAAACATCACAAATCAAGAAATTCAGCTTCCCATTTCCAGTCTAATGCACTGAAGGAAATAAGGAGACCTTACAAATTTCATATCACTTAATGACACAGATGGTAGTTCGTATGGAAACAACCATTAGTAAATAAAATATCTACTGTCAAAGGTGTTATTGTCCTCCTGAATAAGCACTGTTAAAACACTGCTATACAGCACAAGGGAAAAGTGTGTACAGGGGGAGTAACAACATTCATATGACAGATACTAGCTTAAGTGCTGGGCACTCATATTACAAATGATACTAGTAATCTGGATTTCTCATTAGAGAATTACTGCCAAGTTCAGCTTATTGCCAAGGATGATTAACCATTTGCAGTGTCAAACTGACCTCATTGCATGGGAAGAAAGAACCCTAATTGTACTTTTCAGTAGGCTGGGAATGAAAAATGTAAATAGTAGGCAATGTTTGAAGCCACACATATGGTAAGGTAGTTATTTTCCCCATTAGTAAATGTTTTACATGGTGTGTGTATGCCTGTGTGTCACTGTGCATGCGTGTGTGCATTTATAAAAATATTGGAGAAAGGTTAGGTTGTTCTGTTGTTATTCATTCAAGTTGATTAGAACTGCAGGCTGATATCTATTTACTTACCGTTATGCCGGTGTGTTGTAGTCAGCAGACATCTTTTAATATGGGTGGCCCCTGACTCATAAACAGTGTTCTCACTCTGTGTATTCTTCCACATGAACTCTGTGGTTTATGTTATAACTGAAATTTGCATAAGTGAGACTGGACATGTTTGCTAGTCTTTCTCAATTTCTTCTGCTTCATAAAACAATTTTTCATCTCAGAATACAAGACTGAAGATATCATATAGATAAATGTGTTGGGAGAGAGTTCTCTGTAAAACATTGAGAATTGGGCAATCATATAAATGTTGTTGAACTGTAATTCCCATCATCCCTCACCATGGACTATGCTGTGTAAGGCTGTTGAGTTGTGGAGTCCAACAATATCTGGAAGACAACAAAAACCTCATCACTGGTGTAGAACAGAAAGGATACATGATAATAAAATTGTAGTGCTAATTTCTACTGGTTGTTGTCATTGTTCTTTTCTGAGGCAAGGAAATCTTCTTATGTGGAACCAACCGTCACTGTACATGGAAAGCTAAGGATGACAACTGAGCTGAGAAAATGGAACTGGTTTGACTTTAGTTCTTTCCTGTGGGCAGCTACACAGCACTTAAAGAGAGCCAACACGCTTGTAGCAGACTTTCCCAGGACCTTCCCAGGCTGCACTGGACAGGAAGTGCGACCAACCCGGCTGCCGAGGCTCCGCACGCAAGGTAAGTGTGCTCTGGCCCCCAGAGCGATGCACAACTGCCCAGCATTTTTGGCTTCAAGCCAAAAATGAAAAAAATGTGTGAGCGGTCCCTCCCAGGCTCTGGAGCATCACACAAATGTGAGTGCATTGTGTGGACCACTCCTCACATGTGGGCGACACTCAAGGGGCCCTTTCACATCTAAAATGCCCTGTGAAAAGGGCCCAAGGTTCAGATCCTCACTCAGCTGTGGAAACCCACTGGGTGACCTTGGGCAAGTCACATTCTTCCAGCCTTAGAGAAAGGCAATGGCAAACCATTTCTGAACAAACCCTGCCAGGAAAACCCTGTGATAGCTCTAAGGGTCACCATAAGTTAGAAATGGTTTGAAGGCACTGCAACAACAACAAACATAGCACTTCCTTGAAGGTCTGATCCTGCAAAGTCTCTGTCTACTTCCTAGTGGGGGTGAAAGATTTGTTTCCCTCACTGTTTGGTTAGAAATAAAAATTGGTTAGTCAACTTGCTTTTTATTGTTAACTAATCAATAGGTATTAATAGACTTATTCACCACAAATTTGTTTAATTCTTTCTAAAATCATTTAATGAGCAGACATTGCTGCATCTTCTAGTAGTAAATTATATAAATTAATTATACCTTATGTGGGTCAAGGCACAAGTGAAAGAAATGCAGGAATCTATTTCTTATGGACTGCCAAAAAAATGGTCCATGGACTGCCAAAAGGACAAATACATGTGTGCTAGAGCCAATAAAGCCTGTAATTTCCCTGGTAGTCAAAGTGACTAAACTGAGGCTATCATACTTTGGACATATCAGAAGCAGGTGCAACTTACTGGAAATGACCATAATGCTGAGAAAGGTTGAAGGCAGCAAGAAGAGGTAAACTGCAGGATGGATTCATTCAATAAAGGAAACCAAGGGCCTGAGAGTGCAAACCAGAGCACAGCTGTTAATACAATAAGAGGTATTTCATTCATAGAGTTTCCATAAGTCAAAGTCAACTTGATGACACATAACAACCACCATTTCTTACTTAATAGAAACAAGAGGGCAGGATCTCTCATTCTTTACCCTCTTTTTGAATTAACTTCTTCTAGATGTTTTGTGTTGGAGAAGGAGGAGGAGGCAGTGAGCTTCAGAATGATGCTGATCTTTCTGTTATCTCCTGGTATGGAAATTCTGCTGATAGACAGAGGGAGGCCCACTACTGAATGTCTGTGTAATGTGATGAAAAGAGAGCACTGATGCTGTTCTGGTGTCTTACCACCAGTGCTCTGATGGCTATGGAGCCTAGAAATTGATTTTTTTTTTTTTGAAGTACAGTTCCCAGAACCTCTCAGCCACAATCGGAGAATAATAGAAGCACTGAGTTGGAAGGAGCCTCATGGGCTATTTATCCCTACCCCCTCCTCAATGCAGGATCTCCAGCTAGAAAACCCCCAGCATCTGGCTGTTCAACTTCTTTATGAAGACATCTACAGAAGGAGACCTCACCACATTGGTAGGCAGTTGATTCCATTGTTGAATTGCTCTCACTGTCAAGAAGGTTCTTTTAACATTCAATTGGAACCCACTCTCCATTAGGCCTACTTCTACCCTCTGAGGCAGCAGAGAACAAACCTGCACTCTCCTTTTTGTGGTAGCCCTTGAGGTATTTAGAGTGCAATACCAACCCTCAATCTTCTCCTCACCAAGCTGAACATGCCCAGCTCCTTCAACCTCTCCTCATCTGCTTTGTTCTTCATACTATTTATCATCCTTGTTGCCCTTCTCTGATCTCACTCCAACTTGCCTATAACCTTTTCAAAATGAGGTGCTCAGAACTGAACACAGTTCTCCAGATGAAGCCTAACCAGAGCAGAATGAAGGGGATCTATTACTTCTTTTCACTTGGAAGCCATGCTTCTATTAAAGCAGGCAAAGATAGCATTTAACTTCAGTGATGTGGGAAACACCACTGGATTACTTATATGGCATGAGACACACTGTAAAGACTGTGAAATGTGCACAGTTGTAAACTGTGGGAGAGGTGGGAGAAGGTGAGGGAACTAGTTTGCAATTGAAAATGGTACATTATATCAAGGTAGGGTTTCAATATTATCAGTGCAAGTGGAACATATGAGCTCTTGCTGTAAATGATTCATTAAAAGGGATGGACACTCACCCCCACACATAGTACTGTAACCTCTTGTTTCAAAATGTTCCTTCTGCAAGCTGAATGGATATATATGCTGCAATTACTCCTGTAAAACACTATGGAAACAATTTGATATTTATAGTTTATGATTAATGCTTATATATGTGGTGCCAGGACTCCATCAAGGGATTTGAGATTGCTTAATGCCCATAGTGTTGCTTACATAGAACCTGGGGGGTGGGGAAGCCCAACAACAAGGAGGCAAACAACTATTTAAATTAGTTATATGAAGCTGAGCTTGCATTTAGATGTATTTAGATTGTGTGCCACTTAACAGCATTAAATCAACTATCAACTGGTTATTGCTGGTTGTATTTGCAACTTTACACAGAGATGTCTCTGAAAGACCCATTGTTGCAGTAGTCTTTTCAGTCACAGATGTGGTTTCAGGATGTCAGACTATGTTTTCCAACAATGTTGTTAACCCACCAATTTTCTACACCAAGGGCAGTTTCTCAATGCTGTGTTTTTCCCCTACCCCCATGGAAACTAGCACTAGTAAAATGTATGGATAATTATGGGCTTATAAAGGCACTGATGCTGCTATTAAAGGCCTGAATCCTACTGGTAGCTCCAGATAGAGTAGACTCATTGAATCAATAGAATTGTCTTATGAATTGACTCACTCTTCAAGCATTGATTCAATGGATCTACTCTAGCTGGAGCTAAGCTACAGGATTCAGACCCAAGATTCTGACTCCATAGAATTCTGACTCCGCCATAGAAGATACTATGCCCCGGCCAGGAAAAAAAAAAGATTGGCAGAATCTCTGCCCCAACCCACATCCCTTAGAACCCACAGAATACTTTAAGAGAACCAAATTGCAAGCATAAGATATTGTATTCTGGTAATATACCTGCCCATATTTTTGGTGACTTAGAGACAGCTTGAGAGAAACTGAATAGAATTGATATCTTCACAAAGATGAAAGACTTCTTATGGAAATACTGGGTTTTTTAAAAGACAAATGACATACTGAAAATCCTTTATTAGATATCACAATGTTAAGAGTCATCAGTTATATCTGACCCCTTGCCTTAGCCAATCCCATTCTGTCAACCCCCCCTTTCTCAGGCCACAAGTTCAAAGTCAAGCCCAACTTCAAGTCCACATTCTGGTTTCATGTTAACTAGGCATACAATAATAAATCGCCCTAGTTCAACCTAAGCCCTGCGTGTAGGCTGGGGAGGGGGTGGAATCAGCAGGCCCCCTTTTAGGGCCACACTGCCCCTTCCTCAGCCTCTTTGTCTTCCAGCAACCCACCGTCCCGCCCTATGGTTTCAGTGTAAGCTTGCTGGTCACTTAGGGGCTGGGTAGGAATCCCCCCCCCCATGGAGTGGTTTCGCCTGCTCCACACTACGCCAGAGAATTCGGGCAATTGGTTTTACAGGGTGCTGTCTTAAATAGGCTGTTAAATAGTCTCTCTGGCAGATGGGGGGGGGTCTGAAGGTTTTGGTGAGTACCTATGGCACCCATTGGTGTAGGATAAGAGTTATCTTTGGGGCAGGCCCACAGCTGGCCTTCACTTCAGTGGTTGAGAGATGAGGGGACTCTATTGGGGGGGCTCACCTTCCAGAAAAGGGTCGGCCGAAGTCATAACCCAGCCTCATGGGTTCATTTCAGTGCCCAGTACCACTCCCAAGGGAAGCTGGAAAGAGGTCAGGAGGTACTCCTAGCCTTAGTCAATCCCATTCTGTTGACTCCGCCTTTCTCAGGCCACAAGTTGAAAGTCAAGTTCAAAGTCAAACCCAAGTTCAAGTCCATGTTCTAGTTTCATGTTAATTAGGCATACAATAATAAATTGCCCTAGTTCAACTCAAGCCCTGTGTGGATTGGGCAGCAAATAATGTTATTTTTAAAGGCAAATGACACACTGAAGGTCCTTTATTAGATATCACATCGTTAAGGGTCATCAGTTATATCTGTACATTTTTCCTAATAGAAGCTTCAGGGTGCAATAGGAAGAAAGCTAGGATGACCACATTTGTGACTTTTACTTCACATTACTGTTTTGGTTATCTTTAGTTGATATTGTTCTCATCTTCACAGCAGCTACATCATTTTTATATTACTCTTCCATCATATCCCAGGATGGCTTATATGAATAACGATATTGTAACAATAAAATCTGGCAGGTTAAAAGGCCAGAAACTCACAAAGAATAGGAAACAGACAGGTATGTTAGATCTATATCCAAAGGGTTTGGATATAAAAACAAAAACATCTTTGTTTGGAACTCCCCTCCACTCCCTAAACTGCCAACCCCAGAATTCCATAGAATATTGAAAGTGGAATAATAGCACTATAACAGTCTAGTGAGGAAATGGCCTAGGACACTGGAGATGAGGGTTTGAGTTACGGCTTAGTCATGGAATCCCACTGGGTGACCTTGGGCAAGTCACACTTTCTCAGCATCAGAGGAAGGCAAAAGCAAAACCCCCTCTGAACTAATTTTGGCAAGAAAACCCCGAGGTTCAGTTTAGGGTTGCCATAAATAGGAAACAACTTGAAGGCACACAACAACAACAGGTACCAGATAAAATTATCTGCAGACAGCATTCCACAACTGGGGGTCCTTTCACACTATACAATTATAGCACTCTTCTTCCATTTTAACCACCATGACTGCATCCTATGGAATCCTGGGGATAGTGATTTGGTTAGGCAACAGAGCTCTCTGGACAAGAATTCTAAATATACTGCAAATCCCAGGATTCCATAAGATGGAGCCATGGCAGTTAAGGTGCATTCAGAGCACCCATAGTGCTAAAATTGTGCAGTATGAAAGGGCCCTGGGACACCATCAGTGAGAAAGCTCTCTCTCTAGAACACACAAAATTACTGAAATGTTTGAGAGGTTGGTTTGGGGTTAACAAATCAAATATAGAATTAACTCACTTTATTCACCACCTTTTCCTAAAATAAAATTTAGGATTTTTTTCTTGTCTTCTCAAACAAACCTTTTCTCACTCTTTTGAATATGAAAAAAAACCCCACTCCCATACACAGGTAATTAATATTATTTATTAAAACTTCCTAGATCACAGAGGAATATCTGAGATCAAGGAAATATAATCTGGGATTGTCTGGGCCTCTGTGGCCCAGACCCCAATGCTCCTCCTAGATTTTGTAAAAACTTCAAGCATTCTCTTCTGTTCTTCCCATAAGATCACCAGCACTGAGGCCTTCTGGGTTTGTGTCTTCAAGAGCCAGTACACAACAGTTCACCTCCTTCCATAACTACTTGGAAGCTGATAGTGCAGTCATATGTGTCTAGAGATCCCATATCTCAGGGACCGATATAGTCAGCTCCTTACAGTTACTGCTAACTGTTTTCTGCACAAGGCACTGCTCAGACTTCAACTTCTTAAAATCAGGGTTTGCCAAGGAGTACCTTACAACTGTCCTAATTTGGTAAGGACAATCCCAGTTAACTGCCTGTCATCCCACTTTTTCCTGAAGCTTTTAAGATGTCCCAGTTTCTCTCTCCACCTCCCCTTTTGCCCCTTTGTCATCAGCTTACTTCAATTATATATTCAAAGTGAGTTCAAAGAGTGAAGGTAGTTTGTACTGAGTTTACTCAGTAGAGGAAGGAGGAGAAACAGGGCAGGAATCTTAACCCTCTCAGCAGGCTCAGGCAAAAGCAAACTGCTTCAGCCTCTTCTACTTTGTGTATGCTTCCTCATCAATAACAACTTCTGTCATTGTGACCATACTGTGATGTTACTTGGACACATGTGTCCCAGTTTTCACCTGTGAAATACCAGAGAGTATGGCCAAGGTTTTAAAAATGGAGCAGGGAAAATTTTGTGTGGGTGCGTTTCTATATCGGTTCAATGCAGAGCCTGGAAAATTGTATTTCCAGCCAGATAAATTTTTTCTCATTTGTGGCAAACTTGGTGTTTACGTCTGAATGACTTCTCTAAACTGTGATCATGGCGTGCATAACACCACCAACAGGTCTCACACTGAGTGATGGACAATCCTTGGTCTCAGGTTTTGGCCCTGATGAGAAATAAGCCTTAGACTTCAGGGGTGTTTATATGAACCTAAGTTAATAAGAGGGGTGCCAAGGAATCACAGAGGGAAGTGGTCATCAAGGCACAATAATAACTGAGGGCTCATGGTGAATGAATGGGTGCGTTAATACTCCTGTTTGTTTTAAAGGTGGAATTGGTAAATGCTGTTGGTGGACAGAGAAGTCGGAGCATCCTATAGAGAGAACAATGGATGGAAGGGTACTTCTCTGTGCTAAAAGTTAGGAACAACTCTTCCTGGTCCCCAGCGGAATGGAAGGAAAGCCACGTGTCTAAAAAGGTAAATGCACCTTCAAAAAAATGAAGAGAAGAAAAGGAGAGAATCAAGGGTGGGGATTTTGGAAGGGAGATATCCAGGGAAACTTCCCCATGTGCATCCGTAAGATCACTTTAAAACAGTGGTTCTCAGACTTTTTACCCCTGTGACACCCTTTACATTTACATGAAGACATTGTGGCCCCCTTGCTCCATACAGTGCCCCCCATGTCTTTCTCCCTCCTTCCACAGGCCACTCATGTTGCATGTTCCCTCCATCTTAACGCTGTGTACTCACACTTTTCACCTCCTCTCTTCACTTTCTGCCCCACTAGAAACTGCCTTATGATCGTTAAGGGGCATGTGCCTGCTGCACCAATGATAGAACATTCAGAGAAGATGAGTAGGAAAAGCACTAAAAAAGGGAAGCTGATTTTTACTATGTCTAAGTTGAAGGAAGACACAACCATGGAAGACACTTTGCATTGCTCTTTTGCAGAGACCAGCCAATCCTCAACAGCATGCACATGTGCACGTACACACATGCACACTTGCCCTTCTTTTTCACATTTGCTGTGCCTGCAGACTAACTTTTCTTGCACCTCCCTAGAGCAATAATACCACCACCACCACCACCACAGAGTCCTCCCTCACAGGTTGAGAACCACTGCTTTAAGAGACTGGGGAGAAACCACTCCCAAAATAACTGTCAACCAAAGCTAGGAAAAGTTGCTTTTTTGGACTGCAACTCTTGGAATTCTCCAGCCAGCAGCTAAGATTTCCAGGTTAAGATTCTCCCAGACTCTGAGATTTCAACACCAAAACCTAAGGGACTCAGGGATGACCCCTTTTGATGCCACAAAGAGTGGGCCCTAGTGATGTTATTAAGCATAACACATTAAGCATCATCTATGGCTACACAAAGCATACCACTGAAACAAAAGCCCCAAGCTCCACAAATGATGCGTGCGTGCACGCACACACGCACGCACGGACGCACTCACATTTCAAGGCAGTGCTATTGCCTTGAGATTCTTCCCCCAGTCCCTGAAGGTCCAGGTCCTGAAACTCAGGGCTAGGTCCTGAGATCTGGGAACCCTAGACATGGCCAGTGCTATCTGCAGGGTTCTGGATGCTGCAGTCATCCAAGCTCTGCTCTAACAAACTCTGCATTGTTAACTTATTTGCACAGATCTGCATGCATTTGCTTGAGAGAGAAAAAGAGCCATACAAACAACTGTGGTTCTGAAACAACTACCTGCTTAATCTATTTCTCCCACAACAAACTCTGCCATACAGCATTGATTTGTGTTATACCTACAGAGGATACAGCACACTCTTGGCATGTGACAGAACAGAACAGCACTGTTATTGCTTTCTCAATTGTATTTAAAAGCAGAGTCTTGGAAACAAAAAAAGGCTCCACTGTAGCAATGAGGATTTCATCTTTTGAACTAGCCAGATCCTTCAGTGAGTGGGAATACTGAAGCAGCTGTCACACAGAGAAATAATACAGCCATGATAATTGTGATACTGTACATTTGCTCAGCATTTAGACCTTAGAAATGGAACAGGGGGTTGCCTGTCATGATTCCGTCATTCTTCTGCCATCACCTGCTTTGTGTGCTGGCATGGAACTCACTGCAGCCAATTTCAGTCTCTAGATAAAACCCCTTGTAAGATTTTTGTTTATTTCATTTGGTGTAGGAAGTCATTCTGTAATCATGTGGCAACTCATATTCTATAGGATGGAAGGAAGAAGTAAACAGTTTACTTCCAACTAAACCTACAATTGCTACTCTCAGAGTTCATTATGCAGTTGGCACTTACTACAATCCTACATTAAAGCACTACTTAGTACACATTTGTAAATTCTTTGCCCTATGAGTTGCTGACTTTTGGTGATTTCTGGAGTGATTTTATATGTTGAATACATTGTAATTGCAGGTTATTTGTTGCAATGATGCTGGAGGATGAAACCGACCAGGAAAAGACGCTTAAGAGTTTGAAACTGTATTCAGCTGGTCAAATAATCTATTTGGCTACAAACTGGGTCATAACATCATTATACACAACTTAGCCAAGAACTCCAGAAAGAGTTCAGGAAAAGTGCAGTGGCACTTGTCAAAGTCTAACAGTCAAGAGATGTACACAAAAAAAGGTTTGTTCTGTCACCCATATCTGCTTCAATGGACTTTAACTAATACCTATATTTCTCTAGCTTCATTACAAGGTTGATCCTGCTATTAGGCAAAGAATGAGGCAGCTACTTCTAGCATCAGACACTAGGAGGCACGGAGGGATGGTGAGGTGATGGAGGCCAAAACCAGAGCTTAGAAACAAGATAAAAGGAACATAGCCATGGCAACAGCTGGCTTCCATGTCAGTGAATGTCAATGAATCTAGGGCCCTTTCTGCATGCCAGTCCTGTTGCAAAATGGCTTTGGGAGAGCTGCGGGATTGCGAGGACCGGTCCACATGACGTCCTCACAATCGCATGATGCACCTTAGGCCATTCCACGGTGATCATGTAATATATCAATTTTGGCTTGTTGCCGAAAATGATGCGTGATTGCGCTTCTCTCCCATGCCCCACCGGCACTTACCTTGTGTCCGGAGCCTCCAGATGCACGTCCATTGCGCTTCCTCCCCCAGCGCAGCCTGGGAAAGTACCTGGCTGTGCTGCAGAAAGAAGGGGCGGAGCCCTCATGCTTCCTTCTGCCCAGCATGGAGCTGGTGTGGAAAGGAAGCAGAGCGGATGCAAGTGCCTCTTGCAAAAGACTTCTCATGTGATCCCCTCACGACGACACTGGAACAAGGTAAGGTGTGAAAAGGGCCTAGCTTTCACATTATCCCTATGAAGATGTTCAGCATGGAGGTGCAAGGGTACAAAATGAGAGGAAGAGCATGAGCCTTGAAATTGCTCAGTCACTGTTGGTTGTCGTTGATGTTACTGCTGCTGTTCTCATAGTTGTTGTGTAACTTCAAGTCATTTCAGAGTTTTCTAGGCAATGCTTGTTCAGAAGGGAATTGCCATGGCCTACTTCTGAAGTTGAGAGATTGCAACTTGCCCAAAGTCATCCAGTGGGTTTCCATGGCTGTGTGGGGGTTTGAACCCCGGTGGCCCCAGAGTCCTACTCACACTCAAGCTGCTGCACCATGCTGGCTGTCTCCATAATTGACGCCTCAGTTAATACCTAGGTATTAAACTGAGCTTCCAGTCCTCCAGTGAAATCCTAACTCAGTAAGAGGGCCAATAACCAGCTTGAGGTAACATTTGGCTGGCTGAAGCTGTGCTGAATCCAAACTTCTGTCCTTCCAGGATAGGTGTGGGTCTGACTGACAGTTTGAGATCCAGGAATTTTACTTTGAAGAAGTTCCCATCAGTTTCTGTGTATTGGAAATAACTTAGGCCAACCCTAACCTCAGCCTAAAGTTGTGCTGGCAGAGGGGTTGTGTCTTTGGTCTGAGCAACATTTGGATGTGTTCAGCTCCTTCTCTGCTCCATTCTCTGCCCCCTTTTGGCCATTCAGCTAGCTGATCTCTGAGATCAGCTGGCACAAAGAGGTTATGCTGACATAAGGGGAGTTCATCCAGTTTTGGGTCAGTTCAGCCAGCACAAATGCCTTACACCTCATCCTAACCCACTTCAACCAGTCTATCTTTGAGTTAGGATTGCACTGATCTACAGTATGGTGAAATGCATTGGCTCACATCCTACTCATGTTGTGCAATATTTTAAATTCATGGCTGTATAAGCAGAGTTCCACAAGGGTAACCATTTCACATTGTCTTAAACCCTATTGTTAGTCTTGACTAGTGTGGAGCCTTGGAATCAGTTGAGTTTACCTATGTGTTGACTCACTACTCAACAGCGATCCAGTAGTTCCACTCTACTTGGGACTAACCAACAGAATTCCAGCCTTGCGGTTGCACATTTTGGGAAAGTGAGTAACTATTTATCAGTGCCTTGTAAGTACCTTTTGTTTCACTGGGATTGTAGAAATAGCCACTGCTCGTTGCACCATGGGACAATAAGCAGGCATCCTGGCAGATAGCACAATTGGCCATACGTCAGTATTCAGCAGAAGGGTAATGTAGCACACCATACAACAAGTAAGTGTAGATTTGCACCTCACAAGCACAATCTTTCATCTCAGCCATTGTATTTGTTGTTTTTTTTTAAAGCACTGTAATTGTTTCCAGTCTTGGCCCTTGGGATCCCTTCCAACTCACTCATTCTGTGCTTCTACCTATATTTATAGGCCCTTTCCACAGGAGGCTGTCATACCAGCATGGGGACAGGAAAGGTATGGGACTGTGATGATGCTCCAGTCCTTCTCCTGTCGCTAGCCAGTGCAATCAGGGATAATTGACAGGGTTTCCCCGTCAGTGACCTGCAATCACACAACTGTTCCACACTTACCTGGTCTGCAGAAGCACCGGAAGCATGATGGAGGTGCTTCCTGCCCCAGCACAGCCTGGGAAAGAGCCTGGCTGCATTACAGAAGGAAGCAGTTTATCCACCGTGCCTCCTTCGGCTGGAAGCCAGCCGGTGCGGAGGAGAACATTCACATCTGCACTATCATCCTGGCAAAGCTGCTGGGATGATGCTGGAGATAGGTAAGCTGTGGAAAGGGCCATAGATTCTATATATATACATCAACATATGCAAATTTCATCAAATACATGTCCTTTTTGTCCCTCCTTTGCTATGATGTATTTTTTCTCTCGCTTTCTCTCATGAATGCATAAGCGATTGTCCTAAACCTGACTATCTTAGTAAAAATTAGTGTGTACTGAAGTTCAGATATGTATCACATTTACAGCATTCACTGTTGCCTTCTAGGCCCATTACATAAACAGTGAAAGCAGGGAGTGGAACACTTACCCATCAGTTGTTCTGAAAGAGCCAATGGTGTTAGACCAACATTGTAAACACAGCAAGCACTTTCTTACATGATGGCAGATATGCATCTAAGACAAGATTTTTAATGGACATGTTTTCATTCCAGATCTTTCACTTGTACTTCTCCAGTACAACTGGAGAGCCACAGTAAACAAAAATAACTGCTGGGCACAAATGGGATGAAGGAGAAGGATAATGCATATTTACATTCTTCCTTTTGCCTCCAATGCAGAAAATTTCATTAGTATCTCATTTTCATTTTGTCGTATTTATTTTCTGTGGTTTTCCAGAAAGAGCGAGAGACACCAGACATTTGACAGCTGTACGGGCATACACTCTACTTTTAACAAGATGCCCTGTGTGTTTACAAATTCCTTCCATTGTTCCATTATTTCTGGAGCAACATGCCATATTTACATCTGCTACAGCACAAATAATACTTGGAAATAAGCAAATTAGTTGTTCTGTTTCACTGAATTTTGATAATATCCTTTTGGATAAAAATCACAGCAGCATATCAGCTGACATTTTTCATTTGCCAATTAGTTTGTATACTGTCCAAAACAGTTTTACTTATTTTTCCTCTCTGTGCTGCACTGTTATATGCATGCCATAACCAGCTACATCATTAGAAAGAAATGAACCTATGGCTAAGTGTACAAGCACGTAAGGAGACTGCTTCATCCTGACACTTGCTGGTTTTACAAGGATATATAAACAGTTTATATCAGAATATTTCACATTAGTGTACATCCATAATTACACTACACCAGCATGGTATAGTGGTTTGAGCCTTGGACTATGCTGGGAACCAGGGTTGGAACCCCTGCTTAGCCATGGAAACATACTGAGTGACCTTGGGCAAGTCACATTCTCTCAGCCTCAGAGGAAGGCAAAGATAAACCTCCTCTGAACAAATCTTGCCAAGAAAACCATATGATGGGCTTGTCTTAGGATTTCCATAAGTCAGAAATGACTTGAAGGCACAGAACAACAACAATAAAACAATGTATCAAATTAAGTTATGCTTGCATTATGTTGTTATGTCATTATATTAATGACAAATTGTGAAGAACATATAAGTTATTAAATCACTGGCAAATTGATGATATGATATCTTCAACAGTGGTTATTGTTCTATGTCTTCAAGTCATTTCCAGGTTATGGCAACCCTAAGGCAAAACTGTCATGAGGTATTCTTGGCAAGTTTTTGTTTTTCAGAGGAGGCTTGCCGTTGCCTTCCCCTGAGGCTGAGAGAGTGTGACTTGCCCAAAGTCAGCCAGTTTCCATGACTGAGTAGGGATTTGAACCCTGGTGTCCCAGAGCCGTAGGCCATTTCCGCACGGGACTGTTATAACGCTATGATTCCACTTTCAACATCCTATGGAATACTGGGGTTTGCAGTTCTGGGAGGGGCTGGCGGGCCCCTCCCAAAACTGCAAACCCCAGGATTCCATAGGATGTTGAAAGTGGAATCATAGCGCTATAACAGTCCCGTGCGGAAATGGCCCTAGTCCAGGCCTAGCACTCAAACTGCTACACCATGCTGGCTCTCTCCATTGTTGATACCTCAGTTAATAGCTAGACATAAGACACAATAGCTGGCCATAAGACACAAATCAGTATACCATGCTAGTTCTCTCACTCTACAGTATGCACCAAAACATAAGAATTGTTAGGGCATGTCTGAATTCCCTACCTTCAAGAGCATTTAAAACTATCAGGAGAGCCTCATTGGATGACCTCAAGGTTTACATGGGAGTAGGCAATCTCTCAGGAAACCACATTTCAAATTGTTAAGGGTTTTATATACCAACAAAATCTTGAATTGCCACCACAATTCTTATAATATAGGTGTCATATACTACTGGTAGGCCACCATACCCAGAAGACTAGGCAAAGCATTGTGTACCAGCTTTCTAGGCCCAATTCACAGTGTTGGTTATGACTTATAAAGCTCCATATGGCTTAGGTGCAGGCTACCTAAAATACAGTATTTCCCTATATGAATCTGCTGTTCTTAAGGTCCTCAGAGGATGGCTTTCTCTTGGTCCTGCCATTATCAGAAGCCCACCTGTGAGGAGATGGGAAAGACCTTTCTCTGTGGCTGCTCCCAGCCTGTGGAATTCTCTTCTGGGGGAACTAAGCTGATCTCCTCTCTGCTTTGCTTTCACCAGCAGACAAACGCCTTTTCCACACCAGGTGAGAGAATCCCCCCCCCCCGCTACTCACCGGACCTTTCGTCTCCCCGGTCCAGTCCACAGCGCTCCGGAGTAGTGCATGCTCGTCAATACGCACTGCTCCAGCGTCCCAAATGGTGGCTTCTGGTTGGTCGAGGGTCTTGACCAACCGCTGAAGCTCACCAGCCTAAAGCCCATCCCCGGGCAGATTGCAGACTCGCATTGGTGCGAGCCTGCAAATCTGCATAAGGGAGCAGGCTCGCAGTGGCGCGCTGCATGCTTTTGAAAGACCGGAAAAATCAGGTCTTTCAAAAGTATGCTGGAGGACCACTTGGGGTCGTTCTGGACCGGACTGAGGTACGGATCTACCTTAAATAGGTCCAACCCAGTCCGGTCCGAGGTGCAGACCTCCTCCTTGGAGGATGGACTGCACCATTTCAAAAACCCCATGTGGAAAAGGCCAAAGATAACTTATTCGAACAGTGTTTTTATGATTAATTGGTGGCAGGGAGGTTTTTATGGGGTATGTAGGCTGCAGTTTTAACTTTATTGTTATGTTTGCAAATAATATAAATAATTATAATTTTTAAATTTTAGTGGTATTTTAACACCATGCTTGTTTAATTGTGTTTTTCACTTTGCTATTATCAAGTTTTTAAGTTCAGCTTGTTTTAGCCTTTTGTAAGCCGTCTTGAGTTCCATGTTGGGAGAATGGCAGTGTGTAAATAAAATAATAAGTAAGTAAGTAACAGTACAATCCTAACCTAAAGACAGGCTGGCTGAAAGGGTTAAGACGAGGTATAAAACATGTGTGCCAACTGAACTGGCCTTAGGTAACAGAACTTCCTTTATTCTGGCATTAAAAGATCAACCAGGTGAGAAATTAACCAACACGGGGGCTAAGATCAGCTGTCTGAAGAGCTAAAAAGGGAGCAGAGAAGAGGCTGAGAAGGGGAGGAGCCAAGTTACACCACTTCCAAATGTAACTCAGTCCAGAAACACAGCCAAGATTAGGGCTAGCCTAAATTATTCCAACACATGGAAACTGATGGGAGTGCCTCCCAGTCCATCTGCCAGAGCCATACTCATCCGGGAAGGATTGAGATTTGGATACAGTACAGCTTCAGCCAGCCTAATGTTGGTCCAGCTGGCTTTTGGACCAGTTGCTGAGTTAGGATTGCACTATGAATAAGGAAGACTGTAGTATACCCCCTCCTGAAGAAGACCTCTCTGCACCCAGAGGTATATGGGGATTACCACCTATACTAAATCCCCATTTGGGGTGCATGAGCATGTGGTGGCTAGGCAACTTCAAGTGTTCTTGGAGGAAGCAGATTACCTGGACTCATTTCAATCTGGTTTCAGGCAGGGTGTGACATTGATATGGCCTTACTCACTTAGACTGATGACCCGCTTAGATTGAAAGACAGGGGGAATGCTACCTTGTTGATTTTCCTGGATCTCTCAGTGGTTTTTGATACTATTGATCATGATATCTTATTAGACTGTTCATTGAGATGCGAGTGGGAGGCGCTGTGTTCTGCCCCTATCTGTTCCAGACAGTAGAGCTCAGAAGTCCTGTTTAGCCCCATGGCCATTAAGGTGTGGGGTGCCACAGGGTTCTATCTTGTCCTCCATTCTGTGCAGTATTCATATGAAACCATGGTAGGGGAGCGGGGTCATAAGGAGTTTGGGCGAGAGGTGCCTTCTGTATGCTGATGACACTTGACTCTTCTTGTCATCAGAGTCAACTAACTGTGTCTTTGCAGGTGCTGAACAAGTGCCTGCATGCTGTAATGGTCTGGATGAGGACCAGTAAACTAAAACTGAATCACTATAAGACAGAGGCCCTTTTCACATGTCGGGGGGGGGAACGGGGGAAAATGCCCAAAAACGGAGCTTACCTCCAGCCGGTAAGTCCATCGCCGCGTGGAGCAGCGCGAGCTCGCTGCTCCACACTCCTCCAGCATGGCAGATGGCAGCTTCTGGTTGGCGGAGGCTCTCCACCAACCGGAGAAGCTCGCCAGCCGGAAGCCCGCCCCCGGCAGATCTGCAGGCACGCACTTGCACGCGCCTGCAGATCCACTTTAGAGCCGGGCGACAGAGCGGCACGGGGCTGCGCGCTCCGTGCTTTTTAAAAACCTCTAAAAAGAGGTTTTTAAAAAACACGCAGCCCGGCTAGTTCCGGCCGCTCCTGAGTGGATTCTGGTGTGAAGCTACTAAAAGTAGTCCACGCCAGTCCACTCTAAGGTGTAGACGACCTCCGTGAGAGGTCGCTCTACACCGTCCCCCCCCCACTTGTGAAAAGGGCCAGAGACTATGTGGATTAGTGCTTCTCATGCCCAGGATTTGGCTAAACTACTGTCCTGGATGGGGTTGCAGTCCCTTAAGGGAGCAGCTGTAGCATAAGAATATTCTTAGACCCATCTTTCTTCCTGGAAACCTAGGTATGATCTGTGGCTCAGAGAGCTTGGATTAGGTTTTGAATCCCAGCCTGAACCCAGATGAAAATGGATCAAGATAATCCAAAAGCCCAGAGCTGCGCTGCCACAACTCTCTTGAGAAAGAGCTGTCTGGCAGTGGAATATACTGCCTGGGAGTGTGGTGGAGTCTCCTTCTTTGGAGGTTTTTAAGCAGAGGCTGGATGGCTCTCTGTTGGGAGTGTTTTGATGTGCGTCCCTGCATGGCAGGGAGTTGGACCGGATGGCCCCTGTGGTCCCTTCCAACTATGATTCTATATTCTATAAACATTCCCCTACAAAGGACATTTGTGACTAGGTAGTAGTTGCCAAGAACCACAGGATCCAAGATTTTTTTTCCAAGAGTGTCATAATCATTGCCTTCTTGAGGGCATCAGATGCCATTTTCCCATATGGGGGGAAAAACCCAATTAGCCTGGATCCATACCCATTTCACAGAAAGCTCCACACATGCACTTCTACATCTTACCATCAGCCAGGAGCTGGAGGGACCCCCTGCTGCTGTCACTTTCTTACACCCAAAAGGGGATTCATAAGCACATAAGTTACATTTAAGCACATGTAAGTCAGCAACAGAACATGGCCAAATGTGATCTCATACCCTCCAACTGTCTCTCTCCTCCTCTCACTTTCCCCCTTTGTCCTCAGCATACTTCAACTGCTGAAAACTGAGATCCAAATGCAAAAGTAATTTGTATTCCATTAACTCAGCAGGGGGAGAGAAGAGAACAGGACAGAGTCTTGCCCTTCCCAGTAAACACAGGCAAAAGCAAACTGCTGTGGCTGATCCTAATTTGCGTGTTCTTCCTCATTAAATGTGGTTGCATGACTTACCGGGCAGCAATCTTTTGGCTCAGGGCAGCAGCAAGCTCAGGCAGTCACTCTGGTTCCCTCTGGCTTTCGGCATCATCCTCCATTGCCGGCTAGCCACATGGCTGGTGCATGTACCCCTACTTGGCCAACCTTTCAGCTGCTCAGCTGGTGGGGCGGGACTTCACCTTCAGCCAATGAATTTGAACAGCTTGTTCACATTCATTGGACGCCTCTCCTTCCAGGTCAGAGTCAGGAAGTTTTCCCTCTGGTCCAGTGGAGAGGTATTTCTCTGGCTCCCTGGCTGGTAAGCACTCATTCCTTCAGTAAACATTTTCCCTCCCACCCTCCCTCCGTCTGTTCTGGTATTGTAATTTTTCTTTGTATCTCTGTCACAACTTTTTGGGGGCAGCGTGCATGTGTCTTGGATCCAGGATGCTGTTCTGGTGCCTCCAAGATGGTTAGTTGGGCACCCCTTCACTTGTGGTTTTTGGGAGGATGCAGGGGTGTATCCGGATGTGCACACTAGTGGGTGGTGCACGCTCTCCCCCTGCACGTGTGGGAACCAGCAGGTCCATGCCAGTCACAGGTTCTGGCTTCAGGCTGGCTGTATGGTCTCATTGGGCAACAGGCAGGTTGGCTGACGCCTGGATCCAGACCCATGCACATTCCAACCCTGTTAACAGCGGTAACCAAATAAAGTTGTGGCCTTTCCTTGCCAAACATGCTCTTGTCTGTGCCTTGTTTTTTGAGTGCCTTGTCTCGCCCTTGAGCCCACAATAACTTTTGCCATCTTGACCATAGTCTAATGCTGCTTGGTCACACATGAGCCAGTCTTCATCTGTGAATTATTATTGGAGATGTGATCTTTTGTGCTAAGTACTTTGAGAATAAGATCACTCATCTTCCTAGTTATCTTGATGTCCCTACCCCAGGCCCCACCAACATGTCCAACACTATGTTTATCCACATTTTGGGGGATTAACTTTGGTTGACGTGTCTCAGGCCAGCGACACGCCTATGTAGCAGGTTATGGGAACACTGTGGTCAGGTTATGGTAACATTTTGGATGGTATATAGAGGACTATTCTCTTATCTTTACGCTCCATCCAAAAACCTCCCATGCCTAACAGATGTCAAACCCTTGGAGGAGCTGTTGCTGATTCCTTTTACTGGAAGGAACTAGAGGGAGGTGAATGGAGATTCGGATGATGAAGATCTGTCTGCTCTGAGCTCCAAGGGGAAGGAAAAGGCAAGTGCACTCCATCTGAAAGCGAACCCTATTTCCACATACCCTATCTGACTGAGCTGAGACCATCCGCTTCTCTATGGACTGAATCACCTCCCCACTCTCTTCCTCACCAGTAAGTGGCAACAGCAGGGGTCCCTCCAGTTACCAGGTGATGGGAAGATGTGGAACTGCATGTGTAGAACTATGTGCACATGCAGGATCCTAGCCTGAATTTCCTGAGGATCCACCACTCCTCAATTTACCAGGGTAGCCATTAATAATCCACAGACTACTTTAAAGAATGCTACTTCATAGCTACTTGAGGATACAAAGGAAGTGACAAGAGAGCTTTTTTTTCTTACCCTTACTGTCACATATTAGGCATAATTATGCAGTACTGGCCTAATACATTTCATTCCTACAAAGGAGTTGCACCAAAATTCCATTGTTTTTTTCTCCTTCCCTTGTGAGTTTAAAATAGTCTGCACTGCAATATGTCATCTGATTAAGCCGTTAAAGATGATTTTTGTTTTGTTTGCACTGCATTAGAAGAATTGTGATGACGCGGCCTGCATGGAATGCAAACCATGCCACCGAATTGCAAATCAAATAGAAATATGCCTTTCATCTTAATTATAGGCTGGACAGGGGAATGCACGATATTCTCTCATATGTATGAGATGAAGGAAACTTTCCCAGGGTATTTTTCTTTTTACATATCTGACTTTTATTTGGTTAAGGGAAAAAAAATCTTACTCATGTGGTCCTGTGCTCTCTCTAATTTCCCATAAGGTCAACAACAATAACAAAAAAGGAAATGTTTGCTTCAACAGTGTCAGAAAAGTCCACAAAAAGCAGGATAGGAGAATTCTGTCTTTTCCTCCTTGAAAGTTATGTTCTCTTTTCCTTCCATTTTTCTCCTAGGTTTTGTTTCTTTACAAAGTTTATTGAAAAGATAAAGCTGTCATTGAATGGGCATAGGACTATATATTCTGCACATAGAAAGTTACCCCTCTTATTCTGATTAATCTTCTGCTTTTCAGTTGCTTTTAGTGTCCCAGTTTCTCTCTCCACCTCCCACTTGCCCCTTTGTCCTTGGCTTACTTGGTTGCTGCATATAAAGGCCATTTCCTCCCTACACTGTTATAGTGCTATTATTCCACTTTCAATACTCTGTGGAATTCTGGAGTTTGTAGTTTCCTGAGACCAAAGAGCTCTCTGGTTGAGAATCCCAAATGCCTCTCCCTAAACTGCAAACCCCAGGATTCCATAGGATGTTGAAAGTGGAATGATAGCACTATAACAGTGTAGTGCAGAAACGGCCTTAGTTAACACAGCATGCGGGGGAAGAAAGAAGGATACAAAGCCTTGCCCACCCCAGAAGCAAACTGCATCAGCCTCTCCTAGCTTGTGTGTTCTGCCTCATTAATAACTTTTGCTATCTTGACTACACTCTGATATTGCTGGGCCACATGTATCCTGGTTTTCATCTAGGAAATGTTGAAAGGTATGGCTGCCCAACAAGCCACACAGAAGCCACTGTTGCCCATGTTCCGCTCAAACTTCCAAACTCAGATTCTTATAAATTCATCAAGGAAAACATGGTTGATTAATTGTCATTTCTTTGGGCCAATTTACAAGAGACAACTGTAGCAGCAGAAAGAGACAGACCATTTTGCATCTTTCCTTCTTGTTTCCTGATGGCACGTGAATGCCAAAACAGAGGGCTAAACATCCACTGTGCCACAAAATAGGCCTAATGGACTTCCTTTGGCTTAGTGGGTCACAACTTGTTCATTAATAAGATAGAATCATAGAATCACACACACAGTTGACAGGGGCCTCATGAGCCATTGAGTCCAATCATGAGCCATTGAATCATGCAGGATCTTCAGCTAACACATCCCCAGCAGGTAACTGTTCAGCCTCCAGAAACATCCAGAAAAGGAGACTGCCCCACTTCTCTAGGCAATTGGTTCCATTGCCAAACTGCTCTCACTGTCTAGAATTTCCTTCTAATGTTCAATCAAAATCTACCCTCCTGTAACTTCCAGCCATTAAACCTGATCCTACCCACTGGGGCAGGAGAGAACATGCCTGCCCACTCCTCTCTGTGACAGCCCTTGAAGTATTTAAAGAGCACAAACATGTCACCCTTCAGCCTTCATTTGAAGCCCGTGTTTTGGTTGGTAAATTCCCATGCAGAGACTCCTTCACATTCCTAATTAGTCTATAGAATCCCCCATTTATGGTACATGCTCCTGCTGCTGCTATTAACTTTATTTATGTTCCTCCTTTCCTCCCAAATCAGGACCTAAAGTGGCTTAGCAACTGAAAACAAATACTGCTATAGATGAAACATGCAAACTTGAACACTAAAAGGAAATTAAACTGACAATAACCTTTAAAACATACCATTTAAAACATGCAATTAAAAGTAATAAAATGTGGATTAGAAACAGTCCAATTAAAGAGCACAGCACCATATTAAAAGCCTTTTCTTTAAAGACATTCAGATCTCAAAAGCGACTTGGGGAAAAAAAGTCTTTGCTGCTGATGGAACAATGGAAAGAACAGGAAGGA
This sequence comes from Cyclura pinguis, assembly GCA_030412105.1. Classification (NCBI taxonomy): domain Eukaryota; kingdom Metazoa; phylum Chordata; class Lepidosauria; order Squamata; family Iguanidae; genus Cyclura; species Cyclura pinguis. Next base: position 42,577,116 of record CM059599.1, read on the forward strand.
AGGGGCCATTCTAGCTTACCTGGGAAGGGAGTTGCATGTTCCGTCTGGTGCCCTTTTTTCTGTTACCCTAAGAGTTGGGGATGTTGGGGGTGACCCACAATGCCAGCATCTCCTTAGAATTTGGGGGAATTATAGCTCAAAGGAGGCCTGTGGGAGGAAGGTAAGAACAGGATCTTTTCACCTATGTGTCAAGATCAGAGACCTGGGTGGCAAGCCAGCCCAGAGAAGAGAGTGGGAGAGCCAGCAAAGTCCAGCCAGGAGGAGACAAGCAAGCACTTACTCAAGGAAGTTCATTTACCAGAGCGCCAAGCAAAGCCATAGTAAGACTTTCAAAGCCAAGGGTCAAGAGTCCAGAGATCAATTCAAGGTATCAGGAACCAGGTGCTGGGTGCAAGGTACAGACAAGAAGAGGGCTTGTAAGAAGTTTGCCACAAGCAAAGGGAAGCTTCCAGGCAGGCAGTTATATAGCCCCAGGCACAGGTGTGTTCGGTCACCGCTTCTTAAACTTAGCCAAGGAAGCCTCTCTTTGCACAGCCCTCTTGAGTCTCCGCCTTGATTGGGGGGGCTTATTGAACCGGGCTCCAGAGCCTCTTCAGAATTGAATCCCTGTTGCTCCAAAGGAGCAGGCACAGAATCGGATCCCTGTTGCCCTAAAGAAGCAGGCAGAGGGATGTCCTCGCCTGCTTGGTCCATGGCAGCAGCGGGAGCTCTTGAGCTGCAGGACTCATCTCCAGCCAGAGCCACAGGGACCAACAGCTGCTGCTTGTCATCAGCAGCTCTGACAGGGGCTTCAGTTATCACACTATGTATAGCAGTACTAATTGTAGAGAGGACTCCAGTTAAAGTTAGACAAAGTATTTTATTTGAATTGACAAACACACCAGAGATACAGACACTCTAAAGAACCATACAAGGCTATTGGAAAGTGAGGCAAGAAAGGTTGGAGAGAGAGAGATTGGGTAGAAAGGATGATAGTTAACAGTTCTGAAGAAGGGGACAAAGCAGAATGGCTCAAACAGCTTCTGAGGGTAACATGGAGGAACGACAGTCTGGGGCAACAGATACAAGGTACTATGTCCAATGTACTATAAATGGCTGGGGTCAAAGCCATAACGGCTTTCCCATGGGACTGACAAAGGGGTCTTAAATGGGCTGATTGTTTAATTCTGGGGTGACAAAACATTGATGAGACTTATGATGACCTCTTAACGTTCAGTCAGATAGGATGTATAGGGAAGATCTCCACAGGATAAGATTGAGGGATGGTCTCTGATTGCTCACTAATCTGGGCAGTTTGTCTTTCATTGTATTCGGAAATGCACAGAGCCTGAAGTGGTAAAGGGATTAGCACAAACCCATCAGCATCAGGTTTTCCTCTCTCAACCTATGACCCTGAATACATCTCAAGTCAGCCTGATTCCAAAACACATTCTCCAGCCAGCATGACTTCAGTCGTGTTCGCCAGTCATTAATCAGTCCAATTTATGGAAATCACAGATCTTGCAGGAGAGGTATGGTGACACTTCCTCTCTTCCCATGTTCCTTGACTTTCACAGATGCACATGTGATGCATGCTTACTCAAAAAGTAGTACTTGCTTTGCAAAAATTGAAACTGTGGATGAAAAGGGCAGCACTGACTTTGGAGAAAGGATATTGTGGAGAAAGGTTGCACAAACCTAGAGAGTAATGGAGGAGCATGCCCTATTGAATTCCATAGGACTTAATTCTGAGTAACCATTAATAGGATTGTGCTGTAAACAAGTCCCTTTTCACTCATCTCAGGCTCTCTTCTCTAGACTGACAATTATTTTATGTTATTTTCTATTCTCCAACATACTGGAAAAGAGAAATCTACCGTGGTGTTATGATTGAATTAGGAAACAACAGATTCAGATTCTCATTCAAACATTAAACTTGGTCAGTCATATTCCCTCAGTCTAGCTTAAATCACAGAAATGTTGGGAGGATAAAGTACAGTAGAAAAGAGTACACACCATCTCAAACTCATTGGAAAAAATCTGGATACAAACGCAATAAGCTGGTAAATAAAAGTGATATAATATCAATTTTTTTTAAAAAAAAATGAAGCCCCTTGCGCCTTACCAGTTTCTGATACAGGACAATCTTCACTTCCAAGTATGGTATGCTGTCCTTATAAAGTTTGATTTCTAGAGTACCAGTCATTTAAACATAACATTTAAATTCAATACTGGATGCAATACTGAATAGAATATAACAGCCAGCAAGATTAAACAAAATACCTTGAAATGTTCAAATTAAACTTCTCCCAGGCCATCTTAGGCACAGGCACTTAAAGCCTGCTTGGGGGAGGCCATAAAGAGGAATACGGAAGAATCGTGTGTGAGGAAAAAGGGGTTGTAGAACAGAACACAGTTAAACTCTTGTTTGCCCGTATCATTTTGACATACTTGCTAGCCAGCAAATGGATCATAACATCCAAGCCACTCATAACTGAAATTCAAGGAAATGGAACAGACCCATTAGTCTGAAATGAAGCAATAATCACAAAGTGCCAGGCTATGAGAAATAGAGCCATAGGAAATGGGAAGGAAATAATTAGAAAGTGTGTTATATTTTGCTTTTTTGGAGTTATGATTATATTAACAGAGTTTTATTTTTCTCTTTCTCTCTTTTTAAAGCACATACTTAGCTCAATGAAGGAGAACATTTTAGCCGTGCAACGACAATTCCTCTGAGAAGTCATCTTGAGGCTCTGGCTGCAAACAGCACCCTGTGATGCAATCTGCAAACGCAGCTGGAGCTGAGGTGTAATAAGGCATAGTAAATCTGGAAGGTCAACCTATCTGTGGCAAAGGCAGGAAAGTACACTGTTTATTCAGGAATGTGGTTAGTATTGCTGGTAGAAACCCAACGACAGTGATTTATAATTTCAAATTCCTTTTCACACTTGTGTGAGAAACTGAACCAAACAAAATAGAGACATTTTGAATGTTGGACAGGATATACAGTTTGCAAGGGTGCTCTTACATGCTGAGCATCAGAATGACACTTTAACAACATACTGCTATGATAGCATAAAATAGTAACATTTCTAAGCAGGGAAGATAATATGGGTCCAAGGATAAGACCAGTTGCCAGAGAATCATACCCACATCTGATCTAAAGTAATTGCTTTGTGGGATGTTGCTGCATCAGACATGCAAAAATTCAAATGTCCAATGAGATGATGAGCCAGCCCCTTCCGAAACTGCAAACCCCAGGATTCCATAGGATGTTGAAAGTGGAATAATCACACTATAAGAGTGTAGTGTGGAAATGGCCCTGGATTAAAGGAGGAGGAGGAGGAGGAGGAGGAGGAGGACAACGAGGATGAGGACAAGAGGAAGGAGAAAGAGAAGGAGAAGGACAACAACACCAACACCATCATACTGTAAAGTATTTGAATTAAACTTACTCGATACCATATTAAGCACAAGCGCTTAAAGCCTGTCTGGAGAAAGCAACAAATCTTAATTTACGAGGAAAGTAGTGAGTTTAAATTTGTGACTCACTTGGAAGATTTATCCAAATGCACTGGTCACTGAAAGTCAGGATCACCCTCGCTATAGTATTTCCAGTTTCTATATATGGTTTTGAAAGCTGGACCGTGAGGAAAGTTGACAGGAAGAGAATGAACCCACTTGAAATGTGGTGCTGGAATAGAGTTGGATACCATGGATTGCCAAAATGACCAATAAATAGAATCAGATAAGTCTGGCCTGTCCCTAGAAGCCACGATGGCCAAACTGATGGTACTGAACTTTGGGCTTATGATGAGACACCAAGTCTCATTAGAAAAGCTGACAATGCATGTACAGTGAAAAGCAATAGGAAAAGAGGAAGGAAATCACAGTGCTGAGCACCTGAGCAGGGCTGTTGATGATAGGGTGACTTGGGGATCTTTTCTTTAAAGGGTTGCCGTTAGCTAGAGCCAACCTGATTAATAACAATAACAGGTCTGGATGGACACAAAAGAGGTCACAGTATTTTTTTGAACTGTGCAAGTACCATTTGAGGCCACTGTAATTTGCATGACCTTCCTGACATGACTATGCAGTGATCTTTAATACAGTTCTGATATATCAATACCCGTTGAAGTAAAGGGAAATGTCTTCTTCTACAGGAATTCCATATGTGCAGAGGCACTCTGTTTATTAATTCTAATATTTAGAACTATTTGCAATGGATTTCAGCATCAATGGATATTTCTGCCTTGTTTTCTGAAAATCATTTTTTTAAAATTTTTTGTCAATATTTCCCTCCCCCCTCCCCCCTCCCCCCGGCATTGTTGTGGTTTTATTAGATTTTGCTTACCATGGATCTTTGTGGAGAACAACAGCTTAAAAATTCAGTGGATAAACAAATATTTATAGACTTTCTCTCTGTTTCTCTCTCTCACACACATATACTCACTTTTGCTCACAGAGAGAAAGAGAGAGAGAGAGAGAGAAATATACAGAGTGAGAGCATTTAAACTGATGTGAAAGTGAGACACATTTGAACTATTATTGAAAACTAAATAATTAGAAAGGGGAACAATCAGTTATCTTCAAATACCTATCAGACTGGAGGACAAGGCCTGTGGATTAGGGGTCCTCTCTCCATTTCCCTATGCTGACCCAGCTATGTCAGGTCATCTCAGAGTGGAAGTTTCAACAGAGGTCAAGAAATACACAAAAAGTTTATTTTTGTTCTGTACCTATATCAGTCAAAACAATCCAGTTCTCCTTACTACATGCACTCAGACAATTTTTGTGCATGTTGTAAATTGCAGAGATCAGATACCATGGGAACATACAGCTCCCTTCTGCAGTTGAGCTAATGCCATAGATAACAATGGAATGCTGTGTGCCCCTTCCTTATACATGCTTAATTTGCTTTTTATAGCCTACTTACTAAAATCTCCTTATAGGCTCTGAGTTCTTCAGTCTTGATGTCACTGTATGACCTCTGAGGATGCTGAACTAGCTTATGAATCATTCTCTCTCTCTCTCTCTCTCTCTCTCACACACACATATGCACATACATCCCTAGGATGATTAACAATCAGAACTTTATAAATGCATTGACAAAATGTTTTGGCTTCTGTCTTCTTTACCTGCTAAAAATAAAAGCAAGCTAGATCCATGGTCACTGTTTGTAACATGACCTTGGATGGCTGTTGATCATAATGGTATACTTGAAAGACAATAGCCAGTATCCTTGTGGAAGGCAAATTGCTTTAGTGTATAAAAACAAATAAACAAAAAAATAGCATTTCTGTTAGGAGTTTATAAATTGCAATTTTATATATTGATAAATATTTATAAATCTTTATATTTATAACTGGGTACATTTATAAACATTGTAATACATCTATAAAGTTCTGCTTGTTAATCACCTTAAGAACTATGTATTATTAGTGATTACCTACATCCTTCTGAGGCCCTTTCCGAACCTTACCTTTTTTCGGTGCTGGGGTATGGGGATCGCACGAGCAGTCTCCAGCGAGAGGCTCTTGCATCCCTGCTGCTTCAGCTCCGCATGAGCTGCCTGCTCAGCAGGCAGCGTGAGAGCCCCTCCTCTTCCTTCCACAGTGCAGCCTGGGAGTTTCCCTGGCTGTGCTTGGGCAGGAAGCACGACCGCCATGGCTCCGGAGGCTCTGCATGCATGGCAAGGGCGCACGGGGCCCTGGAGCAATGCGCAATCATGCACCATTTTCAACTGAAAGCTGAAAATGAAAAAGTGCGTGAGCGGTGCCTGCCCTACCCTGGAATGTCGCACGATTGTGAGTACGTCGTACAGATCACTCCTCACAATCGCACAACTCTTCAGGTGCCCTTTTGCATGGCCATGCAAAAAGGGTTTGAGATTCAGAACAAACTTGTCAGTATTGTTGGTTCTCTCTCTCTTTCTCTTCTATCTCATTCTTTCTGTTGGTATATATGTATTTATATGGCACTTGTTCTCTTTGTGTCCCATGTCACTATGCTGTAGGAATGCTTTCTTTTCTTATTAGCCAGTTCCAAGAACGTTGATGTATAGCAATTATCCTTCCACTCTCTAAAACCTCTTCCATTTTCAAGCATGATATTCTGTTGGCCTCAGTTAAGACCAGTTAACCTAAAAGATGTCTTCAATAAATTTCCTACTGTCTGCTATTTTAATGGAAATATATGAAAATGCTTAATTGTCTCTAGATCCTCAAGAATTTAGGTGATGAATATTTTGAATAAAAGGATGTCAATGCACATTGGCAGTAAACTGGAATCTGTGAGGTCCCTGTGCACAAGAGCAGGGGCTGATGCAGGATATTTTGGTTGTCTTGTAGAACATTTCCTTTCCTACAACTGGAGCCATCCCTAGAACAGCACACTTTGGATCGTACATGCATATTCAATATGCTATGTGATAGTCTTACAAGCTTCTGCTTAAAAGCCGCAATTTATTATATAACCCATTAAGAAGAAAAACAATGTAGAGATTTCCTGTTAAATAGAATTTAATGAAACTCAGGAAGTTTAGTAGTAATAAGAACTTGGAAAGGCACTTGGACAGGGATCAGGAACTCTAAAAGGGCAAGCAAGGTTCAACATGAATCAGAAAATAGGTAGTCATAGGATATTGGGGCACAAGCAGATATATTTTTAGGTCAGGGGTAGGAAACATATATTTTCCCTACAACTTCCATCAATCCTAGCTGATTGCCAATGATGAAGGACTGCAGGAGCTGTTGTCCCAAAACATATGAAGGACCACAGTTGTTCACTCTCATATAGAACCAGAAACTCAGAAGAAGACAGGAAATCCTATGGAAAGGAGATGGACAGCCAGGTTTAAGACACACTTAGTTACCAGAAGTAACCTGGGAGCTACATTTTGAACCAGAGGATCAGATCTAAGTGACCAAGCCCAGTGGAGTCAGAGGAGAAGATCACACAAAGGCATATCAGTGCAAGATTGTGTTTTGTTGCTGAGACAAAGTCCCAGCCCAGCCAAGATGTGTGTATCCAGTTATCAGACTGGGTAGATCCAGTCATGAAAGTACTCACTAGTCAAAGGGATTCTGGAAACTATATCTCCGATAGCTCAACACACAGAATACAGGGGTGTTCAGACCAGGGCAGAGCCAGGCTTGAGAGGAGTCTGGTCAAGATGACCCAGCAGCCACTACCATGCCACTCACAGTTCCCTGTAAGAAACTCACAGTTTCTTAGTATTCAGTAGAAGATGAATGCCAGGGGCAGCAAAACCAAAAATAAGGCTGTTCCAGCTACCCAGTACTCCCTCAGCCTGGTACAATAAAGTGAAACACCAAACGTTGCAACCACCACTTTTCCCATTATCTTCAGTGCTTCTGGGTCCCCTTTTTAACACAGTATATATCACAGGAGAGAGCCCAGAAACATCAGAGATAATGCAAATAATGCCAGGATCATATTGGTGACATATAAGACTTTGTTATGTCAGTGTACACATTTTAGTGGATATTGTGAAAGTAGGTATCCATTACCTCCTTGTACAATACCACTCTTCCTTAGTTCAACCGCACCATGATGACAATGGAATACCCCTGCTGCAATGAGTTAGTGTTTAAGGCAGCAGGAAGGCATCCATGCAGCTAGAGGTAAACAGCCAGGAAAAAAAGGACTGACTGTCATCTTCTTAGTCTCCCAGTATACAGCACAATGCTAGAGGTCTAGAAAGAGGTTGACCCAATTGTAGCTAGATAGTTCCTGGATACCTCCCCTTCCATTCAGCTACTAATTTACTATGAAGTTTACCCTAGTGTTGTCAAGCTGGGGTGTGCAGCCATGGAACAGGAAAGCCCAACAAAATAACACCAATGGAGTTTTATGCTTTGCTACATTACCGTTGGATCACAGCCACAGGCAGCTGCAATGAGACTTTCCTAGACATATTTTCTACTTGAACAGTTTTCTGCTTTCTTCAATATGTTTCCCCAACCCTGACATGCTTATCTTAAGGGTGCTGGATTAAATGAATTTTTACAGTAGTCAGCTGCAACCAGAAATCAGTGAAGGCACGGCCACCTGGAATTGCCCTTTACTTTGCTGGTGTGTGTGTTAGGGGGGAGGAATGTGTGGGGAGGGAAAAGAGTAATTGAAAAAGTGAAACAGCAAACAAGAAAAATTACAGCCATTTAATGCAGCTGGGACAAATGAGTAGTTAATTTTGTTTAACATACTGAGCAATATGTCAGTACTCGTGCGACAAACTGTCAGACATCTGGCTGCAGTTTTGAAAAGAAAGTTGACTTTGCTAACAGGAAAGAGAAACCAGTCAACTGAAGAGAGTGTCAGTGTGTTGCAATGGACAGAGTGATGGATTCTGACCAGGACATATGGGTTCAAGTAGATGCATCGTCACCATAAAGCTCAATGGCCCCGGCCCCTCCTGAAACTGCAAACCCCAGGATTCCATAGGATGTTGCAAGTAGAATCATAGCGCTATAACAGTCTAGTGCGAAAATGGCAGAAGTATAGTTATAAAACAGGAAAAACCTGGCCCCTCTCTCCGAGGAAAGATGGAATATGGGAGTAATTAGTAAATATAATGAGTAGGGTTTGCTTATCTAAATGTGAAGCTGTATTGTACAATCATTTATCTGAGGCACAAGAATGATGAAATGGTGCCAACATGGCTACAAATACAGCAGAAAATGGTCAGTTTTCACCTAATAAAGCAGAGTGCTGCACAGATGCCCACGCCCAAACCTTCACAGATGAGAGGACTTTTCAGTTCACTATTGCAAGTGAACTGTGTGCCCAAGATGATGCAGTTGTCATGCTTTGAACTGCTACGGGCCCCTTTCCAGACCTGGAACTCGACAAAAAGAACACGTCTGACATAAATGGATGATACAGCAGCAAAGGAAGATCACAGGGTTTGTCACCCAGGAGAGGGAAAGCAACTTGGGGAAGAAAACATGTTTTGCAAGCTGAAGCTGCAAGGTTAAATTTCTGACATATCTAGGTAGAAGCATAGTACTTCTAAGTCCCCCCTCCCACTTTATAGATTCATATAATGGATGCTTCTCAGAACCAAAATAGCATGGAGCCAGGTATCTTTCACACTACTTTGCCATTTCACTTTCAGACCACCTGACTTCTCAGAGAAATGTTACTGGTCCTTTTCTTAAATGCTCTTAATTCAACTTGTAAGACATCAAAACGGCGAGGCTGTATGTCAACACTAAACAGTTATGCAAATTTGATAGAACTTCAACAACCACATCTCTTTCCTATAGAATCCTGGGATTTGCAATTTTGTGAAGCATTTAAAATTCTGTGCCATAGAGCTCTATTGCACCAGAGAACTACAAATCCCAGGATGCTATTGCAAGTAGTCATGCACCCTTTCCACATGTGGGGGGGGGAACAGGTGAAAACACGCTAAAACAGAGCTTACTCGCAGCCGGGTAAGTCCGTCGCCATGCAGAGCAGCGCGAGCTCTCTGCTCCACAGTCCTCCGGTGTCCCAGATGGCAGCTTCCGTTTGGTGGAGGCTCTCCACCAACCGGAGAAGCTCGCCAGCCGGAAGCCCGACCCCGGCAGATCTGCAGGCACGCACTTGTGTGCGCCTGCAAATCCACTTTGGAGCCCGGCGACGGAGCGGCACGGGGCTGCGCGCTCCGTGCTTTTTAAAAACGTCGAAAAAGAGGTTTTTAAAAAACACGCAGCCTGGCTAGTTCCAGCCGCTCCTGAGTGGATCCTGGTGTGGAACTACAAAAAGTAGTCCACGCCAGTCCACTCTACGGTGTAGAAGACCTCAGTGACAGGTCACTCTGGACCGTTTCAGAAGCCCGGTATGGAAATGGCCATAGTCATTGAACTGGTGCCTGAGTTCTGTAAAATTTCGAGTTCTCTTTCACAGTGTGAGAGAGAACTCGAAATTTTACAGAACTCAGGCACCAGTTTAATGACTATGACTACATGCAATAGAATAGAACAGAATAGAACAGTCACAATAGAACAGTGTGAAAGAGATCCTCAGTTGATTTTGTTTTCAGAAGTCACTTTTGAGTTTGCACTCAAAGAACACAAACCATACTGTCTGCCATATACAGATTTTTAAAATGTACCCCCCAACAATCACATCTCTTAAATGCAGAAAAATTGCTGTATTCAGTGGGAGCCTGCATCAAAGAGGTTTGCAGCTGAAAAAAATGCTTATTAAAATGCGCAGAATTAGAACATGTACAACATTTACAAATGGAAGTGGCCCCTTCACATTATAGACTTGTTATTAATACATCAGAGAGAGAGAAGGAGAGGGAGAGGGGGAGGGGGGAGAGAGAGAGAGAGAGAGAGAAAGAGAGAGAGAGAGAGAGAGAAAGTTGTTTTGTTTTGATTTGGGTTTTTTACAATGGCCCTTCTCTAGAAATGAAGGGCCTTTCCACATTAGACTGTTATAGTGCTATTATTCCACTTTCAACATCCTGTGGAATTCTGGGATTTGTAGTTTACTGAGGCCGAAGAGCTCTCTGAGAATTCTAAATGCCGTTCCCCAAACCGCAAACCCCAGGATTCCATAGGGCATTAAAAGTGGAATAATAGCAATATACTAGTCTAATGCAGGAAGGCCTAAAGTCTTGAAGGGGCTTTGTTCTAGATATGGACCTGGGAATTTATATGAGCTAAATTCTGAATTCTTAGACTTCCCTTTCATTTGATATTGGGGAGGCTTCAGCAGAAGCAAGCACATTCACTAACAAGAACATATTTCATTTCCCTTTCTGCAGTTAAAGAAGTTTATGGAATTCCTGCACTCAGTGTCTTCATTCTCTGTACTCTTGACAGGGGTGGGTCTTTCCCTATAACACCACTGGCAGCAGCATGAGCATTGATGGAAAAGAGTAGATCCTTGTAGTGCCTAACAAAAGAGATGAAAGGAGCTTCTTGTAAATTTATCTTGCACTTCATGCATCTCTCGAAAGACTACATATAAATAGAACAGGAACTTTTATGCCTGATGCCACTTGAGCATATTACAAGCAGCAACAGGTGGAAGGCATGCTTTAACAATTGAACCAGTTATAACAACCACGCTTCATAGGTCTGTTATATCTCTAATGCAAATGCCATATGCATTTCAAACACAAGGGGATCAAGGGCTGCAACAGAGGCTAGACACAATACCAGACTATTTCTTTTTCCCAATGTCTTCATTTAAAAGTAATAAAAGGGAGGTCAGCCTAAATATTTCCAGAAATAGATTTATATAGAAATGGATGACAACTGAATATATTCCTAAAGAATCTCATGAAGATTTAAATATAGGTTTTGTTGGGTTGCATTCACCATTCCGGTACAGGTTATCAGTCTTCTATTCAGTCCCCAAATGTATTTTTGTTTTAACCAGGGAAAAGACAGACTTCAGGCTTGTGGCATCTATTTTTTCTTTTATTAGAATCTTGAAATCTACTGAATGGAACCAGATGCAAGATGGTAGACCCAATAACCAGCTGAAATCACATGAGCCATGTATAAGAATAAATAGCATACATCAATACCAACCTAATATTGACTGCTCTTGTTGGAGATCCATGCTGGTCTTCAGGAGATCACCTAGAGATCTGCCAGGGGATCTCAGTCTACCTTGTGCCCATACATGTGTTTTCTAATGTGAAAGATTAAAAGGTCATCTAAGAATATATAGAACTGCTTTTTTTAAATGACAATATTAGCTGCAAGTTTAATTTATCCATATTTTAAGACATTCCTTTTCTTGCACCAGGTAATTCATTCATTTTTACCACCAGTGAAACTGCATTGTATCACAGTTTTGCTAAAGCAATTGCATGATAATGAATACACAAGCAGTTACTTGTGCAATGAAAATTGTATTGGATAGCCCCTTTGTGTTACAATGAAGGGTCTCAGTCCAAAATCTGCTTGATGTAGCATAAATACTGCAGCTGGACCTATGGTACACTGAGTCATGTTCCTCCCACTCACTGTAAATTCTCTGCAGCTGTCCTGCATGGCCACACCATCTTTCATGGCAGGTGGGCAGGATTGGAGAAGTGTCTGTTAACATCCCCACTGCTAGCCGCAAAATGATGACCTCAGTAGTGAGATCCACCAGTGTCCTTCAGGTGTCTCGGTGCTGCTGTAACTGTTGTGTGGTCTCAGTAGATGCTTCTCTGACCCTGCCTGTTCACTGCTGAGCATGAAATGGCCATGCAGGGCCGTTGCAGGGGCTTTACAAAATGTTGGGGGGGCACTGTGGAAAGAGGACAAGAATACAAATCTTCACAGGCCTCCCCCCAAAAAGGGCATCCACATACCTATGTCCCTAACACAATTCTGGCCAAAAAGTACAACCATTAACACAGTGGGTCTTGTGTTAGCAGAGCAACACCTCTGGAATCAAACATCTAGGTCCAGATATAGATGCTTAAACTTATTCATGTGTGCTAGCATGGTGTAGTGGGCTGAGTTTGAGAGTTTGGGAGATTATGGTTAAAATCCCCACTCAGTCATAGAAACCCACTGGGAAGCCCTTGGGCAAGTCATACTATCTCGGAACAAGAGGAAGGGAATGGACAAACTCTGCTGAATAAACCTTGATAGAAAACCCTTGTTGTTGTGTACCTTTGGCCATTCCCACACTACTCTTCTACGCTTTCAACATCCTATGGAATCCTGGGCCTTATGATTTAGGGAGGGGCATTTAGAATTCTCAACCAGAGAGCTCTTGGGTCTCAGTAAACTACAAACCCCAGAATTCCACAGGATGCTGAAAGTGGAATAATAGCGCTATAACAGTCTAGTGTGAAAATGGCCTCCAAATCATGTCCGATTAATGGCAACCCAAAGGTGAACCTATCACGGGGTTTTCTGAGGCTGAGAGTGTGTGACACACCCAAGGTCACCCAGTGTGTTTCCATGGCTGAGCAGGGAATTGAACCCTGGTCTCTGGGGTCATAGTCCAGCATTCAAACCACTACACCATGGTGTCTCCTTAGGTCAACATGAATCAGAGTTGACTAGAAGGCATGCAGCAACTACCTGGAATGCATTGTTCTCAGTTTGTGTAGTAATAATATTTGGGTAGGGAACTTTCTGATTTTTTAAAAACAATTTTTTAAAACAATTTAAAACAATTTTTTAAAACAATCATTGGTTTTGCATTAGTGATAGTTCAACTAGTGATTGGCTCAACTGTTTAATAAATCTGCTAATTGATTGATGGTTATGATATATCTAATATATAAAAGTCAAAGTTTGTCTGTTTGTCTGTGTCAGGCGAAGACCTCATATGATTGGCTGCCTAAGAAGATTCTATGGAATCCTGGGGTTTGCAGTTTAGAGAGGGGCCTTTAGAATTCTTAGCCAGAGAGCTCTTGGGCCTCAGCCAACTGTATCTGTCTTGAATAGGGTGGTTGCTATGGCGATGAGGCCTAGCAGCAAGGAGGACAATAGTGTGTTCCCTCAGGAATTCAACCTCTGTATGTTAATAACTCTGAACACAGATTAGATTGGGGAATATGGGGAAAAGTTGCAGGTACTGGACAAGACAATTTGGAGAATTAGAGACACAGGATCTGAATTCTTTCTAACAAGTATTACCTATGAGAAAACAAAATCCCAGGCAATGCTGGGTATATATGCTAGTTTCTTATATAAATAAAATGAAAACTAAACTAAAATTTAGGCTTTTGGGGGAATTGCACTAACCTTTTTCATTCATTTTAAACATTTTCCACATTGGTTATCTTTTTTTTATGTTCTTCAACCCCACTAATGAATTCTTTTGTTATTTTAATAATGTGGGGATGCCATCATGCTTTACACGGCTCTTAAGAACAATACAATTGGATGTTTCTCAATGGCCAAATGCTAACCCCACATACACACGTAGACACAGACATAGATTTATGGTGCAGTGGTTGGAGCATTGGTCTACAACCTTGCTCAGCCATGGAAACCCACTGGGTGACCTTGGGTGTGTCAGATTCTCTCAGTCCCCAGAAAACCCCATAATGGATTCACCTTAGGGTTTGCATAAGTTGGAAACAACTTGGAGGCATACAACAACAACAAAACAATAACAAGGCTAATCCTTAGAAGAACTTGGAGTAGGGTGAGATAGTGAGATAGAAATAGGATGAGATAGCACTGTCATGTGGGACAAATGTGCCTGTTCTCCTTCCTTTCCAAACCCCAGCTTTCAATTGTATCAGTCCCTTCCCAGTATGTCTCTTGCCTCATCGGTGGAGCTGGGGAAAGGGGCTGTGGAGGAATGCCTAGTTCCATTTTTGTTATTGGGTGCACAGCACTGAAGCTGACATTATTGCTATGGGTCTGGTGACAAGAACAGAGCTAGACAGTCCTCCTCACATCTTTCCTCCCTGTTCTTCACTAGCTAGGCAATAGCTAAGGGTTGGAAAGTGAGGGAGAAGAGGTACCTTTGTCCGGTTTGACAGACTTTAACAGTACCTCACCATGCTCCAAGATCTGTTGAGAATTAAAGTTACAGGAGCCCTGTCCCATATCCAATCTGGCAACAATACTTTTTGGTGGTTAAAAATAACATTAATGTATATAATGGAAATTAGTGAAAATAACTGTATAGCATGCCCTTGCACCTATCATTCTTTCAATCTAAGCTACAAATCTATTCTGAAGATAAAAGAGGGGACACCTTGTATGCCAACCTCACCTTCCTGACAGACATGATAAAAAAGTAATAAATTCTTGTAAGGCCAGTTATTCGCATTGGACTGTTATTCCCTAAATGTGTAGTGAATGTAAGGGACACTTAACAAAAAGCACCTCGGTGATTCAAGCTCTTTTTCCATCTGAGTTTAGAGGAATACTAATGCTTCAGGCTCCTATTGCAACTGCCACTCCTCATTGCTGCCAGCCACTGTCTCACTCTAAGGCCATTTCTGCCCTACACTGTTATAGTGCTATTATTCTACTTTCAACATCCTGTGGAATTCTGGGCTTTCTGTTTTACTGAGGCCAGAGAGCTCTCTGGCTGGGAATTCTAAAGGCCCCTCCCTAAACTGCAAATCCAGGATTCCATAGGAGGTTGAAACTGGAATAATAGCACTATTACAGCATAGGGCGGAAATGGCCTAAGGCTGAGAGTCTCCAGCAGAGGGTGTTTTATCATTCCTCATACTCTGCCTCCTCATGCTCCACTTTGAATGCTGCTTTTTGTAATAGAAGAGATGTCCTTGTATCTGCATTGGGAGAGCAAGTTTGGCTTTCAATGGAACAATCTGAAGCCTGTCACAAGAAGGCATTCAACTCAGGAAATCTTAAAAGGATTTTTTTTTTAATGAAATGGAGAATGTCAGGATATTTTGAGGCCTCCAATCTTGCTGCCGTCTGTGATCTTTCTCCCTGGGAGAGAACAGGAAATGTCCCTTTCAGTGAAAAAAAAAACTGAACTTATACAACCTGGGAAAGGCAGTTGATTTCCCACTACCTGGTTGTCAATGAAGCAATAGCTTCAAGTTCTTGGAACAGCAATCAAGAGGTGAAATGGAGAATATTCACCAGTCCTTTTGATGCTGCAGTAGGACATAAAAGGCAAAAAATTAATAATGTGGCTGGCTTTTTGGCACCAGCTTGTATATGGTATGCAAGCTAAGAGTACTTTGCATTTTACAAAGATATGTGGAAGTGGACTAAAATTACAGCAATGCCTGATTCTGGGAACCATAAGACAAGGCAAAAGAATCTGAAGAACTTGAGGGCTGTGGAGGAAAGGGGGAATGAAAGGTCTGAGCCAATATGCCCATACAATCCAAAGCTTGGTAGTATAATGTCACTCTGCAGAATAAGTATTCCACAGTTTCTTTATCACTGTCCTCATTATAAACCTGGCTGTGGCAATATTCATTGTCAAGAACTAGGAGATAGGTTCATTCACTGTTGAGAAGATTAGCTCTATAAATAATAACAAAAAAAATCTAAATTATAGTGTCACATTGTTTTGACCCAAAAGAATGTAGATCCTTTTCCTGTTCCATGATTCTGAAGCAACTCTGCATTTAAGAAAACCATGAAGAGTAATAATGCAAAAATAGTTTATAGTTAGGCTGACCCAACTGGGTCCATTTCTGTTAGGTTTTGTGGGCCAAGATTCTGTCTGGCTATAGAAAAGAGGCATAATTCCCCTCTCAGAAACAATGTTTAATAATTGACTATGTTCTGATTGCGACCACCCAAAAGGAAACAGCCTTTTGCAATGTGTTTTCAATTGCTGAGAGCTGCATGAAAAGTGGAACAAGATTTGGTTGTCTTTAAAGAAGGGAGAAAAAGAAAAAAGAAAAAAGAAAAAGGTCATGGAAGATGTTTGCATATCTCAAAATTAGTGGATCATTTTTTCCCCAAATATTTGCAAGAAATTGGGGATAATGTATTGAGGGTGAAACTCTTTTGTTCAAGCCACACTGAAACACTGCTGGATTACACAAGAATACCTACTTTATAATAACATCTACTGTTACATTTGAGCTATCTGATTCTGTAGCAGCAAAAAGGTACTTTGGTAGAACTTTAACGTCTAGCTGGTTCACTGAGGCATGAGTTATAATGAGGGGACTGTCTACTCCATCCATTAAAGCACAATAAAAATCAGAATAGGTACACCAGCCTTCTCCTAGTTTGGTATCTTAGATACTTTAGACTATGATGCCTATCAACCCAGAGTTGATGACTACAACCAGTATTCTGTATCAGCTACTTAGACCTTTTTTATGTGACATTATCAACTCACCTCAGCCATGCCTTCCTCCTGGTCTAGGAGCTATCTTACTTCATAACCTCTTATTTGTTGTTAGCCAGCTGCTATCCTGTCCCCAAACATACCTAATCAGTTCTTTTTCATTGAAAGGAAGAAATCGTCATTGACCTCCCTTTCACGCGACAATTGTGTCAGCTGTGTGAGTGCGGTTCCTCTATGATGGCTTCCTCTCATTGGTGCTCCAGCAGTGGGCAGGCCATGGGTGTTCCCAGCCTGTCCCTTCTGCAGCAACTCCCAGGGCAATCTCTGCCCAGCAGCCAGCTGGTCGCTTCTGTTGTGTCAGCACTGAACACAGAAGGAGAAGGGGACAAAGCAGCATACAGTGTGGTAATTTCTATAGCCACCACTGCCACGTGATCATTTTGCATGTCCCTTTTGAATTTTATTTTTTTTTTAATCCTTTTATTACCACTAGCACGATCACACAGTATAGCTGGCTGACATGATCCAGTTAGCCCAGTCCACTGTGTTAACATTAGCATGGCTTCCAAGAAAAATAAAAATAAAAAGACCAATCAGGATCTGTGGAGTGGGGACAGGGCGGGAAGAGGTGGGGACAGGGAGTGGCCAGGGACCCTATGCTGTGAAAGACACACTGGTTTCAGTGCCAGTGCTCATCCACTGACTCTGGAGGCCTGCAGAAAATAGGGTTTTAGTACTGATTCCAACCTGGAAATGGGAATGCTGCAATGAACATGGAACTATTTGATTTTGAGGTATGTTGCGGAAAGGGCCTTAGTTAAGTAGGTTGGTGAGAGAAAGCTATGATTGTAATAATAGTATCACAGTTGTGTTTAGGTCACGACCATGAATATGGAACAGTTACCTAGAATTACTCATCCGTTACTATTCCATAATCATGATTGCTGTTTAGTCACAATTCTGATACTATTGTCACAACTGTAATTTCCCTCCAGCTACTTTACAGTTCATCAGTTGCAAGGGGAGAAGCCGATCTATTCCGTGGGCAATCAAAGTATGGGTGAAAGATATTTCAGTCAGGTATGGGGGTGTCAGGCCAAGAGAGTTTAGGTTAGTTGAGTATACTTAACTAGAAGTAGCTGACACAGAATAGTGGCCTGTATCATTAGGCAAGTGATGAATGTGTATATCCAGGGATATTCAATGCTTTAATACTTTTTAAACTGTTGTACCACATATTTTTTTAGCTGTCTAATTTAATCTTCCGTTGTAAACCACTTTGGGTCCCATTTTGAGAGAAAGGAGGAATAACAATCAAATAAATAAATAAATAAAATAGATGATAAATAATAAAATATTGTTCTCAGAAAAAAATAATCCTAGTTATAGCGAAACTCAGTTCCCTTAAAGTTCCTTAAATCATGTGGCAGGAACCTCAAAAATCATAAGTAGGAGCATCAAAAATACTCCTGAATGTTGCTTCAAGAAAAACACAGTGAGTTACAATGAGTTGTACATTGCTAAAAGATAAGAAGTGCATCACCAAGAAACAGGGAAAAAAGAAACTAAGGCCCTTTCCTCACCTTACCTTTTTCCAGCGCTGGGGTGCGGGGATCGTGCGAACAGCCTCCGGCAAGAGCCTGTCATGTCCCTGCTGCTTCAGCTCCGCACGAGCTGCCTGCTCGCGTGAGAGCCCTGCCTCTTCCTTCGGCAGCACAGCCTGGGAGTTTCCCAGGCTGAGCTGGGGCAAGAAGCGTGACCGGCGTGGCTCCAGAGGCTCCGCACACCAGGTAAGTGCGCTCAGGGCCCAGGAGCAATGCGCGATACAGCACCATTTTCAGCTTCCAGCCGAAAATGAAAAGGTGTGCGATTGGCGCATGCCGGCCCTGAAACGTCACACGACTGTGAGTGTATCATGCAGGTTGCTTCTCATAATCACGCAACACTCCAGGCACCCTTTCGCATGGCAAATGCCATGCAGAAAAGGCCTTAGATTTGAATAGTGTCTGCACATATTATTTATATGTAAGGATGTAATGAAATATAAATACAATCCATTATAGCATGGGGGGAAGATTTTGACTGGGTGAATCATATATCTATTCAGACTGTTAATTATTTGTAGTCAGTTCCTCTTCCTTCTTTTGACCCCATCTCTTCCTGCTTATGCTAAACATAACTTTGAGTAGACATCCCTTAAAACAGAAGGTGTCTTCAGTTAGGAACCTGTTCTCAGTACCCTGAAGAGTATTCTTTGTAAAGCAGGCTATTACCCTGCTTGCTAGGGTTTCCTTGGGGGGTTCCCAACGCCTGTTAAAATTATCACTTGTTGGGAAAATTAGCCATGAACACTGCTTTAGCAATGCAAAGAGGGCAGGGTAATTAAGGATCTTTTACCTAATGTTTATGGGGTCAGGCTCAGTCAGAAATCACACAAAAAGGTCCAATGAATGACTTTATTGAATAGTAACAGTTCGCACTAACGCAAACATGCTCACATGCATCCAAGGGCTAATAGAAATAAAGAGTGGAAACAAGATAAAGGGATTGTTGAGAGATTCCCAGCTTGAGTGATACTGCACCTCTTCCTGAAGTCCTTGGTCCAGGAAGCAGTGATAGAAGAGCAGCTCAGAGAAGAGACGCTGAGGAGATCAAGCAGCTGTTGGGAGGGGACCAGTCAGTTGGTATGACTGGGAGGCATCATACTTATTCTCCTTGCGTCACCTTTCTCTCCTTTCTCTTTTGCCTAACTAGCCCCAAAACAGGGACTATTTGTAGGAAAAATTTACTTTGAAGGTAAATCCTTTCCCGGGCAAAACAAACAGGGACAGAAAAGAAAAACAACTCCACACCTGGCATTTCTCTGATATCGGAAGATAACAAGGTGTCATCCCAGTAACAGGATCTTCCTCTGCTTTGAGGCTGTGGTGTGAGTTTCTGGAGATGGATTTAATAAGGTTTTATTGCTTCCAGTGCCCAACTTTCCGGGAACACTTTTACTTCCTTCAAGTGGACTCCTTAAAGGTTAAGGACCTTTTGTCCACCATGGGTTATCACAACATGAGGTCTCCTGTGGCTACGTGACTGGGGATTTTACTGGCCTGACCTGGTTTGTTCGATCGTACGACCATTATTGACTACACGCACATTTGGGTGACCTCTCTGGTGGGTTAGAATAATTTTATAACAAAGTTGTAGACCCCAGGACAGAGTTTACCAAGGGGGCAACAAGGCCATATTGCCAGCCTAAGCAACTCTAGAAACAGCAATTGTAGCTCTAGCATTGGGAAAGTGTTGAGGGGAACTGCAGCCAGGGCCTATACAAGCACTTTACTTTTTGCACCACCTTTGTTACTCCAAAATGTGAGTGACTCAAGGGTCCACCTGTGACGCCAGTACCTCCATGAAAAAGTGGGGAATTATTAGCTCAAATTACGAGGACGGGTGGGGGGTAGCCTAACAAGATCTTTTACCAGTAATTCTGCAGGGAAGAACCAGCCAGAGATCCAAAAGTAAGCTTAACATGTTTTGGGGGGGGATTAATTACACACATGAGATCCAAGCAATCATGCAATCACACAAGGCTAACTGAAGGAAAAGGGAGGAAAGTTTTGGATAGCAAGAGATCAGGGCATAGTGGGTGATATTTACCAATCTAGAAGAGCAGTCAAGAAGCAGCAATGTGACTTGCACTATCATCTAAGGGCAGTACACAATCAGTAATCAGAGCAGCAGAGTAGCAAGCAGCTACTCTGTGAGTTGACTGGCTAAAAATAGGGGCTTGTATATTTAATTTCTGCCTAGAAAGCAAGGGTGTGAATGGCTTTCCAGTCAAGTAGACAATGGAGTTCACAGAGTGGACAATGGAATCTGGAATGGGCTAATTGTCTTGGTGTTAGGTGACAAAGGGCTAATGGTCACCCTGATAACTTGGTGCTTGCCAGACAGGTTTTAGGAGAAAGGTTTGCTTGGCCAGAGAAAGGGGAATTAAGACAATCAGCAATCTGGTGGGAATCTCCCAGGGGCTATTATCCAAAAGGTCAAGTTATTAAGGCTAACTGCAAGCCTATTATATCTGGAGTTTCTGGTAATTTCCTGACTATGACCTGGCTATGCCTAGAGGGGTTTTCTGACCTAATTCACAGCATATATATTCAGCCAATCTTTTCTTCTTGTCCAGCTCGGCCATACAGCCATAGCAGGGTATATTTGGTATTTGTGCCAATTAATATATTTTGCCAATTAAACCATATCAAAGTGTGCAGGTGTACAGCCTGGTAAACACCTTTCCTCTGCCCCATCAATCAGATTATGGTCTGTGCATTAAGGATCTGCTTTAGATTTCAGTTCTAGTTGAGTAAAGTTAGCTGATGCTTTGGGACTCCTTATGAAGCCCTCACATTCCAGTTAACTCCTCAACCCAAGCAGCCCACCCAACTGCACAATGCTACACATGGCTGTGCCTTGCCTTCCTAGTGTGCCTTCTCTGGTATCTAGCCTGGGTTCAGTCACATCAGCTGCCTCTGGTCTGTGTCAGTCTTGTATTCTTATGATAGAACCAGATCCCTCACTGAGGCCTGTCAAGAGGCATACCGTCCCACTGTCCTCATTTGGCAGGGGTAGTCCTGATTAATCTTCTGTCATCCCATTTTTTTAGCTACCTTAAAATTTTCCAGTTTTTCTCTCTTCCTCACATTTTTTCCCTCTTTCTCCCGAGCTTACTTCAGTTGTAACAAACTGAGGTCAAAGTGTAAAAGCAGTTCACACTCAGTTAACTTGGCAGAGTGGAAGGGAGGGAAGGAGGTAGCAGAATCTTGTCCTTCTGGGTATACTCAGGCTAAAGCAAACACCCGTTGCCCCTCCTAGCTTATATGTTCCTTTTCGTCAATAACTTTAGACTTTCCACACCCCTGGCTGGAAGAACACCTGCGGTGAGGTGCTACATATTAAGAAGCAAGACATAACTATCAGTCTCCAGACAGATTTGAACTGCAACATACTGTCTAGAAAATCTGGGACCATTTAGAGTGTTGATTGAACTTGTTGACTGGCTCTATCAAAAACCAGACCCTTATTTTGATGTCCATACACACTAGCATGTTACTTAGGACTGACTGGAAACCTGTTCAGTAGCTACGATACTGTAGGATGGATTTAGGATATTGTAACTGCTTGTTTATAGTCATGTTTATGGTCACAAATGGCTGAATGTAAACCCCTGAAACCCAACTTCACAGCCCGGTATACCCTGAATGATGCATTTCTGAGGCAGTAGAGATCAGAGCAATGGAAAATTATGGACCTTGTCACTGCTGTTATAGTACTATATTCCACTTTAACTGCTGTGGCAACATTCTATGGAATTCTGGGGTTTGTAGTTTAGGAGTTCATGAGCTCTCTGAGTGAGAATTCTAAATGTCCCTGTCTAAACTGCAAATCCCAGGTTTCTATACAATGTTGCCATGGCAGTTAAAGTGGAATATAATAGTGTGACTGTGGCCATTTCTGCACTACACTGTTAAAGTCCTATTACCCCACTTTCAACATCCTATGGAATCCTGGGGTTTGCAGTTTAGGAAGGGGCATTTAGTATTCTCAACCAGAGATCACTTGGGCCTCAGTAAGCTATAAACCCTAGAATTCCACAGGATGTTGAAAGTGGAATATTAGTGCTATAACAATGTAGTGTGAAAATGGCCTGTGTAGTGCGATAGTCTGCTATGACTGTATTGCAGTCTCAGTTACAGGGTGCCTTGGGACAAGCAGATGTGGCAGTACCCCAAAGGATCTTCCCTGCTGTTTTGCTCAAGGCACAACATCACTGGAAATGCACTGTGGATATCATTTCCTGCTGCTCCAATCTCCAGTGCTTTGGAAATACTTCAGGCACATCATTGCCAAGCTGGGAAGGTAGGATTGGAAAAGAAGAACCATCAATCTTAACTGTGCCATTGTAGTGATAATGGCTCTGCTTGTGAGATACATTGCTATCTCTCAGATTCTCCAATAAGCTAAGTCTCCCTATCTGAGCCAATGCACATGCACAGCCAAAAAGAAAAACACAGGGATTGACTGGTCCTTTTATCCATTGGTACTGTGCACAATCCCATCATACGTCTGAGTATGGAACTTTTTGCCTAACAACCAATGACAGATGTCTTCTCCTAATGTACAAAGAGTAGTGCAATAATTTTAAAAGGCGCAAGAGAGATGGGAAGCTCAGAGTCCTTTTCAGTTTATTTATAACATATTAAAGGCTAAACATATTGCTTTCACAGTTGAAACCTGTTCCAAAACATTCTTGAGACATCCTAGCCTACAGTAGTTCCTTTGGAATTATGTTCAGCAGTTGTCTACTAAAGCAGCCTTCTATTATTAACTAACATGTAATTAGTTCATTAAAAATATCTCAGCTGAGTGCTCTGTAATATAATATCACCTACTAGCTCAAAGAAGGCGATTTTAGGCCCTGTGTAAATGGCAGTGAAAATACAGGGCGAAGAAGTTGAAACAAGCTGTCTGCCAGCTGGCAGGACCTACAATGTTTCAGATTACTTTATGTTCGTGGGCTCTATGTGGTGTGGGGTTTTTTTCCCCTGTTTTTCTTCTTCTTTCAATTAATTAGATTGTGCTACTTGAGACTCTTGGAATGTCCTGGCTATGTGCCAGACTGATCTTCACAACACATCTTAAGAGTAATTAAAGTGTTTTAAATTTCATTAGTGTGGGATTTGAAAAATTAGTAACTGAAGACGCTAACAAGCCAATGGCACAGAATGAAGCTGTGCCAGGTTTTAAAGAAATTTTTATTTAAATCATTTATACCACACCTTGCCATCCATTACCAGGA
The DNA here is from genome assembly GCA_030412105.1 of Cyclura pinguis. Lineage (NCBI taxonomy): Eukaryota > Metazoa > Chordata > Lepidosauria > Squamata > Iguanidae > Cyclura > Cyclura pinguis. Next base: position 42,600,679 of record CM059599.1, read on the forward strand.
ACCACAATGGGAATTAAAAGATATAAAAGCATAATAATAACAGTAGTAAAACTTGAGAGCAACAACAGTAAAATGGTAGAGCAGAGCAGAGGCACAGTGCAATCTACAGTGCAATCCTAGCATCCTCAAAGAGTTGTCCAAGAGGGTTAGGAATGGATAGAGTGGAGGTTCCCTTTTACCAATGAAAAGGACCTCCAATGGTGGAGGGAACATGTTCTCCAGGTGAGCAGAACACATCCTCTGAAAGCTCCACAACCATCAGTCCGAAGAAGGATACTGACCAGCTTGGACATCTTCAAAGAAGGGTGATCCAGATGATCAAAGGTCTGGAAACCAAGCCTTAGGATGAGCAACTTGGGGAGCTGGGTATGTTTAGCCTGAAGGAGAGAAGGTGAAAAGAGGACAGGATAGTCATGTTTAAATATCTGAAGAGATGTCATGGAAGTCTCTGTTGATCTAGATTCTAGAACACAAACCAATGTATTGAAGTTACAAGAAAAGAGATTCCACCCAAACATTAGGAAGAATTTATTTACTGAAAAAACTGTTCAGCAGTGGAATAGGCTGCCTCAGGGGATGGTGGACTCTCCTTCTTTGGAGGTCTTTAACCAGAGAGTAGATGGGCATCTCTCAGGAGTGCTTTAGTTGAATATTCCTGCATAACAGAGGGTTGTGCTAGATGGACCTTTTGGCCCCTTTCACTTCTTAAGATTCTATGATCACATGAGCTATACACTGTTGATGCTGTGTCAGCTGGCTACTCATGGCAGTGATCCTCCAGCCAGTGGCATTTGATGGCTCCAAATTCAGTGGGGGAGTGAATACACTGCATGTTTTACAGTGTGGAAGTCTATCCCCCCCTCACCAAGGAGTTCAGCACTTTGGATAGCTCGTTTAAAATTTAGACCTAAACTCCAGGCCCTTTCCACTCGACACACCCAACTTGCCATATACAAGATAAGGATGGGATAGAGATTACGCTTATGCATGATGGGATTCTAGTCCTATCCTTCTCCCATTTCCAGGTGGTAGAATCATGCTGCAAATCATTGATGTGTTTTCCCCTTCAATGACTGGCAATCGCACTGCCCTCCCACTGCACATCTGCACTTACCTTGCTTGCGGAGGTCCTGGAAGCACAATAGCTGTGCTTCCTGACCCAGTGCAGCCTGGGACAGTACCTGGCTGCACTGCAACAGGAAGAGGCATGGCAATCACACTTCCTGGATCCTGGAGGAAGCTGATGCAGAGGTGAGCTCTCAAATGCATTCCCCTCCCATGAGACCCACTGCTGCCTTTGTCAATAGATGCTGCCTGGACAAAGCTAAGGTGCGGGAAAGGCTCCACAGTGGATTCACTGCCTTGCTGACAATGGGAGCTGCCAGGAGCAGATGCTCCAAATAAGGGCAAGGCAGAGGTGGCCTTGTACACCACTGGAACCAAAGTCCCTCCATCTGCTGAAATGCTTCCCTTGATGGCAACCTAAAGCTGGAGCAGAGTCTGGAGGAAAGAGTAAGAGTTACTTTTTTGGACTACAGCTCCCCAAATCCCATGCACTGGTTGGGCTGGCATGGAGATTCTCTGAGTTATAGTTCCAAAAAAAGTAACTACACAAGACTTATAACGACAACAAAGGTATATGGGACAGATTGTTCCTCTCATTGGGGGGATAGGGAAGTGGGGCATGACTGATCACTCTAATTCTTCTTTCCTTCCCCAGAAAAATACTTAGACTTATATAGACTTAGATTCAGAAATATATTTGAAATGGTACATCCAAATTAGTTGTGAGGTTAAGTACATATACCATGTGGATGTGAGTGTAAGAAATGCTAATATAGGTTAGCATCCTGTTAGTTAGTCTCAACTATAAGAGACATTTTCAATCAATTTTTGAATAGCCAGTCAACACAGAGATATATCTCAGTGAGTAAATGGGTCTACTCTAGCTGGGAGTAATAATAGGATTTAGGTCATTATTAGCTATAAAGAACAAATAAAAGCAAATATGAAGGGAGAATTTAGACTTTTCATTCTTGGCAATCCCAAAGGTGATATTTGTTTTGGGAAGAAATCTCCCATTTTAATAAGTTTCCGTAATTAGCAGAGCAACTGGATAGACATTTTTAAATTGTCTCTGAACTTGATTAAGGGAAAGCTGCTAATTTATTACCAGTAGTGATAAATATGCTAAAAATGTAATTACTTGATTGGACTGTTAAAAAATAAAATGACTACTGGTGTTTATGATGGCATAGCCTCTGGTTTAAAAATGACTAGGGGGAAAAAACTAGTTTGTAGTAGAAAAAAAATTAATGTACGAAATCCCACCAAATCTGGTATTACTTTATGTGATTACAGATCTCTGTTTATCATTCTTTAAAAATTACTATATTTTCTTCCGGATCACACTGTTTAGCAACACAATACAGAACTGCTATCTCATGATTGTTGCAGTTAGGTTACTTCATGGTGAGCTATGGGAAGCCAGCTTGTTTCCTTCAGATGCTGGTAGATTGCAACTCGCATAAGCCCTTGTAGGCATGCCTAGAGACAGAGAATAACGGAAGTTGCAGTGATAACATCTGGAGTGCCAAAACTGCCTGCTCCTCCTTTCTGTAAAAAAATGGAAATTTTCAGAATTTAATCTCACTGATTATTTAGCTGATTATAAAAATGTATTCTTCTTTTCTTTTTTTTCCCATTTCACAGATCCAACAATGTAATTTATACAAAATTCCAGATCCCGCCCCCCAACCTGCCCCAGCCTGGGCATTCATTAAGTATTTTCCAAATAAAGGACAAATTTCTTAGGTTTCGCAAGATGAAATGAACCTGCTACTTTTCTCATGTGGGTAACATTTAGCAAAACATTCTTTTGTTAGTACATTCCTTTTGAAGGAAAGGTATTGTACAGGAACTTCAGCTGATACACAGCAATAACATTCTTCCTGAATTGTACATAAAAATGTATTTTTCAAAGCAAATATGTTTAGATTCTGTGGTGGGATCTAGGCTTAGTTATGCTTAGACCTATTAAAATCAATTGGAAAAGTTAGTCAGGCTTAACAAGACCCACTTAACTCAATGGATTCACTCAAATCATAATGCACAGTCTGGATCACCCAAGGATCACCCAAAGTCAATTTCCTATGCTAGTACAATTTTGAATATTGAGATGTCAGGCAAAATGTAAACTTAGGGTGGCTATTAGACATGGTACAATTATTCCCTGTGCTGTTCTAGAAGATGCTAAGTATCAGTTACTCTTTGGCTGGTACCCATATTAAGGGATCAGAAGGAAAAGAAAAGCAATCCCTGTGGGAATGGATGGGAAATCACCAATAGGCCCACCCAGTCAGTGGAACTTACCAACCTTTGACTTAACAACAGTTGGATCTACTCTAGTTGGGTCTAGCAATTGGACGTAGGCCAGTGGTGGGAATCATGTGGTCCTCCAGATGTTGCTGAATTGAAACTCGCAGCATTTCTCACATTACTGATACTGGCCAGGGCTTCTGGGAATCACAGTTCAACAACTTGTGGAGAGACTCACAGTTCCCTCCCCTGATTACAATAATAATATTGGCCATATGGCTATTGCAGAATGTAAAATAATTGATTCTCTGTGTCTTAACCAAATCTTTCCCAATGAATAGAAAATACTTAAGGGCAAACTTTGCTGATCAGATATAAAAAAGATTCAACAATTTAGTTTTTTAATTTTTTAGAATTAAATGCTTTTTACTCTTCACTCTCATGCCTTTAAATTCCACTGATGAGTACTATAACCCTGTCAAATTTTCTGAGATATATTCACACAATAAATTTAGTTGTGGGTTTTTTTACAGTGGTTGCTCTTATCAATCTTTCTTCATACTTCAGAAAAGAAATCTCCACCTATTTATGAACAGTACCATTTTCTAGCATTGTATAAAGATGACATCCGTTCTGTCTGTTAGCTTAAGCCATGAAACAAGAGAACAATGGGATGAGTTTTCCAAAACTAATAAAACTATTCAGTACAGAAATTCTGTTTTCCATCCCACATGAATGAAAGGTCATATGCTTTTCAGGGTTGGAATAGGATAGAGGAAAGATCAGGAAAATACTCCCAACAGAGTCTACTGAGAGTCATATATTTTTTAAAGCAGACGACTCTGCTTTTGAAGTCTCAGACATTGTGCAGAAACCCTGTGGATTTACCCTATTAGTCAGGACTAAAGTATCATTGAAAGTAAATAAGCTTACTGTTCCCCTCCTTTGTCCCATTGGGTTCAATGGGATTAAGTCAAAACTTTCACTGGCCTGCTGCCACAATCACCACTATCTAGGTTTGAACAGTTGGAGATGATACTAATAAATTTTCCAGAGCATTTCTTCCTTTATCTTCCTGCCTTTTGCTGTTCACTGAATCCTGAAATTTGCTGCTTATCTCATAAACCATCAACCACAACAAAAACTAGAACCATGCGGTTTATAGTGTTGCACTTGCTAGTTTTTCCACTTCTTTTTGTAAGGTGGATATTCATCTAAGCATGTGCATCTATTTCTCTTTGCAAATGGTGAGTTCTTTAGTTAACCATTCTGATTTCTTTAGACATCTCCCAAGTTTCCTTCTTATCAGCACGGTTTTAAATTGCACCTTCAGTATCTCACTTTTAAGAAACTCTCATCCGTCATGAACCCCCTTCTCTTTCAGTATTCTTGACCACAGAATTTCAGCCAGTAATTCCCTAAGTTTACAGAAATCAGCTTTTTTGAAGTCTAGAATGCATGTCTGGCTACACTTGGCTTCTCTTTCCCACTGAATGACAAATTCCAATACATCATGGTCACTCGCACCTAAGGATCCAACCACTTCCACCCCATCAACAAGGTCATCTCAGTGGTCAGGATCAGATCTAAAATAGTTGATCTTCTTGTTGCCTCTTCCACCTTCTGGACCATGAAATTGTCTTCAAGGCAAGTGAGGAACTTGTTGGACCTTGTGCTCTTGGCAGAGTTTGACTGTCAACATATATCAGGATAGTTGAAATCTCCCATTACCACTGCGTCTCTCTTTTTTGAATGTGTGGTCATCTAGTCCAGGAAGGCATCATCCAAATCCTCAGGCTGGCTTGGAGGTCTGTAGTAGACCCCCACAATAATATACCTATTGTTTTTCATTCCCTTAATTCTTACCCAGATGTTCTAGACCTGACTTCCTGGATTTAAGTCATGGATCTCTTCACAGGTGAAAACATCCTGGACTATAAAGCTACTCCTACTCCTTTCTTGTTTGGTCTATTTCTGCAAAACAGATTATACCCCCCTATTCCTACACTCCAGTCATGAGAGTCATTCCACCAGGTTTCAGTGATGCCTATTATATCATATTTATTTTGTTGTGTTAAGAGTTCCAGTTCATCTTGTTTATTCTTGTGCATTAATGTAGAGACATTTAAGACCCTGTGCTCCTCCTACAAGCCCTTTACTAAAGTTGCTTTTTCTGCCACTGTTGGTCTCTAGTACTACTTGGCCTGCTCTATCTATAACATTTGTGCTTTTTTGCCCAGCACTTGCCGAGTTCCTGCCCTGAATAACACTATCTCGCTTCCTGCCCCAACTCAGTTTAAAGTCCTCCTGATGAGGCTTGCAAGACTCTAAGCAAAAACATTCCTGCCAATGGCTGTGAGGTACACCCCATCCATTGCCAGAAGACCATCTTTGTGAAAATGCAGACCGTAGTCCAAAAACCCAAATTGTTCCCAGTGGCACCATCTGCAGATCCAGTTCTTCACCTCCACTACTCTTCTCTCCTTTTGTAGGCCATCTGGGCCAATTCTAAAGCATATATCAGTAACTGCCAAATGTTGTTCACCCTTCTCTACCAGCCTTCTGTTGTATGACAATGAGGAAGAAAGGAGCCAACTTTTGACAGTTTCCTATACTTGCTTTGGAATTACATTGAGAGTATTTTATCTGTATGGTGTTTATTTGCATAGTGTAACACACAGACACTTTATCTGTTCAATTTTTCAGTTTTTTTTTTTAAAATTATGGCTCCATTGCAAACTGCCTCAGGCAATCATTGAGTAGAGGGAGGATCCAAAACTACATTAAACAAATGAATTAAAATGTTGACTGCTATTACATATCAGCCGCCAAGTCTTGTCAAATACTCACTGTTCAGTTTCAAATACTGTCAGAAACTGACTAGTGTGCTGTAATACTAACAAGTGTTGACTGCTCCATGTCAGATACCCTCAAATATTACTGCAACAGAGATTTACATGGGTCTGCCTTGGAGAAGCATTAGGACATTTCAACCAGTACAAAAAGGCAGCTACTAAAAATTTGATATGCATTGTGTTCTATGATTACTGTGCAGAGGATTTCACTAGCTTCAGCCTATTAACAGGCTCAGTATGAAGTGTTGCTTATTATGGTTAAAGGACCAAATAGTTTGAATTAGTCAGCGCCAGCTCTGCCTTTTGGGTAAAGTGAGACAGCTGATCTGGGGAGTCATAAAAGGGGGGGAAGGCTTAGCCATTACCTTTGTTGGCCTGAATCCTGTTGAAGTCATACACATGTGAAGAAATTTTTCTTACAAACACAGTTGTAACTTTCAGTTCATGGCAGCATAAGCAAAGTTCCACAAATACAACCATTTCATATGGAACTGCACATTTTTGGATGGTGCATAATTATTTGTCAGTGCCTTCAGTTCATTCACTGGTATTGCAGAAACAGCTTCGGTGTATTCCCCATGCATCATGGGACAATAAGAAAGTATACTGGTAAATACATAATGTTGATATGCAGCAGAAGGGTTGAGTAATTACTATGTAAGTATGCAAGTGCAGATTTACACCTGACAAAAATGATATATGGTCTTGACCATTGTATTTTTACTGCCAGGGATGGGGAGACATCCTTATGGGCTATTCCACCTCATGTGCCAAAATAAACTGGCTGGCTTTGGGTACTATGAGCTTTGCCAACAGACAGTCAAAGGTTCTCTGCCAGCCTTATGTATGAAGAGATAGCTATAGGAGAATCATGCTCTATGCCAGCTCAAACTTTATGTATCTCCTCATACATAAATTTGCCTGTGCTTAAAACTTACCTGACAAGCCATATTGTCCACCTCCATTTGAAGAGTCTTAACAAAGACATTGGAGAATAACTTCTCTGGTATGCACCTTAAGCCATACAACTCTCTATGTTAGATGATCCATTTCCCCTCCCATCTTGTACAAGGTGTCTGTCTCATTTATTTGCTTGCTTGCTTGCTTGTTAGCACATTTGAATTTGGAGGATGGTGAAGAAGTCCCGGAGAAATGCAGATGTGCTGGGTTTGGCTACAGTAAACAATACAATAAAGTTTGAGCTAGCAAAGAACATGATTCTCCTATAGCCAATCCTACTATAGCTGTCTGTACCTGTCCTATCTCAGTCCTGGTACAGCTGATAAATCAAACAGAACACACTGAATATCTCCCAGCTTGTTACTTACTTCCAGTCAGTAAGCAGGGAGTCATAAATAAAGTCCAACATAAACAAACTCCAGTAGGCATTCACAGCAAGGGAGTGTCCAAGATCAGTCCAAGCATTTGTCAAGCCATCCAATAAGGTAGCAGGTCAAGTAAGCTCTGACAACTCCTGGAGGGGAAGGACCCAAGCTAAATAGACCCAAAGCCTAGTGCAGATGAGACTTGATTGATTGTTGCCAGCTATAAATCCTGAGAGAGCGACACTGGCTCTCTCTTTGCTACCTGTGCACTGTGAAGCTGGATTGGAGCAAGTGGTCCTCTATATCTGAAGAGGCAGGACTCTCTGTTGGAGCTGGCACTGTCTCCTGTTCTGTTTCTGATAATGTAACCTCTCTCTGTACAACATGCCCTGGCATGCCCTCTGTTTCAGCCTTTGGCATGCCCTCTGTTTCAGACTCTGAGTCAGAGTCCATGCTCTGGAAGCAGGGCATGACAGTACCTGCCTACAGTAGGCAAAGTAAACAGCAGCTGTCCTCAGAATCCTTTACTGAACATATGTGAGCAGGAAAGCAGAGAGAAAAAGGGGAAATCCCTTATTAGTCTGCCTCACCAGTTACCCCTAGTATGTTAAACAAGCATCAATCTGTAAGTCTGGCCACCAAACTGGAAATGATAAAAAAATGGAGTTTGATGAAAGAAAAAATAATCATCTATGGATGCATTGTGGAAGAAGCATCTAAGTACTCTTTAGAAAGATCAAAGGATTCAAAGGGTTTTTGTTTACTTATGCAAGGCTTACCTGACCTGGTTGTTTCATTTCACATCTGCATGTTGTTAGTTCACTGAAGCATGTTGAACTGCTCTTTCTCTTTGTGGTGTAGGAACCCTATTCTTTCCATGTTTCCCTAGCGTGTATGTTCTTCCTCATTAATAACTTATACCATCTTCACCACACTCTGATATTGCTTGGCCACATGTGTTCACATTTCATATGTGAAATGTCAGAAGGTACCTAGCATTGTCTTCAGAAGCATATTATCCTAATGGTTTCGAGGAGGGCTCTTGCTACTGCTGTTGCTGTATTTCAATAGTCCTCATAATCTGAGGCCTTAAACTACAGTTTGCTTAGTTTATGCATAACTTCAGGGTAAAGCTACCATCACTATGGCCCTTTTCGCATGCCATTTTCCATGCTAAAGGGCCCCTCGAGCATCGTGCAAATGTGAGGAGCAGTCCACACAACGCACTCACATTTGCATGACACTTCAGGGCCTGGCAGGTACCGCTCGCACACTTTTTCATTTTTGGTTTTAAGCCGAAAATGGTGCACGGTCACACATTGTTCCCAGGGCCCGCATGCACTTACCTTGCATGCAGAGCCTTGGGAGCCGGGCCAGTCACACTTCCTGTCTCAGTGCAGCCTGGGAAAGTCCCAGGCTGCACTGCGAAAGGAAGAAGTGAGGCTCTCGCGTGAGCAGGAAGGTCTTGCAGAGCTGAAGAAACCTAGACGCGAGGGCCTCTCACAAGAGGCTGCTTGCATGAGCATCGCACCCCAGCACCGAGAAAAAGTAGGATGCAGAAAGGGCCTATGTCTTGTGCGTAGTGAACCCTATTCAGTGTGAGGAACTGCTTTTCTTGTCTCTCCTGCTGACCGTTCCTGCTGACTGATCAAAGCACAGAAGACCGAGATGTGAGATAAAAGAGGCAAGGGTTATTTACAATTTGGAAGTTGCTTGCAGTGAGATATGACATAACACTCATACGAAGTCTTACCTTCTCTGCCACAGGAAAGTGTAATGGGTATGTGCATTTGGGAAAGGGCTTCCTTTTGTGATCAGGGCCTCCAAAGGACTTGGGTGCAAATATACTGGGAAGAGACTCTTAGAGTTTCTATGGAGCCATTATTACACAAAAATTGCCTTGTCAGATGTAAGGATTGTTTGCAGGCAAAACTCATTTGCCCCATGTTGAGCTACAGCCATGCAGCTTGTGCACTACATATGCCTTCCTCTGAAACTGAGAATGTGTGACTTGCTCAAGATTACCCAGTGGGTTTCCAGTGCACAACAGAGATTCAAATCCTGCTCTCCTGGGCTCCTAGTCCAACACTACACCATGCTGGCTCTTGGTATCTTATTTGGTTAAGGGCAAAATTCCAATATGGAAAGCATTTCAGGAGCTACATTCTAGCAGTGGATCTAGCTAAGGACATGGTGCACAGCCAGGGCAAAGCAAATGGGGAGAATATAATTCTTGGCAATGAAGACATTTTCCCCATAGTGTATAGCTCAGTTCTATGCATGTTCTAATCTGCCTTTGTTCAACAAAGCAGAGCTAAGTTCCATTGAAGAATTTCTGTCTACAAAATATAGGTAAGTTATATAAAGAACTTCCTAGCCCGTTACACTGTTACTCCTGATTGCTGATTGAAGATAACAGCAAAGGGAGCTTATCACCCACACGGGAAACCTCAATGATCTAATATGACCCATGGGCCTGAGGTTCCTCATCCCTCCCTTACAGCATCCCATATAAAGGTACAACTTTCTGCCCTAAACAAGTACATACTGCTTGTGAACTAGAACTGTAATATACCGCAATCCTTTATTACAATTCAGTTCCACTCATAATTTCTTGAAAACTCACTAGTGTATGTATGAACTGACTCTGCTGTAATGAGATGAGGTGAGATGAAAGCTCAGACACTTACAAATACACATATGTGGGCCAGAGAAGAGAATGAGTAAGACTGGACAGACCCAAGTTTAACATTATGGAAGTCTCTGAAACTAGATTCACAGGTGGTAGGAACAGATTAATTAAGAAAGGCTGAAGGTGCTGCAGAAGGTACAGCTGAACCTCAAACCCCCTTACTAGGATTTGGGGGGAAACCAGATATTGAAAAATCTTTCTAATGGAATGATGGATTTCAGCAGGGGAGACAGAAAAGTCCTTAAATGAATCTACTTAGTGAAAGCTGCACATCTGTAAGTGTTGCAAGAAATTAATTTCAACCCCTTTTATCTGTCAGTAAAGAGGGAGCTGAAGTGCAAACTTGCCCAAGCTCCCTTTACACTTCTGCAAAATGAAATGAGTTCTCAATGAAAAGTCTGTAGTCTTTTCAAGTGATTTCTGCAGAAAGAAAATGCCTGCAGCTGTTGGGGCGGAGCTCAGTGGAATCTGCCAACATTCTTCTGAGGCAAGAGCAGATGTAGTGGCGGGGGGAAGAACTGACACAGAGGAAGGGCACAAAGTCAAAAATAAATGTTTTTTTTTCCCTGGGCATACTTTCTAAATGTCTTTTGTAATTAAGATGAGGAACAGACAGAAGCACTATGCAGGTGTCTGCCTGCACATGCATAGTGACTTGAGGTGACAGATGTGGATCTACCTGAGGGAATGACAAGGAAAAAGCACAGGGAGAAGCAAAGTGCCTGATGGGGAATTGCTCCTCAAAGCAATGTGGTTCACTTAGGAGCTCTCCTTCATCAGGATCTCCTCCTCATGACTGAGCCAAGGGTGAGATGAAAGGTAAGAGCTAGTAGCATCAGGGCCCAACTTTTCTTGCACTCTCCAGGGCCCATATTGCTATAGTTCCCATACCACTTGGTTTGCTGTGTTTTAGCCAGTTTCTAGGTATATCATTCACGCCTATTCAGATCTTCATCTGGCCTGGATTCCAAGCTAGCTCACTTGTTGCTTGTTTCCTTGCTTGCTTTCCCAACTTGTTCTGTGAGAGATCAGCCTGCCTCTACCTTTCCTGAGACATCTAGTGTGTTTAGTCAATTACTGAAGACTCACAACTACAATTGACATTTGTTATCAACTTCTCTGAATTCCCCTCTCAGTTCTCTTGGTCAGTACTAGAAATCTGCAGGAAAATGTAGCTGTTGGAGAAAAGTCCAAACAAGGAACTCCTTGCAAAGATTGCACAGAACACAAAGGAGCCACGGGAGTGAAGGAGGAGGGAAGCAACAAAGCAGGATAAAGATTGCAATACAATGGCCATTTCCACCCTACACTGTTATAGTGCTATTATTCCACTTTCAACATCCCATAGAATCCTGGGGTTTGCCATTTAGGGAGAGGCAGTTAGAATTCTCAGCCAGAGAGCTCTTTGGCCTCAGTAAACTACAAACTCCAGAATTCCACAGGATGTTGAAAGTAGAATAATAGCACTATAACAGTGTAGTGCAGAAATGGTCAATTGTTAGTACTGTCAGCCTCCACTTTTGTAGGTTTCACTTTTGCAGATTTAATTATTCATGGATTATCTGCTGTCACCTCTGCTGCCTCTCTATGCCATTTTTAATAGGGATGCAAGCCTTGTGAGACTGAGAAACTGCAAACGAAGCTTGTAACTCCCTATTAAAAATGGTGTGGGGCAGCAGCGGAGGTGGCAGTAAGCCCCACCAGCCCCCCACTTCTGCCTTGTGAAAGAACCCCACTGCTTCAAATGCTTCACACTGGGTTGAATATGGTGATCATACTTTTTTGTGTGTTAAATATGGTTTGGGAAGGCCTAGAGTTATTCATGTTTTTTCCACTTTCATGGGGGTCCTGTGCCCCTAACCCTAGCAAATGTGGAGGGATGACTGTAGTAAAGGTACCATGAAGCCTTTAGTTTTTAATGACTTTGTTGCTGTAGCAATATTATGCATTGTTATTATGCGTTTAGGAAAAAAGATCTAGTCCCATTATGTAAGGGGTACTTGGAGTTCTCTCACTACCTCCTGTGGGATGAAAAGAGCCCTTCCCATTTCTTCCACCTTCTCTCCCCACTTTACTCCCCACTTTACTCTTCTTAACTGTCCTCTGCTTAAATTAAAAGTTGTTTAAAGGACTGTAAGCACATCTACAAGGGAGCAAGCATGGCACAGAGGCAAGGTGAAGCAAGCTGGGGAGAATGGAGGGAGGATGGGAGGTAGAGTAGGTGGGTACAAGGTGCAAGTGAAGGGAGGTATGACAGCATAGAAGGTAATGGAAGGGAGGGAATGAAGGATGAAAGGTGCAAGTGGTAGAGTGCAAGAAGGAAGAAAGGGAAGTGGGGTAAAGGTGTGAGGTGAGGCCGGGGAAGGGAAGAGAAATGGAAAGGAGGGTTGGGAAGGTGAGAGGTGCAGCAGCAGAGTCCAAGGAGCAAGTAAGATAGGCACAAAGTGGTGGAAGATGCAAGAGAGGAACTAATGACGTTACAAGGACAAGGAAGATGTGAACTGAAGGAGATACAAGTAGAGGAATGCAAAAAAGCAAAGGAGGGGGGCATGACACCATGCAAGATGTGGCAAGGAAGGGAGAAAGTGTAGTAAGGAAGGGAAGCATTATGAAGACAAAGGATGAGAGATGGTATAGTGGGATAGTGTAAGGCGCAAAAGAAGTTGCCACAAAGTGATGCAAAGTACAAGGTAAACAGGTAGGTTTTATGTATTTGTCCTTATTTTCCTCTATATCTTCCACTGTGAATAAGATGGTAGTTATTCCCAGTAGCTTCTTATGATATTTTCATGGATCTTTTCACTATCAGGGAAGAAAATGACCAAAAAACACCTTCCTTCCTTCCTTCATTATATTTGTATGCCACCTTTTCTTCCAGAATGGGACCTAATCTGATCTGATGAGAATTATGGTAGCATTAGAAGTCCCTGTGCCTGATGAAATTTTCAATGCTGCTGCTGATTACCACTGTTCCACCAACGTACATAGCCACTTTGCATGGTTCTTGTAAGGTATATTTGTTAAGAGGCAGGGATAGCTTTAAGTCACTGGTAAATTCCATACATTAACATAGTTTTACAATAAAACTATATAGTCTGATACTACTTACAAATCAGTTATGGATCCATAACTTCAGATTATGAGCCTGCAACTGCAATACTGAATGCCAATCAATATTCATAATGATGGCTTGCATAATAAACAAATTAGCTACCTGGATTTTAGGGGCCAAAACATGGCAACCCTAAATATATGGGAGCTCTGTAGGTCAAATTTGGCATCAGGGCCAGAGATTTCACATCATAGCCTTACTAGCTCCAAATGCTGTTAAAGAAGTATAACCTTCTTGGTGCAATTCCATAGCACTTCAGATGTCATGGAAGAAGCTGCATATAGAAATACTTCCTGTAAAATTTTCTCCTGAAGTAAAATGTTCAATCACAGAAGCCCCTTTAAGATTTCTATGAAATTACAGTAAAATAGAGCCAAACCTCTTTTTTCTGCCCTCCTCATGGGCTAGGCTGCTCCCCTCATGTGATGTCCATCTATGCATTGAACATGGACATCTTCACAGGAGGTTCAGACTTCCATGCTTACCATGTGTTTTCCAGAGTGGAGTCAATGTGATACCAGGACTGGGGCTAGGAGGTACAGTCTTGCTTCCTTTCATTCACAAAGAGCTTTTTATGTGATTAATGTGTAGATCAGGCTAGAGAAGCAAAGCAACTTTTTGTGTTGTTTGCTGTTGTTGTTTTCTTTTTAACGTGAGGATCTCTGTTCAAAAACACTGTGTTCCATCTGAAGTGTGAAGCTCTGCAACCTAGAAAGAGTGTAGCACTGTGTGGTTCTGCTGATGATGTAGATTCATTTGAGCTGGCTGACCAAATCACCATCAACAGAAGGTGATATTTATCTGCAACTCACTGGCTCATCTTTGTTGAAAGAGTTTTGTGTTGGCACGCAAAATTCCATGGTTGATGAATGAGTCACATACCTTCTCCACCATGAGCCCAGAGACACAAGGAGTCATTATGGGCAGGGATAAAAAAGGGAGGAAGGGGGGAAAAGAAACTTAAAAGGGTGGAGAATGAAAATGTGCAATGGCTTTGAATATGCCCCTGAAAGGTGAAGTTTAGACAAGCATAGAAGCTGAACTTCAAACTGAGGACATGGCACTCTAGGGAGCTAGAGGGACTGGAGAGAATGTGCTAACGCTGCCCACATTTTACCTCTTCCCTTAGATAAAGAGAGGAATGTGGTTTCCAGTGCTGTTGAACAACAACCTACCAGCACAGTTTTGGGGGTGGTGATAGCTTTATGATTTTTCCCCAGCCATTAGAAGCAACACAGGAAGGAGAAGAAAGATGAGATTTCTCTCAGCACTCAAACCTTCCTCCCTAACTGCAAAACAGGGAACTCCTGGCATTTTGGAATCTACAACTCGGCAAAGCACATGCTCCAGAACTCTAGGTCGCGATGTTGAAATAATTTATGTCTGGAGGATGTCATTTCATCACTATGAAGGCCTTCAGAAATAAACTTCAACAGCCTTAATTTTCCTCTTTTGCTGGAACATATCTCATGTCTGGGAGGGAGGGGTAGAAACAAAGGAAGGAAAAGATGAAAGGGGAACAAAAAGGATTGCAATTTGTGGAAAGACCACCCCATTGATGCAGTGTATTACTGGAGGAAAAAGGAGGACAGACAAGCCAGAAAAAAATATGTCAGAATGAAAGTGGAAAGAGACCCTGTTAATAGGCCTAGGCATGGATAGATCAATCTATTCTACTTTCACCCATGTTCATTCATAAGTTTTTCCATCATGTTTCTGCACTAATGTGAAGACTTTTTTAAAAAAAATGTCATAAAAACAATATTTCAATATGTTTTAGGGTAAGATGTACATACATTGGCCCCTCCACTTTTGCAAGGGTTTGGGGTGCAGAACCCTCATGAAAGTGGAAAAACCACAAATAACTCCCCCTGCAATCCCCTCTCATTCTGTTCCAGAACTCCCTCCTTCTTACCTCTGGCCCTAGCAGTCTGGGAGAGGGGGGAAGAAAAAAGACAAGGTAGAGAGTTTACTGTTATTTTCCCCCTCAGACAATGAAGAGAAGAGCTGAGTGCTGAGTTCTGGCATTCAGTTACTTCCAGTTGTCATCTTGAGATTCTTCCCAAAGGGGAAGGATAGGAACAAAGAGAGCATCTGAGGAGTCAGCAGCCATTACACAGCAGAATGTGTAGCTACATGGCAGAAAGGACATGCCTCTAGCAGTGGTGGTGGTGGGTGTCAGGGTCAGAGACCCAGGCAGTGAGACAGCCTGGAGAAGGGAGTGGGAGAGCTAGCAGAGTCCTGCCAGGAGGAGTCAAGGAAGCACTTACTCAAGGGAAGTCCATTGGCCTAAGCCAGAGCGACAAACAAAAGCCATAGTCAGAGTTCCAAAAGCCAGGAGTCTGGAGCCAAGAGATCAATCCAAGATATCAGGAGCCAGTTGCTGGAAGCAAGGAACAGGCAAGGAGAGAGCTTGTAGAAAGTTTGCCACAAGCAAAGGAAAGCTTCCAGGCAGGCAGTTATATAGCTCAAGACACAGGTGTGGCTAGTGACTGCTTCTTGAACTTCATCAAGGAAGCCTCCCTTTGCTCAGCTCTCTTGAGTCTCCGCCTTGTTTGTGGGCTGATTGACACAGGCTCCAAAGCATCTTCAGAATCAGATCCCTGTTGCCCTAAAAGAGCAGGCAGAGGAACGTCCAAGCCTGCTTGGCCCATGGCAGCAGGGGGAGCTCTTGAGCTGCAGGACTCATCTCCAGCCAGAGCCACAGGGACCAACAGCTGCTGCTCGTCATCAGCAGCTCTGACAGAGGCTTCAGTTATCACAGGGGGAGCCTTGCTCACCCAAAAGTTAAAAATGTCCATTTTAAACACAAGACTTGCAAGCCTGGAGTGAGAAATGCAAGGGAATGGGAGGAGGAGAAGTTGGGGGGGCAATTCACGAAAGTCAAACCTGTGAATGTAGAGGGAGAACTGTATTGTAAACACTTGAATAATATTTCAAAATACATTTAAATATGTATTTCATTTATTTATTTATTTGGAATTTACATGCTTTATCCTAAATATACAGTTTAATACACATTTTACTCCTAAATATGGATGGATGGATGGATATACATATATATATATACATACACACACACACATATACATACATACATACACACACACACACATACATACACATACAGAGAGAGAGAGATGATAGTAACTTCACTACAGTTTCCTTAACTGACAACTGCTATGGATGAATGAATAATCCAAAGGAAAACTGTGTTCCCTTCTATACATTTGCCCAGGAAATATAGCAGATCACCTCAGTACACTTAAACACGGATTGAACAAACTCTTCAAGTATGTTAACCTTGTGTATACATTCAGTGATTTATTTATTTAAAAATCTTTTGGTTTAACTCTATACTTCGTTTTTTAATTCATGTAATTTGTATGCCCCTACTCCTTGAATAGCCCATACATGTGAGTGAAGGGAGTCCTATTTGGGGGAAACTGGTCCAACAATGTCATGCTGCTCAGGCTATAATGATGGAATACCCCACCTAAATTGGTAAAGCATCCCTACGGAAGGTTTTCTCCTTGGCTAAGTTCAACATTCTCCCTTCCAATCTATTAGATGGCAGATACAACAAAACCCCAAAGAATAACAGAGCCTTTCCTTCTAATAATATTAAAGTTGATTCTACCCTGCATGTTCTTTTCCATTTCAGTTAATACAAAGAGCCCAGAAAGGATTTAATATATATTCTTATGATTAGACTTCAAACTCCTAATGAGTCAGTCATTGAATAAACGGTTATGATTCTGAATCTGGCTATTCTTACCAGGCCAATGAGTTTTTAAAAAAAAATTGTACACTTTTTATTTAGGAGTATATGAATTTTAATTATTAAAAGATGCGTACGTAAGATGATGATTTCATGTTTTAATGGCCTCTTGACTATAAATAAAGATTGGTAGATGGATGCTATCCTAGCAAGGTGTAGTCAATGAATGCTCCTTAAGCTATCTGATGTGTGACTGGAAGGTTTTCTTTTCTTTTCTTTTTTTTTCTTTTTTTTCCCAATGTGCCAGATATCAGCATGATATTTGTGTCCATTAAGTACAAATGTTTCTTTCTGTTCTGGAAATTTATCACAGACTGCCAGCCAATGGCTCAACTCTCCAGACTACCACTGTGTGTAACCCTGTGGTATATCTTTCACTAAGACGTAAATAAACCACTGGAGTAGGAACAAATGAATCCATCAGTTTCATTTTTTTTCCTATTTGGATTTTTTTAAGTCTCAAGTTCCTTCTGCTTCTTTAATTTGTCTTATTTACTTACTTTCATTTTAAAATATTTATCCTCCTTTTCCCCTCCAAGAAAAGGAGGTGCTTCAAGTAGCTTAGAAAATATAAAAGGACAACAACCTTGATACTCAAACAGCAGAAGCAATCAAGTTAAGAAAATCAAAAATTACATAAGTGTCAATATTTTCTAGATGAAAAACAAGACATGGTTGGCTGAGCTACATCACAAAAAACTGGACATCGCTTCTAAATCACAAAAGGGAATAGGTAGGACAAATATTACTAATGAGAAAGAATACACAAAACTGCTATTTTAAGCAAAGTAGAATTTATATACTGAATTTAGGAAGGGCAAGTCTCAGGCCCTTTTCGCACGGCATTTTCCATGCGAAAGGGCCCCTGGAGCGCCGTGCGATTGTGAGAAGCGATCCGCACGACTCACTCACAATCGCGCTACAGTCCAGGTTGTACCTTTGCGCACCTTTTCATTTTCGGCTAGAAGCCAAAAATGGTGTGCGATTGCGCATTGCTCCAGGGCCCCACGTGCACTTACCTGGTGTGCGGAGCCTCCAGAACCGCGCCAGTCATGCTTCCTGCCCCAGCGCAGCCTGGGAAGGTCCCAGGCCGCACTGCAGAAGGAATAGTTGGGGCTCTTGCACGAGCAGACCACTCGTGCAGAGCTGAAGGACCCCAGACGCGAGAGCCTCTTGCCAGAGGCTACTTGCGCGATCCCCACACTCCAGCACTGGAAGATGGTAAGGTGAGGAAAGGGTCTTAGTCCCTTCCCCTCCCTTCCCTCCTGCTTTGTTAGCTGACTGTAAACTGCTTATGCATTTTGAACTAAGGTCCTTTCCACACTACACTATTATAATGCTATTATTCAACATCCTATGGAATCCTGGGGTTTGCAGTTTAGGGAGGGAAATTTAGAATTCTCAGCCAGAGAGCTCTTTGGCCTCAGTAAATGACAAACCCCATAAATTCCACAGGATGTTGAAAGTGGAATAATAGCACTGTAACCGTGTAGGGCCCTAAATTTGCAGCAATTGAAATAAGTCAAGGATGAAGGGATAAGTGAGAGGAGGAGGCATTTGAAAAGTAGCAGAGAAGATGAGGTAGTAGAGGATTAACTGGGGCTGACCCTATCAAATGAGGACAATTGGAGCGTATGCAGTCAGTAGACTAGTCAAATGCTTGTTCAAAAAGATACATATTCACTTGCTAGTGGGACACAGTATCCTGAACACAAGTCAACAAGTGCCTGAGGTAGCAGGTTGTTGGTGTGTAGGAGTGATTCAGTAGTCAGTCCAGTCCTGATCAGTCCTGAGTTGTCTGAGGAATATGAAGGGAGAAGCATGAAGGTGGTTGTTAGCCAGTCCACAAGTGGTATCAGCAGGTTAAAAGTCCAAGTACATGAACCAGCAAAGAGTAAACAGAATAGTCCAAAACCTAGCTAGTCAAAGATCAGGACAAACCAGGAATGTGAAAGAGTACTGCCAGGCAACCAGACAAGACAGTTATCAGCACTAACACTGAGAGGGAACTGCCAGGATACTTATCAGCAGTTCCTTCAAGGTCACAGCTGCTTAATTAGCGGCTAATTAGACCAGCATTTATTATTTAAGCAACGCAGGGCTTGGCGTTGTTCCCTCCATCTCTCAAAGAAGGATGGGAGTGTGTCATCTTTAGTATCTGCCACCTCTGCCAAGTCCTGCTGGGGAGCAGGATCCCATACTGCCACAGCCCATCTCCTTGGACTCAGAAGGAGCTGAAGCTTTCTTGACAATCTGCTTCTTTCTCATGAGAGTCCTCCTGGGATAAATTATGACACACAGAAATGACATAACCTGCTGCAGTTCCACAAGGAGATGCAGCCACTGAGAAAGCCTTCTTATGTCACAAAGGTATCTCTGAAACCAACAGCACAGACAGGCAGATGATGGGTTGCTAATGGCTTCCACATCAGTGGAATGGTGAATCTACTTCAGAGTTTAGTCTGAATTTTAAATGAGTCAACCAAGTGGCTGGGCCAAATCCCTCCAAATAAGTTCTAAAACTTAGCTTTGGATTAAAATTCAGAGTAGATTCACCTCCCCACTGATACAGGAGGCCCCAGCTTCTATTGAGGACAAACTCACATCGGAGAGGACATCCCTTCAGGTAACTAGTAGTCATTTAGGGATATAAAGGTAATGACCAGTTCCTTAAATTGTATTTGGAAATGAACCAACAGTCCAATGCAGTTGATACACTAAAGAGATCACAGGGCCCCAGAATTTATTACAGTCAAAAATTTAGCAGTAGCATCCAATATTTATTGATGCTTCTAAGTAGTTTTCAGGTACAGTCCTGTGCAAAATATACTACAGTAATCCAGTTGAGATATACTATAATTGTTGCATGTCGGACCATGATCAAGTTGTAAGCTGTTTTGACTTCATGAGGGAGAAATAGTTGTACTATAGTTTGCAATGACATTTGAAAATGTTGATAAGATTTTTTTTTCTTAAATGAAGCCAATGAAATTCTCATACATCATCTCTGCCCAAATTCAGTCGGTGCAGCTGTTTCCGTCATAGAGTAGACCGGTTCTATAAGAAGCAGCTTAGGCAGCTGGGTATGTTTAGCCTGAAGAAGAGAAGGTTAAGTGGTGACAAGATAATCATGTTTAAATATTTGAAGGGATGTCATATGGAAGATGGAGCAAGCTTGTTTTCTGCTGCTCCAGATATAGGACACAGAGCAATGGCTTCAAACTACGGGAAAAGTGATTCCACCTCAACATTAGGAAGAACTTCCTGATGGTAAGGCAGTTCTACAGTGGAATACAGTGCCTTGGAGTGTGATGGAATCTCTTTCATCAGAAGTTTTAAACAGAGGTTGGATGGCCATCTGTCAGGAATGCTTTGATTGTGTATTCCTTCATGAGAGGCCTTGAATTGCACAGCCATTATGGTCTCTTCCAGCTCTATGGTTCTATGATTCTACGATGTTTTATCTGCCTTCTAGGAAGCTGTTAAAGGTGATAAGCTGGCAGGAAATGGGAAGAGAAAGTGGCAACCTCTGATTCAGCGTCAGAAGCATGAGGCCATTTCACACTGCAAAAAATATATCACTATGATTCTATTCTAACTGCCATGGATCTATGTTATGGAATCTTGAGATTTCTGGACTATAGGAAGCGTAAGACAAACCTATCATGGTATGTATGTATCTATGTATGTATGTATGTATGTATGTATGTATTTGGCAACACTTGCTCAGAGATAGTTTGCCATCGCCTTCATTTAAGGCTAAGACTATGTGACTTGGGCAGGCCATCCAGTGCAATCCCATGGGGATTTGAACCTTGGTCTTCCAAAGTCCTAGTCGAGCAAGCAAACCATTACTCCAGGCTGGTTCTATATGCAATTTAGGGAGATATTTAGAATTCTTAGCCAGAAAGTTCTAATGCCTCCCCAAACCGTCCCAGGAGGTCCCAGGATCCCATAGGCAATTCAATCGGATCCAAAGCCCTAAATTGATGTTTGATCACAACTAGAGCAGAACTATTGAATCATTTGGATTTACCAATGTGTTGACTTACCATTCAACAGTAAGTTTAATGAGTCTGCTCCTTCTGGGACTAACTAATAGGATTCTAGTCACAGAGCTACATAATTAAATAGTGTAAAAGGTCCCATGGTTGAACACAGAGAGGTTCAAAACCAGATTTCAGAGTTTTAAGAGTTAAACAGCGGATACCTCTTTTTACTTTCAGGCCCTTTTATGGATAAGTTTGCTAATTTAGGTCAGGGTTTGTTTGTTTTTTTCTGTGTGAAATTTCCATCTATCTTTATCTTGGATTTGTGGGACCTTAAGATTCCAGTCTAGGGTTGAAGGAAATGCAAACAAGCTATGATGTGAATTAAGAATAATTATTACTTCTTGCATCTGCAGGAGACTCTGGATTTGGACCACACTGATGTCTCTTTGGCCAGAAAGCTGAGCTTAATTTCCATGCGACATTGTTAATTGTTTGGACCACCAAAAGCAAAAACACAGCTCCTTTGGGAAAGGGCTGTTTATCTAATTGTAGGAAGTATAAGTGGTAGGACCCGGCTACCAGCTTATATACACCAGAGTATTAGTTTCACAGGCATGTGGGGTGCCTTTGTAGTCAATACAGTGCCATTTTCCTAAATGCTCTATCTCAATAGTACATGAGGACAATAGCTCTAGATTTAACAGATTCCGAAACAGGAAGAATGTTACAAATGTATATTGTACCGGAGAGCTGTAATCTATGAAAGGTACAAAAGGGCATTTTTGAACAGCACAGTCTTGCTGGCATTTTAAACAATGGTGGCTCCAAAGAATATACAAAGAAACTCCCCACAAGGCTGAAAATGACTGTGATCTCGAAGGCTTGTCACTGCTAACAAAAACATGAAGCCTTGTTTTGAAGCTCTAAAGGAAAATGAAAGCCATCTAGCTGACAACACTGAATATTAGAAAGATCTGTCACAGTAATTCTTACCCCATTATGCTGAAAAGATGGTGTGGGATAATTGATCACTATCTTAATGTGGGAACTGGGATATTGGCTTCTGTTGATATCATTGGAAGGAGGAGGAGGAGAGAGAGAGCTGGCTTTGGTTCTAATATTTACATCTTGTTTTCTGTAACTTCTAACATGTTGATAATATTTGTAGGATGCATGCCAAATGTCTGGGTTGTTTGAAATCATTAGCTGATCATGTTTTAAAATATCCAAATAGGTAAGTGAGCAGGGAAGAGACACTGCTGGTACAACATCCCTTTAGCTCCACATTCAGAAGGTTACTAGTATCCTTAATGATATGTTGTTTCTAGCAGGAGACTCAGGGCCTTTCCACACTACACTGTCACAGTGCTATTATTCCACTTTCAACATCCTGAGGAATTTTGGGGTTTGTAGTTTACTGAGGCCCAAGAGCTCTCTGGCTGAGAATTCTAAATTGCCCCTCCCTAAACTGCAAACTCTAGGATTCCATAGGATGTTGAAAGTGGAATAATAGCACAATAACAGTGTAGTGCAGAAAGGCCCTAAGTGGGAAAAAGAGTGCATGAGAGCCTGTATTCCATGAATGTACAAGAGGGGAAAGAGAGGCCTTTTCTAGCACATCTCAGAACAGGTTATACATCAACTATACACCAGATTCCCAGATTTTGAAAATCACCAACTCTTTTTTCCTTAGGATCCAGTTTTAATAAAATGGTGTTCATCTAGCCCATTATTGAGTTGAGATAGCAGCACATCAGCACAACCACACCCACAGTTGAGGTTTGTATGTTCTCTATGATCAACCTGTTTTCCCTCCCCAAAGTGGTATGTGCCTCAGTAATCTGAAAATTATGCCTGCATTTATCTTCCAATGGCCAATCACAAAACAAAGCATGTTAAATGCAAGATAGGCAGATGATGAAAATCATCTGCTATGACAAACTGATGTGTTTCAACTCCTGAGTGAGCACCTTTTCTAAAAATATAAACTTATAGGGTTAAATTTGATCCTGAATCTGATGACAAAGAAAAATAGAACTGGACCTTTGGCAGGCAGTTTTGAATATATAAATAATCCTCAGGAAGTAACATTGAACTTTTGAATTAATTATTATAGATGTTGATCGCCTTGCAGACAAACTGTCAGCCCATGCTAAAAGGAAGGGAAAAAAAAACCCTTATCTGAAGTGATGGGGTAAAAGCCAGGAACTGCGGTGTGAAGTATTTTATTTAATCCTAGCATGAATAAAAGATAATAGAAAAATAAAATATTGTAACCAAATAGTTATTATAACCAAGGCAGCTTCAGAACTGGGATAGACATCATTACTGTTATATCTGTTCTGGTTAGGGCAGAGGTGGAAAACTGCACAAGGGTGGGACTAAAGCCAATTCACCCTCCTTGGAACACTAGTACATTGTAGCACACCGCAAATGATGGCATGTCACTTCTGGTCACAACTTTTTGGTGCTGTTAGGTTTGAAATTTGGTACTCAGTAGCTTGCCATAGAGTTAACACTTGTTATTGATTAGTATTTGGGCACCCAGAGCTCATCAAACAACCTAATGTTGTTCTGCTTAGTACATGTCAGTGGTCAGTATGTGCAAAAAGGAAGGACACTGCCAACGTCAAAGATGTCTTTGGGAATGACCCAGAACACTCAGTCTTGGGAAAGTTAAGGGTCAGATAAAATGTAACTTATGTACAAGCTGTCTCTACTAATGCTGATGCATAAATCTTTTCTCTTATGTAAGCATGAAGATGGTATAAAAGGGGAAGCATGGCAGAATAAAGACGTCCTTCCTTGTCACTACTGTTAGTAGGCTATATTGAACGCAATCTTGGTACTTGGAGGGATCCTTTGACCAAAGTTCTGTGTGTGGGTGTTTCTTTTACATGTCTACTTTTACTCTTCCTACCTTGTGTTTGAGGGTTCAGACCTGCTCTGTGTCCACCTGGGGATATGGCAAGGTGTGGTTTGTGTGGTTGTTTACCCACCCTAACAGTAGTTTTTATCTCAAATAGGCTGTTCAGGAGATTCTGGAAGTCCAGAGGTCAGGCCACCAAACAGCTTCCTCACATTTAAAAAAAATCCCCTGAAAAAAATCTTAAAAAGTTACATTTGGAAGGCACTGAGGGGGATACAGGGGACTGCCAGGTGGCTTTATGGACCCATAAAGTGGGGTTTAGAGTTGGGGCTTCTGAAAGGTATTGAAAGGACATTTGGATAATTTATAATAAAACAGTTTTTCTTAATATTTCCAGTGATGTGAATTCTTTTCTATACTCCCTATGCTTAGACAGAAGGAAAATGGGACCATATTTCAAGTCAACATGTTGAGGAGAGATCAAGGATGCCAAGATGTATTTTCAAGAAAAATTGCTTAGAATATTACTTTGCTATATTTGGAACCCTTCCAATGATTTAAGAATTGTGGTATTAGATACCGCATTTGTCTGTATTGTTACATGGGTAGTATAATCTGGCTTGTGATACTGTTCTTGCTATGAAATATGATTCTTGAAACATCCAGAATATTTTATCAGATACTGTGAACTTAAGGGGAAAAGCAAATATCATGCTGCATGTGTAGCAGATAGCTATGTCTTGATTTTTCCTTTCATTAATTACTCTATAGAAGAAGTAAGTCTTACAGGGAACACAATGTATAAAGAGGATGATCAAATCCTTTTATCTCTAACTGCAACCAAGAGGAAGGATCCTAAACATGGGCAATGGGAATGTATCCTCTAAAACTCTAAGCCATGCCGTAAAGATATGGATTGGGGTTCTCATTGTGCTAGGGGAAGTCTTCTTTCCCTCCATATATGCTATGTTCCCCATTAGAATTACATGGCTCCCCTGCCTCTAGCTGCAATTGTTATGTGCCTTCAAGTTGACTCCAAATTATGGTGACCCTATCATAGGATTTTCTTGGCAAGATTTATGCAGAGGAGATTTATGCATCTATTCTTGGCAAGATTTACGCTGGCTCCAAGCGTGTTCCAATATCTAGTACGAAGCATGTCCCTAGTCTCTGCTCCTAGTACCAGTAATTAATTAAAGGTGCAGGGGAGGGACGGATGAAGATATAGGCTTGAACCTTATTGGTTAGTCCCAGGTGGACCAAATGGAATAAATCAATGAATGTTGAGTTAACATATTGGTAAATTTTTTTAGATTGAGAATATTGTGAAGATCTAAATCCAATTAATTCCAGAACTATTCCTGTTGGGACTGATAAATAATCACACTGATAAAAACTGTGTAAGGGTTATACAATACATGATCTTGGCAGCGAGTCTATCGTATGCTCAGAGGTTGAAAGATCCAACGATTCCAGGAAAATTGGATAATGAAGCTACTGGATATGGCAGAGATGAGTAAATTGACAACATTATTAAGAGATGGTTCTCTTATTGATTTAAAAAAAAATTGGGAAAGAGTTACATTGTTTTTAAGATCAACTGGAGGAATACAAGTATCAAGAGGGTTTGATTAACAAGTAAGGTTAGATGTATTATGGCAGTGTGATAATGGGGTTTCCCATTATCTAGACATGGCTGAAGGGGGATACTTCCCACTTCAGGTAAACCAAGGGTTAATGAGGTGTTGGGATTAGGTTACACTTTTTATTGTGGGTCAGCCTCACAGGTCATAGGGGGAGAATGGCCCAATCAAGGGAAGAGAGGTGAGCATCTTCGAGATGCTTCGAAGGAGAAGTTATAAAAATCCTCGAGAGGCCATGTGGCAGCGAGACAACAAAGGACCCTCCTGGAGATGGGATCTGTGCCAGTAGTAGGCTGCAGGCCCTAGGCCTCGCCTCCTGGTCTCATTCCTCTCCTAGACCATTTAAGCCTGTGAACCCAAATGTGAGTAACTAGAATAAGGTAGTTAGTCGAATTACGGTTTTTTATTATTTTTATAGTTGGCTGATCTTAAGAATGTATCTGTTTTTGTAACTACTTGTAACTTAAGCGTACCTGAGAGGGGGGAGCCTCTCATGTGTATTATTGTCGTATTTACTTGCATGCCTTAAAATAAATGCTTTTCTGTAAACCTCTGTCTCCTCTTCATTCCCACGCCATTCTTCGGCACACGCTTAGATAGGACTTCTCTCACTCAGAAGGGAGAAGGTCCTTAAGCATAGAGATTGGCAATCCACGGAGCAGGGTCCCACTGTATTGTTCAGTTAATTCAGAATTCAGTGGGTGGTGGTAGGATGAGAATTAGTGAACGCTGGGGGATTCCCTGCTCCTTTTCAAGGGTAGAAGTCAGTCTTGGAGGGCTGGAAGTAAACTCCGTATGACAGGCAGAACATTACATTTTATGATATTAAGGAAGTTTATGTTTATAATGAATTATTTGGGTAACACTGGATAAAGTTTTGTTGTTCGTTCTAAATATACTTAAAAGTACATAAAGAAATTAGATGAAATATAATTAAGGATTACTGATCGCCATTCTCTGAGGACTGTGAAGTAAAATTTATATTTATTTCCCCCTTTTATGTTTTGGTTAGTATTAAATTTAGTGTAGTTTGACAGTTTAGATATTTGTGCTTTAGTTTAGTGTGGTTTAGTCTGTATTTTGTCTTGAAGTTTTGTCCTATGTGTTATTGTTTTACTCTCTATATGTGGTTTCTTGTCTTTTTAAAAGTGTGTTAATACCAATATTATTTAAAAACATGTTGGTAGTTAGGAGGTACAGTACAATGTATGCATTCAGCAGACCTCAGAAAAGTTCCTTTTTTTGTTTGTTTGTTTACTACAGATCCCCAAATGTCCCAAAAGGTTTAGCATTAGCATTAAGGTTTAAATCCATTTGCTCAGTGGATTAAGTGTTGACTTACCACTGAATAAGAGTATAAAGAATATTTATACCCCCCCTCCCCCAGTCTTTGTAAAAGGATGTCTCAGCATAGCAAGACACCCTGCCGGAAAAAGGATGAGTCACCATGAGAGAAATGCTTTGGATATTTCAGGATTCTTTGTTGGAGAACACCATGTGTTTTGTGCAAAACCATCCCCACAGTTTTTCACACAACACACTGTTCTCTGTGCAAAATAACCCCAAATGAATATTTGACAAAAATGACCCGAAATTAAAGGAAGGAAGGAAGGAAGGAAGGAAGGAAGGAAGGAAGGAAGGAAGGAAGGAAGGAAGGAAGAACGAACGAACAAAATTCTAATCATCTTACCCAGCAATGGAGGTGGCAAAAAGAGAGACAGAGAGACTTTAAAAGTCTTCATTGTTGCATTCTAGGAATTAAATATGCAAAAAGTTGCATCACTACCTTTCAGCAATGGATTTAACGGATCTACTCTGTTTGGGACTAGCAGTTGGATTTAGGCCAATTTTCAGTTTCGCCTTCATATGACAGATTTCAAGTTATTAGGGTGAAGGCCATTTCCCAACCTTTGCCAAACCTGGACCTCATGTTAGTCAGTGCACTAAGTACTAAACAGGGAATACAGATGCTCTAAATGGAAAGTTTATGGTTTTTAGCACACAGCATGCAAGATGGCGCAAGTTATTTTATTTCAACCGTTGCCTTAAACACTATAAATCTCCACAAATCTCTCCTTCTCTTTCAAAGGTGCATCTGTTTCTCATGGAAATGCTGCGGTGCTAACTGTTCTAGGCACCAGGTGTTTTTTATGATTACACTTAAGACCTGAGCCCACAAGTTCTTATTTGAATGCATTTGTTCTCTTCTCTTATTGAAAGCAGTTTCAATAATAACATCACAGGGTTTCTTGTTTATTGTCATCCAGTTGTATCCTTCATGAATGGAGGCCTGTTCATATCCACAGACTATAGTATTTTCAGTCTGGGCAATATGTTGATATTTTAGTTTTTACCCTCGGCCTTAAAAAAAAATCCTTTTAAAAAAGTTGATGTAACCAAACCCAAAATGAAATAAATTCATTACCAATCACCCTCTTAGCTGTCACCAAGAATCAAGACAACACTTTCTGGTTCTTTTCCCAAGCAGTCCTCATCACCCATAATGCATTGCGGTGGCTAAACTCTCAGAGGATGCTGAATACCTTTGTCATAGTTGGAATTTGGTGCTCAACAGGAAACAAGGCTCAGAATCAGACATTTGATCTGTCAAGTTAACTTGTATCACACTTGAAGGTGTTTTAGACAGCAAGAAAATGCTTAGATGTGGAATAAATGAATTGTAAGCTTAAGAAAAGAATTCATTTTAAAAAAAAATTCCAAAGTCCCCCCCTCCCCATTGCTTGAGATGAAAACATTTCTTTCTGGTCTGAGAAATTTTTCATCCAATGTTTCATGATCAATCTCTTCTCTATAAATGAAAGGAAGTGGATTATTTCTTTGTATGGTTGAAAGGGTAGGATATGTAACCAAAACGACAATATTGTAGTGGACCCATTAATCTCAGCATCAGCATTAGCATCAATACCATTTTCACTGTCATCAGCAAACCCGGTCCAAGATTAAACATGTGATTTTCTCCCCCCCCCCAGAGGTGTGACTGACAGACAATATACAGTGCGTGTGTGTGTGTGTGTGTGTGTGTAGTATATAATAAATTTCAAAATTACTTTGTTGGAACAGCTCAAAGAGCTGTCTAATTGAGCTACTTGTCTCTCAAGGCTGTCTTATTGAGGTGGTCAACCTCAGGCAGCAGATGCTAAGAGGCCAAAGCAATAATGAGGAACTGAACAGAGTTGTGCATACATGAGTCACCATCTTGTGCTTCTCCCGAGGTAGCAAAATGCCATGGGTCAGCTTTGCATTCTTAATCATTTATCCACAGTATTTGATAATCCAAAAATGTACCTACTGACATTGTTAATTGTCACTACCTGCTCAGCTTGGAGTGCATGCTTTGCCATTGCTCTCCACTTAAAATGCAAGAAACTCAGATAGGGTTGTAGCTACAGGGGAGCAAAATTAGGGCATTGCTCTTCAAATAAGAAGCCTGCCCCCCATTAAATTATCCTTCAATCTAAAAATTTCCAACATTGCAGAGAGTGAATCATTGAAAATTTTTCACACCTAGAACTCACATTTGCTTGCATTTCAATGGTAATTTTTTCTGCCCCTTTTCTTTGGATGTCCAATCTATATTTCTAAGTGTCCAACTGAAGTGTTATGTTACTGCAATGCTAGAAATTTAGGGACTGGAGAAAATTTCAGGGGGAGGCAGAATTCTTATAAGGGACAATGTCCTCATTTTACTCCATTTGACACCTTCACTAGAGGCTTCTTTATTACTCCTCGTTCATACTAACTTCTGAAAAGCTTCATAGTACACATCACTGCTCAAAAGCCTGCACTAGGAGAAGGACCACCAAAGTCTCCAGGAGTAAAGAGAAACTAAAATTTGTTGACCCTTCTAAATCTATTTACCCACATGACAATAGCCACTGGTGTAGGGATGGGGGGGCAATGGGGATGGTGCACCCTGGGTGGCACTTTTTGGGGGCAGTGCTGCTCCTTGCCCGCCCCCTGTGCTCCGTAGCCCAGCTCACATGTGCCATTGCTCCATCCACATATGCCATAGACCCACCCATATGTGCCGTCACCCCACCCATGCGCACTGTGGCCCTGCCCATACCTCTCCGTTCCCCACCCTTACTCCACTCGTGCTAACCTCCACCCCTGACAGTAGCTATGAGGTACCCCTGATCAGCCCATCCAGTTCCTTAATGAACCAGGGAGATAATATAGCAAAGATCTTCATATTGTGCTACAGCGTTGACAAGACCACACCAGGGGGAAAAAAGGCATATTGATCATTAACAACAAATTAAGCAACAAAACTATTAATATCACATCTAAACAGGAATTAGACCATATGCCTATTAAAGTCAATCAACTGTAAACAGCAAACATTGGAACTGTTTAAAAGGCCCATTTTGAAGAGATATATTTCCACATCTTTCCTGAAAACAGTTGGATTAGGCATTGACTGTGGAGTATATTCTGTGGGAGTAATGCAGGAGAAAGCCCTCTCCAACATGCCCCTCAAGTGGACCTCAACTTCTGAAGAGAAGTGACTAGTGGGGTGCCACAGGGTTCTGTCCTGGGCCCAGTGCTATTCAATATCTTCATCGATGACTTGGATGAAGGAGTGGAGGGCACGCTGATCAAAATTACAGATGAAACCAAATTGGGAGGGGTTGCTAATAGGCCAGAGGACAGGATAAATTTCAAAATGACCTTGACAGATTGGAGAGCTGGGCCAAAGCTAACAAAATGAATTTCAACAGAGACAAATGTAAAGTCTTACACTTAGGCAGAAAAAATGGAATGCACAAATATAGGATGGGGGACACGTGGATGGAAAGCAGTACATGTGAAAAGGATCTAGGAGTCTTGGTAGATCACAAGCTCAACATGAGTCAGCAGTGTGATGCGGTAGCCAAGAAAGCCAACGTGATCCTTGGTTGCATCAATAGGAGTATGGTGTCTAGATCGAGGGAGGTAGTGGAACCACTCTATTCTGGATTGATTAGGCCTCATTTGGAATACTGTGTCCAGTTCTGGGCACCTCAATTGAAGAAGGATATCGACCAGCTGGAATGTGTCCAGAGGAGGGCGACCGAAATGGTGAAGGGTCTGGAAGCCATGCCCTATGAGGAACAGCTTAGGGAGCTGGGTATGTTTAGTCTGCAGAAGAGAAGGTTAAGAGGGGACGTGATAACCGTGTTTAAATATTTGAAGGGATGTCATGTTGAGGAGGGAGCAAGCTTGTTTTCTGCTGCTCCAGAGACTAGGACAAGGAGCAATGGATTCAAGCTGCAGGAAAGGAGATTCCACTTGAACCTCAGGACGAACTTCTTGATGGTCAGAGACATCTGGCAGTGGAATATGCTGCCTCAGAGTGTGGTAGAGTCTCCTTCTTTAGAGGTTTTTAAGTAGAGGTTGGATGGCCATCTGTTAGGAGTGCTTTGATGGGTGTTCCTGCATAGCAGAGGGTTGGACTTGATGGCCCCTGGGGTCTCACCCAACTCTATGATTCTGTGATTCTATCCCTCCTGCCTACATGTTACGTATCTGTCTGGAGTTATCAGGTAGACAGACTCTAGTACAGTTAGACTGCATAAAGGGATTCAGAACACAAGGGGACAACATAAAATCCAAGCCCATCCACAGGCTTATCTAACTTAGGAAGTGCAATACCCAGAACAGCTATAACAAGGAAAAGCTCAGTGATTGGCTATCCTGGCCTTATCTCTGGAGAGTACATCTCTGCTACTCCAACACAGCTTGTAAAGAAGGTGTAGTTGGTCTGGGCATTAGTCCAAAAGGATGGAATGCAGCCTTGTCTTGATTTAAACATTACCATAATTTTTTTCATCTTCTCCCCCAAGTGCAAGGCACATGCCCTCCAAGGAATCTTTTACACACACACACACACAGAGAGGAGAGAAGAAGAGAGAGGTACTATTTGCCTAGATATTTTTCCCTTCAGAAGGAAAAGAGCAAAAAAAATGGGCATATGTCAGATGTTGGTCATATCAGTTAATGAACATTTGCTGCAATCTTGTAGTGAATAGCATTGCATTTTTTAGAAAAAGAAAAAAGAAAAAAAGGAGAATAATTGTTTTCAAGATCACATTTGCAAAGGAAAACAAGAACTCACTGAAGGCTTATTAAGCAAAAAGGATTCGCAGCAGAGTGCACTTGGTCTGAAAATAATAAAGCCAGTGCGGAGTGTTCCCTTCTTGTGTATTTTTAAAAAGTGTGAAACAGGTATGCAAAAGAAAAACTATAGTCATATTTGAGTGTTGTGGTTGAATAGGGTATAGGAACACGTGTAAGACACCTGAGGCAATGTGCATCAACCTCACCCCAACATCCCATCTCTTCCTCTCAAATCCTCAACTCACACCCACTTTTGTGTGAATAGAGGCCTTTGTCCAGTCTGAAAGACTGGGTGCATGCATTGTATACTATGAGAACACTGTTATGGTTCTGTCCTATGGAATCCTAGGATTTGTAGAGTTCTAAATACCTCACTGGGTTCTTAGAGCTTAGAGTAATTTTTCTCAGAGTTGGGATAAATTACTTTCTACTAGAAAGTTCTAATGAAATAGCTGAGGGGAATATCTTAGTGAATTCTAAGTACTGCACCAGACTAAAAATCCCAGGATTCTTCAAGACAGAGCCACAACAGTTAAAGCAGCATTAAACTGATATAACTGTGCAGTGGGGATACACTTCCTGACAAAGCAACTTCCTGGATGGATGGAGGCTTCTACTTGAATTCAAACAAATGAAAACGGAAGCCTCCTTCAGAGTTTCCCACTTAACACCAGGAGCTCAGGGACTTGGAGTGCAGGACTGGTTTGTACAAGAACACTGGGAATGAGACCAGATAGTGTACCATGTATCCCTTGAACATACTCCTATCAGATTTGGGACAAATTTCCTGTTTTGGAATATAGTTTCCAGAATGCCTTGGGATGAGGAACTTTGGGAAGTGTCATCCAAAATGTAACTTCTCTATGGTTTGGTTTCTACATTTTATTCAGACGCAGTACCTTGCCTTGGTTAAGTTTTGAAACAGAGAGTGTGCATACAGAACTTTCTGCCTCATTCAGCAATATCAGAGCCAAAGTCCCAGCCTAATACATAGTTGAGGAGTGTATCATCAGTCATTGGGAATCGTGTCACATCATCATGGCTCATGGCCCACATGCACTAGGTTAAAGAAGAGGAAGATCAGCAGCAGCCATAACCTCAACAGCAACAACAAAACTTATCCTGGGGCTTTTTCGCACTTGGCGAAGAAAATGCCCTGTTCTGTTACTTACCGGACTGGTATGCTCCCTCGGAGGATCGAGGCTGATCCGGAGCAGTGCATGGCCGCGCTACACACTGCTCCGGGGACGAAAATGGCGGCTTCCGGTTGGTGGAGGCTCTCCACCAACCGGTGAAGCTCACCAGCCTAAAACCCGCAGCTGGAAGATCTGCAGGCTCGTGCTGGTGTGAGCCTGGAAATCTACACCGGAGCGCAGCCACGGAATGGGGCGCGCTGCGCT
The DNA here is from genome assembly GCA_030412105.1 of Cyclura pinguis. Lineage (NCBI taxonomy): Eukaryota > Metazoa > Chordata > Lepidosauria > Squamata > Iguanidae > Cyclura > Cyclura pinguis. The sequence goes on from CM059599.1 coordinate 42,633,786, forward strand.
GTTGAAAGACTTGTTTTAAGCAGTCTTTCAATAGCACGGCGAGCGACCACTTCTGGTTGTTCCAGAGCGGGCTGAAGTCCGGAACTACAGAAAGTAGTCCGGACCCAGTCCGCCCCCAAGTGCAAACGTCCTCGCTGGAGGACGCTCTGCCCCATTGCAAATACAAAGTGCGGAAAAGGCCCTGAACTCACCCTGTGGTGGTTGTGGGATATTTTCTAGCACCAGTGAGAATTCAACTCTACTGTGAAATGAACAAATGCACCATGTCCAAAGAAGTGTTTAAAGAATAAATTCCATTCAGCTACACAGACTCAAAAAACTCATTTGCCATCTTACTGTCTATTCTTGCTGTATAGAGAGATCCTTCTGGAGATCCTCACAATCCATTTTTTTTCTCAAGACTTTAAATAATTTAGGTTATCAGCCAACTTGGATACCCCACTTCTCACCCCAGCTCCAGACCATTTATGTACACAAGTTCCAGTACAGATTCCTGAGGGACCCCACTTCTCACATTCTTCCATTGTGAGAAGATTTATTCCTATTCCCTGCAGCCTTTTCATTAACCAGTCTTCAGTCTGTAAAAGGACTTAGGCCGTGACAGTTCAACTTGCTGCCACGTCCATATTATAGAACCTTATCAAAAGTCCTTTAGAAGCCTAACTGGCACAGAGGATTTCGGAGAAATGTAAAATGGAATGTGACACTATTAGTCTCTTTATTAAAATAAAATCTAAAAAAAACCACACACACATACACTGGCCCTTTCCACATGTGTGGGGGGGAAATGGGCGAAAACGCCCAAAAACGGAGCTTACCTGCAGCCGGGTAAGTCCGTCGCGATGCGGAGCAGTGCGAGCTCACTGCTCCGCAGTCCTCCAGCGTCCCAAATGGTGGCTTCCAGTTGGTGGAGGCTCTCCACCAACTGGAGAAGCTCGCCAGCTGGAAGCCCGCCCCTGGCAGATCTGCAGGCACGCACTTGCGCGCCTGCAAATCCGCGTCGGAGCCAGGCAACGGAGCGGCACGGGGCTGTGCATTCCGTGCTTTTTGAAAACCTCGAAAAAGAGGTTTTTAAAAAACACGCAGCGCGGCTAGTTCTGGCCGCTCCTGAGTGGATTCTGGTGTGGAACTACAAAAAGTAGTCCACACCAGTCCACTCTACGGTGTAGAAGACCTCCGTGAAAGGTCGCTCTGCACCATTACAGAAGCCAGGTGTGGAAATGGCCACTGTGGTCTCATCTGTGTAATGAAATACTCTTTCTTCCATTGTTGCTGTTGTTGTTATGGTAGTGGTGGTGGTCGTAGGCCTTTAGGTCATTTTCAACTTTTGGTGATTTTAAGGCAAATCTATCATGTGGTTTTCTTGCCAAAATTTGTTCAGAGGGAGTTTATCTTTGCCTTCCTGTGAAACTGAGAAAAGTGTGTGAGAGAGTGTGTGACTCCTTCAAGGTCACCCAGTGGGTTTTGATGGCTGAGTGTGGATTCAACCCCTGGTCTCCGGAGTCATAGGCCATTTCCACCGTACACTGTTATAGTGCCATTATCCCACTTTCAACATCCTGTGGAATTCTGGGATTTGTAGTTTACTGAGGCCCAAGAGCTCTCTGGCTGAGATTTCTAAATGCTTCTCCCTAAACTGCAAATTCCAGGATTCCAAAGGATGTTGAAAGTGGGATAATGTCACTATAATAGTGTAGTGCAGAAATGTCCATAGTGTAATACTCAGACCACTATACCATACCAACTCTTTCTTCCTCACAAGATGCATAATACTTTGTTCTGAATCACTTAGCAGATTCTTAGTCCATTTAGCAGATAAATGAAAGCAGTCACCTAATAATGTTGGGAAAAGAATAAAGAAAGGAGCAAGCAGTAATATATAGTCTAGGAGTAAACAACAATCACTGTGGTTTTGTTATAGCAGTCCCTTACTAGACTCCTCCTAGGAGTTTCCTGTTTTTTTAGGAATGTTAAACACCTATGCTAATGAGAAACAAATATACTGCCAGCTCCATGGCTAGTCACCAACACATAATATCTAAGTTCAGATAAGTGAGAGAAAGATAATTTCAGTGAACTGAGGTAGACACATGTGTAGCAATCTTGTTAAACATGCATGAAACAGCTGCCCCAAATGCTAAAACCGTGCAGTATTCCAGTATACACAGTAGAGAGAAAAAGGTAAATTTACCAGTCAGCCTTTTCTGTGTATAACCCAGTGTGTGAATTTGCTGCATGTGGAAACTAAAGAACCCAACCTGTTGTTACTTAATAATATGCTAAGCCTGGAACCAGTATATACCGTCCTTGATTAAACACTGAGATGACAGCATAACAGCCAAGCCAAACTTTGACATTTCCTCTTGACAATTTATATATGTGGCAATTGGCTTGGGTTGTATAGCACTTTGATATCCCTTTAACTACCATGACTCCTTCTTATGGAAACCTAGGATTTGTAGTTTGATTGATGAGGTACTTAGAATTCTTTGCTAGAGAGGTGTAATGCTATAGTTCAGGAAAGTTCATTAGATCTTTACCTACAGAGAAATCTAAATACATCAACAAATGGCAAGATCCAGGATTCCAAGGGGGACTGAGCCATACTATTAAAGTGGTATCAAACCACTGTAATTCTGTGGTGTGGATACACCAACATCACTGCCTTTTTAATTTCCCATTTTTAATTTCTGTGTATTGCCTATTTAAGAGGCAAACCCGTTAGCAGGGAAAGAAGGATATGGTTTCACTCTGTGGCCGTACCCAACGAGAGTAGCTGGGACCAGCTTCACCTACTCAGAGATAAGGATGTCATATTCTAGTACCCCAAACCCAGGCACACTCAGACACATATTACACAAATCATTTGTTCATTATGCCAATCATCTGGTGGGCTGGGAAAGGATGACCAACATACATTTCCCCTGATTTCCCATCTAAGACCATACTCTTCAAAATTGCTTTCTAGATTAGAAACACTAAAGTGGCACTAGAATCCTGTTGTTGTGCTTGTACTGGCAGTTGCCCTTCTGCCAAGGTCATGCAGCAAAAGAGAGGGAAAACAGGAAGAAGCTGCTGGCTCTGAGCAGCCAGTTTCTCCACTGCTTTATTTTCTTCATGGCTACTGTGCTCATAGCCTTTTTTCTCCTGATTGGTAATTATACCATCATAGTGCACCGATAGGATTCTTTCCTGGGTTTTCTTAACTTTTTTTTTTTAATGCAATATATAGGTGCACAGCCCATGGCTCCTAGGCCATATAGACCCCTCCAAGGTGTTTTATGTGGCAGCATGACCATTCCCCACTTTTAATCAGCTTTTCATCTCACATGTCTCCTGGACCTTTAACGGTTGCAGGAGATGGAGATATTCAACAAGGATACAGGCCAATGAGTCAGTTCAAAACTTTAAATCGATAACACCCTGAACATTTCAGCCATACTCGTGATTTTCTTTTTCACTAAACATACAGTGTGGCAGTAGCTTGCAAACAATACGGCAAATTAGTGATGCATGTCTTGCCTCGTGTCCTGGCTTTTACATTGCCTATAAAAACTGCTCTTTTCAAAAAAGAAAAGCAACCTGGAAATCTTGATCAACTAATTGTGTAAATGGGAATCAGGCAGCATGGTTATAATCGGGTAAAACCCAGCCTACCAGTCAATATGGTAATCCTAGAAACAGAACAATCTTGAGCTAATATGGCCAGATCCGTAAATAAGAGATATTATTTTGATTATTTGTGACTATTTTTAGTGATGCTTGTTAGTTGCCTTGAGAGCTATTTTTAATGGAAGGTCAGGGTAAACAAAAATGCAATAAATAATGACTTGTTGAATTGTGAATACTCCTTTTAAAGGTCAAAGGTTGTTGCTTTGTGTTTCAGTAGGTAATAATAAATAAGATATTTGGTGTGTACAACATTTTTCTATATTTAAATGTCCCAGTGTAGTGTTGCTGTGGGGACACTATAAGGAATAAATATAGCAGCTGTCATTGCCCATGTTGATTTGGCATGATGCTGAAATAAATACTAGACTAGTGGTAGCTAGTAAACAGAGCTGGCCAGCAATCATCAAAACACTGCTGTCTGATATTGCCACCAGATGAGCCTACTTGGGATGAGAAATTGTCTATCAAAGGCAGCATGATCATAATGGTTGAAAAATGTTGCAGTTTCTTCACATGACCAGTACAACAGAAAGCCACTGGGAATACGAGACCTTGAGTGGCATAATTGCCTTTGCACAGAAAAAAATACTAGAGGCCAATGGCAGTTGCTAGAAGGAGTGAACCCATGGTTCTAGGGACACATCTCAACATTTATTGTAGAATATGGAGCCATACATACCTGCTTTTCGTGCTTCAGTAAGGGGCATTGTGAAAGACAGTGTTGCTACTGGTAGGGTCTCCCAAGTCAGATAAACTTTTGGCAAGTAACCAGATCAAAGTTGTCAGACCACTACTGGGCTCAGCATTAGAGTATGTGTGTGTGTGGTGGTGACCTTGGTGGAGGTTTACTCAGAGGCACTGACGATAGCATTTTAGCTTACTCCAAAAGAGAGGAAAGGATTAGGGAGAGCTAAATTAGTTCTAACCCAGATAAAGCAAAGAATGGGCTGAACAAGTACTGGGGTGGAGAATTAGTGTGCAGGTGAGAGTGGAATAGTGGATTTGGATCCAAGTGAAACTGGATACTTCCACTAGTGGGTTATACAGAAATTTCTGGGGGAACAAGGGACAACCAACCGTCAGGAGATCAGGGAAGAGATGAGATCAATTTTTCTGAGAAAGAAGTGAAGTTAAAACAAAGTGACAGCAAAAAGATTGACCAAGAGACAAAACAGAATTAGAGAATGTGCAAAGTTAGTTGCATTGTCCTATAGATCACATTTAAAGAAGAGTGAATTCCAGCTTGAGCTGTGAACTATATCTAAAAAATATTAACCATGCAGCTGGGATTAAGATGTAATCAAAGATTTGTGCAAATAAAATGGATTTTGACATTTGAGGGTTTTCGCTGGCACCAACTGGATTAAAATTCTTCTTGAGACAATACTTTGACGTTGCCAATTTATGAAGTCAGACTGTGTAAAACAGGATATGCAAATCAGGAATGACTCATGCTCCCCATCTTTATGTATGCCTTAACACGGTGTAAGCCAAACACACAGATATACACTATTCCTGCCACAGTTTTAACTTCAGGATGTTCAGAAATGGCAACTGTACCTTTTATGTATAACTACAATGCTGGAATAATGTGCAGAATTTCACACAACCCATCCATTAATGTTCCTTGAGGTGTACATAGGGATAATTTGTCTCAGAACCATTCCAAACTTTGTATCAGTGAGGCACAAAGGTTGAAGATGTTGGATTGCTAGAGTTCCCTCCCTCAGCCTGTGCCCAGCCCTAAAACATTGAAAGCTAAAAAGGAGCTAAAGAGTTTATCAAGTGTGGTTATAGTGAAACTGATCTCTGCCATCTATTGTCAAATATAATTAAAATCTCTCCCTAGACCCCGAGAACCAGTCCAAGGGCACTTTGCAATTCTTCATCTCCTTGTTCTTCACATCTGCTGTTCTCATCACTGCATTTTGGAGCTATTTGAAAGAAATTTGAAAACCCAACTCAAAGGTGGATACAGCAGTTGAGCGGAACTCCTTGTTCCCTGATATGTTGTCTTCTAGAATTCCACGAGTACTTTGAGTCTTATGGTCAAACAACCAATAGAGTGAATCATGCCATTCTTACGGCAATAATAACTAAGCTTTAACCATTAGGCCAAGGGAAAAAAATCCATTATGCAAGATTATTTATTTATTTATTTATTTATTTAAAGCCAATTTCTTTTCAGCAACTCACAGTATCACATGGAGTGATATTATTTCAAACTACTTTTATTAGCATATTATTAATGACCCAACATTGTGACCCTTAAAATCCCTTCCATTTTGGAATTTTTGTTACATTTACAAAATCTTTTATAATCACACTGTGAACAGGGTATACACTTCTCAAGCCAGTGTGGATTTTCTGGATGTTTCTTGGGAATGCTGGCCATATTCATAGCCTACAAAGCCCATGGGATTTGCATATTGCCCAGTACAGAACTATTTAATTTGTTGCTTTCCTGTAGTCTTTTCATGGACTGAAAATATGTCCTGCTTTGGTTGTTTTCAGCTTCCAACTCAGCAAGTGCTAAAGATTCCCCAGGCAGCTTTTTCCAAAACAGCCTCATTTTGTTGGTATCATAAGCCAACTCAGCACACACAAGCAACTTTATTTCCTATTTGTTTTGAGTTCCAGTGCAAACGCATTTGAGGCCTGAATGCCCATTCTCCTCTGCTTGTCAGTGATTTTTATTTGGAAGGTGCCAAGCTGATCCATGGACCAGAGGAGTACAGCCAAAATCCAATTCAGATGGTCACAAAAATCCAGGCTTCCAATTATCTTTTAAATGGCTATGGGTATAATAAAATCAGCCACCACCTCAGCAGCTTTCTCTGGGGTAGGTTCCCAGTCATGAATTAGGCTACTCCAATGTAACTCATGTAAAGGCTGAAGCCAAAATGTATATTTACTTCTGACAGGTGGCATGTTCCCTTGCCATACAATGAAATGCATTTGAAACAGATTAATGGGATCATGATTTACCCTGTCATTTCAAATGAAATGCTTGCTTTGCAAATCTCATAGCTGGGTTTAGAAATGTATGAAGTCCAGGCATTGTGAGTTAAGCCTTGTTTTCCATGTGTGTATATCCCAAGATTGATCTGCCCCCATGTTTGGCTTGCCTGTGTCCAACCACAAGTGTTGTTTCTGAAAAGCAGTGTTCTCTGTGTGTGTGTGAGAGAGAGAGAGAGAGAGAGTGAGAGAGAGAGAGAGAGAGAGAGAGAGAGAGAGATTCCCCCTGCTCTCTGGAATGAACACAGCTGGTGAGCACACCCACCCACAAAGAGGCTATTACATGCATAGCCCTCTGTTTACTGCCTTCTTGAACACCTCAGTCTTTCTTTGCTCCAACCTAACCTCTTAGTCAGCAATCAACAGAACTGGGTCTTATTCATCTCCGGTAAAAATCCACAAGGGAACTTGGCGTGATAAAAGTTATGCATTGATTAACAGAGTGCCAGGTCTTGCCAGGCCAAAACCCAGGTCACTGGGGACTCAAGTCTCGAGCCCTAGTGGAGCCATTGGAGAAGTGCTCTCCACACGCCATGAAGGCTTTTGTTGGGAAGGTCATACACAGGCTGATTGCATCCAGTGAAACAGCTAGTACTGGATCATTAATTTCTATAACATTATATATCCAGACTGAGAGGGCATTCTGTGTGTAACACAGATTGCCCTCTATCATTGACAGCTAATCCAAAACACACAGCAAGCTAGGGGGCTCAGAAAGTAGCACTCCTGCCCTTTCACCCAATATCTGCCACCTATCCTGTATACAGCAAAGGGTTTCTGAGCAGGAAGTGCTTAACCACCCTCCAGCAGCCTCCCCCAGCTGGACCTCTTTGAGATCTCTCCCTAGCACAGTGGTGTGGAAATCTGCCCTCCACATGTTTTTTGGCCTACATCTCCCAGAAGGCCTTCAATACCATAACCAGTGCAGAAGGATTATAGGAGCTGCAGCTCTAAAATTAGAGCTGGTAATTGCTATCCCTATGAGAAGAGGACTAGGACAGTACCATTCAGATAGAAGAAGATGTGAAAAACTGTGCTGAATCAGACTAAACTGTGGTAGGTCACCCAGTGGTGAACCAGTTGTCTGTGGGAAGCTCCAAGTAGGACATAAGGACATCTCCACCCTCCTGGTTGTTCCTTGAAATCTTTTCTACAGATGCATAGTGGCTCTGATGGTCAATATAACCTACCATGCTTTGGTCAGATCCTGGAACACTCTGTCTTGTTCTAAGCACCACAATTCAAGAAAGATAGTGACAAGCTGGAATGTGTTCAGAGAAGGGTGTCCAGGGTAGTAACAGATCTGGACACCATGCTCTATGACAAATGTCTTAGGAATCTGGGTATATTTACCTAGGAGAGAACATAGCCGTATTTAAATACCTGTAGCAACATTTTGTAGGAGATGGGATGAGCTTATTTTCTGTTGCCCCAGAGACTAGCACATGACCTAGTGGATTCAAATTACAAGAAAAACTTCTTGACGGCAGAAGCTGTTTGACCATTCTACCTCAGCTGGTATTAGACACTCCTTCTTTGAGGAGCTTTAAACAGAAGTTGGATGAACATGTTCAGCAATGCTTTAGTTATATATTCCAACATGGCAGGAGACTGAACTAGATGTCTCTTTCAGTTCCTTCCAGCTCTATAATTTTAATGTATAGCCATCATCACTGTTAGCCATAAATAGCCATGAGGATGCATAAAAGAATGCATAAGAGAAAAGAAGAGCTATTTAACTTAACATAAGGCAGTTGAACTATAGCTGCGCATTGGGATGTAATACCACAATGAAGCTAGCATTTAGAAGTGTTGATCATTAGAGACTTGAGGGTTTAATATATGGAGCAACTAGAGGAACAAGAAATCTCACTTGAATCCAAGACAAGAAATTTGGTACATTTCAGAAGATTGTCTTGTGGTTTCTTTCTATTCCATTGATTCAGGTATGGAATCAGAACAATACATTGTGGAGGAAAAAACTTTTAAGTTTAATTGAAAGTTGTTCACTAATGCAGGCATAATTCTTTCAGCATGACTATAGAGCAACACTATCAAACTCATGCATGTAACAACATGGAAGCAGGGCTTAGTAGCTTTCCTGGCCCCCAGAACCGTTAGACTCAGCATGACTAGTCTAAGAAGAAGGTTTGGGCTCCAATAGTGCTATTATTTTTGGAAGTAGCTTTGGATTTCTGCAGCTTTGGCTTCGAGTAAGGCTGGAGTCATGGTCTTCACCTTCAGTTGCCAAGCTAAACTTTTCCCTGGGTGTGAAAGCACGTGTTTACCCATGTGCAAATCTAACTACGATGCCTTCCTGTAATTTCATTGGTTAAAAAAAAAACTCTTCCTAAAATATTAGGTCTGTGCTTCACTTAATGACAAAAATGGTAATATGTTAAAGATCATCCCAAAACAAGAATGCTAGGATCAAGAATGGAATAAATGTTCCAAATATGTTCATTTTTGGTACCTGGTTCCTGTTCAGTATTCTATGCAGTTTCACAGCTTCCCCTTCTCATTTTTTGTGAGTGTATTGACTTAACACATTAACTGTTAGAATTGTGCTGAATATTTTCAGCTAAATATTTCCAGACCAAAAGGGGATAGGAAGAAAGTGTTCCTTGGAAACTAACACCACAAAATGATTACCATTCTGAAATTATTCATACCTTGCTCACTCATCCAAGGCACAGTTGCTTCAGTGCTTTCTCCTTACTGCCCACATGAGCAGCAAGATAACACTGGAAAACTTCGTAACCAAATCTTGATTGGATTTGTGGTCTCATCTCAAAGCCATTTCAGAGTGAGACCTCCCTTCCTTATGTTTCCTACCCTTACTCAGATCTGGTTTCATGACAATGTCATAGCCAATCAGGTTTTTTAAAAAATCTCTTCTGTTTGTTTGGGAACATCATGAAGACAAGTCAAGAGAGGACAGGAAGCATTGCCTTCACTCTAAATGACTGGGCACTTTCATCCCTGCTAGCAATGTCACAATAAGAGAGCTGCTTTCTGGCTTGTGAAAGCTTTTATGAGAATGGCAAAGGTAGATGGAGCAGACAGTTATGGTTTTCCCAGTAGCATAGTATTAATAATGTGAAACCAAAACAATGACTTATTCTCTGGTACTCTGCTGTAAGAGAACATATTACCACACCTGAGGATCTCTTCTCTAACACAACAATATAACCAGTAAGTTGTCATATTGCAACAGCACACACATTTTTTTTCTTAGAAGTAAACTTCAATTGATTTACAGCATTTGAATCCTTATCATCTACTACAGGGATGGGCAAATTCCAGGGACATCTGTCCAGCTCTAGGTTCTTTTGAGGCAGCACCAGTTCCTTAAAATTTACTTCCAGGTTTGTTTTTGTTTGTTTGTTTTATAAAAAAGAACGGATTTTCAAAAATTGGATGGAGGGGGCTAAAGTGAGCCATGGGGTTATATTTGTTGTAGAAAATTTTCTCCCAAAGGTACAGTTCTTCTTCTTTTCACAAGTCATTGGAACTGTGTATAAAATGCCCAATGGCTAAGATGGCTCTGCATGTACAAAGCAAACTAGACCAGCAGTTGAAACTTACTTCAACACTGCCAACGAGATGGGGTCCTTTACCACCCCAAAGGCCCCACATTAGTTTAGGGCAGGAGTGGGCAAAATATGGCCCACAGGCTGCATGTAGCCCTCAGGACTGTTTTTTTTTTTCCTGCAGCTCCCAGGCTCCCAGGCCCCCAAGTATTTGTGTATGTGTGTGTGTGTGTTTGCCTCCCCCCAATTTTTTTTCTCAAAAATGCCCCCAGATGGACTCTGGGGATGTGGAGATCAATTGTACTACATTTGGAAGCACCCCACTTTTCAAAAATATTGTCCCAAAATACTCCCAAATATCCACTGGGGGTGTGAGGGATAGTTTTACCGATCTGCACCTTCCCCAGGCCAACTTAGGCCCAAGGGAAATGCCTTTTTTTTTTTTTTGAAACCCGAAATTTGATAAAAATGCCCCTAAAGGTGTTTGGGGGCAAAACATATATTTTACTTTAATTTTTAAATTTTATTAGAAGCAGGTATAATTCTCCAAGGTCTCCCAATGAGACCCCCTAATCTTTCCCAGTTGCCTACTTCTGGTTTATGGGATGTAGCTTTGCTTTCCGAAAGGAATGGCTTGGGGGATCAGAAATTAGCATTGCTGCCCCTTCACCCAATATCTGTCACGTGAGGCAGTTGCCTCACACTGCCTTACTGAAGGGCTGGTCCTCTATACAGCAAAGGGTTTCTAAGCAGAAAGTGCTTAACCATCCTCTAGCAGCCTCTTCTGCTTCCTTTTATTGGGCCTGCTGAGAGGCTGGCACTAAGAAAGAAGGGAAGCTGAAAGTGTCTTTGTGTTCTAAGACAAGTTGGGGCTATTGCAGAGTTCTTCAAGAAAACAATAATCCTTGTTTGTTTGCAATTTGCCTTTGGACTAGATTGACTGGACTCTGTTCTTTGTGACCATAAGGTTTTTGAATTCAAGAATGATAATCTTGCACCTAGAAAAAGAAATGAAAATATAATCTGCTGTCAATATTTGAGTAATTTCACATATTGATCTTGCTTACGTCATGGTCTATTTTTTTTTAATTGCCCACTTTATAAATACATAATGAAACCTTCAAAAAATATACCAGGAAAGATTATGTGGTTGATTTAAACAGCAGCATGCATCCAAATGAGAGATTAAGGAACATCATGTGAAAACTCTGTCTGTCCTTTCTTAACCAATTTCAGCAAAATGTGTGTACTTGGGATATGGTCAGGACTGGCTGTTCTGTATTTTCAATCTTGCCAAATATATTTAATGGTAATCATGCAAATTCTGTGTAATATGCCTTTAAAGGCCTAATAAACTAAAAGGAGGACTCTTATTTGCACTTCTAAACATGGGAGAAGTATGATCAGACAAAAAGAGTACATGCACTAAATTTTATTACTGGCATTTTCAACACTTCAGTTGAAAACTCATTTTCCAGCAGCCTGGAAGTCTACCAATATGATGTTTTTTCCTCATCCAGTCTGTTCAATAGGAAGATATGTCTTCATGTAGACTAGATTAGCGAGCCAGTATGGTTTGAGTGTTGGAATGGGACTCTGAGAGTCAAGTGTTTAAATCCCTGCTGAGCCATGGAAGTACACTAGGTGACCCTGAGCATGTCATACTCTCTCAGCCTCAGAAAAAGGCAATGGTAAACCCCCTCTAAATAAATTGTGCCGAGAAAACCCTGAACAAATCCTTAGGGTTGCTTTTAGTGGAAAACTGTTTGAAGGCACATAACAACCACAAGAAAATTTGATTAATGTTTTTTCCCCCTGTCCTTTTCCAGGAAGAAAACCCAAGCTGGTCTCAGGATTAGGCCAATATGGTACAAACATATCTAGGTATCTAGGCCAATCAGCAGAGATGTAGACGCGAGTCAATAGACTTGGACTCAAGTCGGACTTGAGTCGCTTCAGTGACTCGACTCGAACTCGACTCGGCATTAAATGATGCACTGACTCAACTTGACTCGAGACTTGTAAATTTTTAATGATTGACTTGCTGCCCTTGGTTCAGTAACATAACCCATTCATACAGAAACCTTATGACCTTGAACAACACTTCCATCTCTTTTTGCCTGCTGGTCACATGGCAATCTGTCTCAAGCCCAAAGCATGGGTGTATTTCTTAGAGGGAACTGCAAATGGGCTAGACAATGGGCTTGAGGCAGGCTTGAGGTCTGCTCAGCAGTCTGTCCTTGCTGCTTATTAGAGGAGTCTTCTAAAACTTTTCATAAGAGCAGAAGACAAGACCCACCCCCAAAGTGCAGGGTGCATTTCTTAGAAGGGAACAGCAAATGTGTTAGACAACAGGCTTAAGGAGGAAGTATCCTTCCTGCTAAAGCTTTAGAAGCTTCAGTAATGGGGAGAAAGAAGGATCCTATTCTCCACTTCTGAAAAGTCATCCAGCTTCAGAAGTGGAAAGTAAGAAGGCTCCTGTTTCCCACATCTGAAGTTGCAGATGGTAAGACCACAAATATGGTGGGCTGACTCTGCTTAAATTGTTAAAACTGACTTTATTTGGTTCTGTCCAATAATTCTAGAATTTTGGTTGGAGCATAGAGTTGACTTCCAGACTTGAGACTTGACTTGAAAGTATCTTCAAGGACTTGACTTGAGACTTGAAGGTAGAGACTTGACACTTGACTTGAGACTTGGAGTAAAAGATTTAAAATACATCACTGCCAATCAGATAGATAGATAGATAGATAGATAGATCCAGAATACAGAGACAGGACAGAATCAAACAGAAAAAGGTCCAATAGATTGAGAATAAAAGTAGAATCTGCAGCAGGAGCTTAAGACTCTCTTGCTATCAATTTTGTTGCATTTCTCCAAATCCTACCTGCATTTCTTTCCTCATGCTGGGTTTTGGGCCTTCTTCCCTCCCTGAAACTGATACATGTATTTACAAATATTACCTAGTGTATGTCCCACCCCTTTTTTCACTCTATGAGTCTGCCCAATGTTTAAAATTTTCAGAGGAAAGCTTGCTATCTTTTCCAACATCTTTCCAGCTGTCTTTAGTGAGGACACGGGAAAGACTTTTTTCAGTGGGTTCTCCAAAGTTTTGAAATTTGCTCCCAAGCAAGGTACACTTGGCTCCCTCTCTCTGTTTTGTTTCCACCAGCAGGGAAAGACCTTTTTATTTAGGCAGGATTTATTTAGGCAGGATTTATTTAGGCAGGATCCAAGGTGGGGTACAATGTTTTAAAAACACAATACAATAAAGAAAAAAAAATCTCTCAATACAAAAGTTAAAAACAAACTAAATTTCTATTTAAAAAATGTGAGCTAAAAATAAGTTAAAACAGTATTAAAAACAAGTTTAAAACAGCATTAAATGCTTATAACATAAGAAAATAAAAATGCTACTCCCATTAAAAACTCCATCTGCTCTGACACACTAAAAACCAAAAGCTTCTCTAAATAATGAAAAAGGGCCTTTACCTACCAGCAGAAAAATGGCAGGGAGGGTGCCAGCTGGACCTGTTGGGGAAGGGAGTTCCATATCTTGGGAGCGCACCTGGCATATGTCCTCACCAGATGTGGCTGGGATGGAGGTGGGATCCAAAGAAAGACTTCTCCTGAAGATCTTATAATGCAGGCAGGTTCATATTGGCAAACTCAAGGCTGTGGCTTCCTTGACTGAGGCCATTTCCCAGCTAGACTGAGGGGCCTCAGGCCTCTCCCTAAACTGCAAACCCCAGGATTCCATAGGATGTTGAAAGTGGAATGATAAACTCAAAGCCTTTGCAGATGACCTGGTACTTTTTCTTGATGACCCCCTCAAGAGTGTTCAAAGATTGATGGAAATTATTCAAGAGTATGGCGATTACTCTGGTTTCAAGATTAATAAGGAAAAAACAGTGTACATAACAAAAAATATGACGGAGAAAGAAGAGGCTGAATTCAAACAAACAACAGGATTTAATAAAGGACAGAAAGCCAAATATTTAGGAGTTTGGATTACAAAAAGAAACAATGAATTGTATCACAACAACTATGACAAAAAATGGAAGACTCAAGATTTGGCAAAATGGACTCAACTTAAAATATCCCTGTTGGGATGAATATCAGTGATAAAAATGAATGTTCTTCCAAAAATGAACTATCTTTTTCAAAATGTACCTATCATTACAAATATTAAACCTTTTGTTCAACGGAAGAGAGACATAACCAAATTTATATGGCAAGACAAGAAACCAAGAATTAAATGGAGAATTATGACAGACCTAACAGTGAGAGGAGGTCTAGGCCTGCCTGACTTACAGGTATATTACAAGGCAGCGGCATTCACTTGGATAAAAGATTGGATGAATCTTCAAAATATGAGAATGCTGGCGTTAGAGGGAGCTGATTTAAGAATGGGATGGCACGCCTATATGTTCTATGGAAAAGCAGTAATAGATAAAGATTTTACACATCATTTCGTAAGGAAATCGTTACTTAAAATATGGAGCGAATACAAGAAGAAGAACATAAGGCAGCTACCCAACTTGGTCTCTCCGCAAGAAACCTTTTTTGGAAGACGGACAGATACAGACAAATGGCTATGATATGAAGACTCACTAGAAATGACAGAAGATTGCCGTATGAAGATGAAATCAAGAGAGAGATTGGAAATTGAAGGAATAAAATTAAGCTGGTTTCCCTACAGACAGCTGAAGGAAAGATTTCAAATGGACGTACAAACTTATGGAATACGACAAAAGGAGCAAATCCAATTATTGCGATTGTTAAGAGAAAATTCACCACACTTATTAGCACATTTATTTCAAGAAATTTTACATCAAGAATGTGAGGAGGAGACAGTTAAAGCAGTGATGATACAATGGGCACAAAATGTCGGACATCCAATACAGTTAGAATGGTGGGAACAGAGTTGGCAACGAACACAGAAATTTACCACTGCTCAAAATTTAAAAGAAAATTATTATAAACTATTTCATAGGTGGTACATGACACCAGAAAAATTAAAGACAATTTATAAGACGGGTACAGGGCAATGTTGGAAATGTCAAGAGAGTTCTGGTACACTATTTCATATGTGGTGGTCATGTCCCAAAGCAGAAAAATACTGGAAAGAAATACATAAGAAAATATGTTCAATTTTGAAGATTCAATTTGGGATGATACCTGAACTTTACTTGTTAAACATGACACATATATTAGATGGAATGTCAGTGAAGAAATATTGGAGAATTATACTACACATGGTGACGACAGCCCGTATTGAGTATGCATGACTTTGGAAAAATGAAACTATACCTACTATTGAACAGTGGTGGACAACTTTTATGGAAAACAGAAATGCGGACATTCTTACACAAAGATTAAAAGGGAAATCAGATGAAGACATTAATAAAGAGTGGAAGATTGTTACGGATTTGGGTTGGGTGTAGACAGAAAGCAATGGATAATTCATGATATCAGTTACTAGACAGGGTAATAATCATAGAAATATCATGTAACAAGTAAAGTAGGAAAATATAGCAGGAACTAACAAATTAAGTTTGACTACTAACATGTTATTGCGATACGCGGTAAAACAAATAGAGGAAATATTAATAATTGTAATCCAGAAAGGAAAGGAAGAAGAAGTAACACTGCATGTAAACATTAGAGAAATAATTGTTTTATTTGCTGAAACTTTAATAAAATTATAAAAAAAAGAAAGAAAGAAAGTGGAATGATAGCACTATAACAGTCTAGTGTGGAAATGGCCTGAGTCTATGCAGCTATAATGCTGTCTTCTTCTTTTTCCTACCAATTACCACTTTATTATTATCTTTTCTAATGAGTATTATCATCTTTTTAAACGACTCATGTCATCTCAAGATATATTCAAACTACAATATATCAAACACGTGGCTAGATGGCAGTACGTGTGAAAGGGAACTAGGAGTCTTAATAGACCACAAGCTGAACATGAGTCAGCAATGTGATGCGGCAGCCAAGAAAGCCAATGCAATTCTCGGCTGCATCAATAGGAGTATGGTGTCTAGATCGAGGGAGGTACTGGTACCACTCTACTCTGCTTTGGTTAGACCTCATCTTGAATACTGTGTCCAGTTCTGGGCACCCCAATTCAAGAAGGACATGGTCAAGCTGGAGCAGGTCCAGAGGAGGGCGACCAAAATGGTGAAGGGCCTGGAAGCCAAGCCCTATGAGGATAGACTTAGAGAGCTGGGTATGTTCAGTCTGCAGAAGAGAAGGTTAAGAGGGGACATGATAGCTATGTTTAAATATTTGAAGGGATGCCATGTAGAGGAGGGAGAGGGCTTGTTTTCTGCCGCTCCAGAGACCAGGACAAGGAGCAATGGATTCAAGCTGCAGGAAAGGAGATTCCACCTGAACCTCAGGAAGAACTTCCTGACGGTCAGGGCTGTCCGGCAGTGGAATATGCTGCCTCAGAGTGTAGTGGAGTCTTCTTCTTTGGAGGTTTTTAAGCAGAGGTTGGATGGCCATCTGTCGGGAGTGCTTTGAGGGTATTCCTGCATGGCAGGGGGTTGGACTGGATGGCCCGTGTGGTCTCTTCCAACTCTACATTTCTATGATTCTACAATAGCCTCAGTTTAATCATTTTGGCTTTTAGGGTGAGTTCAGGTTTGATTTGCCCTGGGACACATTCATTTGTCTTCTTGGGAGTCCATGTCATCTGTAGAGCCCACCCTGAGCACCCAATCTGATATGACTTCTTTCTCTTCCTGTCAGTTTTCCTTAGTATCCAGCTTTCACAACCATACATAGAAATCAGAAATACTGGACATAGATGATTCTGACTTTGGCATTCAGTGAGAAATCCTTACATTTGAGGGACTCTTATCTTGTTTCTTCCTAGTTGCTTCCTAGTCTTCTGCTGCTAGTTTCTTCCTAGTCTTCTGCTGATTTTTTGACTACATCCACCATTTTTATAAAGCACCTATAATGTAAAACAATATACAGTCATTTCAAAAACTTAACTATAAAGATAAAAATGCGGCCCAGATACACCTTTAAAAATCTGTTTTGAATAACCAATTAATCACTATTTAAATATACATTTCTGTACTTGTCTGCAGAAATTGAGCAGAAAGGGGGTCAGCCTAGCTTCCCATGGAATTCCACACCCTGAAAGTATCCGCCAGGAAGACCATAAGACCTAAAGCAAACAAATTAATGTGGCCCAAGGTACATTGTTGGCCATAGCAATACAGTAATGGCAAACAGAATAGCTGAGATAACTTGCCCCTCTCACTCTGCCTAATGCTAGGACCAATTCTGGTCTTAAGTATGTTCTTTATTTTCTCTATCCCTCAGTTTTCCTGTTATTGATTGCTACCTCACTCCTGGCTTTTTATCAAAGCTTTTAAAAAATCAAAGTGCTGTGTGATTCTCAGAGGAGAGTAGTCATTTATAATCAGCCTAAGAGCTTCATTTCCAGTGCAAAACAAGTTGTATGCTTTATTGCACAATCATTTTTCTCCCAGCCTCAATTCTGATGTTACCTCTGTAATATATAATGCATATAATACATAACATATAATATAATTCTGATGTTACCTCTGTGACACATAATACCTCTATGTTACCTTTATATTCTATAAACTGGGATGTTTGCTACAAGCAAATAATGCAACTATAGTAACTGATTGAAAAGCATATCAGGTTAGGCTATCTCTGCACTGCACTGTTATATTGCTATTATTCCACTTTCAACATCCTGTGGAATTCTGGGGTTTGTAGTTTACTGAGGCCAAAGAGTTCTCTGGCTGAGAATTCTAAATGCCCCTCCCTAAACTGCAAACCCCAGGATTCCACAGGAGGTTGAAAGTGGAATAAATACCACTGGAAATGGGTTTAGTCATTAAGCAGGTAGCAGGTAGCAAATGCTACATACAAGTTATATTGTGTTCTGTTGGATCAACAGAAGTTAAGAATATTCAAATCAACAAGAAAAAGTATCATCATCATCCTCATCATCAACAACAACAACGGATTTGCCTGAAACACACTGAAATAGATGAATCTGGGACATTTTCAAGATGGTAACTCAAATAAAATGAGAAAATGCCATATCACAACCTTGATGAATTTTCAGGGCTTCTCACTATAAACAATTTAATGTTCTTCCATTAAAAAGGAGCTCGGAAAAGGCCCAATAATATACAATTTTCTTTGGCAAAACATCATAATTTAAATAGAGAGAAAAAGGTTCAAAAAAGAATGACAAAAGCACTTTTTTTTTTTTTTTTGCTATCCTTGGACCTTTCTCAATTTTTGCTTCCAAAGTAAATGAAGCTAGATGGAAGTAGTTAAAACAGTGAAGCAAAGCAGTTCAGTTCTTTTAAAGATATTGCAAGCTGTATCCTCCTCCAGTCAAAATCTGCATTGGGAGACAGGGACCCACTTCAAGTAAATGAGTCACTTTTGCTTCCACGCCAGAACAATTAAACTTCTTGTATAATAAAACATGACCTGGAGCCTGCCCTTCACCACATCATCCCTCCTCAAAACCCCTAGAGGTCAGTCCTGACATTTAACAGCTCACAAATTCAGTTTCCTAAGCTTTGGAGATCAGCTCCAAGCTTTTACAACCAGAGCATGCAAAAGTTACTTTTTAGACTATAGCTCCCAGAAACCCTCAGCCAGCAGGCGAAATCACCTTGCCCACAGGCAATATCCTAATTTTTACCTGTAACTCTCTCTCAGCCCCCAAGGAGTCGTAATCCAAAAAGTAACATTTCCAAGCTCTAGTTAATACTAAAATTAGGATAGTACATGCCCATTTAATGTTTATTTTAAAGTTCATCCTATGAGTAGATGATGTCATCAGTGTAGCTTCCAGACTGTCCAAAAACTGCACATGTCCTTCTATCATTCCAGAGAGTCTTTTCTTATGAAGCACAAAAGCAGGCTTTATTATAATGAATGAGCTCAGGCATCAAGGTCGACATTTACACATTTGCCTTTTTCAAGTGCTCAGAGTTAACAATGCAAAGAAATGGTTAATGCATTTTGCAACTTGGTGCTTCTTTATTGCTAGCAGCTGAGCAATGGTGGGTGGTTCACCCTCCCTCCTTTGTTACTGATCTCTTGCCATATTGTGCATACAATCCCCTAACAACATTAGCTCATTTCTACTCCAGTCTTAAAGATTAGCTCATCTGGGTTATGTACTTTGGTGTGTAGGTGTTGAGTGCTAAAATATAACTTAACTTTCTTTTTAGAAATGCCATTCTAAACAATAAGAATTAAGTTTGATTCTTCAAGTGCTTTCTTGTGTTTCGTGATACTTTACAAAATAAAAACAAGTTTTCCATTCCATGCATGGCTAAGAGGGTGTGGGAAGGTTTCAAGCCCTTATAACGGTCGTCACCACCCTGTTTCTCAACCCAATTAAGTTCTTTATTAGTTACTTTCCTAGAACTCTGATTAACTATATTTTCCAAAAGGTCTGTTGCCTTAATTTCTGGATGAGTACTGAACAAGAGATAAGGATGTTGAGATATCTTCATATTTTACACAGTCTCTCCTGACAGGCTAATGAAGAATCTCAGCTAAAAGTCATATCCAGTTTTAAACAACTTCCAGAAATCTAACCCGCCAAAGTCATACAGCAGCAACATCAAGAATAACAACAATAACTGACACTCTGTAGAAAGGGGTCTAGTGATAAAATAGATTCACTTGCTCTTCTGAAGGCCTTCAATAACATACTGAGCACATGATTCCACAGAAGTGGAAACAGCAGGAATGTTAGCTTGTAGAAAACTCTACGACACTGATTTAATGCCATCCTTTTGAAAACCAGCACATTGGAAAGCATGTTCTTCCTTTTGCAGCCTTTATTTAAATTGTGAAGTATGACAATTATGCCTCCTCTCTTCTCATTTTCCTTTAATATTAAAGGGGAAGATGTTCAATAGATTCCAAGTTACCATGGATCAAAATCCTGTTGGTGACTTCTGTGACACTTCTGCTATAGAAGTGGTTGGATATTTTTCTCCAATGTGGAATGTCCATGTTTAGTTCAAAATTGTGGAAGTGGAATAGTGCACATGGTGCTATTCTGTATGCAGATGTACACTGTGCATGGACAAGTAGATGTGCAGTGCACATTGCACATTTCTGTACATTGTGCATTTGGTTGGGCATTCTGTTGCACTTTGGGTACCTTGGTTCAGCTGTACAATGTTGCCATTTGGTACTAGGGATGCCACACTTCACTAATTTTCTCCTCAAAGGAAGTAACAAGCAATTATAGTAATTTTGTCCCATGCAGTTTTCCAAGCCTATTCACAATTTACAACATATTCTGCACAAAATTCTCACTTGGTTGTTGTGCACAGAAAACAGCACTTCAGTGCAGGAAACAGCATTTTCTGTGCAGAAACCATATTTCTGAATAGAAATATTACATTCTGCACAGGAAAAGCTGTTTTTTTGCAGAAAATGCTGTTTGCAATGCAAATAAGTGACATATGAATATGTGCAAAATAGGTACCTCCACTGAAGCAATTTTGGGGCACAGATAATCTGTCTTTGTCATGAAACAACCATATACCAATTTTGCACAGAATAAGTCCCAAATTGTGAAGATTCTCACCAATATGGGATTCCTTTTTTTCAGGGTTAAAAACCAATATGGTTAAAAAAATATGCTTTTTGAGTATTCTCAAAAAGCATTTTTTTGAACCATTTTTAAAAATATTTTCAAATATTCATCCCATCCCTGATCAACACAGGCATTGCATAGCACAATTAATGTGTAACTCCACATATGGACAATTGTAGTGGGCAACTTTGATGCAGGATTTCAGGCATGGAAAGCTTAATGGACACACCAGTTAAAGAGTTAGGCAAGGGACTGAATTGTTCTGTTCATCCCAACTAGAATAGATATATTGAATTAGTGGGATTTATCTATGCATTGACTCACTGTTCACCTGCTGGTTCAATGGATCTACTCTAGTTGGGACTAACCAACATGATTCAGGCCAGAAACTTTATTGTGGGTGTTCTCAGGGAAGGTTTTTAAAACTGTGGAATCTCATAGTGTGTCCAGATGTTATTGTCTTCTCTTTGTAACTACCAGTGTTTTCCTTCTGTGTCTTCTGATTTATTCTTATCATTAAAAAAAAAATCTGTTAATGACATTTTCATTGGTGGTGCTGGAAACCCTCTTTACTTTTGCAGCCTTCCTTGTAACTGAGAACATAGCAACCACACACACTGGGATGGGCAACGCGCAGTCTATGAACTGCATGCAGCCTCTGGGCCCCAATTTTGTATTCCCTAAAGCTCCCACTGGTCCTGCAAAGTCCCCAAAATTAAAATCTAAAAATCTCTGCATGATTTTTCAGGCAGAAAGCTATAAAGAAAACCCCCCAGTGCATGAAAACACACAGAAATACCCCATTTTAACCCCACAACCCACAGTCAAATTCTGTACCTTCCCCAAATACTTCTGTTTTCCTCTGTAGTCTCTCACAAAATGGCAAAAGGAAGTCATAAGATGTCACTTCCTATTACCAGTGTACGAGGGACTGTCAAGGAAAATGGATGCATTTGGACTCAACGTGGGGGCTTGCAGCACACGGAGGTAGGGTGTGAAAAATTGTCCCCCAGGCCTTATACTATTGCCCAGCCTTGCCTTGATTCTACTCAGATACAACTAACCCGAGTGCCACTTCATGAATAAACTATGGGCCATGTAGAGCTAAAACTGGGAACAGAGATGTGAGTATACAGGCAAGCGATGCTCCTCAGTGTCCCTGAGTACCTGAAAAAGGCTCTGTAATTCCACTTAATGCAGTTACAAAACACTCAGGAGCTTGAACTCTGACAAGGTTAGGTTTCTGCTCACAGAAGATTTGCAACCATGTTTAATCCACGGTTATTACAGAACACTTTTCAGATCTTCACATTCAACAAACAAAGGTTTAGACCCCAACATACCATGGTCTAATTTACATCCAGGTGGTCAGGGGTGATGGGGGCAGGGCTTGTGTGTCAATCACGGCCATTTCCACACTAGACTGTTATAGTGCTATTGTTCCACTTTCAACATCCTATGGAATCCATGGTTTGCAGTTTAGGGAGAGGCATTTATAATTCTCAGCCAGAGAGCACTATAACAATGTAGTGTGGAAAGGTCCCCAGTCTTGTTGCAAATAGAGCATGAGAGAAATTGAGAGGAAAAGAATGAAGGAGAATGGATTTGAGGAAAAGAGTGAAATGGTTGATTAAAAAAAAAGCCAACAACTCTGTAAAACTATTTTACATGTTCAGGTAAATGGCTGGAGTCCAATGATAATTGTTTTGTAAGGATTTTCACCTTTATCACTGGGTTGCACCTAGACCTCAGTGAATGGGCTTCACACCTGGATACACATGTTCAGTCCCTTGATCCCCATTAGATTATGTCCCTGACCCTTTGATGTATTGACTGTATCCAGGTATGAAGATGATATTTTTTATGAGATGGCACTCCAAGGTCGAAATTATTGGAAGGGTCTAAGTTGGTCTGTAAGAGAACTAAATAAAACAAAGTAACCTGGTCAGTGAGCATCTGTCACTTTTGTATAGAAATAAAGGGTTCCCCAGTGACTTGCATATTAAACTAATCTATTTTTTTCCAAACACATAAATCAGTTTTTCAGAGTTGAAGTTTTTTTTAAAAAAAATCTCTCATTGTAGATATCTATTAAATTCACAATGATTTTGTCGCATAACAATCTTGATCTTGCATTGATATTAAGGGAAAGCCATGTTATCTCCATACAGATTGAGAACCAAAATAAGTTCTCTAGCTTTATGAAATTTCTAATTACAAGTATCTTTTCTAGAAACTAGAAATTTCTGCAACAGTTTTCCCCAACATTATGCCCTCCAAGCCCTTTAGACTACAATGCCAATCATCACTAGCTTTTCTGAACATACCTGGTGGGAAAGGTGACCTTGTAGCCTAAGACATCTGGAGGGCACCTAGGTGGGGAAGTCTATTTCTAGTGCTATGATTCCATTTTAACTGTCATGGCAACATCCTATGGAATCCTGGGGTTTTCAGTTTTGTAGTTGTTGTTGTGTCCCTTCAAGTCATTTCCAACTCATGGCAACTGGAAGATAAATCTATCACACAGTTTTCTGGGGTTGAGAGTATGTGATGTGCCCTGGGTCACCCAGTGGGTTTCCGTGGCTGAGTAGGGAATTGAACCCTGGTCTCCAGGGGTCCACTCCTCAAACCACTACACTTTAGAATTCTTAGCCAGAGAGTTCTAGTCCCTCACCAAACTACAAATCCCAGGATTCCATAGGACATTTCCATGGCAGTTGCAATGAATCATGTTACAGTGTGAAATTGGATTTCTTCAGATGTAAAGCCTTAGATCCCTATCACACTACACTGTTACAGCACTATTATTCCACTTTAACCGTCCTGGTTGTATCTTTGGAATTCTGGGGTTTGTAGTTCGGTGAAGCACTGGAGCTCTGTGGCTGAGAATTCTAAAGGCTTCTCCCTAAACTGCAAATCCCATGATTCCATGCAATGTTGCCATGGCAGTTAAAGTAGAGTAATAGCACTATAACAGTGTAGTGTGATAAGGTCCTTATGCAGGAATAATGTACATCCAAATCATGGTATGGTTTTTACATCTATGCCAGGGCATGGGAAAATTAGTTTTTTAGGGTAGAATCCCCAGAATCCCCAGCCAGGGGATTAGTGAAGATCATTAAAATAAAGAAATGTCAGGTATGTTTGCTCCCATTTACCTCTTGGCAACCCTGTGGGACAGCAATGGGGCCTGAGACATCTAAAATAGCTTTTGCCAGTTTCAAAATCCTTGGGAAAGTGAGCCATCACTGATTTGGCTTGCTTATTTTGGCCATTTCCATACCGGGCTTCTAAAACGGTGTAGAGCGACCTCTAACGGAGGTCTTCTACACCGTAGAGTGGACTGGCGTGGACTACTTTTCGTAGTTCTACACCAGAATCCATGCAGGAGCGGCCGGAACTAGCCGGGCTGCGTGTTTTTTAAAAACCTCTTTTTCGAGGTTTTTAAAAAGCACAGAGCGCACAGCCCCGTGCCGCTCCATCGCCCGGCTCTAAAGTGGATCTGCAGGCGCGCGCAAGTGCGTGCCTGCAGATCTGCCGGGGGCGGGCTTCCGGCTGGCAAGCTTCTCCGGTTGGTGGAGAGCCTCTACCAACCGGAAGCTGCCATCTGGGACGCCGGAGGAGTGTGGAGCAGCGAGCCCGCGCTGCTCCACGTGGCGACGGACTTACCCGGCTGCGGGCAAGCTCCGTTTTAGCGTGTTTTCACCCGTCCCCCCCCCCACATGTGAAAAGGGCCTTTGACAGGGCAGTATGACAAACCTCCCAGGACATTTTGTAAAGAATTCATTGGAGCTATCATTATAGAGGTAGCTTGCGTGGATCTAGGCACAGAGCATACGCACACAACAGAGCAGAACACAGTGACTCTTCAGCTGATCAGACCGAAGCTGAATGGTGATGTGAGTGAATGAGGCAAGTGGTGGAATGAAACTAGATTCGGTATTGGCTTCCCTTCATGTACTTTTAATACTACAGCCAACAGTTTAGTGCAGTGTAGGTCAATAGAAAATCCAGGTGGTGAAGCAAAACTAGGCCAAATTAACCCACATCTTTTCAGTTCACTGTACAAAACTCTGTTTCAATTCTTCCAATTTAATACAGAATTAAGTGCTGATTATGATAACAACAAAACCCCTTCGCGCCTTCAGTTTTATAGAGTCATAATGGGACAATGAGGGAATCTTTTCAAAGCCCTCTTGTTAGCTGGTGTTATAGGAATTTCATTACATTCTCCATCAAACTATGTAGTAAAATAATACTGTAAAATTAATCTGTTTCATGTGTATGTATGGTACATATTATGCCTTATTGTTATTATTATTTAACTCAATTGAACGAAGAAACAAAGACCAGGCAAGTCTTAAACTTGGTTCCACTTTGAGGCTGTGTTGAAATAATGGCTTGAATTCTCTTTCTAAACCACTTGTTCTTTTCTAATTTAATTATTTTTCTGCCTATTGGGTGAAATTATTGAAATTAAAATGAGAAAAAAATAACTATGTGCTAATTATATGTGTATGAAATAATACAGTTGTTCACATTCTTGGGCTACTGTGTAGCAAAATAGCCAGGGTTTCAGGGCAAAGATTTGATTCTGAATGTGCTCCTCCATTCCCACAGGGTTTTAAAGTATTATTAAAATCTTGTCACAAAATTAATTTTTCTTTAGAGGATCCCACTTCAGAACAATATGGAAAGTCCCAGAACACCTGAAAGTCCCAGAATTCCATAGCCACGTGGCTATGCTATCTAGAAGATTCAAGAACTGTAGTTAAAAAAAAAAAAACTTTCCCAAGCTTTGGCCCTAATATTTACCTGAAACAAAGTCTAGTGCTGTTCTGTGTTTCTCTATAATCAGATCTTCCCATTCATGAAAAACAGGTTTGGGGCACTCTATGGCCCTTTCCACATGTGGAGGGGGGAACAGGCAAAAACGCCCAAAAACGGAGCTTACTGGCAGCTAGGTAAGTCTGTTGCTATGCGGAGCAGCGCGAGCTCGCTGCTCCACAGTCCTCTGGCGTCCCAAACGGCGGCTTCCGGTTGGTGGAGGCTCTCCACCAACCGGAGAAGCTCTCCAGCTGGAAGCCCGCCCCCGGCAGATCTGCAGGCACGCACTTGCGCGCGCCTGCAAATCCACTTCGGAGCCGGGCGACGGAGCGGCGCGGGGCTGCGCGCTCCATGCTTTTTAAAAACCTTGAAAAAGAGGTTTTTAAAAAACACGCAGCATGGCTAGTTCCGGCCGCTCCTAAGTGGATTCTGGTGTGGAACTACAAAAAGTAGTCCATGCCAGTCCACTCTAGGGTGTAGAAGACCTCCGTGAGAGGTCGCTCTGCACCATTTCAGAAGCCCGGTATGGAAATCGCCTATGTCAGTTGCTATGAAAGTGAAAATGAGTGTTCAGTTGCATTCAGTGCCTGGAAAGCATGAGATGGAGGGTGCAGTTGTACTTATATCCTACTTGTAGGCTTCTCATAGACATTGGCTGACATCTGGCTGGGAAGTTACATCACAGTAAATGAGCTTACAATTGCATAAAGTCAAATTGTGCCACTGTACAATGTTCATAATCTCAAGAGGAGAGCAGAAATGTCACTATGTCATCAGGTGTATTGCCCAAGCAGAAACAGCATCATGGGTATTGTACAACGTGTCCCAATGCACAATACGTGTCCCAATGCACATGCCTGTTAGGTAACAAGAGGCCCTGTTGTGCAATGGGACATCTTTGTTGTGCTCCATTGTGCATTGTCACAATTCACTAGCGTGGTTATGTATCATGTTAGTTATTTAGACCCATCATTGTTAAGTTACCCACTGTAGCATCTGATGCAGGACCTCAGTCCTCCTTTTTTGATCATTGTATGAATACAATGTTGGACTAGGTAAAGCCTTTGTTTTCATCCCTGGGTGTTCCTTCATCTCCACTTCCTCCTACCTGTGCAACTGCAACTGGGAGATGTAAGTACCTGGTTGCCATTTCTTCTCCGTGCTTAGCTGAGGACATTCTGGCTGCCCTTATGCATTCAGGGAAGGTAGAGCAGTCTTTGCCCCCAATATTAAGCTCCTGCAGTTGAGCAGTGGTTGGGGCTTGAGATGAGATCAAGACCCCGGCCGCCAGCTGTTGTTACCCAGCCACCTCTAGGAGTGTTGCACGAGGAGGTATAGGAAACCTCTCCCTTCAGTGTCTCTCAAAGTTCAAACTATCCCCACGGTCCTGGCTTCAGTCTGGTGATTGGTGCTGTTTATGTGGGCAGCTTCTAGGTCTGTGCTCTCCATTGTTATGGTCTTATCTTTAAGCCAGACTTGCAGGACATTCCTTTAAGTAAGGATGACTTCAAGTAAAAGACTATCCTCTAAATTAGGACACATGGGCACCCTCTTTTCTGTCTTTGGCCCTTTCCGCAAGATATCATCATCCCGCATTGGGGACGGGAGACAGATGGGAACTGGATAACGTTTACACACGACATCGCCCATGTCCTGTCGTTCTCTCATCCCAGGTGGCATGATTGTCCTGCAAATCATTGATGGGTTCTCCCTGTCAATGACCAGTGATTGCGCCACCCTCCCTTCGCTCTCCTGCACTTACCTGAGCTACGGAGAGTCAGGAAGTGAGATGGCCATGCTTCCTGCTCCAGCACAGCCTGGGACAGTGCCTGGCTGCACTGCAGAAGGAAGAGGCATGACAATTCCACCTCCTCTATTCCCACAGGCAGCCGGTGTGAAGGGGAGCACTCTTGTCACACTCCCCTCCTGAAAGAGGCTCTACTAGGATCCCCATGGGACGCTGCCAGGATCAGGTAGAGTGTAGAAAGGGCCACTGTCTCTGACCATTTCTGCACTACACTGTTATAGTGCTACTATTCCACTTTCAACATCTCATGGAATCCTGGGGTTTGGAGTTTAGGGAGGGGCATTTAGAATTTTCAGCCAGAGAGCTCTTTGGCCTCAGTAAACTACAAACCCCAGAATTCCACAGGATGTTGAAAGTGGAATAATAGCACTACAACAGTGTGGTGCAGAAATGGCCTCTCTGTTTGGCCATTTCCGCACAGCGTGAGGGAATCGCCCCGTGACAGCACTCACTGGACTTTTGGGCTCCCTGGTCTGGTCCACGCTGCTCTGGAGCAGTGCATGGCAGCCGCTCCGCACTGCTCTGGGGACAAAAATGGCAGCTTCCAGTTGGTCGAGGCTCTCGACCAACCGCTGAAGCTCGCCAGCCTAAAGCCCACCTCTGGCAGATTGCAGGCTCATACCAATGCGAGCCTGCGAATCTGCATAAGGGAGCAGGCTTGCACTGGCACGCTCTGTGCTTTTGAAAAACCTCAAGAAACAGGTTTTTCAAAAGCACGCTGGACAACCACTTGGGGTCGTTCCGGAGCGGGCTGGGGTGCGGATCTACATTAAGTAGGTCCGACCCGGCCTGCTCCCAGGTGCAGATGTCCTCCCTGGAGGACGCTTTGCACCGTTTTAAAAACCCCATGTCGAAATGGCCTTTCTCTCTCTCTCTGCTTCATAGGCATGCACATTCTCCTTTCAAGCAGAGAATCCCTGCATCTGTATCTGAGTCAGAATATGGAAAAGTTACCTTGTAACTTATGTAACTTCTTACTTAGGTAACTTCAACTCTCAGGATATCCCAGCCAGCTGAACATTTATCATGTTTGCTGGGTTGTTCTGGGATCTGGAGTTCATAAGTATAGCTTTTCCAGAGTGAGATCTGAACACCATTCTTTCCCATGCTCAATTATTTACAAATTTCATATGTAAATATTGTTTAGTATCAATTCCCAACTGCAGATTTTGGGCTGAAAGAATTCCCAATATTTACTCTTTTGCCAAGAAATCTTAAGAGTTAGCAACATCTGCGTGCCCATATTCACCAACTGCTAGTTTGCATGTTACTCTGAAGCACAGTATATATTTATGGTGACATCCTGTTTGTTAGCTTCAAACACACACACACACACACACACACACATGCTGTCTCTCTTCCTCCATCTAAGTTACATTTTCTTTTCCCATCTCTCTCTTCAGTTAGGACATGGGTATGATTATGAACAAGTATTGGTAAGTAAAGCTACTTTTCTATGGCCCTTTTCGCACAGCATTTGCCATGCGAAAGAGCCCCTCAAGCGTCGCGTGACTGCAAGGAGTGGTCCACACAATGCATTCACAATCGCGCGACGCTCCAGGGCCTGGCAGGTGCCAATCACGCACTATTTCATTTTTGGCTGTAAGCCAAAAATGATGTGCAATTGTACATCACTCCGGGGGCCTGCGCTCACTTGCTGTGCGTGTGGAGCTCCAGAGCTGCAGCGCTTGCACTTCCTGCCCCAGCACAGCCCGGGAAAATCCCAGGCTGCACTGTGGAAGGAAGAGGAGGGGCTCTCGCACGAGCAGACAGCAGCTGCAGAGCTGAAGGAACTGGGACTTGAGAGCCTCTTGCTAGAGGCTGCTCACACAATCCCCGCACCCCAGCTCTGCAAAAAGGTGAGTTGCGGAAAGGACCTTTGTTTTACAAAGAAGACTAAGCTTGTTTCTTTCTCCACTAGACCTGTGTGGATGTGAGCATGGGACTGATTGTTGCTCAGGTTCTGCTTTTCCAGTTGATTGTTCTGCTTGAGAGATCCTGTACAATCTCTCACATTTATCAAAAGGAATTAGCCAAGGCAGAAACAAACTGTTTGGCTCATTTGACTAAGCCATAATAGTGTATTGCCTTCAAGAAAAGCAAAGGTAGGAAAAATGACTTTTTGGACTACAAACCACAGAAGCATACAACCAGCAAAGTTCTGCTTTTTCTACACAGCAAAGCTGTGTGCATGAGCTTGAGGTTTTTAGTCCAAAATAAAACTCTCCAGTCTCACATGTATGCCCATTATTTACAGTGGATTTTTGGGTAGAGACTCAGTTTGTTCTGTGTACCTTTGTCATTGCCAATTTGGAGGCCTTTGGTGTGTGTATAAGCAGCTGTTCCTAGTAAGCATGTACACTATACATGGCCTAGACTATATATCTTCAAAATAAAGGCTACAAAAAAGAAAGCATCCACCAGACAGATGGTTAGTGTATTCTTTCTTCTGAGAGGACATATAGCAGCTACCATATGGGATCTTGTTTTGAAAGATTTGGAGAGGAACCAAGGATTTGGTTTCTTCAGTTTTAAGAAGTTTTCATCACTTTTTCCCTTGTACTGAAAATATAACCTTAACTACTTTACCAGGGATAGTTGCAGAGTTAGAAAAAAGGAAAAAGAAAAAGGGAAATAAATAGTTTTCACTCCATGCCAGCTTCTGCAATTGACATCAGCATCCATGCTGTTCAGCACGGAGCCTCTCTACTGTGTATCTCTTCTCGGGAACATTGTTTGTCTACTTGTGTGCCTGTCATGCAGAAGAAAAGTGAGATGTGAAAAGACAGCTGGGGCAAGTTATTTATTTATTATTATTTTGCAACTGCAACTACCTGGACAAAAGAAGACTGAAAAGTGACATGATAGCTATCTTTCAATATTTGAAGGGATGCCATGTAGAAGATATAGCAAACTTGTTTTTCTGCTGCTCCAGAGACTAGAACATGAACAAACGGATTCAAATTCCACCTAAAAAGAGATTCCACAAAACTTTCCTATAATAAGAGCTGTTCAACAGTGGAATACATTGCCTCAGAGGTAGTGGACTCTCCTTCTTTGGAGATTTTAAAACACAAGTTGGATAACCATCTTTTTGAGAGTCTTTTGGTTGTACATTCCTGCATAGCAGGGGGTTGTACTGGACTGCCCTTGCAGTCCCTTCCAATCCATGATTCTATCATTCTATCATTCCTAGAACCCCACCACCACTAGCAGCATGGGCCTTGTAACTTTTACGATCTCCACGCATAAATCTGAGTTATTTAATCTAGTTTTCCAATGGAATTGTGTTAGGGAACAAGCAAAGGACCCGCAACAAAATGCTGCAGTACAAAGTGCTTCTCTTAGTTCCTCTGCCTTCCCTCAGACTGCTGGATGCACCTATTGCTTTCTGGGTTGACTTTGAGGTACATTTTTCTTTCCTGTAGGCTTGTTTTTTGTTTTTGTTTTTTGTACTTTTTGCAACTCTAGGGTTTTTCTAAAGTCTGCTGGTATCTCTTTCTTATGTGCCAAATGCATGAGCACTGGAATCTAAAGCATAAACACTGGAAACAGAGAATGATAGTAGTGTTGAAAATGTACAGAAAATGAACTTGAGAACTTGGTGAGGGGAGAGTTAGTTAGGCATGCTTTCTAAATTTTCCTGTTCTGGATTTTCCACCATGGATTTTGGATTTCCCACTTACTTGGTCTTGTTCCCAAAGTAGAAATCCTCCACTGCTACATTGTTATTTCTAAACGCTATACATTGCTGCTGTCTCCAGGCATGGCTTGCGGGAACATTCATGCCGCCAATTCCTATTTCTATTTATAGGGATGTAAAGAATATTTGAAAAATGGTTGAAAAACATTTTTCTTGAGTATTGAGAAACTAGGATAAGGAAAAACTAGGAATGACAAGAATCTTCACAGTTTGGGATTTATTCTGCATAAAATTCATACAAGGTTTTCTGATGCAGTGAACAGCATTTTCTGCATATAAAATAATTCAATTTTCTTCACAGAAAATGCCAATTCCTGTGCAGAAAATGTTGTTTTCTGCACAAAAATCCACAAAATGCAAATAGACCTAATTGCGAATAGTTTTCGAAGATTTTTTTTCTCACAATGGGGAAAAAAATTGCTAAAATGCTTCCTTCATGAATAAAACCAGGAAAGAATTACATCCTCAAAACTTAGTGCTGTGGTAAATGGTGAATGAAGGGGTGTGCAGCCACAGGGTTTTGGTTTTTTTTTCAAAGCAGGAGTGATAATGTCATCTGCTAGTGAAAAAAATGGGAGTTGACAGATTTCCTGTCAAGTGAAAGAGACAATGATAAGACTTTCAAGTTTTGGTGTGGTTTATGAAAGATCAGCATAGAGGAAGCCAGAGAATGCGAAAATAAGCAGAAATTGGAATGTTTTCTCTTTTCTTCAGTTGGGCTCCTATTTCATGACTTTTAAAACTCCTGCCTTTAAACTGTTCAGTAAATTTTATTTGTATGCCACCCTGAGATCCTAGTATATAGTGTGGGATATATTTTTTTATTAAATAAATAAATAAAATGACAGAAATTAAATCATAACCATGTCGACTTGCAGTTCTAATTGAAAGACAAATGTTGCACTTCAGCAAGATGAAAAACTTTTGTTGAACTTTAATGGGTTTCATATGTTGAACTGAGGCAGATAGATTTAATACCAGTGGGTCCAGTGGTGCTTGCTCTCTGGGAAAATGCATACAGCATTTTGGTCATGCCCTGTAAATTTAATTTTAAAGGACAACAGATACTCTCAGTGTTCCAATTGTTAGTAAAAAATGTTATCTATTCATCGGGCATTTGTAGGCACAGATCTTTAGTACCGGCTTCACTGAATTTTTGATTCTTCATTATTTGTTTCATTGTTGTATTTCTTAAGGTTGTTCACAGACAGTCTCTCCTCAAAGCCAGAACTTAGACAAATAATTTTTTGGACCATAATTCCTGGAATCCCTAATTGTACTTAGAGATTCTTAGAGCTGCAGTCCAAAATTTATTTATTTATTTATTTATTGTATTTATATGCCACCTTTTTTCCTAAAGTTAACTCATAAAGTTACTCATAAAGTTGACTTTATGGCTTCCATAAAGTTAAAAAACATTAAAAACATATAAGAATTATAAAAACTAAGAATTTTTTTAAAAAACAACTTAATAAAGTAAAGGTTCCCCTTCCCACTCGTTAAAAGCCTGCTTGAAAAGAAATGTCTTTGCCTTCCTACGAAAGGAAAGCAGGAAGGAGACCAACCTAGCCTCCCATGGAAAAGGGTTCCACAGCATGGGAGCAGCCACTGAGGAGCCTCTCCCCCATGTCCTCATCAGGCGAGCCTGAGATGATAATGAGACTGAGAGAAAGCCTTCCCCTGTAGATCTTAGGGCTCTGACAGGTTCATATAGGGAGATATGGTCTTTCAAATAGTCCAGGCCTAAGCCATATAGGGCTTTACAGGTCATGACCAGCACTTTGAATTGTGCCCAGAAATGAACAGGTAGCCAGTGAAACTGTTTTAACAAGGAGCTATGTGCTCCCTGTAACTGGCGTCTGTCAGCATTCTGGCTTCTGTGTTTTGAACCTGCTGAAGTTTCTGAAGAGTCTCCAAAGGCAGCCCCATGTAGAGTGCATTACAGCAGTCCAAATGGCATACAAGTTTTAACTGTGCAAATGCTGGTCACTGCTGAAACCTGGGCATCCAGGCTCAGAGTTGAGTCCAGGAAAACACCAAGTCTGCAAGCCTGAGATTTCAGGAGGAGTGTAACCCCATCCACCAAAAGCAACTTTCCCAAGGTCTGTTCATTACTGCTCCAATGCTGTTATTGTCAGAAAATGTTGAACTTTAAAAAACATAGCTTGAAAATCTTTATCAGGCATGATGGTGGGACAAAAACCTTCAGAGTTAAGGAAGATTTCTTTGCACACAGAAAGGCTGAAGCCTAAGGATTAACACTTGCATACAGAGAGTGCACACAGAGTATTTGGAGGAGCAAAGGAGTTATTCATCATTTGAATCAGTTGACCATTCAGTGCTGTTGTTCATAAACTTTGCATCACTGTGATGGAATGCTAAAGTAGCCTGTTTCTATTTATGTAATGCATACCAGTCATGCCAGAGGAGATAACCTTGTGCTCTGAAGAATCAGCACATTTAGGTTAATACCTGATTTGGAAAATCTCGGCCTTTCTGTCCTTTTGAATAGTGCTTGCCTCACCAAGAATTTGCCAGGCTTGTGTCAGGGGCAAGAATGTTTCTTTGCCCTGCTCTGTAGGAGTCTTCAAGTTATTCCTTTTCACAGCAACTGAATACTCAACAGAGGCAATATTGTCAAATGTTTTGAGCTAAAGATGTACAATCAGCAGCTGCATCTGATGCATCCCATATCTGAAGCTGACTTTACCACAAAGAAGACTGAGCAGCAGCCTCAGGTAGCAGATTCTGAGGTCATTTCCACACAACGTCACTATAACACTATAGCAGTGGGTCATTACCGATCCAGGAGCCGTGCTTCCACATGACATCATCACGATCCAGCTGCTATCCCATCCCCAAGTGTTGCCAAATCGCCATATTCTATTTCCAGAAAAAGTCTGTTAAGAGCTTCCTACAGAGCTTGAATCCCATCAATCATTGTAGTGTGGTACCATTATAGCACTTGATAACACTTCCTGTTATGGCAGATCCAGCAATGGGAAGGTTGTGGGCATACCCAGCTTGTCCCTCCCTCAGCAACTCCCATGACGTGGTAACTTACTATCACCTCTCCCTGTTTATTTTAAATGTCTCCTTTGAGTCAAAACTTTTTTTAAAATACATTTTTAAACAATATAGAGCAAAAGTGCAATAGTGTACTGGCATGGCATGCTGTTACAATATTGCTGTATTAGTACAGCCCCCCCCCCACCCAAAAAAAGCCCAAAAAATCACTGCCCAATCAGGGCAATGGGGCAGGGTGAAGGCAGGACACAAGAGTGGCCAAAGACACTGTAATGCAGAAAGAACACCAGTGGTGATACCGGTACCCATCCACTTCAGGGGGAAGGGTGCAGAAAAGAGCATCTCTAATCCAATGGCATCACGCAAACTGCGATGCTACCATTATAACGGTATAACACGATAATGACCTCTAGGGTGGAAATGGTCTGAGTGCCAACAAATGGGCAGCAAGTTGTTCGTTGTTATACTTTTATCGTTAGGAATTGTTTGTCTTAATACAAAAATATTTTTTTAAAAAAATCATTGAAAACTAACTTGTAAACTTTTAATCCTGAAAAACCTTTCACACTCCCCCCCCCCTTATAGTCATTGTTTTATAGCTGTACACTGTTTCAACCTATGCTGTAATCTTTAGGATCTGTGTTGAGAGAATTTGATTTTTTGAATTTTATAAAGTTGTTTTTAAAAAACTAACAAAATTCTCAGTCTTTCATTGTAAGTAGATATGTTTTGGTTTGGTTTTTTTTCCCCCCAAGATGGAGGTTTTTGTTTTTTTGTTTTTTTTTCCATAAAGTGAAACTCACTTTGGTCTATAGTGTCAGGTGATGCAGATTAGACAATAAAAATACACAATATGAGGCTGCTGATCATATATACTTGCACTCATTCAACAGAGACTTTTTAGAAAAAGAACATCCTCAAATCTTCAGTTTTTCAAATTGGTGGAGTATTCATGTCATAGTATGGAGCTGGGACAATCTGAAAGAGAAGGAAGGAAGGAAGGAAGGAAGGAAGGAAGGAAGGAAGGAAGGAAGGAAGGAAGGAAGGAAGGAAGGACTATCACCCTGGGACATTCCATGATGTCCCATTGTTGACCCCCTCTCTCTTGCGACTGGTTCAGACCAAAACAAGCTGATGGGGGTGTGGAAATTCAATGGGCCTTTGGAAATATTGCTATTAATTTATAAAAGTTTCTTAATTTAAAGGGAAAAAAAAACAGTCAGAAGCCCCAACCCACACTCTACACATACACACTTCCT
The DNA here is from genome assembly GCA_030412105.1 of Cyclura pinguis. Lineage (NCBI taxonomy): Eukaryota > Metazoa > Chordata > Lepidosauria > Squamata > Iguanidae > Cyclura > Cyclura pinguis. The sequence continues at coordinate 42,669,274 of CM059599.1, forward strand.
ATAGTTTAAGTGATTAGCATCACCATAGACTTGATAAGCTCTCACTTGCATGTGCTGATGATTAAGAAAACATATATTATTGGTAATCACAGATTAGCAATAGAATGGTATTTAAATTGTTTTCACCCACCTTCAACTCATGTGATGCTACTGCCACCCCACATTCTTTTCATTTCCTTCACCCCACACCTATTAGGAAATTAACTCTGCCTACAAATTTCTCACCCCCTTTCCTTCTCTCTTTGATATGTTATATTTGGGATGACTCAGCCCACTTCCTTTTCCACATAGAGAATTTACAACTGGGGAAAAATGCAGAGTCTTCCATGTACAGGAAATCCCAGTGTTTCATGCTGTGTGATTTTTCTTTTCAAGTCTTTAGCTATCATTTAATATCTTGGATTTTTTTTCTGAAAAAAATAATCTATTATTAATTTGATCCAAGTTCCCACACCCTCTGCCGACCTCTTGACAGATGCCCCCGCCAGGACAGAAGGATTATCTAATTTGAACACACGACATATTCCAAAAATTGTCATCATATCTTAGGAAACATAGGAAGCAACGCTTTAGGAAACAATGTTGCATATCCATAAAAACACATGTGATGAGTTCAACTCTTCAATGCTGGGAGTGAATTAATACCATACTAAGTTAAACTCATTGTTCAAAAAGAAAAATGTGATGATAGGAAGATGCCTCTGGCTTGCCAAGACAGTTATCATTTATATATTTATATACAATTAATTAATTATATGCTCTACCTTTCTCCCAGTTCAGGTTCCTTGTTTACTAACAACATAGTTTAAAATAATACAGCTAAAATTAATAATAATTGCGACCTCCCCACAAAACAGGCATACCTCTGTTAATGAAATAGTTCCTGTGCGTTACTTTTTTGAAAAACTGGAAAATATGGTACAAGGGGCATAAATAACATGGAAAGAATAGGGATAGGTTCATGAATCACACACAAAAAAGATCAGTTCAACATGTTTTAGCAAATGTTTCCTCCAAAACTAAGGCCATTTCTGCCCTACACTGTTATAGCCCTATTATTGCACTTTCAATATCCTGGGGAGCTCTGGGGTTTGTAGTTTACTGAGCCCAAAAAGCTTGCTGGCTGAGAATTCTAAATGCCCCTCCCTAAACTGCAAACCCCAGGATTCCATAGGACATAGAAAGTGGAATATTGCACTATAACAGTGTAGTGCGGAAATGGCGTAGAAATATGCACATGTGCAGTGAATCAACAAGGTAAGGTAAACTTTGCATATATAAACAAAATAATTTTGATCCTTCTAGAGACCTTTTGGAAACTTTGCTGGCCAAATGAATAGATCTTTCTGCTGTGTTGTTCACAGATGCTCAGTGAAGGATACGGAGGCAGCTGCTATTTACCTTGCCTGCCATAGGCAGGTACACACTGCTGAAATATGATCAGCTAGAGTAGAATACCATTCTTTCCCTTTGCTGCTAAAAAAAAATCCAACAAAGTCACAAGGAAGAAAGGGGAGTCTGTTCAGGCATAAAAAGACTTTGTAAAGAGGAGCTTCTTTGTCAGAGACTTTGTTAACTAAGTATATCTGTATCAATAAAATAATAGAATTAAAAAACATATTAATGTGCTGTGCACTGCAAACCAGACAAGACTCTACCTGATATGCATGTGATTATGGGTAGCACAGTTCCCATCCCTGATGCTAGATGGTGTTAATGTTGCTTTATTCCCCTCCCCCATCTTGGTGAATACTCCATATATTCGAAGAGAATGTACGTGAAGAATTAATACCTTGCACAGAAGATAATGAATCAACATATTATGGTGGTCTAAGTGTTGGACTAGGCCTCTGGTTAAAATCTCCAGTCAGTCGTGGAATCTCGTCGGATGACCTTGGACAAGTCACACACTCTCAGCCCAAGAAAAAGGTAATGGTAAACCTCTGCATAAATTTTGCCAATAAAAGTCTATAATCACTATATTTCAGAGATGATTTGAAGGAATGTAACAGCAACAGCAGAGAAGAGAATGATACTACCCTTCCACACAGACACACACCTGTGCATGCTCTCTGGGTTATTATGATGCTTTAAGGTAATCTCCGTTCCACTCCATTGAATGCAGCACAGAGGATACTTAAGATGAATGTACTAGACATGATAAAGCTCAGCTTCACTAAATCTGTTGAAAAATGCAGAAAAGATATCAGTTTTCAATCTCTGAACACTTGTATAGCAAAGGCAATCCTTCCTTTTAGGCACTAGTGCCAACAACGCAAAATTAAAGGGGGTGGTTGTGGTGGTTGAAGAGATGTTATTGCAGCCAGTTAGGAATGTTAAGGAGGAATGTTGTGACTCATAAAAGGTATCTTGGGGGAGAAAGACAAAAGAAATGGTGGGTTCATTGCTCATTCAGGGCAAAATATTATTAATGAGTACACAAAGGAGACAAAATTCCTCAATGCCTACTTTAGCCTAGTTTTCGCAAAACAAGGAGAACTACAAACAGATATTAACAAAGTAACTGGGTCAGTGGATTAGAGGAATGCTACAGCCATAATAAAGCTTGTTTTCATTATTATTTGAATTTTTTTTTTCAGTCATACAACAGTCCCGTTAGAAGAGTTGCAACATATCACAGGCTAGGCTGCCTGGGGGATTCTGCAGTTAGCAGTCCACAAAGCAACTGAATGAATTTCTTGTTCGTGTGTTTGTGTGTGTCGAAAAACATTTGGAGGATCACAGCTTTCCCCACCTTCATTTGAATAGTAAATTGATCCCCCAGGAAAGAAGTACTTGGTTAATGGTCAGATTTAAGAGTATTGGGAGACTGAGGCCATGTCTGCACTAGACTGTTATAATGCTATTATTCCACTTTCAACATCCTATGGAATCCTGGGGTTTGCAGTTTAGGAAAGACCACATTTATCAATGACTCTAATGCCATTTCCACACTAGGATGTTACAGTGCTATAAAAGTCTAATGCGAAAATGGACTTAGAGTCATTGATAAATATGAAAATCAATGAATGTAGAGTCATAGATACCACAAGGGCCATTGAGGCCAACCCTCTGCCATGCAGGAATACACAGTCAAAGTATTCCCGACAGATGACCATCCAGCCTGTTTAGAAACCTCCAAAGAAGGAGACTCCACCATACTCTGAGGCAGAGTGGAACACTGATGTGAAATCAATGTTTTACTCATTGATGAAAATGTGGTCTGTGAGCTTGAGTCCATCAATTGCTTTCTAAGCCAAACTATATATGACACTGGAGATGCATAATCACATCTTCTTCTGATATGTTTAGAAAGAGCCATAGATCAGTAGGAGAACACATATTTTTATACTAAAGGTGGGCAACTGTATTGGGCCTGGGGGCCAGTTTTCTGCCCCACAACTCTGTGTGGACTGCCAAAAATTTCAAAAAAGAGCAAAGTTCCTGGCGTGGCTGGTTTTGGTTTTGGGAAAAAAAAATTAAGCAGTACAGAGACCTTGCAGCCTGTTTCAAAGGGGGAACTGCTACTCCTGAAAGTTTTCTGGAAAGGCAGAATGGATGGTTGAAGTCTGGAAAAAATAGCCTCTAGGTGCTGTATATGCCAAGGCCTCATTTTGTCCGCTGTTGCTTGACACGTAGTGGGCTCAAGTTTCAATCCCTGCCTCTCCAAAGGTAGTAAATGACAGGAAAAGAATATTTGAAAATATTCAACATATGATTTAAGCATGTGTTCCTCAAGTCTTAAGAAACCCAAATGAGGAGCAGCTTGGACTGATAAGAGTCTTTGCAGTTTAGTACATTTTCTGTGCAAAATTTGCATGTGGTGTTTTTGCACAGAAAACATCATTTTCTTTACAGGAAGCATCTTTTTCTTCACAGAAAATATTTCTATATAGGAGTATTAGTTTCTGTACAGAAGAAGCCATTTCATGTGCAGAAAATGCTGCATTGTGTGCGAAAAAACACACCACATGTAAATTTTGCACAGAATACATCTTGAACTATGAATAGTCTTCAAAAAACAATGTGCATCTTTGAAGTCTCTCCTGCAGTGGGAAGAAGACTGGTAAAATTATTCATTGCTTCTCTCAAGAATGACGTTAGCAAAGAATTACAACCCTTCACAGGTAACACTAAAGAGCTCTAGTGAAATTGTTAGAGAGCTACGATCAGGGAGAAGAGGTGATAGTGCATTTCACGGGCAATAAATATGATATGATAAAAATCCATTCCCATATTCCTCCATTTATTAGTTGCATTTATGTCTCTCCATTACTCCACTGAATTCAAGGCAGCATATATAGCTTTCATCTTCCATTCTTATAATAACTCTGTGAGAAAGATCTACCAGAAAGACAGACACTGACAAAGGTCACCCAATGATTTCATGGCTCAGTGGGAGGGAAAACCTGGATCTCCCAAACACCAGTCCAACAATCTATAAACTACAACACTTGGCATCTCAAGGAAGTTTTTCCTGTGCCTTCCAAAATGCATACACTTGGGAAAGAACAAACATATTATATTCACCACAGACATGAGCAACATTCTGGCCAAGATCCAGCTTCAGGCAGGACATAGTATAAAAGTTCCACAGGTGGAGCTATGCCACAACAGAAGTCCCCTATTCTTCACTGGCCCCTATTTGTTTATGTCAGGGTAGATAGCATGCAACAGGTAGGTTTAGAGTGGATTGGGGTCATTGTGTGATGGAGACAGGGGATTCTGATCTTCATAATGACCAAAAGAGTGAGTTATAGAGTCATAAGCTGGACTTATTTCTGTGTGGCTCACTAACAGAATGACAACTCCATTGAAAGCAAGGGTGGGAACTGTTCCGCCGAAAACCCATATTTTCTACCTGCCATTTTTCTTTTTAAAAAAAGCTCCCCCCCAAAACTTCTGGGTTATGATTTCCTGCTTAAATGATGCTTTGTGTTACTTAGATAGCAAAAGAAATGATTCATTGTTTCATTACATCAGACAGCTATTTGAAGATTCTGAAATCCACAGTGTACAAACGAAAGCTGTATCAAAAATATCTTCCCTCCTCCTCTTCCTCCTCCTCCTCCCCCCCCCCTTTAAATGTTGTTTTCATATTTTCATGCATTCTTTCTGTGCTCAACTTGAACTAAAAAGCCCTTTTTAATTTGACGGGTGTAAACAGATTGCTATGAGGACCAGAAATATTTTCCCCCTCTCCTTGTGGGTGGCATTGCTGATTGGAAGAGGTGATGATGTTCTCCTTTCCCACCTTCTCTGATAGAGGTGATATTTATGAGCCAGTGGAATCATAGGAAGAGATCTGGAAGGATCAAGGAAGAGAATCTAATCAAAGCCTTCATATTTAACATTTCTAATGAATGGGGCATGATAGTATGGTTGGTACTATACCCCATCAAAGTTTGAACTCTGACAGGGTATATTACCAACCATACTATCAGGTAGATTTAGGTAGCCATTGACCTCTGGACCACTGGCTGCTGCTAGAGGGCAAAGCTGTGTGCACCATGTGGCCTAGTCTGCCTTGCCTAAGCTATCATACCACCCTCCACATGGTAGAGAATTCTTTTACGTTCACAAGTACTGAGCTAAAGCCATTTCCACACTACACAGTTATAGTGCTCTTATTCCACTTTCAACATCCTGTGGTATTCTGGGGTTTGTAATTTACTGAGGCCAAAGAGCTCTCTGGCTGAGAATTCTAAGTGCCCCTCCCTAAACTGCAAGCCTCAGGTTTCCATGGGATGTTGAAAGTGGAATAATAGCACTATAACAGTGTAGTGTGCAAATGGCCTAAGATGCAGCTGTGAGCCCAGCTGATTTCTGTACAGTGAATCATGGACCCACACTTTGTCCTTCGCCTCAAGAGACAAATTACTTGAGGTCACATTGACAAGACAAAGACTCACAAAACTATCCTGAACTATTTTATGTCTTGATTGCTAGTATGATTTAGCCTTTACTTTATCTGTCTGTTTAGGGATGTCATTATTTGGAAATGTTGTTCCCAAAGGAAGCAATGAATACTTTTAGTAATTTTCTACCTGCTGCATGAAAGTCTTTGAAAACTGCAGTTTTGCAACACTATTCGCATTTCAGGACTTATTTTGTACAAAATTTGCATGTGGCATTTTTGAATATGAAACAACCTTTTCTCTGCTGGAAACAGCATTTTCTGAGTAGAAAAAAAAAAGTGAATTCTGTGCAGAATAAGTCCCCAACCATAGAATTCTCATATGCTCCTTGTTGTGGTGTCCTAGCATTTGAGAAGTGTTTTTCCACCATGTTTGAATATTTTCAAATATTCTTTCCATTCCTATATACGATTAATAATTTCATACTCTGATAACAGAGGTTTAAAGGCAAAAAAACCTCTGGCTGTGAAAGGTACAAACAAGTAAGTTATCTTTGTCAGGTAGGCAGAATCTCTTTAGTATTGGAGGCATTGTGCTGGAATCTCTAAGAGTATAGACATGATTTAGAGTTCAATTGCAGCTGCATTGAAGAGCACAGCTAAAGACCAGAACTAATGGTTCTGAAGGGGGAAAAAACCTCCATACATAAAGAACAACAACTTGTTAAGGAAAAAGCCAATCTAGAGCTTTCATTATATAGAGGGAGCAAGGTTTCTTTTTCTCTCAAAATGTTGGAGAATTCAAATATTCCACCTTGTAGTCTAAAATGGGACAGTCCAGCAACAGATCTATCACCTGGGGCCACAGATGGTAAAGTACTTCAGTTTGTCTTTTTGAGCAGCTGCAAACTTAAGTCCAATCTGACATCTTGTCCTCCTGGACTAACATGTTAATAACACTGGCCAGAAAAGGACAAAAATTTCTCTGGAGGATCTTTCATCAGCTGGGACGGGCAAGCTTCCACCTTACAAGTACCGTCCTGTAGAGCCAGCGTGCACTCTCTGTGTCAGCAACCTGGCCAAAGCAATGGGACCAGGCTGAGCTCCTAGCTCAGATGAAGTAGCAGCCTTGTGGAATGATGGTATATTTTAGCACAAACCAATGACAGTGCGAAAGAAGCTCATATCTAGAAAAGTGGCTGTGCTCTCAGGGATTGGGAATGGTAAATATCTTAGAGTATCATTTTCTCCTGCATTCTCTTTTTAAAAACAAAAACAAAAAAAACCAGAAGTTCTCTCCATCTCCCAAATGAAGATATTCATGAATTTTTGAAAATTCTTCCAAAACAAATTGAAACAAAGTTATCATCCACTTGCCTTGCTCACATTCAGTGATCACCAATATTCGCAACGTGGAAAGACCCTCTTGTACCTGCCTGCCATATAGGTATTACCAGCTCATAAATTAATGTTTTTAATAACTCTGTACATAATTGTTTTTAACTTTGTATTATGCTTTGTTCTATCTGTACTCTGTTTCAGCTTAATTTGTAACTTGCCTTGTGCCCCATATTGAGGAAAAGCTGGTACATTCATTAACCCCACCAGCACCAATACCTTGGTAAAACTCTGCTCTTGAGAGTTCAAGGAATAATCTACGAGCCCAAAGCCAACATTCTTGAAAACCCACAATGACCCACATTATGAATAATTCTTAATAAATTTCTTATTTTGAGTGAGACTTCTGGCAGTCTCTTGACGGAGATTTAAAATACAGGGCCAGCCCCACCATTTAGTGTATGAGTCACTGCCTCAGGCAGTAGGTTCTGAATGCCATGTAAAATGGCAACCAAATCTTGATTATTTCCCTTGTTATTATTGTCCTTTGCTTGGTAGGGATTACCAATTTGGTTTGGCCCATTTCTGCCCTACACTGTTATAGTGCTATTATTCCACTTTCAACATCCTATGGAATCCTGGGGTTTGCAGTTTAGGGAGGAACATTTAGAATTCCCAACCAGAGACCTCTTTGCCCTCAGTAAATGAGCTTTGTCCTCTCTCTGTGTGTGTATCTCAGCTGGAAATGGGCTTGTACTTTTCATTTTGACTTTGCCCCTTGTACTGTTCTGCACACAGGCAGCAACATGCCTTGTGCAGCACTATTCTAAATTGTTGGAGTCTCCAAACCATAAAAAATATAATGTACAGGCCAGTCCTCTCAGCAGGGATGTAAATCTTCATAAACTTTATTCTCACAGAAAAGAACAAATAATTTTACCATTTTCCTCCTGACTGTGCGAAAGTCATTGAGAACTGCTGCAGTCATTGAAAACCACGTAAGATGATCAAAAGTCTGGAAGCCAAGCCTTATGAGAAGGAACTTAGAGAGCTGGGCATGTTTAGCTTGGAGGAGAGAAGACTGAGAGGTGACAAGCTAGGTATCTGAATAGATGTCTGTAGAAAATGGAGCAAGCTTGTTTTCTGCTGCAGGAAACTTATTTTCTGCGTGGAAAACTGGGTGGTAGTTGTGTGCAGGAGGCCTCATGCCATTTTTTGTACAGAACTGTGAAGATTCTCTGCCATTTTTCTCATCATCAGGGTTTCTCAACACTCAAGAAGCCTGTTTTTTTTGGGGGGGGGGTTAACAATTTTTCCAACTATTTTTTGAATATTCTTTCCATCTCTTGTCCTTGGCAGAGCTGGAAGTAACAAAGCCCCCAGTGAAAGGACTTGAGTATGTCAAACTCTGGATCACAAAGATTGTCTTAAAATAGGTAATCCTCTCCTAGAGGACACAGGACAACTCATTCTCTGCAAGGGGGACAGGGAGACTGTCCAGGCCACTAATCACCTGGAACAGTATCCACCCCACATCACTGCAATCAGAAAAGAACAGAGCTGAGATAGACAGAGAGAGAGGACAAACAAGATTCCTTTGTTGCTGCCTCTGTCTCCTCAGCAGCAGCATCTTTTCCAGGAGACGTGTCAGATACAAAGAATTAATTATTTGTAATTAAAGTCCCTACTACAGAATTACTGGATTTCAGGAATGCTGGGATGGTATGAATCAAATGTTCAGGAGACATTAAATGTAGCAATTAAAAAAGAAAGGAAAAAGAGAGACAGACTTGCCTTCTTCAAAGAAGAAATAAAAGCCAATCCTCTTCACAGACAACGGTGGAAATCAACAGAAGACTCTTTGTCTTAACCTAGCATGGGACCTCCAAACCACCATTTCTGAATCATCTCTGGAATACATAAAAGCCAAAAGGTTGATAAAACGATGAGTCACAGCTTCCTCAGGAGTTTAGGCGGACTTTTGTTGACCTTTTCTCAAGCGGAGGCTTTAGTCTCCTTGGGGAGTCTTGTTGAAAGAAGAGACCTTTACAAGCCAGGCTGAAATAGGAGTGTGTGTGTTTGTGTGTGTTATTTTAATCTGGCATTTTTCTTAAAAAAAAAAAAACAGGGCTCTTTAAGAAGATTTACGGGAACCATCTAAAGAAAGATATAAAAACCTCATCTGGTGAATGGGAGGCTTTAGTTCCTGAGTGAGGTGAACAGTAGCGTAATTGAGTTTTCTTAATCATCCCAAGTACAGTTATTTTGGCTTGCAGGAGTCTGAACCGATCCATTTGCTCTCTTTGCACACTTAATCTTCTAATTACATTAGCTGAAAGCCAAGGCTGAGTTATGGCCCAGCTGCTCTAATGATGTGAATTCAAGGGTCAGTTCTACATAGGGTGAACCCCAATGGTGAATTTTCTTGAATGTGAATGATAATGGGTTTACTTGATGGATAAACACGTGAGCACTACTGTCACTATGGCAAAAAGGGCCAACCTAAGCTGGTAGTGGGTTCAGTTTCTTTCAATGTCTACATTTTCCTTCCAATGCTTGCATTTTTTTTCTTGACAGTGACAGTGACAGTGACAACCACAGTTATAGTCAGAAGTGGATCTCAAAATTCATCAGTCTAATTAATTTCCAGGTGAGATGCTGAAACAAACTTTTTTAAAAAAAGATTACATTACAACTAATCATAGTGTGAAGATGGCCACTTTCTTATAGCCTACCTCCTGTACCTTTGTGAACAGAAACCATGCCTTTAACCCAAGGGTGGGGATTACAACATTTTGGACTACAACTTCCAGTATTCTTCATCATTAGTTATGCTGCATAGCCCTGATGGTAGTTGCAATGTAACAGCAGATGGAAAGCAGCAGAGTTTATTTACTAATTACCTATTTATTAGATTTATGTCCCTTTCTCTGAAATAGGACTCAATATAGTTAACAAAAATGAATAAAATAAAGAAAAATGCAAAAACATAAATTTAATTAATTAATTTTTGTTTCATGATTTAAGTTAGAAAAATTGCAAACTTTATCATGATCTTGAAAGCAATAATAAACAAAGCAGTTTTTAAAAGAACACTCAGTTTAGGACTTCTTTTACAGTAGCCCTGCTTTGGTCAAACCTCATCTGGAATACTGTGTCCACTTCTGGGCACCTCATTTCAAGAAGAATATTGACAAGCTGGAACGTGTCCAGAGGATGGCGACCAAAATGGTGAAGGGTCTCGAAGCCATGCCCTATGAGGAACGCCTTAGGGAGCTGGCTATGTTTAGTCTGCAGAAGAGAAGGTTAAGAGATGACATGACAGCCATGTTTAAATATTTGAAAGGGTGTCATATCAAAGAGGGAATGGACTTGTTTTCCACTGCTCCAGAGACTAGGACAAGGAACAATGGATTCAAACTACAGGAAAAGAGGTTCCTCCTGAACCTCAGGAAGAACTTCCTGATGATAAGAGTTGTTCAGCAGTGGAATATGCTGCCTTGGAGTGTGTTGGAGCTGCCTTCTTTGGAGGTTTTTAAACAGAGGCTAGATAGCCATCTGTTGAGAGTACTTTGATTTGTGTTCCTGCATAGCAGGGGGTTGGACTAGATGACCCTTGTGGTCTCTCCCAACTCTATTATTCTATGATTCCATGATTCTAACCCAAATTAAGAGCCTAAAGCCTACCTGAAAAGAATATTGCCAGCAGAAGAATAACAGGGAGCAGACTGACCCACCTTCCCTCAGTTAGGAGTTCCATAGCTTGGGAGTAACTATTAGAAAACCTTCTCTTCAGTCTCCACTAAACATGTCTTGACATGGTAAGTCTGAGAGAAGGAATGTTCCCAAAGACTTTGAAGCCCAGATATGGGAAAAAGCACTCCTTGATCTGTAGAAATCTAAAAGAGGGAGATTTTGCCATTGCTTGTGTCCAGACATGAAAAACATTCATCCTTATTTCATTACTTCATGGGTACAGAGATGTTACAGTCCATACTTTACATTCAGGGGTTCAGATGAAATTTCTGATATTTCCAGGAAGGATTCCTATCTGATCCTGTGGAAGAGTTAGTGTCAGTAACTGTAAACCAGAGTGGATGGAATGGAAACTGGGCAAATCAACACCTATGTTGACCACCACATGAACAGAATGTAAGACTAGACAGGTCTTTGATCTCTTTCAGCATGGCTCTTCTTACATTATACCCATATATGTATCTATAGCTATCTCACTTTCGAATTCCACTAACTTCTCTTCTATTGCATTTCTCCCAACTACTTCTGCTCATGAAGTTTTCTTAGCTCTTATTTCTTTATTCAGCCCTTTCTGTTCTCACGTCTAGCCCTGAAATCATGAACTGTCTTCATAAAATCTCCAGAAGGCAGAATGTCATATGCAAAAGAGGGCAGAGGCACACACTTTTTAAATTACAGGGAGCATATACCTTCCCTTTTGTAACAGCCCCAAATTCATAATTCTGTATTCATAATTGTTCATAATTCATAATTATTGTTGCTGCCTGCCTTCAAGTCATTTCCGACTTATGGTGACTGCAAGAAGAACCTATCATGGGTTTTCTGGGGTTAAGTGTATGTGACATGCTTAAAGTCACCCAGCGGATTTTCACGGCCGAGCAGGGAATCGAACCCTGGTCTCCGGGGTCATAGTCCATTGTTCAAACCACTACACCACACTGGCTCTTCCAATTCATGAAATATTAATTCTATTATAAGCCCTCTCTGCCATTATTCTCTCCTTTCCTTTTATGGTTCCTTTCCCAGACAGGAGCTGGGGGAGTTTCGTTTGGGAGACTCTGCTAATCCCTAGATCAAGCCTAGAAACCTATGTCATTCCAGATGCTGTTGAACTTCAGCTTCTATCATCCCTGAACATTGGCTGATAGGAATGGGACAGTAACATCTGGAAGAACATTTGTTGCTTACTCCCAACTTAGAATAAACTTAGAATGAATAAGACAGTACAGGACCAGTTCACAGAACCATATTTCCCTTGGATCTCAATAGTGAAACATGATATCCTACATTATTGTAGCATCATCAGCTGGTACCACTCTACTCTGCTTTGGTTAGACCTCATCTTGAATACTGTGTCCAGTTCTGGGCACCCCAATTCAAGAAGGACATGGTCAAGCTGGAGCAGGCCCAGAAGGGGGTGACCAAAATGGTGAGGGGCCTGGAAGCCATGCCCTATGAGGATAGACTTAGAGAGCTGAGTATGTTTAGTCTGCAGAAGAGAAGGTTAAGAGGGGATATGATAGCTATGTTTAAATATTTGAAGGGATGCCATGTAGAGGAGGGAGAGGGCTTGTTTTCTGCTGCTCCAGAGACCAGGACAAGGAGCAATGGATTCAAGCTGCAGGAAAGGAGATTCCACCTGAACCTCAGGAAGAACTTCCTGACAGTCAGGGCTGTCCAGCAGTGGAATATGCTGCCTCAGAGTGTAGTGGAGTCTCCTTCCTTGGAGGTTTTTAAGCAGAGGCTGGATGGCCATCTGTCGGGAGTGCTTTGAGGGTATTCCTGCATGGCAGGGGGTTGGACTGGATGGCCCGTGTGGTCTCTTCCAACTCTACGTTTCTATGATTCTATGATTCTATGATCTTTGAACTAAGACATTCCGCCACATCTGACTCCATCCCTCTCAATTTCCCATTAAAACAATGTATGTATTTCTCACAAGTCTTATTTTTAAGGCAAAGCATACTTCCAGGGGGCTACTGAATGGTCTTCAAAACAATGCATGTGCTTCTTGCATCACTTGATTTAAGGGGAAGTCTTAAATGAAGGGAAAGACCCATGAGGAACTTTAAACATGTTCCCTTCATTCATCTAGATGTCTTAAAACGTTTATGGATCTCAACTTATGATTCTAATAAAACAACAGAACATATTTCCTTATAATTTTCTCCTTCCTCCTCCTCCTTTCTCCAGCATCATCATGATGGTTATGGTAATAGCAATAGTATCTACAGATAACTTGAAGGCACATACACACACAACAGAGACCTTTAAATCCTTTTTGCCCCACATGCATACCTTTTCTGAGTAATTTCAAACCTTCTTCCCTGATTCTGCCCTGGCTGGGGACCACCCATTAGAAAATCTGGGCAAAAAGGACCTTTTTCACATCAGATGAAGGATGGGATATAGAATCAAAACTGGGGGAATCAAACTGGATAGAATCAAATATTCTATAACTGGAACTTCACAGCCCTCACTGTAGGTTAGCTAGATGTACCTCTACAATCAACAACATCAAAAAGCTCTGTAGTTCTTCAGTGTTATTAGAACCTAGTCATTGGCACCAAATGTTTGTCATTTGCTCCTGCCTTATAAGCCTTGGTACACAGATGCCTTCTGAATCTTGCTGGATCAGTTAGAATAAGCTGCTGTGTATTGCTGCATTTTAATAACATTCAAGAACGGGTAGCCAATGCTAAGGAATACAGTTCTCCCATTTAGTAGCATAAAAGGTGCTATCTTCAGTAAGAGATTTAGAGATCAGCCAATTTATTGGGGGAAAAAAATCAAAAAGCAAACTCCTGCATGTAAACAAGCCTGCCTATCTAACACTATTCATACAGGCCAAGTTCTTATTGCTACCCAATATAAATATTGTTTTTTTTTTTTTTTTTTTTTTTTTTTTTTGAGGGGAAAAATGTGTCGGTTTTCACTTTACTTACAAAAGCTGGTGGGAAAGGAATCTATACTGCCCTAAATCTGAGTTCAAATGGGGAGAACGCTGCCTTCTCTCTCAGTCACAGCTTCTTCCAGAAAAGGAATGCCTTTTCGTAATGCTAGCTACAGTTCTGGGGGCATTTCCAAAATGATAAATTCCCATGCCTTCTCCTTTCTTGCTGTGTGGATCATCTGTAAAAGAAGGGAGCAAAGTGGGACCCTGGGGCTACATTCAGTCATGCTCCCAAAGGTGTTTTTGTGGTCCTCAACTATCCTGACTAACTTTGACTAGCTTTCTTCTGGCCTCATGGAATGGTGAACTGCATTTCCCAAAGACTTTAGGAAAGGCAATTTCCCTTTTAAGTGGGTTGCAGAAGAAAGGAGGTGTAAAAATTGGAGGAAGGAACATCAACAATTTAAGACAGGCAGATGATACCATACTTACTATTTCCATAAACAGCAAATACTTGGAACAGTTATAGAAGAAAGTCCAGGGGGGGGAGTGAAAAGGCAGGTTAACAACTGAGCATTAAGAAATCAAAAATAATGATCTCAGATGATTTACGGTGGGCCATCCTCTTGCGCAACCTTACTTGCATCACATCCCATTATAGTCAATGGCTGCAATGTGTGACACTTTGTTTTTGTTTTTTTTCCATAAGTTGGATATCACTTGAAGACCCTTGAAGGATCTGTGTGTGTGTGTGTGAGGCCTCTTGATTTGTGATTTTATAATATGTCAAATAAATGGAATGCGAAAAGCAAGTCAATCATTACGAAAGATGCACTTGCTAAGGTTTAAAAAGGGACCTTCTGAACAAAGCGAGTGTGCCAGAAACAGCACTGCAACTGACATCCATGCTCTTGCGGAGAACTGGATTTTCTTCTGGATTCAGGGGAGGTGTTATTACGTGTCCCAGTAGTTTTTTTTACTTCCTTTATCCACTCTGAATCTGTTTTCCCACATATTTTTACTGTGAGGAATTTAAACTGTACCTTATTTATACAATTTTCTGTTATCTCAATACTAGTTCCATTTTCCTTAGCCCATTTTATTCCTGCCATCCACAAAGTAGAATTAAATCCATTCTCTCCTTTATTCACATCACACTGGCAATCCTCATATGTATTTATTTCAAATCCTCCTACGAAATCTAATAATAGCATGTCGCCTAGTATCACTATCCATATTAATTTTCTGAAGCACCAACCTTGTCCTGTAGTCTTCATTACAGAATATGATCTTCCACTTGTATTCCTCTAATCTAGTCCCTATGGCAAACACTGGATACTGGTTTGTTATTTTTACTAATTCTTTCAGAGTTAATGGATCAAATCCTACCCCTTTACCCCTTCATAATAACACAAAATGATGATCCTTGTTAAGAAGTAGGGTATCCACTTCATTTCTGAAAAAGAAAGGTAAATCAAAAAAATTACGCTTGCGTGGCTTTCCAAAGCTTTATTTGATTCCGATGTACCCATTTTTGTTTTTCTCCTATATCAATCAAGTAACTTACTGGACAAATTGAGTCTATTATCACATAGGGTCCTCTCTATCTAGGTCTCCTAGATGTTCCTTAGGACCCAGGTGTAGGTACCCCACTTCACTTCCAACAGGCAACATTTCTTTTTCTAATTCAGGTTTCAATTTTTCTTCTGCCTGTAGGTTTTCCTTAATCTGTTCTCTTATAGATTCTCTTTCCTTCAAAATTTGCAACCAATTTTCCTCAGTTTCACCCTCAAAATCATGTTGCAGCCCTAAATTCATTTTTGACCCATACAGAATTTTGTATGGTGAATAACCCCATTTCCCCATTGGACTGCTTCTCATTGCCATAAGCACAATAGGTAGCTTATCAGCCCAATCTTTTCCATTGTCTTTTACCAGTTTCTTTAACATGGTTTTTATAGTTTGATTCGCTCTTTCCACTTTTCCAGAACTCTCAGGTCTATATGAAATATGCAATTTCCTTTTTATTCCCAAAAATTTCACCATTCCCTCCATTTCTTCACTTATAAAGGCAGCCCCTCTATCTGAACTTATTATACTGGGTACTCCTGTTCATGCAAACATTTCCATAAACATTTTTTTTTTTACTGTAATTTTTGCTCCATTACTCTTAGGCCATTTCCGCAAGGGGCGAGCGAATCACCCCGTGACTCTACTTACCGGACTTTTCGGCTCCCTGGTCTGGTCCGCGCCGCTCCGGAGCAGTGCGTGCTCATCACTCCGCACTGCTCCAGCATCGAAAATGGCGGTTTCCGGTTGGTTGAGGATCTCAACCAACTGCTGAAGCTCACCAGCCTAAAACCCGCCCCCGGCAGATCACAGACTCACATTGGTGCGAGCCTGCAAATCTGCACAAGGGAGCAGGCTCGCACTGGCGCACTCCGTGCTTTTGAAAGACCTGTTTTAAGCAGTCTTTCAAAAGCACACTGGACGACTACTTGGGGTTGTTCTGGACCGGCTGGGGTGAGGATCTACTTTAAGTAGGTCTGACCCAGTCAGCTCCCAGGTGCAGACGTCCTCCCTGGAGGACACTCTGCCCCGTTTTAAAAACCCCGTGTGGAAATGGCCTTAGTGGGAAAAGCTTCTACCCATCCACTATAATTGTCTATTACCTCAAGTAAATATTGATAGCCTTCTTTTGTTTTCGGTAATTTGTCTATGTAATCAATATAAATGATTCCTCATGGTACCCATTCTCTTACTGGCAATAATACTCCTTCTTGTTTTTCATACTCTCTTTTTATTGAGTTACATGATATACAAGAGTCTACAATATCTTTTATCATTTTCCGCTTCCTCTTCCATTCTCCATATATTTCAGATCTTTTCATTAGTTTTTCAATTCCTTCATGTCCAATTTCACGTAAATCTTTCAATAGCTGATATTAATCTATTCTATCTTGTCCTTCTTTAAAAGCTTTTATTTCTTTTTTGGTTATTTTTACTAATTCGTCAACATATTGACTGCCTTCTTGTAACCAATTTTGTTTCTCTTTTTGATGAGCTTTTATCCAAGCAAATTTTACTTTTTGCATTTCTTTTAACAAATCCTAAATCTGTTTCCACTGATCCTTATGTTTTAAATCTTTCTGGTCCGCATTTTTAAATCGATCTTTAGCTCAAAATTCTAGGTAATTTGTTATTCCTTTATACACATATTTACTGTCCATAACAATATAAGATTCTTCCTCCTTCCCCTCTTGTTCTTTTAAGAACATTAAAGCTTTGATTACAGCTTGCACTTCAGCTTCCTGAGCTCCAAAATTTTTATTCATCATTCCTCTTTTTTCCTTATTTCTTTGGGGGTTATACCATGCCCAAGCTGTCTGTCTAACCCCTGATTCATACCATGAGGCTCCATCTGTGAAAAACACATCCTGGGTTTTTCCTATTGAATCAAGCTCCACTGATCTGTAAGTCAGTTGTATTTGGTTTTCTGTACATTCATGTTTACTTTGTTTTTTTATTATAGACAACATTAAATCTGGGTTCTGTATAGTCTCGTAACTTACTCCCTTCTGGTTCAAAAACACAGTCCAGCTTACTAGGACTTACCACGGGCATTTTCCCTTGCAGTATATATTTCAAAACTCCATGTTTACTTTGGATAGTTATTGAAGATATTCCTATTAGATATTCCCACTCTTCCAAAGCCCACATAATTACAGCAGCAGCTTTTTCACACTCATTATATTTTCTTTCAGGGTCTTTCAAAAACCTACTAGCATATGCTACTGGTTGAAGTTTATTTTCTTCATTTTTTTGATAAAATCTAGCTGCCATAGTGTCAGCAGTCCAGTATGGGCGGATATAAAACATCCGTCCCACTTTTGGCTGCCAAAGCTTTATACTTGTTTTTACCCACAGTTTTAATTCTTCCAAATTAGTTTGACATTCCTTATTCCATTCCCATTCAACTCCCTTTTTCAGAAGTTTATACATTGGTCTTGTCAATTGAGCTTAGAAAGGAACATGAGATCTTACAAATCCAAATGCTCCTAACAACATTCTTAACTCTTTGATATTTTTCGGGGGCTCTATTCCACATAAACTCTGTATTCTACTAGGTTCAATCACTGTCCCTCCACTCTCTAAACTAATACTCAAATACTTTACATGTGTTTTTGCAATTTGTGCTTTTTCAAGGTTTACTTTAAATCCAGTATCTCTAATTAGCTCAAAGACTCTTTGTGTCCTTTCCTCTATTTCTTCCAAAGTTTTTCCGACAGTCGGAATATCATCCACATAAGAAATTACATAGGGCCTATCCTCAGGTCCTAGACTATCCAACATTTCTTTAACATATTTATGAGCTATAGCTGGAGCACTGTGGAGCCCCATCAGAATCTGTGTGAATGTATACTGTTTCCCCCCAGTGAAAAAGTGAACCAGGGTTTACTTTCTTCCGTAAGTGGTAAGGCAAAAAAGCAATTTGCTAAATCCCATACCAAATAGTATTGTGCATCCGCAGCTATTCCCATCACAGTTGCTACAACATTTGCTACAACTGGAGCCATTTGTGGTGTTCCCTGGTTTATTCTTTGATAGTCTACAACTAATCTCCATGTTTTCCCATCACTTTTCTTTACTGGCCATACTGGTGAATTAAAAGGTGACACAGTAGGTTCAACTACCCCTTCCTTTATCAATTCTGTAACTGTCTCCATTATTCCTTGATATGCTTCTTTTGAAATAGGGTACTGCTTTTGTGGAGGGACAAATTTCCCTACAATTTCTACCTTAGCCTCCCTATGTTTTCCACAGTCATATTTAGAAGTTATATTTACTCCAGGTATTCTTTTATCCCAATCTTCCTTAGTCTTTAGATCTTTTATTTTTCTTACATAAAGTTTTTGTAACGTTTTCCCCTTTGAGACCTGTCATTGCATTAGTATGTTCTCTCTGGGATTGTACCATATTCCATATTTTTCCATAGCGTCAGTTCCTAAAATCATGACCTCAGTTCCTTGTGTGTCATAAATAAATATCAGTTTTAATAGGTATTCTAGCCACAAAAATAGTTCCTAAAATAAGAAGCTTTTCAATAGGTTTTCCTGAAGCTACTTCTAGTAACACATTCTTAAGTTTTTTACTTTGCGGTATCCACTTAGTGGTCATACTAACATTTGCTCTAGAATCTAGTAAAGTTCTGTATTCATTACCCCTTGAATCAGTACTGATTACATACTTTTGGCTATCACCAGGCTCAGATATTAATTTTCCCCTATACTGCCATTGGTCTGGTTTAATCTGATAGCTTTTTACTTTGGCAGCGGGGCACCCCTATTCAGAGTCCCCTTCTTCTGTTGTTTGGCTTAAAGCCTCTCTCAGTGCCTGGTATGTAATTTCAGCTGGAGCCCTTGGAATCTCTGAATCCTTGGAATCACTCATGGTGACATTTTTGCCCTTTTGTTGTTTCATCTTTTTAATCTCTTCGGGTGGGGCACTAGGTTTCTTACCTTCTTTATGAAGCAGTTCTTTCAGAACTTCAGTATTTAATCTCTCCAGTTTTTCCATATCCCACCCTTGCTCCTTCAATTTTCTCCAAATCTGCACCCTCTCTGAAGGAATTATTGTCTTATCTCCTTCAGGTTTCCCCTGTTTTAATTTCTCACCCTTTTAATTGTAAAATCGATTGTTCCTTTTTCCTGTTTGCAAAGCATTCCGATAGGCTGTAGCATTAGAATATAACATTTCTTTTACAGCTGGTTTCCCAGCAGGTTTTGTACTTAAAATCTGCCTCTTCACTTCCTTCAGTAAGGCTTTTAATTCTTTCCAGCCCTCTACTGACAGCGGGTCTCTAACTCCTAATGCCAATCTCCATTCTCTAGTTAGTCCATCTAAAGGCAAACGGAATATCCCCTCATCTCCCTTAGCCTCATTAGCCAATTCTTCAGGAGATCCATTATACACAACTATCCTTCCATTAACTAGCTCATCCCCTGGTACAAATAGTCCTGCCAAGTATAGTCCTGTGTATAATCTTATGCAAAACTCCACTGCATCTTCTCCAAGCTTTTATTCAACAACAACAAAAACCTCATCTAGTCATTCACCATTGCCAGGGTTTTCCAGGGCCGATAGAAGCTGTAGACCAAAAGCATCCAGAGAGTCACAGTTGTTCATCCACAGGAAAAGCACTATTTGCATGAAATGATAATGAAGATGAGGACAATGACAACAACAACAATGACAACAAAGGTGATGATCTAATTCACTTATATTCTGCCTTTTTCTCAAGGGGGAGTTAAAGAAGCTTACAAATTATTAAAAGTACTGCAGATTAAAACATTATTTTAAAAATAATAGAAATAATTGAAGAATCATTTAAGATACATCAAAAGCAATACAACAGCACATTACATTATTACAAGCCCATCCCACTCAACTTCTAAAAGCCTAGTGAAATAGGAATGTTTTTGCTTGCTGGTGAAAAGGGAGCAAAGAGGGACTGTCCCTAGCCTCCTTTGGGAGGGAGTTCCAAAGTCTGGGAGCAGCCACTGAGAAGGTCTTCTCCCTTGTTCCCACCAAATGAGTGCAAGAACATAGCAGGACAGAGAGAAGGTCCTCTCCTGGCTAGCTTACTGCTCTAACAGGCTCAGATAGGAACATATGATCCTTCAAATAGCCTGGACCTGAACCAAATAGGGTGTTATAGGTCATCAATAGCATCTTGAATTGTGCCCAGAAACAGAATGGCAGCAAGTGGAATTACTGAATCAAGAGAATAGTGAGCTCCCTAAAGCCAGTCCAGTTAACAAGCTAGCTCCAGGTCTTTCGGCCAAACAAAGTTTCTGAGTGCTTTTCAAAGGCAGTCCCAAGTAGGGTGCGCTATGGTAATCCAAACAGATGTAACCAAATCATGTGTTTTACTGAAGTTTATCGTGCTTTGCTGATTTTAACATTGCCATGTTTTTCATACCTGCTGGGGGAGTTTCTTCTTCTTCAGTTTCTTTTTATTATAAAATCAATTTTGGCTGTGTAGTGAAGACATTTGACCTTTATTATGGAGTTGATTCTGCTCTCTGAAGTTTTAATGATAGGTTAGCTGTTAATTTGGTCTGTTGCTTTAATTTTTTTTTTATATGTTTCTTTTTTATATATATAACCCACCTTTGAGTCCAAAAATAGGGGCTAAATTTATTTAAATAAATAAATGAAAATTAAAATTGCCATGCCAATGTAGGGCTCACATGGTTACCACAGAGGTACAACAAATACCAAGACTGTGCCTAATTCACATAGATGTCTGGAACTAGCCTGGGATGAACTATTTCTTTCTGAGGACTGTGTTCTCTTAAGTGGTCTTCTCTGTTTCTGCATATGTGATTTGCTTAAGATTTTTTCCCAAAAGAGAGTTGTTGTGAAAAATAAATGCGAGCTCACCACTTTTGATTTTTATTTGGTTCCAATAAAAGTATTATTCATCTTGTTTTCAGAGCTTCTGGTGGACTACATTACAGCCTGTCTTTATGTATTAATTTTATTAATGTAGTCTTCTAAAGTGTCCAAATGTATTTCCCATGATATATGATGTTCTTTTTCTGTTTTTTTTTTTTCCTGTTTTGTCCTTCTTTTTTCCTTCCTTCTTTCTTTATCAGTAGGAAGAGACTAGGAGGGTCATCTGGTCCAACCCCCTGCCATGCAGGAAGAAACCATCAAAGCATTCCGGACAAATGGCCATCCAACCTCTATTTAAAAACCTCCAAAGAATGAGACTCCACCATACTCCCAGGCAGTGTATTCCACTGACAAACTGCTCTTACTGTAAGGAAGTTCTTCCTAATGTTTAAGTGGAATCTCCTTTTCTGTAATTTGAACCCATTGCTCTGTGTCCTAAGCCCTTTTCGCACCTTATCTTTTCCCGGTGCTGGGCTGAGAGGCTCACGTAGGAAACCTTGGGAGGAATGCTCTTGCATCCCTCCTGCTTCGGCTCTGCAGCTGCTTCCTGATCACGCGAGCGCCCCACCTCTTCCGTTCACAGTGCAGCCTGAGACCTCCCAGGCTGCACTGAGGAGAGGACATGCGACCGGACCAGCTCCTGAGGCTCCACACGCCAGGCAAGTGTGCACAGGGCCCTGGAGCGATGCGCGACCACACAGCATTTTCGGCTTTGAGCCGAAAATGAAAAAATGCATGTGCGGTCCACATTAGACCCTTGAGCGTCACGCAAATGCGAGTGCATCGTATGGACCGCTCCTCACATTTATGCAATGTTCAAGGGGCACTTTCACTTCAGAAATGCTGTGCAAAAAGGGCCCTAGTCTCTGGAGCAGCAAAAAACGAACTTGCTCCATCCTCCATATGACATAACTTCCAATCTTTAAACATGGCTATCACGTCACTCCTTAACCTTCTCTTCTCCATGGCTAATCATACCTAAAATGCTCCTCATAGGGCATGGTTTCCAGGCCTTTTACCACTCTGGTCATCCTCTTCTGGACACATTCCAACTTGTCAATTTCATTCTTGAATTGTCGTGCCCAAAACTGGACACAGTATTCCAGATGGGCTCTGACCAAAGCAGAATAGAGTGGTACTACTACTTCCCTTGACCTATACTGTTATTAATACTTCTATACTCCTAAAATTGCATTTTTATTTTTTTATTTTTTTAGCAGATGCATCTTTTTTTTTTCCTTCCCTTTTGGTAGTCCATGAACAAAACCATTCTTAGTTGTTAGCAGCATCAGAAGTAGAAGAATGTTTCCTTACTCATCTCATCTTAATTGGTTAATGCTACCTCCCAGTGACTGAACTCTGGATGCAAGAAAACATAACTAATAGCATTTCTCAGTGACTACTGAGAGGGAAGAACATTTTTAAAAGGAGTGTATGTTAAACATTCTGAATTCTGTTTAAGAGTTCTCCAGAGGAAAACAGAAAGAAACCAAAAATGAATAACTACTAGTGACTTTCTCATTAATTAAAATCTGACAAGTAGCTGGCAGCTGAAGGGGGGAGCTGTAGGTGGGGGAATCCTGTGGTTCGCCACCACATTCCTTAAATTCATAAAAAGCTATGGAATATTCACTGTAGGTCAGCCAGAAATGTGGATGGAAATGTGAATTAAAAGAAAGAGCTGTTTGGAGGTGAGTGGAGATACGGGAGGTGGCCAGGAGAATTCACTTGCTGAAAAGCTGTAGAAGCTGGAGGACCCGTTGAATTCAGTTTCAGCAGAAAGAGGGATTCTTTTCAGAAGCAGCTAATATAGGTCTAGGGTTGACTTGCACAACAAGCAGTTTCTTTTTGAGACTACAGTTCCCAGAACTCTTAGCCAGCATGGTCATGGCTGGTTGGAGGATTCAGAAACTGTAGTGCAATAAATTAAGTTCTCCAAGGTCTGATAACACCTCTATTGCATAGAATTTGAAGGACAGAAGGAATGTTTCTTTCTTTCCTGACCTCTACAAGAGCCCTGGGTTATTTTTCACATAATGAAAACATAGGCACTATAGCATCATATGGAGATTTGACTATATGTTTTAGGAAGAGTCTAATCCCCTGACCTTGCAGTACGCATTGATATTTTAATTGCCAACATTGTTCACACAAGATGTCTCATTCCAGGATATCTTACTCTGGTAGCTTTTTGCATGAAAGTCATTAGTTTGCTCATTTGTTTGGTTTTTCTGGGCAAAAATTTATCAAATATCTTGTAGTCTTTCCTATCTTCAAGATGGCCATTAGGCCAAGGCACAGTGAGACCCCCTGTCACGTGTGGTGGATCAGGAACAGCAATGAATATGGTGGATCAGGAGCAACTTTCCACATCAGGAAAGACACTGATAAAGCACTCTGGAATACCTGCCCAGTGTTTTATTCTGAAGGGTCAGAGTGAGGCATTGTGGGAAAAGAGAAATAGAAGAGGAAACAAGTCCTCCTGCCCCAGGAGGGGTGACGCCTTACACCAGCCCTGATAATGAATCATAAGATTTTGATCACTAACAGAACATGCTATAGATCTTTACACAGAAGTAAATATATTAACTTCAGTGGGACTTTCTCTCAGATAAATGCAAATAGCCTTGCTTCTTTCAATCTCTATCTTCTTTCTGTCAGTCAAGTGATGACATGTTCCTCTGCTTCTGGTGTGATGTTAAAAAGGTCTGCAGGAGAATGTGCCTATTCTCCTGAAAGGAAGGAAAAGGAAAAAGCCATAGCTCAAATTTACATTATAGGATTTGCATGCTTCAGTTCCTGAAATCTCCACTAAAATGGTTCATAGGTAAGACAGGAAAGACCTATGGCAGAGCTGCTGGATGAGACAAAAAGCTAAGTGGACAAATAATCTGACCAGTTTCCTAACATTAGGTGGTTTTCTGAATTCCCAGTGCTGATACATGATATTTTGCTCTGTGAGGCAAATGACAAGATGGTGCCCCACTCCCAATCCAGGTACAGTTGAATCTTATTTCAGCTCACACTGGTGAGAGGACCATGTTCTCCATCACACCTGAGGGCACATAATAGTCCTTGTGACACACTTAGGTCTCTCCTCCTGCACTTTGCCACCATCTTCCACCCGTGGCATCTTGCTGCCTGACTCAATGATCTTATTTTGCCTCACCATACATTGTACATCTATATGACTCTTCAAACACCTTTGAACTCACTTCCCTCAAAGCCTAGCATGTGGACTTCTCTACTCTATAGACTGCTAATAGAGTTATAGAGGTTGAAATAGACTGCCCATGTTAAGTTACATCTGGTTCCCCTTCTTAAGGAGAACGCAGTGGCTTTCATGGATTTATCTCATGTTTATTCTGATCACAGCTTCCTATGATTAGACAAAGCTATAGGGACCAAAACTACCTAGTGAGCTTCCAGACTGAGTAGGAGTTTAAATTTGGCTACACCAAAGATCAATTGAAACACTCCATCCTGTTTCCAAATTAAAATATATTCTTAAACAATATGGTGTGAAATGATTTGGAAGGAGACAAGATCAATCTTTGTATCATATGTGTGAGTAACTCCCTCAAACACTTTATCAAACATTTTGAGCAAGCTGTTTCAATATGCTTGATTTATCATATATCACCTTAATACTCTGAAAGCTAGAGATAACACAGGCCTTCTTTTTCATTGTCACATAAGCCAGTTTATTTTCCTCACACCAGAAATTCATTAACTGGGATTCAAGGAGAAAGATATCCAGCTTAAAGTAACATCTTCCAATTTGTATAATGAGCAAGAGTGTAACCCTGAGAAGCTATTCCATAGATAATCTTCACCTCTATCCACCTTGACATGCTCACTAAATCAAACTTGTTCAAATTCAGTTATTGCTTATCCACTTATCTCTTATTATCCACATTCTTTCTTCAGGTATTTGTTACACTGCAGTGTGTGTGGTATGATTGTATGGCACGCATGCCAAGAGGACATATTACAAAACAGAGCATTTCATTGATAGACATGGTTTTGGCTGAATCTGAAGATTAACCAAATTGAGACCAACCAAATTATTCATCCTCCTTTGGCTGGGCTTGTTCCATATAGAAGAGTTAGGTTCATTCCACTTTTCTTGACAACAAATAAATTACTAAGAATCATTTGGATAATTAACAACTTGGGACCAGATTACTGGCAGGGTTACTTTATTCTGTATCAGCCTACAAGGTCTCTGATATACAGATCATGACCTCATAATGGTTCAGCCACCTGCATGAGTATATCTAGCAGCAATTGGGGGTGAGAGCCTTTTCTGTGGTGCCCCTCCATGTTTAGAATTCCCTCCCTGCTGAGGAGTAAAAAGCACCCACCTTGACGGTCTTTTGGCACCCTTGAAAATGCATCTACTTGGCCAGCCAATGCATCTACTTGGCTACATCTTAGTATCTAACTTGCTCAAGGCTTTTTTAGTGTGTGCGTGTGTGTGTGCGTGCGTGCGTGCGTGCGTGTGCGCGCGCGCGCACGCACACACTGTATTTTAATTGAATTGTACATTTTAATGAATTTTGTAGACTACTCTGAAATCTTGATAATCAAGAGTGGCATATAAATGTTTTAAATACATGCAGTGTTTGTGGTTGCTGTCTGCCTTCAAGTCATTTCCAAATCATGGCTACCTTAAGACAAACCTCTCACTAGGTTTTCTGGGACTGACAGTGTGAGATGCCTCAAAGGTCACCCAGTGGGTATCCATGCCCATCTGCAGAATTGAACCCTGCTCTTCAGGGTCATAGTCCAAGGTATATTTGTTCAAAATTGGGTTCAGGCTCTGTAGAACCCCAGCAAATTCCCTGGGGAAACAGCCTACTGGAAATCCCTAGAAACCGTTCACCTTCCTCTGCTGCACAAGTTAATGGCAAATCTGTGCATGCCTTGGTGGTCTATGTGCCCTCATCTCTAGCTGGAGATTCTGGAAGCTGCAGTCCAAAAAAAGTAAGTTTTCCAAAATTTGATCTAATTCAACATTTTGATCCCAATGGCTAGCCATATGAGGTATGCAAAAGCCAGATTTCTTCTGAAAGAAAGTGGATGGGGCCACTTAATATCAGCTTTTGATGGAAAAATTATGATGCAGATATGAAACAGGAATTGGCAAGGATATTTGCAATAACATTGTAAATGAATTCTGTATAAACAAGGATATGTGTGTACGTATCTCATGAAGCTAGACTCTTTATCTACCCACATACAGAAAAATGCATTTCAATTACCCTCTGGTTTTATCATCAAATGCAGAAATAACTTTACACACCATAATGAGAGAGGGCTTAATGGGTGGTCTTGAACTCATAACACTCCTCCTGTTCAGCCAGATTGAGAAACTCAATAACAAATTCTTGTGGCAGAGAGGCATCTACAGCTATGAGTTCATTACTGTAACATTTGCCTTAATAATATAGTTATCACTGGCATCCAATGAGGTTGTGTGCTAGGAAATGGAAGGCCACTACTGCTGAATGGGATTCAGTACACCTACCAAGTGTCTTTATAAGGTTATAGACCAGAGTGAGGGATTTTTTTTTCAGCCTGAGTGCTGTTTTCCTATGATGGAGATCTGTTGGGGGCCACCTACTAATAGAAATAGGGACAAAATGAAAATAGGCAGCACCAAAAATATTGCGGATAGCAGCAAAGGTAGCAGTAACTCTCCCTCTGTCTCTCTCTCCCTCTTTCAGGCAGCAACTTTTCTTTCTCTTGCACTCTCTCTATCTGTCTCTTTCCCATGAACACATATCAATAGCAGGAAATGTCTGGACATGTGAGAGGTAGAATGTGTCTCAGAGCAGACTAATTAGTGTTCATGAACAACAACCAGTCCCACAACAGCAGAGAAAATAAATAAAGCAGGCTTAGTCTTATTTGTAAAAACATATGAAGAGAGTTTATTTACAAATACTAAATGTTTCATAACATCTCATGCTGAGAGGCCTTGTAATGTGCTCTTCAAACATGGAGGAGACAGAAACTGCAAACTATAAAATACAGGCTGGTAAAACTCAGAACACCTGATGCAGGAATGTAGAGGTTGTGGTTAAGATCAACAAACAGGAATGACATGAATACATGCTATACCTAAACTCTTAGAGAGACTTGAAAACTAGCAAATACTGAGTATAAGAAAGCTAAAGTTGTTACCTGTAAGAAGAAACTACTAAGGATGGTGGGAAATAGAATCATAGAGCTGGAAGAGACCACAAGGGCCATCCAGTCCAACCTTCTGCCATGCAATCAAAGCATTCCCAACCAATGGCCATCCAGCCTCTGTTTAAAAAAAAAAAAGAGCCACAGCCAGACTCCCAGGCATTATATTCCACTCTCAAACTGCTCTTACCATCAGGAAATTCTTTCTAATGTTTAGATAGAATCACTTTTCCAGAAATTTGAAGCCATTGCTCCATGCCCTAGTCTCTGGAGCAGCAAGTTTACGCCATCTTCCATCCCTTCAAATATGTAAACATAGCTATTATGTCACTTCTTCCACCTTCTCTTCTCCAGGCTAAACATACTGAGGTCCTTAAGCTGCTCCTCATAGGCCAGGGTTTCCAGGCCTTTCCCCATTTTGGTCACCCTCCTCTGGACATGTTCCGGATTGTCAATATCCTTTTGAACTGTGGTGCCCAGAACTGGACATGGTATTTCAGGTAGCATATGATCAAAGCAGAATACAGCAATACTATCACTTCCCTTGACCTAGGCATTATAAACCTATTGATACAGCCTAGAATTGCATTGCCTTTCCTAGCTGATGCATCACCCTCCTGACTCAAATTACTCAATTTCAATTACCCGGATATATGTTGGCAGTCAAACTCTGCCAAGACAGCAAGGTCCAGCAAGTTTCTTGCTTGTCTTGCAGACAATTTCATGGTCCAGAAGGTGGAAGAGGCCACAAGGGGATCAAATATTCTAGATCTGATCCTGACCAATAGGGATGACCTTGTTAATGAGGTAGAAGTGGTTGGATCTTTAGGGGGGAGTGACCATGCCCTATTGGAATTTGGCATTCAGTGGGAAGGAGAAGATAAGTGTAGCCAGACACTCATCTTAGATTTTAAAAAAGCCGACTTCTGCAAACTTAAGGAGCTGCTGGCTGAAATTCCATGGTCAGGAATAGTGAAACAGAAAGGAGTTCAGGAGGCATGGGAGTTCCTTAAAAGGGAGATACTGAAGGCACAGTCTAAAACTGTGCCAATAAGGAGGAAAAATGGAAGGCATCTGAAGAAACCAGAATGGTTGACTAAAGAACTCTCAGCTGAGCTAAGCGTTAAGAGAAACCTGTACAGGAAATGGAAGAGGGGGGAAACCACCAAAGAAGAATTTAAGCAAGTAGCCAGGAAATGTAGGGAGGAGGTCAGAAAGGCTAAAGCACAGAATGAACTTAGGCTGGCCAGAGACATTAAAAACAATAAAAAGAGCTTTTTTAAATATGTCCGCAGCAAAAGGAAAAAGAAAGAGGCAATAGGGTCGCTGCGCAGAGAAGATGGCGAATTACTAACAGGGGGAAGAGAAAAGGCAGAACTACTTAACACCTTCTTTGCCTCAGTTTTTTCCCAGAAGGATACAAGCACTCAACCTGGTGGTTGGGGAGCAGGTGAGGAAGCAGGGGAAATGAGGCACATCATAGGTAGAGAGGTGGTACAAGAATACCTGGCCACACTGGATGAATTCAAGTCTCCAGGGCCAGATGAATTGCATCCTAGGATATTAAAAGAACTGGCAGAGGTCATTTCGGAACCGCTTGCTATAATCTTTGAGAAATCTTGGAGGACAGGAGAAGTTCCAGCAGACTGGAAGAGGGTAAATGTTGTCCCCATCTTCAAGAAGGGAAAAAAAGAGGATCCAAATAATTATCGCCCAGTCAGCGTGACGTCTGTACCTGGAAAGATCCTGGAGCAGATCATTAAGCAGTCAGTTTCTAATCACTTAGAAAGCAACGCAGTAATCACGAGAAGTCAACATGGATTTCTCAAAAATAAGTCATGCCAGACTAATCTTATCTCTTTTTATGATAGAGTTACTAGCTTGATAGATGAAGGGAATGCTGTGGATGTAGCATATCTTGATTTCAGTAAGGCCTTTGACAAAGTTCCCCATGACATTCTTGCAAAGAAGCTAGTAAAATGTGGGCTGGACAGAGCTACTGTCAGGTGGATCTGTAACTGGTTGACTGACCGTTCCCAAAGGGTGCTCACCAATGGCTGCTTTTCATCCTGGAGAGAAGTGACTAGCGGGGTGCCACAGAGTTCTGTCCTGGGCCCAGTGCTGTTCAATATTTTCATCAATGACTTGGATGAAGGAATAGAGGGCATGCTCATCAAATTTGCAGATGACACCAAATTGGGAGGGGTTGCTAATACGCCAGAGGACAGGATCAAAATTCAAAATGACCTGGACAGATTGGAGAGCTGGGCCAAGGCTAACAAAATGAAATTCAACAGAGAGAAGTGTAAGGTCCTACACTTAGGTAGAAAAAATGGAATGCTGAAATATAGGATGGGGGACACGTGGCTGGATGGCAGTACGTGTGAAAGGGATCTAGGAGTCTTAATAGACCACAAGCTGAACATGAGTCAGCAATGTGATGTGGCAGCCAAGAAAGCCAATGCAATTCTCGGCTGCATCAATAGGAGTATGGTGTCTAGATCGAGGGAGGTACTGGTACCACTCTACTCTGCTTTGGTTAGACCTCATCTTGAATCCTGTGTCCAGTTCTGGGCACCCCAATTCAAGAAGGACATGGTCAAGCTGGAGCAGGTCCAGAGGAGGGCCACCAAAATGGTGAAGGGCCTGGAAGCCAAGCCCTATGAGGATAGAC
This sequence comes from Cyclura pinguis, assembly GCA_030412105.1. Taxonomy (NCBI): domain Eukaryota; kingdom Metazoa; phylum Chordata; class Lepidosauria; order Squamata; family Iguanidae; genus Cyclura; species Cyclura pinguis. The sequence goes on from CM059599.1 coordinate 42,699,451, forward strand.
TTAGAGAGCTGGGTATGTTCAGTCTGCAGAAGAGAAGGTTAAGAGGGGACATGATAGCTCTGTTTAAATATTTGAAGGGATGCCATGTAGAGGAGGGAGAGGGCTTGTTTTCTGCTGCTCCAGAGACCAGGACAAGGAGCAATGGATTCAAGCTGCAGGAAAGGAGATTCCACCTGAACCTCAGGAAGAACTTCCTGACAGTCAGGGCTGTCCGGCAGTGGAATATGCTGCCTCGGAGTGTGGTGGAGTCTCCTTCTTTGTAGGTTTTTAAGCAGACGCTGGATGGCCATCTGTCGGGAGTGCTTTGAGAGTGTTCCTGCATGGCAGGGGGTTGGACTGGATGGCCCGTGTGGTCTCTTCCAACTCTACATTTCTATGATTCTATGATTCTATGACTCATGTTCACCTTCTGGTCCAGTAAGACTCCTAGATCCATTTCACATGTACTGTGACCAAGCCAGGTGTCAACCATCTTATATCTGTGCATTTCATTTTTTTTTCTGCTCAAGTGAAGTACCTTACATTTCTCCCTGTTGAAATTCATTTTGTTAGTTTTGGCCCAGATCTCTAATCTGTTAAGGTCATTTTCAAATTCTAATTCTTCCTCTGGGGTGTTAGCTACCTCTTATAATTTGATGTCACCTACAAATTTGATAAGAATGCCTTCCATTCCCTTATCCAAGTCATGGATAAAGATGTTGAAATAGCCCTGAGTAGCTGAAGGGGATTCTACAGCCATTTCCTTGCTCCCCAACTGTATTTCAGTGAACTGAGCAGCAAGGAGTGAGTGGAGCAATGTTATAGGGCATATAAAATTTTGGCCCTGCCAATTTTAGTTTTAGTCCCACCCACTATTGGCATGTGCCCATTGACTGGTTTTCACTGATGAACCATCCACAAATATTGCTCAAGTGATCACAGATGTATTTTGAATGGTCTCTGAGCTTGATCTATATATAATTTTTGACATTCAGTCTATGTACACATATATTCTGCTACACTTGGGAAAGCACATAGGAGCTGGGGTAGATATATTTCTTGTGTTTACATGACATAGTACTTGCATAGACAATTTGGACTCCTCTGTATATTTTCTATAAGTTGATGTTTGTGAATTGTGCTTTCCTTTGTTACTATGACATGTAAAATAAAACCATCTTTTTCCCAATTATGTGTACTTAAAACTGCATATGTTCATCAGAAGTATTAATCCATATGAAAAAAAAAAATGAATTGAAATGACCTCTGGCTGCCTCCCCAAGATGATGAAAATGAGATCTATACATTTCCACCAGTTAATTAAATCTGAATCATATGGAACCCTGTTTTGCTCTCCACCCCCTATGCTGAGGTCTTTTAAAATCAATTAAACTCCATTGCAAAGGAAGTCAGAACATAGTAAGGAAGCTGACATCATGATATTACACAACTGTTATGAATTCTTAGCAGTGTTCTAAGTCATATTCTTGCTAGAGTAACTGGTAAAAATGCAATAAGAGTTGCTTCTCATCATGATAACCTAATATTTCAAATTTTGAACTTGTGGATCTGAAGAGCATCATGCAAATCTTGGTTGATTGGATCTAAGTAACCATTCCTTTTTTTTTTTAATCTCTCATCTGTTGTCCTAAAAAGCATACAATTAGGCATTCCTACTGAAAAAAAGTCATATCCTTACTGAATACATATAACAATGGGGTTCTCTTACAGGTATGTCCACAGCAGCTTCTGAAACAACATCTAACTCGAATCAATGCAAAGCCGTAGATACGACAGCAATCTGGCCGAAACGTTTGTCATCTCATTGATCACCAGAGTTGGTTCAGTTGATCTGGCTAGCGAGGTAGGTGTCCCCCTCCTCCCTCTCCATGCCATGTGAGTCCCTCAAAAATCTGTGTACTTGCTAGAAGAGGACAACCATCCCAGTGCAAAACAGAAAGTTGAGTAGGTACCAGTTCTCATACTTGTTTTAGCAGAATCACCATTCTAGCTTCCTTCATGCAAACAAGATGCAGGTTCAGTGTTTAGTCCTGAGAGCTCTGTTAAGCTTGTTTTCTGGTTTGTTCAAAAGAGTGAAGACATTCAAGGGGAGAGGGTTTGATCTCACAGGGCATTAGGTTTAAGGTGGTGACTTTCTCTTGAGTGGTTTGAGGGACTCTATTTCCAGCCACTGATTTCCAGATTTTTATAGCTTTTTACTTTATTAAAAAACACTGTGCAAGCTCAAGATGTAATCCTGAACACCCTGTTATACATGCATGGGACCTTGTGCTACACATGTTCACCATGGACTCTCATGTGAAATGGGAACACCTTTTGAAAATCTCCCCAACCATCATGATGATGTGGTTTTTCTTGAACTCTTGAAAGCCCTCTCCCCATCAACACCATACCTTCTAACATTTCACAAATGAAAACTGGGACACATAGTGGCCAAGCAACATTAGACTGCGTTCAAGATGGGAAACATTATTGATGAAGAAGAACACACAAGCTAGAGGAGGCTACATCAGTTTGATTTTGCCTGCACCTACTGGGAAGAGTACCCCCCTCTCCACTTCTTTCTCCTTGCCAAATCAGTTGAGTGCAAACTACATTGTGGATGTTGTTGCTATTATTTCTCACCTGCTGCTCCCTATGGATCCAGGTAGGGAACAATAGATCAACATACAGCAACATAAAGACATACAAAACTTCCCCACTGCTGATTTAATTGAGTGCAAAGTACTTTGGCACTTTAAATTCATCTTGTATCAATGGAAGTAAACTGAAGACAAAGATGGAAAGTGGGAGAAGGAAAGAGAAATCAGGGCATCTTAAAACCACCTGGAAAAGTGGGATTAATCAAAGGTTTAATTTTGATTGCTTCTGCTAAACCAGGACAGTTGAAGAGAGTAATGCTAGCCATGCATCCTGTTAGCTGTGTATTTGTGCAACATGTGAAGGGATGTTATGCATGTACCAACATATGAAGATAGAGCCCCTTCCCAAAGGAGGAGCTTAAGCCAATCAAGGCCGCCATACACACATGGAAGATCTCAGCACACATATCTCAGGGTGCCCATTGTGTCATATCTCCAGCAGTGCAGGCAGTTACTCACAAACAGCACAGCTCCTACACACAAGGTGAGAGTCAGAGAATGTCCAAACAGAAAGGCAGCCAAGAGCAAACAAATCCAAACCATAGTCCAAACAGGCAGAGTTCCAAGACAACAAGATCCAAGAGCACAGCACAGCACAGCACAGCACAGCACAGCACTGCGCTGCGCTGCGCTGCGCTGCGCTGCGCTGCGCTGCGCTGCGCTGCGCTGCGCTGCGCTTCAGGCCCAAAGAAACCAGTTGCTGACCCTGGAAGGAAAGGTCACCTGGAGCCCTGTTTTATCTATGGCTGTTGCCACCACAGGTGTTCCCTCATTAGGGCTTGTTTACTATTTAAACAGGCTGAAAAATTAAGCCCTTCCTTTCACAGCATGTCTGCTGCAAGGTAGGTGTGTCAGCTATGTCTTCCTCTGGCTCAGGCCCTTGCTGCTGCTGTTGTTGTTGTTGTTGTTGTTGTTGTTGTGTATTAACTCCCTCTGGACCAGCTTCTGGGGACACTTCAGCCTGTGAGGAGGCCTCTGCCTTGCAGTCAGAATCCTCCTCCTTGTTGCTACAGTCCTCAAGGCAGGGCATGACACATTGGGCCAAAAGTGGATGGGACAATGCAGCATAACCCCATGACCCCCCACCCCTTATTACAACAGTTAAAACTATTCTAAGCAAAGGGTGACATAGGAGAAGGTAAAGATTCCCACTGCATAGTTACAGCTGTGTGATTCCACTTTAACTGCCATGGTAACATGCTGCGGAACCCTGGACTTTGCAGCTTAGGGACGTGTACTGAGAATTCTCGGCCAGAAAACTCTAGAACTTCACCAAAATACAGACCTCCATTGGATGGAATGATGGCAGTTACCGTGGAATCATAGTGCTCCAACTGTGTGGTGTGAAAGGGCCCAGAGTGTGGAGGCGGGAAAGTCCTGCTCTGCATGGGTCTTTCTGTCTGGCCCATTGAATTCTAGCCAGGAGATGTAACAACATGCATTGTATTTCACCCAAGACCCACATTTGGCCATTCAAAGCCAAGTCTCCCTACGCAGAGCCTTCAGTATTATTCTGCCTCACAAATTCTGAATAATTAAAAGCACTGTTATCCCAGCAAGGAGCCCTTTGACTGACTACCCTTGAAACACTTGTATCTTTCTTCTGATATAATTCTCCTTTTTCTTTCTCCTTGAAGCAAATATGTGATTGGTCCGCCTGCCTGAGCCACTATGTTTTAAGACCCTTTTAATCCTCTTTACGGTAACAGAAACATTTGTGAGTGATCTTTGAAGATTCTTGTACAGTGCAGAACACCTGCAGCTTAATGTTTCATGTTAACAAACACCCCCATGTGAGTTTAATGCCTTCTGGCATGTAAGAACACCCCGTGCAGAAGCCTCTTGTAATAATGAGGCCCAACCTTAACCTCTGACCACTTGCTTCCAGATCTAAACCTGCTCATCCAAATGACACAACTTTGCCTTTACTCTCAAACAGCTCAATGTATCATGTACATGTCAGCACAAATGATTTATTGTCTTGTTGGCAGGTTGGAAGGATAAATACATTCTTCAATGCAACAGCAGTTCCTTTCCTCTCCTCAGCACAAAAAAAACCCCCTCCCTTTCCTTTCAGTATTCTTGATGACACAGCATGGGTAACCTGAACTGAAAGCCCACCTTAATGTCCTAGCTTCCACCTGTGCTCGTAAAAACCCCCTGGAATACAAACAGAAAGCTCAAACACCTGTGAGTTTAATGATTTCTACGGAGGAATAAATATGTTTGCAATCGTACCCAACTTGGTGGTAGTAAAAGGTTCCTGTTAAACTTTTAATGTCTTTTAAGCCTGTTATATTTCTGGAATATTAGAATATCTGGGGTAAACCAGGTTTTCAGGAGGAATTTTTTGTTTATTTATTTTTGCTACTTACCTTAGCTCTTCATTGTCATGTCATCCAACATTTCACAGATGAAAATTGGCACACATGTGGCCAAGCAACACTAGAATATGCTCAAGATGGCAAAAGTTATTAATGAGGAAGGCTGCAACAGTTTGCTTTTGGGAAGAGCAAGGGTTTGTTTTCTCTTCTCCTCTCCCCCTGCTGAGCTGAGCGCAAATTACATTGATGTTGTTGTTGTTAATACTTCTTACCTGCTTCTCCCTATGGATCAAGGTGGGGAACAACAGATTAAAACACAGCAACAGATAGACACAAAGCACAGTTAAAAACATGAACATCAATAAAATATACATAATGAGTTAAAAGAGCATTTAGCACTCATTTGGCATCAACAGAGGTAAACCAAGGACAAGGGAGGAAGCGAGTGAAACAAGGGCATTTTTAAAGCAGCTGAAATTGGGATGACAGAGGATTAATTGAGACCGTCTCTGGCAAATCAGGATAGTTGGAGGGTATTTGTCTCATGAGTCCTACATGTATTCCACTCATGGGATGAGATATAGCTTCTGAGAATGGGCCATAACTTGCGCTTGCTTCGCATGAAAAAGGTCCCATAGTCAATCTCCAGCTTCTTTGGGAAGGTCCTGAAAAGCTCCTGCCTGAAACTCTGAAAAGCTTATCCCAGCCAGTGTCAACAAACTGGCTTAGATGGACCAATGGTCTGACTCATTGTAAAGCAGCTTTCGGTGTTCTTCGGCTGGCCCTATTTCACAACAGCCTGAGATAGCCTGCATCAGACAGCAAGAAAAGGCAGCAAATACAAGTAGAAATTAAGGTCTAAACAGTGCAACAAGACTTTTTAAAGCATTGGTCCTAGTGGCTCCTTGGAAGAAGAGCCATTAGGCCACTGAGGCAGTGGCGCAGGGTCCAAGCAGTGCAGGGAGGGCTTAATCCATTCCTGCAGGTTGAGCTACCCCTTCCCCACTTGGCTCACAGGATAGCAACACACCTGCCCTTCCCTCCCATCAACAAAATGTCTTGGCATTGAGGGCCCTGTGCTGAGAAAGTTTATACAGATATGAGCATGACCGTCCATTTCAGTGGAAACAGAGAACATTTGGATGATGGCTTGTTACTTCCATTAAAGTGTAATGGACTCATCCTGATAGGATAGGAAATTTTGATTATGCACTAAAAACGACTGGATAATTTTCCAAGGACTGGGTGCCCCACATGCCCCTTAGTGGATTTGGGAGAGCTGCCCCTCCTCCCATGCTGCCCCATCCCCAGTGTTTTAATCTGTGAAAAAGGACCTCTTATCAGCCCTATTCCCAGCTTGTTTTAGGCCTTGCTTCTAAACAGGAAATGACTGTATGTCACTTCCAGTTTTGAAAAATCTAGGCCTAAAACACTTCTGGCATAACTCCCCTGCCAACTGGAAATTTGTGTCTGAGATAGCCTGTATCAGACAGCAAGAAGGTCACTGGTAACAGAACTGTTGTTGTTGTTTCTTTTATGACGTATGGAGGGTAGATCTGAACAGTGATATGAATGGTGGTGTGAATAGTGGTATGGCAGTGGTGCCCCAATGCTTAAGCCAGAGGTAGACAGCATCCATTACCTTGAAGAAATCACTGGATTAGAGCAGCTATTTAAAATGCCATTTATTGGTGCTTCATAGAGAATTCAACAGTGTAAAAACACAATGAATTAAAAGAATAACATCATGATAAGAAATCACATACAATGCATAAAACTGTAAAAAGTTCCTACTCATCAGAAAACACTATTAGCTTAGTAAGACCAAATACCAGTAAGCAGTAAGCTTAACACAAAGCTTCTCACAGAAAGCAAGAGATATTTCAGGAACTTCTAACCAGTCTCTCATCTACCCCCAAATTCTCTGGCTCTCTTCCTACTCACCACCAGGTGTGTCTTAGGGTCACCATAAAATGAAAATGACTTGAAGGGACACAACAACAGTAGCAGCAGCAACAACAGATGTATTTTATCCTGCCTTTTTCCTTACATAGGACATCAGGTGGATCACATCCTGAATTAAATAACGTGCATCTTTAAAATCCTAATAATAAAAATTAACAACACTTAAATATACTATTGATATGTAAAATTATTTAACAACATGACAGTAACAATAAAAGTACAAAACAGACACCTCATTAAAAGACCTTGCTGCATAGCTAGCTGGTCACCTAAATGCCTGTTCAAAAAGAAAATGTCTTTATCTGATGATAGAAGGAGAGCAGGGAGGCCTAGACTCCCATGGGAAAGAATTCTACAGCCTAGGAACAGCCACTGAGAAGGTTCTCTCCAGTGTCCTCATCAAACTTACCTCTAGGGGTGATGAGACTGAGGCCACTTCCACACTATACTGCTATAGTGCTATTATTCCACTTTCAACATCCTGTGGAATCCTGGGGTTTACAGTTGCGGGAGGGGCATTTAGAGAGCTCTTTGGCCTCAGTAAACTACAAACCCCAGAATTCCACAGGATGTTGAAAGTGGAATAATAGCACTATAACAGTGTAGTGTGGAATGGCCTGAGAGAAAGCCCTCTCCTGAGTATTTTAAAACTTCAATAGGCTCCTATAGTAAGATACTGTCCTTTAGATAGTCTGGATATAAGCCACATTGGGCTTTATAAGGGCTGTTAGTGATATGAAGAAGCATACATTGTGGTACAGATGCAGGTATTTTTGTGGACAATGCACAACGGTCATATCCAGCTGATGGCAGAGGAAGTGGAATTCCACACACAGAAGAGCTGCACATGTGGTTGCCCATTAATGTTTAGAGATGATGTGCAAATGTTCATTGCCAATTATGCCATATTATGTGCTAGATTGGTTTTCAATGTATACTCATTGGTCCTTTCCGCACCTTACCTTGTTCCGGCGCTGGCGTGCGGGGATCGCACGAGCAGCCTCTGCCGAAAGGCTCTCCCTTCGCTGCTGCTTCAGCTCTGCACGAGCTGCCTGGTCACGTGAGAGCCCTGCCTCTTCCTTCCGCAGTGCAGCCTGGGACCTTCCCAGGCTGCACTGGGGCAGGAAGTGTGACCGGCCTGGCTCCAGAGGCTCCACACACCAGGTAAGTGCACGCAGGACCCGGGAGCAATGCAGGATTGTGCACCATTTACAGCTTCAAGCCATGCCGGCCCCTGGAGCGTCACGCGATTGTGAGTGCGTTGTGCAGATTGCTCCTCACAATCGCGCGACACTCCAGGCCCTCTTTCGCATGGCAAATACCATGCGAAAAGGGCCACTGAGTGACAGTGATGTTGACTCAAGTTGACTGATTTGGACTCAAGTCAGACTTAAGTCACATGAGTGACTCGACTCAGACTTGACTCGGTAAAATTAACACACTGACTCAACTCGACTTGCATATTTTTATATTGGTTCAGTATATTGCATATTGGTTCAGTAACATACACTTGTCCAGAAACCTTATAACTTACTGGTCACATGACAATCTGTCTGAAGTCCAAAGTGTGGACATATTTCTCAGAGGGGACAGCAAATGGGCTTGAGGTAGACCTGAGGTCTGCTCAGCAGCCTGTCCCTGCTTCATATAAGAGGAGCTTTTTAAAACTTTCCCTAAGAGCAGAAGGCAAGACTCATGCCCCCTGTGCAGGGTGCATATCTCAGAGGGGAATAGAAAATGTATTAGACAATGGGCTTGAGGAGCAAGGATCCTTCCTTCTAAAGCTCTTGAAGCTTTAGTAATGGGAAATAAGAAGGATCCTATTCCCCACTTCCAAAGCTGCAGATGGCAAAATCACAAAAGTGGAGGGCCAACTTTACTTAATTTGTTAAAACTGACCATATTCAATTCTGTCCAGAAATTCTGGAATACACGTTGGGGTATAAAGTTGGCTCCCAGACTTGAAACTTGACTTGAAAGTATCTTGCAAGGACTTGAGACTCAACTTGAAACTTGAAGGTAGAGATTTCAGACTTCCCTTGAGACTTGGAGTAAAAGACTTAAATACATCACTGTTGAGTGACATTGTTATCCAGTACCGGGTTGCACAGAGGAAGGAGAACATAACTCTCCAGCAGCTCTTTATGCTACACAACAGTTCATGTAAGATACCAGCCTGTGCCTTGTTTTGGAGAATTCCAAACAAAGTCTTAATCATTAATATTATTGTTATGAATGTACTCAGTTTATACACAAGAGAGATTATTTTTCTTTCATTTATGCAGTGCAGAGAGAAACAACACAGCCCTTACTGAAGCATAACCTGTGTATGCCAACAAGAAGAAGATAAGTGTAGGAAGTATTCAGAATATATAGCAGCTACCTCTGAAATGTGTCAAAGACAGAACAGCTGTAAAATGCTCCCTTGATTTGTCCTGACAGTCCATATTCATAAATATTAATACTGAATAATTTAAATTGCCCTTGAATGCCACTTGGCAAAATGTTTCAATTACTTCTTCAGACTCAAATTCTATATTCAATAAAAGAAAAAGTGAAAGGGGAATATATTTCCCCTCTCACATTTTCTTTATACATATATAAAGTTTCTTGCAGAGCCCAAATTCTTTTCTTAACCATGTCAGGGAGGACAAAACTTGAAGTTTGTTCCATAATTATGTATTTTTTAATCCTTATATGAGAGAGGAGACTCTATGTATCTGTTTGTCTACCTACCTTGTTTTTGTTGTGTGCCTTCAAGTTTTTTCTGACTTATGGCAGCCCTAAGATGAATCTATCACAGGGTTTTCTGGGGCTGAGAGGGTGTGTTGTGCCCAGGTCACCCTGTGGGTTTCCATAGCCATAACAGGAATCGAATCCTGGTTTTCAGGGTTGTAGTCAAACACTCAAACAACTATACCACATGGCTGTACCTTCTTACCTACCTATTACCTTGATCGCTCATAATTCCTCCTCAGAATAATCAACATGCTCACCCACTCAACACTATATCATCAGAATGACCATGTGAGGAAGGTTAGGCAGAAAGGTACTGACCGACCTAATGCAAGGCAGCAGCTGAGTGGCAGATAGGAAGTGAGTCTGTCCACTTCTAGTCCAACACCAGTACACCACACTAGCTCTCTATTCTTTTTGGAAGATCCATGAAGGCATGAAAGAGGCACTAAACGTCTAGTTCCATTTGGGCAAAAAATGTATGATTGCTGCTGGAAGTTGCTAGAAGATGGAACAATGTGGGATTTTTATGTGAAAGAGTGACGGTTATGCCTTTGCTGAGATGAGGGAATTTTAGTTTTTGCTGGTTGCTTTCTTTTGTAAGGCGAAATGTTCCTGTTTCCTCTCCAGTAGGAAGTTTTTCTTGACCAGGAGCCAAGAATCTCCCTTGCTCTTGAAAGAAAAGGAGTGGTAAAGATATCTGGAACTCTTCATGATGATGCGGCCAGTTTACACAAATAGTTGAGAAGAAAATTCTCAAGAGCTGAACCCTTGATAAGCCTGCCCCGACTAATGGATGCAGGGCTCCATGACAGCTGATACAGGATTTTGCATAACTAGGCTTTCACAGGATAGCATTATGATTATAAATGTGATAATACAGCCATTTGTACACACACTGGTGGCATACTCTAGGAGAGTTTATGAAAAAAAAATACTGTTCTTTATAACCATTTGTTTTCTTTACTATAAGCCTGCTTCTCCTTTTGTTCAGAAAAAATCCTGTTCATTTTTTTAAGCATACATTTGCTGGCATTAGCATCTTTTTGGCATTCATGTATGGCTTTAGCTTCTCTCTTTTCTGCCTCTGCTTTTCACTTTCACTTTGTTTGCAGATGGCAGTGTTTGCAGAAGCAGGGAAAGGTGATCTTACTTGATGATGATTGTGTTACCCCCATTAGCAGACCCTGTCCCGGGGGGGGCATATAAAATTAATATCAGATATATCAGCTATGTCAGAGAGGTTGCCTGGGTGGGTGAGTAGACAAATAGGTCAAGCAACCGGACATAGGTCAAGGCCAGGAAAATCCCCAGTCATGTTTCCCAAGGAGACCTCAGGCAAGGCACGTCTGCACAAACAAAAGGTCCTCAGCCACAAAGCCAACTTGAAGGGATTACTGGGTTTCCCTTGTTGAGCAATGCTTGCATTGGCAAATCCTATGAGGACAAGGTCCATTTACATGAAACAATCATGCAAGCCATCAAGTTGCTATTGTGTGGTATTCTCCTTCTGTTTCAACCATTGTTCTTCCCAGAAAAGGGTCTGCCCCCAAGGTACATTCTGCCCCATTAATTAGTCCCCCTTTTCGAGACCCTCTTTGGAGAACTCCCCCAGTACGCTAGCAGACTGGCACTCTGTTAATTGAGTGCTCCCCTCAGCTGTCTCTCTCTGCTGAGCTTCTTCTTTCTCGCCACTGTCCAGATCGAAGACTTCTGGACAGGTGAGGTATTACTGCCTTACACCCTCTCTGCCTTATCTCCTATAAGCTTTCACCTCTTTCCCTTCTCAATAGTCCTTGTGTGTGTGCGTGTGTGAGTGACTGCATTTGAGCGTGGGAACATATTTGCTAATAAATTTCATTATTGACATGATTGGCTGGCTTTTGCTTGGTCTGCCCCTGTGAAAAATGGGTTGAAAGTGTCACTGGGTTACCCTGCCCCTCATTCTGCCATAGCCAGTGCTCCACTATTCCCCCAGTCTTCACATTTTTGGAAAGAATCAAGGTATCCTTCATAGGACCCCCAGAAGTCAGGGCAACAATTGCCTTTCCCCCTTCCCCAGTTGTTCAACTTCTGAACTATTATAGGGTGTGTGTGAACAAGATGATAGACACGGGAAGTGATTGCATAAACCAATTCCTTTTCCCCCCCGCCATAGATGGCAAAACATAGTATTAAAAAAGATAATAATAAACAAGGCATCCTTGGCTGCTGCCAATGGAGAAAAGAAGCCCCCTCCATCATAAATGAGAGTAAATGAAAGTTCTGCAATGGAATTCCCATTGATATCCCTCATCCCAGGGTACATTTTGTCACCAGTGGAAATTAACCTGGGAGTTTACTCAGTTTCCTTCAACATTTGTTTTTAAAGGAATGCAAATCCAAAGCCTATTCCGTGGTCCATTTGTTGTGTGATAGCCAGCATGGTGTAGTAGTGGTTTGAGCATTGGACTATGACCCTGCAGATGACGGTTCAATTTACTGCTCAGCTGTGGAAACCCACTGGGCACATCACATACTCTCAGCCCCAGAAAACTTCATGATAGGTTGCCTTAGGGCTGCCATAAGTCAGAAATGACTTGAAGGTTCACAACAGCCATAGAAAATGTTCCTCCTTGCTATAAGCTCTAAGTAGATTCAACCTATGAATATTCATGCAAACTTATTTATACTGCACAGGCTTTGGCTGCCTCACAAATAACACGTTAACAGGTGTGAGGAGTGTGCACCATAGTTATCTAAAGACCAAATTATCCAGAATGTTAAATGCATCATTCTTTTCACCTAGCAATCTGGGGTTTTTTTAATGTATAAGATAATAATTAATAGAGAAGGCAGGAAGAGGGACTTTAACTCTTTTCTTTCTCGCTGTGGCCCTGAGGAAAGCTCTATTTTTCTGTAGTTGGTGTTTACTTTGGAGGAGAGGTATGCCTCTCATTGGAGCTAACAGATTATTGTTGTCCAAACCAAGCTGAGCTGCATCAACAGATGTATAGCGCCCAGATCAAGGAATGTAATACAAACATTCATCTGAGGTACTGTGTCCAGTTCTGAGCACTGTAGTTCAAAAAGGATGTTGACAAGTTGGAACATATTCAGAGGAGGATGGCCAAGATGGTAAGGGGTCTGGAAACAATGCCCTATGTGCAGCAGCTTAGGGAGCTAGGTATGTTTAGTATGAGGAAGAGGAGGTTAAGAGGTGACATGATAACCATATTTAAATATTTGAAAGGATGGCATGTGAAGGATGGAGCAAGCTTGTTTTCTGCTGCTCCAAAGATTAGGACACAGAGCAAAGGATTCAAACCACAGGAAAAGAGATTCCCAGGTCATATTCTTTCAACCAGTGCATAAAATCCCAGGAGACATTATCAAAAGCCTTTTCAGCATCCAAAAAGATAAGTGCTGCCTTCTTCCCCGGGTTTTTACCATAGTATTCAGTCACATCCAAAAGTGTCCTAACATTATTTTTCATATATCTTCCCGGGAGAAAGCCTGTTTGACTTTCTTGGATCTTGTCCTATAATATGTGCCTCAATAATAAATAAATATATAAATATATAAATAAATAAATAGTTACATTCCCCTTTCATGACTTCTGCAGTCCCAATAATTCTCAACCACATTCCCTTTCAAATGAAAATACTTGCATTAAAAAAACAAAACAAAACAAAAATGAGCTATAAAAATGCAATTAGTGTCACATGCAGTTTGGCCCTGAGGGCTGTCCTAAATTTAACCCTTTAGCTTGCCTGAAGTTTTACTTTCTGTATCATTTTCTCAATGTACATAGGGAGTACATTGCCACAAAGCTAACACCATTGCCTCAGCCTACAATTATTCCAAATATTACCCTTTCTGGCTCAAAACACAAAGTGCTCAGAACAATATATGTTGTTTTTTTACAGATGGGTTATCTGGTGAGTGGCCTGCCACAAGCCACAGAAATTGTTCACAACAAATCCTGTTGTGTGAGCATCTGTCGGGATGTCTCATGGAGAGCACCACAACACACCACCATGATCATAAACTGTGGGTCCAGCTATAGCTCATTTCTCATATTCCCAAATCTTTTCCATGCTTTTGGCAGGGTTGCGCCTCAGTCCCCAAGCTTTTGCCCCACCTTTCTTGTTTCCCTAATCTATTTAATGCTAGCCAGCTGTTTGCAGTCAGCCTTAACAACTATAACTAAATTAGCATTCCTGCTGAAGCATATTCCCTGAGTGGATATTCTCAGCATCACTGACGTAGTCCATTAATGTTTCTGTGAGGATCAGATGGGGCTTCACTTTCATTTGCACGAAACAGCATTTTATGCTAACAAATAAACAATAGCGGATTTGAAGAAAGAAAGAAAGAAAGAAAGAAAGAAAGAAAGAAAGAAAGAAAGAAAGAAAGAAAGAAAAAGAAAGAAAGAAAATCAACACCACTAATTTCAGGCAGGTCTGAGAGATTATTTCCCAAACTTACCACAACATTTCTCTGCATTTCTTAATATTTTAGATCCATGTTAGAAATATGATTGTATTTGTTGGCTCCATATTTTCACATCCGAAAAACTCTTGCTTTGAGGTTTTAAAAAGAATAAGGGTTGTCTTGCTAAGTGGACTTATGTTTGTGAGAAATAGAATTGGGCAGTTCTGTGAGATCTGTATCCAATAAGGAGCTATTGTTACATTACTACATAGGGGAGTCAGCAAAGTGACCGATGCACAATGGGACCAATCCTCATTGGGACTGGCACATATTGGTCCTTTGGGCATCAGGACACCAGCTAGGAAGGGCTGATACACATTGGTAGGCCCAATGCATGTTGAGGCACATCTTTGTAATTCACTAACAGGGTTTCCTAGCATCTCTCCCACACAGCTAAGTACCGCCGTCCCTCCGCATTCGCTAGGGTTAAGGGCACAGGACCCCCCATGAGAGTGGAAAAACAGTGAATAACTCTAGGCCCTCCCAAACCATATTTAACACACAATAAAAGTATGATCACCATATTCAACCCACCATGGATTCCTTTGAGGCACCAGGGTTCCTTCACAAGGCAGAAGAGGGTGGCTGGTGGGGCTTACCTCCACTGCTGCCCCACGCCATTTTTAATAGGGATTTACAAGCCTTGTTTGCAGTTTCTCAGTGTCACAAGGCTTGCAGTCCCTATTAAAAATAGCATAGGGAGGCAGCAGAGGTGACAGCAAATAATCCATCAATAATCAAATCCGCAAAAGTGAAACCCGCAAATGTGGAAGGCTAACTGTATACATAAAGTTACATAACATAGACTGTGATAGAAGATCCCAGCCAATATACTGAGATGGAAATTGGGCACCCAGAAATGGCAGGCCTTTGGAATCTGCTGCCCACATGGAATTTCTGTGTTTGATTCAGACCTGGGTACTGTATCTAAGAGCAAACCATTGGCCATCAATATATCTCTAAAAATAGAAGAAACAGATCAGGGTACCTCTGGATGTGGAGTTTGGGGGAAGGCTCTGAAAAATCCCAGGTTTTGTTTCTGTACAAACTAATTTTATTTTGGAGATCCTTAATGACATTTTTGCCATTCTGAAGTATTGCCTGGGAGTTCCTGAAAAATTTCATTCCCACTCCCCAGGTCAGTTTAAACTAACCCAGCACTTTCCAAAATGAAATGTATCTGTACTTGCGATGTGTTTCTACTGTCTTGGAAGCAGTAAAGATGGCCACCGCCAAATCAATACAGCTATTGTTTCTAGGACACAGATTCAACAGAGATCAAGCAAGGGAAAGGGGAATGCTAGCAATTACTACAGTGCTGCAGCATTTTGACTATGAGTCTTGAAGAAGAATAAAAAGGGGGCTCAGTGGAAATTGGTGAAAACCAATTTCTGAAATGTTGCATGAGACTGGATGTGACATGTGATCAGTGGGAAGAAGGGAGGGAGGGAAAGAAATCTGGAATCAAACCAGTGAATACGCATGGCTTGGGCTCTTTTGAGTGCAAAGATGTTTGCATTTTGGCTGAGCTTATGAGTGACCCAAGCCTGCTGATCCTTCTCTTTCCTGGAAAGATGGTGCTCACATAACAGCCAGCAGTTGGAGAACTGAACTCGCTATTAGTATAATATGATAGCAGAAAAATGAGAGTTTCTAGATGGAGTTAAGTAAGAACTTGTGGGTGGCACAAGCTTTGAAAGGACTACAGGAATTGCACTCCAGAAATCTGATGCTGGCTGTACCGTCTGCTTAAAGAAATATATCTGTCTTCATTATGCTCTGCTTGGATATTAGTAAATTAAGTCGATATTACCCAGAGACCATAAGTCTCCAGCGCTCTCTCGTCAAAGGGAAACTAAACCCTGTAGCAAGGACTGGAATGTCTCACCACTTAGGGAAGTGGTGAGCATGCAAAAATATACATACAGCTGCTGCCAAAAAACAGGAGTCAACCAAATAGTTTTCCATGCCTTCTCATAACATACGGTCAGTGGTACAGATGTTCTGAAGAGTTAGATTTGCTGTATAGGTTTTGGTGGCAACCATGCATATATAACATAAAAGTCTTGAGTCTCAGAATAAGGTTTGAAACAAGAATATATTTATTTAATTTATATCATTTCAATTTAAGCAGCTTGAAGATGAGGCCAGGATCCTCTAAGAGGTGAGAGCCATCACGGGTATACTGGATCCTGGCCTTCCCAGTTCTTAAAAGCAGCCGAAGGGGGCTGGCTGAGTGGATAAGGGAAGCAGTGAATGCCTCATTGCATCAAGACAACTTTCCATCCTGCCTAAGAGAGGCTATCATGAGGTCAGTAATGAGTCTAATCCCATTCAGCATATGCTGAATCCCTATTCCCTGATCTGCCTTTTGATAGACCAAGAGTCTCTTTGTCTTGCCTAGAATAGGCTTCAGGTTTTTCATCCTCATTCAGTCCATTACCACAGATTTTGGTTTAGTTCTGAAACAGATTTTTGGAACTGGATGGAAAGGAAAGAGAGAGCTGACTCTCTTCAGCATACTGGTAACACAGAACCCCAAAACTCTAGATAACCTCTCTCAGTGGTTTCATTTATATGTTAAATAGCATGGTGGACAAAACTGAGCTCTGAGGCACACCACACATCAAGGGCCAAACTGTAGAAAAGGCATTCCTCAGTACCACTTTCTGAGCATATCCCTACAGGAAGGACTGGGTGGAACCACTTCAGAACAGTAATTCTGAGTCCCATCCCCAAGAGGCAGCTCTGAGAGGTCCAGCAGAACCAACAGGAACACACACTTCCTGTTCAGTCTCTGGTGTAGTTATCCACCAAGTCATCCATCAGTCATCCACCAAGGCAACCAAACCTGTTTCCATCCCAGAGCCAGCTCTGAAGCTAGATTGAAATGGATCTAGATAATCCCTTTCATTCAGGAACCCCTGGAATTGTGAGGCTACCACATGTATCAGAACCTTGCTCAAAAAATGGATGTTGGGGACTCCCACAGATTGATGGACAAGAATGTTGTTTAGTTGATTTTTAAAATAAGAAGTTCCCAAAATCTATGTATCTGTTCAGCTAGATCTTGATATTTTAGAGAAATGCAGATACCTTTAACTCCTAAAAGTCTGGCTTTGACTATTTAACTATGATTATGGTATTAATGTAGGGTCACCACCTCAATAATAATAATAATAATAATAATAATAATAATAATTATTATTATTATTATTATTATTACTACAGAAGACTTCTCATCTTTAACAGCTGCATAGTAGGCAGGTCCAACATAATTGTCTCCACACTAGCAATAGCTGTGCCTATTGAACTGGGCCAATGCAGATGACTGAAAATTTAATTCAGCTCATTTTCAATAAGACCTTAGTAAAATTCACGTATTTCTTTATAAAATCATTGGAAACAACAGGAGAATTAAGCCCCTTTGAATATGGGAGAAAACTAAACAGACAAATTTATCCATCCCTAGATGAGAAACATGGAATGACTCTTCATATGAGCACCATACAGAGAAAAAAAAATCAGAGTAGAATAGAATAATAGAAAAGCTACTAGCGTATGTGCCAGATCTATAAAACTGTTACTATGAATTATTTCTGAAGTAATTATTTCATAAACATTCTTGCAGGTATACATTAAGATTAATAAGAGGAGGGGATCTTTTTCTGACATGAGGAATGATTCCCCAAAACAACTTTTGATACAACTATGATGTGGGAATCATATCAGAAGCAGGGTGAGGGATCCAATGTGTATATGCAGAGTGACCAGATTATATTTAAATTATTCACAACCTATTCTTAAAAGGAAGGCAGAGACTAGACCTTGGAAAAGTTACTTTTTTGTTAGCACTACTATGCCAGTGGCCATGTTGCCTGAGAGAATCAAAAGGCTGTGGTCCGAAAAAAGGAACTTTCTGGCAAAACACATAAATGCATCCTGCCTTCATGCAGAATTGAATATGCTTGCAGAAAAGCTTATGTGTAAAAATTACCATAAATTAGCTCAGAGTATGAAACCAGCACATACATATGAGCAAGTCTACAGTTTCAGATTTTAATGTTGTGGAAAATCTGAGTCATTGCCAGCTTTGGGGCTCTTTGCATAAACTATTGAGTACAGTAAGGTGTTATTCCTTTCTTTGTTTCTTTCTAGCTTTGGGTTACACATTTCTGCACTGAGTGAGCCTATTGTTAGCTGGATATTTCCATTGCTAATTCTGCTGTGAGCTATGAACTGCCTCTTGGGGTTACATAATGGATAGTTTATGGCTTTAGGGCATCTTTTTGGTTGTTTGGTTGTCATTATGATGATTTTGCCGTCTTTGTTAGACAGTGCCTGAGAAGAAAGATGTTTTGCAATGCCTATTGGGGCCAGGTGTTCTGGTTAAAACTGGTTTTCCTATTTCAAATGGAGGTATGCTCTTAAGTTATGGAATTGACACACCCTAAGGAATTGCTCCATTGTGTTCCAACCTACACACTAAGAATCCAGCATCGGATCATATTTCTATTTGTGGACATTGTATTAGAGTTCAAACATTTGAACTGAGAATGGAACTTTGAATTCATTGACCACAGAATCTAGTTTCATGTGGCTGAAAAGGTTAATGTTTCCAGAATTCTAAACAATACCTTCAAAACAACTGTTTTGTTTGTAAAGACTTTGCACTTTCCATTCCTCTAAACTTGAAATGAATGTAATTAACTAATTAACTGAAAAGAAGATTAGACAAATTCATGTCTATATGGCTACTAGTGACAGCGACTATACATTACCACCAGCATCACAGACAGTGTGCCTCTCTATACTAAGAACAAGAACAGCATTCAAACTCTTCTCGTGTCCTTTTCTTTGGTATCTGGTTTGCTATTCTGGACAGAATTCTGGTCTAGACAGACGTTTGGTCTGATGCAGCTCAGTTCTTATGGACTTACTTTTTTTCTCTCTCTCTTCACATAGTTTTTTCAGTAGTTCAGTTCCTTGTCTCTGGCAGTATATGACTACATTGTAAGAGCATGTAACCAAATGGAAAATATGCAATAATTTCTTCTTTTCCTTAAAGACATTTCTCTGATGTTCAACCATATTCTGATCTCCTACAACTGAAATTTGTTAGGTCTACTCCTTCTCTCTGAGATAGCAGTTAATAGACCTAAATAGCAGATATAAAAGAATACTGTAGCCTCTTTGAGACTGAGAAAAAGAAATTTCCAGCGTAAGCTTTCATGGACTCCAGTCTAGCTCATCAGATACAGAGGACTGGAGTCCATGAAGGTTTATGCTAGAAATGCTTTTCTTGGAGGTGCTACAGGATTTGTTTATATCTGTTCTAAATAAAATTGTTCTTTTCACATCAATGCCTTATGTGTGCTGAACAAAATTGTGATTAACTTCAAAACAAATGTTGCATCTTACAGTAAGATGTAAATTTTGCAATTTTGCATCCTCTTGTAGAACAGAAAGTTTCTCACCTATACTCTAAGAAATCCACCAATTAATCACCTAGCAAATTATGTGAGTTCCTATAGGATGTGGCACTCACTAATAGGAAATAATAAAATTTCCAGAGCTAGGCAAAACTGCTTCCTGAACTGCTGATTTGATAGGGTAAACCATGTCAATCTAAAGGAAATGGATTATTCAAACAATCTTAGGGTTTCTAGCCTAATTAAGAACAGAATTGACTAATGCCACTTAGCAGGGACAGGAAACATGGTGGGAACCCATCTCCCAAGAGATATTGACAAAGGTTGCAGAGGACACTTCAAGCCAAAAAGCCCAGCCCGTGAGCTCAACAAATGAATTAACAGGATTTCCTAGGCAACTCAGCAGATGCTTATCTAGATTGTAAGAACTCTTCAAAAGGGCAGCTCAGGCTCAAAAAATTAAAAAAAAAATGCAGATGAGGAAAAAAGCAAAGAGAGAATTATTATAAACAAACACTGTAAAAAAAAAGATATTGAGTTTGTCACAAAGTAAGACAATGCTAGTACTATAAAGAGATCATACGAAATAAGTTTTCGTAAATGGAACAGCTCTGACTATGTTAGTAGGTAGAACTGCCACTACTTTAAAGCAGGAATGGAGAATTTTCAAGTCCCTAAATCCCATCAGCTCCACTCAGTATAGGTAGTGTCAAAAATGCTAGGAACTGTTATCCAAAACCTAGAAGGCCATAGTCCCCCAAAAAATCTTAAAGGACTGCTACTCCATAATATGAAAAGATAAATCTTTCTCCCATCATAGTTTTTCCATTCTGAGGATAGTTCTACAAGCTAACATTTGCTTCTTGTATCACAAATAAGATTACAGAGCTTCTGTTCATAAAAGACGGTGGACAATCTATTCCCAGGTTTCATGCAGAGACACAGTGGTGTAGCAAGACCAGTGAGAACTTCAACATCCTTCAGGTTGGATGATGAAGAATCTGAAGAACTATCCAAGGCTCATCATCCAGGGTTGCAAGGAAAATCCTTAAATACCATTTCGTCAATAGCTAGATTCCAACTTTAGGTGACGTGGTGGATGCCAAGCCAAACTTCTTGTATCTTGAACAGTTTCATGAAATTGAACAAAATACAACTCTTTGAGGGAGGGATAGTGGGGAAGTTTCAGCAGCTGTCAGGGAAGGATTTGCTCCGCTAATAAATGCACTCGTTCATTTAAGTGAAGCTGTGTGCACAACCATTCTTCTGTTTGACCAGCTATTTCTTAAGCTCATTTAAGCTGCAATTATATTCACCAACTTTGTCAAAATAGTGCCCTTCAGATGTTTTGGACTTCCACTCCTATCAGATCCAGCCAGCAAGGCTAATGTTTGCTGGAACTGATGAAATCCACTGCAAGAATACTGTGTGTTGTTGTTCAAAACATCTGAAAAGCACCACATTGGAGAAATCTAGAATACACACTTACCTACCGTATATGTAAGTCCCCTTGAAGTAATGGTACCTCCTTCTGTATAGATGTGTTTAGAGTTCCTCTGTTAAATCAGTATCACCTTCCTTAAGTCTGTTTTGCAACATGAAGGCCTAAAGCCTAAAGAAAAAACTGATGGTGTAAAAGAGATTGTACATGCTTATTTCAGAGGTAGGAAAAGGGTAGAGTGTTTCTTGAAGACCCAAACTAGTTATGTTCTAGCATCACGATATCCCACACTTTTTCTTTAATACATTCATTCATTCCAAACCCCCTCTCACTTGGCAGTGTTTTGGATTCACATAATAATTTTGAACATATAAAAAGAGATTCTTAGGGAATTGAATAGAGTAATATTATCCTTACTTGGAGAGCTGAGGACACCAAATGGTCAATGAATTCATCAGTCCACCCTTTACCTCCTCTTATATGCTTCTTGTCTGACTGCTGGCTGGTTTGCTTGGTTAGTTCATGCCTATAACTACATACACACAACCTAGGTTCACGATCTAAATGACACAGCAGAAGTAACAATGGGGAAATGGAAGACAAAAAGGGATTCAACTGAGTTAAAATAAGATACATGTCTTGGAAAGTATATGAGAAGACATAGGTCCTTTCCAGACGTGGGAGGGGGAGCCGCGCGAAAATGCTACTCACCGGACTTCTTCAGCGTCTGGGCGAGTCCGTCGGGACTAGGAGCAGTGTGCTCGTCGCTCCGCACTGCTCCGGCGTCCAAAATGGCGGCTTCAGGTTGGTGGAGGCTCTCCACCAACCGGAGAAGCTCACCAGCCTAAAGCCCACCCCCGGCAGATCTGTAGGCATGCACTAGTGTGCACCTGCAAATCTGCACCGGAGCGAAGTGACAGAGCGACACGGAGTCGCGCGCGCTGTGCTTTTTAAAAACCTCTAAAAAGAGGTTTTTAAAAAGCATGCTGCACAACCAGTTCCGGTCGCTTCGGAGCAGACTGAGGTGCGGAACTACAAAAAGTAGTCCACCCCAGTTCACTCTATGGTGCAGAAGACCTCCGTCGGAGGTCGCTCTGCACCGTTTCAATTGCCCCGTGTGGAAAGTGCCGTAACTCTTACATCATCATATATTTGAAGTATGCATTATAATTAGTGGTATTACCAAAAACATTTTGAAAAGAAAAAGGAGGATTGGAAGAAAGTAAGTCAAGCAGTGAAAGGATGACTACTACATATATAGCAATCTATTTAAAAGAATTATGAAGTAGAGCACATGGCAAACTGATAAAGATGAGTGGAAATTCACTGAGTTCCTCCTGGATGACTAAACTGAAACCAAGATTCTTTTGGAAGTACCTGTACAAATTTTAGCAATCTGAGTCAAACCATCTTAGCCTACACAGTGATGGCTAATCATTGGCCAGGGCTAGATTGTGGTCCAACCAGGGCAAGTGAAACCTTGAGTTCATTTGTACTGTGAGCTCACAGTGTCTTTGATCATCCAGATATTTTGGAAATCAAGAAGATCCAGCCAGCATGACCAATAGTTAGGGACTGTGGGAGCTGACGGATCAAACCTCACCCACTTTTGCCCTATAATATTAATAGTCAAAAGCACTTTGTATATTCTACAATGTTATCATACTAGTCTTCTAAAACAGCAGCAACCACAGCAGCACCAACTCCATCTCCATTAAACCAAAGCATTCACTTGGATTGTTCCATGCAAAGGGAATCTCTACTATTCACATATTGGCCCTTTTCACATGTGGGGGGGGGACGGTGTAGAGCGATCTCCCACGGAGGTTGTCTACACCGTAGAGTGGACTGGCGTGGACTACTTTTAGTAGTTTCACACCAGAATCCACTCAGGAGTGGCCGGAACTAACCGGGCTGCGTGTTTTTTAAAAACCTCTTTTTAGAGGTTTTTAAAAAGCACAGAGCGCGCAGCCCCGTGCCGCTCCGTCGCCCGGCTCCAAAATGGATCTGCAGGCGCGCACAAGTGCGTGCCTGCAGATCTGCCGGGGGTGGGCTTCCGGCTGGCGAGCTTCTCCGGTTGGCGGAGAGCCTCCACCAACCGGAAGCTGCCATCTGTGATGCCGGAGGACTGTGGAGCAGCGAGCTCGCGCTGCTCCACGCGGCGACGGACTTACCCAGCTGGAGGTAAGCTCCGTTTTTGGGCGTTTTCGCCCATTTCCCCCCCGACATGTGAAAAGGGCCATTGAGTTCAGAGGTTGGGTCAGCTTAACCTGGTAAGATGTATCTTTTTAAATGGTGCTGTTTAAAGGTGTCTTGAATCACACCTTGATCATATATGCTCATATATGGGCCATTTCCAGCTCATGACACTGCCATGCTAGGCATTAAGTTTGTCCATCTAACATTACAAAGAAGAACATCCTGACCCATCTTATCGTTAATATCTCTACATAAATAATACAATTTAGGAGGAAAGGAGAGTGATTCACATACTGCAACTCAAGCTGGAGTCAAGTAATGAATTGGTCTGCTGCCAACAGAACATCCAGAAGATAACAAAACGGTGATGGCAGTAGATATTTTTTGAGGCAGGAAGAAAAAAGAGGAGGAGGTGGGTGGTGGCAGCTGGGCAAAGATCATAACAAGGCTTTTTTTTAACTGGCTCAGGAACTTTTTGTTAAGGAATTAAAAGCAGGTAGTTGTGGAGAGACCTTCTGATTGCTCCATGTGATTTGCCTCAGAATTATTGCTCCTCATTTCTCTTGTCATCACCTATTTAATTTTTAGATTTGAGATCACAGGAAATATTATTTTGGTGAGACTTACCATACAGTCTCATAAGTCTAAAGTCACAATGTATTTGTTCATGTGATGAAGGCCAAAGATAGAAAAAAAAATCTTGTTTTTGATTTAGAATCCTAGAACAGAACAACTGAATAATCTTCATGGTTCACACCATGTTCAAGAGTTGCTTTTTCCATCCATAGGAATTAGGCAGTTGCATTTGCAACCTGATCCATGAGCTGATAGCTTGAAAATGTCATCCATAGCAAGCTAAAAGTATAAAAAAATGGGTGCTTGAAAGGTTGTGTTGCAGATCATGTACATTATGGCAGATAAGATCTACTAACTACATAGGGAGGGGCTATCAGCCAGATAGCCAAGCTATCAGCCAGAGGCCCCTCCCTAAACTGCAAATCCCAGGATTCTATAGGATGTTGAAAGCAGAATAAAAGCACTATAACAATCTAGTGCAGAAATGGCCATGGTCACCATGTGACATTTTTTTTCTGTGAATTGTTTAGGCCTAGAATGGTCTGTGGTGTCATTGTGATACTCTGTTGTGAACCCATTACTGAGGTTTTGAATCCACTCTTGATTTTATCACTGGTCACCCTGTAGCTGCTTTGTCTTGAGCAGGAAAACTGTTTCCGGAGGAATAGCATCCAACACCAGGTAAGCTTCTGCTTGTGCATTGCTGCTGTGGCAGCAGAACCACTGGCTGCCCATTTCTTGCATATGATTAAATTTAGCATATATATGGCCACTGCATGCAATTTTTGGTAAGGATGATCTGTCTCTTTAATAAATACTTGAAGCTCTAGGGAAGCTGAACATTCATTAATCATTGACCACTTTATTGCTGTTATTTGCTATGAAGTTGACTTCGACTTATGACAATCCTATGAATGAGAAACCCCCAAGATCTCTGGCTTTCCATTGCTCTGCTCAGGACCATTTATTAAACATTAAATCACTTACTCTCCATTGACTTCAATCTGTGATTCTTCTATTAGATTCCTGGGCTATTGATAGTAATGTTATTAGATCTTTGCTGGGATGGAGTATTGTCTCCTTCTAGAAACTCCAAGACCCAGAAGGTTTCCAGAGTTGGGATTTACCCTTTGAAAACAGTAGTCTTGCAGTCAGTAGCCTAATCAGCCTCCAAAGAATGAGGCTGAGGCCACTTCCACACAACACTGTTATAGTGCTATTATTCCACTTTCAACATCCTGTGGAATTCTGGGGTTTGTAGTTTACTGAGGCCAAAGAGCTCTCTGATGGAGAATTCTAAAGGCCCCCCCTAAACTGCAAACCCCAGGATTCCATAAGCAGTTGAAAATGGAATAATAGTGCTATAACAGTATAGTTCAGAAATGGCCTGAATGTAACATTAGTTCAAGTTATTCCTGGATGTTTCCTTCTGTCTCCTCCTTTTATGAGTGAGTTCAATCACTGGTATGTAGAAGAGCTGGAAGACCTGAGAATAAATGTGAGTGGTTTGAACACACGAGGAAACAAATCTAGGCATCACCTGCCTCTGTCTCCCTTTTCTATATGGTAAAACATCTTGGAGGAAGAGGAGATTGTTGTAGGGGCACACTCCTACTGATGGGTTAAGCATTGTTTCCTTTTTAACATGGGGATAAATATCAGAATTCCTAGTGGAATAGGATGTTTCATGCATCTGTGAAAACTCATATCTTCTCTTCCTCACTTTGCCTTTGAGAAAGAAGAAGAGGAAGGAGAAGGTGGCACTAGGGGTTCATAGGAGTGCAAAGAGAATCAAGGCTAGAGGCTGTACCACCACCTACTCCATTCAGAAGAACTCAAACAAGGGTGCTTGTAAGAGCAGGGCTCTGTAATTTGGCTGATCCCATTACTAGGCAAAGTGAGAGAGCTGCCCGTGCAGCAAGTTTTAGGTGTCAGGAAATTGTTAGTCATTTACTTCTGTCATTCTTTCTCATACTGTTTGGGATTGAGAGAAGTGTTTATGAGATTTTCTGCCCCGTGCCAAATAAATTCTCTGATTTGGGATATTGTGCGCATTGACTGGGATGGATGCTGCTCCAGGAAAGATGTGTGGACTGCTTCTGTAAGTATTTCTGCTTTCAATACATACAACATCCCTAATTTGAAATGACAATGCAGATGGCTTGAGAGAGAACAGAAGGCAGAAGACTACCACCTGAGCATTCCATACAACATCTTCATGAGTGCAGAAGACGGCAGAAGAATAATAAAAAGAACCACAAGCTATTGCATTAATTTATTCTAGTGCAAAGCCTAAAACATGAGCCAGTTTGCAAAAAAGAAAAAAATAGTCATATCACTCAATTTTGTACATTCAAAATGCTTTGTTGATTTTGACCATCAGTTCTACAATTTTGACTTGTTCTGGAACTACCATAGTTAGCTTGAAATCACAGTCCTGTAGATAGGGGTCATGTACATAAAGCCAAATGCAAATGTACATATAATTCTTGGAAAGCATCAGGTTTCATTCTTGTCATAATCATTCATTTTTGCACATGCAGCAAAACTGATTTGGCCATATCATGAATTTTTTTAAAAAAATATGGCATTATTTATGTGTTACCCTACACTGAGCACAGAAAAATCTATTCAATACTCCAGACACTTACCCTTTCCACTTGCCCCGTAAAAGTGTTTTGAAGTTTCCTTGGCATGTATTTCATTGTAGGGTTACATTTTCTTCTTGCTTCTAAAGTCTTGCCCTCCAGTCTCTTGAAACAGAATGAGAGAATGAGGGGAAATCATTTGACACTTTTATAGAGACATACAACATTTCCTGAATCTCATCAGGATTCAGGAATGTTAAAACTTTCTTGGTAGTGGATGCATTTTTCAAAAAATACAACATCTATATTCTGTTCCAGGAAGAGATAATACTTGTCTCTGCACCCTATTCGGCAATGTTACTCTTTATCAGTAGCTATTTCAGTACAGAACAAATATTTAATGCTTGATCCAGTTAAAATAATATATTATAAAGAGATTCTGTATTTTTTCCAGAACTTCTTCATTGAAATCAGGTTCCGCAGCATGTGTGTGATTTGAATCAAATTTTCCATTATATTCTTCAACCAGGAACATGTGTTAGACTGGAAGCAAATTAAGGGCAGATAAACCAGGCCATATAAAATAACAACTAAATCCCAAGAGGTGAGAGTTCAAACAAAATCCCACCAATAGCTTTTAGATATGATGATATATGTCATGTCTCCACTTCAGGGGAAAGAAAAAAAATTCCATATGCCGAAACAGCATCTTAGGTACAATGTGTATCAAAAAGCTCAGGGGATTTAGGAACATAAGAAGAGACTGTATACTGAGGAAGACAATAACCACCAGTCTATCACATTGAGAACTGTCTACACTACGGATGAGCAGTGGGTCTCTAGAGCTTCAGATAAGGGTCTTTTACAGACCAACCACACATGTAGGACAGGGCCCCCTTATCCATTAGGCATTTTAGGCACTGTGCCTAGTGTCTACGAAAATGTTAGGGCCTATGAAAAAGTGATTTTAAGGCCTATGAAAACATCCATAGTGGTACCTCGAGGCGAGGAGTTGAATGCAAGAGTGACTAGAGCCCATGAAAACCTTAACACAGCCTGAAGTGGGACTTTCTACATGCAAAGCATATGCTCTACCATTGAGCTACCACTGCATACATGTGCTTTATTGCTCAGCTACACTCTCTTTTGCAGTTTGGCAATATAGATGGGGATATAAATCTGGGTTCATCAGCTGATTGTAGAGTTGGGTCTTTTCCAGAGACACCAAATGGAAAACAGAACAGGGCTCCTGTACCTTTAATGGTTGTGCAGACGAGGTAATTTCAGTGGCTGTTGCTTGTTATGGAAGCAACACTTGCTGAAATTCCCTCTTCTATGCAGCTATTTAAGGTACAGGAGCACTGTCCTGTTTTTCTCCTGGTAGCCCTAGATCTCATTCACACATATTGAATATATGGGTGAGATAGGTGGTGGTGTACCTGACAGCTTGAGATAATGCTACACAGCATTGCATCAAGTGAAGAACACAACTCTGTAGTGAGATGTTTGGGCCTAGAAGCATGGATAACCTTAATTGTACCAAAAGATGGACCAATCTGGGAACCACAAAACTGCATGTCTAGTAATAGGCATCTACAGCTTCATATATTGTATATTTCCCATTGTACATTCATTTATATTATATTTAGTTATTCATGAAAAATAAATTGATTGATACAGAGGTGTTAATTACATTTCATCCAATCTGTTTCTAAATCTCTCTTCCCTCTGTGTGTATGGCTGCCTTGAGTCTCATTCTTGAGGAAAGGATAGGATTATAAATAAAGCAGATGGATGGGTGGAGTGTATGAGTGAGAGTGAGAGAGAGAAGGAACTGAACAGCTCATAGCTGAACAGAGTTTTGAATCTAAATCTCTTCTATCTAAGACAGGATTGGGCAACTGCTAGTGACTGAGGGGTCACTGTGGCTTCCTCTGGGACCTTGGAGAGCCACACCCTCCCTGCTGTACCCCCACATTTATTTTTTTTATTTTTTTTATTTTTTTTTTTGCTTTTTGGAATTTTTTCTCACTAAACATCTCCTATATCCAAACAGAAAGTATAGGACAATGGACTATGATTTTGGAACTCACTAAGCTGCTATAAGCCAGAGAGGTATTTTTTTTTCAACCGAGCAATAATCTGAAAGTCAACTTCAAAGTAACATTTTTCAAACCTTCTTTTGGAGGGGGGCAAATAATTGGGTGATCCTGAGGGTTGCTGGGAGCCTCAGAAGCAACCTTGAGGATCTACATGAACTTTCTCCATGTCTAGTGACTATACCACCCAGCTGTCAGTCCACACAGAAAAGGCATCATTTATGCTGAACATAATTGTTTGACTATCTGTCATGTGCCCAGTGCCCAACAGGCTATGCCACTGGGAAGGTTTTCAGAGACAAAGACCTCTTCTAAGGCAACTGCTGTGGAATGCACATATTCAGACCAGTGTGATGGATTGAAAATAAGCCCCTTAAAATGCCCGTGTAAAATGAGAGCTCTGTCGTTATGATACAGAATTTAAATGGTAAAAGAGCTGGTCCTTTTGACTGTAAAATTTAGAGTCTAGTGATACAAGCACTCCTTTCTCAGCGGGACTCTATAAGAAGTAACCAATATTGGAATAATGCCCTTAGATTCTTAGGTTTTTTTCCCATAGGCAGGAGAACAGTATCTCATAGCCAACTGCATGGAATTCTTCAGAGAAACTGCAAATGGAATAGTTCCCCCTCCACCCAAGAACAGCAGGAGACTGTCCATCACCACTACTAATGTTGTTTTCTGTCCCAAATTCTGGCGCAAGTCCATATTGTGCTAGGTTTAGAATACTGGCGTCATCCACAGAAGTATGCAAGTGGCCTTTGGCTAACTCCTCTCCAATGTGTGCTGTTCTATGCTTCAGTCAGCCAGTATCTTATGAGCTTTCCTCTGTGCATTAATGCGATTCTTTGATCAACACATGCTCTATTAAAGACGCTGGTCTCTCGCCTTGTGATGGGTTTAAAAGAAGCCCGACTTCTAATGTGCATGAACTAAAGTTTTCCATTTATATTATATGTAGCTCCAGATAGACAGACAGACAGACACACAGATAGACAGAGGCATAAAGATGTACCTCTTTCTGGGTTTTGTGAGGCCAATTTTAATTGAATATTGCAAACACTATCACAGCTTAAGTCCCAACATATGTATTTGACAACAATACCACAAATTGTATTTTAAATTGGACACATATGCACTGTCCCAAAAGTTCCATGAATCCAATGAAGTTCCAGCGTAGGACCCAATTAGAGGACTCTTTTGCTGGTGCTGCTCAGTAGTACTGAAATATTTGGATATAGTCTTAAAGCCCTAAATAATAATAATAATAATAATAATAATAATAATAATAATAATAATAATAATAATATACAAAATAGGTGAAAATGCAATGTAGAAATTACACTACAAAGAACTTATCCTTTTTGTCCCCTCCTAAATGTGGGTGTATGTGTTTTCAAGTCAGCTAAGGGGGTGAACTCATGAATTTCATAGGATTTTCATAGAATTTTCTTTGGCAAGTAAAGCTTAGAGGTGGTTTTGCCAGTTCTTCCTCTGAAATGTAGGCTACCTCAGCACATAACTGAAAATGCCACTACTTTGTTCAGGATAAAAGGGACCTGCTTCTTAGCCTGGCAACTATAGCTCCTCTCCTTTTTAGCAATCCCTCTCTTTCTGAACTCAGACAACAAATGCAGCCCCTTCCTTATGGTTTCCCCCATCTAATGACCAAAACCAATAATTCGTAGAGGTTACACACACCCATATAATTGCAGTCTGCCAATATTCCTGTTTTACCACTAAGACTAGAGGTCATTGTTGTTGTGTACCTTCAAGTCATTTCCAACTTATGAGGCTCCTAACGTGAACCTATAACGGGGTTTTCTTGGCAAGAGTTGTCCAGAGGAAGTTTGCCATGGCCTTCTTCTGAGGCTGAGAGAGTGTGACTGACCCAAGGTTACCCAGTAGGTTCCCATGACCAAGCAGGGGTTTGAAGTAATGTCGTGAATTTGTCTTTGTAAATACTGATTTAGTCAATTCCTTTCAGAGCTGACCCCAGTGCAAAGTTAATCCTGAACAGTTCATTGTTTTCCCTCCTTCTCCCTAATTATTGTTAACATTCACAATAATATTTAAAACTTATACCGGAGTAGATTCATTGAATCAATGGACCATATATAAGTGTTGACTTATTAAGTTCCCATTGATTCAGTGAGGCTGTAATTAGAACTAACCACTGAATTTATATGACAGTGAAGAAGAAAAGGGATAGTAAAATCGTAACAGTTTAAAAGAAAAAAATACAAAAAAATTGAATAAGAGCTATACACTGGAAACCACATGCAATACTTTGTAAAATGATCTGTTAAACTTTATGCATTCATGTTCCTAGGAAGAAATTTTGTCTGATCAGAGATCAGCTTAAACATAAAACTACTCTGACCTATGGGATATTTAATGCCAGAATTCAGGAAGAGATCACCAGAGCCATGCAGTCCAGCCCCCTGCCATGCAGGAGTATACCATCAAAGCACTTCCAACAGATGGCCATCTAGCCTCCAAAGAAAGAGATTCCAACACACTCCCAGGTAGTGTATTTCACTGTCAAACTGCATCAGTAAGTTCTTCCTAATGTTTAGATGGAAGGTCTTTCTAATGTTTAGGTTTCCTGAAGTTTGAAGCTCCATGTCCTAGTCTCTGGAACAGCTGAAAACAACCTTGCCCCATCCTCGATATAACATCCTTTAAAATATTTAAAAATGGCTATCATGTCACCTCTTAACCTTCTCTTCTCCAGGCTAAACACACCCAGAACTCTTAAGCCACTCCTCATAGGGCATGGTTTGCAGGTCTTATACCATTTTCGCCACCCTCCTCTGGGTGTCAATATCTTTCTTGAATTGCAGTGCTTAGAACTGGACACAGTATTCCAGGTGAGGTCTGACCAAAGCAGAATAGAGTGGCATTACTACTTCCCTTAACCTAGACACTATACTACTATCGATGCAGCCTAGAATCACATTGGGTCTTTTAACTGCCCCATCCGACTGCTGGCTCATGTTCAGCTTATGTTCTACGAAGATTCCTAGATCTCTTTCACAGGTACTGTGGTCAAGTCAGCTCTCACTCAACTGTTCCTTTCATTTTTTTCTGCCTAACTTTAGTATCCTAAGTGTAGCATCTTACATTTCCCGCATTGACTTTTAGCAATCTAGTGTTCCTTTCTTAGTGCTTACAGACTGTCAAGACATCCTGTCGGACCTGCAAAGCACAACTTCTGTTCCCCTCCGCAAAGAGTCCCCTACTGCCACCACACATCTCTGAGGATGGACTGGGCCCACTCCATGTGCTGAATTTGCCATGGTCACCTGCACTTTCTCTGAAGACAGGCCCTGTTGCTGTTGTTCCTGTTCCTTGTCATCACTAATAAGGGAGCTAGCTTTGAATCAATTCTTTAGCTTCAAACTCACAGGACAATCCCTGATGGTCTGTTCTGCTCAAGAAAATGTTATGCTCCCTATATGCTGAAGAGTAGATACATGGGCCTTAAGTTGCTAGACCTTCTCTTCAAAGAGGGCAACCAACTTGCATTTGCTGCAGGTGTAGCTACTCACATTTTCTGGAAAGAAAACAAACACAACACAGCTGTTACACATGACTGCAGTAGCTCCCCCACCATCCATATTCAGTAGTCTTAAGTAGAAACTGAAACAGAATTCTGCCCCCCCCCCCAAATTTCCCCACTAAATGTCTGCATAAAAAGCCTATTGGCTTTGCCTGTTACCTGAGAACTTCTGTTCACCAAATAATGGTGGCAGATCTGGGAACCCTGCGTATCACACGTATCACAGAAAAAAGTACATTCAGGACACTAAATTATATCGTCTACTTAATCTACCTGATCTCTATACTGGGAGAAAAGTTAAGAGATGACACAAAGAGCATTCACCTGTGTAGACTGACCCAATGAATTTAATCTCAGCTAACCCACAGAAAATTGCCAAGGGCTGCTGCCAGAGGTAAAAGACAGGAACCAACACCAAGGCCCTTTCCGCACCTTACCTTGGTAGCGCGACGAACCAGAGCCCTCACGATATTGCTAATATCGCAAAAGGCTCAGTAGAGACCCCCTTGCAGTCCGCATACAGCAGGGCATTGGCGAGAGAGCACCAGTCCCCGCCCGGTGGCTTGTCCGCATGTCGGTGTCCTGGGCCACGCCTAGGTCCCGCCCTGTCCCTGCCCCACCGCCCCTGACTGGGCAGTGGTATTTCTTTCTTTCTTTCTTTCTTTCTTTCTTTCTTTCTTTCTTTCTTTCTTTCTTTCTTTCTTTCTTTTGCCGGCTATTGTGCTAACGTTACCACGATAGATCCTGCCAACAGGCTGTTTTGTACTACATTGGCAACGTGCTAACGTGCCAATGATAGTGCCAGTTTTTTTTAAAAAAAAACACAGTCGGCCGGACCCCAGGGGCTGCTGTCGTCTCGAGTGTGAGTGGCGACGCAGCCCCCGGGGTGGCCTCTCGCAGCGACGTGTCGTGCAATGTTCCCTGTTGCGATGGGGGTAGCGGCCGGCCTGCTGCTGGGCAGAGCGTCCCCTGGGAGTTGCTGCATGAGGGACAGGCAGCAGGCACTGCCCACACCCCTCCCACTCCCGGGTCCTTCCACCGGACACACCGGACGACGGCTCCGCAGGCCCTCTGGTCACGCGACCGATGCATGAAAGGGAGGTTATTTTTGCTTTTCAGGCGAAAATAAGAAAACGCGCTATCAGCACTATCCGTGGCTGTGATACCACCTGGTTTGCCAGAACGTCATGCGGTACAGCAGCTCGTGAAGAGGGGCGGGAGCGTACCTAATACACTTTAAAAACGCCATGCGAAAACAGAACAGAGCCTGTCAAATTATCTGCCGAAACAAGACACATTTATAATCCTTCCTGTTTAGAGGGTCCAAAGGCCAGTCTACGTAGTTCAGAATCCTGGAACCATTTCCATCTCTGGGAATAGTTTGGCCCAGGGTTCCTGATTCTATCAGGGATGGGTGTCTGATAGGATAGGATCTTAGACCTTCTGGGTCTAAGAAATATTACTCATATCCTGGGGTAGCAATGCTGACAGATGTTATTTCCTATTGAATAAAAATAATAGGCAGTGGAATTTAATGTTAGAATGCATTACAAAAAATCTGGTTTTAGTTTTATCGTCAGGATAGTATTTTTAAATACCAACAAGTATCTAGTCGGTTGAGTACTCAGTATCTGGTTAAGAGACTCATAATACTCACTTGTTTATTCTGGTGTAGAAATTTTTTAATCTCTATTCGAAAAGGAAGTTGCAAATCCAAAATAAGATATAAAAACAAAACTAAAGTGATAAAATGGGTGTCAATACACAATGATACAATCAAAGTTAAAGTTTTAAAACTGGGCAAATCATATTAGGAAAGGGAATAAGAAATGCAGATTTTTCAGAATGCTTTCATAACTCTTAAAAAAAAACCAGTTGGTTTAAATGTCCAAATAGCCCTGATTTCAAAGGGACAGTATCAAAACACATGCAAAAAATAAAAACCTAAATAAAGCACAATAAATTATTTCACTGCTTCGGTATTGGATTTCAAAGGGAGAGAAGAGAACACACAAGGATATTAGAATGGACTATACTGGATCTTTGGGAATTGCTGTCAAATATTGATGAAAACAGCAAGGCTGTAGGAGATCAGATAAAAGGGAGAAATGATTACATTTGGAAGAACAATGTGAAAATTGTAGCCAACAAAGACTTCAGATGTAAGTGAATAGCAATCTACCAAAGAACAAAGTTGGAGGAAGTCCCATACATCCTCACTACATCTTCAGTCAAACAGCATATGTAAAAATTTTATATCATGTTTCCCCCTCCTTTTTGAAATACACAAAACATCATCCTTAATGGCTTTGGCTGCACGCGACCATCGCTATTTGTCAATAAGCATGTGACTGGAATTCACGAAACTCTAAGAAACTGCCAGTTTCAGTTCTGGTCCCATAACTTTTTGATTACTTTACTAGCTTCCCTAATAGGCTTCATTCTACACCGTTATGACACACACACTTTCACTACCCACACAACATAAACTAATAAGCTCTATGGTTTTAGCCTAAGGAACAGGGCTGGCACGAGATTTAAAACTGACCTTGACATGAGGCTCTAGCAATAACCCCCCACACACATTGGCTGGACCCTTATCAGTTGCATCCTCACCCCCCTGTCAGCAGCTGCCCTTTCTTCTGCTATTGCATGTGAGGGAAGGAGCTGGACAGATTCACTACCTTAAGAGAAGCATGGTAGTCACAGTGGTAGAAGTCCAGAACTTGGGAAAGTTCCTCTTGGGATTACAGCTCTCGGAAAAAGGGAGGCGAAATGGGAGAAAGGGAAGGAAGAAGGGCCAGAAATTCAGTGATCATAAATATGGTGACAAAATTGCACACAAACTGTTGACTTTTGTACTGCTATTCGCAGAATCCCCCAACCCACATGGTTTCTGGATTTTTTTTTAAAGGAAGGTTTAGTTCCAGTTATTAGTCCCAATCAGAGGAAAAAACAATCAAATCAATGGGAACTTGGTAGGTTCTTTAATTCAGAGCCCTATCACGCTACATTGTTACAGCACTATTATTCCACTTTAAGTGCTATGGCTATACTCAGTGAAATTCTGAGTTTTGTAGTTTACTGAGGCCAAAGAGCTTTTTGACTGGGAATTCTAAATGCACCTCCCTAAATGGCAAGTTCCAGGACGCCATGTGATGGTGCCCTGACAGTTCAAGTGAAATAATAGCACTATAACAGTATAGTGTGGTAGGACCCTCAGATGGTCTGTTGACATAAGTTCCGTTGATTCAGAAGGTCTGTTTTACTTCAGACAAACAATTAATTCAAAGTTGAAGTCTCCAAGCTTCATAGAAATGGCACTAGTACTCCTTTGATCAACATTAGACAGCTACTAATACGACTTTCCATACCGATATAGCACCTGCAGTGGTACAGCACTGGTACAGGGCAATTGTTCCACCTTAACAACAGCAGCCATTAATGTTTATCAAAGCAGTGGGAAAGGTGACCCAGAGCAGCAGGATCAGAAGTAATAGATCTTTAACAGCTACTCAGGTCAACTATATACGGCCAAAGTCTAGACTGGGAAATGTGTCATAAAGTTCCAGACAGGCAGAACTACAACACATCTTCCCTTCATTCCCAAAACTCTACTGTTTAAGCCTGTTGAAGCTGCTGCAACCCTCACAACATTGTCATTTACTTGCCCATGATAGTGAGGAGTTGGTGGCAGTGAAGGGTCTAGATGTGTTTCTTATAGCTGGATGCACAGCAACAGGCATTCTCTGGGATAACACAGGGGCCCTTCATTGCTGTCTGTCCAGATACAGGAATATACCTAGATACTTCACTAGCATCTCCCCTCCATCATCCAATAAATGGCCATGTTAGGAGGTCAGCAGCATCTTAAAAGGTGGCATTTGGACTAGGAACAAGGTATATGTGAAGTTGAGGTTTTTTGTTTTTATTTTTTGTTTTTGTTTTGATCCGATGTTCATTTTATTGTAATCTGCCCTGAGATCCTTGGATATAAGATGTATAAATAGTTTAATAAATAATTAAAAATAAATGCCCCATTTAATAATTGGAATGTCTATACATGTGGTAGTCAGTGAAGACTACTTGGAGACTTCAATTTGTCAGGTTGTGTTGGTCAGTTTACTGGCTAGAACTGTGCAGTTTTGTTTTGTTTCTTTCTTTTTTAAAAATACTCTTTAAAAACCCATCAAAGATATTCTTTGACTATCATTTTGTTTCCAGGCTCAACTCAAGGTGCTGGTTTTGATTTATAAAGTCTTGCATGGGTGGTGACCACAAGATTAAAGAACTATCATTTCTCACATGACTCTGCCTATGCCTAAAAGTCTTCACCAAAAGTCCTTGCCTCCAACATAGTTTATGCATGTTGTTTGAGGGATGCTGGGAGTTGTAGCCCAAAAATTAACCTTCTGAGCTTTGCTTCAGAGTTTAGGTAAAGAACAACCAGAGATGAAACTGTATTAGTAATGGAGATGCTACAGTGAAATTCTTTTTCCAGATAATAATTGCCTGATGCTAACATTATTAGCTTTTAAGAACCAACTGAAGACAGCTTTATGCTCCTGAGTTTTTAGTGGATAATATATTAATGATATTTTATTGTTTGTTAATATCTGCCAATTAATTCATGGTTAGTCTGTTTCAAGACTGTTCTGGGATTTTTCTGTTTTAATTTTTGTGATTAGCCACTTCAGATATTCATTTTGCATTGCAAAAAAGGCTAAAATGCTCTTAAGTAAATGAAAATACGTTATCGTAATCTTCCCTTTGAGGAATTGAGGGATTGTGATCTGCCTACCTTTTATCTATACCAGGAGTGGCCTTATATTTATGAGTGCACCATGCTGCATAATTCCAGTTTGAAACCACTTTAATTGCTTCCCTCCTACAGAATCATGGGATCCTTCAGCTTCTCTAGTCCAGTCCTCTGAACCAGCATCAGAGCTCTCTCACAGACAGTTCTAAGTACCTCACAGAACTACAAATACCAGAATTCCACAGCATGGAACCACAGTAGTTCAAGTGGTGTTACAGTGCTGTAATTGTGGTGGGGATGCATCCGAATTGCATTTTCTACTCCTTTTAAAAATTAGAATTTATGCTTCACTAGAAGAAAAATCTGCATAAGATAGCTGTACATATAAGATGTCATAACAGCTGAAAAATAACTAATCAGTTCAGTGATCTCAAATATACATTTTGATTAAGAACATCAGGGATGATTTTTTATATTGTAAAGCTGAGGGGTTCTAGAATTCTCTAAAAATCAGACAAACAAGTATGTACTTTTCTGGTCAGACTGACTGGTGGTTCAGGTACTGAGAGTGCTACAGTGAGCCAAAATGTTAAAATTAAGCCTATGGAGCAGAGGATTTAGTTAACATCCTGCTTTATTTTACTTCCAAGACTCAAGATATTCAAAAGACAGACTTTCAAAACCACAAATTTCCACTCAGATGACTTTCACGAACAATTGAGTTCTTAAGAATGTGTACTGGCAACACTCAGTGTACCAAGACAAAGAACTTTGTGAAATCTCATCATTAATCTTCAAATTATTATGCCTAATAAGTGAAAATGCCTTTTAATTAGTGGGAAAATATGAAGACTATGCTGTTCATGTATGGCAATATCAAACTTCTCAACTTCCTCGAAATAGAACAGAACAGTAAGCATCATTCCGGTAGCACAGTGCTACAGGTTTTCAAGTCTTTTCGTGTATTTTTAAACAATAGATTTTTTAGACAGTTGTGTAAATAATTTTGGGTCACTTCCTCAAATTATTGTAGAAGTATTACGTGAAAACGCGCACACACACACAAAGCAACCCACTCTTTGACCATAATGTGATGTCTTATATCACTGAGGTCCCAGAAGCAGTAATCCAAAATCTGTGGGCCTTTCTGCACTACACTCTTATAGTGCTATTATTCCACTTTTAACATCCTATGGAACTCTGGGGTTTGCAGTTTAGGAAGGGGCATTTACAATTCTCAGCCAGAGAGTTCTTTGACCTCAGTAAACTACAAAGCCCAGAATTCCACAGGATGTTGAAAGTGGAATAATAGCACTATAACAGTGTAGTATGGAAAGGCCCTGTGTATTGCCAAATGTTGTTGAACTACAGCTCTCAGAATCCCTCTTTGCACCCTAGAGAGCATTTGGAGACATTCTAAGAGGAAAAAAAAATCTTGAAAATGCAAAAAATTTGACTCCTAAGTGCCTTTGGGGGGTCGCAAAAATAGCCCTGGGGCCACATGTGGCCCATGGATTGCACTTTGCCCACCCATGCTTTTGAAGGAGATCAAGGGAAGATTCTCTTGCAATATTTGCAATAACTTGCAGATAGTCAGGTTGAACATAGGTTATAATACATTACTGAAACAATTCTAGACAGAGATAATGCCCACTGCTTCCATTTTAAATCACTAGGAAGATAGCCTCTCACCCAAGATGCTTGTAAACTGAACTGAGCTCTGTCTTACTCTTAGGCCACTTCTGCACTACACTGTTATAGTGCTGTTATTCCACTTTCAACATCCTATGCAATCCTGGAGTTTACAGTTTAGGGGGGGTGGGAGGGACTGAGAATTCTCAGCCAGAGAGCTCTTTGGCCTTAGTAAACCACTAACTCCAGAAGTCCAGAGCATCTTGAAAGTGGAATAATAGCACTATAACAGTGTAGTGTGGAAATGGTCCTTGTCTCTATCCAAACTGGAGCTTCCTTTTCACATAAATACCTGGATTACAATATCCTTAGCTGAAGAGGGAGGGTGATATATTGAATCTTCTGCCTGTTACCCCACTGGTATACCCTAACCCGTGGACTATAAATTTGATATTAAATATGCCCGCCATGCCAGAGAGGTTGCCCAAATGGGTACGTAGACAAAGAGGATGAACGACTGAAAATAGGTCATGCTAGGAAAAACCCCAGTCACGTTCTCCTAGGGGACCTCAGGCTAAATATGTCCACACGAGCAAAAGGTTTTCAGCCAACCTGTGTGGATTATTGGGTTTTCCACAGGTTGAACAACTCCAATGTTAGTAAACCCTGCACTGGATCTGAATAAGCCAATCATGCAAACTACCAAGTTGCTATTGTGTGGCATCTTTCCTTTTGTTTTGGCTATTGTTCTTCCCAGGAGAGGGCCTGCTCTCAAGGTACGTTCTGCCCTATAAGTAGTCCTAGTTTTTGAGGGTCTCTTCAGAGAACTCCCCACCACACTAGCAGACCAGCACTCTGTTAGACGAGTGATCTCCTCAGCCACTTCTCTTTGCTGAGCTCCATTCTTCTCGCTGCTTCCCGGACTGAAGACGTCAGGATAGGTGCAGTATTACCACCTTTACACCCTCTCCTCTGAACCCCCTCTCAATTTTCATCTCTTTCCTTTCTCAATAGGCCTTGTGTGCATGGGTGAGTGCGTTGGTGCGTGAGAACACATTTGTTAATAAAATCCAGTTATTGATACGTTTGTCTGGCTTTTCGCTTGGTTGGTAAAAATTGGGTAGAAGATTCTGCTGGGTTACCCTGTCCCTCATTTGGCTACAGCCAGTGCTCCGCTAATTTCCCCAATCTTTGCATTTTTGGAATGAATCAAGGTGTCCCCCAAAGGACCCCCAGAAGTCAGGGTAACATGCCCAAATGATTCTCCACATACACTCCACTGCTGTGTCCAGTTATTTCCTAGTTATTTTGAGCCATAAGCTGACAGCCATCAACTAATCTCCTAGCAGAGGAAAGGTTCTTGAAAACTTTTCCAGGCCTATTTGTATAGCTTAGAACATGATTCCATTAAACTAGAATCTATTAAACTGTTCTAGCTGGCTGGCCATCTCATAACAATATAGTGACAGGAAAGTAAAACCTAGATATTATCATTTTACTCCTGCTTTTGGTTAATATCTACTTCTTGGATTTATTGTTCAGAAAGAGTAGGCCTTGAGAAAAGACTTTGTTTTTCTTGTGTGCCTTCAAGTTGTTTCTGATTTATGGAGATCCCAAGGTGAACCTATCATGGGGTTTTCTTGGCAACATTTGCTGAGACGGGGTTTGCCTTTGCCTTCCACTGATGCTGAGAGAGTGTGACTTGCCCAAGGTCACCAAATGAGTTTCCATGGCCAAATGGGGATTTCAACCATGGTCTCCAGAGCTGTAGTCCAATGCTGAAATCACTACACCATGCTGGCTTTTTCTCAGCGACATGCACTTTATTTCCTTTCCCCTGCCCCAACTTCCCAACAGGAGTCTCCGACATTTTCTTGATGGACTTCCTTGTGGTTTCCATGTCATTGTGAAAGCTAAGACTATGTCACTGCTTGCGCTTTTGTGCCCAAGTACACTTCAAATTAGGTAAATTATCAGTGGGAACAACAGCAGAAATAACATTATTTTAATGCCAGTCCAAAACAAAAACATTTTGGCTAAATCTGACTGGTACATCTGTGTCTGAAGAGCCTGGATAAATATTATCCAAGTGGGAGGTGATTTTTATTAGTGTTCAGTCACTCAGGAATGCAAGTTTTCCAAAAAGGAAGGAAAGAAGGAGAAAAGACAGAAAGAAACTGTTGCCCTTAACTAGACTGCAGCCAGTTGAATCCACATGTAGATGGTAGATTTTTGGTTTGGTTATGGTACCCCTGAACTCTTTACAGAAGTCTGTTCTCAGAAGCCAGCATAATGTAGTGGTTTGAGTATCGACTGGGATTCCAGGAGACCAGCATTTAAATCTCTGTTCTTTTATGAATATTCAGTGAGTGACCTTGCACAAGTTGTATCTCTCAGCCTTAGAGGAAGGCAATGGTAAACATCTTCTGAACGAATCTTGCCAAGAAAACCTGGCTGCCATAGTTCAGAGTTGACTTGAAAGTTCATAACAACAACAGTTCTCAGTCCAAGAGCTGCCAGAGGGTAATCCTCTATTTGAAGGCAACCTTTGAAAAATGGTCCAGACCAAGTTGAGTTTAATGATGTAGAGTCATAAAAAGCCAGGCAGGCTCAGGAAATGTTGCTTTCTCAGAAACAAATAACAACTCCTCTGACCACAAAGTCAGGAACACATTGATTGCCAAACATAAGGCTTAGGGGCTTTGCAGGTTCCAGTGCATTCTACAGCACACCTAGTGTGCATCCCCAAATTATTCAACCATCCAAAGGATCTAGGGGTCTTAGCACATCTGAAGCTAAAGAAGAGTCAACGGTGTGACTAGGAAGCTTAAAAAGCCAATGCAATTCTAGGTTATGTCATAGGAGCATAGTGTCCAGACTATAATTAGCAGTGTCACTCTAGTCTGGTCTAGTATTCATCTGGAATACTGTGTCACTTTTGGGTCCAACAGGTGAAGAAGGCTGTTGACAAGTTGGAACATATTCGGAGGATGGAACACAAGATAATCAAAGGTCTAGAAACCAAGTCCTATGAGGAAAGACTTAAGGAGCTGGATATATTTAACATGGAGGAGAGAAAACTTAGGCCATTTCTGCACTACAGTATTATAGTGCTATTATTCCA
Source organism: Cyclura pinguis (assembly GCA_030412105.1). Classification (NCBI taxonomy): domain Eukaryota; kingdom Metazoa; phylum Chordata; class Lepidosauria; order Squamata; family Iguanidae; genus Cyclura; species Cyclura pinguis. Next base: position 42,741,009 of record CM059599.1, read on the forward strand.
CTGTCAACATCCTGTGGAATTCTAGGTTTGTAGTTTACTGAGGCCCTCTAAATGCCCCCTCTAAACTGCAAACCCAAGGGTTCTATAGGATGTTGAAAATGGAATAATAGCACTGTAACAGTGTAGTGTGGAAATGGCCTTAGATGTGATATCTTATCTTCATCTTTAAATATCTGAAGTGATGTCTTATACAAAATGGAACAAGGTTTCTTTATCTGCTGCTCCAGAGACTAGAACGCAATGAGCTCTTGTTGCCCATTCCAGTTCTATGGTTCTAAGACCAGAGAAAACGGCTTTTCAAATAGTTGTTTGCCTTGTGACAAGGGGAAAGTGCTCTCTGGGACTTTTTCTTGATTTTCGTACTCCAATTTGAACCCTCCTTTGGGACCTTTCAAGTATGTTTTGAGTATCATGGAAGATAAAGCCACCAATGGCTAGTAGCCATGATGGCTATATATATAAGGGATGTTAAATAGTAACATGGTTCATTCCCTCATATGCGAATAAACCATTTGAAGAATTTCATCTTTCCACTGAGTAGGCTTGCCACTTATGAAGGCTTTATAATTTTTTAAAAAAATATTTTTTACATTTCGGTTTTTGGAAAGAAACATATATTTTACAGAAATGTTCCAAATAGAACTTAATTGAAATTACAATGCCTGTATTTTCAGGAGGGAAGCAAACACATTTCTGGGACCACTGTGCAAACATCACCAGCAACAGGGCCATTGTGCAATGGTCCAGATGCACAACATGTCTTGATGGACAATGGGACAAGTTGCTCACTGGTACATATTGGGACACTAGGTGCAGTTCACCTTTATGCAATATTGCAGTATTGCATGGTTGAGGATCATGTCAGCGGCGTAGTTCTGTCATGGTAAAGTCACACATCATAGCCTCCAATGCAGGATCCAGACCATTCTTCTTAACCATGGATGCCCGACTCTGTGAGTATTCTTTACGTCCTGCAATATATTACTTCCAATAGCAAAGGCTTCTAAATACTCAGTATTGTTTAACCAGTTCTCTTCCATGTTGCAGTACAAATGTGGAACAAGACAAGCCACAGGCACACATTGCAGTTGCTACAATATGCAAGCAGGAGCTTTCTGAGCTTTCCACAAAGAACTGGTTGGCCATCGTATCAACAGAATGGTGAGCTAGATAGGTCTTTTGTCTGATCCACCATGCTGTTCTCAATAGCGAACAAGAGGGCTATAACCATCCCTTTTTTTAAAGTGTTTTGAATGCAATTAATATCCACATTAGTGTGATACAACATGATTTGAAAGGGTAGTATTAGTTCCAAAATTTGTTTTAAAGTCATCATTGCAGAACAAAAAGCTTTTAAAAATTCCTTTGTGTGTGCTTCAGCTCAAAGCAAATAATTCAGGCATTGCCCTTTCAAGTAGAAATATACTTGAAGATTCAGGAGGAATGGTTGCCACACTTCCCTGAACACAGATAGTCTCCTCTGGTTTCAGAAGCTAAGAAGGGATGGGCTTGTTTAGTGTTTGGATGTAAGACTACCAAGAAAGACTAGGAAATTCAAGGTAAGGTGGAGAAAAAATATTACCTGAAGCTCTGGAGAGACAAGGCCAGTAAGAGTTGAAAACACTGCACTAGATGGACCAGCAGTCTGACTCAATATAAGTCAGCTTCTTATGCTCCTAGATGGAAAAGGTTTTGTGGAAAAGTGAAAGATACAGGCCAGAATTTAGTATCATACTTATGGATGAATAACCTTGAATTATACATTGGTAATTGATTCATATTCATGAAGCCTATGTAGTCAAAATTGTGGCACTACTGCTAAGATCATAGCTGACCCCCCCCCAACCTACTTTACAGGGGGAACAGCCACACGAAGAGAAGGAGACCTGTCCAGTGGACACTCAGGACACAAAGAGGATAACAGTTCCACACCCTCCAGCCAGGTAGCGAGGCTGTGACAAACAGAAGCAAGATACTTGATGAACTTCTGTGGGAAAGAGTAGAAATGTCATCCATCCATGTGCTGAAGACCAGCAAAATGGATTTCCTTCTCTCAGGGTAGTGTGATGGGGAGAATGTCAGGCCAGGAGACTCTACGTAGTTCTGCATTCATTACTAAGCAGCCCATGTAGAATGGTCATTTTCACAAATGGATTTTTGTTTTCTTTGAAATGACAAGTTTCACATCAAAACCAAAGATTATGGTTATATAAGGCTAACTTAGGCCATTTCCGCACTAGACTGTTATAGTGCTATTATTCCACTTTCAACATCCTATGGAATCCTGGGGTTTGCAGCTTAGGGAAGGACCTTTGAAGCCCCTCCCTAAACTGCAAACCCCAGGATTCCATAGGATGTTGTAAGTGGAATAATAGCACTGTAACAGTCTAGTGGAAATGGCCTTAAATGTTCAAACACAGTGGTACTTATCCTGGGGTCTCTAGACCCCCAGGAGCCATGATGTCTTCACAGGGGGTCCACAAAGGTTTGAAGGAGTGTTATGAGCTTTTACAGATAAAATAGAAAGATAGAGGGAAAAGGGGAAGAAAGAAAAATTTGTACTGAATCATTCCAATAAAAATATTATAAAAGGAGTTTGTGCCTTTACTTATTTCTCTCTTCTCTCTAAATTTGAAGTCTCCTGATGAGCAGATTTACATAAAAATTTCATGCACTTTAGGATTTTAATCTTGAGTTAAGCCTTGGTGGTCTGCGCAACAAAAGATACTTAAAGAGGGTTCATGATAAAGAGAAGGTTAAGAACTGCTGCTCAAACAACATAAATGAAAGGGTACAACCATGGCCATTTCTGCACTAGACTGTTAGAGCGCTACTACTCCAAACTGCAAGCCCCAGGATTCCATAGGTTGTTGAAAATAGAATAATAGTGCTATAACAGTCTAGTGCAGAAATGGTCCATGGCTTTTGGTTATCAAGACACATGACTTCATCATTTCTGTTCTATTTAGCAGCCCAGATATAAAATAAGACTGTGATTTGTTTCATAGCTTCATATTTTTCTTAGCATTCCAGGCTCAATATTAATTTAAGTTTTCTTTTGAAAGAAAAAAGATATTGACTTCCCATTTTATTTAAAATAAAAATATGTCACATAGATGTTTCTTAAATGCCTGTTTCGCTCCTTGCTAAATGTAGATTCCAAATATTATTTCAGTTAGTTTTAAGCAAGGGTTACAACAGGGCCAGTTCAAACAGTGTATGTGAACCTAGTGGGTCAAAATCTATTTTCAGTTAATATATGAGCTCTTCTCTTGACTGCAATGTGTAGCTGAATATATACAGAATGGAGAAAACAGTTTGGCAGTGTTCTTTCCACTGAATATATACAAACATACAAGAGTGTTATCCATTGTCACACAGCTGGAAATGAGACCTAGGCTTTTCCCACAAGCACTAGAAGTACTAGTATTAGGAAATCATGATGTTATGCCTTTGGTTCAGAATCCCATGGGCTGAAATTTTATATCCACAGATTCAGCCCAGAACATGTTTGCACAATTGGGTTATGTACATAAGCCTAAAAATGTTGATGTACTAGAGAAACAATGCATGCAGTGCCAAAGATAGCAGCACTGGGAGATGATGCCACTATGCAAAATTATATTTCATATGGAGGATGTTGCAAATATTACGATCAGAAAATAACTGCTCATGGTTCTACATGGGTCCTGTCTGGACTAGACGGAAGATATAGTAACCATTCAATCATTAACATTTCCATATTCAAAGTTAGGAAAGTCAGTAGGAAAGGGGTTAATGAGTTTAGTTAATTGTTAAGAATCTAGGAAAATATTTATGTGAGAAGGGAAAACTTCAACTATTATGTTTGCTTTAAATTGCTGTTTCAATGTAAGGCCATTTCCTCACTATACTGTTAAAGTGCTGTTATTCCATTTTCGACATCCTATGGAATCCTGGGGTTGCAGTTTAGGGAGGGGTATTTAGAATTCTCAGCCAGAGAGCTCTTTGGTCTCAGTAAACTGCAAACCCCAGAATTCCACAGGATTTTGAAAGTGGAATAATAGCACTATAACAGTGTAGTGTGGAAAGGCCCTTGGTGTTGTTCCTGTGACCATCACACACACATTTTTTTGTACTAAACATAGGGCAGTTGTTTTTGTTATTGTGTGCCTTCAAACCCCAGAATTCCCCGCCCTCACACTTTGTCCCTGGTTTGAGCTTGGGAAGGCAAAAACTGCTGAATGGATTTTTGAAAACCCCTTTTCTCATCAGTCCCACCAGACAATCATTTGTTTTCCCTTTCTCCCTCTCATACTTGCTTTCTTTAGCTTACTAATTTCCATATTCCCAGAAAAAGTCCCAGGATAAAGGGCTTCAATATTCTGTGAAATGCCTCTATATCAGGGCATTCCAAATGGTGTGCTGCAACACATTAGTGTGTTGCCTGGTGTATGTAGGTGTGTTGCCTACAGTCTTGGAAATATATGTTATTATTTATAAATCATATATTTTTAAAAATATATGAAAGGTTTTCATGAGATATGTTGTGTCTCCATACATTTTGTTATTACAATTTATGTATGTGTCCGTATCTCTTAAGGGGCTAGTTTAACCTCCGGTTGGCTAGTTAAACTGAATTACCGTGTTGCGAAATGATGCACATCTAAAAAGGTATGCCACCAACATGAAAAGTTTGGAAAATTCTGCTCTATATGTTGGAAAATTTCCAACTTAACTGATAACTCAGTTGATTTTAACTAGTTGGCTCCTATCGCTGTAAATTTAAAGGGGCTTTAAGTGAAGATGACAAGGGTCAAGATCCTACATCAAGTTTGCATTGTGTTAACACACTTGTTAACACACTTACGTAAGTGGTGGTTTTGTTACTGTGACTTCCCTCTGAATACCAGCATTGTACAACCAATTGCCTATTTGCCTGTGTACTTGCTTTTTGTCCCCTTGTACACCAAAGAATGTACAATAGTTATCTTTACAACATCTGCAAGTCACCCACCCCTGCCTTACAAACTAAGGCCATTTCCATAGACAGTTTCTTCCTGGCATGGGGACATGAGAAAAGCAGGACCACAATGATGCTTTTGCATGACATCATCATGGTCCCACCCTTCTCACATCCCCAGCTGGCACTATCATGGAGTATACAATTGACAGAAAAGCCCCATCAGTGGCCCCCAATTGCATGAGGCTTCCATCACCACCAGCCATGCAGAAGGACCAGAAGTGTGATCACACGCTTCGTTCCCCACTGCAGCATGGGAAGAAGGCCAGCTACAATGTGGAAGTAAAGGATGTGTCCCTCACGCTCCCTTCTGCAGGCAGCCAGCCGGGTATGGAGGGGAGCACTGGGGACATGCTCCCATCTTGACAGAGGCACTGCTGAGATTGGGACGGGACAATGTGGGATAATGACGTCATACAGAAATGGCCTAAGACTGCAATTGAAGAGCACAATATTGGGAGGAACATTTGAGTAGACCTGTACAGGCTTGGGTCTGAGTAGCCCTTCCAAGAATAGACCTCCTTCCTTTCATGGAAAGAGGAGAGATTATTTATGGCAGTTCCTCTGTCTATCCTCTGTCCCCTGCATCATTTCCTATACTGTTCTGAAACCTCCCTCAGTTCTCCAGAAGATTTTGCTGACAGAAAGGAAAGAAAACTACAAGAGGAAGGGGAATTTGGGGAATGCCACCTCCTTCCCCCTTCCTCAATCAAGAAGCCATTCACAGAATCAGAGCCTCAGTGTATGAGCCTATAAATCTCAAAATCCATTTCAGCATACCTTCCAGGGGTTGTGTGCATTTGTCTTTACTCCCTTGTCCCTTTGATCTTTGGCCAGAGGATTTTGGGGGTGGGATTGCTCATACTGCACTGTTTTTAAGATAAGGTTGGTTAAAGTGGTACTGGTACAGTTTTCTGATAGGTGCAATGTGGAATATGGGGAGGGGATGTAAATTTCTTTATTCCTGCTCCTGTAGGGCCTCTGTGCTAGGAATTTTGGACACACCCATCATTACTGGTGAAAAACCATAGAGGTGATGAAGACAGCTTTCCTTGGTGCTTAAATGTGTTGGCTGAGAAGGAACAAAGCTTAAAACAGGTGTGAACAAATTCTGTCCCTGAAGAACCTAATTTGTGGCCCTTGAAGCCTCAAATATTTTGTTTTGGAGTAATTTTTCGACCCCAAGAAACTGCCCCAAAGTGGGTCAAACACAGAGGTTTTACCCTCCAAGCCATCCACATACCACCAACCTACCCTTCCAGTGGCTGAAAACTGACCAAAAATGAGTCATAGAACCATAGTGGGGAACTGAACCTTGGTTTCCAGGGTCATAGTCAAAAACTCAAATGACTACATCATACAGCCCCTTTGGGAGGTTAATAAAACCTGTTGTCCATTTAAATCCAACAACTATCTGTTCTCTTATTCACTGGATAAGGGCGAAGACAAAGAACAGAGTTTGGAAAGTTATTTTTAAAAGAAGTCAATTACTCTGTAAACTGCCTGGAGTCCCATTCTTGGGGAAAATGTAGGATATACTTAAAATGACTGATTGATTGAATTGGCACTATAATTCCAAAGTCCTCCAAAGTATTTAGTTACCAGAATAAGTACATTTTAAAAAAACAAAAGTAGCTCTTTACTTTCCTGTTTCTCAATAGTAATTCAATAGTTACTTGAAAGGGTTTCTTTTTTAATTGATTGCTGTAGGTTGTTGTATGTGGCAAAAATATGCTCTCTTTCCATACACTTCATTGTTGTCTTAGCATCCACAACAGAGCACACAGCTGCAACACACAACAGCACTTCACTCTTGTGCTACTCTTCCCCTTCCCATTCAGAAGTGATATTCCATAACTATAAACATAAATTTATATTGTACTGCAATAGGAATTTAGTTATCCATTATTAAGTTGCAATTGTACAGTAATGTAGTTATCCCTAAGTTACTGGGGTAAAAAATTAATTATAAGTATCAACTTGCATACAGAACTTGGAAAGTTCCTTTCAGGAATTACAGAGGATCCAGAAACTCCCACCAACATGGGAGTTGTAGCCCCCCTAAATTAACTGTTGTTTTCATTTAGTTCTCTTAAAAACAGACTGAACCAAGGGTCTTTTTGGCCTAGTATCTGGTTCCCATTCTAGCCAATCATATGTCCCCAGGAAATGCAGAAGGCATTTGGGAACAGCAGGTCTCCCTAGCTGTCCTGGTATTCCATGGTATACTTTCTCTGCAGAGATGAATGAGATAATATAGGACAAGGAACTGTCCATTGGTAGTGAATGAATATATCACATTCTAGTCCATCCTTCAGCAGTTCAACGGAAAAGGCAGACAGTGGCCTATACAACACAGGTAGTTTGTAATCCTTTTGAACTTGCTTCTCCTTTCCAAATATGCCATTTGCAACCAAGGCTACGACCAGTTCACAGCCTGAATGAAACCCAGGACATTCTGGGAAATAAACTACTGACAATTGATGAAAAACAGCCTTTCAGTTGCAAATCATTGTGCAACCAAGTTATGTAAGTAGGAAACACCAGGGAGGTAAAGTCTTGTGTTGGCAGTCAGATAGCTTTGCCTTTCAAACACCATGCATAACCTTTCAAATTCTTTGGGGAGGAAACAACAGCAACAGAATTTGGGTTAACACGTCCTGATTGTATAAAGGGGAGAAACCTCTAGGGTGGTCTTTCAGAAATTAATGACTTGTCAGAGAACTGAAAATAGGCCATGATCCAAAAAAAATATTAAGACTTGGTGATGCACTGTGTTGGACGCTTCTATTCAAGTGTTCTGAGCACGTCAGAGGTACTCTTTAATCCCCAATCCAGTGTCCTCTATATTTTCTGTACTAAAACTCCCATTATCCCCACACAACCACCTCAGATTGGGGATTATTGAAGTTGTAGTCCAGTATACTTGCATGGGCACCATGTTAGAGAAGATAGCTATAGCTATGTTGTTAACATGCGTGCAGAGACTACTCATAATAAACAATGGCAATCCTTAGAGAGTCTTTTAAACCTGAGTTTGGGCTAGCTCAGTTGTGAAACAGCTGAAGTAGCTACATCAGTGGCAGATTGTAATCATCATTAAAACATGGAAGATTGAGAGCTATTTTATTTTCTTTTGAAATTATGTGTATAATTTAAAAGTTCTGTTTCAAAGGTCAAAGCCTGCTATGTCATCTGAGCAGTTTTAGGAGAAAAGGACCTGTCTCTCTAGCTAAGAAAAATTAACCAACATGGGCACTTAATTCTGGGAGTTGCAAAGTAACTGTTTTTATCAATCACAGACACAAATCATACCTTCAAATAACCTGGATGTGAAGTTAAAGCAATGTCTCAAAATTCAAAGGAAGAGTTAGAAAGAGCTTGCAATGTTCCTTTTCTGAAAAATCAACACCCCCAGATATAGAAGGCTAGGAGTAATCTGAAAATAATGGAGTTAGGAACAACCACACAACTATTGTTCAGCATGTGTACTAGCAATGTTTTATTTGCAATGTTCTTTGAGCACTTTCACATTTCCTTATTCTCCCAGTGTTTGGTAATATGCCCAAAGACATTTGATTCTGTTTCAGTTTTTGTGAATTGCCTTAAATTCCTGTACTGGGGACTGGATAGAAATGTGGTGGTGGTAGTAGTAGTAGTAGTAATGATAAGAAGGAGGAGGAGAAGAAGGAAGAAGAAGAAGAGGAGGAGAAGGAAGAAAAAGAAGAGTTACAGTGTACAGTCACACACCCTAGTACTGATGATAATTGCTTAAACCATAGTTAGTGCCTAATAACCGGTAATTCACTATTAACTATATTCCTCACATTATTTTGATTTAACACAATGTGACTGCAGCATATTTGGACTGGACTCTAAGAGGTAGGCTGAATACAACAGGAGAGCTTGTCCTGACAATACACACAGCATATAAGGTACAAATTCAAAGAAATGTCTTCTTCTGCAATACATAGCCACTATCCAATGTTAACTGGAAGTCAATGCTAAATGAATCTTAATGCTAGTTGGAAGTATTCTGGGACATTCATAATATTTTGGGTCTGGCAAACACTGCACCTGAATCAGCTGATCTAGATTTCAAACCTCCTGGAGAGCACTTGAAGATTTCTTCCAATATGCATCCAGGAATGACTTTCTTTCACAAACCTCCAGTTTTCTTATGATTTCCAGTTTGGCGACCAAAATTATAAATCTTTGTTTTTAAAAAGACATGGTGTCAGGTAGCTGGTGAGGCAGGCTATTCTGCTCTCCCCTTTTCTTTCTGTTTTGTTCTTTATGTCTGCTCAGTGATGATTTTGGAGGGAGCTGCTGGTTATCGTTGCTGTAGGCAGGCACACAGTTACAGTAGGGTCCCCTAGAATAGTATCTCACTTTCTCTCCATCAAGTTTTTATTGCATTGTTTACTGTAAGCATGATGTAGAATGTTACTGCAGCCTGACACCAAAAGTATGTGTTTGTCCAGCCATCCTTTGCCATCCTCCCAGTGCCAGTGCTGCTGAAAACCTTACAGTTTCCCAGGGGACTGGGGAAAAGAGAGTACTGGACAAGTGTAAAAAGACTTTGTAAAAAGGAGCTTCTTTGTCACAGGCTTTGTTAACTGAGGTATGCCTGTATTATCTCCTACTTCAATATATTGGTAGATTGGTATCAGTACCGTCAGTATTAATGTACATATTTGTTCATTGGTAGATTGCCATAGATGAGACCATTTGTTAAGGAATTAGTGCAATTATACTATAATTATGGTTCCCTAGGATTCCATAGGATGCAGCCATGGCCATTAAAGTGGAATCATAGAATTATATTTGTATAGTATGATGAGTGCACCTCATCTTACTATAGGGTGAGTTTGCAGTCCAGGGTGGAGCAGGGCAGCCAGGTACCAGGCTGGTAATAGAGCCAATAATTACTTCATCTTTCCATAAGTCTATGTATCTTCTCCTCTTCTTACCTCCATGAAATTATTAAAGTTATGTTGTTAATTAATGTGGTATAAATTATTGCATGCTTATTTTGACATAGTTTTGCAGGGTGGTTTGGTGTGGGATCCAGACCAAGGGGCAAGGTACTCTTTGTTTGCTGTCTTACCTTATGGCAGGGAAGCTACACAGTGGCATCTGCCCACATGGAATCTCTTTCCTCTCATCCCAGGAATCAACAGGCAGCTGGGTTCAGCTTTGAGCTTGCCAATCAACAGACAGTCAATCAATCGTTTCCTAGATCTGGACCTATCTGCTGCTGTAACCCATAAAAGTTGTGGCCTACTTTGGAAATGGTTGGAATATTCATGAAAAGTAACAGTTAGAGCAACAAACAGGAACTTTTCCTCTGTTAGTCCCCCACCTCATATCTAATTGGAAGATTATTGTTTTCCTCACAGCCAATGAGAGAAGTGTTTTGTTTTGTGTTTTTGCAGATGGAATTACCTTGCAGGCAGAAATAAGAATTAAGCTGGCCTTAGTTCAAATACTCTGACTCAACTATGTTGGAGGCCTGTATTGAAGAGGGGCCTGTGAGAATCCAAAATGTGCATCAAAGGACAAACCAGATGGATGAAATTTTGTAACCGTACCCAGAAGGTTGCTGAAGATCTCTCTGTCACTACAAAGTTACATTCAACAGCCCAAGAAGCAGGGTGTAGCAATGGAAGAAAGGGCCAAATGTAGACATTGCTCCTCCAGAGAAGAATTCTTCCCCTGCCAGAAAATGTTTTCTTTTGTCCCCATGTTTCTAGCATTACAGAGAGTGAAACCCTGCAAATCATTATCACCCAGAACTCTTATACTTTCTTTGTTCACATTCCCTTGTTAACTTTGTCTGTCCCTTTTCTTTGGAAGCCTAAACAGTATTTCTAAGGGCCCTTCCACACTACATAGCTATTACACTGTGATTCCACTTTAACTGCCATGGTTCTGTTCTGTGGCATCATGAGTTTTGCAGCTTAGGGATGGATATTTAGCAGTCTGAGCCAGAAAGCCCCAGTACTTCCCGAGACTACAAATCCTAGGATTCCATAGAAGGCAGGTAAAGTGGAATTATAGTGCAATAATTGTGTGGTGCGGAAAGGCCCTAATGTCCAACTGAAGTTTTAAGTTACTGCAATGCTAGAAGTTTGGAGACTGAAGGAAAATTTCATTTGGAGGGAGTAGAATTCTTACTTGGGGGCCAATGCCTGCATTTTGCTTCCCACACATAGTTATGGCACTGAAATGAACAGATTTCCACTCCCTACAGAAGTAGACTGTCTAGAAGGCTGCAGCGGGAGATAGAATCCATTCCTCCCGCAGTGTCCATTCCAGTGGCAGACAGACACCATTGGATCCAACTCTCTGTAATAAATCTCAACTCTAAAGTAAGATCGCATTAGAGCAAAACAATTTAAGTGATTATCCTAACAAAAAGCATTTCTTTTGCTCAATTATTTACATGTCACTGGCTCTGAGCACATAACTTTGTTTTTGTTAGGAAAGAAGGAAGCTTAATCCTGCCTTCTATAGCATTTGAAAGGTTTCTCAAAAGCAACATTAAATAGACACTGGTGTCAAAAGATTGTTATGAAAACACAGACATTAAAAACTTCAACACAAATTAAATCATCCTTATGTTTTGGTGGAGCTGGAAGACAGGCCTGGTCATAAAATTGGTGATTCATTAGTGCTAATTAGCAATTTTTCCCTGCCAGTTGCAAAGGAAAGAGAGACTGTTTTCTTTCATTAATCACTCTAAAGTTACAGTAATGGTAAGATTTATAGATCAGTTTGACTGAATGCATTTCAAAGCAAGCTTATAAAGCAAATGAAGGATGTCGATGTCTTAAGGCACAGTCAGGCAAAAGCTGTGGCAAATTCAGTGTCCTTTCATGTGGTAAAAGAGCCCATGTTCCTTTTGTGCAGTCGACAACCCTCAAATAGAGTTAACTATTCCATAATTATAGATGTGTGATCAAGATAGCCACAGCAGGGGAAGGGAGGCTACTGGGACTGTTTCTTCAGAGATTAAAATATATATATATATATATGAGCTTTTTGTAAAAACAAAAAAAAATGTGTAAGGGGAAAGTGATATTTCAAGATTAAAGTATTTTTCCCCTTGACAGGCTGAGTGTCAAAGCTTGAAGTCCCTTTTAGCGTATGAGTTTTTTTAAAAAAAAAGAGAGAGAGAGAGAGAGATCTCGGTTAGGGTGGTGTCAGGAATTTACACTGTGACATTTTATTTTAATCTATGGCCCTTTCCATAGGACGGCAGTGTCCCAGCACTGGGACACGAGAGGAGCAGGACAGCAACGATGCTTCAGCATGACATCATCACAGTCCTGCCCTTCTTGCATCACCAGTCGGTGCAATCAGGGGCTATATCATTGACAGAGAAACTCTGTCGATGGCCCCCAATCACACGAGCCTTCTGTTGCAGCCAGACATGCAGAAGGGCCATAAGCATGATCTACGTGCTTCCTCCCTTACTGCAGTATGGGAAGAAGGCCGTCGGCAGTCTGGAAATGTGTTTGAGGTTGTTGTTTTTTTTCTTTCAAAAGTGTTATGAGTACAAACATCCTCTGGGAGCATGGGGGCATCTCCTCCAACTTTTTGGCCCCCTTGGCCATTTTAGGCCCAGAAGAGGCCTTTTGAAAATAAGAAATGAACAGGTGACTTCTGGGTCTAGGGCCTAAGGCCTAGGAAGACTGGAAAGAGCCAAAACATAGCAAAAATGTCTACCCCTGCTAGAGAGCATTTAGGGGCATTTAATTAATTTTTTTTTCAGGGGGTGAGGCATCCAGGTTTTCCTGGGAGGGACAACACACTGATCCAGCTTCCAACACATTCCTGCCCCTGCTGCAGGTACAATATGCTGTAACAGCCTTGAGCCCTGTTCTGGGAGAAAGGCAGGATAAAAATAAAATAAAATAATAAAACAAAACAAAACATGCTGGCATAACTATGCCAACGCAGGTGGCAGAGTGAAGCAGCCGCCTTAGAGAGATGGGTCTCCCAGTGCGCAGTAGATAGTTTTTTTTTATTTTATTTTATTTATTTTGAATCACTCTAGTGTGTTTTGGCCTGTGTTTATATTTAAATGTCTTTCTTCAGGGGCAACATGCTATCCGGCAGCAGAAATTTCTGGAGATCTGTTTTTGTTTCGTTTTTTTCTTGTCAGAATAGTAAATGGAAAGAGATGTTCAACCTCAGAAATTTCTGCTGCTAGATAGCATATTGCCCCTGAAGAAGGCCATTGAGATATATACATAGGCCAAAACATGTTAGGCTCATTTCAATATAAAAAAATAATAAAACCATCTGCTGAGCACTTGGAGATGTATCTCCCCTTTTTTCTGTTGGATTTCTTTGGGTGCTCTCCAGTGTTTGCTTCCTCTGTTCTCTGAGAGAAGACGGGTAAAGTTGTTGTCATCATCGTTGATGGAAGGCTTCTGGGTCTGAGCAGCTTCTTCATCCAGCACCTGGTTTCTCGGTAAGCCCTTGGAGTCAGAACGTTCTTGGAAGCCTGGCTTGACCAATTGCTTCCACCATGACATAGGTGATTTCCAACACAATCTTCCCAGAACACCCTGGCTCTGAGAAGTCAACCAGAGGCCAGGCTTTGAAAAAATAGGCTGCTCAAAGCAAGAAGCCTTCTGCTCCTGCTGATAACCAACAGTGACTTTTGCTGTCTTTCTTTGTTGCTGTTTCTCTCATCCAGAGAAAAGAGCAACCAGTAGCTAAAGGGTGGGGACACTTTAGAGCCTAGTGGGCTCTACTACTCCATTTTCAGGATCTCTAGAGGGCCAAAGTGTAACCCTATAGCAACCATTTTGGGTGGCACATCACTCCTGAACTTTTTGGGCCTACTCTGAGTGGGCTTTTCTGTTTGAGGGTGCCACTCGAAAACTGATTTTAAGTTTCCTACAGCTTTTCAAATGCATTTTAAAGTGGCAGTTCCAGTAATCAATTTTCAGGGGCCCCCCCCAATTTTTTTTTCTCTGCTGCAGATTTTTTCTGAGCATGTCATGAGTGTGGGAGATTTAGTGGGAGTCCTGGGGGCTGCACTAGAATCCCCCCACCCCCCGCCAAGGACTACAAGTATTTATCTACTCTCCAACTGTCCTAGTTTGGCAAAGACACTCTCAATTAATTCTCCGTCATTCCACTGTCTTGGCAACAGATGTCCTGGTTTTCATCTGTGAAGGATATGGATGGGTTGAAGGTATGACATTTCTACTGAGTCACCATGGGCACACTGTGAGGGAAAAAAAAAAGCAGAATCTATGCTAAAGTCTTCCTAGCACAAGCATATGATTAGTGTGAAGGAGAAAAATACTTCAGCATGTGACACTCTACCTAATTTATTTTATGGGTAAAAGTCTGCAATTAAAAATTAGTAGGTGGATGCCTCCATGGAATATTTTTTACTTAAGTGTCCTTCTCCAATAAGTCATGCACAGAACTGTGTGTTCCATCAATAGCATGAAAAGTGTAAATTCTGCAAAAATATGTTACCATTTCCTTTTGCTCAGCTGCCCATTTAAGCAGTTTGGCTGGAGGCTTTTGCTGCAGTCAGGAATTTAATTTTAATGCCATTTTTCTGTAGTTGTTTTCCTTTAACTTTAAAAAAATAAATGTTTTTATTACTCCAGAAATTGACTGCATGGATGAAAGAGTGTTTTTCAAACTGAGCATAATTTTTCATGCTTTATTGCTAATGTCATTATAAATATTCAAGGTTCTGGGTCACAGCCCACAAGATCTCTGAAAAGGAAGAATACTGTAGACTTACACAGAAGTTACTATCTAACCATTCCAAAACCATTTGGGGAAAGGAGGGACTTAAATTCTAAACTCAAAATATATCAATTCTGAAAGATTCAAATATTTCCATTTAATGTGAGATATTTTTAAATATTCATGTCATTTCTGGCATGATTGATTTTTTTAAAAAAAAAGTTTACAAGTATACCTCAGTTAACAAAGTAAATGTGTTTCTGGGCATTACTTCTTTAATGGAAAATTTGGTACTAGCAGCGCAAATAATACAGAAAGAATGGGGATAGGTTATTACACATACAAAAAAAGAACAATTCAACATGTTTCAGCAAATCTTTTTATTCAAAATTAGCAACATGCACATATGAATGAAGCAAGGAGGTCAGATAAGCCTTGAATTAGTAAACAAAAATGTTTTGAGCCTTCTAGAGACCACTTGAAGCCTTTTCCAAAATGCATCCAGGGATGACTTTTTGTATTACAAGCCTCTACTTTTCTTACACTTTCCATTTTTGCCTAGAGAACTATGTTTTTTAAAATGCTGGGGGGAACTGTTTTCTCTCTCTCCCTCCGTTTTGCTGTTCATGCAAGCTCAATAGGTTGGTCTGGAGACATGCAAACTCAGTATGGGGTTCTGGAGACGACTTCTTTTACCTTGTCAGATGGTTACAGTAGGACCACCAAGAGCAGAGTCTTATTCTTTCCCAGCTTAATTTTTAAGTTAAGCCACCTGTGCCCGTTCCTAGAATTGGAAGACCTAACGATGGTGGTACACATGCTGGTAATCCCAAGGCAACCTCAAGGTTAGACTTCTGCAATGTGCTGTACATTGAGCTATTTTTGTACCAAGTTAGGGAATTCCAACTGGTCCAAAATATGGCAGCCAGATTGGTTACAGGTACATCAAGGAGGGAGCATATCTCACTGATATTAGAATCACTCCACTGGCTGCCAGTTAGTTATTGGGCAATGTACAAAGCGTTGGTTATTACCTTTAAAGCCCTACATGGTTTGGGTCCAAGTTACCTGCAAGATCACCTCCTCCCGTACAATCCACCCCATACACTCAGGTCCTCTGGGGGCCATTTTCTTAAACCAGCCAGGATTAGACTGGCAACGGTCACCTAGAGGACCTTTTCGTCAGCCATCCCTAGACTGTGGAATGACTCGCCAGAAGTGATTTGACAGCAAAACAGGCTATCTGAATTTTAAAGAGTACTAAAGGCCTACCCAGTCAATTTTTAATTATGAATTTTAAATTGATGTATTTTAAGTAGTTTTATGGGGTGTTACTCTGATTTCTGGGGTCCCTTGGGGGACCCCTCAATGTGTTCTACACAGTGGGGAATGGAAACTAGCCAGAGCACAAGCAATAGCAATGCGAGAGGCAGGGCAACCTAGCGAGATCTTTTAACCCAATTTTTAAGGGGTCAGGCCAAGCCAAAAACCAAGCAAAATTGTCTAATAAAATGATTTTATTAAAAATAAAGACTTGCACACGTTTGCACTTACGCATTCACTCACACAAGACCTAACGAGAATAAAAAGAAAGGAAATTGGATAGGGGGCTTTGGAGGGTTACAGCTGGGGAATACTGCACCTGGTCCTGAAGTCCAGAGGTCCGAGATAGCAGCGGAGAGAGAGAAGAGACTCAGCACATGGATGGCTGAGGGGATAGCTCAACGGGCGGAGTGACGGTTGGGAGAGATCCAAAGAGCCACTCAAAAACTGGGTCTATTTATGGGGAAAAGGTACCTGGAGGGCTAATCCTTTCCCGGGGAGAACAGTAAGTGGAGGAGCTAGAACAAAGCTCCGAAATGTCAGCATTCTTTACATGATTGAATTTACCGGGGTTGTCAAAGCCTCGGCTGTATGCAAATCGTCCTTGCTTGATGGGCAGTTAGTCGGATGCATTAATCCCTTCAAGCCAGCTCCTCGGGGCTGAGGACTCTTTTTGTATTTTATATTTTACATGTCTGGAGGTCTCCTGGGGCTACATGACTATAGATTTACTGGCCTGACCGGGATTTTCCTGTTTTCGGCCGTTCAACCGTGCCTGCCTATGTGCTCATTCGGGGGACCTCTCAAGCACGTGAAGATATTTTTAATATTAAATTGTAGACCCCAGGATAGGGTTATCTATTGCAGTAACAGGGGTTTTTAAGTGTATTTTAATCCATGATATATTTCTAGTTGCATTTTAATCTATGTCGTACCTCACCTCAAGCCTTGAGCAGAGGTGACTAAGAAATAAAAATTTGTTGTTGTTGTTACATTGTTTACTGCACTGCTGCAAATCTGTTTCTCCAACCCTCCTTCACTGTCCACCCCATGGTAATACTACTTAAATCTTTCACCTGGATAAGGGAAAAGGAAGACACAGGAGGGGCTGAAGAAGAAGAAAAAGACTTTGTTAAAAACAGTTTCTTTTTTACCTGAAGAATGCCTGTATTTATTATTTCTTCTTCCTTTTAATAGCAGGAGCTCTCTGGTGTTCTTCTAGTGCTGAAGTGGGTAACTGCACGTCTAAGCCAGCCCTGCCAATTGTGAGGAATTATGGGAGTGGTAATCCTAAGAGATTGGGAGGGCTACATCTGTCTTTGCCTGTCCTAGTGAGAAATCACAGCCATACATCTAAAGATAGGATCCCATGTGTATTGTATGAGGAAACAGTTGAGTTGGGGTGCGTATATATAATATTGATTGAAAGATGCAAAGTGAACATTGTTTTATGAAAAGAGGTGGGGGGTTTTTTTGCTTTATTTTTTTTAATTGCAATTGCAGTATACAACCTTGACTGCACCAGTTACGAAAAATCATCATCATCATCTTTATTTTTCCAAAACTGGGATTCAAGCTAAGTTACCATTTAAACTGAATACTAATACATGTGAAGGGTAACAATCAAAAGCAAACAGCACCCTATTAAAAGCCCTTTCCTTACGATTATTTTTTTAAATGAGGGACTAGATTGAACTGTTTGATGTACAACATAAGTTAATGGAAGACCTCACAGATTTAAAGGCAATAAAAGATTCTTTCTGAAAGGCACCCTCCACCCCCAACAAAAGGAAGAAAGAATCCCATCTTGCCAGCTTGTTGTGTTCCAAACCACTTCAGAGATTATGAAATACTAGAAAGTAAAAGGCCCATACCTAATTACCACAATTTGCACTCTTGAAAAGGTGTGGTTATTGTTGTTAACCTTTCTGAACTGTGGGTGCTTACTTAGCTAATACTGGGCAGATTTTGGTGGTTTTAGAGGAAGGCTATGGAACATTATTTTTGTATTCCCCATGCTCTTTCTGGATGATAGTAATACAGCTTTGCACCACATTATACACAGATGTCTGCTATGAACCAATATAAAACCCTTTCCAGCACACAAATGAGTTCTATTTGCATGTGTTACTGCCCTGGCTAGTCCGAGCTTTGGGCATATTAAAAGATATCCCTTGATATCACAATTCCGCTTCACTTTTCTATTCTTCTCCACGTGCTTGCGAGGCCACCGGACAAGCACGTAAACAAGCTCGGCCGTTAATAGCCGTAATATTCAAACTACAATACAGGCAGGCCAGAAATAGCTGACTCACTGCTTTAGGAGACCTCCAGGTAAGTACTCTAATTAAGTATGCACGCCATTTACAAAAGAGTCTCTGCCCCGTGATGGCAGCTTGATGGGTTAACTATACAATACCCAAGTACTCTGCGTTTGCATACTGGCTACTCTATTGAGAACCGCTACGATAACTCAATCATTCAGATTCTAACCTTTCGGAGGCTTTGTCTCCAACTCCAAATCTATTGTTTTCCCCCAAGTACGGCATAGCCTGCAGTCACAATTCTCCTTATAAAAACCCTTGACTCCGAGACCTTCCTTGGAACGCTCCCGAGTTTCCTCCTGCCTTGCTGCCGCTTTGCTTGGTGAGCCTCCCCTCAGCTCCAAGTGCTGAGCTACATCGCATCCCAGCTTCGCTCTCTATTTTTCTGGGCTTCAGGACAGGTGAAGTATCATCCAAACCAGCAATCCCTCTAAGAATCCCTCTATACCACTCCAACCTTTATTTTCTTTAGTTATCTTGTATGAGTGTGTCGCATACACTGTTTTGCTTGTATTTAGTAAACATCATTCATTATTTCAACTTCTGTGTTCTCCTTGACTCGACCCAACCCCGTAGACATAGGGTTCAAGATCTCGCTACATTACCCTGCCTCTCGTAACGCTAAGTAGTGCTCTGAGCTAATTTTCTCCACCTCTAGTTGAGCACATTTTGGTGTCCCTCCTGGGACCCCCAGTTCACAGGGTAACACATGTCAAATATTCTAGAGTG
The DNA here is from genome assembly GCA_030412105.1 of Cyclura pinguis. NCBI lineage: Eukaryota > Metazoa > Chordata > Lepidosauria > Squamata > Iguanidae > Cyclura > Cyclura pinguis. The sequence continues at coordinate 42,760,119 of CM059599.1, forward strand.
AGGCACACCTTAAAACTAGGATAGAAATAAAGACAACATTTCTGTTCTCATGCTCAGATTGACTTCATAACACCCACTTCCCTTTACATACATTTCAGAATGTTTATGTGTGCGCCTTCAATGCAGGAAGAAATAGGGATAGGGTCTCACAGAACAAAGAACATGTAAAGAAATATTAGAAAAAGACAATTAGCAACAGGCTTCTTTTAAAGAGTTAATCTAGAGTTAAAGAAAAACAATAACGTTATGAGCAGCATAAAGCAACAAACCACAGGAGTATATAAGGATATAAATCAGTACAGCACAAAAATGACTATGGAGGACAGTTAAAGCTGAAAAAAAGAAAAAAGGAAAAAAGCAATAAAGGAAGAAAAATGTTATACATGCCAAAAAATCTGTAGTAAAAAAAAAACCCAGAATGCTGAAAATATAGCACAGAGAGAAGCCACACAACTGCAGTCTCCACAGGAAGGGAAGTCTCTGTGATATAGTGTTCTGTGTCATGGTGCTTTGGTGCTCAGTTTTTCAAGCAGAAGGGTATTTGTAATCACTGATAGTTGGTGGCTCCATTGTTAGTATGGCAGTGAATTTACTCTGGGTTTTAGTTTGAATTTTAGAATGAATTGTCCAGGGTACTGAAACGACACCTGTAATAGATTCAGTAAGTTTAACAGCTACTTTAACATTCTGCTCAAAATCTTGAATAGGTTTTGATGCTGGAATCACCAGTTGCCATCGGTTGAAGTGAGCTTGTAAGAGTGTTACCATATACGCAAATGCAAGATTGAAAGTAATATCTGTGGGAAGGATCAATGAGTCTTAGTAGACTGCAAGCTGAACAAAAGGCAACAAGGTGGTGTTGGGAAAAGCTAATGCAATTCTAGACTGCGGCCATTTCCACACTGCACTCTTACAGCACGATTATTCCACTTTCAACATCCTACGGAATCCTGGGGTTTGCCGTTTCGGGAGGGGCTGGCTGGCCCCTCCCGAAACTGCAAACCCCAGCTTTCCATTGGATGTTGAAAATGGAATAATCGCGTTATAAGAGTGTAGTGCGGAAATGGCCTGTGTCAACAGGAATATAGTGTCCAGATTGGGGGAAGTCACAGAAGCACAAAGGGGGAAATTTGAGGAGGAGAGAGAAAATGGGACACTTTAAAAGCAATTTTAAAACAGCTGATTAATTCGGAGTGTCCCTGCCAAACTGGGCCAACTGGAGAGTATGCAAAAGTATTCGTGTTGACTGCTATTCAGTGCTATGGTTTCTTCTCACCTTTCAGCAAATTGCATTATTTCATAGTGGTTTACTGCAGTGAAAAACAAAAATGGCCAATCAAGCATCATTAGATTCTGTGGATTTTTATTAAAAAAAGAAATTGGTTCTTGAGGAGTTAGAAGATCTGGACCAACATCAGAGAAATATTCAAACTCTTGGGTGGTTCCTACACACACACACACACACACACACACACACACACACACAATCACAACCAAGCTCTAAAACTCTGGCATAAGTTAATGAAGAATGAGAAATATTTGAAACACTACATAAGCAGAGCTAGAGACCTATCTTGCAAGGGTTTATATAGTTTTTTTTTTTCAATAGAGTTTTGTTAACACTCCGAATTCTTAGCATATATATGAGAAACATGTTCTTTCACTCTGAAAAACACATTGCAGTGCTTTGTATCCTTTGGGAAGAGCATGTGTTTGAAAGAAATACTTAATTTATCATGATGCCATAGCAATGAATGCCCCATTGGTTTTATCTTCCATGCAGTATGAGATTTCTGCCTAACCTCAGGCCTAAATTCCCCCCCATCTACAATACAGTGATACCTATTACTGGACAGTCTCGTGAAGATCAATTCGTTATTTTCAATTAGATGTGCTAGGGTCAGATAGTAAGTAAATGATGGGAAATATATACTGATATATTCCAGGGATAGCCAAGGAATCGGCCACAGGCCACCATCTTTGAGCCCCCCCCCCCCAAAAAAAACACTTTGGTAGAGGTGCAGGCTTCAAAGTTCTCATGGTGTCCTGATTAAGATGGGCAACTGCCCAGTGAGTACATCTGTAGTCCATAGGAATAGATGGGGGAAACCCAGGGCTTACAGTGTATTCCAGTGAAAGCAGAAGTGTTGTCCAGATAGTTTGAGGTCTGAATGGGAAAGAAGTCCTGAGTAGAGTGCAAAGCCAAGAAGAGAGCTGCCAGAAAGCTTACTCTGAGATGCATGCCAAAGATCAGCAATGCACAAAGCCAGAGACATCAGACAGATTCACAAGGAAGTATTGGAGCTGTTTGCCTTCACCAATGGAATGGAACAACATTGGCTGAGCTAATTTATTTGTTGTTGTTAACTTCAATTTATGGCTACCTCTAAGTCACCCTGTAAACAATAGCCAAGCTCACGTCTTGCAAACTGGGGCCGTGGCTTCCTTGACTGAATCTACCTACCTACAATGCATTCTTCAGCTGTGAGCCTGTCTTTGCACTTTCTTCTTTGACTTTCTGCAGTAGTCATTCTATGTCTTTGCTATTTTCTACTAGAAGTATGGTGTCATTTGCATATCTTAAATTGTCAAAGTTCTTCCCTCCAATTTTCACACCTTCTTCCTCATAGGCCCTTTCCACAGGTTACTGGATCCCAGTGGCATCCCGTGGGGACCCCGGTAGAGCCTGTCCCAGGAGGGGAGCTCAATAGGAGCGCTCTCCTCTGCACCAGCTGCCTTTGGGAATGGAGGAGGCACGATGGCTATGCCTTTTCCTTCTGCAGTGCAGCCGGGCACTGTCCCAGGCTGTACTGCGGCAGGAAGTGCGGCCATTGTGCTTCCTGACCCTCTGCAGCTCAAGTAAGTGCAGGAGGGTGATGGGACAGTGGCACAATCGCCGGTCATTGATGGGAAGAACCCATCAATTATTTGCAGCATGATTGTGCCACCCGGGGACAGGAGAATGATGGGACATGGACGACATCATGCAGAATCATTGTCCGAGTCCCATACTTCTCCTCTCCCTAACGTGGGACACCAAGGTCCTGCGGAAAGGGCCATAGTCTAATCCAGTTTTGCATATGATATGCTCAGTGTACAGGTTAAACAAATAGGGTGACAAAAATTCACCCTGGCCTGACTCCTTTGTCAATTGGAAACCATTCTGTTTCTCCATATTCTGTCCTAACAGTGGCTTCTTGTCCTGAATACAGGTTACACACATGAAGACAATTAAATGTTGTGGTGCACCCATTTCTTAGGAGCGATCCCAAGTCTTTTATGATCACACGATCAAAAGCTTTTCTATAATCTATAAAGCACAGATGGATTTCTTTGTTGCACTTCATTATATAACATATTGCAATATGATCCCTCATGCCTTTTCCTCTTCTTAACCTATCTTAGAATCATAGAATCATAGAATCATAGAAATGTAGAGTTGGAAGAGACCACACGGGCCATCCAGTCCAACCCCCTGCCATGCAGGAACACTCTCAAAGCACTCCCGACAGATGGCCATCCAGCCTCTGCTTAAAAACCTCCAAAGAAGGAGACTCCACCACACTCCGAGGCAGCATATTCCACTGCCGGACAACCCTGACTGTCAGGAAGTTCTTCCTGAGGTTCAGGTGGAATCTCCTTTCCTGCAGCTTGAATCCATTGCTCCTTGTCCTGGTCTCTGGAGCGGCAGAAAACAAGCCCTCTCCCTCCTCGACATGGCATCCCTTCAAATATTTAAACAGAGCTATCATGTCCCCTCTTAACCTTCTCTTCTGCAGACTAAACATACCCAGCTCTCTAAGTCTATCTTCATAGGGCTTGGCTTCCAGGCCCTTCACCATTTTGGTCGCCCTCCTCTGGACCTGCTCCAGCTTGACCATGTCCTTCTTGAATTGGGGTGCCCAGAACTGGACACAGTATTCAAGATGAGGTCTAACCAAAGCAGAGTAGAGTGGTACCAGTACCTCCCTCGATCTAGACACCATACTCCTATTGATGCAGCCGAGAATTGCATTGGCTTTCTTGGCTGCCGCGTCACATTGCTGACTCATGTTCAGCTTGTGGTCTATTAAGACTCCTAGATCCCTTTCACACGTACTGCCATCCAGCCACGTGTCCCCCATCCTATATTTCAGCATTCCATTTTTTCTACCTAAGTGTAGGACCTTACACTTCTCTCTGTTGAATTTCATTTTGTTAGCCTTGGCCCAGCTCTCCAATCTGTCCAGGTCATTTTGAATTTTGATCCTGTCCTCTGGCGTATTAGCAACCCCTCCCAATTTGGTGTCATCTGCAAATTTGATGAGCATGCCCTCTATTCCTTCATCCAAGTCATTGATGAAAATATTGAACAGCACTGGGCCCAGGACAGAACCCTGTGGCACCCCGCTAGTCACTTCTCTCCAGGATGAAAAGCAGCCATTGGTGAGCTGCTTTTCTTGGACATCTGGCATCTCTTGCTCCATACATGGTAAAAGGTTTTGTTTTATTATTTGAACTGCAGACATAGAATAAAAGACCAAATGGAACGTGGGTAAAAAACTAGCTAACAGATTTGCCTATCTAAACAAAGGGCTTGGGGTGCTCTTAGGCCCCTTTGTACTCAATCATGCTTGTGGTGCTAAATTAGGTTTGATGCCTTTTTTTTCCTAGAAAGACCATATTCTCTCATATGAACCTGTCTGTGTTTTGAGATCTTCTGGGGAGGCACTTCTCTTTGTGTCCTACTTTCCCAGGGACATCTGGTGGGAACGTAAGAGAAAACCTTCTCAGTGGCTTCCTTCAGGCTTTGGAATTCTGGCAATCTCTTTGCTATCTTTCTGCAGGCTGCTGAAGAACTTTTTATTCTGGCAAGCCTTTGAGAATTGATTTTTTTTCTTTCAAGGGGAAATGAATTTTGTATAGTGTGCTGGACTTTTATATTCTAATATGCTTTAAAAATGGATGAAACTGAATTAAACAGGTTTATTTTTCTTTCTAAATTATTTTTTAACTTTTGCAAGTTGTGACATTTTAGCTATGTTTGTTTTAACAATTGTAAGCCACCTTGACGAAAAGGTGGGAATTATTGTTAGTGTTGTTATTAATTTCCAGACAGAATATTCATCTTTAACAGGTACCTTGGCAGGCAGGTACAACATAATCCTCTCCATACTGATAATAGATGTATCTATTGAATTTTGTTGGGGCAGATGGCTGAGAATGAGAATTTATCATATTTTTGAAATTTGTTCATAATGAAGCCACAAAGAACCTGGTTTTTTAAGAAATTAAATGTGGGAGAAAGCAAAATGGACACATTTATCTTTCCCACATATAAAGGTCAGAAACAAACTAGCTTCTCTTGCAATTTCCAAACTTAATTGATTTTTAGTTTGGATTTCTGAAAGTCTTTCCTGCTTTCCATAACAGAAACATTTCACTGTGCATAAATCCTAAATTGCTCCATTTAAGTGCCACAGAATTTTTTTGATGGGGGTGTTGCTAGAGATAAGATTATTTCTATAAAGGCTTTCTATTTAAAGAACAGTCATTCTTTTGAAAATGGAGTCCCTTCGTTTTTGGGTCTCTGCCCAACTTTTATTTTGACAAAACAGCACATTTATTACTATGAGTGCTTTTAATCAATGTTTTTCCTCTGTGCAGTCTGTCTATACAGAAGATCACTTAGTAGATAAGTAGATACAGTACCCATGATAGAGAATATCCATCTGTAACCCTGTAGAGTTGCAGACAAGATGTACTATGAGAGATCTGAATAGTTTCAATTATGCTTGCTTCGTGCAGTAAAATGTAAGTCAGGACTTAACTATGTAGATAAAACTCACGGTTTCCCAAAATGTGTCTGAATCAATAATGTTTCTCCCACCTAATCATGCATACACAACCACATCTTTAAAAAAAAAATCCACTGGGAAAGTGCAATCTGAAAAGCTCAAACAAGAAGCCTTGTCCAAAAACAACTCAACTTCAAGGGTACTTTCAATATTTGCCTATAATCATACCCTTCAACAGCAAATTTAAGTGTTGGATGTTGACTGCCATCTTGACAAAACGGGGCCATTAGGAAAGACGAGGGACATATCAATCTGCTCAAGGGAACCGAAGGGTTTTCAGAAGTACAAAAAAACCTTTATAAGCAAATCGAAGAGCATAAATAGCCCCACTCGCCAAACCACCCAATAAGTCCTCAGTGTGGCCCAGGAGACTGAAGTGGTTGATGGTATGAACTGTTCTTAGTCATATTTACTTCTATCAACATCAATGGCACTTCAGTGTGGACCCAAACAGATTATGGTAGGCATCCTGTTAGTGGCATATGCATGTGTAATGGAAAATTATGTCTGCGTATGTACTTTTCTGGTTATGGCAGATGGAGGAATTCAAAACTCCCAACTGCCTTGACCTCCTCCCTGAACCTCCTATGTGTTTGCAGGCTGGGTACCTATCTTACATGGCCTTTCAGTGGCTAGTGGAGGGCAAGGAAAGGAGAGTTGCGTCCAAGCAGCAACCAGCTGTATCTTGACACAGGAAGGAACAGGCATCCTCCTGGACCTCCCAGGGTCTTCCAGAGGTCCAGGAGATTGATGTCACTTTCTTGCAGCCAGCTCACCTGCTGCCTGCACCCCCCCTTCCCTCTGGCCTCCCTTGTTTAGGAAAAAAAACAGAGGCAGGGGTATAGATATCTAGGTAAGCTAAGCATGCAGGGGAGAATGGTTAGTTATACCTGGTGAAGATTTACATTCTACCACTGCAGTGCAGGATCTTGGGCTCTCTTTTTTTTCTAGAACATTTCTATCTTTCCACAGCTTTCTATTCTACTGATGGACAAGACAGCTAGTCAAATAATCACAAAAAGGAGCAGAACACAGGCCATTTCTGCATGACATCGCTATCCCACAAAAGCAGCAGGTTGTTTCTAGTCCAGAAGCCATGCTATTGCACAACATTGTTACTATCCAGCTGCTATCCCATCCCCAAGCATTGCAAAACCACCTTATACTGTTCCCAGAAAAAAAGTTAAGAGCTTCCTTTATCATTTCACTCCCATCAGCCAGCTCAGTGAAGTACCATAATAGAGCTTGATAGTGTTTCCTGCTGTCAGGGATCCAGGAGTAGGTGGAGTGTGGGTGTGGCCAGTTTGTTCCTCCCTCAGTGACTTCCATGGTGTGGCAAGTTTGGAATCTACCACCTCTCCATGTTTATTTTAAATTTCTCCTTTGGAGGTTTTTTTTTAAAAAAAATTAATACATTTTTTTAGTGTTATAGTGCACAAATGCAATGGTATACTGGCATGTCCTGAGATTGCAACATGGCTGTGTTAGTACAGCTTACCAAAAAAAAAAAAAAATGACCCCTCAGAGCAGTGGAGTGGGGTGAAGGCTGGGAAACGGAGTGGCCAAGGACTCTGTAGTGTGGAAGGAACACAGGTGGCAATACTGCTACTTAGTGGCTAAAGGCAGAAGGGTGAGGGAGAGAGCATTCCTAACCTGCTACCATCACATGAATGGCAATACTGGGATTGTAAGAGAAAAACATGCTATAGATATATGGTGTGGAAAGGGCCACAGTCTGCAAGACAGGGCTCTTCTACATTGCCCAAAGAAGTGTGAGTTCGCATGATATAGCCATTTGGCTTTTGCTAGATTTTCCAGTTTTTGTGATTTGGCCAAAATTCCAAAGGATGATTTCAAGGTGGGTTTTGTTTTGTTTAGTTTTTTGTTTTTGAGTTTATGCATGGGTGGATTGTGCTATGGCTCATAGACATTTCCTAGAAAGAATTTGGTACTCACAAATAGAAGCTACATGCTCAACATTCCTTTATGAAAACCACTTGCATTTCTCAATCCACTCCAATACCAAAAAAAAAAAAAAAAGGCCCAACAAACCAATATAAACAGTTACCGGAAAGCATTAGTTTCATGTAAAATAAAATACCTATTTACAGTTACATATAAATATATTTAGACATGCAGGAAATATGGCACAAATAATTTTTAAAAGATTGTGTGTATTTAACTTCGCAATGGAAGTGGAACAAGGCTAAATTAAATGCTTAAAAATCTTTATTGGATCTCTGGAGGAAGCAAATTGTAATGTTTCCTTCAAAAAAAGATGGTTGTTTTGTGCCCTTAGCACTATTCCAACCAATGCTGAACAAGTTTCCTAATTATGCTCTGGAGAGAAATATAGCATTATAGAAAACTTTTGGGAACCTCTATCCTAGCTGCTTCTAAAGTAAAGTTTTAACTGTTTGCTGATAGCTGTTGTCAGAACTGTTCAGGCATGATGTGTAATTTGCCTCATAACTTAATTTGACTCTTTATTTGTGCCCACATCCTCAGTCTATCCTGTGTTCTTTTTATTATGAATAAACATGGTTTGGAGCCTAGCTTTTTTGTCTCACTCAGAGAAGGAGTTTCCACTCATACATGTGCTCGCATGAGGAGGCCATTTGTGATGAAAGACCCCCTTAAACTAAATTCTTGCCATGCATGGAATGAACGTTTATGATCCAAATGAACACTTAGGCAATTAAAGAACAGGCAATTGCCAGTAAATGACTGTTATAGATCCCCTAGAACCCAGTATCATCCCACTGAAGCTAAATGGAGACTCAAGACAAATATGAAGTAGAAGTAGTTAAGCTGAGGAATTGGTTGTGACCATATGTACTTGTGAAACTTTAAGACAACATTAGAAAAAATCATGAATGGGGTTATCAGGAACTACTAGTCATGATGAACATACATTACAGTATCAGAGACAGTAAATTAATTACTGGGGTGGGGGGTACAAGCAGTTAAGGTCAGACAAGAAGCAAAAGTTTAAAGTGACAGAAGTAGAGCTAGAACCCTGGATGCAGTGACTTGTCCACAGGTACAAGGAGAAATACTATAATAATCAATGCAAAGAAATAGACAATGAGAACAAAAAAGGAAGAACAAGAGACCTCTTCTACAAGAGCCAAGAAATCAAAGAGAAATTTAAACCAAGAGTGGGGATGCTCTACAACCGGCAGGGGAACACCTTACATGACCAAATAGAAAAAAAAAAGATGATGGAAATAATACATGAAAGAACTATATAAAAGAAATTAAAGGTTGACAGACTGATTCAAGGAAACCATATGAAGATGAACTGTTAATTTTAGTAAGTGAAGCAGAAGTTGCACTCAGAGCACTTGGGAAAATTAAATCGCTAGGAACAGATGGCACACCAATAGAGCTGCTTCATGCTAAAGGGACAGAATCTACTCTCGTTCTGACTAAAATCTGTCAACAAATATGGAAAGCAAAAGAATGGCCCACAGATTGGAAACACTCAATATGCATTCCACTCCCCAAGCAAGGGGACACCAGGGATTGTAGTAACCACCGGACCATTACATTAATTTCCCATGCTAGCAAAATCATGCTCAAAATTCTGTAACAAAGACTTCTATTATATGTGGAGCAAGAAATGCCAGATGTCCAAGCACACCAAAGAATTTCAAGAGAAAAGCAACCAGTGCTTCATTGATTATAGCAAAACCTTTGATTGTACAGATCATTCGGAGCTATGGATTGGTCTTAAAGAAATGGATGTGCAACAGCATTTGATTGTGCTGATGTGTAACCTGTATACAGGACAAGAGGCTATTGTTAAGGCAAAATATGGAGAAACGGAATGGTCCCAATTGGCAAAGAGGTCAGGCAAGGCTGCATTTTATCACCCTATCTGATTAATTTATATGTTGTATATGTCATATGTAAAGCAGAATTAGACTCAGAGGCAGGAGGCATGAAAATTGGAGGAAGATATGTAGATGACACAATATGATGGTGTCACCAATTTAAGATATGTAGATGACACCATACAACTAGCAGAAAACAGCAAAGACATACTGAAGAAAGTCAAGGCAGAAAGTGCAAAGGTGGGTTTACAGTTGAATATTAAGAAAGCAAAAATAATGATTACAGATGAGTTACATAACCTTAAAGCAGATGATGAAGGCATTGAAGTCAGGATTTTTCACACTTTGGTTCAGTCATTAATCAGAATGGAGACTGCAGTCAAGAAATCAGAAGAAGACTAGGGCTTGGAAGGCAGCTATGAAAGAACTAGACAAGATCCTGAAGTGTACAGATTTGATCGTCCTGATCTGTTGAACACTAAAGTTAGGATTGTCCATGCCATCTTATTTCAAAGTTGTATGTATAGTTGTGAAAGCTGACAGTGAAGAAAGCTGCTGGGAAGAAAATCAACTCCTTTGAGATGTGGAGCTGGCAAAGGGTTCTACAGATACCCTGGAGTGCTAAAAAGACAACTGAATGTTTCCTAGAACAAATCTCGCCTGAACTCACCCTAGAATCCAAGATGACTAAACTGAAGCTGTCATAACTTTGACTGTTTCATGAGAAGACATGACTTACTAGAAAAGACAGTAGTGCTTGGTAAGGTAGAATGTAGTAGGAAAAGAGGATAGACTCAATTACAGATGGATAGACTCAATCAAGAAACATATTACACATGGATAGACTCCATCAGGGAAACCACATCCGTCAATCTACAAGACCTAAGCAGAGCAATTGTTGATAGAGTGGCTTGGAGATCTCTCATCCTTAGGATCACCATCCGTTGAGATCAATCTGATGGCAGGTAATAGCAACAAGTATACAGGAGTTTGCCATTGCCTCAAATTCTGTTTGCAATCTTTCCACAGACAAATTAATTGCCTTCTGTGTAATTTACATACTGAGCTAGATAGGTGACCTAACCCAGCATGGCTCTTATCTGCATCAGTCAGGCAACCTGAGTCAGGATCAAGGTATAGGTATCAATATATATAGACCCTTTCAACTTCACCCTCCCAACCCGCCATAGGGATGGGAAAAGGAGGGGGCCACAACAATGCTTATGCACAATGTCATTATGTTCCCATCCTTCTCTCATTCCCCAGGCGACATGATTGTGCCACAAATCATTGATGGGTTTTCCCCATCAATGACCAATGATTGCACCACCATTCTGGATTGACCTTGTCTGCGGAGGCCCTGGAAGCACAATGGCTGCATTTCCTGTCCCAGCACAGCCTAGGAAACTACCCAACTGTGCTGTGGCAGGAAGAGGTGTGGCCATCGCACTTCCTGGAACATGGAGGCAGTCTGTGTGGAGGGAAGCACTCCTGTCACACTCCCCTCCCAGCAGAATGAACACCAGAACCCACACCAGATGTCTCCTTGACCAGATAAGATGTGGAAAGGGCCATGGAGTCCTAAACAACTGAAAGATTGTCCCCATTGTCTGTATCAGGAGCTCCAGGTTTGGAGGAGGCCCTCAGTAAAGTGCTTTCTGGTGAGATGCAGTGCTAGCTTCTCTACAATACAAGTAAGCCGCAGTTTAAGACAGGAGTGGGCAAAGTGCAGCCCTGGGGCCACTTACAACTCCAAAGGCTGTGTTTGTGGCCCCACTCCATTCCCCTGAACTGGCCTTTTTCTGTCTTTGAAATAGATCATGGGTCTGATCTCCACTGCACAACATTAAAAGGACTTTTGTTTTCTTTTTCAAATTAGAAGTGAATATCCCAGTAATTTCCTTCCTTCTCATTCCCCTCTCCACAATTTTTGGCAGCCCTATGGAGCCCCCACAGAGTTCCTAAGGTCAGAAATATGGCTTTCTGAACTGCCAAAGTCATCCAGCCCTACTGTAGATAGACCCATCGGATTACTGTGACAGGGTCTTGTTGCCAAGCATCATCTTGTGCCAACCTGCCTTTCCTAACGCCAATTATCATAATCCAGTCCAACTTCTCCTTTGTGATTTATTGGGCATTAATTAAGATAAAGTACTTTCAGTGTTAATGAAAAAGACTGATAGCCTGTGGCTCTGATGTCCATGGGGCAGTCATGGTTTTTAGTCTAGGATCATAGAATTGTAAAATCACTGGAATGAAGGGACCACAAGGGCCATCAGATTCAATACTCTGCCATGCAGGAGGACTACACAACTAAAGGAATCTCAAGAAATGGAAAGTCCATCACCCTCTGAGACAATATGTTCAATGCTGAATAGCTCTTTTCGTGTTTAGGTGGAATCCATGGTGGCTGGTAGCACCTATATTAGGGTGACGTAGATATAAGATGGATTTTAATCTAAACTTTAAAGCAGCTATCCATGATGCTGAACTTATTTGGAGATTGAGGCCATTTTTACACAATGACGTTCTCCTGCATTGTCCCGTCACAATCCCATCAATGCCTCTGCCAAGATGGGAGCGTGTCCCCAATGCTTTGTTCTGCACTTGGCCAGCTGCCTGTGGAAGGGAGCACGAGGGACATGCCCCTTCCTTCCACACTACAGCCAGCCTTCTTCCCATGCTGCAATGAGAAAGGAAGCACACGATTGTGCTTCCTGCCCTTCTGCGTGGCTAGCAGTGATGGAAGCCTCACTCAATCAGGGGCCATTCACAGAGTTTTTTCATCAATGTTATACCCAGCAATCGCACTGGCTAGGGATGCAAGAAGGGCGGGACTGCAACGAGGTCATGCGGAAGCATTGCCGCAATCCTGCTCCTCTCACATCCCCATGACAGGAGGATGTTGTCCTGCGGAAAGAACCAAAAAGTTCACCATCTTGGATTCAGTTCCTTTATATTTGGACTAAAATCCAGGTGATATCCTAATATTAGAGCCAACAGTCACAATTCTTTACTCTTTTAATTATGTTTAATTAATTAATTACTTTTCATTAATTACTCTTGCTTTTTCTGAAGATTGACTGAGTAGATTGTTCCAAGTCTTGCATTATGGGGCTTTGCAATTTGTTATACTGTTTTGTTTTATGCTTTATGGTTTCATACTTATACATTGCTTTGGGCTAGCAAAATTGCCAAAATTGCCAAACTTATACATTGCCAGAAGGCACTAGCAAAATTGAAGAATTGAGAATAGGAAGGATTAATGATGTACCTGGTCACTCTCACAGAGCTCATTTCTCTTTCTGCAGCTGATATGCTGCTCTCTGGTTGCCTTCCCCCTTCAGCCCTGGCCAGTAAGCTGCCACAACCATGTCCACTGGGGTTGACAGCTGTTAGGGAATAAGCTGCACAGAGCTACATATACAGTGTATTACACTCCACATGCTCCAATGTAGGATCTCAGTCCATGGCCTGGATCAACCTTAGTATGCTCAGAGTACACTGAGTGAAATTAGTTTAACATAGGTTAGTTATCATCACTTTGTCCCATTTATTTCAATGGGTCTCCCCTAAGCATGACTAAGCTTGGACCCAACACATTGTGTAGAATTCCTATAGCACTTAGCAAGAAAATGCGTCACAATTGCAGAGCATGTGCCATGCCCACAGACTGCCCAAGGTTCAATTTGCTAGTCAGTAGGAATTTTAGTTCCTTGAGCCACTGCCAGCATAGCAGATATTGCTAAACCATATGGGGTGATGATCAGATTCAAAGCATAAGGCAGCTTAATGTGTGCACAGGAAGGTTTGAGTGTTGGACAAGGAGTCTAGGAGACAAGGGTTCAAAACCTTGCTCAGCCATGGAAACCCACTGGGTGACTTTGGGCAAGTTACACTCTCTCAGCCTCACAGGAAGGCAATGTCAAACCATCTTTAAATATATCTTGCTAAGAAAACCCGATGATAGATTTGCCTCAGGCTCACCAGAAGTCAGAAATGACTTGGAAGTACATAACAGCAACAAACATCATTTGGATCCTGCCATTCTTCCAGCTTTAGTGTCACAATATACTCTGTTCAGGACTTGATACAATAGCACACAATACAGCAACTTTCCAGAAAGCTTGTGTAGGCATTGCATGTATAGAAGACTGCCTGCATCTTTTATATGTCACCTTTATTTCAACTGTAGAAAAAGAATGGGATATAAATATAAATAGCGATAGACTGATCCCATGCTATTGCTAGATGTTAATTCTTCTATGTCGTTTTATTTGTTCTAGCTGTATCTCACCACTTCTTCAGTGGGTTCAAGGCAGTACACATGGCTTCCCTCCTCCCCCATTTCACAACAAGCCTGTGAGGTAAGTTGTACCAGGAGAGAATGACTAGCACAAGTTTTCTCAGTCAGTTTTATCATGGCTCCATGGGGACATGAATCCCATGGATTTCCCAAGGCCAAATTCAACATCCTAACCACTACATCATATTCAATCTCAGTGGAGGCAGTCTAGCTGTGCTCCTTCTCTCTCCTTTCTTAAAAGAGAGGGGAGAAATAACCTCAGAATAACATAACCAGAAAAAAAAGAGGGGGGGATGAGAAATCTAAAAATTAGCAATGGTGGGGGGGATTTGACCCTATTTACCAGGTATCTGTTGCTGTTTTGTACTGCTGATTTTAAAAGGTTGCATGAGTAGCTTTGTGCTAGTGCTCATCTTTTAGATATTTCAGTCTTTAAAAGAATTCTTCCCACAAATTATCAATTTAGAAGGGGAGATTATTACACATTTCAGAACAGCAGGGTGAGGGAAAAGAGTGTGTCAAATTGGAGACCAAGTCTTATCAGACTCAGAAGCAAATCCATTAACTCGGGGCATGGAGAAGGTAGCTTTTTGGAGCACAACTCTAGAATGCCCTAGACATCCTTATTATAGGATTTCAGGAGTTGTAGTTTCAAAAAGGTCAGTTTTCCAAGCTCTGCTGAGATTAGATTCCGTTGGGCCTTTGTACTGTACAAGGCCATTGGATTGGGAGCTGAAGACCCATTGCAGCTGGCACCTTTCCTCCCTCAAACCCACGCTGAAGCCAGAAATAAATAATCTGCCCTCAGAAACCCATGTGTAAGACGACTATATAAATATTGTCAATGTAAAAATTGGCTTACCGACAGGAAACAGAAGGCGTTAGCAAAAGTGAAGAGTTGAGAGTAGGAAGAGGTAATGAGTGGTGTGCCTGGAAAGGTCAATATTAAGATCCGGTTTTGGTTTACCATGTTTATGAATGGCCTTGAAGAGTGCAAAAGTGCAACTTCAAAAGAGACACTTGCTGATGGCACAGTTTAGGCAGTTTAGGGAGGGTGGGAACTTCAAGCAACAAAGAAACAGGAAAAGCCCTGCCAAAGAGATGCAAGGAAGGGAAAGCTTGAAGCCACACTGACATAAATCAAGAGCAAATATCAACAGTGATGTATCAATTCCATGTCAGTAGAAATCATACCAATAGCGCTATACCTTCACCTTCACCAGCCTGCAGACAACTTGTGGCCTCCCAGATGTGTTTGGGTTGCTAGTCCCATCAGCCTTAGCCAGCATAGCAAAAGATGAGAGTTGCAGTCCAACTATATATGGAGTGCCACGAGGTGGCTATCCCAGGCCTCACAAAGTGGCAATGGAGCTACTGTGACTGAGTTGTAATGCCAGTGAAGGTATGTGTCATGCCCCGATTCTTGAACATCAACTCTGACTCATAGTCTGAAACGGGGGCATGCCAGGACCTGCTGTGCAAGAAGAGGTTACAGTGCCACAAACAGAACAGGGGGCAGTGCCAGCTCCAGCAGAGAGTCCTGCCCGTTTAGACACAGAGGATAACTTAACAGTAGCTACCTTTGCTGAGTGCAGATGACAAAGAGAGAGCCTATGCGAATCCCAGAGAATATATAACCACCAATAATATAACACCTGCCCTAGGTGGTTGACCTATAGAGCTGCTGCCCTTTGCCTTCAGGAGTTGCCTTCAGCTTATCTGTCCTCTCTGTTTGCTGGATACCTTGCTGAATTCTGTACCTGACTCCAGATTACCCTGACTCTGGATTACCCTGACTGGCTTTAGACTTGCTGCCTTTGAACTCTGTTGGACTTTATTTTGACCTTGTGCTTACTGAATAAAAGTAAGTTAATAAGCTGGAGCTATTCAATTTGTTTTGTTTGAATTATCAGCTGTGCTGCAAGGCCTGAGATAGGACAGTAGTGGGGTACTTTGTGAGTTAGAGTGGAGTTATTACAAGTCTCAAGCTGTTTTAATGCTTTAGTATGTTTTTATTGTTCTTATGTTTTAACATGCAAAATTAGGTGCTTTAAAAGGTAACCCAATGAATATTCCTTCCACTTGTAGCTATAACTACTCTGCTTTATGGCCATTTGTGTCCGTTTTATGATTAACAAAGACCACAGTATTCTGAAATCTTTCTAAAGTTTGTTCTCACAAGTAGTAACAAAAAACTAACCAAGAAAGTTGTTGAAAATTGTGCCATTTTCAAGGACACTTTTCAGTTTGGGATATATTCTGCAAAAAAATTGCAGTTGAGCTTTTGCACAGAAAGCAGCATTTTTTTATGCAGAAATGTTGTCTTCTGTGCAAAAAGTCATGTTTCCTTCAGAGGAAACACGGTTTCTGAATAGAAAATAAATTTTTTGTGCTGAAAATGGCATTTTCTGTGCAAAAATCTGATGGAGAATGAGTCTCAAACTCTGAAGACACTCATCCATCTCAAATTCTCCTCTTCATCATTTCTCAAAACTCAAGAATCCCCCTTTTTTGGTCTGGGATTGAAATATTTTTGGATATTCTTTCCATTCTAATTCTGAGCTTCAGGAACATTAAAGAAGCAGAGACAGGAACTGATACGCACATGTTCTTTACTTTAGGAAACTGGATTTGAAGCTCTGAGTGAAACTTCCAGAATTCTCCTTGCACCTCTTCAGCTTCCCACAGTTTTCTGGAATCTTCCATTGGCAATAATAAATGCTAGTAAGTGGGGTGAGGGAAAGTGAGCATTAGCAGTGGTTGATACTGCATGATTGGCTGCTTCTCTGCCACTCTTTAGAAGATGTGTTCAAACAGGACCTCATCCAGAAAGCCTTTGAGGGTCTTTAAAGACAATGCTTAACTTTTATTGGTTTCCTTTTAAATTTCTTTTCATTCAATTGTGGTTTAGAATTGGCATGTTGTTGTGGCCAGAGTGATAGACTGGAATTTGGAAATCCATGTGCAAGTCCCCAGTGAGCGATGTTACTCACTCACTGGGAGTTACCTCAGGCCAGAGAGCCCAACCTCTACCTAACAGGGTTGTTATGAAGACATAGTGAGGAGGAATGAGACGAGATAGAGGAGAGCCATATACACTGCCTTGAACTCACTGAAGAAAAAGCAGAATATAAAAATTAAAAAAAAATAATAATATTAGACATTATCATCAGCATCTTTATTTATATCCCTCCCTTCTCCCAAGATTCAGATTTAAGGCAGCTTTCAAATTAAAATGATGACAATATAATTAAAAACATACCAAAAGTCAACATTAAAATAGAATTAAACTATTAACTATATTCTAATTAAAAAATATTCTTTAAAAAGATTTCAAAAAGTTAAACAGTACAGTTTAATGTTACACAACATCCTCTTCAATCCCTTTTCTTAAAAGCAATAATTTCTAAAAGCCTGTGTGAATACAAAAAAAAAAGTCTTCACTTTCCAATAGAAGAATAGCAAGAAGAGGGCCATTCTAACCTCCTTAGGGATGAATGTCTAGGAGCAGCAACCAAGAAGACCGTATCTCATGTTCCCACCAACCATACCTGGTGGTGGAACTGACAAAAAGGTCCTTTCCTGTGGATCCCAGGCAGCCTCATAGGTGGAGATAACAGGCTGTAAGATATCCTGGGTATAAGTCGTATTGGTCTTCATATGTCACAAATATCACTTTGAAATCTGCCTGGCAGCAGATCAGTAGCCAGTGAAGCTGTTGGAGCAAGGGAATTCCATTGGCTGCTGGTCTGTTATTTAACTGTTATTTATTTTAGTTGTTATTTAGGTGTATTTGTAATCTAACCTAGTTTTTTTTAACTTTTTTTTCATTTTTTGTTATAAGTCACCTTAGGTGCCCAGTTTTGAGAGAAAATGGCATATAAATCAAGTAAATAAAGTAAAGACAAAACCTGACATTTCAACTCATTTGTTGAATGAGTGCAGGAAGAGAATTCTACAGATACACGGACAAATGAAGGAGTCCTACATCAAATCAAGCTTGACCTCTCTCTAGAAGCCCGCATGACTAACCTGAGGCTATTGTACTTTGGGCATATCATGAGATGTCATACACTCATTAAAAAGATAATACTTGGGAAGGTGGAAGATGGTATGAAAACAGGAACACTGCGTTACAGAGGGATAGACTCAGTCAAGGAAGCCATGGTCCTGAGTTTCCAAGACCAAAGCATGGTTGTTCATGAAAAGATGTCTTAGAGGTTCTTTCATTCATAGGACTCGCCATGAATCTGAAGCTGACTTGACAGCAATTAACATCAGTGACAGTGGCATTTACATACCTCATCTTCTCTCTCTCTCCCTCCTCACCAATATTTCTATGGCAGATAAAGCCTATTAGCCCAGAAAAAGAGAGTGAGAGGAAAGTGAACAATGGTGAGAAGGAAGGGGGACCTCTCAATGGAATTTTTGGAACAAGAGGTTGCCCAAACCTGGAACCCAGCACTAATACTGACATGTATGCCACCATTCTCATCATACCGTGGTGTGTAGCTGAAACATGGATGTTCCCAAGAGCTGTTAATTGCAGGGCAAACTAAAGCAGCTGAGAGCTTTGCTATCGTTAAATGGGGAAAAGTTTGGAAAATGTTGTAACTTGCCTCCAAGTTGATCTTTTTATTACTTTATGGCAGTAAAAGCTGTTTAAAACCATATTCACGCAGCCGCTCGTTATATTCCATAATAAAGCAGGCTGCACTTACAGCTAAAAGGTAGAGAGGGGCAGTTATATAGTCATTCATTTCATAAGGCAGGTTTTTACATTCAAGAAAAAGCACACTTGAAAAGAGTAATGTATTTGTGAATTATTTTTAAAAACGTACAATTTTACACTGCCCTCTTAGCAAGCCATTTTATTGCTTGCTAAAAGGCAGTGAAACACCTTATGTCTCACCAGAGACATCTTTATACAGTTCTCTCCTGGCTGATCAAGAGTGATGCCTTAAAACACATTGGGAATTTCCAGTAAATTTATTTCAAAAAATATTTCTTTCTAAATTCTACAAGCACATAAAAGTTGCCTTGAAAGAAAAAACCTGCTGGTTTTCATGAGAAGCAGTTATCTGCAACTTATTTGGTGCTAGGTGCCCTATTCTTCATAAAATTTTGAAACAACTTTAAAAAAGAAAGAAAGAATGTTCATTGCATGGCTATCTTCTTCAACAGTCTGTTTCACTTCCAGGCCACCTATATCACATGGTGGATGTAACTGACCAATTTCACTTGGAAGTGTGTAAAGCATGATTTGCTGGCATACTTTTCTCAGTTCTTCTTTCCACTACATCTGGTTCTGCCTGAGTCCAGTCAACAGTTCCAGGACTATGTCAGATAACTGGTATGGCCCAGGAATTTATGGCCATGGTGATGATGACGACAACAATGGTGACATCATACCTTTATAGTCTATGCTTACCCCTTCCAGCATGGAGTTCGTAGAAGGCTATACTCCGTGAAGTAGGACACATGGTTACCCTAACAGTGAGCCCCATCCTTAAGAAATTCTCCTCTGTATGGAGAAATTCAAGCAATTCTCCATCCCTTTTCTGCTCACCAACAGGCACTATTTGCACATTGCCCTTGGCAAGTTATAAAAGTGTATTTGTATGTTCATGTATATTCCATCATGTGATGTATGGTGTGTGTGTGTGTGTGTGTTTAGTGTTCTTACAGAATATTATACTGTCAGATCGTGGTTGGATGGAGCAGTGGTTGGGCCTAACAAAACTATGCTTACATCAAAATAAACCAACTTGCAGTGAGGCATGAAAAGGTGAACATATATGTCAGCATATGTACTTTCTTCTTTTACCCAGGCAAACATTGGGTTTGTTAAGCATAACTCAGCTGACATTCCCTGAAATATCTTGAAAGGAAAATGCTTGTGTCCACAATCCCAAAATGATGGAGTCATAGAACTCTTTTGTAAAAATGAGTCAAACTTTCCACTATGATAAAACCAGAAGCTAGCATTAACATACATTACATTTGACATTCATTGTTCACTCTTAATGGAGGTACATACATTTTTTCCCTATATGGGAGAACAGTGGTTAATTCAGAACTTGTGGGATTAAATAATACAAGCAAAAATCAGCACTCCCACCCACCATATCAATCAGCAGTTTATGAAAACCTGGAGGGATGAATAAACCATACAAACCAGCAAGTAGAATTAGCAGCCCTTAAAACAACTCTGTAGTCATCAACAGTAAACAAAACATAGTAACCGATTGACACACAAGAGATTGTTGTATCACAGGCAGTGTAAATTATTAGTTTTATAATTTCCATGGCAGGGACTTGCAAATGCAAAATTAGGCCAACAGTTCCCCCTGTGGCAATTTTGAAGTACTGTACTTCCAAACAGAGAAACAAGAACCAAAGTATACCAAAGAGATTCTTTGACTCGTGATTTCAATCATTTCAATTTTTACATTTTTGTGCTCTTTGCCACTAGTAAAGAAGTCCAAAAGCAATTTACAACAAGAGCAAAAACACATCAGTCCATAATCAATATGACAAAATAAGACAATTTTTATATATAAATACCCAGAAAACAGGATAATAGTGTGTGTACAGAGTACTCATATCTGATATAAATATGATTACCACTCCCTCTGGCCCACTCAAGCCCAGAAGGAACACCACACACACACACACACACACACACAGACAGACAAAATAGACTATGGCAGTCAGATTATATCTGGTGTCCAAATGCCTAGGCAAACAAACACGTTGTCATCTGGCATTGCAATCAAAGTTAGTACCAGGAAAGCTTTTTTGAGGAAAGTACTCCACAGCTGGGGGCTACCACAGAAGAGCCCTGTTCTTTGTAAAAGAATAAAGCTAAGCATCCAATATGGTGGTTGCTGTTACATGCAGCCAAGTCAGCTCTGACTTATGGTGACCCTATGAAAGAGAACCTTCCAAGAGATTCTGTTATTAACAACCTTTCTCTACTTTTGCAAACTCAGGGATGTGGCTACCTTTATTGAATCAATCCATCCATGACACAGTCTTCCTCTTTTCCTACTACCTTCAGCTTATCCCAGCATCTTTTCTAGTGAGTCATCGTTCAATATGTCCAAAGTACAACTGCCTCAGTTTAGCAATTTTGCCTTATAGTGGATGTTTAGGCCTTTAGGACCCATCCATTTCTCTTTTTGGTGGTCCATGTTATTCAGAGAGTACTCTCCTCCTATACTACATTGCAAGTGAGTTAATATTTTTGTGTATGTCATTGTTGTGGTGTTGTATGCTTTAGAGTAATTTCTGACTTATGGCAAGCCCAAGGCAAACCCATTACAGGATTTTCATGGCAGAATTTGGTCAGAGGAGATATGCCCTTGCCTTCTTCTGAGGCTGAGAAAGTGTGAATTGCATAAGGTCAATCAGCAGGTTTCCATGGCCCAGCAGGAATTTGAACCCTGGTCTCCCAGTGTCCTGGTCCAGGGCTCAAATCACTACACTGACACTCTTTATGCCAAGTTACTATTCAAATTAAACACACAATACAGAATTTCTGAGGTTGTAGCTATTTCACAAGGTTTGGAAAAATTAGTTTTGAGCCTCAGTTCCTGGAACTGCCCAACTAGCATGACCACTTGTTGTAGTCTCCCCCCACAAAGAAAGTCAAAGGATATTGTATGTTAAATTACTCAACTGATTAAAATCACACATTAAAGTCTTCAGTCAGGAAGACTGTGCTTTTTCTATATACAGAGAGTTCTACAACAGGGCTGACAATTCGAGGGAGGTCACTACAAAATACTGAGGTCCAGAAAGGAGCATGAATCCAACTATGTTGCATATGATTGTATCTTTTTCCACAGTATCATCCTTTCTTTACTGTTTTTGATATCCATTGGTGAATTTCAAAGAAAAGAATGATGTACAAAACTTGAAATCCTGTATAAAGATTTTTACCTGGTCCACCAAGAGCTCAGCATTGCCACTACCCAGGAAAGGAAGATGGACTCCTCAAGAGTTGCTCCTGCAGCCCCCAAGTGTCATAGGAGTTGGCAGTCCATTGTCAGGCAATGGAGTACAGGGCTAACAGGAGGCCGTTCAGCAGAGAAACTGAGACAGCTTAGTAGTTCAGTAGCACTTGCCTGTTCAGGAAGAAGCATGAGCATATTCAGGAGTCAATCCAAGAGTTCAGAAATCCAGCGGGCAACAAGGTCAGACATTCCAAAGGTCAGAGAAAACAGGCAGACGGCAAGCAGGGAATCTGCAGCATACAAAGGTAGAAGCAGGCAAACACATCAGTTGGTTCTGGCTTCAGGCCACTGCTCTCTGCCTTCCTTAAAAAGGCTGGAGCCAGCTGGCTCTCAGTCCAGCCTGACTAGCTCTCAGTGCACTTATGTTTGCTTGTCTCCTTTTAAAGCTGCTGCTCACCTGAAGAAGCCGACTCCTGGCCCATGACACCGAGGGAAGCGGCCTAATCGTGGGAGCAAAGGAGGAAACTCCTCCCACCACTAGAGCAGACAGAGACTACACACAAGAGACCTTCTCCTATTCCTTCCATGTGTAATACCAACCAGTTCCCTCACTTTGTCTGCCCACCCTCTTTTCTTGCCATCAGGAACACTGGGGACTCCCCATTAGGAGGATTCCTGTGCATTCTACAGGCTCTCTTCCCAGTCTACAAGAAGTCAGGAAAAGAGAAAAGGGAGAAGAGCCCCTTTCTTGGCTTTTCCCCTTCATGCACAGCCCAAAGTCCTCTTCCTACTCATTCAAAAGTCACCAGCTCTGCTGAGAGGCACTTACCTGACAAGCCAGCCCCCACCCATCACATTGATTTGCAGTTAGCAAACAGCTGAAAGACCTGCCTGAAAAAAATTATTTTCACCAGGGCCCAAACCTGCTCTATTTAATGGTAATGAGTAATGATGAACAAATTATTTTTCATAAGTAGAACCAAAATGTTTTCTCACTAATGGTTCCAAGTTCTGGTCAGCTGCTTTTTAAAAATATATCTAGAAATATATCTCAAATGGTCTTGTGCCAGGAAAAAGGTGGTATATAAATAAAATAAATACCTCAAATGAATAAGATACCTATGGAAATCTTCTCACACACACACACATCTTCATGATAGAGTCAAGGTCTGAAGGATCAGAGCACCGGAACTTTTTATTAGCAGGCATGTTTTCATCATCGCCTCAGTCTTTCTTGATAAATCTATGCTTAGCTGTCATCCTCATAGTAGCTGCACTAGGTGGAGGTGGATATTCACAACAATAATTATCCTTGTTGTAATGGGCAATTAAGACATATTAACTTAGCAAAAGAGCTGTTCTTAAAGAAGATGAAACATTGTGCTTGTGTGTCAAAATACTACCACTTCACCACTCCTTACCAGATGCTTAAAATGTTATCAGAGGGCCCTTTCACACTATAGAATCATAGTGCTGTAATTCCACTTTAAATGCCATGGCTCTGCCCTATGGAATTCTGGGATTTGCAATTTAGAGAAGGGTACTTTCAATTCTCTGCCACATAGCTATAGTGCCTCACCAGACTAAAAGCCCCTGGATTCAGTAGAATGTAGCCATGATAATTACAGTAGAAAATTAATGCTATAAATGTGTAATGTGAAAAGTCCCCAGGACATCAGATCACACATTTTGCTCATTCATAGTCTCACAATATTTACTAAGTGTGGAATATGAGTGAAACATTATGATAGTTCCAAAAAAAATGCAAATTGATTTCATCATTGTAAGATCATAAACTGCTTGGATTCTTAGAACATTCTCCTGCATTCCACTCAAAATGTCGAGCAGATAAAACCGTCTTGACTGCACTACTGTGTACCAAAATGAGCAGCAAGGACACATCAAGAGGGAATCTCTCTGCTCAGGCTGATTCAGCAGAATTCAACATCAAGTATTCCTGTTTAGGCTGGCTCTTAATCGTCAAGTGTGGGATATTTTTTACTAGCTTTAGTATATATTATTTTCTGTTTTAATGAGTACCTTCTTGTTGGTTATACCATTGTTGCTTGAAGTGTTGTGACTCGTCCTTTGCCCACAGGACCAGGCAAGTTAGAAATGTGCATGCATGGATACAAGGACTCATATTTAGATATGCACAGAATGTGGATGTGTTTCTTTTTTTGGACTGCAACTTCCAGCACCTCCTAGATTGCAGGGCCACTGGACAGCCTGGCTGGAATGTTCTGCTAGCTATATATTTGGAAAAGTAATGGCCGGATTGTAACAATTGCAGTTATGAACACATACTGTACAGTTCAGCATTTGTGACCGGTTCGTATTCATTATCACTATATATTTAATAGTGTAGGAAATGTGTAACAGTCCCCAGTCCTGATTTACTGGAAGGTAGCTGCTGCAAGTAGCAGGGATCTGTTTTCTTGTCAATTAGGACACAGTAGACTGATTTTTCCATCTCCTTCCACAGACATCTCCAGTGTATGAAAGAATTGCAACAGGAATCCTACTTCTGACTATTGCACTAATGATCACTCACAGGAGGGGATGAAAACATCAGTCTACTGCATCCTGATTCCAGGAGAAAATCACACACACCCATCACTGCAGTGGCTGATGCACAGTAAAGTCAGCATGGTGTATGGGGGGGTCAGACTGGTACATGATAATTAGGCCATTTCCACTCTAGATTCCATTAGCGCATTATACTGTTATAATGGTGGCATCACCATTCACGCGATGCTGTTGCTTTAGGGATGCTCTTTTCCACACCCTTCCCCCTTAAGCAGATGGATAACAGTTTTGCCACCCATGTTGCTTCTGTGCCCTTGATTAGGTGGTGATTTTTTTGTGGGGGGGGGAGCTGTACTAATGCAGCAATGTTGTAACAGCATGACATGCCAGTAGCAATAGCAATAGCAGGTGTATTTCTATACTGCTTATCAGCTAAGTGCTCTCTAAGCGGTTTACAATGTGTTAGCTAATTGCCTCCAACAAGCTGGGTACTCATTCTACCAACCTGTGGAAGGATGGAAGGCTGAGTTAACCTGGAGCCCAGAAGGATTGAACACACAACCTTGTGGTTGCAGTACCAGCATTTAACCACTGCGCCACCAGGGCTCAAACTGCACCAGTACACTATTGCATTTTTACCCTATACTATTTAAAAATGTATTAAAAAATAAAAAGTTTTGGTCAAAGGAGACATTTAAAATAAACAGGGAGAGGTGATAGAAAGTTACCATGCTATGGGAGTCACTGGAGGAGGGACAAGCTGGGCACGCCCACAGCCTGCCACTGCTGGATCTGCCATAACAGGAAGCGCTATCAAGCGCTATAACGGTACCACACTACAATGGCTGACAGGATTGAAGTGCTATAGGACGCTCTTTATGGATTTTTTTCTGGAAATAGAATATGGTGATTTGGTGATGCTTAGGGACAGAACAGCAGCTGGATAGCGACAACATCAGGTGGAAGCAAGCTCCTGGATCGGTAACAACCCACTGCTATAGCGCTATAGTGGAGTCGTGTGGAAATGGCCTTAGCTATGTAACTAAGTAGCTGATCTAGAATCTTAGCCAAGATATAGAAGTTCATATACAGACACCAAGATGCCTACGGGTCAATTCAAGATATATATGTTATTCTCCAATGCTATTGTGACAATTATACAGACACCAAGAATCAAAATGTTAATGTTCAGAGTGCGCCCTCCTGAAATTTGTATGTCATTTCCATCCTGTGCTAATAAGAAGAGCAGCTGTGTGACAAGATCATAACTAATACAAATGCAGGATGAGAGTTTGAGAAGTTACCTTTTTGACTACAGATATCGTTAAATGTTTGAAGGGATGTCATGTAGAAGATGCACCTTGTTTGCTGCTGTTCCAGAGATTAGAACATGAACCAATGTGTTCAGATTAGAAAAACAGAGATTCTACCTAAACATTAGGAAGAACTTCTTTACTGTAAGAGCTGTTCAACTGTGGAATGGACTGCCTTGGGGACAGAGGGTGGGTTCTCCTCCTTTGGAGGTCTTTAAACACAAGCTGAATGGACATCTTTTGGAACTAATTTAATTGTGTATTCCTGCATGGCAGGGAGCTGAACTAGATGGTCCTTACAGTTCCTTCCAGCTCGATGATTCTATGAATTCCTCAACCAATTTGGCTAGGAGATGCTGAGTGGGTAATACCTCTGGGAGTTTTTGGTTTGTTTGTTTGTTTAAAAAAAAAAAATTCAATCCCTGCACATGATCTGGAGCTAGTGTAGTTATTCCTATACAGTGCTATTTTTTCATGTCATCCTGGAGCCAGTAAGACTAATTTTATTCATTATGCTCAGCACTCTAGTAATAATCTCTTTTCGATATAATGGCTTCTTCCATTAGTAGGAAGAACTTTTGATCCTCCTGAGCAGGAAAAGACTTCTCTTTGCCAATTCCCTCCTTTACTCCTGAGCCCTATGTTCCTTCAAAAACTTATCTGGGGAATTGGAGGATACTCTGGAAGAGTGAAGAAGGTGGAACTGGAAGCTCCAGTGGCAGGGGAATCAAAATAAATTGCCTTCCCCACTCCTGCTTCTCCTAGCAAGGGCATTCTGATCAAAACTCTGTTCAAGGACATTCCCCTTGGATCCAACCTTATGGCATATAGATAAGTGGGATTCACATAAGTGTTAGTTTAACTTTCAACAACTGATGCAGTAGAATTGATTCTACTCCAATTGGGACAAGCAATCAGCATCTGTATCTCCTTTTTTCTTCCAAGAAACCCAGGGCAGCATGCAACTTTCTCTCCCCTCCTCTCTCCATTTTATTCTCATAGAATCATAGAATTGGAAGAGACCACAGGGGCCATCCAGTCCAATCCCCTGCTATGCAGGAACATCCAGCAAAGCATTCCCAACAGATGGCCATCCAGCCTCTGCTTAAAAACCTCCAAAGAAGGAGACTCCACCACACTCCAAGGCAGCATATTCCACTGCCAAACAACTCTTGAATGTCAGGAAGTTCTTCCTGAGATTTAAATGGAATCTCTGTTCCTGAAGTTTGAATCGATTGCTCCTTGTCCTAGTCTCTGGAGCACTGGAAAACAAGCCCGCTCCCTCCTCGACATGACATCCCTTCAAATATTTAAACATGGCTATCATGTCCCCTCTTAACCTTCTCTTCTGCAGACTAAACATACCCAGCTCCCTAAGCCATTCCTCATAGGGCATGGCTTCCAGACCCTTCACCATTTTGGTCGCCCTCCTCTGGACATGTTCCAGCTTGGAATAACAGCCCTGTGAGAAGGGAGAACATAGCTGGCCCAAAAATCACCCTGAAAGCTATATGGCTGGGTAGGGATTTGAACACAGGCCTTCCTGATTTTTAATAGAACACTCCAGCCAACTGCATTGAATGGTTCTGGGAGCTGTGGTAGTCCGAAACAAAATAAAAACAAACTTTTCCAAAGCCTTGCAAATCCTGGCTATTTCCAAGGCAGGGAAGGGCAGAGGGGAACTTCCTCATCCACTTCTTGTTTCCTGAATCCAGAGATGATGAAGAGTGCATAAAAAGATAAAGAAACACCCCAAAGAGAAACAAATGACCCAATAATTGCACAAGCAGAATGCTTTTCCAAAATCAGAGATAAGGTAACCTCAGCTATGCTTCAAAATGAGCAGGACTCTGAAAAACATTGCAATCCTTCCCATTTTGTTTACACAGAAAGGGTGGTGTCTTGAAAATATTTGAAGGAAATCATCCCTTGTTTATAGGATCATTCTTCCATGAACTACCCATTCCTTGTAATTATGCATCTAAAGGTCATTTGATGCTGTCTTGAGATTCTTAGCACTTAAGTCTCTCACAAAGCCCCAGATTACTTCTGTGTGTTTAATTTATTTGCTCTTTAGTTGCTCTCCAATGCATTTTTCTTCATCCATGTTCTTTTCTCTGCTTTAATATAAGGACTGGCTCCTTCAAGGTTCAGTTCTTTACTTCAAAAGAATCAAGGGCATTCTGTGGTCCACTGGGTTCAGAGAAAAAATTCACCTCTGGGTCAGTCTGAATCCAACCACTGTCCTGGTGAACCCTAATTTACCAGCAATGTCAAACTGTAAGAAATCTGTTATATGTGTCCAAAAGTCCTTAGTTGTTGGGTTACTCAGTTAGGACAAAAATGTCTCACACCATTCAAGGAAACAAAATCACTTTCATCCACCTAATCAAATGATGTTTTGTTTTGCTTCCCCCCCTGGAAATCCATCCATCAGAACAGGGAAGTTCACAGAATTCTAAATTCTCTATCCAACAGCTAAATCACCTTGAAGTAATAATGTATTTGCACATGGCTGTGCCTTTGAACTTTTGTTGTTGTTGTGTTATGTTTGCGATTGCCATCCTCTGAGGCCAAGAAAGTGTGTCTTGCCTAGTAAGTTTCCATGGCTGAGTGGGTGTTCAGATCCTGGTCACCTGGAGTTCTAGTCCAACACTCAAGCCACTACCCTAATACAACTGTACAATGATGGTTGTCTGTTAAAAGATTCTTAATATCCTCTTAAATGATACCCCTAGTATGCGGAATTTATTCTTATACCAAGAGTTATAAATTATTTAAACATGGAGAGTAGAGAAGATATTTATTATACAGCTTCTCTTATTTCTTTTGCTAGTTTTTATTTGCAAATTTAATTTCAGAAGTATTAAAAATAGTGCTAATGGGACGGTGGGTGGCGGGGAGTAGCAGCAAGATGCTGGAGGACAAAAATATATGTCACATGGTCTTCCTTGTGCCCCCCCCCCATGCCATTTAGCTTGCAGTTTTCAAGCGCCATGGAAAATGCCATTCCATCAGCAGTGCTGAAGTAAGATTAATTAGCTGCCAATCTTGCCTGTTCCATACATGGAATAGGAAGGGAGTACCAGTTTTCTCTTTCTCTTTGCCTGGCCCCTGTAGGTCAGGTGACCACAGTGGGTTACTAAGGGGCCCAAAACTGCACCAAGATGCTATGTGCCAACAATAGGCCTAGTTCTGTCCACTAGTACATATTACATAGTTATAGTCTCATGTCTTTTTAAAAAACTGACTACATTGATTAATACATTTATTGGCCTGTTCCTGTTGTTTGTGCCAATCAAAGTAGATGCACCAAGTCAACAGAATGTACCTATGGCTTCTCATTCAACAAACAATTCAGTGGATCTTAACCAACAAGATTTAGACCATTATCCATTGATACTTTACTTTTTAAAAACCCATCTAGTCAGATCTTTTGCAGATAGGATAGCACACCCTACAAATTTTCACAGATAAAAACTGGGACACGTATGGCAACATCAGAATATGTGGTCAAGATGGCATAAGTTATTAACGAGGAAGAAAGAACAAGCTAGGAGAGGCTGCAGCAGTTTATTTTTGCCTTAGCCTGCTGAGAAAGGCAAAATTCCACCATTCCTCTTCCTCTCTGCTGCTCAGTTAATTCATTACAAACTCCTTTTGCACTTCGAACTCAGTTATCAGAAACTGAAATAAACTGGGGACAAGGGGGAGAGGTAGGGGAAGGAGAGAGAAACTGGGGCACCTTAAAAGAAGCTGAAAAAATGGGATGACTGATGACTAATACAGACTGCCCTTACCAAATAGAGACAGTCTGAAGGTATGGGATTGTTTAAGGCCACAATTCTATATACATTTATCATAGCATTAGATATAGGCCAGCATAGTTAACACTGGATTTCATAGATATGCAATTGATATGTAGTGGGCACCACGCTCTTGAGTTCACCCATCATACAATGATTGATAAACTCCTCAGGCAACGTCAAAAGTGTGAGAGTGGTGTGTGTGTGTGTGTGTGAAATGATAGGCTACATTAGTAACTGCATTTATCACAACCAAAGAGAAATTACATTCTCTTTGCACAATGATCTGTACACTAGTATAGCATCCTGGTTAATACTTTCCATAATCCAATCCAGTGTGAAAAGCAGTTTGATCTGCCTTACTCTTCCATTATCACACCATACACCCCCACTCTGTGTGATGTGCTATTTTCATAACTGGACATATTTCATGGCTGAAACACACGTTTGAAAGTGCAGGAATGCCTGGTGCTAATGGGTTTCAGATAATTCTTTGTAAAACTGTAAGTTGCAAGCATTCCCAAAAACACTAGCAGGTGAAACTGCCCAGGTGAAGCAATCAAGAAGCCTACTGTGAGCATGTCCTACTGAGACCTTTCCCATTCACACTACCTGGCCAAAACAGTAAGAGATTGTCAGGACTCCCATTAATGTTTTGTCACCTTAAGTTAAGGCAATCAGCCTATTCCAGACTCCTTTGTCAGTTTTGTGGGAAAGCCATTACAGCTTTGTCCATGTACCCTCCTTCAGGGCAGGAAATAGGGTATAAAAACTCTAGCTCCAACACCAGCAATCTGTAGTAATTTGGACATAGTACATGGTGCCCAGATCTCTGTTCCTCTGTGCTACCCTCAGTCTGAGCCACTCCACTTTAACCTTCTCCTTCAGGATTGACAACTATCACTCTTTCCACCTAATTTCTCTCTATCCAAGCTTTCTTGCCTCACTTTGCAATAGACTTGTGTGGTTCTTGAGGATGTCTGGCTTCTTGTGCGCTTGTTAATTCTCGATAATACTCTGTTTAACTTTTAAATGGAGTCCTCTCTATAGTTAATACTGGTATACACAGGTGAAGAGGGACTGCCATTACCCTCCTCTTGCATGCCACCTTGAGCTATAATTCCCCAAATTCTAAAGAGACACTGGCATTGTGGGTGGGGCCCAAAGCCCCTCACCTCTTAGAGTAACATTTCTGTCAATTTAGAACCATTGCTTTTATTAATTGCTATTATGTTACTGGCCCTTACAGAAAACTCTGTGGCAAAGAGACGAAAAAGAGTGAACTTAAGGATGTTATGTTGGGTTTCCCTAAAACTGTGGCAACCATCTCAGGCCTCTGCTGAGCTGTTGGCCAGAATCATTTACCAGCTATTTAATTAATTCACTCTCACTCCAATTGACAGCAGAATCTCCTTCTCCCCATGCAGTGGATGCCTGGTAAAGTAAGTTGTGGGAGAGTTACAATTGTAGCAATAGTATCACAAACTTGACTAAGTAATGATAATGAATACGAAACAGTTACTTAGATGTACTCATCTGTAATTGGTTTGTGTTCACAGCCACTACTTAGTTATGATTGCAACACTATTGCCACAATTGCAACCCCACCCCAAAACCTACTTTACTGGGAATCAGCTGCATGGGAAGAAGGAAGTCCATTCTGCTGGCAACTGAAGTATGAGTTGAGTGATGTTTCTGTTAGGTTTAGGGGAGCTAGGCCAGGAGAGGTGACTTAGTTAAGTATACTAAGTAGCTGATATAGGATTCCAGTCCCTGTCCTTCATAACACTGAACTTCCTTGAAATTTCATGGGCTCGAATATTAACAGATGCACATGATTATTATAAAATTCAGCAGGGTTTTATCTCCTTGTAAACATGTTTAGCAGGATTGCCAGTATGATAAATAAATAATATAGCAGAATGTAAGGTTGACAGAGTGAAAACTGGAGACACCTCCTATCCCTTTAATGGCTACGCATAAGAGGGAATTTCAGCAAGTACTGCTTGTTACCTGGTCATGTGATGAGCAATGCCTGCTGAAACTTTCTCTTCCATTACTCAGCCATTAAAGAGACAGGAAACATCTTGTTTACATTCTGGCTGCCCTATGCAGAATGGTAACCCAAAGCACAACAATTAAACTTAGGGTTGCCAGAATGAAAACTGAAGATAGCTCCTGTCCCTTTAAGGGCCGTATAGAAGAGGGGATTTCAGCCTGTATTACTTGTTACTTGGTTGTGAGACAAGCAACATATGCTGAAATTGTCTCTTCTATACAACCAGTGAAGGTACAGAAGCCTTCTCCAGTTTTCCGTCCATTCAGCTGCACATTGGGTGCTAAAGCCTAGGAAAAAAAATGGGATTAATTAGTTAAAGATTATAGGCCATGTACTGGAAATCTGACTTGGAAGAAGCGCTGTGTCAAAAATGTGAACCAAACGATAATCTTATCCCCCAATTTTTAAGGTGATGGAGGTGGCGTGGTGGTGAGGAGCCAAGAGAGAGAATCAGTTCACATGATTAACTGTCATAAGCACAGTACATACCATTAGCTGTGCCAAAGCCCAACTTGAAAGGTTTTAAATGTTTCAAGCTGTGCAAGCATGCGTTTCTTCAAAAAGGCAGAACTGATTACAGTGATCACAGGCAAAAACCTTAGCTAAACAGAGGGCAGACGATTTTTGTAAATCGTTATGCTGTGATTATTAGCTATTGAAATAAATGGTATGAATGTTTATTAGCTTTAGAAGGATTTCTACCCACTCAGCTCCCTTCAGATTGTGGATAGCATGGATGATTCCGATAGTGGAGAGGATTTCGATTCTCTCCTCCCGCTACCCAGCTGTGATTCAAGCCACAACAAATAAAATACAAATGGTTTCTCCTAAGCTGGTATAATAGTAAAGTAAACAAACAAACAAATGTTGTTAAAGCTATTTAAAAACATGTATTGTTAGATTTAAAATTTGTTGTTGTTAACTACTCTGAAGTCAGCTTCTACTAATGGCAATGCAATATAAAAAGAGTGTAATGACATATCTCCTGGCAGGAATCAAAGATTAACATAGATTTTAATCAACCCAGTCAAGTTGTCAATAGTTTTCAGAAGCACAGCAGTCTACTCGTACTCAAAAGTGGCCACTTTTGATTTGGGTTCAAAAGTAGGTGTTTGGGTGATGGCCCTGTCTAGTCTCTAAAAAGCAGAACTTCAAATTAAAGATTCAGGATTTGTAATGTGAACCATGCATGCTTCCTAGAAACAGCTGGCACAGAATTAAGTCTTCAGAATGATGTCATATGTACAACCATGAATACTGATGGCAACTTGACTACTGGTGACAGCAGATCTTGACCATTTATGTTTATGTCCTGGGCTTAACTCAACTTTTGTGTTTACACCTGGTATTTCTTCATTACATTTTAACTTTAAGAATGTTATGCCCAGCTTTGCAATATAGTCCCATGACAGTGTACAACATGTTGACATTTTAATAAAGCAAATTAAAACAGAAACAATACAACATTATATTATAAAAGAACAATATAACAGCTGTTGGAAGAAATAAAATAAATAGAAAGCAGCATTAATACAGTTCCATCCAAGAGGCTTGGATATTCTGGAAAATAATGTTTTTAAAAATTCTTCTGTCATAGAAATGAGGTGAAGGAATGCCTCCCAGGTATGGCTCCCAAAGGAGTGCCTTCCACAGTTGAGGTGCCATCACCAAAGAGATCCTGTCCTTTAGTCGTACATCAGAAATTAAATGGCTGGTAACTTGAAGAAAAGAATCCATTGGAGATACAGCATCCTTCGAATAACCAATTTCCAGACTAGGACGGGTTTAAAAGGTCAAAACCATCACCTAGAATGGAGCCTGAAGATATTCTGGGCACTAGACTGCGACAGCCACTCTGACTTAGCACCTTCATTATAGCTATATTTTGAGTGAACTCCAGTCTTCATCAACACACAGGCAGAATTTCACTTCCCATAAGAACTCAGTCAGTAGGCTGATAAAACAGCTGCAGTTAGCTGTAGTGATATCTGAAAGCATCTCTTCGTTTCAAAGCACTGTGAGCTGTTTTATGTTGAACTGGAACATACATTTAGTCAGCATCTTATGAATTCCTGATAACAATGTTAATTGCCAAGTATAACCATCTGAAAGAGACCCATAATGAATGAAATGTTTGTTCAAGCAACGGGGATAAGTGGAAGATGTTTAGCTCGCTAGCTGAGGACTCTAAAATCTGAGGCTGGCTTGAATATGTTTGGGAATAGGATGTTGTCAGTGACCCTATAGTGAGGTCCACAGCCTTCCACATCCCACTCCTTTTCCTTGTCCTCAGACCAAGTTCAACCCTACCATTAGGCAGACTGAGGCAAGGATCTTGGGTAGTAGATGCTGTGGGGGGGGGACTCCTTTTGAACCCACAGCTGTTCCCCTATGGTGCTCGCCAGCGCTTTTTAGGCCATCTAATTTAGGAGACAGCACTTTTTCCCCCAGCGTGCCAGGGAGTAGAACCATACTTATGTCCATTGACCATACTTATGTCCATGCCCTACGAGGAACAGCTTAGGGAGCTGGGTATGTTTAGTCTGCAGAAGAGAAGGTTAAGAGGGATACAATAGTTATGTTTAAATATTTGAAGGGATGTCATGTCGAGGAAGGAGCAGGCTTGTTTTCTGCTGCTCCAGAAACTAGGACAAGAAGCAATGGATTCAAACTATAGGAAAAGTGATTCCGCCTAAACTTCAGGAGGAACTTCTTGATGGTCAGAGCGGTTTGGCAGTGGAATATGCTGCCTCGGAGTGTAGTGGAATCTCCTTTGGAGGTTTTTAAACAGAGGCTGGATAGCCATCTGTTGGGAGTGGTTTGACGTGTATTCCTGCATGTCAGGGGGTTGGACTAGATGGCCCCTGTGTTCTCTTCCAGCTCTATGATTCTATGACTACAACTGTTACTTTCTTCCCTGGAAACTCACCAGGGATTGCCAACCAATGGTTGGGGGCCCAGCACTAATCCAGGGACCACGACTTTGACATAGTCCACATGACTTGTCCAAATCTCAGTAAACTAGCCCTGCTGCCTCAGCTCTCTGGAAAACACAGTTGAGGAACACACTGGAGCACACATTATGTGGAGAACATTATCCTGTAATGTACACGGGAGTACAGTTGGCCCTGCACATTTGCTAGGGTTAGGGGCACAGGACCCTTGCAAAAGTGGAAAAATTGCAAATATCAAAATGTGTGTCTGTGGGAAGCGGGCTGAGGCATGGTGGGGAGAGAGCACCCAGGATCCAAACCAAGTCAGGAAAAGGAGGTGGGTCAGCATAGTAACACTGTACTTCCTCTCTCACACCCATTTCCTTTCTTGAGTGTTTGGGAGGCACTGGGATAGCATTTGTGGTGCTGAAATACCAAGATAGGAGCCGTCCTTAACTGGTCAGGCAGTGGCTGGTGGAGGAGGAAGAGGACCAGAGGCAGATTTTTAAAGGGCTGCGTAACCTGATCAGAGCCACTGAGAGGGAAGGTTCCCTGGAAAAGAAACACCTGAGGCAGGAAGGAAGGAGTTGGAGAAATAGCAAATAATCAAATCCTTAAAAGTGAAACCCACAAATGTGGAGGGCCAACCGTGTAACTTAACTGTTAGCCCAGCTGGCTTCACTATACAGAACTGAGAGGGTTGAGATATAAATTAGAGAGCCAGTGTGATTGAAGTGGCTTGAATATTTGTTCAGTATTATAGAAAGCAAGGTTCAAATCCCTGCTCAGCAATGGAAACCCACCAAAGTAACTCTGAGCAAATTATACTCTTTCAACCTTAGAGAAAGTCAGTGGCCAACCTCTTCTGAATGAATCTTGGCAAGAAAACCCTCTGACAGGATGGCTGTAAGTTGGAGTTGTCCTGAAGACATAGAAGAGCAACAAAGGAGTGTAAATGTTTGCTTATGTCATTTTTCCATGCAAAAATGAATAATTTCAAATGTCTTCTTCTCTCTGGCCAAGATTATGAGAGTTTCTGCTGTATCTCACCTAAGCTCAGTAATTATATTGTTTCCTACTGTACATATGGCTTTTGTTTTGGATTTCTTTTTTTAAAAAAGTCAGAAGCCCAGACTGTTTATTCTAAAACTCTCCAACAACACTGAAATTGTGGGAAATGTCTGTATAAGTGAGCTTTGCTCTTTGTTAAGTTGCCGAGTAACTTATGTTTTTGTTGTCAATGAATAAACACTGTCAGTGCACTTACGAATGAAGGCAAATCAATTAAAACCAAATGGCCAGATCACTGCTATGCATTGTGTGCCCATAACTGGCCAAAATGAGCTCTTCCAAATCATCCTGAAATCAAATTCACAAGTATGGTTTTATTTTATTTATTTAAATTTTTTTAAAAAAATGAAGATACACGACTAAGGGCAGATTTACTGTTTATATAGGACTTTAATAAGAAATGTGCCCCCCACCCAAGTAAAATGAAATGATTCATCTAACATGTAAAACACAACAATGGAAAAAAGTGGGCAAGGCTCAATGCACATACCAAATCTTGATTATGTAAACCTTTCAACTACAGTCATGGTGTGTTTGATTAGTGATGGGCTAGCCTCCCTTTGACCTTTATTTCCTGGCTGCCCATATTCTAATTTTTTTAAAAAATGTACAGCACAAGATGCTTTCACAGAGCATTCTATTATTTGATAGTTCCTTTTGCCACAAATTGAAGCTGATTTTTTTCATACTCCTCCTTGTCTCTCACTCCACCTCCTTCATCACAACTTTGTCTTGAACGTGGGTGTGAGCAAGAAAAGAATAATCAAGGTCATGCCATTGGAGTTCAAATGTGTTGCGTCTCCTTGATTGACTGCCAGTCTCCATGTGTCCTCTCTCTTTTCTTCCCGTTGGAAATATTCCGCCCATTGCTGCATGCTGCCCAGATGTTTCCTTATTGTGCTACTAGTTCATATTGTCCAAGTGATTTTGCTGAGAGATGTTCTCAAGCATCTGATATCTCTATCTAGACCTCAAAAAAGTTACTTTTTAGACTATAAATCCCTGAATCTCCCAACCAGTTTTTTTTAAAAAAGGTTACAAAGTTACTTTCCAAAGCTCCAGTTTTCGAGTTTTCTTACACAAAGCATTTTGTTTCACATGCTTCCTCTGAAGTAATAAAGAGAAATTTCAGTGCAGTGTTTTAAAAAAGCAAAGGAACATGTGTTGGAACTGGCATTTCAATACCTGCCTTTAATGTGCAATCACGAAGGTCAAAGATGAGTGTGAAGAGCCTTGGAGATTGTTGAATGCCTCTTTGTTTGTGGGAAAGATGGAAGAAAGTCATGGGAGGAAGACAAGAGAGTGCTGAGAGCACAGGAGAGAGAGCACTATCCTGTCACTGGCAGCTCAGTCCAAGCATCTGGTGATAAGGTGAGTTCTTTTGTCTGAGCAGGTAATTAATAACAAAGAATGTTGTGAGCCTTTGCTATAAAACATCCTGGAATGAGCCTGCTATCAATAGAAAGGGACTTGGCATACTAATCAGAGCTTGGAATGTTGGGGATGAAAAATAATTCAGTAACACTAAATGCTGGTCAGTTGGGATACTAATTCACTCCCATAAACACTAATGACCAACACCATTTAGTTGGTTGTATTATCATTAACAAACTCATCATTTTAAAACTTGGGTTGAGTCACACCATGGGATCTCCATGCCATTACAATCTCCATGCCATTACAGAGAATGGCATTATCAGTGGTGACTTTATGGGAGCATATTTTGTTCAAAAGGGCTCTTTATGCCCTTTAATGTTGTTTGCCTCCAACCTAGCATTTTTCCTCCACATAGATTACAAAACCTATAATAGGACTGTTGCCTGAGAATGGTGGGAGTCTAACATGTCTTGCAGCTGGGCGGTCCCAAGGCATGGGATCTCCCCTTACCACCCATACAATGGCAACTATGTGTTTTAAAAAGATATGATGATGATGATGATGATGATGATTTGTAGAAAATAATAAGATTTCTGAGATCACGATCCTATAGGTGGAGCCATATCCAAAACAGATCATAATTAGATGTTTCAAACACATAATAAAGATCTTTGCACATAAAACACACAATAAAGATCTTATTTGTCCAATAAGATCATTTCTACTTTGTCAAAGGGAAAGCAGAGATATTTTTGATGAGTCCTCTGAATGCAGATTATCCCATAAAGAAGCAAGTAAAATAAAATAGCTGACTCTGGCTTAACGAGGAAAGTATTAGACTATATTTCTAGTAACTGAGGGAAAGGTACTAAAAGAAAGTGGGACATGTTTAAGAAGCTCTTGGAGAGCATGCAATTGAAACCCTTCCCAGTTCAGTCTAAACAAAGAAAAGTGCAACATGGTCCACTGTGGTTAGTTAAGGAATGAGTTGTAAAGAGTTTTTATAAGCATGATACTCAAACCTTTCTTCAAAAGCACGTATGTATACATACACTCATACACTGGTACAGAGGACTCAGAGGTTCTCAGTAAAAATAAGCAGACATTAACTGAAAGGATCAAATTGAAGGAACAAACAGAATTAGCAAACGCTGAGCTGCAAAAATATTTCAGTGCAACAATAAGCACTTTATAATAGGCATGCATGTTGAACAGAAGGCAAAATAGAATAGTAGTCTCCTGTAAACATGAGAAAAGAAACAGAAGAGAGAAAAGAGGAACATTCATGTACCTCTTAATCTTTCCCATATGCTGTATATACAAAATGACAACACTTGCATTTTGCTCAAATTAACCTGGAATGAAAGCTATATCTGGAACCTGGATCCATACATATTAGGACAATTCCCAATTCACCTATACATTGACAATGAGAGCAAACCATGGAAAAGTTGCTTGTTACAGTACAGCTCCCAGCATCCCCATGCCAACATGGTCTGTGTTTTCCGAGCTATAACTGACAGCATAAGAAAAAGTTTTAATCCATCGTTAGAGTTTGTTATTGTTGTGTGCCTTCAAGTCATTTCCAAGTCATGGTAATCCTAAGGTGAACCTATCATGGGGTTTTCTGGGACTAAGAAAGTGTGATGCACCCATGGTCACCCAGCAAGTTTGCATGGCAAAGTGGGGAATTGAACCCTGGTCTCCAGGGCTGTAGTCCAATGGTCAAACCATGACACCACACTGGGTCTCAGGGCTATCATAGGCTAATTATAGGATGTTAAGAGGACATTTGTTTCTACCAGATGACCAAAACTATACAGCTATAATTGTTCTTGATGACCTTGAAATGTAAAAGTTATGGTGACAAATAATGGTTTAAGCCTTTTCAGAGTCATCTCTGTTTCTAACCTACAATATAGAGCTCAGTTTTCATTATTTGCTACAATACATGCATTTCATCTTGAAATGACAGCCATCATTTCAGAGCTGTTCTGCTTCCACTGAAAGGGGTTGCTTTGGTTTGTTGGTTTTCCAGTCCACTGGCAGAATAAGTAAGAATGTTTTGTACAAGTCAAGAATGCCTTATTCTCAAAACAAGTTTGAAGCTTTTTCAAGAGCTGATATAAGGCATCAGCTCACACAGGCATAGTGAGCAGCAGTATTTCCACCTCCTCTCTCTTTTGCTGTTCTTAGCATTCATTTTTGCAAACTTCACTTGTCCTTTGCTATTTCTATAGTCATATGTCTCTCTCTTCCCACTCAGGAATACCAAAACAGTCAATGAAATGAAAGAGTGAGAAACAGAGAGAGTATCATAAGTCATCCTCTGGAATCAGAAGGGCTGGACACAGAGGAGTCGGATTGCCAGGAGTTTTTGGGTCCAGATAACTGCTGCTAAGGAACTGGGGACTAAAACAGCTGAGGGGCCTAACCCCCGGCAGGACATGGCAGATGGCAAGGATGCGCCTTTTTCCTTTGAAGATACTAGAAGAGGCTCTGTAGGTCCAAAGGTCAGTTAAGTAGGAAATACAGATTCATTAAACACCTGGTGTCCAGAGATAGCTGCCTATAAATCTTCCAGTAACTTGGTGTCTTTGTTGCTTGCAAACCTTCTGTACTACACAGTGCTTTCTGGGTTGTGTGCTCTTGACCTTGGGCAGGCTATGATTGATGGATCTGTGTCTTACTTCTTGGCTGCGTTTATCTGGATAACTGGCTTGGTGCAATGACTCCTGGATTGGCTAACAGTCTTACTCCTGTACTGGAATACCTGAGACTGACTCAGATTAGATTGACTACCCTACTGCTCATTTCCTTATGACAACCTGACTCTCACTGTAGGCCAGGAAAGAAAGAGGAGGAGCCCTATCAATCTACAAATTTATAGTGCTATGATTCCACTTTAACTGCCATTGTTCTATCCTATGGGATCCCAGGATTTGCAATTTAGGGAGATATACTTAGAATTCTCTGCCAGAAAGCTCTATTGCTTCACTGAACTACAAATTCCATAGGATGTTGCTATGGAAACTAAAGTGAAATCATAGTGGTATAATTGTTTAATAAGAAAGGGAGCCCAATTTCTCAGCATCATAAACCCTCTCCCAATGTAAAGTCAAAGGCTTTCACGGCCAGAATCTATAGGTTGTTGCGGGTTTTCCGGGCTTTGAGGCCATGTTCTATTAGTATTTTCTCCTGACGTTTTGCCTGCATCTGTGGCTGGCATCTTCAGAGGATTCATACCCTCTGAAGATGCCAGCCACAGATGCATGCAAAACATCAGGAGAAAATACTAATAGAACACGGCCTCAAAGCTCGGAAAATCCACAACAACCTCTCCCAATGCCCCCTTATTACCAGGCTGTACACCGCGACATTTTGATATAGTTTAATTGGCAAAATATTATTTGATTGGCAAAATATATTAATTGGCATAAGCGTAAAACATGCCCTGCTATGGCTGAATGGCCATGCCAGATAAGAGGAAAGGGCTGGCCGAACACGTGTGTTGCTAATTAGGTCAAGGAGGGACCTCCAGGCAGAGGCAGGTCATAGTCAAGAAATCACCCAGAAACTCCAGCAATAATGGACCTGTAGTTAGCCTTAACAACTCAACCTTTTAGGCAATAGCATCTGGGAGATTCCCACAAGACAGCTGATTGTCTTAACTACTTTTCCTCCAACCAAGCAAACCTCTCCTTTGTCTTCAAACCTGTCCAACAAGTATTGAGCTACCAGGATGGCTATTAGCCCTTTGTCACCTAACACTAAGACCATAAGCCCATTATGGACCTCATTGTCCATCTGCAAACTCCATTGTTTACTTGACCGGAGAGCTATTAACATCCCTGCCTTCCAGGCAGAAATTCATTATTTAAGCCCCTGTTTTTGGCCAGTTGACTCACAGTACACCAATTGCTGGTTGCCACTCTGCTGCTCTGCTTTCCAATTGTGTACTGTCCTTAGACTTGCCTCTAAGGCACATTGATGCTTCTTCACTGCTCTTCCGGATTGCTAAATATCACCTAGTTTGCCCTGAAATATTGCTATCCAAAACCTTCCTCCCTTTTCCTTCATTTAGCCTTGTGTGATTGCGAGACTGCTTGAATCTTGTGTGTGTGACTGCAATTCCCCAAATAAAACACATTAAGTATAACTTTTGGATCTCCAGCTAGTTCCTCCCTGTAAACATAAGTGTAAAAGATCTCCTTAGGCTACCCTCCTTTCAGAGGCCTCCTCTTTGAGCTAATAATTCCACACCATTTCATGGAGGTACTGGCATTGTGAGTGGACCCCTGCGTCACCCATGTTTTGGGGTAACACCCCCACATCCAAAAAAGGAGATGAACAAGAGAGAGGCCCACCCCCTTTCCCTTTCCTTTCCCTGATTTGGTTTGGACTCTGAGTGCCTGTCCCCCCCACCATGTCTCAAGCCCTTCCCATAGACACACACACACACACACTTTGATATTTGCATCCTGTACCCATAACCCTAGCAAATGTGAAGGACTGATTATACTTAAAACATCACTTGAGAATTTAGATATGCGACTTAGCCTTTCAAAGAAAAGAGGGAGAAAAAAAAGTCACTAAGGGAATGTGAACATAGTAAATATAGGAGTTCTAGATATGAATGATTTTCAGTGTCTCATTCTCTGCAATGCTAGAAATGTGACAGCTGAAAGAAAGTTTCACTGGAGCCAGAATTCCTATTGGTTGGGGGGAATGCCTTCATCTTCCCTCTAGCATGGCTACACCACTGGATGAGCTCCGTGGCTTAACACATTTGAGGGAGAAAAGGCTTTACTTTCTATCTTCTTTTGCTACCAAGGTACAAGAAAAACGCTTTTAGATTGATTCATGTCTGCTTATTTTTATTTTCCTCTCAAACTTGGAAGCAACTTTATTCTTTGTCAAAACCTCAACCCCTTTTCCAAGGGATAACTGCAAACTTTCTCATTATTTATTTTCTTTTGCTCTTTATGAGACTGGGACTGAAGGGTTGCTGAATCCATGAATAATGTGGTGGTGATGACTAAGATGTTAAAAGTATATTGACAATATATTTAAGTTGCAAACTTAAATGCACTTTTGCTAGGAGTAAGTAAGCCCTGTTGAACTCAATAGGGTTTAAACACCTCAGTAACAAAACATCATCCCATGACAGGAAACCACTTTGTTAACACCAACAGCATAATTGTATGCAGAATTATTTGGAAGTAAACTGCAATGTGTCCTGTTGGGGCATATTTGCACATAAATGTGCATAAGTGTGGAGACTTGAAAACAGTGGCCAGAATCCTGTTGGAGTCTTGCCCATTCAATAGTGGTTAGATATTTTTATCCATCACATAACATTTGCCATCGCTTCAGATTTGCTGGAATTGCCTATGTGATGCCATTTTGCTTCAGGAGGTATTCAGTTGTGCAGCATTGCTATTCAACACAATTATTTTGTAGCACAATCAGCACATAACTCCACAGACAGGAGATTTTCAATCTCTTCAACAGGAAGGAAATAATGTAGTTTGAGAGAGAGAACTTTATAATTTCTGGCAGCTTCTGGTAATGGTATAGAGTAATAAGTTTTGGCACCCCCAAGAAAAGTCTGAGCAATGTCTTTTCCTTTTCTTTCTTTCTTTCTTTTTATTTATTTATTGAATTTATATTCTGCCTTTCACCCAAATAGGATCCAAGCCATCATTATGTCTTCTACAAAAAAAAAGGTAAAAAAAGTAAATATTCATGGTATTCATGGCAGGAAAAAGGAAAAAGATAGCAGAGACAGAGATGCAGATTGCTAAACTACCAAAAGTCACCAATTTATTTTAAACAGAACTATTATGAGTTTACCATGAGCAAATTATGCACTAAAAGAAATCCATATGCCACAATGCCTGATTGTCTTGATAATTAACCAAAATCTGGACAAGAGGCCACTCTCGGAATACAATATGGAGATACATAATAGTTTCCCTTTGGCAAGGGGGATCACATAAGGCTGAATCTTATCACCCTGTTTAATTCATATACCAACATATCATATGGAAATTGGGGTTGGACACAAAGGAAGGAGATATGAAAAGTGGGGAAAGGAACATTAACAATTTAAGACATGTAGAGGCCACGAT
Source organism: Cyclura pinguis (assembly GCA_030412105.1). NCBI lineage: Eukaryota > Metazoa > Chordata > Lepidosauria > Squamata > Iguanidae > Cyclura > Cyclura pinguis. The sequence continues at coordinate 42,803,284 of CM059599.1, forward strand.
TTTCTGAGCAGAAAAGAGCCCAAACTTGGAATAACTACTGATGAAAATTAAAGAGGAAAGTACAAAAAAAAAAGCAGGGCTATGGTTGAATGTTAAGAAAATGGAAATAATGATTAGAGATGATTTATATAACTTTATAGTAGATGATGCAGACTCAGAAATTGTCAAGATTTTCTGTACTGTGGCCATTTCCGCGCTACACTGTTATAGCATTATTATTCCACTTTCAACATCCTATGGAAGCCTGGGGTTTGCAGTTTAGTGGGGGGGAATTTTAGAATTCTTAGCCAGAGAGCTCTTTGGCTTCAGTAAACTATAAACCTCAGAATTCCACAGAATGTTGAAAGTGAAATAATGCCCTATAACAGTGTAGGGTGGAAATGGCATGTGGCTCAGCCATTAATCAAAATGGAGACTGTATTCAAGAAACCAGAAATCTGAGACTTGGGAAGGCAGTTGTGAAGGAACTAGACAGCATCCTCAAGTGCAAAGACATATCATTAAAATTTGAATCGTCTATGCCATAATATTTCCCATTTCTGTGTATAGTTGGGAAAGCTGGGCCATGAAAAAAGCTAATAGGAAGAGAATTAACTTCTTTGAAATGTGGCGCTGGAGGAGTGTTCTGAAGGTACCATGGACTGCTAAAATACAAATAAATGGGTCAGAGAGCAAATCAAGCCTTAACTCTCCTTCAAAGTCAAAACAACTAAACTGAGACAATTGTAATTATGAGCACATCATGACACAACAGGAAAAAAAATTAAGGCTTGGTAATGTGGAAGGCAGTAGAAAAACCACATTAAAGATGGATTGACTCAACTATGGAGGCCAGAGCCCTGAGTCTGCAAGATGTGAGCATGGCGAATGACAGCCAGTGCTTTTAAAGTTCTCTTATTCACAGGCTCACCATAAGTTAGAGCTGGCAAATAACAACCAACCAACCAGTGTGAGAACAGTGAAACTGACTTTATGATAATGATGGCTATTGGTCTAAATTTAAACTAAATTTGGAAGGAGAACAAAATATATCAAGATCATAGATGCAAGCATATCTTATCAGAACTACACCCACTAAATTGTATAAGATGTATAGCTTTGTGACCAAGCTGAACAGTCAGCAAAAGGAACTAACAAAACAAAATTGGGTGTGGGACCCATTTCGTGAATCCATTTTTTTCCTTGAATCATTTTCATAGATTTTTCATCAGATTGTTCCTATTCCTCCATTTCCTGCTTTCTCTGCATCCATCTCTCTTTTTTGTTTGTTTTATCTGTTATTCTATTTCTTAAAACAAAAATGTTTAGCTAAAAAAAATTGTGTCAAGGTACAACTTAGCTGTGACTCATAGACCATTAACTGGAGATCACTGGAGTAGAGCAAGGGTGATGACAGGCCTGATGTAGCCCACCAGAGTTGTTCTTTGATGACCAGGGCTCCAAACATAAATTGTTTGCATTTACTTACCCCTTAGGCACACCCAGAAGGGGAGGAACATTGCCACATTTTGGGTGGCCCAGGCCATTTTAGACTCAAGAGAAACCCTTTTCATGAAATAATGTCTAAATAGGACTGTTGAGTAATGAAGAAGCAGAAAGATCAGTCCAGAGTTTGAGGCAATGGATCTGATTCATTGGCACGAAGGCTCCTTGAAGACATCCACTGTGACACAATTTCACAAATGGGTATCTCATCACTAGAATTATTGCAGAAAGGGGAATCATTCTGATGTAGTGAAATGATTTGTTAATAGATGAGTTGCTGTATAATCCTCACACTGCCTATTTCACAGGATTCCCAGTTAAGGTCAATAGACCTTATTCCCCAAAACCAGATTCAAATGTGGCCTTTGAGAGACTTCAATCTGATTTATGGTGATTACAGGAGGCTTTTTGCTAACCAAAGTTCATAAAAATAATCGATGTGTATTTAATAAAATTTAAAAAAGTCTACTTGAGGAATTTTCCTGGGCCCGTTATGTTAATAAAAGCGTGAGAACCTTGTCGAAGCCAGATTTTCTGTGGTCATTAAAGGAAAAAGGATGCTACACTAGTTCCTGAAACAAAAGTCTGGAATGTGAGCTGTCTCCAATCAAGTCATTTAAAACTTACTTTGTGATTTCTCTGAGTTATGGAACTCTATTTGTAATGGCCCAATCTTACTCTCCTCTGGAGAGTTCCCCTTTATGGCTGAAAGGACTATGGGGCAACAAATATGCTGGCTGGGGCGTTCTGCAAGTTTTGGTCCAAAAAGTAACTTTTCCAAGGCCTGGTATTGTCCTAGAAGGACACGTTTGTTCTGAACAGATTTCCCCTCATGTCATATTTCAGACCTGAAGGCAAACTTCCCCAACCGAGTGTCTTTTGGAATACAGGTCCCATAATCTCCATAACACAATTATAAGGGTGGCTGGGTAGGCAAGCCTTTATATTTGCAGAAAAACCTTGAAGGTCAAAACAATTTTCTGTCTGGGTTGAGGAATACACATAAATATCATCTCTGTACTACCTGAAGGTGTGTAGAGGTGTGTCCCATCAGCAATTCAAGCCCGGGAGTTCAAATATTCTTCCCCTTCATTAAGTCAGACTTGGACCGAGACTTAAGAAATACCGTTTCCATCTAGCCTTGAATCTCAATGAGTGAACATGGGCCAGTTGTGAGGACAACATGAAGAAGAAAGTCATATACATAAGAACACTGAAGGAAAGGCAAGATGCAGTCTGGGGCTTAAAGGCAGACAAAAATCAGCTCAGGAAACATGGGCAGATAAATGCAGGGTTTTTTTTATATGACTTGAGGTACAGACCATCTGCTACTAAGCACACTTGTTTAGTTGTCTGTTTGGGTTTTTTTTTACATTGACCTGTATTGCTTTGATATTAAAGCTCTGTTCAGATGACCTCCTCCCATGTGTTCCATGAATACATCACTGGGTGTGAAAGATCAGACCTGCTAGCCTACATATGATGATGCTCACACACCAACTGGCCACATGCACCAGCAGTTGCAAATGTGGTGTTCATGCAGGGGTGTAGCTCTGGGAGACCAAAAGAGGGCATTTCCCCCAAGTAAGAATTCTGCCCCTCCCCTGGTAAATTCAGCTTCACCCCTCAAATATCTAGCATTGCAGAGAGTGAGACACCGGAACTCATTTGTACCTGGAACCCTTCTGTTTGCTTTGTTCACATTCCCTAAGTAATTTTGCCTACCTCTTTTCCTTAGACACATAAACCATATTTCTAATTGTTCAGCTGAAATGTTAAGTTACTGAGTGAATTGTGTGAATGAAGGAAAATTTCATCGAAGAAATCAGAATTCATATTTGGGGGAACAATGCCCTCATTTTGTCCCTCCTTCTCCATAGGTACACCCTGGTGCTCATTTATGTCCAGATATAAGCATTTGTGATTCATCCATAAAAGCAGAAATGCTACCCACCTGCTTCCACACCACACATAGAGCCACTGGGGAAAAGGCATGGCCAGCAGAGTATTTTTGGGGTGTGATCAGCAGGCACTGTCCTGTTCCTTTCTCATGAGTTCATTGGAAGCATGAGGAGGATGCTGTGAGGAAGCATCATGTGTAGGTGACATTGCTTGGTTACATGTGATGTTTAAGCCCATCTGTAAACACAACCTTGGATCAGGCTGGAGAGCCTCTGGCCCTCCAGAGGTTGTTGAACTTTAACACTCATTGGACCTAGCCAGCATAGTGATCATCAGGTATGATGAGAGCTGTACTTCAGCAATCTCCAGAGAACATCATGTTCCCCCATTCCTGCCTTAGATGAACACAGAATTTCCAATGATCCTTTTCACTGAACATTCTAGCATGCTATAGTTATACCAGTCAGAATACTGTTCTAAACTATGTGTGAAGGGGAGACAGAACTTTATATTGCTTCTGTTATTGTTATGTACTTTTGAGGCAACTTCAGCTCACGGCAACTCTATCATAGGGTTTTCTTGGCAAGATTTTGTTCAGTGGTTTGCCATTCTCTTTGAACCTTCTGGACTTAACTATCGACCAGTGTCAAATCTTTCTTTTGGGGGCAAGATGATTGCCTCTCAGCTCCAGGCAGTTTTGGATGATATGAGTTATCTAGACCCATTTCAAACTGGCTTCAGAGCAGGATATGGAATTGAGACTGCTGTGGTCACCTTAGTGGATGATTTTTGCCTGAGCACTGACAGGGGGAGTGTGTCCCTGCTAGTGATTTTTGACCTCTCAGTGGCATTTGATACTATTGACCATGGTATCCTTCTTGAATGCCTGAGGGGTCTGGGAATCGAAGCCACTGTGCTTCAATGGTTCCAGTCCTATATCTCAGGTAGATTTCAGATGGTGGTACTTGTGGATAGCTACTCCTCAAAAAAGGAGCTGTTATATGGCATACCACGAGGTGCCATTCTATCCCCGAGGCTATTCAACATCTGCATTAAACCACTTGGAGAAATCATCTGGAAGCACGGGGCAAGGTGCTCTCAATATGGTGATGACACCCAAATATATTTCTCCATGTCTTCAAAAGCAGCTTCAGCTGAGCATAGTGTGTCTCCTCTGAATGAATATCTGGATTTAATAATGGTCTGGGTGAGGGAAAACAAACTAAAGCTAAATCCAGAGAAGACAGAGGTGCTGGCTGTTAAGGGTTCTAAGCTGGATTTGGAGGTATGTAAACCAGTCCTGGATGAGGTTACACTCCCCCTGAAAGATTGTGTTCACAGCCTGGGACTTCTTTTGGATCCATTGCTCCAAATTACAGCTCAGATAGATGCAGCGGCCAGGAGTGCTTACTATCAGCTTTGGCTGGTACACCAGCTGAGCTCCTTCCTAGAGCTAGAGGACCTAAAGATGGTAGTACATGCCCTGGTAACCTCAAGGCTGGGCTTATGAAATGCACTGTACATTGGGCTACCTCTGTACCAAGTTTGGAAACTTCAGTTGGTTCAAAACAGGGCAGCCAGACTGGTTACTAGTACATCTAGGAGTGAGCATATCACACCAATATTAAAGTCACTCTACTGGCTGCCAATTAGTTTCTGGGCAAAGTACAAAGTGTTGGTGATTACTTCTAAAGGCCTACCTGGTTTGGGTCCAGGTTATCCACAAGATCTCCTCCTCCTTTATAATCTACACCATATACTCAGGTCCTCTGGCAGACATTTACTTCAACCGGCCAGGACTAGACTGGCAACGGTTACCCAGAGGACATTTTCTTCAGCCCCTAGACTGTGGGATGACCTGCCAGAAGAGATTCAGCAGCTGAATACACTAGCCAAATTCAAAACAGCATTAAAGGCCAGTCTTTTCTGACAGGCCTAATCAGATTATTTTAAACTGTGAATTTTAACAATGAATTTTAAATATGTATTGACTGTTTTAATTAGGTATTTGTATTCTTTGTTCTTTTAAGTTTGTATTATGCATTTTAACTATTATTTTTAATTGATATTCTGTTTTTAACTGTTATATGTTACATGTTAATTTGTTATTGTCCCTTGCCTTGATCCATGGGGAGAGGTGGGTAAGAAATAATCTTAGTCATCATCATCATCATTGTTATCATCATGTCTTCCTCTATGGCTGAGAAGGCATGACTAATCCAGTGGAGATTTGAAACCTGGTCCCCTCAGATCTTAGTCTAGCACTCACATTGGCTTTTTTGCTTAGTCCTCCATAACCTTCCCAGCCCTTTCTCCCATTTCTCAATTTAGCTTACAGGCCTTTTTGTGAGTATAAAATAGGATAATGCTGATATATGGCACTCTGAACTTCCTGACAGCTGAATATAAAAGTGATTAAATAAATATAACTCAGTAGTATTTCACCACTGAAACATTCATGTGCAGTATTTCTCAGTGGAAGGAATGTCTTGCCTGGTGCTGGCAAGGAATATGATGCCTCAGCTAACATGTTTTTATTTCCCCCTTTTTAACAATCTTTTTGTTCCTATTATAAGCAAGCTGCCTCACATATCATTTTTACCTTCCAAGAAATGCCACATTTGCAGTGTTCCTAGCACTGTGTGGACAGATGCTGTCATACAAAATAAGTATATTCGGTAGAAATGTGAACAAGATACTCATTTACCCATATGAAATGCCGTCAATTTGGGCCAAAATAAACTTGTCAGAATTACGCCTCTGTAGTTCACACCAGGGAGTGGTGCTACACAGCTGGGGAGCTGAGCTAATAAGTGATGAAAAACAAAGGGAGAAAAGTTGCTATTATAGCAGCACATAAACTGGGGAGGAAAAGACATCTCCACCCCCATTTTGGACAAATGAATGGCAAAATGTGGAAGCCATAAAGAGAAGACCCCAGCAGTACAAAACTGGGAGTGGAGGAGCTGGACCACTGCTTACTTCACATGTGTTTTCTGAGCTAATCCACATATGTAGAAGATTAAAATGCCTGCTGGAAATTGTGGTGATACTTAGAAGTAATCACCAGACCTCTCTTAAAGAGGTACAGCTAGTTGCCGAGGAAGGTGTGAGGAAAACTAGAGAACAAAGACAGAAAACGGAAGGATGAAGTATGAATAGAATTAGGCAATAGGGCATAAGAAAACACAAATGCAGAACAGGGCTAGCATAAGATATTTTGCTACTTGAAACAAAGTTGGTGTACGGAAACTACACCCATGTTCAGAAGCCAACCAAACTAGAATTTAACCAAGGGTGAGCCTAAATGCCCCAAAGGCACCCGATCCAATCTGATATTGGAAACTAAACAGGGTCAGACCTGGTTAGTACTTGGATGGTAGACCGCCAAGGAATGCCAGGTGCTGGAGTTTATATTTCAGAGGAGGGCAATGGCAAACCACCTTGGAGTATCCCTTGCCTATGAAAACTCTACAAAATTCATGAGGTATCCATAAGTCAGTAGGTGACTTACATATGCACGCATTGGAATGGTGTGACTCTCAATATTATTGAACTGAAAATCCCAGAATTCCTCACTATAGGGCTACTGAGAGCTGTAGTTCAATGAGAGCTGGAGGAACAAATTAATTTCTGCTTCTAGTTTAATCAATGTAATTTGGACAGCAGCATTTGCTACATCTTGGGGTGGCAGGCTAGTTTAGTGGGTACAGAGCAGTTGAGCTGGCTCACTAAATTCTAGCTGGTATCCCATGCCATCCAAGCAAATTATATCACCCCCACAACCACCATGGAAGTTAACTCACTTCAGCCATAGAACTGAAGCCCAGTGCTTCCACGGTGCCTCCTACCTTCCCCAATCAAGTGCATAAGGAGATAAATACTTCCTCCCACATTCACATAATCACAGCTTAAACAAGTATATGCCACGATCAGTATCCCCGCCTTTGTTTTCCAACACTTTACCATCATACTTTGCTACCTGAGGTGGTTTCCTCACTATGGGTAATGCTAAGGTCAGGCCTGGTGCCATGGGACTGTAAGCAAATTGAATCAGGACTAAGTCCAAATAATTAAATGCACTGGGAAAGGTACCACCCACACAGCACTGCATCACTCCACTGGGTTTCCAAAAGCAACCTGGAAGGCTGCCCCAAAATTTGGGAAGCTATGACAGTTACTGCATCTTCAATCTTGGTGCTACAATTCATGCTGCTTGGCTCTTTAAAAAAGATTTGGTTGGCTGGTGGTTAAAAAGATATCGATCTATCTCTTTTAGAAACAGGAGGACAATGTCAGACACTGCTTGCTTGTGTTTATGAGCTCTAGCATCTGCTCCACTGTGTTGGTGCTGATGCCAGGCCTTGGTTCGATGGCATGTACACCCTACTAAATATGTTAGGACTGTAATCTTGGCTGGACACTCTCTTTTTGGAAGTAGAAAATGTTTGCATAGACACTTAAAAGCCCTGCCAGATCAGACTTAAAGCCTCTCTTATCCAGCATTCGGATCCCACATTGGCCAACCAGATGCCTACAAAGGCCCAAAAAATCTGGCTGGACATTTGAGAACAGGATGCTGGACTAGTAAAATCTATGACCTGATCCAGTATAGCTTTTATTTATGAATTTACACAACCAAACAAGATATCAAATGTTGGAATACTCTTCACTGGCACTAAAAACGTCTTTTTTTTCCTTCTATTTTAAGGAATAATATATTGTGAGATATATTTCAATACATGGTTCATTAAAAACCATTGTACCAAAATAAAACAGCTACATTCTATAATACAGAAACGAACAGAACTGGAAATCACTAAGTTTTACTACTGTTTAGAGATCCAGCATAGTCATTTCAGCACTGGGCTGGGATTCCGGGAGACAAATGTCAGAATCCTCACTCAGCCAGGATAAGTCACACTTTCACAGCAAACCTCCTCTGCATAATTCTTGCCAAGAATACCCCATGGCCACTACACTGTTATAGTGCTGTTATTCCACTTCCAACATCCTGTTGAATTCTGGGGCTTATAGTTTACTAAGGCCAAACGCCCCTCCCTAAACTGCAAAGCCCAAGATTCCATAAGAGGTTGAAAGTGGAATAATAGCACTATAACAGTGTAATGCGGAAATGGCCAATGATAGGGTCATCATAAGTTGTAGTCAGCTTGAAAGCACATAACAACAAAATGGATCTGGGAACAGGTAGCTTTTGTTACTGTTTGAAAACGTGTGCCTTTGGAGTTTTTACAGGTTCTATTACCAAGTATTCATTTGTGTATTTGATAATCTGTGTATTCTGCAAAAAGTCAGATAATAAATAAAACATGCAATTCTAGAATTAAATATATTGCATTGTCTGATGCCTTTTTAAATTCTGCATCTTTCATTTTAACCCTTCAGTACTAATTTCTTGATTATACATCATCTTCCATGCAAGGTGCACCTCACTTAAAAAAAACTAATTCAAGAAATAAAATAACAGTCTTCTCTCAGTCTTCTAAACCATTTTGACTTTTTACCTCTAGTTCCCCCTTTTTTTAAAAAAAAAAAGTAGCAATGTCTTTCTATAGGGCTTTATACCTTTTTTTAAGGACTTAACAGGTATGATCCCTGTCACAAAAACAAACAGAGAAATCAAAATCAATTATATCACCAGAATTTACTACAAACCACCATACCAAAGACAGGGAGAAGTTGTATTCGTGTCCTCCTGGTGGGATTTTTATGGCAAAGTGATTGACAACTGTGGGAGCAGAATACTGTACTGTATAGGCCATTAGTCTAATTCAGCTGAATTCTCAGTCGCATAAGGACAGTTCACCCTGGGCAGCAATGTTTTTGGGGCGTCCCGGCCCATAGCCACGCCCCCATGTGCCCTGGCCACGCCCCCACTGTAGCCCCCCTCCTGTCCCCCCCCCATACACTCCAAGCTCCGCCACTGTGAATTCCAAACTTACTGGGGTGCCACAAAACTCTGTATTGGGCCCAATACTCTTCATTATTTTCATTACTGATATTAGTATTAGATCAGAAGCGGGAATCTGCAGGACCTTGGACTATATCTGATATTCTGAACTCCTAATGCAGTTCTTTAGGATTCTCCAGACCGACATGTCTCCTGCCCCTCGTTACCATTGACCCATTCCCTATGAGATGATTTCCTGATTTTTGTAAATGTTTCTTTCCTGATTGAAATACCTCTCCTAAGCTTCAGTTAAACATCGGTTTTGGATAAAAGATATTTTGAGGCTGTTTTGGATTTCTGTATTTCTCTCTTTATTTATTTGTTAGACAATAGCATCAATTATTTTGTATTATTTATTTGATTTATATTCTACCATTCTCCTAGAATAGTCTACCACATAATTTAAACAAAATAACCCATTTGTGGTTTGCTCTTGATGTTAATTAACATCAAGTTGGCTTTGACTTATGGTGACCTCATTCATGAGAGACAACCAAGAATCCCTGTTATCAAAAGCCCTGCTCAGGTCCTGCAAACTCAGGTCTGCGGCTTCCTTGACTGCATCTATCCACCTGCAACGCAGTCTTCCTTTTTCCCTACTATCTCCCAGCCACATAGGGTTGGGCGGAAGGTGATAGGGTGCGGTTTGCCCCTGGCAGCAATGTTTTTGGGGTGTCCTGGCTCATAGCCACGCCCCCATGCCCCTCTCCCGCTCCCCCTCCATGCACTCCAAGCTCCGCCGCTGCTATCTTCCACTTTACCAAACATTATCATCTTTTCAAATGAATTGTGTTATTTCACTAAATGATCAAACTTCAATAGCCTCAGTTCAGTCATTTTGGCTGCTAAAGAAAGTTCAGACTTGATTTGCTCTAGAATCCATTAATTGGTCATTTTGGCAGCCCGTGGTATCCATAAATCTCTCCTCCAGCATCAAATTTCAAATGAGTTGATTCTGTACCTGTCAGCTTTCTTTACTGTCCAGCTTTCACAATAATATATAGAAATTGCAAATGCTATTATATGGACAACCCTGACTTTGACATTCAGTGATAGATCTTTACATTTGAGGATCTGGAAACAGGTGTGTTTCTCACCCCTATCTCTTTAGATGGAAGGATTGAGGGTCGTTTACCATTTGTCAACTAATCTGTATTCTGCCTAGGGTCCCATCTCGTATCACCATCTGGCTGCCTAGGCATCCAATTTGTGATGACGTTGAAATGCAGACAGGCAAAGTGAACATCAACACTCCACTTGAGCATTCTGAAGTATTGGATACTAGTGTATATACATATATCTTGTTAGAAAGTTTTAAGATCCTGTGTCTCTAATTCCCCAAACTGTCTTGTCCAGTGCCTGTAACTTTTCCCCATATTCCCCAATCCAATCTGTATTCAGAGTTATTAACATACAGGGGTTGGGTTCCTGAGGGAATACACTGTCTTCCTCTTTGCTGCTAGGCCTCATCTCCATAGCAACCAGCCAGGCACAGGAGCTCTCGGGATGAAAATTCTAAGGGCCTCTCCCTAAAGTGCAAATCCGAGGATTCCACAGAAACTTCTCAGGCAGTCAATCCTATGAGGTCTTCGCCTGACACAGACAAACTTTGACGTTTATATATTAGATTTATATAGGAAAATAAGCAGGCTTTAGGCTATTTATCATATGTAATCATAGATACACACACATACAAAGTCACTTTCAGGAGAACACAGACATGACAATATCCAGGCACTTAACTTTCATCACATTACGTGGCATGGCATGCAAGGCATCATATATTCATTACATTACAAGATATGGCAGGTAAGTCGTTACCCTTTCATGACAATCTTTATCTCTGCATCTCTTTAGCATGTTTTGTGAAAGCTGACACCTAGAGGAACACTACCATCTTAAATAATATTTTTAAATTTTTTATTAATTATAAAGAAAAAACCATCTTAAATAATATAACTCAGTTATATATTCATTTATATCATCTATTCAGTTTGAGGAACTATATATCTCTAAAGAGGCATCTGTGAACACAAAGGCTTTTAAAGATTAATATCCTTGAACAGTGCTGTATATTGCTGGTTCTAGCAACAGCCATCACATAGCTATAAACATCTTTAATGGGCATTCATTACTATCAGAATGGGAAATACATCAGTTTTAGCATAGCCTAGATGTTTCTTTTACCAGCAACATTTATTTGCATCAGCATATCTGAGCAGTTTGTGAGTTATCAGGAACAGTATGGCTTGGAAGCTACATTGCAGCCTTCTCTTTCATACACTGCAGACTGACAAAGCAGTGTGATTTCTGTCTCTGTTTTCTCTTCTCAGCCTCTGCCCAGCCTATCAGCTATCCCATCTGATATAATGAAATATGAGATCTCTAACAGTACTCCGTTTATGCCACCCAGTCAAAACACAGACCTTAGATATCACATCACTCCAGGTATGGCTGCGGTCTTTAGCTACCTTCCATCCTGATTGCATCAGCCATTGCACATGTTAGGTGGTTATCATTTATCAAATCTGCTCAGATCTCAGTGCTAGTAGGAATACTGGCATTGTCATCTCTTTGTCTGTAATTGAGTAGGCATTCTGCTTGGCTTTAGCTTCTCTCTTTGTTCCCAGTAACACACACATACATTCTAATACACATAGTTTTCTGCATTATATCTTACTTTATACAGTATATTATAATCTGTATTCTGTATTTCCAGGCCTCAAACTTGGCAACCAAATGAGCCCAACCTGTAACAATCTTACCTAGTTCTCTCACAGCTGCCTTCCAAGTCCTAGTCTACTTCTGATTTCTTAACTACAGTCTCCATTTTGATTTATGACTGACCCAAGATATAGAAAGTCTTTGACTTTTTCAATGTCTTCTTCATCCATTTTAAAGTTACGTAAATCATCTGTGGTCATTATTATTATTTTCTTAATGCTCAGTTGTAATACTGTTTTTGCACTTTAAAAACTATTAATCAGTCCTGAAAAAACACTATTTAAGACATCTGTTTAAAAACAATGAACACAAACTGTATTACTAGTAAATTGTTTACTAGTGGATTAATTTCAGCACATACATATTGCTGAAATGCTTAGCACACAATGTGATAAATGGCCATGCTAAGTAGTAGTTGTTATTGAATTATCAGGATTTGTTATTGTTTTGTAATTAACATTTTTCTGTTGTTGGCATATGCCACTTTAAGCATGAGTTCACTACACAAATAAACAGAAAAGTGGCACACAACAAACAGCTGCTGTTGCTGCTGCTGAAAATGGGTCTCAAGTAGAATTGCAAACTCTATGAAATCCCTGTTCCTAGGAAGCCACATCTGTTGAATATCTTGACCTCCTGTAGCTGTTAAAGGGATAAGATCTTTCTGAGGAGAAAAGGCAGTTAGAGAAAGAGTGTGTGAGGAATAAACAGAAGCAGCACTGGGGTGCAGGAGACAAGGGGCTTTCTAACCCAGTGAAAGCTAGTACATGCTGAATTAGTGTTAGGATGGAGACAGAGACAGATCAACAAGAAATAAAGAGTTGCCTGTGAAGGTATTTGGATGAGAGTGGGACTAGAGGGGTTTAATTCAGGCGATGCCAAACACTTTCATTAGTATTAAAACTATCTAGTTGGTAGAATTCTAACTGATGTGTTAATTAAAGGCCATTTCCACACTACACAGTTATAGTGGTATTATTCCACTTTCAACATCCTGTGGAATTCTGGGGTTTGTAGTTTAATGAGGCCAAAGAGCTCTCTGGCTGAGAATTCTAAATGCCCCTCCCTAAACTGCAGACCCCAGGATTCCATATGATGTTGAAAGTGGAATAACAGCGCTATAACAGTGTAGTGCAGAAATGGCCAAAATACTGGGGATACACAAGCTCAGATCCTGACCCTACAAAGATAGTTCCTTTGAAGTTGAAATTTCAAAGCGTGGATGCACTGTCCACATCACCAGCAAAGCCACCAGCTGCTGCTGCCATCTCACAAGGGCTGTCTTGCAAACTTAATTGCTAAGTCCTCTGTCAGCCATAGGCTCACCAGCTTTGTTGGGTTACAATTCCCATTATCACCACATCCAGTGCTAGGCGTGGATGATGAGAGGCATGGTCCAGCAAAGCTGGAGGGCACCAAACTGGAGATCACCATTTTTCATGGTCAACAGAACACTGCAATAAGGGACACACAAAAATGCTTTCGTAGGTGCCTGCTACACCTTTCCTTTAGCTCTTTGTGGATCAGTGAACATGGTTAAAGCTTTCTAGGGATTTCACGCATCTGGGAAGCTAATTTAAACACTGGCATTGCTGATACCCCTTTTAACCAAGCTTCCCCTCCTGTATCATTTCTCCACCGTCTTTTTGTGTCTTATCTTCCATTGTGTGACTTATAGTCTGGTTTTATGCACGGCTACGCAAAATTGGCCCGCAGGACTCACCGTGACTTCCGTTGAAGAAATCATTCACAATGTCCTAGGCCATTTCCGCACCAGACTGTTATAGTGCTATTATTCCACTTTCAACCTCCTATGGACTCCCGGGGTTTGCAGTTTAATTGTAAACTCCATGATTCCATAAGAGGTTGAAACTGGAATAATAGCACTATAACAGTCTGGTGCGGAAACGGCCATAGCCTTTATTTTCACGGGTTATGCGTGCTTCGGGCTCACCCCTGGCTATTGCGCCCGGCTTCCAGGTTTCATCAATCCCAAGGGCTCGCAAAAATGTCCCTGAAGAAACCTGAAGCGATGTTTCTGGGGCATGTTTTTTGCCAGAACTGAAATACTTTCCCCTCTTCATTTCCGTCCTTTTCTTCACAGACTGGCCTTTTACACGGAATTAAAGCGCGTCTAACCCCATTGATTCCAATGCGTCAGCCCAACACTAAACCCCTCGCCCCTCTCAGCAGCCCAAGGAAGTCCCGCGACCCCCCACACTGCAGAAACACTCTCCTCTCAGGCGCCTGCGCAAACCGCAACCCGATTGGGAGCGGAAGTTGGAGAGAAACACCTCCTTCGGCGCGCCTGCGCCGTATGTGCTGGCTGCTCCTTTTCCCTTCTGCTGCAGGGAGGAGCGGGCATGGCAGCCCAGGCAGCGCTGCGGAGGAGTGTGGTAGCGGCGGCCCCCGCGGGGAGACACACAGCTTCGGTCATCTTTCTCCACGGCTCAGGTGGTTGCCTCTCGCCTCAGGACGGTCTGCGGGGGGCGCCACCACGGAAACCTGGGCTTTGTGGACCAAAAAAGAGCGTCAGTTAGGCAGAAAGTTGGCTGCCAGGAAAGGGTTTTTGAGGCGGGGGGAGGGGGGGTAGGAAAAAAGAAGACTGTGGCCACTTCCGCACTAGAGTGTTATAGTGCCATCATTCCACTTCCAACGTCTTATGGAATCCTGGGGGCCTTTGACAGCCCTCCCTAAACTGCAAACCCCAAGATTCCATAGGGCGTTGAAAGTGGAATAATAGCATTATAACAGGCTAGTGCGGAAGTGACCTACGACTTCTTAGAGACTGATATATCCCAGAGCTTAATCTGCAACTCCCAGCACCCCGAACATGCTGGCTGGGGATTCTGGGACTTGTAGTCCAACTTGTAATGTTTCCAGGCCTTGAACCATCTTGTGGACTACTGACCTCTTCATCAGGCACACAAAATATTAGCCAGAATGTTCAGAATTTCACCTTAAGGAGCCACAGGACTCATTGTTTCTGCTATGCCAGGCTAACCACCTGTCACTTTAGCAGGTTTTTGTTTTCTTAAATAAAGCAGTTCCATGTTTCAGTTAGCCAAAGAGTCTACCTAATTATTCAAGATGGGTTTGTACTTAAAGCATAATTCTAGATGCGTTGTTGGTAGTGTGTGCTGTGGCTGCTTATGACAGAATGGTAGTCACATGTGCCAGTTGACTTAATGACCTTATACTAGTTTAGTTTGTGGCCTTTTGAAGTGTCAGTGATAGTTTAATCAGTTTGTGCCCACTGCAGAGCTTTAGTTCAGGTTATGTTATACTTTTGTGTATTGGCTACAGGGTAATCAGGTGCAAAGAAAGAAAAGCAGCCAGGGACTTTGTGCCTTCACCTGTTTTCATAAAAGGAAATTTAATCAGTAGGAATTTTCTGTATTTCACAAACTGCCAAGATGTTGCATTTTCAAACATGCCCCATTCGTTTTTTGTCCTGTGTATTCCAGAAAACCAGAAGCCGAGTTCTGGAGGGGGGAACAAAGACACAGAAGGCTCTACAGACATTACCATATCTGTGGCTTTCCTTTTGAAAGCTAACACAGTCATGAAAATGGTTGCGGCTCTCCCTGAGTAAACAGTGTCAATCCACACGAAACATTTTTCCATTTAGTATTTTGCCAGTGTGTATGGAAATTAGTTCTGTTTGCATTAATCCATGTACGAATAGCTGTGTTTTGTTGCTTGAAAAATGCAACTCTTCTGCAGCCAGTATTTCTTGTTTATTCACATGTTGAATTTGGCTGTGGAAATGTGTTAAGCACCTAGTGGATAGCACCTGTGAGAACTCAGAATCCAAAGTAAAATGTTAACATTTCCAAGTTGTGGCAGCTTGTATAGAAATACAGTGGACAGCTGCAGAAGAAATGGTGCTCTCTGTCCTTTTTCTGCAGTCTCATAGCATGCTGGTAAAATTATTACAGACTAATTACTTTTCTACAGTTGTTTACAAGGCTTTGTATATGAATCTTTGGCTGAAATCCTGTATCCACTAACCTGGAGCAGACCCGATTTAGCTCACTTACTTTGTGTAGCTTTGTGCAGTGCAGTGTGCCAAATGTTCTGCTGGCCAGAGAGCAGTGGACGGTTACCTTTAGAGAGCAGACAATTGGCTCTGTGAATGCTTAATAAGTGCCTGCCGTGGTGATCACTCTGGAAGCAATCACTGCCTCCTTCCTCATCTATTTTAGTAACGATAGATTGTTTTAAGTAGGACTGCCACTGAATAGAAATTAACAGCCTGATTCTCTCTGCTTTTAACAAACCTCTGATAAGCAGAAATCCTATAGTGCTCCTCACAGCATGGAGCTTAGTATCATGTGCTGATTGCTCGTAAAGTTCCATCTACAGATGCTGGTTCAGATGTTGGCAACTTTTATATATTAAGAAGCTGGCATATAAAATAAATAAATAAACCTTAATTTTAAGAGTACCTGAGAGCGTTTCAGGGAGAGATGATAATAGGAAGAAGCTTGAATCATGGAGTAAAAATTTAAGAGTTCAGATATGAAGATGTCCAGTGCAGTCTTATGCATGTTTATTTGGTAGATTGTATCACTGGGTTTAATGGGACATACTCATATGTATGTACAGCCTTAGTAAGTCATCTGAGACAGACATCTGGTACATAAACAGTGCATTTATGATTACAGTTGGACCTCCACATTTGTGGGTTTGACTTTCATGGAGCTCGTTTTTTGCGAATTTTTCCAACCGCTGCCCTCCCACACAGCTCGGGCATTTTTTCCCAGGGGCACCTTCCCTCTTGGCAGCTCCAGTCAGACTATGCAACCCTTTAAAAACCCACCTCTGGTTCTCCAGCAGCAGCTGCCTGGCCAGCCAAGAACTGCTTGCAGTGTAATTTCCCTGCACCACAAACTCTCTCCCACTGCCCCCCATAGTCTCTAGTTGGGCTACAGAGAGGAAGTATATGGCAACACACCCCCTTTTCCTTCTCCTTTCCCTGACCTGCTTTGGGCCCTGGGTGTCCATTTTCCCCACCACGCTTCACCCCCATTCCCACAGAGACATACACACATTTTGATATTTTTTATTTTTCCATTTTTGCAGGAATCCTGCACCTCTAACCCTAGTGAGTGTGGATGGCTGACTGTATTATTGTATGTTTAACACTTGGAGGTGCACACAGTGGACACCCAGTATTTTCAGTGCCCTTTTCCCCTGAGTGCCTCAAGTAGTGTACAGCCTTTCATTTTTGATACCTTTTTTTAAAATGTGAAATATGGCCATGTTTTGAACCTTTTTGTTTAGTTATTTTGGAAGTTAAGATCTAATGAAGAGGTCAGAATGGCTTACTTATTGTGGACCGGCATGTTGTACTGCATTACTGTCTACAACCTAGCTGATAACAGTGATGACGGCTTACCTTACCAAAAAACAATCACACAGTGGGCTCAACTAATAACCTTTCAGTTGTTGTGTTTGAAAGAACATGTTCACAGCCTCAGAACACTTTAATACCTATGTATTTTTCATTACCTTAGGGTTACCTTGTTTGTCTGACCACAGGCATGCTGAGATTGTTATCCCTCAGCAGGTGCTATTCTCGTGCAGCTATTTAATTTGTGGTGTTTGAGTAGGTAAGCAAGATCAAAGCCATTTTTATGTGGTTTTAAATAGCCTTTTTTAAAAAGTGTGAAACTTATTGGGGTTATTGCACTGTAAAGCTGTTTTTACTACCTACGTGTAA
The DNA here is from genome assembly GCA_030412105.1 of Cyclura pinguis. Lineage (NCBI taxonomy): Eukaryota > Metazoa > Chordata > Lepidosauria > Squamata > Iguanidae > Cyclura > Cyclura pinguis. The sequence goes on from CM059599.1 coordinate 42,821,094, forward strand.
ACTTGTGTTTATAAGGGATCGTTTTTTATGGAAAGTAGAATAGCTGGAGTTGCCAGTTCTTGATCCAGAGTCAACACCTGTTGCTTAAGAGCTCCAAACTAGTGAGACTTTTTATTCACAGAATGCAGAATGACAGCCTGTTGTCCTGCCCTTATTTTATGCGCTTTGCCGTATTGAAGCCTGTGTGCTCAAGCAGCTGGGAAAAAGAGAAGGCAAAATAACTGTGGAACAAGGAGTGACATCAAGTGCTGCTAAGCTTTTCCTGAAATTCATAAGGTTGAGTGTTGATTTCCAAATGTTGCTCAGTTTCTGTCTCAGATGCAAAAGTGTGTGTGTGTGTGTGTGTGTGTGTGTGTGTGTTGATGCCTCCTTGGTGTTTGGTGCTTTATTCATAACTAATGCAGACAATGTCTTTCTGTATTACTTAGGTGATACTGGGCCAGGAATAAGAGACTGGATCAAGCAAGTTTTGAATCAAGATTTGTCATTTCAACATATAAAAGTCATTTATCCAACAGCTCCTGCCAGGTACTTGTCTATACATTTTCATGCAAGCCTTAAATTATTGTTTTTCATATGATGTTACTGTAACTAGTTGTTGTTAAGTGTCTGAATCATCCTGTGAAATATTATTAAGTAACACATGAAAGAGAGCAGATGTAAGCTGTGTACTTGCAGCTGCAAATATTTGGGGAATGCATAAAGAATAAATATTTCAACAGAACTTTAAACTGATTAGAGTGATCCTAAGTATAGAATTAGGAATCTAGACCTAAATACCAGTCTTGAGATTTCTGTTCCAAAATAGAATCACAGCCTGGTAATTGGAATATTATCTTAGTCTCCTCTCCGATTTGTAAAATAGGTTGATAAACAGGTCATCAGGTCTGAAGAAGCTAGCTTTGTCTACAAAAGGTCACAGAACAATAAACTAATCTTTGAAGTGGTTGTGAACAAGAATGAACTAAAGGCTTAAGAGCTTTGAAACATTTGGCTTGACATTACAAGTCTTGTATATGGCAGTGATTAGTATGATTATAATTACATCAGAATTTTAAAGTATAAAGAAGTTTGTTCATGTGACTGGCTTCATTTACACAAATGCACACAATCTGCTTATTTTGTTAAGATCTTAACGTCAACGCTTTTGTAAATTTAACTTTTAAGTTGTCAGCCTCATGCCTCTGAGCAATAGCATGCTAGTGAGCTGCTGTGCCAAAATGGTGACAGTTTAAAGATTTTATTTATTTTGGATGTTAATATCATGCTCTTGGACAGGTTCCTTAGGGTGATAAATTACTAACACAACCATTCAACAGCAAGTGAATATTCTCGTGACAAGCAAATCTGATCACATCATTTTAATCATATTCTTTACAAAATATACTTTAAGTGATTATTCTTGCCCACAGTACAGAGGCTGTTGCAATCAGGTTTAATTTGTTGCATTTCTAAGTAAATGTCTTATAGTGTTCCAGGCATAGTAGGTTCAAGGAATCCTTGATCCTCATAAGTCCTCAACTAGAACTTTCACAGTTCTTTACCATTGGCCACATAATGGCTGAGACTTCTGAGAGCTGAATTCTGACAACACCAGGAAAGCTGTATGATTCCCACTTAGGTTTTAAAGAACAGTGGACCCTTCTTTCTCAGGAACTCCACACACATGAATGCAAGGTCATATGAAGCATTGCCCCCAATTAGGTCACAGGAAACATTGCCCCTCGGTGTGCCTTCATGCTGACACAGGCCCACACTTTGCATCCGTTGACTATAATGGGATGCAGTGCTTCACACTTTTTGTTTTACATGGGGGATCCTGGAGTAGAACCCCCACATATATGGCAGGTACATTCTAATGAGTGAACATTATATTCTAAAAGCAAGGGTGTTATACATTACATTACTTCAGAAAAACAACATCATTACACCCTTGTTACAAAAAAATAAAAACAGTATGTTAAAGGTAACATTGGTACTTGTTGTATGGAACTTCCAAGAGCTGTGCCTGGCACTGAAAGCCACTGCCAGTCAGAGCAAGCAATACTAGCTAAATGAACAAATAGTCTGACTTGTTCTATGTAAGATTCTTGTGTTTCTAACAGGCTCAGCATAGGTGTAGCATGTTTGATCTGTATAACAGATATTATGTCTGCTTGCAGGAGTCAGTGTCATCGTAGTTATAAATCAGATTTCTGCTAGTTGGTATGAATCATGGAAGCACAATAATGTTTGATGAAATGAAATGTTTTGAAAAGTTAGGTGATCTCACAATAGGAATCAGAGGAGGTAGTGTATGGCAACTAGTGATGACTGACATGGTGATGATAAAAAGTGTCTCATTTGAAATCAAGAAGGCCTCAAGGGAGCCAGTGCTTATTGTTTACATGTAAGAGCCAAATTTAGAATAAAGATTTTTCCAAGGTAGAGTCCTAGAATGTTCCTATTTCTAATTGTATACAGGCATAGTTCGGCCCCTAATGGTGAAGCTCCTTCTAACAAGGCTTTTTATACCCTTCCAACTCCCTGTTTCTTCCTCATCTGCTGTCTAGATTGAGGTATTTTAAGCAGCATCAGTGTTGGGAGGATGGTGAAGGAAAGAGAAATGCAAACTTTGGGTACTATATTGCAACATTGGGTCTGCAGTAAGCAGCACAATAAGGCTTGAGCTGGCAAAGAATGGGACTCTGCTCCAGCTGATCCTATTGTAGCTACCTGTAGAATCTCTTATTGAGCGTGTATGAACAGCAAAGCAGAAAAGAGGAGAGCAAATAAGCCTGCTTCACCAGTTCCTCCCTATGCATGTTAGAAAAAGCATAGATATATATTCCACCAAAACGGAAATCATAAAAATGTGGAGGCTAGGGGTAGGGAATCATCCCTGGACACCTTTTGGAAGAAGCTTTCAGATGGTCTCTAGAAGTTTTTTATTAACTTGTGCAAGTCTTAGCCGACTCTTTTTTTTAGTTCACATGTGCAAATTGTTAGATTTATATAAAAAGTTTGTGGCAACATGTTTTACTTTCTGGTGATGTAGCAACCAGTTTCTCATCTTTCTATGTTAATTCTGCATCTGGTCCCAAATTTTGTTAAACAAGTAATGCTCAGAAACACATCTGCCTAATTAACTGAGGTTGTACCTGTAATAATTTTGCAAAGATGAGATGACTTAGCGGTCAGGAACTGGGTAGGAATCATGGTTTGTAAGTCGTTTTCTTGCTCTGCAATGGGGAATTGACAGCTACACCAACTTTCCATAGTCAAATATAACTTAATCTTTCCATTGCCCCCTCCCCCACTCAGTTCTTATGGTTAAATGTGCTGTAACTTAAGTTGGGGCTTTAAAAATAGCATCCACTGCCACGTCTGTCCCAGTGGTTTTTACAGCAAATGGTGTTTTTCTCCCTCTTTGGAGTAGGCATAGTTGCAACATTAAATTCTGTTTCAGCAGCTAGTGGTGTCAGTTAAACATTTGTTTTCTGTTGACTGTCTAAACTGGAATATAATACAGCTCCTCTTTTGTCTTAGAAATAGAAAGTGATAGTTTAAACTGGCATTGTAACAGCTAACATGGTCAGCTTAAAATTATGTAGTCTCAACTTTTGAAATGGCTATACTGTACCTTTTTATGTTTCCCTTCAACAAATCTAGGTCAAAGAATCTTGCTTTACGTAGCATTTCCTTTTCACAGATTTTTTCTAAAGTTAATCTGTGAATAAATGGATTCTGTGGATATTTTTCAACAGCTGGCAAATAGTTTAGAGTCTTTTTATTGCATTTTTTCATTAAAAATGTAAAAATCAGTTGAGCCCTGGATTTGTAGAGTGATGCAGCCCCTTTTCTTCTTCTTCATGTTTGTTACAAACTCCTCTCCGCTGTGTTTCTCATTGTCAGGACTGTTTTGCTACACTACAAAGTCCACAAGATATTCTTTTTAATTTATAGGCAGCTATTTGATTCACCAGATTCTTTTTGATCATAACCAAGGTTTTATGAGATGGGTGAATTACTGGGGACAGAACCCACCCAGATTTTGGAGCAGTTTTTTCAGTTCTTCTGATTATTCCTATTTTTGCTCACCATCCTTATCCAATACAGTCTTGCATGAATCAAGATTTATGTAGATGGATAGAAAGCAGTTTAGGATTCCCTTTATTATGACAACGTGAATATAAGACTTTTCTCAGATCTTATGTTTTGGCTCTGTTTTGCAGTTCAATGAAAACAGAACAGAATCTTTTCTGTTGTTTTTTTCCTATAAAGCCATATCCAATAGCTGTATATGGTAATGAATTTTACAGAGTCAAGTAATTTGTCTCTGCTGTAGATGATACTGATTTTGTTCTCTGGCTGGGAAGCCTTAGCTTGTGTTCTGTATCTTGCCTACCATGTACTTACCTATCAATTTGTGTCTGATATGCTGTTTTAGTGGTACAAATAAATCTTGACACTTTGTTTCAAAGCAGGGATTAGGCAAGATTGTGTACAAGTCTCTTTGGATTCAGCATTTTATCAAAGGAGAAGGAAGAGCTTGACAAGAGCAGATCTTGGAAACAACTTTCTTATGGTGCAAATTCCTAGCTCTGGGGAAAGGTTTAGTAACTTGCCTTGATAAGGAAAGCCAACCTGGGGTTTGGATTACAGCATGTTTTAGATGGCATTCCACTACCTCTGAAAGAACAAGTTTGCAATTTCAAGGTGCTCTGGCACCTAGCATTGCACCTAGAAAGCCATGTGGCTGCTCTGGCTTTGAATGCCTTTGTTCAACTTTGCCTGAGGTGCCAGCTGCTCCTGTTCCTTGGAAAGTGGATTCAACCACAGTAATTCATGCTTTAATTTAATTATGGTAATGTACTGTATGTGGGGCTGCTATTCAAAAGTGTTCAGAAGTTATAAAATGTAGTAGTTAGATTGGTTTTTGCTTTTAAGGATACTTGGTACTGCACCCCCAATTTGTTTCCAAGCTCAGTTAGAGGTGATGATTTTGAGCTACAAAGACCTAAATAATTTGGGGCTAGGATATCTGAAAAACTGTCTCCTGTGGTATGAGCCCACCTGCAATTTGAAATTCCAGCTGAAGGCCCTGTGGCCTATCTCAGCACCCCAAGAAGACTAGACTGTTGATTATACCAGATTGAGATGTCTTTGTAGAAGCACCTCAGTTGTGTAACTTCCATCTTTAGCTGGTTACATCCCTGTTCGGTTTCTACCAGGCAGTTAAGGCTGTATTGCTTCATATTGCCTTAAGTCCTTCAGCTGGAGGTGCTGTTACTTTTTTTCTTTAAAACTGGTCTTTAATAATTGTTTCACTCTTTTTTAAAAGAATGCTTTTATCTGTTTCATGTAATCTTAATGTGAGTAGAGAGACAATAAAGAATTTTGATAAGTAATTAATGCTTCTGTTCAGATGTGGTTAGCCCCTTGTTTTTAAATCACTTATCTAAAGATTTCATGCACTGGTGCAGGTGAATTTTCAGTTGTGGCAGCAGTGAACTTCAGGATGAACTGCTGTTTGGCTCCTCCTAACAGTGGCTTCCTCTCACTATTTCATGCAGTCGTCATGATACCTGCATTTGGTTTCCATTCTGGTCCTTTTCCACTTATGTGTTATGTCTATTCAGTTATAATCTACTGTTTTAAATTCTGAGCCACCTCAGGTGAACTGGCAGAAAGGTGATTTCGTCTCATAACACCTGCATGTTTTCTAGTTCCCTAACTTACTGGGGGTCCCATATGTATCCAGCAGAGCACCTCTTTTGCTTCAGAATTCTCCATTTGGCTGCTGTGAGCAAGGCCTATACAGTACAGCTTGAGATGTCAAATTTCCTGTCTCACACAAATAATGTTTCATACAACTAAGCCTGCTCCACTGGCAGTTCTCAATTCCTACTCTCCCTATTTTCAGTTTGTGTGTTTCTGCGGATTTCATTTATATCTATGGATTAACAGGGCTCAGCAGGGATTCTTTTTGTGGAGATGATTGACTCAACATATGTTTTTGACCTCCATCAAAGAAGTTCACATGGGCTTTATGTTCTGCCCAAGTTTTCTCATCACAGCTTCACTGTGGAGTGTTCAGGGCACTGAGCTGGATCCATTTGGGTGATAAGTTGGATGTATACATCACTCCTAATTGGGAAGGTCCTCATAAATGGTTTTGGGGCTTCCAGGCAAATGCCCAACTGGGGGAGGGGGGCTACAATGCCAGATCCGAGGAAGAATCCATAAAGTCACTCAATACCCATGGGGTCTTCCATATTCTGTCACCTTGTTGGTCAACCTGTGGGCTCTAAAAGGTGCTCTAGCCAAAGGTGGGCCACCTAGTGGCTGGATCCATTATTTTATGCCGTGCTAAAACTGTAGCCAATAAAGTTATGGGCATTTGATTCTGTCAGGTATCCTTTGTCTCCATAAGCTTTGTTCTGTCCTCCCCTATCAAATCCCTGTTTAAAACCCACCCTTTTCTGGAACAATTTGGCACAATTTTTGCAGTGCTTTACTGTGCCTAAGCCAATGAACAAGCCTAAGTACACATCACTAAAATAACTGTACATTGTTTTCCTTTTTATCCTTGCCTTCACTTCACTTCCTCTATTTCTTTAGTGTCAAATTTTACATTTTAGTCCCCTCAGGGAAGAGATTTCAACTCTGTAACGAAGTATTGTGTTGTAAAGTGTTGTAGAACCAAGATGGTGAAGTGATTTCAATATTGCAGTAGGATTCCAGGAGACCAGGGTTTGAATCCCTACTCTGCTGTGGAAAGCTGCTGGGTGACCTTGGGCAAGTTGCACTTTCTTACTCTTAGAGAAATATAATGCAAACCTCCTTTGAACAGATCTCGCCAAGAAGACCATAGGATAGGGTCACCATAGGTTGACATTAAGGCACATAGCAGTAACAACAACAGAAATTCTTGTGTATCCTGATAGCATTATATAAATGTTGCAATATGAAATAAATGTGAAATTATATAAATGTTCCAGTGTGTCTGGCTTGGACTTAGTAAAATGCTGGCATGTGAACTGGCCAGTGATGATGAAGGCTGTTTAAAAGAGTCTAGAAAGCTCCAGCTTGATGAAGGCTGGTGTAAGGGTAGAAGTAGTTATTGGACCTCTTGCACAATACCTGCTACCAGCAGACTTTGAGGCTGACTGTATCACTCCCAGTCAAAAATGTGCAAATGTTTGGAAATGACGGCAAAGTCAAAAGTGACAATGACTGTTAGAAAAAGACCACAGGATTTTACTGCAAATTTTAGAATGATTTATGCTGTACACATCATTTAAATGTTCTTGTGCAGAAATGCATTACTTTGAGTCTCTGCAACAAAGTAACCCCAGAAAGCAGGGCCTGTGTTCCTTCCTTCTTAGCATCAGTTCTGGAACCTGCCTTCATACATGATGGTGTTCAGAATGTAGTGACATGGACTTTGTGACAGTTTGCATGCATGAATGGGGCATTTAGAAAATAAACTTCTGTACCTCTGGTACACGCAATGCTTTTTAGTAAAGCAGATCAATACATTCAGTTATAACATACACAGTAATCAATTATAGACAAGAAAGGAGAGACACGCTCATGTATGAATCACTCCTTTCAGAAGAAAACAAAGCTACATATTAGTAAAACTATACTGTATGCACAAGTATATTTGAAACTCACGTCTTAGTTTCAGATAATTATGTTTGGTCTTCTGGAGAAGGGTGACAATGACTATTGGCAACTGTTGAATAAATAAAAACATTATAATCTACCCAAGATCCACAGATGTGGATGTTCTACCCTTCCTGCTTCATGAGATTCACACATTTTTTGTAATAAATGTGGTTGGTTGATCAAAAAGTTTTATGTATTTCTTTTCACTTTTGGGTGAACGAGCATCCCATAAGCCACTTCTATAACCTGCTGCCTTTCATATGAGTTGGACAACAGTCTCCATAATCCCCTACCAGTATAGCTGCTGCTCTGCATAAGTGCAAGACTGACATGCATCCTTGCCTGCTACGATTCCTGTCTTGTAATTCCTGACATCCTAAATTTGCTAAACCAGTGAAAGCATTTCAGAAGCAAAGAAATGGCAAAGGAAACTTTGAAAACATTGCTTTGAGTTTGTTAAGAATGTTTTGTGTTCAAAATTTATTATAATCCATTTTTAATTCCATTTTGAGTTTGTGGGAGCAGAGCTGATTTTTATTAGCATGGAAGCTGAGAAAATGTATTCTAAAGCAATAGGCTCAGGTTCAGGAAAGTAATTAAGTATATATATATCCATCTTCAGTGGGTGAAAACTTAAAAGGGTAAGATCTAGCCAAATGTTTAAATTTCCCCACATTGCAATCAGAAACACTTAAAACATTGCTTCACTTTGGCAGGATCCTGCCAGTGAGTGATGGAAATGAAAGCAGTTTCTGCAGACAGCATATATCACAATGAAGAAACTGTGCTAATGTGTTTAGAAAATGATTTTACTCTTTAGTGTGCATTCTTGCTGCTGTTCTTCACAGTGGTATTTGAAAACACTGGAATTCATACTGATGGTGTTGCCAATGGGTTGGGAGCCAAAAGACATCAGGAGTACCAGTGGATTAATCTATGCAGAACTGGATGTCAGGAAGGGAAAACAAGCTTCTTTGTACTATTGTAGGAAAAAATGGCACCCCTGCTGTCGCAATATCTACCCATATTTAACGTGTGAGTTTTGACAAGAAGGTTAGCTATATTTTTAAAAGTTCAGTGTATGCTGCTCTATAGAGTCTGATACCACAAATTGCCCATTAAAGTTATACTTCAGATTCAGCATGCGTTGTCACCTATCTGAAAAAGATATAATCTCCTTCCTTAACTGGATTGATGATCCTGAAACAAAGGACAAGAACTTCATCTTAGAAGAAATGGATTACAGATCCTTCTTTCTGCTAGCTCTTTTTTAAAGCATAAATACACTTTTTTTCCAGTAAAGAGAGGAGGAGCATTCTGCAATATGGGCTAGTTTCTGCCTTCTCCCAAAGGGCAGGAACAAAGGAAGTTGTTTTCAGGGAGGCTTCTAGGGGGATCAGTCCTCTCCACATGGTCAGTCTTAGTTTCTGCCTTACTCTGATCAGCATGCTTTCAGCTATCACACACACTCTCTGTCCTTTTCAGCTTCCTTGCCTTCTATACTTAGAAAGGAAAAAAGAGCTTTTATTTTCTTTGCTTGCCTTCCTTTTTAACACCCCTTCCACTTTGGCAATCTCCATTCACTATTCAGTCTCTCCTCCGCTCTGGGGTTTTGTTTTTTTTTCGTCCCTTCACTGCATGCTTTCTCCTCCCTCCTCTTCTGACTTCTCAGTGAGAACGCGGGCAGGGAGCTGTTCAAGCTTGGGTGGCATGGGAAACACCACAGGACTGCAGGAGCCTCTACCAGAGAGTGAGCAGGTGGATGCAGAGGCCTGTGACATGGCAGGTGAGGGAAAATCCCTCAGTTCCACCCAAATGCACTACAATTACCGAGCCCAAATTGCACCAGGGTCAGAAGCAGATGCACAGACTTTACGTGCTTCAGAGATGGATGTGAGTACACCAAGGGCCCTTTGTTGCCAGGGGTTAGCCCCCGCCCCCTGAGTTCCTGACTTGGCTAAAAGACTTACTTAGCAAGGAGGCCATTGCACCACCACCGCGCATGCAGACGGCTTTGAAAAAAGGGGCTCCCAGCCTACCCCCTAACAACATTGTCTGACCACTGGGCACCATCATCATGGGGGCAGGCAAGAATCAGGCAGCTAGTTCTCCCCTTTCCCTCTCCTCCACAATCCTCACCAGGCCTCCAGACGTTCTGGAAGTAGGCCACAACCACTCTTTTTTGTTATAGGAGGAATGGGCCCCAGAAGAGACTGATAGCCTGCACAGACAGCCTAGCAGCTGCAGTGCAAAGCACAGAGGGCCTGCCTACAGTGGGGGAGTGTTGGGCAATTGTATTGCCAGTATGGACTCTTTTGCTTCTAAGGACCTGGGTGGTCTAACTCAGTACCCGCCCCCCGCCCCCCGAGAAGTACAGGAAGAACACTGCAGGTGCCTCTGAGGCCTACGAAGCCAGTTAATGGTTGAGGATTATAGAGAAGAGGAAGAGCAGCGTAGTGATTACTCTGAGGTTTAGGACAGAGAGCTTTCTTTAAAAGAAGACCAGGATAGCCTAGTGATCCCTTCTTCTGCTAGACTCTTCCAGCAAGAGGATTTTAATGTCTTGCTAAAGAAGACAATTAAAACACTGGTTCTCAGCATGCCTTCTCAGACTCCAGAATGCCAGAAGCATGATTTGCCTCAGTACAGTGTGGGAAGTGTTTTCACAATGCTGCACATATGCCCTTCTCAGCTGTGATCTGTGAGAAATGGAAGAACCCTGCTGCTAACAGGCCAAACTCAGGCTGCGTCAAGCGGTTCTCTGTACTCCATGGCAACATGATGACCAAGCTCCAGGTCCCACAAGTCAGTGGCCTGTGACTGCCCTCGTCTCTTTCTCTATTTACGTGAAGGATAAAGAGGACACTGAGAGACACTGAAGACAGGCAGGTGTGGCACTCAAGAAAGTTCACAAAGCAGTTTCCTTAGCATTAAGGACAGCAGCTTCCACCTCTATCATGCTGAGAGTTCTGATCCTGTGGGCCAAAGAGCTCATCAGTATGATCGCCTTGAGCCAGTCAAGGTTAGACAAGGCATTAATAAGCTTCCGAAGGTGTTCGTCTTTACTTCAGACTCTGGCCTTGATGGTATCCAGTTCTGCTTGTGAGTTCAAGCTGTGGCTGTGGCAGTCAGGCACCAGGTGTGGCTGAAGAATTGGAATGTAGATTCCAGAGCCAAGCACAGCCTCAACTTTGGGTACAAAACTTCTTGGTGAGTCTCTTGATCTGGGTGCTTGGAGATAACAAGAAGAAGGTGCTCATCCATGGGAAGAAGAGGGAGGACAGGAGGCCTGCCAGACAGGGCCAGTCCTTCTTTCATTTCTCGGGACCTAGCTAATTCTCCCATTTCTCTTCCTCCTTCAGATAGAGGGACTTCAGAGGCTTCAGGCATCAGTAGAGAGACAGCAGCCCAGACAGCAGTCTCCCAAAGCACTGGAAGATCCCATGCAAACACTTCCAAGAAGGGGCAGCACAACAGCCAGCAAGCATGATTCTAATACTCTAGTAGGCGCAGGTTGCAGGGTTTTGTGGATGTGTGGAATCAAACAGCCTCAAAGCATTGGGTGCTCAACGTCTTCAGCCAGAGGTACAGACTAGAATTCTCATATATTCCTCTAGACCTTTTCCTTCAAGATCCATAGAACCATTCAAGGCAGTCTCTAGCTGGAGGCATTCAACCTCAGGCAGATTAGGGCCATAGAGGAGGTACCTCAATCACAGAAATTCAAAGGCTGTTACACCATCATTTTCCTGGTCCTGAAGAAGAAAATGGCTGTTGGAGGACAATTCTGACCCTCAGAAGGGTCAACAAAATCATCAAGAAGTGTTTCCAGATGGAGATGCTGAAGAGTATCTTGCAAGCCATCCAACGGGGGGACTTCCTGGCCTCTCTCAAATTAACAGAAGTGTATTTGCATATAATGACCTATCCAGTGCACCCTGGATTCTTTCTTTTCACCTATGCAGGGAAGCACCTTCAATACTGTGCCCTCCTGTTCAATCTGACCTCAGCAGTCAGAGTCTTCAAGGTAATAGTAGCCCTGGTAGCAGATGGAACAAGAGCACATGTCCATGTTCATCTGTATTTGGACAACCTGCTGGTGCATGTGATGTCCTTTCAGGAGGGCCAAAGGGATGTACAGCTGGTGCTGGACTTGCTGGACTGCCATGGCTTTCTGGTGAACCATGCAAAGAGCAACCTCACCCTGGCGCAGGGGATCCAGCATCTGGGAGTAGTGATGGACACTAGCTCAGGTACGGTACCTCCACCCCCAGAGAGAGTCCAGAGCATCAAAAGGGACATTTCTCATGTCAAGCGGAAAAGGGGGATGGACCTATCCACTCTAGTGCATTTCCAGGGACTTAGGATTGCAGATATAGATTGTCTCCTGTGGGTGAGATTCTACTCCAGACCTCTGCAGTGGTTCCTCTTTCCACATCAGTCAGCCATAGCAATCAAAAAGCCACCAGCAGATCAAGATACCAAAGGAGATGATTGAGCCTCTGACCTGGTAAACCTCCCCAGTGATCCACAGAGGGAGATCCTTCTGGGATCCTTTGAAGGTCAAGATCACAAACAATATCAGTCTGTGTAGATGGGGCATTCATTGAGTAGCTCTCCTGGCTCAAAGACTTTGGGAAGAGGAGGGAGCCCAGAGCATAAATTGGCTGGAGCTGAAGGCTGTCAGGCTAGAACTGATAGTATTCCAGCAACAGGTAGAGGGGAGAACAGTCCTTGTCAGGGCAGACTTCGTCATAGCCAAAGCCCACATCAACCACAAGTGGGGAGCAGATCCCACCAACTCAGCAACTTTTGCATTTAACATGTCCCACTGATTGAGATTTGCAAGGTGACTACTTGGCTGCCACATACCTTTGTTACGCACTACAGACTGGGTTACTTAGCCTCAGCTGAAGGTGCCTTCAGGCAAAACGATTCCTTCAGCAGGTGGTAGATCATTGAGAGATCCCTTGCCCCAGTAGGCAGTTACTCTACTAAGGGAACTTTTGTACATCTCATATTGCAGGATTCTCCTTCCTTTCCACTGGAAAAAGAACTGTTTGTCATATCTATGAGATGGTCCTTTTCAGTAGAAGAGGGGACAGGCATCCTCGCCACCCTTGGTCACTCAGACAAAAATTTGGTTCATAGTTAATCCAGGATTGGAATGGAATGCAGAATACCTCTCTAAATGTCACTTGCCTGTGAGATGTTATCTGGCAATCTCTTTCCTTCCTTGTTTGAGTATTTTGGTGCATTTTAAAATGTTATATACATTTGCCCCCCTAGAGCACTTTTATTAGGAGCCTACTGAGCATCTGGAATGATATGGTGCATCTGTATGACATGAGTCGCGTGATTGGTGGCACAATGGTGCCATCCAGTATACAAATGGTGTGGAATAGCTCTGCATGTGAAAGTCGGTACTGTGCTATCCCCCTGTTGGATCTTGGCCAGTGTCTGCTTTCTCTCAGTACTGCTGTGCAACTCTGGAAAAATACTAGCAGATGCTAGCATAGAGAGCAGCAATGGGATTCCAGCTATTAATTAATTAATTAGTTACTTATTTATATTATATTATATTTGTATGCCGCCTTTCTCCTGGAATCGGACCCAAGGCGGCTTCCAACAATAAATTAAAATATAAAAACATTTAAAAAATTAAGAAATACTGAGAGGTTGTTTACCAGTTCCTGGTATTCATTGGTGGTCTCCCATCTGAGTACAGTCTTCCCCCCACATTCGCGGGTTCCACTTTTGTGAATTTGATTATTCATAGTGCCTGCTTACCTCCCCCCATTTTCCCCCTCCCATTCCCTGGCCTTTTGCCAAGGTACAGGGAGGAGGAAAGATCTTCACTCCCCTGCACTCCCGCCACCACTTCCAGCAGGAGTGTGCACGCAGGGAGATCATCCCTTCCCTGCACTTCCCCCTCCACCCTCTGTGCAGGCACACCGGCAGCAGCCAGCAGAAGAGTGCAGAGAGGAAGATCTTCCCTCTCCTGCACTGTCCTGCCCGTCACCGACACATTAGCGCTCGCAGCAGCTGGCAAGAGGGTGCAGAGAGAAAGATCTTCACTCCCTTGCACTCCCCTGCCCGTCACCCATGCGGGCGCATGGAAAAGAGGAAGGGAGCATGAGAACAGGAGAAAACCTTCCTTCTCCTTCACTCTGTTGCTTGTCGCCCATGTGGGAGCACAAAAGCAAGGCAGGGCATGGGGGCAAAAAGCAAGAGACTGGAGGGGTGAAGTTTTTTCTCCCTGTACTCTTCTGTCTTTCCCCAAGGCAGCAGCAGCCAAAAGAATGAGGGAGAGGGGAGTGCTCACTGCAAGGGGAAGTTATTTGCAGTTTTTTGACATTTGTGGGGGTTCTGTGCACGTATCCCTCACAAATGCAGAGGACCTACTGTACTAACCAGGGATGACCCTACTTAGCTTCCAAAATCACACTGGATCTTAGAGCACTAGCATGATGAAGTGGTTTGATCATTGGACTATGACTCTGGAGACCAGGATCCAAATCCTTGCTTGGCCATGGAAACCTACTGGGTGACCTTAGGCAAGACACACTCTCTCAGCCTCAGAGGAAGGCAAAGGCAACCACACACACTCCCCGAACAAACCATGCCAAAAAAAACCTTGTTAGGGTGGATAAACCACACCTAACTGTATCCCAGGTGGACACAGAGCTGGCTTGAACCTCCAAACACAAGGTAGGAAGGTAGAAGAGAGAAGGAAAGAAAGACAGACACACAAGTTTCTTTGGCCAAAGGATCCATCAAAGAAAGGAAGGAAGGATGATTTATTCTTTCAGGCTTCCCTTCTTATGCCATTTCTATGTTCATATTAAAGAATGCTTACAGAAAAGAAAATATTTATTCATCAGCATTAGCAGAGTCACAGCTTGCACATGTGTTACATTCTATGTGACTCTTAACTTCCGGAGTCTACATGACCCTGTTACATCCTAGGTCATTCTCAAAGATATCTTTCACGTTAGCAGTGTCTTTCATTTGTACATACTGATCACTGACATTCACTAAACAATTCTAAAGCAAAGTTGTTTGAAGACGTCTGAGTGTCTAAATGCCAATTAATACCACAGTTAATTGTTAGCACACATCAATTCTATAGCAAATTACAGAGCACCAAATTTTAAGCCTAACACCCTGTAATAGATTTGCCTTAGGGTTGCCGTGAGTCAGAGGCCCTTTTCACATGTGGGGGGGAAACGGTGTAGAGCGACCTCCCACGCAGGTCGTCTACACCGTAGAGTGGACTGGCGTGGACTACTTTTAGTAGTTTCACACCAGAATCCACTCAGGAGTGGCCGGAACTAGCCGGGCTGCGTGTTTTTTAAAAACCTCTTTTTAGAGGTTTTTAAAAAGCACGGAGCGTGCAGCCCCGTGCCGCTCCGCCGCCCGGCTCTAAATTGGATTTGCAGGCGCGCGCAAGTGCGTGTCTGCAGATCTGCCGGGGGCGGACTTCCGGCTGGTGAGCTCCAGTTGGTGGAGAGCCTCCAGCAACCGGAAGCTGCCATCTGCGATGCCGGAGGAGTGTGGAGCAGTGAGCTTGCGCTGCTCCACGCGGCGACAGACTTATCCGGCTGGAGGTAAGCTCCGTTTTTGGGCGTTTTCGCCCGTTTCCCCCGCGACATGTGAAAAGGGCCAGAAATGACTTAAAGGCACACAACAACAATAACAACATAAACCACCTTCCTTCCAACAAGATCAAGGCGTCATATTTGGCTGTCCTCCTTCCTGAGTTACTCTCAAACAGCCCTATGAGGTAGATGGGGTTAAGAGAGCACTACTGGCCCAAGAGTTCATACTCAGTTTCATAGCTTATGGGGACTGGAACCTGGATCTCCAGGTGCTAGCTGCTGCACCATACTGGTTACCAACATTGAAGAATCTGTGGCCTTCCAGTTTTTGGGCTGCAACTCCTATCATCCCTCACTGTTGCCTATGTTATTTAGGGCTGATGGCAGTTGCAATCTAACAAGATCAGCAGGGCCACACATTCCCCAAGCCTGATGCAAAACACTCAGCATCACCCTTCCCCTTTCTCTTTCCATTTCCCCTAAATGACTGGGTCAGATGTTGTTTAAAGAAACAGATTTCTCGTTGTCACATGTTGTTTGAATCTTAGTCACCTACGCAGTTGTGTGCTGTCTGTCCACTGCCACCACTCTGGCTTTTGTAGAAAGACGCTTAAGATACAGAATTAATTGATTTCCATGGATATATTACAGTTTCTGTTCTCACATATTTTTCTATCACACTTTTTTCCAGACCGTATACACCTATGAGAGGGTCCTTGTCCAACGTGTGGTTTGACAGATATAAGATCTCTAACGATTGCCCAGAACATATTGAAACCATTGATTCAATGTGTCAAGCACTTACAGGTTTGATTGATGATGAAGTTAAAAATGGCATCAAGAAGAACAGGATACTCTTGGGTAAGATTTTAAAAGAAGAAAACCTTTAAGAGAGCTCATTCTGCAAACTGAGCCAAACCTGAAAATGTGGTGAGTGGAGTTGGAAGCTTTGAGCAGCCAAAAAAACTCCTTAATGCTTGGGTAGAGTTTCTGCTAACGCCTTTTAGTTGCTTTCCTCAGCTCATTTTCACTGATGCGTTCTTACATTTGGTTTAAATTGATTGATGATATTATGAATTGATTATATTGATATGGAATTTTTTATCTTATAAGCTGCCCTGGGAAAACTGCAGCCTTGAAAGGGACTAAGAGGTACATTAAATACAAAAATTAAATTCTAATTAAATGTGACATTTTATTGTGAAGACCATTATCTGTTTACTGTTTTGAGCTACATCTCTGTCAGAAGTAAGATGTAGTTGTCCAGGGCAGGCATGTACTCTGTCCCAGCATTACTCAACATAATTTTTATTTTCCTCTCATTTTAGCTGAGAAACTTAGTGACCAATGGGACAATGCTCTCACTCTTTAAAAATTAGTCAATTCTACTTTGCAAAACTCAATATGAAATAACTAGGAACTGCACGATAGTAATAACACTGTGGTTGTTAACATGTGCTGTAGATAAGGCCATTTTTCCTTTACGTGGGTGAAGGGGAAAGTGTATGCCACATGTGAAATTTGCTGAACTGTCTATTTTCCTACTTAAACTTGTAAGTAGGATATTACAGTTCTTTCTTAATATGTGGAATTGTCATATATGATGATGTGTACTATACTTTGTATGTTCTTCTCCCTCTCTCATTACCCATATGGGAAAAATGTTAAGGAGGCAGTAGCCAAACACCTTCCATCACATTGGAGCTAAATAGGTGTTACAGGCACAACAGTGAATAATCCAAGGTGGTTAAAATTTGTTTTTGCATGTGTGAACTTCTAAAATCTTATGCAGAGGCCAGGAAGATGGGTGATAGAGCCAAGGCCTATTTCTAGGTCTGGATTTAGCCTGCTCTTTGGAGTACCATATTTTCTTTGCCTTGGTAGCTCATTGTCCTATTTTCAAGATTCAACAGAGCTTGTTTGGTCTGGTTTTCAATTTTTTTAAACTTGCTGCTGGAACTAAGAAACATGTTAAGAAGATCAGGTATTTTCCACAAGATTGGCTGGGAGGACATCTGCATATTGCTCACTGTATTATGTCCTAGAATGACAGGATTTTGGGTGGGCTATTCTGGAGAAATATCTTCTGTCTGTAAAGTCACTTTTTAGAAATACATTTCTTCTTGGAACAGTGCTTCTCCGTGAAGATGCCCAAGCTAACTGGTGACTGCCCAAACAAAACTTTCTTTTGAGCTGTTTCAAAAGTGCAGGTGAATTTCCACACCATTTCCTGAAAGAAAAGAAAATTAAATGAAGGCAGTGAGTCCATCTTGTGCCTAAAATCTCATATGAACTGTAACACATGAGCATCATTTGAATCCAGAATGAAGTGAAGGGGAGCATATCAACCTGATGATTAACACTATCATTAAACCAATGATTACTGAAAGTTGTAGTTCTGTCTAAGCTGTCTCTGTCCTTAATATGCTTTATTATTGTCCTCTTTTCATCCTTTCAGTGACCTACCAGATTCTAAACCATCTATTCTTTCCTTTTTTGGTCTTTCCCTCTAAAAGAAAGTTTTCAACTGATGCAAACTGAGCTCATTTCCTGTGCACATAGCTGAGTGTAGGGTTGCCAGATTTTTAAAGCGGCAATATAGAACAGTCATTTGCCTGCTTAAGACTGGCTGGGGACACAGGAGTCTCATGAGAGGAGACCCTCTTACAAGATCTCTGGGTTCTAGCAAGATTTGGGAACTCCACAAATCCAGGAAAATGTTGTGATAGGTGCTGGCCATCTCAAGATCAGGAGTTTTTATTGGTGTAAGTGTTCTATGGGTACTGCTCAGCGTTGGCAAGAGAGGAGGCAAAGCGGACATCAGCTACACTCTTTGACAGATACATTCTGGCAACATTTGATATGTTACGTGAGACCACTTTGTTTCATACCAAATGCTCAGGATTCAGTCTATTGGGAGCTGGTGCTCTCACTGCATCAGGAAATACAGGCTTTGGAGCAACCTGTGTGACTCCTCATACAGCACGTGAATTCAGGCCTCCAAATATATGATGTCTCTTATACAAAAGGATACCTGGGAACCCTCACTCAGTGGTATGCCTTACCAGTAGAACAGGGATAGGCAAGTGAATGGGGAGGTAGCAAACAGCTTTCACTTTTCTTTTCCAAAGATCATGCCATTGCATTCCAGATACATGAAAATGAAAAGCCAGTGGTTAAATGGCAGTGCTGCAGCCACGGTGTTGTGAGTTCAGTTCTGCAGGGCTCCAGGTTGACTCAGCCTTCCATCCTTTTGTAGTTCAGTAAAATGAGTACCCAGCTTGTTGGGAGCAATTAGCTAACACACATTGTAAACCACTTAGAGAGTGCTTTGCACTGATAAGAGGTATAGAAATGTAACTGCTATTGCTTTTGCTATGAAAAGTGATATGCTGTTCTTGTCCTCAGTAGCAGTATACCCCAAAGCTGGCTCAGCCTGTTTGTTGACATAACAGAGGGCTAAAGAAGACAGGTGAAAGTTTTGTTATGCTTGCACAATGTTTTATTTATATTTTTATGTGAATCTCACCTTTCTCCCATGAATGGGAGTTCAGTGCAGCTGCCAATTAAAAAAAAAATGGAAAGCCAAGAGAAAGGTGTAAAAAATCATGTTAAAAAAAGAAAAAAAAGCAAGATAAAGCATCTGTCTTTTAAAAGCTGTTTCTGTTGCAAGTAAGGTCATTAGCCAAAAGTATGCCTGACTACAATAGTTTTTGTCTGCGAACAGTCAGATAACAGGGAAGGAGCCAGGCTAGCCTCTCTGCAGAAAGGGAATTCAGTGTATGAGAACAGCCAAGTTAGAAGGCCGTTATTACAAATCTATGCTGTAGATTTAAAGGCTCTACTCCAGTCAGTCTTAGACAATGAATCACTACTTGTCTTGTGCCTTCAAGTCATTTTTGACTTACAACGACCCTAGGGCAAACCCGTCACAGGGTTTTCTAGAGCTAAGAATGCGTGACGTGCCAAGCGTCACCTAGTGAGTTTCCACGGCTGAGCAGGGAATCAAACTCTGGTCTCCTGAGTCGGAGTCTTAACACTCAAACCACTATACCATTCTGGCTCTCCAAATCACTGATGCCATCACTTTAAAAAAGATCTATCTGGCCAGTTTATGTGGATAAGTGTCAACAACATCCATCAAAGGCTGTGTGTGAACAAAAACCCTGCTTTTTCCTCTTCTGCATGTACAAGTTCTTTTGATTATCTTTTTGCTGTACTCAGTGGTGGGGTATAACTATATATATTTCTGCTACCTGTAGCAAAGTCCTTATTTCCTCTTGTCTAATTTTTGGGTAATTTTTTTTTTCTGTTTGCTCCTCTTGTTCCCCTCTCTCTCTTCTTTCTCGTACTAGTTTGGTAGGCCACAAAAATCCTGATCCAAACCAATTCATCCTTGCCACCTGCAGTCACTTTTATGAGCAGCCAGTGAAAATAAACTTTCTGTGACAGAGCGGTAGACTCAACAGTATACCAAGAAATACAGGCATGTTTTTGACCCCTTGTTTCATTATAATAACATGAGACATGCAGCCACTCTTCTGTTTATTGCTTAGCCTTCTCCCATCACTACTGAACTGTGAGAGAAAAAACAGGAAAGTTGCTCATTTCTTATAAATATTGACATGATCACTCTTTCCTGTATATAAATGAGAGGTGAAGAAACAGCGCTGCACAAGTTGGAGAAAGAGGATATTGTCAATAACTGAAAATAGAGGGAGTCGAATGAAAACAATTCCTGGGCAAACTGCCTTTCTATTTCTGTGACTCTGTATGTCCCAGTCTTGCTCCTTCTCTTAAATTTGTATCTTTTCTGCCTTATCATGCAGTATGTGAGGAGTGTGGTGTTTAATGTTCATACCTTTGGAAGGTTTGCCACAACCAGCATAACTTTCTTTGAAAACATTGTTAGATTGCCCTTCCTCCTATCAAATTTCAGAGGGTGTTAAAACAAATGCAAAAAGCAGGAAAAAGAAAAAATGAAACTTTGAGAGAGACTAAAACCTGCATAGTTGGAGCTGTAGAATTGAGTGCAGTACCTGGATAAATTTTTAAAAAATGTGTTAGTCTGGCACCTAAACCAATGCCCATGTTATGCTGCAGTGAAGAACAAAGAGCACTTTATAGTTCTTGGGCTGCCAGTGGCAATAAAACTGCTATCCATGTTGATAATCCATGTTGTTAATAACCTTGTCAGCTGATTTTCTGTCTCTGAGATTTGGCTGAGATCACAAAACTCTGGGAAAACAAAATCAAAAGTAATTAGAAATTTGCTTCCAAATTTATCGGGCTTCTTTTTGTGGTTTTTAGAGACAAAACAAAATGGAGGTGGGTCCTATGCCTTATTTTAAATAATTGCTACTCTTTGAGGTTTCCAAGAACATCCATTTCCATTTTTTAAGTTTCCTTTTCAGGAGAGCTATGTGGGATGGTCAAGGAGGGACCTGGGTTCCACAGAAATGGTTTTGGGGGCAGTGTGCAGCCCATGGGTTATGTGATTCCAGCCACTGAGCTGTCTGGATAGAGAAAGGCCTTCATAGATTATCTTAAAGGCAAAAGATTTATATGATCTGAAGAGAAATCAGAGAATTATAGAAGACCTTAAAGAATGGGCAATTTGATGTGAGAGTGCATGTTCCTCTTCAGATATTATAGTCTCTGGTCCTTTAAGGGGTTAATTATACAAATGCATTGTTCAAACCTCAAAAATCAGTACCCTATTAGTAGATGGTTAACCTTGTAGTTATCATTGTCTTCTGTTTGTAAACACATTTTAGTCGGGTACCCTTGATTGGTTTCCTCTTAATATGATCAAGAATTTTGTATGTGAGCTTGTTAATGCTTCTTAATAAAAATCTACAAAATTTGGAAGATTTTTTTTTGTCAGAGATAATCAGATGGGCACATTTGTCTCTGCAGTAGAAAGAATTAGAATTTGTTGCAACTTGTAATGCTTAAGATGTTTAATAATTTCTTCAGAGAAGAACAATGTAAGAAGACCCTTTCATTTAATGGTTTTTTACTCTCGATTATTTCAAAAGTTGGATATGTTTTGTTCTTACAGATTGTCCAATAGGTCAGATGTGAAGTAAAGTACTAATAAACTAAAGTACTAATGAAATGAGGTATAGGTCTTGAAAAATGCCAATTCAGTGTTGTTCATCACATTTGATACCATCTTGAGTCCTACATTTGATAGCATCCTCAGTCCTACCTAAAAACCTGCATCTTAAAGTGAGCAGAGAATTGAACAGGTAGCCAGTGAAGCTTTTTAAAAAGTGGTGGTATATGACTGAACCAGACTGCATCTATCTAAAGTCTGGTAATCCGATTGTAGAAGAACTGAGGCTTCTGTACAGTCTTCAAGGGCAGCCTCATTTATGTATAGGCCTGCCACAGTGGATAAAAATCTCTCTGTGTCAAAGAGCCCACTTAAGCCTCCAGTGGCAATGGCAGATCTTGGAGTACACCAAGTCTGTGAACAGCAGGAGGAGAGTTGTAGGGGTCCCAACCAGAATAGGCTGATTACCAGTTCCGTGCATAGGAGAAATTCCTATACACAGAACCTCCATTGTGTTAGAATTCATCTTCAGTGATGGGTATTCGTCAGACTCATTACTAAATTCAGGCACTGGTTCATCACTTTTACAATCTGCTTCAGTAGGCAAAGGGATCTTTTAGCACTGTTGATACTGAGAGAAAGAAGTTGTTAGCATAAGCTTTCATAGACTTAAATCTACTTCATCAGCTGAATGGAGTGAAGAGCAAGTGGTATGTGTGAATAGCAGTAGACATGCAAAACTTGTGAATATGGTGATGAGGTGACAAGTGCAGTTTTAATAATGGCTCTACAACACCTTAAAAAACTCAATACAGTTTAAAAAAAACTCTTTGATATAAAAGTTAAAATACAATCAAGCTAACTGATTTTAAAACACCAGTTAAAAACACAAGTTGAAACAGCATTAAAAGACATTTAAAACACAATAAAATAACAATCCTGCTTTCCTCACCTATTAAAAACTGCTGCTGCCAGCAAATGCTTTCTTAAATATAATACCTGCTGGAGGAAAGACAGCAGAGAGGGGGGCCAGTCAGACATCCCAGGGAAGGGAAGGGAGTTCCACAGCTTGGGAGCAGCTACCAAGAAATCTCTCTCTTGTAACCTCGCTGGATGTACCTGGGACGGTGGTGAGACTGAATGAAAACCTTCTCCCACAGATCTTAGAGCACAGGCAGGCTCATATAGGAAGATATAGTTCTTCAAATAGTTTGGACCCAAGCCATGTAGGGCTTTAAAGTTCAAAGCCAACACTTTGAATTCTGCTGTAAACAGATTGGCAGCCAGTAGAATTATTTTATTGGGTGAGTTATGTGCTCCCTATAACCTGCCCTAGTCAGCAACCTAGCTGCGGCGTTTTGAACCTGCTGAAGTTTCCAAACAGCTTCCAAAGGTAGCCCCATATAGAGTGCATTGCAGTAATCCAAATAGGATGTAATCAAGGCATGTGTTACTCTATCCAGATCTGAAACCTCAAGGAACGGGCACAGCTGGTGCATGAGTTTTAGCTGGGCAAACACATTCCTGGTCACCACTGAAACCTGTGCATCCAGGCTCAGATCTGAGTCCAAGGGCATGCCCAAACTATGAACCTGAGAAATCAGGAGTAGTTTAACCCCATCCAATGCAAACTGCATTCCTATTCCCTGATCTGCCTTACATGACGAGGAGCATCTCTGTTTTATCTGGATTAAGTTGCAGTTTGTCCTCGTCCAGTCTGTTACTGACAGCAAACACTGGTTTCGTACAGAATCCTAGTTGGTTCAATAAGATTTATGCAGCCTGACTTTGTACAGCGGGGGTGGGCAACACATAATTCACGGGCTGCGGTGTGTTTCCCACACCCTTGCTTTGCTAATTCCATGGCACCCTTCTTCCTGTAGAATTGCTTTCCACCATCCACACAACTGAAATGGTGGTATTCCTCCCTTTGTTTCTTTTTCTGAAACTACAGGAGGTAAACAGATGTTCTACCTTGATGCTGTAGGAGAGTGTTCTGGCACCTCCTTTGCCACAGAGAACTGCCACAGTAGCCACTGAGTTTCATCAGCATATCTTGTGGTAGCCAATACAGCAACCACCAGCTGATTTCAGTGGCTGCTGTGTGTTGCTCCAGAGGAGTTCCCCAGGAGGTTGGCTATGTCTCCCTCCCAACCCCTAGAAGTTCCTCCACCACCGGCTGAACAGAATAAGAGTCACAGTTATATTTAAGACATCATCTTTCATATTCATATCTTGGGTAAGTAGGTTAAGAAATAACATCAGAAAACCTTGAATATTTCAATCTGCAGACTATTACAATGATGTAATTGGTCAAGCCATTGCATGTTGTGTTTTTTCGTTAATTTGGTGAAGTGTTTCACATGTCTAAGGTATTGTAATAGATACCTTATTTTATAGATTTTAGTTCTGATATTGAAAGTTGGCTGAGATCTTTGATTTGTCTTTCTCTGTATGTATGTTACAAATTACACTAAGCGCAAGCTTATACAGGTTCCCACTTAGCGTATGCAGTGAGAGAGAGCAACATTGAAATCAGATCATTTTGCGTGTAACTGCTCCCAATGTTTATAGGGATTGCAAAACTTACACTCCAGAGTATTCCTGTAGCACAATGGAGGACGGCTGTGGCAGGGAGCTGTTTTTCCTTCCATGTAGCAGTGGTTGGCCATATCATCCTATATTCAGACAAAAACAGTAGAAAATTGCAACCAGAAGTCATTCCTGGTTTTGTTCACCAGTTTGTTAGACTATTCCGGAGTTTTAAAGTGGGTTTGGGAGCAAATCTGCCAGTCCTTGAAGGGGTAGAAGTGGACATTAATATTTCCTGGGCATTGGGAAGTCAGAGGACTTTGGGATGGCACAAGAAGGGCTTGGGATTGCATAGGCCACACCTGTCCTAGAAACTTTTTTATTATTATTTTTAAAGATATTTATATCCTGTTTTCATTGGACAATGAAATCGATTTGATAACATAAATAACATTAACAACAATTTTAAATAACTAAAAATATATTCCATAATTTCTCATAGCATGAATACCAGACAGTTAAAAAACACTTTAAAGTAATGCTGATCTTAGCACAATGGATAAAATCAATTAGGCACGGAAGGATTTGCTAAAAGGCTATATTCTGACCTGCTGCCAGAATGACACCAGCATTTGTGCCAGACAGGCCTCTGAGGGAAGGGTATTCCATAACCAAGGTGCCACAGCTAAGAAAGCTCTCTTGCATGTCCTCTCATAATGTATTTCTCCTACCAGTGTGTGCAGAGAAAGACCCTATACAACAGACCTCAGTTCTGTGGCAGGCATATAGAGAGAGAGGCGCTCCCTCAGGTATTGAGTCCCAAGCCATTTAGGGCTTTATATATTGTCATCAGCAGCTTAAATTTAGACTGGAAGTGCATTGGAAGCCACTGGAATATCTTTGTGTTGCATGGTTTTTATACGGTGCTCCAGTCAGTAGTCTAGCTGCTGCATTTGCCTTAGTGAGGAATAAACTGCATGTTTTCTCCTCAGAACCAGTATTTATCAAACCAGCCTTCAGTGTACAGTATTCCTCAGAGCTTGGAAATGTTATTTGGTGCCAGGGAGATTCTGTTAAAAAGAAAAAAAAGAAAGAAAAGTTTTCCAAGTTTTGGTTTTCCCTAACTTTCATAAGCCTCATGAAAGCCCCATTGCTTAAAAAAATTCCTCACAGAAGGTGACTGCATTATCAGACCTTCATGATGAGTAATGGCAGGTTGCTTTTGCCAGCTAGTGACTAAGTATATGCAAAAGAAATAGTAACAAGTTTTCAGTGTGCCCCATTTTCCTCCTGCATTTTGAAACACGAAAATGTGTTTAATCTGATGTATGCACAATATGCACTACTGTCTGGGAGTGAATATATGCATATGTATACATAACCTATCTTTTCCCTGTATTTTTATGAGATTTGGGGTGATGGCATCATTCAGTGAGTTGCACAATGAAATAAGCAAAGGGCTTGTGAGCAATTAAGACAGTATTTTACGAAGAACAAAGTGTAACTTGCAGCTTGTGGCTGATGGTGGTTTATATAAAAATTATAGTTAAACTGGTAATCTGTGTACATTTCCATAGCTGAACTGTTCCTTCAGTTTATGTTTGAGAGTTTTCTGTTTCAAAATTATGCCTCTCTCCCTCTCCCCCCCATATATAATTGTGTGTGTGTGTGTGTGTGTGTGTGTGTGTGGTGTTTTCCTGTCTAATTTGGAGATTTGCACTGCAGCCTAAAGTTTAATGCCTGGACAGAATCTTTCAGAACAGTTGCTCAGAATCTTCAGGGCTTTTTAAGTTTTGTTGACCTTCTTCAGTGGAATCAATATATTGAGAATACAATAATGAAATTCTAGTGAACAATGTAAATTAATAGCCAACATCTCAAATTAATAGCAATTACAGACAAGTTAAATTAGGCAATTGTTAGTACTGTTTTAAGTGTGTGTGTGTGTTTTTAAGAGTGCTGGAAAGATGTTTTTTCTGTGTACCTACAACCATCTGTCCACAATTAACTGTGCATCATCATAGAATCACAATGATAAACCTAGAGAAGGATAGATATTCTCATGAAATAAATGAGTTTTTGGCTTGGCCCAGGCTTGAAATGAAATCCAGAGCTGAGTAATCAGGAGCTATGAGATCATACATGCCCCCTGGCCCTTTCCCTCTCCCATATGACACACATACCCTTGTTCTTATCTACTTATCTACTGTTATGTGTGCCTGTCACCGGCGTGGGTTAAGAGCAAAGCAAGGAACATTCTAAAACCCACTTTGAAAATGTGAAATTGGTTTGAGAGTGCACCCAGCATCATTTTAATCTGCGTTGGTAGTGGTCACATAATAGTGAATCTGAGGAATCAGGAGTGGGAATTGTGTGGCTCTCCAGATGTTAGACCCAGCAGCCCTATCCAGCACAGTCAATGATGAGGAATGCTGCTACTTGCAGGCCAAGAACATCTGGAGGGCCACATGATTCTCTTAGAGTGGATGGAATAGGCTGAATTTCAGGCATTTATGATTTATGATTGTATCTTACAATTTATGATTGTAAGATTGAACCAAGCTCTCTATAAGTACCTCATTTACATGCTTAAATCCATGTCAAAGTACTCTCTCAAAACCCAGATAAGAATCTACCCTCTATCAGGTCAGGTGATATTTTTTTTGTCTATAGTGCCCATCCTCTTGTCTGTATGGTCCACTTGGATGGGCAGTAATTTTGTAGGTTCTCAGGAAGCAGTCTTTCCTATCACCTGCTTCTAAGGAATAGGAGAAACTACCAGAGACTCCATGGATTGAACTTTGGCCTATCTGCAAGCAAAGTACCTGGTCTTCCACTGAGCTGCAGTCTCTCCTTAGGTGAGAGGCAGGAAGAAGACACTGAAAAACTGCCCCAAAAGCTTGGGAAGGTGCCAAATGACATTATGTATGGTTTACCATCTAGTGAGCTAGTAGCCATAAAAAAAAATGCAAACCAAGATTAAAATGACTGGAAATCTCTTCTTCTTAAAAAAAAAAGAGAGAGAGAGAGAGGGTCTTCTTAAGTATAAATCTGTAAGAAGGATGCAGTGGTCTTTACTGACATTTGGCAAGCTTATTTCCAAGCTGGACAATATTGTAATCTTTACAGCTTGGTTAAATGTGCAGCTTGCTTAAAGCTGCTGTAAGTATACCTGTTTGTGTTAGAAAATAGAAAGTGGTTGACAAGCATTCTGAACGTTTGGATTTAGTGTGCTCTTTGTTTTTATTTTAAAATTTTATAGGTGGTTTTTCAATGGGTGGAGGCATGGCATTGCATTTAGCCTATAGATATCACCAAGATGTAGCCGGAGTGTTTGCTCTTTCAAGCTTCCTCAACAAGAACTCTGCTGTTTACCAGGTATGCATTTGCTAGTTTTGTCTCCCTTATCTTCTGATCTTTAAAAAATCTCAGAGGGTTTCAAAACTTTCAAATTAATATTTTTTTAATGGGATTGCTTAATTTTTTTGTACTATGAATGTTTGTGCTATCCATAGTTTTAACTGTATTTTGTTTTAACTTGCATTTGTGAGCTGGCTCTAGTCCCATATTGGAAGAAGGGTGGGATATTAATTAAATTAATGACTTGTATAAGATAGCTTGTTTCTGATCTAAATGCTGTCTGCTCTCTCCTTTTCCATCTTGTGCATATCCCACAAGCTCATCTTCTGTTTAATTCTTTTGCCTGTTTTCTATCCTGTCTCATAATCCTGGAGTAGCCAAAATAAGGATAGCAGAAGAACATTGTTGGATCAGACCAAAAGCCTGTCTAGTTCTGCATTTTATTTCCTGTAGTAGCCAGCCAAATGCTCGTGAGGAAGCTCTTTGAAGCAAGAGATAGGGGTGGGCAGTAGCGCTCTCTCAGCAAGAGGCAAGACATATATCCTTCAGTGTTGGACATAGTGAACAGCACTTTTGACTCGTAGCAACAGATACTTTTGTCCTCCATTAAGGATTCTCCTTTTAAAGCTAAGTTGATGGCTGTCACTGGATCTTGTAGAAGCAAACTGTATAGTTGAACAATGTGGTGTGTGCAGAAGCACCTCTCCCACCATTCACTGTATGACAGGGTTATATAGCACTAAGTGAGGGGAAAAAATATTGATATTCATGAAGCCACCTCAGGTTCCTCTCCAATATTTATTTGTATAGCTGAGACTTACAGAGATGTTGTAGCTCATTGGTAGAGCAAATGCTGTCTATATGCCTAAAGAAGATAGTTATGTCCCTGTTTAAAACTTGCTAGCTGTTTGTTACATGTACAGTAATGCCAATCTAGGTGAATGGTTGGATTTCTGTGTAAATGGCGACTTCTTCTTTTTTATTATTTATCTGTTCACTTTGTCAAAGATTGGTAACAAAGCAGATGTCTTCTCTGCAAATAGGCACTGAAGAAGGATGGGCAAGTACTCCCAGAATTATTTCAGTGTCATGGAACTGCTGATGAACTAGTCCTGTATTCTTGGGGTGAAGAAACCAACAAGATGTTGCAGTCTCTGGGTGTAACAACTTCGTTTTTGAGTTTGTCAAACCTTTATCATGAACTGAACAGAAATGAGCTAGAAAAATTGCGAACGTGGATTTTGAAAAAATTGCCAGAAGAATCCTGAATAATCAACAATAATGGAAAGTGCTTATCTAATATATATAGGTAGCGTTTCACATGGATGTCCCTGTGTTTTACAAAACACTCAGTCTTTTAATATGATTATTTTCTATTTATTGAAACACATTTTGCCCCAAAATAAATCAGTGAGAATATTAAAATATTATTAAACTCTTGTAAGGATAAATTGCTGTAAATTTTATTAGGTTTATTCCTTAAATTTTCCAGGTCTTGTTTGTGCATGTCTTGTAATTTTGAATAGCATTAAAAAGAATTATCAAGCATTAACAGTCCCATTCCAGTATAGTGGAGAAAATGTATGTGCTGGGAAGGCCTATATACTCCAATTACTTTGAACTTATTTCTGTATTAATTTGGTTTTGGTTTTTATCAGTCCAAATGATTGCTGGATGTTGGTATGATTAGGTATTTTGGGACACATATGATATATTGCTTTGAGATACTAAATTGTTTAGCCACAGTTACTCAGAAGGAACGCTTGTCATGGCATATCGTTGATCCTGAATTAGGAATGTAAAAATCTTTTGTTTCTCAGAATTCTGTGGAGATTCTTATCTTCGGCCAGTTGTACATCAGGTTCCAAGACTGTTTCCTTCCCACATCTGAAATTCATGAGTATTTTTGTGCAAATGTATGCATTTTTCCTGTTAACTTACGTGCCTCTGTGTGCATTTTTCAGATGTGTACGTTTTAGTTGTGCACATTTTTCAAATCACACATTGGTTTGTGCCCATTTTTTTTCTTTGCCACACACATTGCAGTCCTCCAAAATTTCATGTGGATTTCTGAGCCAAGATGTGCTTCGTCCTCTTGGCAGTCTCAAGAGGCACGAAATGGATGTTTTTGTAGGGAAGTGTGAAGGCAACACATTTCTTTCCCTCCTAATCCTGAATATATGTATTGAGAGGCAACTTCAGTAGGATTTATACTCTGGTATGTTTATCATTACAACTTAAACTTAGAGTTTGGTCATGATGGAATACTCAAGAATGTTTTTTTTTCTTTTTGTGCCACACCTGCACCCCTACCTCTAACGCATTTGAGAAGACACACGCTCTGCTCTATTGGAAACAGATATTGAAACTCTCATCGCTTTTAGAAACAGATTTTCATGCAACCTGAGGAAAAGACTGCCCTTTAAGAAGCACAAACACAGCCTGTCATTTCATATACTGAGGTAGTTTCAAACTCTTTGGAATCATGGCTTACTCTCATTGACAGTCATCTTGTGCACACTTCAGTAAGCTCTCATTAAAGACAGTGAGGATTTTTGAGTAAATACACTTCTTATGATTACATGGCATGAGAATAATGTGAATATTCATTGTGTTGGATCCACACTTTGTCATTTTTAGAGTAAACCCAATGAAATCATTGGGTATTAAAATTAGTCTTGACATATGTTCTATTCATGTCAGTGTGACAGTCCTCAGACAAAATCTGGATCACACCCATTGTGCCTGAAAATGTTTAAATAAGTAGCTTTTCTATCCTCCTCCTGAGAATCTCTTGAAGCTGTGTTTTTAATGGCAAATTACAGCATGCAAGCACACTACCGCTCAGTAACAATAACGGTAATGAGCTAGTCCTCTTCTTTAACCTTCAGAAGTAATTTTTCCAGGGGACTTTTTCAAAACCAGTATATCATGTAGCTTTTCATTTCAGTCTACAGAGTTGAAGGCCATTTGGCAAGACATAATGAAACAAATGGGTAAGCTTAAGCACCCCATTTCATGATGCCTTCTGGAACTGCCTTGTGTTGGCAAAGTACATAATTCAGCAAGCAATGAAAATGACTTCAAATTGGGCTTGAATTCTCCTGGGCTCTGTAAATGTTTTCTGTTCCACTTGAAAACAAAATGAGTTGAGTGGTTATATTTTGTTTTAATCTATGACACTTATGTATTTTTTTTTAAAAAAAGAGTTGCAATTCATGAACAGATATTTGCTTTGAATAATAGTTCTTCTCGACTAATGTACTGTTTTAGAGAGCTGGTTCTGGAAAACAATTGCAGGTAAGCCAGAGATCAGTTGAATGCAAGTCTGAAATCACTTGGTCAACCCTAACATTAATGGTAACAGAACTGGAACAAATAAGAGGGTTTGGAATAAAATTAGTCACTCTTTTAAACTATTTGCACAGTCAGGTGATTCAGAAAGAAGAAAGAGTAAGAAAATAGGTTGCAAGCCAAGAAAGGAAATTCACAGGAGGAGGGGGAGGAATATGAAAAAGAATTGAGAAGATGTGAAAAATGCTAGAGGTTTCTAAGCTGTTGAATTTATTATGGGGGTGTGGGAAGAACCCATTGATTTTAACCACCCAGAAAAACAGTAATCTCAACATTGCTGTTTAAAGTACGCAGCATGTAAAACCATACATATCTGAACATAAATGTGCAGAGACCTGCTAATATAACAGCAGTCATCCGTCCATATTCGCTAGGGTTAGGGGCGCAGGATGCCCAGGAAAGTGAAAAAAACGTGAATAACTCTAGGCCCTCCAAAACCATATTTAACATAAAAAAAGTATGATCATATTCAACCCACCATGGGTTCCTTCACAAGGCAGAAGTGGGTGGCTGGTGGGGCTTACTGCCACCTCCACTGCTGCCCCACACCATGTTTAATAGGGACTTACAAGTCTCATTACCAGTTTCCCAGTCTCACGAGGCTTTCAGTCCCTATTAAAAATGGCATAGGGAGGCAGCAGAGGTGACAGCAAATGAACCATGAATAATTAAATCTGCAAAAGTGAAACCTGCAAATGTGGAGGGCTGACTGTAATACTTTCTTAGGTAGAGGTGAAAAATAATTTCTTAGGCCAAAGGTCCAAAGAAGTTACTGATTAGCAAATGGCTGGGCATTACTCTTAGAGAATAAAACTAGCCGCTTACAGCACCCAACGAACAAATATCACCCAAATCCCTGGGTGAAGCTTGGGTAAACCACTTCTTTGGACTACCAGTCTCAGAATCCCTCATCCCTGGCCATGCTGGCAGTAAAATTCTGGGACTAAGTGATCTAAAAAGTACCTTTCTTACAGTGGATTGGGTCTTTCACAATGACCAGCCAGTTGCCTCTTGAAAGCCCACAAGCTGGGTAAAGAAGCCATTGCCCAATATTACTGCTGCTTCCCAGTAACTGATGTCCAGTGAAAGTTGACAGCTTCTAACCTACTTCTGTATAGTTTTCTTGACTATTAACCATTATATTCCATGAATTTCTCCAGTCCCATTTTGTGATAGTGTCCATCACAAGATAACCGTGGAAGAGTCAATCGCCAGATGTGATTGTGTGATGTGGTAGAAGAGAAAGACTTGAGGAGTAACAATATGAGGAAAAGAGATCAGGGATGAAGAAAAGGAGTGGCCAGAGAAGGGGTTTGAGGGAGTGATGAACAAGATTTCTGGACAGGGAGGCTGTTCAGTTAACAGGAGAAAGAGTGTGGCATACAGTAATAGACAGAGGGTGGACAAGAGCACCTCATACATTTGTTGTGTGTCTTCAGGCTGTTTCCAACTGATGGCAAGCTTAAGATAACCCTATCACAGAGTTGTGTGTGTGTGTTTACGTGATTTGTTCAGGGAGAATTTGCTTTTGCCTTCCTCTAAAGCTGAGTGAGTGTGACCTGCCCAAAGTCATCCAATAGGTTTCCATGACCAAGCTGGGATTCAAACACTGGTCTGCAGAGCTTAGCCAAACGTTTAAACCACTACACCACACTGGCTCTCCCATCTCTTATATACTAAATCATATGAGAGAGAATGGATGATAAAAACCCCATTGCATATGTGTGTGTGTGTGCATGTTGGGGGGAAGTATAGTAAGACTAGTATTTGGCATGACATGAATTAGCTGCTGCTGTGCCATAAACTTCAGTACATAACAGCCAGTGTAGTGTAGTGGTCAGCATGTTGGGCTGGCACTTCTGAAACAGGTTCTAGTCACCACAGAGCTGTAGGGGCTTGCTAGTATATCTTGGGCCAGTCATTTTCTTTGTCTGGCCCACATGGAAAGTTTATTATAGAGTAAAGCTTATCTTGATCTCACTGGAGGAAAAATGGCATATAAATGTAAAACAAAACCCACCAGCCTCCTTTACTGAGTCACGGAATTCTCCCATGAGAAAGGATTCTCAGCATCCGTGGCTTTTGGTGGTTGATAAATTCAAGATTTGGACAATCCTGCATGGCCAGATAGAGTTATCAATAATTACTAGTCGCAGAGGCTATACATTACCCAAAAGATCAGAGACAGTGTGTTTCTCAGTACCAGTTGTTAAAGAACACAATTGGGAGAGTGCATTTGTACTACTACTCCACTTGTGAGCGTCCTAGAGGCATTAGCGTAGCTGGTCATTGTGGAAACTGAATGCTGGACTAGGAAAGCCTTTGGTCTGATCCAGCAATATGTTCTGCCTATCCTTAAGAAACCCAAACAGCACCTTCCATGCAGGCTTAGGGAAACCCCAAGGTAGAAATAAAAAGTGGTCTTATTTTAACTATCATACTCTAAGATACCATGGTTTTAGTCTCACAAGCAAATTTTATTTCAGAATCAAACCAGGACAAGTTATACAGTACTGGCACAATATATTGTCAATTGAAGACCGTGTGCTTACATGTCAGCCATTTCCAATGCACCGGGCTTAAAAAAAAAGTCACAAAAATGGCTGAGACAAAAAATATCTCAAGAGGTTTTTTAAAAATATCTGGGTGCCTTTTTGTTCAAAAGCAAGGGAATATATTGGGACAAAAAAAAGTTGTTTTCCAACAAACCACACTACCAAGATATGATAATCATTTTATTCACATATATCATGCCTTTTCTCCTAGCATCAGGCCTCAAAAATTTAAATACTATTTAAAGCATTTACAAACCCAGCTGTAAAAAGATTTAAATAGTTGTTGAAATACAATGAATCCATAGAATTAAAACTTTTTTGAAACAAATCCTTTTAAAAAAAACAAAGATAAAAAGCAGCAAACCATTAAAAGCTCTTGCTGCCAGTTTCTGAAAGCCTATTGGAACAGAAATATTTTCCCTTGCCATTGGAAGAACAGAAAGGGGTGGGACATGCTACCCTTCTGAGGGAGAGAATTCCAAAGGCTGGGAACAGCCACCAAGAAGGCCTCTCCTGAAGTCCCACTAAAAGTGCCGGTGAAGCTGGTGGGGCTGAGAGGAGAGTTTCCGTGAAGGTCTTAGAGCCTAGACAGACTCATGTAGTCCTTCATACAGTCCTTCAATAACCTGGTATAGGGCTTTATGCCAGTACTTTGAATTGTGTCTGGAAAGAAAACATCTGCCAATGAAACAGATGCAGCAAGGGAGGTATGTACTTTCTGTAGCCCTCCATGCTCCAATTAATAATCTGGCTGCACCTCTTTGAGCCAACAGAGGTGTCTGAAGACCTTTCAAAGACAGTCCTACATAGAGCATGTTACAGTGATCCAAACATGATGCAGCTAAGGCCAGATCAAACATTTCCAGGAACAGGTGCAACTGGCAGATTTGCATTAATTGTGCAAACACAGTCTGGCCACCACTGAAACTTGGACCGCCCCCTCAGGGCTGAATCTTATAATTTATAATTCTTAGTGGATTCAGGAAACAAGTAGTGTATATAATAACTTTATCCACACTACTAGCCTCATTCCTAGTCACTGTTAAAATACAGTATTATCCCAACTAGGTTAAACTGGAATTCTCATTGGGGTCAGAAAATACTTCACATCTCAGTGCAAGTTTTTTTGGCAGGGAGAATCCTGGTGATGAGGGTTAAAGCTTAAATACAACTCAGCAACTCAGTGGAGTCTGCTTCTTTGGAGATTTTTAAGCGGAGGCTGGATGGCCATGTGTTGGGAATGTTTTGATGTGTGTTCATGCATAGCAGGGGGTTGGACTGGATGGCCCTGTGGTCTCTTCCAACTCTATGACTCTATGATTCTAAGAACTGAGCAACCAGAGTTTGGTGCAGGATTGAATAGAATGGAGCATCTTGCACAAGAGCATTCTCAGGTCCTTGGAACCTTGGACAGGAGCAGCCCGCAATGCAATGTTTTGCAGGTCCCTCTTGTTCTACACAATGTAGCCAAAACTTGATTGCATTGTTCTTGCCTTTATTTCCATCAAAGCAGGATGATGAGATGGGAGATACAGTTGTTACCGTATATGGATTTCTTTATGAGGTGCTCTTGTTTGTGTTACCTAATTTAGTGTGACTTAACTTCCAGAAGTCAGAGTAGCGTTGATGATACGATGATGATAACCGGAATTATTCCAAAGGCTGAAACGCATTTGTGCTGACAAAAAGTGAAAAAGAAAAGATAATAGGCAAACCTTCTGTAAATGTGTAATGAAATCATCTTTGGCTCAATCTCACCTCATTTTTTTCTTGAAGGATGATGCTTCTGAAAGCAGAATAATGGAGGCTTCTAAAGGGCTGGCAGTGCTGTCCTTAGAATGGCAAGCCTTTCTTCACTGTGGAAACAAATGTTCTGAAAGTGCGTTTGATTAATGCCAGACAACTGACTTTTCTAATATTCTTCATGTGGTAGGAGAAAAATTTGTGATCCTGTCGTCAGGACTACAGAACTGCATTTGTAATGATCTTGGTAAGTAAATATGTAAATAGCTCTATTTTTATGTAGGAAACTGGTCATTTTTCAGGTTGTTCTTTCAAATGATGAAGTAATAACAGTCATCACAGATGCACTGCAAGAGGTGGAGCCATTACCTATGAAGACCCAGAATGGGAGAAAACAGAATCCACTCATCTGGAACACATTAAAATAAATTCAACGAGTCCAAGAGTGACAATTACATCTTGTGCCATTGGCTTCAGCTATACTTGATTACCCCAGACCCATTCTAGGGACCAGAGACCTCCTCAGAGCTTCTGATATCACTTTCGGGATTTTGCAAAAATCCATGATCTCAGTTCCCTGCTTTCATATTTTCCATATGCGTACAAAAATGTGTTTGTTCATGTGTACACATGACTGCCCTACATGGACATAGAATACACGTGTGCATACATACACGCAGAAATTTATGTATTTCGATAGTACCCTCACACAAAGTAAGATAGATCTGCATTGGTCTGTGCCGAAGATTATTATTACCATGTTGTATTTCCATCATCAAGAAAACTAATACAGGATGAATATCCTGAACTGGCCAGTTCTTCCAAGGGCAAAATTTTAAAGCATATCTTTCCTTTGCTGTGCTTGGATAATACTGTATTTTTACAGTGAGCTATATTGATTTACATTTTAAAATGGGACAAACCTTTTTAAAAAGAAAAGAGAGATTATTTCAATAGTTATTAGTTTAGAAAGTCTAGCACTATAGTCTCGTTATTTTTTGAATAATGCCTGACATAAATCTGTCGTAGTGCACCAACATTAGGGTCACAGGTTTCCCAAACCCAATCTAGTCTAGTATATTGCCAGCCAGGGATTTGGGCCTGTTCTGTTTTGCAAAGAGAGGTGATCTACAACGTAAATCTTCATCATAGTGTTTTTCTAAATGGAACTTTCTGTGTTATGACAACTGTACAGGGAAAGAGGGAATTTGCCCTATTACTCTTGTGGGGAGGATAGATGCTGCTCTTTCACAGTTTTGATGTACAGTTATGGTTGGTGCAACACATCATTGCTGAAACACACTCTCCTTCACCTGTCAGCAACCGTCTAGTCCAACAGCGGTTCTCCATCAGTAGTCACTTCCTCGTTCTTAATTCTGGGAGCATATTCTTGTTGCCTTTTTCTGAGCTGGATATTTGTTAGGGGCACCACAGGGAAGTTCTAATTCAGTCCAAAAGCCAGCAGTCAGAGTGTAGAATTAGGACTGGAGAAATCCAGGTTTAAATCTCCATTCACCTGTCAAGATTTCTGGATGACCTTGGATAAACCAGATGTTGTTATCCTTAGAAAGATGGGGCATCTCACATGGGTTGTTAGGTAATCTGTAGCTCCTGGCTCCTCTTGGCAAAGAAGTGTCTAGTGAAGGCTTTGTGGGATGATGTATTCCAGTCTCATGTTGAACATCTACCTTTCCCCTCCACTCTTCTTTTCTCATACATCTAACCCAGAGGTAGAGCATATATGGCCCTCCAGATGTTAAAATTCCAGTGCCCATCGGTCCTAATCAGCATGGTCTGTGGTTAGAGATGATGGGAATTATATTCCAACAGCATCTGGAAATCTACAGATTTCCCAATCCCGAGACCTTAATTCTATTTGTTTTTGGTATGTGCTCAAGGAATAACTACATATAATGGGAAGTTATTTGGAGCACAGAAAGTGAGACACCGGTCAGTAGGCATCAGCTCTTACTTACTCAGCCTCTTTTGATTACCTTATCTTACTTTTGTCATTCTCTCAAAAATAAAGAACAAGAAAATTGGGAAGAACTAAATCCATGGGGATAGGCTTTATTTCAAATTTGATCTGAAAACCAATTTTCACAGCTGAGTTATAAGCTCCTGAAAGTTGTGGTTCATAATGGAAATGCTGGCAAATCCTGAATGGTGCTGCTGTATGCTATGAAGCTTTAAAGTTTTTTTCCACCTTTGAACCTAAAATAAAGTTACGTCGCAATACTTTCCTTAGAGACTCCTACATTGCCCGCCAGTAGGAGTTGCTGGATTTGGAGATTGCTCAAATGTAGCCACTGGAATATTTTTTCCTCTTGAGTTGACAGTTTGATTCAATCAGCAGGTTTGCACAGACTGTGGGTGAATTCAGATGAGCACTTACCAAGTGGTGATTACCGTGGTGGTGATTTAATTGCATATACCAAAACTACACATGATTGCGGTCTGCCACACTCTCATGTGTAGCTTAGTCAGTAATGAGATGTTGTTCTACAGCCTCTGTCCACATTTTGAAAAGCACTGCCCTACTCACATTTCTCTGCCCCATTGACTTCCTATGTTGTTGTATGCCTAGTGTGGGAAATGACTATATGGTAAATGGTTTTCTGTAACAACAAATTGTTGTTGTCATTGTTCTGTGCCTTCAAGTCAACTCTGACTTACAGCAACTCTGTCCTAGGATTTTCTTGGCAAGATTTATTCAGAGGAGGGTTATCATTTCCTTTCTCAGGCTGAGAGAGTGTGACTTGCCCAAGGTCACTCCGTGAGCTCTATGGCTGAGTGGGGATTTAAACTCTGGTCTCCTAGAGTATTTGTCAAATTTATTTGGGATTTAATCGTGTTCTGTTCAAAATAACTTGAGCTTAAATAAATTACTTAGGAGTAAGTCCAGCACATGGGACTGAAAGAGAAAGAGAGAGAGACAAAGTATGGTAGACCTGAACCATCATGAAATTTCATTTCAGTCTCTTTATGCCTGAGAACGTATATGGAGACCACTGGA
This sequence comes from Cyclura pinguis, assembly GCA_030412105.1. Classification (NCBI taxonomy): domain Eukaryota; kingdom Metazoa; phylum Chordata; class Lepidosauria; order Squamata; family Iguanidae; genus Cyclura; species Cyclura pinguis. The sequence goes on from CM059599.1 coordinate 42,858,972, forward strand.
TATTTATGAGATGACAAAAAGAAAGGCACTGTCTTGAGTGTGCCTTAATAAGCATCTTGAGCTTCATAGTTGGGTAAAATGAACATCTAATGTGTTTGCAATCAGTGATCAACCACTCTGAAATCTATGACTTTGCCTGCCTGCATCTTGTCTGTGTATTCTTAGCATATATAAAGTAAAACAGGACTGCTCATGTATGCTTCAACTAAACTAAATATATAGAGAAAGGTCTTGAGAACCCTGATTCAGAACATAACAAAGCCCCCAGAGTATACCTGGGGGTAGTAATTGTTTTCTTTCTGGTTGCTGCCTACTTTCTCTCATCTCATCACCACCAATGTAGCTCAAACCACAATCTGGTTTATAATCTTGGAGTAATTACAAAAAAGCTAATGTGCAAGTCAGTGTCAAATTAGAAAGTTACTAGCTGTGGATAGACTTTATACACATGGAGCTTTGGCCCATGCATATAAAATGTTAGCTGCCTTTCCTGCTATTATACTTAGAATCATAGAATCATAGAATCATAGAAATGTATAGTTGGAAGAGACCACACGGGCCATCCAGTCCAACCCCCGACCATGCAGGAACACTCTCAAAGCACTCCCGACAGATGGCCATCCAGCCTCTGCTTAAAAACCTCCAAAGAAGGAGACTCCACCACACTCCGAGGCAGCATATTCCACTGCCGGACAGCCCTGACTGTCAGGAAGTTCTTCCTGAGGTTCAGGTGGAATCTCCTTTCCTGCAGCTTGAATCCATTGCTCCTTGTCCTGGTCTCTGGAGCGGCAGAAAACAAGCCCTCTCCTTCCTCTACATAGCATCCCTTCAAATATTTAAACAGAGCTATAATGTCCCCTCTTAACCTTCTCTTCTGCAGACTAAACATGCCCAGCTCTCTAAGTCTATCCTCATAGGGCTTGGCTTCCAGGCCCTTCACCATTTTGGTCGCCCTCCTCTGGACCTGCTCCAGCTTGACCATGTCCTTCTTGAATTGGGGTGCCCAGAACTGGACACAGGATTCAAGATGAGGTCTAACCAAAGCAGAGGAGAGTGGTACCAGTACCTCCCTCGATCTAGACACCATACTCCTATTGATGCAGCCGAGAATTGCATTGACTTTCTTGGCTGCCGCATCACATTGCTGACTCATGTTCAGCTTGTGGTCTATTAAGACTCCTAGATCCCTTTCACACGTACTGCCATCCAGCCACGTGTCCCCCATCCTATATTTCTGTATTCCATTTTTTCTACCTAAGTGTAGGACCTTACACTTCTCTCTGTTGAATTTCATTTTGTTAGCCTTGGCCCAGTTCTCCAATCTGTCCAGGTCATTTTGAATTTTGATCCTGTCCTCTGGCGTATTAGCAACCCCTCCCAATTTGGTGTCATCTGCAAATTTGATGAGCATACCCTCTATTCCTTCATCCAAGTCGTTGATGAAGATATTGAACAGCACTGGGCCCAGGACAGAACCCTGTGGCACCCCACTAGTCACTTCTCTCCAGGATGAAAAGCAGCCATTTGTGATCACCCTTTGGGTTCGGTTGGTCAACCAATTACAAATCCAATTTCAAGAGGTAGAATCAACTAGTATGCAACAGATATCCTGGATCTGTGATCTAACGTACAATTTGGCTCTATCTGAATCTTCCACCTAGTCCAAGCAGGACTAAAATTATATGTCACAGTTTGCCATGCTCCAAGCAGTTGAATGCTGTGTTGAGAGGTCTTTCTGTTGTTATGCCTTGGCCCACTGCAGATGGATGTGTCCAGCATGGTATAGTACTTTTGAGTGCTGGACTAGGACTACTAGCTGACCTTCAGAAGGTGTACTCCATTCACCTTAGAGGAAGGCAACAGCAAACCTCCTGAGAATATATATTGCCAAGAAAAATCTGTGACGGGGTCACCATAAGTCAGAGTCAACTTGAAGACACATAATGATAATGCCTGGCTACAACACAAGGAGGTTGGAGGAATTACGTGTGCATTGCCTTTAGGGTAAATGGGATTGGTGGTGACAAGTGACCCCCCACTTTGCCTTACACCTATATGATTGAGATTTGGATCTCATTTTCAGTGATATTAATACATTTATCAAGGACATCCTGCTTAAGAAGACCTTGTTATATATACAATATGACACAGTTCCTGCTGTCATAAGTAAGCTATGCAAATCAAAATACCAATAGCCCTTTTGTGTCAATTAAGGTACTTGTACTATGTCATGTGGGTCAATCTCTCCCTCCCTCCCCCTCTCTCTCTCTCTCTCTCTTTCATTCTCCTTCTGTGTGCGTATGTGTCAAGACTTCTGGCTAGTGCATGTTACTTTACCACTGATGAGCAAGCTTTCTGATGCTCAAGATGCGTATAGGCATATGTTGTTCTTGTGTGCCTTCAAGTTTTTTCCAGCTTATGGTGACCCTTGTTGGGGGATGATAGGAGTTTCAGCCCCACGGAAACTCAGTGGAAAAGCCAGAGTTCAGCGAGCCAACAGCAGCAGCCTTGTTCCCCAGTAAGGATACTCACACACGGAGGAGTTTCTTCCAAACCAGGAGGCACTTTATCTTGCAGCAAAGTTCCATTATATACAATACATAGGACAGACGGACAAAAGCTTGCACCAGGCAAATACATACTGGCATTGCTTTGTTATATACATATCTACAACCAATCAGGTAGAGGTTTGCACACCTCCCTCTACCATCTGCACACGACCCCAGTTTCTTATGCAACCTTGCAATTACCCACAGCTGGGGCATGATGCAACATCTTTGCAGTGGGCTGATCATTTTCCCAGGGTTCCCTGCCTGGAATCCCTGACAATCCCCTCCAAAATGGTCAGGCCACTGTGTAGGACATTTTCACAATCCATACATGTCATACAATACATGTTACATAATACATACAGTGCATACATTCAAGGGTACAACTCATCTTCCACCTTACACTCTGGTGGCAAGGCCCAGTTCACCTGCCAACTTCTCATGGCCTACTACTGGAAGTGCCTTTGTGAGCAAATCCGCGATACTGTTTTTCAGATACCATACCCCAATGTAGTCCTACACTCAAAATTTCTGCCTCAGTCACATGGGACAGCAAAATACCCTCTTCCTGACCTTTTAGGGATAAGCATAACTTTACTTCCTGACTCAGCAAGTTAGGTACTTCCTGACCCACTTTCACTGGAACCACTGCTGGAACTAGTGCTGACCTCAGTGTGAGGCTCTTTCTTGACCGTAAATGCAGGTTCAGCACTAGGTGGCGGTGTTGAACTCTTTGGTGTGACGTTGAGTGAGATTTTTGGCTTCTCCTCCTCATTACTTTCCTCAGTACTTTCTTCTTCATCATCAGCCATCACCACCCCTCCATCTTCAGAGCTTTCAAGTGTATCTGGGACACTGTCCTTTTCCTCATCAGACATTACTGCCCCTCCATTCTCAGGAACACTTTTGTCACTTTTACCCAGGGGAACCAAAACCTCTTGATTACAGTGCAGTCTTTTCACATTTTTCACACGTTTACCCAGGGGAATCAAAACCTCTTGGTTACAGTGCAGTCTATCCCATCCTGAATGAATTTCAAAGTATGCACTCCTGGAATACACTATTTTGCCAGCATGGTGTAGAAATCTATATTTGTTACCTTCATATCCCACAAAGCGTAACCGTCTGGATTTCTCCTCTCCAGACTTTCTGAAACTTGGGGGAACATACACACTAGCAAACTGACCCCAAACACGTAGGTGCTGCAGGTTTGGCATTCTACCATACAATAGGTAATATGGAGTTTGCTTCACACTTGAACTCCACATCCTGTTTAAGTGGTAGTTTCCTGTCACTATTGCTTCTCCCCAAAGTCCTGCTGGGGCTTGGGCATCCTCCATCATACAGTCCTTCATTTGTTTTAACAGCCCAGTTCTTCTTTCTGCAAGACCATCCTCCGCGGGAGATGCGGGGTTGGTGGTTTTATGCCTTATGCCTTTCTTACACATCCAGGCTTGCAGGCTATTAGACAGGAATTCCCCCCCTCGATCTGACACAAGACTGGCCACTTTATAAGGAAATTTCCTCTCAACAGCATTCACCCACTCTTGGAACTTTTCAGCTGCTTGACTTTTCTCTTTCAGCAGATAGACATAGGAGTACCTGGTGTATCTGTCTACAATTACCAGGAAAAACCTATTTTGCCCTTCAGTTGGCTTGAATGGCCCAGCCAAATCTGCATGTACAACCTCAAAAGGCCGTTGGGTGACACACTTGCTTTTCTTGGCAATGGGGTAAGCCTTTACCTTAGCCTTTTTACACACAGAGCACTCTAGGAACTTAGGACAATTTCTGACCTGTAACCCAGGGCATACCTTTGCCAACTCTTGCAAACCTTTGTAGCTGGCATGACCCATCACTCTGTGGAGATAATGTACACACTTTTGATGTAGAGGTTTGTTACACAATGGGTTAACGTTTGCCATTTTTCCTTTGGGCAGCATGTGGTACAACCCCTGCTTTTTCACCCCTTTTGCACAAAAAACACCATTTGCAGTAATTATACATTTCTCCCCTTCAAACACCACTTTGTAACCATCAGTGGTCAGTTGGGAGACACTCAGTATGCAGTTTTGCAAGTTGGTAACACACAACACATTATTGAATGATTTACCAAAGCATGGCACATATGCAGTACCCATCTTCTGGACCTTGCTGGGTACCCCATCTGCAAGGGAAATTGCTGTTATGTTTGCATTTGTAACATTACTCAACAGCTTTAAATTGTTCACCATGTGGCGAGCTGCACCACTGTCTAGCAACCACACACCACTCTCAGACTGTTCTTTTGCCACAAGCACATGGCCTTCAGCCTGTGACGACACGCCCCTCCACTTCTGGGCTGTCTTCTTCCCTCTACTCGGCGCTGGCATTCTGCAGTCCTTCTGGAGATGGCCGACTCTCTTACATCTGTAGCAGCGTCTGGCAAAGCTGCACACTGCTCCTTCTTCCAGGTCAGATGCCTCATTAGGAGCTGCCTCTCCCTCCTGGCGACTGGCTGTTCTCCCCTCCGACTGCAGTCTTACGTTGGACTTCCTCCAAAATCCTCCCGGCTACCAAGTCTACAGTCAGCTCTTCCTCACGCACACCCTGGAGGCTGTACATCAAAAAGTCCCACTCCTTAGTGAGGCTTCCCAGCAGAATAAAACTTTTCTGCATTTCTGGGATATTTACCCCTCTGTTGGCTGCCTCTTGAAATAACTGGTTCATCAGCATGAGGTGCTCTCTTACACAGCTTCCAGGACGTAACTTTGTGTTATACAGTCTTTTTGTCCATAGCATTTTGGACAAACACGAGGAAGATTGATGCACACGCTTCAGAGCCTCCCAGAGCTGATATGCTGTGTCTACAGCAGCAGCGTGAATCAACTGGGAAGGACTTAAAGTAAGCAAAATAACTGCTTTGGCTTTTTGTCAGCAACACGATACGCTGCTATCTCAGCAGCCGACGCACTGGCCAGCGGCCGACCCTCGCTCTCCAAAACGTGCCACAAGTTCTCCTTTATCAGAGATGATTTCACATAAATCCACCAGCTTTGATAATTCGTGTCATTTAGTCTTTCAAAACGCACGAAGCTTGTTTCAGTCATTCTGCTGCCTTTGTAAAAACCCTAAGATGAACCTATCATGGAGTTTTCTGGGGCAGTGAGTGTGTGACACACCCAGTGAGTTTCCATGGCCAAGCAGAGAATCAAATCCTGGTCTCCAGGGTGATAGTCTAATGTTCAAACCACTGACTCTCATATATGCATATATGTGTGTAGATATGTGTATATTCATTCATTTATTCACTCGTTACATTTATGCCCTGTCTTTTCATCATGGAGGATAAGGAAGCGTACATGTTGTCTATGGATGATCTCCCATCTAAGCATTGACTTGATCCAGCCCTACTTAGCTTCAGCACGGTAGCTGTTGATGAGGTTCCAGACCATAGTCTGGGATTACTAGCCAGGTAAGGCACCGACAAAGTCCTCAAAATGCTGTTGGAGCAGCTATACAACAATTATGTCAAAGGTGTATGGTAAGTTAAGATATAGCCATCCACATTCTACCCAGTGCTGAATGTTCAGAAAATATACTACCCCGCAGAAGAAGCAACACCTTTACTAAACATCAGCAAGTAGTAATAAGTAATAAGGCAGAAATGAATACTTGTATATAGCTATAGAAGTAAGTGATTCTGTGGAAAGGGCCACAGGTGAACAACGGTACAGGCATGGCTGCAGTGCACTACACCTCCATATTGGTGGATGTGTGGCCAGTAACAAAACCCTGAACTTAGTTTCAGCCAATTTTCTTTTCAGGGTATTGGGAAAAGTTTGTTCAGATACTGACTACTCTGTAAAGGACCGTTTCAGGGCAATCTCCACACAAATTTGTGGTGATGTGGAGGGATGCAAATACTTGTGGCATGGGCTTGGGGACCACATAAATGCACCACAGGGGCTGTCACACAAACACATGTGAATGGGAATTGCTGTAGTTCAGTGGCAGAACACGTGTTTCGCAAAGGTCCCGGGTTCAGTCCTTGGCATCTCAAGGAAATGAGAACCCTTGATTGCTGCTACAAGTCAGTGTAGGCAATAGTCAGATTAATAGACTAATAGTCTGATTCAATATAAGACAGTTTCCAGGAGAGCGAAAGCGTACAGAAATTCTTACTATCAATAATATTTAGCATCCCGTCCCACTAAGTCACATCTTTTAGTCTTATTTTGAATCTGTGTTTTTATAAAAGGCATGCCAATCAACTTAATGTGTGTGTTCACTCCATATATATATATATATGAAGTCATTTTTTTGTACATGAAGTCATGAAGTAATTGCCTGAGAAGGTAAACATTTAAAAAAAAAGCATCTATGAGGCAAGCCTTAATAGTTGTCTGATACCTCTTGCAAGTGAAACTAAATAGTGGTTGTATCAATAAGAAATCTGTCTTGTATCTTTGCAGTGATGTCATGTGGAACCCCCAGCCCAAGTGGTTTCACATGGGGCTATTTCAATACACTTCATTCATGTGTAGGAGCCTTATTGTGATATCACTTTTTCCCCTTTATAGCAGAGGGGAAGTATATAATAGGTGGCGCCTGTTTGATTTATGGGTGTTTTCTAGTGAGTTTAAGGTAACAGCTAAAATGCTGTGGGGCACTACTTGGATGGCTCACTGAAATGTATGGCCTCATACATTCTTCTGAAAAAAGATTATATTTATTACTTGCTTTAGAATAATTAACTTGACAATGGTACTGTTTAAAAGATGCTACTGGTAAAAACTGAAATCTTCCATTTGACCTTTAAAAAGTGGGTTGTACTGAACCCAAGATGGTCAGCCTGTGTCCATACATAGCCCTTGGTCTGATGTTATATGGCCCTCACTCTCAGACCTTGGAAATCCTGGAGACTGCCAGGTTGGAATCCTGGGAGCTGTAGTCCAAAAACTTTTGCCAGTGATCTATTCAGCCTCTGCAGCAGTGATCTATCCCTGCTCTGGAAACCTTCTAGGTGTGGAGGAAGAAGAGAGAAAGAAGAGATGTGATCAGAGAGAGATGAGAGCTGGGCTGGCCTGGTTTTGGCAGAATGCCTGTCTGCCACTAGCTTCAGACCTGTTCATAAGATGACTGAGTCCAGGATCAGATGTGGGCCTGTCGACCATTGGTGGTTGGTGGATTCCATGTCAGTGAGAGAGTTGCTGAACTCCATCCCCTAAAAAGGTCTCCCACCATGGATAGCAATTGTAAAGTTCAGACGGAAACCCCAGGGCAGATTCAACACCCCACTAGTCACTGCTGCTAGAAACCTTGCCCAGTCTAGTTGGAGAATGCAATTACGAAGCAGTATGAAGAGCTTAATCCTCCCCACAGAAGTTGGCCTTGTCAGGCATTTGCTGAGATACACAAACTTGCAGAGCTGAGGGGATGTGATGTTACAGACTTTTGTTAAAAAAATAATGTTGTTTACTCCAGAAAATAAAATGAAATATGTTTAGATATGTGTAATAAAATAAATGATCTGTTGGGAGTGAGTGAGAGGATGGAATGCTTGGGGTGACTGGTGATTGGATGAATGTTTGAATGATATTATTAAAAGGGCTGTGGTGTAGGACAGCAGCACCTTCCCTTCCCGCAATGGGGACAGGAGAAGGATGGGACAGCAATGACACTTCTGGATGACCTTGTCAGTGTCCCATCCTTCTCCTGTCCCCAGGTGGCGCAATCACAGATTAAATCGTTGGTGGGTTTTCCCTGTCAATGACATGCAATCATGCCACCATCCTGCACTTACCTGTCCTGCAGAAGCACGATGGCTACACTTCCTGCCCCAGCGCAGCCTGAGAAACTACCTGGCTGCATTGTGGAAGGAATAGGCGTGGCCATTGCGCTGCCTTCTGCAGGGACCCAACCAGTCTGTACTCTCATCGCGCTCCCCTCCCAGCAGATCCCCACTGGATGACTTTGCAAAAAGGTAGGGTGCAGAAAGGGCCTCTGAGAGAAGGGAGTTTGTTAAAGCTAGGAATTAGACTCTGTTAGCTAGAGGACAATGAAGAGTTAAGTGAGAAATGAGGCAGTGAAAAGAAGGAGTTCATATTCTGGGGTGAGTTACCATTTGTACTGTTGTTGTGTGCCTTTCTGACTTAGTGGGACCCTAAGGTGAGACTGAGAGAGTGTGACTTGCCCAAGATCGCCCACTGGCTTTCCATGGCCATGCAGGGATTTGAACCCCGGTCTCCAGAGTCATAGACCAACACTCAAACCACTACACCATGTTGGCTCTTAGTGGGATGGTGGTCTTACCTGTCTTACTCTCTTCCAGTAATTTATTTTCCTTTCTAATTTCAAAGGGAGGGAAAAAGAAATCTATGCCAGGGTAGAAGAGAAATCCCAGGGCTTCCCAAGCAGACAAAGGAGCTTGGATTGAGCAGATCCAAAGCTTCCTCTGCCCCACCAGAGTGTTCTCTTTTCAGGTCAGTGTCAAGGTCCTTTGTATCAGCAGAGGAATATTTCTTTCCAGGGTTTGGAAAAGCTACTGTTTTGAACAATAAGTCCCAGGATCCAAAATCTAAATGGCCTAAGGAGACCACATAAAGTAACTTTTCCAAGCTCTGTTCCTGCCTCATTCAAACTCCAGCCAGCCAGTGGAACTGAAGGTTAGGGTTGCTTTGTCTTGCCCTCTATAGAAACCTACTACATTCTTGGTGGTATATTTCAAATATTATTAACAGATACTTTTTCATAATTTAAAATTTATTTATTTTGATTTTCAAACACATCAAAGAAAAAGTAATGGAAAAAGAAAAAAAGGAGGAAAAAAAGAAGCTAAGAGAGAATAGTAGAAAACAAAGCACATTAACCCAAAACACCCCAAAACATTCCTTTTTATCTCTACCGCTCCCCTATCTTCCTACAACTTCTCGCTCTTCATGACTGCAGTTATTTAACAAATACAAATATTTTCTCCTCTTAATTTTTCTCCTCTCATGTATATTCACTCTTTTCTGATCTCCAGAGAAGAGTATATATGAGATATCAAAGCCCATCTTTGCTTCGTTGCCAAATCTTTCTTTCATGTATGAAATAAAAGGTTGACAGATCTTAAGGTGAGTTTGTGTTGAGTTACCCTTTAACCAACTTGTTAATTTACCTATTCTAGCTAGTACTCTTTTAATAGATACTTTTAAAAAGCTAGTTTTAAATTAGCTTGCCCAAGGTCAGCCAGTGGGGTTTCCATGGCTGAATGGGGATTTGAATCCTGGTCTCCACAGTTGTAGTTCAACATTCAAACCACTACACCATGCTGGCTGTCTCAGACAGGGTTATGAGAAAATACTAAAAAGTTAGGGAGATGCATTGAAGTCAGTTAGGATGTGGAGGAGTTAAATAAGTAACAACTTAAGCCTTGAACTTCTGTAACCATAAGCTTCAGTATACCAACTAATCTTAGTCACATGTTGATCTTCTGTTTAATAAATTGTGCTTGTGTTATACAGATGTGTCTTTGGGAATGAGACAATAGTGCTACTGTACTGGCCGAATTTAGACACTCAAGAGGCTATGATAGTTCAAGGGTAGTGGTCATTTCAGTGCCATAGTGGTGGGACAAATGGAGGTCCCTACATTTGAAGCCACAGCAAGGGGTCAAGAAAAGGTTTCTACAAGGGGCCAACAACTCCCAGAGCCACCTGACCCAGCTGTTGCAATGATGGTGGTGACTAGAACTTGCTGTTGCTGAAATTCCACATGTTGCTCCTGCTTTCATTTGCCTTGCCCTCTCTTTCTGGGTAATAGTACCCACTGTTTTTTAATTTGCTTCTCAATCATTTTAATATATATTTTAAACTGTGTTTAATTATGCTTTTTGTGTTTTTATTTGTATCTCCCCCCCACACACACACATCCTTGTTATGAGCCACCTTAAGTCCTAGTTTTGGGAGAAAGTTATGGTATAAATGAAATCCAGCAAGCAGTCAAGAAATCACTGGAAACAGTCAAGAAAAGGATTCATACTGGAGCAGTTGGCTGGTGGATGCCTCTGAAGAGAGGGCTGTGTTGACTCCTCTCCACGTGAGTCCTCAGGAGCAAGAGGATACTAATGTATTTTTCAACCCCTTATTAGAAATCTGCTGCCACTATTTCCACAAATATTTTTTTCCTTTGCTGCTTTGAGAAAGCCCTTGACAACCAGGACAAATAAACAGGAATGCTGGAACAAACACATTTTATTAAACAATATGTAAACTAAACAAGGAGACTAAAAGTGGGCTCAAGCCTGTGGTTACAATTTCTTATTCTTTTATACTTGTTGGCTGAAATCCCACAATAATACTGGTCCAAATTACTGCCCTTCCAGCCTTTATTGAGCTTCCAGGTTCCTCAGCGGGCCAGCACAGTGTGACGGCATGGGAGGCAAACCCATGCCCAATTAGTGACCAAGGAGGTGGAGAAGTATGGAGGTACCATCTGGTTTCATTTGGCCAGTCAGGAAAATAGGACAGCCATTGTCTTCCTGAACATCCAGCTTTATACATTATGCATTACACTGCATTGGTAAGATGGCATTCATTGTGCTGGAAGTCCAGAAGGGTGACAGCTATTCCTTTTTCCTGACTGCTCAGCTGCAGTTGAAGATTGCTTGAGCACCTCCTTGCCAAAGCAGTCATTAACTGCAGCTGGGCAATCAAGAAAAAGGAATAGCTTGCCCATTAATTGACTATGAGGCTCTGCCCAGCACCAAGGAGGGGGCACCATTCAAGAAAGTTCTAGATACTTTCTTGCATGCATCCGATGAACTGGATCGGAGTCTGTGGAAACTTATGCTAGAAATCTCTTTTTCTTAGTCTCAAAGGTGCTACAGGATACCTTTCTATCTTTTTACACCAATGCAGACTAGCACAGCGATGTCTTTGAATTCCCCGCACAATATCCATGAAAGAACATATATTAGACTAACAAAGAGTTACTCCACTGTTGGTCACTAATAGGATCCTGACTGTCAACAGATTATCTCTGATATATTCGCAAGGCAAGATTCTACATTGTGCTTGCAAGGTACGAATCTACACTTACATAATTACAAGATGGTTGCACTGTATCATACGTCTGCTGAATATTGCCATTGTGCAAAGATTATGTATCTCCTAGTGTGGCTGTATATTGTCTCCTTAGCAATCAGAAAGGAACAACAGCTGTTTCTACAATCCCAGTGAATAAAGTGCTACATTGAACTTACTGAGGAATAGTTACTTACCATTCCAGAATGCACAACTGCATGACTGAAATATTGTTGGATTTCTGCTGACTTGGTGGAAAGGCAGCTTTTCCCACAAAGTGCTATATTGTTGCTCATGGTGACCATTTCACAATGGCCATGCTGCTTGCTCCACTTGTGAAATGGCCCTGATGGTACAGCTGTGACTACATTCCCCTCCTAGACAACACCACGCTTCCAGACTATGCAATTGGAAGTTGGTTTATAATGTCATAAATTCCCAACAGGATGCCAACCTATGGTGTTTTTAAAACAGCAACAACAACCAGGTGTCAAAGGTATCACTATGAGTATTATACAACTTCTAATTATGGTCTATAAAAAGATGGGAGACAGCCTGAACAGTCCTGTTCTTCATGCGTTACGCTCTCTTTCTCTGTCTCTCAGTCTAGCCTCTCTCTAAGTGCAAATATAAGATGATTAATTAATAGAGAATTAGGAGAGACAGGGTAGACTGGTACAAAGAGGAAGAATCTGGAAATAAACATACAGCATCCAGATTTTTATGAACTGAAAATTAATCAGAAAACAATTCAGAATAATCACTTACTATACCTATCTTGCAATGAGACCTAATATCTCTGAATGTGTATTAAAGTTCTCTTCAACAATAGTGTACTTCCTCTAGAAGAATAAGAATAATGATGATTAGAAAGCACCTTCCTCACACATGATTTAAACTGTGACTTAAAAAATTAAAATTGAAAATATATGGCCTGATCCTACATGATTTAAATCAATTTGATTGAAATCAAATCAGCCCTGTGACTTGGTTTCCAGTCGCATTTTACTAATTACCTGCAATGCTGGTGTAGATCATGCAAGACTAAGAGATTCAATAAGTATGGTCCTTAGCAAGGGCAACTTGCTACACAGAAGAGTGTACAGCCATGCTGCCCATTGTGCCATCCACTGAGCAACAGTGCAATCTAATACTTCCATAGAGCTGCTTTGGGTCCCATTTTGGGAGAAAGGCAAGATATAAATCAATCAGACCAATAAATAATAGAGGTATGCTTATACAATTTCATGGTACAAAATGAAGACTAGGATCTGAGCCATATACTCCTTTTAAACAGCAGTCTTAGTACTTTTTTGCCCAAGAGACTATATTTAGGCAGGAAAAATGAAATATACAAATACAAGATGGAAGACTACAGTAGATATGAAAAGAACCTAGAGGTCTTAGTAGACCACTACTAAACATGAGTGAACACTATGATGTGGTGGTCAAAAAAAGTCATTCTAGGCTGCATCAACCATTGTGCCCAGACTGAGGGAAGTCGTAAGTCCATTCTGTTCTACATTAGTCAGACCATACCTGAAATACTGCATGCCGTTCTGGGCACCACAATTAAAGAACCGCATTGGACATGCCTATAGAGAGGGGCAACCAAGATGGTTAAAGTTCTGGAAACTAAGCCCTGTGAAGAATGGCTGTTTAACTTGGAGAAGTGTGAGAGGTGACATGATATTAAATATCTGAAGGGATTCATGTAGAAATGGAGTGGGTTTATTTTCTGCTGCTTCTGAGACTAGGATGAAAAACTATTTAATTTAATTTAAAAAAAGGATTCAACTTAAATGTTAAGAAGGACTTCTCTCAGTAAATTCTGTTTTGACAGCATATTGGACCGTCTTGGAGAGGGCAGTCTCCTCCTTTGAAGGTCTTTAAACAGAGGTGCACTTGTGCATTCCTACCTGGAAGGGCATTTTGACTAGATTTCATAATGAGGTTTTCATTGCAGAACCACCAAACCTGTCCGTCCTAAAGGCTTGTGTGGCATTCTTTGTGTGATGAGGACTAAGAAAGCAAATGAACAGAAAGCATTATGTTATGAGAACTATAAGCACCCATGCCTAAATCAGCAAATAAATCTAGCCTCTATCAACATCCTGACATTTTTCTTGCCATTTTCCTCAGTGCCAGAAAGCCAGTAAATATGTCACCCTGTCAGCTTCTCCAGGCAAACACCACTGCCCTCAGGTTTGGCTGTGCTCACACGTATGGCAGTGTGGTTGGCTGTAGCAAACCTGTTCTTCACAGACATGTGCTGAAGCAATTGTGACAAAGCTGGAGTGTGTGGAGGGATGATTTTCATGCAGTTATGACAGCCTTGGCAACAATCCTCATGTTGATGATGGACTATATTTAAATGTTCCACTTTGGAGAGCAGGGGTGATCCACTTACAGATTGCATCTTGTAATGGATCCAAGTGCTCATACGAAATGTAAAAACAGAAAGAATTTAAAATTGTGGTAACGAAACATCTCCACTCCACCTCCCTTGTTTGATTCAAAGTCGCCACTTTGTTTTCATTGGCATCTGCATGTCTTTTCCTGGAGATGTATTTCCTGAAGGAATGAAGTGACCAAGACAAACTATTCGTATTGGCCATTTTATTCTTCAGAGTGAGTAAAATTTATGAAAAAAGTTGGCTCTTAAATAAGTACATGGACAAATACCTATTTGCACAAGCTGAATTTTATGGAGAGTTGGAGGTTGGTGGCCATGAGTGAATGGCAAGTACCTTATTTCTTTAAAAAAAAAAATGGGAGGGCTAGTGTTGAAGGAGCCGGTGAACACAAGGGAAGGAGACTTCAGAGGAGAAGAAACAATCATACAAAGAAAAATACTTTTTTTCTAAAAGAAGTCCCTCCCTTCTAACTTGTGAGTTTTATTAACATGTACATATTGTTTAGTCATTTCCCAATTGCCTGTGCTATTGGTAAGAAAAAAGGTGTCACGATTCATTGGCCCATGTTTCTGTTCAGAGGATTTTCCCATTTGCTGAGGGGTGTGATGACTGAACAGCATTATACAGAGTTTCTCACTTTTTGTTTCTAAGCTGCAACCTTGTAAGTAAGTGTAATGTACAACCTAATAAATGACATCCTTCTAGCTAAAGGCCATGAAGAATATATAAATAACTTGGGCAGATTATGTTGAATTTATTTTACAGTCTTAACATAAGAGGCACTATGCCGGGTCAGGCCAAAGGCTTATCTAGCCCAAAATCCTGTTTACTCAGCCTCCAACTAGTTCCATATTGGAAGCCCACCCACAGAACAAGTGGAATGTCAACCTTGTCTGCATTCCCTTGCACCTGATATACATAGGCATACTGTCTCCAGTATATGAGGTGATATATAGCTATACAGGCCAATAGTCATTGGAGACCTTTGTTGTTATTTGCCATCAAGTTGACTTCAGCTAAGATGACCTGATGGAATGATAGATTCCACCCCCCAAGTTATCCACTGCTCCAATCAGGTCTTGCAAACTCTGGGCCATGGCTTCCTTAATGAAATTAAACTACCTGTAGCGCAGTCTCCCTCTTTTCTTATTGCCTTGCACTTTGCCAAGTATTACTATTGACATGATAGCTGTATTTATATATTTGGAGGGATGTCATGCTGAAGATGGAGCAAGCTTGCTCTCTGCTGCTCCAGAGACAGAGGGGCAATGGATTCAAACTACAGGAAAAAAGATTTCACCTAAACATCAGGAAGAACTTCCTAATTGTAAGAGCCATTCAACAGTGGAATATGCAGCCTTGGAGTGTGGTGGAGGCCTCTTCTTTGGAGGTTTTTAAACAGAGGCTGGAAGACCATTTGCTGGGGGTGCTTTGAGTGTGTGTTCCTGCATGGCAGCAGGTTGGAATCAATGGCCGTTGTGGTTTCTTCCATGATTCTATGATGCTATTGTCTTTTCATAGAATCATAGAATCATAGAGTTGGAAGAGACCCCAGGGGACATCGAGTCCAACTCCCTGCTATGCAGGAACACACATCAAAGCATTCCCAACAGATGGCCATCCAGCCTCTGCTTACAAACCTCCGAAGAAGGAGACTCCACCACACTCTGAGGCAGCAGATTCCACTGCCAGACAGCTCTGACCGTCAGGAAGTTCTTCCTGAGGTTCAAGTGGAATCTCCTTTCCTGTAGCTTGAATCCATTGTTCCTTGTCCTAGTCTCTGGAACAGCAGAAAACAAGCCCACTCCCTCCTCTACATGACATCCCTTCAAATATTTAAACATGGCTGTCATGTCCCCTCTTAACCTTCTCTTCTGCAGACTAAGCATACCCAGCTCCCCGAGCCATTCCTCATAGGGCATTTCTTCCAGGCCCTTCACCATTTTCTAATTAGTCACCTTGCATCATGATATATCCGAAGTATGACAGCCTCACTTAAGTCATATTTACTTCTTGTGAAAGTTCAGTTTTGATTTGCAATAAGACTCATTCATTTATTTAGAAGTGCTTGGTATCCATAGATCTTTTCTCCAGTACCACATTTCAAATGCACTGATTTTCTTTACATTAGCTTTCCTCACTGTTCACCAACATGTGAAGAGTGACAAGGTACTTATCCCTGCTCTCATCCACATCGTATGTTGGATCCACACCTGGTCATGCTGCTACAGAAATCAATTGAAATATGTTATTTGTTACTAATGTGTCCCACCAGTTTCAATGGGTCTTCTCTAAGCTTAACTAAATCTGGAGTCTGGAGTCAACCCAGTGAATCTATTATAGTTATTTTTTAAAAAACGTAGTGTGAGTAAAGTTTGTTACATAAAGAAATAAATAGGCCAACAGCCTTTACAGTATATAGCTTCTCTGGCAATAATAACAAATTAGAGAACCCACTTGATAGAGAAACTGTTACTCTGTACCATGCAGCATCATCACCCTTTCACCATAAATTCTGGCTGGCATTATCTTACATAGAGCCAGCCTTATAGCACAGGTACAAGATTACACTTATACTTTGTGTGAGTTAATCCGGAGCCTTGCCACCTATAGATCTGTAATTATAGTAGCTATTAAAATACCCATTGTAACTGTATTTGTGCATTGCCACTGCCATTACACGTACACCCTTTCCTACAGACCTTTAACATCGCAGGGGTGTTTGTCACAAATCTCTTCACCATATTAAATAACCTGCTCATTTTAGATTGCCTTTTATTTTTTTAGCAGCCCCACCCTCATCCCACCAGCTTTCTTCGGAGGCTTTTCACTCGCCATCGGCAGCACTGAATAACCTTTGCCTCAAACAAATAAGACATAAAAAGTATGGTGTGTGTTAGACGCAATGACAGCATGGAAAAGTTGTGGGGGGGGGAGTTGCTGGAGGGGCTACAGCTCCAAAATTACCCATTAAGTATACCAGCTAACTGCATGGACTGAGAGATTCTGGGAGTTAGAGCTTCCCAATATATTTTTTCCAAGTGCTGGACCCATACTAAGGAGAGTGGGGTTCAATGATTTGCTAAGTAACGTTGGGCCACTCCCTGTCTCATGGCTGAACATCCTTCACAGGTTTATTATGACGGTAAAATGGGAAAGAACATGTCTGCTGCCCAGGGCTGACCCAAGACATTCTGCTGCCTCAGACAAAGCACTTCCTTTGCCACCCTCAGCTCCACGTTGGAAAGGCAAGGTAAAAGTGAGATAAATACCAAACAGTGACCTGCAGTACATTCAGGCCATTTCCGCACTAGCCTGTTATAGCGCAATGATTCCACTTTCAACATCCTCTGGAATCCTGGGGTTTGCGGTTTCGGGGCGGGGCCGGCCGGATGTTGAACATCCAGAGGATGTTGAAAGTGGAATCATCGCGCTATAACAGGCTAGTGCGGAAATGGCCTCAGTGAGTCCACTCTTGCCCTCCTCCTTTATGTAGGAACAATAATATTACATCAAAGGCTTAAAAAAGATATAAGAGCTACCATGGAATGTGAGGTGCTATGCACAATGATAATGGCATAAAAAACAGCAATGTACCTTAGAGCTCTTGGCACCTACCAAGTCTTTTCTGGCTCACTTGAGCTCCTTACTTTGCTAACAGCAAATGGTTATTCCTCTTCTTCCTGAATAACTACAGGATACAAACATCTAATAGAGAAATCTGGTGTGAAACTGGGTTCAGGTAACACTTCCTCTTTGAATTTCACCATGATGCCAGCGCGCCATCCAAAGGCACCCTCTGAGAAGACTTGTTGGGGAAAGCACAGCTTTTCAAACTGCTGACATAAGCATGTAGAAATCGCTTCATCCAAAGAGTGGAACCCTATAACAAAAAGGGGGAGGGGGAATTTTGGAGTTGTTGATTTTGGATCCTTCTGCCCTCTGTGCTCTCAATGGTGACCCAGGAATGAGCTCACAATTGGAAGCAAATCAGCCTTCTGTTTTCACTCCTAAAGAATTACCTGCTTTCTGAAAGCTCCTAGTATTAAAAGTAGACTTTCATCAAAAATACAGTGGGGGATACTGTCAGGGGAAAGTACAAATACATATATCTCAACAAACATGCACAGGGGAGAGACAGTAGCAAATAGGAGAGAGCTGTTTAAGGCCCCAACTACATCTGATACTCATTTGTGTCTATTTTTCCCTTGAATTTTTACATATATATCAGATGTGTATATATATCACCAAAAGCAACAGTGGAGGCAACACCACTTTAGAAGCCAAGAGCAGGAAAGCAGAGGCTTAACCCTTTCACCTCTGGCTAGAGTAGCTACGTGTCCTACTTTACAGTGGAAAATCCCCTTTCTGGAGGTTATGAGAGTCCTTTGTTTCAAGGTATCCTCTTTCTGAAAGGTTGTCCAAGTGCAGTTTAAAGGTAAAAAACCTGGGGCCCATTCACACTGCCAAATTATAGCACTATTATTCCACTTCAACTGCCATGGTTCTATCCTGTTCCATCCTGGGATCGGCAGTTTTGGGAGGGGTATTTTGAATTTTCAACTTGAGAGCTCTAGAGTCCCACCAAACTACAAACCCCAGGATTCCATGGGACAGAACAGTGGCAGTTGAAATGGAATCATATCACTATAATTATCTACTGGGAACTAGCACCTGAAGAAGGAAAAGTAGGGGCCTTAAAGCTGTTCCTGCCAGTATCTATTTAGCCTCCAGAGAACAGACTGAACCAGCAGTACACAGGTCATCTTTCCCATTGTAGAAAAATATATAGCATTCTATTTAAACTATAGTAACTACCACAAAATGTGCATCTATTGATATGAATCAGCATGTGAAAATTTAACAGAAATCTGTGCCATCTTTTGACCACTTGGATTAGCAGTGCAAAAGGAGCCACATGACTTCTGGCTGTTCTTCCACTCTACTTTGGCAGCCTACCTTTTCTAACATGAGGTAAATAGCTATTCCATGAGGAGGATGTTTACTGAGAAAAATCCCTCCACCCCTCACTCTTCTGATGAGCTGTGTGCCTTCAAGTTGTTTCTGGTTTATGATGACTCTAAAGCAAACCTGTCACGGGGGTTTCTGGGACTGGGAGTGTGTGATGTGCCCAAGGTCACCCAGAGGGTTTCCCTAGACAAATGAAGAATCAAACCCTGATCTCCAGGGTCATAGTCCAATGTTCAAACCACTACCCCAGACTGGCTCTCTCTGGTGAGCTATGAGGGGTGTGGTGCTCCGAAGGGCCTAATCCATTCAGGTTCTGCTCAGTTTAGGTTCAGAAGATAGACTGGACCAAAACTAAGTCACTGGTAGTACAAGTTATAGCTGCATTAATGGCAGATACATGGAAAAATGTGGCAAACACAGAAATAGACAAGGTGCTGTCTTCAACTGAAACTCTGACACAGTCACAAATGCAGATGTTACATTGTCCTCTGAGTTCCAGATGGGCCTTCAAATTCTTGGGCAAGGCACCAATATTTCACCTTCCCAAGACTGAGACAAAGGGAAGCTCTCACAAGTATGGACTGTATATCCTCACAGGGTTCACTTTCTAGAAGCTTCAAGATAATGCCAGTTCCCTTTCCTCATCCTCATCAAGATTGAGAGGGGAAGAAGACTTCTGCTTTCAGAAAGAATGAGAGAGAGATCTTTGTAGTACCTTGTCTCAGACTAGCTGCATCTCTCTTCACAGCTGTGTTTAACCTTACAGGATAT
Source organism: Cyclura pinguis (assembly GCA_030412105.1). Lineage (NCBI taxonomy): Eukaryota > Metazoa > Chordata > Lepidosauria > Squamata > Iguanidae > Cyclura > Cyclura pinguis. The sequence continues at coordinate 42,878,727 of CM059599.1, forward strand.
CTGAAACTCAAGCATGGTACAGTGGTTTGGTTCCAGATTTGGTTCTGCCACACACACACACACCCCGGGTGGATATCAAGGGTTTGGTTCTGAGGCCCCCATGGATATCAAAAGTCATGGATGCTCAAGTTCCATTAGGTACAATGGTGTAGTAAAGTGATGTCCCTTATGTAAAATGGCAAAATCAAGGTTTGCTTAGATATAAATATAGATGGATATAAATATAGACATAGATGGATAAATACACAGTTGCAGTTTAGGAATAGGCACCTATGGCCTCAGTAAACTACAAACCCCAGAATTCCACAGGATGTTGAAAGTGGAATAATAGCACTGTAACAGTGTAGTGTGGAAAGGTCCTCAGATTAACTGCAGACACATTGAAGCAGGAGGAGACAAGGTGTGGCTAAGACTAACAAGCAGGAAATGACATGGATACATGCTTTGCCTAATATCTTGGAGACATGCAGACTAGCAGCTATTGAGTACAGGTATCTAAAGTTAATACAGTGCTCCCTCCACATTTGTGGGGTCAACCTTCACGAATTTGATTATTCACAAGGTACTCACTTGCCTCCCACCCCCATCTCCTCCTCTCATTCCCTTACCTTTTGCCCGGGTGCACGTGCCTTCCTTCTCTGCTCCCAGGCAAAAGGCAAGGGGATGGGATGGGGAACACCTCCGATATCCTTGCCTTTTGCACAAGTGCAGAGAATGCATGCTGAGGCAAAAGGCAAGTGAATGGGAGGAAGGCATGCATGTCTCCTTGCCTTTTGCCCAGATATTAAGAATGTGTACCAGGGCAAAAGGCAAGAGAATTGGAGAGAGAGCATTGCATGCCTTCCTCCCCATCAGTTGCCTTCTGTCCAGGCACAGAGAATGTGTGCTGAGGCAAAAACCAAAGGAATGGGGAGAGGCAAGTTTGTCTCCCTTCCTTTCCCTTGCCTTTTGCCCAGGTGTGCATGCCTTCCTTCTCTATGACTGGGAAAAGGCAAGGGAATTGGAAAGGGAGCACCATGCATGAGGAAGGAACATATGTGCGTGCCCATCCCCCACCCATTCCCTTTCCTTTTGCCTGGGTTCAGAGAATGTGTGCCAAGGCAAAAGGCAAGGGAATGGGAGGGGAGGGCACCCAGTCCAGAGAAAGAAGGCACATGTGTGTCTTTCTTCCCATTCCCTTGCCCTGGCCACAGAGAAGGAAGGTACATGTGCCAGGGGGAAAAAACAAGGGAATGAAAAGGGGGAACCCTGGAAGGAAATGGGAAGGGGACTGAGCTGGGGGGGGGGGAGTTATTCATGGTTTTTCCACTTTCATGAAGGTTCTGCACCCCCAACCCTCACAAAAGTGGAGGGACCACTGTACTGCTAATAAATTTGAGCACAGCTTCTATCTGATGTGTGTGGATGCAAATGTGCTTGTGTTAGCATTGCTGTGGATGGGTACGAGTGTTATAAAACATGAGCTGGATGAGCAACGAGGAGGTGCAATGGCTATGTTCCCCCTTTAATGAAGTGATCCTGCTCAGCATTCCAGTTAGCCATTCATACTAAGTGGCATATTAGATTCTTCCTCTCTTCTTCCATAATTTTTTCTTCTCTACGTTTCAGTCTCCATTTCGTGCTTACTGAACATGATCCTCTGGGGCGCTCCTCCCATTAGGAATAGTGAGAGGGCTCCATCAGGCAGCAAATGCTGGGAGATGGGAAGCATGCGTTTGGAAAAAAGTGTTGTGGGCCGCAAAGCCTGCTAAAGTAGTGTACTATTGTCATGTGCAGTGAGAAGATGCAGCTGCTAGCCATTGCAAACACTGAAGAAGATTCAGCTCCAAGTACCACTGACTCATACACATGGAATAGAATAGGCCACCATTTTGTCTTTTACTTCAGGCAGCAAAATGACTTCTACTGGCCTTATCGGTCCTCACTGAGCTGGGAAGTACCCCTTAGGTTGTTGTTTTTTTTCTTCCTTTAAGGGTAGAAGTGGGGTTTTGTATTTCAGAAAGCCTGAAGTACTCAAAGAGCTGATGTAAAGGCTTTTGACATCAACTACTGCTTGATCCTTTATTTTTAATTTTTAACTAAAGGCCTCAGGCACCAAGTTGGTGACCTTTCTATCACTATGCTTCAGTTCAAATGTGTGTATCTCCAGTGCATCAGATATATGTGTGAGTACCATGTGCATGTATGAACCATGTCATTCCCCATTTTCATGTTATACTGGAACCAAGAAAATGACAGAATGTGAAACAGTAATGGCTTTTCTGCTTATGATGTCCCAAGCACCTCCCCTTTGTTGCCCAAAAACCATAGCAGTACCAAAGACAGCAGCAGTATAGTCATCAGGATTTAGACTGTGTTGTAGCCTTCATGTAAGTGCCTGAAATTCCCCTCAGCAGTTTTCTCAGAAATTTTGTGCTCCAGAGCTGCAGACCAGAAAATCTCTAAATTTTGAAACCAATCCCCTTGATATTTATATGTATACACATCCAATTTCATCTGTTTCAAGGGTGCTTCGGTTATGTATTGCTGTGTAGCACAGGGCTGGATCATATGGCCCTTGTGCTCTTGTACAATTCTAAAATTCAATTATTCTGTTACCTCCTATATAACCTTTCCATCGCATGACTAGGGCCATTTCTGCACTAGACTTATAGCGCTATTATTCCACTTGCAACATCCTGTGGAATCCTGGGATTTGCAGTTTAGGGAGGGGCCAGCTGGATATTGAAAGCAAAATAATAGCACTATTACAATGTAGTGCGGAAATGGCCTATTTGTGGGATTTTGGAGTTGCCTCTGTGGGTAATTATTTTTGAAAAGGAATTTCTTGAGTGCTCATTCCAACTACAAAGAAGCTACAAATAGGAAAAAGCACAAAATCACATGAACACAATATGTACAATAAACAAAGCACATCAAATGTCTTTTCCTTTAAGCTTTCAGGATGACAAAGTTGGCCCTAGAAAAATTTACTTTTTCCAGAGCACATCTCTCAAGTACTCTCATGTTTTCTGCTGGCCCTTGACAGTATGCAGTAGGTATATTGGTCAAGGGAAATTAAGAAGACATATTTCTGCATTAGACTGTTATAGTGCTATTGTTCTACTTTCTACATCCTATGGAATCCTGGGGTTTGCCGGCCCCTCCCTAAACTGCAAATCCCAGGATTCCATAGGATGTTGCAAATGGAATAATAGCGCTATAACAGTCTAGTGCAGAAATGGCCTAGAATAGTGATGGCTGGAAGTTACCCCCAAAGGAAAAGGAACAACCTACACGCTCATTTGCCCGTGGAGTTTTAAAACAACTAGCAGGTGCAATTAACTAACAGTTCATTAAGAATGTGGAGCTACCTAACAGCACCGAGTACATGCAAGCAGAAGTCACACAGATGGGGATATTGCATAGCAAACAGGTAGAATTTTAAAAGTTTCCCATCAACTTGAGGAACTTTCTTTTCTTTGGCATTTTCTTTGCTTTTTATAATTGCATAAGTTGGTTTTAAGCCTTACTTTGTAGACACAAGCTGAATCTACATGGCCTAAATAATCCATCCTTACCTGATTCCAGTCCCTTTGGAACACACAGTGTTCCTCTCCTCCAAGTTACTCTACTATTTTGGGAAGAACTGGGCTTTTAAAATGTAGCGTTTGACTCCCAAATTTGGATCATGGTGGAACCAGGGGTAGGGATGGGGGGATGACGGAGCCAGATTGTTGGGTGGTCACCTAAGTCACCTGATCACTTCTGCCACAGAGGGGTCACTCTCTTGTTTGTATCAGCATCCAGAAAAGGTGGTATTGCCTTTTTTTTCTTTTTTTCTTTTTTAATTTGGAGTTTATATCCATACATTCACAAGTTGGCATTTTACCTCCTCATTCTTTGCCAGCTTCACTTTATATAAGCACAGGTGGGCAAAGGGAAAACAAAGGCTATTTGATGATGCTGATATGCACATACATTTCAGCAGTTAAAAAACAATGCAGAAGTTTTGTGACCGGATGATACAGGGAACACATGGACACAGTAGAAATACCCCCTTGCACCAATATGGCTACATAATGGGGATCCCATGTGGATTTCCAAACTGAGTTCAGTTTGGATTAAAACAGGTGCATGTGGCTGTAAAGGAGTAAAATCAAGGCAGGGAAACTTTGCAATGGAGCTGGTATATAGCTCTCATGTAAGTTCAGCCTCAGTTATTCAGCCACCCATGCTCTAAACAATTTGAACACAAGTCTTCTCAGTAGATGTCTCTCTCCCCATGCGTTACTCATAGGATCTCACACAGTGGATGGAAAGGGACTACAGATCCACAGATCTAGCTCCTTCTACATGATTGGGTATGGTTCCCCCTCCACTGCCAATAGTGCTCACATATCAGTGTGGACGCCTGCACTGGGGCAATCTATCCACACGAACATCTGTCTTCCCTTGATTCTGAACTGAGCACTCTGTGATTTTGTGTCAGTTAGAGCTTGAAAATCTCGCCTTTTGGACCAAAAATCTCAGAGGCTACCAGCTAGCCTGGCAAGGGGTCTATTCATTACAGTTTCTGATGTTTTGTATTGCTATTCTTGTGACCTTTCTTGACAGAGATTTTCACTCTAAAAGTTTTCAAAAAGGTTCTATTTATCTCTTTATTTAGAGATGGGATGAATCCAGAATTTTCCGGATCCAAATCCCTGGAAGGTTCTGGGAATCCAGGAATCACAAGAATCTTGAATCTCTCGAATTCTTTTTTTAAAAAGAGTTTAAAAAGCAAGGGAAAGAAGGATAATCTTGGGCAAGCCACACTTTCTCAACCTTAGCGAAAGCCTAGGCAAAGGCAAACCTCCCTCTGAAGAAATCTGGCCAGGACAATTGTCATAGTTTTGCCTCAGGATCTCCCCAGATTGAAAATGACATGAAGGCCCTTTCTACGCAGGCAGGAAAATGTGGATTAATCCCACATTTTCCTGCCTGTGTAAACAGGGCCACATACTACAGTACAGAGATGATCCAGGTCAAAACTGGATTTTCTTTGTATAGCTCCTTATGCCATCCTGAGGTTTGTAGTTTGATGATGCACCAGCACGCTTTGACAGAGAAGACTGTGACACCTTCTAAAACTACAAACCCCAGAATTGAGTATGAAAGAGTTTTGCAAGGGAACCATGCAAAGGAATCTTTCACCAACCTTGAAATCTCAAGAAGAACGTACCTTCCAGCTAATCAGGCCTTTGGTGGGCCCTGGAGGAGCCAGTTTTAAAAAACAATTTTTCCTTTCTGCTACATGTCGTTTGTCATGTGGCTCATGAGAAACCATGACAGACATTTCATTTCTCATCCTATTCTAGCTATAGGTTTACAACCAAGCACTAGTCTTGTGGAAGGAGGTACACTGGCCTACATGTGGCAGTCACTGGATGAGACTGTGTGACCTTACCCTCTGCCTCACTACTTCTGCTAGGCGTCAGACCCACTGACCCCAGCATTTATACATGCCATTAATTTTCAGCTCAGAAAATAGTGCTGAACTTAAATACTAAATGTTCAATTTAAATATATGAAAATACAACCCCAGATGTAATTTCTGAAATTGTTAGCAAAGGCCATTATTATTCCAAGGGAAAACCTCACCTACTTGCCATCTTCCCTTGTGTGTCTGGTCTCCCAGGTTTTCAGGTGTCCCAGTCTCCTACCAACTATTTGCTTGGCAGATTCGAAAGATTTGGTTTGCCTATTTTGGCGCAGGGATTCAGATTTGCGAATCTCAAATCCTTGCCGAGGATTCGAAGATTCGGTTGGCCCATCCCTATCTTTATTTATCAGTTCTAATTATATATCATTTTCCTCCAATGAGCTGAAAACGGCATCTTTGGCTCTCCTTCACCCTGCTTTATCCTCATAACAACGACCTTGTGAGATAGATCAGACTAAGAGAGACTGGTTGACCTGGGGGATACTCAGTCTAAAACCATGCTGGCTCTCTACACCAAAAAGAAATACCTTTGCCTATTGAATTTTGCCAGTGTAGGTGGCTGAGAATTTTATGCACTTTGTTCTGGATATGAACTTACTAATACTCACAAAATTCTTTGATATATTTGATGCAAAGCACTTTAGATTAAAATTCGAATGTGTTAGAAAGCAAATTCAACTTATTTGCTCTTCCCCTTAGGGAACAGCTTTAATTGTGACTGGTTAACTGTAGGATGTTAATCTTATCTACGTATGTCACTTGATCATACTACCTTTATTGATGAACCATCTCCATATGGAAAAGTAAACAATTGTGGCCAACTTTAAAAGACAGGTAGCAAAACAGCCAATAGTATTGGTGCACACACATCCTCAGATAAGCATGTTATTTCATGTTCTTGTTTGCTTGTGACAGCCAGCATGGTGTAATGGTTTGAATGTTGGAGTACAGCTCTGGAGACCAAGGTTCGAATCCCCTTTCAGCCATGGAAAGACAACGGGTTTCCTTGGGCAAGTCATATTCTCTCAGCTTCAGAGGGACTATGACCCTGGAAACCCAAGGGTGTTTGACCTGGTGCCCATTGCTTCTCTCACATAGAGTAAAGTTATTTGTTTAAACTACAAGCCCCAGAACCCCCTAGCCAGCACAGTCCCCACATGTAACTTTTCCAGACTGTGCAACATTCTTGTCATTCCTTTTTCCCAGCCCAACTAGCATTCAGCATTCTGAAAGGTGTTTAAAGCAGATGCAACAGATGCAGCATTGATTTTTCTTAAGTCATTTCATTCTGTTTTTCCCTCTCACTGATGTATTCTCCCTCCCTCTCTCTCTCTTTCTCTTTCTTTCTTTCTTTCTTTCTTTCTTTCTTTCTTTCTTTCTTTCTTTCTTTCTTTCTTTTTCTTTCTTTTTCTTTCTTTCTTTTAAAATGCAGGTCTAAGATGGAAGGAATTTTTATCTGGAAGAGTAGTATAAATTAGCTTTGACTGCCAGTTTCCACTGATTATTACTTTCCAGGCGGAATTCCTACAAATTCTTGAGGCATGACCTCGGATGAAAAAATAATCCCCCTTTTAAACTTGTTGAGAAATTCCAGATAACTTCACAAGAGATTTAATTTTAGAGCATTAACACAATCTCAGTTTTTGAAAGATAAAACTACAGGGCTGTTATTTGGTAGGAGCCATTACTGAATGGTGAAGTCATTGAAGCTTATTTTACTGTGTTATCTTTTCCTCCCTCTCTCCCTTCTCCCTCCCCCCTTTAATTTTATTATACATTACACAATGCACTCTGGATTCACCCTCATAAAAGAATAAGTATTTCAACAGATAACCTGCCTTCAGACAGCCAGAGAGCGTAATCCCTGTGAGGCTTGAGTTATTACATACACCAAAAAGGCAACACACTGGGCAATGGGCATCATCTACATATCGTCATTTCAAGCTCATTAGCTTGTAAATCTTGGGCCCCGGCAGACTTATGGAAAAGGTGAATACTGCCATAGATAGAAGAGATCTGTATTGCATTATGCATTAGAGCCAAACAATTACTAATGGCAAATGTATCTTTGATTCAGATTTCCAGTCATCTTAAGCAGATAAATTTTTAAATGAGACAGCCAAAATTTTGGCTGATGCCACTTTCCTTTCAGTTAGGTCAGCTGCTGACATTCACTTTTCTATGTGGGGTGGGGAGGACCAGAGTGTTTTTTCCTTGTGCTTTTTAATCCCCTGGTTCTGGATCATATTGCTCTCTGAATTCAAAGTTCCCATTGGCTTTATTCATCAACATAACCTAGACGGCTCTGAGTCAGAAGGGAATCCCCATGATGTCACTATGGATTCCACTGTAGGTGCAAGGGCTTGGCCAATGAGATTTCTGTGCAGTAGCTGTCTTCAGGCACTGAGCCAGAAGAGTTATTCATACATTACCCCAGGATAATTGAAGATACTGGGTGAAATCCTGCATACCCAGGATGTCTGGATGTGGAGAACAGGATGAGAGAATTGTTCCTCATTACAGCCACAGTCAGCTCCAGATTCTGGAGGGTCACTGATCAGAGCCAGAAAATATATATTTTGGACTACTATATCCAGAATCCTTCACCTGCTTTGCTACTGATCTTGCTGGATGAGGGATTCTAGGAGTTGTAATCCAAAAAAAGAAGTAAAAAAACTTTTCCAGCTTCTGGGTTATCAGTGAGATCCAGACTGGACTATTCTCATTCATTCTATGCGGGGCTGTCTTTACAATTGGAGTAAGAATTGTGAGCCCCTCCAGATATTGGTGAATTTGAACGTCCAGCATTCTGCACTACTGGCTTTTTTAGCTAGGGCTGCTAGCTGGACAGCAGTATCCCTGCTTTCAAGACTGGATGAGAGTGTCCAACTGATACAAAATGCAGCCACCTAGGGATGCAATATGAAGAATGTTAGACCAATAGTTCATCAGTAAATGCCATTTATAATCCAAAACTCAGTTGTTGTTGTTTTGTAGTCTTAAAAATAACTTTTCCAAGCTCTAGTCAAGATACCCTCTATGTCCCTTCTCTAACTGAGTCTACATTTTTGACAGCACTGTTGTCAATAGCTGCTTCTGCTGCTGGTCTCCTCCTCCTCCTCCTTCTCTGCTGCTACTTGCTTGCCAGGCAGGAGCTGATCAACAAGCAGGTAATGCCAGCTACTGCTCCATTGTCTAGAGCGCTGTTTTCTTTGTTACCATTGACTGGACAGAAAGAGAGGAAGATGAATAAGCAGATTGATGAAGGAGAACAGCAGGGCCCTTTCCACACGATGTTGCTGTCTCGTTTTTGCCACAGGATGGCAGCAGTCGGCAGGTCGCGCTTCCGCATGACATCGTCACTATCCTGCTGCCATCCTGTCGCGGAGTGTCATGCCTGTGCAGTTTTCGCAAAACGGAAAAAATATGTTTTGCGTCTGCGATCGCACGGCACTCCCTTCACTTCTGGCCACGCAGCAGCTGCAGAAGCACATTGGCGATGCTTTGTTCCGTAGCGCAGCAATGGAAAAAGCCCGGCTGTGCTGAGGAAGGAAGACGTGGTGCTGTTTTATTCTCTTCTGCATGGACCGAGTGGGCGCAGAGGGCAGCGTTGCTGACGCACTCCCTTCTGGACCCGGAACTGCAGCAAGATGACTTGGAAGAGCGTCGTCATGCAGAAATGGCCCAAGTCTAGCATATTCCTCTCAACATGCCCCTCTACCATTGAAGTGACTGGTATGAAAAAAGAACAAAATGGAATAGATAAAGCACAATGCAGTGTATTAGAATACAATATTAAATTTAGAATTTAGAATTTAAAGTGTTAAATATAAAATATTTCTATTATGGTGATTGAAAAAACAGCACAAAGCATCTTTAATATATCTTTAATACTAAGATGTGTGCCAGCAGGTTATTGCTGCCACACAAAATCTAGCTACTGTACAAACTGTAATCTCAGAAACTGTTTGGCTGAAAGGTGATCAAGTCTTTCACCTTGAGACTTTTCTCAAGCATATAGGGAGGAGGAGGAATAGTGACAGAGACCAGTCTTCACCAGCAAGCCCTGCCACAGCATTTTCAACCAAAAATACAGGTTTTAACTTCAGAAATTTTCAGCAGATTTTTAAAACCTTTTGTAAAGAGTTGGGGGAATGGGAGGAAACGTCAATTGCCACATTTTAAGGTATATGGATTGATTTTCTTTCCCCGATTTGTTCTTCAAAAATTGTAAGTATCCAGGTGCTGTAGGAAAAATCAGGTAGGCATTCGGAGAGCCACAAAAATGGGATTGGAAGCTGCATATAGCCTATGCACATTTGTCATCTGTGACCTAGCATGAAAACAGCTAGTGAATTCTCTCTCCCTTGTTCTCCTGAACCTAAACAACTCAAAAAGAATATATTTCCTAAGACCATTAAGGGCAGGAATGTTTACCTCCTGCTGTGATATGGAATCTCTGGTCAGGCCATTACAACAGTCAAGAGAAAGCAGATCCCTTCTCTTATCATTCAATCGGCTTTGACTATGAAGTTTTACAAGCACAGTGTCTACCTAAAGTCTACCTAGAAGTCCTATGTGTGAGTTCAGCAGAACTTTCTCCTAAGTAAATGTTCACATCATAGCCACAAATGTATCCTTAATTTCTCCTAGGAGGGCTCAGCTATAACAGCAGTCTTAATCTTTTCTGTGTCTAATCGTTTCTGGAGAGGGCTTATCTACATTTGGAATCTTGTGGATCCAGTTTTGCCTGATCATTTCAGGAGGAGTTTCAAAGGAAGCTGGAAAACGCACGCAAACATTCTACAGTCCATGTTGATTACAAGATTCACAAAGGTGGATTCAGCATTACACATGCAGGTATGAGGCCTTGTAGGTGGCAGCAGTGGGCCCCCAACATCACACTTGCCCAGGCCTCATAAACCCTCTGAGTGTCCTTGCAAAGCTGCCTGGAGGGGGTTTGTCAAAGGCGTTCCTCACCATGGTCACCACTTAACCTAGAGGTGGCTTTGGCATGAGGGAAAAGTCCTGTCTGAATCTCTAGGGACATAATGCCAACTAGAATTGACAACACTCATTTAGATAGGCCAGTGGTCTGAGTCTGACTCCATTTAAGGCACCTTCCTAGATCCCAAATATGAAAGCAAATCTTCAGTTACAAGAGAAGCATGAGGCTGATACAGAGAGGCCTCTGAATATAGATGGGATTGATGGAGCAACTGGTGGTATTATTAATCCAATAGCTCAATTTCCTGCTTTGTTTATCTGGAATGATGAATGTGGACTGACCTCACCTTGACAGAAAGAGAAAGAGAGAGTTAGGAGGCAGTTACTGGAAAGAACCTAGTTGCGGAGCTGTTATTTTATGGGTTTCTCCACTGGAACAGATCTAGGTCAGCTGAGCTCATTAACAAGAATTGGTCTGGACTCTGGAGCAGGTTCCTCTGAGCACAAGTAGGCTCTTGTTTATAATAAAACATGTGGGCCAAATTAGAATGTAAATAAACGGGTGACTCTCCAGAATCCCAGATAACACTTGCTGAGCAATGGGTCAGAGCAGATTTAATCTAAAAATCTCTCTGCTGCGTGTAAATGATTATGTCATAGCATTTGTCTTTAATTACTAAACTCTTTCCAAAGGCTTGACTCATAGCACGTTTCCTGGTTAACCACAAAAACTTGTACTACAAGATTTGTCATATAGATTCTTACGTTCCCCCTACAGCATTGTTAAGTCTTGGCTCCTGTAAAAGAAAATCCTTGCTCCCTAGAAAGGCATGTGCAGTCCTCTTTCATCTTAGGGGTGTAATGGCGGGGAAAGCGAAGAGAGCAGGCCACAGAGAAAGGCCCTGTTTACTTCTGACTCCATGGAAGAATTATTTTTCTACATAACAATGCCAATGTTTCCCTAAAGGCTCTTTCATTAAACATCAGTGGTCCCTGTTAAACAAAAGTGCACAGCACCTTGCAATAGAAAGAGGAATGTGTGGACAAGATTAAGAATGCTGTCTTTAGGGAGACTTTGGATTTTTTAAAAATTAAATTACTTCTGGGAGGTTTTCTTGCGGGGGGAAGTAATTGTTACAAAATGTTAAAAATACATTTTTGGATTGTGAGATGTATGAAGGATGGGAAACAGAGAAGGATAAGCTCACAGATGTACTTAAATTGGTTTTAAATTGCTTTTAATTCAGAGTTCTTAACATGATCCTTGGTTTAATGTATTTTAATATTATAACATATTGTGTTCTTACTTGTATCCGTTTTTCAGTCATATTGTTAGGTGCCATGGGACCAAGTGTTGGGAGAAAGGTGGCATATTAAATTAGTAAATGCACAAATTACAATTGTGAGGTTGAATTAGGTGGAGTAGTAAAATAAGGGACTTCATTGTAATGTGAACGTTCGTACTGGAGTTCTTTCACACTACACAGTTGTAGCATTCTGATACCACCTTAACTGTCACGGCTGCATTCTATACAACCCTGGGGTTTGTAGTTTGGGGAGACCCTAGAGCTCTCTGACTGAGTATTCTAGATGTGTATATATATGTCCTCAAGTCACTTGTTGAGTTACAACTCCATTAATTTCATAGGGCTTTCTTAAGCAAGAAATACTCAAATTTGGTTTTGCCAGTTTCTTCTCCTGAAATATAACCTACAGCACCTGGAATTCATTGGGGAGCTCCCATCCAAGTACTAACCAGGGATGACCCTGCTTAACTTCCAAGATCAGACAGGATCTCGTGCCTGCAGGGTATTTGGGTCTGAGTATCCTAAATATTCCTCCCTAAAATAGAAATCCCAGATTCAACAGGATGCAGCCATTGTAGTTAAAGTGGAATCAGAATTCTACAATTGTATACTACAAAAGGACCCCCGAGTTACAGAGCATGGCATGTTTCACTGGGCATTTTCTGTTTCAAAATACAAAGAGATGGAGTCATTTTCTTTTAGTCACAGGACAGAGCCATGTCATATACCCGTTCTGTCACACATCTTACCATATATCTGCATATGATGTTCTCTTTACCCTTTGGCAGGAAAATTCTCCATGTAGCCACCCATAGGGTCAGTCCTAGCATTAGGCAGACTAAAGCAGCTATCTCAAGAATAGTTGCTAAAGGATGGGGAGTGATAGTGATGAGTTGGAGGAGAGATATCTGTTGATTATATGGCCAGCTTCCCTAAGGAGGACAAGATGCCACCACCAATATCAAAATCAGGATGTGGAAAATGTACTTTGGTACCTACAAACTCCCAGAATGCCCCTGGCTGGGGCATTCTAGGACGTTTAGTTCCAAAACGTAATTTTCCCCAAGCTCTGCTCAAACCAAGAAGGTCTTCTCACTGGCTCCTCCTGGGCTCTGGAATTCCCTTCCCAGAGTGACTTACTAGAGGTGGCACCCTCCTTAATAACTTTCTGCAAGCAGGTAAAATACTTTTGATTACAGCAGGCTTTTGGGATTTGATTTTTTAAAGTGGGAACAGGCTTTGTACAATGTGCTAGATTTTGGTGATAGTGATAATGATGGTGTTTAATAGCTGATGTTTTTAACTGATATTAATTTTATCATGCTTTAATTGCTTTTGAACATTTGTGCAATGTGAATTTTTCACTGCTTTTGTGTTAATTGTTGTAAGGTACCTTGCATCCCGAATTGGAAAAAAGTGGGATATAAATACATAAATAAATAATTATACCACCACCAACACGAATAACAGCAACAATCTGCTAGTCAGATCAGCTTCTGTATCCAGAACAGAAGTCACTATCTCTTTTGCCTCAAGGCAGCATGCAACTTGAGAGATGAATGAGAGAAGAGTCATCATATATTGTGGATTACCAGGTTGTTGGAGCCAAACTAAATTTAATTAGACTCAATGTGAGACTAAACAGCATTTTCCAAAGATTTGCAACAAGAAAATATGCAGCTTGCCTGAAGTATCTGCGTGTTTGCAAGGCTTACTGGTTATTTGCAAGAAATAAAATGCACACAAAACAATGTGCATGTATCAAAAGGTAAAACAACTAAAACATCCATAATGGAGGAAAGGGGTAGAAACATGCTTTAGTCAATAGGGGAGAGTTGCATAATTTAGGGAAAAAATGTGCAAAAAAAGTACAAATTAGGAAAAATGTGTCAAAATGTATGTGGATTTCAGTTTGAGAAGAAAAACTTAAAACGCAATCCAAAGGGAAATGCAGGTCACATCCAGAGAACTGAAACAAAATTGAGTTTTGTTTTTACATCCCTTTGAGAGGGTGATATTCTGCAGTTTTGCTGTTACTACGGCACAGTAACACAGGGAAATGGTCAGGAAGGAGAGGGAAACACATGCAGCCAGCATCCAATTCCAAGTTAGCCTTCACATATAGGTTAAATGGATAGAAGAGAACTAGGGCTTCCACAACATCACCTGTCATTATTTCCATTCCTTTCATCCTGGCAGTGAAATTATTAGCTAATTTTGTTCTCTAAAGAAGTAATGAGTAATTCTAACAAATTTCTTTCACTACAATGAAACCTTCCAAAACTGCACCATTTTGTAGACTATTCAAGACTAGGACTGTCCAAAACTTGCACATGCTATTTTCATGTAGAAAACATTTTCTATGCAGAAAAGAAGGAGTTCTATCTAGAAATATTGTTTTCTCTGCTTTTTACTACACAGAAAATTATGTAGTTGGGGACTTTTTCCATGCAAACTTTGCACTTTGTTTTGCACAAGTAACATTTTTGTGCAGAAAACACTGTTTCCTAAGCAGAAAATTATGTTTTCTCCATTAAAATACCAAGTGAAAATTTTGCGCAAAATAATTCCCAAACCGTGAAGATTCTTGTCAATCCAAGATTCTCTTCATCAGGGTTTCCCAACATGTTTTTCAACCATTTTTAAAATATTTCCTAATATTCTTTGCATCCCTACATTAAATACAAGGCTAAAATCAGATTGAAGATTGGGGCATTATGTTCTTTTTATCACTTGATGTTCTCATAGGGCAGACTCCCTTACAGTCCTGCTATGGATTGCTTCAATGCTTAAAGTTACCTTTGGTGGTTTTTAGCTGAGATGGGCCACATCTGGTGGTTGAGAAACTGCAAGGGACCTCCTACAACTCCTTGGAGACCATGCAGCTGCCACTGAAAGTTGTGTACCACAAAAAAATGGCAGGGAACATTGCAGTTCTCAGTGGTGCAGGACTGTACTACCACAGGATACAGCCCTGCAGACTAGCTGGGCAGAGTGTTATAAAATGGTAGGGAATCAGGAAAAGGCCTCATGGCACCAAAGTTCAGTCTCGTGTTTCTTTTGGTACTACCACTAGTAATTAAGAAGATCTTAGCTGCTTTACCCACACAGGAATATGTATTCTACTGATGTCAACTTCAAGGATATATTCTCTTGGACATAGGGTCAGTTTATACTAATTTACATGTTCATGCCCTATGTATTCCATTCCCTTCTAGCCTCTACTATGCCTTCCCCTCCCATCTTTTACATTTATACTTCAAAACTCCAGTAAAATATTTTAAAATAAAAAAAAATATTGGCAGTAGGGAAAAATGTGCATAAATTGCCTGATAAGTACATACAGTCCATGATCCACATGTGGCCATTCTTGGCTCCTAGAGTAGTTACAGTCAATTTATAGGTCTAACATATTTCTCACAATAGGTTGTACCCAAAACATTTCACAGAGCAAATACATGTAATGGCCATAATGATAATATACTATAATATAACATTAACAACCCAATTACAGTTAATTGAATATATCAAAAATTTTAAATAAACACAAAATAATAGGTATGAATGATATCAACACTATACAATAAAATTTATAGTTCTTTGTTTCCCTCTGAAGTTATTTATCCTCCAGAAAGAAGAAATATAAAGGTGGAGGAAAGCAATATCTAGAAACATCTTGTACAGCTCATGAAATCCTGTGTGAGTATTTTGGCCATGAACTTTTCCACTCTACTGAGTGTGCTGTCAGAATGTAAACTCTATTCACAGAAGTTGTGGAGTACCAAGTAATCAATTCAAAAAACCTAACTGCTGTTTTGGCAAATCTAGTTTCAAGCACACAAAATTGATTTCTTCTTTCCATGACATTATATTCTGGAATTTTCTATTGACATAACTTATGGAGTCAGAATGAAAAAAGAAACACATTAACAACCTATTTGAGACTTGCTCAAATGCAGAAGACTTTACATTTGTGCACACAAAAGCATAGGATCACCATTATAGTAAACCGTTTATTAAATATTTCTGATGTATAAAGTCTTTTGCTAATCTATGGTATGTTTTCCTCTTACAAGAAGTTTGGGAAAAAAATCACCTGTTCATCTGCCATCATGTGATTATGCTTGCTAATGAGAACTAGTGTGGTTTGAGTTCGTAAGATTTGAATGATCCAGATTCAAGGTTCCAATGATCCCTGAAACTCACTAGGTGACCTTGGACCAGTCATTGTCCCTCAGCGTAACCTACCTGATAGGCTGATTGTCAGGGAGAATTGATAGAAGGAGAGCCATTTATGTCATCTTGAGCTCATGGGGGAAAAGGCAGGAGAGAATCCAGTATTCAAATTCTCCCCAGACATATTGAACTGCTTTGTACCAATTAATCAATTAACTGATATAGGGGTAACACATCTTGGGAAACTGAGGATGTCTTACTAAACATGGAGCTACTCTAGTACAGTTTTTTCTCTCTTGGGTCCCATTCTTGCCTTATCAGTTTGTTTGTGAGCTTCAGTGAATAAGTATTCTAATAATGAAAAATGCCAGAAACATAAAGTCATGAGTTATGAATTTATGCAGTGAGTTCTGGGGATGGGAGCAACATAAAATTGTGCTTATATGTCCATTATGGTAGTTTCATAGTAATATCAAGAAAGTGAACCTGCTGTATGCGAAGACTGAACCTTCAAGTATGTTAACAATAGTTGTACCTAGATTGCTCTTTAGGGAGCTCAGTAAGGTCACTAAATGACAAATGATAAAACTAGGGGGCAGAGATATACTTACTTTTCTTTGGACATGTTGTTTTACTACCTTAAAGAGCCCTGCCTCACACATCAAATTTCTACGCAAAATGAGTTACAGTTATTTGTATTATCTAGATGTTGAGGAGTGCTTATTTTATTGGGTTTGACATAAAATATCCATAACTACAATTCTTGCCAGCTCTTGTTTTCCCCTTTGTACAAAAATTAAGGACACAAGAATTCTGCCAGTAGATTTGGTGATCAGTAAAGTATTTGTACAGTTTAGTTTATTTTCTAAACAAAGGAGATGTGGCTAATATGATCCACAAAACCCATTACATCCCTTCAACTTATGCTCTTCTGCCTACCCAAATGATGTAATCTTAATGGCTTTTTCTTTGCCCAAAGTCCCATAGCACTAAAAGACACACGTCCATTAGCTGTTCACAAAGAACATCCTCCCTCAATGCATACTTCTACCCAGCGTTCATTCCCTCACACAGATGCAAATAAATAACCATCAGATGGCTCAGGAATTGTTTCCTGGGATATAGATGAAGTAAAAGCATAAAATATGTCCACTGGCAAGGAGAAACACTGTATGTCCTCATAGTAATACACA
Source organism: Cyclura pinguis (assembly GCA_030412105.1). Classification (NCBI taxonomy): domain Eukaryota; kingdom Metazoa; phylum Chordata; class Lepidosauria; order Squamata; family Iguanidae; genus Cyclura; species Cyclura pinguis. The sequence continues at coordinate 42,895,814 of CM059599.1, forward strand.
CACAAGCATGCAGTATTGGGACACATGTATATCTCAGAGGAAACAGTCTGTATTTCAGCATGAGCATGAACAGCACAATATACAGTAGTGTTCAAAAGGCTGGGACTGCACCATTAACACGGTGGAATAAGAACATGAAGTAGGCCAAAGCATGTAAAGTTTGAGGCCACACTTAGGCCCTTTCCACATGTGTGGGGGGGGGACGGGTGAAAACGCCCAAAAACGGAGCTTACCGGCAGCCGGATAAGTCCGTCACGACGCGGAGCAGCGCGAGCTCGCTGCTCCGCAGTCCTCCAGCGTCCCAAATGGCGGCTTCCAGTTGGTGGAGGCTCTCCACCAACCGGAGAAGCTCGCCAGCTGGAAGCCCGCCCCCGGCAGATCTGCAGGCACGCACTTGTGCGCGCCTGCAAATCCACTTCGGAACCGGGCGACGGAGCAGCACGGGGCTGCGCGCTCCGTACTTTTTAAAAACCTCGAAAAAGAGGTTTTTAAAAAACACGCAGCGCAGCTAGTTCCGGCCGCTCCTGAGTGGATTCTGGTGTGGAACTACAAAAAGTAGTCCATGCCAGTCCACTCTACGGTGCAGAAGACCTCCGTGAGAGGTCGCTCTGCACCATTACAGAAGCCCGGTGTGAAAATGGCCTTAGCCTCTGAGCTTCCATGGGATTGAAAACAGTAGCTGTGATGCTGAACTGAGGTCTGTTCATAGAGTAGAGGCGGTTGAAAGGTGTGTCAATGTGAAATAGCATATGGACAGACTAAATTCAGAATATGGCACTGAAATAGCCACCATGTTGTAAAGACCTGAGTGGTGTATTAGGACTTTGTGAGACCAGAGTCTGAGTTGCTGCTTGGCCATCGAAATACCCTGGGTGACCTTGGGTGAGTCACACTCTCTCAGCCTAATAGGAAGGCAATGACAAACCTTCTCTGAGTCAATCTAGCCAAGAAAGCCCTATGATACCATTGCCCTAAGTGGGAGTTGATTTGAAGCCACATATCAACAGCAAATAACATGCTGTATAACTTCATAAATCACCTTACAAGTATCATCATCATCATCACCATCATCACCATCATCACAGCCATCATCAATGGGGATGTATCCATACTGTTCGAGTACAGCACTTTGACACTGCTAACTGTCATGGCTCCAACCTAGTTTTGTGAAGTACAAGTTAGAATTCTCTACTAGAGAGCCCCAGTGCTGTAGTTCAATGGAGTGCACCAGGGAATGCTAAATGCTTCTCCAAAATGCAGATCCCAGGATGGACTTGCAGTTTTTAGAATTGTGTAGGATGAAGCCATGGAACTTTTAGGGGTAGAAAACTGCTTTAAGACCCTTACCACACTATGCCCAATAGTGCGCTGTCCCAGTGGGATCCCAACATTGCCATTGCCAGGATGGGATCGGGGCCTGAACGCTCCCCACTGCACCCAGGCGGCTGCCGCAAAAGGGTAGCACGAGGCACGCTGTTCTTCCTTCCATGGCACAAAGTCAATAGCGAGTCCCTTTTCCGACCTCTTTCCTGCCTCACGTCTGGTTGGTTCTTGTGCTGTACTACAGAAGGAAGCACTATCAAGCACTTTGGCCCTTACCGCATGCCCACAGCTGACAGGATTGTGGTGGGAAAGGGGGCAATTACCAGATTTTTTCTAATAATGAAAAAGGGTGTGTTTCCCATGGATGGGGACACAACGGCAGCAGGGGAATAATGATGTGCAATGGCACATGGACCAGGAACAACGTGTTGCTCTGCCAGGATGACAATGCTGTGAGGTAAGGGCCTAAGTTTATACAGTGGAGGCATGGTCCCTGTCCCCAATATGTTTTAAAGTAGAAAACGAATCATGGTGAAAACAAGCAGGAGGGTGAGAACGCAAAAAAAAATATTGGATAAATGTGAGTGAATGTAGTTACATACATATGTACATTATTTGTCAGCAGCTGAAAATGAATCTTAAAGTGTTAAGGCCTTGCAAGAAAAAGCAGGGTTTGAGGCTGGGTGTGAAGAAGGGGAAAGTGACAACATTGCAGATATTTACACTATACATTGTCCAGGGAGAAGACAAGAGGCCAGAGGTCTTCTGTGGCTAGAACTGAATGGCAAAATTGGAGGAAGAAGGTGATGGGCTGAGATATAAAGATCCCGGGACAAGATGAAGTTATTGCTCCCTTCACAGGTAAGACAAGGAAGTCAGAACATTAGAAGCCACTGAAGGGATTTCAGTAGGAGAATCTCACGATTTAAATAACAGGACAACTGAATTGTTTTGGCAGCAGTGCTTTGGACCTAAGCCATTGAGGGCTTTATAGGTAATAACCAGCACTTTAAATTGAGCCCAGAAACATATTGGTAACCAGTGCAGCTGTTCTAAAATGAATGTAATATCCTCCCATAGACACAAGCCCAAAATCAACATGGTTAACAGAGCACTGGACCAATTGGAGTTTCTGTGACTCTTCAGAGGAAGGATAATATAGAGTGCATCATTGTATCTCAACAACGATGTAACCAAAGATTGCCTTGCTGAGACAGGGCCAGAGCTTAGAAGCAAGAAGTTATGAGTAATGTTATTACATTGGGTGATAAGAGTGGACCAAAGGCAAATGTCAAAAACAAAGTTATTTTATTGGTTTTATAAGTAATATTTTACAGGTTGGGATAATTAGCTCAATAAGTAATATTTTATAGACTGCAGCCAGTGAATCAGTTGTTGAATGGTGAGTCAACACATGAGTAACACGGGTATATAGTAAATCCAAATGATTTTAGTAGGTTCTACTCTAGACAGGACTGACAATAGGATTTAGCCCATAATTTTATAGTTTCAAACATTGTTTTCAAAGGGCATTTCAATACATCTTTAGAGGCATTTTGATGGGAATTTTTGAAGTTTGATAAGTTTCATAGAATCATAGAATTGGAAGAGACCACAATGGGCCATCGAGTCCAACCCCCTGCCATGCAGGAACACACACTCAAAGCACCCACAGCAAATGGCCATCCAGCCTCTGTTTAAAAAACTCCAAAGAAGGTGACTCCACCACACTCCAAGGCAGCATATTCCACTGTTGAATGGCTCTTGCCATCAGGAAGTTCTTCCTAATGTTTAGGTGAAATCTCTTTCCATGTAGTTTGAATCCATTGCTCCATGTCTTAGTTTCTGAAGCAGCAGAAAACAAGCTTGCTCCATCTTTAACATGACATCCCTTCAGATATTTAAACATGGCTATCATGCCACTTCTTACCCTTCTTTTCATCAGGCTAAACATACCTCCCTCCCTAAGCCACTCCTCATAGGCCATGGTTTCCAGACCCTTCAAGTTTTTTCCCCAAGAATCTTAAGGTTGAAATCCTGTTGGCATCAGACACGTGTATAAGTGTATATAATTCTGACCATGGGTCTATGTTATTTTTATTGTGTTATCCTTCAACAGGGGTGAGAAACATTTGACTCACCATACTTTTTCACCTGTAACTCCCATCAGCTCCATCCAGCATGGCCAATGGTAAGGGTCTGTGTGAGTTGTACTCCAAAACCTCTAGAGGGCCTCCTCACTGCTGTCCTACAATTAGAACTCTTCCAAATAGTTTTTAAAAAGCTTGAATTTTCATGCCATACGTCCTTGGATTTTTCTAGGTTTTGCTGGTTGTTATCACCTCCTCATCCTCTCGTTTCATTCTTTTGGGGGCTGCAGGTAGTGATTTGTTTGATCTGCAGTAGGGCTCTTCCAAACGTATTTTTAAAAAGCAACAACAAGCTGAGACAGGTTCTGCTGAGGTGGTCTTTTGGTCTGAAGATCAAATTTTCTCCTCTCTGAATTTTTCAATTTTTTAAGAGTTATAGAGGCCTGGTACAAAAGTGCCATTTCACTGATGCACTATAGCACCAAAACCCTTTTTAAAAATTAAAATAGAGGACATATTTTTCTAGTATGTTTTGGAATTTAAAAAAAAAACCTCACTCAATGATGGGAATAAAATTTTGTGGCTTGTACTGGGAATTGCCAGAAAATAGTCCCAAGACAACAGAAATGTTTTCAAAGACCCCAACAACTGGAAATAAAAATATCACAAACTCCCAGAGGCGCATCTAGGGTGGGGTGTTAGAGTACGTGACCTGGCCACCAATGTCAGGGGGACACAAAAATCCATGCATGTAAGGGTGGGGTAGGGGTAAGAAAGTAGGGTGCAAGTTCCACACTTGTTCTAGGCGCTGCTTATGCTAGACACACCACTGCAAACTCCCAACACTTTTGCCCCATCTGGAGCAGTCCTGAGAGCACCTTATCAGAGCTAAATGTAGACCATTTCCGCACTAGCCTGTTATAGCGTGATGATTCCACCTCTGGAATCCTGGGGTTTGCAGTTTCGGGAGGGGCCGGCCGGTGTTTTGGTGCTTTATTTAATTTAAAAAAATACAGTTTCACTTACTGAAAATCATGCTGCACACTATATCGCATTCACTTCTGTTTCCCCAACCTTGTAGATCTCTGTTTGGTTTGCCAAAGAGATTTTTTTAGTTGTGGAATGTGAATAAAGTCTGATGCCCCAATGAAGGAACTGATATTATGACCAAATGATTTCCTAATGGAATCTTGTGAACCACTCTTTTCTGGTGAAATGCACCTTTGAGCAATGAGGGTAGGGGGTCATGACTTGTATCTCACAGTATCCTGAAGACAGCAATTCCGATTAAACTGTGCCACCTGATTCAAGAATGTTCGTATGCATACAAGGCAAAAGAATTCAGATAAAACATTAATTCAGAGGCTTCCACATCAAGCCTTTCTCTTTTTGACTAAATGATGATCAATCGTTGATCTATCAAGTGTAGCCAGCTGATTAAATGGAGTGCCCTTAAAGAAACATAATATCTCTTCCTGTCTTAGAATATCTGCCCTCAGATCCACATCTGTTTTCTGTTTCTTAGGCATCTGGTCACCACCTGATGTATAATTGCAGTTGCCAATTCTATCCAATTTGTCTTTAACGTTATGATGCACAAGTTTCCAAAATCATATGGGTGAATTAAAAACTATTTTCCTCTCTCACCTAAAATGTTTTGGACTTCTCCTCTGTAGTGGAATCCTATCAAAGAAGTTAACAAAAATATGATCCTGCAAATCACAATGTTCATGTGATATCGTCTGTCCCCTAGTGGTAGCAAAGATGAATTAGTTTATTGCTGTGTGAATTTTTTTTTCCTGTTATTGTTGTTCACATGCCTATTCATGTGCCATTGAAATCCCTACGCATATTTTTTTTCATTCTAAACTTTGCATGGATCATGTCTAATATTAATTTCTAGGCTTTGGCTACTAATAAATATGAAAAATTCCAGAGATTGTCTAGAGGTGGATAGTTCTCAACCTGGCACCCTCCAGATGTGATGGACTGCAACTCCCATCATTCCCAGCTGGTGTGATACATTCTGCAGATAGCACTGTAGTACAATGCACTTGGAAAGCCCCAGATTGAGGAAAGCTACTGAAGACTATAACATTCCAACTGAAATTCCAAAATGATTCCCAAATCCTGAGGTTGATGTACATACAGAAAACTGCTAATCAACCAGGTCCATATATAGACATGAAATATAGTTCTATGAATTGTTCTTGAAACCAAGTTGAAGATCAGGCATGCGTCCTGAGCTCCATATAAAGACTTTTTTCAAAAGTTCAAATACACAATTCAGAAGCCAATATTGACCTGGAACGTCTTCTGGAGGGAAAATGTTCTTTTTGGTAGCTGAGCATACATCTGAAATCTTTATTAATAATCTTCAAAATGAATGTAGCTCAATAGTCCCATCTGGATACTTACAAAGACACTTGCAATTGAATAATTGTTTTCATCCAAAAGAAGAGGCCACAAGGTGGATATTAACCAAAAACTATTAGGAAAAATATAACAGCAGATTGACAAAAAGCCTGTGATTTTTTCCCTAAAATTATAGCCAGATAACCATGGTTTTTGAAAAGACTTGAACACTGATCTGTCATCAGTATGGCCTAGAGAATATCTACCAGAGTATTGTACATATGAACCAGACTTCTCAACTTTACATCTAGGCCATTTCTGCACTAGACTGTTATAGTGCTATTATTCCACTTTCAACATCCTACAGAATCCCTGGGGTTTGCGGTTTAGGGAGGGGCCTCAAAGGCCTACGGTCTTACATTTAGGAAATGGCCTAAGACACTTAAGATTTTTCAATTTGGGAGCGAAAAAAATTTCGTGAGACAAATCTATTTCTTAGATTCTTAAATTGGGAAAGAGAAAATAGTCTTTTTCCTTCCCTGAATGATCTCGAGCAATCAAGGTACTATTATATAGTAATGACATAGAACTAATTAGCAACCACTGAAAGCAAGTAAAGGTAATGGAAGGGGATTCCTCCTACATAGTTTGGATAGATAATCCTAGCCTATCAGGGGTTGTATATCAAAGATGCCACTACGACCAAATGAAACCTTATTCAGAGGAATGCTTCCTAAATAAATGAGCAATTTCATTGTCTCTCACAGACGTTTCTGAAATGGGTTAGTTGCCATTTGAATCCACTAGTTATTTTTTAGTCTCTAGGAACAGTATTAGCTAATTTAGAGTTGTCTGCAGAGTTGATAAGCACGTCCTCTATTCTATCGTCCAAGTCATGTATAAAGATGTTGAACAACACTGTCCCCAAGACAGAACCCTGAGGCACCCCACTAGTCACTTCTCTCCAGGAAGATGAGGAGCCATTGGTGAAAGTTCTTAAGGTCGGGTTCATCAACCTGTTAACTCATGCACCCAACATTAGCTTTGTCCAGCTCCTATTTTACCTGAACATTTTCCAGAGTATCATAGGGTACGTTGTTAAAAGCTGTACTAAAATCAAAATGTACTATTGTTAGGAGTGAAATTTGGTGCTCCGTAATTTGCTGTAGAATTAATGAGTGTTAACACTTAACTGTGCTATTAATTGGCATTTTAGACACTCAGGGCTCATCAAACAATCTTGCTTTAGAATTGTTTATTCTGCTCTGCTCCTTATAATCAGTATGTGCAAAGAGAAGGACACTGCTAGCATGAAAGACATCTTTAAGAAGGACCTAGGATATAACAGGGTCATGTAGACTTGGGAAGTTAAGGGTCAGATAGAATGTAACGCATATGCAAGCTGTGACTCTGCTAATGCTGATGCATGAATCTTTTCTTTTCTGTAAGCATTCTTTAATATAAACATAAAAATGGTATAAGAAGGGAAGCCTGAAAGAATAAATCATCTTTCCTTTCTTTGATGGATCCTTTGGCCAAAGTTACTGTGTGACTGTGTTTTCTTTTACTCTTTTACTTCTCCTTGCTTTTACATTTGCTTTTCCTACCTTCTGTTTGGGGTTCAAGTCAGTTCCATCTCTACCTGGGGATACAGTGAAGGTGTGGTTTGTTTATCCACCCTAACACTATATTCGCAGTATTCCTTTGCATATGTTCCTTTTGCACCCTTGGATGCAGTTCATCTAGCCCTAAAAATATGTTTCCAGAGAAACAGAGAAATGCATTGCAGAGGATTCATTTAGGGGTAGAACTCCTGCACTACCTCTTTATCTGTTCTTGGATGCAGTCCCCTTACTGCTTCATTGGCATGTATTTGTACCAGGCTGAGCACCATTTTTCCTTTTGGGACAAAACTAAGGCAAAGTTGGTGTCAAGCAGACTGCTCGTTTTGTTAGCATTTCTCCATGGAGAGACCCTACCATTAGCTTGTTCTTCCTCTTACTCAAAGCCACCACCCCTTTTAATTACTTTTAACTTCTCTAGCAGGGTTGAGTGTATTCTGAGCTTTAGCTTCTCTGACTTTCTCCCTACAAGAACAGGCTATCTGTGTCTTTAGTTATCGACTTCTTTGTATAACTCTTTGGAACATAGACAGTGTGATGTATTTATTTATTTAATTAATTTATATCCCATCTTTCTCTTAGACCCAATGCCGCTTACAGTAATACTGTAGCAGTTTGAGTGTTGCTCTAATGCTCCAGGAGACCAGGGTTTGAATCAAGGCTCAGTCATGGAAACTTACCAGGTGACCTTGGGCAAGTCACATGCTCTCACCCTAAAAGGAAGGCAATGTCGAACTTCTAAGAAAAACCTATGGTAGGTCACTATACGTTGGAGTTGACTTGAAGGCCCGTAACAACATTTCTGCTTTGTTGGTTTCCCCCTTTTTCCATTTCTTATACCTTTTCCTTCTAAATCACAGCTTGTCAACAAATTCTTTATACATCTTTATGCATTCTTAGAAGCCTCCTGCTTTTCTTTCTCATTGGAATTGTTTGCAGTTATACCTTCAATATTTCATCCTTAAGAAACTTTCATCCATCCAACTTTCATCCATCACGAACTACCTTCCTTTTCATCATTCTTGACGATGGAGTCACTCAAAGTATATTCTAAAGCTTACTGAAATCAGCTTTCTTTAAGTCCAGGGTGTATGTCTGACTACATTTGGTTTTCCTCTGAAAAAAACTCCCAAGAGGATACACTCACTCCCACCAAGATCAGAGCTGTTTGGCAGGGGAATATGTTGCCTTGGAGTGTGGTGTAGTCTCCTTCTTTGGAGGTTTTTGAACAGAAGCTGAATGGCCATCTGTTGGGGGTACTTTGATGTGTGTTCCTGCATAGCAGAGAGTTGGACTGGACGGCCCCTGTGGTCTCTTCCAGCTCTATGATTCTATGATTCAATGATTCCACTACTTCTGCTCTATTGACCACTTTTTCCCTGGTAGCCGAGACAGTTGATCCCTTTGCCGTCTCTTCCATCTTCTGCACAAATTGTGAGCAAGGCTAGAGAGGAATTTGTGGGACCTTACATGCTTGTCAGAGCTTGACTTCCAGAAAAAAATTAAGGTGGTTGAAAGCATGCATTGCTAACATCTTTCTCCTTTTTGAATGTTTCACCATCTACTTTAGAAGGGCACCCCCCAAGTTTTCAGTCTGATTTAGGGGCTTATAGTAGACCCCACAGTAATGTCACTGTTTTTTCCTCCCCCACACTTTTTTTTAACCTAACTTGTGATGCCTATTTAATCATGTTTGACTTCATGTATTAAGAGTTTGAGTTCATCTTGTTTGTTTCCCATGCTTAACATCTAAGACCATGAACTCCAGCTACTTTTGTGTTGTTGCTATTTTCTGCCCATTGGTGGCTTCTTGTACTATCACTTCAATCTCTCCCACTTTTGTCCCTAGTACTTGATATCCAAAGGGGTCTAAATAGCCTAAAGGTGCCAGATCCTGTCCAATCTTGGAAGCTAAGCACAGTCAGCCCTGGATAGTACTTGGATGGGAGACTGCCAATGAATACCAGGTGTTGTAGGCTAACATTTCATGGGAAGGAACTAGCAAGACCACCTTTGAGTATTCCTTGCCTGTGAAAACCCTATGAAATTCATTGTCACCATAAATTGACAGAGGACTTGAAGGTGCATGCACACACACACACACTTGGTGTCCCCCTGCCCTGTAAAACACTGTCTTTCTCTCCTACACAAACTCAGTTTAAAACCTCCCCTTTCTCTCTGTCTCTCTCTCTGTTCTTTGCTCCTTTGCTACTTTCTCTCCCTCTCCCTATCTCCTATAATATATCATCACATAGCAAAAACTGATTTACTGCACAGCATAGTATATCATCCTACCCCTATATGATTTGTTTGATCACTGATGTCAATAATACAGGAACCATTTCACTCATATGAAGTTGACTTCTTTTATCCTCAGTGGTGTTATTAAATGAACATAGTCATTTTAAATATAGCTATCCAGCACTCTGGTGTCATCCTGTTCACTTTGTGATCCCTCATTAGCTGCAATCTGAGACGGAGCCAAAATGAGACAGTTAAGTGATTCTACCTAAACATTGGGAAAAGAGATTCCACCTAAACATTCTTGATGGTAACAGCTGTTTATTACTGTTTATTAGCTGTGCTGGCCCTTCACTGGAGGTCTTTAAACAGAGATTGGATGATCATCTCTGAGGTATGCTTTAGTTGTATGTACCTCCATGGCAGAAAATTGGACAAGATGGTCTTTGGGATTCCATTGTCAATACAGATTCCATTCCCAATACTGATCACCTCTGCCAATAAGACCAGACAATACCATGTTATATGTATCACTTATGATCAGACTTGATATTAATCAGATTTATATCGCTATTTCTGCACTAGACTCTTATAGTGCTATTATTCCACTTTCAACATCCTATGGAATCCTGGGATTTTCAGTTTAGGGAGGGGCCGGCAAACCCCAGGATTCCATAGGATGTAGAAAGTAGAACAATAGCACTATAACAGTCTAATGCAGAAATATGTCTTCTTAATTTCCCTTGACCAATATACCTACTGCATACTGTCAAGGGCCAGCAGAAAACATGAGAGTACTTGAGAGATGTGCTCTGGAAAAAGTAAATTTTTCTAGGGCCAACTTTGTCATCCTGAAAGCTTAAAGGAAAAGACATTTGATGTGCTTTGTTTATTGTACATATTGTGTTCATGTGATTTTGTGCTTGTTCCTATTTGTAGCTTCTTTGTAGTTGGAATGAGCACTCAAGAAATTCCTTTTCAAAAATAATTACCCACAGAGGCAACTCCAAAATCCCACAAATAGGCCATTTCCGCACTACATTGTAATAGTGCTATTATTTTGCTTTCAATATCCTATGGAATTCTGGGGTTTAGGGAGGGGCATTTAGAATTCTCAGCCAGGGAGCTCTTTGGCCTCAGTCAACTACAAACCCCAGAATTCCACAGGAGGTAAAAATGGAACAATAGCACTATAACCATGTAGGGTTGAAATGGCCATAGTTAGGGATCATTATAAAGCCAATTAAAGGTAATTCTTTTCTTTCTCATCTAGCAGAACTAGAATAATTATCTTGGAGTTACTTTTTTTAAAGATCCAAATGCTTTTGGCCTGTGATAACAGACAGATTTTCCTCCCATACATCTTACTGTTCCCTAATCAGAGTGTAAGGCAATAGTGTAAAACACAACCTGAGCCATCACTTGAACCATGTGATATTCCTCCTCCACCATTTGGTGAGGTCATGTCATACCATAGAAGGAATTACACATTACAATTACATCTGAAAAGGGCTAAGTGATCACTCGCTAAGTTGAGATTGTTATGTAATGTGATTAAAGCTTAGTTGAGGAGAAAAGAAATAAGTACAAGGAACTAGTTGTAACCAGCTATTTCTAAGCTCTGGATCCAATTTAACTTCATTTGTAAATTCCAAATCGTGTGTCTTTTAAAAATGTAGTATACATGATTTGTACTTTGTTTCTCGCTTGACAGAACTGTTATTCAACACAAGGATAAGTGATCCTGTTTTCATTACATTTATTAACTTTCTTGCCACTTTCTAGTGATTTACTCCAGCCACATAGTTAGAAAGTGCTGAGTAAATATTTTTTTTAGCTGTGTTTCAAGGCTTTTATTCTTTGTTAACATGAACTGTAGTAGAAATTATAATATCCTTACATCGCTTACCTGCATACCACCTGGAGAAAAGAGACTTTTCAGATGAGTTTCAGTTTTTGAAGACTAGGAGCCTCGATTATGCCAAGGCCAAGAGGGAGACAGATTCCAAAAGCTGGAAAACAGTATTAGGAGATGTGATCGAAGGCTTTCTTGTCTCTTCCATCAATGGGAGATTTAACTGTCTGTGCTTATGTTGTCAGATCTCAACCTTACTAGCCATTTTAAAAGTAAAATCATAGAGCTGGAAGGTATCCCACAGACTATCAAATCCAACTTCCTACTCAATACAGGAACTCCAGCTAAAGCCTCCCCAGTAGGTAGCTGTCTTGGTTCTTTTTGAAAACATTGAGAGGAAGAAATCCCACCCCCTCTCTATGGTCGTTTTCGCACGCCAGTCCTGTTGCGAAATGGCCTCAGGAGCGTCACGCAATTGCGAGGACTGCTCCACATGATGTCCTCACAATCACACGATGCTCCTGAGGCCATCAGGTGATGTCCGCGCATTATATCATTTTTGGCTCGTTGCTGAAAATGATGCGCGACCGCGTGTCCCTCCTGTGCCCCATAGGCAATTACCTTGTGTGCGGACATGCGGACATCGCACTTTCTCCCCCAGCGCAGCCTGCAAAAGTACCTGGCTGAGCTGCAGAACGAAGGGGCAGAGTGCTCACGCTTCCTTCCAGCCAGCACGGAGCTGGTGCGGAGGGGAAGCGGAGAGGATGCAAGTGCCTTCCGGATGAGACTTTTCACACAATCCCCACACAATGCCAGCGGCATCAGGTAAGATGTGAAAAGGGCCTATGTAATTGGTTCCATTGCTAAACTACTCTTATCTTCAAGAAGTTCCTTGCAATGTTCAATACAAATCTACCCTCCTGTAACTTGAAACAATTAGACCTGATCCTATTCTCTGCAGGAGCAGAGAAAAACCAGCACCCTTCTTTCTGTGACAACCCTTTAGATATTTAAAAAGTGTAACCATACTGCCTTTCAGTCGTCTCTTTACCAAGCTGAACACATTCAGCTCCCTCAACCTTTCCTCATATGTCTTGTTCTCTATACCTCTTACCATTTCTGTTGTCCTACTCTGAACCCACAATAACTTGTCTATGTTCTTCTTCTTAAAATGAGGTGCCCAGAACTGAATGCAGTACTCCATATATAATACCTATAACATGTATAACCCATAGCAAGAGCTTAGAAAAATTACCACAATTACAATTCTCAGAATCCTCCAGCCAGCATAACCATTGGCCATCTTAGCTGCAAGATTCTGGGAGTTTTAGTCCAGGGCCTAAATCCAGTTGTTAATCCCAGCTAGAATAGACCAACAGAATTGAAGGTAAGTCAGAATTTAAGTTTCATTGTTTCGATGCGTCTGCTCTTGTTGGGACTACCAGTTGGATTTGGCCACTGCCAAAACAACTTTTCCAAGCTCAGCCCATATCAGTTTGCTCCTATCCAAAGGTCATTGGCCAAAGGACACTCCCATGGACAACTAAGCTGGTGAGCAGAAGAAACAAGACTTTTTGGCAATGGCTTCACATCTGTTGAACATATTACCAGTCAGGTTGTTTGGCACCATCCTAACTACTCTATAGAACAGCCCTAAATCGATATTTATTTTAAGTATGTTTATTTATAACATGAAAGTATATTAAACATAAGTGCTTTTAAAAACCAATGAAACCATGAATAGGCATTTTTTTAAAAAAATAAATAAGAGAACAAATAAAATTCTGACTCTATGACAAGCATTATGTTCTAATTAAATATTTCTTTGTCCTCTTCTGTTCTCTGCATCAAATTAAATGGTAAAGGGAATATGTATTCCCTGTGACTTGCACATTTTTCCTCCCACAAAAGGATTTCCTCAGATTTATTGCCATCAGCTTTGCAAATTAAGTCCAGGTGTACCTTCTAATAACAAGTCACAAAACAAAGTGTACTGCCCTGGAATCCTTGGTGAAAATGCAGATTGTAATTGCAAAATGATGGTGGTCATGATGGCAGCAGCAGGGGCAGTGGTAGTAGTGGCAAGCTGCGGCAGCTACAGTCCACAAAACCTTGTGCCAAATAAAATTTAAGTCTAAAGTGACACAAAACTCTAGTGTAATCTTATCATGGATATAAAGGTGGGGAGATAAGAGATTGCAGGGTTGTAGTTACGGGGGGCTAAATTAGGACGTTGCCCGCCCATAAGAATTCTTCCCCACCAAATGAAATCAAATTTTGTTTTCTAGCAAATTTCTAGCAGTGCAGAGTGAGCCACTGATAACCCATTTACACCAAGGCCTTATGTCGGCTGAGTTCTCACTCCCTCGAGAACTTTGCCAGCCCCTTTTCTATGGACACCTAAGCTCTAAATGCTCAGCTGAAATTTTAAATTACTGCAATGCTTGAGATAGGTGATTGAAGGAAAATTTCTTTGAGGGGAAAGGAATGCCCTCTTTTTGCTCCCCATGGCTGGCAGGTAAGAAAGAATAGATCTAGCAGGTCTGATTGCTTGCCTTGCTGCCACACTCAAGCAAAGAGCCATAAAATTTTCTACACTCCAAGAAACATAAATAGATCACCAATTAATTAAGACAGGAAAGAGGAGTTTTTAAACATAAACCAGCAGGAGGATCTAAACTTTTCTTTTTTTCTGTGTAAGCTCTAGTGTTCCTCTCGTTGAGCAAACAGAACTTTTCTGCTAGGTAAGCCCAGCGGTAGGTTTGTCTATCTTTTTGCCTTCGGCTCCTTATATACAGTGTTGCCTTTCAGTTCAGTAACCGAAGAATTCCCACAGGAGCCTTCTCTGAAACATTAACATTCTCCAAGAAGTTCCCGGAACACCGTATTACTATAACTTGACACCAAGTTAGGCGCTGCCCAATAAATGTTTGCAAGACTGCAATAAACTCTGTTCCTAATAGTGTGTTTCATGCTGGGCTAGCAAAGTGCTGAGGAAATAACTGAGCGGAAACTCTATATTCAGTACTTAAATATGGCACCAGCAAAAATTCCAGCTACAGGCCCTCTTTGTGAATTCAGACCAGTTTTTCTTATTCTTTTCAGTTCCGGACGTGGAGTTCGGAGTCTGCCTGACTGACAACACTCAAGCTCACAGTGGGTCACGTCCTAGTAGTGACTGGGGGGATGTCAGGCAGGGTATCCGCTACCCAGGGGCTGCTGCGGAGTTATAAGAAGCAGATCAGAAAGAGACCTAACACATCAAGCAGTATAAGGTTGGATGATCCTTAGGCAACAGGAATGTAGAATTTCCAGATGTTTTGACCTGTAGCTTCTATTAGCCTCCTTCAATATAGTTAACATTAAGGGCAGAGCTTGAGGGTAACTGATTACAAATAATGCGTGTGATTAACTGCTTTATGTTCAAAATTTAACATGTAATTAAGCTGCATCATGGTTGTAGCACACTGTGGAATGACTTCTTTTACAGTATAAATATTTTAGTTACGTTGATAATTGAGGGTGTGACCTACCTACTTAGGGCATATTTTGTACCCCAGGCTTTTGGCTCAGAGCATTTTGGTTTTGTTTTTTTTTAAGTACCTAAAAAGTAAGTTCTATGCTTACAGAGATGGAAGCAGACAGTAAATTTTTTGAACTGTAACGATGGCTATAACTCACTTCCTTGGGCTTTGGAACTGTAATTTCAATTAATTACTTTTGAAAATAGCTTTCCAAACTCTCAGTAAGGCAGGATGGGAATTGTCCAGTCCAAATCAACTGGAGGACTAAAGGTTCCCTGCTGTTGTTGTGTGCCTTCAAGTCATTTCCAACTTGTGGTGACCCTAAGGCACACTTATCACAGCATTTTCTGGAGCTGAGAGTGTGTGACACATCCAAGGTTACCCAGTGGGTGTCCATGGCTTGGCAGGGAATTGAACTCTGGCCTCCAGGGTCATAGTCCAGTATTCAAACCACTATACCACACTGATTGGAAAGGTTATCTATCCCTCTTATAAAATCTGAGCCATGCTTACCTACTGTGTGGGCAACAAGAAAACTTGCTACAGAGCACCTCTGCCTTACTTTTATCTTTACAGAAGCTGTGTGTTATCTCACTGGAAAAACTTTATCCCAGGGTCTACAATTTTGATATTAAAATATTATTCAATGTGCCTGAGAGGTCACCCAGATGGGCACATAGGCAGCAATGGTCAAAGATCGAAACTCAGGTCAGGCCAGTAAAATCCCCAGTCACATAGCCCCAGGAGACCTCAAGATGTGTAAACCCACAATAAACAAAGGGTCCTCAGCCCCTGAGAAGCCGATTTGAGGGGATTAGCGTGTTTGCCCCAAGTTGAGCAAATATTCCATCAGGCAAGGACCATTTACATGAAGTCACACCACAAGCTAACACAGCCGAAGATCCTGAGACTTTGGCAACACCTTGCAATCCCATCACACAAAGGAAATTACCATGATGGAGCTTCGTTATTGCTCCAACACCCATTGTTCTCCCTGGGAAAGGATTAGTCCTCCAGTACTTTTTCCCCTACAAATAGTCCCAGTTTTTGAGTGGTTCTTTGATCACTCCCGGTCACCCCAGCAGACCGTTGCTCCATCCGTTGAGTGATCCCCTCAGCCCTCTCCGTGCTGATCCCCACTTCTCCGCTGCCTTCCCGGACCCAGGACTTCAGGAAAAGGTGTAGCATTACCCCAACTGTACCTCTCCAATACTCCCCTATCCAATTTCCTCTCTTTTGTTTCTTAATAGCTCTTGGGTGCATGTGTGCATGATTGCGTTGGTGCGTAAGACTTTCATTCAATAAAATCATTTACTGGACATTCTTGTTTGGTTTTTGGCTTGGACTGACCCCGTAAAAACTGAGTAAAATGACCTCGCTAGGTTATCCTGCTTCTCGCATTGCTATTGCTTGTTCTCTAGCTAGTTTCCATTCCCCATCACGTGGAGCACATTGAGGTGTCCTCCAAGGGACTCCAGAAATCAGGGTAACATGTGATTTAGGAAAGCAGATGGATTATTTGCTCTAGTTCAGAAGGTGTTTCAGCAGAGAAAATCTAAAGTTACTAAAAAGCTTTATAGACCTCAATAATTTTTTTCTGAGGCTGTTCAGCTCATTCTAATGTTCTATGTCTGTCAGCCATTACATTTTACTTCCATAATATGTTCTAGATGCAGAACATGTTTTCTGTTGATAAGAGTCTGGTGTTCCTTTGTACTGAATGCCCATAACTGAATATATTGTATTTGGAAATGTGTTAACATATATGCCAAATGGATTATTATGTTTTTAAAGTTAACTTGAAAGCCGCTGTCTGTATAGCTTGTGGTTTTTATACCAGTTCCTTCTCCTCCTCTTCTTCTTGCTCCTCAGCATTCATTATTGCTCTTTTGGATGCAAGTCTTCTCTGCCATGTATATCGGATGACTGGCATGTATTCCTTTTAATAGAAGGCAGTAAATCCAGCTGACTTCACTTTGGCTGCACAAACAAATGCCCACATGATCATTTCTCTTCATATCCTCTGGCCCAGCTATTTGTGAGAATTTGCTCCTGGGAAAATGTTAAAAATGCCTCTGAACAACAAAGGATTATGGACAGAGCTATGCAGCCTGAAGCTGGACTCAGCCAGGAGTAAAACAAACCCAAAGTCCATTTGTGAATCATTCATGTGAGTTTAATAAATTATTCCCTATGAATGGTTTCCTAATAGCTGTAGCCTTTGATCGCTTGCTATGATTAAAAAAAAAAATGCTCATGGCACTCAGGCCAAATTAAGACTGTGTCCACCACCACAAGCAGCTCGCTGGTACCCTGCTCTTCTGCTCCCCACTGTCTTCTTGCTCATTGCCTCCATTGTTAGGGAACATAACTCTATGCTGCAGAACATATTTTGGATGCATAAGATGTTAGTTCAATTCTTCATATTCTCTTGAAAAACAGACGATGACATGGCAAATGGAGTCTGCTTCAGACCATGGAAAGGTGCTACCTGTCATAGAATCATAGAACCATTCTATGAAGGGGTCCTAAGGGCCATCAGGTCCAACTTCCTGCTCTGTGCAGGATCTCCAGCTGAAGCATCCCCAGCTGGTAGCTGTCCAACCTCTTTTTTTGAAGACATCCAGAGAAAGAATCCCCAACACCTCTCTAGGAAATTGGTTCCATTGCCAAACTGCTCTCACTGTGAAGAAGTTCCTTCTAATGTTCAACTGAAATCTACGATCCTGTTACTTCAAACTGTTAGACCTGAGCCTACCCTCTGAGGCAGCCCTCAAGTTATTTAAAGAGTGTAATCATGTCACCCCTCCATCTTCTGTTCACTAAGCTGAACATGCCCAGTTCTTTCAACCTTTCCTCATACGTTTTGTTCTCCATTCCTCTTATCATCTTTGTTGTCTTTCTCTAAGGTTGCTCCAACTTGTTTATATACTTCTTAAAATGAGACATCCAATAGTGAACACAATATTCTTGATGCAGCCTGAATATAGGGGTTACCTCCATTGACTTGGAAGCTATGCTTCTATTTAACGCCGGCTAAGATACCATTTGCCTTCTTTACTGCAGCATCACCCCACTGGCTCATGTTCACCTTATGATCACCAACAATCCCAAGGTCTTTTTTACATGTAGTACTGCTGAGCCCAGTGTCCCCCATCTTATACCTATGCATTTGGTTTTTGTGGCCTAAATGTAGAATTTTGCATTCGTCTCTGTTGAATTGCTCATCTCCAGCACTCTGGCACCTCACCCATTCTCCAAGATTTATCAAAAATGATGGCAAGTGGTTCCTGAAGTAAGGCCCTTTTCTCATGGCATTTGCCATGTGAAAGGGCCCCTGGAGTGTCGCACAACTGTGAGGAGCGGTCCACATGACACACTCGCAGTCACACAACGCTCCAGGGGCTGGCAGGCACCGACCGCGACTATTCCATTTTCGGCTGTGAGCCAAAAATGGTGCGCAATTATGCATTGTTCCGGGGCCCCACATTCACTTGCGATGAGTGCAGAGCTCTGGAGCTGAGGCACTCGCACTTCGTGCCCCGGCACAGCCTGGGAAAATCCCGGGCTGCACTGCGGAAGGAAGAGGAGGGACTCTTGTATGAGCAGGTAGCAGCTGCGGAGCTGAAGGAACCAGGATGAGAGAGCCTCTCAGAAGCGGCTGCTCACACGATCTCCAGCTCCACAAAAAGTTGAGTTGCGGAAAGGGCCTTAGTCAGAAAGTTACTTCAATACTGTAGGATGTAGTTCATCTTGTCCTGGAGATTTGAACCGATTTCGATTAACTAGGTGATTCCTGACTAGCTCCTTATAAATTTGATTTGCAACCCAGATTCCTTACCAGGGTCTTTGATGCATGGAAGCACACAGTCCTCTTTTTGGGGGGGTAAAAACTGAAGCAAAATAGATATCAAGCAGTTCCGCCATTTCATTGTGATGTATTAACATTTTCCATTTTTGCTGAGCAGTGGTCCCACTGTCAGCTTTGTCACCCTCTTGCTTCAAACATATTTGAAAAACTCCTTTATGTTGCTGCTTGTTTATTTGCTTAACCACTCTCAGCTCATTTTAAGCTTTATCTTTCCTTACACTATTCCTGCAAACTTAAGCTACACATCCATATTCCTCCTTAGTGATTCATCCTTCCTTCTATTCTTTATACGTGATCTTTTTTCTTTTTACTTCCTTCTCAAGTTTACTGTGCAGCCACATTGCCTTTTTCAGATGTTCTGATTTTTCTTCTCCCATGAAATTGTTGGTGATTACACTTTTAGCAGTTCCTTCTTCATGAAATCCCACTCAAGTTGGGTGTCTTTTTCCTTTTGCATCTCTAGCTGTAGGATTCTGCCCACTATTTTCTTGAGCCTGGTAAAATCAGCTTTCCAGAAATCCACAGTTCATGTTTGACTATACTCTTCTTTAGCCCATCCCACAATTATGAATTCTAGCATTTCATGGTCACTCCCCACTAAAGTACCAACTACATTGATTCCAGTGACCAACTCCTCGCTATTGGTTAGGATCATGTCCAGGACTGCTGATCCACTTGTTCCTTCCTCTATCTTTTGAAAGAGGAAATTTTCTGAAAGACACGTCAAGAATTTGTCAGTGAACCTATGTTTAACAGAGCTAGTCTACCAGCAGTGAGGATAATTGCCGTTCCCCATAACTAACAGTTCTTGGAGATTTCTGAGATTTATTTCAGAAAAGCATCATCCATCACCTCATCTTGGTTTGGTGGCATGTAGTAAACTCCTACCACAATGTTGTTTTCATTTTTTCCTCCATTTAATTTTACCACAATGCTCTCCACTAGTTCAGTTTGATCACTCATGTGGAGTTCTGTACAAATGAATTTGTCTTCGCCATATAATTCTACTCTCCATCCTTTTTCCCCCCATCTATTCTTTTCAAATAGATTATATCCCTCAATTGTTATATTCCAGTTGTGGGAGTCAGCTCACCAAGTCTCTGTTATACCTATAAAGTCGTATTTAACTTCCTGCACTAGGACTTCAAGCTCATCTTGTTTTTTCCCAAACTCTGTGTCAGAGTAGGCAGGACCAGATGGGTAAGCAGTTTGATTTGGTATCTGTGCAATTTGCATACCACAAGCCCTCCCTAAGAGACTTTTGTAATGATGGAGGCTATCATTTAATGATACTCCCTTATTGTTAAGGAGTTTCAGGACCGTTCCTAAGACACCTGTGGGCAATTTCCAATATACAGTTGTACAGGAAGGTCTTGAACACTCTCTCCAGAATAAGAATATCTTTGCCAATTAATTATAGTATGCATATTAAATCATCTCTGCAAGTTCTCCTTCAAATTATACTGTTGGTTGCACCCTGATCCTAAGACAACTTGCTCTCTTGGGTAGAAGATAAAATGGCTCCCATCCATCTTCCATACAGAAACCAATTGGACTAGCAGGTGCTTACTTCAGCACTGGCAACCCTCCATAACACCTGAGTGCACTTGGCTTGTTAAGAGTGTGCAGGACAAAAAAAAAATGCCTGGCAGCTGAGAAGAAAAACTGATAGGGATTTGACACTCTCTGCCAAAAGAAGGGAATGGGTGCGTGGCTTGGGAGAAATGGCTGGAAAGCCATGACGGCTGCCCCCCCCCCCAGCATCTGCTACCTGAGTCAGCTTCTCAATTTTAAATAGTGATAGGGATGGGTCTGTTCTGATTCCTTATACAACGAGGTCTTGCTGTTGGGTACATCAGTTCAAGCATCCAGGTGGGAAATAAGAACTACAGACCAGTGGTGTATTTAAGTCTTCTACTCCAAGTCTCAAGTCAAGTCTCAAGTCTCTATCTTCAAATCTCAAGTCGAGTCTCAAGTCCTTGCAAGATACTTTCAAGTCAAGTCTCGAGTCTAGTCTCAAGCCTGAAAGCCAACTTTATACTCTAACCTGTATTCCAGAATTTCTGGACAGACTTGAATAAAGTCAGTTTTAACAATTTAAGTAGAGTCCGATCTCTACTTTTGTGATTTTGCCATCTGCAGTTTCAGAAGTTGGGTATAGATCCTTCTTACTTCCCATTTGCAAAGCTGGAGGCTTTTTCAGAAGTGGGGAATAGGATCCTTCATATTCTACATTACTGGAGCTTCTAGAGCTTTAGAAAGAAGGATCCTTCCTCCTCAAGCCCATTGCCTAGCCCATTTTCTGTTCCCCTCTAAAATACGCACCCTGCACTCTGGGCATGAATCTCGCCTTCTGCTCTTAGGAAAAGGTTTAGAAAGCTCCTCCTACATGTACCAAGGAAGGCTGCTGAACAGACCTCAACCCCACCTCAAGCTTATTGCCTAACTCATTTGCTGTTCCTTCTGAGAAATGTGTCCACATTTTGGGCTTGAGACAGACTGCCATGTGACCAGTGAGTTGTAAGGTTTCTAGATGAATGTGTTATGTTACTGAACCAAATGCAGCAAGTCACTCACTAAAAATATGCAAGTCTCAAGTCAAGTCGAGCCAGGGTGTAATTTTTGCCAAGTCAAGTCCTAGTTGAGTCACTGAAGTGACTTAAGTCTGACTTGAGTCCGAGTCTATTGACTCGAGTCTACATCACTGCTACAGACTGACCATGAATATTAAAGAGACCATGAACACTGATAGCTTAGATCCCAAATAAATTGGATACTTCACAAAAATTATGGGTCTTGAATGAGATAATCTGAGTGAATCTCATTTTGCCATTGCAGTCAAACCCAAGTCAACTTTGAGAAGAATTATTCCCAAGTTTGAACTTCATTGCTGTGTGTGCACACACTCAAGAAAGTCTGGATATGACATAGACACAGTGGATCAAAGCTTTCACACAGAAGTGGTCACACAACACTGATGTGGATAGTGAGGACTGCGGTGTAAATACAGCTTGCTTCCTATAACATGAGTCATTCTCAGTGTTCCCAGACCTTCATACTTGTCCACAGCTGATGAATACAATGAAAATGGGGGACAGATTTATGATAGTGAGTTCATCATCTTTTCGGCCCATTGCTTCTTTCTTTGAAACTTGCCTTGGAGGAAAGCATGGGGGGGGTGGACTAGAGAAATTGTGGGTATGGCTTTAACACCCCTTTTTCTACATAGTTTCACCCCCTCTCAACCTCTCCAAGTGGCTATTTTGCTGAGTTGAATGCATACTGGCATTTTATAACATTGGTATGCATTCAATAGAGAGCCAGTACAGTGTAGTGGCTCAAGTATTGGACTGGAGCTCCAGGAATCAGCCAAGGAAACCTAGGGGTGAATTTGGGCAAGTCACATTTTCTCAACCTTACACAAAAGCAATTGCAAACCCCCTTTGAACAAATCTTGCCAAAAAAACCTTGGATAAAGCTGCCATGATATATCATTTAATGTTAAAGTCAGGATTATCAATGCCATTGTATTTCTGATTTCTTGAGAAATGGCCTTCCTCTTATACAACAAAATTCAGTAACATGAAGTGTCTGTTGCTGATCTCAGTGAGCAAGTGCACCATACCATGCTATCTGCTAATGCTCGTTATTAAATTTTCTATAGTGCATTTTTAATTGTCAGTGAAATGTTTTTTAAATGCCTGCTGGTTTTAACCACAAGCTGCTGCTTCTAAATAAACTTACAATTGCAAACGGCTGTGGAAACATTTGGTTACAATGAATTCTCTATATAATCAGTTAAGAAACGCATGCCCCAAAGAGTCCACACTTAAAGCTTTGTGCCACTCTTGGATTTGAGGCCAGATAAGATAGCCGGCTCACTGTGTATTTCAAACCAAAGTGATCTGGTAAATGGACTGTGACGTTTTCAGGCAAACAATAGTATCAAATGGCATGTATAAAGAAGAACTTACTTTTGCAGTAGCAGCAAATCCTTTTCAGTATTACCTTTGAGCAAACCAGAGACAAGACTCACTAGTTAGTAATACCAGATTCCAAAATCCACAGCTAGGCAGCACTTTCATACAGACTAACCAAAAATACAGAGTTGTGCCACTTCCTGTTTATGGAAGCTAGCCTGGCCCTTCCCTGTTGTCTTTTGGCTGACAAGGAGACTTTTTATTCAGAAACACTTTGGCAAAGAAGCTGGGTTGCAAGGAAAGGGACTTTAAACCCAGCGGTAATATTTCAATTTTTGATATGTGATAATTGCTGCCAGTTTCTCCTGTTTTAATTTATCACTGTAGTAATTTTGATTGTATTGTTAGATACTTTGTGTTCTGTTGGAGGCAGTAAGAGTGGGATAGAAATCTAATCAATCAATCTATAATATAGTTTGCAAGTTTCTCTTGAGCTTCTCTGTGCTACAGATCTAAAATGAGTTTACTTGTCATCCTCTCTACCCATGCACTCCTGGGACTAGTTTAATAGAAAGGGGCACGGATTGTATAAGCTTTGTGTATATTTCCAGACGTTACATGTACTTTTCTTTCTGGATCTTTTATATGGCATCATTATTCTCTACAAATGTTGTACTAAAGCAAAATTCTTAAAATGTATATGTGTGAGTGTGTGTGCAAAAGAGAGAGGTTATTTCCAGTTATAGTTCCTTTTATAGTACTTTCCTTTGTAGTTTGAGTTGCACCAGAACTTGGATTAATTTTTTTAAAAAAGCAGTTAATTACCATTATAGTTCCAAAGCCTTTACAAGGCTAGTTACTATTTGACATTATAGTGAACAATGTTTTAAAAGCCTTTTTTGGTATTCCAGTTTTGCAAAAATAGCCTGAAAAAAGTCTGAATGCAGCAAGCCTCTGCCACACTTTGCTTCCATCCACCTTGTCTTCTCCTCAGTCTCCCAACAGAGCACAAGACACAGCTCAGTCTCCCAATAGAGCACCATGAGTAGCACAATTTGAAACATATGTTAAATCTCCTCCACCTTTTACTGATGCCACACTCCTGCAGGTTTAGAATACATAATTAGAAGTTACAGTTACACTGTGAAATAAGGGAAGTTATTCCTCATTAAGTCATAATCATAGCACAGCTTAGTTATGCCTTTCCTATTTTTTTTTAAAAAAAAAGGGAATTAACAACACGTTGAGAGCCAGTATGGTGTAGTGCTGGACCAGGACTCTAGGAGACCACAATTCAAATCCCTGCTCAGCCGTGGAAAACCACTGGGTGATCTCAGGCAAGTCACATTCTCTCAGCCTCAGAGGAAGGCAATGGCCAAATCCTCTCTGAACAAATCTTGCCAAGAGAATTTTGTGATAGGGTTGCCAAAGTTAGCAATGACTTGAAGGCAAACCCATGCCAGTTTACAGTGATGAGTATTTTGACTGTAATTTCTTTGCATTAATTTAAACAGCATTGTATGTAGCTGACTCTCCACCCAGCCCTTCTGCCTTTGGCTAAAAATCAGTTACACCACAAAAGAGGTGATGTTTAATTATAATATATAATATAATTATAATATTGTTTAGTTATAATCTAATGTAACGGACCTATACCTTTGTTCTTCAGAAAGGGGATTGATTGTGATTTTTTTTAATCTAATTACTTCAAAACTGGTCTCTTCAAAGTGTTGATTATAACCCATAAAGTTCTGTATGCAGAGGCAGATCTAGGGTGTGGCAAATGGGGCCTGTGCCCTAGGCGCCATTCCCGGGGGAGCAAAAGACGCCATCCCCCCACACCCCCTGACCGCACCCCACACCCACCTGCACCCGCTTGCCACCTCCCCGTGCCCACCCATGCTCACCCGCGCTCTTCTGTGCCTGTCTGCCACCTCCCTGCACCCTTCCGCACCCTTCGGCACCTGCTCACCACCTCCCCGTGCCCACCCGTGCACTTCCGCGCCCACTGCCACCTCCCTGTGCCCGCCCGTGCCCACCCACGCACTTTCACACCCTCCTGCCACCTCCCCATGCCCAACTGCACCCAACCACCACCCTCTCCATGCACTTCCGCACCTACCCGCACCCACCCGCACATTTCTGCTCCCGCCTGCCACCTCCCTGCACACACCCACACACTTCTGTGCCCGCCCACCACTTCCCTGTGCCTGCCTACGCACTTTAGCGCCCACCTGCGCACTTCCACGCCTGCCCGCACCTGCCTATCACACCTTCCGTGCACTTCCACGCCCGCCCACCACTTCTCCGTGCCTGCCCACCACCCCCTGTGTGCATTTCTGCACCAGCCCATGCCTGCCTGTGCACTTCTGTGCCTGCCCACCACCTCCCCGCACCTGTCCGTGTACTTCTGTGCCCGCCTACCACTTCCCCGTGCCCACCTGCGCCTGCCTGCACGCTTCCACACCCACCTGCCAGCTCCCCGCGCTAGCCCGCCATCACCCCCCACACTCTTCCACGCCTGCTCACCACCGCCCCCGGGTTCTTTCTGGCCTGTTGGGGGGGCAGAAGCAGCAGCACTTCCATACTTGCTCCAGGTGCTGCTGAGTCTAGGTATACCACTGTCTATATGTCTTATGTTCATACTTTCTGACAGACCATGCCTACCAATATGTGCCTTCCAGAGTTTTGATCCTTGGAACAGGGCTTTCCTTGGTCTCACCACCATCACAGGTGTGCTTAGTGAGGACAAAAGGAGGAAGCTTCTTGGTGGCTGCTCCCAGACTATGGAATTCCTTCCCGCAGGAAGCAAGCTTGGCCCCCTCTCCATCTTCTTTCTGCCGGCAAGCAAAGACCTTTCTGCTTCCAAGGCCTTTGAGTGTTAACTGTTTGTAGCAGAAGGCATGTTAATTGTGGTGTGTCGTATTTGCATTGGTATTTTAATGTCATCATCATTATTATATCTTAACTGCCTTTGAAATTGATGTTTTTAATATGATTGCTTGTTTAATTGTTTTCTAATTTTGTACTATCTGTTGTTTTAACTGTATTTTGTTTTAAGTCAAATTTCAAACTTTCTTGGGTCCCATATTGGGACAAAGGAAGGATATAAATTAAATAAATGAACAAATAAATATTCTGGTGAGAGTGTGTGTGTGTGTGTGTGTGTTGTCTGGGCCATAATTCAGAAGGCATGTAGCACAGGAATCCAATGAGAAAAGAAAGAAAAAAATAATACCACAAAAGCAAACCAATTTCACAAGGAGTAAGCAAAAAGGAACATCTGAGTCAAGGTACACGATATACTAGGTTTGCCTTTGATCATATCCTTTTCCCATGCTGAATCATCTTTAACTTTGAGACAGGCTCTCAAATTCAGATTACATGGCAATGGAGAAAGCTGTGGAAGTGAGCAGCTATTTGACCAGTTTATTGCTATCCTTTAAAATACAACAGCCCAGCAGACTAAAAAAAAAAAAAAAGGAAAGGAAATGGAGTGTGGTAAGGAAATATGAAAACTGCTAGAAAACCCAGGTTGTCAGTGTGAAGTGATTCCAGCTCATGTCATCTTTTGACTCACTTAACCTCCTTCCCAGTGTTATTTTAAGGTCCCCTTCCCCGCCTTCTTTGCTGCTGAATATGCATTGCTGTTACACAACGCATACTAAGTCAGTTATGTAAAATTCAAGAGATAAAACCTCAATTCAGAGGCCCATCTTAGAAGGTTTTTGAACTTCCTGAAGGTTCTGGGAGTATGTCCAAAATTTTTATTGCTCCCAGAAGGTATGTGGAGATTATTTGTCATTTGGAGAAAGAGAGTGTGTTCAGGAAGAGAGGCAAGGGAAGAAATGAAGAAGGTAGGATTCAAGAGAGACTCAAAACAGATGTAGGGAAGGAAACTCACAAAGAGGAGAAGAGGGAAATATGCTGGAGAAATACTACCTCTATTAACACCTCATGTCCATGCATGTTTAATCAGAAATAGTTCAATGGAACTTCCCTCTCACCAGCAGAATTAGATCCATTGTTTGCTAGAAATCTCATATGTTGTGGCACAACACCCAACTTAGCATAAGACTCTCACTTAGGGATGGCTGAATCTGCCATGATAAGTTTGTCTAGGTTTCTCATTTATCATGTCTTAAATTCACGCTGGTCCGTTTCTGGTTCTATTTATGATTTTTATTTAAGTCCTCACAAAAAAATTGTCCACATTTGCACACACATTTCTCCTAATGTACATATTTTGTATGCATGTTTGCCTAATATCCTTTTTTTTTGCAATTCATTTTCTCAAATATAGTGCATTATTGTGTTACATTTATTATGAAAATAAACATTTATGTGCATACATTCCACACATGCACACACACACACACACACACACACACACATTCCAGGGCTGGGGGAAAATGGGAAATAAATAAATAATGAAGGGAAATGCTGCATTGTGCTTTTCATTATTTGGAGAACTGTGTCACTAGCTTTGGAAGCATGCAAATACTGAAGGCTGACTGCATTTTAACTCATGTTTTGGTGAAGGAAATACAAATTGGGCATGCACACATTCACATGCAAATTAGGTAGGTTAACATTAAAATGAGAGCTGAACAAATTTCTCCTCATCCAGATTTCAAGCAGCGTCCATACGTTCCTTTCGTCCATGTTTAGAAGGAGCAATTTTTATTTGTTATTATCTGTCTCAGATAAATCACTATCCCTACTTTTGTCTCATGTTCAGTTCCTTCTTTGCCTCATTAAGATGGTTTTGTTTTGTTTGTTAGTTTTTGTCCCTTAGGATCGTCTAGAACATGCATTTATGGAGGAGCAGCATAGCAAAGCTGGTTGAAAGGAGAGAACAGCCAAGGCTCCTGGCCTGCCAGCCGATCAGGAAGCAAGATATTGCTTGCCCTTTCATTCTTCTAGAATAGAAGCAGGGTCAGAATTGTGACTGGGTTGGTACCATATAGGAAAGTTAACACTTTTCTCCTGCTGTGTGGTCCAAATAAGAACGGTTCTCTGAAAACTTGATATTTTTTATTTTGATTATTAACCTAAACTTCAAACAGAGTTGACTTGTTGCTTTCACCTTATCATTTGCTTTTTTAAAAAAAAAGTTTTGACTTGTCTCACAAATCCTCGCAGAATATGATTTTAGTAAATTCTGAGATAAACTGACCTGATTCAGAGCTTCTGGACTAACCAGTGGATCAGAGCTTCATTATCCACTAGAGATTCCTCTTCTCACATTTCAGTGCTGTTCTCAGTTGAAACAAATGGTATAAAATCTCTTTTTTTTTTTTTTGAAAAAGTGTATTTTATTTACCTGTTTGTTTCTTTAATATGCTACCTTTCTCTCAGTGTGGGATCCAAAGCAGCTTGCAAAAAAATTTTTTTTAAATAAGATGTATTTAAAAGTATAAAGTAAGAAAGAACATGTTCCCAAATATGTCAGAAAGGACATTTTGTTGTGCTTTTTTAAATCTAAACTTTCATGCTTTTGTTTAAATTGCAGGTTAATATAGAAATGGGCTTATAGAAGAGCTCAGATGAAAGTGACATGGGTCAGAAATAACTTCCCTGTTCTCATATTAGAAACCCATCCATTTTTCTAAAATAGCAGCAAGAACAGAACCATGATTGGGTTAGTAGCATACAAGAAGATAATTAGGGAGAAAGTAGTCTGAATAGTCAATGCCTGAGGAGTCACTGAATACAGATTTGATGCTTGATGACTTTTCCTGTTTTATGGTTAATGTTCACAGTTCTCATCCCACATTCCTCATCACTTCTCTCTCTCTCTTTCTCTCCCAAACTGTTTTTCTTGTTTTCTACTTCCACCCAAATCCAGCTAAAGATCTCCTCCCCCACTCCTCTCCTCTGTCTCTCTGTCTCTGTCTCTCATCCTCTTTCTCTTTTCTCCTTGCAACTCCTACCTACAGCCATCTTCTCCCACACTCTGTACTCTCTTTCTTTCTTTCTTTTTCTCTTTCTCCTCCTTCCCAACTCCTGGCTAAACATTATCTCCTTCCTTTTCTCTCTCTCAGGCCCTTTTTGCGTGGCATTTGTCATGTGAAAGGGCCTCCGGAGCATTGCACGATTGTGAGGAGTGTTCCACATGATGTCCTCACAATCGCGCGACGCTGCCAGGTCCAGCAGGGGCCGATCACGCAATATATCATTTTTGGCTTTTGGCCAAAAATGATGCGCGACCGCATGATTGTGCGTCGCTCCGGGGCCCCACATGCACTTACTGTCTGTGCGGAGCCTCCGGAGACTCGGCCCTCATGCTTCCTCGCCCAGCGCAGCCTGGGAAAATACCCGGCTGCGCTGCGGAAGGAAGAGGCGGAGCCCTCACGCTGCCTGCCGGCCAGCGGGCAGCTGCTGTGGAGCAGGAGCAGCGGGGACGTGAGTGCCTTGCGGAAGAGGCTGCTCACGTGATCCCTGCGTGACCGCGCCAGAAGCAGGTAAGCTGCAGAAAGGGCCTCAGTCTCCCTCCCTCCCCTCCTCTCCTTCTTGCCCTCCCTACCCCTTCTGGTTGCACTCATCGGCTCCCTCCTTCCTTTGACTTCTTCCATTTCTCTCATCTTCTATCTCCTTCCTTCCTATGTCTCCTTGGATATCTTTGTGTTCTCTCCTTCTCTGTCCATCTCTCCTTCCCCTAGCCATTCCTCACTCATCATCCTTCTCCTCCTACCCTTACTTCTCCTAACTATAGCATCTTCTTCCTTCTCCCTTTCTTCCTCTTTGTCTCTCCAGATATTTCTCTTTCCTCTCCCTACAAGAAAACCTTAAAGCCGTGACTAGAATGTGTTGGCATATTAAAGTTGGAGGTCCCATTAAACTCAATAGGGCTTGCTTCTCAATGTCCAGAAATAGGATTGCTCTATTGATGTCTGTTGTCCTCTTGGTCTGTTATCATCATGATCCTCATCATCACTACCACCATGATGTCCCCCTACTGCGCCCCCCCAAAAATTATGATTATTAGTTGAATTAATATGATTATGATTATTTAGGGAATGAGAAAAGATTCTACAATCTGCCTGTAAAAAAAGAATGAAAGAAAATGTGGCCAGTGGGAGCCCTGGTTAAGTGGAGAAAACCATTAAAAGCAACGATTTAAAAAGTCATTTTGTTTGGAAAAGTTTCTTCTTCTGAACTATGTCTCTCACTGGCTGTTGAAGCAATGCTTAGCAAAGTGTTAAAAACAGAACTGGGAAAATATTGGCTTTTTTTTTTCTGTTCAAGGCAAAGTTTAGGGAACTAGCTTTGTACTATAATTCCCATGTATTGTTAAAAGTGTAAAAAAAAAGCTGTAAAATGTTTGCTGAGTCTTCAGAGTTCAGAGCGCTTGCAAAACTTAATTTCCAAGCAGTGAAATATTTTCAGCTTTGTAAAACTTTGGTTTGTTGTTGTTTTTGTTTTGTTTTTTTAATTTAAATGACTGCTCTGACCAATTTTGGTTGCTGGTTAATGGCACAAGGAGCCATCTTCATGTTTCTGCTTTTGGCCCCTAAATCTCAGGGTTCATGACAATCCTGGTCAATACTGGCTAACATTACAATCATTTCTAGCTAAACATGGGGAGGGAGGGGTGTGTGAGAGAGGGAATGTGTTTGTGTAGTGCAGCACAGCAAATTTCCCAGTATGAAGCATTTTCAGCCTCTTGGGTCACTATGTTAGATGTCAGGTAAAATGCTCATTTAGTCTGAAAGAGGAAACAGTGTGAGAGAAATACTGTGAGGTAATAAGTCATAAATTTCCATTTTAGGATGTTTGCTGTAACAATACATCATGTCTGGCTCTGTTCAAAGTTCCATGGTTGCACATTGGAACAGATGTGAACAGAGCTTATATACCTTCAATTTATGACTTATTTTAGTTTGGCAGACTGAAAATTATTTTTTCCCTTAAAAAAGAAGCAAAGAAACAGGCTAGGTTCCTGTCCCTCTGTTGCCAACAGTGTGAATGCACACACTGAATGTATGTACCCAAACTGAGACACATGGCAAGAGAAAAATAACCTCCTTTTCTCCCACTGATTAATATTCAAAGAGAAGGGAAACAAAATCAAAGATTGTAGGCAACATTTGGGGAAGGTTTCCAGTTATGGGAAGATCGTAATCCTCAATACATGATCCACGACTGTAGATTACAATCCTAAATTTTCAGTTTAATGTTTTGTTTTCGTCATCTGATTTATAGTCTACTCTTTCTCCAGGGGTTCAGGTCACGTGTTGTGAGGCAGGGATGGTCCACCCACCCGTGCTGCGTTATTACAATCAAGGCCTGAAGCTGTCCAGTGGTTTCCATGGAAACAAGGGGTAGAACTTTGGCGAGGTTTGGCAAACCGTCCGTGGGGAAGGGAAAGCTGGGAACACTTCAGAGAACATTTGCAGCATGACTTCAAGGAGATGCTGGAAGTGATGTAAAGCCTCTGAAGCTCCACCATAAAGAGGAAAAGGCCCAGAATATCAGAAGCAGGCCTGGAGAATACTCAACCTGCTGTGCCCAGTTCCTCTGCAAAGTAGCTAGAGCAGAGAAAAGGAGAGACAACCAAATTATCCTGAGGGAGACTTCATTAGCCTATAGTTTCTGGAGTCCAGTTGATAGATAAAAAAAGAAGGAAGAAACTGCCAATTACCATTGCTGCTCCACACTTGCAGGTTTCGCTTTCACAGATTTGATTATTCAAGTCTGTCCAACCTTCCTCCCCTCCCCGACACGCCAAGTGCTTCTTTTCTAGGGTGAACTTTTTCTCTCAGTGGCTCTGATCAGGCCACACAGCCCTTTAAAAACCTGACTTTGGTCCTCCTCCTCATCCCTTTCCACCAGCCACTGCCTGGCCAGCTAAGGACACATTGCAGCCCGATCCTACCACAACAAACCCTTTCTCGACGCCCTCACACACCCAAGGAAGGAAATGTGTGAGAGAGAGGAAGTATAGGGCCACCATGCAACCTAACCCCCTTCCCCTCTCCTTTCCCTGACCTGGCTTCCAAGATGCTGCAGATCACAGTGCTGGGAAATGACATCTGCATCCTTAGAGAAGACAATAATACTTTTTCCACCTGGCTTGTACCCCGGCTGTCTGTTCTCCCACTATGCCTCAGTCCCATTTCTACAGACGCATACACACATTTTGATATTTGTGTTTTTTCCCCCTTTGCAGGGGTCCTGTGCCCTTAATCCTAACCGATGTGGAGGGCCAACTGTATCTCTTCTTCATTCCATAAATTTAATGTAATCTGTAGCATATCTATGTGTAAGTTCCCTGAATCGGAACAAATTCATTTGAATGTTATGCAAATCATTTCTCATTTTGCATATCAGACAAATCCACAAAGTTTAAGAAAAGCTTAGAGGAAGAAATCATCTGATTAGAAAAACTAGAAAAATACCTGAGTTGGAAAAAATAGGTAGGAAAGCAGGCTGGGAAGGAATGGAATGGTTTGCCTCAGCTCCTTAAAGTTTATAGCATCCTGGAGGAAGGCATGATTCTCTGGCAAGCAATACGAACAGGAGAACAAGGGTGGAAAGAAGGAAGGGCTTCTTGCAAGAAAAATCCTCTGGAAGCCCATTTTTTTGTTCTTTTCCCCAGTTTTTTAAATCATGTCCAGGACTAGTTGTTGTTGCCATATCTTGTTGACTTCAGCTTATAGTGATGCTATGAATGAGTGACTTCTCAAAGGAGCTACAAGAGTCTGATCATCAGCTGCCCTGTGCAAGTCTTGCAACCTCAGGCCTCTGGCCTCCTTGATTGAATCAACCCACTTGTAAGTGCAGTCTTCCTCTCTTCCTACTGCCTTCCACTTTTTCCAGTATTATTGTCTTCTCTAAGGATGCAGATGTCATTTCCCAGCACTGTGATCTGCAGCACCTTGGAAACCCTTTGGCTAGGGTGCTACCAACTGAAAAAAGTAAGATTGTGAAACCATGCTAGGTCATTAATGACTGCAAATGTGAATTCTCAGTAGTTACAAGATCATAAATCCAGTTTACAATCTCACAGCTACTGAACTGGATGCTAGCAACCATACCTAGTAATAAAGAGACGATGCAAGGAGAGCTAGGTAAAATATGGTTATAAGTTTCCTGAATTAATAACAAGAGAGTTGTGATGGTGAAAGCTATGGGACTCTTCCTAAGATTAGCTAGTAAGGGACTCACATATACTCACATGCCTGTCCCTGTCATCTGGCCACATCTTTAAGTATTCAGAGGTGTTGTGGATCACAGACTGTATCCCATTCAGTCCCAGAGGATTTCCCTTCTCTTGAATGCCAAGATCCCAGATAGCGAATCCTCAGAAGCAACCTTTTCACCTTACAGGTTCCT
Source organism: Cyclura pinguis (assembly GCA_030412105.1). NCBI lineage: Eukaryota > Metazoa > Chordata > Lepidosauria > Squamata > Iguanidae > Cyclura > Cyclura pinguis. The sequence continues at coordinate 42,928,956 of CM059599.1, forward strand.
CCAAATATTTTCAAATTGGGGCTTAAATCCAATTGCTAGCCTCAGCTAGAGAAGAATCAGTGGATAGTTCTGACTTAAATAACTTCAATCAAGCCCCATCTTCCATTACGGTTTTAAGGATGCGGAATGCCTCTGCACACTGTCTTGCATGCCCACCTGGTTCTTGGGCTCATAAGAAAATCCAACTGCCTCCTTGACCATTATATGCCTGAGGGGAGAGAATTTGTCATCTGCACATATGTCTGGATGTAATCCTAGCTCTCCTCCACTTTTGGAGGGTAGGGAGCTTAAAACTATAGCACACATCTTTTCATTAGTTTAGTTTGACACATAGCTGTTATCAGGTAGATCACTGAGCATTGTTTTACAACATTTCACTGTTATGAAATTACTTGAGAACTGAGAGTAACAATGTAGGTTACTGATTGGTCACTGGTGACATCATGCACGTGTCAATATTTCCTTATAAAAGCACAGGTATGACCTTTTTACCTTGAAGTTTCCATGTCATAATAGCTGTGAGGCACTCCTGGTTAATAGATTTCTAAGGGATTATTGTACACTTTCTGAGCAGTTGAAGTCACACAGCATTTTGGCTCATGCTTCACACACTGCACCTGAGATGTGTGATAATCTCTCAGAAATGTGCTGCTTGTCAAGTCTTACTGGCTAATTATAAACATTAACAAAAGTCAGCCCCATCTGTCTTAGTATGTGGTGAATGGTTGTGATCGCATAGGAAAGGAAATGTCAGTGGAATCCATTTTTGTCATTTAGGAAAGGAAAAGACAGACAGACAGACATCCATGCGCATGCCTGCCAGAAAAGTAACAAAGGTATTTAAAATCAGTACAATGCTTTGAATGTCTCAGTCTGGATTTGGGTTGGTGAGGCAAACCTCTTGGGTTTACATTTCCTTGAAGAAGTATATCCTTAGTACCTCCTGACATTTACAGTTGGATGGAGGGCTTCTTGCCGTGAAATCTTTACATTCCTAGTGAATTAAAAAGATATATAAAAGCATGCATGCATTTGAAGAACACACACTGCTAAAAATGCATATTTGAAAAATGCATACAAATATGATTTGATCAAAGGAGAAATTTTTGAAAAAAAATATGTACAAGAAGGCATATAAATAGGGGAGAATATATACAAAAATACAAAAATATGCACAAATTACCGTATGGGAAGAAAAAAAATCTTGCAACCTGCTACAGAACTAGGACAGAACAAGAACACCAGTGGGATTCTGAGAAATGGGACAAAAATTAAACAGATTTTTACATCCTTGTGTTAGAGCTGTATCTTTAGACTCTGAAGAAATACAAATGAGATTGTTATCGTATCCTATCCATCTACACATACATACATACATACATACAACATAATTAATATGAGCAAAACTCAGGGTTTCTTTGTGTGTTCTTGTTTTGTGCCATCAAGTTGGTTTTGTCTTATGGCAACCCTATGAATGAAAGACTCCATGACCTCTGGACAATCAACAGCCCTGCTCAGGTCTTGAAAATTCAGGGCCATTGTTTTCTTGATAGAAGCAATCCACCTGTAATGTGGTGTTCCTCTTTTCCTTACATTGACTATGAACAGAGTCCTCAGAGATAATACTCCAAGGAATTTTTAGACCATCTTTATGTAGAGCAGCATGATATTCAAAACAGTATGACAGGGCCTGATGTATGTGCATTTATGTGTGTTTTATTTCGCTCCTGTGCTTCTACAAGAAGGCTCTTCATTTTCTTTTGGTATTCCTAACTAGCATCCAGAGGGGGTGGTCTATTGCAGCGATTTTCAACTTTTACTTTTCTAGGTTATTTTACTTATTCCAGGTTATTCAGCCAACATTCCCAAATGCTTGGGATTTTAGGAAGTGAAGTCAAACAAAACTTGAGGACCAAAGCTTTGGAACAACAGAATGTGGCAATAGACAGCTCTCTCACAGCCTCTAGCGTCTAAGTCAATTTGTGTAATCTGATTTGTTAATATTAATTGATAGTAATATAAGCTAATATTCATGGGAACCTATATTATTGTCCTGTTTATAGAAGCAGCAAGTGCCAAGGAAGTCAAGACTATAGTTGAGTGAAACAGTCACAGACAAAGCAGGCCACTCCTGATCATACACATGTAGCCAAGAGGACTCTCCAAAGTTCTGTAGAGGCATAATACTGAGGGCTCAGCCATTCCAAAGTCAGTGACACGGAGCAAGAAGTCATGATAAGCAAAGCAAAAGAGAGAAGATGACAAGACATGTAGCTTAAAGCAGGAATCCAAGTAATCTGAGAGCACATAAGACTATGCCAGTTTAATGAATGGTGGTCAGCAACAGGAATGCTTTCCTCTGCAGGAGACTTATAGCTGCTTGACCTTGACACTATTTCAGCCTTTGCAAGATCCAGCATGGTATATTGGTTTAAGCAACGGACTATAACCTGAAGACCATGGAAACCCACTGGGTGACCTTGGATATTTCTCACACACTTAGTCCCATGATAGGTTCACCTTAGGATCACTATAAGTCAGAAATGACACATGACAATAAGAGGCTGTTTCTACACTTCAGTTTATCTCAATGTCATTTGGAAAACGATGGTCGTCTCTACTCTGCTTTTCATCCTGGAGAGAAGTGACTAGTTGGGGTGCCGCAGGGTTCTGTCCTGGGCCCAGTGCTATTCAACATCTTTATCAATGACTTGGATGAAGGAATAGAGAGCATGCTGATCAAAATTGCAGATGATACCAAATTGGGAGGGGTTGCTAATACCCCAGAGGACAGGATCAAAATTCAAAATGACCTTGACAGATTGGAGAGGTGGGCCAAGGCTAACAAACTGAGTTTTGAGAGAAATGTAAGGTTCTAGACCTAGCCAGAAAAAAAAATGAAATGCATAAACATAGGATGGGAGACACCTGGCTGGACAACAGTACATGTGAAAGGGATCTAGGAGTCTTAGTAGACTACAAGCTGAACATGAGTCAGCAATGTGATGTGGCAGTCAAGAAAGCCAATGCAATTCTTGGTTGCATCAATAGGAGTATGGTATCTAGATTGAGGAAAGTAATAGTACCTGTCAGAGTTCAACTCCCTGCCCCTGCCTTTCTGCCAGCAAGGGAAGGAAGGTGATAGTACTTGCCCAAGAGGAGGAGGCAGTGGGGATTGTCCAATGCAAACAGTTAGTAGAAACACTGAGCCTAGCTGAAGTCAAGGTCAAATCCAAAAGCTCCAGAATGCCAGAAGTCTGCAGAAAGGGTCAGGAGAGCCAGAACACAAGGGCCATGGGAGCTTGAGTAGTGATTTGCTACAAGCAAACAGCAAGCCACACTGACAGACTTATATAGCTGATGAAAACAGGTGTTACTTATCATTGTTCTGTTTTCTCAATCTTGCCAAAACGGCTTCCCTCTGAGCTGTTCGTTTCTGTCTTCTCCATGATTGGAGGCTGGGGGCAAAGGTGGATCTAATTCCTCTAAATCATTGCTGGTCCTCTCTTCCTCTGGCACTGATTGCAATAACTCTGTCTCAGCTTGTCTTTCAGCTAATGAGGGTGTTTCCAAGATAGTTTGGTCTATCACTAGCTCTGTTTCTGGCACAATCAATTGCTCATCAACCTCTGAGCCATTTACCACTACCACTCTATTCTGCTTTGGTCAGACCTCATCTGGAATACTGTGTCCAGTTTTGGGCACCTCATTTCAAGAAGGATATTAACAAACTGGAATGTGCCCAGTGGAGGGCAACCAAAATGGTGAAGGGCCTGGCAGCCATGCCCTTTGAGGAGCGGCTTAGGGAGCTGAGTATGTTTAGTCTGCAGAAGAGAAGGTTAAGAGGGGACATAATAGCCATGTTTAAATATTTGATCTGAAGGCTTGTTCGATAAAGATATGTGTGTGTGTGTTTATAATGAGGGTAAATATTTGAAAGGATGTCATACTGAAGAGGCAACAGGCTTGTTTTCCACTGCTTCAGAAACTGGGACAAGAAACAATGGATTCAAACTACAAGAAAAGAGATTCCACCTGAACCTCAGGAAGAACTTCCTGATGGTCAGAGCTGTCTGGCAGTGGAATATGCTGCCTCAGAGTGGAGGTTTTTAAACAGAGGCTGGATGACCATCTGTTGGGAGTGCTTTGATGTGTGTTCCTGCATGGCAGGGAATTGGACTGGATGACCCCTGTGGTTTCTTCCAACTCTATTATTCTATGATTCTATGATTCTGACTAAGGCAGGGTCTTCTCCTGCCGAGGATCTGATTGGCTATGTCTTCCTATAGCTGCCAAAGTTCTGGGAAGAAGCCATTATCTGGAACTCAAGGTTCCCCTGGGTCTGAATCCACTGAGTCTGATTCCTGAGTGAGTTGTGCATTCAGATCACATTGTGTTACACAACCCTTGTGCTTAATGGTAACATTCCATGGACAATATCCAATGCATTGCAAATCAAACGCAATTTATATTTGAATGCACAATGGCACTACATGTACGGCTGCACTTCAATGACTTTGAACTGAATGCAGACATTCTGCATCAGAGAACAGTGTTCAACTGCCTGCATGAGGGAACTTACACATACATACATAAGACACCAACAGGATTCCAGCCTAAGAGTCAAAATTAAAGAGTCATATATATTCACAATATAGGCAATTCTGTAACCAATAATATGAATACGTGAACACAAAAGCCATATCAATAAGCAACAGTAGAAATATAAATACCACATGTTAATAAGTTAAAATATAAATAAAAAGGAAAAAGAAAAACCTAACAAACAGTGCAATATACAGAGGAGAAGGAAATTTGACCAGGAACATGTAACCACAGCCCAGTAAGTATAAGCAAGATTGTTTTCTAGCCTTACCTGGAGATACCTAGTGGTCTTTCATTCAAGAACTAACCAAGGCCCATGCTGCATCTGAATTGTGTCTTAAGTAACTCTGGTAAGAAATTCAATGTACAGAATTCAGCTCACTTTCCAACCCAATTTAATCCAAGAAAACCATGTCAAACTACTAAGAGGGAGGTGTATTAGCCTGGTGTATCAAAACCAACAAAGGATGTAGCCATATTGTATCCTTTTAACAGTCTGATACCACTTTAACTGCCATCATTCCGTCTTATGGAATCCTGAGATTTATGATTTTGTACTTAGAATTCTCTTCCATAGAGCTCTCTGGTGAGTCTAACCGGCATAAATACAAGTGTGGACCCTGGGGGCTGAATTGTAAACATAATGAAAATGTCCTCTTTCTGTGTGTCTGTATGCCACTGCAAAAGAGGACGAGTAACTGATGGATGCTGCCAAGAGGAAATGAAGTTTGTTTTAAATGATGAGCAAGGTCTAGCTATGGGGTGCTGGGGGAAAATCAACTTATGTAGTTCCAAGTTCAAAAAGCAAGAGTCCGTGTGAAACAATTCTACCAGTAGGCAAGAATGCAGCTGAAGAATGGTGATATCCCAAGTTTTGTGCCATGTAGGATATTTCATACAGCCAAACAGAGAAGTATTTATTAAATGCATTGTGTCATTCCTATAATCAAAATATGGGCCTCTCTTTTTTCACTGCCTTGTTTTATAGGTTTTGCTGTGGGTATCTGACCTCATGGGCATACAAAGAATATTTTCTTTCTTTGATCTTTATCTTTGAACTTGAGCTATGACTCATACTTGGAGAGACTGGCGTACTGCGGATTAAATGTCATAGTCTGTTCCTCTCCATGACTTATATACCTCTCCCCTAGACCCAAATTTTGAGCATCTGTGAGATCTCTAAACTTTTTAAGAGCTTCAAAATGTTTTTATCAGAAAACTTTTTTTTTCCTGCAGTCAGAATAAATAATGCTTAGTTCTATCGAATTGAATGAAAGATATTGTGAGCAACTATGGTATAGTGGTTTGAGGGTTGGACTAAAAACCTGGAGACCAGGGTTTGCTTCCCCACTCAGCCATGGAAACCCACTGGATAATCTTGGATGTGTAACAGAAAACCCTGTCATAGGGTTGCCTTAGGATCGCCATAAGTTGGAAATAACTTGAAGGCACACAACGACGACAATAACAACAACAATAACAACAGTTGAGAACCAAGTCAAGCACTATTTGTGTAGTCCTCTCCTGGGCTCTGGCTTTTGTAACTTTCAAACAAGGATGGGAGACCTCTTTGCTTGGTTATTTTCTTTCTGGGTAACCTTGTGGGAGCCACATGCCAGTGGTGGAACGGGCAAAAGCAAAAGTAGTTCAGGCCAAAACAACATCCATGCTATGTCCACACGCATATAAATCCGCACTACCCTCATTCACATACATCCAAAGGTGGAGTAAGGGGATTTGAGCCCTGGAATAATTTTTATAAAAAAGCCCTCACTGTGTACACGTGCCAGATCCCTCTTTGGAATGCTGGCTTTGCTTAGTAGAAAGAAGCCTTTTCTAGGCCAGAACCAGCCACTTTCAAGCTGAGGCACGGGGCACAGAGTTTCTGGGGTTTCACCAAAACATGGAAAATAAAAAAACAGTCTCATTGACAACAAAAGGACTCTGAATGACAGGAAGTGCTCTCAGCAGCCCATGGCTGAGAACCTGCTTCTTGCTTGTGTAGTGTAAATCTTTGCATATAGACTATGCTTTGATTGTGCTATGCAACCCATTTGCCAAATGGCAATGTTTCATTGCCAGCTCTGGGTATCTCTCCTGTACTTGCACTAGCCAATCTGATCAAGGTAAGAGTCTCAGAGGTCACAACTCCAGTACACCAGCCACCTCTTAACTGATTCAGTAGCTGGAAAATGAGACTAGAGTTGGGTGGTAGATGATGGCAAACTCTGAGAAAGGTATAAGGGGGAATCTACAACTCCTCTCTTCCCAGAATAATTTTCTTTTTAATAAGATCACTATAGAAACAATGTATGGCTGAGATCCTGTATGGCACAGAACATAATATAATAGTTCTGCGTGTGGAACTAACATCCCACCCTCAGACTCACTGTTTAGCCACTGCAGCCCTCTGGCCATTCTGTTGGTGGTGGAGAGCCAAGTAGAATTGTAGAACCACCTGGCTATGTCTTGGTAATTATACGCATCGTCTGTTGAGATCCACCCAGTCTTTTGGACATCTAAGCAGACCACGTAATCATTCCGTGACTGGTTACAGGGACACAGCCAGATGCTCCTCTGACCTCCCGCTCCACCAGCTTCAGAATGGCTGTGGTGGAGCTGCAGCAGGAAGATAATAAGGCCATTTCCACACCACACCATTATAGTGCTATTATTCCACTTTCAACATCCTGTGGAATTTCTGGGGTTTGTAGTTTACTGAGGTCAAAGAGCTCTCTGGCTGAGAATTCTAAATGCTGCTCTCTAACACTATAACAGTGTAGTGTGGAAATGTCCTGAGTCAGAAGGGCTTTTGTCATTGCAGAGGCTGGAAAGGACAACCAGCCTCTACAATCATGCGCGCGCGCACACACACACACACACACACACACACACACACACACAGACATATAAAGGCATAAGATGGTCTTATGCCTCCCTATGTCACTAACAGGATGCCAGCTGATGTGTGTGTGTGTGTTTGTGTGCCTTCAGTACCACCAACACTAGCATAGGTAACCATTGACTATTGAGCTTTACTTACACCATTCACAACCAGAATTATTAATACCTGTTCCCTCTTCCTTTTCTCACTTTCTCACATAACACTCTCATCTGCTGTCCCATACCCTGTCCATTCATCTATCCACACTTCTCCCACCTCAAAGAGGAGGCACAACCTGCGTTGCAGATTTGATTCCTGTTTTAGAATATTATGACAAGTTGGAAAAGTGGGATGGTGTGTTGAGAACTAGACAGGTAGATCTCTCATCAGTTTGGGCTGGTATAACAGCAGACCCCTTTCTTAGGGAAAATGGGTTTGGACATAATAGTTCTGCTGTTCTCCATCATGCACAGAATGACCATAGGGGATCAACAGCTCTCTGGTACATCAAAGGGACCTTTGGTCATTGCAGAAGGAGAAAGGAAATACTAACCTTTGCAGCAACCAAAAAAAAAAAAAGAAAGAAAGAAAAGAAAGAAAGAAAAGCAGTCTTAAGGTTGACTAACAGGATTCCCTCCATTCATCCATAGACAGATATACATCTTACTGTTATCCCAGTTTTCATATCTCACAACAGCAGTTTTTTCATTGTTATTTCTCTTGCCTCTCCCTACCTTGCTGTATTTTTTGTAAGAACAAGTCTTTTTATAAGAACAAGTCACCCTTGAAGGATAAATTTTATTTATCACCTCTTGGTGAGAATTCCATGTAAAAACAAATGTGTATACTCCTGCTTAGCTGTCATCCATAGTAAGCACATATGATGTAAGAGGAATTCATTGCTATGGTTGTTCAGTTGCCTGAAAAAATACTTCACTCGTTCCAGAGATTCGGATAAATGCTCAACAGTCATTTGACGTTAGCAAGTGCATCTGTAGAGCAATAACTTTGGTATGGAGGTTGTGTTAAGTAGTTTGTTTGTTTGTTTTGATTTCTTTCTTTCTTTCTTTTTTTTGAGCTTGAAAGTATACTCACACTTTCGTTAAAAACTGCTTTCTTTTAAGATACTCCTCTATTTTGAAATCCAGTTTTTGGCACCTCTCTGTTTTTCTACCAGCTGTGGTGTTTCATCTCCAGAGGAGGACAAAATGACATCTGAACATCCAGAACTATTGTGCTTAGTGACTCCACAAACAACCCCACCAAATCCTGTATGATAAATTTCCCCCTGATTAGTTAAACAGATATTGTAATGCGCCAACAGAAGGAGGTTTTGTTGACACAGCATCTCTTGAGAGGCTGGTTATGTTTGCTTTGAATATTTCAGCATTGAGTAGTTGGAGCAATGAGAAGACAGAAAAATCAGTCCACATTTTTCATTCCCAGTTATTTCTTTCTTTTGGTTTTCATTACAGTGCCAGATAAAATCCTGTCATGTGGAAAAGAGACTGAGCACAGCCTTTGAAGAGTAGAATATAAAAATATTGTTCGATCCAATCACAATATGCTTTTTAAGAGTCTAATCCATAAAGTCAGTTCTCTGTATTAAGGATGAAAGAAACAAACAATGGCATGCAGTATTGTGTGTGTGTATGTGTGTGTTTAAGAAGATATTTTTAGCTCTCCATTTCCCCATCTTTGCTTCACCAATGCTGTAGGCCTCCAAGTGCTCTATGTGTTTTTCACAGAACACACATACCATGAATGAACCCAATGGAGGTCTTCTGATCCACCTAGAAATGCAAAAGCATGAGGTCAGAACTGGCCTTACCATTAGGGAGAGTGAGGGAATCATCTCAGACATTAGGCACTCATTGATGTAAAAGGAGAAGCAGTGGTCATTTCCTTTCACTAGAGCAGTGCATCTCAAGCTATCTGATGCAGGAGACTGGATATTTTTTCCCTCCGCTGCACCATTGTACCACATTTGTCCCCATGGGCTACAGTCGTTTCTTTCTTTCCTGGAAACTTGCCAAATACTGGCAGGTGATGACTTGTGACCGGCACTGGTCCATGGGTCACCACTTTGAGTATCACTGCATTAAAGGGCAAAGCTATATGTCCCAAACAAGCTGCCCTGCACTCCCTTAGATAGTCTGATGCCTTCCTTAGTCACAGTGGATCATTAGTGTTGAAGACAGATTCGGGAGTTACTCTGGTCTGTGGAAACTTGAGTAGAAAACTTGAGTAGAAAATTAGCACAGTAAGAGGTAGACTGGACATTTCTATCCCTTGCTACTGGAGTTATGTGGCCTGAATCTGTTTCCTGTGAAAAATTCTCTATACATGATAAATAGAGATGATAAATATAGGAAATACACGTACTAAGTCAAATTATTGGCCTCTTTAGATCACCAAGGCCAGGCAACCAGGTATTCTTCATATGTTCTGGAGTATTGCAGTTACTCCATATCCTGAGCACCAGCCATGCTAGATGAAGTTTATGAGTGCCGGAATCCAGGACATCAGGAGCGCATCAGTTTGCCTGGTCTAGCCTCATTAGTGAGTATCCCCAGGGTCACCTTTGGGATCTTTCCCAGATGTATTTGGTGTTTTGTGGATTAAACTGGGAAACTGCTAAAAGGAAAACATGCTGCCTGTTGCTATGATTTTCCTACTGTGATGACTAAGGTGCTGTCCTCATCTCTACTGTCTCTGCCAATGAGTCCTAGCCTCTTTCAGCTATGTGACTTCAGCTGGAAATCAGTCTATTTCTGGTTCAGATCAGTTTTGCATGCATTCATTGCTACTGCTTACTATCCATTTGTCCATCTGTGTCAGAGGAAGTAAATCCGGTGGAAGTGGAAACATCTTGCAATAAGATTCAAATATTCCTGTTTTGTTAGTCACTGTGAAAAAAAAATGCATTCTCTAGATCAGCTGTTTTTAACCTGTGGTCTGCAGACCCCTGGAGGTCCATAATGTCCTCACAGAGGGTCCACAAAGGCATAAAGAAATGTTATGGGCTTTTACAATGAAGGAAGGAAGGAAGGAAGGAAGGAAGGAAGGAAGGAGGGAAGGAAGGAGGGAAGGAAGGAAGGAAGGAAGGAAGGAAGGAAGGAAGGAAGGAAGGAAGGAAGGAAGGAAGGAAGGAAGGAAGGAAGGAAGGAAGATGGATAGACAGACTGACGGTCATACCTTGATCTCAAAGAGGAGAAGTCTTTTGCTGGTAATAGGCATCAGTTGACAAAGTTTCATTATAATATCTCAAACTGCTCAAAAGTTATGAAAACGACTGTTTGATAGCAATAAAATGTACTCAGCACTTGCTACTTCTGCAAGCACAGAGAACATGCAAGTGAGTGGCTAAGAGAGAGTACATGACATTTCTTGCTACTGAGCGTACAGCCAGAAGTCACCTTGAATTAAGTCTTGGTGATCCAATAAAAGATATTTAAATGGTTCCATGGTAAAGAAAGGGTTAAGAACGGTTGCTCGAGATGATTAAATGTATTCTTCTTGGATACAAAACAGACCTGTCTGAAGAATGACTTGATGCTTTAAAATCTCTCTCTCTCTCTGTCACACACACACACACACACACACACATTCTCAGTGTTTTTAATATATTTTTCACAAGGTACACTTTTGCACAGCTTCTACCCCCACACACACACACATTTGCTTTATATCCACTTTAACATACTTTAATTACTCTGCAAAATTCAGAAGTGGAAAAAAAAGGGAGGATAATCAATCCACGTATCCAATAACGAATCTATCTATCCAAAAAGTACAAATCAGGTCTCTATGCTAAAAACACAAGCCATATAACAACTTTAAATATCTCTAATACTGGGTTTAGAGACCATGTTTTGTCCCCTTCCCACTCTTTCCAAAACAGGAAAAGTATTTTAGGAAGTCTCCTGCAAAGAAAAGATACAACATTTGAGGAGCTTGCACAAAAGAAGAGTGGGGAGGAAGAGGAGGAGGACAAAAAGTTAAACATTGTACATTGATGCTGTTGTGTGCCCTCAAGTCACTTCTGACTTAGGGTGATCCTGGGGCAAGCCTACCACTGGGTTTCTTGACAAGATTTGTTCAAAGGGGGTTTGCCTTTGCCCTCCTCTGTAGCTGACAGAGTGTGACTTGCCCAAGGTGACCCAGTGGGTTTCCATGGCCAAGAAGTGTGACTTGAACTTTGGTCTCTCAGAGTCCTAATCCAACACTCAAGACACTATTCCACACTGGCTTTCTATATAGAAGAATGAATAATGAGATATGTTTCTTTCCCCTACCTGCCTTTCACAATACTATTGAACAATACAACCTTGTTTTATTCCTAACCAAAACTGTAACTTTCTGTATCTTCAGCGAACATCCCATCCATTTGGGCAGCAGTTTCATTCTGAAGCAAAAGTCCAAGACTAGTCCTATGAAGAAATTTTGAATGTCAGATCAATGGTCCATCTAACCTGTCTAGCCCTCCAGATGTTGTTGGACTGCGGCTCTCATCCAGACACTGTACTAATAGTAGAGAAGACTTAACATAGTTCATAAACAGTTACTGAGCTCTAAGATCTAACCCATGTACATTAATCTTTGATTAGTAATATTTTTCACATGTTAGTCTGCCACTGATGTTAATTTAGAAACCATGGGACTGACAGATAAAATGATTTTTAACACTTTGGTTGACAAAAATGCCCATGAGTGGCATATTTGCTTGTTGACTCCTCCAAAAGGGATCTTCAGGGTGTTTAAGTCACCTTTCCTAATCAAGCACTTTCCAGAGTCACAAAACTTTCCATAACCTAGTAGCTGGTTAAGATGGTTGGGATTTGTAGTCCAAGATATCTGGAAAGTACCAGGTTGGAGAAAGTTGTTTTTAAAGCATGGAATCTAATCACCTGTTCATTAAAACTTGCACCTAAGCTGCTACATCTCTTTTCTTCTTCCTATGTTGTTCACTCACCTTTCAAAGGTCACTGAGAGCATGACACAAGCCTGAAAAATACCTTTCAAATGCCTCTAAAAGCCTTTTTAAAAATAACTTTTTAAATAATAAAGTTACTTGTGACATCATGTTTTGTCATGCACTGAATTATTTTGAAATGTAACTTTGCTATGCCTCAGGGGCATATCTAGGGTGGGGCAAGTAGGATTTGTGCCCTGGATGTCAATGCCGGCGGGGGGGCACAAAAAGCTGTGCCAGAAGATTCAGTGGAGGAGGAGGCACAACTTCCATGCATAACCTAGGCACTGTTTATACTAGATGTGCTTCTGCTATGCCTTGATTTTAAAAAAAAAACAAACCAACAACTTGTAGATAACTGCATTACTTTGATGTGTAACTTCCCATCCCTGTTGTCATCAACTTTATCCAACATAGCCAATAGTGCAAGTTGCTGGGAGATGCAGTCCAACATTTGGAAGGTCTCGTATCCCCCTGTCCTGATTAAATATTGTGAGTTCTGTGTTAGATCAACCCTAGCGATGGCTAAGGATTTTATTCTTTTTTCCTTCTGGATCAGAATGCACTGAAATTCACAGAAGATAATTGTTGGCCAACGCAAAAGTAACAGATTCACCAATACTGTATTTTACATCTTGAGCAGAAGTCAAAGGCAGCTTGTGGCTTCCAGGTCAGGGGGACAATCAATTTGTACTGCATTTTAGTCCAAACAATAAAGGAAGTATCCAAGATTACTGTTGTTGATATTGTCATTGCTGCTGTTGTTGCTATTATTATTCCCACCTTTTCTCAAATCCAGGACTCATATCTAAAACATATGAAAGGTTAATATTAAAACGTACTTAAACTTGGATAGTTCCTTTTCTGACCTTGCTGTGACAGGTCCTTTAACATTAAATGCCAGAGATAAAACTTGCTGAGATCCCTTCAGCTTCAGATTGCTCATAGGAACCAGCTATAAGTGCTTTAGTCATTAGCTGTTATTTACAGCAAGTGTCTTGAAGATTGAAACCAACGTTAAATATCTGTGTGATTTCAAGCATGACATCTATGCACATGATGGTTTATATGAGGGTACTAATAATGAATGGTAGATTGTTGTCAGTTAATGTATTTTCTTTTCTTAAGTGAACTAGTAGATACTGTAACAGTCTGCATGGGAACATCCTGGTCTCTGGTTAAGACTGTTGTATCAGCTTTCCCAGTATGAAGGGATGATTGTCTCCTTCTTTCCATCCCCACTCTACCCTCACAATTCATACCATGGTTCCATTCAGGCAGTGGTTTGATGAGTGGCTTCCAAAGGGAAACAAATGAAGCATGGATGAATTTAATCACTGCAGCCTTCTCTCATTCATATACATAGACAGACAGAGGAACACACACACAAGAGGGAGAGAGAAGAGAGAGAGAGGTCCATTTCCAATGGAAAATGAATTTGAATTGCTGCTTATTAAAGGGAATTTACAGTAAGGCATCAGGGAACTGTGTACAAAATAACCTCATACACTAATGTTTTTCTTTCCCCCATCTCATGACAAACCTTCCTAGAATCATAGAATAACAGGGTCTGAAGGAACCCTAAGGCAAATACACGCCACACAGGAATTTTCAGGTAAAACACCCCTGAAAGATGGCCATCCAGTTAGTGTTTCAAAACTTCCAATGAAGGAGACTCCTTTAGAGGCAGTCTTTGTTGCTTGGTTGGTTGGTTGGTTGGTTGGCTGGCCCCTCTTATTAAGGAGTACTATTTTTCCCTGTTCTTTAAATGTAATACCCTTTTGGATGGAGAATTCCTTTTGCGCCTACAAAGCCAGGCCTTCAGTGTAACATCCTTTCCGAACCTGATACCCTCCAGATGCCTTGGACTAGAGACTCTGTCATTTTCAGCCAAAATCTCCATTTTGAAAGGTATACATCTGAGAATCAGAATGGTGTAGTGGTTTGAGTGTTGGCCTATGACTCTGGAGACCGGTGTTCAAATCCCTGCTCAGCCATGGAAACCCACTGGGTGATCTTGGGCAAGTGAAACTTTCTCAGCCTCAGAGAAAGGCAAGGGCAAACTGCCTCTGAACATGGAAGTGGGACAGAGTATATATACTTGTGTAGTCCTTGGGTGGGAGGGAGCAATTTGCATGTGTTACAGTTGGCCTGCGTGATGGCCTATTGTTAAATGGGATATCCCCCAGGGTGTATTGTAAGTCAGGGGATATGCATAACAGTGCATTAAGTACATTAGCAACCCATTGTATTGTTCCCTGTAGAGGGACCTCCAGAGTCTGGGTGGTGTTCACTGGCATATTTTTGAGTCTTGATTTTAGTGTTCTTCAGTACAGGTAGCCAAATCTTGTTTACTTTCCAAGTTTCTCCTTTCCTGTTGAAATTGTCCGTGTATTTAGGATTTCAATGGCCTCTCTGTGTAGTCTGACATAGTAGTTGTCAGAATGGTCCAGAGTTTCTGTGCTTTCAAAAAGCATTCTGTGTCCAGGTTGGTTTATAATATATTCTGCTACTGCTGATTTTTCTGGGTGGATCAGTCTGGACACAGAATGCTTTTTGAAAGCATGGGGGCTAATAATTTAACTCTTCTTCACAAGTGCATGCAATCCAACTTTTCTCGGGCATGACACAGAGCTGTCTCGGTGCATCTGTGCTGGTTCCCTAGCTAGCTGAGAAACACCAAAAAGCAAACAAGGACTACCTCAGAATGTCATTCACTTTTCATCACCGGAGTGTTTAAACACAGAAGCCCATCTTTCAAAGTGCTACAGCTATGGATACTTGCATTGCTGGAGGCTGGAGCATATATCCTTTAGGGTTCTTCTGACTATACTACACTATGATTCTAGGAAAGTTCATCACAGCATGGAAAAAACATTAGTGCATGAGGTTATGTTGCATGAGGTACTGCAGTTACAGCAAATAACTGCAAATAGCCTTAAGTTAGCAGTGTGTAACTCTCCACGAGAAAAGGATCTGAGAGGTCTGTCTGTCTATTTGGGTCTGTCTGTCTGTCCTTTCAAGTTTGGACCAAACCACAGAGTAGGTTTGCTACTGCATCTGAGCTAGCATCAGTTGCATCTAAACATAACATACGTAGGCGATAAACACATATTTGAGGTATGAGAGAGAAACATGTTTAATACAGGTATATTATTTCCCTGAGAGCTTGGTCAAGAGTACATTTGGGGCAAACCACAGTTGTTTGTTGTTAAGTCATGTTCTTTCTGTAGAACTCGCCTTGCACAACTGTGCACACATATACAACTGCACTGCTTTTTAAGTATACACACAGCATCAGTGTTTGCTACAAAGAGTGAGAAGTTGCCTTTGAATTTGGCAACAGGTTGAAATTCCAAAGGAGGGGTGCTTTTAAAAAACAAAAGTGATTTGTTCTAAAGGAATCTTCTTCTTTCTTTAGTCTTTGCCACCAGAGATGCAAGAGTTTAAACCAATTGGCAAGACATTGAAACCAGTAGTGCTGATGGCTTCCATGACAGTGGGATGGTGAATTTGCTCTGGGTCTCACTCTGAACTTTAAAAGAGCTGCCCAAGTTGCTGAATTATTTGGAGAACAGGGTGCAGCATCAGTATCTCAAATAGCAACTTTCAAAATTCAAGTTGTTGAGAAAGCTGCCAACCACTGCCATACTGAACAAGATAGCCTACTTGCTATTGTGTAGTAAAAGTTCAGCAAACCCATCAGATTCATTTTTGAACCACTTCCTGGTCAGTATGGTAATCTCTTTTAGGACTTGTCTAGTAGTTCAGGTCAATGAAACTTCAAGATGGTTATGGCCAAGGTGCAGCACAAACCATATCTTCACTATATATTGATAGTACAATCAAACTACCAGTGAATTGTA
This sequence comes from Cyclura pinguis, assembly GCA_030412105.1. NCBI lineage: Eukaryota > Metazoa > Chordata > Lepidosauria > Squamata > Iguanidae > Cyclura > Cyclura pinguis. The sequence continues at coordinate 42,945,286 of CM059599.1, forward strand.
ATATGTATTGTCCCAATTTATGACATTTCAAATCTACAGTGTCCAAGACTCTGCATCAGAGATGTAGTTATGATATTGTGGCTACTCTTTATCTACTGTTTCAACCACTGAAACCCACCATAAAAGCCAGACAGGTGTCTCAAGCAGCAGATATCTGCAGCACTGATGAATAGGGCTGCGGAGGCCAGGCCTTCTTTCCTCCCAGCCTGCTAAAGCACCTTGCCCCCTGTTTTCCCCTTTAAAACCACCACCTTAGTGTGTAAAGGATAAAGCCCCTCAGTTGTTACCAGTCTAATACTTTGGGTAGACTATGAATTGCTGCTGCTTTATTTTTTCCCATTTTGGTGGGCAAACCCGCTTTCTGTGCAACATTTTGGAAACAGTGCCATCCAATTATTTTTTAGGAAAAAAAATATTGTAATAGGAAATGTGTTGTTTTGGTTGTCCAAACTTATTTCCTTGTAAAAGATGATTGCAATACCTAGACATTTTTGATGCAGTCATACTTGGCAGAGGAACCTTGTACTTATTCGTTTTATTTAAATGGGAAGAATATTCCACCCCTTTAGCCAAGAGGCATGATGATGTTCTCAGGTCTGTTTTTGTTTTTGTGCACACTAAACAATCAAACTACAGAAGACAATGCTTACAGAATTTCTCATGCTTATTTATGATTTCCCCTCACAAACCTTTCAGGAAGATGAAAATGCTTGGGTTACAGCGTGCATTGAACTTGCTGTGGGAAGCAACACTATCTATGAAGCCAAATGCACAGTTCAGAGGAAGGAGTTCTCTTTATTTGGATTAATCAGGTGATCATTTTTTCAGTTACCCATTATAATAGAACTGAGATGTACAAATTTGCCAATGCAGAGAATTTGCTCTTGAATAAGAAAAGTTGGACTGTGTTCTCTAAATAATCTGTATGTTCTAAGCTAAAGTTACATTTTATAGGATATTTTACTGCATTTAAGTTGATCTGCCAAGAATCTCAGGTGCTTACTTCTGTGGAAAAATAAGCTACTGTCTGTTGAAGTTTCAATAAAACAGTCCAGAAAATGGATGTTAACCAAAAAAAAAAAAAAAAACCCAAAGCAAAACTTAATGTATAAAATCCATACTATGGTAAAGGACTCAAAAGGGTTTATTTCCCCTTTCTTGCTTTATATTTGTTACATTAGAAATCTCTGCAAGGGTTTTCTCTCTCTGTCTTCATGATCCTGTATCTTGTATGGCTGCTATTCCACCAAAGACATATGTAGGATTGAGTCCATTTTATTTATTTCATATTTTATTTATATCCCAGCTTTTGCCCAATATGGGACCCAAGGTGGCTTATGACCCTGAATGCTGTTTTAGCTTCGGTAGCCCTACAATAAATCCAGAGCTTGGAAGCAATGTGTTATGTGCATTGAGTTACTTTGATAAGAAGTATTTGCTGTAACAAGCTGGCACAGTGTTACTTTCCTGCCTGTAGCGTTCAGGATTATACTTTGCTACTCTTCAGTACAGTCATCCCTCCACATTCGCTAGTGCTAGGGGCATAGGACCCTTGTGAAAGTGGAAAAACTGTGAATAACTCTAGGCCCTCCCAAGCCATATTTAACACACCAAAAAAAGTTTGATCACCATATTCAACCCACTGTGGATTCCTTTGAGGCATCAGGGTTCCTTCACAAGGCAGAAGTGGGTGGTTGGTGGAGCTTACTACCACCTCCACTGCTGTGCCATACCATTTTTAATAGGGACTTACAAGCCTCTTTCACAGTTTCTCAGTCTCATGAGACTTGCAGTCCCTATTAAAAATGGCATAGGGAGGTAGCAGAGGTGACAACAAACAATCAGTGAATAATCAAACCTGCAAAAGTGAAACCTGCAAATGTGGAGGGCTGGTTGTATAATATAACTGGTTTTCTGCCTGTTACTGGATATGTTTTGGGCAGGAGAGGAGGAAGGGTGGCTGCCTTATACTGCCTTGCAGGTGGAGGCAAGCAGCTAGTAAGAAATCATCAACAAGGACAAAGTGAGGGAGAGAGGAGGAGGAGACGCTGAATGACTATGTAACTCTAGAGATTCAGGTTAGTTGGTTAAAAAAAAAACTTTTAAAATATTAGCTTGCCCTTTCTCCTCAAATGAAAGAGGTTGCTGCTATTGCCAGATAGAGAGAGTCAGTATGAGTACAAAGGGAGGAGATAGAAGACTGGCTGCTCCCAAGAGTGGCACAGGATGTACACTTGCACTGACTGGGTTGGTGTGAACTGTGAGAAGGAGTTTAGAAGAGGGTGTGTTTCCCTGCACACCTGAAACTAGCTCAGATTTAGAGAAACAGGGAAGGAAGGAGGATTGAGGGAATGACTGCTTATGTGTATCTGCCCAAAGCAGCTTTGTGCAGTGTGTATGGCAGTCACCTCATTTGCCACACTGTACCTGTGTGAGAGAGGGGGATGAAAGATAGGAGACAGTCCAGGCAAGATAGTCCATGGAGAATGAGGACAGTCAGAGGGCAAAAACAAAGAGCGTTTTCCTTTATTTTCCAGTGGCATAATAGCAACAATTAACAATACATTAGTAATGAGTAATCCAGTGAATTAAATTTGGATTGCATTATCAGAAACAAGTAATGACCTTTTCAGTGATAAGTGTAATGAGTAATGAGCCTAGTTACATTTTAAAAGTAACATTCCAAGGTCTGAGTACATCAGGTCCATAAATCAAGCTCCTTTAACTGTGAGGACTCACCAAAGCCCGGGACTGAACATGTTCCAGTCATGATGTCAGAAATTTTTATTTAAACTGACTTTGGGGGGTCAGAATAGGGAAAAATAGAGTAGAGTAGAATAATTTTCATACTTTTGACCTATATAGCTATTGGTCCAACAATTAATTAATTGATCAAACAAACAAACAAACAGAAAACACTGAATTTCTGGACTAGCGCAGCTGTACAACTTGTAGTGTTGGATCAAATCAATGTTGTCACAGAAATGCTGACAAAATTGTCCTCCTTCAGTTTTGTCCCCAGATTTTGGAATTCTGAATCAAGTTAAATCCAAGCATCTGATTTACTCTTTATCTAAGAAGGTTAGGTTTTGAGTATGAATGCAGCATGTTCTTAAATTTGTAAGATATTTGTTCTCCTAGTCTTTAAAGTATGTAAACTTGTTTTGAAGTTTAGAGATTTATCTGTTCTCATTTTCACAAACACAAAAGCCCAGTTCTGACATTTCTAGGGATGAGTGAGAATTTCATTGTGAGTTCCCTTTTTTATAACAATTCACCAAAATCCATAAATTTCTTCTTATTCAGGAAAACAAGAATTGAAAATTTCAGTGGAGCAGAAGCTAAAACTTACAGATTTGTCTATCCAAAGCTTTGTGTGCTTAACTCTTAACAGCTAGGACATGAATCCCTGTCAATTCAGCCATGTTTGTGTTGAAGTCAATTGCGACTTTGGCCATTTCTGCACTAGACTGTTATAGTGCTATTATTCCACTGTCAACATCCTATGGAATCCTGGGGTTTGCAGTTTAGAGACGGGCTACCAAAGGATGTTGAAAGGATTCCAAAGGATGTTGAAAGTGGAATAATAGCACTATAACAGTCTAGTGCAGAAATGGCGCTAGTCTTTTTTTTTTTTTTTTTCCTGACAAGCTGTTCATCTAATTCCTGTATGAGAAGGAGATAAAACATGGCCCTCTCCATGCTGGGAATAAGCGGTGTTTTATGGATATTGCACATAAAGGAGACATTCATTTCACTTTGTTTTGGAAGAACTTACCACAATTCACAAATCTCATATTCAAGACAAAAATAACTTGAGGTTTAAACATTTTTGAGTGAGAGAGAAAATAAAAGTGTTATTTTTTTTCACTCCTAGGCTGTCTCAATCTGGAGCAGAGAGACAATGCTTGTTCATCTTGACTTCCAATGCTCTCCACACTGGGAACAGCTTTCAAGCATGTACTTGAGTAACAAGTATTTGAAATTAACAAATATTAATCATTCTAACTGGTAAATACTTCTGTAACTCTGGTTGTCTGTTTAAATCCTATTGTGGTGGCACAATTCCATATCAAAACATTAGTAGTACTTTTTACATGCTTGTGTAAGTAGGTATCTTATACTTTCTTAAGTAAACATTTCCCCTTCGCCCTGCAATGCACCAAGAAGCATTCCAGATCAATTGATGCATGCACATAGCTCTGTATTCATACACCCCAACTTGTAACAGCAACCAGAGTGACATGGAATGGCAACTGGAATGTTGTCACTTCCTCTGTTGTGGGCCAGTGGAACTTTACATTCTGCTAGCACTTTGGGCAGAAACTCATCTAAATGTTTGTACCACCCCCCTATCAAGCAATAAATCATCAAGCCCAAGAAATCTGAATGGATTTAGAACATTGTAGGGTAGGAGTGATACAAAACCAATCTGTAGCTGATTATGCAGTGCTCCTGCAGGAAGGCTAGAAAGCAGTGGCTTCCAAGACTTTAGTAACGGCATACATTTGGAGATTGGGTTGCCTATTGGCATTAATCCAAATAACTTTCCTTAACTGGACTGTGGATCAGACTGGAACAGAGTAACCAGAGAATGAATTCTAAATGTTTACTTTGAGGTTTTCTAGAATGAATGATAACTTCTCAGCATTGACATCTGATCATGGAGCTTACCTATTCAAATAAACTAACAATAAGGCAGTCTGTTTTTCTTTAATTATAGCTCTGACTTGGAAAGAGCAAGCCTAGCAATAGGTCTCTCATGAACAATTTGGTCCTTTCCACATGGAAGAATCAAATATCCCTTAAAGTATTTGGTTTGTACTTTGAACAAAATGTAAATACCTTTTCTCCAATTATGGAGTTATACAAGTGTTGCCTCAGTTTGAACTTCACTTTTAGATAGCAGGACCACTATCAATTAAAAAAAATGTTTATCAGAACTTCAGATCCCTTTACCATTTTGACAAAGGGCTGGTTGCAATGTTTTATTCTACTGATGGAGGCAGGGGAGCTTGAGTTTTAACAGAGAATAAATACATGTTTATATGAGCTCAAACAAAGTGTTAGCCCCTCCATGATTATGCCCCACATACTGAGCAAGCAGGAAAAAGGGGCAACCTGTTCATCTCTGGATGAAACACTTTGCAGGAGGGGGAAAGGGCTGTGTGAAATATACCCCCTCCATTAACAAAAACAAAACAAAACTGAAAGTGACCAGAAGTCATCCCCATAAATATAAATAAATATATATATATATATTCTTTTTATTAATTAAAATCACAAAATTAAAACATTTTGTATTTATAATATTTACATAATTGTACATCAATCTTTAATCCACATAATTAACTCTATTTATCCCTTAGATTTCATACCCTTCTTCTCGAATTGTAGATATCAAATCATATACAACACATAACATATATATCTAGCATATGACCTATATCTAACTTGTATACTCATCATATAATAACCACATAAAATACCTTTAAAGAATTTAAAAAATATTTTAATACCTACCTAATAACCTTCCCTTAGTACATCTTCATAATTCATGGACGGTTATAACTTATCTATTTTTGACCAACAAATTTTCCATATATTTAATACTTCAGCATTTAAGCGCTACTTTAAATCATAATTTCACAATCTTATTTTCTTTCACTATTATCTTACTTCTCAAAGTTTTTATCCAAACAGTGCAAGGGGAGTCTGAGACCTCTTCAAAGGTTAATTGTTGCTCCTGGGAGCTTCTAGAAGAAATCCAGTCCTTTTTTTTTTTTAAGTAGATACCCCAACTCCACATATTACCCCTTCCCCCCCAAAAATAAATAGGTTTAAGTCAGAAGAGTATTTCAAGGGCACTTGGCTTGGACAGTTTATTTTGTAACCAGGTACCAATTTCTCTGCCTACCGGACCTGTCATGTAAGCGCTTGATAAACCATTAATAAGTCTAATATATCTTCTTTCTTTCCCCTTTTCTGCAACTGCAAGTTTTTTCAAATTGTACATTTTCTGTCCAATTCTACACACAAAGGCCATTTCCACACTACACTGTTATACTGCTATTACTCCACTTTCAACATCCTGTGGAATTCTGGGATTTGCAGTTTATTGAGGACAAAGAGTTTTCTGGCTGAGAATTCTAAAGACCTCTCCCTAAACTGCAAACCCCGGGATTCCATAGGATGTTGAAAGTGGATTAATAGCACTATAACAGTAGTTATAGTGTGGAAATGGCCAAACACATACGCACACACAAAGCCCTGAGGCAATTCAGCTTTTTTGCCAGAAAATGGGTAGACTGGAGAAGGTGGGATGCTAAGGGCCCCAAAAACAGCATTAGAGGCTGTATACAGCCCCACAGCACATCACTGGCCCACAAGCTGCCTTGATGGTACTACAAGCAAGGTATCTGGGACCCTTTCACATAACAGAATTATAGTACTACTTTACCACTTTACCACTTCACCACTAAAGCACCACTTTAACTACCTTGGTGACACCCAATGGAATTATGTAGTTTGGTGAGACCCTAGAGCTGTCTGGCTAAGAATTCTGAATACCCCACCCTGAACTGCAAAGACCAGTATTACATAAGATGTTACCAGTTAGAGTGGAATCATAGTGCCATAATTGTGTCATGTGAAAGAGTGCCTGGGCTCTGCTGCCCAGGAATCTTGCTAAAATTCCCTACTGCCTAACAACAGATGAGATCTCAGGTTTATCTACCTATTTAGATTACTTTCCTCTCACCTGGACCAAAGGACCCTCCAGATCAGGAATAGGAAAAAATAGATCTAGGTCTGCTGGAAAATCTTGGAGTGATTTGCACTAATTTGACAAGGATTTCTGATTTCCATTTATTTAATAATTGGAATATCAAAGTAACTCCCATTCCCTCTAGTTTGCACTGCTGGAATGAACCACATTTGAGAGTAACCAGAAGACAGGCTATCAATGTGTTTGTAAAAGAGCTGTGATCTCTGTTTAGTTTTCTTCTGGGTGGTGGTGGTATACATATTCTTTCAAATCATCTGTCAACTTATGGTGACATCATGCATTTCATAGGATTTTCTTAGGAAAGGGTGGTTTTTCTAGTTCCTTCCTGTGAAATATAGCCTACAGAATTGGCAAAACCACCTCTGAGTTTTCCTATGAAAACAGTATGAAACTCAGGATAAATTTGAAGATTCAGATTTTTTTTAGTTCTAGGTGTATGTCTTTTGCACTAGGCACTAATCGGTGGCTCTGGGAGTTCTAGTAAAAGGAAGAAAGGAAGGAAGGAGGGAGGGAGGGAACAGGTTTTCACATAAGCCTGAAGTCTGCAGTCTCCTGCTACATGTCACAGAAAGGTAGATTAACTGCAAGAATTTTCAAGAATTTGTTTGTTAACAGCACTTTGCTGCCCAACCCATGAAATGAAGAGACCACACACAGGGCTTGGGTGGAACTAGGGCAATTTATTAATGTATACCTAACTAACATAAAGCTAGTGGTGAACTTGAACTTGAACTTGGGCTTGAATTTAAAATTGACCTTGAACTTGAATTTGAACGTATGACCTGAGAGGGGGGTCAACAGCATGGTAGGTTAAGGCAAGGGTCACTCTCAGACCTCATCCCCAGCCCTCCTTGGGTGAGGTACCGGGCCCCGAAGCTAATCCATGAGGCTGGGTTAAAACTTCAGCCGGCCCTCTTCTGGAGGGTGAGCCCCCAAACCGCAACCACCCGTCTCGTGACGCCACAGTAGGGGCAAGTCCCGGGCCCAACCCAAGGACAGCATTTATCCTACATCAAAGGGTGCCATAGGTACTCACCAAAACCCTCAGACCCCCTCCCCCACCAGCCATGGATAAGGGCAAGCATCTGCTTAGTCCTTATCCCCCCAACCCCCACTCAGGGTAGCTTCAAGCCCCCGTTGCAAATCCCGCAGAAAGATTTCATTGCCCTTGGATGACAAGTGTACCCTGTCGGGCCTATACAGCTCGGGTTTATCATGTCATGTTTATCTTGTCATGGTGAGGAATATAGTGACCCAAGCCCTGTCTCAAAGCACTGCGAATTTCCCTGTTCACTTGCCTATGAGCAAACTCCAATGGTCGAGGATCCCCTCCCTCACCCCACACTTTTCTCTGAATCATTGCGGACCAAGCAATGCGAACACCAGGCCGAGTATTGAGAAGAAGCCGCATATCATGAATTGCCTGTATGATCAAGGTCTTTCCTTTTAAAAGTCCAAGGTCATTATCACCCAGGTGAATGACCAACACATCAGGTGGAGGCCGACAGCACTCCCCGAACAGCGTAGGCAACAAGCCATGCCAGCAAAGGCCTCTCTTGCCAAGCCATTGGAGCAAGGCTCTGTCACCCAATCCCAAATGCGGGCCAAAATGGCCATCACGAGCCAGCCGCTCTGCCCAAAAGATGAAGCTGTGAACACAGATCAGCACTCGCCTCTTCCCGGCCAGAACAGGATGATCTGAAACGAAACCAGAAACATTATAACAGGCAAATCGGCCTGACATAGCGCCGGTATGCCATGGACTTCCATCTCCCGATCCTTTGGATGCCTTCGACAGTCATGCGCATCAGAGCTGCAGTCGAAGCTGCACCTATGCGAAATGAATGTATGCCAAACTTAGTGCCTTGTAGGTCTAGAGAGGTCAAAGCCTTTTTTGTGACGGCCCAGAATTGGTACCTGGTGAGTCGGGTTGTGTCAGCATGACAAAACAGAGGCCCCGAATGTGACTCCCAGTTGGCTATATAAGCCCTCAGTGTGCTGACAGGGCATAAAGTGGCATCAGAACATTCCTGCAATGTAACTACAGTGCCCTGCCTGGCCTGATCAGTTTTTGATCCCCTTCTACGAAGGCATAAATGCAGCTCACCCCAGGTCAAGTCCCTAAACTGTAGGGCCCTGCCAGACCTGTCTCTCTTGCTCTGAACAACCAACTCACTTACCCTCAATGTGCCAAAAAATGCAGTGAGAGCTGCTGAGTGAAACAAGAGAGCTTCGTATGGAGAACAGCAAAGGACTTTCCATGTGTCGCCCAAACCCTTCAGATGCCAGGAGAAAGTAGTTGCCTGTCATCTCAGGCCATTCCTTTTTGCCTGACCCACCCTTCAATAAATTTACGTATCCTAAAATCGCTGGTGGGATCAAGGAAGCCTCGTGCCTTGGACCAAAAGGCCAAAGCAGACATGAGGGATCTAATGGATTGAGGGGAGAGGCCTGCTTCCTTAAGGGACAAGCAGAACTGCAAAATGTGGTCCACAGGGAGTGGCCATGCATCCTGTAACCCATTAGATTTCCTAAAGTTAGTGAAATCCCTAGCAGCCTTATTGTAGCTCTTTCTGGTGCTGGGTGCAATTGACATACCGATGATTTGTGCTACCTCACCCCACCAAGCTTCCACAGATCGAAGGGCATCGGTTCCAGGAGGACAGCAGCGTCTGGTGCCAGCTCTCTGAAACATTCCATCTGCATATGGGAAAGAGCATCAGCCAGGGAATTATCTACACCAGCAATGTGTACAGCTGTGAAGACTATGTTAAAATGGAGACACTGAAGCGTGAAAGCCCGCACCAAGTGCATGACGCACTGCAACCTAGAGGAGAGAGAGTTAATCACCCTGACCGTGGCCACGTTGTCACACCAAAAGTGGACTGAGACATTTGCTAACTTGCATGCCCAGATGTGAACTGCCACTAATATTGGAAAAAACTCCAAAAACGTAAGGTCGGTTGTGAGGCCTGCCTCTGCCCAACTCTCGGGCCATCTCTGTGCACACCACTTTCCCCTGAAAAAGACACCAAAACCAATGGATCCTGCTGTGTCAGATGATATTTTCAGTACATTCCTGACCTTGATCTCATCGCATCAAAAAGAGACACCGTTGAAGTCAGCCAGGAACTCCTGCCACACCCCTAAGTCCAATTTAATCCCTCTGGTGATCCTAATTCTGTGATGCTCTTCATGGCATCGCACAAGCACCGAAGGAACACTCTGCCAGGCACAACCACCCAGCAGGCAAAATTCAGGTTCCCCTCCACCTCCTGAAATTCCTTAAGCGTAGCCTTGTGCCTACTCATGAAGGAAGCCACCCTTGAGCTAAGATCCTGAAACTTTGCTGGAGGTAGTTTACAAGCTTGGTTGACTGTATCCAATTCAATGCCCAGAAACATAAGCTGCTGCATAGGGCCCTCAGTTTTCTCACGTGCCAAGGGCACTCCCAACTCCCCCATGAGAGATGTGAATTATGCCAAGAGAAATACACACTGCCCGGAACCATAGCGTCCCATGAATAAGAAATCATCCAAATAATGCATAATGCCCTTAAGGTCCGATTTACGTTTGATGGTCCATTCTAAAAAGGTATGGAATGTATCAAAGGCAGAGCAAGGTACAGAACATCCCACAGGGAGGGAGCGATCAACATAGAATTTACCCTCAAAGGCGAATCCCAAAATCTCAAAGTCACATGGATGTACAGGCAGCAGGCAGAAGGCGGACTTGATATCAGACTTGGCCAGTTCGGCCCCAACGCCATGCCTGCGCACCACCCATACAGCTGCATTGAACCAAGCATACTTAAAAGAACATAACTCAGCCAGAATGCCATCATTAACGGACTCACCACTGGGGTAAGACAAATAGTAGATTAACCTGAATTCACCTGGAGCCTTCTTAGGGACGACTCCTAGTGGGGAAACTCTAACGTTGGGATTGAGAATCTGGTCAAATGGGTCTAACACCCTGCCTTCAGCAATCTCCTTCCTAATTTTCTCCCTCACCACGTGCTCTTTGCCTATTACTAATTTAAGGTTATTGGCCATAAAAAACTGCCGAGGTCCCACACTCGGGATCCTGAACCCCCAAGTAAATCTCTCCCCCAGGTATAGAGCTGCAGCCCGGTCTGGGTAAAAGTGGAACCAAGCCAGCAGCCTCTCAGCGTTAATTGGACTGGGCCCCTTTGTGAAGTGGTGACTGATTTCCTGGCCCCCGCTTGTCACCTCCATCCCTGGGGCTTGTCCCTCCCCCTCTCCCCTTGGTGCAGTTGCGAATGGAGTGACAGCCCCAGCAGACCTCACCTAGGTGCTTGTATTTGCAAGGGCAACAGCACAAAACTCTTGCATCCCAAACTCCCAGCAGAGCTGGATTTGCTGCTGCTCCTGTGAGCCCTGAGTGTGGGGAGGGCCCCCGGACTCGTTGAACTGCACCAGATGACCGGAGTGGGACCTCTCACCAAAAATGGGGCAAGCAGGGGTCAACGTCTGCATCCACAATTTGGGCTGGATACTGTCCCAGCACATGCTTGGCTGCTTTGCCACCCTCATCCTAAACTTCTCATCGTAGTGCAGCCAACCAGTCCCAGCAAAGTCTGCATGGGCCCTGAAAATCATGTTCAAATACACCACCAGGGAGTGAGCTCTCGATGGCTGGGCCTTAACTATCACACCCATGTAAATGAGATAACCTATAAACCAATTAGTCCAGTTCTTGTCGATCCTGCGTTTTTTCAATTTCTCTCTCTCACTCACGTCCAAATCCTCCTTCTCTTTCTTATCAAGCTCTCGATACAAAAGGGAGAATAGGTCTACATATTCTCCTTTCAGAATCCTTTCAATAGTGGCTGGGGTCAGGTGATCAGAGGAACAATGGGGAGCGATAATAAGTATTGTGCTCGGCAAAGGGAGATATGGCAATAGCAGGGAGAAATGTCATTACAGGGGAAGGAGAGAAAGATGTTTAATACCTATCTCACCTTCCATTCGCCCTGCTACCCCAAGGTGTTTGGAGAGTGAACCAAACCACCCACAGAACCTTTCCTTGCTCCTGTGCAACACCAGGTCAATGAAAAAGAAAACTCATATTATCCATGATCTTTTAAAGGATGAGGAAGCTGACCTGGCATGCTTTACGGAGACCTGGCTGGAGGATGACAGTGGTACAACTTGGGTCCAGGCCTTGCCAGCCAGATACTCTGTCAGTGAGCAGGTAAGGGGCAGTGGGCGGGGGGGCAGAGTAGCCTTGGTTTACAAAGATAATCTTACGCTGACCAGGATACCTGTCCGGAAAACAGACCACTTCAAGTGTATATACATGAGCCTGAAGGCAAGGGATAGTCTAGGGATTCTGTTAGTGTACCAACCACCCCGCTGCCTATCAGACTCCCTAGCCGAGCTGACAGAACTGGTGTTGGAGTTGCCCAGATTTCTGGTTCTGGGTGACTTCAATATCCTGTTTGAGACCGGGTTGACAGGTGCAGCTCGGGAGTTCATGGCATCTATGACAAACATGGGCCTATCCCAATTAGTCTCTGGGCCAACACATTGTGCAGGTCATACCCTCAATGCAGTCTTCAGTATGGAACAGGCACAGCCGTGGGTGGAGATAATAAATGCTACCACATTGTCCTGGACGGATCACTTCCTGGTCAGGGTCAGACTTATGGATGCTATCCGCCTCTGCAGGGGTAGTGGACCTATTAGAATGGTCCGCCCTCGAAGGTTAATGGAACCTATTGGATTCCAGAAAGCCGTGGACGGTCTTATGGTTGGTATCGCCGGTGATCCTGTTGAAGCCCTGATTAATACCTGGAATTGTGATCTTGCTAGGGCTATCGACACGATTGCTCCCAAGCGTCCTTTCCGGCCTGCTTCAAATCGTAAACCTTGGTATACAGTAGAACCCAGGAATATGAAGCAGGTTGGACAACGACTAGAGCACAACTGGTGGAAATCTGGACTCTTATCTGACAGGACACGCTATAGAGAATTCCTTTATTCCTATGGAGTGGCAATGGACGCGGCAAAGAAGACTTTGCTCTCTGCACGTATTGCGTCTGTGACTTCCCGTCCAGCAGAGCTGTTCAGGGTGGTAAAGGATCTGACTCAGATACCCGCTCCCCCAAACTCACTGTTAGAACCTAGCGTAGCTTGCTGTGATGCTTTAAATAATCATTTCGCAGATAAAATCTCTCAGATAAGAGCCAATTTGGATGCCAGTGTAACTGCAGGGGTTACGAGTGGAGTGTCCAGCGATTCCATGAACAGGATTATACTGGATCAGTTTCAGTCAGTGAGTACCGAGGACATAGACAAGCTCCTTGGAAATATAAGAAAGACAACTTGCCCTCTTGATCTCTACCCTTCATGGCTGGTCGTCCAGGGAGGAGTGGCAATTAAGACCCATTTAAGATACATTATTAATGCATCCCTTAGGGAGGGCAATTTTCCAGCTTGTTTAAAAGAAGCGTTTATACGGCCGCTTCTAAAAAAGCCCTCCATAGACCCCCTGGATATGAATAACTATAGACCAGTCTCTCATCTTCCATTCTTAAGCAAGGTGATCGAGAGGGCTGTTGGTTTTCAGCTTCAAGCTGTCTTGGATGAAACAGATTATCTAGACCCATTTCAAACTGGCTTCAGGGCAGGATATGGAGTCGAGACTGCCATGGTCGCCTTAGTGGATGATCTTCGCCTAGGTATCGACAGGGGAAGTGTGACCCTGCTGGTACTCTTGGACCTCTCACCGGCTTTCGATACCATAGACCATGATATCCTTCTGGAACGCCTGAGAAGGTTAGGGATCGGGGGCACTGCGCTTAAGTGGTTCCGGTCCTATCTCTCAGGTAGATACCAGATGGTGATGCTTGGGGACAGCTGCTCCTCGAAAAAGGAGCTTAAATCTGGCGTTCCTCAGGGCGCTGTCTTGTCCGCAATGCTATTTAACATCTACATGAAACTGCTGGGAGAGATCATCAAGAGGCATGGAGCAAGGTGCTTTCAGTATGCTGATGACACCCAGATATATCTCTCCATGCCTTGGATAATAGCATCAACTAAGGGTGGCATCTCACCTCTGAACAAATGTCTTGAAGCAGTAATGGACTGGATGAGGAAAAACAGACTGAAGCTGAATCCAGATAAGACGGAGGTACTCACTGCTAGGGGCCCTAGCCCAGACATGGAGATTTGTCAGCCAGTCCTAGACGGGGTCACACTTCCCCTGAAAGACTGTGTTCGCAGCTTGGGGCTGCTCCTGGACTCACCACTTCAGATGACAGCTCAAATAGATGCAGCGGCCAGGAGTGCCTATTATCAGCTTCGGCTGATACGCCAGCTGCGCCCCTTTCTGGAGCTGGAACACCTAAAAACAGTGGTGTATGCGCTGGTAACTTCACGGCTCAGCTTCTGCAATGTGCTTTACATAGGGCTACCGCTGTGCTTAGTCCGGAAACTTCAATTAGTTCAGAATATGGCAGCCAGGTTGGTCACCAGTAGACCTAAAACTGACCATATAACACCAATTTTAAAGTCTCTTCATTGGCTGCCTATTAGTTTCTGGGCACAGTACAAGGTGTTGGTTATTACCTTTAAAGCCCTTCATGGCTTGGGGCCAGCTTACCTGCGGGATCACCTTCTCCCATATAATCCGCCCCGCACATTAAGGTCCTCTGGGAGGAATTAACTGCAGCCAGTCAGAACTAGGTTGGCTGCGGTTACCCAGAGGACCTTTTCTTCTATCGCTCCCAAGTTATGGAATGGCCTGCCAGAGACCAGGTATATTACCAGTCTTGACTGTTTTAAAAAAGTAGTCAAGACTGATCTCTTCCGACAGGCCTTCCAAGACTAGCATTTCCATCACCTCCCATCAGTTGTCTTGCTGTTTTGTTAATAGTTAATTGATTGACTGCTAATTGTTGTGTGTTTCAAGGGGTTGTTTTAGGTGGGTTGGTGGTTGGGGAGGATTGGGTATGTTTTAATGTTTTTAATGTATTTAATGTATTTCATGTTGTTCACCGCCTCAATCCATGTGGAGAGGCAGGATAGAAATAAATATTATTATTATTATTATCATCATCATCATCATCATCATCATCATCATCATCATCATCATCCAATACCCCCGACTGCTCACCTGCCTTCTCTTCAAGGCCTGAATCCTTGCTTGACTCCTGTGATCCTGGGGCCCCACCCTGAGCGGGTCCAGGGACATCCTGGGAATGCAGCGTCATCCCTGATGGCAGCTGAGAGGGTGACATTTGCTCCCCAGGGGAAGAAGGTGAAGAAGAAAATGATAGCTCTGGGAAACCTGCCAATGGGGTCCACTTCATATTCCTTGGGGGGGGGTAATGAAGCTCCAGGGCCATGCTATGGACACAGTGCCCTCCTCGTGACCAATAGACTCACCCGGTACCGCTCCCGCCGCTTCCAACTCTCCTGAGGGCCTGGCCTCCCAACTGTCATGCTGTGATGAGGATGCTTGTTCCCACCTCTCTGAAGGCGATTCGCTCTGTTTCTCACCCGATCCGTCCTTCTCAATAGCGTCTAGCTGTGCCAAAATCTGGTTAATAACACAGGCATGGAGACCTTCTGTTCCTCCCTTCCTCTGTTCTGCCCCGCAGGCTGCCGGCCACTCTCAATAGCCCGAAGCTTAGCAAAAATGGCGGCAGCCAAATTTGCTCCCCCATCCTCATCCAGAAATGAGGTCACTGACATTGGGGCAGCTAAGGACTTGGCTGGTGTGGCCTTTTTGGCAGGCATGGCCTTCTTGGCAGGCTGCTTACCCTTCAATGCTGATGAAACTTGTTTGGAAGCCATCAGCACCACTGGCAAATCAGGCCAATCTTCCAGCCAGAACCCCAAGGAGAGAATGAATTGCGCTGTCCCAGCCCCCAATGAAAATCCAGCCACCACGCAATGAATCCAGGCACATCACCTACTATGGACCAACAAGGCCAAAACCCACCCTCTCAGCAAGAGTAGCACAACCAGTTACACTCCCCCAACCCACCTGCAGGGAATCATGCCACTGAGAGGGTACCTCAACACTCTCTCAACTCAATCAGCACAACTCATCACACTCTCTCAGTTCTGAGCCCAGGAAGCGTGTAAAACAGTAAGTCCTTTCACACTCTCTCAGCCCAAAATGAGGAAACAAAGAGGCTGAAGAAGGGGTGGTGCAGCCCTAAAAGGGGTCTGCAGACCCCGACCCCGACCCTTCCCACCGCGTGACCCTTGTCGTGCGGTGATTGCATGGTCTCCTCTCATGGGAGGCCAGCAAAGAAGCTCCCCGCCATGCGTGATCATGCGCGCAGGGGGAGACGAATTCCTTTCCCAGAAAGAAAAGGCAAACACTGGAAATAAGCAGGAATTAGACCTTGTTTTCACCTTTTAAAAAATGATGTAGGCTTGCATAAGCTTTTATTTATTTTTATTTATTACCTAATCTTACCACCAAAAAATACTCAAACCAGCTAAGATAAATGAAATAAATGATAATAACAAAATTAAAATCCACAAAATTACTTTAAAAAACCAAAATAAAATAAAAACTGCAGCCCAGACACAGACAACAATGACCCCATTCAACTCTCTCCAACAGCTTACACAGCCAAGGCTTGCCCGAATAACACTGCTTCATAGTGTTGCTTTTTTAATTTTGCATCCACTACACAGATTGGAAACTCAGCCTGAGGTCCCCCATCAGAGGCTGTGGTTCATAACTTAACAGCAACATGTCTGACATGATATGCAACCCTTCTAGTGAATCATGATGATGTGTAGCAGGCATCCTGCTCAGTGCTCCACTGTGCAATGGGAGGCCCTGTTTCACAACACTGCCTGAGTGTAATGTACAGACTAACTACGAGTTCAAGTAATTAGGCTTAATGGTTTCAAAGCTTTATTCAGGAACATTGAAGCAACAGCAGCACACCTTGACAACTGCCAAGACTAAAGAACTGTTGGATTTGCAGTACTATGTAAGTCATTACATTTTAAAATTAGGGCTCTCTGCTACCCCATTTGCTGATAATTTCAAACACTTTTCCCAAGCTCACGGTCTCCTTTCCCCATGTTCTCACTCAATCTGCCAACAGCATGACCTTGCAGCCATCTCTGTTCATTCTTATCATAGATCCTTATCCAAACATTTCCAGGTTCACAGCTTCCAATCCATCATCTCATCCCATTCTTTCCCTCTGCACAGCATACAGCATAGCATAGAGCTATAATCAAGCAGGGAGAGTGCAGCTGACCTGACAATGAGACAGCCCAATATACAATGGCTGCTCTGTTGCGCAATGGGCAACAATCCATTGTACGTGTGCTACAGAATGTATTGCACAGGGCTCCTTAGTGCTATGGTGGGTCTGCTGTCACAATGGTCCTAGAGATGGAGCTACATTTCTGCTCCTCTCCTGAGAATAGAAACATTGTGCAATAGTGCAATCCAACTTAATGTGATCATAAGTTGTTTTATGAGGATGTAACTACTTAATAGGATGCCAAATGACATGTTAAGTAAATTCACAGTCTTGTGCACATGGTGCATAATGGTGAAAAGGTCTCATGAACCATAGTTACCCATTAAATTAACACACATATAACACTCTGATAAGACAGCAGCAAGCCCTTTTTGGATTATAAACAAAAAGAATGAGAAAGCAACAACTTGGAGCCAAGTGGAGAACGATAGTTCTGTTTTCCCATTCTTCTGTTCCAAAGAAGTTGAAATGCCATTGTTCTCCCCCCTTCAGTTTCTTGATTAGGGAAGCCTGGATACCAAAGCATCTCAAACATTACTTCTCAGGGATTTTGCCCCTGAAGTATAGAATAGTTTGAACATTAGGTACCCTTAATTCACTATTAACTGGCTATGTTGGCAACACCGAAAGGGGCTGAGACTGCATCATGGTCTAATAAAAATAACCTAGTAAAAGTTTTAAACTAGTTCACACACATCTGCAATCTGATTACATAATGTTTGCCGTGACTGCCAAAACCTTGCCACACTGCTAGTTTGTGTGGGAAGAAAAATGCTAGTATGATGTCTTCCTTGGCAGCCTTTTTGTCTTCTCAGGCTAACACCATTGTCCTTAGGCAAACCTCAGAGAAATTGAGGAAAGCACAACATTGGCATCAAGGACAGTGTTTCCAATAAGCTGCCTATGGAAGCTGTGTGGGAGACGAGGTGTACAAGCTAGTCTTCCTGAGTCCCCCAGCTCTTCCTTTCAAAATGAGAGCAGGTATGGTCATCAGAATGAAAAATGAACAGGGTTCCTGTCCCTTTCCGGGTTGTATAAAAGAGAGAATTTCAGCACATGTTGCACAGCCAGGCAACAAGCGACACTTGCTAAAATTGTCCCCTTACACAGTCATTAAAGGTCTTTGAGCCCTCTCCACTTTTCCTTCTGGCAACCCTAGGACAGATTGGAGGGGCAACCAAACTGGGCTGTGTGTGCCCTGTGTTGTCCTTAGGCGTGGAGGATAACAGTGTCCTGGCACCAATGTATTGATGTAAGATTCAGCTGCCAATCTTATCTGTTTCTATATGTGGAATGAGGGTGGGGTTACTATCTTATTCTTCACCTCAGAATATCTTGGATAGGCCCTGAGAGGTATATTCTCTGAGGTGGCTCATAGTCTGCACAGGGTACAATAGAGACAACACATAACACCAGTCTTAAAGGAGCTGCACTTGTTGCCAATTTGCTTCTACTCTGAATTCAAGGTGTTGGTGGTGTTCAAAACCTAAATAGCTTGGGACCTTGATACTTGAAGGAGCATTTCTCTTTATCCTGATCAAGGATTGAGATCTGCTGGAGGAGACCTTCTCTGTATCCCACCAGGAGTGGCAATACTAGGAGAGAGAACATGGAAGAAGACTTTCTTGGCTCTTGCACCCCACTGTGGAATGCCCTCCTCTTGCAGTTCCCACGGGTGCCAATGCTGATTTCTTTCTGATGCCAGGTCAAGACACGACTTTTTATTAAAGCCTTTGAGGTCTAATTCACTCTTGAACCTACAAATGGACTTAACTCTTTTAGCTTTCTAAATCTCTCTTAACTTCTTCGAAGCACTTGTCCTGTTTAAATTATTTATTGATTGTACGTTGGTAACATTCAAATTGTTTATATTTTGATTGGTTTGCTGTCTTGAGATCTTATGATAAAGAAGGATAAAAATGTTTTAACAAATAAATAAAATAAATAAATAGGCTTTGAAAAGCTAGCTGAACCACCTGTCTATGAATTCCTTTTATAAGCATTTTAAAAAAATTAACACAATACTTTTCTCTAAATAAAAATAATCACTCTGGCCATTCAGATCTTTCTGCTGTTTTAACAAGAATGTGAGGATCTTTGAGAGTTATGCTTCCACAGGCCTACCATGTATTTTGAATAAGTAACCAAAATAAACCAACACTCAGTTTCCTCCTTGGATAATTGACAGCAAAGGAACTGTCCCCATCCCCTGCAGTATCTAAAATCTCAGTTCTTTAGATTTTAAAATATGAAATAAAGCAGAGTCAAAACGAGAGTGGTCTTAGGATCCCGGTTTTGGGGCCAGGTCCATTCATGGCCAGTGACGGGACATTCTGAGAAGAGCCTCTGGTTTTGGTACAAGACTTGCATTTAGCCTCTTACCCTTGTCATGCTTCATTTGTAAGCCATCTATTCCTGGAATATTTCATTTTAATCAAAATAAAAACATCCAGGCTATTTGAAAAATAATTGTTGTTGTTGTTTGTTGTTGTGTGCCTTCAAGTCATTTCCAACTTACGTTGACTCTGTGGCAAACTTATCATAGGATTTTCTTGGCAAGATTTGTTCAGATGAGGTTTGCCTTTCCTTTTTCTGGTGGTGAGAGAGTATGACTTGCCCAGGGTCATCTGGAGGTTTCCATGGCTGAGCAGGGATTCAAACCCAGAGTTGTAGTTCTATACTTAAACCACTATACCACGTTGGCTCTCTGTTGCTGTTATTTGTATCTCACATTTTCCCTGAAATTGAGATTCAAGACGGTTTACAACTTAAACAAGCACAATGAAGCTAAAAAAAAAAACACACTAAAAAGTGGCAAAATTATTAAAACAAGTGAAAACATATTGAAAAGATAAAAAGCAAATAAAAACATTTGACTCTTAAACAATGCAGCACTCTCTTAAAAGCCTGTTCTTTAACAACCTTCACCAGTATTCTACATCAACTACTTAGTTGATGTACATAACTAAGTAATGTCTCCTGGCCCAACCTTTCTTCAGACCACCTTAAGAAATGGTAATTGGAACAGATGAAGGAGATATTTTCAGCTTTAGATCTGCATGCAAGGAGAATGATGTTTCTACTCTGCTCCCACCAGCAAGTGAGGCTGCACCAAGGAATTGTGGCAGACATCCTGTTTCTGATTGTCACAGACTCACTGTGGTGGGTGAGGGTTGGATTAAAAGCTGAATGGACTTCCTTCACCCATTCTAGTTACTGACTCTTCAGGTGGGCTGGGGTAGAATTTATGTTATTCTACAGTAAGACTACATACTGTTAGTGAATGCAGAGTAGTTATGAATTTGCAACTCTAGATTATAAAGCCATAATTGCAATGCTGAATGCCAACCCTTCTGTTGGCCAGTCTGCCAGAATAAAAAGGTCCTTGCCTGCCGATAGAAGAACCGCAAGGAGGGGGCCATTTTGGTCATCCCCGAAAGAAAACTCAAGAGCCTAGGGCAGCCACCAAGAAGGTCCTATCTCATGTCTCTGTGCCTGTGAAGGTGATGAGTTCAGAAAAGGACCTTTCTTGAGGATCTCAGGACCTGGGAAGTCTAATATCGGGACATCAAAAGTATCTTGGATACATTTGTGGATACATTTTCTTCAATTCATGGGAATCTGACCTACATGAAACTGCCTTAGACACTTGGAATGTCATCCGTTTAGTTCAGCATTGTCTATTCTGAACAGACACAGCTATTACTGAGCTACATTTGTTCACCTTATCTCCACTACAAAGATATCACACTTTGATACCTTTTTAAAAACTGTCATAGCTCCATCTTATCAGTTGTAGCTGGTTGCTCTCATGCCAGTGGAAGGTATTCTATGTTCTGTTTCTAAGGGGAATTTCTAGTTGCGGCCACTGATTCTGATAAGATTCTCTTTCATATGTTCCTTGGCATCATAATCATAAAGGACCTGTGGCTTGAGGTTTATGCTTCCAGGTGAACATTTCAATGGTGTTCCAACTGGCATCTGCCTAGGCAGGTGGGAGGAAGATAAATTTTACCAACAAGAGGTCCATATTGGTTCGTTGGTTTGCTTCTTCCAGTTCTGCAGTTCTGTTAGATTTTTCATGGTGCTGCGCAAGCAGAACCTGGCTGGGACCAATGGATAAAATTCTAGGAATTTCCATGTGCCTGCTAGTTTTTCCTTTTTTGATTAATCACCACTCTGTTCTGCTTTGGTCATACCCTACTTGGAATACTGTGTCCAGTTCTGGCCCCCACAGTTCAGGAAGGATATTGACAAGCTGGAATGTGTTCAGAGGATGGTAACCAAAATGGTAATAGGCCTGGAAACCATGCTCTATGAGGAGCGGCTTAGGGGAGCTGGATATGTTTAGCCTGGAGAAGAGAATGTTAAGAGGCAACATGATAGCTATGTCTAAAT
Organism: Cyclura pinguis; assembly: GCA_030412105.1. Classification (NCBI taxonomy): domain Eukaryota; kingdom Metazoa; phylum Chordata; class Lepidosauria; order Squamata; family Iguanidae; genus Cyclura; species Cyclura pinguis. The sequence goes on from CM059599.1 coordinate 42,966,744, forward strand.
ATTTGAAGGAATATCATATGGAGGATGGAGCAAGCCTGTTTTCTTCTCCTCCAGAGACTAGGACAGAGAGTACTGGCTTTAAATTTCAGGAAAAGAAATTCCATCTAAACATTAGGACTAACTTCCCGGTGGTAAGACCAGTTTGACAGTGGAATATGCTGCCTTGGGATGTGCAGGAGTCTCCTTCTTTGGAGGTTTTTAAACAGAAGTTGGATGGCCATCTCTTGGGAATGCTTGATGGTATATTCCTGCACGGCAGGGGAGTTGAACTCAATGGCCCTTCTGGTTTCTTGCAAATCTATGATTCTATGCTTCTGTGATTCTGTGGTCTCTACCACAGATGGCCCAGGGACATGATTTCTTTATATTATCATAAAGAACTACCTGGTGTTGCCTGGGATTTTATTTTCTCAGAGGTAATACTTGTTAGAAATACCTTAGCAATTGCCTTACCTTACCTTAGGAATTAGATGCAGTTGAAATACACAGATTTGAGATTCTGTGTCTGTAATTCCCCAAACTGTCTTGTCTAGTACCTGTAACTTTTCCCCATAGTCCCCAATCCAATCTGTATTCAGAGTTGTTAAGATACAGAGGTTTGGTTTCTGAGGGAGCATACTGGCCTTCTCCTTGCTGCTAGGCCTCATCTCCATAGCAACCAGTCAGGCCCAAGAGCTCTCTGGCTGAGAATTCTAAAGACCCCTCCCTAAACTGCCAACCCCAGGATTCCACAGAATCTTCACAGGCAGCCAATCATATAATGTCTTCTTGCCTGACATAGCCAATCATATGAGGTCTTTGCCCGCCTGACACAGACAAACTCACAAACTTTGACTTTTATATGTTAGATATTAAATGTTTGTAGCTTTAGAATCACTTAAAATCATTTTGTTCAGTGTTCATTTTAAAACTTTCTGAATTTGATTGTGTTTGACAAAGCCCGTTTTAGTATCTAATGGCAGAAGACAGACTGTATGTGTACGTGCATGTATCAGGAAAAAAAGAAAAGAAAAAGAACTTGGTCTATGAGTTTTAAAAAAAAAACTTCTAACATCTTTGTGCACAATATTTTTCTCTTATTTTTGAGGCTTAGCAGCAAGACAAAGCAAAATGCAACTGTTATAAACAATGTGCAGGGATTGTGCTGCCATGCCTTCAACTTGTTTTCTGGTTTTTGAGAACCAAACTGTTGTCTGAAGTATTAAATGAACTCCTATCCTCTCATCCAGAGTTCTATTGTTCCCATGTGCTGGGTCTGTTTAAGTACATGACAGATGGATGAGTTGCTAGTAAGGATTTGCTTTCTTCCAAGGCCAAAGAAACAATGAAACTAATACAAAGCGAGTCACTCTAGCAGAGAAGATTACCTTCAACAAACTGACAAGATTAATGCCAAAGAGAATGTGCACATTATGCTCATTTCAATGCTCCAATGGATTCTGTACTCTCTTGTCTTACAGTAGCATACACCTTTTTGTCTCCATAGAGAAGCGCTTGCCTTGCAAACTAATGCTATCACTCAATCCATCAGTCTGCCTTTCTCAGAGCTTAGAAAAGTTGCTTCATTGGACTGTCTCCCCCAGAATCCCACAGAGTTATAGTCAAAAGTTATAGTCAAAGTTATAGTCAAAAGCCTAACCTAACTCCTAGTCCCAACTAGAGCTACTTAATCAATTACTAATTGGGAGGTCAACCTAGAACTATGCGCTATTCAATAAGCTTACTATAGGTGGAACTAGTAATCAGATTTGGTTTGATCTTTCTATCCAAGAGGCTAGCAAACTGACAGCTGTAAGCCACACATGGTCCCCAATCCTTTTTTTTTTTTTTTTTGGTGGTCTCAACTCCCAAAATTCTTTCATGTGATATTTACATAAATTGAGTTGCCTAAAATACCCCACCCTCCAAATAGACTGACAAACTGAGGCCATTTCCACACTACACTGTTATAGTGCTATTATTCCACTTTCAACATCCTATGGAATCCTGGGATTTGTAGTTTAAGGAGGGTCATTTAGAATTCTCAGCCAGAGAGCAATTTGGCCTCAGTAAACTACAGACCCCAGAATTCCACAGGATGTTGAAAGTGGAATAATAGCACTATAACGGTGTAGTGTAGAAATGGCCTGGGTAGTCACACCCAGCAGTGGGTTCTGGTTCAAAACTGGAGCTAGTTCTCAGCTAAAAATTGAGTAGTGGAGCCTGCTGTGGGCACACATGTTGGAAAACTGGCCCTGCCACAGTTATCTACCCTTAAGCTCCTGTCACTGCAACCCAAAGTTGCTTTCAATATCAACACCAATAGAAGAATAAAAAATAAAACAGTAACTTTTTGGAAAGGAAGAAATATTGAAGCAGAGACTAGGATAGGGAAAGTGCATCCTGAGGACCACATATGCCCCCCCCAACCTCTGCCAATGACCAAATCATACAAAAGGGCTCATATGGGAGGAGGTATTCTCTGGTCCCAAAAGTAGAGGCCAAATATGCACAGTGACAGATGATGACTTGCAGGTTGATGAAGTAGTGAATACCCTTTAGGTTTTAGTTTAAACTTTAAAGAAGCTATCAAAGGTGTTCAACATTATTCTCCAAGTAGGTTCAACACCTTGGATGGCTGCTTTAAATTTTGGACTAAAACTTAAGAGCAGGTTCACCACCCTGCTGGCATGGAAGCCAGCAGCTCTCATTGGATATGCAGCACTTAGAACTGAGCTCAGAAATGAATGATGAGAAAGTGATATCATATTGCCGATATGTTCACTAAATTCAGGTCCCATCAACAGTTTTGTAGGTTTTTCAATACCTGAAGATGCAAGAAGAGAGATCCCACCTAAACATTGGGAAGAACTTCTTTAATGTAAGAACTGTTTGACAGTAAAACAGACTGCCTCCCAAGGTGGTGGACTCTCCAACTTTGGGGGGCTTTAAACAGGGGCTGGATGGTCATATTTCAGGAATGCCTTAGTTGTCTATTCCTGCCTGGCAGGGGGCTGGGCTCGCTGCCCTTTGTGGCCTCTTCCAATTCTAAGATTCTATGATTCTAAGTTTCCAAAATATCATTTGAAGGCAGATTCATATTTATCTCATGACACTGATCGAACATGGATATAAATGATAGCATGTATAACTGTGGAAAGCCCCTTCTCTCCCACACTCAGCTCCATTTCCAGCCCTCCCCAAATAACTATTCCTATATGGTATAGATGTAAATGGAAGCACTGGCAGGAGAAGGAATGAAGGAGAACCCTTCTCTCTTCTCTCTGTCATCTTTATGTACTGCACCACACTACTAAAACATTTCCCAGCAGGATGGAATAAATCATATATATGTACCTTCTCAACAACTTGGAAGTATACGTCAGGGCTATAGTTTAGTATTCTAATGTCTTACTTCTAAACACATTCGCACAAGCTTTTAAACTCTCAACAGAGAATACATAAGGGTCCTTTGGACTCTAGCCCAGCATTCCCACAGCCATGCAGACTGAGGATGATGGAAAGTATGGTCGAATACATATGGAGAGAACTGGGTTGGAAACACTGCTGTAGCTTGTGTATCCTGCATTTCTCCCTTCCCTCCTGCCCTTCCAACACGGGACCCTCCGGTCGTCTGATTAGGGCGTGATTGCCTTTTCCTTTCATAAACTTTTTTCCTCTCTTTGTTTTATTTTTCTTTTAGTTGCAGAGACAAGGTAGGGAGTTACAAGGCTTGCACGACAACCCTTCCTGGGAGGCAAAGGCCACCATGTGTGTTATTTTAACCTACAGCAGGAGTGAGATAACAAGACTGAATACTGACTGAGTAATTTGGAGGAAGAGGGAGGTGGATAAATAGTGGCTGCTGCTCAAAAGTGTTGATTCTGCTGACAACTGATTTTACTTCACGGAACAGAGGGTTTTATACTGGCACTGCTTACAGAATTCTGGGTGTGAATGCACTGGCTCTAAGATGATGTTTGGGTAACATCAGTCAGACACACCAGCCTAGACTCAGAATGTGCTGGCTTCCCATAACAACATAACAAAGCCTCAAGCCCGCCTATTCCAAGATCCTGTTTTCAAAAGTGGACAACCAGATACTTCCAGGATCATCACGCACAGGTAACGATGGAAACAGATCTTCTCTATTACCCCAAAAAGAAGAGACACCTTATTAGAAGAAAAGAAGCACCCCACTGTATTGAACCAAAGGTCTCTCCAGCCAAGCCGTCTGTTCACAAAGTGGCCTGCCAGGAGCCTATGTATGCCAGATCTGGTGGCTGGGGATTCTGGGAGTTGTGGTCAAAAAACAGGAACTCTTCAAACCTCTGAGAAGCCCATAAGCAGGGCCAGAGTGCAATAACCTGCAACTGTATTCCTCAACAATATTCTCTGAGACTGGAGGTAATATATATAGGCATCATGACTGGTATTTGTTGCTAATGTCCAATGGCAGACTGCCTGAATGTTTGGCTGCACTGTATGAATATGTCTAATTCCCTTTTAACGTTATCCAAGAGTCAGTTATGCAACAACCTTTAAATAATTAGTATAAACAGAAACTGGGGTGTGTGTGTGCATGATTTGAATTAAGCACCAAGGGTGGCCTGACATCTGAGCAACAGAGGGTTCAGCCCCAAAAAGGGGGCCCTCCTTGCTTGGATCTTTAGCTGAAAGTGATCAGGAAACTACTTAGAAAGGGAAGGGGACTTTAATCCTTTTCCTGGGATCCTGGAATGGAACCCCTGCCTCTATGCAGGGCACACTGTATATTTCCTGTTTGCCTGCTTGAGTGTACATGTGTGAGCAATGGTTATTACAATCTCATACATATTGGGGCAGCTTGGGGTGGCCCTAATCAAGAAACTTGAATAATTTCAGAAAGACAGGTGCAGAGATTGGAGTAAAAGACAAGTGTTTGGATTTGTATATGTTATTTACTTCCCTCTATTCCAAACCTGATGGAATTGAGGACAATTTATATGGAAATCATGTACGCCCCTAGATAGGGGTTTAGGATTAAAATGAATCAAAAGAAGTTTAAGACATTTGTATTTACTAATATTCTCCTAATATTTTTGTGTATATGTTTGTGCATAGATGAATTTTTTCTAATGTACACATTCCTGAAAGCATTGCTTTTCCTATCCAAATGCATGCTCATAATATAATTTTCACTAACGTATGTATTTCTGTATACACACTGTTGCCATATTTACCTTTTTGTATGCTGTTTTCGACTGGAGACCTGCATTATTAAATTCAGGAAAGTAGAACTATCAAAGAGTGACTGCTTTACACCTTGTGTATTGGTTTGATAAGTTAAAAAAAAAAAAAAGATTTATACGATCTGAAGAGAAACCAGAGGGCAATCTGGCTGCAACATCTGTTACCCCATTGATCACCAGGGTTGATTTGGCTGATCTGGCTGGCTAGGCAGGTGTCCCCTTCCTCCCTCACCGCTTCATGTGCATCCCTCCCAAAGCTGTGCACTCGGTGGTAGAGGACAATCATCCCAGATAGAAGGAGTGTACCATTCTTCAGTCAAGGGTATACGGTAGCTGTGCTCCCCTGCTAGAACCTCCAAAGAAGATAAGTAAAAATTAATGACTTCTTCACCCAATCCTACCTTCTCCCATGCTCCCTTTCCCATCTTAATGTTTCCATTATTTCAAAGTCAGACCTGAAGTACATTAAAATATCCACATCTAAAGCTATGTTAAGTCAGAAAATAATCATTTTTTGCAACTAACTTTAGCGTAAATACATTCTCTTTGAATATTAGTACACATTTTTCTCCTAACTGCCTTACTTTCTTTCTCTTGTTGCTACGCTTGTGATCATTTGAAATATGGCATGGGAAGAGGGTTCTACAGATGCCATGGACTGCAAAAATGACCAATAACTTGATCTTAGAGAAAATCAAGCCTGGACTCTCTCTAGAACAACAAACTGAGCCTATCATACTTCGGACATATTGTGATATGACTCATTAGAAAAGACTATAATGTTTGGTAAAGTAGGAGGCAATAGGAAAAGAGGAATGCCAGAATCTTGTATGAATTGTTATGTTGCATAGTTTTATATATATATAGCTATGTAGCCAAGCTGCTAAAAAAACCCTTTACTGAATTGTGAAGGTGCCTGACAGGACACTAGCGAAAGCACCCAATGTGCACTGGTGTGTGATGTGCACTGATGTGCATTGCACACCAATGTTCATCACACAATGATGTGCATTGCACACTGATAAGCATTAGGCATTTTGCCAACTTTGCTATGCAGTAAAGTAACAGCAACACTCTGCTAGATACTAACTTATGCAACTGCACATAATTCCCACACATGTAAGACATAAGGTCCCAACAGGATTCTGGTGGAAGACTGCATTACTATCAGACTCAGCCAAAGAAATCCACAACCCTGAGTCTGCAAGACCTTAACAGAGCTGCTGATAACAGGATGGTTTAGAGGTGTCTCATTCACAGAGTTGCCATAAGTCAAAGCTGATTTGATGGCAATTAACAACAACAACAACAACAACAACAACAACAACATGCTTCTTATATGCTTCAAGGCAGTATTTAATCATAAGTCTATGTGTCTTTAAGATTTTCTTTTTGTCATTTGTTAATATACACAAATGTTTGGTTTATCAGACTTTGTGCTCTTTCACTGGGCCCTTCAAAAAGCCCTTGAAAGATCAATATTTCTACTTTTCTGTTTTGTGCTAATAACTGCGATATCAAAAATTTTTCTGGTGGGGAAGGTATCTTCTCAATGCAACATTTAGGTGTGCCAACTGTGGGGGGGGCATGGCAACAGAGTCGCCCTGGCAGTCAAGAGAATTTAAATGGATTGATTGGTGGGTATGGAACCCAGGCTAGCCAAGGGGAAGGGCTAGATGGAGGGAGGGAGTCTAACTGAAAAATAACCGAAACAGGGCTTTGAAGAAAGAGTTTAGAGAGAGAGATCCATCTTAGAGTGTGAAAGGGAGAGGAAAGAGAGTGTTTGCTGGGTTAAAGATACAAGTGTTGTGCTATTTGCTAATCTTTAATTTCCAACTACCTTTTCCCTTGTCAGTTTATTCAATAAAGATTGTGTTATAGTTTTGTAAAGACCAGTCTCCATAAAGTGCATCTTTGATCTGGATTGGTTCTATACGCTACCACCAGTGACACAGTCATTGGGATAAACTCAAACACATTTTACCCTATATTTACAAGGATGTGGATTTAGGGAAAACAGTGGAGAGACATAAATGTGGAGAGGGAGCCAGTAGGTGGCAAAAATATGGAAGGATGCTGCTTCTCTATGAAGGGAGAATTCAAAGCAGACCGGATTTGTCATAGTCCTGGCTTGGCCCAGATCTCCAAGTTTTTATACCAACATTTGATTTTTAAGGTACCTTCTTTCAAAGTGGAATCTGAGTGAGAGCAAGGTGCAGTGCAAGTTAAAAAGTCAGTGTTAAGTGCTTGGAAGAATCTGGAGGATGCTGCTAGAGCAGACAATAAGTCTGAAGCATGCCAGTGGAAGACAGCTGAGAAACCAGCATGGTGACTCATGAGTTATCAGTAGAGACTGGAAGTGGCAGAACCTGGAGTCTAGTGTCTTTCCAGATATTTATCCTGGTTACTTCACTGAGTACAATCAGTTGTAGGATTGACTTCAAAAGACTGTACAGGAGACAGACACACACTTGGAGCTGTGTGCTTTTTATAGTTTTCTTGCCCTCCTTTAAATATATGGACACTCATATAGTACTGGCACCACCTTGGAACAGAATGCCTTTTAACATTTTGCAAGAGCGACCGCCATCAGGATTCGATGGGAGTTAATAAATCAACAGAAGCCACTTAACTCCAGCATTTTCACAAGTCCTCTGGAATTCTAAGTAAATAACAGGATTGAAAGAATAAAAAAGTTGTTTATACTGAAACGTGGTCTGCCGTTCAAAGGAGCACAGAAGATGCTTAAGTGTTAAGATTTTATGTTGCTACCGTTCTCCATAGTAATGGTATCCTATTAAACAAAATGTTAAGCCAAAACTGTTAGTATTGGCACAGGGCCAAGTAGACACCAAATCTTCATAGTCTGGGTTTAATTGGTACAAGAAGAGGTAATTTATTAAGGAACACTGAAACCTTGTATACACCGAAACATCAGACCAAAGGGGCATAAAGTCTTGTGTGAATATTACATTTGATAATCAGGGTTTTTCCCCCCCTTTAGAAGGTCTAATACAGTCCAAGTACTGAGAAACTATGTCAACCCCTCTATGGAGCAACTATACCTGGTGCCCTTCGGTCTGCTGCATTTGCCATTCCTTTGTCTACAGGAAAATCTGCTGATCATTAAAGTGAATCAAGATTACTTTACAGCCACCACCCCACCCCTGGAAAAAGTCATTTCAATTGAATAGCTAACTGCACCATAAACATTTCTTCAGTCCTCTTTTATTCCCTTTCTTTCATTTTCCATGGATCTTCTGTCACACCACCACTAACAGAGGTTGGAAGTAGCACATTGCAAGCAATGACGTAACCTGCAAAATATTGTGTTGGGATGGGTGGGTAACAAGGGCGTAATTATAACGGCTAGAATCCTGCGTCAGCTGCTTAGTTAAGTACACCTAACTCTACAGAGCTCCTACTTAACTAAGGGCTTTTCCACACGACACTGTTATAATGCTATTATTCCACTTTCAACACCCTATGGAATTCTGGGGTTTGTAGTTTACTGAGGCCCAAGAGCTCTCTAGCTGAGAATTCTAAATGCCCCTCCCTAAGCTGCAAACCCCAGGATTCCACAGGATGTTGAAAGTGGAATAACAGCACCATAACAGTATAGCGCGAACAGGCCCTAAGTAATGTCTTTTGGCTTACCTCCTCCAAACTTGACAGAAATATTCACTTGTGTTCACCCACAGGCAGAATGGATTCCTTCTCCCTGTGCATCTGACGCCCACAAAAGTAGGTTTGAAAGGGGGAGTTGCCATTGTGGCAACAGCGTTACATTCATTGAATCATAGAATCGTACAGCTGGAAGAGACCACAAGGACCATCGAGTCCAACTCCCTGCCATGCAGGAATACACCGTCAAAGCATTCCCTACAGATGGTCACCCAGCCTCTGTTTAAAAACCTCCAAAGAAGGAGACTCCACCACGCTCCCAGGCAGCATATTCCACTGTCAAACTGTTCTTAATGTCAGGAAGTTCTTCTTAATGTTTAGATGGAATCCCTTTTCCTAGAGTTTGAAACCATTGCTCAGTGTCCTAGTGCCTGGAGCAGCAGAAAACAGGCTTGCTTCATCCTCCTTATGACATCCTTTCAAATATTTAAACATAGCTATCATGTCTCTCTTACCCTTCTCTTCTCCAGGCTAAACATACTCAGGTCCCTAAGCATCTCTTCACAGGGCACAGTTTCCAGGCCTTCTGCCAATTTGGTTACCCTCCTCTGGACACATTCATGACAAAACAGCAATATGATACACAACAGTTACTGAGATTTATGCATCCGTCAATGTTTAAATATTCTGTCACTTCAGTGTTGTGTGGCTATGTCACTCTGTGTGTTTTCTGTGTCTTTATATTTAAGGAAAGTTTTGGTTTGCTAAGCCTTCGCTACTTACTTTGAATATGCAAAGGTGTGGAAAACTCAGCAAATACCCACAATAGAACAATGGTGGGGTACACTTATTGAAAACAAAAATGCTCTCAGAGATTAAAAGGGAAATCAGACGATGAAATACAAAAAGAATGGCAAATTGTAACAGGTAATTGCTGGGTTCTATCAGATAAAATATGAGGGGGCTACAGGATATATATCATGAAGCGAGAATATGGAGATTGAAATGCAAGAATAAACAAGTAATATTAGCAGTAAAATGTTGTACAATATTCTAAGCATTAAGAAATCTTGATAATGAAATCTAGATCAGTGTGGAAGATCAGAAATATTTCAATTAAGCTGACAGTTATAATTGTTTGTTTTATATGTGAATTTTGAATAAAATGATTTTAAAAAAAAGTGCAGACACTATACAGTTATCGCTGACTGACACCACTTTAGCTGTCATTACTCCATCTATGGAAACCCAAGATTGCAGTTTAAAGGACTTAGAATTCTTGGGCATATACTAGAGCTGTCTAGCCGAGAATTCTAAGTACTTCACAAATTGCAAATCTCAGGATTCCATAGGATGTGAAAATTAAAGTGGTGTCAAACTGCTATCATTATGCAGTATAGATGAAGTCTCAGGTATTCATTCAAAAGGTTTTGCTAACAGCCCCAGCTGCTTGCCTTACAAATCCTTCAATGTGCTTATCTCACAGTTGTAGCAAAAAGAGCATCCCTCTTTCTGCTTGTCTTTTTGTTTTTCTGTCTGTCCCATTCTCTCTCTCTCCTCCTCCTCCTCCTCAGCATCGTACATTGTTACGTATAATTAATGAGTAGTCCAAGAGCCTCTGTTTAGGAACTACCAAATTGGTCACTTTTCTTCTCCTGTTTATAGTTATTGATGCTTGATATATCAGTGAAGGGATTTCTCTCACTTCTTCCAAAGATTATCTGTGAAAGCAAATAATCTATCAGATTACAGCAACTCTTGTTTTGAAAAACCAACAACTATGGGGAAAAAAACTCCTTTTCTATTCAAAAAGCTATCTACACACATCCATAATCCAGTTAAGTGGAAGGAAAATGCACCACATTGGTTAGTTGGGTATCACTTGCCTAAGTCCATGGGGAATGCATGGTGGGGAAATGGTGTGGTTATAAATGTTTTCTTACCACTTATTTGGAACAACCTACACAACTGTCTCATGGCTTCTCTGTGAATGAGTAATGCAGTTATCTTAGAGCCATGCCAGCAAAACCCTTACTCCAGACCACAATATTCTGCCTATGCCACATACAGGAAAAGCTGCAGAATAAAACTATTTTCCAAGTGGTTTTGGAGCACTTAAAAATTATTTTATTTGGTCTATTTTTATGTGTCCCATTTGTGTTTTTCTTTAAGAAGACACTCATTTACCATATGTCGGGCTCAGGAAGAAAGTCTCAGAGTTGACTTCAAACAGATTTTCTATGCTTAAAAGGTTCAAAAACATCACAGGTATGAAATGCCATTTTAACTGGATGTTCCAAACTTTGAAGGACGTGGTGCATGTAACAGGGGAAACTAGGGGAGTATAAATCTCCTATTTCTTTCACTGCCAGGTGTATGAGAGGAATCTTAGGCTTCTCAAGAGACCAATATGGGATATAAATTCATTCAGTCTCTCAAAGTTATTCAGATTTATTTTGGAATGGCTAGATAAAATGGACAAGTCTATGCAGCTACGGCAAGCCTTCTAAAACATCCATAGTAGTGGGATTTGATGTAAATGCATCAAAGCTTCAAAAAGATTGTTTCTGGACTAGAACTGCTTCAAAAAGATTGTTTCTGGACTGGAACTCCCAGAATCCCCCAGCAAGCATGGCTAATGTTGAATGGTAATTAGATAACAAAAATGGGGAAATGGACAGGGGGAAATGGAATGGAATATCCCAGAGAATGGCATGGCTTGCAGATTGACAGTGTCATCCTACTAATTTATGCTCAGACACACAAAAGCAGGTCAGATAGGCCAAGAAGAAAGGGGAATGAAGTAACAGCACAAAGGATATGCCAGTTTCCACAGCAAGTCAATGAAAGATTATAAACATTCAGAGTCTTATCACACCGTACCTTAATCCCGTGTTGTTCTGTTGGAATCCCACTATTGCCATTCCCATGATGGTATCAGGTTATTAATGCTCTTAATTGCATGTTTTTGACATCTGCAGATGAGTAGTGTCATTCACACTGTTCTTCCCTCTGCATTACAGCATCATTTCCAAGTCCTTTTCTCCAGTTCACGTCTCCTGATTGGTCTGGAGGTTATTGGGCAGAGATCCCCTTTGGAGTAGCTGAGGGAGGGACAACCTGGGAACAGCCACACCACAGCCACTACTGGATCAGCTACAGAAAAAAGCGCCATGAGGAAACCACACTCCCACAGCTGACTGGATTATTGAGGGAAAGGGGATCATCAATGAATTATTTACAGCATGAAAAAAGGGTACATTTAAACAGATTGCAATGCAGTAGCTGCTGGTCAGCAACGATGGTGCGTGATAAGACAGATCCCGAACCAGGAGTAACTGATTGCTCTGGCAGTATGACACCTTGGTGTGATAAGGCCTCAGATCCTTAGTCCCATATTTTACTAATCTGGACTCAGGGCATGATCACTGAGATCACACAACTTTAAACAACTCTTGAAGTCACTAGCAAGAAAAAGCACTTGTGCTTATCTTGGGTGTTTTTGAAGAAAGTATGGATCTTTTCTTATTTATTATAGGAGATAATCCTAAGAAGTGGATAGGAGATGAAGCATCTTAAAAGACCGTACAGTCTAACCTGATCTGCTAGATCAGTGGGAAGGTTCCATGTTTAAAAAGTAAGCAACTTTTTTTTTTCAATTAAAAACACACACACAAAAAATAGAGGCTAAAAATAAATTGCTAAAAAAGAAAAGTTCCTGTAATTTTAAGTTTAAAATATGAGCCTGAGTAATCAAGGAAAGTATTTTTACTGCCCAGTCAATATTTTTCCTGGAAGCTTCAATAAATAGACTTTCTTTAGATCTCTAGTGCATGTGCCTAATGGTCTTAGGTGTCTTACACCACAGAAAACTTTATCCTCAAGAAATATAGTAAACAGGAACTTTGTGGTTACTGGTTCCTGAAGAACAAAAAAGAGAGAAGGAGAAAGAGGAGGATGGAAGCCTGACACTTTCCAGGACATGCTGACAATATACTTTGATTGAAAATCATCATCATCATCATCACTACCCTTTACGTCACCCTTTAGAGGAAACTCTTCTGTCAGTTTTGAAGGCCATGTATGCTTTCTCATCACACATGTGTGTCTTCTGCCTCACTTTTGTACATGTTCTAGAAAGCACGAGGCAAGATTATTTCTTCTTGCTAAAGCTCCTTTTTTTTACTTTCTTTTCGGAATCCGGAGTTTGTTGAGGCCATGAGCCACCGAAGACTAAAGTGAAGTAGGGAGGGGGAATCTTGTGTATGCTTAGAAATATATGGTTCTTACAGCTTCGATTTCACTCTCAAACCCAAACATGGTTCTGTGTGTGTCTTTAAAAAAAAAAAAACAACTGAGAGTGGGGGTGGTGTGGAGAAAGACTGGAGTCAGGCACAGTGTTTTATTACCTTCATAAAATTCTCCTTTGGCTTTATGTCACTCTGTCTGGCATATTCAGGAAGAACACAACAAAAGCCTTGTGGATCGGTCCAAAGGCCTATCCAGCCCAGGCTTCTGTTGCCACAGAGACCAAGCAGGTAGCTCTGGGAAGCCCAGAAGCAGGACAGCCCAAAACAGCACCATCAGCTGTTGTGGCTATCCCATTATACAGGATTGCAGTCATGCTACCAAAATTTAATTCTCAATTTTATTTGTGGTTCATTTGTTCTAGATTTTTTGTTTTATGGTTGGGTTTTTAGCCAGATGCTAATTACGATGAGTATAAACATTAGAAAATCACATACATTTCTGCTAAAAAAACTAGGGATGGGACGAATCCAGAATTTTCCAGATCCACATCCCTGGAAGATTCTGCAAGTCCACAAATCTTGCAAATCTCGAATCTTTCAAATTCTTTTTTTAAAAAGGGGTTTGAAAAGAAAGGGAAACAAAGCACTTCTTACTGAAAAGTGTTCCGAAGCAGAATTTGACATCTTTGTTTAATGAAAAACAAACAACAGTTTTCACTTTCAGGAAAACATACTCATGTAATACTTATTAAGAATTACGTGTAATTTGGAAGTAGCTCCAGATGTTGGAGGATGCTCAAGATGATGCCATCTCCTGAGTTGACTATTACAAAACAAAACAAAAAGGCAAAGATAATCTTGGGTAAGACACACTCTCTCAGCCTTAGGGAAAGCCTAGGCAAAGGCAAACCTTCCTCTGAAGAAATCTGGCCGGGACAATTGTCATAGTTTTGCCTCAAGATCTCCCCAGACTGAAAATGATATGAAGGCCCTTTCTACACAGGCAGAAAATGTGAATTAATCCCACATTTTCCTGCCTGTGTAAACAGGGCCACATACTACAGTACAGAGATAATCCAGGTGAAAACTGGATTTTCTTTGCATAGCTCCTTATGGCATTCTGGGGTTTGTAGTTTGATGATGCACCAGCACACTTTGGCAGAGAAGGCTGTGACACCTTGTAAAACTACAAACCCTAGAATTGTGTATGAAAGAGCTTTGCAAGGGAGCTCTGCAGAGGAATCTTTCAGCTGTCCTTGAAATCTCAAGAAGACTGTACCTTCCAGTCAAGTCTCAAGTCCTGCAACACGGAAGACGCTTAAAAATCAAACACCAGCCTTTAGTCCAGTCCCAATTCTCTACCCTGATGTCCAGTCTCAAGTCAAAAGAATAGAGAAGAAGAGAATAATTACCTTTCAGAGGGAGGCAGCCTGAGCAGGCGAGCTCACAGCCCAAGCAAGTGAACACGCAGCACAAGCGGGCAAGCATACGGCACAAGCAACCACAGGCAGCCTCCGGCACGCGCGGGGAGCTTTATGCCTCAATTTTCGCACACCCAGAGGCCCTCCAGCCAATCAGGCTTTTGGTGGGCTCCAGAGGCACCAATTTTGAAAAAAAACAAACAAACTTGGTTGGTGGACTCGAAAGATTCGATTTGCCATTTTGGCACCAGGATTCGGATTCCTGAATCTCAAATCCTTGCCCAGGATTCAAGGATTCGAGGATTCGGTTGGGCCATCCCTCTATAAAACCATCTATTTCATAACTCCCAAGGTTGGCAATGGGACAAAGGACATTTCAAGTTCAGAAATCCATGCACTTCTAAGGCTTACAGTATGTTTTAAAAAGAAAAAAAATGGACCAAAACCATGCTGACATTTCAAAAACATGTGTGAATATATGTGCATACATGTGAAAATGTATAAAAACATGATTTAAACAGTGAAAGATATGCATTAAATTGTAACATTTATGACAGATGCATATAGAAAATTGGGCATTTTGGGGAAAAACATGCCAAATCAATCAATCAATCAATCAATCCACATTCCTTTGTGGGAAGAAAAAAGAGTTGTATAACCTGATATGCAACTGGAATAGAACAAAGAGAATCTGACAAAACCTTTAAAAACAAATTGACAGTTTTCACATTCCTGATCCTGCAGGCATGAGAACAAGGGGGTATCTAGGGTGGGGCAAGCAGCCCTGGGCACCAATGCCAGGGGGCACAAAAAAGCTGTGCTGGAAGATTTAGAGGAGGAGGAGGAGGAGGCAGCCTGGAGGTAGAGGTGCAACTTCCACATTTGCCCTAGGTGCTGTTTACGCTAGATATACCTCTAATGAATACTAATTATTCCTCTGTGACTGGATTTGGGAGCTGCATTTAAAAATTTACTACTACAATACCCTCCAATATCACAGATGGAAACAAGAAACATGTAGCCAAGGAACATCAGAGTGTGTTTAAGATGGCAAAATTGTTTTGAGGAGAGGTGGGTAACAAAATAAAAATAAAAATTGTTGTTGTTGTTGTTGTTGTTATTGAACACACAAGCTAGGAGAGGGTGCAGCAGTTTGCTTTTGCCTGAGTCTACAGTGAAAGACAAAATTCAGACCCAGTCTCTCTTCCCTGTTGTTAACTGAGCACAAATTCTTTTGTATTTTGAATTCAGTTTACAGCAATTGAAATAAGCTGAGGACCAAGGAGGACACTGGGGGGAGGAGAGAGAAACCAGGATATTTTTAAAAACATCTGAAATAGTGGGATGACAGAGGATTATTTCAGATGCCAAATCAGAACTAGTGGAGGGTATAGATTACTCCATGGCCAATAGCCAGCGGTGCTCCGTTTGATAGCTCCATTTTAGCTATGTGGCCTTCTCTCAAATATATTTAGAACTTCCAGAGGCAACTCTACCTGTGCTAACAACTTTCTAAATCATGTATTGATATTATTGTCATGTTCTCAGAGAAAATATAAAATACAGATATACTGTAATATGCTTAAAGTCTGAAATCCTTTTTTTATCCCTGACTTCATTTATTTTTATTGCACAACAAAAGCAGATGTTGTTTAGTGAGTTTGCATCTCCATATGTGTCTGTTAAAATGTCATCAGTTGTTCAGAGACAACTCATTCCTGAAGTGCAGAAATGGCTGTGGAAAACAAAGTACTTGGCACTGGATGCTGGCATTTCAGGATACTGGTCCCTCTTGGTAGTGTTACTACATCTTGATGGGACACGACCAAAACAGGAAAATAATGGTAAGCAAATTGAGTGTTTGCATAAATATACTTTGTACTATTAACTTCTTAAGGCTATAGAGGTCAGTATATACACATTATTTGAATGTTCTTTTCAATTTTTAGATTTATTTTTGTTGGAGAGAAGTCATGGTCTCTTGAGGAACTGTTGTGGGGTGCCACAGTAAACAACACATGAATTGAGAAAAAACACATGCAACATCTACAGCGAGCTCAAGAAACCTAGATGCCTGAAGGGAAAGACAAGATGGCATTTCTCCTCACTATCTATAGAATCCAAACCAGGGGCCCTCTAACACTACACAGTTTATAGTGCTGCGATTCTACTCTATCTCTTGTGGCTGCATTTTATGGAATCCAAGTGTTTGTGGTGGCACTAGAGCTCTGTGCCTGAGAATTACAAATACCTCTTCCTTTCTTTTTTTTTACTTTATTTATTGATTTTAAATTCAATATCACCATAGAATATACAATATAATAACACATTACAATATTTTTCTATAATTATAACAATCCCCCCTCTCACCTCCCTCAAACCCCACAAATGACATTAAAAGATATTTTAGTAACACTACCCAAAATGCAGAATATTTTATCAAAAGTTTCTCTCACTTCCTTGTACCCCTTTTCACCTTCGATGTTTTCGACCCAGAAGCCCCAATTATCCCACCAGGTTGTTTCATTTATTTGCCCATTATATTTCCCTTTACATTCCCTTTAAAAAAATCAAAGAGAGATTCTGTGATATAATGCGTACAATTTCTTTTTGTCTCAACATTGTTTACAAATACCTCTTCCTAACTGCAGATCCCAGTATTCCATAGGATGGAACCATGGGAGTTAAAATGGAATCACAGTGCTATAACTACGTAGTGGGAAAGGGCCCTGGGAGTTGACTCTTTCTTTGAATTTGATGGTGATATTCCACTACAGTAACAGTATAGGAACATACAGCTATGACCATTAAAGAAAGGAAGGGCTGTCCTTTTGACCATGGAGCATCTGCTGCCAGAGATGGTCTTCTTACTCTGCCTAATGGCAAAGTCAGCCCTGACAACATGTTCAGATTCCTATGAAATTTTCAGCCATACTTCAAAGTATTACATTCATTCCTGCATGGTGTGCAGTCCCTTTCAAAAAGGTGACAGGAAGTTACAAGGCACGGTCCTGTCTACATTTGGAGAGAGACCACAAAAGAAAATGGAGGTCTTTGGTGGTGGTACAGGGTTCAGTGGTGGAATAGGGAATTCACAAGTTTCGACATGTTTTGAGCACTTTCTGAATAGTTTGTGGGCAAAAATCACAAAAAACATCATGCTATTTTTAAAATAGGAGGTTGGAAGAGCATTGGGACACTGGTGAGGGGCTTCAAAGGGACACAAAAGTGGAGTCCAGTGTCTGTATCCAACCCACCAAATCCCATTCCTGATTAAAAACATGGTAGCATCTTTATTGGTAACAGTCTTGGTGTGGTATATGGAGTACATCCTGGCATTGCACGATCTATCTGCCATCTGATATAATGCTACCCTCTAAGGGGAAAAGAATGGAATGGAAAGAGTAGAAAATCACGTGGTTGTAAACCACTATGTGGCTCCCCATGCCATGTGGAAATAAAGCAAGATCAGAAATGCCCCTTCCCATATCTCTTAAGGGGATTCCCAAACAGGGGAGACAGGCGCAAACGCCTAAACCCACCCACCTCAGTTCCATCCCAATACAAAAACTGCCTTCCAGTGTTTTATGGAAAGAAGGAGCAATGATAAATCTGGAAAACTACAACCAACACATCATGAAAACAGAAACCAAGACCCCATTAAGACAGAACACATCATCAGAGAAGAAAACTTGATTCCACTGAGGCTGCCTGCCTGGCTGTAACACCCCTAAATACTTCCCAGATGGACTGGAGTGAAGACTCCCTGTAGTCTGGCCCATCTGGGAAGTCCCACCCCCAGCAAACCACACCTCAGTCCCTGATTGGCTGAGCCATTGGGAACTCAAATAAATCTTTTGCTTGCCTTGTTCTTCTCAATTTGCCACCAGCCAAGCTACCAAGAGAATAAGAAATAGTTGTTTCTGTCCCTTGGCTTTATCTTTTCAACTTCTGTAGCCTGCAACAGAGACCTAGGTGAGTTTGGAGGATGTGTTGTTTCATGACAGAAGAAGAAAACTAGGAAGCAAGGCATAAAAAGTGACAGAAAAGAAAAGAACATGAGAAGAATCATGTTGGATCAAAGCAAATGTCTATGTAGCCCAATATTCTGTTCAGCATAGTGGCCCATAGGAATCCAGACAGCTATGGGAGCACAACTGAGGAGAAGAGAATGGGGTCTTTGCCCCTGCAAATAAGAATCCCCACCAAGAATTTTGCCCTCCTCAGAAAAGAGAGAGAGAGGGAGGGAGGGAGAGAGAGAGAGAACTGTAAGAAATAGCCATCATCAATTAGCTCTTGAATTGCCAAATGAACAGATAATTTATCCACTATGATGAAATGCATTGTATTTCTATTTAAATAGCAATGATATAGATGATGATAGATAGATAGATAGATAGATAGATAGATAGATAGATAGATAGATAGATAGATTTGGGAATGATGCATTTTCTCCTTTTTGTGGATCAGATTGATGGTGGAGGTTTTAAAATTATTGAAGTGTTATTGCCTGTGCTTTTAACTGGCCTTTTGTGTTTTTGTTACCTTTGCTTTCATTTGGTTTTGTTACTATCTACCACTGGGTCAATGTGTCAATTTTTGACAACTCTGCAATGTTTCTGGAAGGTTTTATTATGTCATACCACAAGGGATGTTATAACCTATGTGAAGCTGGATACTTAATTATAAGAACTATTATGCAACTATGTAGAGTCAGAGAACTGAAAAGCTGAAAGTTGTTTTGTATTTGTACTTCAGCAAACACTGAGGTTTCCAAGTCTGGACATACTTCCTGTGTGTACATGGTGTTGCTTTGATTACACATGGAACCAACGGTTCACTATTCATTTACATAATTCTATAATCATATTGCTGGAAAGGACCTTAAGAAGCGACTAGTCCAAACCTATGCAAATACAGGAAATCCACTAGCACAGTTTCCCTTTTAGCTGGCCATCCTGGCTCTAATGGAATCCATCATCTTCAGCAATACTCCATTCCACTGTTAGAGAAATCTTGTGCCATCAGGAAATTCAAATTTTTTTTCCTTGTAATTTGAATCTTCTGGTTTAGTTTCTATCCTCTGAGACAGCAAATGACAAATTTGCAACATGGTGATAGCTTTGGCACCCTTTGAAGAAAGCTGCCAGATTTTCTCCTAATTATCTTTTCTCCAGGCTTAACAAACCCGTCTCCTTCAAACTTCCTTCAGAGGACTTGATCTGTAGGCCTCTTAACATCTTTATCTTTCCTCTTTTTGACATTAGATCTTGTTTGTTGATACTGTTTTGAAATGATGATGCACAAAACTAGTCACAGCATTGAAATAAAGAGAGACTCTCCTCTGGGAACCCAGGTTTTGAATCCCCACTCAGCTGTGGAAACCCACTGGCTGAGCTTGAGCAAGCCAGACTCTCTCAGCTTCAGATCAAGGCAATGGCAAAGCCCTTCTCTTTTAGACTTGCCAATAAAACCCTGTGATAGATTCACCTTAAGGTTGCCATAAGTCATAAACGACTTTAAGTTTCATAAGAAGAATAACAAAGTGAACCTGAACTCTCACTAAAAGCTGAAATGAGTAAACTGATGCTATCATCAGATAACATGATTCACTGGAAAAGATGATAATGCTCAGCAAAAATTGAAGATAGTAAGCAGGGAGACCACATTATAGATGTATTGACTTATTAAAGGAACCCATGCCTCTGGGTTTGCAAAACCTGAGCAGTGCTGTTAACAGGGTCTTTTGGAGATCTCTTGTTCCTGAGATTACCAAAAGTCAAAGCTGATTTGACAACAAATAATAGCTTCAATTACAAAAATTCTACTGGCTTTTATTTTTACTTAGTATTTATCTATTCTTGTTTTAAGATTCCTTGAATCCCCCTTCTGGGGAAAAAGAAATAAGTTGTCATCGTCGTCGTTGTCATCATCATCATCATCACAATTACAACAATAGTAAATGGAACTCTTAGGCACGGAGGCTTGCACCCTCCCTGCTCTAATTCAGCTGGCAGATTAAGACCTTTTTTTTATTTCAACATGCAACTGGTGACTATGGGACCATGCAGAAAAATCCTTAATGGGAGGGGGAGAGCTATTCTTTTATTGTTATAGTCATGTTTTAAAATGTTTTTATATTCTTTTAAGTATGGATCTAACAATAGATGTTTTAACATGACACTTTATCTAACAGTTTTTAAACTTGTAATTACTAGATTTTAATTCATGTTGTCGTGTGTCTTCGAGTTGTTTCCGACTTACAGCAACATAAGGCAAACCTATCACGGGGTTTTCTGGGGCCGAGCATGTGTGATGGCCCCAGATCACCCAGTGGGTTTCCGCAGCTAGGAAATTCAACCCTGGCCTCCAGGATCATAGCCCAACACTCAAACCACTACACTATGCTGGCTATCTTTTAATTCATGTACCTTATTTTAATTCAGGTCACAAGCTGCCTTGGTTCCCATTTGGAAGAAAGACGCAATGTCAATAAAATAGAATAAATACATAAGAAAAAATTGTACAACAATTCTGCTCAAAACATTCCCTATGGAAGCATGTGGGAGAAGGTAATTTTGACCCTAACTCCTTTTGTCTGCAGTCCTAGCACTGTTTTCTCATTTCTACCATTCTGGAGGGTCATCCACCCACTCTGGAGCAAATTTAGAGCTGACAGAGAGAAGAATAAAGGGAGGAGAGAGCTGGCAAAGATCTCTTGCCCTGTACCACCATTGGAAAAGCTTTTCTGGACTTAAAGCTTCTTGTTGATGGCAGGAGCCTTTCTGTCAGCAGGAGGCTTTTGCTGGATTCAGTACATTATATTGTATTAAACATTATATAATACATTATAATAAGCAACAATCCCTGTATGCTTATTGTAGACATATAGTTCTTTGTGACTCAGATGTCAGTTATAGTTGTTATTTGGGATGTTTTTAAATAGAATTTTTCCACTCTCTCTGAGTGCATTGAAAATCGAGTACCACAATATTCCAGTGGTATTAGAAGAGACAGGCAAACTCCAAAAGTTTCAGAGTTAATTTAGGCTTAACTCAGATAAGGACCTCAAGATTTAAATGCTTATTCAAAAGCTTATCTAAACAAGATGGATCTCATCCGTCAGCACATATGATTGGATTTCTCACAATATGAAAGCTGCCTTGTGGGGCATCCAGTACTTCTCATTACTATTTTGTTACTGTCTCGGTATTTTTGGCCTTTCTGTATTCATGTCTCAGTATTTTGGCGGCTTTTGTTCCTGTCTAGGTATTTTGGCCTCCCTTGACTTCTAACCCAGCTGGAAACGAAAAAGTTCAGAGACAGACGGAAAATGCTGAAAAATGCTAAAAGCAAAATTGACTCAAGTGACTCTTTTAGAGCCTTATGTAAAACTTGATGCTGGAAATGCCATCCCCTACTATTAAACAGGACAAAGATGATGCTTCAGGCAACACAAAGGAACTCCTGACCTATTTTCTTCCTTTTCTTAAAAAAAATCATTTCCTCATAGCAGTCTTGCTGTCATCTGTTGTCAAGATTCTTGCAAATGGGGCTGAGTACATGGGTGGAATATATCCCTATATCCTCCAGCTGTTTCTGTTTGGTGGGAACAGCTTCATACAATACACTACTATCCCACTTCCTCAGCTGCTTTTAAAATGTCCCAGTTTCTCTCTCCTCTTCCCATTTTTCTCCTTTGTCCTTGCTTACTTCAGTTGCTGCAAACTGAATCCAAAGTGTAAAATAGTTTGTGCACAATTAACTCAGCAGGGGGTAGAGGAAAGGAGTGGGAAGAGTCTTCCCAGTTGGCTCATAGGGGTTTTTAATTTGTACAGGCCTTCATAAACTCAGGGCCTTTCCACACTATACTGTTATAGCACTATTATTCCACTTTCAAAATCATGTGGAATTCTGGGGTTTGTAGTTTACTGAGGCCAAAGTGCTCTCTGGCTGAGAATTCTAAATGCCTCTCCCTACACTATAACAGTGTAGTGTGGAAAGGTCCTCAGGCAGGCTCATATAGGGAGATAGAAGCCATTTCTTTACTATATTGTTATAGTGCTATTATTCCACTTTCAGCATCCTATGGAGTCCTGGGGTCTGCAGTTTAGGGAGGGACATTTAGAATTCTCCGCCTGAGAGCTCTTTGGCCTCAGTAAACTACAAACCCCAGAATTCCACAAGATGTTGAAAGTGGTATAATAGCACTATAACAATGTAATATGGAAACAGCCTGAGTAAATACATTATAATGTTTCTCTACTTAAAATTGTCTTCTTGCTGCTGGCTCTTTTGACCACTCAGATCTTCCTCAGCTGCATGTGTCCCAGTTTTCATCTGTAAAATGTTGGCAGTATGTATCTAGTTCAAAAAAGATTGCTACCAAGCAGGGTTGGCCCAAGTCTTTTTGCAGAGCACTCAAAGACCCTCCAGTGAGCCAAGCCAAGGTGAAAATAATCCAAAACCAGCTTGCAGCACTGTCATGCTACTCAGGCACTTTGTGCAGCACCCTCCCATCCTGCAATGGGGCTAGGAGAAGGATAGGACCACGACAATACTTCTGCATGATGGCATTACAGTCCTGTCCTTCTCCAGTGCCCAGGCAGCATGACCATGGATTAAATCATTGGCGGGTTTTACCGGTGAATGACAAGCAATAATGCCACCATCCCACACTTATCTGTCCTCTGGAAGGGTAGGCAGCATGATGGCGGTGCTTCCTGCCCCAGCACAGCCTGGGAAAGTACCTGGCTGCACTGCGGAAGGAAGTGGCATGTCCATCACACTCCCTTCCACAGGGAGCCAGTCCCGTGCCGAGGGGAGCACTGCCATTGTGCTCCCTTCCTGGCAGAGCCGCTGCCAGGATCACCACTGGACACCACCGCAAGAAAGTAAGCTGTGGAAAGGGCCACAGTTACAACACTATGATTCAACTTTAGCTGCCATAGCCACATCCTATGAAACCCTAGCATTTCACTGGAAAAGGAAAGTCTAAAGCAGCACAACACCTATGATAAGAACATGGAAGGCAAGAAGCATGAATCAGGGGATGCTAGACATAGTAAAATAAGAAATGGAACATATAGATATTGCAATACTTGGGTTGAGCAAGCTAAAATGGACACGAATAATAAAACAAGAAATGGAACATATAAACATTGCAATACTTGGGTTGAATGGGACATTTTAAAGAATGGGACAGGAACGGGACATTTTAAGTCAAATAAATACATAGGAAATGAAAACCTAAGAAGAAATGGGGTGGCATTAATAGCGAGGAGAGATATAACAAAAGTAGTCAAAGGATATAATGCAAAGCCTGACCAAATCATATAAATAAGACTTCAGGGAAAACCCATCAATATAACCATAATTCAAGTTTATGCTTCAGCTACAGAGGCAGAAGAAGAAGAAATTGAAAGGTTCTGTGCTGCAGTCCAGGAGAAAATTGACTACACACCAAAATAGTATTTCTTGTTGGACATAGGTGATTGGCATGCAAAAGTAAAAAACAGAGCAGAATCAAAGGTTTTATGAAAATTTGACCTAGGACGAAAAATTAAGCAGCAAAGCAACTGACTGAATTTTGTGAGGCCAACAGTTTGTTCATTGCAAACACATTCTTGAAGCTGTAAAGAAGTGACTAGATACGTGGACGTCAACTGACGGTCAATGTAGAAATCAAATAAACTACATAACTGGAAGCAGAAGATGGATACGATCCATTCTTTCTACAGAAACAAGTCCAGGAGCAGATTACAGCACAGACCATGAACTGCTACTAGGATTGTCCTAAGTCAAAGTTGACTTGATGGAGTTAACAACAACAAATTTATAATTCTCAGTAAGAGATTTCTAGTTCCACACATCCCAGGATTCCATAGGATGTTGCTATGGCAGTTAAAGTGGAGTCATAGTACTATAATCATTTAGTGTGAAGCAGATCCAGATTATTTTGAAATATGTAGTAGAATATCCCAGAAGCACTTTCTATAGCCTGGCAATAAAAAAATTCAATCACAACAAAGTAAATAACAAACAATTTGCTACCCTTTCAAGAAACCTCAGATAGGTTACCAACAGTTCTGTGATCTTTATGGTTTGGGGGGTTTAATTACTAAGATACAGCTTGCTTGCCACAAGTAATGTTCTTTCTTTCTTTCTTTCTTTCTTTCTTTCTTTCTTTCTTTCTTTCTTTCTTTCTTTCTTTCTTTCTTTCACCTAGCTCGGCAAAAGCAGCTGTGCTTTCACATCCAACATGTCTGATGGGTTTATAATGAAATCTAAACATTGTCTGCCCTGGTTCACTGTGGGAAGAAATTACTCTTGCGATTCAAACCTTTGAGCTAACAGGCACAAACTCTTCCCAACAGACTTGCAAATGATACCCAAATCAAACTCCCATGAGCTACAAGCTCCATTGTGCTGGTTGGCCAGGATGAGGCTTCTAATCCCTCTCACCACAGTTAGGCCTTGAGAGGCTGCTCTGGGTAGGGATGCTAGAGAAATCTTCACAGAGCTGGATGTGGCTGAAGGTTGTGTTATTTGCGCCTGTAGTTCTTAGTTTTGAAAAAGTTGACATCCCATGACATTCCCTGGGAACTCCAGGGAAAAACTATGACTTTTTATTCTCACCCCTCGCAAAGTTTGTTGTTGTTGTTCCACAGTATTCCATTTCTGCTCCAACCGCTGCTGAAAAAGAGTAAAAGACAATGATTCCTGTCAGGATGCAGTGACAGCACCATCAGCAACCATCAACAAAACAGTCCAGGAGGATCCATCCTAGCATGTTTTTTTGGGGGGGAGGGGGTATTTTATTTTGTTTAATTTTGGTCCATCTGGATCTGCCCAGCATCTATAGATTTTCCCTGTACCAAAAGGGCAGCATCCTTGTGATGCTGCATTTATACTTGTCTCAGTGGAATCTGTGGATAATGGTGAAACAGATACAAATAAAAGAGGGTAGGCGAAGAGTAACATCTTTTGCATATACAAACTGGTTTGTAGCAGCATACCTCATAGAATAATGAATATGATTTTCCACCATCTAATGTATTAGCATGGAAAGAAATCCAAAAATCTGTAGATCCGGAAATAAATGAGCACACTTGGCTGGCTGAAACACATGCAGGGTGGATTATGTTTGATTTGTACATCTCTGCCTCTGAGGCCGTTGTGATTTCCTTCGTCTAGAGGATGGTAGCACAACTATAAAATATCATGGCTGAGAACCACAACTAATCCATCTGAAACAAGGGGCTGAATATGAAAATATATGTGAATATATTAAATATGCCTTAATTTAATAACAGCCATATTTGGGGATTCACATGGACACACAGATGCACCAAAATATGAAGATCAATATGTAAGGTGGAGTCCTTCTTAACAGTTTGACATGGTACTCTGTTTGCACCAAAGATTGCCATACCAATTAAACTGTTTTTATTCTCTCTAAGAGGTGTGAAACTTTTCTTGTAGAGAATGATTGTAGTCTGTATTTTATCTATATATTATATTATTATATAGTTATTTATTAACATCTTTTTACCTCACCCTGTACCCAAGAATCTCAGCACTGTACAATAAAATCAGTTTCAACAGTTTTGGAAAATTAAAACAGTAAGAATAATTTAAACAGACTAAAAGCACATTAAACACTTTGCCAGCTTAAAACAAGACAATTTATAATTGAGTTTAAAAAAAAACTTTAAAACAAATTAAATCCATGAACATAATGCAGACTTGGACAAAATCAATTACAACTCAGTGTCTTTTGTAAAAAGCCATGTGTTTACTTGGCAATGGAATGGCACCAGTGTAGGCACCAGCTGGGCCTCTAAAAGGAGGATATTCCACAGTGGGAGCACTGCACCAGAGATGGCATTCTCTCATGTCCTCCAACAATGTGTTTATCCCTTGGTGGGATACAGAGGGGGGATCTACCAGCAGCCCTCAATCCTCAGGCAGGTTTATATAAGAATAAGTGCTCCTCCAAGCATCTAGGTCATTTAGGGTTTTGAATGTCATCACCAGCACCTTTAATTCAGACAAGAAGCATACTCTCAGTCAGTGTAATTCCTTTAAAACCAGTGTTATATGGTTTCCATGTGGCATCCCAACCAGCAGTGTATCTGCTGCATTTTGCACTACCTGCAGCATCCAAATCATCTTCAAGGGCAGCCCCATGCAGAGTGCATTGCAGTAGTCTAATCAGACATTTGCCTGTGCATTTATTCAGGTTTAGAATGTTCATTTCAATTTAACAGAGGCTGAAACTCTATTGTTAATCTTGAATAAAATAAAACCATTGAATCCATTGACTTTACCTCCATGTTGACTCACATTCAAAAAAAAACCTGACTGGATCTACCCTGGCTGGCACTAACCAACTAGCGTTTCTTGATAGTCCGCTGCATATTATACACTGCCATATAATTCCATCTTGAATTCAGGGTGCTAGTGACAACAGTAAAAAGATTTACAAGAGGGGGTAGACAAATGGGTTTTCTTGTACAAAATGGTGCATTTGAGACAAAAGTCTTTCAACAGAAGATAATTTTTGCAAAAAAAAAAAAAAATCAAAAAATGTGTAGAAACTCAAGTGGGGAGAAAATTTTTGAAAAAATTCTGTCCCTGCAGAGTCCCTGCCATGCAGTGGGTCCCAGAAGAAGCCTTGGAGCTACAGGATTCTCTGTTGACATGTCCAGAAAAGAGCAAAGGAGTTGTAGCAGCAGATATAGCAGCAGTGTTGAAGATAGTCTTTGCTGTGGGAAAGATAAATGCTTTTAGTTAGTCCTGAAAGTGGGAAACCTTGCTAAATCTAAGACTTCAGATAATATGTTGAGAATAAAATAAAGAATTTCTGATTTGAACTAATTTCTGCTCAGGAATACATATACAGTTGACTCTCCACATTTGCAGGTTTAACTTTCAATGGACTTAATTATTTGCAAGTTTTGTCAACCCCCACCCCCCCACACACACACCACAAGTGCTTCTTTTCCAGAGGAACCTTCCCTCTCAAAGTTAGGCCATGTAGCCCTTTAAAAACATGCCTAGGGTCTTCCTCCATCTCCAGCAGCTACTTCCTGGCCACCTAAGGAGGGGTCGCAGCCCAATTTCTCAGCACCACAAACCTCTTTCTCCCACTGGGTGGGAGAGGAAGTATAGGGCCACCATGCCAATCCATTCCCTTTCCCTGGCCTGGTTTGGACCGTGGATGCCCACTTTCCCCACCATACCTTGGCCCCCTTCCCACAGACACTAATGAACATTTTGATGTGTGTGTTTTTTCCCCTTATGTGGTGGTCTTGTGCCCCTAACCCTAGCAAATATGGAGGGTCAACTGTAGATATGCCTGAATAGTAAGTGGACATAGCCACAATAACTGCAATAGCAGCAGCACAGAGAGAGAGGGAGTAAAAATTGGAATTATAATAGTGTGGGGAAACTGCAGAATTGTCAAGCTTATCTAATACAAAATCCCTGCCAGATTGGAATCAGTCCCCAGCAGGCCTTGATGTTCATATCCTGAAAAACAAAACTGCCTCCCCTTCTTCAAAATCTGTCTGGTTTATCAGCTTTTATGACTCATCACTGTGGGTAGTACTGGTGATGACCCTTCTGTCTGCCCTTCTCCTTAGGTATACCCATTTTTGCAGCACCAGCATTCAAAAGGAACTGTGATTCAGTTGAAAATCTGAGTAAGCAAACTAGTTTGGCTTTAAAACACATGGAAAGTTCATTCTGGAGCCAAAGGTGATTATTCTGCTCTGATCATAATTTGACTTGGATCATGGCAAACAGATAATCTGGGTTGGTTTTAGGCCATTTTAATTTAGGCACTTTGCAATAAGTTAGGTGCTTTAAGCTTCCTTCTTCTCCTTCACCTCCATCGCCTTCTCTTCACTGCCATTTGTTGCAGGGTGATTTATCACGATTAATGGTAGAGAAAAGTATCAGTCTGAAAAACATTTTGTGCAACCAAGCGCCAATCATAACACTCAAGTAATACCAAATTAATTGCCTGGATTTCCTAAACTAATTACAGGCAAAATATCTGCAGGTTTTCATATGCTTCTTCTGTGAACTTCACTGGGGATTTGATTCTTTATTTATTTCCAATACACAGAACCCATTTGACCCCAAGCATTGGGGTCAAGTCACAGTCTGGCACTTTTGCCCAAGGTATTTATCTGGAATTTACTCCCATTCATATTAGCTCCCATGTGGAAGTAAAACCCAGTAGAAGCATGATCATGAGCCAATGAGAAAAAGGTACTTATGGGGATTTCTGAGTCTCTGACATTTAAACCAGCCCATGGATAAATACGAATGCTAAAAGCTTGGGTATACAGGCTTGGCAATGTATAAAGTGGCCCCTTGTTGTCTTCCTGGCAAAAAAAATTCACCTGAGGAAGAATCTGGATGAAATGAGTTATTCCTAAAATTCCATCATATTGCATACCATTGCCTGTTAATGATTATACAGTCATCCCTCCACATTCACTAGCGTTAGGGGCACATGACCCCCTTGAAAGTGGGAAAACCATGGATAACTCTAGGCCCTTCCAAACCATATTTAACACACACAAAAAAGTTTGGTCACCATATTCAACCCACCATGGATTCCTTTGAGGCATCAGAGGCCCTTTCCGCATGTGGGGGCGGAAACGCCTGAAAACGGAGCTTACCGGCTTTGTTTTCCGGCTGGCCGAGTCCGTCGCCACGAGGAGCAGCACGAGTTCGCTGCTCCGCAGTCCTCCGGTGTCCCAAATGGCAGCTTCCAGTTGGTGGAGGCTCTCCACCAACCAGAGAAGCTCGCCAGCCAAAAGCCTGCCCTCGGAAGATCTGCAGGTACGCACTTGCGCATGCCTGCAAATCTGCTCCGGAGCCGGGCGACGGAGCTACACGGCTTCGCTCGCTCCGTGGTTTTTAAAAACCTCAAAACCGGACTGAGGTGTGGATCTACAGAAAGTAGTCCACCCCAGTCCACTCTACGGTGCAGAAGACCTCCGTTGGAGGTCGCTCTGCACCATTTTAAATTCCCAGTGCGGAAATGGCCAGAGTTCCTTCACAAGGCAGAAGTGGGTGTCTGGTAGGGCTTACTGCCACCTCCACTGCTGCCCCACACCATTTTTAATAGGGACTTACAAGCCTCGTTTGCAGTTTCTCAGTCTCATGAGGCTTGCAGTCTCTTTTAAAAATGGCATAGGGAGGCAGCAGAGCTGACAGCAAATAATCCGTGAAGAATCCAATCCACAAAAGTAAAATCCACAAATGTGGAGGGCTGAGTGTATACAGTATTCATATTTTCATTTAGTATTATGCATATATATTTATACATTTTTGTCTTGTTGTTGTTGTTGTTGTGTGCCTTCAAGTTTTTTCTGACTTATGGCACCCTAAGGTGAATCTACCATGGAGTTTCTGGGACACAGTTAAGGTCACCCAGTGGATTTCCATTGTCAAGTGGGGAACTGAACCCTGGTCTCCAGTATCATAGTCCAATGCTCAAACAACTACACCACACTAGCTTAGCTCACTGTAAAGCACCAAATAACTACAAATTAGCAAACTTACAGTGTGGCTATTAGTGCTCACTATATGTGTTTAGCAACCTAATTTAAGCATTTTGCATTGAATTTTAAATGGAGAGATACATAAGTAATACGTATGGATGCATGCATGTATTAGGAAATGTAACCAGCATTGCCCAGTTTGATGTTCATGTGGGTTTGCTGTTATATGAATGAAGCAAACATCTGATTGGTGACACCTACAATCCGTGTCATTTTTTTTCACGTTGGGTTCCATACAAAATGGACCAAATCCACAATTTTCACCAAAAAAAGCATCATATTTTCCAATTCACCCCAAACTTGCAGGAAAAATGTTTGGTATGTCAACCTGAGTCTAAATATCAAATTTGTTCAAAATCAGCTCACAAATGTGCATTTTAGAATTTAAAAAACACAGAAACCAAAAAATGTTTATTAAATAGCTATGCAAAGCAGTTGGATAACATTTAAAAAGGGTGATATCATTTAGAGCACTGAACAATTCAGGGCCTGGATACTTGAAAGTACCTCTCCCTCTATACACCTGTTTGAGAACTGAGGTCTGTTGGAGGGGGCCTCCTCTGTGTCCCACCAATGGGAGTAATATACTGTAGGAGGGCAAGGTGGAGGGCCTTTGCTGATGTGGCACCCCAGCTATAGAATACTCTCCCTTTCGAAGCTTGGTTGGTACTAACACTGGAGTTTTCTGGGGCTGAGGTTTTCTGGGGCTGAGAGTGGCTGAGCAGAGAATTGGGCCATTTCTGCACTAGACTGTTATAGTGCTATGATTCCACTTGCAACATCCTATGGAATCCTGGGGTTTGCGGTTTTGGGAGGGGCCGGATGGCCCCTCCCAAAACCGCAAACCCCAGGATTCCATAGGATGTTGCAAGTGGAATCATAGCACTATAACAGTCTAGTGTGGAAATGGTCCCTAGGTAGTGGTTTGAGCATTGGACTACAACCCTGGAGACCAGGGTTTGATTACCTGTTCAGCCATGGAAACCTACTGGGTGACCCTGGGCACATCACACACTCTCAGCCTCAGAAAACCCTGTGATACCCTTAGAGTTGCTGCAAGTCAGAAACGACTTAAAGACACAACAACAACAACAATATGCCATTATGAAGAGGCCTCATTAAAAATGTAACATTTGATCCACTGGATGTAAGTAACAAAGAAAGAAGATATTCTTATGAGAGTCTTTCATCACTGAGAATCCAGAGAAATACAAGGTGGTTGTCATTATAACAAACATGTTGCATGTCCCTCAAGTTTTTAGCTAATATTTAGTGGCTGGTGAGCATTTTAAGATCTTTTTTAAAAAGAATCTACCAAGATTCACAAATTTCTTTACAGTATAGAAAGCACTTGAGAGTTAAAAAAACAAAACAAATTGTCAGCTTTCTCCATCCAGACCCAAGACTATGGACTGCTTACATAGTAAAAATCTAGGATTGAATCCCAGTGTATTTAACCATTTTCTTGCTCAGGTACAGTTGCTGCCTCTTTTTTCTGAGAGGCTTATCACCTTTAACATGTATGAAAATTCTAGATTTGAATTCCAATGTATTCTGCCATGTTTGTTTGGAATTAGAGTTGCCAATGCTTTTTTTTTTTTCCTGAGAGGCTCCTCATCTTTTAACTTTTGCATGGCAGGCAGATACCATAGGCTCATCTCCAACTTGTATCTCTTGAGTCTGTCTGGTGCAAAACAGGGGAGAATTCACGTTTGAAGAATTTGTCAATTGCATTCGCAGTACGGAAAGTACCTGAGGTTTTTAAAAATCTGAATCTTTTTCCACTCTTACTGATGTTTAAAGCCACTTGCATCCTGCTTTCAGACTCTACACATTCATATTGTGAGGTGAGTTATTTCCTCAGATAGTGAATCATGTGCTTGAGGGCAAGAGAGAGAAAAAATGAAATAAAGACAGAGGAGGAGCTTGGGGAAGACTAACAATCCATGCCAGCAGCAACAGGCATGGGGGCTTACGGGGCCTGCCAATATTTCAGTGCTACTCAGAAATGTTGTGTGCGTGACCTATTCATTCAGACTGGGCCTCTCCAGAAGCTTTTCAAACCAATGACCCTTCCTGAACCTAATTAGAAGGTGGATAGAGGAGAGAGCAAAGAGTCCACTAGAGAATTTTAATAAAAGGAATTGAATTGCTTCTTCATCTTTGCAACCTGGGATTTAAGAGGGAATTTCGCTGGCTTTGTAGCCATGTAAAATAAATAGACATTAGATGATGACAGGGAAAACAGAATTGCTGCCAAAGCTAAAAGGAGCTTGGCAAAAGAACAAAGGACTGTAACACAGTCGGTCATTATTTACTGTACAAACCTTTTCATAAAGCACACGAAAGAGAGAGAGAGAGAGAGAGGGAGATAGGCATAATAGACCCTTGCTAAAAGATGGAACAGTTTTGCTCTAGCTTGCATTTTCTGCTGATGATAGCTAAGATGTGTCACATTTTAAGAAATACACTGTCATTTTCAGCCCTTTGGAACACTGGAAGCATTTTGAACCTTGATTGTTTAAAAGGAATATGTAGGAAAGGGAATAATCTTTTTTGTGCATGTGTACCCACTATAAATATAATCTCAAATATTTCTTTTCTAATTGAATTAGTGTGTTTTTCTGACATCATGGCTAGCTACATCTGATTTAATAATTTGAAAGTTATTTTTTCTAAAAAAACTTCACGTCTATATACTGCAGTTAATATAAAATATGAGCTAATGAGAAAAAGCATCTTGGAGAAATAAAGTGCTTTACATCTTTCAGTGAATATCAGTTTCCATATCCATTTGTTGAGGCTGTTACCGCAAAATGTATCATGGGGAATAATTAGGTCGAAAATGAGCCTATGAGAGGGGGATAACTTAGCGAGATCTGACCCTTATCTTATATGGGGTAAACTGCTATAAGAGATCAGCCAGAAGACTTATAGTTCAATTAAATGTGGTTTTATTGGGGGAAAATATGCATGCACACACACAAATAGTCACACACAAGCAATCACACAAGGCTTAACTGAAAAGGAAGGGAGGAAAATGGACAGAGGACTAGAAAGGGATTGGGGTTATATTTACCATCCAGAGAGAAAAAAGGAGAAAATGGCTTGGGCTTCTTTTCACCCAAGGACAGCAAAGGTCTGAGGGACAGAGTGGATCCCTGAATTCCAAAATGCTGTAAAGAGGACCCAAAATTAGGGTCCCTTTATAACCAAAAATCTGCCCTGGAAATGTGAGATGTTAATGACTCTCTACTTGTGTTTTGCAGAGTGGACAAAGGGGACAGGATGGGTAAATATTTGTTAATGTCCAAAGAAGACAGTTGATGATTTTTAACATGCAGATGGCAGAAGACTTTGATATATGCCTGATGGAAGATCAGGAAAAAGATCACAGGTGTGAGGATGAAGCAATTACAGATTTGTTGGAAATCTTCCTGTTTTCCTGAACCAGTGCTGTCAAACAAATAAGGCTCTTTGTTTTGGAGTTTGCAACAAATAGGTGCCAGGTTGAGTTGATCGCCGGTTTTATGGCCTTGCCTTCTATAGGAAATGCAGACCACAGGGGGTACTTGCTCTTCTTGGAGCTGCCATTGTTTTTATTGAAAGAGCCATTAAATCAGGTTTTCCTTCAGTGAACCTATGACTTGGGTCATGTTGAGGTCATTTCTGACCTACTTCCAGCCAGAATCCCTTTCACATGGCCCTTTTCAATTGTTGTATATGATTTATATTGTATGCCAATTAAACATATCTGTCAATTAATATGTTTTTGCCAACTAAACCAGAGCCCCACATATCAACATAAACAAATTAAGACAGAGCCTTAAACTGCATTGTTAAACCCAACCAATGAATCAGCAGAATTTGCATAAGTGTTGATTTACCAAGTTCCAATTGATTCAAGGAGTCTACTGCTTTTTGAAAAAAGTTTTTATACAGTAGTCCTCCCCTTATCTACAGTTTCACTTCCTGCAGTTTCAGTTACCCGCAGCCAACTGTGGTCTGAAAAAAATTAATGGAAAATTGCTTCTGATATACCTGGAGTATACTGGGAGTGCGGGGAGAGAGTGTTTTGAAGCACCATTGAGAAGTAGTGTTGGTCAGATCTGAGAAACCCAACTTTTCACACCATAAACTGTAATTTCAGATTAATAGTGATATTTATCCAGTGGGTTGTCCCTGTTTTGTCAGTTCTCAGCAACATGTTTGTTTTTGTCTTTAGCGCTCCTCACCATATGTAGAGATGTGACAGCTTACGGGCAGCCGCGTAGCTTGAAGTGTGGGTAGAGGGGGTGAGGGCAAAGGAGGACGGAGGGGCAGGAGTGTGGCCATGTTGCATGGGGGAAGCAGCTGTGTTGCGCGGGGGGAGTGGCTGCATCACAAGGGGGGGCCCCTAAAAAATTGTCACCCAGGGCAGACCGCCCTCATTGCCCCCCCATCCATACGCCAGTGCTTGGGAGAGGGAAATAGAAAAAAAAATCAGGAAAAACAGTTTCTCCATGTTTTTTTTCTCAAGACCCTCTCTTTCACCTAGAAGAACTGAAAACTAAAAGAAAAATGGGGAAAAATATTTTTGGAATATTTTCTTTTAGAACAATGAATAAATTTACTAAGATAAGGTGTTCGTACACCTACTCCCACAAAATTGCTTCAAAAACAATATTACATGAAGACTCCCATGTATAGCAATGCATGATATCTGGTCATTACAATTCCTTGTCTTGGGTTCCGTTTCTTCTTACATAGAGCTTTACATTTTATCAGACTAGAAGAAATGCATAATTTTCTCTGCTTTACTAATTTCGATGGTTTCTTCTGTTTTTATTGCTGTTTGCCTGCTCCCAATAAATTGGTAGAACCAAATACATCCTTTACAGTTCAGGACTTTCTAACTCCATCTGTAACAAAAAATAAAGGCTGGTGTACTGTACTGTAGTTATGGATTTATAACCTAGAGTTATAGATCTGTAACTGGTCCATATTTGGTAATACAGTATATTCATGATCATGGCACTTTGGGCGTGATAATAAATGCCCCCCTGCAACCTATTTGAACAGCCAGCAGCCACACTGAGTGATGGAAGTCAGCTCTGCTGGTGATGAGAGTTCAGAAGGGTGATTTTTCTAGCTCCCTCCCACCAGCAAGTGAAGCTGCAAAAGCAGGGCCCCGTCACAATACCTTGTTGTACTGCAGCTCTCTCAGAGAAGGAGGTTGGAAATGCCATCCTGCTGGGTCTGGATTGCCAGAAGAACAAATTTCCATCACTCAAAGTAGCTGCTGGCTCTTCGCAGATGCAGAGAGGGGATTAAGCCAAGAGACAATATTAGGTCCTTACCACACAAAGTTGT
This sequence comes from Cyclura pinguis, assembly GCA_030412105.1. Taxonomy (NCBI): domain Eukaryota; kingdom Metazoa; phylum Chordata; class Lepidosauria; order Squamata; family Iguanidae; genus Cyclura; species Cyclura pinguis. Next base: position 43,002,188 of record CM059599.1, read on the forward strand.
CATCTCAACAAAATGAAGTGTTGTTCCCAGTCCAGGACCCGTTGTTCCACATGATGTCATCCCTAACCAGCTGCTGTCCTGTCCCTTTCTGTCACTAACCAGTGCTTTTTCATTTTTGGAAAAAATGCGGTAATGGCCTCCTTCCCTGCCGCAATCCTGTTACCTGGTTGAGTGTGGTTCCTCATTTGTGCACTTCCTGTCATTGCAGATCCAGGAGTGGGTGGGGTGTGGGTGTGCTCATCTTGTCCCTCCCTCAGCTACTCCCATGGCATGGTAACTTCAAAATCTATCACCTCTTTGTGTTTATTTTAAATTTCTCATTTGAGTTATCATTTTGTAAATACATTTATTGTGTTATAGCACAAAAACACAATAGCCTACAAGCGTGTCATGACGTCACAACGTTGCTGTGCTAGTACGGCTTACAAAAAACCTTGACCAATCCGGAGCTGTGGCACAGGGAAAAGGACTCACCAATGATGCTGTAATGCAGTGGGAACACTGTTGGTAATAATGCTATTCATCCGCTTAAGTCAAAAAGGTGTGGTAGAGAGTATTCAGAACACAGTACCACCATGGAAATGGCAATGCAAAGATTGAAACAGAACAATACGCTATTGGGGCATAATGCAGTAAAGGCCTTAGTTATACATAACTAAATTAGAAAAGCATGTATGTACTACATTTTATGTTACGACTGTACTACATTGTATGTTCCTAAAGTAATGAAATTATTTGCAATCTGAAAAGGATGCTACTCCTCACATTTTTGCAATTTATTTATTTTGCTAAAATGCTGCGCTAGGAGCACAATCACAATTTTAAAAAAAACATTTACCATCGTGATAATGGGCTCTGCCATTATCTGAGTTAAAACTGCTGTGGGGCATGGGCTCATTTCCAGGTAGCCAAAGGTTTAATGATATGATGGGTTAGGTTACATTTATTAGACTGAGGATCACCTAGGACCAAAAGAGATTACAAAAGACAACCACTCAGTGGAGATGACCAGCTTGTGAGAGATGGGAAAGTTTCTAGATGCTTTGAAAATGAAGCTATAAAACATGGCACCACAAGGCACAAGAGAGACTGAGAGATACTTTGAGGACCGATGGAGAACTAGGAGAAGTGCTTCCTGTCTCATCCCTGGGAAAGCTTGGTCACAGAGTGGATAAAGAGGTCCAGACTCCCAGCTTTCTATAAATATACAAAGATCCAGAATACTATCTGTATCATGAGCAGAATAGCAATAGTAATGTTACTGATAATAAAAACACATTTTTAGTTTACATTTTAAATCTTTGGCTGGTTTTTTTCCTGCTTGATACCATAAACACTGGTAGAAAAGATCTTGTTAAGTTGCCTCCCTCTTGCAGGCCTCCTATTTTTGAACTAATTATTCCCCATTTTCAAATGGAGGTACTTGCACTATTGGTGGGTCCTTGTGGCACCCGTGTTTTGGCATAACACAGTCTTTTGCCAATTTAACTGATTGTGGAAGGATCTTTTAAATCAGGTACATGGGGGGCTTTACTTTGAGTATCATTGTTATGTTTTGGGGTGCTTTTACATTATTATTAATTAGAAGTATTTCATTCTGTCCAACTGTCCCAGTTTGGCAGGAACAGTCTCAATTAATTCTCTGCTGCCCCACTCTTTTCAGCTGTTTTTAAAATGCTCTGGTTTCTCTCTCCTCCTCTCACTTTCCCACTTTGGCCATTTCCACACGGGGAGAGGGAATTGCCCCGTGCCGCTATTTACCGGGTCTTATGACTCCCCGGTCCAGTCCAGGCTGCTCCGGAGCAGTGCGTGCTCGTTGCTCCGCACCGCTCCGGCGTCGAAAATGGTGGCTTCCAGTTGGTCGAGGGTCTCGACCAACCGCTGAAGTTCACCAGCCTAATGCCCGCCCCCGGCAGATCGCAGGCTCTCATTGGTGCGAGCCTGCAAATCTGCACAAGGGAGCAGGCTCGCACTGGCGCGCTCCATGCTTTTGAAAGACTGAAAGAAACAGGTTTTTCAAAAGCAGGCTGGACGACCACTTGGGGTCGTTCCGGAGCGGGCTGAGGTGAGGATCTATGTTAAATAGTCCAGACCCAGTCCACTCCCAGGTGCAGACGTCCTCCCTGGAGGACGGACTGCACCGTTTCAAATACCCCGTGCAGAAATGGTCTTTGTCTTTAGCTTACGCCTGTTCTGCAAACTGAGTTCAAAGTGCAAAAGTAGTTCACACTCAATTAACTTAGCAGCAAGGAGAGGAGAAGAGAGTCTTACCCTTCCCAGTAGGCTCACACAACAATAAACTGCTGCAGCGACTCCTAGCCTGTGTGTTCTTCCTCACTAATAACTTTTGCCATCTTGATCATATTCCATTTCATCCATTTCATATTCTAACATATATCCCATTTTTCATCTGTGAAATGTTAGAGGGTATGGTGTTTAAAGAGGATAGCTTATTTCATTGTTTTTATCTTTTTTATTTTTAGCTGTAGATTGTTTTAATTGATTAGAAACCCCTCAACCTCCACCAACCTGGGCGCTATTTCTCTTTTCTCTCCCCACTACTCTTTTTCTTTCACACTGGTCTTTTTCACAGACGGAGATGTTACTTTTTAAGACTACAACTGCCGAAATCCCCTAGCCGGTATGGCCACTAACTTTACTGACAGTGGAATTCTGGGCATTATAATTCCTTAAGTAACTTTTCCAAGGTACGGTCTTTTTCTCTTTCTGTTTCTTACTTCCTACCTCCACTTCATATAGAAGTATACTTTTCTCTTCTCAGAGTTACGAGGAAATGAGAATTAATGTTCCTATACACCCACCAACCACTGTTAATACGAAAGTGCTGTTAAAAGAGATTTCTTCACATTACTTCACAAGCTGTGATTTTCAGTATTACTACAGATAACTCTTGATGTCAGAAGGCAGGGGGACTTAAGTAGTTTTTGGAGATAGGAAGTCATTGATGTGGCTTGTACACAGTAGTTGAATTGTTCAGAGAAGGTTGATTCATAGTTTTACAAAGGCCTAGCTATACTTATTCTCCAGGGTGATTATGCACCTGACAAATGGTAAAAGCAACATTACTGGACCTCAGAGAGCTCTTTTACTTTGCTTTAGTTCTACTTCAGTGCGCCCCAGTATTATGTCTCATAGCCCCTCTCCTTGATGTTTTTATAGGTGTCTGCTGATAAAATGAGCATCACCTTCCCGGGTAGCTTGGGCACAGGCGACCCAGGTCTCAGTCTCCCAAAACCGAGGGGAAGCGAGTCTTTTGTGAACAGTGATAGTATTTCAGCCATTCACTATATACATAGAACTCTGCCTCTTCCTTTCTTATCATTTTGGTTAGCCTTTTGAATTACCCTTTCCTATTCATTTATTAAACATCTGTCCTAGAAATTCTTTTATTAAACTTTCTTATTATCATTTAAATATTTTTAAATATAATTAATTAAATCAAATAATAATGAGAATAAATTAAATAACAACAAACAAAAGAATTTATTTATTCATTTGTTAAATGTCTGTTCCTATCTATTTATTAAAATATCTGCAAATGTTACTGCTTCAAAATGGTGCTCAGTACAGTCAACACAATAAATTTAAATATAAGCAATTTTAAAAAGGATAAATCAAAAGGCAATTAAAATAACCCACCCGAAAAACCAGGAAATAACATTCCCCATTAATTACAAACCAATCTAGAGATGCTAAATATATGTCTGAAATGAAAAAAAGTGTTTTACCTGCCCTTGCTGTGAAGAGACAACAGAAAAGGGGACAATGTGATATACTGCAGAAAGAAATTCCAGAACTTAGTATCAACCATGAAGGAAAAAAAACCTTCAATTTTCAGAAAACATACTTCCCAGAGTGGTGATACCAAAAGAAGCTGCCTCCTCCAAGGCAGTTTGCAACATATGAAAGCATAACTTTTTCAAACATTCATAAAAATATATTGCAAACCATGAGATCCTTAAATCACCACCTAAAGCACACACAGACATCTGAAGATATATCATACTGGTCGTAGTGGCAGCCAGTAAAAACAGTAGCAACAGAATACTGTTGCAATATTAGCTGCCCTAGATCCCACCCTGAGAGAAAGGCAGGGTATACATTCAATCAATCAGTCGAGCAAGCAATCTATCGATCAAAATTTGGTTCAGAGGACAAACAAATAAAAAGATGTTAAGGTTCTCTTTTAAAATGAAGAGGCCACACACATCTTCCTACGAAGAAAGTTTTGAAGTGGCAGGTTCACGGCAAAAACGTCCCTCTCCCTAACCTAATAGCTCTTGCTAATGAACCAGAGAACTGAGCCTCAGATGGCTGGCAAGCATCCGAAAGGTTGGTGTGAGTGCAAAATGTTATTTCATTGTTCCTGAGGAGACTTTGCTTATCCCATTTGAAAGCCATTATTGAAGCTTTCTAAATGATTGGCACTTTAGGTAAGGACATTTAGGCCATTTCCGCACAAGTCTGTTATAGCGCGATGATTCCACTTTCAACCTCCTATGGAATCCTGGGGTTTGCAGTTTCGGGAGGGGCCAGGTGGCCCCTCCCGAAACTGCAAACCCCAGGATTCCATAGGAGGTTGAAAGTGGAATCATCGCGCTATAACAGTCTCATGAGGAAATGGCCTTAGAATTCTCAGCCAGAGAACTCCAGTGCCTCACCAAACTACAAAGCCCAAGATTCCATAGGACAGAAACATGGCAGTTAAAGTGGAATAGTAGTGCTCTAATTGTATAGTTTGAATGGGCCTCAAGTTTCACAAGATAAAACTAGGAAAGACAGCTGACAAGATTAAGCCTAGGTTGGAACCAGACTTTGGAAAAGTTAACTTTTGGGCCCACAAGCCGCACAATAAAACAGCCCATCTGGCCACTGACTCTTGGGATTTGGAGAACTGCAGTCCAGAACCATGATTTTCGCCCCCAAAGCTCTGGTGGTAATTAGGACAAAGCATCCCCAAACCTATCTTGGATATCTTCTGGGCTCCTTCCAAAAAGAACAAAATGGAGGGAATTTGGATCATTTTTCTGAGCCATCCCAGGTGCTCGTAAAAATTCCTTGTCACTCTCCACATTTTATTTCCATAATTCTCTAGGTTGTTGTAGGAGAAAATGGGAGGAATGGGGGGGAAAAACCTACCTCCAGTCAACTCCTTGCTTACCAACAATGCTGTTCCTTCTTCCCCCACAATCTGAAAGTAAGAAAATGGAAGAGTGTTTGTATGCTAAAGTTGGGAATTCTCTGAGTTGATTTTCTGGAGCATTAAAGTCTCTTTCTGAACTAGTGTTAGTATTTCACCAGCATTCCTAGTTATTTCATATGTCTAGTGAAGAAGAAAAGCAGGTCTGGATCAAGAAAAGTGTTGGGACACATGAAGGTCCTGGATTAGTGTCAGAAGGATTACAGATTTTAACATAGAGAACAGCACTGCACAGAGACGGGTTCAGCTATCTTTTATTTATTAAAATTTCCTGAAATGCAGAGCAGCACCTCACTTTGAGGAAATATAAGAACTGAATAAAATATGTGTTCTTTGGTTACAGCAGAGATACAGCTATGGAGGAGACAAAGTGAAGTCGTTGCCCCTCCAACATGAGATTTCTGTACCCTCAGATACCGTCTGATCTTGGAAGCTAAACAGGATCAGTTAGTACTTGGATGGAAGATGGACAATGAATACCAGGTGCTTCAGGCTATATTTCGGAAGAAGGGACTGGTAAAACCACCTCTGCTTGTTCCTTGCCTAAGAAAATCTTATGAAATTGCTGAAGATGACCTGAAGGCACATATGCACACACCATAAATTTTCCATCAAATTTCTAGCACTGTCGTAGTTTAAAATTTCAGTTGAGCATTTAGAAATATAATTTAAGTGTCCAAAGAAAAGAAGCAAAGTTACCAATGAAAAGTGAATGCAGCCAAGAGAATTCTAGGTGTGAACAATTTTCGCTATCTCACTCACTGCATTGCTAGAAACTTGGAGACTGAAAAAAATTTACTGGAAGGAAGAATTTTTTATGGTGAAACACTGCCTTCATTTTGTCCCCCTGCTCCCACTATAGCTTCACGCATGGATCACGGAAAAGTCCACAGTCAGCTGCCGCATACCTGAACAAGAACAATGCAAATTATAACTGTGTATAGTAAGACATGGATTTTGATCCTTGAATTGACAATTAATAACCATTCTTAGCTGTGCCATTGGTGTAGACTAAAACCAGAGATATGTGTTGTTGATACAGATCAGCTTTGGAATTTTCAGATTGTCCTTAGAAGCCTGGCTGTGGGATGGGCATCTAAACATCAAAATTTATTAGGGTGGGCATCTAAACATCAGAATTTACCACTGCTTCCCATACTCCTAAAACTCCTCCATGCAAAGAAGTAGTGTATTCTTCTCTTCAGTGAAATCAACATCTTCTTCTCAATAAAGTCACAGTTTCTAGACAAAGCAGCCAGAATGTATCCTTGCAAAGACTACAATTCTATGCTGACCTAGCTGTGAACAAGTCCCCTTCAGTGCAATATGACTTATGTCTGAGTACGCATATAGGATCACACTGCAGATGTACCTTATACAATACAATGCAGCAAACACTTATGCTATACACCAACACAATAAAAATAAATGCAACATCTTTGAAATTTTAAACGTTTGCTTTCTGTTACAAATGGGGGAAAGGCGATAGCATTGGAGGGGCAGGAGGGATGACCTTCCAGGGGGAAATATTGCAGTAGTATGGAGACCTCTGTATGGGAATAATAGTGGAAGAGTACTGCCACCTTTTGGCTATAGGTTGCAATTATTGAGGTATCAAGTGTTGTCTGTTTGCTCTGTAATTCAAGACAGAAATAATGGCCTGGGTTGTGAGCAATGGTTTTGAATAGAATGGCCCTGTGACTGGAGCCCAGTTTCTTTCTTCACACTTAGACCTCTTGAAATTGTGAACATTTGTAAATAATTAGCATTCTACCTGTTTTGGTTCATATTTCAAGGTAAAATTATCACCGGAATAGCAGAAGAAATACACACACACACATTTGTTCAGTCAGCCCTCCACATTTGCTGCTTTCACTTTTGCAGATTTGATTATTCATGGATTATTTCCTTCCACCTCTGCTGCTACCCTGTGACATTTTACATAGGGAATGCAAGCCTCACAAGACCTAGAGGCTGTGAACAAGGCTTGTAAGTCTCTATTAAAAACGGCATATGGCAGCAGTGGACGCAACAGCGAGCTACACCAGCCACCTGCTTCTGCCTTACAAAAGAACTCCAACTCCTCAGAGGCATCTATGGTGGGATGAATACACTGGTTGTATTTTGTGTGTGTGTGTGTTACATGTGGTTTGAGAGGCTAGAGTTATTTGTGGTTTTTTTACTTTCCCCCAAAATTGTGGAGGAATGGTATATTGTATGTGTGTTTGTATGTACATACACACATACTGTTCTTAAAGTATTAGAATAGCATAAAAGAGAACAGAACAGAATAGAATACTATATAAAAATAAGAAAATCCCAGCTGACATCATCCAGTAGACCTTCAGATCCCCAGATGTGGAAAGTTCTACTAAGTTATCATTGCATTGATATTTAAGGATAAAAGTTGAGTTGTTATGATGGCCATCTGTCTGACCTTATAGAATAGAATTATCTATTTGGAGTTTCATCAGAGGATAGCCCTCTTTTGAATGTTTCCTGTTTTGGAAGGCCTGATTCCTTTAGCAGTAAATAACCCTAGGAGCAGGGGGTTTTAAGTTGCCTGTCAACAGTTAACAACTGCACTGAGTAGATACATAGGTGTCCTAGGTGCAGTCTTCTCTGCTATGGTACTATGGAATTTTAGGAACTGTAGTCCAAATAGCCCCCACCCACTCACTCATCCATCCAATGTTTTAAAGTTTTGATTAAATTCATACTATTACTTGTCAATATTATAATAATACTGTTGTTGTTGTGTACCTTCATATTGTTTCTGACTTATGGTGACCATAAGGGGAACCTATCATGGAGGGTTCTTGACAAGATTTGTTCAGAGGAGGTTTTGCCTTTGCTTTGCTCTGATGTTGAGAGAGTGTGACCTGCCCAAGGTTACCCAGCAGGTTTTCATGGCTGAGCAAGGAATCAAACTCTTGTCTCCAGAGTCAACATTCAAACTAGTGCTGTAGACACTACACCATGCTGGCTATCAGTTCTAAATTATCTCGTGCAAATTATGTGCATCCCTGTCCACATTTTTGATTATGCATGTTTTTTCTCCAGTGAGAACACCTTCTCATGGAAACCAACAGTCAGAACCATCCCTTTGAGAAAGGAGCAGAACCTACAAATTTATTAACTGCACTAAGGTTAATTATATCAAGAAAATGGAAAATTTATGGAGATTTTCAAATAGAGAATTGGTATAAAGAAGTATGGAAAACTATGATTAATGATAAGTTAACATGTCGAATTAAGGCCTAAAAAGGGATAATGAAGGCAAATGATTTTAAAGCAATATGGAAGATATTTGTGGAGAAGGTTTTAATAAAAGAGGAAGTTATCATACTTCCACAAGAAGAATTACAGTTCTGGAAGGTGGAGTAAGTTGAAACATAATTGGCTGTAGGGGGTGGGTTCATTTTTAGGAATAGTTTGATATGGTTAGTAATAAGGTTATATTTAGTAATAGTAATAGATTAAATGTAATTGAAAAGTATAGAGTTAAGAATGAAATTATTATAATGAGTCTAATGAGAATGAGATCTAGAGGTAGGTAACAAAAGTATATAAGTAGTATGACATATAATATGTTGAATAAGTATATATTGTAATAGAATTGGAGAGAAATAACAATGTAAGTCTGTTTTGGTTGAAATTCCTTTTTTTTTCCTTCTTTGCTCCACTGTTATGTGTATCACGTGGTGTTTTTCTTTTTTGTTCTGTTCAATTTTTTCTTTATAATCAATAAAAAAAAAATTTTAAAAAAGAGAAAGCAGCAGAACCAAATGGCTCTTTTGATAGATGAGACCATTAATAGCTTTCCTTAGCTAATAAATTATACTGCTATTATCAGTTGTTGGTAGTATTGGATCTGGAGTTTCCTCTGCTTCCCGGATCAAAACTGATTGAAATTGATTGAAAAGCACCCATTTTGTTCTTGTTCTTTCTGAGTTTATACTGGGTTAAAATAAACCAACCTGGAGAGCTGGTATAAAAAGTCTGTGATTGTACTGGGAGCTGATTGAATATATTTTGGCATAAACAAAATGTGTATGGATCTCCAAAAAGAAAATCAGAAAGCAGGTATAGAAGCTGGAGATTTCTGGCCTTCTTAATCAGTCTGGATACACCCAATAATTAATTTCTGTAATTAACCTATGTAATATATGTTGTTATGAGACATGTCCAGGAGCATCATTTGCAGTCAGAGAAAAGCAGAAATGTGGCTCTAATGTCAAGTGATCCCTTCCAATCGTCACTAAAAATAATGGGGTTTTTTTTGAAAATGAAATGGGAAGACTGTCAAGCGATGTCAGTGAAGACACATTCCATTATGAAGCAGATTTAAATTTAGAGGGATCTTGACCTGACACTTAACTATGGCCCTTTCCGCACGGGGAAGTTAAGACAGGCCAAGGCATCCTGTCATGGAGGTAATCTACACCTTGGATCAGACTAGGTTCGGACTATTTACCTTAGTTCCGCACCTAAGTCCGACCCAAAACGTCCCCAAGTGGTCCTCCAGCACGCTATGTGAAGACTGGAAAAAATCGGTGTTTCAATTTTCCGGAGCACGCCATTTCGTTCCTGCTCAGTTGTGCAGATGCGCAGATTCACACCAATGCGAGCCTGCGATCAGCGGAGGGCGGGCTGTGAGCGTAGCCAGCTTCAGCGGTTGGTCCAAACCCAAAAACAACCAGAAGCCGCCATTTTGTAAGCCTCACCAGTGCGCATCTGAAGACCTCGCACTGCTCCACATCACCCTGGAACAAACAGAAGAGCCCTGCAGAAGGGCTTAAGGGAGAGTCTGCATTGCTTCGAGCCAAGAAGAAGCGGTGAGTAACGGCACGGAGCAATTCACTCGCTTCGTGTGGAAAGGGCCTGTGTTAGACAATACCTATATGGGGAATTTGTGTTCCATATACCCCCAATCTGAAATCATCTATTTTCAGTCACAAGTAATTTTGGGTAGGCCCCACCTAAGTCTGTGTGGGCTGATGATTTTACAGTGACATAAGCAGTGGTTCTCAAACTGTGGGGTGAAACAATAAGGAGGGGCACAATAGTTCTTTGGGGCAGGGGGAGGCACAAGAAAAGTCAGCCTGCAAGTACAGCAAATGTGAAAAAGAAGGGCAAGCCTTGTGTTGCATTAATGTTGGGGATTAACTGGTCCTTCAAAAGAGCAACACAAAGGCCATTTCCACACTACAGCCCCATCCCAGCATGAGGATGCGTTGAAGCCAGTCCGTGAGGCATACTACCACATGATGTCATCGTGATCCCTGCTGTCACAGTCATGCATTATACTATTACCAGAAAAAATCCAATAATAGACGCCTTTTGCACTACAATTGCATTGGCTGGAGCCACGCGGAAAGGGCAGAAGTGCTATCTAGGTGCTTCCTTCCTCAGTGCTGCGCAGGAAGAGGCCAGCTGCACTGCAGAAGGAAGGAAGGGAGAAGTGCATCCCAACTGCTACCATATGCCAGCAGCCAGGTGTAGAGATGTTTTCACATCATTCTTGCCTGCTGAGTATGACAACTGGGAAACCAATTTCTGTTAGCTATAGGGCTTCTTCACTGCCACTGTTCTTCTGGCAACTGATGGTCCAAGAGAGGGGAGCATATGACCACAGCCTGCTCAGACTACAACACACCTCATGGGAGTCAGATGAGATGTTATATGGTAGTTCCAATTCATCTTGTAATTTCTTATAATACATTGCTGTAAATCCGTGAGGCCCTGGGACTCTTTCAATTCTTTAATTGCTTCTATGATCTCACTAATTGTAATTGAAGAGTTCAGATATTTATAAAGTTCTTCTGAGATCTTCTTAATTATTTGTTTTTTTAGATACAACTCAATTCGGTTTTTTTGTTGAGGGGTTATCATTTTCTCTTGAAATAGTTTCTCATAATACTTTACAAACTTCTGCTTAATTTTCTCCTGTTCTGTGATCAAATTCTTTCCTTCTTTTATTTCTGTGATTAAGGCCATTTCCGCACGGGTTAAATAAAACAGTGCAGTGCGTCCTCCACGGAGTACAACTGCACCTTCAAGCAGACTGGGTCTGGACTACTTAGTGTAGATCCGCACCTCAGTATGCTCCAGAGCAACCCCAAGTGATCCTCCGGTGTGTTTTTGAAAAACCTGATTTTTCAGGTTTTTCAAAAAGCCAGCACGCGCCATTGTGTGCCTGCTCTCCCATGCAGATTTGCAGGCTTGCACCAATGCAAGCCTGCAATCTGTGGAGGGCGGGTTTTAGGCTGGCGAGCTTCAGCAGTTGGTCGAGACCCACCACCAACTGGAAGCTGCCATTTTGGACACCGGAGCAGTGAGCAGCGACGGCCATGCACTGCTCTGGAGCAGCCTGGACCCAACCGGGGAGTCAGAAGATCCGGTAAGTAGCGGCACAGGGCGATTCCCTCTCGCCATGCGGAAATGGCCTAAGTTTCTTTCCCTCTTTTTCTTCAAGAGAGCCACTTTCCAATTTTATTAGCATGTTCAAAGTAATAACATTTCAAATATGACAATTTCCTTTCTATTTCCTCTGTCATCAATGGAGAGATTTCTTTTTGAATTATTTTAATTTCATAGTTTATTCTCTTCTCATCCAAGTTTTTCTTTAATTCCTCTTGGGGGGTTTTTTGCAACTCCAGTGACAAGAGAAGTTATATGAGATAATAAACAATAATATAAAACAAAGAAAAACTTGCAAATTGTCTGCTTCAAACATTCAGTGCTCTTATCCTATCTAACCCTGTTTTCCCAGGATACAACTGAAGCAAAAGTGATATTTCTAGACCTAGTGAGTGTGATTACCTTCTCTAGCTACCAGTGATATAGACTCGAGTCAACTGACTAGGACTCAAGTCATACTTAAGTCATCTCAGTGACTCGACTTGTACTCGATTTGGCAACAAAGACGCACTGACTCGACTTGACTTGAGACTTGTATATTTTTGAGTGACTGACTTGCTGCCTTTGGTTCAGTAACATAACACATTCATCCAGAAACCTTACTACACTGAAAAATGCTTCCATCTCTTTTGCCTAGTGATCACATGACAATCTGTCTCAAGCCCAAAGTGTGGGTGCATTTCTCAGAGGGGAACAGCAGATAGGTTAGGCAATAGGCTTGAGGTGGGTTTGAGGTCTGCTCAGCAGCCTGTCCCTGCTACATATTGGAGGAGCCTTCCAAAACGTTTCCTAAGAGCAGAAGGCAAGACTTGTCCCCAGAGTGCAGGGTGCATTTCTCGGTGGGGAACAACAAATGTGTTAGGCAACAACCTTGAGGAGAAAGGATCCTTACTTCTAAAGCTTTTGAAGTTTCAGTAATGAGGAGTAAGAAGGATCCTACTCCCCACTTCTGAAAAATTCTCCAGCTTCGGAAATGGGAAGTAAGAAGGATCCTACTCCCCACTTCCAAAGTTGCAGACTCTTTTATGCCCATTGGCACAAAAGCCTCCAGCTTCGGGAAGAGGGAATAAGAAGGATTCTGTTCCTCACCTCTGAAGCCGCAGATGCCAAAGTCATAAATGTGGAGGGCCAACTCTGCTTAAATAGTTAAATAGTTATTCGACTCTGTCCAGAAATTCTGGAATATAGGTTGGGGTATAAAGTTGGCTCCCAGACTTGAGACTTGACTTGAGACTTGACTTGAAACTATCTTCAAGGACTTGAGACTTGACTGGAGACTTGAAGGTAAAGACTTGAGACTTGACTTGAGATTTGGAGTAAAATACTTAAATACATCACTGCTAGCTACCCACATAGATTTCTGTCTCTGAGCATCTGTCAGTGCTACTATGCATTTTGGTTTCTGCCATTTTCCACAGGTTTATCTCCCTATCTCTCTGTATATGCACCCAGATTTGCCAGTACCCCCACTTCCCTGCTCCAGTACATACATTGGTCTTCACATCTGAGGTCCCACATATCCCTGTTTACACTAGGAAATGGGCTTGTTCATTTTTTCCTGTACTCTCAGTGGCTTTTGGTGCTATCAGTCCTTTTGGGCTATGTAGCCTGAACAGGACTAGAAGGCACAGCGTGACGGTGACATCAGTCATTTCTGGAGGGGTGGGTCTCAAAGGTTCAATGAGACATCTTTTCCATCCCATGGGAATTGGCCTTGGAGTTTCCATGTTGTCCCCTACGATTTTTAATATCTACATGAAGCTGCTAGGAGATGTCATTCCGATATTTGGATTGAAGTGTTACCAGCACATAGGTGACACACAGCTCTACTTCTCACTTCTTAGTGAGCTGGTAGAAAACCTGAACGGGTGACTGGAAGCTGTTTCTGAATTTTCTGAAAGAAGCTGAATTTTAATCCAAACAAGAAGTAGGCTATTGTGGGATGGGAAGCTGGCTGAACTGGATGACGGTGTGCAAAGAATCTAAGCATAGCTTGGAACTCTAAAATTAAGATATACTGTCAAAGGTTGGAGATCCTGACTGTAGGTGATACTGACACCTATTGAAATAGAACACAGCCATATTTTAATGAGTTTTAGAAGATGATGAATTACAACAGCATTGAACTCCTGCAATTATACCTGTAAAATCTGTATTGGTTGGCCTATTGCCAATGAATTAATGCCCTGGTAAGGCAGAGCACAAACTTTTCAGTTTATTTTTTTCTTAATGATTTAAAATTAGAGTCCTGACAATTAAGATGTAAGGATGGAGCTGTATGCCCTTTATCCAATAGTGTTCCAGTGTCAAAGGGAAAAAGTGGCAACGTAATATGAGAAGTCTGAAGAAGAAACACCTCTGTAAATATTTCAGTATGAACTCATGGGAGAATTTCATACCTTTTTTTAAATTATTGCCCCTAGAGCAATTTGGACTGTCAGCATGGCACACAGCAGCACAGCATCAATCGATAGATGCTTTTCTAATATGTGTAATCGTTTCTCCCCCTTTACACATGGGTCTTCTGAAAATTTTTTGATGGGAGGAGGTGATACAGTTGAATGAGACCGTATGTTTGCTCCAGTTTGGAATGGTTGATTCAGGGTGAAGCTACAGGGGGTGGTTTTTTCTTCATTTTCAAAAAATGTTATACAGCTCCTAAAAATACAGGATTCAAGGCACCTTACAACAGTTTTTAAATACTGGTGCACAGTAAAATCACAGTAATGCATAATAATAAATACAATAAACAAAAGGGCATTTTGAAAAGCAGGAAAAGACAATGAAACTGATCATAATGGCAGGAAAATAAACTGTACCAGATAGCTGAGAAAGTGAGACCTTCACAACCTGCCTTGAGATCAAGAAAGACAGAGACAAGTGGGCCTTCTGAATAAGAATATTTCATAGCTTGGTGCTGCTAGCAAGAAGAGTCAGTCACATGTTCTAGGAAGCTAAGCCTTTGAAGACAAAATGAGAAGGCACAAAAACTCCACTGATGATGAACATAGTGCAGATCATTTCGGCTGTTACTGGTAGCAACTAGAATTTTGAATCATGCCTGAAGGAGAAAAAAATCAAATACCAGTAGCAGTGTTGTATTGTAACTTTGAACATGCAAGTGCCAATTATGATAGTCTTAACTACCATGGCCCCCAGAAGAGTCCAAATTGCAGCCAACTGTGTTAATCCATACTGACAAGCCAGTCCTACATCTTCCTCGCTACAAAAAGCAGGTCTTCTGCAGAGTTAACAAGTCTTAAATGCTTTTTCAACACCACCCAAGATACTTTGTGTCACAACAGTGATAACTTACAGCAGTACATTGCTGTAAGAATTCATCTTCCCTCTCCCTTCCTTTGAGGCATGTAGTTGCACTGAGGCCATTTCCGCACCAGGCTATTAAAACGGTGCACAGCGACCTCCGACGGAGGTCTTCTGCACCGTGGAGTGGACTGGGGCGGACTACTTTTTGTAGTTCCATACCTCAGTCCGGTTCGGAGCGACCAGAACTGGTAGCACAGCGTGCTTTTTAAAAACTTCTTTTAAGAGGTTTTTAGAAAGCACGGAGCGCGCAACTCCGTGTCGCTCCGTCACCGCACTCTGCTGCAGATTTGCAGACGCGCACAAGTGCGTGGCTGCAGATCTACCGGGGGCGAGCTTTAGGCTGGTGAGCTTCTCCGGTTGGTGGAGAGCCTCCACCAACTAGAAGCCGCCATTTTGGAAGCCGGAGCAGTGCGGAGCGACGAGCTCGCACTGCTCCTCATCCCGACGGACTCGCCCGGACGCTCAAGAAAGCTGGTGAGTTCCGTTTTTGCGAGTTTCCTTTCTTGCATGTGAAAAGGGCCTGAGACAGAATACAAAGGCCTGGGAGCAGCAGTCCTGATGTTTTGAGTTTATGATCTATGCCTGCACACTACACCAGTGAACACAAGACTACATGCTCTGCAAGACTGATCTCAACCAACACTTTGGCTGCTTCATTTTGTCCTAGCTGAAGTTTCCAAATTCAGTTCAACATACAGCCTATTGCCAATCCAGATATGACTTTTCCTTTGGGCAAATGGATCATGGTTTGAAGGCAACTGTTAGGAAAGATCTCCCTCCAAAATCTAACTGGTTATTGCTACTCAAGGAAAACAATGTGTCCATGGGTGCCCCTTGAAGGATCTTTTTTTCCCTTGCCTGACCTTCCAGAAAATGTAGAAGTTCTCATGTGGGAAAAAAATACTCAAAATGAAAGGAAACATTCATTATAAAACGTTCCTGTTATATTCTACATAAATACTTAGCTAGTGTTGCAAATAGAAAGTATGTCTTTACTGAATGCATAGGATTCACAATTGATTTACGAATGTAACTGAAGTTAAGGTTGTACGATAAAGTCAGCCCAGAACTTGGGATGTAATATGCAGGTGGAGCAATGGAGAAAATTTGTTCAAAGGGAGTTAAATTTACTTTATGTTAGGATCTTAAGGAGATTTTTTTTAATCTAAAATAATGTACCATTGGTATTTGACTCCAAAAAAAATTGGCCAAAATGCATAAAGGGGTTTCTAATGTGTGCTGGAAATGTGTGAAATATATTAGGGAATTTTATCATATCTGGTAGACTTGTGAGGAGGCTAAATAATTTTGGAGATAAATACCTCAGCTGATACAGAAGATTTTGAAGATTAATATGCAATTTGAACTGGAACTGTATTTATGGGGACTGTTGGCTTGACCAAATGGAGAAGAGATATGGAAAATTACTATAAATATATGATCAGGGCAACAAGATTGTTGTATGCACAAAAATGGAATTGTACCATAATTCCAATGAATGAGGATTGATGGTTGAAATTGACAGATTTTGCTGAAACAGACAACAACAACATCGATTGGAGAAAAATCATTGGGGTCATTTTTGAAAGACTAGGAACTTTTGTATTTTGACACAATAACATGTTAACTGTAAGTTTTGATAATTACTAGGCCTCGTTAACTTAAAGAAATGCATGAATAGTATATAATTGGATAAATTATCTCATATAATAAAATATATAACCGTCATTAAGAAAGTCAGCAGTCAATGTTAATTACTCCTTTTTTTCTATCACTGGCGATTTTTTTCTTTCCTGTTTTTCTTTTCTTTGTTTCTCTATTTGTTTGTATCAAAAAGTCTTTAATAAAAATACTCCAAAACAAAAAAGATTGTATTCTTCCTCAAGCTGTATCTGTATATGCATGTGTGCAGGCATGTGTATTGCACAGTGCTTCTGTTATTTACAACTTCGCCACATGTTTTCAGCTTCTTAATTAAAATGGGGATTGAATGTGCCAGTCTGAAAAGAGAACAAAATAGAAATGATTGATGAAAAGAATTGCAAGAATCATCATTGTCTAAGACCATTTGATTTGTCTGTTTGGTCAGACTTTCCAAAAGCTACATTTCAAGGGCATAACAAAGAAGTCTTGTACGACCAAACTCGGTAGTATAGTCTCAGAGCTGAGTGCTGGTCAGATTAATTGTAGAGTGTTTCAAGGATATATTGTGTTACTATATCAAGAATGGTGTCATTTTAAAACAGCCTGCAAATGGACTGAAAAACTAAGTCACTCTCTCTCCCCCCTCTATACACACACACACACATATACACACACACACTAAAATTAGGGGAAAAGCTAAAACAAAAATAAAAACTGAGATGTTTGGGCATAAAAGAAAAAGTTCTTCTGTCTTTTAGGTTGTCAGGGAAGCTGTTCTGCTTTCTCTAATAAGAGATTTTAAATCCTGAAAAAACAATCCCAATGTAAGTAGTCATTAAAAAGCCCCCTTAGCTGTATATTTAAGGATTTGCTTGCAGTGTCTTAAGTGACAAGTACCAAAACCACACTGCTCAGAAAATGGACTTCCTTGTGTCAAAATGTTGGGCACTAATTCCACTAGAAGGTTTTGCCTTTCCGTGAAGGCAATGGAGACTTACATTAGCCAGTGAAACATAAATCCAATTAATTCTCTCATTGAGCTTTGCTTGAATTTGGAAGATGATACATGATTTAATATGGAGCCCAAGGGAAGGGAAGACAGTGAACACATGTTGGCCAAAATGTAGTGAACTCAATGCCAGCATTCATTGCAGTTAAATTAGTGTTAGTAACCAGTTACAAAGGGTTATACTTTATATGTGTATTCAGCTACAATGAAGGCTATGGAGAAGCACTTTCAATTGAAATGTATTTGGCATGCTCACATTTGTCATGTTAAATTTCATAACATTTCCAATTGTACAACCATACCATTAATCCAAAGAGAGGACCATAAGATCACAGAGCAACTGGCTGTCAGTAGGAAGACTGATTCCAATGTTCAGAAAATTCACTTTTTTGGACTAAAACTCCAGAATCCCTTCAGCCAGGAGAATAACTTTTAACTTTTCTATCTTGTGAATTTTAACCTTTTAAAAAAAAAATGATATAAACCACTCGGAGTCCTGAACTAGGAAAAAGACAGGATAGAGATAAATATAATAATAACCATGCTGTGCATTACTACTGTTGGGTGTAAAAAGTTTTCTCATACACATAAGTGCATGTCTTTGTAACTACTAGCTTAGCTCAGCCAAAGCCATTTTATTATGTGTTTCCATCTCATTTTTGGTCAAAATAGAGACTAATGTAACTATAAGCAGATGACCCAGGGCCAGCAGCCTTTACTCACAGATAAGAACTACCATGTAGGCACCTGTGCCTTGAGAACATATTGTTATTTATACTTCCAGAGAAGCTTTGCAGGAATGGTCAGGAAGATGGGTTGGGTGCAAGTACTGTACATGTGTTTAGTTCATCCATACTTTCATGGATACGTTGCTTTCATCTATGTAACTCTGAAAAGTCTATATACTGCTGGAGCTTCCAATAAAGTTTGTCCATCTGACCAATTCCCCGTCTAAGCAGCTTGGCTGAGGGCAGAGCTTGGCGGATAGGAACCTTTCTGCAAAAAGTCTTGTGTGTGTATGTGAGTGCGAATCCTTCCTACCCTGATTCGGGGCCCAACTCCATTCTGTGCTGTATCTGGGAAGGTGCAGTGGGTCCGAAATTTCAGTCTCAACCAACAGTACTACTCACTGAACACTACCATCTGAGCTGTGCATTATTCTGCTTACATGAGAGACTTGGGCTTCGTAAGACACAAAATGAGTAACACATCCCTGGATGGCTCATACAAATGATTTCTGCTGCTCAAGGGAAAAATATATCACATGCTTCTGGCATCCAAATGTTAGACATGCATTTAAAAAAAGGTCCTCAGGCTATCCAAGAGAAATGTTCCTGTAATGCTTATTCCATTTCCAGATAGGCCTGACAGCATAGATGCTATTTATTCATTTCACTCACACACCATGTAGACACATGCAGGTTCTCATCAACAACAACAAATTTAAAAATTAAATCTACTCAAAACAATCTATTTCATAAGCACCGGAAGTAATTTGCCACTGGTCATTTGTGTACTGAAGCTGGCTCTCTGTGCTCAATTTTAGCAAGTTTTTATTAGGAAAAAAATCTGTATTCACACTGTGTTGTTACTGTACATAAGTGCCTTGCTATGCACATCAGCTGTTATATGACAAAGTGGGTGCTTCTAGATGGGGAGCAAGATGGGTGCTTTCTAGAGTTACAGATCCACAGGCATTGCTCAACTAATCCACCTTTTCCACCTGAATGAGTTTTTTTATATATAAGGAAAAAAACAAAAGAAGTGGTGGGAAAACATTGCAGATTAAGAATAGAAAACAATGCTCAGTGGCATGAACTACAAAGTAACACTACACAAGTTACTGAGTGGTTTAAACCAGGGACTCTGGAAGCAAGACTGAGGCCATTTCCGCACTGGGCTATTAAAACGGGGCAGAGTGACCTCCCACGGAGGTCTTCTGCACCGTGGAGTGGACTGGGTCGGACTACTTTTTGTAGTTCCACACCTCAGTCTGGTTCTGCGCGACCGGAACTGGTCACGCAGCGTGCTTTTTAAAAACCGTCTCCGTCTCCATCTCGCTCCGTCGCCGCGCTCTGGAGCAGATTTGCAGGTGTGCTCAAGTGTGTGCCGGCAGATCTTCCAGGGGCGGGCTTTCAGCTGGCAAGCTTCTCCAGTTGGTGAAGAGCCTCCACCAACCGGAAGCCGCCATTTTGGACGCCAGAGCAGTGCACTGCTCCTTGTCCCCACGGACTCACCCGGACGCTGAAGAAGCTCCAGACATTTCTGCAGTTAGATTTCACATCAGCCCTGAAGGCCCAAACACACTGGGCTTTTAGCAATACAAAACAAGCCATTCACTAAGCACTTGGAGACATGTCTCCCTTTTTGCCTATGGACCACAGAGCTGAACATGACCTTCACTTACCATTTTCCCAAGGTCCAATAAGGGGACCTCTCTCTACACTTCTGATGACTGTGCAATCCCCATCTACCATCCACTTATATCTAGATCACATGCCAAATGCTCACTGAAGTTGTGACCAAGTACCAAAACAATCAATAGTATAACACTGAGCAGAAACAAAATGGAAAGAGAGAGAGTGGGAAAAGGTCCAAAGTCAACTGAAGCTAGAGCACTGGAGAACCAACTGAAATACTCCTGCACCCAAAGAGGGTGAAGCCTGTTGCCAGGTTTCTCCAGTCCTGCCCACCAACCAATGACCTTGACTCCAACTGGCTGGTGTTTCCCAAAGCCCACACAAACTTCTGGGAAGGAGAATCCAGCAAACTGCCCCAACATCATCATGTCATCTACCACTCTGTCTTACCCCAATCTGCACAGTAATTCATGAAGCACTCCTGTCTCTCTTCCAAGTGTACCTGTTCGCTTTGCCTTGTCTCGTTTAGAGTGTGTGCCACTCCTGACACATATTTCTAGGTGCTGCTGTTCTGCAGAGCTGCTAACTGAGCCCAAATAGGAGTTCTTTTTTAGACCTCATGATACCTATGAGGCCCTGAGAAGTAGAAATATTTCTTCTACTATTGGAGTCCTGTGGTACTGCAGCAGTGTGAAACTAAGATGCTGTTCTTCAAGGTGCAAAAGCAGCATTGTTGGCAATGCCATTTTTTTCAGCACGTGGCTCCGCATCTGCGCTGCCACAAATCTGCTCTGCACAGACCTCATCAAGATTATCCCCTCCTCTTGAGATATTGCAGTCCCACATAGCACATGTAATGCCTGGTGCCCTTGAGCCTTTATGTACAAGTTTGTAATTTCAAAGATTGGAATCTACATTAATTATACTGCTCAGTTAATTGAGTAGAAAGGGGACCCATGGGCATAACTCTGAGGAAAATCCGTGACAGAGTGCCTTTCAAGTGGTAAAACATTTGTCAATAAAACATTGGCCATTTCCATACTGGGCTTCTGAAACGGTGCAGAGCGACCTGTCACTGAGGTCTTCTACACCATAGAGTGGACTGGCATGGACTACTTTTTGTAGTTCCACACCAGAATCCACTCAGGAGCGGCCAGAACTAGCCAGGCTTCATGTTTTTTAAAAACCTCTTTTTCGAGGTTTTTAAAAAGCACGAAGCGCGCAGCCCCGTGCCGCTCCGTCGCCCGGCTCCAAAGTGGATTTGCAGGCGCGCGCAAGTGCGTGCCTGCAGATCTGCCGGGGGCGGGCTTCCGGCTGGCGAGCTTCTCCGGTTGGTGGAGAGCCTCCACCAACCGGAAGCTGCCATCTGGGACGCTGGAGGACTGTGGAGCAGCGAGCTCGCGCTGCTCCGCGTGGCGACAGACTGACCCGGCTGCGGGTAAGCTCCGTTTTAGCATGTTTTCGCCCGTCCCCCCCCCCATGTGAAAAGGGCCAGTGAGTCAACAGGAGTTCAGTGAATAGGACAATGGTATTAGCAATAAAGGTTGCATGATTTATTGAGTAATTCAACTGAAAGAGGAGAAATACCAAGTACAGGTACACCTCAGTTAACAAAACCTCTGATAAAGAAGCACCTTTTTACAAAGTCTTTTTATAACAATCTAGTCCTTTTATCTTCCTCATCCTTTGTCCAGCTGCATGTTTCTTAGCAGCGTTGGCATTGGGAGGATGGTGAAGGATGACTGGGGAAATACGTGCTGGGTTGCAGCAATGCATCTACAGTAAACAATTAATAAAGCTTGAGATAGGAAAGAATGAGATTTTACTCTAGCTGATCCTACTGTAGCTCCATGCCTGCCTACAAGAGGCAACATAAATAGTAGCTGGCTCCAGAATGCCTTACTGAACATGCATGAAGAGCAGAACAGAGTGAAAAGCAGATAAGTTTATTTCACCAGCTCCCTCTAGTGTGTTAAGGAAACATAGACCTTTAAGTCCAGCCACTAAAATGGAAATCATACAAGGGGAGGATGGTGAAAGAAAAAAATCATCCTCAAACACATTCTGGAAGAAGCTTTCAAGTGCTCTGTAGAAGGTTCAACATATTTTTGTTTATCCAAGGCTTACCTGACCTGGCTGTTTCATTTCACTTATGGAAATTGTTAGTTTTGGATAAAACTGAAGCATGCTGAACTGCTCCTCTTTTTGTTTGTAGTGCAGGATCCTATTCTTTCCATATTATTTCTGCCTCTGGTACCAAATCCCTTGTTAAAGAAGCAATGCACGGGAACACATTTACATTCCTGCTAGATGCCTATAGATAAAGCCTGACAGGAGAACCCGATAAGGAATTGTAACCCAAAAAAGTAACTTCCCAAACTCTGGGTACAATACCTGAGGTGCTTCAAAGTCACCACTTGAAGCAAAAGAGCAAATCAGGCTGCATTCCACAATTTGTAATAATTTATATTCAGCAACTACTAGTTAACAAATGGTTCAAGTCAAAGAGGTCTCCATACTGAGGCCATGTGTTTTCTGTAGAGATCAACCTCATTCATTCACTCTAATCTATAGTCTCCCTTTGTTGACCTTGGCTCTGTGTGGGAGGCTGGAGGACAGGAACTCTGATCCCATTTCCATTCCCTTTATCATCTGGTCCTAGCACAACCTTTCCCAGCCATTTGCAGAAAGTGCGCATAATTATATTTGTGCACATAGTTATGCCCATTTCTTTGGAGAGCATGGCCATTTTAAGTCATCATTTCTAGAGTTACTCCCATTTAAACGAAGCTGGCAATTTTACAATTTTAGCTAATTTTCTTCCACCGGCCCAGTATTTTGAAAGCTGCAAAAACCGCATGCCTGAAATTAGCCAAAGAGTAGCAACGCAGCTGATCATTGGGAGAATGAACAAATGGAATGCAGCAGCTCGACATGCTACAGGGCTTAATGGATCGTTTTAAGAGCCTGGAAATGATTAAGCTTGGGTGCTGCTGTATGAAGTCTTTAATTGATTGATTTGAGTTTGTGGTCAGAAAATGATTGTCAACTACAGCTTATCTATAATTATCAGTAATCAAAGCCAGACGTCTTTCTTCCTAATGGCGCAATGCTCCTTCAGTGCTCTTGACACATGTGTGACTTGTATGTCTAATAGTGAAGGTTTAAAAGGCAAGAAGCCACCATTCTAAAAAGACTGTTCGTAACTTAACAGAACACTTTCTCACTGATTTTTTTTTAAGTGGTTACATTGCCAAAGACTGTGACTTTTGTAGTGCATTCCTATGCATCATTAGTTGCTTGTGACTCTCACTTTTTTCGGTATGGATGTGAAGTGAGAAGCTGGGCAAAGCTGGGTAGAGCCAGCCAATCACAGCCCATGGAATGCTTGGGGGGGACATGGGAGGGAAATGTTTTTTAAAAAAGCAGGTTTGTCTATAAAAGAGATAGATAGGGCCAGTTAGAAACAGAGGAATTGATAAAATCCGAATAGAATTTTGATAGCTGAGAATGTGGATGGAGTTCAGGAGGAAGTGCTATTTTGTCAGAAACTGAAGTGTTGCCATGTATTGTGTGTAGAACCAGCATAATGCTAGAGGTTTATTTTATCTGTTACAATTAACCTTCACTGTTTCTATTTTCTATAATTCTGTCTGAATGTTTTAATGTAATAGTTAACAAGAAGAAACCGTCACACTTTACGCCACTGAATCCACAGATCAATACAGCCACTGGCCTGACTACCAAATCTAGGGAGTGCTCTTATGTGTAAATGGGCAAGCTGAGAGAGAGGATTGGAGCGCTGAATCTGCATGGTCAACCTGGGTAGGAGTCCTGTCACAGTGGGACTTAGCGCTAATTAACTTTCAGCATTTGGAAATGCTGTACTAGGCTACAGCTCCCACAGTCACCAATGCCAATCAGTAGTTTGTGAAGTTGCAGTCCAAAACTCTGCTGTTTTCTGTTATTTTTATGCTAACTTTAGTCAGAATTGCAGCCCAACTTACTCTTCCCTAAAACTGTAAACATGGGAGGAGTGGGTAAAAAGAGGAACAAAGGATTTTAAAGCTCTGTTCAGCAGATATACCCAAACAGGAATTGTAAAAGTGTGAAAGACACATGAGATCATGCACATCGACTTCACCCCCAACATTCTTGGCCCTCTCCACTCTGTTCTCAATCTTGCCACATTGAGTAGGAGATTTGGAGGAGAAAGTTTTGAGCGTAAATAAAGTTCTCCATGTCAAGGAAGGGAGATGTTTCAGCTCCAAAGCCAAATTCCCATCGAGAAAGGTCTTGGAAGCCACATTTACAATAGTGACCAGCAGGGCTAAGGGTATGGGGCAAGATAAAGGACAACAGAATAGGTAGAACCAGGAGGAGATCCAGGAAAGTCGTGAGAGTGGCAAAAGAATCATAGAATCATAGAATCATAGAAATGTAGAGTTGGAAGAGACCACACGGGCCATCCAGTCCAACCCCCTGCCATGCAGGAACACTCTCAAAGCACTCCCGACAGATGGCCATCCAGCGTCTGCTTAAAAACCTCCAAAGAAGGAGACTCCACCACACTCCGAGGCAGCATATTCCACTGCCGGACAGCCCTGACTGTCAGGAAGTTCTTCCTGAGGTTCAGGTGGAATCTCCTTTCCTGCAGCTTGAATCCATTGCTCCTTGTCCTGGTCTCTGGAGCGGCAGAAAACAAGCCCTCTCCCTCCTCTACATGGCATCCCTTCAAATATTTAAACATAGCTATCATGTCCCCTCTTAACCTTCTCTTCTGCAGACTAAACATACCCAGCTCTCTAAGTCTATCCTCATAGGGCTTGGCTTCCAGGCCCTTAACCATTTTGGTCGCCCTCCTCTGGACCTGCTCCAGCCTGACCATGTCCTTCTTGAATTGGGGTGCCCAGAACTGGACACAGGATTCAAGATGAGGTCTAACCAAAGCAGAGTAGAGTGGTACCAGTACCTCCCTCGATCTAGACACCATACTCCTATTGATGCAGCCGAGAATTGCATTGGCTTTCTTGGCTGCCGCATCACATTGCTGACTCATGTTCAGCTTGTGGTCTATTAAGACTCCTAGATCCCTTTCACATGTACTGCCATCCAGCCACGTGTCTCCCATCCTATATTTCAGCATTCCATTTTTTCTACCTAAGTGTAGGACCTTACACTTCTCTCTGTTGAATTTCATTTTGTTAGCCTTGGCCCAGCTCTCCAATCTGTCCAGGTCATTTTGAATTTTGATCCTGTCCTCTGGCGTATTAGCAACCCCTCCCAATTTGGTGTCATCTGCAAATTTGATCAGCATGCCCTCTATTCCTTCATCCAAGTCATTGATGAAAATATTGAACAGCACTGGGCCCAGGACAGAACCCTGTGGCACCCCACTAGTCACTTTTCTCCAGGATGAAAAGCAGCCATTGGTGAGCACCCTTTGGGAACGGTCAGTCAACCAGTTACAGATCCACCTGACAGTAGCTCTGTCCAGCCCACATTTTACTAGCTTCTTTGCAAGAATGTCATGGGGAACTTTGTCAAAGGCCTTACTGAAATTAAGATATGCTACATCCACAGCATTCCCTTCATCTATCAAGCTAGTAACTCTATCATAAAAAGAGATAAGATTAGTCTGGCATGACTTATTTTTGAGAAATCCATGTTGACTTCTTCTGATTACCGCGTTGCTTTCTAAGTGATTAGAAACTGACTGCTTAATGATCTGCTCCAGGATCTTTCCGGGTACAGACGTCAGGCTGACTGGGCGATAATTATTTGGATCCTCTTTTTTCCCCTTCTTGAAGATGGGGACAACATTTGCTCTCTTCCAGTCTGCTGGAACTTCTCCTGTCCTCCAAGATTTCTCAAAGATTATAGCAAGCGGTTCCGAAATGACCTCTGCCAGTTCTTTTAATATCCTAGGATGCAATTCATCTGGCCCTGGAGACTTGAATTCATCCAGTGTGGCCACGTATTCCTGTACCACCTCCCTACCTATTATGTGCCTCATTTCCCCTGCTTCCTCCCCTGCTCCCCAACCGCCAGGTTGAGTGCTTGTATCCTTCTGGGAAAAAACTGAGGCAAAGAAGGTGTTAAGTAGTTCTGCCTTTTCTCTTCCCCCTGTTAGTAATTCGCCATCTTCTCTGCGCAGCGACCCTATTGCCTCTTTCTTTTTCCTTTTGCTGCGGACATATTTAAAAAAGCCCTTTTTATTGTGTTTAATGTCTCTGGCCAGCCTAAGTTCGTTCTGTGCTTTGGCCTTTCTGACCTCCTCCCTACATTTCCTGGCTACTTGCTTAAATTCTTCTTTGGTGGTTTCCCCCCTCTTCCATTTCCTGTACAGGTTTCTCTTAACGCTTAGCTCAGCTGAGAGTTCTTTAGTCAACCATTCTGGTTTCTTCAGATGCCTTCCATTTTTCCTCCTTATTGGCACAGTTTTAGACTGTGCCTTCAGTATCTCCCTTTTAAGGAACTCCCATGCCTCCTGAACTCCTTTCTGTTTCACTATTCCTGACCACGGAATTTCAGCCAGCAGCTCCTTAAGTTTGCAGAAGTCCGCTTTTTTAAAATCTAAGATGAGTGTCTGGCTACACTTACCTTCTCCTTCCCACTGAATGCCAAATTCCAATAGGGCATGGTCACTCCCCCCTAAAGATCCAACCACTTCTACCTCATTAACAAGGTCATCCCTATTGGTCAGGATCAGATCTAGAATATTTGATCCCCTTGTGGCCTCTTCCACCTTCTGGACCATGAAATTGTCTGCAAGACAATCAAGAAACTTGCTGGACCTTGTTCTCTTGGCAGAGTTTGACTGCCAACATATATCCGGGTAATTGAAATCTCCTATTATTACTGTATCTCTCCTTTTTGAATGCGCGGTCATTTGGTTGAGGAAGGTGTCATCAAGGTCCTCAGTCTGGGCTGGAGGTCTGTAGTAAACCCCCACCAGAATATCCCTATTGTTTCTCGCTCCCTTAATTCTTACCCAGATGCTCTCGACCTGGCTTTCTGGGTTTAAGTCATGGATCTCTTCACAGGTGAAAACATCCTTGACATACAAGGCTACTCCTCCTCCTTTCTTGTTTGGTCTATGTCTACAAAATAGGCTATACCCCTCTAGTCCTACATTCCAATCATGAGACTCATCCCACCAGGTCTCAGTGATGCCTATCAAATCGTATTTATTTTGTTGTACTAGGAGTTCAAGTTCATCTTGCTTGTTTCCCACATTCTGCGCGTTAGTGTAGAGACACTTAAATCCCCGGGCCCTTCCTGCAAGTCCTGTACTATAGTTTCTACTCCTCCCACCACTGGACGCTTGTACTACTTGGTCAATATAATTTGAGCCTTTCCCCCCTGCACTCGCCGTGTCTTTGCCCTGAATAATATTGTCTCCCTCCCCAGCAGAACTTAGTTTAAAGACCTCTTAATCCTCCGTGCAAGACTGTTTGCAAAAACATTCCTGCCAAGTTTCGTGAGGTGCAGCCCATCCCTTGCCAGAAGCCCACGTTCATGGAAATTCAGGCCGTGTTCCAAAAACCCAAACCGTTGCCGGCGGCACCATGTGTGGAGCCAGTTGTTGACCTCTGCTATTGCCCTTTCCCTTTGTGCACCATATCCTTGAACAGGGAGGAGAGATGAAATGACCACCTGTGCACCAAGGTCCTTAAGCTTTGTCCCCATAAGCTCGTAGTCCTTTGCGATGTGGTAAAAGCTGCGCCTCGCAGTGTCATTGGTTCCGACATGAACCACAATGAGGGGCTTATGGTCAGTGGGCTTGACCAGCCTGGTTAGCCTCTCTGTTATGTGGTTGATCTTGGCCCCAGGAAGACAGCAGACTTCTCGATTGAACTTGTCTGGTTTGCAAATTGCTGGTTCAGTTCCTCTGAGCAAGGAGTCCCCAACAACCAGAACTCGCCTCCTCTGAGGCTTGTCCGGGGCTCCTCGACGAGCAGGTTCTTCTAGGACTGGCTGGACACTCTGTTGAGGCTGGGACTGTTGATCTAGTTCCTGTTGCCGATGTTGGATTCCTTCTTGTTGACTTTCTGTTCCCTCCTCCTGGTGCTCCTCGTCGTTCATAAGGCCAAGAACTTTGAAGCGATTGTGTAGGTTGAGAGTCTCTGTTTCCTTCCTGGCCCTCCTACTCCTCCGTGTGACATTCCTCCAAGCATCCGTTTCTTGGCCCAGTGTGCTGACTTCCTGATCGGGCAGCTATCCTGCGCATTCGGTCTTCAGGAAGGTCTTCTCTGCCCTATCCAAAAACTCCTCCCCTTCCCTAATAAGATGAAGATTAGAAACTCGTGCCTCGAGCTGGCGAACCTTCTCCTCCAAGAAGGTCACCAGCTTGCACTTGGTGCAGGTGTACCCGACAACATCTTGTGGCAAGAAAAGCAACATCCCACAAGTGCTACAGGTGACCGCGGCAGCTCCCTCACCTTCCATCCTTGATACTACAGACAGTAGTACAGGGAGTAGGCCTAGAAAGAATAACAGGGCTTTCTTCCTAAAATTCAACTGAATCAAGTATGTCTCCTCTGCTGATCGCCAAGGGATGAATTCGAAGAGTTGAAGAAGAGGGCTTCAACTGCGCGCACCTTTGGCGCGCGCTGTTGGGAGCTCCTAATAAGACTCCTCCCCCCTAGCTGGCTCCTCCCCCTCGTTAGTCAGACCGTGTGCTCAGGGAGAGCACACGGCCAGCACAAGGAGACCTAGCAAAAACAAGCAACAAACAGACAAACAAGCAAGCACAGCCCCACAAGCCTGTAAACAACACCTGGTCAAGGATGTCTTCACAGACCCAGCTCACCCTCTGCTCTCTCCTCTGGGAATGAGCTAGAGGGCCGTTGGGAGCTCCTAATAAGACTCCTCCCCCCTAGCTGGCTCCTCCCCCTCGTTAGTCAGACCGTGTGCTCAGGGAGAGCACACGGCCAGCACAAGGAGACCTAGCAAAAACAAGCAACAAACAGACAAACAAGCAAGCACAGCCCCACAAGCCTGTAAACAACACCTGGTCAAGGATGTCTTCACAGACCCAGCTCACCCTCTGCTCTCTCCTCTGGGAATGACTTAATGGAAAGACTTAATCTGTGCTTCTGATCCCAAAGTCATGGTGCTAAGGTGGAGAAGTCTGTGCTTTCACAGATGCAAGGCTCAGTTCAGTTCTATGCATATCTGCTCAGAAACTCATGCAACAGCTGTCATGCATACAAAGCACAGCTCAGTTCAAAAAATTAACTATCCAGCTCTTTAAAAGTTTTCAAAGAACTGGATGTTTAAAAATTAGATGCCCTTTCATCTCCCATCACTGAGTACTTCCACCCACATCTCTTCCATTCTTAAAATAAGCCTAGCAAGTTCACAATGCTTCCCGCACCACCATCAACTGCCCCAAGATTCTAGGGCTATGTGAAATTAGTAAAGTCCCTATGGATCTATTTTTCTGTCTCCAAGTCCCAAACCCCTAAGTGACATGCCTAAGAAATCTCTACTCACCACCCTGGTGGTTCTGGGTTGCTCAACAGTCTGTGGCTTACTTGACAATCTGCAAGCAGATTTCTTCTATTTACCAGCCTCCCCAGGCTCTAATTGGCAAACCCCTAAGGGTATACAATGTGGAATAAAATTTCAGTTCCCTTGGCTACGTTGGTTAAGAGGCAAATAAAAGTTCAATTTGGCCAATCCATCACCACATAATTATGAATTAAGGATGTACATGAAAAGATAATTACAGTAGTTTTCTCCTCTCTATGGAAGAAAATGAATTTTCCTCTGCAGTATTCTCCTCATATTCTAACATTCTGAAGTGCTGTAGAGGAATTGTTTTGCTGAAAAATACATGCAAGTTTGTTGTTGTTTTATGCACAGAAAACAGGTTTCCTGTGCACTTTTCTGCGTAGAAGGCATGGTATTTCACACACACACACACACACACACACACACACATATTTTTCTTTGTAGAATAATTCCTCTGCTATGCTTTAAGAAGTTTGAATACCAACTAAAATTGTACAGGATTTCACTAGTCTATTATTCTACCTGACAGGACTTCTTGACTGTTTGGAAACTATGAATGTTCTTTTTGTCCTTATATTATACTATCCAGGGTATGCTGGCAGGTGCTGAAACCAAGGAGGAGGAGGAAGAACCACAACCACAACCACCAGTGGGAACAGGAGCTGGACCTACAGAACCCTACCTTGCCCCATTTTCTGCCTTGTAGTCAGGGTACCAGTGTAGGATGTGAATGCCCCATTCTTATCAAGTGCAACACTGTCCTGACATGGATGCTTCATAAAATAGGAAGGATGCAGTATGTAGATCAGCTGTTGTCAAACTTTGAAGTAACAAGAGAAGCATTTATAAAACTGTTCCACAGTACAACTCATTGCACGTTTACTTAGAAATAAGTTGCATTCTTTTGAAAGGGATTATTCACTCTTGTGTATGTTTGGAATTGTACTTTTACATTCTGATCATGGTACATCTGTACTACTGTTACCCCGAGTTCTGGGGTCTCTTGGGAATGGAAACTAGCCAGAGCACAAGCAGTAGCAATGTGAGAGGTGGGGTAACCTAGCAGGGTCTTTTTACCAGTTTTTACAGGATCAGGCCAAGCCAAAAACTAAACGAAAATGTCCAACGCTATCACGCACACATGCACCCAGGAGCTATTAAGAAGCAAAGAGAGGAAACTGGATAGGGGAATATTGAAGGGGTGTAGCTGGGGTAATACTGCACCTTTTTCTGAAGTCCGTGGTCTGGGAAAGCAGCGGAGGAGTGGGACTCACCATGGAGAGGGCTGAGGGTATTACTCAACGGATGGACTAATGGTCTGCTGGGGTGACTGGGAGCAATCCAAAAAAACGCTCAAAAACTGGGACTGTTTGTAGGGGAAAAAGTACCTGAAGGACTAATCCTCTTCCAGGGAGAACAATGGGTGTTGAAGCAAGAATGAAGCTCCATAATGGTAACTTCCTTTGCGTGATGAGATTACAAGGTGTTGCCAAAGTCTTCGGTTGCCTTTGGTTGTGGTGTGACTTCGTGTAAACGGTCCTCACTGGGTAGGATGTTTGCTCAACTCGGGGCAAACACACTAATCCCCTCAAGTCGGCTTCTCAGGGCTGAGGATCCTTTGTTTATTGTGGGTTTACACCTCTTGAGGCCTCCTGTGGCTACGTGACTGGGGATTTACTGGCCTGACCTGGTTTTCGCTTGTTCGACTGTGGCTGCCTATGTGCGCATCCCGGCAACCTCTCAGGCACACGGAATCATATTTAATATCAAATTGTAGACCCCGGGATAGGGTTTTTCCATTGGAGTAACACTACACTCATGCCAGTTTCATACCATGTCATAGTGCCATCCTAACCAATCCTGGGTTTTGCACTTCTGTGAAGTTTAAGGCACTCCTCTGAACAACCATGCTTGGTGTCACATTAAACTGCAAATCCCAAGATTCCTTAGGATGGAGCCATGACAGTTAACATGATATGAAACTGATATAACTCTAGTGAAGATGCATAAACTATATGTATACATGTTGGGAATATATATGATGTTGCCTCTTTGAGCTCAGTTCAATTGTAAAATACCAACTGTTTCCTTCCCTTCCTTCTCCTCAGACATGTTTTAAAAAAAAAAATCTGTTGTTTGCAGCTATTATCTTGATTTTAAAAATGCAGCTGAAATTATGGTAGATCAGGCTAGGATTCATTCAGTACAACATAGTTATTGGTTTCTTCTGCTATTTATGGAGCAGACCTTTAAAGTAGTCCTAATAAGGTCCATTTTAGAATTAATGAAAAGTTGGCCAAAATTACCTCCCATCTCCCACAGCTGTACCTGTCAATGTTTCTGGTAATTGACTTGGTAGAAGTTTTTAATTATCATTAATATTCCGAGGCAGGGTTAAAAATCATCATAATTTCCTATGTCATTTAGGAGTGCTTTTTTAAGGCCTAAAGCACACTGTATTCCAAAGGTTGAATATTTGGCTACCGCAAGTTTCCAAAATATTCATTTTCAATTGTAGCCTAAGGAGTTCCTGGCTAGAGGGCCATGTGGTTAACTGGAAGCACTAGAAGTTGAAAGATGTGGATCCTCATTCTGAATTTCGTTTCCAGCTGTTTGTGGGGGAGAACATTAGTGCAAACTAAGACAAGCAATGCAATTAGCTGCAAAAGTGAAAATTTTGCTCTTTTTTTTTTTCCCTTTTAAGAATAGCCACAAATGTTGAGGATATATTCATTCCCCAAGTATTCTGCACTTCTGGTTCTTTAGGGTGAGCTTGTAACTGTTTGAAACATTGTAACACTAATTACAAAACTGCACACTACAGTTGTATATGACAGGCAAGATTTAAAAATAGTGGTATTTAGAGCACCTTAATAGCCAGCAACTGCATCCGGCAAAGGAGGTCTGTTCAGCTGCTGATCAGAGTGCAAGGAGGATAACATTTACAGTCCCATCCCATCAGTGAGCGAGGCTGTGGTGAGGAATTGTGACAAAGTCCTCTTTCTGCTTGTAGCACCCTCACTTACTGGAAGCATCACCTTCCTTGTGCCCTGATCAGCAGCTGAACAGAACTCCTTCACTCAACATGGCTGCTGGATGTTAAGGTGGGTTTAGGGAGGCATTTACAATCATGGCAATAGCATCTACAATCATGACTATGTGCAGCCTGCTTATGGAACTGGGACCTGGGAGATCCAGGTTTAAGTTGGCACTGAGCTGTTAAACTCACTGGGCAACCTTGGGCCAGTCACTAGCTCTCAGCCTGATCACAGAGGGTTGTCACAAAGAAAAAGATTGCAAGGAGAAGAATCCCATATACCAATTTGAGCTCATTAAGGGATAGGCAGATATAAACCTAACCAACAAGGAATATAAACACTGCATCCTAAGCTCTGATTCATGCCACAGTGTGACATTATGCTGGTATGTGACAGAAAACAGATAAATGGACAGATAGACAGATATAGAGGGATCATTCATTGGCCTGTGATTGTGAGAAAAACAATCAGAGGACACTAATTTGGATTCCTTCCTTTTTCTTTCCTTTGTATACATTTCTTCCAACATCTATTATATAAAGAAGGAACTGCACACAGATTCCTACACACTACTTAGAGCTACTCAATTCCATCCTCATTCCGAGAAAAATTCAGCCAAAATTAGAGCAAATGGGGCAGAACAGTTTCCCAACTAGACCCCAGAGAGTCGCAAGTAAGAAAAATGAAAGCTAAAAACCTTGCATGTAGCGAACGCTCAAAAGTGCATTTTATTTTCAAAAAAATTCTCACAGACTGGTAATTTTATCCCTTGAGTGATATTAAATGTATGAGGCTGAGTGCCCAAAATTGTACCACTAAAGTTCCAGATCTGAACGGAACAGTACGATTAAAATTGCCTGCAAGCAATAGTATGAAACATAATAGAGATAAATGGGAACAACTGCACATAGGAAGGGAATGGGAAGTCAAAAAGTCCAAAGAAAAGCCAGACATAAATATCTAATCACTGCCTGTAATGAAGAAAGAAAAGGCATTGTAGGTGATTGTTGTGAAGTTTAAAAACTATCCTAAATTAACTGTGTACTCATATAAATGTAACAGAAAATGCTGAAACATAAACCCAGATAAACCACAAATCAATGAGTTTTTTAAAAAAAAAATTAGCATTGTAGTTAGAAGCAGTGAGAAAGGTGTTTTAAAGCCTGTACCAATATAGTGAACAATCTCCCTCCAAGGAGGAATTCCACAAATAAGGGACTGCCATCCAAAAGTCCCTGGTCTGAATCAAGTTGCTGGCCCCAGTTAAGTTAAACCCACTGAATCAATGTGATTTATAGAAGTATTGGTTTACCATTCCTCAAGTGATTAAATGGTCTTGTTACCCTGTGTACTGGGGGTCCCAGGAGGGACACCAAAATGTGCTCAACCAAAGGTGGGGAAAATTAGCTCAGAGCACTGCTTAGCGTTACGAGAGGCAGGGTAACGTAGCGAGATCTTGAACCCTCTGTCTACGGGGTCGGGTCGAGTCAAGGAGTACACAAAAGTTGAAACAATAAATGATGTTTATTAAACACAAGCAAAACAGTGTATGCGACACACTCATACAAGATAACTAAAGAAAATAAAGGTTGGAGTGTTATAGAGGGATTTTTAGAGGGATTGCTGGTTTGGGTGATACTTCACCTGTCCTGAAGCCTGGAAAAAAATAGAGAGCGAGGTTGGGGTGCGATGTAGTTCAGCACGTGGAGCTGAGGGGAGGCTCGCCAAGCAAAGCGGCAGCAAGGCGGGATGAAACTCGGGAGCGATCCGAGGAAGGTCTCGGAATCAAGGGTTTTTATAAGGAGAATGTGACTGCAGGCTATGCCGTACTTGGGGGAAAACAATAGATTTGGAGTTGGAGACAAAGCCTCCAAAAGGTCAGAATCTGAATGATTGAGTTACCATAGAGGTTCTCAATAGAGTAGCCAATATGCAAACGCAGAGTACTTGGGTATTGCATAGTTTACCCATCAAGCTGCCAGCGTGGGGCAGAGGCTCTTTTGTAGGTTGCGTGCATACCTAATTAGAGTACTTGCCTGGAGGTCTCCTAAAGCAGCGAGTCAGCTATTTTCTGGCCTGCCTGTATTGTTCAGGAATATTACAGCGATTAACGGCCAAGCTTGGTGGCGTGCTTGTCCGGTGGCCTCGCAAGCACATGGAAGGGAATAGAGAAGTGAAGCCAAATTGTGATATCAAAAAGATATCTTTTAATATCCCCGAAGCTCGAACTAGCCAGGGCAGTAACAGTCTGCTGTAGCTGAGACAAGCAACTGAATTTCAGCACTGTCTTTGATATCCACCCATATTAACCATGGTGGCCAACTAGGAACAAAAGAGAGGGTCACAAGTATTATTTTATGCCTGCTTTCAGTCTTAAATGAATATGGGGGAAAATGTCTAATCCAGACTAGCATAGTTTTCTTGAATCACTTATGCATTCTGCTTGTTTACCAGATCTGAAGGTCAGTACTCTGAGGGAGAAGCAAGAACACCACTTCCAGGGATGACAGAGGACCTGCTCTTTGCTGCTGTTTGCTGCTGTTACCTGCTGATGCCTCTGTCCCTAGTGAACTGCTGCCTGATGGTCATTAATTCCCTCCAGGACTGGGCCCTCAGATACTGAGCCAGCTGCTGGGTAACTACTAGCCACCTTACCATCTTTCCCCTGTGTGCACAGGAATATAAGCTGCCTACCCAGGGTGGTTACCCACTTTGGGACTAAACAAGGGTGAGGATGAGTCCCCCTGCCCTGGAGGCTACAGATCAAAACACATATTTAGAAACCAAAAAAAACTTATTTTGAAAACCAAAGCAAAACATTTATTTAGCAGTGATGTAGACTTGAGTCAACTGACATGGACTCAAGTCAGACTTAAGTCGCTTCAATGACTCAACTCAATGCACTGACTCAACTCATGACTTGTATATTTTAAGTGACTGGCTTGCTGCCGTTGGTTCAGTAACGTAACACATTCATCTAGAAACCTTACGACTTTGAACAATGCTTCTATCTCTTTTTGCAACTGATCACATGACAGTCTGTCTCAACCCAAAGTGTGGGTAAATTTCTCAGAAGGGAACAGCCAATGGATTTGAGGTCTGCTCAGCAGCCTGTCCCTGCTGCATATTGGAGGAGCCTTCTGAAACTTTTCCTAAGAGCAGAAGACAAGACTTGCCCCCAGAGTACAGAGTGCATTTCTCAGAGGGGAACAGCAAATATGTTAGGCAACAGGCTAGAGGAAGAGGATCCTTCCTTCTAAAGTCTTTGAAGCTTCAGTAATGAGGGGTAAGAAAGATTCTATTCCCCACTTCTGAAGCTGCAGATGGCAAAATTGTAAATGTGGAGTGCTGACTCTGCTTAAATTGTTGAAACTGATTTTATTCGACTCTGTCCAGAAATTCTGGAACATAGTTTGGGGTACAAAGTTGGCTCCCAGACTTGAGACTTAATTTGAAAATATCTTCAAAGACTTGAGACTTGACTTGGGACGTGAAGGTTGAGACTTGACTTAAGACTTGGAGTAAAAGACTTAAATATATCACTGTTATTTAGAAAAAGTATTGGCATAGATCAGGAGAGGGGAAATACAGCCATCTATACTATGGATATGCTGACAGAATTACAATGTGAATCTCTTTCTACCAATATAGAAAGACAAGGGAGAAATGCAGAACAAATGTGTATGCTGCCTCAAAATCTTCCCATGTGCTGAAGTAAAGTGCCTTGTTCTGGAGAACTTTTGATATGCATAAAAATATTTCACATTAATTTCTACGATTTCTTGGCTTCACTGGCTAAAGGTAATCCAGCCCCTATAAGCCCTTTATTGCTGGAAGTGCTGAAACAACATTTTGGTTTCAGCAGCACCTGGAGGGTCAGAGATGGGGAGAAGCCCGATCTAATTTGAGGAAATAAACTTTATTTGCAGAACAGAACCACCTCAAAAATTAACATTTTGGTTTTAAAAGGCTTATATATTATTTCTTTTAAATATAAATTTAGCTGAACCATCTAGCCCTCAAGTGCTTGGTGGAGAGACATTTATAACAAGGGGCTGAGAATTGCCACTTATCGTGCCCTAACCCATCATCCTGGAATAGTTGTGTAGGGACATGGGGGGAGTGCAAGTCACCCCGGGCAGCAATGTTTTTGGGGTGTACTGGCCTGAAGCCATGCCCCTCACACCCTGGCCACATCCCCACACACTGCAGCCATGCCCCCATGCACAGTGGCCACACTCCTCGTGCCGTAGCCCTGCTCCCCCTCTACACACTCCAAGCTCTGCCACTGTCCTGGAAACTGATAAATCTAGAAAACTTGAAGGTGGTGTTGGAAGGGGTTCTAGTGTAGAGAGACAAAGAGCAGTTTGATGCCATTTCAAATGTCATGGTTCCATCCTAGAAATCTAAGTATTTGTAGATTGGTGAGGAACATTAAATTATCTGCTAGACAGTTCTAGTGCAGTTTCTTGAACTACAGCAGTAACAGTCTCTAAAAGAGAATTCTGAACCATTGATCCAGGCCTTTCCACTTCCTCTTCTTCCCCACTCACCTCTGGCATCTCCTGATGTTTCTGTTGTCATCGGCATTTTCATACCCTCCTACTGTCCTGATTTGGCAGGGACACTCCTGTTTAATCCTTTGTCTTCCCACTTTTTCAGCTGCTTTTAAAATTTTGCAGCGTCTCTTTCCTAGTACTGCTTTGCCCCCTTGGTCCTCAGCTTACTTCCAAGTACTGCAAACTGAGTTCCAAAGTACAAAAGTTATTTAATTAATTTAACTCGTCACAGGGGAGAGAAAAGGATTTTGCCCTTCTCAATAGGCTCAGGCAAAAGCAAGCTGCTGCACTTTCTCCTGGCTTTAATGTTCTTCCTCATTAATAACTGTTGCCATCTTGACCACATTCTTTTGTTGCTTTGCTAGCTGTGTCCCAGTTTTCATCTTTGAAATGTTGGACGGTATTCATTTGAATGTTACATGAGTGACTGAATACACATGCATGGAATCAGGCTGTCTCACTGATGTTGCAGGGCTGAAAAACGAATTGCAAATGAAGAGTTTTGTGCTGTTTTATATTGTCCTTTGAATTTTATTTCATATTTATTAATTAATTTAATATCTATGCACCACTTCCAAAATGGCTCAGACATGTACACGAAGAAGGTCCCTATTTTGGAACTGCTCTAAGACCCCAACCCCTAAGACCCCTAATCCCTCCTTGTTTGTATCACTCTTGCCTTTTCCTCACAACAATGATCTCCCATGTCACAATCCAGGCAGCACCCCTGCCAGGATGAGACAGTGTTCCCACTGATCCTCTTCATACACAATTGGCTGCCTGCAGAAGGGAGCACAATGGACACATTCCATCCTTCTGGACTGCAGCCAGCCTTCTTCCCATGCTGCAGTAGTGGAGGAAGTGTGTAGGTCACATTTCTGGCCCTTCTGCATGGCCAGCTGCAATGGAAAGCTTGCGTGATCTGACATCATTGACGAAGTTTCTCTGTAAATGATATACACTGTGATCGTGCCAGCAGGCAACGTGAGAAAGACAGGACCACAACAACATCATGCAGAAGCATTGTTGCACTCCCACTCCTCTCATGTGCCCACGCTGGGACACCATCATCACACAGAAAGGGCCTCTGAAACAGATATGCTTCCTCAACCCTATCTCTTTAGACTAAGGGCCTTTCCACACTACAATGTTATAGTGCTATTATTCCACTTTCAACATCTTGTGGAATTCTGGAGTTTGTAGTTTACTGAGGCCAAAAAGCTCTCTGGTAGAGAATTCTAAATGCCCCTCCCTAAACTGCAAATCCTAGGATTTCATACGAAGTTGAAAGTGTGCTTCACTTAAGCATTCTTAAGCTTTGGGTAGTCAGGATATTTATATAGGAAAATGAGGAGGTTCTCTGTTAAGCTATCTGTCACAGGCATTCATAGACAGACATAAGTACATACTCCCCTTAGGAAAAAATATAGAGTTTTCAATGTCTAGGTATATTACTTTCATTTGATTACATTACAGGAAAGGCATTATACATTCATTACATGTAAGATGTTACATTTTCATGTGGACTGATCCTTTATATCATCTACATTTCCTTAGTGAGAATGTTTACATTTATACATAGAGAAACATTACCAGCTTAAACAATATTGGTGTATCCAAACCAATATATACTCTCTGTGTAGGAAGACACAGGCATCCAGGGGGTTAATATCCCTAGGCATTGCTAGATACATAACAGCATCTGTTAAATAGCTATAAACATCTATAACAGGCATCAATTATTCATAATCGGCATATATCTACCCAGATAAAAGCCTATTTAGTCTATCTGAGACAAGAGATTCTCTCTTACCAGTAGGGTCTGTCATTATCAGCCTAGGCTGCAGAATAGCTACATCTGTTTAGGAAGCAGATGCTTGGTTGCCTCCCTTCTGTCTCTTTTCAACCTGTTTTATACAGTCGCATAGGGCCGGGGGGGGGTTCACCCCGGGCGGCAATGCTTTGGGGGCGTCCTGGCCTGTAGCCACACCCCTGCACACCCTGGCCACACCCCCACACACGGTGGCCATGCCCCTCATACCATAGCCCCCCTCGCACCCACCCCTCCACACATTCCAAGTTCTGCCACTGGTTTTATATCTTTCCCCTGTCCAAATAACTGACAGATCTCATCCAAACAAAACAGAGGTGTTCACAGGTACACTTTTATAAACAATTATTCTCATCTAATCAGGATCTTAGAGGTGAAATAACATGCCGGAATCTCTTGGTTCTTGGCTCCTATCGGATTACATCCCCCATCTGATTGCATCACCCAGTACTCTTTAATATGCCATCTGTCCTGGGTTTATTATTGGTCAAGCCACTGTTCACGTTTTCATCAGCTTATCATTATTTATAGTTAGGCTGGTGTTACGTCCAAAGCTAATCAGTACCTATGCTTTTAGTGACACACAGATTCCACAATACACAAAGTTTTATAGTTTATGCTTCATAAGCACTGATTAAACTTCCCCATTTTAAATTTTGCAAACAATAATCCAAATCAATATCTAGCCTATATCACTTCACCAAATCACTAATCCCAAGACTCCACAGGGATGGAACTCTAATAGTAAAAAGGTATCAACTTGCTAAAGTATGCAGTGTAGATACCCTCCTGAGTGTGGCTATTTCCACACCGGGCTTCTGAAACGGTGCAGAGCGACCTGTCGCTGAGGTCTTCTACACGGTAGAGTGGACTGGCGTGGACTACTTTTTGTAGTTCCACGCCAGAATCCACTCAGGAGCGGCCGGAACTAGCCAGGCTCCGTGTTTTTTAAAAACCTCTTTTTCGAGGTTTTTAAAAAGCACGAAGCAAGCAGCCCCGTGCCGCTCCGTCGCCCGGCTCCAAAGTGGATTTGCAGGCGCGCGCAAGTGCGTGCCTGCAGATCTGCCGGGGGCGGGCTTCCGGCTGGCGAGCTTCTCCGGTTGGTGGAGAGCCTCCACCAACCGGAAGCTGCCATCTGGGACACCAGAGGACTGTGGAGCAGCGAGCTCGTGCTGCTCTGCGTGGCGACGGACTTACCCGGCTGCAGGTAAGCTCCGTTTTAGCATGTTTTCGCCCGTTTCCCCCCACCACATGTGAAAAGGGCCTGTATCTCCAAATGGCTATGTGTCTCACCTTCCTGGAGTGTGTTTACATAGCACAGTGTATTTGTACTACACAAATAGCAGTTAATACCACTTTTAAGTACCATGGCTCTATTGTATGGAATCCTGGGATTTGTAATTTGGTTAGGTACTTACAAACCTTTGCTAGAAAGCTCTACTGTACTGCCCTAAATAACAGCAGAGAATTCTGAATACCTCACCAAATTACACCAAATTAATTTCTCTGTATAGAGATATACAGAATATTCCTCACTGTTATCTCCAATCTCTAACAGCAAGGAGCTCCTCAAGAGAAGAAGACGCGAGCAAGCACAGCCATCTTCACTTCAGCGCCAGCTA
Organism: Cyclura pinguis; assembly: GCA_030412105.1. NCBI lineage: Eukaryota > Metazoa > Chordata > Lepidosauria > Squamata > Iguanidae > Cyclura > Cyclura pinguis. Next base: position 43,042,744 of record CM059599.1, read on the forward strand.
CAGCTGCTGGTAGAGGGTTAGGGTGAGGTCCTAGGAATGTGTCTGAGATGATTTTGTTCACCTGCACTTTCCTCATGGTGACTTACAGTGGTTTAACTGTGGATTATGTTAGCATAAGTATTTTTGCAGATATTATACAAGGAAGAATCCTGGATCTCCACATACATGCACTGATGGGAGATTTACAATCCACAAATGTACTTATATGGCACTTTACATTCTGTGAGGGTACATTATGTGGATCTCAGTTCAGGGCCCTGTTCTCATTCCATAATTCCATTTTAACTTCCATGGCAACATTCTGTGGAATCCTGGGATTTGCAGTTTAGGGATGGATACCTAAAATTCTCTGCTACTTAGCTTTAATGCCTCACCAAACTACAAGCCCCAGAATTCCACAGGATGCAGGGGAGGCACTTATTGTGGAATCATAGTGCTATAATTGTGTAATGTGGGAAAGTAACATTTCTGTTCTCTGCTTTTAATTGAGTGACGACTGTCTTTTGTTTCATTGAGGTATTTTAAATTGTGTTTTTAATCTGCTGTGTGTCTACTTGTTACATGTTTTAGTTGTATTTGTTTTTTTCAGTTGCATTTGAGTGTCTGTTTTTGAGTCTTTGGCTCTCTGTTTTTGAAAGAAAGGTGAGATATAATTCCAGTAAACAAAGAAAAAAAAGGCTGCCTACTTGAACAGACCAACAAGAGTTGGGGTTGTCTACAAAAATATCCAGATATTATTCAAAATGATTACAGAAACAATTAGTTTAAGTAAGCAAACTTGTTTTTATATGAGGATCTGTGGTCAAGTAAAAAACAGCTTTTTCCAAACCTACAATAAAACTAATGAAAAAAAAATTAAGTTACATCTGTGTAGCTAGAGATATGAAAAACATGGTTTAGGTTGAGATACTGTAACATTAGAAGCAAACCAACAAGGTTTCTTGACTTTAGCCAACATGTATTTGTTACACCCTATATTTAAAATCTTTGTCCCTTGTGGACATGGAATATATTTTCCATATGTCCATGTGTTAGGAGTTTCATAAAAATGCTGAGCACATTACTTTTCAGGATAGTTCTGACAGAGTAGAAAACCAGCTTCAAAATATTTTGACGTGGCCAATTTCCATGGCGTTTAAAAATCAATGATATCACACAATATATTTTATATGTGTAGAAATCTACTTTATAAATAGTGGACTGCCTCAGAATATTCTTCATTTTATACGATCTCATACCCATTTTAAACATAGTATGTGTGGTAAATATTTCCTGCAGTATAACTAAGAAGTGTAGGAAATAAAAGTACTGGGCAGGAGAAAGCTTCCATGTGGGTTTGCTACTTATGGGAATGTTTTCTTGTTGTTATTCCAGGGGCCTTTTCCAGTTCTACATACAGTTTACTTGAAGAAACACAGTACGGGCTAGCATTAACTTTGTCTAGTTTGTACAAGTTAGTATTTATGGAATTCCTTTCCAAATGATTACATTCAGGTGTCATCATTGTTTTAAGATTATGTCTCACAATGCAATTTGGAGATTGTTAGCCAGCAAAGGAGGCATGTTCATGGAAGCATTTTGTGCCTGTGTTTTCCTTTGCTGTATTGCATGCTTAGGCTGGTTGCAAAAGAAGAAAGAGAGAGAGGGAGCAAAAGAAAGAGGGAAACGGAAATGTGCATTCCTGTCTACAATACATTATCATGCAGATAGGAACACACACCAACAAATTATCAAAGAGTGCATTGGGCAAAGTAGATGTTGTTGCATATGAAAGATGTTTTTCTTCCAGAAACAGAGAAGCAAATTCCAGTAAGCTCCAGCATTACAGGATTTCTAACACTTAAAAAAAAAACCTCTTCACACCATTCAGCGCTCATCCAGAAGGAGAAAATTCTCTGGAAATATCAAAAGTTTCCAGTTGACTGTTTGGTTTGGTTTGATTTTACCTGCGTATTACCAGCTTTGCATCAAAACTCTTTCTTGAAATATCGTGGGTTTCCCTCTCTCCCCCTCTTTTGTATCCTTCCTCCTCCCCCTAAGACTGATCACAGGTCACATCATACAACATTTCAGCTTCTGCTGAGCCTTCTTTCACCAACTTCCAGTGAGCCATCTTTATTATTATTCAGGAGTTAGAGTCAAGGTGTTAAAGTGCTTTAGCAATATCGTACCAGTGAAGCATCACAATCATTTTGGTCCAGTCATCCCTTTTTCCCCTCACCTGATCTCTGTTGAATCTCTGTCCTGGAAACAATAGCTGTGTTTACTGGCAGCAGCCATCTTAGCTAGTTCCAGGATAATACAAACAAAGGCCCTTTCTGCATGAGGGTAGTGAATCGCTTCGGGCCATTACTTACCAATTCTTCTGGGCTCGAAACAGGGCAGACTTTCCCTTACGTCCTTCCGCAGGGCTACTCTGTATGTTCCATGCTGATTCGGAGCAGTGGGAGTTCACAGATCCACACTATTTCCATGGCTTCCTGTTGTTTGTTCAACGGGACCAATCACTGCAGCTGGCCATGCCCACCGCCCAACCTCCGCTGATCCCCAGTTCGGATTGGTGCAAATGTGCGCATCTACACAACTGTGCAGGTACGAATTGGTGCAATCCGGGAAATTGAAATACCCGTTTCTTCCATTCTTCAAATAGTGTACTGGACGACCACTTGGGGGCACATTTAATCAGACTTAGGTGCAGAACGAAGGTAAATAGTCCGAACTTAGTCCGCTCCAAGGTACAGACGACCTCTGTGACAAAACGCGTTGGCCCATCTTAATTTCCTCATGAGGAAAGGGCCAAAACAACATTTCATTTTGAAAAATAGGGTAACTTAAACTGACCTGAAAAGGAGGAATGAAAAGTCTTTGGTAATGCTGGGAGTTCCCAGGAAATACTTCAGGATGAAGAAATTGTCATGTGGATTTCCAAAATAAAATTAGTTCATACAGGAACAAAACGTGACACTTTCAGAGACTTTTTTCTTGTCTTGAAGTGCTCTCAGAAATCAGTTACACACATACACACACCACTCTGCTGTCCTTTTCATCTTTCTCTTTGTTAGGGACTGCTCCTCAGTGTGAGTACGTCAGGATCAGAGCCTTGGTATAAAAATAAAGAAGAGAACAGTAATCAAATCTGTTTAGGGATGTATTAAATAGCATGGAAAAGAACACAGATTTTTTCCATCACTTCCTCCTAAACAATATTTCCTCAGTCTTCCATTACCTCAAAGCTATCATTGGGGCAATGTTTTGATGTAACTGAAATATACAGACAGCCTTAGAGAAGTGCAGTATGGAACCAGCAGGACAATGAAAACATTGTATGAATACAAAATGCATTCTGAGCTACAGCTTGGAAAAGCTACCATCTCCCAGAATCTTCCAAAATGCATCATTCAGAAGAGTAGCTGTTCACTCAAATATTTCAAATTTCAAATAAAATTCATGTGGGAGCAGGATTTCTTTTTGTTTCTGAGAGGTAAAGGAAAATGAAGCAATTCTAGTGCCACCATAGGAACTGGGGTGAAGAATTAATTGTGGCACAGGATGGGAAGAGTGGCAGATTTAGTAAAATGGGTTCCAGAAAAAGAAGATGCATGGTGACACCATTTACACACACTATAGTACAGCAAAACTCATGAGATGAAGGAAGGAAAAGTACACTCCCATATATTACAGGAGGATGGAACACATTGTTCTAACAAAGCAACAGATATAATGGATTTTTCCCATTTGCCAAATAAAAAATGGCATTATAATACTGAATACTTTTTTTTCCAGATAACACACACTTCCCTTGTAATCCTGATATGCTCCTCTCTTCATAGGGGGCATGTCCCAGTGGCTGAAAATCACTGCTTTATAATATTAAGGACCCAGCAGAGAATGAAGGAAAGTATCCCAGTTGGAATTCTCTCTGCCTTATGAATGACATCTCTATTGAACCACAATCTTGATACCTGGTCTCAGCTGTATTCTCATTTTTCAGCTCAATCTTTTCCTACAGCCGCAGGAATTCCTACTGATACCCGTACCCAGCCAAATAACGTGTGCGTCTTTAAATATGAGAGTTAATGCTGAGGAATGTTAATGAGTCTTGAGTTCCAGCACTCCCTTGGGCTGCCCCGTGTAGTATACTTAGATGCCATGGCACCAGTGAAAAAGACAGAGTGAGGCGAACGAAGGTATAATTCAGAAAACATGTTCCACAGCAGTTATGTTTAAAGTAGTACAAATGTATCTTTGAAGCAGCAAAGTAGTTTGATATGAAAAATGTTGCAACTGCATTGGCATAGGTAGCAAGAGATACTTGCAAGCCCTAGACTGCATTGTAAATTAAAACCATTTCCCTTCAAGATGGGGGAGGAAATTCTGGACACAAAAGCATGGGAATTCAGTAGGTGGGCACTGGTCGCATTTCACAAAGTAGCACGCCAAAGGAGGAAAAAAAATGGTTCCTGCCTGGAAAAGTAATAAATGCAGAGAACAAGAATCCCTGCGTTCGCCCGGCTGAGGGATACTTACTTCACTCTCAGTCTGCATTAAACCAGAAAAAAAGTTTAAAAGGCCAAAGTTTCAGCTGGCTCCCGTTGGTGGGAGCGAGGCTGACAAATTATCTTTAAGCAGACACAGTTTATGGACAGACTCAACTTTGTTTCTGAGCTATACATGCAACCATGCTACTCTTTAATCCCTTTTTCATACCCTTAAACTGTCCCAATTTGGCAGAGACAGTCTTGATTAATTCTCTGCTGTCCCATCTTTTCAGCTCCTTTGAAAATGTCTCAGTTTCTCTCTCCCCCCCCTTCCCCCCTTGTCCTTGTCCTCAGCTTACTTTAATTGCTGCAAACTGAATTCAAAGTGCAGAAGTGGAATGCGCTCCATTAATTCAATTAATTCAGGGTGAGAGCTGCAGTAGAATCTTGCCCTTCCCAGTAGGCTCAGGTAAAAGCAAGCAGCTGCTGGTTCTCCTAGCTTGTCTGTTCTTCCTCATTAATTTGCCATCTTGACCAAAAAATTCGTGTTTTTCTATGCAAATCAACTATATGTGAATTTTACACAGAATAAATCCCTGGTTACAGAATTTTCTGTACACAAAACAGCATTTTCTGTGCAGGAATTAATATTTCTGCATCAAAATATTTTCCATGGAGAAAATGCTGTTTCCTGCATAAAACAACCCCATGCAAATTTTGCACAGAGTAAAAGATTCTGTGAAGATTCTTGTCAGTTCTGGATTCTTTTTGTCAGAGTTTCTAAACACTTGAAAAAACATGTTGTTTGACCATTTGTAAAATATTTTCAAATATTCTTTCCATTCCTTGTGATTACTGAAAGCCAGCCTGGGTTTCTCTGAAACAAATCCTGCCATCCACATTTTTTTAATAGAGTTATAAGCATGGTAGATCAGGAGAGTACTGTGAGTGTAATATATCTTGATTTCAGTAAGGCTTTTGATAAGATCCCTCATGAAATTTTTGCAGGTAAGCTGGTGAACTTTGGGCTAGAGAGTGCTACTGTTTGTAATTTGTATACTGTTTAATTTGTTGACAAACCAAACCCACAGAGTACTCACCAATGACTGGTATTGATCCTGAAAAGAGATAACTAATGGGGTGCCTCAGAGTTCTGTCTTGGACCCTTTCAACATCTTTATAAATGAAGTAGATGATGAAATAGAAGGCATGCTTATCAAATTTGCATATGACACCAAATGGGGGTAGAAAATATCCCATACACCAGAATTAGAATTTATAATATTTCTTTATTATCAAGTATAACAGTACACTAAAAGAGAGAGAGAGAGAGAGAATAGAAAAAAAAATTGACTTCTGATATTCTTCTCAGCAGGTATATGAACAAACATGTACCTCACTCACTAACACTGAAATCACTTCTTTTCTTTCCATCTTCAGATCTTACTAATCATCAAAACCCAAAGTTAGCATTTCATTTACTTTTTTATACAAAAAGTCAATAAGGGGTTCTCATTCTTTAAGATACACATTAGAATTCAAAATAACCCTGACATGTTGGAGAACTGGGCCAACACTGAATTTCAACAGGGTTAAATGTAAGATACTACATGTAAACAGGAACAATGAAATGCACAAATATAGGAGGACACCTGGCTGGAAACCCATACCTGTGAAAAGGATCTAGGGATCTTAGTAGACCACAAGCTAAACATGAGTCAACAGTGTGATGTGGTAGTCAAAAAAGCCAGTGTAATTCTAGGTTGCATCATTAGAAGCATAATGTCCAGACCAAGGAAAGTACCAAGGAAAGTAGAACTGGAATACTGTGTCCAGTTCTAGGCACCACAGTTCAAGAAGAATATTGACAAGCCGGCATGCATACAGAGAAGGGTGACCAAGATTATCAAAGGTCTGGAAACCAAGCCTTATGAGAAACAACTTAGGGATCTGGGTATGTATAGCTTGGAGAAGAGAAGACTAAAAGTTGACTTGATAGCCATCTGTAAATATCTGAAGGGATGTCACATAGAAGACTCAGAAAGTTTGTTTTCTGCTGTTCCAGATACTAGAACACTAACCAGTAAATTCAAATTACAAGAAAAGAGATTTCACCCAAACTATAGGAAGAACTCCTTTACTGTAAGACCTGTTCAACAGTGGAACAAACTTCTTTGGAAGAAGTTGACTGGGTGTCTTTCAAGACTGCTTTAGTTGTGTATTCATGCATTTCAGGGAGTTGAGAAAAGAATAGCTTGGGGAGAATGAAAAAGAAAAAAGAAATTAGATAAACTAAAGAAACAAAAATAAAAAATGAAGAATACAACATTTTTTAAGAAAAGCCGCAAAAACAAAAGCCCAAAGGAGAGAAAGAGAGGACACGGACAACCACAGGAATAACAGACCAATAAGATACCATACCTTCCAACATTTCACATATGAAAATCAGAACAAGTGTGACGAAGCAACGTGAGAACATGGCTAAAGTTATTAACAAGAAAGAACACACAAGTTAGTAGAGGTTGCAACCCACTGGAAAGGACAAAATTGTGCCTCTCCTCTCCTCTACCTCCTGCACAGTTAATTGAGTGCAGACAACTTTAGCACTTTGAACTCAGTTTGCAGTGACTGCAGTAAGCCAGGATGAAGGGAGAAAGAGAGAGGAAAAGAGAAATAGACTGGGACTTTTAAAAAACAGCTTAAAAATGGGATGGCAGAGGATTAATTTGTGTATTTGGAAATTTGGAAATGTCCCTGTCAAATTGGGAGAGTTGGAGGGTATAAGACGGGTGTTTCAGTTGCCCAAGGAAAGAGAAAGAGAACATAGATCCAAACAAAGAGTGTGGGGAGGGGCTTAAAATAAGCCACCAACTCAGTTGGAGAGTGACAGATCCACAGTCTCGATTGGAAGGAGTATGAAAAGATTGTTTTGGAAAATAATGTCTGTGATTTGAATGTTAATCTGTTTTTGTAATTTAAGGTGTAATAATAAAATAAACAAATAAATAAATTTAATAAAATAAAAAAAAAGATCCACAGTCTCTATCAACAGTCTGCTATATTCCAGCAGAACTGCTCTGTGGGTTACAGTGGCATAGCTTGGCGCAAGCGGGGTAAAGGTGGGGGTGGAGGCATGAGGGCAGGGCTACAGGACATGTGGGTAAGGCAACAGCGTGTAGGGATGGAGCGACGGTGTTACTGCCCTGGCTAGCCCGAACTTTGGGGATATAAAAAGATATCTTTTGATATCATAATTCGGCTTCACATATCCCTTCCATGTGCTTGCAAGGCCCCGGACAAGCACGCACACAGGCTAGGCCGATAATCACCGTAATATTCCTAGACAATACAGGCAGGCCAGAAAACAGCCGACTCGCCTCTTTAGGAGACCTCAAGGCAAGTACCTCCCTTAGGTATGCAAGCAACTCTCAAAAGATCCTCTGCCCAGCGCTGGCAGCTTGATGATCTAACTATACAACGCTCAAGTACTCCGCGTTTGCATACCAGCTGCTCTAGTGGTAAATTCGGCTTTAACTCAATCATTCAAATTCTGACCTTTCGGAGGCTTTGTCTCCAACTCCAAATCTATTGTTTTCCCCTAAGTCCGACCTAGCCTGCGGTCACAATTCTCCTCATAAAAACCCCTGACTTTGAGAGCTTCTTCGGATCGCTCCTGAGTTTCATCCCGCCTTGCTGCCGCTTTGCTTGGCGAGCCTCCCCTCAGCTCCACGTGCTGAGCTACATCGCACCCCAGCCTCGCTCTCTATTTTTCTGGGCTTCAGGACAGGTGAAGTATCACCCAAACCAACAACCCCTCTAAAAATCCCTCTATACCACTCAAACCTTTATTTCTTTAGTTATCTTGTGTGAGTGTGTCGCATACACTGTTTTGCTTGTGTTTGTAATAAAACATCATTTATTGCTTCAACTTCTGTGTTTTCCTTGACTCGACCCGACCCCGTAGACATAGGGTTCAAGATCTCGCAACGTTACCCTGCCTCTCATAACGCTAAGCAGTGCTCTGAGCTGATTTTCCCCACCTTTAGTTGAGCACATTTTGGTGTCCCTCCCGGGACCCCGAGACAACAGGGTAACAACGGTTTGCGGGAGGGGCAGGCAAAAAGTGGCAACACCCCCAAAAAAGGTTTCCCAGGGCACATTTTGCCCCCCCAGTCCCTACTTGACAGGTGGGTTAAGATTTCCTTCCAGAAGAGGGTGAAGAAGGAGCGGGGTGAAGGCAGAGCTACATTATGCTAGATCCTAACCTCCCGCCCAGGGATGAAACACCTGTACCAAGACAAAGTTAGGCCAAGGCAAAGACAGTCCTAAGCCATTTCTACCTTCCCAAAGATGGGATCAGTTTGGATAAAGTCCAACTTCAGCCAATCTAATGTTGACTCAGCTGACTCTTGGCCACCTTGTCCAGTTATGCTTGCACTTCAGTTTGTAAAAGAGACACAATTTTAGGGAAGGGAGTTCCAAAGGTATTTGGGATATCTGAATTTGTTTACCAAGGATAAATATTCAGGATGATGATCATGAATCAACAGCTTCTTGTGTAAAGATGCCCTCACTTTGAGGAGTCTAGATACTAGCTGGTACTGGTACTGAACAGTTTAGTATCTTAGTAGTATGTAGTAGTAATATTTTGCAAGGGAGAGATTCGGACACCAGAGATATATGGGTGTTATATATAAACTAAAATAAAGCTCATGGCATAGCCTTCATTTTGCAAGTAAATTTAAACTAACAAATTGAAATTATTCAGGAAATGATTTGATCAGCTCAAAAGGAAGGAAGTAACTACAAAATTATAACTCTTGAGAACATCAGATGCCCTGTAGATTTTGAAAAACAGAACTCCAAAAGGGGAAGCAGAGTTTAATATTGACTCAAGTCAGCAGATGAGGTTAAAAGAAAGGGGATGGAAAAATTAAACTAAACTCCCAGTAGCAGGAACAATATTATTAGTCTGCAGAATAACCACCTCAGGGTAAGTAGGAAGCCCTAGAAAGCCAGTAATTTTAAAATTAGACTGTGGGAGAAGAAAAAGAAATCAGAATTGGCAGAGGAAAATGGACAAGATGACATACTCATTCGTCATCATCTCACGTGGTTAAGAGAAAATCCCAAAACCATGTTTGGAAGCGGTAGTATATAGTTACAGGCTGGTGCTGGAAAAATGATTATAAATGAAAAAAAAATGATGTAAGGAGGTGTCACTTAGAGATAATGAAGGACAACGCATGTTAAATCTGCACATTGCTGTCATTCTCACAGAGGAAGAGGTAGAAACTTAATGCACTCTCCTTTGGGCATTTTATGTTCATGAATCAGAACAGAGATATAATCTTAGCTCTGGTTTTTGTTCTTTTTAATTTGTTCATCCCTTAGACCATTCTATCTTTCCATATTAGTGTGCCAATTTTTAAAATGCATGAAATGTTCTCTTAACATACACAGGATGTTGAAAATCCTTTTGGTGCACTACAGCAATATAGGTAGTAACAGGAGGAAAAAAGCAGTGGATAGGGTGGCCATGAAGGAAATAACACATTGGAGAATTAGGCAGCTTTGGACCAGCAGACTGGGGCTACCTTCCCTTGCCACCACTGTACACTTTGTGGTATACCAGTAAGATTCTGGTTTTGGTATGCCTATTTCCCTAATATGCTGATCTTGATACTAACTTTCCCTAATGTTTGTATTTCCCTAATACACACTTTGTAGTACAGTGGACCCTCTATGGGGTTCTGTTCCAGCTCCCCCTCCAATAAATGGCAAAAAAATACAAATTATCCTGTCCCATATTATTAAATGGTGGCGATGTGTGCACATCATGTCCTCATTCAAACTGCCACCTTTTTAGGTATAGGACATAATGCCCCATGATTGCTGGAATTAACAGAACCAGTGGTCGCATATATGGAGAGTCCACTGTACCTAATCATTCAGCTGAGAACTTTATAGCAAAAATGCACAATACAGAGGGTAGCTGGGAATCCAGGCAATATATACTGTCTAACTTTGTTAGGGAGAGCCCCAATTAATCTTCTGTCATCCTACGCTTTCAGCTGCTCTTTAAAATGTCCCCCTTCTCCAGCTTGTCCCAGCTTTCTTCTGTTGCTGCAAGCTGAGTTTAAAGTGTAAAAGCAGGAAGGAGAGGAAAGGGTGAAATCTTACCCTTTCCAGTAGGTTCAGGCAAAAGCAAAGTGCTGCAACCTCTCCAAGTTTGCTTATAGAATCATAGAATCATAGAAATGTAGAGTTGGAAGAGACCACACGGGCCATCCAGTCCAACCCCCTGCCATGCAGGAACACCCTCAAACCACTCTCGACAGATGGCCATCCAGCCTCTGCTTAGAAACCTCCAAAGAAGGAGACTCCACTACACTCTGAGGCAGCATATTCCACTGCCGGACAGCCCTGACTCTCAGGAAGTTCTTCCTGAGGTTCAGGTGGAATCTCCTTTCCTGCAGCTTGAATCCATTGCTCCTTATCCTGGTCTCTGGAGCAGCAGAAAACAAGCCCACTCTCTCCTCTACATGGCATCCCTTCAAATATTTAAACATGGCTATCATGTCCCCTCTTAACCTTCTCTTCTGCAGACTAAACATACCCAGCTCTCTAAGTCTATCCTCATAGGGCATGGCTTCTAGGCCCCTTACCATTTTGGTTGCCCTCCTCTGGACCTGCTTGTTCTTCCTTATTAAGAATATTTGTCATATTGACTATGACCGATGTTGCTTGGCTGCATATGTCCTGGTTTTCAGTTGCAAAATGTTGGAGAGTATGATATTACTCTGAGAAATGCAAACCAGGCTAGATTCTTTTATATATGTGGACCAAACGAACTTCTCCCTCATCCCCAATCATGGATAATGCACATTAAGAGGTGTTGGGTTAAATACTGGTCTTCATCTGGTATGAGAGTTCCTATACCTCCCAGGTGTCTGGTCCTGTATCACTATTATATGCGATACAGCAAGACCCATATTAAAGAACGATCACCAGTCACACTCCCACCAGAGTGATTGCCAAGCATCTATGTAAGTAGGAATAAAGCCTTACATATCAAATGGTGGAGATCTGTGGACTGGGACTGGCATGGCACCGTGCCTCCTCCTCACCACCCAGCCAGGCTGATGCTGAGCAGCAGAGTAAAGTTCTTGTCTCACAATGGCTAGCTGGCCATCATAAGTTTTGCTTGTGCTTTGAGCATCCTGCAAGATTTGGATCTTGTGGGAGACCTGAGATCTCATGAGAAGCCCTCCTCTTGTGATACCTAAGGTGGCCTTCTCTAGGCTTGCTTCACCAATCCTGTATTGCTCTGCGGCAAACCTGGTAGCCCTCCTTGGTACTGGTAAATTGAGACCGAGGAAAAAAATAGATGTCATGAGTGTGATGCACTGATTTGAGTAATGGACAAGCACTCCAGAAGACCAGGGTTCACCTCCCCACTCAGCCATGGAAACCCATTGTGTGACCTGGGGCAAGTCATACCCTCTGGGCCTTTGAGGAAGGCAGTGGCAAATCTCCTCTAAATAAATCTTGCCAAGAAAACCCCATGATAGCTTGCCTTTAAGTTGAAGTTGACTTGAAGAACAGCAGCAACAACAATGGCTGGGGTTGCTGCATGTGTCCTACTTTATATCAGGAAATCTTCTCTTTCAAGGCATTAGGCATTTTCTGGTTGAATGGCTCTCTAGTCTAGAGGTTGGATTAAAGATAAAGAAGATTCTAAGAAGGGAACGTAGGAGGTTAAGAGTTGCCTATTAACAGTTGCATTCTGGATAGCAACCTGGGCAGCCACAGTCTTTCACTCTATTGTGAGATGCATTGCATTTCTCTTTAAATGATTGTAATTATTTCAAAATTTGCATAACTACATACAAATTAGCATATACAACTTTAATTGAAAACTCTACTTTGTCGTTTTGGTGGGGTGAGGGGCAATGTGTAAATACGAGCTACCATTCTTCTAAGAAACCAGTCTTCTAAGACATTAGGAGAAAGAGAAAGAGGAGGATTGGAGCATGAGGGAGGGAGAAAAAGGGATGGGATGCTTTGAGTACCATTTTGGAAAAAAGCCAGGATATAAATAAAATAAAATAATAAACATACAATATATATTTTTCAAAACAATTACAAACGTGTCCATTGTTGTAGGCTTGGATTTCAGGTAGATTTCAGGATGGAAAAATTACCTGAAGTAATGCCCGAGAATTTAAAACTGGTGGCTTTTGGAATCAGAGATACAAATGTGACAAAGATGTGAAAATGAATCAAGCTGTGTGAGGAATTTTGGGGTGTCCTGGCTCATAACCATGCCTCCACATGCCCTGGCCATGCCCCCAGGCACTGCAGCCCCAACCCCTCCACACACTCCAAGCTCCACCACTGATCACTTTACTTAAATATCTGAAAGGATGCCATGCAGAAGATGGAACAAGCTTGATTTATGTTGCTACAGAGGCTAGAACACTAACCAGTAGATTCAAATTGCAGGAAAAGAAAGTCTAGTTTAAATATTAGGAAAAACTTCTGGACTGTAAAAACTGTTAAACAGTAGAGTACACTCTCTCAGATGGCAGTAGCTTCCCTTTCTTTGGAAATCTTTAAACAGAAGTTGGATGCCCACCTTTCAGGACTCCTTGAGTTGTATATTCTTGCATGGCAGGGGTTTGACTAGAAGGCTCTTGCAGTCCCAGCTCTGTGATTGTGTAATTATAAATGAGAAGCAGAGAGGTTCTCTGGCAATTTTCAACTTTTAGGATATAATTAATGTACCAATAAATCAAGAAAGTAGATAGCTTGTTAGGAGAGGGACAAGACTCTTGTGTTGCCAGCCAATCTCTTTCTGTAGCATGTGAGGGCCATTAAAGCTGCCACTGCTGTCTCCTCCTTCTCCTTCTCCTTCTCCTTCTCCTTCTCCTTCTCCTTCTCCTTCTCCTTCTCCTTCTCCTTCTCCTTCTCCTTCTCCTTCTCCTTCTCCTTCCATGTCTGTTTGAAGTGGGGCAGCAGTATTGAAGAGTAGCTACATGGCTAGATCTGCCAGAGTGAAAGGGGGAGAGGGCTCCCATCCCTTTAATGGTTGCGTAGAAGAGAGAATTTCAACTTATGCTTGTTATGCAGCAAGGTAACAAGCAACACCTGCCAAAATTCCTGCTTCTATAGAACCATTAAAGGTACTTGAACCCTCTTCACTTTTCGCTTGAGTAACTCTGAATGGCTGCTCTTTTTCAAAGGGCAGGCCCTCCTGAGGTCGCAACAGTGAGGACAAAGGGAAACTTCTCTCTCTCATCCTTGGGCTACCAACCCCTAAGTTACATTGTTATCTCACTGGTAAACCCTGTCCTGGGGTCTACAATTTTGATATTAAAATATGATTCAATGTGCCTGAGAGGTCACCTGGATGGGCACGTAGGCAGCAACAGTCGAATGATCAAAAACCAGATCAGGCCAGTAAAATCCCCAGTCACATAGCCCCAGGCTCAAGCTGTGCAAACCCACAGTAGGCAAAGGGTCCTCAGCCCCTGAGAAGCCGACTTGAGGGGATTAGCCTGTTTGCCCCAAGTTGAGCACCGAAAGCAACAAAATCCTATAAGGCAAGGACCATTTACATGAAGTCACACCACAACCCAATGCAGCCAAAGATCCTGAGACTTTGGCAACACCTTGTAATCTCATCATGCAAAGGAAGTTACCATTGTGGAGCTTCTTTCTAGTTACAACACTCATTGTTCTCCCCGGGAAAGGATTAGCCCTCCAGGTACTTTTTCCCCCACAAATAGTCCCTGTTTTTGAGCAGTTCTTTGGATCACTCCTGCTCATCCCAGTAGACCATCTCTCTGTCTGTTGAGTAATCCCCTCAGCCCTCTCCATGCTGAGCTCTACTTCTTCACTGTCTTTTCCGGACCAAGGACTTCAGGAAAAGGTGCAGTATTACCCCAGTACAACCCCTTCAATATTCCCCTATCCAGTTTCTTCTCTTTTGCTTCTTAATAGGTCTTGAGTGAGTGTGTGAGTGAGTGCATTAGTGCATGAGACTTTCATTCAATAAAATCATTTTATTGGACATCTTCGTTTGGTTTTCGGCTTGGCCTGACCCCTTAAAAACTGGGTAAAAGACCCCGCTAGGTTACCCTGCCTCTTGCATTGCTATTGCTCGTGCTCTGGCTAGTTTCCATTCCCCATCACATGGAGCACATTGAGGTGTCCCCCAGGGGACCACAGAAATCAGGGTAACAACATCCTTGCACTAAATCCTGTACCAGAGTGTGATGTGCATGGATTCATTTCTCTCTAAAGTTTTCTGTGTCTTGTCCTTCAGGTGATGCTAAGCTCTTGTTTTAAACCGTATGTTTGAACCCATGAAACAAAAGCTACATTACACCCTTTTAGCATTTCATGATTAACCACATGGAGGTCTTGAACTGAGAGAAAAGGTTAATGACAGAAAGGTAAGTTTGCTGTTGTTTTTAGAGAGAAAAGTACTGCAAATAGCCCAAGCACTCATAAACAAAAAAGCTTCTCAACTAACATTTGTTGAGTGAAAAATAGCATGACTTTAGACTTTTGTGGGAAGAGATTGTGAATCATTTCTGAATTTCTTGGAAATGTCTCCATCTTTCAAAATAACTCACTCAGCCATCTGGGCTGTTGCCAAACTCTTCAAGAATGCGGCTTTACATTATACACAATTGGTGGCGTTTCACTGGCTGCAGAACATGATTGCTACCTATCTGATTTACTAAATGGAAAACTGAAAGTTTCCCATCAGGAATATGATGAATGGCTAGTAATGAAAATATGAACCAGGGGATCTGTAATATTTTCATAACCACCTAGTAGCTTCTGGAATATTTCTAAAAGCAAATCATACAAAAAGTACTAACAGTACACTGTCCCTCACCTTTACCCTATTCATGTGAACAGTCATTATTCTGCATCACTATGACAAATTGATTCTTGCAAGCAATACAGCCAAGGAAGTACTGACCTAAAAATGCTATTTAACATGTTTCAAATTTACTCTGGTACTGAACTCTGAAATTAATGGAGGTCTGCTTCCTTTCTGATGTGAAGGTCTGTCATATTCACAGGGAATCCAGTTTCCAGAATCCCAAGAAACTCCATGCCACATCCAAGGCAACAACCAACATATTTTCCTTTTAAAAAATAGTGCCAATCTGGTGAAATGTTTTTAGATGGTGAAAGAAATAAACTCCCAGTTAGAGCTTTGCTATCTATAAGATGTTATTCTAAAGCAGAACATATAGGGCAACATTCAAAGTAATATCATAAAACTTAGGATAATTGTTTCAAAAATGAATTTCAGGTACTCCTATGAATAGGAGACAAGATACTCTGGCCCTGGGAAACTGTTTGAGGATAAACAAACCAAACTAACAGATTTAACTTTGAGTCCTGCAAGAACTGAACCCATTTTAGACGAGTTTTGCCAGAGCTTGGATAAATTACATTTTGGATGACTCAGTGGCCATGCTGTCTGGGTGATTCTGGGAGTTGTAGTCCACCAACCCAGGGGCCCCAGCTTTGGAGAACTGGGTTACTAGTATGAGTAATCTAGATAGAATTGGTCATTTAGCAGCCCAGTTCTACAATTGGCTGTGAAGGATGGTGAACACCATCGCTGAAAGAGCTGGAATACTATATACCATCTGCTGCTTCATTTACCACAAAGAAAGCATATCTCATAGCAGTAATGTGTGTTCAGCACCAATCAAAATTTTGGGGAGGCCTAAAACTATCCCAGTTTCCAAAACTGAACAGATAATAGACTAATAACAAAGCCCCAATTCTTGGAGCAATTAACAAAGATTTGCAGGTGATGGGTTTGCTTAACCATAATACCAATGTTTGTTGTTACCTAAGCCTAAATCCAATTGCTAGTCCTAGCTAGAGTAGACCCACTGACTCAATTGCAGGATAGTAAGGCAACGCTTACACACATCTCAATAATTCAATAGCCCTACTCTTATGGGAATTAACAACTGAATTGAGCATTGATTTGGGATATGGATTTGTCCAGTTCATAAAGCTCAGCTGCCAAATCAGGTCCCATTTCCCTGACTCCTTTTTCTGACCCAAAATATTACAAAGAATTCTGGGCAATGTCATTTTCAAGGGGCCTGAGAAGGGACACATTGTTGGTTTCTTATCCCTGGGAAGCTGTCGGGAGCATGCTGAAGAGTGCCAGGAGTGCCAACTGCTGGGAAAGATGTAATCTCTGGGCATCTGACTAAAGCCCTTTCCGCACAAGGCAACTAGAACAGGGCAGTGCATCCTTGCACGGAGGGCGTCTGCGCCTTGGAGCAGACTAGGAGTGGACTACTTACCGGAGATCCGCACCTCAGTCTGCTCCAAAACGACTCCAAGTGGTCCTCCAGCATGTTTTCTAAAGACTGCAAAAAACAGGTCTTTATTTTCCTGGAACATGCCATTGCGTTCCTGCTCCCTTGTGCAGATTCGCACGCTCGCACCAATGTGAGCCTGCGATCTGTGGAGGGCAGGCTTTAGGCGTGGCGAGCTTCAGCAGTTGGTCCTGACCCACAACCAACCGGAAGCCGCCATTTTGGAAGCCAGAACCGTCATTTTGGAAGCTGGAAGCTGCCATTTTGGAAGCCGGAAGCCGCCATTTTGGGAGCCGGAGCAGTGTGGATGTACAGACCTCGCACTGCTCTGATTCGCCTTGGACCAAGAAGGGCTTCAGGGACAGTGCGCATTGCTTCGGACCCCAGAAGAAGCGGTAGCTAACAGTACGGAGCGATTCCATCACCTCGTGCGGAAAGGGCCTAAGGCTCTTTCTGCACAAGATCCTATAAACAGGTCTTTTCTGTAATTAAGGTGGATTCTCTTGAAACACAGCAGTGACGCAGTGTTCCGCACCTCTCAGCATTAATGCGAATTGAAGTGGAGTGTCTCTTCTGCATTTCTCCCCACCCCACTGGCCCTGATTGGCCTCCTGCCTGCACCACCATTTTCTTAATGCTCAGTAAAGTGCATTCAACATTTCCACACTGAGGCAGCATATGGGATATATGCGGATGAAGCAGTGCAAAACAAACTTTTTTCCATAGTTCAAATAATGCATCCTAGCTACCACTTTTAGATGGGACAGCTACTAGATCACTACGATGTCATGCAGAACCATGACCCCTGAAATGAATATAATGAATATAGTATGTATAGTATAGTAGTAGAATATAGAAATGAATATAGTAGCTACTACGCTTTAGCGACACCATGCAGAAAGAGCCATGGATAGTACCAAGTAATCATACAGTTCAGGAAAGTATTTTTCTAAAGGCCTCAAGCATTCTTTCAGTGTTCTGGGTATCAAGGAGACCCACCAGTATGTTTTAGGGAAAGGCAGTAGATGATATTTATGGGTAGAGTCTTCTGGGTATTTACACAGAAAGTTGGAGGACTTGGGATGACAGAAAGCCTTAGGTCCTTTTTGCTACCAATAAAATCAAACAGATGCCATGAAGAGTACAGTCTCCAGAGTTCTGAGTGGTGTCCAGGAAAAGAAAAGAAACTGAATTATTTTCTGCTATTTTATTTTGTTTTGTTAAGAAAATAACTAATGTTAATTGAACACCTTCCACAATTTGTCAAGAAGAGTTTGGTCATTAGAAGTTTCAGGATCCACTGCCTGGAAGTCAACAAGCTTAGCCCTGAAAAAGGCTGCTGCAGTCTAACACAAATTTCTGGAAGAAGAGCAGGAGGGCTTTCTGATCAGCAGTGTAATTTAGAACATCTTGCAACACTGGGCATTCTCCTTAATTCTCCTGAACACTGACAACCTTATGAGTTAAATTTCTGCACTCATTTAAAAAATAAAAATCTTTTTTTTTACATCAGAAATACATCAGAAATATTGTTCAACATAAATCATAGAACATTCCATCCCAAATATATTTTAAACACTATACAGGATGTATGTTTGTGGGTCAGTTTTCAAACACTGCCAAAATACATCCCCTGAGATGGTAGAAATGCAGCACCAGAAACACCACACAGCTGTGTTTGTATTAAGGGAAGTTAAGACATCCAAATTCAACTACAGCAAAATCTGGATAGGCAGAATCCAAGGAGCCAAGCTAAGATTCAGTCATTGCTGAAGCAGAACACTGTCACCTGCAAAGCAGTCTAAAAGTCTAAGTGAGCTACAATGTGATCTACCATTTACTTTATCACAGTGTCTCTCTATCTTGAAGACTCAGATGTTGTTGAACAACAGCTCCCAGAATCCTTGAATTTTGGCCATGTTGGGTGGGGTTCCTGGGAACTGAGCTCTAAGAACATCTGGGGACCCAAGTTTGGAAACTACTGCTTTATACAGACTGTCAGCTTTGTTATCTAAATACTAAGGTCACCGACTGGAGCTTCATGTGTGCTCTGATGTACACACAAAGTTTGTGAAACAGCCAAGATTCCTAATCATTTTAGATAGGGGCAAACCACTGTGACAGGTACAAGGATCAATTTTCTGCCCTTAAGACCTCCAAGGGACCACATGGATTTAAAAAATAAAAATAAAAAAGTGGCTAGAGCCTAGCTTTATTTTTTACTAGCATATTTACCCGGTGTTGCCCAAGATTTTATTTTTTCATGGCTAACACTTGTTAAAAATATCTTAGGAATTATCTTACCTTACTTTGGATGCTGTTGAAATACACAGATTTGATATCCTGTGTCTCTAGTTCCTCAAACTGTGTTGTCCAGTACCTGTAATTTTCCCCATATTCCCCAATCCAATCTGTATTCAGAGTTGTTAACATACAGAGGTTTGATTTCTGAGGAAATACACCATCCTCCTCCTTCTTGCTGCTAGGCTTCATCTCCCTAGCAACCAGCCTGAGACCTAAGAGCTCTCTGGCTGAGAATTCTAAAGGCCCCTCCCTAAACTGCCAACCCCAGGATTCCATAGAATCTTCACAGGCAGCCAATCATATGAGGTCTTCTCACCTGACACACCCAATCATATGAGGTCTTTGCCTGCCTGACACAGACAAGCTCACAAACTTTGACTTTTATATATTAGATGTTATATAGTCCAGCACAGGATGTAATCTATTTAAAAAATCAACTGTGGATTTTGGAGGTTTTCAGGAGAAACACTCTACCTTTTTGCAAGAAATAGGATGATACAGGGATGGAGTGGGGGGGGTCAAACTTTAAGAACATATGACAGTACAACTATGGTAGAGTGGGCTGCGGCATGTGTCACAGCGGGCAGTGTCATGGCCATAGGAGAAAAATGTGAGTGGGAAAGAAGAAAGGAAGGGTCGTCATGGTTCTCCTTGGACAAGAAAGCTACCACCTCCAAGCAGCATGTTACTACAATGTTGGTCTTCCAAGGGAGTCCTCAGAGCTAAAAGTGCTGTGGAAGGCTGAATTGCAAAATTGCCTATGCCAGTCCACAGAGAATGTTACAAGACACTCTTTCCAGAAAGTTTTTAGCTTTGAAGTTTCCCCTCCCCTGAAGGCTTGCATTGGACAACTACATTATTTGGAGCTGGTGGCCTTCTTCTCCCAATGAAGACCAATAAATTCACCTTTCCTTCACAGCAGCTGCACACTCCACATAAAGGGCAGTCCGCTAACATAACAGGCTGTTACACCAGGATAACAGACCAACAGGATTCCAGTCTTTGATTCAGTACAGGGAGCCTCCTGTGCTCCAAAGATGGAAAGAGGGTAGCTGCGGTTACCCGTTAGTGAAGGAGAGAAAGCACAGTCCACATACTCCTTATTATTACTTTGTATGTCTCAGGGCCTAGCTGAACCTTCAAAAGCCTTCAAAAACTTGGTTCCGGAGCTGAGGTCTGGTGAGTTCACTGGCTCAGATTAAGGTCTGGAAGAGAGCCTGGTTTTGTTAATGCTCTTCTGGCCATCGCTCATGTCTTCCACTTGAATTGTTTAAGTTCTTCAGCTGCATGCATTTAGCTTTCTGGCTGCTTTTGTTTTTGGCTACCAGGCTTTTCTCAATCCATGCATTTAAAACAAAACCCTTTCTTAAGCGGTTCCAGCCACATCTTTCTCACATTGTGTGGCCGCTTCCCTTCACTTGGTTGCCAGCCTCCCACAATCCACTGTTTGTCTTACACCTCCCCCTACTGCTAGAGACTATTAGGAACCATATCCCAAATGGTCAACATAATATGGGAACAAATATTCATCTTTCAAAAACAAGCCATTATGGCACACCATACATGAAACAATCTCTCTCTCTCTCTCTCCTCATATGTATTTATCTCTGCTTTCTCCTAATGCAGCATTTTTTTCAGCAGAAAGTTCCTTTGGTATCAGATCCAAGAAATTCTGTCCAAGAACTTCTACTGTTGAATTTCTACCAAGAATCTCTACTTGACTGTGTAAAATTTAAGCAATCTCCTCTCAGTCTCCTTTCTTCCTTCCCACAATGCACACATTTTTCTGAAGAGGGACCCTAAAGCTTCAAGCAAATTGACCATGCCTGAACCGCTGTTCATGGAACATCCAGTTTCTTCTTCTACCTATAAGTGAGTGTAATTTTTAATACAGGGATAGAGAATGTTTTGGACCTTCCCTTAGTCCCACCACTTTTCCAGGCACATTTGGGCCATTTCCGCACGGGCTTAGAGAAACGGTGCAGAGCGTCCTCCAGGGAGGACGTCTGCACCTGGGAGCGGACTGGGTCGGACCTACTTAGTGTAGTTCCGCACCTCAGCCCACTCCGGAACGACTCGAAGTGGTTGTCCAGCATGCTTTTCAAAGACCACTCGAAACAGGTCTTTCAAAAGCACAGAGCGCACCACTCTGCGCCCACACTCCGGTGCAGATTTGCAGGCTCGCACCAGTGCGAGCCTGCGATCTGCCGGGGGCAGGCTTTCGGCTGGCGAGCTTCAGTGGTTGGTGGAGAGCCTCGACCAAACAGAAGCCTCTATTTTCGTCCCCGGAGCAGTGCGGAGCGGAGGCCATGCACTGCTCCAGACCAACCTGGACCCAAGTGTGGAGCCAAGAAGTCCGGTAAGTACTGGCACAGGGCAATTCCCTCGCCCCGTGCGGAAATGGCCTTGGTGGGAACAAAGGAGACATATCTTTCACTGTCCCAGTTTAGCAGAGACACTCCCAGTTACTCCTCTGTCATCTACTTTTTCAGCTACTTTTAAAACGCAACACTTTCTCTCTCCTCTTCCTGCTTTCTCCCTTCATCTTCAGCTTACTTCAATTGCTGCACATTGAGTTCGAAGTGTAAAAGTAATTCATACTCAATTACCTCAGCAACAGGGAAAGGAAGGGCAGTATCTTGCCCTTCCCAGTAGACTCAGGAACAAACAAACTCCTGTTGCCTCTCCTAGCTTGTCTGTTCTTCTTCATTTATAACTTTTTTCATCTTGACCACACTGTGATGTTGCTTGGCCACGTGTGTCCTGGTTTTCATCTTTCAAATGTCATAAAGTAATATATCAGAGACATTTGTTGCATGCAAATTCAGCATAACTCTAGAGTATAATAAAACTAGTGTATGTCAAGCATTTAACAATGCTCCAAGGTTCATCTTTCAGGCTCCATATCATAAACCCAAAGAGGTTTTTCATAAGCATGAGGGAGATTGCTCGTAGACAAACTAACTCCAGAAAATCTTTTGTATTAATTGATATAAAAACCAAATTGTTTAGAGCACTCAGAAAGAAGATAGCTACATAAAGGGCATGCACACATGAACCTCCATGTATTTCATGACATGTATTTATTTGCTTTGAGTCCTAAATCCAGCCTTATTGAGGATTCAGGTCAGAAGGCAATTCAGTTTTCATTATTCAAGACCGATAGTAGCACAGGGCTGGGAACCACTGCCACACTTCCGTGAACTACAGCAGTTGAGTTCTATGGCAGAAAATTCTAACTACAGTGGGCCCTTAGTAGCCACTAGAATTTGGTTCCAGGAACCCCTGTGGATATCAAAATTTGTAGATGCTCAAGTCCTGTTATGTACAATGGTGTAGTAAAATGGCATCCCTTATATAAAATGGCAAAATCAAAGTTTGCTTTTTGGATTTTTTTAAAAATATTTTCAAGCTGGCTGACTATGGAGGGCCAACTGTATCTCACCATCAAAACATCCAGGATTCCAAAGGATGGAGCCATGACCTTTCAAACAGGAACAAATGTGCATCACTGTATAGTGTAGATACTTAATGTGGCTGTTGTATGATATGAGTGGAGGCAAAGATGAAATGCATGAAATTAAATCCATACTTGTAATTGTTTAAAAATTTTGAAAAACTCAAACTGCCTCAAATGTTTATGACAGAAGGATACAAGAAATTCTACCAAATGATTTTAAGAAAATCTCAATGTGAGATCTATAGCTAGTTTGGATGGAATGATCCTGGCAAATAAGAAAGCTCAGAACAAGTACTGGGCCCACTCACACCTCCTTTACCCATACAGGCTTCAGGACTTCAATTATGATATATTTAATCCAGAATTCCCTATTATGTCTCAAACAGATGACTCTGGTTTACTGCCAATTTAACCATTGGGGATGGCCCAAGATATTTTGCTACCTGAAGCAAAGGACAAGATAGACCACAACTATATCTCCTTCAGTCTACAGAGGCAGAATCTACTTGAATTCTAACTAAAATGTACTAACTAGTATGGAAAACAATCCCTCAGACTGGAAACAATTCACATACATTCCAATACCCAAGAAAGAGGACACTGGGGATTGCAATAACCACCATACTCTTGCATTAAACAAACAAGCAAGGTGATGCTCAAAATTCTATAACAAAGACTTTTAACATATATGAAGAGAGAAATACATGATGTCCAAGCTCAGTTCAGAAAAGGAAGATGCACTAGAGAACATACTGCAAATGTATGTTGGATAATGGAGGGCACCAAAGAATCCAGAAGAAAATCAGTCAGTGCTTTACAGAGTATGGCCAAACCTTAGATAGTACAGATGAGTGGTTCCCAACATTTGGTCCTCCAGGTTTTGGGGCTTCAGCTCCCAGAATCACCAGCCAGCTTGGCTAACAGGAATTCTGGGAATTGAAGTCTAAAACACCTGGAAGACCAAAGGTTGAGAACCACTGGTGTAGATCATGAAAAACTATGGATTGCTCTTAAAGAAACAGGACTGCCACAACATTTGACTGTCCTGATACGTAACCTGTGGTCAGGACAAGAGGCCACTATCAGGACAGAATATGGAGAAACTGAATGATGTCCAATTGGCAAGACAAGTCTGCATTTTATCACTCTATCTGTTTAACTTGAATGCTTTATGTATCATATATAAAGCTGGCTTAGGCTTGGAGGAAAAGAGGTAAGAAATGTGGAAAAAAGAATAACAATTTAAGAAAGCAATTAACGATTTAACATTAGCAATTTAAGATGACACCATACTACTAGCAGAAAACAGTAAAGACTTGGGATGACTACTGAAGAAATTTAAGGAAGAAAGTGCAAAGGCAGATGATTTACAATTTAAATGATCACAGATGATTTACTTAATTTTAAAGTAGACAATGAAGACATTGAAATAGTTATAGATTTTTCATATTATAGCTCAATCATTATTCATAATGGAGATTGTAATCAAGAAATCAGAAGGCTGCATTTTATCACTATCAGTTTAATTTGTATGCTGAACATATCATATATAAAGCAGGATTAGACCTGGAGGAAGGAGGTTTGAAAATTGGAAAAAGGAACATCAATAATTTAAGAGCTGCAGATGACACCATACTAATAGCAGAAAATAGCAAAGACTTGGGATGACTATTAATGAAAGTCAAGGGAAAAAGTGCAAAGGCAGGTTTACAGCTGATCATCAAGGAAACAAAAATAATGACCACAGATGATTTACATAACTTAAAAGTAGACAATGAAGGCATTGAAATAGTTCAAGATTTTCCATATCTTGGCTCAGTCATAAATCAGAATGGAGATTGCAGTCAAGAAATCAGAAGAAGACTTGGTAGATCACAAGCTGAACATGAGTCAGCAGTGTGATGCTGCAGCCAAGAAATCCAATGCAATTCTTGGTTGCATCAATAGGAGTATGGTGTCTAGATCGAGGGAGGTAATCGTACCACTCTATTCTGCATTGGTTAGACCTTATTTGGAATACTGTGTCCAGTTCTGGGCACCTCATTTCAAGAAGGATATCAAAAAGCTGGAGCATCTCCAGAGGGGGGCAATCAAAATGGTGAAGGGTCTGGAGGCCTTGCCCTGTGAGGAGCAGCTTAGGGAGCTGGGTATGTTTAGTTGGCAGAAGAGAAGGTTAAGAGGGGACATGATAGCCATGTTTAAATATTTGAAGAGATGTCATGTTGAGGAGGGAGCAAGCTTATTTTCTGCTTCTCCAGAGACTAGGACAAGGAGCAATGGGTTCAATCTGCAGGAAAGGAGATTCCACCTGAACCTCAGAAAGAAATTCCTGACAATCAGAGCTGTCCGGCAGTGGACTGTGCTGCCTCAAAGTGTGGTAGGGTCTCCTTCTTTGGAGGTTTTTAAGCAGAAGTTGGATGGTCATCTGTTGGGAAGGCTTTGATGTGTGTTCCTGCATAGCAGGAGGTTGGACTGGATGGCCCCTGTGGTCTCTTCCAACTCTATGATTCTATGATTCTACAGATACTGCAGACTTCTAAAAAATGGGTCCTAGAGCAAATCAAACCTGAACTCTCCCTAGAAGCCAAGATGACTAAACAGGCTGTTGTACTTTGGCCATATCATGAGAAGGCAAAATTCACTAGGAAAAACAAGAATGCTTGGTAAGGTAGAAGGTAAAAAGCTGGATAGACTCAATCAAGGAAGCCTTGGTCCTAAACCTCCCAGATCTTAGAAGGCCTATTGACAACAGGGTGTCTTGAAAGTCTCTCATTCATAGGGTTGCCTTAAGTCAAAGTTGACAGCAGTTAATGACAAGAAAAAGATGTGCAAGTTTTTCATTTGAGGGCTTCTGAGTTCACATTGCTGTTCAACTGTGCAAGAAGAGTGTAGAAATAAGGAATGTTGGGGTCTTGTTTTTTTTTTAATTTAAGCAATTATTCATAAAAGTACTGCTGCTACTTTACAAAGAACTAAGTCCTAGTATGTTCACTGGAGTTACAGAGGATTGTGTTGTCTGGAAAAATGACCTAATCCAGTGGTTCTTAACCTGGGGTCATTTGCTGAGCCCCCACAGGGGATTCATGAAGCCCTGCTGCTGGATACCAATAGTGGCAGCAGCAACACCTCCCTGCCGATGGCAGGTTGTTTCAGAAAGGAGAGAAAAAGAAGGGAGAGAGTGCACCTGCATGCTCAGCTTGGCCTTGTTCCTCAAGAACTTTATAGTGAGAATCAGGCAGGGTGAAAGAGTTCAAGGGGAGACACTGAGATTCATCACCTAAAGACAAGAACCACCCAGTGAGCACTGGCTTTCTGCCTCCTTTTGCCTCTGCTTTCTCTCTCTCTCTCTATTCCCATCCCCTTCCCTCCCTCTCTCCCCTCTCAGTTTTCCACAGATGCAAGTGTTACCGCCCTGGCTAGCCCGAGCTTTGGGGATATAAAAAGATATCTTTTGTTATCACTAATTCGGCTTCACATATCCCTTCCATGTGCTTGCGAGGCCCCAGACAAGCACGCATACAGGCTAGGCCGATAATCACCGTAATATTCCTAGACAATACAGGCAGGCCAGAAAACAGCCGACTCGCCGCTTTAGGAGATCTCAAGGCAAGTACCCCCATTAGGTATGCAAGCAACTCTCAAAAGATCCTCTGCCCAGCGCTGGCAGCTTGATGGTCTAACTATACAACGCTCAAGTACTCCGCATTTGCATACCAGCTGCTCTATTGATAAATTAGGCTCTAATGCAATCATTCAAATTCTGACCTTTTGGAGGCTTTGTCTCCAACTCCAAATCTATTGTTTTCCTCTAAGTCCGACCTAGCCTGCGGTCACAATTCTCCTTATAAAAACCCCTGACTTTGAGCGCTTCTTTGGATCACTCTTGGCTTCCATCCCACCTTGCTGTCGCTTTGTCCAGCGAGCCTTCCCCTCAGCTCCACGTGCTGAGATCCATCAAACCCCAGCTTCGCTCTCCATTTTCTTCCGGACTGCAGGAACAGATTTTGTATCACCCGAACCAACTATCCCTCTGAAAATCCCGCTATTTTACTCACACCTTGATTTTCCTTAGTTATCTGCGTGCTTGTGTTGCTTACATTGTGTGCCTGTATTTAATAAAGATCATTCATTATTTTCCAACCGGTTTGCTTCTTGACTTGGCTTGACCCCGTAAACATTGGGTTGCAAGATCCTGCTAAGTTACCCTGCCTCTCGTTTTGCCAACTTGTGCTCTGAACTAATTTCCCCAACTTGTATAGTTTTGATAGTAATCTGGTGTCCCTCCCGGGACCCCCAGACAACAGGGTAACACAAGTGAGTGATCTGAGTGAGTAATAAGCTAATTTTTTAATTTGGAAGCGTGCCAGCATTGCTGCTGCTTCACAAGATGCCTTGTTTTATTGTCTTGTCTACACAGCAGCAGGGGGTGTGGGCACCAAAGGACACAGTAGCAAGTATGTGCACATGCCCAAACTGCCTCATTTGAAGACCCTTGATGAGCAAGTTTAAGTATTTAAATCTTGAGTTAAGTCTTGAGGATCCCCAGAAACAAATTATATTTACAGGAGGTCCCCCGTAAAGGAAAGGTTAAGAAACTGTTAACCCAAAACGTGGGTAACTCAGGGGTCCCCCCATAGTGCTACTGCCTCTGTGAAACAGTGGGGAATATTAGCTCAAAGAGGAGGCCTGCAAGAATGAGGTAACCTTACAGGATGTTTTATACCCGTGTACACTAGTACTAATGCAGAGAAAAACAGGCCAAACACTCAAAAGTAAGCTTGTTTGTTTTATTGGCGGAATTAACAATTGCACGCACACACGCGCACGCACACACACAAGATCCAAGCAGTCTCACAATCGCAAAAGGTTGTCTGAAGGAAAAGGGTGGAAAAGTTTAGATAGTGTTCAGAGCAACATGGGTGATATTTATTGATCCAGCAGAGAAGAAACAAAGCAATGCAGCTTAGAGTGAGAGTCCAAGGGTAGTACAATCGGGAATCAGAGCAGCAGAGTTGCAGCCAGCAGACAGACATACTACTGTACTACAAGCTGATTGGCTCAGAGCTAGGGGTTAAATAGTCTTTTTCCACTCTGAGGGGGAAGGTGTTAGTGGCTGTATGGCAAAGCAGACAATGGGGTCCAGAGATTGGATGATGGGATCCAGAATGAGCCAATGGCTTTAGCATTAGGTGGGAAAGGTGAAGGAACAAAAGGAGAGTTTCAATTGACAAAGGGAGAAGGTCGAAGACAGTCATTCTGTGGAAGCAGTTTTAGCTGCTATGGTTTCTGAAGGTCAAGGTGTTGAGGGACATCTGCTAGTCCATTATCTCTGGAGTTATCTCTGGAGTTATCCTGACTATGCCCTAGCCATGCTCTGAGGTTTCGATCTGACCTAGTTTTGCAATGCAAGCTCCCAGTCATAGTAGGATATATTTCATGCCAATTAAATATTTTGCCAGTTAAAACATATCATGGAGTGAGGGTACACAGCCTGGTAATCACCCACTGACCTAATCAATAATAAAGCTAACACAAACCTAAGATCTTTTTTAATTTATTGTATCTATTCACCAAAGCCACTGCTATGAAATGTTGAAATCAGAATGAAAATACTAAGAGGATTCAAAATATTTGCTGACTAAAACCTATTTAGTAAGGGGAACAAAGCAACAATTTGAATAACTATGTTGTTTAAGTCTCAAAACACAACAAAAGTAGCACAGAATAAGGTCCGGTGAATCAGGTATTCATGCCAGGTCTCAGCCCCGTCTTCTGTTATTCTAGGCTTCATACCACCACTCTCTGGCCTCTAGCTATTGCTGGACGAAGGCTGTGTTGAAAATATTAGCTGAAGTTCTGCCCTTCACTATCTTTTCTAGCTGATGCTTTTAATTCACACACTCTCCCTGTGCTCTTCTCAGACTCTTTTCTCTCTCTTATCTTTTAGTCTCCCTCAGACTGCATACAAATCAACAATCTGGGAAAGCAGGTACACAGTCTGTGCCTTTGTTGAATGTTACATGTGAATACCCTTCTGGTCATTGAATCTAAACAGGAACATGGAAACTGAAAAGAGTAATTCCAGTGCCTCAACGTTCCCCCACCTGGCACATCTCCCCCTTGATGTGCTAGTCTGCAACTCTCATCTCAGGTAGGGATGATGGAACTTGTAATTAATCACAGCTGGAAGGTCCCAATCAGGAAAGGCTGTTCTCTTTCACCCGTTTTTTAAGAAATGTTAGGAAATGATATGCCTAAAACTAATGACCACTGGAAGCATCAGTAAGAAATGGAAATATTATCGACACGGTCCAACTCCAATAAATCGCTATTAACTCTGTCTGATTTCAGTGGGAATGACTAAGTTAGTGCTTTAACACAGACTTAGAAATGTTCAGTGGTAATGGGATTGTTCCTTGTGTTTTCACTCTCTGGAAAATTTATTTTAAAATTTACAGAACTCTGTTATAAAGCACTTTTTTTCTTGGCTAAGAGGTTCTGTCCTGCTGGAGTCTACAGAAACAGCTATATACACTTTATGGTAAGGTTTAAGTAAATATTAGTGAAATAGAGAGAGTGTGGTCTGTCTTTTATTGCCAATTACAGATTTACAATGTTAGCAGGCAAAGGCGATATTCTAGTCAAAGTAGCATTCCTCAGCATCGTTCAAAGTCTCACTGTTCAAATGAGAAGGCATTTGTTATACAGGAGAGCCCATAAGATCCGGACATCCTGAGGGACATGAAATGTATCCACAGTAGCGGATGTCCAAAATTTGTGAAAGCAGACAGGCATAAAATATATATAGGTTTTCGTTAATAGTGGGAAGTCTGCCGAGTACACAGAACAGCCTAGTTATGGGAGGTCCAGATAAGAGTGGTCTTATTATATATGTTTATTTTATGACAAAAGAATCTCCAGCCAGCACATTGAAGTACGTTAGTAGCTTTATTGCTAGCCTGTTTCCTTTTTCTGTATGCAGTCCTCAAGGAATACGATGATAGGGTTGGAAAAGGGAATCGTATTTGTGGACAAAAGCAAAACATCAGTCTTAGGGTCAGCTAGGATGTCAGCTGTGGCTGTGAATGTTGGTTGAACACACTCAAAGGAAGCCGCTGACTTTCCACTCCTCACATTCCAGGAAAACAGGCTTTTTTGGCAAAGGCTTCTTACAGAGGTTTCAATTTATGGGAAAGAGGCTTGCCTCAAAGAGGTTTGTTTTTCTTATTTGACCAAAGTTTGATGTTTTCTGCCATTAGATCTTTTCACTTTCAGAAGAGCATAAAGAGGCTTGTTTCCACCAGATAATTTTCAGGCCTTTGGACCTTCTATGAAGGGGACTTCTGGTGGAAAATATGCTTCATACAAAAAGTTTCATTTTAAAAATCATCATCATCATCATCACCACATAGCACAATCCTATGCATATTTACTCAGAAGTAAGTTCCAAGCAACTTCATTCCAAATATCAGTGAACTGATAAAATTTGGGAGATTATTCATATGTACAAAGTTATTCAGCAAGTGTCACAAGCAAGAAATCCCAATTTTAAAAAAGATATCATTTATTTATTTGAATTACTTAGTTATATTAAAATATATTTCTGTTATGCATTATGAGGCAGAGAGACACCCTCTGTCAGTTTACAGGGGTGTCAAACTCAATTTCAGCTTGGGCCACATCAGCAATATGGTTGCCCTCAAAGGGCCGGTTGTATCTGTAAGACTATATAAATGTATCTATGCTTTTATCTTATTAAATAATTGCCTCTCCATTCAATTATTACTGGTTTTAGTAATAACTAGCTCGGAACCTAGAAGTCTAGGAAAAATAAAGGCAAGCAGATACTCAAGTGTACAACTATTGTACAACTTATTGAAAAATGAGTTTTGAAAATAGAACTTTTTTTTAATCATCAGACAAATATTACCAAGCACTGTTTATTACATTAAATTTGTTTAACGTTTTGGTCCTAGTTGAGGCCCTCTCTGTGCCTCTTTCTGGCCCCCCTACCCCTCTCTGTACCTGGTGAGCCCAATCCCACATTGCAGGCCCCCAGCTGCCAGTATTCTGAAGAGGGGCCCAGCAGCCGGCACTCGCCATCCACTTCTACTTCCGACTGCTCCTCTATCCAACTCTCACAGGCCACGTGGAGCGTTGCCATGGTAACCCGTGGCAACACTCTTGACAATGAGACTTGGACAGAGGAACAATCAAAAGTAGAAGTAGATTGTGAATGCTGGCTGCTGGGCATCTCTTCAGAATACCAACAGCCAAGGGCCCACAATGTGGGGATTGGGCTTGCCAAGCGGAGGGGGAGTGTGCGGCTGCAGGAGAGATGTGAGGGCCACATGAAATGGCCTGGTGGGCCAGATTCACCCTGCGGGCCTTGTGTTTAACACATGTGGTTTAGGAAATTAATAATAACAGAGACAAAATATAAGTGCTATGCATTAGAAACAATAAAATGGCAACAGCCTTTTTTTAAGCTACAGATCAGCAGCGCAACTAGGTCTTAAGGATCCATCTAAAAGCAGACAGCATTTTCCCAGAGAAGACGGTTCCACGGTGATGTGACCACCACAAAAAAGTCCCTGTTATGTTTTGGCCACTGACCTGATGGATCTTACAGACAAGCACATAGGAACAGCTGCCATAGTCTGTCATAAGTCCCAGACTGGTTGATATAATAGAATCATAGAATCACTGAGTTGAAAGAGACCACAGGGGCCATTGAGTCCAACTCCCTGCTATGCAGGAACACTCATCAAAGCATTCCCAACAGATGGCCACTGTAATTGTAATCTGTTCTTCAGATAACCCAGTCCTAAGCCATTTATCACTTCAACCACCAACTGTGAAATGAGCCCAGAAATGTACTGGCAAACAATGTACTCAATACGGAATAAATTTATATGTTCCAATTGCACAACAAACATACTCCATAAGATACCAAACAGCTGTGTTTTGTGCTAGCAAAAAGTTTCTGATTTTTCTCTAAAAGGAACCCCCCAGAGAATGCATTACTGTCTAGAAGTTTTAGGTAGAAATGAGATGTAAAACAACATGTACTCTGTGCATTAATGACCCTTTAGCTGAAACCTTTGGATTACTTCTCCCAGTTGGTTCGTGTAGTGTCACAAGAAGCATAAGAGACTTTCCCCACCATCAGCTTCACAGTTCAACATGCCTTCCCCTGGAACCACCATAACACTGTGTTTCACCCCAGCTTGTCAAGCCTGTTGACTGTCAACAATCAATATCAATCCATATCAACCCAATGCAATTAGATTGGCATCCAGTCCAAAGACCACTGACAGTTTCAAAAGACCTAACATGATTCCACTCCTCCTCCACTCCATTCTTCAGTATAAGTCCATTCAGCAAGTCAACCAATGCTGTTTTATCCCCAGTGCATGCCAGAAACTAGAGTAGAAGGATCTAAAATTTGTGTAATCCAAGACTATATGGGCTTGAGAGGCTACCACCTTACTCAGTAATGAAACCTAAGACACTAGGAACCAGAAGTGTATCTAGCGTAAACAGTGCCTAGGGCAAGCATGGAAGTTGCACCCCTACCTCTGGGGCCACTTCCTCCTCCAACACCACTGCTAAATTTTCTGCCATGGCTTTTTTTTTTTGCACCTCCCCCCCAACATTGGCACCTAGGGCACATACCCCACCCTAGATATGCCTCTTCTAGGGACTAGTTATCAAACATGAGAGTGTCCATATTTGGTTTCTTCAACAGGGTACTGATCATTACCATAAGTGTGGTTGGAACTACTTCCTCTATCAGGGAAGCATTCATTACCTTTTAAGTCTTGATAGTAAGCTTGACCTGCTAGACAAAGGTCCAAAGAGTGTGTGGTGGTGCCCAAGTTTCCAGAAAGCTTGTCCACATATCAGATTGCACAAACTGGGTTCTGTCTAATAGTATATGATTAGACAGTATCCTAACTGCATCCAGCTGTGGCTTCATCAAAGCCCTGTTATCCAGATCAAAACAGATGCAGCCAATTCTATCTGCAAAATGTAATGGAAATTGATCATAGCAGTTCTTCAAGGGTTCTCCCACCTGATCTACCAAAGCTACAGGTGGCAGGTCTTTCACCATTCTAAACAACAATGTGACCATGTGTAGTTATAGCACTATGATTCCACTTTAACTTTCACAGCCACATGCTATGCAATCCTGGAGTCTGTAGTTTGGTAAAGCACTCTAAGGCCATTTCCGCACTGGACTGTTATAGTGCTATTATTCCAGTTTCAACATCCTATGGAATCCTGGGGTTTGCAGTTTAGGGAGAGGATGGCTGGATCAATCGTATCATGCTAAGGAGCAATGCTAAGAAGTAATCATATCAATTGCCTGGCTCATCTTCTCATTCTAAACAAAGACTAGAAGCTAAGCAGGTTCTCTGGCTGTATTCACAAAATTCCTCCTCGTGGATCTCAGCAAACCATCTGGATTCACCACTCTTCAAAACTGATCTTCCATCTCGGAAAAAGTGAAGAGAAGCCAGTGGGGCAAATATGATCAAATAATAACCAATCTATTACAGTGGAGTGATTTTTAGTTCTGCCAACCATGTATCGTTGCCTCTTAAACTAAAATGGAAAAACCAAATCAGCCTATATCTCACCACACATGTTGGGCTAGATATTATTTGAGACAAGCCCAGGGTTGCATTGCATAAAATCCTGAATTTCAGAAGAAAAAATGGCAGGCAACTCATTGTGTAAATTGCAACCCAGAACAACACAGTCCTGAATGTGATGTGAATCCTACCTGTGCATTGATATCTGTGATAACTGTTCATATACAGATTTGGTGCACAACCTAATGCTACTAACAGTTTCAACTAAAATAGATCCATAGAATAAATGGGATTTCCGTTAGCATGCTCATCAATCAGCAACTAAATGGAAACAAGATCCTATGTTGCTGAATTAGATACTAATGTATACCTAAGTATTTTCTCCTGCCCCAATCCCTAAACCTACTTTAAAGCCAGAAGGTTCATCAAGTAATGGGGATTTGTTCAGGTACCAATTTAGGGTGTAACAAGATGATGCCTCCTCCTGTTAGCAATCTTTGGTACAAAAGCCCCACTCATTGGTGGGAGGGGGCTCGAAAAGGGTTTTCTGCAGCTGAAAGTGTGTGACATGGCCAAGATCACCCAGTGAGTTTCCATGGCTCTCCTTATGGAGCAATTACATATTCATAACTCTAAGTTGAGCCAGTATGGTATAGTGGTTTGAGCATTGGACTACGACCCTGAACTCCAAGGTTTGATTCTTCGCTTGGCTGTGGAAACCCACTGAGTGACCTTGAGTGCATCACACATGCTTAGCTCCAGAAAACCCTATGATAAGTTCATCTTAGAGTTGCCATATGTCAGAAAGAACTTGAAGGCACACAACAACAACAGACTCTAAGTTAACAATTCATAATTGCAACACAGGATGCCGGTCTGAGCCTACTACAGTAGGATTCATATTTGCTGCACCAGATTTTGGCTGGTGGATCTTGGGAAAATGTGATAAAAACCATGTAGACAGAGCTTGAAGTCTGCCTGTTCCTCTACTAAGCTTGAAAGAATAATTAAGCCCCCAACCTCAGAAACACATTAGAAGTATACAGTACTAGTTTCTAACACTAGAGAAATCTGATTTGGTATCAGATGTGAAGCAACTTCCAAACTGCTTTTCCTCCATTATGATTTTTTTTCTTACCAAGGTATACATTTTAAGGATTAGAGAGAGGCAAGTTTGAGTACTGAATATAACTGAAATGCATATTTATGAAGTCTAAGAAGCTCCCTGAGGTGACATGCTGAGTGGCAGCTTCCTGGACTTCCATGTTGCTGGTCTGTGAACTCTGTATTTGGCAAAATGGCTGAAACATCTGCCGAAATCATGAGATTCTTATGCACTGAGTTCAGGGTAGTGAAGCCTGCACTTAATCAGAGATGCAACTATCTCTTTCATCTCCTCCTCCCTGTCATGCAGTTGTCCTTCCAGCTGATTTAATAATGGTAGTGCTTGTTTGAGGAGAATTATTGATAATCATGTAAGGAGAAGGTATCACTTATTGATTTATAGTGATCACTTCTGCCTCTTGTTTGGGTTAGATTCATCTATTATTATTATTATTATTATTATTATTATTATTATTATTACTACTACTACTACTACTACTACTACTACTACTACTATTACAACTACTATTTCACATAGTGCCATCACTGTACATGGTGCTTTACAAGTAAAAGAACAACAAAACAGTTCCCTGCCCACAGGCTTACAAACTAATGAAGAGGTGACACAAGAAAAAAAGGGATGGCAACGTAGGAGCATATGCAGCATATGGATTATGTTATCTACTTTTTGTACACATTTTCTTAACGTAGTATATGCATCTTTGCATTTATTGTTACCTTCACTGATGTATACCTGTGTATATTTTTCCAAATATGTTCATTTTTTAATTCCTGCATGTTTAAAGAAGGTGTGCATGGATTTGTATGCATTTTTTTTCCTCTGAAATGCACCACAAACCACTTAAAAGAGTGGAATTCCAAGCTGAGGAAGCTGGAACCTTGTTAGTAATATACCTGATCTATGCATGTATATGTCCTTTTTAAAAAAAAAAAAACCAGAGTGCAGGAAGCTAATCTGTAGCCAAGCACCCAAGATATGCCAAGCCCTAGAGGGGGGCACACTAAGTAAAGAGGAAAGGAGGAAAGAAGAAGGTGACTGAAAGGGAAGGAAGGAGGTGGTTTCTGATTTCCCTGGAATCTTCCAGAGACAGAGGGATAGGAATGATGATGACAGTATTCCTCTGTCTCTCTTATGCAGACTGCAGGGGAAGGAGAGACAGTCTCCGCTGCCCAGTTACCTCCTTCCCTCCACTTTCCCCCTCCAGAGCCATTTAATGGCTGCTACTTGGAATGGCAAGCATGGAAGCTGCGCACATAGTACTGCTGTGCTCTGCACAAGCCATCTAGGATCTCTGTCAGTGTGTTCCATTCTGCTGATGAAAATGGGAAGCATAAAACCAGTATTTCCATATAGGAACACAAAGCAAGCAAATATCCTCTTTTCAGATTTCTCCAGCAAAGTTCTTTTACATCCCTATCCTGAGTTAAGTTACTCAACACCTGTACATGTCAACAGCTACGATACAGTGCTTTTTGGTTACAGATTGCATTACATTCTTGACAGATTTCAACACTGCATTCTGTTCCAGGTATGGAAAGAACACATAGAATTATGTTGAAATATCACAAAGTCTGAGACTTCAAAGTTCCACTTGTTTCCCAGAATTTGCATTAGGGTACAAAATTGTGTGTGTGTGAAGTGACTTTCTTCCAAGGATTCTCCATGTCTTACTCTACCATCAGCTTGTAGGGCATGCTGCAAACCCATCCGTATATACATTGGCACCTTTGCCCTATCCAAGGCCCCGATTACTCTTATAGTCCTCAAAGTTTGGAAGAAACTCTGCATTCATTCTAAGTGCAATGTTCTATCTCATTTAGTGTGAGGATGAGCCATAGCAGTGAGTAGTGATCCAGATGTGCTTGAATAAATAAATAATGTTATTTTATTGGGGGGGGGACTTATAGCTGCCACAAGCAAAATAGAATGCACATTAGAATGCATGTTAGACAAAGTCATCCAGTAAACGATAGTCCTATAAGCAGTATCACTTACTGGATGACTTTGGTCACTTACTGTCACTTATGGTAAGAATATGTGTGGACCATCAAGTGATGGTTGCTTCTTTTAAAAGTCAGATATTCAGTAACTTCAATAAAGTTTCCATTACAGCTGTTTAAAATAGCAGATTTTTTTTCCCACAAGAAAAAAACAGGGCAGCAAAATGCATATGCCAATTATATGAGGTAGGTTAACCTTATTGGGTTTGGACTAACAAGATCAGAGCTTGGAAAGGTAACTTCTTGGACTACATTTCCCGAAATTTTCTAGCCAGCATGGCTGTGGCTGATATTCTGGTTGATGTAGTCCAAAAAAGTAATTCTTCCAAACTCTGAACCAGTTTGGAGTCATGTAATTGAACCTCAAAGATTAGAAATGTGGAATTAAATGTTGATAGCTGATAGTAGAACTTAAGGTATTTGATGCATGTTTACCTTGTAGGCATGTAGGTATGGGAGCAATGCTGTGGTTGCATTTTTATTTTATTTTATTTTAACTCCCACCTGTTCTCTAAGGAACAGAAAGGTGATGGACTTAGTTCTTTATTCCACTCCCACTGACAGTATAAAGTAGGTAAGGTGATGAGATAGTGGCCAGTCAACCACTTAACCTGATGGCCTTATTGGGTGTCCCTTTTCCAACAGTCCCAAAGCTTGCCAAAGTTACTTTTTGACTGTGTCCCAGAAACCCTAGCTAGCCTGGCCATTGGCTAAGCCAGTGACCTGGCCACTGGTCACACTAGCTGAGAGGTTGTGGAAGTTATAATCCAAACAAGAAAAAAAAGCAGAGCATTCTGACCATTACTTCACGCTGTGTTTGAATCGTTAAAAGGGAATTGATGATTCAACCTGGAAAAAAAATTAAGTGGCATGTCCCCATAGTATGAAAGTTTGGAACAATTCTTTTATCCACTTTCCCATCTTCAATTTAAATGCTAATGGTAAATTGTCCAATTGACAACCGGGTGTGTCTATAATCATGCTTAAACCAAAACCAGTGCCACTAATTTGTATCTATGCAACACAGAAGAAGCGAGTAGATTCCTTTTTTTAAAAAAAAAAATAGCAATTTAATTTTCCAAATGTCATCTGTATAGATGAAAAATGCTTTGAAGTTACTTCAAAAATGAGTTAACTCTTTAAACTGAGGCCATGCTTGGCTACAATAATAAACCTGTAAAACCATGACATATAATTGGTTTAGCAAATATGTTCCTTCTATTAGAGAAAGCATGTGCAAATCCGATTAGCTAATCAGGATATGGGCTTTTCGACAACTGGGCATACGGTTTTCATTCATTTCAGCTGGGTGTTTCTTTCCAGATATTAATGGGTTGTCTCAGCCCTTCAAGTCTACTCAGAGAAAAGAGGCTACCCAAGGAAAGAGATGTAAGCTAATACTTAAGTTTTACCATGAAACGTTATATAAACTTTACTCATCACAGTATCAAAGACTTGTTTCTAATATGAACTTGAACACAAAATGTGCGGTTGGTACTATCTGTGTTTGTATGGTTGGGAAGCTGATAATGTACAGGTGAA
Source organism: Cyclura pinguis (assembly GCA_030412105.1). Lineage (NCBI taxonomy): Eukaryota > Metazoa > Chordata > Lepidosauria > Squamata > Iguanidae > Cyclura > Cyclura pinguis. The sequence continues at coordinate 43,080,632 of CM059599.1, forward strand.
AAAAAAGGGAGGGAAGCTAAACACACTAGGCATATTGTTTATTGAGCACTTAAATGACAAGAATCATATGCACACAAATTAGCACCAGGTTACAAAACAAACCACATTAAAAAACCTCCTTGGGTTTGCCCAGTACCTCCTCCTTCAGGTAAGTAACATTTTGTCTCATCATTGTAAATGCCCTTGAAGTGCTTGTGTTTTCATGCCTTCACCCTGTCTTGCACATTGTGTTCCTTTGTCCTTTTAAGATGGGGGATTTGAACAGCTGGATTACAGGATCTGTTAATAGGCTAATTGCACCAGTACAGCAAACAGCTTTCAACTGAGGCCATTTCCACACTACAGCCCCATCCTGGCATGGGGACACACTGGAGCCAGTCCGTGGCATGTGCCATCACACAATGTCATCACAGTCCCACTCCTATCATGTCCCCAGCTGTTGTGATCAAGTGGAATACTATTACCAGGAAAAAAATCTGGTAATCATCCCCTTTCACGCAATGATTGTATTCGCAGGTGCCATGAGGAAAGGGCAGAAGAAGTATCAAGTGCTTCCTTCCTCAGTGCAGTGCCAGAACAGGCCAGCTGCACTGCAGAAGGAAGGAACATGTCCCGAACGCTACTCATCCACAAGCAGCTGGCCAGGTGTGGAGGGTAGTGTTTGGAACCCGCTCCCATCCCGGCAACAGCACTGCCGGGATGTCGCTGAAAAGTTGTGGGATCCAGATATGGTGCCGAAAGGGCCCGAGTTACTACTCCTGTAGCAGGTCTGGGCAGACTTTAGGCAGGTGAGGTCTACTTTGTTTTTCACTAGAACCCTGGGATCCACTACTTGGAGAAAAGGGCAAAGTAATGGCTCAGGAATATGGACACAGAATTGAGGAACAAGATATATCAGAGCACATGTTCAGCCCAAAGATTTCTTTTCAATCCCAGAACTAAACTCAAGCATAAATCCTTCAGCACATTCATCCACTCTTCTTTGCTCTAAAGCTTTCTTGATTTTAGCCTAAGTAGCAGGAGAAAGCCCTTTTGGTTTTGGTTTTCATTTTCACTTTGTTGATCTGCTGCAGATGGGATTGCCAGATCTTGGGATCTCATACCTCTCCTCTGGTCTTCAGTGGGAGAGGCAAGAATCTCAAAATGAAAGCATTGCCTTGAAATGTGTTGTGTATTTGAGATCCAGTGTGGCATAGTGTTTTGAGCATTGGGCTACAACCCTGGAGACCAGGATTCAACTTCCCGCTCAGCAATGGAAACCCACTGGGTGATCTTGGGTGTGCCACACACTCTCAGACCCAGAAAAACCCCATAATAGTTTCACCTTAGGGTCGCCATAAGGGCACACAACTACTATACACACACACACACACACACACACACATATTCTTTGTTTGTCAGACAGTGGCTGGAATTTTCACACAAGGGACACTTATGTCCTTTTTCAAGTGCTGTAGAAATTGCTATTCCCTTTCTCCCTCTGCAGCACTTAAAGCCTCATCTCACGGCTAACAGTAAAATAAAAGATGACAACAAACAATGTTTTTGTTGTCTATACACCAAAACTCAGAATTTGAGAAACAGACAAGAGGATCTTTAAGTCCTAATGCAGAACTGTAAATATGACTTTGCAGTTATGACAGAGACTGGGTGGGCTGACTCCCATGCCTAGAATATGGCCATTTCCTCACGGGGTGAGGGAATCGCCCCGTGACCCTACTCACCGGACTTTAGGGCTCCCCAGTCCGGTCCACGCCACTCCGGAGTGGTGCATGGCTGCCGCTTCACACTGCTCCGGGGATGAAAATGGTGGCTTCCGGTTGGTTCTGGTTGGCTCTCGACCAACCGCTGAAACTCGCCAGCCTAAAGCCCACTCCCGGCAGGTCACAGGCTCACACCAATGCGAGCCTGCGAATCTGCATAAGGGAGCAGGTTCGCATTGGCGCACTCTGTGCTTTTAAAAAACCTCAAGAAACAGGTTTTTCAAAAGCATGCTGGACGACCACTTGGGGCTGTTCCGGAGCGGGCTGGCGTGTGGATCTACGTTAAGTAGGTCCAACCCAGTCCGCTCCCAGGTGCAGACAGCCTCCCTGGAGGACACTCTGCACCGTTTTAAAAACCCCGTGTGGAAATGGCCTATAACGATTGGGGGATCTGATCTGTTCAAAAAGAATAGATGGGGATCAAAAGGAAGGGAGTAGCATTATATGACAAAGACATATTCACTTGCACAGAAATCCACATGAGTGATCAAAGTATACCAGAGGAGAGTATTTGGGTAAAAATAAATGAAGAAATAAAAACAATATTGTGGTAGGAGTTTACTATAGGCCACCAAACCAAGATGAGGTGGTGGTTGATACTGTCTCAGAAACAAATCTCAGAAATCTCCAAGACATAAGCACTGGTAGTTACAGGAGATTTCAATTATCCTGATATCCGCTGGGAGACTAACTCTGCTAAGTATAGGTTCTGCAACAAATTCCTGTTGTGCCTTGCAGATAAATTCTTCTTTCAAAAGGTGGACAAAGGGACAAGAGGATCAGCAATCCTGGACTTGATCCTAACTAAAAGGGAGGAGAAAGTCATTGGAATCAAAGCAGCTGATACTTCAGAGGGAGTAACCATGTAATGCTAGAATTCATGACTGTGGGACAGACCAAAGAAGAGTGTAGTGAAACACGAACCTTGGATTTCTGGAAAGCTTATTTCATAAGGAAAAAAGATATTTTATGAGGAAAATACTAGACAGAATCCCACATCAAGAGATGCAAAAGGAAAAGGACATCCAACTTGAGTGGGATTTCATGAAGAAGGAACTGCTAAAAACGCAATTACAAACAACTCCATGGAAGAAAAAAAATGGGAAAATCTCAAAAAGCCATTGTGGCTGGAGAGTAACCTCAAGGAAGAAGGAGGGAAAAAAGAGAGTATGTATAAAAAATCAAAGAAAGGGCAAATCGTGAGGAAAGAATACAGATGGGTAGTCCAGTCTTGCAAGAATAGGATAAGGAAAGTTAAAGTTCAAAATGAGCTTAAACTGGCTGGGTAATAAAGAAGCAACAAAAGCGGGGGGCTCAAATACGTTGAAAGCAAGAGAATGATGACGGTAAAACGGCTGCTTGGGAAGGATGGTAAAATGGTAACAAATCACAATGAAAAGGCAGAACTGCTCAGTACCTGTTTTGCTTGAGTTCTCCACCACCACAAAAAAAAAAAGAAAGAAAGAAAGAAAAGAAAAGAAAGAAAAAGAGGATTGTCTACTTCCATGCATCAGCAGAGATCCTAGTAAGGAATCCAGGTTGGAAATCAAGACTGATAAGGAGTTAGTCAGGAATCATCTAGTTAACCTAAATGAGTTCAAATCTGCAGAGCCAGATGAACTGCACTGCAACGTACTGAAGGAACTTGCAAATTTACTCGCACTTGCCATCATTTTTGATAAATCTTGGAGAACAGGTGAAGTACCAGAGGACTGGAGACAAGCAAACATTGTCCTTCTCTTCAAAAAGGCAAAAAAGAAGATACAGGAAAGTACAGGCCAGTCAGCCTGACCTCAATACCAGGAAAAATAATACATTAGATATCATAGAATCATAGAATCATAGAAATGTAGAGTTGGAAGAGACCACACGGGCCATCCAGTCCAACCCCCTGCCATGCAGGAACACCCTCAAAGCACTCCCGACAGATGGTCATCCAGCCTCTGCTTAAAAACCTCCAAAGAAGGAGACTCCACCACACTCCGAGGCAGCATATTCCACTGCCTGACAGCCCTGACTGTCAGGAAGTTCTTCCTGAGGTTCAGGTGGAATCTCCTTTCCTGCGGCTTGAATCCATTGCTCCTTGTCCTGGTCTCTGGAGCGGCAGAAAACAAGCCCTCTCCCTCCTCTACGTGGCATCCCTTCAAATATTTAAACATAGCTATCATGTCCCCTCTTAACCTTCTCTTCTGCAGACTGAACATACCCAGCTCTCTAAGTCTATCCTCATAGGGCTTGGCTTCCAGGCCCTTCACCATTTTGGTCGCCCTCCTCTGGACCTGCTCCAGCTTGACCATGTCCTTCTTGAATTGGGGTGCCCAGAACTGGACACAGTATTCAAGATGAGGTCTAACCAAAGCAGAGTAGAGTGGTACCAATACCTCCCTCGATCTAGACACCATACTCCTATTGATGCAGCTGAGAATTGCATTGGCTTTCTTGGCTGCTGCATTACTTTGCTGACTCATGTTCAGCTTGTGGTCTATTAAGACTCCTAGATCCCTTTCACACATACTGCCATCCAGCCACGTGTCCCCCATCCCATATTTCTGCATTCCATTTTTTCTACCTAAGTGTAGGACCTTACACTTCTCTCTGTTGAATTTCATTTTGTTAGCCCCAATATACAGGAGTCCACCTGCAAGTATCTGAATGACAGTGCAGTGATCAGTAGGAGCCAGAATGGGTTTATCAAGAACAAATCTGCAAAACTAATTTTATATATACATTTTTAACCCAGTCACTAGTTTAGCAGATGATGGGAATGCTGTTGATGTCCTTTATTTGGGTTTCAGCAAAGGTCCCCATGATAGTTTAGTTAGCAAACTGACTAAATATGATATAGATGGAAACACCATCAGATGGCTCTATAAATGGTTGGAAAACTGTGCTCAAAGAGTTTTCATCAGTGACTGTCCTTCAGATTAGAAAGAGGTCTTGAGTGGAATACCACAATGTTCTGTCCTGGGGCTGATATTATTCAATATTTTTATCAATGATTTAGATAAGTGGTTTTTAACCTGGGATCCACGGATCCCTGGGGTTTCAGTATGTCCTCGTAGGGGGCCCATGAAGCCTCAAAGGCTGCTCAGACTGTCTCCTCCCCACAACAAAGTGTCTACCTGGCAGGAACCAAGGCAAAGGCAGGCTGGCAGGCAGGCTGGGCCTTTTCTGTTGGGAGTGGCAACCTTTGCATGTTTAATTAACTGGCTAATTAGTTTGTACGTGTATTGTAGGCATAGAGGGGACTGCCTAGAGTAAACTTCCTGTTGTTTGGTCAGCACCCACTTCCCCTTGCATGTTCTCTTCCTCTTTCTCTTTTGTTCTTTGGCTTCCCTGCAAGCATGCGGTCTCTGATCCTCTAAGAAAGCATGCTTCCCTGTAAGCATGTAAGTGCTTAATTTCTTCTTACTTTCTTCAAGAACTGAACTTGTTCAAACTATGCACAAGATTTTGTAAGTAAACTTTTCTTACTTTTTAACAAAACTGTTTGTATTTATTTTGAGCTAGATTAAGTGTGTCTGGGATGGAGATGATAAAGTGGGACTGGTAATTCATTCAACTTCTGGCTGTGCATTATAAAATACTCTGCTGATTGGGAGACTTATTACTAAAAATGTCTCAATTCCCCAACATTTCTTCCTTCTCTCTCAACATGAAAGACCCTTGATGAAGAATTTTAAATAAATATTTGATGCACTTTAAGGTTTTAAATCTTGAGTTGTCTTCAGGACAATTGTAACCCTCTCCATTGCCATGTCCTTTTTTTGAGGGGAAGAAAAACCCATCAGAAAGCTTCTGTGAATTTTAAGGAGACATCTCCACAACCATGAAAGGACAGAAGGAAGAAGGAAAGAAGAACATGCTTGTGTGCAAAGCTTGAGAAGCCATATAGTGTGGGCAGAGCTAGGGTCATGGCAACCCAAATAGAAGGCTGTCTGTGCCTGTGCATGTGAGAATTTTTTTTTTTAAGTATATGGGACAATGGCAGCCAGAATTTTAGCTTACGTGTCACTCTTCTCCTTATCTCTATGATTCCTCCCGCTTCCCTTAAGTTTCCGGGACAAGAACACCAACACCATGCGATAGATGATGATGCTGTGATTGAGGAGCAACTGATTGTGCAGGGGGCCAAGCCAGTGAGTGAGCAAGCCAACCTGCAAACAGCCCCTGCACTGGAAGGTCAAACAGAGACTGAGTTGCCCCAGCCAGCTCATGATGGAGAGGGGACCAGCAGTGATGCAGAGGAATTGCAGTCAGCTGTGCCCATCAGCCCTCAATCATGCAGAAGGCTGAAACAGGCTGCTGAAAAGGAGGTTGCTTGGACTAGGCTGAGGAAACAATAACAAGCAGCACCTACTCACAGGGGCTATTTAGGTCTGCCAGCGTGGCTGCTCCTTGCTTGCAGCAAATTATTAGCAAGCCCTCACAACCTTTGTGTCTCCTGCTCCCTGAAACCCTCCGGACAGATCTCTGCCTCCTGAATCTTTGGACTGGACCTTGACCTGGCTCGGTTTGTGTTTTCCTGGTGTTTGGTATATTCAGACTCCCCAAGTGTTTCTGACCTCTCTCCTCCCTTGCTGGCTACGGCCCGGCAGGGAGAGATTCCTGACATACCATGAGCAATCAAGAACCTCATCAAGTAGTGACATCCTCTGATAATGGCTTATACTTTATACTTTTTTCACCATTCTTCAATTTTGTATGTATTTCTGAATGTCCTCATGAATACCCCTAGAGGTATATATACCTCAGATTGGGAATCACAAATTTAGATGATGGAGTAGAAGAAATCCTTATCAAATTTGCAGGCAATAAAAAACTGGGAAGAGAGCTAACACATTAGAAAATAGGAGCAAAATTCAAAAGGATGCCTTGATAAACTAGAGAACAGTACTGAAATTAATAAAATGAACAGAGACAAATGTAAAATTCTACATTTAGGCCACAAAAAAACCAAATGTACAGGTACAGGATGAGGAATACATAGCTCAGCAGCACTACATCTGAGAAGACACTTGTGAGTATTGATGATAAGATGAACATGAGGCAGGAGTGTGAGGCTGCGGCAAAGAAGCAAAATGCTATCTTAGCTTGCATTAATAGAACCGTAGCTTCCAAATCCGGGGAAGTAATAGTCTCCCTGTATTCTGCACTGGTTAGGCTTCATCTGGAGTACCGTGTTCAGTTCTGGGCACCTATTTTAAGAAGGACATGGACATATAGGAGCAAGTTCAGAGAGGGTCAATGAGGGTGATTAGAAGTATGGAGAACAAAACATATGAGGAGAAGTTGAAGGAACTGGGCGTATTCAGCTTGGTGGAGAGAAAACTGAGGGGTGACAGGATCACACTCCTTAAATAATCAAGGGTTGCCACAAAGCTCAGGGTGCAGGTTTGTTCTCTGCTGTCTCAAAGGGAAGAAGTAGCTCTAATGGTTCTAAGTTACAGGAGGTAGGTTTCGACTGAACATTAAAATGAATTTTTTGACAGCGAGAGCAATTCAGCAATGGAACTAATTGCCTGAAGAGGTGGTGGAGTCTCCTTCTCTGGATGGCTTACTGGAGGTGTTTTAACTGGAGACCCTACATAGGGCAGGGGCCTATAGGGCACCTTCGAATTCTGTGATTCTATGACTTACTGTACAACCCCTGAAGCTGCCCTGCATGGCCATTCTGTGCTTTGGAGCAAGCATACAGGATCAGAGAAGCATCTGGCTACTTCTTTGTAGCCAGATGCAAAATGATGACATCAACACTGAGATCTGCAAGGGTCCTTCAGGGGCCTCAGTGCTGCTGTAATCATTGTATGTCTGGCTATGGGGATGTAGCCAGATGCTACTCCAATCCGGCTTGCTTGCCACGAATCACAGAATGGCTGTGCAGGTTGGCTTACAGGTTTTGCAGTACATGGAGGTGAAAGTATACCAGCCTAGCCTAGGTCCACATGCTGATATTTGAACTATGCTCAGGTGATGTTAGATTGAGGCTTTGATGTTTTTTTATCTGAATGATACACTTTGTGTAGTTTATGCTTACTGTTGTTGGGGAATGATAGGAGTTTCAGCCCCACAGAAACGCAGCGGAAAAGCCAGAGTTCAGCGAGCCAACAGCAGCAGCCTTGTTCCCCAGTAAGGATACTCACACACAGAGGAGTTTCTTCCAAACAGGAGGCACTTTATCTTGCAGCAAAGTTCCGTTGTATACAAAACATAGAACAGACAGACAAAGGCTTGCACCAGACACCAGGTTTGGTCAACAGACAAATACAGACTGGGGATTGCTTCCTTATGTACATATCTACAACCAATCAGGTAGAGGTTTGCACACCTCCCTCTACCAACCGCACACGACCCCAGTTTCTTATGCAACCTTGCAATTACCCACAGCTGGGGCATGATGCAACATCTTTGCAGTGGGCTGATCATTTTCCCAGGGTTCCCTGCCTGGAATCCCTGACAACTGTACCATGCTTAATGGCATTACCAAGGGTGCTCCTTGCAACGTCATCCTAGTAGCATCACCAAGGCCTGCCTTCTGTGTCATTGCAAGGGATTGTCCTACACCTCAGGGTTTGGCCCTGAAATCTCAGGACTTGAGATAGTCCTGACCTGACAACCCTAGCTGCAAATCCTCCAGAGAACTAGCACTCAGTGTCAATCTATCTTCTGCCTATCCCATCCTAAAGAATATACTCCTGTTTGCAAAACACCCTGCCCCTGAAATGTGAAGCTTGTAAACATCCATGGTAATGACAGCACAGAAATATCAAGATAAACTAACAGAACAATGTCTTTGAGAACCCTCCACTCTTCCCTGACCTGGTCCAGACTTCTGGCTGTGAGAAATAATGTTCAAGGGGGAAAAAAAACCAGCTACTGAGGAACTCATACCAGATTTTTCTTCTATAAATATGAAATGTAAAAAAGTTTCCACTCTTAAAAATTATGTTTTTCATAACCAGGCTGTGACATAATAAATACCCTAGAGAAATCTTTGGTTCTGGAAATCCTGACCTGTGAGTAGGACACACTTGCTGGGATTTCTGCCATCCTCTAAGCTAAACTGGAGGAACATTTCGTCCAATTATTCAAAACAGAGGAGATATAAAGAAATTACAATCTAATAGTGGTGTTGAAAGAAAGGAAACAAGTGCTACAAACAAGGTTGTTTTTAACTAATGTGGCAGAGTCTGGTGACCTGCCCAGCACTTTTCTGTGTATATCTATGTGTATACACACACACAAAAACACAAACACACACACACACACACATAAACACACACACACACACACACAGACATCCTGCACTTTTGTTCTGCAAATTATTCTTTTCCAACCATAAACGCAGATAGCAGCAACCACAGGTTGGACAACTTGGACAACAGACATTGGACAGCTTTATTCTAATCAAGTAATTTTTCCAAACTCTGTCAACAACGCTGGGAAAACAATCCATCCCCATCATTCCTGCAAAACAGTTTTATTGACAAGAGTGATTCTGGAGCTATTTCTAAATATGTATATACAAAAACGCCATGGCTCACCCTAACATTAGGCAAAGCGGAGCAGCCACCTCATTCAAAAGATCTGGGGTATCATAAAAGGTCAGAAAACTGTTAAGTTATTTAATTTTTGTTGTTGTTGCTGTTGTTGTTGTATTTTTTATATAATTGTGTTTTTATGGCCAAGGAAAATGAGAAATGCTTATGGCATTGCCTATGTCATATGACAATTTGGGCACAATGTCAAAAATCTATCAGTGTGGTCCTCAGGGTCTAGGAGTATGCCCAACCCATGATAAATAGATGTAGAAAAGCAGAAAGGGATATTCATAAGGGATTCTTAAAGGGAAAGATGAACAGGTTGCACTTGTAGAACCAAATATTTATTGGAAAGAAATATCCTAGAGTCTTTTCTTTATTGTGGCAAAAGAAGCCCAGTCCAAGTACATATAAACAGAAGACAGTCTAATGGAGGAACACCTTGCAGACACATGGGCTGCACATGTTTGTTTGATGTAAAACTCCACTTCGGTGGCTCCACGCTGATTATGCTATACCACCTTTCCACTGAATACCTGCATTGTGCAACTGACTGTTATCTGCCAATGTGCTTACTTGTGGTGAAATGGGGATTCCATTTTTGTACTTTCTGCAATCCCAGTGAATCAAGGGGTACACCAAAGAGACTAACAAATAGATATGCACTATTAAAGTCTGTGCAACATCACATCCGAAATCCTCTTGGTTACCACAACTACAGTCAGACCCATTCAGTCAACTGCTGCATGGTGATTCAACAGATAGGTAAATCCAATGGATTCAATAACTCAACTCTTGTTGGGACTAACAGTAGGATTTAGACTCATGAAATGGTTACAGTTATGGAGCTGCAGTTGCACAATCTTGAATTGAATGTAACTGTTGCACAAAGGCCAAAAAAAGTACAACCTGATGTGTAAGGGAGGCACACATACACACTGAAAGGCAGCCTTTTTGTACACCACAAATGAAAGAGACCATTTACACACACATTTACACACACACATACATTCACAGGTTTCAAGTGCCTTTTTCTCTAATCTCTCTCTCTCTCTCAGGGAGGATCTATATTAGTCTTGTGGGGAATTTCAGAGGAGAAATCAGAATTAAGATGAGGAGGAATCTGAATTAAGGTCAGGAGGAGTAACTGCCAGTGTCTAATACCAAGGACAGCAGGAATGGTAGTAATACTAGCAGCAGCAGAAACAGCAACTGTGAGGAGGAGAGAAGTAGCAAGTGGGGAGGGCTTGTCAATAAAATACAATGGAGATGTGGTTAAATGGGAATTAGTTAGCCATTGCTGATTGGAATTGGGGATTACAGGTGAAAAATGAAGCATTTAGAGTTATGGGAAGCCACATCTTCCCATAAGTCTAATATAGCTCCCCCCCCCCCAAGTTTATTATCTAAGATTTGCACATTAAAATTTACTGGCACCTTGTACTCACCAGAGGGTCCCGCCTCAAAAGGACCTCACATGGGCTATTTTTCTGCATGTGTCTGGGTCATACTCTAGTATACAACTGAATCATGTGTGCTTTCTTCATGCCAACTAGGGCAGGGAGTACTACCTTTCCTCCTGGAGTTTGCACTTAATGCCCAAAGGGCTGGTATCAGGAAAACTTTTTCCCTGACTCGTTCTTCCTATCCGGAAGAAATACAGCTGACACTTATCCCCTTCAATCACCCCACCCCCATCTCAAATGAAGGCAGAGGGTAAACTCACCCTCTTGTGCACACCAAAGCTGTGTTCGGATGAGGTGGTGGGTGGAAGGAAAAAAGGGGGGCCGTGTGCATATCCCGGATGAGTCCCTAAAAATCTCGTAGCCACTGTATCCAAATGGGTTGGACAAGGACCTGGGATGAGCTCTGAAACCAGATAGGAAGTGAGGCAGCAACACAAAATGCAAAGTATACAATACAATAAAACACAGAAAAGAGTTTCTTTGGCCAAAAGATCCTGCTGATAATCAGAACTGCGTTCAGTCCAACCTACTAGCAGTAGTGATCCAGAATGATAGCTTTATTCCTCAAGCTTCACATTTTGATACTGTTTTCTTGACTAGGAAAGCAGAATAAAACATATATCAGCAAGATTAATATTTCACTTAAGACTGACTAGTTGTTATTTCTTATCTAACTCTTCCGTCAGCTGTCTGTATGACCACAACAGTGTGTAACTACCAAAATTTACAAAAACAAGGCTATTACCGATGTAACAACTCAGGTTATTGATGTAACATGTGTACTCCAGATTTCAGCAATAATACTTTCATACAGTACAGAACAAAGGTTAGTTAAACAGAATGTCAAGAACAGCAGATGATCATTCTTTTTGTTAATTACATTAATAAGAAGACAATTGGGAATCTTCTAACATCCCTCATGTGTATTTTTTAAGCCAACAACATGAGTATAAGACATTCGCAGGATTCCAGCTATGTTTTAGCTGAGTGTTTTTAAGACTGTTGTCATATTGATCTCTATCACGCTAATACCTTTATTAGGTCAATGAAAGCTCTTGATGCTAGCTTTCAAAATCCAACACTCTTCACCATGCAAAGATCTTAGAAATCATGCAAAAGGAAAGGGGAGAAGATGAAAATGGTAGAGTCATTGACATAGTATGGAGGAAGGATTGATTGACTTTCAACTTAAGCTAATCAGGCACCACACCCAATGCACCTGTGTTTGCTAGCAACACAAAAGGCAACTAAAAACTGAACAATTACATTTGATTCTGTGTTTGAGCATACAAAAGACCCCCTTGAAACCTCAACCCTGTCTCCCTCTAGTACATGGGCCACAGGCTAATTTGTTGGATGAGAGCAGTGTAGTTCCCCAATTAAATACCATCGCAAGCTAAGGCCAGCCCAAAAAATCTAGAACCTGAGCCAGAAGTTGAAGGTCATCAGGCAGGGACACTATCCAGTGTCCAATAAAATACATGTATTTGAAGAACTTCTTGGTAAGAACAAGAGATCCTTTAGAAATTGGGCTTGAACACTATTAATATTATATATATACCTGGAAGTTATTTCATTTTCAAACTGGATTAATTAATTGTGATTGATCTAAATGTGTCCATGATAAGGAGCCACAATGCTTGCTTGCTTTATTTATTTATAGTATTTTAATCTGCCTTTCGGTCAGAAGTTTCCCAGGATGACTTATAACTTATCAATCTAACAGTTACCTGCCCTCACGCTTACAATCTAAATATGACCTGACACATAAGGAAAAGGGGAATGCAGTTGGGGAGGCAATTAAGTCCAGCAGATGCTAGCTGCTTTTCTCTCCCCCAGAGTACCAAGAAATGGCAGTTGGACCATGAAGAGAGGGCCTCTTTCCAATTGCTGGAACCAAGGCAAGATGGTGCTGCACCTGAATGCTCCTCTTTTCCTCAGAGGTCAAAGCAATGGTAGCTGAAATATTGACAGAGGGCCTTATTATGGGGTTATATTTACTCTTGGCTGCACCCCATTAAAATGCAAATTGCTTTACCACAGAAGACTAATGGATGAATAGCAATAAAAACAGAAAATATACATTGTAAAAATGGAAGTCTTGATAATCACAGATTAACGTTATATCTGAGACAGTCAGACACATATTTATTATAAGTTTAAGTTTACTCATTGCCACACCAAAGAAAAAAAATCTTGACACAAAGACTTTGGCAGGGGAGGAATGGTAAACTTACCAAGAGTTCTTTGAGAATTACCAAGGAGAATTTAAAACTAAATCAAAGGAGCCGTTAACTGCAGAAGGATATAGTTTTCAATCCTATCAACAATTATTTGAAACATTTAAGACAGTTTTCAATCCTATCAGTGACTATTCGAAACATTGAAGTCAGACAAAAAGATTCAATATTTTGTACAAAAAAAAAAGAAATTGTGCATTGATGATGAATATGTAATTGGTAAAATGTATAAACTGTTATTGAAAATTGAAATGGAAGATGAACAAGTGAAAGATTGCATGGTAAAATGGGCTAGGAATTTTGCATAAGATATACAGATGGGACAATGCAAAAAGATGTTCATGAAGGGGTTGAAATTCACATTGTGTTATGATCTTAAAGAGAACTTTTATAAAACGAAATATCATTAGTACACGCTGCCAGAGAAATGGTTTAGAATGAATATGAATATTTTGAATATATGTTGGAAATGTGAACAGCAAGAAGGGACATTTTACTACATGTTGTGAAAAGACTAAAAAATTCTGGGTTCAAATACATACTTTGATGCAGAGGATTTTAAAGATTAATATTCAATTAAAACCAGTTGTTTTTTCTTTTGGGAATTACGGATGATCTGTTGGAAAAGAGCCATGGGAGATCATTCCACTACATGATCATGGCAGTAAGACCAGTACACACAAAGATGAAAAAAAATTAATACCTACAAGGGAAGAACGGCTTTTGAAAGTGACTGAGCTTGGAGAAATGGAAAAATCATTGAAGAAAAATCATTTCAGAAAACATTTCTGAAAGATTGGAAACCCTTATAGACTTTTTCTGGAAAAAAAAGAAAATGAACTGGCAACTTCTGGTTTTGACAATTAGTAAGATGTTGTTAGTGGAAGAAGTAAATGATGTAACATTATAAAGAGAGGTTTGATTATATTATATGTATGTATAACTGCTGAAATGAAAGTCATGAGCCACACTTTCCTTTGTTCTGTATTTCTTTCTATATCTTACTTTTCTTTCTTTTTTCATGTTTCTTGCTTTTGCTTTTTCTTGTATTTTGAAAACGCTTAATAAAAACTACTTTGAAAAAAACAAAGACTTCAGAGGAATAGAGAATGGAGAATAAAACAGAAAGGAAAAATACATATTTTGAAAACAGAAGGTTTGATAAACGTGAATTAAGACCTGTAAGTCTTAAGTTGCATCATGCTTTTCTGTTTTATACAATCTCCCTAAGCCTTTATCTCTGCTTTTAAAGATTACATGCCAGTATGTCCCATCTATTAACCCTTAAGATTATCTTAACCCTTAAGAATGTTCCCAGCACTACAGGTCTTTCCATTCCCTTTCCCTCATCACCACTACCACCGCCACCCAGAAAGATTAGGGGCAGGAAGCAAAGTGCACAATCACTTGCTACACCTGGTCAGCAGATGTTGTGATGCTTGTCTTGACCTAAGTTTAGTCCATTTATTTTTTCTGGCATCCCTAAAGCATGGCTTTGGAACTATGTCTCCTGTACAATTACACTGTATTAACAGTGTAATTGAAATGTTGGCAAGAATTTCTATGACTGCTCTTCACATTAAGCTGCCTGTATACCACCTAGAGCAGTGGTTTCAAATGGCTTTCCTTGATGTGAATACACTGATTTGAATGGAAAAGCTTTTTTGGTGGACTGTTTGCATATTTACCTTGATTTTCTTGCCATTGCAGAGCAATAGGGATGATAGCTTGAAAGACAAGATATTAGAGCCCCACATACAATCTTGAACATATAGGATGACTATTTTTTCCATGTATGTTAGTGGTTCCCAAAATTAAGTTCTCAAATCTTGCTGACCATCAGTTACTAGACCCTCTACCTAGCATAGCCAATGCCCAATCATTCCATTATCTGGGGTTTCAAGTGTGGAAATCACTGATCTAGGCCAATCTTGTTTATTCTGCTTGGCAGCAGCAATCTAAAAAACAGGTTTCATGCAACTGTGCTACCAGGAGACTGCCCATCCTATAATCATAGCATTTTGTGCCACTTTTATTCTCATGGCTCCATCCTATGGAATCCAGGGATTTGTATTTGGTGAGGTACAGTTAACTCTCCATTTCCACAGCTTCTGCATCCATGGATTCAACCAACCACTGCTCAAAACTATTAGAAAAAATTCAAAAAGCAGATCTTGATTTTGCTGCATGCCAAGCACTATGCTGATGTGTAGGCATACCCTCCTGTAGCCTCCCACTGTTTCACATTTCCTCAGGTTCTTCTTGGCACTTGAGTTGTCCACCATTTTATATAAGGGATACCATTTTACTAAGCCATTGTGTATAATGGGACCTGAGCACTCATGGACTTTGGTATCCTCAAGGCATCCTGGAACCAAATCCCAGTAGATACCAAGGGCCCACTGTACTTAGAATTATCTGTTAGAGTGCTTCTCTGGTGCTCTATGGAAGAGGCATATTAAAATACTGATGTATGCATACTAAAATACTGAGCAGGGAGTGGAATTGATGGCCTGTAGGGCTGCTTCCAGCTCTATGATTCTGTAATTCTATTCCCACCACCAAACTACAAATCCCAGGATCTTTTAGGGTGGAACCATGATAGTTAAAATGGCATTCAACTGCTTTTAACCGCATAATGTGGATACATCTTTGGTCTTTTAAAAAAAAGAACACACAGAGGTTCCGGTCACTAAACTGCCTACAAAGCATGTGTTCTGCGATTGAGATATCAGTCAACATCCCAGCTGCACATCCTACCTACACAGTTCTATGCCCGTCCCTGTGCTTGACTTTTTTTTTAATCAGGGTACAGGGGGCTGTCTTCTAGCCATTTGTGCCTTGTCCCATCCTCCGCACTTAGCTCTTAGTGCAACATCCAAAGCTTAACCCCCTATCTGTCAAGCCTCAAGTGAGTTGGTGGTGGTAGTGGCAGCTACTGCTGTGGCTTACCAGAGAGGAGAGATGGGAATGGAGAGACAAGTCAGATAGATAGATAGATAGATAGATAGATAGATAGATAGATAGATAGATAGACAGGGCTAAAAGGATCTTAGCCACGGTGTCTCTCTAAAAATTTCTTCAACCAATAATGCCAACATGGCTGCTCACAGGGGCAGAAGTCTGAGTTCCACTCACCAGAATGAGAAAAATGGTCTCCAAGTGCAGCAGGGCTGGGTGCTACATTTTTCAAATTATTAATACACCATACCATTTAAAGTCCCCACCCCATTCTTCTTCATTATTCTCAGAACTTCAAAATTCTTCAAGCTAAGCCACTGTGTTCACTATCCAGGACTGTGTGGGAACTTACCCTGGGTTCCTCAGTAACAGGAACCCTGATGTTTGAAAATGACTGAAGTAGTGTACTCAGGGGTGGTCTGATTCTTTAATGCCATGATTCAGAGCTAATTTCAGATAGTGACATCTGCTGTTACATGCCTTAGTGGCAATATCTTTTTCTTTCCCTTTTGAAATGTCAGTTAATGGTCTCTGAAGCCAGGTGTTTTTTCTTAGAAAGAACAGAAAGATTCCAGGTGAATGTTTTTGAAATGTGTTGACAAATGCCAGCTTTTCTTTTCTTTTTGTTCAACGTCTGATTGAAATGATTGTAACCTCCTAGGAAAATATGAGAAGAATGTGCTTGATGTGGTCGGGATGGAAGGGAAAGCATTGTTAGAAACACTAGAATGAACCCTTTCATTTAGGAAAATGACCAATAAAGTAATGTAAAGTGAGAATTTAATTTATTCATAGACAGTAAAGCAATGCAGTAAAGGAAAGGCAGCCATAAAGGAACTAGATAAGATCATTGAGTGTAAAGATATATCATTATATACCAAAGTTAGAATCATCCAGGCCACAGTACTTCCACTTTCTGTATGTGGTTCTAAAAGCTGAGGAAGGTTGACAGGAAGAAAATCAGTTCATTTGAAATATGTTACTGGAGCAGAGTTCGGTGGATACCATGGGTCTCTAAAAAGACGAATGAACAGATCCGAGAGCAAAACAGGCTTCAATTCTCTCTGGAGGCCAAGATGACTAACCTGAGTCTGTCATACTTTGGACATGTTATGAGATGCTATAGCTCATTTGAAAAAAATAATAATGCCTGGTAAAGTGGCAGGCAGTTGAAAAAGAGGAAGAATCACTATAGGGGAATTTATTCAATCAAAGAAGCCATGGACCTGAGTTTGCAGGGCCTGAGCAGGACAGTCTGTGACCAGGGCTCTTGGAGATTGCTCATTCATGAGGTTGCCATAAGTAAAAGTCAACCTAATGACAAACAACAACATAGCAATGCAACATTAAAAAGTATACTTTAAAAAAAACTATAATCATTTAATTGGACTTATGGCCGCGTTAAAACTAGCAAGCTTTGGTTTGGATGCAGTATCTTCCTCCCAAAGCATTGTTGCTTTGGAAAGGACTGAACAAGAGGTAGAAAAATTCCATCCACCTGACAGATGAAGAGTGTTCAAACTGGCACAGTTAAACATAAGCTGGGAGACATCTTTACAGTCTACCCATTAAATCAGAGTCATTTTAATTGACTACAGCCAGTGCAGCCAACAAATAAGCTATGATGCAACAGAATGTGAACAAAGCAACTACTTTAATTTCAGATTCTTTTTCACTAAATCCCTATAACAGAATAGGTCTTTATGGAATTATAGTGTACGAGTATGTTACTGCTTTGGCTAGCCTGAACTTGGGGGGATATAAAAAGATATCTTTTGATATCAATAATTCGGCTTCACATGCCCATTCCCCTCCACATGCTTGCGAGGCCCCCGGACAAGCACGCATACAGGCTCGGCCGATAGTCGCCGTAATATTCCAAAACAATACAGGCAGGTCAGAAATAGCCGACTCACAGCTTTAGGAGACCTCAAGGCAAGTACCTTCATTAAGTATGCACGCAACTTTCAAAAGATCCTCTGCCCCGTGCTGGCAGCTTGACAATCGAGCTATACAATGCTCAAGCACTCCGCGTTTGCATACTGGCTACCCTATTGACAATTTGGCTATAATTCAATCATTCAAATTCTGACCTTTCAGAGGCTTTGTCTCCAGCCCCAAATCCATTGTTTTCCCCAGGTCTGACCTAGCCTGCGGTCACAATTCTCCTTGTAAAAACCCCTGACTTTGAGCGCTTCTTTGGATCGCTCTTGGCTTCCTTCCCGCCTTGCTGTCACTTTGTCCAGCAAGCCTTCCCCTCAGCTCCATGTGTTGAGATCCACGCTCCCCAGCTTCTCCGCTTCTAACCGGGCTTCAGGACAGGTGAAGTATCACCCAAACCAACAACTCCTTTAAAAATCGCTCTATCCCACTCCAACCCTTATTTCTTTAGTTATCTTGTGTGAGTGTGCCGCATACACTGTTTGATTGTGTTTTTAATAAAACATCATTTATTATTTCAACTTCTGCGTGCTCCTTGACTCGGCCTGACCCCGTAGACATAGGGTTCAAGATCTCGCTACGTTACCCTGCCTCTCGTACTGCTAGGCAGTGCTCTTGACTAATTTCCCCAACTTATAACATTGAGAGCACATTTAGGTGTCCCTCCCGGGACCCCCAGGAATCAGAGTAACAAGTGGACATTGCATTGTTGCTTTGGAAAGGACTGAACAAGAGGTAGAAATAACATTAGGTTTTACCCTCAGACTGATGCACCAACAATATCCAGAACAACTGTAGACTCAAAGAATTGTAGAGCTGGAAGGATCATCCAGTCCAAACCACTGACAGTGCAACAAATCCACAGCTAAAGTGCGCCCTGCAATCTCTAAGGGCAAAATTACCACTCCTAGAATGGTAAGCCACTCCTCTGCTCCTGGAGGATTGCAGGAACAGAAAAATCCAGGAGCCAGAAATATCACTCCTCTTTCATTCTGGGGGCTGGGAGCATCAGAAATAGAGATGCTAGGGCTCACAAAATGAAGCTTGGAGCTACATATGGCCACAGACTACAGGTTGCCTACCCCCTGCTGCTATTTCTTTGGAGGCCCAATGAGATCCATTTTTCAACCTTGCAAAGCCTATTACTCACCACAGCTTGCTCTTCTAAGGACTACTGTATGTAACATTTTCTTCCTTGTTCCCTTATACCACCACTCTCCATTTCTTTTTCCTTTTATGTCAAAAACAAGGCCACCCTGCTCCTAGATTTAAAATCTAAAAAATCTAGGAGCCAGGGTGGCCTTGTTTTTATTTATCTGAAAACCACCCTGCGAGGCTTTGTGGCTGAAGAGCAGCCACAGAGCAGCATTAATTATTATTCAAATAAATAATGAATAAATAAGCAAAATATGACAGTTCACCAACCTCTTTTACCAGAGGTGTGTAAAGAGAGAAACCGTAACCAGCATAGGAAATTACCCCTTTTGCTGTACTGTCTTCAACTCTTTTAAAGCAACACCTGTATCAAAGGCAGGCAAAGTGTAACCTGTTGGTTTCATGTGGCCCCTGGACCTGATTTTTCTATACTCTGGTTGGTTGGTTGGTTGGTTGGTTGGTTGGTTGGTTTATTTGTTTGATATGAGTAAGGCCCAGTTGGGACACAATGGCAGTGCTCCGCGGGTTGTGCTTCTGTACAACGTCATCATGGTCTTGCTGCCATCTTGTCCCCAAGCATCACATGTGTGCGGTATTTTACACCTACCAAGCACAGCACTGCTGCCCTTCCTGGCCACGCAGAACAGCAGAAGTGCACTGGCAACACTTCCAGTGGCAGGTGCCCAGCTTGCCACAAGCAATGGCAAGTGCCCAGCTTGCAACAAGCAATGGCAAGTGCCCAGCTGTGCTGCAGAAGGAAGAGGCAGGGCCAGCATGCTCTCATCTACAGCAACCTGGCAAGGTGTGGAGGGAAGCATTCCTGGATCGCTCCCTTCCCTGCCAGGGCTGCAATGAAACAAAGCAATGGATTGCTGTCATGGGGAAATGGCCTAAATCTGGGGAAAAGACCCAATGAGAGTTGGATATGATCATCTAAAAAAGGGGCGGGCACAGACTGCAACCTGCAGGTTACATGCCCCACTTGAAGTCCCCCCCACATCTAGCAAACTCAAATCATTTTTTAAAAAATCAGTGCAATTTTCGGCACAATTTTGCCCACAAATTAAAAAAATCTCAAACGTGAAAACACAGAGAAATACCACACTTGCCAAAACCACCCCAGAACCGCATGCTGCCCCTAATATCTCCATTTTCCTTTGTAGTCTCTCTCAAAATGGTGACAGGAAGTGACACATAACTTCCTGTCATACTTTTGAGAGGGACTACAGAAGTAAATAGAGGCTTTTGACCTCATTGTGGCCGCTGACCTCACACAGTAGTCCACCACTGAGCTATATCCACAAATCAAAAATTTTTGGACAGGGAACTAAAGCTCACAACAAGTATGGTTGGGAGCTATTGTCCAAAAAAGTAACTTTTCCAAACATTGCCTTGTGTTCAGCCTTCCCCTTCTTCCAATCCTTTGAAATACATGTGTTGCCTGAAGGTTACTTGAAGTGATTCCAAGCAATTAATATATTCTTCCCTCCATACATTTGAAATACATTAATCTATCTGCCATCTCTCTCCATAGAAGTGGGATTCTTTTCTCTTTAGGGCAAAAAATCAGTGTAAGCCCTGGATATTTTTACTTTTTCCACCTCAAGTCAGGAATGTTATGATAAATGTGAGACCTGGCCTTCAGTGAATCCATTCCAGAGACACAACGAGTTTATTCAATTACAGGAGCTCTACTTGTTTGGATGAATTTCTAGGAATGGGAATGCTTGGATTTGGAGGGTGTTCTGTTTCTGAGAAGCTCAAATGCTTCAGCGGAAACTGGAAATTTATGAAATTACAAGCTTAAAGTTATAAACAAAAGGGACAAGAGTATGCAAGACTCTCCATATCCTTTGAAACAATTTCCAAAGGGATAGCCAAAGCAGTGCAGTGGTTGCAACAGCCTTCCACAACCTGGTGCCCTCTGGATATGTGTGCTACAATGATCACAAACCACAATAGACATGTTTGGTGACATTATGGGAGTTTTCGCTTACATCTCAAAGGCACTAGATTAGAAAAAGTTGGTTTAGAGTATCCAACTAGGATTGCCAGGGATCCAGGTTCAAATCCAAGTGTTCAGGCATGAGGCTCACTGACTGGCCTTAGCTTAGTCACTGCCTCTCAGCCTAACCTATTTCATAGAATTGCTGTGAGGATAAAATGGGGAAAGACACCATGGCCCAAATCAGAGATGGAAATCACATGACCCTCTAGATGTGTGGTACTTCAAGTCCTAGCAGTCTTAGCCAGAATATATAACAGTGAAGAATGCTGGGAGTTGCAGTCCACAATATTCGGAAAGCCACATGAATCCCATGCAAGACCAAAAAGCAATTGCTATACCCACCTAAAACATAACCATTTAATCAATGGGACTTACTTAAATGTTGATTTACCAAGTTTCCATTTATTCAGTGGGGCTACTTTTTTTGGACCAGCCATTGGATTTAAGCCCATACATAGTACTTCAAGCTTCTTATGAAATTAAATTAAATGTAAACAAAAACAAAAACCCTATGTTTCTGTCTATGCAAACAAAGTGTGATTCCTATATCTACAGAAAGGCAAATAAATACCAGAATCATAACCTTGTCAGCGCAAACCTAACAAGATTCATCCAATGGTTTAAAGAGTTTTCCCCCCACCTTCTAGCTTATTTTCCCCTGTGACAATCTGCACTATCTCAAACAGGCTAGTTGTCACAGAAGTCATACTAAAGAAGGAAGATCTGATGTTTGAAATACTTGATGGTCCAAGAAACCAATATGCTTATCATAGACACATCATAGGCATCATCCGGTTAGTGACATACAAAAGTATAAAGTCCACTTTGCATCTGCAAGTGCCATTGTGGAAGTTAGTATTCTCCTCCTGCATGTTAAATAGCCAAAGCCCTTCACCCAGGACTCTCTGTTACATTCTAACAGCCCCACCACCACCATTCTGATCAGAGCAGTGTTTGGCTATGACCATTTCTGCATTACATTGTTATAGCGCTATTATTCCACTTTCCACATCCTATGGAATCCTGGAGTTTGCAGTTTAGGGAGGGGCATTTAGGATTCTCAGCCAGAGAGCTCTTTGGCCTCGGTAAACTACAAACCCCAGAATTCCACAGGATATTGAAAGTGGAATAATAGCACTATAACAGTGTAGGGTGGAAATGGACTGTGTCCCCATAACCAGATGCAGACTGATGATGTACGTCCTCCACTGAGGCTTCTAGAGAACTTCAGAGGATCTTAGTAGAAGATGTCCTTTGTCCTCCTTTGGTCACACTTCTCCTATTCCCCGAACTTGTCAGCAGCAACAGCATAGCCATATAGAGGGCTATTGCAGTACAACATTGAATCCTGGTGGTGGTGAGTGGGAAGCAGTAGCAGAATCCCCCATGTGGAAGTCCTATACTCAGTCGTATAGTATCTTGGCCCATTTTTATTAACATTTTTTTTGTTGTTTCTTGCAGTCATAATTTATTCGTTTTTATCATAGTAGTATTGTTAATTAGTTAATCAAAGATGGAGGTGTAAATCAGGTCTTGAGAAGGGTATCAAGTGTCCATCAAAGCACTGGTGAAGTAACTCAGCATAAGCTATCCAGGTATCATTGGTGGTACCAACAGCATGAGACTTTAACAAGAAAGGCCTTCAGTCATCCAAGTTAGCATTGTGAAGACAAGTTGCAGCAATGGAATGCAGATGAAACTGGTAGATCATAACATGTTCTCAGGGCACATTTTTCATGCAAGCTGAACTACCTCTGAAGTTTTGTGCTAAGCTGACAGAGACAGAAGACAAAGTGATTCAACAAAAACAGACATCCAGGACAGAAGACAAGCTTCAGGAGTTCAGATATCATCTTTACCCGATATACCTAAAAACAGGTACTACCACTAAGTATGGCCCTTTCTGCACTAGACTGTTATAGCGCTATTATTCTACTTTCAACATCCTATGGAATCTTCCAACCTTGAGGCCCCTCCCTAAACTGCAGACCCCAGGATTCCATAGGATGTTGAAAGTGGAATACTAGTACTAAGTCTAAGTGCAGAAATAGCCTAGGTCTCTCAAGTATCAATCTGAACTACACAGAGGGAGATCTTCTGCTGTTTGGCTGGCATTCAGTATTCCAGTTACAAAATTGTAACCTAGAGTTATGGATTCATATAACTTCTGTGTTCAGTAAGATCACGTAGGCCCTTACTGCACCATGGCGCCATCCTGCATGTTGCTGCCAATCTGCGACACATGCCATTGCACTATATCATTGCAGTCCTGCTGCTGTCTTGTCCCAAGCCATCACAATAGGGCCATAAAACATTACCAGAAAAAATCCGGTAATGGCCTTCCTTTATGCAACAATGCCATCAGCTGCAGGGTATGAGAAAGACAAAAGCACTATCGAGGGCTTCCTTCCATGACGCTGCCCAGGAAGAGGTCAGCTGTACTGCAGAAGGAAAGAGCATGTCCCGAATGCTACCCATCCACCAGCAGCCAACCAGTGCAGTAGGGAGCATTTGGGGCCTGATTCAATCCCAGCAATGGCATTGCTGGGATTGCAACAGAATGATTCAGGACTGTGGCTTAGTGTGGTAAGGACTGTAGTCTTACTGTAAATTGTGTAAATGCCCTTGAAGGTCCACCTTAGCAGCCAGATTGGGCAAAGGAGATTTGCTCAGCTGGCAATTGGGATGCAAAGAGGGTGATGTTTCCAACCTCCTCCCACCAGCAAGCAAGGCTGCTTCAAGGACATGCGACAGGGGGTCCTGCTTCTGATTGTTGCAGCCTCTGTCACTTCCAGGAGGGGATTAAAAACATCCTTCTCCTTACGTCCCAGTTACCAGTAGAGGAAACCTCTTTTGTCCAGTCCAGCTTCTGGCTGTTAAGGTGGACTGGGGGACTTGAGCTAGGAGATGTTAGAAAGTTATACACACGCTAGTAGCCAATGCAGAATATTGGCATATATTCACATATTACCTAATGCAATAAAATCTCAAAACAATTTAAAGTACCTTAAAATACTTCTGTGAAGAACAGAATAGTAACAATATACAACCATTGAAAGCACTATGAAAATAATAAATATTTGGAAGATTTCAAACAAGCAGTACAAAATTTCAAAAAGAATGCCAGCATATATTACCTGCTGAGAAAAGCTTGTATTTTTATATGATAGTTCAAAGGTATGAAAAAATTCAAGGTGGAAGGAGGGTCATAAATGTTTCCCTTCATTGTTCCGCATGCTGCATATTAGAGGCAGAGTGGGAATGAATTTGTAACGTATGTTGCTGAGTGATGTGTTGTTTTAAACTCCTGTTGCCAAGACAGGTCAGCTGGCCTGTTTCAAAGCGTTTTTCACAATTTAACCTGGGGATTAGCTCAGGAGCACCAAAAAAGTAGACCCTTGGAGGCTACCACAGAAGCATGCAAATTTGACCTCTTTCTTTTCCTCACAAAAATGAGAGGAAACCGTGATCTGAAGCTGACATTTCCTTAGAACATTGCTCAGCCTCTCAAATGCCAAGGCCACAATTCAGTGATAACACAGCTTTGAAGTACCTGGACTAAAGCCAGGAAACATTGGAATACTCCTCAGAGAAGATCTGGTTCAGATTACATCAATTTATAGTATGCCACACATGCTAACTTTAGCCTTTTCTTCTGCTTTTAAAGCTTTTTGTCTCTTGGCCAACCGATCATCAACTTTTTCCCCTTGGCTCAATGTGGACAATATTTCTTGTCCAAACATTGCATTCCTTTCCTCTCCATATGCTGCTACATTTTGATGTCCTTCTTGTCCCATGACCGGTATTATGATTTGCTTATATCAGTGTTGAAGAGGGACACATAGCAAGTATGTTGTCTTGAATTAATTAAAGGAAATGCAGTTTGTGATATTTTAACACTCTTTTCCTTCTTCAAAATTCATCATTTGTATCTAAAATTATACTGGAAATCTAAGCATCTGTGGATGTAGTCCACAAACCGTTTGTATCAGGAGTCCATAATGCAATTCTCAGACAAACCATGGAAAGAATAAAACAGATACTTCTCTTGTTTTTCTGCTTATCTTAGTGCAAGGGCTAAAATCTGTCAGTTTGACTGATGATCTGGAACACTTACATTCCATGTTTATTTTGCATTATGAAGAGCAGGTTGGTTACCAAGAAAAAAGTGAAAGTGCTGAACTTAGGTATTCTTTTGGATGACAACTGTCAGAATCCCTAACTAGTGGTCATATTGGCAGGAGGATTTGGGGACCTGTTGTTGAAAAACGGACATTTTCCAAGCTCCGTGAAAGTGTGTAATATTGTTTTGTTTTCCTATAAGTTACAACAATCGTGAGCAGTTCCGTGGCTAGTGAGAGGTCATTTCTGCACTACAGTGATCTAGTGCTATTATTCCACTTTCAACATCCTATGGAATCCTGGGGTTTGCAGTTTAAGGAGGGACATTTAGAATTTACAGCTAGAGAGTTCTTTGGCCTCAGTAAACTACAAACCCCAGAATTCCATAGGATATTGAAAGTGGAATAATAGCGCTATAACAGTGTAGCATGGAAATGGCCTGAGTCTCTCCATCCATATTCCAATTGCCATTGCTCTAGCTTTGAGGGAAAAGAAGAGCAGCCAGCCACAGTTTCATTATGGCTGGGCCCCACTCACACAGCTGCATGAAGGCTTCTGTTGGCCCTAGGAGCTCTTGTACTTGGCTCCCCACCTCTTCCCAACATACCACTACAGACAAAAATTTTTGTTATGGATAATGGATAAGATGGCTCAGCTCAGTCTGCCAGATTCAAAATGTCATCACTCTGGTCTCTAAGGAGGAAGAAGAACAGCCAACTTATGAAGAACTTAATTCCCTTCCCCAGTGCCATTCCCTTTTTCTTGTGGGCCCTGTCTTATTTGAACTGTGAGGACAAGAAGCTGTCAAACTAACTACTTGTAAGCCAATCAATAAATGTCCTTGGTTTGGGTTTTTTGTTTGTTTGCTTGTTTGTTTGAGAAGGGGTTGGTGTTTTTGTTTTTATTCTTGTTTTTTGTTTGTTTGTTTGTTACTGGGACCTCAAGATCCAACAACTGGAGACTGATCATTTCATACATTTAGAATTAAAGAATTCTGGGCCCTAGAACTGATTGTCAGAACTGAACTAAGCAGTTCAGAACAGTTTTGCAACTGAACTTCTTTTGTCCACAAAATACAGTAATGATTATTCTCTGTCAATCACCAGCTTTCTTCATATAATTATGAGATAATGGGAAGTTTGTTATATGGAACAACTGATAGTCAGAAATATTTGCAAATCTGTTTCAAAGTACTCAAAGATCTACTAGAAGATTCAGATCTACTGCCTGCCCACCTTGATTTACATACGCTGCACAGCTTTACAGCACTTTGAAATGACTTTAACTGCTATGGTTGCATCCTACAGAATCTTGTGATTTTTAGTTTGATGAAGCACTATTGCTCTCTGGTAAAGAATTCTAAATAACTCACAAAACTACAACTATTCATATTCTATGGGATGGAGCCATAGGAATTAAAGTGGTATCAAATTGCTATAATTATGTAGTGTGAAAGACACCATAATGCAACAGAGTATGTCTTTCTGGGGAATGTTACATTCTCTGACTGCATGCTTGTTGATTCATTTTAAAAAAAAAACACCTCCTGCAAGAGTTTCTTTTGAATATCCAGCAAATGTAGCACAGTTCTGCTTGGCAATTTTTCCATTTAGCTGTGCCAGGCAGGCAGGAAGAAAACCCCATAATTTTTATCAAGCCTCCAATGTTCTGTCCTACATGTCTGGTGAGAAGCAATTGGTTTGATGAGTCACACTTTGCATAGGCCTGTTCTACATCATCTGACATTCTGATAAACTCTCGTCTTCTTTGTTAGAGGTGTCAGAGATGCAACTCAGCTGACACTCAAGTTGCATTTGTTTGCATGGGTAGCATTGGATAGAGAGTTAGACCTCCGGATGTTGCTAGACTCCCTTTTGTCTCCTTAATCTGCAAAGACCTTCTTTCTGGCCTAGATTTATAGTCTCAGGACTCAACGAGATTGCTTCAAAATACCAAGAGTTTTAAATTTTTTTGTCATGGTGGTTTGATTATACCTACATAATCAGGAGTTTGCATCCAATTCTTGAAATAGCATGGATTTGCCTCCCCCCGCTTGTGTCCCTCCCCCACTCTCTGTCACTAATCACATGTCACATCCAGTGTTGTGCAATAGAGTAGACCCTCCATATTCATGAGGGTTAGGGGCACAGGACCTTCTCAAAAGTCAAAAAATTGAAAATAACTCCCCCCCAGTGAGCACTCCCTCCCTCATTCTTTCTGCTGCTGTGGACCCAGGGGAAAGGCAAAAGAACGCAGAGGGAAAAACCTTCCCCGCTTCCAGTCTCCTGCCTGTTGCCCCCATGCGCTGCCTTGTTTTTGAGCTCCCACGTGGGAAACAAGCAGGAAAGTGAAGGAGAAGGAAGGTGTTTTCACCCTGAACACTTCTGCCCGCCACCCGCAAGCCCTTTTTTCCGTGCACCTGCATGCGTGATGGGCAAGAGAGGGCAGGAGAGCAAAGATCTTTCCCCCTACATTCTCCTGCCTGCCTCTGCCAGCGTGCCTGCGTGAGCAATGGATGGGGGAGCGCAGGAGAGTGAAGATCCTTCTCCCTGAACCTTCCTGCCAGCTGCTGCCAGGGCGCTCATGTGTGAAGATCTTTCCCCCTCCCTACCCCTGGGCAAAAGGTCAGGGAATGGGAGGGGGAGAATGGGGGGAGGCAAGCCGGCACCTCATGAATAATCAAATTCACAAAAGTCAAATCCACAAATGTGGAGGAGGACTGAATTTCAGAATTTCCACCAATTTCCAACGAGTCTGTTGTTGTTGTTCAGGAGTTACAGTCAAAGTGCTAAAAATTTATTAGCAATATTACACTAGTTAAGCATTAAGAGCATCTTGTTTTAGTGCTAACATTCCTCTTTCCCTCATTAGATTTTTGTTGTATCTATGTTCTGTAAACAAAGGTGACAGAAGCACACTGATATGTTTCACTCCCTGACCTAGGGAGTGGGAATAAAATGTCTTTGGTAATGCCAGAGGCTCCCAGAAAATATTCTGGGACAAGGAAAACATCATATGGATCTCCAAAATCAAATCAGTTTGTACAGGAACAAAACCTGGTATTTCCTGAAACTTTCACACATCCAGAAACAGCCTCAGTGTTACAGACAAAGGGCCAAAAAGGTCACTATTGCACAATGGACAAATTCTACTAATAGCAATGGAAGCAGAATTGTACAGTCAGCATGTTAATCTATGTGTCTTGTCTTTGCAAATTGTACATTGTGGTTGTGCATCCTGTATTTTGCATTGTGGTTGTATGTTGTATATTGTGCATTGCACAACAACAGTCATTGTATCTTACATGTACACACACAAACAAAACTGAAGCTTGAAAAGTGCTAAGTGTACATGTGAATGCACCTTAAATGGCACAAATTTCATTCCTTATCTTTCAGTATTCAAGTTCTTTCAATCAGTGGAAACATCCCTGGATTTGCCAAGTTCAATGCAGTGCTATTTCAAGCTTACTCAAATATTACCGCCTAGTAGCTAATGTTTCACTCAATATATCATGCTGTTCTTCAGAGAAAATAAAAAACAGACTGTCTTCCTAGCAACAATGGGAAATAAATAGTCTTAACAGTATCATTACTGGATTAAGTGCCTTCTCACCAACATCCATACAAAAGTGGCTATAAAAACACATTTTTCACATGGCACTTTTCTGTTAAATAACACAAGGTGTTTAGCTTCCCTTTCCATATCTGAGAAGCTCCCAAGGGAAACATAGACTTTACATAGAGTGTACAAGGCCATCCATCAGTACTGCTTTCTAGATAGTGAAACGTCATCATTGTTGTAGCTGTGCCAATGGAACACGATTGCCAATAAGGGAAGTATCTTCATTGTACATATTAACAAGGTGTTAGTGTTAAAAGAACAGGAGAAAAAGTATGTACCTCATGCAGAAGTATATACACTTATTCATGTCATGGAGAACACAGACACAAAAATGATTTTCCTCTTAGCCTTGTTCAAGCTTTATTCACCATATTTTTTTCAAGTAAGGAAGTGCCTGGTCTGATGCCTTATTGCTTTCACTTTCCTTACTTGGAAAGCAACATGTCTGAAGAGAAATTCCACTTCTTCCATGTTACCAAGATCCCTTATTTTCCCAGGTTCTTGCCTGCATGGAGAGTCTCCATGAAAACAGGAACCTTTCCTCTTCAAATCTGACACTTTACATGTGAGGAAAGGGACAGGTGAGGGGACAGTGCTAAGCATCCTTTGATCCCATGTCACGTAATGTATGTTGAGTGATGTCTGACAGGGCTCATGTCTCATAATACTAGAATCTGGTGTCATCACAGAATGGGAATGTTACCTTTCTTGGTCTACAGATCCCAGAATCCCAAAGCTATCATGGTTGCTGATTCCTTTCTCCTACACCTTCAAGTCTTACTCCTACACCTTCAAGATCACCAGCATCAGCCTACTTATACTTGTACTTTTATAAGGTGAACACATTTTTTAAAAAAAACTGCTTAGCATCATGCGCTATTCAATATCTTTATCAATGATTTGGATATGGAAATAGAGGGCATTCTTATCAAATTTGTAGATGAAACCAAATTAGGAGGGATAGCTAATATCTCAGAGGACAGGATCAGAATTCAAAGTGATCTTTACAGATTAAAGAGCTGGGCCAAACATAACAAAATGAATTTCAATGGGAGAAATGTTTAGTTACTACGCTTGGGCAGAAAAAATGAAATGCACAGATACAGGATAGGTGACACCTCCCTTGACCTGATCTAGCAGTCTTAGTAGACCACAAGGTGAACATGAGTCAGCAGTATGATGAGGCACTTAAGAAAGCCAATGTGATTTTGGGCTGCATTAACAGGAGCATAGTGTCTAGATCAAGGGAAGTGATGATATCTCTCTATTCTGCTTTGATCAGACCCCACCTGGAATACTGTATTTGGTTCTGGGCACAGCAGTTCAGGAAGGATATTGACAAACTAGAACATGTCCAGAGAAGGGCAACCAAAATGGTAAAATGCATGTTTAAATATTTGACTGGATGTCATATGGAGCAACCCTGTTTTCCGCTGCTCCAGAGACTAGGACACAGAGCAATGGCTTCAAACTTCAGGAAAAGAGATTCCATCTAAACATTAGGAAGAACCGCTTGGATATAAGAGCAGTTTGACAGTGGAATGCACTGCCTCAGAGTGTGGTAGAGTCTCCTTCTGTGAAGATTTTCAAACAGAGGTTTGATGGCCATCTGTTGGGAGTGCTTTGATGGTGTATTCCTGCTTGGCAGGGGGTCAGACTCAATGGCCCTTGTGGTCTCTTCCAGCTCTATGATTCTATGGGTTTCATCTTTGGCCCTTGGAATG
Source organism: Cyclura pinguis (assembly GCA_030412105.1). Taxonomy (NCBI): domain Eukaryota; kingdom Metazoa; phylum Chordata; class Lepidosauria; order Squamata; family Iguanidae; genus Cyclura; species Cyclura pinguis. Next base: position 43,111,177 of record CM059599.1, read on the forward strand.
ACAGTTCAAATGTTGCTAAAGAAAGACGTATTGGATCACATATGTTTGGGCCTGAGACATTCATATCCTAATTCACTGGCGTTAAGGACTGACATTTCAGATGCCACATACAAAAAAACAACATTCAATTGTATGTATATTTTAGAAACCCATACCAGGCATAAACATATACTTGTTCTGATTGCTGTGGTTGAAATCAAACATTTACATTTAATCTGAAAATAGGGACAGAGATGGGGTCAAGAGGATTACATAACTTCCTCAAAAACCTAGAACCAAAAACATTTTCTCATGGAGATTCCCTCCTGTCATGGCTCACCAGATCAGTTCCAATGATGTGACTCATTTTCAAATCTCTCTCTAGTTGTTTTCTCCATGTAAGCCAGGACAGGTGGAACTGTAGCCAAATTATCTGCAGAGGAGCCAGTTGCGACACGACAGAGCTGAATGCAAGGTTGTTTTGTGAGGAGATTTGGCTTGGCCTCATTCCACAAAAGTCCCCACAGATTTAGCCCAATTCCAGCCACAGTGCCAATGCTAATATGTATTCAGTGGCTTGCCTCAACTCTCTGGACATCCTATTCACGGAAAGGTGAGGCAAAAGAGACCAATCCAATCCCGTATTCTCCATTCTGACTCATACTAGTTCCACTCCATTCTTCTTCCCCCACTCTTTCTTGGCTCCTCTACTTCTCCCTCTCCAAATCTCTGCTTTCCTGAATCACTTGGAATTTGTTCTCCTTGTTCCAGGTCATCCAGCTCCAGGGAAGTTACTTTTCTCTTCTTCTTCTTCTTGTTTTTGTTGTTGTTGTGTGCCTTCAAGTTGTTTCTGACTGATGGTGATCCTCAGGCAAACCTATTACAAGGTTTTCTGCAGGCTGAGAGTGTGTGACATGCCCAACGTCATCCAGTGGGTTTCCATGGTTGAGCAGGGAGTCGAATCCTAATCTTCAGGGTCATAACCTAACACTCAAACTACTACACCACACTTGCTGTCTTTTCTGCTGCTACTAGAGTTCAAATGTTATTACCTGTCTGCTATTGCCCTGGTCCTCACATAGGCGAGAAGGAGTGACTGCCGTCTGCACTGAAATCTCTCAATGCCATCTTAACTGAAAACATCTGAGACAGAATATAGGCCTGTGACTCTAATATCATTGCACTTTTTCTCTTGTATGATTTCTAACATCTTTACAACACTATCACTTCAACCAAAGCTGCCTTACAGCAGGCCACCAGGGGTCCAGGGCCACATGAGGCCCACAGAGCACTCTATGGCCCTTTCCGCACAAGGCTGGTGAATCAGTTCATGCCGTTTCTTACCGGATTTTCTGGGCTCGAAACAAGGCAGACTTTCCCTCATTTCCTTCCACACAGCTACTGCGTATGTTCCATTCTGATTCGAAGGAGTGCGAGTTCATGAATCCACACTGCCTCGGCCATGGCCACTCCCACTACTCCCCTCACCCTGCCCCATTGGCTGTGATTGGCCCCCCCTTTTTTTTTTGGCATGGTTTAATACATCGTTGCATACATGCGTACATGCATATGTGCGTAAGTCCATATTACCCCGACCCCTCCCATGAGCCCTCCCCTGACAACCAATTCGCATTGGCGTGAATGTACGTGTCTGCACCACTGTGAAAGTACGAATCGGATCGATCTGGAAAATTGGAAAACCAATTTCTTCTGGTTTTCAAATAGCGCGTTTTACCACCACATGGAGGCACATTGTGTCAGAATTACATGCGGAACGAAGGTAAATACACCGAACCTAGTCTGCTCCAATATGCAGAAGACTTCCGTGGCAAGACACATTGGCCCACCTTAATAACTGCGTGCGGAAAGGGCCTATGTCCACCCATGCTTTAAAACAAAAAGTGTTTGGCCAGCACTATTTGGGCAAGATTCTGTATCATCCTTGTGAGCTCTAAGTCAACCCTCTGTGTGATAGATGACAGCTCAGAGGTCAATGAGCAATTAATTGTACCAGAAACAGAGCCAGTGATAGACTAAACTACCTAGCCAACATCCCCATCAGCTGAAAGACAAGCTGAGATGGAGTTGTTGCAACCAGTGCCAGTGGGAAAAAGGACCAGCAATGATTTAGCAGAATTAAATCCACCTTTGCCCCCCCAGACTCCAATCATGGAGGAGACAAAAACGAGCAGCTCAGAGGGAAACCATTTTGATGAGATGGAAAAAACAGAACACTGATGAGTAATGCCTGTTTCTGTCAGCTATAGAAGTCTCTCAGCATGGTTCATTGTTTGCTTGTAGCAAATCATTACTCAAGCCCTCACAAGCCTTGTGTTCCAGCTCTCTTGACCCCTTTTGGACGGATCTTCAGCATTCTGGACCTTTTGGATTAGACTTTGATTTCGGCTAGGCTCAGCTCAGGGCTTCTACTGATTGTTCGCATTGGACACTCTTCACTGCCTCCTCCTCCTGGGCAAGTACTATTGCCTTCCTTCCCTTGCTGTCAGAGATGCACAGGCTGGGAGTTGAACTCTGACACTCTGCTGAATACCAGCATTATACAAATGACTGTGTAGCTGCCCATGTGTGGGTCCAACATTTCACAGATGAAAACAAGGACATGTATGGTCGATGGCAAAGCTATTAATGAGGAATTGCAGACAAGCTAGGAGATATTTCAGGAGTTTGCACTTGCTTGAGCCTATTGGGAAGGGGAAGGTTCAACCTCATCCTCTCCTCCTTGCCCCCCGAATTAATTGAATGTAAACTTTTTTTTGCACTTTGAATAGCAGCAACTGAAGTAAACTGAGGACAAAAGGGGAAAGTGAGAGGTGAACTAGGACATTATAAATGCAGCTGAAAAGATGGGATGACAGAGGATTGATTGGGACGGTCCTGGACAAATTGGAACAGTTGGAGATATTGCTATTATTCCACAGTGCAGTGGAGAATACATACAATAGTGTCTTTTTCTTCAATCTCAGTGAATAAAGTGGTACATGCAAGGCATTGATGAATAATTATGTACAGTCCATGAATGGCTGGAATCCTGTTGGTTAATCCCGACTAGGGTAGTCCCTTTGGGGCAGTTCTTGCATGATGAGTTAACACATAGGTAAACTCAACTGATTCCATGGTTCTACTTTAGTCAAGACTAACAATATGATTTATGTCCATGTAACATTCTTACATTTGTGGAACACTACATACATGGCCATGAACTGAATATACCATTGGCCAAAAAGACAAACAAACCCAAAACCATATGTGTAAGGGAACTTAACACAAGACTATGACATCAACAGGATTCTGGCCTTTGTCTCTTTGGCCATTTCTGCCCTACACTGTTAAAGTGCTATTATTCCACTTCCAACATCCTGTGGAATTCTGAGGTTTGTAGAGTAGTGAGACCAAAGAGCTCTCTGGCTGAGAATCCTAAATACCCCTCCCTAAACTGCAAACCCCAAGATTCCATAGGATGTTGAAAGTGGAATAATAGTACTATAACAGTGTAGTGCAGAAATGGCCAAAGAAACAAAGGCCAGAATGCCCTTTCCACCCTCACAGGAAAAGATCCCAAAACAAAATCTGGTGGTCCTTAGCAACTCCCTCCCTAGGACCATAGAATAACAGTCCAACTGTATTAACATTACTTTCAACTCACTACCTTCACAATGTTTTGGGTCACAGGCTGGTCTCCTCTCCTTTTGGTATCTCTTAAAGGCACATATTACTAGAAGACCTTAACAGGCAGGGGTAGGTAGCTGAGGAGCAGGGACTGCTGGTGTTGGCTCCCATTTCACAGGAGTAGCAAACACTTTCTGGGTTTAGCCCCAAATTTTAAAAGAGTTATCTGAGGTGCCAGACTTACTTTGGGGATAGCACCCTTAAAGTTCAGAATAATGCCCAGAATGTATTCATTCCCTCCCCTGACCTGTTGCACAAAAGACATCATCTGTAACAGCCATGGAGTGTTTATGTTTTCAAGTCCCGTTTGCTGTACCTAGCCATTTTTCAGAAACTATAAGTAGCTATAATGTTACTACCAGTTTTTAAAACATTGCTCTTGGCAGCTAATTTAAGGGGTATGGGAGGAAGAGAGATAGCAAACAAAGAAACTAATCACACACTTGGAGGTGTTTTTGGTCAGAATTTCAATGTTCCTAACAGCCAGATGTGGACTAAGGACATCTACCACTGAGATCCCCCGGGGTCCTGGCTATGGGTACAGCACCAAGTGCTTCTCTGATCCCTTCTGCTCTCCACTACCATCAAAGGGTCCGTCACAGTACAACAATGAGTCTAAAGAAGGCTTAGGCCATTGCAGAGGGTGGAAGAGAATACCAACCTCTACACTTTCCAAAATAAGAAATAAACACAGGTGTAAGGTGGCCTTGTTTCTGCCTATGTCACTAACAGGACAGCAGCCATTACCTGCCAGTACTAAAGAACCTATTTCTCTCACAATTTACTTTCTTCGTAGCCACTGCAACTACAGCCTTTTTCCTCTTGCTGACACTACCTACAACATCCTTGTTATTCCAGTATCATGGACCAACAGAATTCTGGGCATTGCATGTGACTACATTGTATGTAGATCATTACTTCCCAGCACTGAGCTGATGGTGATGGGAGTTGCAGTCCAATATATTTTGAGGAAATTGGCTTGGAGAAGGCTGCCCTGCATCCTTTCCTACTCTTTCACCTTCTTTTTGCGGAATTCCTAACTGGAAAGCAAACATTAGGATGACAATGGTTTGAAAAAGCCACCTCCCTAGTGCACTGTTTTCGCTGGAACAAGAAGACTCTTTATCAGAAGGGGAGGCTGAAAGATGACAATTTTCATACAGACCTGAAAGAGCAGCCAGAGTTTTTCTCCCACATAATCTTACCCCCAGATTAAAAAAAAAAAAGGATTCCTGTGTTTGAGTGCTTATGATGATCTATTTCAGACATTCTTTAGCTGCTGACACCTTCAGTTCATGGCTTGACAGCTGATTGATTCTCTTGCTTTTGTTAAATAAGAATGGATGACCTTTTCCCTCCCTGATTCCCATCCTGCCCTATTCCAGGATCTTCTTTCTTGGCCTGATGCCATGGGAAAACAAGGGTGCAAAGACAGCTCAAAGCCCTGACACATACATCTGCGGGGTAGCAGCCTAGGTGGGAGGACAGGGAGAGCTCTGGAAATCATGTGTTCACATTTGTGACCCCCTCACAATCTGGAAGAGATGTTTTATCTTGGAGACCATTTCTCTCTTCCTTCCCCTTTGCCCCCACCCCCAATCTTTGCCTCGGTGGTGACATACCAATGAGTCTTCCTTCTGGAGATGGCTCTGAGCATGACTGGTGGCTAGGATTGCTTTCAAAAGTGTTAGCCACTGAGGTCAATTTCCAAGAGAAATCCATCACATTAATGGCAGAGATGTTCCTCCCCTGCACAAGTCATTAGTTAAGTGTAAAGGATGAATTACAGCCCCTGTTGTTGGTTTCTCTGAGTTCTTCATATGCCCTATCTTGTTACAGTACCACACTGCTCATTGAATTGCTACCGTGATATGGACAGGGAAGCTGGGATTGTTACAATTAGACTAGTAATAGTGCAATTTACCACTTGGTAAATTAGACAGAGGCAATGCTTGGTGCTGAACCATATTTTAACCATGAAATCCAGTGTATGCCTCTTGAAGAGCAGGAACTTACAAATTTATGGCAAGTAGCTCCGAGTTAAATATATGAAAAGAGCCGGCATGTTGTAGCAGTTTATGCATTGGACTACAACCCTGGAGATCAGGATTTAATTCCCTGCTCAGCCATGGAAACCCACTGGGTGACCATTAGATACTCTCAGCCCCAGAAATCTTTATGATAGGTTTGTCTTAGGGTTGCCAAAAGTCAGAAACAACTTGAAGGCACACACACAACAGCAGTTGGTATATAAAGCAAACATGAGGAAGTTCTTTCAGTCTAAGAGCCAAGCCAACTTCAAAGAAATTCTCACCAACTGCATTCAAGTAGTGGGCAGAATGAAATGGAATGGAATAGTATGGAAACAAGTATACCAGCATATTTTACCTTACTGACAGTAGTGACGACTTTGGAAAAGCATTTCAGTCTTTTTGAATGGGGAAAATACCATATCAAAGAACACCTTTCCAGTGGTGGCATCCCATCTGTGGCACACCTTTTCCAGAGAAGCTTCCCTTATGTAGTGGTCTCTTTGTCATGAGCTGAAGAATTTTTTTTTTCTCCATGGCCATTTTGTAAACTTTTGATTTTCATTTGCTTTTATTGTGTGCCTTGTGCCTTGTGTTACATGCTACTTTGAATAAAACTCTTACAGTTAGTTTTATTCTAGATATTTAATGTATTTTCTATCTTCAAATTTCTATCATGTTTTATATGTTAAAATTTTAATTGACTTGTACACCATCCAGAGAACTTCAGAAAATATAACACCTTGACAATTTGTGGTTCCATTGGGACTGGTAATACCTCCAATGACACAGATCACAACTATTTCAGAGTGAAATAGTTGCAGTGGCAGTTGCGGCCACCCATCACTTTAGTGATAAGACTCTCCCTATTCATGACTCTGTTCTGCAGTTGCACATTGTACAATAGCACCCACTCATTGATATATGTTGTACAATGTTGCTATTCTACATGGGAATTATGTAGTGCTGGTGCAACATATTTTCACAATGCAGATATCTATGCTACACTGAAAGGAAGCTGGATTTCAGTGCCATTGTATATTTAAAAAAAAAATAGCATAAACATTGCACAACCTTTTTCCCCAACCAGTTAAAGGCTGAAGATCTATGTAAGTAAAAAGGTCTCTGCTTGCCAGCAAAAGGAGAACACAGAGGAAGCCAACTGAGATTCTTTTGGGGAAATGTTCCATAGCTTAGGAGCAGCTAAGAAGAAGGTTCACTTCCAGATTTCACCAGATGAACATCCCCTAAAGATCATATGACTCAAACAGGGTCACATGAGAAGGTATGGGCTTTCAGATGATAGATGTGCCATCTGCCATTGCAGCCAGGTCTAGGTCCTTGTAGTACTATTCACAAGACATTGTCAGCTGTGCTGTTTTTCTCTTCTTAAATCAAAAGAAAAAAGAGTGAAAGGGAGATGAGGAAACACAGGATGGTTACCAACAGAAGAAACAGAAGAAGACATGCTCTGGACCTTCTGTAAAATTCCATGAATTCCTGAGGCAGATGAGTTGAGCAAGAAAAACGTAATCTAGAAGCACTCTTGGCTACATGTCTTTAAAAGATGTGCTTTTTGAAGCCTGACTTATCTCAAAGGATTGCTGTAAAGTGGAAGGGAAGAGGGCAATATGCTCACTGGAAAAAAGGTAGGATATATATACTAACTAAATGGCACTGCACTCACATCATGCTTGTGAGCTTCGCTATGTGAAAGGGAGCCAGAACTATGTAAGTGTTTGACCTGGTAGTTCTTTATGGTATGCTTCTTTTCTTGTATTCTTCAGGCAAAATTCCAAGATGGCCATGGAATCTTGCTGAAGCAGGCCAACCATGGGGATAAACGTCATCCTATGATGTGTACCAAAGCCCATAATAGCTCCTAGGACTTTTTCCTTACCAATAGGTTTTATTGTGTGGGGAAGGTCAGAATTTTAGTTTTCAGGGAATACGAAAACCACAGTATTCTGTAATTAGGTATGTAGCTCACAATCAAATTATGCTGACCTTTAGAATTAAAACATGGGCATTGTAATTAATAAGAGTGGAGTCATAGTGTAGTGGTTTGAGGGTTGGACTATGACTCTGGAGACCAGGGTTCGATTCCCTGCTTAGCCATGGAAACCCAGTAAGTGACTTTGGGCACATCATACACTCTAAACCCCAGAAAACCCCATGATAGTTTCACCTTAGGGTTCACTTTAGGGTTGCCATAAGTCAGAAAAGACTTTAAAAATCACATTTTTTCCGTGCAAAAACACCATGTACAAATTTTCTGAAAAAATTTTCATGAGTCTCCTCATCATGGTTTCCTCACACTCAAGAAATATGTTTTTTTATTTTTTATCTTTTGTAATAATTTTTATTAAGATTTAATCTCGGAAATAACCCACACACACACACACACTTCCAGGCTTAAATCTTCCAGTTGCAATTGCTTATTTCCATTACACACAAACTTAATTTCCATTTTACAGAGAAGAGAATGATTACATTATTTCTTCTTGATTTCTTATTCATTTATATCTTTGCCCAATCCAATACTTCTTTCCATTATTTTTCAAAATTCTAAATAGATTTATTCTTCAAAGAAAATGCTAATTTTTCTATCTCTATCATATCCAGAACTTTTAACTTCCACTCCCCAATATCAATATATTTCTTTTCTTTCCAGTGTTGCGCATATGTTAACCTTGCCGCAGTTATAAAATACAATAATATCTTCTGATGACTTCTTATTTCTTTTTGTTGGCCTAGCATATTTAACAGGTAAAGTTCCAGTTTCATTTCAAAATTCAACGTACAAATGCTCTGAATTTCATCATGTACCCCCTTCCAAAAATTTTTTGCTATCTTACATGTCCACCACATATGAAAAAAAGATCCCATCTTTTCATCACATTTCCAACAATTTGGATTCCCATTTTTCATTATTTTTTGTAATCTTTCTGGGGTCCTATACCATCTGTAATACATTTTGTATTACATTTCTCTTATATTTAAATTTGGTGTAAATTTTATATCTGTTTTCCACACTCTTTCCCACGTTTCTAATTCGATTGAATGTCCCAAGTTCTGTGCCTATCTGACCATTGTATCTTTAACTACTTCTGATTCCATTTCTCTTTTCAACAATAATCTATAAAGTTTAGAGATTCTTTTCTTTTCATTTCCTAGAAATATGTTTTTTTTTAATCATTTTTCATATATTTTCAGTATTCTTTCCATGATTGTTGGGCACTGCAGGAACAGAGAGCTGGGCTCAGCAGGCCTTTGGTCTGATGCAGAAGAGCTCTTATGGTTTAAATGGCTCCCCTTAAGCAACATGTTTAGATTCATGGCTAGTTTGATCTCTGGGCCAACAGCAGTATCACAGCAAAGGATACTCAATAGCTGGGTGTTGAATGCCTTCTGGGACAAATATCCATCAGTTCAGTAGCCAGCCCAACATGCAGTGAGATCAGCTGCAGATCCTTTCTCATGCCTTGAAAGGAACTTTCACTGTCATCTACAATCACATACAGTTTATAAAGTACGAGCACGGGAATCCTTTGGGCAGCGGTTTGTGTGCAACTGAGAATGTATATCACAGGCAGTTTGGGTTCCCCCTCCACAACAGAGCCTCGAATGTAACTGAAATGCATTAGGAGTTAACCTTTGGCACACTTACAATGGCCATAAGAGACCAGGCCAAAAAGAAAGTGTTTAAAATGTGAGGTCTTCCTGATGCATTTGTGCCACCTAGTGCATGTGGATGGAACGGAATCCCAGTTGGAACACATAACAGCTTGTCCTGCATTTAGCAGCTTTAGGAACAGAGAATGTTGAGAAATATTTGAGCTGCAGCGATTCTTGTTTTCTGTTAGGATAGAAGTGCAAGAAATTAAAACTAAAAGGCTAGATAGTAATGGTTATACTCCCGATTAAGGTTCGCAGGGTGTTGTGACAGGGAGACAAAATAAAGGAATTACCTCCAAAGAAAAAATTCTGCTCCCTTCCCCATTTCCTTCAATGCCCTAATTTATAGCAATGAATAACTTAAAACCTGAGTTGAGCATTTAGAAATACAGTTTGCGCATCTAAAGGAAAGGGCCACACAAAGTTACGAAGGAAGTGCAAACTCATCAAATATAAGAGTTCTAGGTGTGAACAATTTTCAATGTCTCAGTCTCTGCAATACTAGAAATTTGGGGACAGAATGAAAATTTCATTTGTGGGGATCAGAATTTTTGCCTGGAGGCAAAGCTCTCATTCCCCAAACTTCCAATAGCTATGACCTGGAAACAGAAAAAGAATGCCTGGAACTTAAAGGCCTGAATCCTATCAGTAATCCCACTGAGTCAATTGTTGAATGGTAAGTATGTAAAGCCCATTGATTTAAGAGGTCTATCCTAGTTTGAGCTACCCGCAGGATTCAAGCCATAGATTTATTGCCTTAACATCCCATAGACTTAATTTGGAAAATAGCAGCTGGTATCCTGTTAGGCAGTTACTGTTTCATATTCACATTTATGACTGTGGCACCATTGTCATGACAACCAATGCCCCTAAAACCCATGCTAAAAGCTAGGCAGCCTCAGTGATTGAAGGAGTTCTTATGAGCCAGCAAGCAGAATACTAAAAGAAGACACATCCAGCCCCCTCCTACCAGCAAGCCACAAAGAATTACAATAGGATCCCACAGGAGTCCCTGTTTCTGCTTGTCATACCATCCTTTGCTGGTGGGAACAGACAATACATCATCTTTCAGCACCCCACTCCCTGGTACTGCAAAACTTCATCCCTCAATACGGCTGCCTGGATTTTAAGGTGGGTTTCGGAAGGTCAGGTTGGGAGATGGAACACAGCTATGTATCTGATGCAGGATCTTGGGCCCTTTTCGCATGGCATTTCTGAAGCGAAAGGGCCCCTTGAGCATTGCATAAACATGAGGAGCAGTCCTTACAACGCACTCACATTTGCGTGACGCTCAAGGGCCTGACGCAGACCGCGTACACATTTTTTTCATTTTTGGCTCAAAGTCAAAAATGCTGCGTGGTAGCGCATCGCTCCAGGGCCCCGCGCGCACTTAACTGGCGTGCAGAGCCTCATGAGCCGGGCCAGTCGCGCGTTCTCTCCTCAGTGCAGCCTGACAGGTCCCAGGCTGCACTGCGAACGGAACGAGGAAGCAGCTGCGGAGCCGAAGCAGGAGGGACAAGACAGCATTCCTTCCAAGCCTTCATGCGCAAGCCGAGCAGCTCAGCACTGGGAAAAGGTAAGGTGCGAAAAGGGCCTTGGTCTGTTTAGAGTGCCACTACTTTTACTACAATTATTGTTATTGGCTGGAAACTTGTATTGCAGTTATGACTGCATAACCTGGAATTACACGGTTGTGAGTATTTCATATTAACAGTCCCTACACAGTTGTGTAGCCCCCATGAAAGTTCCCCAGTCTCTATGTACTGAGCAGCAACTGCTGCAATTAATAAGGGTCGGTTCCCCTGTAATGCGACAAAGAGCTGGCTGCTGTTCCCATCCACCTCCCTCACAAGATGGAATTGTGACAGGGACCCTGTTTGTGCCTGTTGCGATGTAGATAACTCATGGAAGGAAAAAGCAGCCAGCTACTTCCTGAGCAACAGGGGAACAGACCTCCATCAATTGCACTAGCTACTGCCCAATAGTAGAGATTGAGCAGAGGGGTTGCACTGGAATTTGGTGTATAGCACTGTAACTGCAGTGTTTGTGTATATGTAGAGACCATACAGGATTCTGCTATAATGATGATGTTCCCCATTTCAGTCCACCAGACTGGAATTTTTTATCATTAATCATGTGGATGCTATCCAGGAACCTAGGAATGAGTGTGGTACCACTGTATAATGTGGCATAGTGTCACTTTTTGTAACTTGTAATTTGTAATTGTCCTATCTGTAATTGTGTAAATTTCATTCACACGATCCACTGTGGTGGTGTTGCTGCTGCTGCTGCTGTGGTTATTCCTCTCACGCATATGTCATGCACCTTACAATTACACCCTGAGCATTCTCGAAGTTGTCCACTTGGCTCACAGCACTCATTTGAAATTCCAGCATTGTTACTGAGAACAACAGAAGCTCAAAAAATTAACCCAAAAATCCTAAATCTAGCCTGGAGAGAAATAGAGAAAAACGTGGGTGGCGTTGAGAGGGAGAAAGCGGGATGAGAAAAAGAGGGGAGGAGAGCAAGGAGAGAAAGCAGGAGGAAGAGTCTCTCTTTTCAAACTGCACAGTTGTAGCATTTTGACTCCACTTTAATTGGTATGGTTGCATCCTTTGTATCCCTGGGATTTGCAGTTTTTGAGTATATTTAGAATTCTCAGCCAGAGAGTTCTAGGGCCTCCCTAAACTACAAATCTCAGGATTTCATAGGATGCAGCCTTCAGAATGGTGTCAAAGTGGTATAGCTGAATAGTGTTAAAGAGGTAAGAGAAAGATGGCAGGATACCAACACAGAGTAACTCTTTGTACATCTGAAGAAGTAGACTCTAGCCTCTGAAAGCTTTCATTCAAATAAACAGCATAGTTTCTCAGGGACCACAAGATTCTTTGTGGATTTTCCTTCAATATGGGTTTTCTTCAGTGTACTTCTGCAGGAGATCCCTCCACAACCCAATGCCATCTATACATGGGGCGTCAGCCCCAGTCAGTGCCACCCAGTAAGGCCAACTTATATCATCCCTGGCTAACATGGTCATTGGCCACACCGCTTGGGCATGAGAACAGTTGTAAGCCTCACGTCTGGAGGGAATTTTTGGATTGCAGTGAAATATATAGACCACAATCCTGTTGTGGTACAGTGCGGGCTTAGCTGCACTGGCCTAGGCCATGGTGGTATAAGGCCTGCAGCCATGAAAGAAGCAAGTCGTCAAGGGAATTAGGCTGCTTGGAGTCAGCAGATTTGGGCCCTTTCCACACAACATTATTATAGCGCTATTATTCCACTTTCAACATCCTGTGGAATTCTGGGGTTTTTAGTTTAATGAGGCCAAAGAGCTCTCTGGCTAAACTGCAAACCCCAGGATTCCATAGGATGCTGAAAGTGGAATAATAACACTATAAAAGTGTAGTGCAGAAATGCCCTTGGTCTTCCTTTCCTCACCACCATTGCATGACCCTTGGAAAAGTAAAACCAAAAGTGCCACCGCTACCAAAATTCATAACACTGAGTGTATACGAATGCACTACAACATGTGAAATGGTACCACATGCACAAGTCCACCTTTGCTGCTATCGCCTGGATACGCTGTTATACATTGTCCAGAAAAAAAAAATCACACAAAGGCCTGCATGTGTCACCAATGGGATGTTGTTCCTGATGTTCCAGATAATGGCCATTTCCGCAGTAGACTGCTATAGCGTTATTATTCCACTTTCAACATCCTATTGAATCCTGGGGTTTGTAGTTTCGGGAGGGGCCAGCATATGCAGCTTTGCCAAGGTGTGATAGGATCTCTAACCAACCAGAGTAACAAGGCTGTGACCACATGAGCTTCTGGCTAAGGTAACAGCACTGAGAGCACAATAGGAAACCAGGATAACCCACAGAGTTGTTGAAAAAATTTTGTCCTGCAAAGAAATCTGCTGAAATGCAAATAGCTATGAAATGCTGCCATCTAGTGAAGAATGGATATTTCACAAGATCAATACAGATTGTGAAAAAAGGATTCGATCTTTATGCATCAATGAGAGCAGCGTTTTGTACAAGGGCATAGAATGGGGTCTTCTCTGCTATGGGTCTCAGTTACAGAATACCTTCCCTTTGAAGGCCCAGTTGATTTCAACATTGCTTTCTCCTCAGTACCAATTAAAATATAACTTTTTATCAAAGTTTTTGAGGTTTAACAATTTTGCCCAAATCTATACAGGATTCTAATCTGTTTAAAAAATCAAAATTTAAAAGAGGAAAAAATTAAATTTAAAACAATGGGGAATATCCAAACAGTCTAAAATATATAAGTTAAAACATTATCCAATTTAGCAGTTTTATTTGTTACATTATTTACATTTGTTTAGTATATTTTAGACTGTGTTTAAATTGTTTCTCATTGTTTTACATTTAAATTGGTCTTTAAATTTTTTAATTGATTGTATGTGTACACTGCTCTGAGATCGTGAAAATTCACAGAGCATTTGTAAAAATATGCAGAATGGCCCCTAGTTCCCATGCCCTAGTGTAATTCTGATTACAACCAGAGCTTGGTTGTAAATATTTGTTTTAAAAAGCAATTTGTTACTTATCTTGTTACTCATTACAGTGTTTAAAAAGTAACTGATTGCCATATTGAAAAAAGTAACTTGTTGCTTCACCTGTTGTGTTGTTTGGTATTCTTCCATTGCTTTTTTGAGAAAAGAATAAACTTCAGATTAATAAAACAGTGGCACACAGTCTTTCAAAAAATACTGTCAAAATGCCTTTACGATGCCCTTTGCGATAACTTTTGGAGCCGTTGCCACTCGTTACAACCATGAAGTAACTTCACCCTTGTTCATTATGTGGTTTTTCAAATGGAACTTCATTACACCCTTGGTGGTCCCTAAGAACTTAGTTACTTTTAACTGTGTTACTTGTAAGTCGTTGTTTCCCAGGTTCTGCCTACAACAAAGCCTAAATATATGCACAGCAGAAACAATCCAACATGACTACACCTCTGCAACTTCTTCAGTACCTCTCTTGTCTCCTGGTAGCTAGTTGGATGGTTTGAGTGCTGGACCAGGACTTTGGGAGACCAGGGCCATTTCTGCACTAGACTGTTATAGTGCTATTATTCCACTTGCAACATCCTATGGAATCCTGGGGTTTGCAGTTTCGGGAGGGGCCAGGTGGCCCCTCCCGAAACTGCAAACCCCAGGATTCCATAGGATGTTGCAAGTGGAATAATAGCACTATAACAGTCTAGTGCGAAAATGGCCCAGGATTCAAATCATTACTCAGCCTTGGAAACCCATTGTGACAAGTCACACTCTTTCAGCCTTTTTCTCAATAATACATCTTGCCACGAAAACCTTGTAATAGGGTCATCATGAATCAGGGTTGAAGGCACACAATTACTAGAACACTACTACTACTACTACTACTACTACTACTATTACTACAGTGGCTAAGGTTGCTGCATGTGTCCTACTTTCCATAGAGTAGTTCTCTCTCTGAAAGCCTTAGGCATTTTCTGCTTGAATGACTCTCCAGTCTATGGGCCTTTCCACAGCCTACCTTTGTCCCGGCAGCATCTAGTGACAATGGCGGCAGTGGCTCTCCCAGGAGGGAAGCATGATGGACTGCTCCCCTCAACACTGGCTGTCTCCAGGATCCAGGAAGCGTGATGGCCATGCCTCTTCCTGCTGCAGTGCAGTCAGGTATTGTCTCAGGTTGCGCTGGGGCAGGAAGTGCAGCCACTGCACTTCCAGGATTTCCCCAAGCGAGGTAAGTGCAGGTGTGTGGCAGGAAGGCAGTGTGATCACCAGTCATTGATGGAGAAAACCCGTCAATGATTTGCGGCATGATCATGCTGCCTGGGGACACGACCAGGATGATGGCATGTGTAAGCATCATCCCAGCCCTGTCCTTCTCCGATTCCCAAGGCAGGTCGAGTGCATTGAACAGAAAGGCCTATGTCTGGATTAATGATAAAGAAAGGCATTATAAGAAGGGAGTGCAGGGGGCTAGAAGTTACCTATCAGCAGTTGTAGCCTGGACAGCAGACTGAACAAGTGTAAATGTCCCTCAGCACAAAAGTCACTGTAAGTCAGAGTTGACAGCAAGGCACAAAAAAAAACTACAAAGCTTTCTTCAGCCTTCTCCCTCCAACTGTTAGACATAATCTAATCTGCAAATTTTTCATGTGCCCTTCCCAAATTCGATCCTGCTCAACATTTGGGGTTAATAAATGCTTAGGATATGTTTCATTCCTGCACACAGGTTTCCAAAGAGTAGATTCAGTGAGGCAAATTTAGATTCTGGTTTTATTGGTCCTTTGGAGTAAGATCTCCTTTACAAAGCATACTTTTATATTCCATAACTGCTTCTATATTCCAAATAGAGAACAGCAAACAGAAATCTCTTGGTTAAACCCAGTCTGAATTTGTGTTTTGAACAAATGAAATCTGCCAGGCTTTCAATACTTAATGGTTTTTAGTTAGTTGGTATTTGCTAAAGCAAGTTCATTTTAGTGGCAGGGTGCCACTTATTACTATATTATTACTATAATGATACATTTTGAGATGGACAAGTTTTATTTCCACAAAGTATAACAAGTGTTCTGTTCAATATGCAGAGTTCTAGAGATCTTCTAGTTGCAGTGATTACCTTGCTTTGTAGATGCTGCTTAACACTGGAACAGAAGGTATCAAGATGATAAAAAGAGAAGACTGTGAAACTTGAATATTGCTGCTAAACAAGCAGAAAGAAAAGATCTATAGAACATATGAGAAATAGCAAAGATATCTAATAATTTTAAAAAACACTAAACCTGAGGACAGTGATATTCTTTGCATTTAAACTCATTTAAATCATAGAACCATAATAACTGCAGAATGAACTACAAAAATAGAGTTTACATCTGCTGCTCTAAGGCTGAAGATGTTTACTTGGGAATAATGAACCAATGGTTGTAGAAAAGGATTTTTTTTAAAAAAAGGTAAGCCCATATGCATGCCCACACAGCTACCCCAAGTATGAAAGTTTTTTAATATAAGAAAAATAAAAGATGCTGCAGCAAATCATGTTAGTCATGGTGGTACCTGGCATATCCAGGTTTGATTCCCTGCTCAGCCATGGAAACCCATTGGGGATGTCGCATGTATATAGCCACGAGAAAACCCCTTGAAAGGTTCTCCTTAGGGTCATCATAAGTGGGAAATGACATGAAGGCACACCACACACACACACACACACACACACAATTACTTGTAATTCATTGCCTACACGTGGTATATATGAAAGCCTAAAGGCAATGTGTAGCAAGGGTTAGAGCACTAGTCCTAAATCCAATTGCTAGTTCTCCCTCGAGCAAACCTATTGAATCAATTACTGAACTGTAGGTTAACACTTAGGTAAATGCCATTGATTCAGTCGATCTACCCTAGTTGCAGTTAGCAACTGGATTTAGGTCTTAGACTAAAGAGATCCCAGTTCTAGCCTTTAGTAAGCCGAAAAACTCAGTGAGTGACGTTGGGTGGCTCATTCTGTCTTACCCTGACTTACCTCACACAGAGTGATTGTCAAATTAAAATGGGAGGGCAGAGAGCCATGTATGTTGCCTTGAACTCATTGGAGGTAATGCAGGACATGTTGTTGTTACTGTTGTGTGCCTTCAAGTTGTTTCCCACTTATGGAGACCCTAAGACGAACCTATTGTGAGGTTTTCTTGGCGAGATTTGTTCAGAGGGGGCTTTCCTTTACCTTCCTCTGAGACTTAAAGAGTGTGATCTACCCAAGGTTACACAGTGGATTTCCATAGAGGAGTGATGATTCAAAACCTTGGTCTCTAGAACTGTAGTCCAGTGCTCAAACCACTATACCATGCTGGCTCTAATGTGGGACATAAGTGTAACTAATAAATAAATCAATATTTCCCAGTTCCCTAGTTCTCCGAGGTCATGTTTAAAGAGAAGTGAGGGGGGAAGCACTCTAAGTTTCAAAGTTTGAAGCAATTACATTTTTGGCCTATAACTCCCAGGATCCTCCCAATTTTGCAGAGAGCTATGTCCAAAACAGCTATGTTTTGGAACTGTGTCCACCTTTCCAAGTACAATTGTTAGATTGAAAACTGGAGATTGTCCCTGTACCTTTAATGTTTGTGTAGAAGAATTAAATTCAGCAGATGTTGCTTGTCATGCAACCAGGTAACAAGCAACACAGCTGAAATGCCCTCTTCCGCGCAACCATTAAAGGTATAGGAGTCGTCTTCAGTTCTCACTCTGGCAACCCCATTTCCAAGTTCTGCTTGTTATTAGCAATCATGTTCTTGGGCTACTTTATGATTCAATCTTATTATAGCTGGGGTATTTTTCTGGATTTGGTGTTAAGTTGAATTTTATTTTATTTCTTTTTTTAACAAAGTGAATGGTTAAATGTAAACAGAAAAAATATTTTGATTAGTAGGTGTTTTCTAAAAACAAGACCCATCCCTTCCTTTCTGCTTTCCTTCCATTTGGTTTTCAACATTGTTGACTAGCTCCCTTTGAAACACATAGTAGAATGGCAGGCTCTTAGCTAGCAGCAATGTCAAACAACAGGGGCCATCCAGGCCCATTAATCAGTGTTGTTGTTATTAATTATTTACACAAATGTCATAGGTGTGCATAGCAATACATCATTTCGACAGGTTCCTACCCCAAGGATTTTGCATTCTAATCTGGATGGACACACTACAAACAAGAATGGAAATAGGAGCAGGGAGCACTTGGTTGGTCACAGTGACCGTGGGACATGTTTGTTCCTTTGGACACCCAATGTTATTGCCTGAATCTCTTCGAGTCAAAGTACTATAGAACTAGGCTTCACTCAAAAATATACTGAAAATAGTGGCCTATGTGTGCTCCTTGAATCCAAAGTGGAATACCTGAGTGTATGGACTTGGGTATAAAAACTCAGGTTGTAAATGAGAAAGATTCTGGCTTATTAGTGTCCTACACAGGGCTAAATTCCCTTACAGAGTCAGTTGGACTTTCTAGTCTCATGAGGAATGTCTGTGTCCAGTTCAAGGTTACGGAAGTAGAGTCGTGCAGATGGACTTCACTGGTCATGTAGACATAGGGGCATAGCAACAGGGAAGCAAAGTTCTTGCCCCCCCCCCCAAAAAAAGCAAATAAGCAAATAAATTCTTGGCACCTCCACGAAATTTTCAGTCCATGAATTTCTAGCATCAGAGCTGAGCATTTAAAAATGCAATTTAGGCATCCAAAGAAAAGAATATGATAGAATTTTGCAAAACTCCAGCACTAACACTTGGCAAACTTACTAAAACATTGTGCATGTACAAGGAAGCCTTTCCATGCATGTACACTTTGGACATCTTCGTTGAATCTCCAGCTCTGTGTGAAAATTCATTCTTACTTTGGCCATTTCCACATGTGGCAGTGGAAACGCCCTGTGCCGGTACTTACCGGACTTCTTGGCTCGACGCTGTAGTCCAGGCTGCTCCGGAGCAGTGCGTGGCTGCCGCTCCACACTGTTCCGGGGACGAAAATGGTGGCTTCCGGTTGGTGGAGGCTCTCCACCAACCGCTGAAGCGTGCCAGCCTAAAGCCCGCCCCCGGCAGATCTGCAGGCTCACACTGGTGCGAGCCTGCAAATCTGCACCGGAGCGCCGGAACGGAGTGGCGCGCTTCGTGCTTTTGAAAGACCTGTTTAAACAAGTCTTTAAAAAGCACACTGCGCAACCACTTCTGGACATTCCGGAGAGGACTGAGGTGCAAAACTACAAAAAGTAGCCCGACCTAGTGCACTCTACGGTGCAGACATCCTCTTTGGAGGACGCTCTGCACCATTTTTTTTAGCCTGTGTGGAAATGGCCTTTGACACACCTGCTGATACCATCTAGGCATTCAATGCTTCATCAGAGAAAGCAAAGCTAGAAGTCTTGGCTTTTCTGAATAACATATTTTAGAGAATTTTAACCACACAGTTTGCAGACAAATTACTATGCGTTGCACTTTAGTTTAAGTTTGAATCATTATAATATAGGCTTGCACAGTATGCACTTTTTTCCTGGTCACTATCATGTAGTTTACACAACTGTATTTTGCATGGGAAACAATGTGTGTTAAATAGACTTCCTTTTCTGGAAGCTTCACAGTATATTTTCTAATCGAAAGGCATTAATTGAGGTTTCTTTCTATTATCACTTATGAACATCTTTTCCACAGATGCCTCTTCTACAGTGACAGATGCCCAAACTTTCCCAAATTTACCATGTTCCCATTAGTTTGATGAGTCTGCTCTTCTGAGAACTGATATCTTTATTCAGCTTCTGTTGTCAACTAAAGGTCCTTTTGTACTTGTCCAGTCTCCTTCCCAATTATTTTTTCAGTTATGAAGGGTGTCAGCAATATTTTTAATTGGTTGTTTTTACTGTTTTGTTTTAAACTATTCATTTTATTGCACCTGTTTCAATTGTATACTGTTTTGAGAAGGGTTTTTTTTCCTTAAAGTAAAAAGTGACATAAAATGTTCTTAAATAAATAATTAAAAAGCACTTATCTGCAATGTTGTTCTGCAGTGTTGCCACGAGGCTCGCTCAGGACAATTTGTGCATAATTCTGCATGTAGAGATTTACATTACGCAACTCCAGTGTAGGATCATGGCCTTAGCATCCTCGTTTAACCTAAGATGAGATTTATATGCGAGTCAGAATGTTGCAGCGGTCTGAATGTTGAACTCTGGAGATCAGCGTTCAAATTCCTGATCAGCCATAAAAACCCTGGGCAAGTCACACTGTCTCAGACTCAGAGGAAGTCAAAGGCAACCCCTCCTCAAACAAATTTTGCCAGGAAAACCCTGTGATATGTTCGTCTTAAGGCTGCCATAAGTTGGAAAGAACTTGAAGGCACACAACAAAAACAAACAAGGTTTATACGCATATCCAAAATAAATTTGCCAGATCACAACATGGAACCAGTAGCTGAGTGACAGCAGAAGAGTAGGAAGCTGTTAAATAGCAGATGTTGGACTAAGATCTACAACACCTGAGAGAATTTCCTGGGCAACTAGATGCTGCTCTGACAAAAACAAAGTTTCAAAGGTCCAGAGAGAAAGACAGAGACAGGCAGAAAAACATGCATGTGCTCATACACATACACAAACACACTAAGTACAGATTCAGTATCTGCTAAGTCCCTTTCCCTTGGTGACAGGAAATGGAAGGGCTGACTTGGAATTGTGGATCCAGTTGCCACCTCAAATTCCGCGTCTGGCATCCTGAGATAGTGAGCTGGCAGCTTTTCATTGATGATGGGCTAATGGCTCAGACACTTCACTGTAAACTACTACTTCTGGTTTTTAAGACTAAAAACTTACATCCTTTTCCACGAAAGGTCTGCATGAGAAGGATTTAGGGAAGGGATGAGCAATGTATGGCCTCAAGATCTCATGTGCCCTCCAGAACTATTTTTAAGATATCTGGGCTCCTCCCACACTTCATCTTGCTTGCTCCACTGATTATTTTTGTCCAAAAAAGTAAATTTCCATTCTAGAAGCCTCCACAAGCATCGATTTTGTGTTAAAACAAGACCATTGCACATTTTTCCCACCCTCACAAATTTTACAAAACTGAAAGCTGACTCCCACCTGATTCTGTTTTTGCTTTTTCATATTTTGTTTCCCAGTTTGGGGCTGACATGGCCGTCAGTGGGTCCTGAGGATTCAAAAATGCCCCACAACACTTTGAGTTGTCTGTTCTGGTTTACAGCAAAGGTCATGCTCCTTCTAATGTTTTAGACTTCATCTCCTCTAATCCATTACCATTGCCAGGATCACTAGGATTTGTGGGGCTGAATTGAAAACATCTGGATGGGCAAAGGTTCCCCATCTCTGATTCAGGGAGGAAGACATGGTACCCTGCTTGCACCATCTTTTTATAGGATGTTAAATCCTAAGCTATCAGCTTTGGTTCTATGGCTTTCTATTAAGTCTGTATGTCATGGTTTTATGAAAGCCCATATGTTTGTCCCATCTTCTTTCCTTTCTTT
The DNA here is from genome assembly GCA_030412105.1 of Cyclura pinguis. Lineage (NCBI taxonomy): Eukaryota > Metazoa > Chordata > Lepidosauria > Squamata > Iguanidae > Cyclura > Cyclura pinguis. Next base: position 43,132,577 of record CM059599.1, read on the forward strand.
TCCCCTCATTTTGTCCCTCCACCTGGCCCTTCCTTCTCTCCCTCTAAAATATATGTTTGCAGTGCTGTTTTTTTTTATTATTATTTAATCTTCTAAAGTTTGATAGAATCATTGAGTTGGAATCACTGAGCTGAGTCATGGGCCATTCAGTCCAACCCTCTGCTCAGTCAGGAACTCCAGCTAAAGCATTCCCAGCAAGTAGCTGTCCAGCTTACATGCTTACATGCTTTTGAAGACATTGAATGAAGGAGTCCCCAGCACTTCTCTAGGCAGATGGTTCCATTGCCAAACTGCTCTTGATATCAAGAAGTTCCTTCTAATATTCAACTGAAAACTACCCAAACATGACTTGAATGGTCCTACCCAACTGAACATAAGCAGGCTTTTTCTCTTCTGCCCCCTCCTCTCTGTGACAGCCCTTGAGGTGTTTAAAGAGTACAAGCGTGACCCCTCAATCTTCCCTTCATCAACCTCCAGTTTTTCCTCATATGCTTTGTCACCCATACGTCTTATTGTCCTTGTTGTCCTCCTGTGAACTTGAGCTAACTTGTCCATATCCTTCTTAAAATGAGGTGTCTAGAACTGAACACAGTGCTCCAGATGGGACCTGAACAACACAGTTACTTCCTTCCTTCTGGAAATTATGTTTCTATTAATGCATGCTTAAAATAGCATTTGCTTTCCTTGCTGCAGCATTACACTGCTGGCTCATGTTCCGGCTTATGATCTTTGCCACATGTAGCACTTCTGAACCTTGTATTAATCACATCTGAATATTCTCTGTTGGTGTACTGGTAGTGGTGGTAGCAACCTATATTTTGACTTTAATGTGGTTTGGATCAGGCCTTTAACAAAACATTCCTAGGAAACAGGCACTGTTTTTCTTTATTTTACTGTTTAGCTCTTTTTCTGGCATTCCTCCCAATTTTGCTGGAAACATTCTTTCTGGGACAAAATTTATGGATGAAGTGGGAAATAAGGAAATTGGTAAATGTGCTTTGACTGCACAATCAATATCTATGGGAACTACAGAACTGGAGAGACATCCAGACATGACCAGGGGGATCCCCAATCAAGTATATGGTTATCTCAGTCCTTCCAGTCCATCTTCCTGTTTCATGAACATCTGAGAACATTTAAGTTTGTACTCCAAATGGGGGAGAACAGTGCCAGTCCAGATATTTTGCTGCCCAAAGTAGATGCCAGACAAACCTCTGTCCCTCTTCTTCACTGGGGCCTCATACTTCAAAATAGTCTTCCACAGTCTGATGCCTTTTCCAGCCATCATGGCCAATAGAGATGGTACTATATGTAACCCAAACCATGGAGGGCACCATGTTGGGAAAGGCGGATTGTCAGCTTTTAAAAAAAAAGTTGTACATGTCCCAGTAACATAGAGTTCTTCAGGGTCAAACAATTCTAGGGAGGAATATTAGTAAGTTCTTCAGGCTGGTATAGCCAAGCCCTGCCAACATGCTTGAGGTATTTCACACAGCTTATGTCCAACTATTCCTGCCTGTCAGGACTGATTGTGAGAACACTTCACATAATTGCATAAATTGCTTTCACCTCCAGTTGAGAGTGCATAAGGCAAATGTTGAAAGGATACAGTGGCAGGGCATTGTCAGTGGATGGATTAATGGATGCAGTCATGTAATTAAAATGATAAACATCTGTATTTGTTGACTTTGGCTGGACTAGCGCAGCAATGTTATTCTTCTGTCTACAGGAGACTTCGAAAACTAACACAATGAGGACAAAATATTGCCTACGTATCATTGCTGGGCTTTGTATCTGAAGTAAGTTGAAACAAAACGTATTTGTTTATGATCCAGTATCATAGAAGTCTGCACATCATTGCCATTTAGATTGTCCTATGGATTTTATTTTAAAATCCCAGCTAATTGGGGGGCTTTTCAGCTAACTGTCAGATAAGAGAGAGCTTCTGAAGGAAACAGCTCTCTTTTTGTGCCCATGCCAAGCCCTTCCCCATATTTTCTATAGCTATGTTAACTCTGGTTTATGGCAACCCTATCATGTGGGGAGGCAGCATGGCAAGATTTTGGTATTGCCACCTTCTTAGACTAAGGCCATTTCCGCACTGGACTGTTATAGCGCTTTGATTCCGCATTCAACATCCTATGGAATCCTGGGGTTTGCAGTTCCGGGAGGGGCCGCCTGGCCCCTCCCGAAACTGCAAACTCCAGGATTCCATAGGATGTTGAATGCGGAATCAAAGTGCTATAACAGTCCAGTGCGGAAATGGCCTAAGAGTGTGTGACTTGTCAAAGGTCACCCAGTGTCTTACCATGACCAGAGGCATATCTAGCATAAACAGCACTTAGGGCAATCATGGAAGTTGCGCCTCTACCACCAGGGCCACTTCATCATCGTCTTCTGCCGCTTCCGGCATGACTTTTTTGCACCCCACTTGCATTGGCGCCTGGGGCATGTACCCTACTTGCCCCACCTTAGATATGCCTCTGACCATGACTGAATAGGGATTCAAACCCAGCTCCCCTGGAATCCTAATCCAACACTCAAAACATGGCATCACACTGGCTCTTTCCAGCCATATAGACAGATTTATTATTTGAAAATGAAAATTAGTGAGACTAAAATGAAATATTTCAATGTGCAGCCCCTTTTTTTTTCCCTTTCTCAGCCATGATAGTTCCATCAATCATCTTTGGTCCCACTCCATAGTTCATCCCCCAACCACACAATAGTCAGCTTCCTATGCCATGACAAACCCGTTTGTCTGCACTTCCATCCCTAAGACACCCTTTGTCTGTTCTTCAGCAGCATGAGGCAATTGTACTTTGGACATATCATGAGGTGACGGTTCATTGGGAAAGACAATAATGCATGGGAAAGTGGAAAGCAGGAGGAAAAGATGGAGGCTGCATTACAGATGAACCGATTCAATAAAAAGAAGCCATGTCTCTGAATTTGTAATGCGTGACTGCTGAGAACTGGGGTGATAGAGGTCTATCATTCAGAGAATCAGAGCAACTGCATTAAGGAATTAAACAGACAAAGGTCAGGAACAGTCTTTTTGTTTTAAAATAAAACAAAAGCAAAAGCTAACTACATGTATCAGGAACCTCAAAATAACTAACTGAAGTAGCTTTCAGGTGGAAGAGGGCCTCCTGACAAAGTATCTTATATCTTAAAGGAATTTCTATAGAAAGCTGGGCAATTCCCAGAGAGGGAAATTCACACAATGACCAGTCAGTAAGTTTGAAGGGCCTGAACATGAGTGCATACACACATAGAGATTTTCACGATTATCTCTAACATAAAGCTGGATCATAGGAGATTATCTCAGCATATCTGGATGTCTTCTTTGTTTTCAGCCATTTCCGAAAAGGAACGGACGAACACTTAGTTTGTCACACACGTCCACCAAGCACGTTTAATCCTCATGAGGCTATTCAAGAATCCTTTAGCACCTTTGAGACTAAAGCACACATTTCTAGAATACATTTTCATGGATTCCAGTCCGCTTCACTTGATGTTCAAAGACTTATTCTAGAAAACTCTTTTTCTCAATAAGACTCAAAGGTGCTAAAGGAATCCTTTATACCTTTCTATGCTGAAACAGATTAATATGGTTATGTCTTTCAATAGGTTATGTAGGTTTTCTTTCCTAAGCGTCTGTGGTACTTCCGCAAATCATAAGGTTATCCCAAGCCTGGTAATATCTCCGTCTCTTGGGTGTCTCTGATCTCCACCTCCTGCCCGGTGAAGAATGCTAATCCATGTTAATGCAGTGGGAAGGTGATGAATGACAGCAGAACGAAGATGCTGGTGACTCAGATGACATAGACCTCATTAGCATAGTAGACAATAGTGGTGATCTCATCGAATTTGGCAACACGGCTTATGGTGGTGTGTATCCCATCAGGGCAATGACCACCAAAGCCACACAAGAAACTCTCCTGTTGTTTCTTCCATCTGTCCCCTCCAAACAGAGGAGGCTGTTCTCTGCAGATAGTTCACCTCCATGTGTGTATGATAATAAGGATAGCAAGGTTAAGTAGATAGTTTCTTCTTTACCATTCCTCTCACAGTGTGCATAGCTTCCACGTGGAAAGAATGCCTGAAGAAGGCTTATGTTTTTTACAGCATGGAAAACTAACTACTTTGGATTTAAATCTAATTAATAGCTAATAGTAGATCCAACGAACACTTCAGTAAATCCCATTGTTTTAATGGGTTTACTCTGGGTGTGACTAGCAATTGGATTTAAATCTTGACTAAGGAGATCCAGGTTCTAGTCTCCACCAGACCATGAAATTTACTGAGTGTCCTTGAACAATTCTCTATCTCTCTGTCTCTCTGCCTGACCTATCTTGGCCTACGCAACCACTGGCCTGCTCAACCAGTTATAGAAAATATTCTGTGAGAAGGGATTAATCATATGTGCTATATGTGCCTCTGTGTACCACATCGGGATGTTTCAAGAGAAGGAATATTGAGGGGAAAAAATTATCTTTTCCCTTTCCTATGTTCCAGAGTGACTTCGTCGATCTCCTATGGCAAGAAAATGATCAGATTCGTGGGGGCCGAGAACCAGACCCATGTTTCAATCACTTAAAAGGGTGTTCTCTGTTCCTCGCCCATCTTGAAACTGAAATTAGTTGTTTCTGTGTTTTTCACTGTTCAGGGCTAGGACGAACCTGTCACGGGGTTTTCTGAGGCTGAAAGTGTATGAGACTCCCAAGGTCACCCAGTGGGTTTCCATGGCTAAACGGGGAATCGAACCCTGGGCCATTTCTGCACTACACTGTTACAGTGCTGTTATTCCACCTTCAACATCTTATGGAATCCTGGGGTTTCCAGTTGTTGTCGGGGGGAGCTTTAGAATTCTCAGCCAGAGAGCTCTTTGGCCTCAGTAGACGACAAACCCCAGAATTCCACAGGATGTTGAAAGTGGACTAATGGCACTATTACAATGCAGTGCAGAAATGATCCTGGTCTCTAGGGTCCTAGTCCAAAGCTCAAACCACTATGCTACACTGCATCTCTGCGTACAAGTGTACCCTTTTAATGCTGAATACTATTTTTCATCATATTCAGACTATCAACTGACTTCCAGCAACAGAGAGAAAATAATTTTAAAAGACAGGTAGACAAATACTTAATTTCTTTCTTTCTGTTGCTGCAGTACAGTTGCTGCTTTGTTGCTTTGAACATGTGACAAAACAAAGCTTCATATTTTAACCTAACCTAACCTAAATAAATCCAGTCATCTATCTTTCACTTTCTTGTGGCAGCAGCCTTTCAAGGGCAAATCTTTTAAAATGATAAATAAATAACAGCTACCACATGAAATTCTTTTACTGAATTTTATGCAGTCGTGTATTTATTATTTCTTCATGCACGCTGTGTTTGTCAGACTCAGTAAGCGTAAGCGGTCTTCAGCGCTTTTTCATCACCTGGCAAGAGTTTCTCTTTAAAACTGATTTGCGTGAACTGTGTCAAATTTTGGAATACCCATGATCACACAGGTTTTATGAAAACTCCTGTAAACACACGAAGTGATCGAACAGGATAAGCGGTTTGCAAAACGACTATTCTGCTTATGTTATAAAACGACTGTGATGCATATTTGCAGCAACCCATGGTCAGGAATGTGGCAGTTTCAACAAACATGCATTTTTGGGGTAATGCTTTTTTTTATGTATATATAGATGCATATTGATCCAAGGCCTTTGAAGCTTCCTTGCAGAAATACAAAGAAGATGTTTTAACCACTGGTAACTGTTTATAATGCAGTACAGATGTGAGAACATGTGGCTAAAAGGTGTGCTTCTAAGGGGGGAAAGAATGCCTGAGCAGGCAAAAGTATTTTTAGCAGATCACCTCTTGGTGCACTTTGAGATTGGTGAACTTTTCCTTTTGTGTTCTGTTATTTATGTGGGGGTGTGGAGGCAGAGAACGTGTGTCATTTACTGTTTGATGGATGATGAGCAGAGCTTGAGGGGTACTTTTTTAATGTAAAATTCATAATCCCCAGCCAAGCATAGACAAAATTGTGCTGGTTGGGGATTCTGGGAGTTCTAGTCCAGATAATGACTGGCATCCAGTTCATTATTTATAATGTTGTAAGCCAGTGTGATATAGTGGTTTAAGCTTTGGACTACGATCCTTGGGACAAGGGTTCAATTTCCTGTTTGTCAAAGTTTAACTCCCAGCACATGCTTATCTGCCAGCAAGGGAAGGAATGGGACACTACTTGCCAAGGAGGTGGAGGAAATAGGGAGAGTCCAGAGCTGACAATCCAGAAGAACGCTGAGCCAAAAGCCAAAGTCAAAGCCAGTCCAAGGAGTCTGGAAAGTCAGAGTTCTCAAAGACACAGAGCAGGAATGCAAAGATCAAGGGAGCTTGGATAGCAATTTGTCACAAGCAAAAAGCAAGCTACACTGATAGACTTAAATAGCAGGGACAACAGGTGTTCCTGTTCAGCCTCCTGTCTTTTGATCATAGAATCATAGAATCATAGAAATGTAGAGTTGGTAGAGACCACACAGGCCATCCAGTCCAACCCCCTGCCATGCAGGGACACCCTCAAAGCACTCCCGACAGATGGCCATCCAGCCTCTGCTTAAAAACCTCCAGAGAAGGAGACTCCACCACACTCCGAGGCAGCAGATTCCACTGCCGGACAGCCCTGACTGTCAGGAAGTTCTTCCTGAGGTTCAGGTGGAATCTCCTTTCCTGCAGCTTGAATCCGTTGCTCCTTGTCCTGGTCTCTGGAGCAGCAGAAAACAAACCCTTTCCTTCCTCTACGTGGCATCCCTTCAAATATTTAAGCATGGCTATCATGTCCCCTCTTAACCTTCTCTTCTGCAGACTAAACATACCCAGCTCTCTAAGTCTACCCTCATAGGGCATGGCTTCCAGGCCCTTCACCATTTTGGTCGCCCTCCTCTGGATTTGCTCCAGCTTGACCATGTCCTTTTTGAATTGGGGTGCCCAGAACTGGACACAGGATTCAAGATGAGGTCTAACCAAAGCAGAGTAGAGTGGTACCAGTACTTCCCTCGATCGAGACACCATACTCCTATTGATGCAGCCGAGAATTGCGTTGGCTTTCTTGGCTGCCGCATCACACTGCTGACTCATGTTCAGCTTGTGGTCTATTAAGACTCCTAGATCCCTTTCACCCATACTGCTATCCAGCCACGTGTCCCCCATCCTATATTTCTGTATTCCATTTTTTCTACCTAAGTGTAGGACCTTACCCTTCTCTCTGTTGAATTTCATTTTGTTAGCTTTGGCCCAGCTCTCCAATCTATCCAGGTCATTTTGAATGTTGATCCTGTCCTCTGGTGTATTAGCAACCCCTCCCAATTTGGTGTCATCTGCAAATTTGATCAGCATGCCCTCTATTCCTTCATCCAAGTCATTGATGAAGATATTGAACAGCACTGGGCCCAGGACAGAACCCCGTGGCACCCCGCTAGTCACTTCTCTCCAGGATGAAAAGCAGCCATTGGTGAGCACCCTTCGAGTTTGGTTGGTCAACCAATTACAAATCCAACTAACAGTAGCCCTGTCCAGCCCGCATTTTACTAGCTTCTTTGCAAGAATGTCATGGGGAACTTTGTCAAAGGCCTTACTGAAATCGAGAAATGCTACATCCACAACATTCCCTTCATCTATCAAGCTAGTAACTCTATCATTAAAAAAGATAAGATTAGTCTGGCATGACTTATTTTTGAGAAATCCATGTTGACTTCTCATGATTACCACGTTGCTTTCTAAGTGATTAGAAACTGACTGCTTAATGATCTGCTCCAGAATCTTTCCGGGTACTGATGTCAGGCTGACTGGGCGATGATTATTTGAGCCCTCTTTTTTTCCCTTCTTGAAGATGGGGACAACATTTGCCCTCTTCCAGTCTGCTGGAACTTCTCCTGTCCTCCAAGATTTCTCAAAGATTATAGCAAGCGGTTCTGAAATGACCTCTGCCAGTTCTTTTAATATCCTAGGATGCAGTTCATCTGGCCCTGGAGACTTGAATTCATCCAGTGTGGCCAGATATTCCTGTACCACCTCTCTACCTATGATGTGCCTCATTTCCCCCGCTTCCTCCCCTGCTCCCCAACTGCCAGGTTGAGTGCTTGTATCCTTCTGGGAAAAAACTGAGGCAAAGACGGTGTTAAGTAGTTCTGCCTTTTCTCTTCCCCCTGTTAGTAATTCTCCATCTTCTCTGCGCAGCGACCCTATCGTCTCCTTCTTTTTCCTTTTGCTACGGACATATTTAAAAAAGCCCTTTTTATTGTTTTTGATGTCTCTGGCCAGCCTAAGTTCGTTCTGTGCTTTAGCCTTTCTGACCTCCTCCCTACATCTCTTAGCTACTTGCTTAAATTCTTCTTTGGTGGTTTCCCCCTTCTTCCATTTCCTGTACATGTTTCTCTTAAGACTTAGCTCAATTGAGAGTTCTTTAGTCAACCATTCTGGTTTCTTCAGATGCCTTCCATTTTTCCTCATTATTGGCATAGTTTTAGACTGTGCCTTCAGTATCTCCCTTTTAAGGAACTCCTATGCCTCCTGAACTCCTTTTCCTTTCACCATTCTTGACCACTGAATTCCAGCCAGCAGCTCCCTAAGTTTACAGAAGTCCGCTTTTTTAAAATCTGAGTGTCTGGCTACACTTATCTTCTCCTTCCCACTGAATGCCAAATTCCAATAGGGCATGGTCACTCCCCCCTAAAGATCCAACCACTTCTACCTCATTAACAAGGTCATCCCCATTGGTCAGGATCAGATCTAGAATATTTGATCCCCTTGTGGCCTCTTCCACCTTCTGGACCATGAAATTGTCTGCAAGACAAGCAAGAAACTTGCTGGACCTTGTTGTCTTGGCAGAGTTTGACTGCCAATATATATCCGGGTAATTGAAATCTCCTGTTATTACTGTATCTCTCCTTTTTGAATGTGCAGTCATTTGGTTGAGGAAGGCATCATCAAAGTCCTCAGTCTGGGTTGGAGGTCTGTAGTAAACCCCCACCAGAATATCTCTATTGTTTCTCACTCCCTTAATTCTTACCCAGATGCTCTCAACCTGGCTTTCTGGGTTTAAGTCATGGATCTCTTCACAGGTGAAAACATCCTTGACAAACAAGGCTACTCCTCCTCCTTTCTTGTTTGGTCTATTTCTACAAAATAGGCTATACCCCTCTATTCCTACATTCCAGTCATGAGACTCATCCCACCAGGTCTCAGTGATGCCTATCAAATCGTATTTATTTTGTTGTACTGAGAGTTCAAGTTCATCTTGCTTGTTTCCCATACTCCGTGCATTAGTGTAGAGACACTTAAGTCCCCGGGCCCTCCCTGCAAGTCCTGTACTATAGTTTCTACTCCTCCCGCCAGTGGCCGCTTGTACTACTTGTCCAATATCATTTGGGCCTTTCCCCCCTGCGCTCGCCGAGTCCTGGCCTTGAATAATATTGTCTCCCTCCCCAGCGGAACTTAGTTTAAAGACCTCTGAATCCTCCTTGCGAGATTGTTTGCAAAAACATTCCTGCCAAGTTTCGTGAGGTGCAGCCCATCCCTTGCCAGAAGCCCACGTTCATGGAAATTCAGGCCGTGTTCCAAAAACCCAAACCGTTGCCAGCGGCACCATGTGCGGAGCCAGTTGTTGACCTCTGCTATTGCCCTTTCCCTACGTGCAACATATCCTTGAACAGGGAGGAGAGACGAAATAACCACCTGCGCACCAGGGTCCGTAAGCTTCATCCCCATAAGCTCGTAGTCCTTTGCAATGTGGTAAAAGCTGCTCCTCACAGTGTCATTGGTTCCGACATGAACCAAAATGAGGGGCTTATGGTCAGTGGGCTTGACCAGCCTGGTTAGCCTCTCCATTATGTGGTTGATCTTGGCCCCAGGAAGACAGCAGACCTCTCAATTGAGCTTGTCCAGTTTGCAGATTGCTGTTTCGGTTCCTCTGAGCAAGGAGTCACCAACAACCAGAACCCACCTCCTCTGAGGCTTCTCCAGGGTTCCTCGATGAGCATGTTCTTCTAGGACTGCCTGGGCATTCTGTTGAGACTGGGAGTGTTGATCTAGTTCCCTTTGCCAAAGTTGGATTCCTTCTCGTGGACATTCTGTGCCCTCCTCCTGGTGCTCCTCATCGTTTGTAAGGCCAAGAACTTTGAAGCAATTGTGTAGGTTGAGAGTCTCTGTTACCTTCCTGGACCTTCTGCTCCTAAGTGTGACATTCCTCCAAGCCTCTGTTTCCTGGCACAGTGTGTTGACTTCCTGATCTGGCAGCTCCTCCGTGCATTCCGTCTTCTGGTATGTCTTCTCTGTCCTATCCAAAAACTCCTCCCCTTCTCTAATAAGATGAAGATTAGAAACTCGTGCCTCCAGCTGGCAAACCTTCTCCTCCAAGAAGGTCACCAGCTTGCACTTGGTGCAGGTGTACCCGACAACATCTTGTGGCAAGAAAAGGAACATCCCACAAGTGCTACAGGTGACCACAGCAGCTCCCTCACCTTCCATCCTAGATGCTACAGAGAGTAGTACAGGACGCAGTTCTAGAAAGAATAACTGGGCTTTCTTTCTGAAATTCAGCTGTATAAGCTACGTCTGCTCTATTGATTGTGAAGGGTTAAACTTGAAGGATTGAAGCAGAGGACTTTAACAGCGCGCACGGAGCTCCTAATAAGACTCCTCCCCCCAGCTGGCTCCTCCCCCTCGTTAGTCAGACCGTGTGCTCAGGGAGAGCACACGGCCAGCACAAGGAGACTAAACAAAAATACAAACTAAACAAAAAAAAACCTAGACCCCCTTTGTAGACCTATTTTGGAGCTGTCTCATGCTAGACTAGCAGACCGTCACTCTGTTAGTTGAGACTCCCCTCAGCCCCCTCCCTGAGCTGACTTTTCCTCCGCTTTGCCTTTTCTCTGACCGAAGACTTCAAGATCAGATGCAGTATCACCACTTCTCATTCCCTCCACTTTCCCCCTATCATTTTTCACCTCTTTTCATCTCGACAGTCCTTGTATGCTTGTGTGAGTGAATGCGTTGTGTGTGTGAGTGTGAATAAACTTTGTCAATTTTACCAAATAAAAGACCATTTAAAAGGACACTTGACTTTTCTTTCTTTCTCATGCAGTCTGACCCCATAGACATAGGATAAAAAAATCTCACTGGGTTGCCCTGCCCTCTGCTTTTCCAAGTTGGGTTCTGCTAATTTCCCCAACTTTTATAAAATTCAGGTGTCCCCTCCAGGGTCCCCCAGAAGCCAGGGTAACACTAGGTTTATGACCATCATTCGTACCATTGCCCCAGTCATAGATGCCTCTGAAACCCACCTTAAAAGCCAGGAAGCAATCCTATGCAATTGAGTTCCGTCTAACTGGCAAGTAGGGAATTGCAGGATGACATGAGGAGTCTCCTCCTGCCAGCAAACAACTGTGCAAGGAGCAGCAGCAGAGACAGCTGAGGAGTCTTGTCACAACTCTTTTTTTGCACTGAAGAACACACAAGCTAAGAGAGAATGCAGTAGTTTGCTTTTGCATGAGTCTACCAAAAAGGGCAAGACTTCACCCCTTCCTCTCCTCTTCTTCCCCCCTCCCTGGCTGAGTTAACAGTACAAATTTACATTTGCATTTTGAACTCAGTTTACCCCAATTTAAGTAAACTGAGGATGAAGGGGAGAAAGTGGGAGGAGGAAAGAGAACCTGGGACATTTTGAAGACAGATGAAAAAGTAGGACTACAGAGAATGAATCAGGCTTGTCTCTGCCAAATCAGGACAGTTGAAGACTATGGCCATTTCCGCACGGGCTTAAAGAAACAGTGTAGAGCATCCTCCAGGGAGGACACCTGCACCTGGGAGCGGACTGGGTCAGACCTACTTAGTGTAGCTCCGCACCTCAGCCCACTCCGGAACGACCCGAAGTGGTCTTCCAGCTTGCTTTTGAAAGATCGCTTGAAACAGGTCTTTCAAAAGCACGGAGCACGCCACTCCGTGCCCACGCTCCAGTGCAGATTTGCAGGCTCGCACCAGTGCCAGGCTGCGATCTGCCCGGGACAGGCTTTAGGCTGGCGAGCTTCAGCGGTTGGTGGAGAGCCTAGACCAACTGGAAGCCACCATTTTCATCCCCGGAGCAGTGCGGAGCGGCAGCCACGCACTGCTCCGGACCAGCCTGGACCCAAACCTGGAGCCAGAAAGTCCGGTAAGTACCAGCACGGGGTGATTCCTTCACCCCATGCGGAAATGGCCTATGTCTGTGAACTAAGCTAAACAGACAGGCCATTTCTGCCCTACATTGTTATAGTGCTATTACTCCACTTTCAACATCCTGTGGAATTCTGAGTTTTGTAGTTTACTGAGGCCAAAGAGCTATCTGGCTGAGAATTCTAAATGTCCCTTAAACTGCAAATCCCAAGATTCCATAGGATGTTGAAAGTGGAATAATAGCACTGTAACAGGGTAGTGGGGAAATGGCCACAGACATCAGGGACTTGATGAGAGTAGTGAGTCAGCATTGCTGCCCAATCCTGATCATGCTTCATAGATTCACCAGATACATGAGAGCTTCACATGTAATTTATGTTCATTTCAGGATCGCTTGTTTTTGAGTAAGTAAAAAGTTTTTGGACTCGGAAGCTACTATTCTTATTCTATCACAGTTTATTGACATGGGCCCTTTTCGCATCTTACCTGGTGCCACTGGCTTCATGCAGGGATTGCACGAAAAGCCTCATCTGGAAGGCACTCGCACCCCCTCCGCTTCCCCTCCACACCAGCTCCATGCTTGCTGGAAGGAAGCGTGAGTGCTCTGCCCCTTCCTTCCACAGTGCAGCCGGGTACTTTCCCAGGATGTGCTGGGTGAAGAAACACTATGGTTGCATGTCTGGAGCCTCTGCACACAAGGTAAGTGAGTGTGGGGCATGGGAGCGATGCGCGATCGCGTATCATTTTTGGCAACTAGCTGAAAACGATATAGTGCGCGATCGCCCCCTAATGGCCTTGGGAGCATTGCATGATTGTGAGGACATCATGTAGAACGGTCCTTGCAATCGCGTGACGCTCCCGAGGCCATTTCGCAACAGGATCGGTGTGCAAAAAGGGCCTTACAAATGCCATAATTATGTGTATCAGATTACTTTTTAGATAACAAGTGTGTAGCAAAGTTACATTTCAGAACTAATATAATGATGATGATGCATCTTTAGGAGTGTAACTAATAGTACCACACACCGGCGTATAAGACACACCCCATTTTCAAACAGTATTTTTCAGGGGAAAAAGAGAGTCTTATACACCATCAAATACAGTATTTTCCAGTTAGATTTTCTAGTTACTTTTAAAGGGCATTTTTAGAGTCGAATTCAATTTTTTTTCCAAATATTATGCAATTCTCTCATCATACCTAAGACTTACATTTTTGAAAAAACAAAAGTAGAAAACCCTAATTAAAAGTAATGAACAGGGCAGCTCATGGTTATATAATGTAGTAAATACTGAGAACAACGTTTTCAAATAATACAACCAGTTTTTTAAAAGCAGATTTCCAAGTTCACTCTTCAGTGAAGAGGTTTCTGACCCTAATAAACACAAAAATAAACAGACGCATGCACCGGAATTGGTGACAGAGTTAGAGGTATTTCTAGTGGCTACACAGAAATCGTTATCCCAGCCTGGTCATGCAGCAGTGCCACCTAGTGGAGAATTTATTTTATTCTTATTGTAGCTTTGCATCACATCTAATGTGTCATTCCTTTGCTATGGCAGCTTTTGCTCCAGTTGGAGGCTCCAGTTCATCACATTTAGAATCCTTTCTTTTGTAAAAGTATTACATTGCCTGTGTGACAATATTTGTATTTTGCAAACAGGGCCCACTGAATCTATATTGGACCTGCTCACTCATTGTGTGCCACTTCAAAATGGCTTGAGTCCTTTTATTAGTGCCAATTAAAACAAATTCACTGAATCAATAAAATGTATCTATGGGTTGACTCAGCATTCAACCGTTGACTCAATGGATCTGCTGTACTTAAAAGTAACCAAAGGCTTTGACATATGCTGAATTTGTACTTATTAATGGCATTTTACACTATTCCTGAATATACACATGTGAACTTTGAAAAAGTTGCCATGAGGCATCCTAATTTGCACATTTTCAAAGAGATTTTCTTTCTAAACAATGTCTTCTTTAGAGGGCTGTCTTCCTACTGGAAAGATCCAAATGCAGAGGTATAATGGTGTGCAGGGGATCATCCTAGCAGTGTCCAAAATGCTACTCCCAAAGCAAGGCAACTGTCTGGAGTTATATCAACAAACCAATTCTACCATTTATTTATTTATTTATTTAGTCTCCACTAGAAGTCTGCCCACGCCACCCCCTGCTTGCCTTGATGTAGAAGGTTATCAGAGATACCAATCCACAGTCTGGAGCAGAAGGGGAAAAAAGCCTGCTGTCACATCTTTCATCAGGTACAAATGTCTTCAGTAAGGTCTAGCCTAGATGGAAGACTGAAACTCAGTTTAGCTGCCAAAAGGGATGGCAATAAGGAGATGTCCACAGGGAATGGGCAATCATTTTCTAAAAGATCAGCAACCTACTGACCAAAGGAAGATGAGGGAAACCCTGGTTGGTTGGTTGGTTGGTTTTCCTGCCTTTCTCTCAACACGGAACCAAGGGAGGCTTTCAAAAATGCTAAAACAAAAATAAGCTAAGAACCCGATAATAAAAAGTTAATACATAATTTAGCACCTTACCATATTAAAATGTCATCAGATTTTTAAAAGTATAAAATCATTTTAAAAGTATGACAATAATGTTAAAACTATAGCATGCACATATTCATAAAAATAACTCCATGCCACCAATTAATCTTTAAAGGCTTATCTGAACAGAAAGATTTTTGCCTGCTGCCAAAAGGAAAGCAGAGAGGGGGGCAGCTTAGCTTCTCATGGACAAGAATCCCCACAACGTAGGAGAAACCACCGAGACGTCTCTCCCATGTCCTCACAAGATGGACCTGTGATAGTGGTGGACCCAAAAGAAGGTCCTCCCAGGCAGACCTAAAAACATTCATCTAAGGTTCCTAAAACTCTAACCGATTCATATAGGGAGATATGATATTGCAGATAGTCTAGACCTAAACCAGATAGGTTTTTATGCTTCATAATGGGCAACTACAGCCCTCACAGTGTTTTGAGACTATAGGACGTTCCCGCACTACACGGCTATAGTGCTATTATTCCACTTTCAACATCCTACAGAATCCTGGGATTTGCAGTTCAGGGAGGGGCATTTAGAATTCTCAGCCAGTGAGCTCTTTGGCCTCAGTAAACTACAAGCCCCAGAATTCCACAGGATGTTGAAAGTGGAATAACAGCACTATAACAGTGTAGGGCGGAAAGGCCCATGGTTTCGATAATCCCTCACCACTGGCTACGCTGGCTAGGTTGATGGGAGTTGCAACCCAGTAGGATTTGTGAAGCATCATTGTCTTAGGTAGAAAAAATGGAATACAGAAATATAGGATGGGAGACACGTGGCTGGATGGCAGTACGTGTGAAAGGGATCTAGGAGTCTTAATAGACCACAAGCTGAACATGAGTCAGCAGTGTGATGCGGCAGCCAAGAAAGCCAACGCAATTCTCGGCTGCATCAATAGGAGTATGGTGTCTAGATCAAGGGAGGTACTGGTACCACTCTACTCTGCTTTGGTTAGACCTCATCTTGAATACTGTGTCCAGTTCTGGGCACCTCAATTCAAGAAGGACATGGTCAAGCTGGAGCAGGTCCAGAGGAAGGCGACCAAAATGGTGAAGGGCCTGGAAGCCATGCCCTATGAGGATAGACTTAGAGAGCTGGGTATGTTTAGTCTGCAGAAGAGAAGGTTAAGAGGGGACATGATAGCCATGTTTAAATATTTGAAGGGATGCCATGTAGAGGAAGGAGAGGGCTTGTTTTCTGCTGCTCCAGAGACCAGGACAAGGAGCAATGGATTCAAGCTGCAGGAAAGGAGATTCCACCTAAACCTCAGGAAGAACTTCCTGACAGTCAGGGCTGTCCGGCAGTGGAATCTGCTGCCTCGGAGTGTAGTGGAGTCTCCTTCCTTGGAGGTTTTTAAGCAGAGGCTGGATGGCCATCTGTCGGGAGTGCTTTGAGGATGTTCCTGCAAGGCAGGGGGTTGGACTGGATGGCCTGTGTGGTCTCTTCCAACTCTACATTTCTATGATTCTATGATTCTGTGATTCTGCCCCTTTCCTAATAATCAAGAGAACATACAGTTACATATTCCTAAATCTACATCCATTCTATAGCAAGAGGCTTAAGTCTTGCTAAGGTTATGTGTTCTAAAGTCAGTTTGCTAATGACACTCAAGCAAAAAAAAAAAAGGACTTTACGATATAATAATTTCTTGAGGTTCAGACATTTGCTTCAAAATATGTTGAATAAAAATATCTTGGTGTGCTATGTGCAACATAGTGACCTAAAAGATTCATTTTGTCTACTCATTCATTCAAGTTATACCCCACCTTTTTCCTATCATGGGACCCAAGGTACCTTGCAAAACTTAAAATAAAGGTTTAACTAAAAATGTAACATTACAAAAGTTTAAAAAAAATTACAGGTATACCTCTGTTAACAAAGCCTCTGACAGAGAAGTTCCTTTTTACAAAGGCCATTTCTGCACTAGACTGTTATAGTGCTATTATTCCACTTTCAACATCCTATGGAATCGTGAGATTTGCAAACCCCAGGATTCCATAGGGCCCTTCTGCACTACACGGTTAGTGTGCTATTATTCCACTTTCAACCTCCTGTGGAATTCTGGGGTTTGTAGTTTCCTGCGGCCAAAGAGCTTTCTGGCTGAGAATTCTAAAGGTCCCTCCCCAAACTGCGAATCCCAGGATTCCATAGGATGTTGAAAGTGGAATAATAACACTATAACAGTGTAGTGCAGAAACGGCCATAAGATGTTGAAAGTGGAATAATAGCATTATAACAGTCTAGAGACTGGCCAAAGTCTCTTTATGCCTGCCAAGCCTGCCTCCCACCCCTGTTTTCTACCTTATTCTCTTTTTAGCCAAATGTTGTTGTTGCTGTTTTTTAAATAGCATTCACACTGAATGAATAGTGAAGGAGGGCTGGAAAAACATGTTAGGTTAGGTTACAGCAGCAGTGTGTCTGCAATAAATAATGTCATCAACAAAGGTTTAGCTGAGAAAGATCAGGATTCTGCTTTGCTGATTCTGCCGCATTCATGTATGTCTGCATACAAAAGGCAAGGTAAACTTCAGCTACCTCCAGTATCCCCTACTGAGCATGTGCGAACAGCAAAACAGAGAGATATGAGGAAAGCAAATCTGCCTGCCTCACCAGCCACCTCTTACTTGTTTTAAGAAAAAAAAAAGCATAGAAGAATAAGTTTGGCCACTAAAATGGAAATCATAAGAAAAGCAAATCTAGTTGGTGGGGGGAGCCCCTGGATGCATTTTGGAAAAAAAATTCTGGTAGTCTCTATGAAATCCAAAATACTTTTGATTACTTGTGCAATGCTTACCTGACATTTCACATGTGCATAATGTTGTTTTGAATAAAAGGTTTGCTGAAAACATGTTAAATTGCTTTTCCTTTTGTGATATGGGAACTTATCCCTATTCTTTGCATGTTATTTCTACCTCTGGTACCTAATTTTCTGTTAAAGAAGTAATGCCCAGGAACACATCAACAGATATACCTGTAAACATGAGTTCTGTTTAAAGCACACGGTTAGAAATAGTTTAAAATGTGTTTAAAATATCTTTAAAAGCATACAGTATGAACAGAGCACAACACTTCCCAATACTGTTTTGTTATGTAATTAAAAATCAAAGGACTACCTAAGAAAAAAGATTAGTAGAAAGAGAGCCAGTGGAAAGAAGGCAGGGGTTCAGTCCCACCACCCTCACAGGCACTTTTGGGGAGGACATGGCAGAGAGCTAACCAGACTTCACATAGGGCATTTCCGCACTAGCTTGTTATTGCGCTATGATTCCACTTTCAATATCTTATGGAATCTTAGGGTTTGCAGTTTCGGGAGGGGCCGGCCAGCCGCTCTCCCGAAACTGCAAACCTCAGGATTCCATAGAATGTTGAAAGTGGAATCATAGCGCTATAACAAGCTAGTGCGGAAATGGCCATAGAAGTGAATTCCACAGATGGGGAACAGCCATTGAGAAACCTCTTAGGCCAAAGGGCTCACTGACTGAGAATTCTAAATGCCTCTCCCTAAACTGTAAGCCCCAGGATTCCATAGGATGTTGAAAGTACAATAATAGCACTGTAACAGTGTAGTGCGGAAATTGCTTTAGATTCAAAATCTGAACTCTTCACTAACTGTAGGCAAAATCAGAGTTGATTGAGAGGCAAAAATACCTTGTAAAGAGAGAACTTGGTTGTGTTTGGCAGATTAGGTCTGGCAGAGCTTGGAAAATTTACCTTTTTTTTTTTTTTTTTTTGGAGTGTAACTCCCAGAGTTCTAAACTGTCTGGGGGATTCTGGGATTATAATCCAAGAAGTAATTTATCCAAACATCCAAAATTGAGGCTAGCATAGCTGAGAGCTTAGTGTATTCACTGAGAAATAGAAGTGATTGCTTAAGAAGAGAAATCTAGTCAGTCATCAGAAACAGAATAAAATAATGAAATAATAATGAACTATACCTCTTATTTGCACTGTGCCCATGCATTAAGAGGTATAGTCTCTCAAAACAATTGGGCAATTCTCTAAAACTAAAAATAAAACTAAAAATGGTGGTTCCTATTCAGGTCCGTAAGTACTAAAAGGACAAAAATTGTGTTGGTTCTGTTTACATGTTATATGTTGCTGTTGTGTGCCTTCAAATTTTTTCTGACTTATGGTGCCCCTAAGACGAAATATCATAGGGTTTTCTGGAGCTGAGAGCGTGTGATGTGCCCAAGGTCACCCAGAGGGTTTTTCAATGTTGTATGTAATCCCTCAAGAAGCAGTTTGATTCAGAATGAAGGAAAGCTGACCAGTAAAACAAAAAATCAACACTCTTTGGAAAGTCTCTGTCTTTCTTTTTTTAATTGTTTTCAAGCATACCATCTTGTATAAGTGTGCTGGAGGGACTTTCCATTCCACCAGTGTTAAATAGGATCTCAGTCAGTGGCCCTTTCAGCACGAGGCTGGTGAATCGATTCGTGCCATTTCTTACCGGATTTTCTGGGCTCGAAACAAGGCGGACTTTCCCTTATTTCCTTCCACACAGCTGCTGCGTATGTTCCATTCTGGTTCGGAAGAGTGCGAGTTCATGAATCCACATTGCCTCCACCGTGGCCACTCCCGCTACTCCCCTCACCCCGCCCCGTCGGCTGTGATTGGCCCTTCCCAGGCTGTGCTGGGGCAGGAAGCGCGACCGCCGCAGCTCTGGAGGCTCCGCATGCACGGTAAGTGCATGTGGGGCACTGGAGCAATGCGCGATCGCGCACCATTTTCAGCTGAAAGCCGAAAATGTACAACTGCACGAGCAGCGCCTGCCCTACCCTAGAGCATTGCACAATTGTGAGTGTGTTGTGCAGATCGCTCCTCACAATCACGCAATGCTCCAGGCGCCCGTTCACATGGCAAATGCCTTGCGAAAAGGGCCCAAATGTAGGAAGTTGTCAAGAAGGGGCAAATAGGAGTGCAGAGGAAATCTGAATCTTGTTCATTACCTACTTTCAGACTGGCACTCAGGCCCAATATTACAATTTATTAGTTTGTTCAAAGTGCAGACAAGGGCTTAAATATTCCCCATAGACCTAACAGACTTAGGGGTACTTAATACCTGGCAAGGCAATGGTGTGTAGGAAAATCTTCCCTATCTTTTTGTTGCAAGTTATCAAGTTTCTTCTCTAATTACCTGGTCTTTGATTTTTCTGTATCTCAGTTCTGATGCATTTCATGCGTCAAAATTTATATGAATGCTTCCGTCACAACAAACTCTGCTACCTTTGAGCTTATTCCCATTAACAGGCAGTAATTATCATTTCAGCTATTAGGTCAAGGTGATTATTTTTTTCTAAAACATAGACGGCAATTCCCTACTTTACCTGTGTTGTCAGAACTTTCAACAGAGATTGTATAATTGCCCTAGAATGTACTGGGCTGTAAGATAAACTAAAAAGAAGAATTTTATGTGACATTCCACATCATGCTTTTGCTGATTAATTCTATAACATATTTCCATTGCACTGTTTATCTTCAGGAGGGGACAGGACACTTACACCTCACCAAAAAGGAAGAGAGAAAGAGGAGACCAATTTTGCATAAAATGTTCATGTGCTAATGTACCTCTTTCTGGGCCAGATAAAATTAATATTGCAAACACAATCACGGTTTCTCAAAAAAATTAAACAATCATACAACAAATCTATACTAAATTGAATACACATCTAAAGTTCCATGCATCCAATGAGATGCTAGTGCAGAACTTGATTGTAGGATTTGATTGCAGTCAGCATGTTTGCTGCTGCTCCAAAGGCTAAAGCCCTAACTAAAGGATTCATATTGCAAGAAAAGAGTGAATATGTGGCTTTATGTATGAGCCATTTATGAAGGACACTTCCCTGGCTGTGGGATCTTCTGTATCAACATCTTAGTCTCTGTAGATGGTGAAGAGGCATCCACTGATCGGAGCTGGATATGTTTAACTGGAGAGCCAGAGAGGTGTGGTGGTTTGAGCATTGGACCACAACCCTGGAGACCAAGGTTTGATTCCCCACTCAGGCATGGAAACCCATTGGGTGACCATTGGGTGCATCACACACTTTCAGCCCCAGGAAAAAAAAACTAGATTTAGACTGGACAGCCCTTCAAGTAGAAGCAAATTTCTTCAAACAGAGAATGCCCCCCTCTGATGTCACACTGCAACTTGCTGGTTGCGGGGGGGGGGGCTGCACATGTCATGCCTCAGAAACCCACTCACCAGCACTACAGATCTCCCTTGATGTGGCTGCTTGGCTTTTAAGGTGGGTTTTAGGTAGTATTTGTGATTCAGGCAATGCTACCACAATTGTAAATACAAATACCAAACTTTACAAGGTTGTAAATGTAGCTTACTCATGGTAACATGAGTTTCATAATAAACCAAAGCAGAGCCGTATTGTTCAATTTTGCAATTGTTATGAAACAAAAGTAAACCCCTTTTAAAAAGAAAAATCCAACAACACAGTCCATCCTCCCCTAAATACACAGGTTCCTCCTGCTCCAAGCAGGGATAGACTTGGAGACACATTCTGGGTGAAGAACAGGAGCAGCTAGCTGAATATGTTTGAAGGAAATGCCAAAGACCTCCAATAACAGACAGGCTGCTTGCTTATACGCTTCAGTCTTCCTAGACGTTCCATCTCAGGCCTCAGAACAGCAATCCTTGAACACACACACACACAAAAAAAAAAACCTCCAAAGGGGGATTGGAAAGAGAAATAGTAGAATTAGAATATATCCACAAACCCCAGTCCATCAATGATGGGCTGAACAGAGGCAATGGTTTGCTGGCACACTACACATACTATAGCACTAGCTAACACCACAACCTCTTGCCCATTCTATCACAACTCCTTTCTGATTCCCAGCCAGCATCATCCTACATTCCAATAACTCCCTCCACCATTCATATAGTCATCTATTCATCTTGGCTTTAGGCAAACATCTTTCCTTTCAACTTGGTCCCTCAATGGCTGGATTAAAGCTGAACTTGAACCTCGCCACTATACCTACAAATTTTGCATTTCTATTAATATTCACACACACACACACACACACACATCTGCCCGTTCATGGGTATAAATATTTGTCCATAAGCACTTCACTCTATACATATGATGAAGTAGACTTAGGCCATTTCCGCATGACGGGGCTCTGGCAAGTCGTTCCATTGCAGCCCCAGCAGGGAGGCAAGCATGCTAGGAATGTTCTCCTCTGCACCTCGCCAGGTCGCTGCAGAGGGGAGCACGCCGGCCCTGCCTCTTCCCTTCCGCAGTGCAGCTGGGTACTCGCCGTTTCTGCACTGGGTAGAGAGGCATCACCAGTGCGCTTCTGCCTTTCTGCAAGGTTGGGAAGGATGATATAAAACAGATTTTTTTTCTTCCATTTTGCAAATACTGCGCACGTGCCCAGCTTGGGGGCAAGATGGCGGCAGGCTGGCAACAACGTCATGCAGAAGCATGACCAGCCGACTGTTGCCATCCTGACCCCACAGTGGTGCAGCCCCCCCATGCGGAAAGGGTCTAGTCTACAAAAACTTATGCTACAATCATATTTCTCTGAGTCTCAAAGGTACTACAATATGCCTTTGCATACGTGCTTGTAGTCAGCCAAGGGCTGAGCCAAGAGCATTTATTAGAATACTGTTAAACACATTAGAGTAAGAATATGGAAGAATAAAGGGCTTAGGGGTGTGTTCTTAAGGAAAAAAAGAAAAAACAAGGTAATCAAAAGCCTTGTTCAGTATAATTTGGAGGGGAAAAAAGCACTTTAAAAACATAAACTTCTTCTGGGAATATTCCTTTACATAAGCATATTCATAGACGCTGCTACGTTTAACCAGGGTTTTATAGAGGATGCACTCTGTCACCTTCTTCCACCTTCCAGAGGCTCCTCCCTGCTTTTTCAAGTGATGTTTACCTCAGTGGAAACTTCAGGGTCATGAAGTTTTCCGTATCTTGCCTTACTTGGCAGTCGTATGTAACTGTGCTTTCAGAACGATCAATTTTTGAATTTTGTGCTAAAGCGATTACCCTGCACAGATGAAAGTAAAGTAAGGGGTGGCAAAAACCTTAAATTTTAGGTCCCTTTTTCCACCCCACATTTTTTTTAAAAAAGAGCACATTTTCCAGATCAGAAATATATCTTCCTCTCCCCCACTTCATTCTGAAATTTCAGATAGTCCTCCCTAGAGATGTGAAGGCCCAAGAAAAAAAATGGAAAAATTCAGAAAAAAGAAAAAAAAAATTCTGTTTTTTCCTGAATTTTTTGTATTTTTCAAAAAAATTGGGAAAATTGAAAAAAGGAAGAAAATTGATTATGGCATGTTTTATTTTAGCAAGATGAATAAAATTTTTAAGACAAGGTGTTCATAAATTCTCCAAATCATTTCTAAAAACAATGTACAGTATCAGATTATTCTAATTTCTTTGCACGGAGGACAAGCAAGTCCTAGGTTACAAACTGAACTCTCCAATGCAAGAGCAAGATACATTTCTTCCTTTGGGGAGTACTTAGTCCCTTCTTCCTCCCTTCCACATGCTTTTCCCCCCTCAATTCTTTTTATGGGAATGGGTGCTTTATGTCTATGTGATACTGTGGAGAGGAAATATAAATAATTTTCTTTATTACTAATGTTAATGGTTTGGGTTTTTGTGTGTTTGTGGTTGATGGGTTGGTTGGTTGGTTGGTTTGCCTGCTCCACATGAAGTAGCAAAACCAAAGAGGTTCCATACAGTTCAAGAGATTGTTGCTTCATTTGTTACAAATAAAAAAATTTTAAAAAATAAAATAAATTCCGTTTGTAATAATTGTTTGAATACACTGTATTTTTAATATACCAATTGTGGTAATTTTATGCCAAATCAAATTGTACATAGTCATATTTTATGTTTCTAAAGTAACAGAGTGACTTTTGATCTGTAAAAAGTGCAAATGTTGCATTTTTTCAATTTTTCCTAAAGTTTCCATTTTTTCTGGAAAAAAAACCCTGTCTTTTCCCATGGCTTCAAAATTTCCCGAAACTGCAAACCCCAGGATTCCATAGGATGTTGAAAGTGGAATCATAGCGCTGTTAACAGTCTAGTGCAGAAATGGCCCCTGTGATGTGTCTGCCTTGGTACCCATGTTGAGAGAAAGGCAAGACATAAATTTTAAAAATAGAGAAATTATATTATGCTCTTCTCCCGGGTTTGAGGTTCAAGGAGGCCTCTGACATAATTTTAGAAGTGCTGATAAAAGCTCAATAAATTACACATGTTAAAAATACAAATGAAATCTATGGTTTAATAATTAGCAGTTACTGATAGATTACTCTTTGCTACTGGCAGCAGGGGCAGAAACCATTTTTAGTTACGTGCAGTTAGTTTAGTAGTTTGTTTGTGTGCAGCTTATAGTATTTTATTGTAATTGTTTTTTATTAGTTTTTGTTTTGTATGATTGATCTGTTTGTATGTATTCTTTTGTGTTTTTCTTTCCTTCCTATTGCTCAATAAAAATTATAAAAAAATACAAATTAAATCAATTAGATCAAAAATTAATTCAAATATACACTAGCTAAAAAAACCATTTATTTACTTATTTACTTTCTTTCTTTACTTATTTATTTATTTATTTATGTATTTATTGAAATCTCTAATTGTACCATATAGATAATTGTTCAACTCCAGTCTAAATAGAAGGGTCTTTGCATGCTGGTGGAAAGACAACAGAGAAGGGGGTATCCTAGAACCCTTACACACTGCACAATGTAGCATGATGAGTCTACTTTAACTTCCATAGCAACACCTTTTGCAGTCCTGGGATTTGTAGTTTACAGAGGGGCATTAAGAATTCTCAGCTAGAGAGCTCTAGTGCCTCTCTATACTGCAAATCCAACAATTCCATAGGACGTTGCCATGGCAGTTAAAGTGGAATCATAATGCTGTAACTGAATAGTGTGAAAAGGCCTCTAACCTCCAACCAGCATCCAGTACTGGCAAGAAGAGATGCATTGTGGAGGGCTGCAGTAATTTACACAAGAAAAAGCACTTTCCATTATGGCAAAGCCAACTCTTTGTGTTTTTCTGTAAAACCTTGTCTTTCAGCCCCAGTTTCTGCTTGATACACTATTGAATGGGGTACAATTTGTACCTCAAAGCATTTACACAGAACAATTTTTTAAAACGCTATATTTTGATATTTCTGTCTTCAAATGTGACCAGTACAATGAATATATGTGAATATTTGAATGGGAATTCCACATGAGGATTTTTTTCTGCTTGACTCAGTGCTGCAAACAGGTGATAACCAAACAGCAGCTCACAATGCAAATACATTTCAGAGACATGCTCCTGCTTCTACCCTTTATCTGTCACAAAAACAAGTCAAACTGTTGCCACACTTACCTTTCCTTGCTATCATGTGTGGTGGTCTGGATTTTTTAAGCCAATCTTGCAGCTGATATCTTAATTATCAGTTTGGCTGCTGAGTCACCGCAGCAGCTGTCAACGGGCTGTACTTTGTGCTAAATTGTGCCCAGCATGCTAAACTGCCTAGTTTAAAGAATTTAAACTTTTTAAAGAAACTGATTTTTTTTAAAAAGGGTTTCTCAATACAGCCAGCCAGCCAGCCAGCAAGTCATTTTTGTAGTGACACTGTTCAACAATAACAAACTGTTCCCATTGGCTAAGTTCAGAGCTGAGAAAAGGTACCCTTTTTGGACAACAATGCAGCCTTATGTGTCCGTGTATGTGTGTGCGCACGCATATATCTTCAAATCACATGTCAGCATACAATGACCTCCATTAATTTCATGGGTTTTCTTAGGCAGGGAATACTCAGAGGTGATTTTGCCAGTTGCTTCCTCTGAAGTACAGCCTATAGCACCCGGTATTCATTGGTGGTCTCATATTCAAGTACTAACCAGGGCTGTCCCTGCTTAGCTTCCAAGATCAGACAGGAGCCAGTGCCTCTAGGCTATGAAATAAATCCTACTAACTAATAGTGTGCAATGTGTGGCAGTATGTGTGAAAGGGATCTAGGAGTCTTAATAGACCACAAGCTGAACATGAGTCAGCAGTGTGATGCGGCAGCCAAGAAAGCCAACGCAATGGAGCAATGGATTCAAGCTGCAGGAAAGGAGATTCCACCTGAACCTCAGGAAGAACTTCCTGACGGTCAGGGCTGTCCGGCAGTGGAATATGCTGCCTCAGAGTGTAGTGGAGTCTCCTTCCTTGGAGGTTCTTAAGCAGAGGCTGGATGGCCATCTGTCGGGAGTGCTTTGAGGGTATTCCTGCATGGCAGGGGGTTGGACTGGATGGCCCGTGTGGTCTCTTCCAACTCTACATTTCTATAATTCTGTGATTCTATGATTCTATGTGCATTGGAACACTCTTGTCAGCGCCTGGATGTATTTCTTCACAATTCACTAACAGGGTTTTGTTGTATTTCTGCAATTTAGCTATGGATTCAGTAAGTTATGAAACATAGCCTTTGATGAAGGATGTTGGCCACTTCTGATGCATATTGAGTACTCCTCTCGTGCTCTGGCACTTCTTAGCCAGTGCCCATTTTGCATCAGTTGTTGTTGTATTCCTTCAGGTCATTTCTGACTTACGGTAACCCTAAGGCAACCCTCTCACAGGGTTTTCTGGGGCTGAGAGTGTGTGACATGCCCAAGATGACCCAGTGGGTTTCCATGGCCAAGCAGGGAATCAAATCCTGGTCCCCAGGGTTGTAGTCCAATGGTCAAACCACTATACCACATTGTCTATGGCATTATCAGTTGCTCTGCCATTGCACAATGGATTCCTGTACATTATAATATCACAGCAGCCCCTAGGTGAATACGGAGGTTGAGAAACTGGCCATTTCAATTCTGCACACATGTAAGGCGTAAGTCCCAAGCAGAATCCCAGCCAATAATAATAACAGAAACAGCAGCAAAGTGAGGAACTGATTCCATGGATCTACTCTAATTAAAGCCGGGCATTTGGATTTAGGTCACATGTATTCATAGGTATGTCCTACATAAATTTAGTCCTCTGTCCTCTTTCTTAGTGACGCATCTTTTGCTTTCTCTAATCCTATAAACAGGGAAGGCTACTTAAGATCACTTGTTGTTATCTGTATGGTATATATCCATGGTGGGAATGTGTTCTACCACAGTCACATGCAGTGCTCCTATTGCAGCCTTTGGTATTGACTGTCCATCTATAAAACAGGCTGAGGGGGTGTAAGTGTTGAGAAACTGCTAGTCACCTTCTGTGTGAGAACGCTGGAAAGGAAGGTTTAGCCCTCTGCAGTACTTGGTTTATATGACCTCCAGACATCTGTTTCTGCCCCTTTTCCTAGTCAGGATTCTGAATCAAGACCTCAGAGGGAGATACTTGCTCCTTCCAATTGTCCCTGGAACAACTCAGAAAACTTCCTTTATGGACCACATATCCCAGCCTAGCAGGGTATTTCTGGGTCTTATAGACCCCAAAAAGTAACTTTTCAAAAAGTGACCTCTAGCATGCATTACTGGGACCATGGGATTTCAGCCTGAATTATATGCCTTTTTGTTTAGAAATAACAGTGATGACTGAGTGCAGTCCCTGTTTTGTAACCATTTGTAAGCAAGGTGAAGCAGTGCCAACTTGACACATATGCCCTCAGAATCAGTTTGGCAAGCAAAACTTGAGACATTGATATTATATATGGTGGGACAATGAGTTCAAAGCTGTATTACCTAGAAATCTTTTACTACATGAAGTGCTCTTACAGCCATTAAAGTTACAACGTCAGTCCTTCTTATCAATGCTGCTGCCGTCTCTAAAAGATTAGGAGACATGAGTTGACTGGCTAAGACTGCTTGTTGGAGAACTACTGTACTTGAACTTAACCAACCTGAATCTTTGGGATCATTTATGAGAAATTAAATGTAGCTCCCTTTATTAATTAATATCACAGACTTAACTCATCCTCTCAGATCCTCAGATATGCTTCTGAATAGAAAGTAATGCTTCCAAGTTCTGAGTGCAGCACAGGAACAGCACATCATTGCCATACTCTAGCAATACCTACAGAACTAAAAAGGACTCCATCCACTCAGAAAACCAACATGTCAGCATATTACATTGACTTTGGATAGAAAGCTCTAGAGGTGTCATTTACTGCCACGTACTGATCCAGAGTTTCTTATTTTAATCGATTTGTTTAAACATGATGTCTGAGGCCATTTCCGCACTGGGAATTTAAAATGGTGCAAAGCGACCTCCAACAGAGGTCTTCTGTACCGTAGAGTGGACTGGGGTCGACTACTTTTTGTAGATCCACACCTCAGTCCGGTTCTGCGCGACCAGAACTGGTCACACAGCGTGGTTTTTAAAAACCTCTTTTTTGAGGTTTTTAAAAAGGACGGAGCAAGCGAAGCCGTGTAGCTCCGTCGCCCAGCTCCGGAGCAGATTTGCAGGTGTGTGCAAGTGTGTGCCTGCAGATCTTCCAGGGGCGGGCTTTCAGCTGGCGAGCTTCTCCGGTTGGTGGAGAGCCTCCACCAACCGGAAGCCACCATTTGGGATGCCGGAGGACTGCGGATCAGCGAACTCGTGTTGCTCCTTGTGGTGACGGACTCGGCCGGCCGGAAAACAAAACCAGTAAGCTCCGTTTTCGGGCGTCCCCCCCCCCCACATGCGGAAAGGGCCTGAGAGCCCACATCAAGGTTGCCCAGTGTAAATCTCCTCCTGTGAAGTTATGCACTGACTGTGCTGCACAACCTAGTACTGAATGATGAAGTTGCACCACTGAATGCACGCATGAATGCAGATGCACTTCAACTTGCACTATGGCACTGTCTGTGAAACTCCACTTTTGCAACCTTGAACATAATGCAACCCGTCCACATTGGACAAAAAAGTCCAACCACATTTGTAAAGGAACTTGTTGCCAGGCTGTACACCCCTCCTCCATGACATGGTTTGATTGGCAAAACATGTATTAATTGGCATGAAGCATAAATTATATCCTGCTATGTCTGGGAGCTGGCTGGCAAAGAGGAAACTGGGTGCACATGTGTGTTGCAAAACTAGGTCAGGACAAGACCTCAAGCCATGGCTAGTTCATAGCCAAGTAACTCCCAGAAAATGGACTTGCAATGTCCCTCAGCAACTCAACCTCCAGAAACAATGGGACACAAAACAAGATTAACAAGTTTCAGTGTTCTTCCCACTCCCTGGCAAAGTCTTCCATTTATTCCCTTTCGTGCCCAGCAATCAAGGAGCTATCATAATTCCCATCAGCCCTTTGTCACCTAATGCTAAGGCCATTAGCTCATTCTGGACCTCATTGTCCACTCTCCATACCCCATTGTTTATTCTGGCAGAGAACCATTTATACCTTCTCCCTCAGGACAGAAAAAGAGTATTTAAATTCCGGCTTTTCGCCAGATAACTCATAGTATTTTTGGCGTACAGACTGTCACTCTGCCCTCTGATTCCCCATTTTTACTACCCTTGGACTTCTAGTCTAAGCCATGACTGCTTCTTCGCTTCTCTCTGGATTGGTAAATATCACCCACTTCTCTCTAAACTCTCACTATCCAAACCTTTCTTCCCTTTTCCTTCAGTAAGCCTTGTGTAAGTGTGTGACTGCTTGGATCTTGTGTGTGTGTGATTGCTAATTCCCCCAATAAAACAAACAAATTTACCTTTTGAATCTCTGGCTGGTTTTCCCTGCATTAGTACCAGTATATAAAGGTGTAAAAGATCTCGTAAGGTTACCCCTCCCCATCACAGGCCTCCTCTTTGAGCTAATATTCCCCACCATTTCACAGAGGCACTGGCATCACCGGTGGACCCCTGAGTCACCCACGTTTTGGGGTAACAAACTTATGCAAGTGAAAGACCCCAACAGGATTCCGGCCACGGTAGCTGAAGATCCAATTGCTGCATATCTTAATCTGACATCCTGCTTTTTAATATCTTCCTAGCCTGTGGCTGTCACTCAGCTACCAATTCCATACTGTGACCTGGCAAGACTATGAATAAACCTTGTCTTAGCTTAACTGTGGACTCCAAGGTCAAGATACTGCACTGGGACTGCTCAGCAAAAATCTGAGCAAGCAGAGATATGCATTAATTATGCTATGCAAGGCTTGTGTAATGTTGCACAACTGAACCAAGACACCAAAAGTGCAACAAAATGCAATCAAATGTGCATGCACGGCAATGTGCACTGTGTATCCATAACCATTTATGCGCATGAAGCATCTCCATGTGTACTGGCACTGCACGAGCAACCCTATTTCCACAACCTTGATCTGAAGGTGTGGTAGATGACAACTCAGAGGTTGATGAGCAATTGATTGTGCCAGAGACAGAGACAATGATAGAACAGACTACCTTGCCAACACCCCCACCAGCTGAAAGACAAGCTGAGATGGAGTTGTTGCAGCCTGTGCCTGAGGGAGAAGGTGCCAGCAATGATTTTGGGGAATTAGAGCCACCTTTGCCCCCCACCCTCCAGTCACAGAGGAGACAAAAGAGAGCAGCTCAGAGGGAATCTGTTTTGGTGAGACTGAGAAAACAGAACAATGATGAGTAACACCCATGCTCCTCAGCTATATAAGTCAGTTGGCATGGCTTGCTGTTTGCTTGTAGCAAATCACTGCTCAAGCTCCCACAACCCCTGTATTCCAGCTTTCTAGACCTTTTAGACTGACCTTTGGCATTCTTGACTTTTGGAATTGACCTTGACTTTGGCTCAGCTCAGCATTTCTACTTGATTGTTAGCACTGGACACTCCCCCCTGCCTCCTCCTCTTGGGCAGGTACTATCGCTTCGCTTCCCTTGCTGGCAGTTAAACAGGGGCTGGAAGTTGAACTCTGACAGAAAGTAGGCATCCCACGCCAAAAAAAGTCCTCCCTCTTCTGTAGAAGGATCTATGCATGCTATGTGACAATGGAATGGATTGCCACAGAGATTGGTTGATTCTCCTTTTTTGGAGCACTCTACATAGAGTCTAGATGACCATCTCTCAGGACAGCTTTATTCCTGCACTCCTGAAATTATTCCTGTTTGGCAGGGGCTTGGATTAGATGGTCCTTGTGGTCCCTTCTATTTTTCTATGGCCAACAGGATTCCAGTTTTAGTATTTATTTGGGTTTTAAATTCACCCCAGTAAAATATCAGGGTTTGCATTTTCCATTATGGTATATGAAAGAGTCCCATGAAGGGTGGCTTGCTGTGAACATCATAGATGAGCACGTGGTCACTCAGGATGCTGCGGAAATCCACCATGAAATCTGGTGGTACTGTGTTCCAAAGGGATAACAGACTTGTGAAGTTGGATTTACTCATCTCAGAGGAAACCTGGTCAGGTGGGAAGGATGCAT
Organism: Cyclura pinguis; assembly: GCA_030412105.1. Taxonomy (NCBI): domain Eukaryota; kingdom Metazoa; phylum Chordata; class Lepidosauria; order Squamata; family Iguanidae; genus Cyclura; species Cyclura pinguis. Next base: position 43,163,668 of record CM059599.1, read on the forward strand.
TGCCCTCAAAATGTATAGTGATTTTTTATATATATGTGCTTGGGGAAAATACTGTGTTACTCTTGAAAGAAATGATGATGAAGGAGATGTAAATAAAAGAGAAGAGGGAAGCAGCAAATGCCTACCTATACAATTGTGTGCAAGATGCTATGTATTAGCTTGCCTTATAGAAAAATGTGTATTATTGTGCATGTTATTTTTCAACCCAAATGGGCCAGCATGAAAGAACAATCCAGAAAAAAACTCTGTGGGTGATGGAAAAGACTAGAGCACCTGACCTGCTGCAACACATGTGAGGCAGGTTACATTTGATTTGTATATCACTACCGCTCACTAGCCAGTGTGGCATTGTACTCTGAGTGTTGACCAGGATTCAAATCCCCACCTGCCCATGGAAACCCACTGGGTGGCTTTGGCCAAGTCACACTTTCTTAGCCTCAGAGGAAGGCAAAAGCAAACTCCCTCTGAATAAATTCTACCAAGGAAACACTTACGGCCTTAGGGTTGCCGTAAGTTGGAAATGAGTTGAAGGCACATAACAGCAGCAGCAGCAACTACTCACCACATTTTTGCACACAAGCAAAGAGCCAACCAAAACCTTCAGGCTCAGCTGAAGGATAAAAAAGGACCTGAGGCCACAGATACCAAAATAAAATTGAGCTTCTGCAAGCCTGCAAACAGCTGATTGGCAATGGAAGATAACAGCCAAGGAGGCCTCACCCACAAGATCAGAGAGCTCAGCAGTGGCAAAGGAAGGACAGAGAAAGGAAAGCCTCTTTATGTGAACATGGATCATAGCCTATATAGAAATGCATTGTGGTGCTTTCCCCCCAGTGTGACTGATTTATTCAACAATCTGTAAGGTTAAATGGGTGGGTTATTAAATTTTGTGGATTTTGTAAGTAAAATTAAACTGTAAGAAATGAGAAATATGAAATAACAATTATACAAAGATGTAAATAGCCTAAGGGAGAAACAACAATGTCTTAGTTTTGTAGTTTTTCCTTGGGAAGGACAACACAGTAGGATTTGAAATCCATCTCTCTCTCTCTCCCTCCCTCCCTCCTTCTCTTTCTCTCTCTCATATTAGCTTGCTTCTTATAGAGCCAATTCTTTTCCTTCCTTTCAGCACCATTCTTCTTCAGCGCAGTGCAAAGTTTGGCCTCAGAACACAACTACGTGAACTCTAAATAGACAAAATGAATTTTTATTTATATCCTGCCTTTCCTCTAGTGATTTCTCCCTCTTTTTCTCTATTTCCACAACTGCTCTAGGAACTCACTGAATTTTATGACTCAGTTCAGACTGGATTTCCCATGTCCCAGCCCAAGACTCTAGCTATGACACTACACTGGCATTAGCACTAAAAGTAGCTGAATTATATTTTTACTTTTGTTTGGCTTTAGTCTAGCAAGTTTTTATCCACATGTGTTATAATTAATTGTAAGCTGCCTTAAGTCTTGTGGCTTGGGAAATGGCAGAATATAAACAAAGCTGTTGTTGTTGTTTTTTAAACACAATGAAGGAATGAGCCACAGCTACAAGGACACAATTCCCTTCTAATGAGAAACAAAGTGTTTCTTTATATGATTGCTATGGCCTCTTGACCGTGTTCTTTCTTAACAGAGTTGCCATTGGCAATTAATTCCAGTGGAAACACACTCTTTCACCATGAAAGTTTCCTTACCTGTGGTTTGTTACTCAGAATTCATACTCAGTTTGCTCATTCTTTGTCCATACTTGATACTACTCTCCCCGCTTCCCAACACCAGTGATGTAGACTCGAGTCGACTGACTCAGACTCAAGGCGGACTTAAGTCACTTCAGTGATTTGACTCAGACTTGACTCAGCCATAAATGATGCACTGACTTGACTCAACTCGAAACCTGTATATTTTTAGTGACTGACTTGCTGCCCTTGGTTCAGTAACATAACACATTCATCCAGGAACCTTACAACTTTGAACAACATTTCCATCTCTTTTTGCATACTGATCACGTGTCAATCTATCTCAAGCCCAAAGTGTGGATGTGTTTCTCAAAGGAGAACAGCAAACAGCATATGCAATGGGCTTGAGGCGGGCTTGAGGTCTGCTCAGCACTGGCATACCCTATCCCAGGGACTATAAATTTGATATCAAATATGCCCACCATGCCAGACCATCCCAGTCATGTTCCCCTAGGAGACCTCAGGCTAAACACGTCCGCGTGGACAAAAGGTTTTCAGCCAAGGAATAGCCAACTTGAGTGGATTATTGGGTTTTCCCCAGGTTGAACAAACCCTGCACTGCATCTGCATAAGCCAATCATGGAAACTATCAAGTTGCTATTGTGCAGCATTCCTTCCTTTATTTTGGCCATTGTTCTTCCCGGGAAAGGGCCTGCCCTTGAGGTACATTCTGCCCTATAAGTAGTCCCAGTTTTTGAGGGTCTCTTCAGAGAACTCCCTACCACGCTAGCAGACCGGCACTCTGTTAGTCAAGTGATCCCCTCAGCCACTTCTCTTTGCTGAGCTCCATTCTTCTCGCCGCTTCCTGGACTGAAGACTTCAGGATAGGTGCGGTATCACCATCTTTACACCCTCTCCGCTGAATCCCCTGTCAATTTTCACCTCTTTTCTTTCTCAATAGGCCTTGTGTGTGTGCGTGAGTGAGTGCATGCATTGGTGCGTGAGAACACATTTATTAATAAAGTCCAGTTATTGGTATGTTTGTCTGGCTTTTCGATTGGCCTGACCCAGTAAAAATTGGATAAAAGATTCTGCTGGGTTACCTTGCCCCTCACTTGGCTACAGCCAGTGCTCCATTAATTTCCTCAATCTTTGCATTTTTGGAGCAAATCAAGGTATCCCCCAAGGGACCCCCAGAAGTCAGGGTAACACTGCCTGTCCCCACTGCATATTGGAGGAGCCTTCTAAAACTTTTCCTAAGAGCAGAAGATAAGACTCATCCCCAAAGTGCAAGATGCACTTCTGAGAGAGGAAGAGCAAATGTGTTAGACAACAGGCTTGAAGAGAAAGGATCCTTCCTTCTAAAGCTTTTGAAGCTTCAAGAAGGGGGAGTAAGAAGGATCCTATTCCACACTTCTGAAGCTGCAGGTGGCAAAATTGTAAATGTGGAGGGCTGCCTCTGCTTAAATTGTTAAAACTGTCTTTATTTGACTCTGTCCAGAAATTCTAGAGTATAGCTTGTGGTATACAGTTGGACTTGAGACTTGACTTGAGACTTGGAGTAAAAGACTTAAATACATCACTGCCACACACACACACATAGGGCTTTGCCTTGTATGGAGTCAAGCCACAGCTCAGCTTTGTTTACTTCTATGAACCCATGTAACTCAGGGATGGGTAAAAGTGTTAGAACAACTTCCTTGACTTTTGTTTCCCTTTCCCAGCAGATTTCACGGTGATACTTTTGACCTGCAAAGACATAAATGTTTGGATCCAGGATGTCTGAATTTTCTTAGAATTTTCTTTGAGAGCAGTAGTTTAGGGAAGTAGATTAGAGAATTCTAAGTGCCACCAAACCGCAAATCCCAAGATTCTATAGGACACAACCATGGTAGTTAAAGTGGGATCACATAGATATAATTGTGCAATGTGGATATCCTCAAATCTACTAAATGGAAGTCTTGTACATCTCTTATTAATGCCACTTGAAATTTCTGATGAGATAGGTCTGTTTGTCTGTTTCACAATAAAAAGGGAAGGAAAAGGTATTCTTGTGACACCTTTCAGACCTAACCACAAAGAAGCTGGAGTGGTGAGGAGTGTCAAGCATTATGTTTCTAGAAATATCAGGCTGTTTGGAATTTAGGGCTTTTCGCACTGCACTGTTATAATGCTACTATTCCACTTTCAATATCCTGTGGAATTCTGGAGTTTGCAGTTCACTGAGGGCAAAGAGCTCTCTGGTTGAGAATTCTAAATGCCCCTCCCTAAACTGGAAACCACAGGTTTCCATAGGATGTTAAAAGTGGAATGAAGCCACTATAACAGTGTAGTGCAGAAAGGCCCTCAGTCATATTCAAAGGCCAATAGAAAGTCGATGTTAAACTTAAAAGATACCAGGATGCTCCCCTGGTATAACTGCTATTTTTTCTTCATGGGAATGGCCTATGGCATAATTTAGGATGCATGACGATATGATGGCATAGCCAGTGTGGTGTTGGGGTCTAATTGTTAAACAAGGACTTCAGAAGAGCAGGTTTCAAATATGTGCCCAGCCCTGGAAACCTAGTGGGAGACCTTTGGGCAAGTCATAGAACATTTCCGCACGACACTCTTATCGTGCGATGATTTCACTTTCAACCTCCTATGGAATCCTGGGGTTTGCAGTTCCGGGAGGGGCCAACCGGCCCCTCCCAGAACTGCAAACATCAGGGTTCCATAGGAGGTTGAAAGTGAAATCATCGCCACTATAAGAGTGTCGTGCGGAAATGGCCATACTCTTTCTCAGGCTTAGAGAAAGGCAGCGGCAAACTTCCAAATATGAGTAAATCTTGCTAAGAAATTCCTCTGATAAAAGTTGAACGAACCTGACGGTATGTAACAGCAAAGCTAGAATCCTATGGCATTTTTCATCAGGGAAGATTTTCTTCTATCACGAGAGTAAAATCCTTATTAGACTTTTCAGTAAATAAAAACATGAGGTGTTTAAAATTAGAGCCAGGGTATTTAATGCACTGGGACTATGATTCTGCAAATCAGGGTAATGTTCCCTCCTGTCAAAAGAATGGGCACTTCAGAGAAAACAAGTAGCAATGGCAGGAAACAAACCTTTTACAATTATAATGCAGATGTGAGCAGAGAGAAGCCCATGGGCCACATGTTCTTGGGGCTCTTGACCCTTTCCAGTTCCCCAGATTATAGCTTTTCTGTTCAAAACTTGAATTGCCACACCTGGAAGCCTCTCAAAAGTTTTGAGTATACCACCTTAACAGGTTGCAGGACATACCTACCAACTCACCAATGTAGTTTAACAATCCCCCCCAAAAAAAAAAAATAATTCCAAAACAGAATTGTACATCCAGTCTTTTCTGCCTTTCTCTGTCTCAAATATTGGTAGTCCATGTGGCCCAGGAGCAGAAAACTAACTCCTGGAATCACCACAGTTGCCTATCTCTGCTGTAATGTGTTGAATGAAAGGATAGGCCCAGTGCCAACCAGCATAGCAAGGCCTGAAAAACATTGTTTTGTGAAGCAAAATTATGTTTTTCTTTCTAAGGATCTCTCCTGTAACTACTGTACTAGCAAGTCAAGAAATGCAGTTGAATGGTGGAACTTGAGAAAAATCCATTTTTGGATGACAGCCATGATAGCCACGCTGATTGGGAGATCTGAGGAGTTGTGTCAAAAAAGTAACTGTTCTAAGTTTTGTTTGCACTGCTACCAAATTTACTCATACAACAAGTGCTGTAGTGGCCAACACTATTGCAAAACTCCAATAAAGCCTCAGATTTGTTGGGTCTGCCCAGCAACTGAAGCTTTGGGATAACACACTCCAAAATCCTGTTTGTACCTGGGGTTGCATTGAATGGAGCAGTCCAAGTTGTCAAACCCTGACAGTTTTCCCATATTCTCACTGTGCTATTATCATGTGCCAACAAGGAGGACGGGGATTATAAGGCCATCCAGATTCTGCTGGCCTATATATAGGGCCAATGGTGCAGAATGCTGGAAATTGTAGTCCAGCAACATCTTGGAGGCCACAGTGTCTCCATTCCTAGACTATAAGAATGGTCTTTTCAAGGCTAATTTAAAAACAGTTGATATCGTGCATATTTTTGTTTACTTTAGAAATTGTTTTTATCGTTCCTGATGTTTACCGCAGACATACATCCGAATCTCTTTGCTAAGTTTGAGAGTAAAGAAATATAACCATAACTGCTTGAGCCACAGTTACAATTTTATTTTTTTAAAAAAAAAACTCATAGAAATACCATAATCTACATTTCCAAATAAGATACATTACTTGTGCATTTTCTGTGTATATTTAGGAAGTAAAAAAATGACACCATTTTATCACCACTGTCAGCTTGACAATACCCTGTACAGTACAGTTAATTAAGACAGTGTATTCTTTAAATTGTGATCACAGTGTTTTATGGGAAGAAGACATATTCATATTAAGGCAACATAAATAGATTATATATATTTCTATAGAGAGAGGGAGGAAAGAAAAAAATTCAAAACAATATTAGCACTGAACACATACTAAACCACAGACAACAGTCTCAGGTTATGCTACAATACACGCTTGTATATACTTTCCATTAAATGATAGAAAATATACAATCAGAAGATGTAATCATTTATTTCAGTGAGGTTTCCCATCAAGTACAACATTTATTACTTAGGTAGATTATACTCCTAATTTATTGCCAGCGAGGCAGTTTTAAAGCTCATGACAACCTAAAAAGTCTTCTAGGTAGAAGCTTCTCAGAGTAGAAAAGGATATAAGCCTTATCTGTACAATTATTAGTAAAGTATACCGCCATTTTCATAAGAATATAAAATATCAGCAGTTTGAAAAGCCCTCATCAGAATCTTCTTGGGGCTTTCTTTACACTAGTGTAACCATGAGTAACCAAAAGAAATACAACTATAATTAATTTTTCCAGTGTTATGTAAAGAAGTACCCAATCTCTCCTTGTACAATGTTTTACCAAGCTGCACAACAGCTGTTGGATGGTCTCCTACCCCAGACACCTATTGGCCTTGGGGATTGCACTAATAAAACTCCCTTACTCTGCCAAATGAGGAGCCATCTTATGATGTCAGCACGCTTGCAAATTTTTACACTCCTCCAGATTCAAATAGAAGTGCAGCTCCTGTATCGGAGCAATCTAATATTGTTACAACATTTGACTAAATCAGGGATGGGAATCAAGCAGCCCTCCAGAAGTTGCTCTGTCTCCAGTAGTCCAAGCCAGCATAGCTAATGGTGATAAATGCTGGGGGCTGCAGTCCAGCATCATCTAGAGGGTTGCATGATTCCTTCCTCTGGATTAAAATAAGGCAGAAATATTAGGCGTTGATTGATCTAGGAGGCAGCCTGGTACTCATTCAACCATAATTAGTGAAGAGAACTGTATGGGCTGCCCATGTCTTCATTTCAAAGTTTCATAATTTGCCTTTTTAGGATATACTTGCCAGAATCTGCTATACAGCATAGGCAATTACTTTTCCTAAGCTCTGCATGACTCCCGTTCTAACTTTCATTGGAAATAAACCCTCTGATTCTCAGTGGTGATACAACCTATAAGCTTTAGGCGTTTTTTTCAAACAACTGTGGTTCTAAAGCTAGTCCTGCTATTGTATGGAATCTACATGCAACAAAGCAGAGGTCTTTAAAACAAAACAAAAAATCAACTGTATAACTCAGTAGAGATGTTTAGGAGAAGGGTGTCAGGCTGTGAAGTAAAGGATCTTTCTGGATAAATTCTAAGAAGAAATTGATTAAAAATAAGCCCTAGAAACAACTTGAACGCAGTGTCATAATTTGAATAAATACAACACTAAATAGCACCATATGTATAAGGATGGGGGAGGAAGAATTAACAGCTCATGGCGAGGTATTCGTACAACACCTTCCAGTGCAAAATCACATAGAAGTCCTATTGTGTACAGATGCAAGGAAGCAAGGTGCTGCAGACTGCAATCTCTTTTATTCATATAACATACATTTAAATTTAATTATTCACATTAATGCTTAACTCACACGACAAATTAGATTCGAGATGTTTACAGCATCTTATAATTGCAGCATCTTATAATTTACTGCAAAAGTGGGGAAGGGATAGTGCGGTAAGTCAATAAATTCAATGTGTGACTAAATTACATACTCAGTAATATCCATTTACACTCCTATATTACAGTCCTCAGTGTTTCAGACTAGTCATGCAAAAAGGGTGTCGTTACTGGCTCCCAAGGCACTCTGATGATGGATTTCACCTCGTTCAATCTAAAGGTAGTGAAAGCAGCCATGGAGGCTGTTCTGCATCCCCCATCTCATTAGCTGATTCTGAGGCCCCCAAATCCAGCTCTCATGGGTTTTGCTTCCCAGGTTTCTGTTAGGAATGTTGAACATCTCTTTGAACCCTCAAGGGCCTGCCCCCTTCCCTACCCACCCACCTCTGATTTCAAGTAAATAAAGATATTTAAAAAACATAGGATCAGTGAAACTTCTGTCTTCCTTCATTCTGCCATAACACTAAAGCACCTCAAGCCCAGTAAAATCACAGTACTGAAGGCTTGCAATTCTCATCCCAGTGCAGGAAATAAGACTGGAGAGGAATTTAAGCATCCTTGAGAGAAACGGACAGGGACACGTTTTCCCAAGAAAAAGTCAGGTCAAGAAAGTAAGGGTCAAAATTGCATCGAGTATACTTAGTAAATGCAAACATATTTGAAGACAACTGTTTGCATCCAAAGAACTTGCTGTTTAAGTGGAAGGCACAGCTACTCTTGGGGGATGGAGTACCCACCCACCCTCTTAAAAAGATGTGGGTCTGTTGTAGAAAGGAAAGCAATTCATTACTTGTCCTACATGAGCAGAAGGGCTTTCCACATACACAGCTGGCTCTTTCAATACAAGCAAATAACATCCAACATCCAGTTGCTGTCTTTGTCCATGTTTGGTACCAAGCTGTCAAATGTTTCTTCCCACGACCATAGCAAATGCTTGCCAGCAGCTATGTGCCTGTTAACCAAGGGAAGAATTCCCCAAGGAAGGCTTTGCACCTCAGTTCAGAAAAATTACAAATATGCACCAAACAGACTAAAATCGTGTACTACTTTTTTTAGATTTGGGAGTGTCCTTTGAGGAACTATTCTTTTTGACCACATCTTCAGCCCACGTGGGTTCATCAGGAATTTCCTCAGCATCCTTCTTATGGAAAGATTTCTGCAGGGTTGGAGACAGGCCACCTTTCCCGTTGTAGCCGTTCACCTGAGCGAGGAAGGTTTCCTGCTGGCTACAACACAAGTGAGAGTCACAAGCTTTGGAAATACATGGGGCACTGCACAGGATCTCTGGACTCTTGTGGTTAAGGTACTCTGGCTGGATAGTCACGGAATGGACCCCTGCTTCATGGAATACCTCCCTCATTTTGTAAGAAGCCTCTTCATAATCAGACGTAGAGTGACACTTGATGTGGAGTGTAGCAATGTTCTTCCCCTTGACAAGTTCCCAAACATGCACCTCATGAATGCTGCTAACCCCTGGCACTTCTAATAGTTTGTTTGCTGAGGAGGACAAAGCAATAAAAAGACAGAGAAAATAAGTTTGGTTAGACTTAAGTAAGACTCCACTGTCAACATCATTTTAATAGGAACATTGCTAAGCTGCAGCTCAGAAAAATGCAGAACTAACACTTTATACAGGAGTATTAAGTACTTGATCCATAACCAATGCCTGGACATCTAAAAAAAAAAACTACACTTCAATTCACAGAATTCCCCAGCCAGCATAGACACTAGCTGTGCTGAGTGGAGGAATCCTGTGGATTGTGGCCCCTCAGAGTAATTTTTCTAATTGGTTTGTGACCTCAATAGTAAAGGAGCACTTTCTCCCTATATACGCCTGCCTGAGATTTGAGATGTATTGCAGGGGCCCTCCTCTGTGTCCCAAAAGTAAAGGAAATACATTTATGGAGGACATGGAAGAGGGCCTTCTCTATTGTGGCATCCCAGCTGTGGAATTCCCTCAGCTTAGAGGCCCACTTGATGCCAACTTTGGAATCATTTCATCATCAAGTCAAAACATGGCTTTTTATTAAAGCCTTCAGGACTAATTGCACATGTGATACATGATATGGTTGCCACTAATTTAAATGGTTTTAACTGGTTTTAATTTGTCTGGTTTTTAACTGATACATGATTTAATATAGTCTCAGTCTCTTAAAATTATGGTTGTTATAAACTGATTTTTAAAGCTGTCCTGAAATCTTCAGATATAGGGCAGGATATAAATATTTTTAATTAAAGAAAGAGAGAAAGAGAGAAAGAAAGAAAGAAAGAAATGATTTCTATCTGTCTATTTCTATGCAGCACCTTGCAGTCTCAGCAATCTACAGGAACAGCAGACTCACAACCTTGTGGTCAACCTGTATTAGCCTGTGAACGATACTGCACTGGCTTCCAAGCAAAGAATATAAAGTTATAGAGAAGGACTGCAAAATGGCTGCTCAAGTTCAGAAGACATTTACTGACTCAAATGTGACTAGACTTTGTTAAATGCTCGGATCTATACAGGTGAGATATCAGTTCCATTTTTTTAAAGAACCCAGCAATAAATATTTAGGTATCTACCTCACTCTGGACTGCATGCCTCGATCCTCAACATCAGTTTTTAGGGTGCTAAGTATTGTTTTGCCACTCATGCTTTGGAGAATATCTCTTAGAAAGGCAGATGAACTGCATTCCTCTTCAGTTCCTAAAATCTTCATATAAACTGTGAAATGGTTCAGCTAGTAGAACCAACTCAGGATCCTTCTACAGTCACAATCTTTGGGACTAGAGACCTTTCCGCACTACACTGTTATAGTGCTACACTTTCAACACTCTATGGAATCCTGAGGTTTTTAGGGGCATTTAGAATTCTCAGCCAGAGAGCTTTTTGGCCTCAGTAAACTACAAATCTCAAAATTCCACAGGATGTTGAAAGTGGAATAATAGCACTATAAGAGTAGTGCGGAAAGGCCCTAAGAGTTTCTCCACAAGTGGTTCCTTAGAGAAGATAATCTGAAAACCAACCAAACAGGCAAATGAAATATTTTCACATAGTGTAACAGTTTGCATGGTGTTCTGTAATGCAAAACAGCTGACCAATCCATTTATGTTTCATTAACAATTAGGAGACCAGATCTTTACACAGTAATGTGCACACTAGTTTCAAGGAAAAAATAGGGCTGCTGTTCTACATGTACTGTGGCACTACCATGTTCTCAAAGTGCATGCTTTCACTAATCCATCAAGATTTGAGTCAAGTTGCTAGGACACACCACCATGTGACTCAGTGTCTCAAAGCTCTTGAGAATGTAGAGCTGGTGGTGAGTGTATAATCCAGAAATATCATGCCACCAATAACCCTCAACCCTGTAAGTGCCTCAACAAGAAGAATGTAGCTTACTCAGGATTTGCATATTAACAGTCTTGGGAACCATCTGCAGCAAAATGGTTGCCGTCTCCTTGATAAGTGGAAAGGCTGACGACATTATTATGAACACCATGACGATAGTCAGGCTGGGATCAATGTAGCACTCCCAGTTACAGGGTGCATTCTCTTCCAGAGGGAGCACATAGAATATCGAAGCAGCAACTACAACAATAACTGAGCCAAGTGCATCTCCCATCACATGCAGAAGGACACCTAAAATAAAGGACAAAGGAAGCATTAGCCTCTGAGGGCAGCTTCAAAGAAGTCATTTTAAACAAGGTCAAACTTGATCAAAATATACTTCTGAAACCATTGTCTAGCAAACAGGATGACACTGGTTGTAATCCTGTTAGTTCCAACTAGAGTAAGACCATTGAATAAATTGTTCAACAGTGAGTCAACACAGAGATAAATCCGACTGATTCAACGGCTCTACTGTATTCAAGACTAACAATAGGATTCCAACCATTAATAGGGCACACTATCTAAGAACTTCTGAAGTACCTAATGCAGCATCCACAGGAACAGTGATCTGATATAATATATTAAGCCTGAAAACTGAACAATAAATAAGCAAAGGCTCAGCAATATATGACATTTTATCTACTCAGGTCTACAGTAGTTAAGAGTTGGGATGAACATCCTGTGTCTATCATACATGAAGAGTACAAGTGTTCATTTTGCTACAGGTACACATAGTGGGAAATGGTGGCCTATTGTGCTTTCCCAATGCACGTGTGTGTTCAGTAATGCATGCACTGTGTGTGAGTTTTTTCACACTCTCTCCAATACTATGCCTATGTTAAGTAAAATCCTAAAAAAGCAGGCCTAAGCCAGGCATCCCAAAAAGCTGCACAACTATGATTAAAAGAGGATAATCTAGTATCACAAACAAGAAGCCAAAGCTATGGAAATTCTCATGGTGCCATGCATAGATGCTAAGTGCTGTTCACACCCTTTCCTTTCAAAAGGTCAGTCTGGTTATCTCTGAGCAACCATCCTTTTATTTGGACAGCAGCTAGGCCACCACAAGGCAAAGTGAACTGGGAAGGTAGCCAGGTAGCAGGTTGGGAATGTTATGAAAAGACCACAAAGTGTTAATTATTTAATTTAGGGCTGGTATCCTGTTCAGCAGTTACGATATCGTAAGCTGGACTTAAATCTCTTAGATCTCATATCTTCTGGGGAGACATGTTTACCATAGTGAATGACCAAATGTCACCCCTAAAACCTATCTTTGCAGCCTTGCAGCACCCTGACCACAGAGTTTCTGAACTGCTGGAGATAAAAGTGCTGGAAAATATCTCCACAATGCTCTCTCAGTTGTGAGGTGCACTCAGACAAGTAGTTGAGGCAGGACTCTGAGGGGTCTCTCCAGCTGTCTGCTTTCAAGGAGAGCACTGAAGATGTCATTCCCCAGTGTTATGATCTCCAGCACTTCAGAAACACTTCAGTTGGGGTGCTGCCAGACTGGAAAGGTAAGGTTTTTCTTTGGGGCGGATGGCATCATCAGACATAAACTACAGCGATAGAGCTCCCCTGTAATTATGTTGATGGTGCAGAATTTCAGATCATATTTTTGCTACAAATCCAGGAAAGAAGTGGCTTGTGAGATATTTGGCTCAGCTTCCACCGTAATTTGACTGCCCTTGGGTACTATGCAGATTGACCATGGCAGGGGAAAAAGGAGAATTTGTTGCTGGACCTCAGGCAGCAGAATATCTCAGGGCTGCCCTAGCCAGTGGCTTTAAAAAATGTTAGAAGACATAAGGACTTTGACATCTGGTCTAAAGTTGTATAAAAAGAATAGAATGGCCAAAAAAAACAGGTGATCTCTAAAGATGGTCCAGTACCTCTGATGTTCAGGGCTTCAGACTTTTTCTCTTTTTTCTGTCCCGCCTGCTCTTCAGACTGTTGCTGGGTACTTACAGAGTCACCTGCATTCAAAGAAGAAACGCTGTGTTGTGTATAAGTTCTACAAACAGAAAAAAACACCAATCTTTTCAAGACCAGCATAAATCCTAAGAGTCACATATAATCAATTTTACCTATGATCATCTCACTCTTGCAGAATCATTACCAGCCAACAAAATAATGGGCATATTTGCATAAACTTTGTTTGAATGATAACTCATGAAATAAACACATATTGGCAAACAAATTGTGTAATATATTTATTTGTATTTAAGTGCTCCACAACCTTCCCCACATCTTTTTCCCTTTAGTAAAGGAGCCTTAGAAAACCATGAAAACAACAAAACAAACAAAATCATTTGCAGGGGGAAAAATCACCTCATATGGCATAATATTGGGAAAGGTTAACAAAATGAAAATACAAAGTTAGGGCAAATAATAGGAAAATAATCATGAATAACAGAATCATGGAAAACAGACAAAACAGAGAACATGTGTAAAAAGAGCTGTGAATTACAAAAAAAAAGGAAAGGAAAGGGGAGAAACCTGAAAATCTGATAAAAGACAGAATTAAGGCTGATAAATACAAAGATAAGTAGGTGGGGTAAAAACAAATAATAACAACATAAATAACATAAAAACAAGAAGAAATAGGACCCAGCAGATAGAAGAAAGATGAAATTATAAAGCAGAAATAGATGAAAGACTTTTATTGTTTACATTTACAGCTGCCTTTCTTTCAATGAGCTCAAGACATGGCACTCTTGCTTTATACTTCATCCTCACAACAACCCTGTGAGGTACATTAGGCTGAGAGTATGTGAATCACCTGGTATGAGTCTCACTAGTGACATAATCAAAGGACAGAAAAAAATTCATAAATTAAGTAAATGTAAGAAAAGATGGGGTAAATAAAAAAAATTGAAAAAGTATCCTCAAAGGAAGAGAAAACAGAAGGAAAAATGAAGGTGGGAGAGCGGATGTAGTGATCTGAGACTTGGACTAGGACTCCTGGTGACCACGGTTCGAATTCTGGCTTGGCCTATGGGCCCTGCACATTCTCTCAGCTTCAGAGGAAGGCAATGCAAATAGCCTCTGAACAAATCTTGAGGAGAAAGCCCTATGACAGAGTTGTCTTTAGGGTGGCCATAAGGGAGAAAGGACTTGAAGGCACACAAGACAGGAGGATAGAGGGAAAGGGGGGAAGGAAGAGAGAGAAAGGCAAAAGGAGAAAGGTGGGAAAGACAGCAGAAAGATGAAAGAGAAAGAAGAAAGGAAACTGTGATAAAAGGGAAAAAAGAAAATAAGGAAGTAGGAGGAAGAGGAAACGAGGACCGGGAAAGGACCGGTGTAGGTAAAGAGGAAAGAAGGGAAGCGGCGCAAAGCGGGCCGGCGCGGAAGGGCGGCGACCGAGAGGCACCTGCTCGGGCTGTGCGCGGGGCCTCGGCCACCACCAGCTCCAGGTCGCCGTCTCTTCCCGCGGTCTCCTGGAGGTCGGAGGAAGGGCCGGGGTCGCCGGCCGGGGGTTGGCCGCCCTCGTCCAGGCTGGGCGGCGACGCTACGGCGGCGGCGGCGGCGGCGGGGCGGCGGCGGCAGCAGCAGCAGGAGGTCCAGTCCTGGAAGACGAGGAGCCCCACGAGGTTGACGGCGAGGCCGAGCGCGCCCACCACGAGGATGAGGAAGGCGTCGCTGATCCCCTCGGGCTTGGCCAGCCGCTGCACCGCCTCCACCAGGATGGTGAAGTAGAGGGCGGCCAGGAAGACGGCGTTGCTGAGGGCGCCCACCACCTCGGCCCGGCCGGCCCCGAAGGAGGCTCCGGGGCTGCGCCGGCGGCGGCTGCGGGAGAGGCGCCCGGTGGCCAGGCCGACGCACAGCGCGATCAGGTCGGAGAGCATGCTGAAGGAGTCCGACACCAGCGCGATCGAGTTGCCCACGCAGCCCGAGACCAGCTCGGCCACGAAGAAGCCCGCCGTCAGGACCAGCATGAAGAGGAGGCGGCACGTCCGGCCCGTGTAGCGCCCCATGGCCCAGGCGGAGGGGTCGGGGCGCGGCGGCGGCGGCGGCGGCGGCGGAGGGGGGCTGCCCCCACCTTTAACCCCTTAGCCACGGGCTGGCTTCCCCCCGCTCGCCTCCGGGCCAGCGCCAGGGCTGTAGCTGCTGTTGCTGCTGTTGCTGCTGCGGCGTCGCTGTCGCCTTTGGACCGGCGGGCAGAGAGCGAGGCGCGGCGACGGGCGCTCCCTCGGCAGCCCCGGCGGTGGCGACAAGGGTCGAGCGCGCCCTGGCTGGGCTCCTGACGCGGCACTTCGCTTTATAGCGGCGCGGTGAGGGCGGCATCGCCTCCCCGCCTGGGGTGGACGCCCTGCTTTACAACTCTCCCCCCGCCCCCCCCGCCGCCGTGCGCACAGCCGCAGATTTGCAGGCGTTGGCTGTCCCCCTCCTCTTTAAAGAAACGCGACGGGGTCAGAAATAGGCTCCGCCCGAGCCGTTTTGCTCCGTGAGGCAAAGTTGCAGTCTTAAGATGTGTGATGCCTCCGGGCTGAGAGGTAGAAGAGAAAACGGCGCATGCCTCGCTCTCCTCCTGCGCTAAAAATTCAATAATTGGGAACGACCTGACTCAGAATTTGCAACCCTTTCATTACTTCCTAAAGACCCCTGTAGCTCTACTTGCTAAAGACTTTTCTTTTCTTTTGAAAAAAAGGATATAAGACCGATGCGTTTCAATGTTCCACTCCCTTCAGGCACAGTTCTCTGGTTGCTGTCCCTTCCCATCAGGAATTAAACAGCAGAAGCTCCCCCGTCACTGCCTCTCAGTGGTAGCAAACGCAGCACCTGTTGAATATCTGCTTGCATGGCAGAGAGAAACAGTTCAGCTCTACTTTCTGGGCTTTTCAGAGGCATCTGCCAAGAAGATGTTCAACAGGTGAAGTTTCGGCCTTTCACTGGAGACATTTGGCAACTCAAACCGTTGTGTGATGCTCCGTTTTTCAGTTAGCAATATTCACTCACTACCAAGCGTTAGAAATGCAAGGGATATTACGGTTCTTAAGTAATCAAGGCACTCATGTTATGATATGGAATCTAGACCTCGATAGGTTGGAGAGCTGGGCCAAAGCTAACAAAATGAAATTCAACAGAGAGAAGGGTAAGGTCCTACACTTAGGTACAAAAAATGGAATGCAGAAATATAGGATGGGGGACACGTGGCTGGATAGCAGTACGTGTGAAAGGGATCTAGGAGTCTTAATAGACCACAAGCTGAACATGAGTCAGCAGTGTGATGCGGCAGCCAAGAAAACCAATGCAATTCTCGGCTGCATCAATAGGAGTATGGTGTCTAGATCGAGGGAGGTACTGGTACCACTCTACTCTGCTTTGGTTAGACCTCATCTTGAATACTGTGTCCAGTTCTGGGCACCCCAATTCAAGAAGGACATGGTCAGGCTGGAGCAGGTCCAGAGGAGGGCGACCAAAATGGTGAGAGGCCTGGAAGACATGCCCTATGAGGATAGACTGAGAGAGCTGGGTATGTTCAGTCTGCAGAAGAGAAGGTTAAGAAGGGACATGATAGCCATGTTTAAATATTTGAAGGGATGCCATGTAGAGGAAGGAGGGGGCTTGTTTTCTGCCGCTCCAGAGACCAGAACAAGGAGCAATGGATTCAAGCTGCAGGAAAGGAGAGTCCACCTGAACCTCAGGAAGAACTTCCTGACGGTCAGGGCTGTCCAGCAGTGGAATATGCTGCCTCGGGGTGTAGTGGAGTCTCCTTCTTTGGAGGTTTTTAAGCAGAGGCTGGATGGCCATCTGTCGGGAGTGTTTTGAGGGTGTTCCTGCATGGCAGGGGGTTGGACTGGATGGCCCGTGTGGTCTGTTCTACATTTCTATGATTCTATGATTCTATTACCTTGTCATCCTAGAATCCTCCTTCCTTATTATTGGCTGGTTCTCATCCTGTCCCAAATAATACCAACTAGCCAACTTCAGGGATACTTTTTAGTCTGTGACCATAAAAGATAGATCAATATGTAGTATATTATTCTTGACAGAAAGAGAATTTACCAGTAATAATGAGGGTGGATTCCAAGATAAGCAGTTCTTAAGAGAATGTTACCAAGAGTGGAAGAGGATGAAAACACTTTGAATGACTTTATTACTATTTATCTTTTACTTAATTTATTGTGATTCCTATTTAAATATTTTTATGTGCTAGTTTTCCCAAGAATAAGCTTGGTTTTGCAAAGTCTAATGTCCAGTGTCACAGAGCACAGGAACACATAGATAAACATACTTTTTGTACCAGTACACCTGTAAAGGTATCGCTGCGACAGAAGGGAGCAAAATGAGTGTATTGCCCTTCCAAATTAGTATTCTGCTCCCCTGTATTAAAATTTTTCTTCATCCCCCAAATTTCTAGCACTGCAGAGTGAGACATTCAAAATCATTCACACCTAGAACTCTTTTGTGTGCTGTGTTCTCTTTCTCTCTGTAACTTTGCCTGTCCCTTTCCTTGGGATAACTAAACAGTATTTGTTAATGCTCAACTGAAGTTTTAAGTTAATGTAATACCAGAAATTTGAGAAGTGAAGGAAAATTTTATTGTTGGGGGGGGCAGAATTCTTATTTGGGAGGCACTATCTACATTTTGTCCCCGGTAGCTATCTCCATTGGAAACCCTAAAGAAGTTAGAACCAGGGTGGTGTAGTGGTCTGTGTGTTGGAAAATGACCCTGGAGACCAGAGTTCAGTTCCCTGCTCAGCCATGGAAATCCACTGGGTGATCTTGAGCGCATCACACACTCTCAGCCCCAGAAAACCCTGTGATAGTTTTGTCTAAAGGTCACCATAAGTTGGAAACTACTTAAAGACACACAACAACAAAGAGGTTAACAAAGGTAACTATAACTTCTTCACATTGACTGGAATGATTCTGGAATTCTGCAAGGTCTGTCTGGCTTTCAGCAAATAGAGAGAAAGGAATGTTTTGGAAAGAGAAGCCGAAAAAGGTAGGTCTTAACTGTTCACAATGAAAAAAGAAGAAGAGAAACAGCAGCTGAGAAAGAAGATAATCAGATTGCCTGTGGGGGAAAAGTAGCAGTTCTCAAATTTGTTCAAAAGGTATCTGATAAAATGATTGATATGCAATTAAATTCAAAGAAAAGAAGATGGACATCAGCCATATTTTATGAAATTGTAATGTGGAACCTAAATGCTAAATCCCCCTCCATGCCACTTTGCTTCGCTGTACCAAAGGAAAGAAAGAAAGAAAAAGTAAAGAAAGCAAATAGAACCTGGAGTAAGGGTACAATGTGCTCTTTTTTTTTCCTTTAAAAATGCTTATTCACATGCAAGTGTACTCCTGTTTAATTCACATTTAATTCACAGACTAAACCCCGTAAACAATTTAATATTTATTTAATCAGGTGGCAGTGATGACTGGATCAGATCAGATGACTACTGATGGTTGGATACCTGCCTGAGCCTCAGTTTCTGGGGGAGTTAAAGCAAGTAGCATGAGCTCTGGAGTAAAGGAAAATAAAGACAATGGAAGCAAACTGCGTTTTTAAAAACTGTATTGTGTATGAACAGGGGAAATCATAGATGTCCAAATAATTCTAAATCCATAATAATAATAATTCAAAACGGGGCATTTTCATTAGTTCCACCTTTAAAACTGCAATCCTATGGCCATTTACCTGGGAGTACATTCCACCAGGCTTAGTGTGGCTTGCTTCCTAGCAGGCATGTATAGAATTGCATTGTAAACACTCACTGGACTCCTATATGACCCTTTATGTAACAAAACTTTGCAGATACCTAGCTAAGTAGCAGAGATGCACCAACACAATGAGCATCAGGAAAGGTGTGATGTACCTCTCAATTGATGTGCATCAGTCCCATTGTGCATTGGGCATCAATGTGTGTCTGGTGTTTTGCTGGCTTTGCTACATAGTAACATAACAGCAGCCCTCCACTAGACAACAAACATTATGAGACTACACAATTCTAATTCCCACAAACATAAGTCCACTTATGAAGACATCCCACCACAACAGGATTACAGCCTCTATTTGTAGATCGATAACTGGAGATACAGAGCCAGCATGTTTCACTGGTTTGAGTACTAGGCTACAACCCTGGAGATCAAGATTCAGTTCCCTGCTCAGCCGTGGAAACACACTAGGCACTGTCAGTCCCCCAAAACCCCATAATAGGTTCAACTTATGGTCGCCATAAGTCCAGAACTACATGAAGACACACAACAACAAAGGTAGGTTATAATACAGAGGAAACCCACTGGTGACCTTGGGTGCATCACACACTGTCAGCCCCAGAAACCTCCATGATAGGGTTGCCTTAGGGTCACCATAAGTCAGAAACATCTTGAATGCACACAATAGCAACAGCAACAACAGGAACTATAAAGTGAAACAACAGTGAAAGACTAGCAGATCTTTTAAAATGTGCAACACTAGAGTCTTGGAAAATTGCATTTTTAAACTTTGGATCCCAGAATCCCTCAGCCAGTGTGGTATTCTGGGAGCCATAGTCCCCACAAAAGTAACTTTTCCAAGCTCTGTGCAATACCAGCTCCCCTAATGCTTATCCTTCTGAATAAAACATGCATTAATTCTTTTTTTTTAAAAGCATAGTGTTGTAAATTAAGCTCAGAACTGCTTTCAAAAATTATATAAAGATTCTTCAATTATTCTTTTGAAATACCTCTCGCATTAGTTACACCAACAACCTAGCAATACGTATGATATGAGTCACTTTTCTTAAAAGTTACAAGTAATATATATTCAAAATCTCAGATCTGAATTGCTCTCCTTTACTTGTTCATCCTTGCTGATAACCTAAGATGACATTTCTACTTTGTCTGGGTTAGATCAAGGTTTCCGTGATATTTAGAGCTGACATTAAGCCCTAGTGATTTCAGGGGGACCAATGTTTCTGCTGTTAAGTCTGGATCCAGCCTCTGTCATTAGAGGACGCCACTAATTAATTAACCAGATAATCAGAAAGAGACAGTATGCCCAAACCAACAAAACAGGCAAGATGTATGTTACGACAGTCATATATGTGGTAATTGCAGTTGCTAGGTAAAATAAGGAACAAGACAAGGGATGTTTCTGTCAGTTCATCCCTTTCCCCATTGAGTCCCCACATCAATCTTGAAACTCTGTTATAAAATGGTTTGGGAGTTCCTCATAGGAATTAACAGTGGACCAGTGGCTAGCGTAACGGCACTTTCATATGCCTATGGCAAGCTATTGGATGATGGCCATAGTGTTTAACTGCCAAGTTGTAAAATATCAAAAATGATCTTACCTTATCAGTTTATAACAGACAAGAATATGATTGCTGATAAGTTTAATATCCCCAGCATATTGGCTAAGGTCTCTCTAGGAAAGAACTATCTTTTCTCTGAATAATACTGGAAACTGTTGCATAAGAGTAGCGTGGCAATCATATCTTTACCGAAAAAGAAACATCAGATCAAATATGAGTGGGACAGATGGAGAGAATAATGATAGAGATAGCATACAGCGCCTTGGACAGCTCATTCAAAGTCTGGAATAAAACCCAACATAGCATTCCAGTCTCACCAAAATCTGCATGGGGCTCCATCAGAGCATTCAGTTCAATATTATTACAGCTATTTTATTACTGCTATTTTTATTCATTCCCATATTCCCATTCTTCCTTTAGTCATACACATGGGGAGGCTTGCAATGGGGCTAGATAGACTATTGGATCCAGGTTTGTCTATCCATAAACAGAAGAAAAACTTCAACCCTGGCCTCTTGGCAAGTGTCTCTAAATGATGCATTTACATGAAAACAAGTTGGTCACATTCTTGCTTTACATTTTTAAGCGTTCATTGGAAACATTGTGGGCATACATTTAAGAAGAGGTGGAAATTGGCTCCAAGACTGCTACAAAGAGGGGTGGGGTTAGCTAGCATGTTTTTTCCTCACTAATATCTAAAGTACTCTTTTAATTATTGTGGGTGAAGGGCAAGCTTGACAAATTGACATCTATACAACCATTAGATTATTAATTGCTAAAAAGTGATAGTGGTGTGTCCATTGACGTCAAGAGGGGCAATGAGGGCAAAGCGTGAAGAAAGCTGAATTACATAACTTGCAGTAAACTTTCTAGAATCTCCTTCCACAGTTCCTTGGACTGCAAGGGAGAAAGGTCTAGGCAGACTGTCAGGGAGAACATCAGGCACAAACAGTGATGTGGCTGTTGAGTGGGACAAAATGGGGCCTTGCCCCTCCAAACGGAAATTCTGCTCCTCCCCAAAAAATGAAATTTTCCTTCAGTTCCCAAATTTTTAGCATTGCACAGAGAGAAACGTTGAAAATTGTTCACATCTAGAACACTTATATTGGATGTTCTCTTGTTAACTTTGCCTGCCCCTTTTTTATCAATACCTAAATATTTCTAAACATTTAATTGACAGGTTAAGTTACTGAAAAACTAGAAATTTGGGAAGTGAAGGAGAATTTCATAAGGGAGCAGAAAACTTATTTGGGATGGACAATGCTCTAAAATTTCTCTCCCACCACTACACCCATGGGTACAAAGGGGTGATATTTCACTGGGATGCCTCAGCCTCCAGAACATAGCATTTACCTTAGCCACAAAATCCAAAGGGTAGTCAGTTGCAGCAAAACCAGCAGAAATGCCTACAGCATATCAAAAATTGAAGCCTAAAACCAATGTTGCAGTGGTATGGAAGCACGAGTGCAACAGAACTTTTTTACTATCTCCTCAACCCTGCAGCACTCAGTGCCACCCAAAAACTGATTTTGGAAGGTTTTCCAAGCCCTCAGAGCTTTTCTCTGTAGTGGGGAAGAGAGATCTCTCTCCCAATTCTCCAGACACAGCAAATGAGCCCCACTGGATTTAGACCTAATGGTAGGGTAAGTGTATGTCCTCCTTTTCCCAGATGTGTCTTCTTTTTCAGAGCTAAAATACGTAGCAGGAGTATTTTAGGAAAGAATCATCATAGCTATCAGGGGTTTGAAGTAGTCAGTCAGTAAATTTGTCGTATTTTTTCTTTGCAAAATATGGTAATCCTGCCTAAGAGTTTTATTATATCACAAACTTTAATGTATTATGTCCCATTTTCATGGATTGTAGCACTGAAGCATCCAAAATTTCAGAGGTGTGTGTGACTTTAAAATCATCAAGTGTGACTAGGTGACTTAAAAGCAAACAATACTTCTTGCAAGTTTGCTCTGGATTCAAGAAGGGGGCAGTCTTCCATATATATATGTATAGATATGGGGAATATATATCTTATAGTGATTATTGAATAGAACTTAAATAAATCAGAAAAACATTTCACCTTTTGCTTTCTTCAGTGGCTGAAAACAAAAGTAAATTGCATCCAATGACTCCCTCTTCAGTACACGAAGGAAAACAACCACAGACTACATACACGCTTCAGGAGTCACAAGTCTGTGATCCTGACCAGGAATTTTGAGCAACCAGTGGCTAGATATTTTAACATGAAATGCCACAGCCTCTCTGATTTGTCTGTGTTTGGAACTGAGGTGAGAGCTTTTGCAGGTACTTTGGATGTAAGGGAGAATATCTGGATCCATAGACTTAAGCCCTTAACACCTCATGGTTTCAGCCTAAAAGATCATTCACAACACATCATACACCTAATAATATTGGTGATACAGTATTCTAAACTACAACCTTGGATTAAGCTTACTTTTGTTTTCAGCAGCTGAAGAAAGCAGAAGCCAAAAAGTTTTGCTAATCTATTTAAGTTTTGTTTGTCATTAAGTGTGTGTGTCTGTGTCTGTGGTATATGTATGTGTGTGCGTGCGTGCGTGCGTGTACTACATATGATTGGAACGGGAACTGTAATAGTGAGGTGAGAAAAATTAAATGCAGAAAATGCTGACAGTAGCAACTACAATAACAATATTGGCTCTTCACAAAAACTCTGTTTGGCAGAAAAATCCCGATAGGGCAAGCTAATTTCCCTCCAGCCTTGGTGTCTATAATCCTAGGCCATTTCCGCACTACACTCTTATAGAACAATTATTCCACTTTCAACATCCTATGGAATCCTAGGGTTTGCAGTTTCGAGAGGGGCCAGCTGGCCCCTCCCAAAACTGTAAACCCCAGGATTCCATAGGATGTTGAAAGTGGAATAATCACGCTATAAGAGTGAAGTGCGGAAATGGCCCTAGGGTGTACACTTTAGATACCTGAAATCCTGCATAGTACTTCACACTTTTGATGAAGTAGATGTAGCTCAGGACCCTTCTGTTGTTTGGCTAAAGATTTTCGTGTTTGGTGAAGAAAACTTTAATGCATACATATGATTTTTTTTTTTTTTTTAGCCCCCTTGGCCAGCTGAGTTTTACTTTCACAGAAACATTTCCTCCTTGTTTGCCTGCTGTGGAAATGTTGATTCTAGCTGTAGTTTCCAAAGCAAGGATGAGGAAATATATAGTCCTCCATACATTGTGTGCATGTATTTGCTTTTAAGTCACCTGTTGATGTATGGTGACCCCATGAGGCTTTGCCACTTTCTTCTTCTAAAATATAACCTACAGCATTTCACCCACTAAATATGCTGTCTGGACTGATGGAACCTGCAGTCCAGCAACAAAAGGCTGGATTATAAAATGGTGAAGTAGAGGAAAGTGAGGAAGATGAGACTTCTCTCCTCTGCCCCTTCTAGTGACTGGCAATATTTACTGCTACCTTAGGCATATTTCTCAGATGGAGAGTGAGAAAAGAGGTAGGTACATATTGGGGTTGCTACCTTTGAGACTCTGGTCTTGGTCATGCCAGCAGCCAATGATGTAGACTCGAGCTGACTGACTCAGACTCAAGTCAGACTTAAGTCGCTTCAGTGACTCGATTCAGACTCGGTTCGGCAATAAATGATGCACAGACTCAACTTGACATGAGACTTGTATATTTTTCACTGAATGACTTGCTGCTCTTGGTTCAGTAATATAACACATTCATCTAGAAACCTTATGACTTTGAACAATACTTCCATCTCTTTTTCTCTATTGGCCACATGATGATCTGTTTCAAGCCCAAAATGTGGGTGCATTTCTCAAAGGGGAACAACAAACAGGTTAGTCAATGGGCTTGAGCTCTGCTCAGCAGCCTGTCGCTGCTGCATATTGAAGAAACCTTCTAAAACTTTTTCTAAGAGCAGAAGGTAAGACTCACTCTGCAGAGTGCAGGGTGCATTTCTCAGAGGGGAGCAGCAAATGTGTTAGGCAACAGGCTTGAGGAGGAAAGATCCTTCCTTCTAAAGCTTTTGAAGCTTCAGTAATGGGGATTAAGAAGAATCTTATTCCTCACTTCTGAAGCTGCAGAAGTGCCCACTGGCACAAAAGCCTTCAGCTTCGGGAAGGGGGAATAAAAAGGATCCTCTTCCCCACATCTGAGGCTGCAGATAGCAAAATCACAAATGTGGAGGGCCAACTCTGCTTAAATTGTTAAAACTGAGTTTAATTCAACTCTGTCCAGAAATTCTGGAGTATAGGTTGGGGTATAACGTTGGCTCCCAGAATAGATACTTGACTTGAGACTTGACTTGAAAGTATCTTCAAGGACTTGAGACTTGACTTGAGACTTGGAATAAAAGACTTAAATACATCACTGCCAAGAGCTATCTTGGACTCTAGGAAGAGTTCTTCTTACAACAGCACCACCGCCACTATACCTACGGACCTCAGAATTGTTATTAAGAGGACTGGGTCTCAAGACTGGCAGGTAGATCATTATGAATTTTCATACTTGCATTATGATTTTACTAAACAGCAAAAATGCAAAATGAAGAAAACAATAATATTATGATCAGCTAAAGCAGTTTAAATATATGACTATTATGAAGACAATGAGAAAATAATAAATGACATACGACATTGTTTACAACATAAATATATCAAGGAAAGATGAAAATATATGACTTGATTAAGCAAATGCAAAGATGGCTATAGACGAGGACATCTCTAACTGGTAGTTCCTTGGGGGCTGAAGTACACAACAGTCTTGGTGGTCTTGATCGGTTCAAGGAAGGGATTCAGCCAGAGCCAGCTGAGGCTTAAAGGAAGCTCAAGCCCTCCCAGGCTGCATGTTCTGGGGTCTGAGACCAATAGATCAAGCCTGATCCACTGGAGCACAAAGCCAGCCGATGGATATGCTTGCACATTTGCCTTAGGGTACAATAAGGCTGTTTTTGGAACCATTCCAGGACCCCAGTCACTTCATTGCCCCTGTTGGAAAGCCACATACCTCCTGTTCTAGAATAAACACCTGTTGATATCACACTGGCCTTGGGTTTCCTGTTGTTGTTGCTGCTGCTGCTGCTGCTGCTGCTGTGTACCTTCAAGTCATTTCTGACTTATGGTGACCATAAACTGAATCTAGAAAGCCAGCGTGATGTAATGGTTTGAGCGTTCGACTATGACACTGGAGACCGCTCAGCCCCATTTGGCCATGGAAACCCACTGGATCATCTTGGGTGCATTACACACTCTCAACCCCAGAAAACCGCGTTATAGGTTCATCTTAGTGTTGCCATAAGTTGGAAATGACTTGAAGGTGCATACAACAAGAAGAAGAAGTTGAGTTTTCTTTGCATCATTTGTTCAGAGAGGGTTTGTCTTTGCCTTCCTCTGAGGAGGAGTATGTGACTTGCCCAGGATCATACAATGAGTTTCCTTGGCTGAGCAGGGATTCAAAGCCTGGTCTCCAGAGTCATAGTCCAACACTCAGACCACTATAATACCCTCACCATAATCTCTGCATATCTTCAAAATATGTGCTGAAGCACAATCCGCCTTGGACTTTGTGTCTTTCAATCGAAACTTATGACATCGTTACTACTTTTCTCACTGCAGAAAATCTGAGAGTCATTTATTGTCAGCAGAACATGGAAAGTTAACTTTTTTATATATAGTGTAGAATATGGGTGGACAAATTAGATAATTAGGTGTCTCCAGGGCCAATTTTCAGCCAGTGGGATCCTCTCAGGGACACATGGACTGTCAAAAATGCCAGCATATGTTGGGTAAAGTCCAGAAATGGCTGGAAGTCCACTTCTGGGTTTGGGTGGGGGGACCAAGTTTTTTGTATGTTAAGCAGCACAAGGAAGGGGCTACAACCTATTTAACCTATTGCAATCTATTGCTTCTGGAACAGAAAAAGATGGTCAGGCAGGAATGTAGCAGCAGGGGAAAAAATGAGGGCATTCAACCCAAATAAGAATTCTTCCCTCTTCAAATGAAATTTTCATTCACTCACCAAATTTCTAGCACTGCAGTAACTTAAAACTTTGGTTGAGTCTTTAGAAGTATAGCTCAGGCATCCAAGTAGGAGGGAAAGCAAAGTTACTCAGGGAAAGCAAATGCACCAACTAGAAGAGTTCCACGTATGAACAGTTTTCAGTGTCTCACTCTCTTCAAGGCTACAGATTTGAGAACTGAAGGAAAATTTCACTGAGGGGTAGAATTCTTATCTGAAAGGGTAATGCTCCCATTCCCCCTGCCAATAGTTATACCCTTGAGTCAGAAGAGTTTGAAGACTGCAAACATACTCTGGGGCCACATCCCTATCCCACTTATTTTTACTTTTAATTTCTTTTTCTTCTGTCTTTCCATCTTTGCACAAACTCCTTAGACTTGATAGAACAGAGGCTTAAACATGAAAAAATCCAATCAAAATTCTTCCCAAAATCCCCTTGAAATATAACTTTTAAAAAATAACTGGACAACATCATTACTCATTATACCAGGAAAGTGACTTCATTCCCACTTACGTTCCGGTTTAAACGTGATTTTTGTCTGCCCTTTTTTACCCCCAAAAAGTAACTTATTACAAGTGTCTATATTACCTATCACTCATTATTCCTGAGCTCTGATTGTATAAATAAATACCTAGGACTTCATGGGACAGAGTCTGAAACCTGATATTGTATTGTAAAAGCACTGATGAGGATAAGGCTAAAGCTTTTTAGAAAGCAAAATGTAAAATGTTGCTACTGAGAAGGATATTGAAATATTTTTAACACATGTCCTTTCCCCTAAGATTCTACATTTGAAAATAAAAGATCAACATACAGTTTTCAATCTATTTTGTTGTATTTAACGCAATTGTGCCCTGCCTGACAGTAGAGATAATAAAAATTACTATATATATTCATGTATAAGTCTAGAAGTTTTAGTCAAAAAATTGACCCCCAAAACCTGAGTCCTGGGTCAATTTACTCATGGCTTAATGTAAGTAATGTAGCTTAACTCTTACCCAAAAAAGGAACTATCCCCTTCTCTGAGTAGAGCGGCAAAAGGTGAGAACTTAATCCATCCTTAGTCCATCCTCGCAGAACCTAAAAGAAGCCTCTACTCTAAGTCTCCTCTACTATCTCTGCCATGGCGTCGCTTCTGGTTTTTCTGAATGCCTGAGAGGGAAAATGGTAACGGCAGCTTTTTTCCTCAAAGGAGTACAGAGAGAGTAAAAGGGATCAGTGCTTCTTTTGGATTCTCCCAGGACAGATTAACCTCTCACCTTTTGCCACTCTACTCGGAGAAGGGTCTGGTTCCTTTTTTTGATAAAAGTTAAGGTATAGTATTAACACATATCAAAAAAAGGAACCATCCTCTTCTCCGAGTAGAGTGGCAAAAGGGTTTTTGAATGCCTGGGCAGGAAAATGAAGGTGCCCGGGGTGGCTGGCTCCTGAGGTGGTACTGGCGCTTTCTTATCTCAGCAGAATGACTCTCGACTTCTCCACAGTCATATCAAAATCCGAAATGCTGGCCCCCAAACCTGCTCTTGACTTACACATGAGGTTGACTTATGCACAAGTATATATGCTAGATGCAGAAATTGTGTACCTTCAACATGATAGACTGAAAACACATTGTAGCCAGAGAAACAGAAGAACCTTCTACAAAATTGTAACACATATGCTCTGTGTAGAAAGATGGTAGGGAGAAAGGTGTAGATGCTTAGATGTTGCATACTTTGAGCTGGATTCTGGAACATGCTAGGGAAATCGTCTGCACAGCTGTCAATTCCAGCATGTGATTATTTTTTTTCAAAAAGACAAAAAAAAAATTTCAAGTGAAGCCCTATACCAGGGGTTGGAATTGTACAGCCCTCTAAATACGATTGGATTGCAGCTCCCAGCGTTCATTACCGTCAGCTATGCTGACTAGGACTGCTGATAGTTGTAGTCAAACAACTAGAAGGCCACATAATACTGACCCTGTCCTATTTGCCTCAAGAATAATTCTCGTTTAGTAGTCATGTGTAAGAGTCAGACCTTGGAAAGTTACTTTATACAGGTAATTTGTCCTGTTCCTTCTCACAGTTTTTAAAATGTTGCCTGTCTCATTACAATGATGAAAGCAAGTAATTTGTTGCATTACTTGTTGTGTGTTTATTACTTTTCCATTACTTCGTGTTACTTTTTTGAGGGAAAAAATGTTGCCTTGGGGTTGATAGGATAGAGGCATAAAATTTGAAGGGAAGTCCTGTCAAATGACATGGAAATACCCTTCAAATGTAGCATGTGAAAATAATGAGAAACTGATACTCATTACATTAATAACTTTTTTCCTTAATCATGTTATATTTGGAATGTGCCTTTGCTGCATCGTGATTACCCCCCAAAATAACTAGTGGCAGGTAGCTGTGTTATTCTGAACTTGTTAATATACTTCCACACTCTGACGAGAATACACTGTTGAAATTCAGCCTCTTACATTTCTATTATTAAGTCTGCTTTCAAACTCCTCATTAAAGAATTCACTGAGATTCACCAAGCAGAGAAGTTAATTTCAAGGGACAGTGAGAGGACACCATCTGTTTCCCATCTACCAATTGAGAAACATTTATGTAATGTGCCTATTTAACAAGCAGTACTAATCACACACTTTCATACACAGCCTTCTTATCGATATGTGCCTTGGAGTCAATTCTGACTTATAGTGATCCTGTCTTAGAGTTTTCTTAGCAAGATGCACTCAGGGGAGGTTTGCTGCTGCCTTCTTCTAAGGCTGAGAGAGTGTGACTTGCAATAGTCACCCAGTGGGTTTCCATGGCTGAGTGGAGATTCAAACTCTGGTCTCTCACAAACCTAATCCCACACTCCTAATCCACGACACCATGCTAGCTGTTGGAACATACACCCCTCTGTGTTGTGAGCACACAACACAGTGCCTTCAAGTGCCTGTCAACTTATGGCAACCCCATGAATTTCATAGAGTTTTCTTAGGCAATAAATACTCTGAGATGGTTTTTCATTGCTTTCCCCTGAAATGCAATCTACAGCACCTGGTCTTTCTTGGTGACCCCCCCATCTAAATAGTAACCAGGCCTGATGCTCCTTAGCTTTCAAGATCAGAGGGGATCTGATGTCTTCAGGTATTTAGGCTACTATTCATCCCTGAAGAGCAACAATTCTGTTAATTTGTTTTGTGCAAACTGAACTGGAATTTCCAGCACTTACCTAAATTGTTCACGGGAACATCATCACAAAAGTGACCCAGACAGAAATAAACAAAAGCATTAGTTTACTGTTCTGTGAATGACTCTAAGTAATTAAATTGTAACATGATTTTTTTAGTTTAAACATTGAACATCACCTTTAGCAAGAAATACACGCATGCACGCACACATGCACACGTACATTCAGCTTCAGATTTCTGTTTGTAATATTCACTGTGGCTCAGAGTGTGTTGCTCTTCTCTTGTGTTCTGATGGATGAACGACAACAGCCTGAAGGACATACTTTCAGTAGCATAGGAGAGCTAACGCTTCACAGGGTTGGAGCCTTGAGCCACTTTGATTAGCAGCAACAGTGGCAGTGCTGCCATCACCTCACCCTCTCTGCTCCCTCACTGAAATCCTTGCAGTAGTTTGTAGAGGATTAATATTGCGAGCCATCCCAATTATGATGCAGAAGATTTTGGGGTGACTCAGTCATTATTGTGCAATGGAGAAACATTAGTTTTTCAAAAGGCTTGCTCCTGATAGAGATAAAAACTAATATAATTTTTTGTGTGATATACATTAACACAGCTGCATTTTTTTTAATTCCCTAGATTATGGGAACCGTCATGATGTGTGCCCACACTTTAGAAGGTATTCGTCCATCACACACCCTTTCCCTCTCAGACCGATAGAACCATGTACTAGTTTGGCAAGCAAAATTAATCCTCCGTCATCGCACTTTTTCTGCTGCTTTCAAAATGTTCCAGTTTCTCTCTCCTCCTCCCACTTCCCTTTGGTCCTCAGTTTACTTCAGTTACTGCAAACTGAATTCAAAGTGCCAAAATAGTTTGCACTCAATCAACTCATCAGGGGAGAGAAGAGAGGAGAGGGGAGGAGGGGGCAAAATCTTGTCCTTCCCAGTTGGTTCAATGAAAACTGCTGAAGCCTCCTAGCTTGCCTGTTCTTCTTCATTAATAACTTTGGCTATCTTGACTGCACTCTGATGTCGCTTGGCCACATGTGTCCTGGTTTTCATCTATAAACTGTTGAAGAATATGTGGAACCCCTTGCGCATATCTTATTTATGGAAGGCCACACAACAGTCTAGTTTTCACTTAGATTTCACACATTGCTGGAGCAGAGAATGCAGACTCACAATTCAGCTGTACAACTGCTTTTGACACTTCTAGTGTAATGTAATAGGTACAAGCCACGTGTCCCCAAGACTGATGGTCTATCCAGCATCTGTTACATATCATGCCATGGTTAACGCACTGTGACTCTTCCTTTGGCTATTATACCCCATTTTAGCATAGCATCTGAAACCAGCATTGGTATGTCTTCATCCTAGTTCTTTATCTGGTAAGCCCTAAATAGTAACCTCATTTATCTGAATGTTTCCAGTGTCCACACCTATTTGTATAACAAAAGGTGTGCTGGCCAATAATTAGTTGATACCAATGCTGAGAATAGAGTTTAATGTGGAAAAAGCTTACCACTATAATTACACACCCATTCCTGTGGTTATATCTTTTCAAGGTTTTAAGTGGAATCAAAAATGATTTATGCTATCTGTCCCTAATTACAACAAACCTTCCTAGAAAGAAACAGAATGAGCAAGCTGGAAAATAGTGGTGAGTTAGTGACATTTTATTATTCCAGTAAATATTTGCTTCTCTTAAACAGGGTCAAGTGGAATTTTAAGAGTGGATTCACATGACTGTGAAGATCATAAAATAACAAAAAAGATAATCTCTTTACTGGTGGTTTTCGCCACGCAATCAATTCATAGGCCCTAAAGTTTTTGAAGGCCAACACACGGTGTCCTCTGATCACTGCACAAGCTGAAGTGTTCAAACTATTCTGTTTTTCCTCTTGGCCTACATGGTATTTTTTAAATTATTATTATTATTTAATTTGATATGCAAAATATTCCCACCAATGGCACTACCTTTCCACAGTAGTGGGATTGTGTGCTCCTGTGAGACAAGAGGCTATGACGATGGCACCAGTACTGCTGGTTGGATCTCCCATGCGAGACAAGATTTTGCTAAAGAACCAGCTTATTTAAATGTTATGACTGAATGTTTATACTCTTCATTTTATCTTTTTTGTTTATCATGTATTTTACCTCTTATATTAAACTCACTATTTATTAAGTTTAAGTTTATATGTTTTAATTATTCTAGTAATTTTATACGGGTTGACTCCATTTGTGTATGTAATATCTGTATTTGTATTTTTGTATTATGTATTATATTTTTATTGTTGATATGGTCAGTTGACTAATCAATAAACGATGATGATGATGCTAAAGAACCAGACTAAACAGCTATTGGGCTGCAGCAGTTGTGAGAGGATTTCTCAGAGACAACAACAGTAGAGCCATAGATAATACTTGTTAGTACTGTGCTGAAAGGGGCATTGTGAACCCCTTTTGAATGTATTTTATCATGAAAACCTTACGATAAGACAATCCAAAGTGAAACAAGAGATAGAGCCAGAAGATGAGACTCTCAGATCAGACAGCACTCAGTGAGCTATTGGGGTACGGCAAAGGACAATTACAAGTAGCACTGTGGCTAATGATGCAACTGGATTCAAGCTGAAAGGACATTTCAGATGTTGACGTGCTCAGAAATGAGAGGACAGTCCAAAGGTACAGAACACGTATTACAGGAACATGGAATTTGAGAAATGTGAATCAGGGGAAGCTAGACAGTAAAACAAGAAAGGGAACATATGAACATTGCAGTACTCAGGGTGAGTGAGCTAACATGGCCAGGAATGGGATATTTTGAATCAGATAAGTTTACACAGTGTTTTACTGAGGAAATAAAATCTAAGAAGAAATGGGATGGCATTAGCAGAGAGGAGAGATGTTGCAAAAGCAGTCAAAGGAGATAATGCAAAGTCTGACAAAATAACATCAGTAAGATTTCAAGGAAAACTCAGCAATATAACCATAATAATCTAAGTTCATGCTCTGACTGCAAAGGCAGAAGAAGAAGAAATTGGAACATTCTGTGCTGGAGTCTAGGAAGAAATTGTTAATCACGAGTGACTGGAATGCAAAGTTAGGAAACAGAGCAGAATCAAAGACTGTAGGAAAGCTGTTCTAGGATCAAGAAAGGAAGCAGGACAGCTGAGTGTCCGACAGCCGTTTGTATATAGTAGGAATGATAAAACTGTCATTCTGGAGCTGTCTGTGACCCCTGAAGATTCTTTTAACATGCATACCCATTTCCTTGAGCCATCTTTTTTCTGGCTAAAAAAGTGAATTGCCTTTCCTGGAAGCTCCAGAGAAGAAATTCATCTTCTGCATAGATCACATGATTCCGCCCCCATCCCCACAGCCACCACCACTATTCAACATTTTGAAATTACTCATTTTTCAAAACGGATGCAAACTTCTGCTTTTGGTTGGCAGGTTGTATTGCATATTTTGGAGACTGTTGGCAGTCTCGAGGTCAGGTCTCTGGGGCACAAAACTAGATCTGCCAAAGGTGCCTTCCTCCAGCCAACAGAAACGGTGAAAGACCACTGAGTCTACATCTCACATGGTACAATCTGATATAATTGCACCTACAAGTTAATTCTTCTATCCTATAACCTCAATCTTGGAATGTATGTCTAACCACTAGATTCAATGGCTATAGTACCAAACCAGACATTTCGACCTTCCCTGTTTCTTACCCATCCTAAATTTTGTAATATTTGATTAATGTTCTTCAGAATTTGAAAGTTCAGCTGCTTCAGGACATTTTACTAGCCCTAATAAAGGTATTACTGTAAAATCTATTTAAAATTCTGGTGCATATCAGGCTGCACCATCAAACACTACTCTTGAAAAAGCAAACTTACAGTTTAAAACAACGTAGCAAAAGAGGCAAACCCTGTAAATCTATACCTTAACAAGAAATAGTTACAGACAGTGCAGTGATTTTATTGATTTGCTTACCTGTTTCCACATCTTGGTCAACTGAGCCATGGCAGTAGCAGCAGTCCAGAAAGATAACATAGTTGAGCACGTTGATAGCCAGCCCCGCAATCCCAACAATGAGAACAAACAGGGCCGCTTCTGTTTTCTGTGGGTTGAGATACCTCTTCACAGCTTCAATCAAGATGCTGAACATCAGAGCCGTGGCAAAGACAGAATTGCCAAAAGCACCCACCACATCAGCCCG
Source organism: Cyclura pinguis (assembly GCA_030412105.1). Taxonomy (NCBI): domain Eukaryota; kingdom Metazoa; phylum Chordata; class Lepidosauria; order Squamata; family Iguanidae; genus Cyclura; species Cyclura pinguis. The sequence continues at coordinate 43,197,421 of CM059599.1, forward strand.
GGGAAAACCGTAAGTGCTAGTCATGTGCCACCTGATGCGGCTGAAGCGGACACCAAGGAAGCCGATAATCATGGAAATCAAGTGAGAGAGGACTGTAAAAGCATCGGATGCCAGAGAAAGAGAATTGCCTATATAAGCTACTGACATTTCTACTATGAAAAGCAGAAAGCTGACAACACACATGAACAGAAGCCTGCTGCTTCTTCCTGTGTAGCGGCCCATGGCTGAACGCTTTCCTTGTTTTTTGACTGTTTGCGAGAAGGATCTTAATCACATTAACAAGTAATGCCTCTGCAGCTCTCCTCTTTTTATTGTCTCCTGCTGCTTGTTTAGAAGTTAACTTTTATAAGACGCACTAAAGCCATAAAACCTGTTTAAAGGGCAATTAAGCAGGAGGTTATCTCAAGAGAGCTGCTTGGCGAAACCTGTGTAAAAGAGAACGTCCTATCTGTTCTACACTGGCCCAGACTAAATGTTTTGTCTTAATTATAGCAACATACAAAACTTTGTTGATTTAACTTATTGGCTCTGGTGTTACTCTTGAAGGTTCCACCAACTTTCTCCCCTCCCCTCAGCTTCTTTTTCCTGAGAATTATTACCAGAAGTTAATTGGGTGCTGGGAGGGAGGTGGTAAGGGAAAAGCCTTGAGCAGTTCCTTGGTCCAGGTCAAGGTTTCTCAACATACTGAGCCCTGTCACATTTTTTTTTCCTGAATGGAAATAATTTCACACTTCTGTACTGATAATGGGGAACAACTGGTATAACTTCAACTTCCAGAAACCTTAAGCAGCATGGTCTTTGGTAAAGGATTGGGGAAGTTCTTCAAAACAGTTGAAAGGCCAAAAATTCTTCATCCCCATGGTATACCATTTAAGACCATGAAAGAGTACAAATTAGTGGTCTGAGAGCCAGTCAGTAGTGGTTAGTCTCAAAGAGAGTTCCAAGGAAGGCAGAGATGACTTTAAATCCCCACACAATTGTGCAACTGACTGCCTTGCATTAATCATTTTCATTCAGCCTTCATTAGGGGACTGCGAATGAATACCAGGTGCTGTCGGCTATATTTCAGAGGAAGGAACTGGCAAAATCACCTGAGTATTCCTTGCCTAGGAAAACTTTCTGAAATCTATGGGGTCAGCATAAGTCGGCAGGTGACTTGACAATATGGGCGTGAGTACACGCATGTACACACACACACACACTGAATGGAAGACTGCTATTCTGAGCCACAGTCCTTAAGGTTGCTGTATGGTTTGATGGTTCTATAGTGAGGGTTTTGCTTGTTCATGCTCAAGCATGCTGAACACAAATTGATCATCTGAGGACAGTATATAATTCTGCACTCTTAGGCAAACAACCCTAAACTTGTAAAAGCCAGACAGAATCTGTGAGCTGATTATTAGGAATTTGATCTTTTTGATGTTATTTTAAAGACTAGACAGCTATCTATATGAAGTTAACATAACAATTTCTCCAAGTATTCTTAGAATGCATGGTAATCATTAAGTTGAAACAGTTCCTATTTTCAATTGTTAAAAGTGATGTTTGAAGCATATACCTGGCTGCTCCTTTATTCCCAACAGTAGGTTTCTTGGCCCAGTTCACAGAGTGAACAAGTGATCTACACAGCTTATTTCTCAAAATACTACTGCAGAGCTGTAGATCCACAGAAGCAATTTTTTACATGAACATTTTGTAATACAGACCAGCAGCAACTTCTGCAGTTAAATCATCTACGAAAGTGCATTGGATTACTTCACAAAGACAAAAATCACAGTAGTTTTCACTTTCATCACTATATTCCTCTTGGTTGTTTAAGTCCTTGTTCATTTTACAAGTCATTCATTAAAGTCACACTTATTTACTTTATTTCCAAAGGTTCTTGTAAAGCTATCTTGATTTTGATTTTTGAATTCTGATTTTTTTTTTTTTTTTTTGGGTGGGGGGAGGATACTATTTGTTACAGAAGTGATGTGACAACAGTTCCTTGTTTTTGGCACTTGGGCTCAGGTTTCCTGCCACTGGAGATATTGGGCTGATTACAACAGTGTTGTTGTACTAGCACATTTATTCACTGTGCTAGTGGAAAAGCATTTCCAGATTTAGAGCAATGGAGAGATCTGGGAGGAAGGGTCAGAAAAGGGAGTCAAGAGCTGCAAAAGCATCCTTGGTGGACTGAACATAGCCCCAGACCTGTACTATGACCATATATTTCCTACGCATATGTTTCCTAAATGACTCTAGTTAAGAAACTGACAGGGCAGAAATTATTTTATATTGTTATATTTTTTTAAAAAAAAAGTTTAATAGCACATATATTTCCACTGTGTAATCAATCTCACCACTGAGTGTTTATTACTGGTCACAGAGAGAACCCAGTTATTTAAAAAACAAGCCAAGTGATAGTTGACAATACATATTTATTATTAGAGATACTGTATACAGAAAAGTCTGCACATTACTGCTAGTCTGACTGAAGGGGTATGACTCTGTATGGCTTTCTTTGTTGCTGTTTCAAAAAGTAACAAAAACCTAGATAGGAGCTGGGAAGATTTCAGTCTATTCCAAAAATGTGAGGACTTGAAAAGTAAGGAGAATGTTCTTTCTAACTAGCAGATTAGTAACTACGGCCAAAGAGGGTGTAGAACTTGGCAGGACTCTTTCCACAGACACATTTTGCTCCATTCTGCAGCTCACACAGAGGCTTGAACGGGATGCAGAGACCTTTTGCTCCCATGGACGGAGCACCTGGTTCAAGGTCTTGATCTCTGAAAGAGAAAACAAGTTTCCTTTAATCCCAAAAGACTCTAAAGAAGAAAACCCTCCATCTGTGTTTGTCTTATAGTAGCTGAAGCTTATCTGAGGAAAATGAATTAATACTGTACCTCTCATAAACAGTTACAATTTACAATTCTAAGTAGATTCACAAGGAAACAGTCCACTGCCTCATAGTTAGCAGGAATGGCACAAGCTCACAGGATCACAGAATCCAGGGAATCTCTTAGCATCTTAGAACAGACTACTTCAACTTTCTGATCCTGGCTTCCTTCTCAAGTTACTGACAATGTAACAACAATGGAGGTCCCTGTGAATGCTTCCCCAAGGATCACAGGGTTGCTCCACTGTACTTCCACAGATCAAGAACAGAAATTGCTGAGGCCATTTCACTGTTTTTAGTGAGATAATTATTTAAAGCAGTCCCTATTCAGACATGCATTTACTACACAGACTAATTCAACTTCAAATTTCAAATTCAAAACTTTTAAGAAATGTTATTGTATGCTTTAAAACCTTAGAACAGTGTGCATCTCAGCAGACAAATATAACTTTTAAAAAAAACCCTCAATTGCTTTTTCTTTACCTGGCAGTGGTTTTTTTGATCCAGTCCTCACACTCTATTTCTCCACAGAAAGGGATCTGCACTATCTAATGTAAAAAGAGAATACAAAAATTGTTGAGTATAACTGATCAGGAATTTTTTCCTTTTGAAAAAAAAAAGATTCCTACACTACTTCATAAGCCACATAAATTGCCTTACAGAGTATATGTCCCAAGTTGTTAGAAAGAATAGCTGAAGTGATTCTAAAAGGAGTTAACATATTTAATCTATTTCAGCTGCCTTGAAAGAAATAGGAGAATTTTGTGAACTGTACAATCACATATACATTTAACTAGAACTTAGAAAAAGTGCTTCTAAGAGTGGTTCATTAATTAAATTGGATGGATTCACTTTAGTATTTATTGGAATGAAGGCAAAGTTACCACATTCCGAATTTTTTTAAAAAAATTAAATATTTAATAGAAATGTAAGTCACCCTTTGGTTGTGGAAGAGAACAGGAATACTGATTTTAAAAAAACTTTTTTTGCAGAGGTCTGTTCTTTTTTTTTTTTTCTTTTTTTTGGTGCTGTTCATATATTATATTAGGCAAGACGACATCCTAAAGAAATCTGCATCACATTTAGGAAGATGCAATAGAGAAATAAGCAAATGAGATAAGAATAAGTGCATTAAATGTATTAGTATTCTTTCAATACCTATATTTTATTTAATTTTACATGAGTCTTAACAGAGTAGTAAGTTTCCTCACAGAGAAGTTTTTCATTACAGAGCTGTTATTTACTGGCCATGGATCCAGATGAGGTTAGGTGCACAGAAGTTAAGTCATTAGTAACTAAAATTCCACTGATTTCAGTAAGATTCTAGTCCACTAGCTTCATCTGGATCCATTCTTGTATGTGTGACATACTGCTACCACATTTAACACAGGAATGTACAAAAATCTCTGTACAAATCCATACAGTTGTCCTTAAAATTTAGTTTTAAGATTCTGAATGCAAGGCTCTCTCCAAAAGCCATTCATTATTTAGCTGTTACCTACTATTCCAAAAGCTGCTAATTAAAGAACGTGCCTAGACCCAGAAGCCAGTATTGCAGATCTACGTGATTGCTAGATTTTCAGAGTTCATACTTGCAAGTTGAACTGGTGCAAAAGAGTGCACAACTACAGTAGAATTAAGTGTTCCCAGTTTAGAGAATAAACTGAGGAAGCACTGTGAGTTCTTCCAAGTTCAAGTGACTGATTTTACCTTTCAATATAGATGCTTTCTATATTGTTTGTTTACCAGGTGATAATGGCTTTAGAGGTATTCACTACATTTGAAATTGAACATAAACCAAATCCAGGTCAAGGACACTACTTTTGGCACATAGAAAACTTAATAGTATCTCATCATTGGGCATCATTTAGACATCCAAGCTTCATTCTGACCTAGACATATCTTAAATTTACAGAAGAAATTTGTGGGGAGTTAAGTGTACAGTAAAAGAACTGATGCCCAGTTATATCTGTGTTATCATTACTGATCACAGTTTTTTAGCATGAACATAATTGTTTCTTAGGTGAACATGTTTGAAATTACAGAAAACAAAGACTTTTGCAGTGATAGTTTTAGCTGAATTACAAAAATCTTTGGCTTTTTCCATTTTAAACTGGTTTAAGTGTTCAGTGACTCGAGTTCCTGCAAGCTATACACATTTTAGACTTTTATCAAGCTTAAGTCTGTTATTTGACCTACAGTTATATAAGAAGCTAACTCAATAAATATTATCAAAAATATGGCCATGCTGTTTTAGAATGCTTTGTATTAATAACATGCTATAGGATAACTGTCATAAAACAATTAAAAACAGTTGTTGTAATTAGGAGTGCTTCACTGCTACTTCACATCATTCTTAATAACCAGTCCTCCAACTTGTCTTCATGCACTTGATGACCTGTCATGAAATCAGATAGAAATAGCTCCTTGACGCAAGCAATGTGTTCTTTGAACCAACACGTTGATTACATTGTTCAGTAATGATTTTACAATTTTTTGCATTGGAACTATTGCAGTATCTGATCTATCAGCTTGCTATAACTTATTAAGTATGGTATGGTTCCTTTTGAGTTGAAGTGTCATTGTCCTAACCATGTGAATGGCAACCTTTTAGAATATTTTTTAAGATTCTAAGAGGGCCGGTTTGAATGACATCTATGTGGCACAACTGCCAGGACAAATTACTTGCTATTCATCATCTTCTATGCCATATTGGTGGTAAAACAGTGATATCCCACATCATTTAGAGATTCCCCCAGGCCAGAATCAGCAATCATCAGCTGTAATGGAAGAACTGTTCCCAGAAGGTAATTATAAGTGAAACTGTCCAACAGTGTCAGCTGTATACATTAATAATACATTAATAAAACCTAAAGATGAAAACTGACTTTAAAAAAGTGTACACTACATAATCTTGAAAGTGTAAAATATTGTTATATATTCTGTAAAATAAAATTTGAAAAGTAATTTCAGCTAACCTCAGGCATTCCCCACAATTCAAGTTATTCTTTGAATTTCATAACTTCTTTGAATTTCATAACTTTTTAAACTATCTAACCAAGTAAAACTGTCATCCTTGAATTCATTTATATTGAACAAGTTTGCTTACACGTTGCTTGCCTGCCAATGAAAAGACTTAGGGGGAAAAAAAGAATTGAAACCTATAATTATGCATGTTTACTTGAAAGTTAGTTGCACGATATTTACTAAGACTGTAAGTCTTACAGTCTCTGGTCATACTGCCACTTACACCCCTCCCTGGTCATACCGGAACTTCCTTACCTTTCCTGAATCAAGCTCTTTCTGAAACTCTTCCATTGTACTGGCCACCACCATGTGACTTTTAAGATCTTCAGCAGCTCTGGGAAAAGAAATTTAGCTCAGGTAAACAAAAGAGGTATAATACACACACACACACACACACACACACAGACAGCTATATTTCTCAACCAAATCTTGCAAATAATAGAAAAGAGTTTACTCCTCACAATCACAACACTACATTTTAATAATTTTGTCTCCAAATCAGGAACTCTGTTGAACATACTGGAAGTTATGAAATGCCAGTTTTTGTCCAAACAACAGACAAGATTAAATTACACTAATGGTAGTCAGCCTCAACTAGTCTTCATAGAGAATAAACAAGATTTAAGCAAGTGTCATCTCTCAATTCCAAACTCTAGCACCAACACATACCCCGACCATTGTTGCCACGTAGCAACATAAATGCCATTTTTCCTACTGAGGAAGAAGAAATAGACGAGCAAAGAGAAACGGAAACTAACTCAGTTAACACAAGACAGATCCTAGGAGCTGCTTTTCTAGAATCTTTCTGCACATTGGGATACTTACTACAAGTACAGTATTACTTACTTGTCCAGAAGAGGCAACAACAACACAACAGAAATTTAGAAAGGGATTTTATCTTAACTGAGGAGAAATAATAACTGTATAATCCTGAATACTGTCACTTGGAAATCTCTGAGATTTATCTTTAAATAAACACAGTTAGGACTGGGCTCTAAGCAAAGTGCTCTTATAGCTTTGCTCATATTATTAAAAGCACAAGCTGGGGGCCTAGGAACTACACAACTTGCAGGTGTCCTCTGACTCTGGGTTTCTGTTTCAAACAGAAACCTTCCATGCCACATCTCTTTTGAAAGTAAGAGAAGACTATGATAGATTAACAACCAGTCCTGCCCAATGCCTATTAAATTTCAGGTTGTTTTTGTAGTTCTAATTAACATTTTTACATTTTATACGATGTATGAATTCGGTTTGTGTGATAATAATAAAGGGGATATTAGATTTTTTTAATTATTCCTTAAGAATTCATACAAATATCTTTCCCTGTTTTTGTTGCCACACTATTTTTTTTAAATAAATCCATCTGTAAATAGTATTATTTATTTTAAACATGTCCATATATTTAAAGAGTTGACTGTAATAAAGGCTTGTGTAGTTGTTATTGAGAAGTCTGTGGTTCTTATATTATATCCAACTATATGAGACATGCTCAGTTTCTTGGACAGAACTAATGTCGCTCTTTGGATTCTCACTGTAATATGAAGAAAGAATCTTGAAGCATCTCAGTGCAGCACAAGCTTTTATTAATTATAACATACTTCAAGAGAAGCTGAAATCTATCAGGTTAGACTTCATGACATCCATTCGAGGTATCAGGTGAAGATGGGTGAAGAAACAAGAAGCGCAGCTATTGGTAAATATTAGGATATTGTGCTTAAGCAGTTTAAAGGAGTTCATATTAAAGAACAGATGATATCTTCCTTTACTGATTGCCTGTTGTGGCGTAGTCAGTCTTAATGTTATTACATGCACACTCTGTATTTTATTGGAATTTTTTTTTTCATTCCAGCCTGGAATGCACCATTCAAAGACCAAACTGTTTGTGTCATCCACCATTTTTGAAGAACTACAGCATGATGCCCACAGGGGAAAAAATGTGAAGAAACTGAAATGGTGCACTGGATTATTTGTTAGGGAATACAACAGAAATTGAAACAGTCTGGCTATGCTATGCAAATAGTGCGATCTAGGCAGGAATAGAAGTCCAGTTAGATTAAACTGTATGAACAGTTCCTTAGTTCAGTCTCAACATTTAACAGAGTAACCAGTGGATACTAGGCATGATGTTGTTGTGTGCCTTCAAGTCGCTCCTGATTTATGGTGACCCTAAGGTGAACCTATCACAGGATTTTCTGGGGCTGACAGTGTGTGACATGCCCAACATGACCCAGTGGGTTTCTATGGCTGAAAGGGGAATAAAACCCTAGTCTTCAGGGTCATAATCCAATGCTCAAACCACTACTCTATGCTGGACCTACTAGGCATGATAGGTATTAAAGTCACTCCACTGGCTGCCAATTTGTTTCCTGGCAAAGTACAAAGTGTTAGTTACTACCTTTAAAGTCCTACATGGTTTGGGTCCAGGTTACCTATGGGATTGCCTCCTCCTATATAATCTGCTCCACACACTCAGATCCTTTGAGGGACATTTACTTCAACAGGCCAGGTTTAGACTGGCAACAGTCACCCAGAGGACCTTCTCGTTGGCCGTCCCTAGACTGTGGAATGACCTGCTGGAAGAGATTCAACAGCTGACTAAGCTGTCAGAATTTAAAACAGCATTAAAGACCAGTCTCTTCCAGTAAGCCTTTCCTGATAATTTTAAATCGAGAATTTTAACAACGAATTTTAAATACGTATTGTCTGTTTTTAGGTATTTCTATTATTTTTCTTTTAAGATGATATGCATTTTAACCATTGTTTTAATTGGTGTTCTGCTTTTAACTGTTATATGTTAATCTGTTGTTGTCCCCTGCCTTGATCCATGGGGAGAGGTGGGTAAGACATTGACATCATCATCATCATCATCATCATCATCAAAAATTCTGCTTCTGAACAACAACAGGTGAGGATAATTGTCATCAAGTACTGTTTGTGGCCTTTCTAAAAGCATCTAGTCATTCATTTTTGAAATACAATGCTGGATAACATAGACCTTTTCCCTGATTCAGCAGTGTTTTCCTATATTACTATTTTAATATCTGCCCACGCTTTTGGAAACTCTAGAAGTGAACTCTAGAAGTGACAGATGCATTAATATTATCTATTAATGAGATAACATTTTTGAATAACAACAGAAAATGGCTTTTCTCAAAATTAACCTGTTGTAAAGGTTAGTGTGGATTTCTTCCAGAATACGTCTGAGCTGGTCTACTGCTTCATTTTCAGCAAAAGTCAACTTCTCTCCTGTATCTCGTCGAACAGCTACAAACTGACTATTCTTCATATCCCGTGGCCCCACTTCAAGCCTGATTGGGACACCCTGAAAATCAAAAGGCAAGGAACAAGATTTTATGTCCTTCTTTGCTTAAGTAGACAAAAGATACTTAAAACTCAAAGACTGCTCCTGCTTATATTCAAGACTCCAGACTTTTTGCAAATTATTTTGTATTCTAACATCAAGAGAACTGATCCAGTGTGGGATTGTATCCAACAGTGTCCTTTTGGCAGCAAAATAACAAAAGATGGTATGCACTTATGGAAGTTAAGATGTATCACACTCCCATTCACCTTCGACATATGCCACCAACCAGGGTCATGTATATAAGAAAAGGCAGTCAAGAATGAGCAGGACTAAGGCAACATTTACCTTAAGCTCCCAGTGGTTAAATTTCCAGCCAGGAGAATAGTTGTCTCTCAAGTCTGCCCGTGAACGGATATCAGCACTGAGTAATCGCTGACGGTATTCACTACACTTGGCCATCAAGGCCTCCTTGTCTGCTTCCGAAAGTGCATTTGTGATACCGCAAGGAATAATCACAACCTGAATCATGACACAAATCATTAAAAAGGGACATCAATGTACATCTCATTTACAGAAATATGTATAGAAACCAAACATCGTTTTTGAAAAACTTGCTGATTTCAAGCAAGAAAGGGACTGTGGAAAATTACTTAAATTGAAGAAAAGAAGTGCTAACAGAGGAAAAGGAGGTTGATAATACTCGCCAGTTTTTACAAGACACTGTGAAAATCCTTCCATTTGCATTATTTTTGTTAACCAAGATTAAATTTTCATAATTTCTGTCCAGTTCAAATTAAAAGTATGTTATTTTGAACATTTTGACTTCACCTAATTATTCTCAATGTCCCAGTTAAGAAACTTATATTTAATTGTATGCAATTGTATGCATTTCTTCTGGAGGTAACAAACACATACTCCTTTCACACTGACACTGCTATTTTCCCTCTTCATCTTCCCATTAAGATAAACATAGAGAAGGCAAACAAAAAAACAATCAATTTATTTTATGACTACAACAGTGACGATTACATTCTTTTATTTCCTGCCTTTTCCCCACAACTGGGACTCAAGGCAGCCTACAAAAATTAAAACAAATACACATTAAACACATATAGGTAAAAATAGACAACAAGTTAAAATGTACTTAACCTATAGAATTAAAACAATTTAAAAGACAAGAATAAAAAGAAGAGAACAGTACTCTATTAAATGTATTTGCAACCAGTTCCCAAAGGCCTGTTAGAATTTAAAAAAAAATCACTTGCCAGCAGAAACACAGGAAGGAAGGAGGTAGTTTAACCCTCCTAGGAAGGGAGTTCTAGAGCTTGGGGGCAGGAGATCTCAAAGCTCAGAGAGCTGAGTTTTGCCTGTGACATTTCAGGCCAGTTGAAGTTTCTGAATATTCTCCAAAGGAAGCCTCTTATTACAGTCCAAAGAGACTGCTGACTAAAATACATGTTCCTGTGACCAGGATTAGGCATCTTCAGGAAAAAGAGCAGTCAGGGCACTAGTTCTAACTGTGTAAGGGCACTTTGACCTGGACACTCAGGCTCACAGATGAATCCAGGTATATAACCAAACTGCAAATTGGTGTTTTAGGAAGATTTAACCGTGCCCATCACAAGCTCAGTCCTTATTCCCTGATTTTCTTTTCAACCAGCCAGAAGCAGCTCTGTCTTGTCTGGATTAAGCTTCAGTCCATTAGTGATAAAAGGCTGATAATACAATTGTATGACAACTGTACAACTGCCACAGGAGTTCAAGGGTACACAAGAAAAGCAGTGGATGTTTGAACTTTTAATACCTCAATATTTTTTAAAAACAGCCCAGAAAGTCTGCTTTGCACATTAAAGTTAAAATCTAAAGCTTACTTTTTTAAAAAGCATGGATCATTTTGGATGAAGACAGGAAATGTGTCTTCCTATTTTCTTTTCCACACGTGTTAATTGTACAGTTACATGACAGGAAGGGCTACAGAATCCAAGCTCATTTGCCAGTAAAGTCCACAGCTGGATCCAAAATAAATTAACTGCATTTAGATCCTGATGAGACTGAATAAAGGACAAATCAATCATTACTTACCTGTATTCCCACTAATTTTAAATTAATTGGACCTAGATACACCAACATGGCATCAACATGGTATCACTATTTTACTCACCTGAACACAAGCAACCCTGGGTGGTAGCACTAAACCCATGTTATCTCCATGAATCATGGTCATGACTCCGATGGTCCGAGTTGTGAGACCCCAAGAATTCTGATAAGCAAATTGTTTCTCTCCTGGTGTCCTGGGATCTTCAAAAACAATCTCAAACATCTTTGAAAAGTTCTGCCCCAAGTGATGAGACGTTGCTCCCTAAAAGGCACAACAATAAGCAAAATTCAAATATAATATACTATACTGTTATATATTATATAACATATTATATTATATTATATTATATTATATTATATTATATTATATATACTACTGTATAATAATAAAAGAGATAATATTAATACATACCTGGATAGCTCGCCCACTGGCAGATATAAATGTCTCAACAGTGGTTGTGTAATCTCCACCTGCAAATTTCTCTTTTTCTGTCTTTCTTCCTTTTACAACAGGAATAGCAAGAAGTTCTTCATACACACGAGCATATAGATCTAGAATCTGCAAGACCTAAGAGAAGTTTAAAAAAAATTAAAAGCCTAGATATTATTCAGCTTTCTAGGTACAGTGGGCCCTCAGAATCCATTAGGGTTTAGTTCCAAGACCTCCTGTGGATACCAAAATTCATGGATTCTCTAGTCCCATGATGTACAATGGTGTAGTAAAACAGCATCCCTTACATAAAATGGCAACATCAAAATTTGCTTTTTAGAATTTTATTTATTTTATTTTAGGAATATCTTCAAGCCATGGCTGGATGATTCCATGGATACAGAATCTACAGATATGGAGGGCTGACTGTACTCAAACAGCTAAACAATATTACTTTAAAATTTGGTAAGATCCAAGGAGGTAAATTTGGTTAAGATTGGTTGAGGGCTCCTGCATCAGCTGGTGTGAGGAGACTGAACCCATTAGTACATGGATTGGTCCTCCTGCCATCCTGAGTATGACAACCTCCCACAAACCTAGTAATGTGCAGTAGCTGCTCAGCAAGAATGTGCAGTTATTAGTGGTTTGAGCTGCATTAGTGGCTATTGTTGTTCTGTGCCTTCAAGTCATTTCTGATCCTGTCATGGATTTTCTTGGCAAGATTTGTTCAGAGAGGGTTTGCCTTTGCCTCCTTCTGAGGCTGAGAGAGTGCGACTTGCCCAAGGTCACCCAGTATGTTTACATGGCCAAGTAAAGATTCAAATCCTGTTCTCCAGAGTCATAGTCTAGTGCTACAACCACTATATCTCACTGGCTCTCAGTTACTGACTACTCTTTAACAGACAGACGTGGTATTTGCTACTTACTTGCGAACTAGAAGTTACACCTTGTGTCTATAGTTCATCTTTCTAATGGTGCAGTAATAAAAACATGACTGCTGTCTACTGAAGAGCCAAAAGCAGTAAGAAACAAGCCAATAAAGTTAAGAAAAATTCTTTTGTGTCACAGCATGCAAAAGCAAAAATCCAAAGGACTGAACACTACATGCATTCCCAAAAGTCAAAAGAGCACTTCAAGTTACCAAAGCATCTAGACACATCTTTCTTGTTGAGCAGAGATTCTGTTTCCCCCAAAAACAGCTATTCTAAAATAAGTGGTAGACTCCTTCTACTCTTCCCAAAAAAGATGGGTAGTATAAGCAAAGCAAAAAAGTTTGTTTAAACTGTTTAGTACTAGACGAGTATTTACACAATTATCCTTTAGAAATGGCAAAAAAATGAACAATACATTTAGCACATAACGTGGTATGTTGTACCTCTTCTGCTGCCTCTTCATAAGTTGAGAAAGCTGTGTGTCCTTCTTGCCACAGAAATTCACGGGTACGCAAGAAAGGTTGTGGATGTTTGAACTCCCAACGCTTCAGTAAAAAGAAACCCAAAAAGAGTCTGTTACACATAGCTAAAATTGGGCTCATTTTTAAAACAACTTTTTATTTACAATTGCTCATGTAAGTTTTCAATGTTACTTCAGGCTACACGTATTAAAAGGTAGTTAGATGTTACATGTCATTAAGACTCTGCTGGAACAAAGACAGTTCAGATTTGCACTGCATTTTGTTCATAACCTAATTTCATGCACTACAGCTGTTTAACAGTTGTAAGTTGCATTGTGTTCTACACTGGGAAAAAAGCAGGATATAAAAAAATATATCAAAAATAAGAATTTTTCATATGCTGACTTCTGTTAATTTCTCTTTAGCAGCAAAGAGAGCAGACACAGCTGGTTCACACAACCACAAACACAGAAATACCGAAGGACCTCTAAAAGTGACCTAAATGTATACACTTCATACTAAACTTTGTCATTCAGTAGTAATAATCCATAGCAACATATTCATTAGTCTTTAGAAAGTAGTAATGAAGAAATATTCAAAACATGACATGTGAATTGGATCCTTGTACTTACAACAACATTGCACCACTGGTTAAGCCTGATTGGAAGATCTCTGTGTGACTGAACCCATTTTGCATAGGCAGGATACATAACTACAGAAGAGAAAAAACACAGAAATGTTTTCTGAAAGTAATATTTAATAGTTATTATTTAAAATGATAAATTTGAAACTCTCTGCTTTGAAAATCTGATAAAATAGTGACTTTTCTTTATAACTATGAGAAATGCCAATGTAGGCAAGGTCTGGGATCCAAGTACTATCCTCCAGCTCAGTGAAGCACAATGCTCTTTAGTAGCAACATTGTTCATGATTAATTTACAGTAAATCCGTGCTAAGGAGTAGGGATGCATTTTGCTACTGAATTTAATTTTCAAGTCATGTATTACCTGTTTCACTAGTAGGACGTACAGCTATTGGTTCAGCCAGTTCTGTTTTGCCAGACCTTGTAACCCATGCAACCTAAAATCAATCAAGGTACAAAAATATTTCTTTTAAGATACATTTCACACCTTTTTTAACAATATGGAAACTACTGTTTTGTTTAAATAGCTTAACTATCTACTTTCATGTATTTTTCCTTTCTCCTGGCCTGCTACAGCCCACTCTACCACAAACACTCCTCTCCTGCATAGAAAGTTCCCCCATTCATTTCAGTATTTGTGAGTTTATTTCACTGAGTACATATAGCTTCTCTTCATTTAGGACAAGTGTGAATGCTGTATTTAACCTAGAACAAGCCTTTAAATTTTTTTGAAAACAAATTCCACACTTTTTCAGAATAATTATAATATCAAAGCTTACCTCTGGGGCAAAATCTGCAATGTGTGTCTTCTCCTTTTCCAGTGCTGCCTGAGACACAAACATGGGGAAATAGCAGTTTTCCACTCCAAGTTTCTTGATTTCACTATCAAAGAAGTCCTTAATGGCTTCCCAGATAGAATAAGCCCACGGACGGAGAATGTAGCATCCACTCACATCGTAGTATTCTATCAACTCAGACTTTGTGATCACCTTTAAAAGGAAGCAGGAACATATTGGTGTTGAAACAGAAACAGTGTTGCTGGCTACAAGTTTAAAATGTATACAAAAAAACAGAAATAAAATAAAATATAAATTTACAATAACAGTGAAAAACTGGGATGGAATTGAGACAGAATCATCTGTCTCATTTGCAACACTTATTACTATAACCAAATAATCAGTTATCAGTGTGTTCATCTCAAAGCAACTGTATGCTGGGCTACAACTGATGCACAAATAATACATCACCTTTTACCAGAACTGTGATTATTCAAATTGAGTATATAGAAACATATATTCACTTCATATCAACTTGTGAATATCCAATTTCTTAGGAAATTCAAAAGTTACTGTTGTTTTTCAAGTTGTGTTTTGATTTTGGACAGGCTTCACATTCCTTACTTCACATTGGAATACAATCTGTGGAAACCTACAGCTTTCTACAACTATTCTTTTCAGATATGGAAATCAAATGATGAACCTAAATGACCATGCACTCGTTTTGGGGAATTATTTGACAGACTGCAGAAGCATACTGAGAGCCTTATGCAGAAGCATACTGAGAGCCTGAGTTACTTTCTTGATAAAAGATATGTGACTCAGAAAATATTTTACAAATGTGAGTTCTTATGAGCAAACTGAAAAAAAATTAAATGACATTTGAGATACACTTGCCTGAGAGTACCATTCAGCTAGGTTTTCCTCTTTTTTGGCCTCAAGACCCAACCTGCAATATTTGAAAGGGAGAAAATTGACTTTTTTTGAATGAAAAGCATCTACCCTTTCTGAATTAATAAAACAACAGTCTATTGGCCTTTAACTCTTTTACTTATAATATTAAATTACATGTATATCCTTCAAAATTATCCAAACCTAAATTTAAATATGCACATTTTATATCATATGAAAATAAAATAACAGCAATATTCAAATTCCTATTGTTCTTCAAATATCAATAAACATTGTGGGAGATTGGTAACCTCCACTGATAACAAATGGGAGCCAATTTCTTTCACACACACATTCCGTCTCCTCACCTCTCCAAGTATCTTTTCAATATAACACTGCTGCTAAGTCACCCTGTTGCTCTTTTGTTCTTGGGTTTCCTCCTTGCCACAACCTGTTCCTGCATCCCTTCCACCCTAGTGCCATCTCTGTTATAAGAGGTTAGGGCAGGGAGCATATATTTTACGAACAGCCTAACAAAAAAGCTGGTATAAAATTAATGTCGAGCACAGCAGTCATTAGGAGGGGTTCAAATACCAATACAGTTAGTGAGACTAGATCAGTGATCTTCCTTATTTTTCCAAGTGGGAGCCACTGTGCCTCCAGATACTGCTTCTTACAGGGAGCATATTCTGATATTCAATTGTGTATGAAAAACACCAATGCTACAAAGGTGTTTTTCACTTGGATCTGGCCATCACATAGCAGATGATTAATCTGCAACTTTATCACGGGATTCAGACTCAGCAGTGAGTGAGAGTCTGTGTGTGTGTGTGCACGCACGTATATGCTTTTTACCTGGTTTGTTTTTTAGGTCCTTGACCATCTCCTGGTCCATTTGAAGACAAGTTGCTATCGTCACGTTGGTGTTTCTGAGATTCCTTCTTCTGTCCCTCATTGTGCTTCTGTTGTTTACCTTGCTTTTCTGATTTGTTTTCTCTCTCTTTTCTCTTCTTGTCTTTATCATCTGCACCAGTCGCAGAGACGGGTTTATAGTCTACTCCTGTCAGTGACTTATATTGTCCTTTCAACTGCAGCAGTTCCTGCACTGCAGCATCAATTTTATCCTTTGAGAAGACACAATTTCCAGATAAACAGAAGCAATAGGTTAAAAAAAAAATAGCCACACTGAGTACAAAAGCACATTAACTACAATTGCTGGGGAAATCATAGAACACATGACGAAGAGGGAAAATTCCTATAACCTAAAAGGTCTGTTGTTAGGAACTTCCTAGGTTTTCTCATTAGACATTACATCTCAATCAGCAAACCGTGAGTGGAAAGCTGGTGTTCAATACTGGTTTACAGGGCTTCTCTAAACTGTGGCCTCCTCTTCTGAATGAAACAGCAAACCTAGCCAAAATCCAGGAAGCAGTTATCAAGCACAAACCATGACTAGCACAGGAGCTCCTTCATCATTTGTATTTTTGTTTTGCTTTTGTTTACAAAGTAACACTTGTTAGTCATCCAATAACTCGTAATCACTTGGAGAGTACTATGAGAGGCCTCTAAGGCATGGGGGGGGGAGTGTAGGCAATGGGCTGCGTGCAACCCCGCCTCGAATTTTTGTAGCGGCTCCTGGTGCACGACAGAAGAGAAAGAAACTGCCACTACAAACCACACTCAAGCAAATAAAAACTATCATCAGCAGATTGGGCAAGCCATCTCCCAGCCCCAGGCCAGATAGACTAATGGTCTAAGAGAGCAAGTTTGTATACCACAATCAGAATTTAGAGTATAAGCTCCCTGTAACAGAGTTAAGTTAAGCCTTTTCAGCTGATATTTTTGAAAGTGTCAAAGTAAAATTGGACTTATACTATTTAGCTTAATTTAATTTATATGTTTAATCTTATTTAGCCATAAGGTTGGGACATTTTTTTGAAGTCTTTAAAAAAATCTTTTTAATGGACTTCTGGCAGGCCAGCAAGGCAGATGCTCTTGCTGCAGTTCTGCAACAAAGACAGCTTTCAAGGTAGAAGTGCTGGCCAGAAGGATTTTTGGACAGAGATATTCCCCCAGGAGGGAGGATTACCCATTAGGGCCGAAAATTCCCATTACTTGCATTTACTTCCAAGTAAACGCACTATGAATGGGATGGACCAAGGAACTAACATCTTGCCCTTGCCATGAAACGCAGCTGGTTGGATCTGAGGAACTGATGGCCCTATGCTGACAACTAAGAGGAGAAAGACAATTTTAATTTCAGCATGTCAAGACCACCGTTTTTAATGGCAACTACTAGCTCCACTGCTTAACTTAACAACAAGCTTTTTCAGGACTCAATAATAAGTTACTGAGTTCTACAAGAGTATTCTGCAAACATTGCTAAATTCCTCTGCAGCGTTTCCAGTTAACAGAGCTACAGACTATATACAAACACTGAGTAAAGAACCTATCACAATCAGAGGTCAGGATGTTAGCATAAATTATTGAACACAGAAATTATTGAATACTTAATATACATGTTAATTACTGTTGTTACCTTTTCAGCCTTCTCTGATTTTAGTTTCCGGACCTCTTCTCCTTGTAGAGCAACCTTGTTAAAGAGAGCTTTCGCTTCGGCTGTCTCAGGACCACTGGCTGCTGTGCTTGTTGGCTGGTTTAAAGGAAGTGCCTGAGGTGTTGGTGGTTGCCCTGGTTTATAGTCCTGACCAGTCTTCTCTTTATATTCTGCCTTCAAGGAAAGAAGATGTTTCACTGCTTCATCCACTTTGTCCTATAGAATAAAGAAACGGTTAGGGAAAAGCAGTAAACGCAGTGATTCCAGGTGTGCATATCTCTTGTTTCATGTTTGTACATCCTAAGACATGACAACAACAGCAAATAGTAATGCAGCAACAGCTTTGATTCCTTGCTCCAGCTATCACCACTTCAGGTTTATCTTTTATTATGAGTTTATATGCCACGTTTCAAAACAAATATCCTCACGAGATGACACAAGGTAGCCTCATTTCGCATACAATGGGATTCAAATGCATACAAGATTAGCAAGGTTAGCAGTTTCTAGATTCCTGATCTCTCTAAAGTGAGGTAGAAAATGTTATGCTAAAATCAATATTGTTAATGTTCAGAGAAGAAGCTCACTATTTTACCTTGGAAACTTTTTCTGCTTTGAGTCTCCGTACCACCTCCCCCTGTTCAGCTACTTTTTCGTACAGAGCTCTTCTGTCCACTGGACCAGAAGTCGAACCACTGCAGGGAAGTGAAGCAGGATCAGAAGCACAAGCAGAAGAGGAAGGAGGAAGAGTGGTAAGAGGTTGTCCAGGCTTATAATCTTGACCTGTCTTTTGTTTATATTCTGCCTTTAGAGCAAGAAGCACTTTCACAGCAGCATCTATTTCATCCTGAAGCAGGAAGACAATGCAAACATATCAGTTAAGAGGGGAATGGTTACTAAATGGTTACTAAAAACTAACCAGTTTTAATCCAAGAGCAGAGGGAGAAATCTCAGGTGTGACACCCTGTTCAGGCAAACAACTATCAATAGAAAGCAATTAATATCTGCTTTTAAAAAAAAAAGTATCCTTTTTTCCCTAATCCATTCAGGTTTTGTCAGATTGGCAATTGCAATAATAAAGGCTAACTGCTTTGGGAAACTACTCATTAACTTAACAAACAGAGTGGCATCTATGTATTGAGCACATACATAACGGTTGCACTAAGTCCTATTCACCTGAGGGCTTCACACATAATTTTTCCAACACAACATAAAATTAACATGATAACTGGGCCATATTGCTGTTAGCTCAGATTAAAGATGAAACAGCAAATTACATGGTTGTCATTGGTACCCAAGTTCTGCTCTGTTTGGACAAAATAAAAATCTGCTGTGTATACAATAAGACAAAACACTAAGAAATAAAACATATTTAGTATTTTACTAAGTAAGAGAACTTTAAAAAAAATAACACAAGATGTCCTTTTATTTTATTTTTTAGGGCCTACTATCACATCTTAAAAAACAAACAGCATTTTTTAAAACTTTCATGACCATTGTACCTTTGGTGCTTTTTCCGACTTATATCTACGGACCACTTCACCTTGTTCTGCTACTTTACAGTAAAGAGCTTGGCTGACTACTGGACAGTGGGATATGGAAGAAGGGGAAGCAGAAGGAAATGAACTAGGAAGCAAGCTTCTTGCTGGATTGCCAGGTTTGTATTCCTGGCCTGTTTTTTGCTTATATTCTGCTTTCAGAGCTAGAAGCACTTTCACAGCAGCATCTATCTGATCCTGTAACAGGAAGTAAAAGAAGAGCAAGAGAGAAAAAGAAGATCTCAAGAGTAGAACAAGAGATGCAGCTATTCGCATGTGCACAGCTAAACTGCAGAAAAGGAAGAACTTACAATAAGCACCTTATAAACTAGAAAGCATTATTTGATCTTCGCTGGACCAAGCTATTAAATGTCAAACCAAGTAATACAGGTACAGGGAACTTCTGGTCTCCTAGATGATTTACACATCAACTCCTAAAAGCCACAGCCAGCAGAGCCAATATGACACAGTGGGAACTGAAGTCCAAAACATTGGGAGAGTCAAAGGTTTCCCACACCTGAATTAAATTTTTCTTTTGTGTCCTACAAACTGCTTTGTTTTCTAAGACTTTTAAAATATATATCACCGGTTTTTTATTACAAGGCTAATTCCACAACCACATTTGTTTGTGTAAAAGAAACTAAAAACTGTATTTGTTGATTCTTGTTTTTAAAATTTTACTTTAGTAGCACTTGAACAGTCCCTTTCCTCAAAGAAGGTCAAGAAACTTTAAGCCACTTCTTAGGTTGAAGGTAATCATGCCTAAGCTTCAATCCCACTCCAACATGGGTTGGAGAACAGTAAGAGAGACAGTAAGATTCTTTTCTGAAATGATCAACTGGTATTAGGACATTTCTAACACTAGCTCAAAATACCATTATCTGGGCCAATATTATTTTCTGTTTATACTAACCTTGGGTGCTTTTTCTGCTTTCAGTTTTCGAACTACTTCGCCTTGCTCAGCTACACTATCATAAAGAGCTTTGCTGTCTACACTGGGGGCAGTGATGGCCTCACTCTTGGAAGGCTGGATCTGCACTGCGGCAACCGGAGGATTTCCAGGCTTGTAGTCTCGACCAGTCTTCTCCTTGTATTCTGCTTTCAAGGTCAAGAGCTGTTTTACAGCAGTATCAATGTCTTCTTTGGGTGCCTTCTTTGATTTCAGGTCACGAACTACATCACCTTGAGCAGCTACCTTGTTGTAAAGAGTTAAATGGTCCTGAGCTGAAACAGGGGCTATAGCGTGAGAGACATCAGTTCCAAGTGGAGCAGATTGTTCTTCCAGTGCCATACTAGCCTTCAAAAAGAAAAGCAAATCTGTGTTTTCACAATGCACTTAGTAAATCAAAGCAAAAAGTTAACATATGTGTTGCATAAAAAACCCATCCTCCAGCTTATGTTTCATGTACTCTTACATCACATTCACTTCATGCAGAATTACTACAAACATCTCATTTCTAGCCACAAACCCACCTAGAACCATGACACCATAAAATATTTTGTCAAAAAGGGAAAACATTACACAATACCTTTTCTTACTTCTGCTTTGGTTGAAAGAGAAATTTGACCATTTTGATTACTAGTTCTCTACTTTTCAAAAGTTGGTATACTTCTACAGAAACTGTAACTGGTCAGAAACTAGATCTTATTTTTTTTTAAAGGAACCCTGAAGAATGTACATAAACAATATAGGCCTGAACATAATGGAGGTAGCAAAGGACAGCAATAATTTATTCTAGGTCAAGAAAGTACTCAGAATATGGAATTACAGAATCGTTGAACTTGAGGATCATTATAGGCCATCTAATACTCCATGCTTGATTAAGGAAAGTCAGAGTCAGGCAGTTAATCATCCTTATTTTAACGCTCTCCAGTGAACAAGATTTCCCTGCCCTCCAGCTCTGATAGCTTCTACTGTATAAACCACTCTTAGCATTAAGAACTTTCTCCCAGGTTTCAAGCACAACCTATCATCCCATCATATAAGCCTATCAAAACTAGACTAGACCTTTGTGAAAGCAGAGAGAAAGTATTTAGTCTCTTCTGCATAACATTCTCCCAGGTGTTTAAAGAATGTTTGTGTGTTCCTCTTTAGCCTTCAGACTAAACAAATCCCCTTCCTTTAATTTTTTTCCCTCTATACTTATTTTCAATACCTTTGACCACCTTTGTGGTTCCCTCTGACAAACCCATTCCAAATTTGTAAAAGTGGTGGTGGGTTCACCTAGTATAAAACTAAGAGGAACTAACTGCATCTTGTGACTCTGAAATTATGGTTATATTTAGACAGTCTAAAACTGCATCAGTTTGTTGGGTTTTTTTTTTTTAATAGTGGCATCATACTGCTGATTTATGTTTAGCTTGTGATAGGCCTTAGTTATAACATCTAACACCTACTTCTACCAAACTGTGCATTTCCTATTCTACTTTCCCATACCACTAATGCAGAACTTTGCAACTGTCTCTCATGAAATTAATTTAGACAGTTTCAGTGAATTTTTCCAAATAAGATTAATGTCCAGCACCAGAGAGTATCCTATTTCACAATCAATCCATATCAACTGGATTTTCCTACCTCTTTCTTTGCTGTTTCTGCTTTGGTCTTCTCCTTAGAGCCAGAAGTTGGCATTTCTTTTGTATGGCCATCAGGGATATAAATTAATACACATGGGGCTTCTTTACAACTGTATGGGCTAGAAACAAAGACTTAATCAATTGATTTTCTTCGAAATTACATCTAGTTGACCAGAATACTGCAAGACACAGCAACATCTATACAATTCAAGCACTGCATCCGAAAAGGGAATAGTTAAGTATCTGTTTAGCTTCCCTTCAACAGGATACGTAACCAAATTCCACAGATATTTTACTAGGTAAGTCTCAAATCTAAAGGTACTTGCTTCTACATAAGTGTGGATAGCACAATAGCTTTAAGAGCAAAAGAACAATAATCAGTTATACATAACTTTTCAGAAACGAGTAAGAAAGAAAAGCCCACAAACACTACTACAAGCTTTGTTACACAGAGGAAGCTCAATTGGCCAAATTCATTATTTAGTTTTGCATCAATTTTGTTGCAGTCTGTCTGCTCGCCTACTGGCTTGTCTGATCAAAAAAAGGATTAGAGAAGTGTTTAGAAACCTTTTCAGTCCTAAAACACATCTTCCACATAAGTTGATTTCTCATACTTTTATGGTGAACTGTTCAAAAAGCAGCAGGTGTCATGGAAAGGAGGATAAAAGAACATTTGCCTCTATTGAAGGTATCTAGGCTGAGACTTCTTTGCGCCAAAATTATCATATTTAGCCAAGTAACATCTGCATTCAGGTGCAGATCTGTCCTTCTGTACTTCACTATTTCAATCATCTGCACAACCAAATACATATTCAAATGTGCATCTTTAGTGAGCACCTCCATTCATATTCTGTCCCAAGAAGTTCTACATAGCTATGTGTGTTTAGATCTGTATTAGGGTGAAGGTCCTGTCTCACTGTCCTGACGGGTCATGAAATGTCCAGTGCAGTATAGCATGGTAGTGTGTTGCTGTGGTCATCTGGGAAAATCAGGGTACACTTCTAGTTCCTCCTCAAAGTAGCAAAAACTGGGTGAACAATGTCTGAAAACTGATGGGATGCAGAGAGGGCAGGAAACATTCAAAGGAATAAAAGGGAGAGGATTTTTTTCAAATATTTTTACACACTTCAAAACAGCAACTTTTATAGCATTTCAGCCAAAACTCAGCCAAATTCAGTGCAGTAATAACGGCAAGCTAAATTGGACCTTAAGTAAATAAAAAAGAGGGATTAACCTGCAAAGAACCTTTACAGCTTTCCCCCTTATATTCTATGAATGGAGTAGGAAGGTGGCATAAGATGCACGAAACCTACACTAATCCCTGTCACCCCTCTTTTAGCCAAAGTGATGTGAAGGAACTCACCTATACATTTTAGCAAAATGCAGCCCCTAAGCTTACAACTGTATGTTCTCATAGACTGCTAGGCAGTTAAACTACAATGTTAAATGAATAAATAGACTAATTTTGCTTCAGAAATGTAATCATGTGAAACTGTAAAGCCAAACAAAGATTTCCCAAATCAATTACTGAGCATCTCAAACTGATAAAGCCACGAATGAACTTCCAATAGCTCACCTAATAGGTTCATACGGCTGGTCGCATATATAAAAACCTCTTCTCTGAAGCTGTATGATGTCTCCCTTTTTCAAATCTTTAAGGCAAGGATCACCAAACATCAATTCTTCTTGCTGTAAAGAATTAAAAAGCAAGTCAGCATGTCCTCCTACGAACAAAATATACTTCATGCTAGGAACACCACATCTGCACTGAAAGGCTAAGGTTAATTCCAGAGATAAGACACACTTAGAATATTGAATATACTGTTCACAGTACATTTGAAGATGCTACATGAAAAGTGAGGGAAGAGCAAGTGCACAGCCTGTATGACACAATGGCTAGAGCAGTCTTCCCCAACATGGTATCCACCAATTGTTTTGGATTACAACTCCAATCTGCCCCCATCAGCATGGATATGGAAGACAGAAGATTTAGTTCAAAATGCCCAGAGAGCACCACACTGGGGTAGGCTGAATTAGAATACCGGACTTTGACCAGAGTTCAAAGGTCTACACAATCACAATGCTTACTGGTTAGCTTGAGGATCATTCATTCTCTCTAGGTCCAAGCTCCTCCACAGAGCTTCTGTGAGGCAAAACATGTGGGTGAAGGGAGTGGGAATAACGACTGCCATCTGATGCTCCTTGGGGTATGGATGGGATCAAAATGTAGTAATTACAAAAATTAAAATAGGTGGCACAAGAGCCCAGACACATCCAAAAAGAAGAATTTATTATGGGCTATTGCAACCCAGCCTCATGGATTCACCACGGGAACTCAGAGCTTGCCCAAGGGAAGCTGGGGGACAGGTCCAGGGGAGACTGCTTGCCTCAGCTGCTCCCACACTAGGTCTCCCCCTCTTTTGCAGTTGTCTAAGGTCAACCTTAAATAGGCAATAGGTCAAATAAAGTTGCCCATGTTTAACTCAAGCCTTGTTGTGTGGCCTTTTCATTTCATGGGTTGGTCGAGAAACTCTTGTATACATCCTCAAACTCTGTCTCTTTTTCACATTGCACTTCTTGCGTACTACCTTGCTATTTCTGTTGACGTATTGCTTGAAGTCTTCCTCCTTGCCTAGAACAGGTTTGGTGATCAAGTGTTCATAGTTGACACAGATAGCTGGGATAAGAGGAGCATGAGGTGTTTCTGCCAACCATGTAATTTTAGTTGTTTTTTTGTAGTCCTTATTCTCCAAATTTAGCTTAGCATCAATAGAAGTGATTTTCCCAGTGGTGTTCCTACACAGAAGAAGAATATACATTTAAGTCTGGAGAATATTCTTTTGCATATGTATAGTAAAGAATGAAATTGTACAAAGGAGGTGTCATTGATACTCAGCTTAACTTGTAATTAACAGCCATTCCTTGGGTTGGATGTAAATGGATGCTACTGTAAATAAACTCCAATTTGTCTCCAGCAAACTCATCTCCTCATTTCTGTTTCTATCCCCAGTTCCAGTCACAGTACCAAATTCAGCACTGTCATCAAAAATCAATTTCATTTCAACAGCAGCATCAGAGGATGAGAAAAGTTTCCAAGTGGTGAGAGTGGGACAGATACTGGAACTATGCTTGCAATGGTTACAATCCCACCTATTTCACCTTTTTTTTCTGTATTTAAGCCATAACTCTAACATTCCAAAGGATAAATCTAACATACCACCTTGTTTCAAGCTGCAGTAACTTACTTGTGCATTTTGGTTATGATTATGTTGCCCCAGTTAATAAATGTAACAGTCTCTCCTTCTGTCAGTGTCCCTGCATCTGCTCCTTCAATCAGCACTTTGGAACTGTACCACACAGGTTTCAAGCCAACTTCAGCATTCTGTAAGTTAACAATGGAATTGATGAAGAACTGATCCGGCTGCATGGCTAAGTATATGCTTTATACAGATTACATCAGAATAATAAATTCTAGGGTAATGTACAGAGGTAGTGTGTAGTAGGAATCTCTGACATTAACACAAATAACTTGTTTGTAAAACACATGTCAGCTTTACAAACTTTATACTCCTGATTCTATCTTCTTTGTATGGCAGAGATGGTTTAAACAATTAACAGTGAAATCCTATGCATATTTCAACTACCCTATAACAAAACAAAAAACAAAACTGTTAACTTGAAAAGTGGAACAATGTAGCACCTTTCACTTTCCTCCAGCCAATCCAATCCAATATTTCATGTCTTTTCCGTAAGAGGAGATGTAGAATGAGAATTTGTTTTAATTCTTACTTATGCCAGAAGAGAGAAAGGTTTCAGGAAGAAGCTTAGAAATCATATAAATTTCTTGCTAATGGAACAGAACATAGTCTCCCACTCACTCATTCACTGCCAAATTGTGGTGCTGTTAAGGAAGAGTTTCCAACTCTTTAATAACTACTGGATGATATTTAAAGAGACTCACAACTAAACTGCCCAGATAAAGAAGCATATACTTTTTAATAAGAAAGAACTTAGCCTGAATGAGTCCTCATGTTATCTTTACTTTCTCTCTCTCTCTCACGGATTTCTACACACAGGACAGTTAGAAACAGCAGTAACCTTAGGGGTGCGTGGGCACAGGAACTGCCCTACTGGAGTAGAAGTCTGATGTTATCTCCAGCAGTCCATTTGTTCCCCCTGCCCCATGTGGGAAAGGAGAATCTTGCTGACGTTGAGGGACACAGTTGCCTTAGGTACCAAAGTATCTTGAGCAAATCTTAGGAAGGCCCACAACTACCTCTACCACTCTGATTGTCAACACATATACGATGCAGTACAATCATTTTTTGACAGCAGGGATGAGATACTGCACAGTCCTATTTTTAATAAACTCTTTCTCTTTCAAGGTCCCTATAAAAAAGACCACCACAGCACTGAACTCAAAAACAGCTTTATCTCTTTCATATCTCTTGTCACAACCCTCAGAAGTCCTAAAAGCATATAGTCAGCTACTCTTTAATTAGCTCTGCCACGCTTTCAACTTCAGATGAGTTACCACACTCAGACTTTATTTTTTATTAGTTGTATATTGGGAATCTTCAGGGAGATAGTAATGTTAGTTTATTTCAGCACTAAATGGAAAGCAGGATAATGGAGGAATTCAGCAGAAGCTTTTGAAAGCTCCTGCTGAGGTAAACCAGTTAGTCTCAAAGGTGCTGCTGGATTCCTTCATTTCCCATCTTCCTTTTTATATTGGGAATCCAAAAGTTTTTTAAAACTTGGAAAATCAAACTTACACAACTCTCACAGTTTCTTTTTTTTTTTAAATCATTTTATTCCATTTCACATTATAAAAAACATACATAGTAACTGACAGTTTACTTGACATATTTCTGATCTTCCACAGAGATCTAGCTTTACAAACTATTTTTCAGATATATAATACTGTACTACATTTTACAGCTATTTTTTACTCATTGATTCTTGCCTTTCCCTCCCATATTCCCGCATCATGATATATACCCTGCCGCCCACTCATATCTTATCTTACATCACGAATAACCAATCTCCATCTGTATACCCAGCAATTACCCACTTCCATTTACCATTTGCCATTCTCTTTGTATCTCTTCTTCTGATTTCCCTTTTAGTCTCTGAGAGACCATATCAGCATTTTTATTTTCTATAAGTGTACCCCACCATTGTTCCACTGTAGGTATTTGCTGAGTTATAACCCTCACAGTTTCAACACTGTGAATTACAATATTCCTCCAACCAAGACAACAGGCTAGCAAACCTTTGGATGTTTGGCCACTTCTTTCATCTCTTCTTGAGTTTCAGGAATGTTCACTATAACTACCTCATTCTTGAGCAAAGCAGTATACCGAGGTGCCACAGGATCTATAACCTATAGACCACAGAAGAAGCAAAGAAAATAACAATTATTCATTGTTTTCAGAACAGCCAAAATCAGGAGTTATGTGAACTTAAAAGTGTATGCATGTCATTTAGGAATATTAACTGGTATTCTTTGTGTTACTGCATCTTTGATTTCCATTTGAAATTTTGCTTGAATATAAATTGTAATGAGCAGGAATATATGAACTCGAAGTCAGCAAGACTCATTCAATTCCCCTGAACGTTCATAAAACAGCCCTTATTTTAAAAAGGAGAAACCGATGCTGACTTTTCAAAAAAGAAGACATTTCAACACTTGCATATCCACCTTAGAAATAATCTAA
Source organism: Cyclura pinguis (assembly GCA_030412105.1). NCBI lineage: Eukaryota > Metazoa > Chordata > Lepidosauria > Squamata > Iguanidae > Cyclura > Cyclura pinguis. The sequence goes on from CM059599.1 coordinate 43,225,246, forward strand.
AATTGAAAAATCAACACAAAAATTCATGAGCAGAGTAAAAGCTAAATTTCTGAGCACAACTCCAAGCAGGTAAACCTTAGTCACCTCAAGTGAACCTGTAGAAGATGTATTTGTGGAGAACTACAGGTAAATTCTAATTTAGGCAAATATGTATTCAGAAATAAACCCTGCTGAATTTCTGGAGGTGTACTCCCAGCTAAGTGCATGCAAACTTGCAGTCCAGTGGTGTAATTATGCAAAATGTACATGCTAGAAAAAATCTATCTAGCTAAACCTCTTTGACAATAAAGGGATCACATTTTGAAGTAAAAAGGAAATCTACATGCAAAAATTTCATTAGCATCAATTTAACTTTTACTGACATTTCTATGGAAAGGGTCATCACAAATTCAGCAGACCAGCTTTGAATAATACTGCTGTACATGCAAATGAGCAAGACATTTCAATGTGATCTTTTAAGTGCCAAATGTCACACTGTTATGCAGCCTCTATTTTAAACATGGGGAGGGATTATTAATATAAGACACAGTTCCAAAATCACCTTTCATCCATGAATTTTATTAAATCCATTCATTTTGTGAATATAATCTGATTAGTATGTTTTCTAGTGTATTTACTGCAACACAACAGCATTAGGATCACTATAATAAGGCAACATCATAGCACTGAACCCAAGAATAGTCTGTCCTCTTTTACATCCCTGCCAAACTAGCTCTGTTTCCTAATCAATATTCAAGCACAGTATCTTCCAAGAAAGCTTGCATCTGTTTTTACTATACTTTATATCACTTTATTGGGTTATTAATTTCTATTTTTCTTGCTCACTGATTTTTCTTGCTTACTATCTAGAAGCCTAGTACAGACTTTAAGAATGGAAGTCTACGGGGGGAAAAAGTACACACACACACAAGCTAGCATAGGTGCCAGAGAAATATTAGGATCAATAGAGATTTTTTGATTTTTCAAATTGCATATGTATGAAAATAGATATTTTGAAGTACACATCCCCTACTCTGTCTTCCAGCTTTCTACTGTAAAAATACAGTAGCTGAATAGTGAGGGAAATCCACTAGAATATTCATACTTGAATTAATTCTTGTAAAAAGCAGGTGTACTCACAGTCAATATGGAGATAGTGGATCCTCTGGATCTGCAGGGGTTCAGTTCCAGGACCTTCCACAGATGCCAAAAATTGCAAATAATCATGTCCTATATTATTAAATGGCAGGAATGAGCACGCAGACATTTCAGCACATCTACATTCATGTCTCTGCCATTTTATGTATAGGATATGATGCTCCACGGTTGGTGGAAATCACAGATCTGGAGCCCGCAGATTGGGAGGGACCACTGTATTAACTTTTGGGACATACTTGAGACCATCATCGCTTGGGGTTCAGCCTTCTCACTGAAGATAGGAGGAAACTGCTGACACACCAATGTATGCACTATAGCCAGCTCTGAATCCGAGAATCTAGTTTTGGGCAAGATCTATGTATCAGAAATTCATGTGTTACCTTGTTTCAATACATGTGCAGAGGTACAAATGATTCCTTTATCTGAGTATCTAGAAGAAAGCAAATTCTTACTTGGTCCACAGCTGACCAGCAGAGTTTGTTTTTTGCACTGGATGCTCTTATATAATCTATTACCTGCATTTTAATTTTGGCTTGCTATGGCTATACTATTTTGCTATCACAATACCTAATAGTGGTCCTCTGGAGCAATTCAACACCTTCACTTACAATCTTGCCCCAATGAGAATGTAATATGCAGTGCCAAAAAGTGAGCAGTCCAACAGCTCAAATGTAAGGTTACGGTGTTTTATAGATTTGTTATACACACACAAAGTCAGTCTATGCAGCAACAGAAAGAACCAATTGATAATCCCTCATATAAATGAAGAGAATAAAAAGCGCTATAGGAAAACAGAGGAGACATGCCAGGCAAGCAAACACTTAAATCTGGGGAAATCTTCTTTAGAGACAAACAAAAATCCAGGCACAAGTTAAAAGAACAGGAACAGCCACAGAGTTGTGCAGACAGATACTAACAGTTCGCCTTATTATAGTATCCAAGCATCTGCTGCCAAAAAGCAATTAACCATGTCAAGATGCAGTATTCCTTATCTGGCCCTCAAACAAGAAACATCGGAAGATCAATGTAATGATTGTCTTTGGGAGAAAAAGTTAAAGCCTTCAGCAGACTGCAGAAAAGCAGCATTACCAGCATCATAACTTGGCATGATGCCCTCTTCTCCACTGAGAAAGAAACTCAGATTATTATTTTTCCATTTGGACGAGGAATAATGCATGTTACGATGGATAGATATACAGCTCTTGTTACATAAGCAAACATGGTTTTGTTATGAGAAGCTGCACAGTGATGGCTTATGTTATGTATGCTTACAATACTGTAAGCTATATGCTAAGGCAGAAAAAGCATTAAGTAATACCTTCTTACAGATAGCTCGCAGCTTGAAAGCAGAAAAATGAAATGCAGAATTTTCACATCAGTGTTTATATCAGCAAAATACCATTACTTTTCACACAATCTAAATACGACATTTCTGTATCAGTTTAGCAAAAATAACTAAGATTAGTGTTAGCCCTTGCTAGCAACATTCCATTTTCCTGAAAATGAGCCAGATGATGCAACATACGGCATTCATTAATCTCTGAAGAGCATTCCAAAGAATGCTGGATTCACTACCAGCAGAAGAGAGCAGGTGTCAATCAGAAACGTTACCGGATCAAAATGAAGGAATATATACCTTTTTGTTAAATGACCAAATCTTGTCCCATTCCATGTTTACAACTGATCGAGAGGACCCCTGTAAGAAAGAGCATTAAATCTTAAGACTTATATTCAGTGCAGCACTGTATACACTCAGTAACAATTTAGCATACTTTTTTTTGACAGTGTTATGATATAAAGCATAATATTACAATGTTACATTTTAAGCCAAACACAAGAACTATAAATCACCCTACACATGAGAAGACCTGAATGATTAACTAAATGGCTTGGCAAATATAAAGAGCACACTAATACACTGCACGGATCCCTGATGTGTGTCTGTGCATATACAAAGCACAAAGAGCAAGGCTGAGGAGGACTCTGGTAAAGGGGGGCCCTCCTATATCAATTAATTCCTAGGTCTCATTTTAAATTTCCACAATGGTGAGGAGCAAAATTTAACATGATGGATGACCGCCAGACCTAGCTATGTTTTTTCTGGGGAAACCAGGTAGGTTTTGTTTGGGTGCTGATACCCTGGAAACTGTTTGAGGATGCCAGCTGCTGGGTGCTAAATCTGGCACAGGAACCCATGATACCAAAAAAACAAAACAAAATAATCCCATGATACATTCCATAGGTTCTTGTAATGGAGACAGGGGTAAAATAGTGAGCCGGTTTTGCCCTCACTTCAACATTTTTCTTGGGTTTTTTTTTTAAAAAAATACTAGAACTGTTGTAATTTTAATTTAGAATTAAAAAATAGAACTGTTGTGGAATATAAAAATATAAAAAATATGAAAAATTATATTCCACAGCATTTCTATTTTTTAATTTTAAATTGTCAAAGCAGAACTTTAATTTTAATTGACTAATTAAAGTTGTCACAAAACACAAGAGTCAAAACAAATTAGAAAGATTCATCATAAGGTAATAATATTAATAATAAAAAATTTTATTTGTTGCCTGACTCTCCCCAAGGCTCAAGGCAGGGTACAGAACATAGAACTAAAAAATAATAATTAAAATACACTGAAACATAGACTGATTAATACAAATACACTATGATTAAGCATATCATGATTAAACTTCAATTAAAAGTACAGTTAAAAATGCAATTAAAAGTACCATTAAAACACAATTAAAAACAGACCGGGTAGGCCTGCCAAAAGAGATCTCTTTTAAAAAATTCTGACTCACTTTTGAAAACTGACTGCAAAGGCTTTTAATAATGTTGTTTGCATTTTTGCCTTTTAATTATATAGTTTAATCACATTTTCACTATCTCTGTATATTTTTATAGTCATATTTTTCAAGCACTTGTGTAACTGCTGCAAACTGCTTTGAGTCCTCAGTGTGGGGAAAAGGTGGGATATAAGTGAATAAAACAATTAATTAATAAATAAATACTCAATTTCAGCTGCATTGTAGAGGAGACATCAAGAACAGTTTTTGACTTGATACCAACTAAATTAAATCCATGCATATGGTATTTCCATGCTTACTTAATCCCTTGCACTATCCCAAAATTCAGAGTGGCTTACAGCAATGTTTACAGTAAGTTGTAGCAACCTTTTTTAAACTACTGTTAGCCAGCTCCACAAGAACGTATCTCAGAGAATAATTCTAGTGAGGCATGTGAACCTGCAGAGGGAGCAGCACCCTTACTGTAGCAGTAGAAAACTCCACTACTGTTGTAGACCTGATCATGGTGTTCTAACGTGATGGAGGACAGAAGAAAGTGTTCCAAACAGAGAGATGCATCCATTACACTCTAAAGCCACTTGCTCCTTTGACAGACATCAGGACATTAAAGATAGGAAATACTTCACATATCAGTTTCCTCTTACAGATGATTACACATCAGCAGAATCAATAGCAGAATACATTCTCATCCTTGAAAATTTATCAGATCACATCGCAAGGACATCCTTTCTATAATAGGGATGTGAATCACACAGTCTTCTGGATGTTGGTGGACTGCTGCTCCCAATATCCCCTCCAGTGGCTATCTTGCTAGGGCTGCTGGGAATTGTAGTCCAACAACGTAAGAAGGGGTACACAATTTTCACCTGATAGATAAGATGACTGCAACTTCAAAGACACTACTCACCTGTGCTGCAATGAACTGTTTCAGTCCTTCCACTGTCATGCCTCTTCTCAGGACACCACGTACTGTTGGGAATCTCGGGTCATCCCTGAAAGTAAGGAATTACACTTAATTTAACAATACAGAAAGGAGCCAATTTCAAGAATATGTGGTTACATAAACTCAGAAAATAAAGATACTGATCTTCTACTTGTCTGTTGAACCTCTGAAATACATACATCATAATTTGATGCCGCATATGCTGTGCATTTCACTTTTATTTCTAAAATCTATTTAATTATTGGTCTTTTCCCAGGGAGAACAAGATGATATATTAAAAAAAAAGATGACTAGAATGGCAGCTGCAAAACAACAGTTGTTTATTGGGAAACGCTGCAAACTTTCTCTACAAGAGTTTCAGAATATAACAATTTTCAACAGACACATGCATGACATTCTACCGATCATTTGTGAAAATTTGCACAACTACTGTATTTGCTGACACATAAGACTTTTTTTCCCAAAAAATTACTGTTTGAAAATGGGGTGTATCTTATACGCCAGTGTGTCTTATATACCAGCAAATAGTATTTACTGGTGTATAAATGGAGTGCGTCTTATACATGGGTACATCTTATATGCCAGCAAATGCGGTATCTAAAACTTGTTCTCAAAACTTCCTTTTGATACTGTAAAACCCTTTTTTTTTCCTGTTTCTACCTATTTCCACTAGTTCCAGTGCTTGCTTTTCAAACATTTACAGCAAAGAAAAGTAGATAGTTACACAAGTATCCTGCTAACTGTATTTTGGAGTATGCACATCATGCAAAGGAAAATCTAAACTGCTTAGGTAGTAATGTAAACAATTTGTGGATGACAAGGGAAAAGCAATTTTATTCCGCAATCTTACTATGTTTTAATTCAGTATTATTTGTGATCAACAATGGGGGCACTCCCTCATGGAAACTTCAGAATTTGGCATAGCAACACTGGTTACTGCAGCATTACATGACTGGGCAAGTTTTTCAGGTGGAGGACTAGACTGGTGATCAGAGAATCCTTCAGGTACTGTCAGGTGCAGCTGGGCAGAGCCAGGATCAGCAATAAGTTTGGCTGCCAACACACACACACACACACACACAACCTGTTGTAGAAACACATGCATTCTCCTTGAACATATGATGATTTAGGATAGAGATGAAGAAACTGTGGTGACAAAATAAATGCAACACAGGAATAATACTTTAAGTTCTTTGTATTTTTCCCCCTTTCTCTTTCCAAATATATATGAAGAGAGGGAGGGAGTACATAAAATTCTGCAAGTCTTTTTTAACATATGAAACTTTTAATAAAAATGACTATTTATTAAATGATGAATTATTTATACAATTATTATATAACAGATGAAAGTGTATGGTTAATATCATGTACATACAGTTACAAAAATCAGGGCTGGACAACCCAATGTTTTTAGACTCAAACTTCCACTTGCCCTAGCCAACATACTGAATTTCAAGGACTGATGGAAGTTGCCATCCAACCACTTCTGATCTGGATAGTTATTTTCAAGATACAAATGCCTCCTTGAGCATTTAACAGGTTTTAATAAAGGTCAAAAAGCAAAATACTTGGGTGTCTGGATTACAAAAAGAAATAATGAACTATTTCAGAATAACTATGAAAAAAAATGGAAAGAGATAATCAAGGATTTGGAGAAATGGACTAGAATGCAACAATCTATGATGGGAAGAGTGGCAGTCATAAAAATGAACATACTTCCAAAGATGAATTACCTTTTCCAAAATCTTCCTATTATTACAAATACTAAGCCTTTTATACAACGGAAGAGAGATTTAAGCAAATTTATATGGCAAGGGGAAAAGCCAAGAATAAAATGGAATATCATGACAGATTCAATAAGAAGAGGAGGCCTGGGTCTACCGGATTTACAGATATATTTCAAGGCAGCAGCATTTACTTGGATAAAAGACTGGATGAATCTTTAAAATACGAGAATGCTGACATTAGAGGGAGCTGATTTAAGGATGGGTTGGCATGCCTGTACGTTCTATGGGAAAGCTGCGGTTGACAAAGACTTTGTTCATCATTTTGTAAGAAAATCACTACTTAAAATATGGACTGACTACAAGAATAAGAACATCAGACAACTACCTACATGGGTCTCCCCTCAAGAAGCTTTCTTTGGAAGATGGACCGATTCAGATAAAAGGCTGTGTTATGATGACATATTAGAAAAGACAAATCTGAATTTTTTTAAGATGAAATCAAGAGAAAAATTGGAATCAGAAGGAACAAAGTTAAACTGGTTCCCTTACAGACAGCTAACTGAGAGATTCCAGATGGACGTGAAAACTTATGGAATAGAACAAAAAGAGCAAGGAAGAATGTTGAAGTTATTGTGGGAAAACCCGCCTCATTTATTATCACACTTATATCAAGAGATTTTTAAATCAAGAAAGAGAAGAGGAGACAGTCAAAGCAGCAAAGATATTGTGGGCTCAAAATGTCGGACATCCAGTTCAATTAGAGCATTGGGAACAGAGCTGGCAAAGGACACAAAAATTTACCTAAAAGAGAAGTATTATAAGCTTTTTCACAGATGGTACATGACACCAGAAAAATTAAAGAAGATATATAATACGGGAACAGGTCATTGTTGGAAGTGCCAGGAGAATGCTGGAACACTTTTTCATATGTGGTGGTCATGTCCTAAGGCTAAAAAATATTGGAATGATATACACACTATGATATGTAAAATATTGAGGGTTCAAATGGATAAGAAACCTGAAATGTACTTATTAAATATGACACATATGTTAGATGGAACTGTAGCAAAGAAATATTGGAGAATAATGATGTATATGATTACGACAGCCCGTATTGAATATGTAAGGTTATGGAAAACTGAGCAGATACCTACAATAGAGTAATGGTGGGCAACTTTCATTGAAAATCGAAATGCAGATATAGTCTCTCAGAGATTAAAAGGAAAATCAGATGATGACATTAACAAAGAATGGCAAATTGTTCTGAAAACGGGTTGGGTGTTGACAAGTAACAATTCTTAATTCATGGTAGCATGAACAGTTAGAAGTAAAAATCAGTGGAATATCATGGAACACGAAAAGTAGGGTCGAAGAGCAGGATCTAACTTGTATGTTAACAAATGTAATGCGATGCAAAATGTTGAAAGGTCAATAACAGTACTGAAATCCAGAGAGGAGTGGAAGAAAGCTGTAATAGTTCAGTAAAATGTACAATGAGAAATGTTGTTTTATACGATGTAATCACAATAAAATTATTAAAAAAAAAAGATACAAATGCCTCAACTTACCAGCCATCCACCAGTCCTTCATTTACAAACCAAGTGAGCTTTCTCTTAGACAGTACAGTGTTGTTGAGATTTAAACGGCTGTATTCCCAAATATATGGTTTCCTTATCCCCAAAGCTTCAATGATCCAGTAGAACTGTTCATCTCTGTCGTGGTATTCTGTTGTTCTTAATGCATGAGTGACACCTTCAATACTGTCAACTATGGGGCAGGCAAAATCATATGTGGGGTAAATCCTGAAATATAAACAAAAATGTCATTTATCTTCCTGTATACTTGGCAAATGTTACTTCATATATTAATAAAACTTCATCAGCAATCTCTAAAGTAATAGCAAGACTCAGCTGCAACATATAAAACAATAAAAGAAGAAGGGAACTATACTATCTTCAAACCAAGAGCAAACAGTATACGGTGGGGGCAGGGTGAGGGTAGATTTGGATTTACTGGAAGATCTCTTAGTGATTTCCAATATACTGGCACACATTTGTGATCCACAACGATTTAACATTAGCAGCAAAAAATTAACTTCTCTCATCCATAAATTATACCAGGAAAGATTTGCAAGACCTAGTCCTGTCTAGTACTCAAAATAAATCCCTGGGTTCAACTCTTTAATTATAAGTTTGGCTTTTGTTCTGGTTGGTGGATTTCGGTATGCTAAACAAAGTAGCTTTTGCGAGGTTAAAGTCCGTCTATCTACTCCTGCTACTTTGTGTTTAGGTAGCCTACGCTGTATGCATGGTCGCTATGTCTTCTCACTGAAGTGTTAAGGATTTGGTTCTGTCATATAATCAGGGGAAAGTGTTAATTTCAGTAACTGCTGTTTCAGAGATAGGAGAAATCAAAAGTAAAAGGAATTTTCTTTTTAGCTCTTTCACAGCAGAAGATTCAGTCCAGCTGTAACTATTAAATATTAACAGCATGACTGTTTTTAGAATCAGAGTGTATTAGCAAATGCATGGAACCAACATACGAAGCGATAGGGGCACTGATAGGTAATATACCCCGTTACCCACCCCCTACAAACTGTTGGCTCACATACTTTCACTTTCTGCTGTGGAGATAGTGGTTTCAAAAGAAAATTGTTGGAGGAAAAAAGGACTAAGTACCTCTTTTACCGGCTAATTCTCTACAATAGCCTCATGATAAAAACATGGGAAGGAAAACCATCTTGCCATGTCTACAGCTGCCCAGTTGTCATTTCAATGAAACTACACTAAAAAGACTGAAAGCTGCCGTGAAATATTTTAAAACATACTCTCTTTCAATTTAATCAGAGAAAACAAAATAGAAAATACTAATTGTTCCAATTTGTTAAACAATACAGCCTTTTTCCTTTGATATGCTTCTAAAAAAGGGCAAATATAGAGTCATGAATTTGGTATCCCTTATGTAAATTCATCACACAGTGCAATGAGAAATTGGTGCTTTGAACCAGCAAACTATGGCAATGTATTATTAGTCAGACTCTGTTTGGCTGAATGGCTATGATTCAGAAGTGTTTCAATGAATTTCGGATAAAAAGCCACATGATCAATGCCTGTTGTCAGACATCAACATGGAAACAGCAGGGAAGATGGGGCAGGAAAGAAAACCCAGTAATCTATGTATTTAACTAAAGAGAAAATTAAAGAAAGTGGACATAAATATTTTTTTTCAATGTGCCCACCTCTCTGTGAAGTGAACAACTCAGGTAGCTCAGTCACTTCCTGCCCTACAGCTCCAACAGAATTCTTAACAGGAGCCCCTGGCAGACCTGCTACTAATCTCTTTATAGACAGAATGACCAAATTGGCCCTACAACTTAGTGAATCAGAGCTTCTATTTGTTTTAAGAATTCTTTTGTGCCTTATCAAACTCAGTAACATATATGATCTGCAGATGTTTATTTTGGGTCTAATTCAAAAGCAATAAAGAATAAAAACTTGAAAGCTGCAGAATAGTGGAATGTTTCCGGGAAATTGTATGTTGTGCCCCCACAATTAAAAACTAAGACGGTAGAAAATGGTTTTAGAAAAGGGAAAGAAAGTTCTTGAAAAAAATACATACTTGTACTTATCTCCAGTACGTGGGTGTGGCTGGTTTTTGCAACGATAAAGGGTTGGATCCCTCATACATCCATTATTACTACTCATGTCGATTTTTGCTCGTAAACAGCAGGTCTGCCCATATTCTGTCCCCTTTTTCATTTCCTCCCACATTTGCAGGTTCTTTTCAACAGCTATGAAAAGGCAAACATACAGACCACATTTTAACAACTCAGTTCCAGGGCTACAATTCGTTATTGACAAAACGACAGTATCATCTAAACAAGAGTTAATCTATATCTCATGCTATTTCTAGCATTTATTTTGGCAATGGTTCTGACTAAATAATTTGCTATTTGTTTCATTTGTTGTTTCAATATCTTCTTCCTGCAGTTCCTTGCCAAGTACATTAGGCATGGATAAGCACTGAATATGGAAAAATTAAAGGAAAACAGTGGCAATGCCAGATTTTAAATGCCAACATCAGAAAAAAGGTTGAGAAATTCCATGTAATATTTTCTACATGTTCTTTAGTAGATCTTTATCAGTGTCACATATGAATACATATAGCCGCCTTCAATTTATCAAATCACTAGTCCACCTAACTACTACTGTGTATTCTGCCAGGCAATCTTGCCAGGATTACAGGCAGTGTTTCATCCCAACCCCATCAACCTGAAATCCTTTTTACTATAAATTAACTGGATCTATAACCTTTGTCAAGCAGTGGACCCCTAGCTACTTCTTCAAAAAATAAGTTTCACTGCTTGCTATTGCAGAGAATGAAAATTTAGCTATTTAACCAAAGGCTTAATGATGCCACTCGGGCACATTCTTAGTGACTGAAGTCGTCTATGTGCTCTACAAATCCACTGAAAAAGAAATTAGATGAGTTTCAGAGAAATCACATTAATGAAGCAAAAAGAAACAGAAACTAGACAAAGCATCTCACAGTTATTTCTGTGCTTGGACTCTACTCTCTGTTCTCGCTCCATTTTCATTTGTTCAGCAGGTGTGTCATCTACATAAGCCTTTCCTTCTCGAATGAGCTTCTCAGCATATTTCATTATTGTTTCAAAATGATCAGATGTGTATGTAAATTGGTCCGGCTTAATATGCAGCATTGCAACATCTTCCAAGATAACCTGCAAAAACAAAACCTTATACAGTGAGACTTGCATATTCTAGCATCAAGTCTTATCTTGTGTGGTCCCTTTTATATTTTGGATTCTAGCCATGCTCCTCAGTACTGAAATCTTTTGCTAATATTTCAGGGCTGTTATAAATGTATTAATCTTTGCTCTCATCTATATCGAATTTCTTTTGTTTCTTTTTCCATACAGTTCATCTGACAGAGGACAGCAAGAAATTCTGAAGTTTCCTTTCATAGAATGTGAAATCTAGATCTCATTGCAATTTCAAAGCAATGTAACCTAGTGAGTAAACAATGGAGACCATCCATCTTGTGAAATATCCCATTAAGTTCAGAGTCTTCAAGAAGTGAAGCTCAGAGACAAAGCAGATGCTTGCTTGAAAGAATGTTGCAAGATTCAAAAGTTTTCTGTATCAAGTTTTTTTTTAGTTACAAGTATCTCAAGCAAAGAAGACAGATCAGCTGTATCTCGCAGGACACAGAGGAACATGTTACGTAAAGAAAAACAGACACTCTGCATCATATAGGAAGAACTGCTAGGCACTATTAGCCTAGCAAGTCAGCAAGGAGCTCATTAGCTATCTCTGTAGCCATTCAAATGAATCAATTTAAAATTTTCCTTTTGAAATATATTATTTTTAAGGACAGGAATCATGCATAATCAGGATATATGATGCACTTATAATTTACTTAATATGGATCATTCTAAGTCACATCGCCTCATATTGTGTTCCCATGCCATAAGCCTTTCTTTCTGCAGTTTCATCCCACCCCACCAAGGAACATCTGCAAGGTTAGAACCACATCAACAGTCACAAGAGACCTTCTCATCCAACTATATGCTAGAAATAAGTGCCGCAACTAGGTGGAAACAACTGTTTCAACCCAGACAGAAACGTTCAGAAGGTACATGGCACAGAAATCTTACAAAATCTAAGTTGTTTGGGATTGCTGGATGCCTAGATGACCTCTAGGCATCCTGACTTCATTCCCATGGAAGAATGGTGGGACAAACATAATTAATATAAATAGATACCTGTCTTTGAAAGGTTACCACAGCACTACAAGATGATGAAAAAAAAAAGGCTATTTCTTGCCCCAGCAGTTATAAATGCAGGGAACAACAAGACACTTTGAAAATTGAGCTAGAAATTCCTGAGAAACTATTTTGTTATGTAAGATAGCTTTGTAAAATTCGGAACTTTTACAAAAGTTTAAACAAGGAGTGTTCAAATGTACGCAATTTATAAACAAGATATTTTCTTCACACTGTTTTATCAGGAAGTTCATGTGTGAATGTCATACAAAATGACTACATCTCTAATATTAAACATCAAAGATGTTTCTGCACTCCTTGCCCTCATAAAACTTCATAGGAATTAAGCAATTGGGCCATAACAGGATATCTGGCTTATTTCAATTCTGCTTGTCTTAAGTGAAAGGTTGTCTTGTCTTAAGTGAAGGTTTTCAGATACCTTTTCAAAATCTTCTTTTTCTTTTTCTGGATTTGTATCATCAAACCTCATTATCAGTTTACCCTTGAAATTGACCTGGTAGTGTTGATTCAGCAGAGCAGCTTTTGCATGGCCAATATGCAAGTATCTAGAAAAGAAGCCACAGCAGTGAGATAAATAGCGTCATGTTTGGATATAAGAAGAAAGAAGTGTAAGTAAAAAGCAAAAAATAAAATAAAATGAGTCAATATATCAGCATTCCCCTGCTGTAACAGTCACCATAAAATAAGGGTACGTTAACAGAAAAATGAAAACTTGCAAGTTTTTTTAGGTATTAGTTATAACATCACATAAATGGAATGAAATGGCTTTTTGCCTAAACATAGCCTTTCCTTAATTCCTAAAGCAAGTGATTTTTATTTTACTTTCAAGACAAATCTTCCTAACCTCCAAGAACGTTACATGGTGAGAGTACCCCCATGAAAAGAGCAATACTACTATTTCAAAAATGCTTTTGTCCAAAATGAATGCATGTTAACAAATACAGTTCTAAAACGGGGGACGCATTCTAGTTTCTCTTGTTTCAGTATTCACTCTTTTGGAATACAAGTGGGTGACACCTCTCATTGAGTGAAGGAAAAGGAAAGCTCCACATTTAAGCTGACTTCCTTCTTGCACTGTTCCCATCTTCAGGAGGGCATCCTGACACATGCAATGTATTCCAATGTGGGTTAGGGAGAGAATATCTGTATTGTACAACTATAATTTCCCTCACAGTTCTATGGAGTCAGGGCTACATAAATCTAACCTTCCTAGATAGAACTTAAATACTCCAAACCTTTACATTCTCTAATTAAATGAATACATAAATCAGAACTCAAGCAACCAAGGTTGTCACAAAGTAAAATTGTGTTTCTCCACAGAAATGTTAACATCAGTCTTACAGTACACTGATTTTTTTTAGAATGGAATGAGGAACTGTGCTAATTCCTTTTTTATATTTCTGCGTTCCACATCAAAGTAACTTGCACTATGCAATTTAGGAATTTTGGAAGGATCTGACTGGATTAGATGTGGTTTTAGGAGATTTGCAATTTGCTGATAAACTCTAGATTGCCCTCCAAGATTTCACACCTCACATCAGACAAAATGGGATCAGACAGAAGATCAGTAACCTCAGTATTCAGACCATTTAAGTTGCTTCTTGCCTGCTATAACCATCTCCAGTGAATACATATTTCTATTTCCACATTGCTCCAATGCCAGCTGTATGACTAACTTAATAAAATAAGGGTCACTTTCTGGTCAGTTTCCTACTAAAGTTTTTTTTACAACAGGTAGCAAACTAGGAGTTATTAGAAAGTAATCCACTACACTCTCCCTACTCCCTTGATGAATGATAGGTGTAATGACCATCAAACATATCTAGCTCGCTGCCATCCAAAATAAGCATGAAGTGCTTATAAACTCACAAAATTAATTTCTGACCATTCTTATTAAATTTCTTGTCTCAAGAATACTTGTCCAGAAGGAAGAGATCCTCAGGGAAGATACTAAAAAATCAAAGAGCTCAGTATTTGTTTGTCCCAGTCAAGCATTCAGGTCACTTTCCAATGTAATATGGGTGTTGACCAAAGCTGATTCTAGGAACATCCAGATGTCCTGAGGGGACTGTGCAGAATTATCTGAGGGGGTGGACATAAACATTAACACAGACTAAAGAGGTGTCATTATTAAACTTTATCTGCAATATAAAATATTGTCAAGGGACTCAGAATCCAGAATTGGACAGTCACCTTCCAATTCCACAAAAACAGACTGCTAAATTGCAACGATAGTGATCTATTTTATGGTGTCTTATTGCTGCAGCAGCAAAAACCCTAAAGCCCTAAAGATGTAGGAAACATCCTCCATCCATGAGTCCTAGATGAAGATAATAGAATACTATTATAGATACTTGACTGAGTGCTCCTTTACAGTTCAAACACTATTTTTTCAATTACACAAGGAGACTTAAAATAGTTTTATATAAAAGAATTTTTAATTTTCAAGACCATTTTAAAAATAATTCTCTTTTCTTTATGGAAACTACAAGAAAAGTCTTTTCACTCCATTAACTTTCATTTCTTAAATTTTTGAAGGGCAAGTGTGTTTTAAACCCTTTTTAGAACATGTCACCTTACCCGCTTGCCTCAGGAGGAAATCTCACAATGACTTTCCCCATCTCTGCCCCAGGAAGTTCGACAAATTTGCCGACATCTTGTTTCTTTTCAGCTGCCTTGAAATTAAAATAATGAAATTATCATTACACAAATTAAAAAGGTAAACACAGAAATTACATTCTGAAAAGTGACTCAAATTTTAGGTTCAAAACGGTCACTTGAAATGAGCTATGTTAAACTCCATACAAGTGGTATGGCATTATCTTTATGTTATCTAACCATTTATAAAGTTTCAAGAAGACATGTTTGCTACAATAGTGAAAGACATCCTATTTTTAATTTACAGCTCCCTTTCTTCCAGTGTGAGATCCAAAGCAGCTATTGACATAGATTAAACAATATATAGCTAAAATCAATCACTATAATAAAAAGAATGCAGAAACAAACAAATAATAAAATAACCTTATTAAAATCAGCACTAAGTTTGAAACTGTAAACAATGTAAAATGTAACAATGAGAATGAAAGTACAATATCCCCTGTTAAAAGACTCTTCTGCAACAACCAAAGGAGGTTGAAAGAAAGCCTTTTTGTGAGTATCTTAAAACTCTGGCAGACTTTTATCGAGAGTTATAACCTTTCAATTAAACCTCTGTATTTCAACTCTCAGTTTAAAACTGGACACACTTGAACTACACTTTCAACTGACCTTTGGGTATAGTCAGCCCTCCACATTCACTAGGGTTAGGGGCACAGGAGTCCCACAAAAGTAGAAAAATCACATATATCAAAATGTGTGTGTCAGTCCGTGGGAACCAACTCAAAAGTCACAAAATAATCAGCAAGGTTTTAACTTCATCCCATTTGTAATCTATATATTCTCAGTTCAGAAACTGCACACACAACACTGCTGAATCAGATATTATATGCCTACATTCATTTCAGTTATGCAGCAGTGCACTGTGACCTTTTTGCTCAGCACTTTGCAGATAAAATCCTGAGTTTTACTTAGATGCCAGAATTTTAACAGAATCCAAGTGACAGATGCCTCATCAGCAAAAAACTTACCACTTTGGTCTTTGGAGCAGCACCTCCCACAGTCCACCTGGAACCTACTGACTGAAAAACACTTTGTGCCTCAAGAAAGTTGTACCAACGTTTTATGTGAACTGGGGCATTACCCTGAAGTAACTGCTCCTGCCATACACTGTTGCCTGTTGGAAAACAGATGGCTCTTATTAAAAAACTAGGACACATGCAGTTTAACAAGACATATTACTGATCTAATCTTCACCAAACAGCATTATTATCTGCAGCTTAATTAGGAAAAAGACACTAGAGAAACCACTGCTAGATGCCATGACATGTACGTGGCATATGGTAAAAGGTACACAGTAAAATGAACAAAATCTGCAGTTCACAGTAATTTTACTAACAGTCAAAAAAGAAGCCAAGAATTCTATTGCAATTTTCAAAAGATATCTGTAGGAGTGAGCACACAGTCTGATCAAATCAATGAATGGCCAATTATTACAGTATAATCATTTTCAGAGAGAGCCAGCGTGATGTAGTGCTTTAAATGTTAGATTAGGACTCCAAGAGACCAGCATTTGAATCCCCACTCAAACCACAGAAACTTCTGGGTGACCCTGGGCCAGTCACTTTCTCTCAGATTCAGAGGAAGGCAATGGCAAATCCCCTTGGAACAAATCTTGAAAGCTTCATGGTGCTTTAGTGTCACCATAAATTGGAAACAACTTGAAGGCACACCACAGTAATAACAGCTCAACAGTGGAATATGCTGCTTTGGAGTGTGCTGGAGTCTCCTTCTTTGAAGGTTTTTAAACAAAACCTGGATGGTCATTTGTTGGGAGTGCTTTGATTGCATATTTCTGAATGGCAGGGGGTTGGACTGCATGGCTCTTATGGTCTCATGAAAACAAACAACAAATTATTTTGATGTATTTACTGTATTTCTTTACCTTTGAGAGTTGCCCAGACACTGAAATCAGCAAGACTCAAACAGTTCCCAACTAGGTAGGTTCGCAGAGAAAGGGCATTATTGAGGTCTTGAAGTGCTAAAGCAAAATCAGCAGCTGCAGACAGTCTCGTAGTGCTGAACTCCAGCCAATGATCGATCTTTGTAAAGGAGAGGAAAATTATTTCTATTTAGCTATTATCTAACAATTTAGATAAACATGATAATTACTGGCTATAAAAATTCATATACATTAGTTACTAGAAGTAATAGCGTTACTTTTAGCAATATTATAGTATACCATAATAAATGAAATCAAAATAAAGAAATAAAGAAATATTAAATAAGCACCATGCAGTTCATGGAATTCTGTAACATTTAAGTAGGTCATCAAATGCATCTCAATTACCAGCTAATATGAAACATACAACACCACTTCTTACCTCTGTGTGCTCAAGCAAATTAGATCCATATAATCCAGCAGATGTTGCAATTCTGGCCAGATAGCGAGCTATGGAATTCACATCAGTGAATGTAACTTGACTATTGAAAAAAATGAAATATGTATGAGTTAATCTGCGCTTGAAATATAATTGCATTAGTACTGATTGCTAAAGTGGCCTAGCAAGATATTACCAAATGAACTAATGGACATTCTACTAAGAGAATAAATAAAATAAAAGTGTGAGCTCTTTTTCAGAACATTATAATTGCCTTCGCCAGTAAAACTGCACCAACATTTTTTGTTTAATTAGAAACCAACACTGACAGAATGGAATTCTCTTCAATCATTTAAAGACAAAAATCTACAAGCGTATCCAAAGAACCTACACTTCAATTTCTCTGAACTTAAACTATAAACCATATTATTGTCAGCTGGTAACAAAGACAAACAAATGCTGCTCAGCTCTAATCTGATGGATAAAGGATGTCTCTAACTTATTCACAATTGTTTTTCATAGCCAGGACTATGAAAATTTCAGCTTTACTTTGAGAACAAAGAATGGACAGTACCAAAACGACCCAGTTACTTATCAGCTACAAATGACTTTGCTGCAGTCACCAACTATACTGTACATTTCCTGACAGTTGTATAAAATTTAAATCTGATTTAACTGTTTATACGTTCATTTCCTCAGTAAAAGAAAAGTGCTCTGTCAGAAGCTTTAGTACAGATTCTTCTTACACAAATGCTTTTTAAGTCCCATTTAAAAGAGTTGGCTGCTATGGAAAAATTGCTTTTAAGATCTGTTACAGAACTAGAGTGAAATAAACATTAGTGCAATATTGAAGGACAAATTGATTACTCAAACGAAATAATGCATATTTATATAAGCTCCATAACATCGAATTTTCTTACTTTCAACCTGCTATTTGTTCAGCTTGTTCAGTAAGGTTGCTACATTTTGCTCTATTGAGCAGTAGCACAAAGGAACAACAGTCAACGGAACCAAGTTCTACCTCAAAATACTATGGTCCATCTCACTAAAATGTACATCCCAACATATAGCACACAAGATTCATAGATGTTCCGTTGGGGTTAATTCCCATACTCAAAAAACACAGGTTAAAATCTCAATTTTGATAATACTGTAAATAGGCCATCTTTTCCTTAAGAAATTTGTTGGGGGGGGGGCAGTGGGAGTTGATCTAAAAGTAAAATAATCTACATGTACAATCCTCCCTCCACATTTGCGGGTTTCACCTTCACAAATTTGACTATTCACGAAGCACACATGCTTCCCCCCATTCTCGTCCTGCCCCCATGCCCTTGCCATTTGCCTTGGTAGACCAGCCTTCTTTCTCCACACCTGGACAAGGTGTGTGCACCTGGCAAAGGAGTGGGAGGGGCAAGCACTGCATGTAAAGAACAAAGGCATGTGCATGCCTTTCCCATCCCATTCTTTTGCCTTTTTTCCAGCCATGCAGAATGCATGTATTCAAGGGAATGGGACGGGGGAGCACCACAAGGAGAAAGAAGGAGCTCTCATGCCTCCACAAGGAGAAAGAAGGAGCTCTCGTGCCTCCCTCCCGCCAATTCCTTTGCCTTTTGCCTGGACACTGAGAAAGAAGTCACATGACCAGGCAAAAAGCAATGGATTGGGAGGGGGAGTACAGTGTGGAATAATTTATGGTTTTTCCACTTTTGGGAGGGTTATGTTCCCTGAACGCTTGTGAAAGTGCAGGAGCCACTGTAGTAATGGGATGTTAAGTACATGTCAGTTCACTAGGCCTTGTGAAATAAAGAGGTCACAAGTGAAAAATAAGAAAAACCCTAGAAGTTATAATATGCTACTCCAAAGTGAAGGAAGGAAGGAAAGTGATGAAACTTGCCTTAATGTCTGTAAAAAGGATAGAGATTTTATAAGAAAAGTAGATTTAATGAAAAGTGGCATGGGCGAGTATCAGAGTGATCTTGGAATAGAGAAGATAGCAGACAGCAAACAAGAAATCAAGAAGTACTATTATTAGCATCCTACAATAAACCAGTATCACTTTTTCTTCAGCTTCAGTACCATATCAATTGGTATCTAAAACAACCGATGGCAAAGATGAAAGGCACTCACTCAGATACCCGTAAGATGGTCTCTTTCCCTTCTTCAACTGAAATTTTAACATGATCCTTTACGTGCTCTGCAGTCAGTAAGGCTCCTAAAAGTATGCAAATACTGATTAAAAACAAAGTCTGACAATATTTTCCCAGTCACTTGAACACCTATACATTTAGGAAGAATATCCATTTAATGCTATACAAATTGTTAGCATATTTTTCTTTGAAGCGGTCAGGGTTGAAGGGAAGGACTAAAACTTAGAATATAGCAGTGACCTCCACAGAGATTGACTACACATTCACTTTGTAGCATTACTGCAAAATTTATAGCGCTGCATCACATTAAAGCCATGATTCAGCCAAGTCGGAACCATCTTTAAGCCCCACTGCTTTCAGCTGAAGAAAGTTTAAATCCTAAATTTAAATGCCTAAATCAAAGACATTCAGAGGCTGATTTAGTTTGGTTCAATCATGTTCCAACACTTCAGTCCACTCCAGCCCTCAAAGAGTGTTATATACGGATCTGTCTAAACCAGGAACATGTTTATTGACATCATTAAACACACGAAAATCAAATCTGACCCATTATCTTATAGTAGCAAAGACTATGGGAAATAGATTGCAAATGGGAATTTTCACCTGACTGAATTCCTCCTTAAATGGAGACTTCTATTAAATAATTACAATCTGTTTGCTAAAAAACTGTGACAAGAGAGAAACCTCACATAGCCTGTAAACATATGTTATTAATGATCACTAGAAACAACAATTAGCTGTTCTGTTAATTGCATATATTTGCAATTGAAACTTTAATTAGCATGAAAAAAAGTCAGAACCTAGATAAAACTGGACAACTTGCTAAATTAATGGTTTATTCCCAACCTGTTTTACATAAACAACTGTATCTTCCTTGATGTACTATGTACTGTTTCATCTAATAACTGCTGAGCTATTGAATTTGAACATGTGCATTACTTCCATAGCAAGTTTTGTATTTGTCCACCCACAATGTGCTAGTGTCCTAACAACGACCACTAACAACCCAAATAATAAGCAAAGCTGTTATAATATGCTGATGTACTCTGGAATTAACTATTTATGAGAACACAAGTTGTTCTTTCAGTGTAACACTCCTGAAAACAACCTTTCAATCTTAACCGCATAGGCAAGTCCTCAAAAATCACGTCTGCAACCTGATAAACGCCTACTCAAAAGTAAGTCCCACTGAGACAGATTCATGAAAATGGCACAAAAGCATAAAAAGACTGTCATGTTATACTATGAGCAGAATTTAACAGGCAATTGCATCCCAATACGAAAACAGAGTTCCTATAGAAATATGTACACAGGAACACTTTCCAACAATTTCATCTTCAATTATTTTCAAAAAACCAGACAGATATGGATAGCATAATGAAAAACCATCTGCAAGTACCATGTTACTGGTACTAAATAATGTTTAAAAACTTTGATGCATTCTTATATACAGTTATAGAAATGAAGACTGTTAGACTCAATGAGATTTACTTCCAAGCACAAATGCACATAATTGGGTCACAATTCTCAAACCTGAATATGGAAGAAGTAAAACCTTAACAGTGTAGTACTATGAATGTTTTCTCAGAAGAAACCCTACTTAATGTAACAGGGCTTTTTCTCAGGTAAATATGCACAGGAATACAGTCTAAGTGGAAGATAAGCTAACCAAGATCTCAATCTAATTCACTTTCCTTGGAATTTACCCCACTGAAATCAATGTGCTTCTGACTTGCATAATAATAGGCTGCAGAATACCAAAATCTTAAATGCAACTGCAGTTCAGTGCAACTTGGAAAGCTTCTTTTAAAATACATTAATGCCGTAATCCTACCTTGCTTGGGAATTAAGCCCCACTGAGTTTAATAGTACATAGTTCTATTAATATTTTAAAGTAATTTAGTGGGCTTCATGAGAAAAAGGGACCATAAGGCATATGCAGCACTCAAGTAGCCACTTTATTTCACGTGTTTGTTTTTTAAATCCAACAGAGTGAGAGAGAAAAAGAGAGAGAGACATAAAGTGAGTTGGCATGACTAGGGAGAATGATCTTGGCTGTGATCCTACGTATGCTTGTTTGACATAGGAGTTGAATTTATCTTGGTAGGCCTTATCCTTGAGTAAGCATGCACACAAGCAGGATGCATACCAATAAATATGAGTATTTCCGCCTATACACATTTATATGTGAACTTAAACTCATACTTGCTCTGTGAACAGATAACATTCCACTAACCTCTTTTTAAAAAAATATTCGAGTTATGATTTCCAACTACATTTAGAAAATATTTATTAGACAATATTGCCTAGCCAACTGTTTTAGAGGACTGAGGCATGTTTCTGCACACAAGTCCATGTTGCTTAACACAGTCTACATTACCATCATTTTTGAGACAGGATGACAAGCTATAATTACAATACAGGAATTCCATGACTAAGCGTAAATCCTCCTGTGTGACACCTCAATGTATCTAAAGAAAACAGCCTTTAAGGAACTTCCTAAAAGAGGAACAATCTGTGCCATTAAAAGAAATATTTAAATATATGAGGGGTTTTTTTTATGAGTACCTTTTTCTTTGCACTTGACTCTGTTTCCAGACTCATCCGCTAGATTTGCTCTGCTCAGTGACATCTACATATTACACTGTATATTCACGATTGTGGAGAGGTGACTTACAACCCTGTGTCAGTTTATTCAGAATAAGTCCTACCGAATTCAATGGGGATGTACGCCCACAAATGTGTTGCATAGGACTGCAGCCTTATTCACAGGTAAGCAGACATAGAAAGACGAAAGGCACACCAATCTACAGCTTTAATCAACATGGGTATCTTAAGCCATTTATAAGGGGAAGCTTCATAATGGCACAAGATTCCGTAACAACAAACCAAGCCTGTCACGCTAAGATTTAGAGACCTTTATCTACTTCTACATAAATGAAACAGACAGCTGAGGCACAAGAGCCACTAACGAAACTGAAAGAAGAAAAGATCCGCCTGTACCTATAAGTGTGTGCGCCCAGTTAGGAAAGAGGAGACTGCATAAACATTCCCAAGCATCCTTAAACAGTACAGCACAACTATCACTGTTGCAATTGAGCTCTTACAGGGTTGAACTTCCCCCCTTGAGGAGTAAAGGCAACGTAAAAAAACAAGTCCTTCACGTCCTCCTCAGTGACTCTGCCCGTGCTCGAGGGGCGAGATCAAAGGGCGTGAGGGCATAATTAATCCAGGGAAGCCAGGGCCGTGTGACAGACGCTTTGGGGCCTACACGCGCACCGCGCCCGGAGATCCTCCGCTTGCCACCCGCTGCGCCTCCCACCCCCCGCGCCACGTGTCAGCCTCGGAAGGTCCGCCCCCCTCCCCCGGCCTCTCCCCCCCCGATCTCCCAATTTCGCACCCGCCTGCCCCGGCCCGCCTCTCCTTCCCTTTGCCACCCTTCCGCAGCCACCAAGAAACCTCTCTACCTCAGCCCACCCTCCAGCCCCGAGCTATTAAGCCCCTTTGTCAGCCTCGTCCCGGCCGAACCCAACATCAGCGGGATGAGGGGGGACCGCGCAAGAGTCCGGCTTCTCCCTCGTTCCCCACCCGCCGCTCCCCCCTCGGCCGCGTCCAAACGTGTCACGGGGGGGGGGGGCTGAGGCGAATGAATGGAGGGACGGGACAAGAGCCTCGCGCGGGCACCGTCTGACGCAACATGGCAGCAACATGCCCCGCTTCACCTGGCTCAGGGAAGGGACGGGGAACGCGGGGAGGGAGGGCTGACAACCGGGCTGGGCGGGAGGGGGCATGTCTATCCGCATGGGTATGTCAGGGACCGCGTAGCCCTTACCGAGGGGGAGGTTACCGGGGTTCACCGTCAGGCTCAACGCCATAGCAGCGGCGGCGGCGGCGGCGGCGGCGGCACCGGCAGGCAGAAGAACGGGGCGGGGAAGCCTCCACCGCGGCGACTCAGTCGCTGTGAGGCGGAGGAGGGCCCTCCCCTTTCCGAGGCCGGCTCTGTTCCCGGCTCAGCGCCGCCCCCTCCGGCCTGGTTACGAGGCTCAGCGCCGGCTCGTCCCGCCCGCGTCGTCTTTCGGCCGCCGAAAGGCCCGCCCCCGCCCCGGCGACCCGGGCGCCCGCCTCCCTCAGTCCTGGGTGGTCGTTCGCTGGACGGCCGCATCTCGCCCCTCGCAGGGACCGCAGGGGTTTGCGGTTTAGGGAGGGGCCTTCGAGGATGTTGAGAGTGGAGTAAGAGCCCTGTAACAGTCTGGTGTGGACGTGGCCTAAATCTGCGTTAGCCTAGAACTGAGAAAAAGAGAGTTCTCACTTTTGTGGTCTTCCCTCCGCTTCATCAGATGCCAAGAGAGTGCCCATCTTTCATTTCTTGCTACGAATCCACACCACCGGTCCTTAAAGTGGCATCTAGTAGTAGTTAGCCCTTTCAGCTACCTTTTAAACATTATTTTAAGGGATTTTTTGCGGAGAGTTCAGAACTGGCACTCTCTTACTTTCCCATTGTGATCGTGGGTAGTTTAAACCATGGGCAGACAAACCTGGATCCCTCAAGATGTCGTAGTCCAAAAGGTCTAGACAGTGCCTGGTTACCCATCCTGGCTTAAGTGGAACATCCCTCATGTCTACACTTTCAGACTTTCATGGAATGTTCAACGAACAGCAGACAAAACCATAAAGATATTATAAAACTTTTTAAAAATATACTGAATAGTATAACCCAATTTGGTTTTTATTTTGTTATCTAGTCACCATAGTCTAAAATTATTTAACATTATTTCCAGCTTTGTGAATATTAAAACTTAATTCCTCTCTATTTTGTTCTCTTCCGGCAATGAACTTGCGTTAGGCAGGATGGATAGGGTTCGAAGTAAAAGCTGAGTTTTATATTTTCAAAAATGATTGGGAATAGCTTTTAAGGCATTCGTTTTCCTTCCCACTGGCCCCTGGGGGAAACATAGGTACTCAAAACCATCTTAGTTCCTGACAATTGGAATCTATTTCTTGAGCCTCTTCCCAGTTTCACTTCAGACTGTAATCATACAGACTCCAAAGTTTGTTGATCCACCACGTACACTTTTGCTTTAACTTCTTACCTGATGAAGAGTTCTGGAGAATTCAAATGCTTCACAGTACTGGGTACTGGTCTATTGTGAGATACTACATGATCAAAGAAAAAAGGGAAAGCAGACGTCCTTGAATTTTGGAAGAAGCCTTCAGGTGGTCCCTTGAAACCTCAAAATGTTGTTGTTGTTATTTTTGCAAAGCATAACTGACCAGGTTGTATGATCTCACACATGCATATTTATTTTGAATTTAAAAATGCCTGAAACATGTTGAATTATTCTTCTTTTTTGCAGTATAGGAATCTATCCATGTTATTTCTGTCTCCGATACTAAATTTTCTGTTAAAACAGTAATATCCAGGAATAAATCTACTTGATTAACTAAGATATGCCTGTATTATATTTATACTGATATACTTAATTCTACATTGTTGTCCATGGAGATGGATTCGCATTGATTTAGATTTAATAAAGAATTTGGACACTAAGTATAATAAAATACTACATATTACTTTCTAAAATGTTTAAAATAATCTAATTAATAATTTTAATAATTTTTTAATTTTTTTAAATCAACATAAAATCATATCCAAACAGAAATAAAACTTATACAAAAATGATCTTCTGAAGCCCAGACAAATTGAGAGGAATTTTGCTTGGTTTGGTTTGGTTTTATTGTAAGAGATTTGTTTTACAACCCAGGAAGATCCACATAATTTCAATATGAAATTCTCACAAATATCACATAAAGAACAATAGAAAGATTTTACAGGAAGTATTTCATGGTGCATATCATGTAAAGAATCTCAGTATGGATACCACATACTAAATCTGGCAAAGTTAGGGCAAAGAGGGACCTATTTTAAAAGTGATTTGTTGGCAAAACAGTGAAGAACATATTGAGGCACTCTCTCCTCTTAAAAAGCCTACCTGAGAAGACTTCCTGGTTGTTAGAAAACAGTGATCCAACACACATGTCACATACAAAGTCATATGGCTTAAGATAAGGGCTAACAACCAGAATGGCAAAGCAAGATCAGTCTATAGTTTTGTGACGTGGACATGACAGTAAAGTGATTTAAACAACAAGTCTCCTCTCAACCAATGTATGTGAGTGAGGAAAAAACAAGAGGGCAAAGGGGATAACACTTTAGAGCATCACTCACACCCAGTGCAGCATGGAGCCTTTACCAGACGATAAGAACAGATTCTTGACCAAAGATCTCTTACAACAAGTTAATAATTCTAACCAGGAATTACATAGTTTTCAATTACATTTTATTCAGCTCAGGTTTTCAGAAACAAGGAGTCTTGTAGCACTTTAAAGACTAACACATTTTCTTTGGCATGAGTCAGCCCATCCATCTGTTGAAAAGGGGTGCTATCCGTAAAAGCTGATGTCAGATAAAATTTGTCAGTCTTTGAGGTGCTACACGATGCCTTCTTGCTAGGTAACAACAGACCAACACAACTACCTTTCTGGAAATAGTGTTTTCTCAGTACATAGCATCTGAAATATGTATATCTATAGAGTCCTTCTTATATGAATCATGTGAAAGAAGCATCATGTGCTGTGCTGCTGGTACTGCTGCCAGCATCAGGTACACATCTGGTACACCCTCTAGATGTGTATACACAAATAGTAGCATCAGCAGCAGAATCCCATTCTCATACCAGACATTGCATGATGCTCCCTTAAACATTTTGTACTGTTAAACATAATAACAGTTTGACTGCAGGTTTTAATCTTCCCCAGAGTTAATAAGGACATGGTTTGATTATTATGTTGGAATGTATGTAAAACAATGATAAACATACTATTAGGGAAGGACAACTTTAAAAAAAAAATTAAAAATCATTGGTTTTCAATGGGAACCGAAGATTAGTTCTATAAGAATTCTATTAATTCAATTATTCTTTTATTCCAATTGAAAACTAAGTTAAATTCTCACCTTAACTAGTAAACTACTGACACCAATTAAAAAAAAAAATCACAAAAGAAACAATGACACTTTGATCCACTTCCATAAATCATTGCCAGTTCCAGCTAAGAATTTGGCACGTGAAAGATTTTTCTTAACCAAGTGGAATGTATCATCTGTTGTATTTTAGGGTACAAGGGCCTGCTTAACTGTCTCAGGAACTCGAGAGGCATAATAGTCATGGTTTTTCAAGGCAGCAAGGACACCCCCTGAATTCATATGCTTGACCTCTTTGTGATACTGGAAGAAATTTCCATGAATATCAGTAAGCTTGCCTGGGAAGAAAAAAAAAAGTGTATTGCATTTATGCATTTAGACATGACATCTATCTTTCTATAAGGAAACAAAAAACAGTATTAAATAATGACTCAAGGGACTGAATTCTACTTTTCCAAATCATAACTATTAAATTCCAATTCAAGCAAAATATAGACCCATTTTAGCATAAGTATTGACAGCTGGTATACATCAAGAAAACTCCTTTGACCAAATTAACCCATAGGACTGACTGGTGCTTTTTTAAATTGAGTATCTTCAGTGGCTTGCTCAACATGTTTTTGCTTTCCTATTTATTTGGCATTTGAAGAATTAAGAAGCAACATAAAATTCTTCATGTGAAAGCAAGTGCAACTGTCAATGAAACTTTAAAATCTAACACAGGTAGTATATGTGCAATATGTACACTGCACATTGTTATAATGTACATTATCTTGTATTTAAGAAGCACATGATAAAAATAATGAAAATTTAAAATCAGTTTTAGCTTATTGTCCAATTTTTTGTTTTTAAAAAAGAAAGCCAGCAGAAACAGCATCCTGGAATCCTACTGCTTAATCCCAACTAGAGTAGACTTTTTGAATTAAATTGCTGAATGTGAGTCAATAGTTTTACTCTAATTAGAATTAACAAAAGGATTTAGAGTACATAAATGCAACCAATGCATATTTGTGAATGTCTTGGGATATGGGTTAAAAACAGTATAGCATGAAAATACTAGTTTCTATCATCACAAGTAAAGCCACATAAGTATAATACTTATGCAAAGTAGCTTTTATCGATTTCATTATTTCATTTCTTATACTGTATCAGTCAACTCACCTCCTACTGCATGCAAAATAGCCTCCGGTGCACAGGTATCCCACTTCTTGCACCCAGGGCTGGCAAATACATAAGCGGAAGCCTTGCCTTCTATAAGTTGAATGATCTGATACAAAGAGTTTAAAGTTCTGTTACAGGATACACATGCACTAAAAACAAAAGCATCCAGCAAACCTTGCTGTGATTGGGACTGTACGTGTCCTGGAATATTTACATATTTATGTCATATTTATGTCTCTAGGCAGTTCTTATCAGTGAAAACTAGATGTAAAATATTGATAAAACATTAATAAAATACCATGAAGTAAAATTTCACAGTAAAATACAAGAACAAAGCATTACAAAAAAAACAGTAAAACTACGCATCCATGTGCCTAAAACTATGCAGAGGACTAAAAACAGAAAAAATGAAGGAAAAAAATAAAATCCCTGGAAGAATAAAGATACAAGACAAGCTTCTTCAGAGAAAGCATTCCGTAAATGGGGTGCCAGTACTGAAAAGCCAATGATCCAAAGCCCTTTAACCACTGACATCAGCTCATTTGGAAAGGGAACCTGGAGGAGAATATTGGATGATGACCTTAAGGTCAACGTAGGTAAATATGAGGTTTATACACAGTCATAGGCCAAACTTGGCAGAATTACTTTTTCAGACCCCATGCTAGTAGGGGATTCTAGGAGCTGCAGTCCAAAAGAATAGTATTTCTAAACTCTTGATTATAGGTCACTGAGCTGGACTGCATACAGATCAGTGTGTTTTCATTACAGGTCAGTAACTGTATATAGAAGGGCCTGGAGATAACAGATCCTGTCTGATCTTGGAAACTAACAGCCCTGGTTAGTACTTGGAAGGAGGACCATCCAGGAACACCAGGTACTGTAGGCTACATTGGCTTTTGTGTAAGCTAAGGGCATGAATATTACCATAATAAACCCTTCATTTTTGTATAAAGTGCTTGTCTGTGTCATATTGTATAAATAATATGCTTGGATCATAAAATCACCAAATTTGGTATGTTATCTAACGGTACCAAAATGAAGACCACAATAAAGCTTTAGACATGATCCATCAACTACTTTGAGTATGCACCCAACACAAACTTTGGTTTTCAGGTTTTTGTTTATTTCTTTGTTTTGGCAGGGAGAGGTTGGCTTTAGAATTCAAATTTACAAACTGATTTTGACTAGATGTGGTGTCTATACTTAATTTGACATCCCAAACATATTTAGCACATTTGGGACAGACTTACACAGTTCAGCTTTTTCTTAAGATTACTTTTTGGGGTCATTTTGCATGGAATTAATTACAAATCTTAAAGAATTCTACCACTTCAGTCTGGGTTTTAATTCAAACCATATGCAAAACCTGAGCAACGTGGAATAAACTACTTCATTTTATGTTAAATTTGGGAAAAGTGGAAGTATAGGGAAAACAAGAAAATCCTAGTAGGCTTGATCCGATTCACATACTTAAGAAAGCTAAAACAACCCTGCTGGTGAGGTATCTTGTAATCATTTTTTGAATGACATTTTACCATCTCTTCCTTTCTCAGAGACCACTGAAATAGGGCAGCATCAGTCAATTTACACAGCTATTTAGAAATCTAAATCAGATTTGGGGAAAGTGGAGCCCACAGACCAGATGCACCTCCTTAGCTCTATTTTTGTGACCTTCCAGTCCTCTAGGATGCTCCCAAAGCCCTCTATGCCAAAAGCAATTTATAGGAGAGACTGAAAATCACTCTAAAATAACCTAAAGCACTATAAAATGCTCCTAAGCTGCAATGGTTTGGCTAATCCTCCCCCCTCCTGGCACTCCCCTGGAAAAAATGGCTGACTCTCAACTGAAAATAAAATTGGATATAACATGACATCACTTCCAGTTTGCCAGAAACACAGCACATGACCTGCTGCGGCTTTGCAGACAAAAACTACCCGTCTCTCATAACTAGTCTACTTTAGTTTTCTGTATTCTGAAGTCCCATTGAAAGTCACATTGATTCACAACATCTTTCCAGCCTTTGCATGACCCATGATATAGTGGAAGTAGAGGCAACGTATGATTTAATCCCTTGAGGCAATCGTCATGAAGTTTAATCTTTATAAAAGGGACCTGTGCTTTTGTCAAATCAACATAAAATTATCTCCATACCTTATTGCCTGCACCTCCAACTCTCACCACGTTGTCAGGGTTCATTGCACTAATGCAGTCATTTACTAGTTTGCTGCTGTGTGATCGTGTAGTGGTAATTATATGCTTTCCAGATGGCACCTCTTTCAGCTGAAATCCAAAGGCACCCAAACCCAGGACTCCCCAAATTGTCCTGCCTAGGACTGCATCTGCTCCTGCCTGTAGAAAAGAGATAAACATTCCAGATATGATAGATATACCTTTCATTATGGTTTTAAAAGCTGGGGGGGGGGACAAGACAGATAGCTAAAGGTATTAGTTATATAGCTAAAGAAAATAAATGTTTTTAACAGCACTGCTATATGTTTGTCTCTTTCTGTACTGTCTCTGCCTACTGCCTCATACTCTTTTTTCTTATGACATCTTACTGAGCTTGATTACTGGAAGACATTGTATCCTAAGGATTAGGAAGGAAAGGGACTCAGGATTCTATTTTGCAGCTATCTCTATATGAGCACTATTTTTCCTATATAGTAACTATGGTTATAGTGTCTCAAAACACTTATTGAACAGCCTACCTAAACAGCTGTAATTACAGGATGTCAGAGGATAACATTTTGCATAACTCTTTAAAGGAGAAACCTCATTCTACCACAGCCACTAATACTGCAAATGCATACATGTCCCATTGAGTTCAATGGGGTGTAAATCTACAGTCTAACTACTAAACTGTTTCTCTTTGTGACATAAAAACCTAATTGGCTTTCTTGAGTGCTTCCTCTGTTCATGCTACAGCTCACTGTACTCTAAATCTTTCTGCCTAAGCCACCTACATTCCAGCTGCATAGGAACTTTTAGCCTTACAAATATTGAACTAGACCCACCATTCCTTGCTACTGGTCAAGCTAGTTCCAGTAAGCTCACAGTGGTTGGCCAGTTTTGCTGCATGAGGCAGAGTAGTAAATGGTATCTCCTGCCCAAATCAAAGTGCATAGTATCCAAAGCCAATGAAGTTATTTGGGCAAATAAAAGGGAAAAAAAATACCGTAAGTACCTTTCCCCATCTCTCGTAATAAAACTGCAACTGTAACCCATTAAGTTGCTACAAAAATGGCAGATCTTTCACGACATCTAAAATCTGCTGACTGAATTGACTTACCCCAGGCTACTTAATGGCAGGGCTTTCTCTGTATGGGTAAAAAGTGCCTAAACCAGGTGGACAATTCTTATTTTTCAGCAAAGTACCTCATAGTTATAGTAGGGTTGATTAATGACTCCTGCAATAGCTTTTCCTTCATAAGCAATTCCAATAAGAACTGTGACATGGTCAAGAAGTCCTGAAACAGGTAAAGAACAACTTTAGCTGAAGAGAGGAGGGATATGGAAGATTATTCTTATTCACAATTATTCACATATACATAGTCCCATCTGCTGAACCTTATACAGTATCACAGAAACTTGCTACATTAGTTTTATTTTACAAGATTTACACCCTGCCTTTCTTCTATGATGTAACCCAGGAGATTGGACAAAGTGTGCACAGGCAGTCTCTCCCCCATCCAGATGCTGAGCTGACCCACTCCTGCTATAGCAAGATGCCTGCATCATATGCCTTCAGGTTAATCATTCTTGAGGACCTTGAGGTACACTATAATACTGCTTCTTTCTAATTAAATAAAAGACCCATGGCACCAATTCTTTATAGCCCAGTCAACTAGATCAAAGCCAGGGAAGCTTTTGACATTCGAGATGTTTTGCCCTACAGCTCCTTTCAGCTCCATGTAGCACAGATAGTGCTAAAGCATGTGGGAGTTATGCAGTGCGCCTTCTCCTAGTGTGACCTCCACACAGACAAATGCAAGGCTGTGCAAAGCCTTGTGTCCCAATACCATCGATGGACATGCTGGTGTGCGCACATTGCACCCACTAACAATAACGGGCCAGAGCATTTGCATTTTTTGTTTTACACGAGGGTTCCTGGAATGGAACCCCCGTATATATGGGGGGTACACTGTACTCTAAAAATGTGGAGGGCCAAAGAAGAGCACTCACTCTCTTTCCTGCATCCCAGTATAGCCATATTGAAGAAAGAAGAATGATTGGGGGGGGGATCTCAATACAGATGCTGAAGAATCAAAACATTGCCACTACAATCCCGTATATGAATATTCAGAAGTAACCTGAATAAATTTAATGGGCCTTACTCCCAGGTGGGTGGGTGTAAGACTGCAGTCTGAGGTTGGTTTGCATGGTGTGCCTGAAATGAAGGTATGTTGATATGGCAAAGTTTTAAAAAAGGGGGAGAGGAATATCTTTCTTAAACAAACCCTGTTTGGACACAAAGTAAATGCAAGGTAATGCTACTGAAATCCACTAACTTAGTGTACACAACTTGTAAAATTCTAAGTTAAATTTGTGGTCCTCAGTCAGCTAGGTCTGTAGGTTCAAGAAACAACAGAGTCACTACTGTACCAACAGCAAACATTACATATTAAATATAGGTCACTGAGTCTTTTGACTAACATTGTCAGCACAGTAGCAAACCTTAATAATGAAGACATCAGAATTCCAACATTAGGACAACTAGAATGCTGGAGAAAAACACCAAACAATGTATGCTTTTCTTAGTGGAAAAACTATACATTTCTTAATACCAAGGATTTTAAAAACCTTGCTTACAACTGTTTTCCTGGTGCATAATCCTGTTCTATAGGTTCTCCTACATCCCACTGAATATAAAAAGTAGCCAGCTCTACTTCCCTTATTATTTTGAAAGACAGTTTCAAATTTTCTCACCAAAACTGCAAAAATCCAACCTCTGAGAAAATGGGTAGAGATTTAAGACAGTTGGAATTACGATGCAAAATAACGAATCTCCCAGCCCATTATATCAATTGCTTCTTTAACCTTTTCTAAGGTGCAGAATACTTGACAATGTTTCTTGTCCTTATGTGTCCTCACAACAGCCCTCCAACATAGACTAGGCTGAGAGATGATGGCATATTCAAGGCCACAGTCAGGGTTGGGTGCTAATACTACTGAAGTGCAACTCCCTGAATTATCAGCATTTACTATACTATGTAGGACTGCTAGGAGTACTAATTCAACAGTATCTGGAGGATCAAACAATTCCCATCTCTCGACTAAGTGACAATTTCCATCTCCATACCCACAAGCATATCACCTTATAGAACATATGCTGGCTTCCAGATTCAGGGCAATGAAACAGCCCAAATGTTAGCTTGTTCCTCTAGCTTTCATAGTGCCTAGGGAAACCTAAGCTAGAGCATCAAGACTAAGATTGCACAGGCCCAAATTCAGATCCCCACTCAAGCACAAAGGTTGCAGGGTGACCTTGGGGCAGTGATGACCCATTTACCTAAAATACTTCATATGGTTGTTACAGAGGTGCAGGACAGAGAGAGCCATGTACATAGCATGGTGCTCCCTGGAGGCAAAATGGAATATAAAGAAAACAAAATAAAGTGGTTTGAGACAATTTTACATATAACACTATAAAGCAAATCATTCTCTGCTTTATACAGAAATCCTCCAGAAAAGAAACCATTTACTTTTCTGCTTTGGTAGACATACATAACTGAGGTGGACCTTAGTCATTTACCAAAGAATAAATGAGTCATCCAATTGCTTTCTTTTATAATGCAATTTCTATTGTACTACTGAGCTGTCTAAATTTCCAGGTGACCATGACCTCTACTTGTCCAATTGTCCTGGGTGAATGTGATACAATAATTGGAAAAAAAAAAACCTGACTACCTCAGATGGCTTTGGCATTGTGTTCATTCAAACAGAGACAAAATGTCAAACCTTCAGTATATTCTTTGGTTCCATCCAGAGGGTCGACCCACACAACCAGCTTTGAAAGGAAACAAAACCAACAAAGTGTTTCAGTAGGAGATGCAGATTCTTAAAGTGGTTCATTACTCAGAAAAGGTTATGAATCACCTGTGTAACTGAGGCAACTACTAGCTGTCTCCACAATCCATTCTCACTGAGTCCAGCCTAGTTCTTTCACTCTGATACATTTCAACAGCCCAGGAAGATGTATATTAGAGGCCTTTGGGAATGTGGCCCCTAGTATCTTCAACTCTTTCCTACGTGAAAGAAAGACTAGCCATGCAATCTTGCAGCACTGTAGCTGTTCTGCTCTCTGTTTTCTCTCTTCTTTCTTTCCCTCTTACTCTCTTACATCTTACAGAGATAGAAACCATAAGAGCACAGTAGCTAGAGTGACCTTCAAAATGGTGGCGGTGGGGAAAATGAGAGAGGAACAGAGCACACTGAGCCAGGAAAGGGTATTTTAGGACTACAACTCCCAGAATCCCCCCACCAACCAGTAGAAAGGGGGAAAAGGAAGGAAACAAATTTCTAGTCTAGGTGAACTGTGAGAAGCAAGATAGCATTCCAATCTACTCCCAGTACACAGAACTGTTGGGAAGAATTGTGCCCAACCTGCAATGAGGATGCTTGAAACGCAGCAGATAGATTGTTGTATCTATTACAATGGGAGCACTGAAAAGGGGTAGAAATGGGGCTTATTGACAACAGAGAACAGTATAAATTTTTAAAGAGGCTCTCAAAGTTTTGTCATTTAACTAACCAGGTGATTGGTTATATACATATTAGCGCAAAGCAAGCGACATAAAGGATTCATTACAGATTCTCTCATTGTCTTCAACTATGGTTGCATCTATTCAGACAGAAGGGAGTGGTTAATAAATCCAATTGCCTGTTCACTAGCTCCTTCTGTTGAAAAAGAGCACCAAATTGCATACTTCCCATTTAGTAAGCTCTCATTTGAGTTGTAGTTTGGTTTAAGATAAGAAGCAACAGGAATGTCTCACCATTTCTTACTGTCACCAATGAAAAACATTCTTGCCTCTCCCACAAACTCTGGCATGAACAAGTTTATTTATTTTATTTATTTAAAGCATTTCTTGGTGTTGAGCACAAACACATGCAGGCTACTCAGTTTGCTGATTTCTCTTCCCATACTGACTTTTGCAATTAGAGAATTCAGTCCTGCATTTTCCACAGTCTCAGTGATGCCGCCAAGGAAGGACTCTGAAGCAGAAGTCCAGTTCTCCACTCAATAGAATTCTCTGGGGGGGTCCCAAAATGCAAATGGATGGCTTACCATATTTTGACACAATACATTTGAACCCTGTACCCCTGGCCTCATGAGACAATTCAGTCTGGAGTCTCAAATTATTTAACTAACATATTGCACAGCCTGTTCAGCAACAAATCAACTACTGCTTTTCTTCTCTGCTTTGTCTCTAGGCTGAGAAGCAAAACAGGTGACATTCCATATTCTTGTCCATCAGGTGAGGGAGGGTGCTTAATAAGAACACAGGCCTATGAAACATAGTTTTATACTCTTCTCCGGTACTGTCCTCATTGCTTTTTCTGAGCCTTCAAGGAAAATAGAAATAAAACTCCTCTAGACCTTTTAGATTATATTTGCTACCAGCTTACTGTTCAGAAACGATGAACCCTCTAGGACAGGAGAGGACAAATTTTTGCCCCCTAGGGGCACTTTTGCCAAAGGGCTATAGGCTCAGGCACAGATGTGTATGCAGCCTTCCTTCTCACTCTTCCCTCCTCCTCCGCATCTCAGAACACAGGGATACAGAGGTGAAATTGCCTCCTTCTATGCACTGAGATAGCTTCAGGACTGTCACTCCACCACTAGTCAGTTTCCCTGGCCCACCAAACAGCTTTTTGGCAGGCTGTCAGGAGCAAGCTTGTACTGAGGAAACAGCACGACTAGACTTTTTGTTTGTTCTCCAGAACAATCATAGAGGAGTGTAGGTGGAATTTGGTGACACAGGTAGCAGTGTGAGATCTCACAGTGGGCCATGCAAAAGACAGCTGAGGACTGAGTGTGAATCATGGGTAATTCACATGTGCTCCAGAACAGTGGTTCTCAACATCAGCAGGATGGAGTAGTAGTCTTAAATAGGATGCGGCGTTTTCATAAGTTACGGCAAATTTGCTCTCCTTCATTTCCACCTGTGCTTGAAAGCATGAGCTACTTACCAACCCCACCTGGCACAGACAATCTACCTATGACTTTTTAGCAGTACCAACAAGACTGATACAACTAGAATTGTTTTAAGTTCTAATGGGATTTTTTTTTCTGCATACTTATATTTTCTCCTCATTTCATGTCCCTAAGACAAAACTTACATGGTAAATAGGGTAATGGAAAGCCTGCAAATGTACAAATCGCCTCAGGAAAAGTAGGCTTTTTCTTTCAATCATGATGCATTCCATACCAGACAGACTGCTTGGTGGATTACAAGACACAAAAGATTAGGAGTTACTGCTCTGGGGCATGCCCAGCAGCAGACTAAGAGCACAGACATTCACACTCCACCCCACCTCCACCATTCACTTATCATTTTTCTCATTTTCAGTACC
Source organism: Cyclura pinguis (assembly GCA_030412105.1). Lineage (NCBI taxonomy): Eukaryota > Metazoa > Chordata > Lepidosauria > Squamata > Iguanidae > Cyclura > Cyclura pinguis. The sequence continues at coordinate 43,261,508 of CM059599.1, forward strand.
TCTTCCTCTTTGATGGCAGTGTACTGCTGTGGGCAGGCCTTCTTTAGTATTTCTTCACATTGGCCATCCTCAAGTAACTCTTCATCTACTTCTTCAGAGGGAAGATCCTGGTTTTTAAAAGATGATATGCACAGATAAGGCCAGCAGTGCTTAAACCAGCTGTGTAAACAGAGACTTGCCTGGTCATAGCAAAAGCATGAACAGTGTGCATACTCTTGCTGCTTGATAACAAGTGTATGGCTGACTTAGAAGTGGCACTGGTGTCACTGAATTTACTGTTTGGTTAGACCTCCATCGGTTCTGCTGTGGCTGGATGATATGTTGTTGTTGTTGTCGTACACCTTCAAGCCATTTCTGACTTATGGTGACCCTAACGTGAACCTATCAGGGGTTTTCTGGGGCTAAGAGTGTGTGATACATCCAAGGTCACCCAGTGGGTTTCCTTGACCAAGTGGGGAATTGAACCCTGGTTTCCAGGGTCACAGTCCAGTGTTCAAACCACACCAGCATGACAGCTCTCATGATAAGGTATTAGGGCCCTCTTATTAATACCACCCAGATTGTCCTAGAATCTTGTTTGTTCCCCTATTAACGGGTGCTGAGATACCAAACAAACAACATTTTTTGATATTAATGCATCTGACATTTGTTTCTCTATGGAGCTCAACAACTTGTGTTCCTTCATGTGTTGTTCAGCTGGCACTATTATACCTCAATAATATGCTTGGCATCAAAGATCATGGGCACAGTTCAGATATTAATTTTATTTATATGTTATCCATTTATTAAAATATTTATGTTCTGCCCTGTATCAGAAACTCTCAGGGTAGAGTACAATAATGGCTGAAGAACAGTTCAAAAAATTTAAACCACTTAACACGTGCAAATCTGGATGAAGTCACTCATGCTCAAAAACTTTTACTAAAACAAAGTTCTTCCCACAGTCCATTTTGCCTTTTCTAATCTAGGTTCTTCTCGCAGAAAGATTCTGATTCCTTCTTGGCTTTTGCCATTGTCTAATTCTCCTTGAAGTGGGATTTCATAGTGATTTGCAAACAGAGAAGGAACACTGTCTTTCCTATGTTACTAAGGTTTTCTTCCTCCCTCCTCACCCAGCATTCCTTGTGTCTCATGTCTTAAATTTAAACTATACTCATAAGGACAGGGACTGTCATGCTACCTATCTTTGTAAGAAGCTATGAGAACAATTTTGGCTAAAGGAAATAGTCTAGAGAGAGCACACAAGATACATGCTGATGGAAAGGAAAGAAGCAAATGCATTTTTAAAGCAAAAGCCTCCTTTTTTTGGAACACTGTGAGAACTAGTGATATATGCATAAAACTACCTTAATATGGGTCACATGCAGAAGAAACAGTAGCAGTGTGCAGTCAAAGACTGTTGAAAAGCTATAAATCTCCTTGGGGTTTCCAAAAAGTAAGGGGGCCAGAGACATAGCTTGGTACTGCAGGTTTTCAGGGTCCTTACCTCTTCTCCAATGATTGTCACCTTGGGAAACTTCCGTGCTAAAGAGGAACAGATGCTCATCTGGACCAGTCGATCAGCTTTGGTCTGCAGGTCATTAGCTCCACACTATTAAGACAGAAAACCAATCATTCAATAGTCAAAGCAACAGTATGTTCCAGGATGGAACGCTCTCTTCCTTCTTGAAGCCAGAGAGAAGACACTAACATCCACAAAAAGTTTTTTCTGATCTCGGAGTGAATAGTAAGAAGCCAAGATGAGCTCATTGTATTTTGATGCTGCCTTTTTCTTAAAGAGTTACAGCATGAGATAAAGTTATATCTGTCACCTTACTAGCAAATACCCCACAAACACTTCAAGCTTTACTATGATGGAAAAGGGTCCCAAGAGAGGAATGAATTACTCATTTTTGGAGTCCTGAATGTCATGCTCCCTTTAGCCACTAAGCTACACTACTTTCTGATATCAATTTTTAAAGAGGGTTTTATGCAATGATATATTTGTTGAATACAGAAAAGAAGATACATCAACATTGAACATCAAGCCTGTAGAAAAGATCCAGAAGTGGCCAAGAGACAACAGCTGGAATCCTGTTGATTATTCCCATTTAGAGTAGGTCCACAGAATCAATTGTTCAACGGAGAGTCAACATATGGATAAATCCCACTGATTCAGTGGGTCTCTTCTAGTTGGGAGTATTAACAGGATGGAAGTCAATGTGTGTAGTGATTACAGTGTTGGATTATGGCTGCAAAGAACCCCACTCTCTCACACAGGTCACTGGTTAACCTCTTAGTTTAACAAACCCCACAGGTGATCTGTGAAGATAAAAAGGAAAGCAAGGCACCATTGAATTTTACTTTTCTATGCTACCAAAGCAGTTTGGGAGAAGAAAGTGGAGACAAATTCACAAAGAGGTGGGACATCTTTGTAAGAAATTATACTCTGGTAAGACCTGAACAAGGCTGTCATAGACTAAGGTTGATTCTCTGAATGAAAGATCTCCAAGAGCCTTGTTGATGACCAGGGCTCTTGAAACTCTCTCATTCATAGAGTTAACATGAGTTGAAGCCAGCTTGATGGCAGACGACAAGAAGTATGAGTTTTTGTATCAATGGATTTATCCCATGCAGTTCTAAAAACATTTACTAACAACTAAACTAGAACTCCTGAGTAAACATGTACAGGAGCATTGGGCAACTGCAGTGAGTCCAAGGGCCAATGTTTTTTGTCCATGGGACCTTCTGGGACCACAGAGATTGCAAAAAAAGAGCCCACCAAACAAGAAGTGGCTGGAAGCCTATTTCTGCTTTCAAAGTAGTGGTGTTTACTGATTTTATTTTATTTGTATCCTGCTTTTATCTCAAATAGGGCTCAAAGCAGCTAACAATGATATTTTTGACATTAAACAGTACAAGAAGGCCCTGACACTTTTTTTTTTGATCTGAGGAATCTGAAGGTGTCATAAGCCACAAAAACAGCTGCAGAGGGCCACACTTAGCATACCCTGCTGTATATAGGATTGCACAGCATGTATTATGCAGCCTTTTGATCAATGCAAGTTGCAACTGTATATACCCTCATGGGAGTAGACCCAACTGAACTAGAGATATACAGGAGCACACTGAAAGTTACCTTCTCTACTATGCCCAGATCTCCACCAGCCATCACTTTCCGGACTATTACTCCTGCTTTATCAGCAATAGAATACGCGGAAGCCACAAGACGCATAAGTACACTTGGATTGGAAGCCATTTTTACTGGATGGAAGGAGAGAAAAAAATGAAGAAGTGAGTGGCACAATCATAATCTCTCGAAACAAATATGTTGCAACATATACTGGATGCAGTAACATTAAGTGGGAAAAAAAATGAAGGGCCGAAGAGACCACTGTGTTATGAGTAAACAACTTTTTAGCAGCACAGGCCCCATGAGGAATAGCTTTGTACTGTTACAGTCAAAGGACAGCTTGTGAATATCTTTCACTTATTTAATAATATTGTTCTGAAATTCCTGTCTCCAGAGAGAAGAAACATGATTTACTCTCTAGAAGTTCTCAAATGATGGAGTTTCATGATAATTAATTAGTTTAAATAAGCTTTCCCCAACCTGCTGCCTTTCATTAACACATAGAACTGTAGAGTCTGAAAGGGTTCCAGCAGTCATTTAGTGCAACCCATGCCAATGTTGGACTCAGCTCCCATTTGTTGGCCCTCAATTCCCACTCAGGTTGAGATGATGGAACTTCCAGTCCTATCATCCCCACTCAAAATGGCCAAAACTGTGGTATTTAGGGACTCCCTCAGCTGGATGCCTTTCCAGCCACATCTCTGCACCACACTCCAGCCACCACCTGGGTGGTGCCAGTCTTCCAACTGCTGACCTCATCTCCCTTCCTCACTCACCTACTGCTGCCACATAAGTCTGGCCATGGGTGAATGTTAAGCAATGGGTTTGGGAAGCTGCCAGCCTCTGCCATGCTTACTCACAGCACCGTAATGAGTATGCAAGCAAACTCAAAGGGGAGCCAAACAGCAACAAGGGGAGAGTGCCCAACTTACATGTGGTGGCCACCAGAAGGAGCCCTGCTAGGCACAGGGATACACACCAAACATAAGACAATGAACATGCCACAAACAGGTATATTTCAGCTAATGAAGTAGACATTACTTCTTTAACAGAAAATGTGGTACCAAAAGCAAAAATAACACAGAGAGAATAAGGACAGGTTCATCTGTCACAACCCACACATGCACACACACAAATCAACATACTCCAGCAAACTTTTTTTTCAAAGCTAACAAAATGCACACGTGAAACGAAACAACCAGGTCGGCTACATCTTGCATGAGTAAACGAAAACATTTTGAACTTTCTAGAGACCACTTGAATTTTTTTTCCAAATGAATACACGGATGACTTTTTGTTGCTCTAGCCTCTGCTTTCTTATGATTTTCATTTTGATGACCAAGCATACAGATCTACGGTTTTTTAAGTGAAGCACACTTACTGCTCTCCCTGTTAGTTTCTGATTTGCTATTCAGATGCTCCGTCAGGGATTTTGGAGGCAACTGCTGTTTACCTTGCCTGTTGTTGGTAGCGATTCACAGCTAGAGCAGTGCTTTTCAGAGTATCTGATGTGAGGGGGAACAGGGACTGGTACTATATTTGTGCCCATTGGTTGCAATTGTTTCTTCCTTTCCTGGAAACTCACCAGGGACAAACAGTCAGTGGCTCAGGGACTGGCACTGGTTCAGAAACCACTACTTTGAGCAGCACTGAGCTACAATTGAATCCTATTCCTTCCCAGCTCAAGCTTTATTACACTGTTTACTACAATCACACTACTGGGGCCTGACAATCCTGTTTCTCCAGCCTTCCTTCCCCATACTCTCAATGCTGCTAAATCAACTTTCAGATATAAGGAAGAAAAAAAGGAAGACTGGGCAGCAGAAAAAGTCTTTGTAAAATGGAACTTCTTCTCAGAGGCTTTGTTAACTGAAATATACCTGTGGTTTTTACTGCCATAGTTTTGCAATAATATCCTTAAGAACTGTAACTACAAGGAGGGGCAAAGAATATGAAACTGAGAAGTTGGTTAACACCCACTCAGAAGGATGACTTCCACAGCTCTGTGGGAAAGACCATGGCATGTAAACCAGTTTTAATTGTTTTAAAATCAACTGTGCAAATGTCACATTCCCCCTTTTGCCACAACTTTTTTTTTCAAGGTGTAGCTGTGTTGGCCTCTTTCAGCAAAAATTACAAAATACCTAGAGCAAGGAGGGGGAACATGTGGCCTTCCAGATACTGCTGGATCACAACTTTAATAAGGCCTCACTGTGGGTATGCTGGCAGTTATTCAGAATCTACTTTGGGACACGCAAGCTGCCCGATGGGAACTGTAATCCAGTAACACTGGCAGGGCCACACACTCCCCAATACCTGGTGTGGAGGTCTGTTTAGGACCATTCAATACAGTTCGTCAATGGATTTTGTGCCCCTCAATACTGGAGGCTATGGGCTGCTGCTTGCTTTTGCAGTGGAAAATACTGCAACCTTAAGCACACACAGGAGTGGACTGCTGAACTTAGAAGATATAACACACAGATGTGGATTTACCTCTCATAGTCTGCCTTTACCTCATCACAACATAAAGAAAGTGAATGTAGACTTTCAGTTGCTCCTGTGAGATTGCACAGAGAATAACCAAGCTATGCTCCATTACAAACTACACAGGCAATCTGTGGACCTTTCTGCACTACACTGTTACAGTGCTATTATTCCACTTTCAACAATCTGTGGAATTCTGTAGTTTACTGAGGCCAAAAGGCTCTCTGGCTGAGAATTCTAAATGCTCCTCTCTAAACTGCAAACCCCAGGATTCCATAGGATGTTGAAAGCGGAATAATAGCACTATAACAGTATAGTGTGGAAAGGCTTTCTGATACTTTTCTATGGCCTAAACCTTGGGAAGCCCAGCATTTGTTAGACATGGGAAGTTTCAAACTCTCATACAAGGTTCATAAATAGTAGGAAGCAACATAAGAATAAATCCTTCACAGTAGTGAAACTGATGTGAAAAAGAGAAGAGTATATGCCAGCTCTGCAAAATTCTACTTCATCTTGATTGTTGAAGGGAAAGCTGAGAGCTAACAAACTTTAAACAAGTTTAATTGTTTTGTGAAGGAAGCTCTCCATGGGTGTATTTGTTTGCTTTTTCCTCATTTCCAAGAGGTATTCACTTACATTTGATCCACTTATGCAACTAACCGCTTTGCTTGGTTTAAAGATTCCTGTTAACAAGCTAACTCCTTTACAACCTTTATATCCCTGTTAAGTCTGTTTACAATATAAATGCTTTGCTTTTTCTCTTTCTGTTAAAAGAAATTAAAAAGTATTAATGTATGTCTCCCAAGCTCATGTGTGGACCACAAAAAGTTAAACAGTGTACAGAAAAATGGATTATCTAAAAATCATAGACCACAGTCCTTTTAAGTACCTGAAAATTCTTTTGAGTAGCTAACATTTAAATGCTAAAAACACAGCCTGGACCTACCTGTTTACTCTAGATGAGGCCCTAAGAACTGCAATGCTAAGGAGACAACATTGAAACAAACTTGAATTTAAATTAAATCTGAAAACCCTGTTCTGGGAACACCATGAAGCACATGTCATATGTTGCCATAAGTGGAAATTCAGTGAAAGAAAACCCTACGCTATTTTATTAACAATATACACAGAACTTAACTTAGCTGACACTTTGCCCTAGTCATACCTTTTTACTGGTTACATTTATATCCTCTCTGTTCTCCAGCAAGGTCAAGAAGTGCCATAAATGGCTCTTCCCCATTTATTTTATTCTCACCACAGGCTTCTGAGGTAGGTCAGGCTGAAAAAGAATAACTGGCTCACAACACTCAGGGAGCTTTGTGGCTCACTACAGACTAGGACCTGGATCTCCCAAATTTCCAGTCCAACACTCTAATTATATAAATGTGGACTCAATTGTTATCTGATAGTTCTGCAGGAATCTTATGCCAACCAGAAGAGTAAAAATTCTATTCAGTTACCCTATTGTGGGTAGTAAAAAGTGTAGTCATACATTCAAAAACAACTTAATTAGTGCAGTATGCAGTCCTACTATGGACACTTACCTAAAATACTTTTGAACTCAATAGGATGGCAATGTTAGCCACTCCTTAAATACAAGTTGCAGTGTAATCCTGAACATGTCTACTCAGAAGTAAATCATGTGCTTCCTCTGCAGTGCATATAGGCTTAGGCCTATCTTCACAACATATAATCAGGGTGGCGAGAAATGGAGAAAGATCTGCTACCTCTAATTCAGTTTTTTTTGGGTTTTTGGGGTTTTTGTTTTGTTTGTTTGTTTTATAATTTAGAGTAGGAAAAGATGCAGTGATAGGAGACTCAGAGCACCAGGAAAGCTTCCCACCTATGCCCAGAATAAGTAAACATAGCTCCAACAAACAAGAAAAGGTTGGTTTACATTTGGTAAGGCCAGGCCTCTAGAAACATGAAGACTCAGAAAAGCAGGGGCAAAACTGTTTATTTCCATTTTTCCCACTTAGAATCTGGCCTTGGTCCAGCCCCAGCTGACAACACAGGAGAACTGAAGAGGCCATCCAAGTATTTTTGGACTCTAATGCCCACCATTAAAGGCAGCAACCGCAATGGTCAGGATGATGAGAGCCGTAATCCAACAACATAAGGAGGGCCAGAGTTTCCCCACCTGATTTGGGGAATCTAAGTTACAGTGATAGCTATAAGAAAGGGTTTTCCAAACTTTTCATGTTGGTGACACAGTTTTTAGACATGCATCATTTTGTGACACATTAATTCAGTAAGTAATTCAGTAAGTGGAGGTAGGCCCTCCACCCAAGCCTGGCCCGCTACTGCCACCATCCTCACCGGGGTCTTCCTCAGCCTGCGGCAGCAGTGGCAGCAGAGGGAGAGGCAGCCCCTCCACCTGGGCCGCCACAGTGGCAAGAGAGGCAGCCTCTCCACCTGTTAGCTTCACCAGACACACCTACACACTGCAGCTGACACACTAACATGTCATGACACAGAGTTTGGAAAGCTCTGCTATAAGACAAAAGGAGTACTTATTATTCTACAATACCACACATCAGTGCATTCAGAATATTACAATAGAATTTTGAGTATGCTACTAGGAAAGCTTCATCCAGACAACCATAATAATATCATCTCCAGCATTTATATGCCACTTTTCATTTTAGAAATCTCAAAGCAGTTCATAATAAAAGCATACAGTAGAAGTACTCAGAAGAGTGCACTGCTAAAACAATACAAGGCACTCATTGAAAACCAAGAGTAATTTATTCTATTAGCCATTAGGAAAATGCCTGAGTAAACAGGTGGGTCTTCAGTTGACAGCAAAGACACTCAGCATTGAGATACCACCTAATTTTAGTGAGACTTTCCCAGAAGCCAGGAGTTGTAAAAGAAAGATGCACACAATTTATTCTGTCAAGCGGTCTCAGGCATCTCTCTCCCAAACTGAGGACAAAAACCAAGTTTCTCTGTTCGTGCCCACATTGCAACTACAAATAATACATAAAATGTGTGCATATGCTATTTGTACCTGTGAACTAGTGTTCCCAGATTTTCAAACCAGCCATAAGGGACAATAGAAATTCATGACAGCCAGGGATGATTATCAGAAAATACAGTAGTTATTAATAAGTTTATATGCTATCTAAATGGCAAATGAAAGTACTGATTTCAACTAAACTAGTGAGGCACATGTAAACTTAACATATTGCCTACATCCGTAAACTGCATGATGTACACATTTCTGTCTTTATGAAGATCCCACACCCCAAAATACAGGATCAAGGGGGTCGTATTCAATCTCTACAAAAGGAAAAGCTCACCAACTCTACAAGACAGAGCATCCCTTACAACAGGGCTTTCCAAACAGCATGGCAAGACACGTTAATGTGTTGCCCGAAGTGTTTAGGTGTGTCGCCTACAATCTTGGAAATGTATTCTATTATTTATAAATCATATATTTTTAAAAATACATGAAAGGTTTTCATGAGACATGTTGTGTCCCCATACATTTTATTATTACTATGTATGTATGTGTCTGTATCTTTTATAAGGGGTTAGTTTAACCTTCCGTTTGCTAGTAAAACTGAATTACTGTGTTGCAAAACTATGGATGTCTAAAAAGTGTGTCGCCAACATGAAAAATTTCGAAAGCTCTGCCTTACAATAAGGAAGGCTTACTAGGGCCATTTCGGCATTAAAACTGTTATAGTGCTATCATCCCACTTTCAACATCCTATGGAATCCTGGGGTTTGCAGTTTAGGGAGACCCCACCCTAGACTGAAATCCCAGGATTCCATAGGATGTTGAAAGTGGGATGATAGCACTATAAGAGTCTAGTGTGGAAATGACCAAGCCCTCTAAGGGAGAAGTTCTCTGACCTTCAAATAAGGGACACCCGGCAACCCTACTTTGAAGCAAACTGGAAAGACGGGAAACGTAAGAAGAGCCTACCTCGGTTTGCAACAGCGGCTATCCAAAAGCAAGCGGACAACAGGAGATCCGCGACTCGACCCCAGTTGCTAAACTCTCCCGCGACTTCCTCTACCTGCTTTCCCCGCCTCTCCTAAAATCGCCTTCTGGGTCCTAAAGCCCTCTAACCGGTCACATGCACGGTCGTTGAATGACCGCCGGATTCCTTCCTGGAGCGCTTATAGTTAAACATTTATTACGAGCATCCTGAGCCCATTACTGTATGGGGTTTGCTATTTATTGTCCTTAACAGATTTAGATCTGTTTACAGGAAACCACAGAACGGTATCGGCTCATGTTTAAGCAAACTTCTGTGCGGCATGTTAAAGAATAGGCTTCATAAATCCTAAGTGTTTTTTAGGCACCCACCTCCCTTGAGATACATCTTATGAAGGTAGATAAATCCAGATGTTGGCTGCGAGCCCACAGGTACTAGGGTTGCCAAGTGTCCCTTAAAATAAAGGAGGCCCTTTATTTGAGGGCCAGAAAGCCTGTCCCTTAGAAGGTCCGCAGGTTTTCCTTGCTATAAAGGATATCCTATATTTACGAGGTGGATGAGATGCCAAAATTCCTGTATTTTGGGCTGCAGGACCTTCATAAAGGTAGAAATGGGTGCCTGGTACAATTTATGAATGCGGAGAACTGTATGTTAATTTTGCAGAGAAACAATACATGGCTAGGTTAACTGAAATCAACACTTTCACTTGGTATTTAGGTAGAACACAAATTTGTTAACAGCTGCTTCCGGATTGTCAACCTTGCATCTCAAGCATTTCCACTGTCCCTTACTACTAGGAGGGTCATTCCCGCACTACACTGTTATTGCGCTATCATTCCAGTTTCAGCATATGGAATCCTGGGGGTTACAGTTTAGGGAGGGGCCTTTAGAATTCTCAGCCAGAGAGCTCTTTGGCCTCAGTAAACTACAAACCCCAGAATTCCGCAGGATGTTGAAAATGGAATAATAGCACTATAACAATATAGAGTGGAAACGACCTTTAAGCCTCCTTGTTTTGGGCTCAGCAAGAATCATTTCTCAGTAAACTTGCATAGGACTGCACTCTTAATGCATGGCTGAACATCCTGTTCTAAGGCAGGAAGCCCGATGCAACCCATGATCTCAGCAATAATGCAATTCTCTCTACAAACAGTCCAAATACTTTGCCTCGAAAACGTTCCTAAAGTTTCTTCATATAGTCCCTGGTAAGCACGCATAGGACTGCAGGCTCAGAAATAAATCCATTCCAAGACGGGGGCTGTAACCGCACGAGACTGTTACACCGCTATGATTCCACTTTCAACATCCTATGGAATTATAGCGCTATAGCAGTCTTGTGCGGAAATGGCCCTGGAAGTATGTGAGCACATAAGCGTGTGTCTTCAGGTCTCCTACTACTTATGAGGACCCCATCGATTTCACAGACAAGAATTTCTTAGGCAAAGAATACTCACAGGTGGTTTTGCCCATTCCTTCCTCTGAAATACCGGATAGCCTACAGCACCTGGTAATAGTCAGTGGTCTCCCATCCAAGTACTAACCCGGGCTGACCCTGCTTAGCTCCCAAGATCAGACAAGATCTAGCGCCTTTAGGGTATTTAGCCTGGAGGTGCAAGCACTTATGCTTATAATAAGCTATTATTTGCAGTGCAGAAGATTTCTGACTTTTTGAGGAACGTTTGGAGTCTGCAGCAATATCATACATGGTGGGTCTCCAAAGACCGGGGAGCATCGGGGGCCATTTTTCTCACGATCCTGTAATCTCTTTAAGCGGCTAACATTCGCTTGTGTGCCTTCAAGTCGTATCTGACTTATGGCAACCCTAACAGCAACTTATGGGGGGGGTCCTGCGGCTGAGAGTGTGTGACGCCGTCCAAGGTCGTGGATTTCCACGGCCGAGTAAGGAATCGAACCCTGGTCTCCACGGTCGTAGTCCAATGCTCAAACGGCTACCCTACACCGGCTCCCTCTCTCCCCTTAAAGGCTTACTTATTGCTGAGTAAAGATGCATAAGGCCGGTCTGAAGGTGACTTCCTTCGTTCCTTAACCCAAGAAAGAGCGGCTCCCAGGTTGCTGCAAGGAGGAGGACTCTAGGGGGCGCTCGAGAAACAAAGCGGGACATGGAAAGGATTTTTAAAAAAAGAATGCTGTTTCGCGTGGCGCGGTATGTCCCTTCCGAGAACCCGTTAGGTCGTCCCGGCGCGCCGTAGTTTACCCGGAAGTGACCCTGAGCCGTGTGTGGAAGATGTGGGCTCTGCGGGCGCCGCTGTTGTTCAGGTGCCCCCAGCGTGGCTGGTGCTGGGCCCGCTGGGCGGCCTCCGCGGGGCCCAACAGGGGTTCGAAAGCCAGCCCAGACTCTCGGTACCGTGAGACGGTCTTACTGCCCCGAAGCGAGTTCCCTGTCCAGCTGCCGGGCCGGTTGCAACCCGAAACTGAGTTGGAGATACAGCAGGTAAAAAGGGGAGAAAAGGAAAACGGCCGCCTCACGAACTGGGGGAGTTGGGCTGGGAGCCCTAGGATAAATGGAGGGGTTGTCAGAGACCATTTCTGCACTAGACTGTTATAGTGCTGTTATTCCACTTTCAACATCCTGTGGAATCCTGGGATTTGCAGTTAAGGGAGGGGCCTCACCTCCTCCCTAAGCTGCAAATCCCAGGATTCCACAGGATGTTGAAAGTGGAATAATAGCACTATAACAGTCTAGAGCAGAAATGGCCATACTCCCAGACTCCGAGCTTTTGTTGAATTACAGCTCCCAAAATCCTCCAACCAGCATGACTGCCAGCTCTCCTAAAGCTAATGTTGTAGTGACATTAATTGCCTGAGCACAATCAACCACAGCGTTTTACTGTGGGATCTGTGAGAAAGTAAAACTTTCTCTTATTGCTACAGTCTTAGTAAAAATCTTTTTCAGAAGCTTTTGTCGCCAGTGGTGCCTTTAGAAATAAGTGAAAGTTGAAAATAGCTTCCAAAAGATGGTTTTTACCAGCACTGTTTATTTTTAGTAATATGTAGTGGTTTTCCCTCACATTATCCTCACAAGGTAGATCTAACTATGAGAGTTTGACATGGTAGCCCATTAAGTTTCATAGCTCAATAGAGAGAAGTACTTCTGCTTGAGTTAGGCAGTGGAGCCAAATTCTTCTGGCTTCCCTGTTGTGTTCCAGCTCTCTCCTGTTCTATTTCAAAGGGTCTGTCAACCCTTGGAAATGGCTTTTGAGGGAGCAGAGATAGAAGTCCCTGTTGTATGAGTGGAATTTTGCTCATTCTATAATTCGAGCTCTTTGTTTGATGTTTGAAAGCCTGTAGATTTTGTATTGTGAAGTTCACCGTGAGGGCATATGTTCACCCTCTTTTTTTCTGTTGTCATGATGAGAACACACTGTAGCTGCAAGTATGTAACACTAGTTTTCGTGGTATGTTTCTTCAGAAATGTGGCTTTTCAGAGCTGTATTCATGGCAAAGACAAAGGAAAACAAAGCAAGAATTTTGTCTTCATGATGGACCACCATATGCCAATGGAGACCCACATGTTGGCCATGCTTTGAATAAAGTGAGTATTACTTTCCTAAACTAATTGACTTCCATGATACTGTGCTTTCAGTTCACAGTGATATATTATATTTTAGATTTCACAAATTCACAGAGCAATGGTGGAAATAAGTAGTATGAGGATTTCCATAATGTTAGAGAAGGTGTGAGCAGCTGCAGCGTTGATGGGGACTGGTGTTCATCCGTGTGCACCTTTAGTGGCTACACTGCCCCATTTCAGTTAAAAAAAAAAAAGCTAAAAGTTGCAACTGAAGGTAACTTCCACTTGTAATTTCTGAGGTTTTAGCAGAGGTTTTGATGGGCTTAAAGTTTGGGCAGTGCTTTTAGCAAATTCGTGATTCCAGAGTCTTGCAGGGAGTGATACCATTGTTGGGCATTTTTTACCTGTAAAAGAGGGAGCAGGAGACTTAGGAGCTTCAAAAGGGGTGAGGGAGGCATGCAGCTTGTGGTCTGCACTTTCTGGACCTCTGTGTGAGAAAGATGAGCTCTTTCAAAATGAAATAATGCTTTGTTTTGCCAGTCAGAAAGTTGATTTTAAAAAAAACTAAAGCAGGCACAGAGAGTTAATACTTTGCATGTATATAAACTTAAAAGTTTGGTCTTTATGACAAACTGGGTGTCCTGCTCATTGTTTTAGTAGCATGCTGTTCAGTCATAAATACAGCAAGGGAATTGCATATGGCATAAATTGGTGGATCCCACTGAATGTAACATCTCTCTCTTTCTTGCTTTCTTTCTCTCTGTTACTGTTAAGATTTTGAAAGATATCACTAATAGATTTCATATGATGAGGGGTTATGTGGTACACTACGTGCCTGGCTGGGATTGCCATGGACTCCCTATTGAGTTGAAAGCATTGTCAGAATGTGAAGACGAAGATCTTTCACCAATGGAAATCAGGCAAAAGGGTATGTTCCTTCATTGAAACGTTCTGAGAGAAGTTGCTAAAGTGAGTATTAAATTACGATACAAAAGTTAGCCTCTGATAGAGCATCTTATTCATGAGGATTGTAGACTCTCTGTACACAAAAATATCTGAGATGTGTCATTATACTTGAGGAAATTTTAGGCTTCAGGCACTCCTAATTTCCTGGACATTCAGGCCTACGTGCATTTAAAAGAAAAACTAATTATGAATTTGGAGCAAATCAATTTGTCCTGATCTGTGCTGTCAGTTATTTAATATACTTAAAGTACTCAATGCATGTTGTTATATATAATTCAGATTAGTTTTTAGTTCCCTTGTTTGAACTTTGAATTAGTGTGTGAACTTTGAATTAATTTGGCCTTGTATTGACAACAGGTCTTAATATACCATTTTGTTTCACTCCCTGCTTTTTTGAGTATTTGCTAGCCAGATTTTGAAGTCCAAATGTGTATTTTTGTATTAGTTTGCGGCATAAATTCAAAACTACTACCGTTTCTGAATTAAAAGCTCCTGCTGATTCTATGATTCTGTGAAAGAACTGAGACCTGAAAACATTTTTGCTAAGAGATTTTGTTGTCTATACTAGTTCATCTGCCTCATTTGGGGCGAGTGCAAGAAGGACTTGCCCAGAATCTGGCAAACTGATATTGGCAACCTCATATATCTTTTCAGCCAAAGAATTTGCAGAAAAGATAATTGCAAAGCAGAAATCAGCCTTTATCCGCTGGGGCATAATGGCAGATTGGGACAACTGCTACCACACATTTGATAAGAAGTATGAAGCAAAACAACTAAGTATTTTTCACCAAATGTATGATAAGGTAGGTTAATACTTAGTAATGTAAGATCTACACCATGCAGAAAGCCAATTTGTCTTGATTATTTACCTCCGTTTTTTTTCCAGGGTTATATTTATCAGGATTATAAACCAGTGTTCTGGTCTCCTTCAACAAAGTAAGTAGCAGTCTTGCTTTACCTTTGAGATATAATGTAAAGATCTTTGTACCGATATATCTAATTCACCCTTTCTCTTCATCCAGTACAGCCCTGGCAGAAGCTGAACTTGAATATAATCAACAACATGTTAGTCGCTCAGTTTATATCAAGTTTCCTTTGTTGAAACCACCTCCAAAACTGGCTTCAGTAATAGGTATATATTACATATGTTCTCAATTCAGTTCTTCTTAATGTACTACTGATGCAATTGAACTAAGACTGATTGTACATATATATTTATCTTTAGATGGATTACCTGCTGTGAATTTGATAATCTGGACCACACAACCCTGGACTATTCCAGCCAATCAAGCTGTCTGTTATATGCCAAATTCAGAGTATGTGTTCAATATCCTCTTAATTTGTCTCTGATACAAGAGCTTAAAGTTAGTTGTTAGTCCCAAATAGAATAGACTCACTGAATCAATGGAACATACATGTACCAAGTTTGTGTTGATTCAATCAGTCTGTTATTCTTGGAGCTAACAGTTGGATTTAGACCATGAAGTCTGGATTTAAACCACATTGCTGATACTAGAGGTCATGACTGAAATGACCAATTTCTGCTGCATTATTCAATATACGGGATGCAGCAGATGGTTACATTTGCTGCATTATGGTGAATGGATATAGAAGAACGCAACATGAAGAACATCATGGTGTGCTTTGGAGGACACCAGATAATTTAATTGTATCTAGTATGTTTCTGAGAACAACGGAAAGACTCCAAAAGTTGCCCAACAGAACATGATTAACAGGTAGATCTTAAAAATATGAAACAGGACTTTTCTCTTTCTGGTTATAATTAGCGTGACAACCCATATGAAAATGCATTGATATGGCATCATCATTTTTCTTACAATGACTGAATTTTTCCTTATTGACACAATTGTGTTATTTGAATTGCCATGAGGTGGAGATGGTCTGCATGGTTGAGTTTCTGCAGTGTTTTTAATTGCTTTTGTATAGTGCTAATCTTACTTGTAAAAACAAGAAGATAAACATGTATCTTATATATTTGTATAAATTTGTAGGTACTCAATTGTAAAGTGTGGAAATACTGGGGACCACTTTATTTTAGCTTCTGACAGACTTCAGTCAACAGCTGCTCTTTTGGATACACAGTTTGATGTGATTTCAACGTTTAAAGGTAAGCATCTCTAAATACACAGTGAAATGCATATATGTATTTAAAATATTGAATAACAGATTGATGTTTAACACAGCTAGACTATCAAAATTATCCAGGAAGTGATAATTGGTGATCTCCTTCAGTGGTGCTGTGTATGTGTTGCTGGACATAGGGAATGTTGTATTTTCAAGGATTTTTGAGCTGGAACTGCAGTCAGGTCCTTGTTCCTAATGACTTGAGTTCAGTGGGGAGTTCAGGCACACTTGATTCCTGCAGGATTGATTCTTATTGAAGCATTGGTAGCCTGAGTTGCTAATGAGACAGTTCAGTCAATAAAGGTTGTTTTACAATTTTGCATAGTGTACCTTCATCTCCAAAGTGGATGTCAGGATGATGAATATAAAAATTCAGTACAGTTGTGTAATTCCCATAATCCCCAGTTGTTGATCAGGATTGCTGGGAATAGTGGAAGCAATGCTCCAGCACATCAAGAGGGCAGCGGATTACCTATCTCCATTATTCTGTGTGTTTTTGCACTTTGCATTTTAGGAGGAACAACTGAACTGAAGCAAGATGTCTTTGTATTTTATTTGCATGTGTATGTTATAGTGGAGATAATCTTAAAAGGTGGAGAAAAAAGTGTTCTTCTCAGATGGTCCTTATAATGGTTTTTGTAAGATACTGTGTTAGAAATATTTCACTTAAAAATAATTTGCCTTATTTTACTGACACCATCCTTTTAGTCTGCTGAACATTACAACTCCATTTCTTTTATGATATAGTACAATTTTCCTCCTGGTCAGATTTGGTATGCTTTCCTTCTTCTTTTTTTAAAAATTAGGAACAGATTTGGAAAATGGTATCTGCTCACATCCTACAATTCCTGGAAAGCAGTCCTCTCTCTTTCCTGCAAACCATGTGACAATGTCAAAAGGAACAGGATTAGTTCATACAGCCCCAGCTCATGGTATGGAAGATTACGGTGTAGCTTCTCATCACCAGCTGCCCATGGTACTGTGGTTTTGTTTGCTTTGCCTTTCACCTATAAGAGGTTTTTTTCCTACCCACATCAAAATGTATCAGACATTTGCAGATGGGAGAGGAAAAGTAAAAGCTCTTGTGTAGTACTTTGTGGCCCATCCTGGTAGTGCCTAGCCATTTGAAATGCTGTGCATTGAAGGTTACATATTAGAATATACTGAAATCATTTTGATAGGTGGCTGCTGTTTTGTCTGAGTGGACACTTTTAGAATCAAGGAAGCGAAATGAAATGTTTGTTGCAGTGGATATGAGCAATTGTTACATTTGCAACTATTGAAAAGAACCATATAGCACAGTCCAAACAAAGGTCTTGTCATGAACTAGAAAGCATCTCCAAGATTTTTAAAATAGTTTGTGGTGAGTGAACTAGTAGGGCATGCTTGCAAGGGTTCTCCTGTGCATTGGGGTCCATTTGGTCTCCTAGTAGTTATTAAAATGTCAGACTGTAAATCCTGTCATCTGAATCCTGAATGAGTTGGATCCAAAATATGCCTCTTGAGGATGTTAGGGCTCTTCCTATCTGTGGAAGACTTCTGATCCAGCACTGGTGGAATAGAGAAATCACTGACTTTAGACATCCTCCTCCCTTCCCCTGAACACCCTTCTCTTTGTGCAATTCAGAGAGCCTCCGTAACAGTGGTGCTATCCAAAACATGGGTGACTCAGGGGTCCACCCATTATGCTAATGCCTATGTGAAACAGTGGGAAATATTAGCTAAAAGAGAAGGCCTGCAAGGGAAAGGTAACCTTACAAGATCTTTTACCCCTGTGTATACTGGTACTAATGCAGGGAAGAACCAGCCAAAGATCCAGACATAAGTTTGTTTTTTTATTGGGGGAATTAACAGTCACACACACACAAGATTCAAGCAGTCTCATGATCACATAAGGCTAATTGAAGGGAAAGGGAGGAAAGGTTTGGATAGCAAAAGTCTAGGGTGAAGTGGGTGATATTTACCAATCTAGAGAGAAGCAAAGAAGCAGTCGTGGCTTAGACTGGAAGTCCAAGGATAGGAATCGGGAACCAGAGTGGCAGAGTGACAGTCTGAATGCCAAAAGTACAATGAGTTAGCTAGCCCAGAGTCAAGGTTTAAATATCCTATTTCTGCCTGGAGGACGAAAGTGCTAGTGGCTCTCTGGCAGAGTAGACGATGGAATCTACAGCGTCAGCAGTGGGGTCTGAAATGAGCTAATGGTTTTAGCTTTAGGTGACACAGGACTGATGAGAATCTTGATAGCTCCTTGATTGCTGGGTAGGACAGGGAATAAAGAAGACTTTGCCAGAGAGTGGGAAGAGAGTTGAAGATCCATTGTCTCTGGAGGGGGAGTTGTTGATGGACATTTGCAAGTCCATTATCACTGGAGTTCCCTGATGTTTTCCTAACTATGACCTGGTCATGCCTTGAGGTCCTGCCTGACCTAGTTTTCACATCTGTTCAGCTAATCCTTCCTCTTAGCTAGCATGGCCATGCAATCATAGCATTGTTAATTTATATTTATGCCACTTAAGCCATATCGAAGTGTGGGGTGTGTGGCCTAGTAACAGTGGAGAAGATGGTGTTAGGGGCTGAAAGAAGAGGAAGGACTCAGCAAAAGATATACCTCTTTCAGCTGGCTGGAATATTCTGAGCAGAATTCTGCTCAGGAATGCTCTTGCTCCTTGTGGAAAAGAATTTGGATCTAATCCACTGGCTTGGATTCTGTGTAACAGAGGTAAAAATCCTGCTTAAGGAACAAGGTTTCACTTCTCCTTTGAGATACTATTCCTAATGTTTGAGGAGCAGCCAGGACTGCATGAGATGCAGTGTGAACTGCTTCTCCTTGTGCAAAGACTTCCACTACTGTTGTGTTGGATTCAGAGTTATCATACAGGTATCCCTAGCATGTTACTTGAGCACCAAGGCAACAGGATAATTTCCATACTGCGAAGAAAACTTTGCATTAGGGCTAAGAGTGGTGAAAAGTTTATGAGAATTCTTCTCTAAGGAGCATAGATTCATTAGTAGAGAGGACATGTTTCATAAAGAACAAGTCTTTACAAGACTACTGGTATCTCTTATTGGTAACACCTCTGTATTTGTTGAGAACTGCTTTTTAGACACCCTTGCTGTTCTTTGTTACTGTTCCCAACTATGCAACATCACATATTTTGCAAAATCCAGTCCCAAGAACATACTTCAAATGAGTTGATAAAGAGTGTGTATATTTGTTCTGGTTTTATCCAATCTTCATAAAAATTCTGGGGTTTGTATTTAGGGCTTATTAACCTGTTTTTGGAATATGGGATTCAGTTTTAAAAATATTGCTTATTAGTATGAACAGAGTCTTTTTTTTTCTTATTGGAATTAACTAAGAGTAATAATTCTGGAAGAGCCAGCTGGGTGTATTGGTTTCAGCACTGGGCTATGGAGAACAGGGTTCAAATCCCCACTCAGCCATGGAAACCCACTGGGAGACCTTGGGCAAGTCACAGTCTCTCAGTCTCAGAGGAAGGCAAGGCAAACCCCCACTGAACAAATTTTGCTAAGAAAATCCTGTGATAGGTTAGCCTTAGGGTCATTCTAAGTTGGAAATGACCTGAAAGCACACAAGAATAATAATTTTGAGCAAAAGAATGAATGCCACTTCCTTCCTAAAATTTTAGAAGTCTGCTGTTCTATAGTAACTCTTTCTCATTGCCAAATCTAGCCTTGATTTTAGTATAAACAATGAAGATTCTGTCCCTTCTCTTAGCAAAAATAGATATTTAGCATCCGTCATATCTTTTTCTCTGTATTATCTAGGACTGTCTAGTGGACGAGAAGGGACGTTTCACAGAAGCTGCAGGTTCTGAACTTCAGAAGAAAGCTGTTCTTGAAGAAGGAAATGAAGCTGGTCTGTATCATGTCTTGTGTTCAAGAAAAAAAACATAGGAAAGCTGTTGTTCTGTTCTACCACCAGAAGAAATAAAGGGCTATGGCATTTGGAATTCACTGATGACCTTCCATTTTGTTATATTCCACAGTCATTCAGATGCTTCAAGGAGCAAAGAGTTTACTGAAAGAAGAAAAATGTGTACATAGCTATCCCTATGACTGGAGGACAAAAAAACCAGTGATTATTCGTGCTAGCAAACAGTGGTTCATTAATACAGCAGATCTCAAGTCTGCTGCTGAGGTACAAAACAAATTTCTAATGTTTATGAGTCCTTGTACATTCTGTTCTTTAGTGCAGGGCTGGACAAAAATGCAAGTCCTCCAGATATTGTTGGACAGTAATTGCCAACATTCCTCACCATTGGTTGCACTGACAAGGGTGGATGGGAGTTGCAGCCCAACAACACCTGGAGAGCTGCACTTTGCCCATTGCTGCTTTAATATATGGAAACACAACATAATATGAACTATCAAATGTAATCATATTTCTCTGTAGGTTCTTGATTAGTGACGTACATGTGAAGTAACAAGAAAAAGCATGATACCCTGCTGCGTAGCTACTTAAAATGTATATTAGTTGCTGGTTATTTAGGTATTTGAAAGGGAATTATGGATACAGGGATGCTTGGAGAAGTACGTAAGAATCATGTTGTGCTGGGCTGTTGCACAAATGATGTCTGTAAATGTGGGCGGGATTACTAGATTCATAGCATTTAAAAACACTCCTGTTTGGATGTGAAAGGCTTTGTCTTGTCAGTAGCCATATTGGTTGTTATATTCTTATAGCATTTACTATGATGAAACCTCCATTTTAGTGGGAAGTGTTAAATAACGATTCCCTCTCCCTTTACAATCTCAACTTTCTCAAACTTGAATTTGGTTTCTTTCTAAATGTTTGACAGGAGGCATTAAAGAAAGTAAAATGTGTTCCAGCCTCAGGGATGAACAGAATGCTAGAAATGCTGGACCGAAGAACATACTGGTGTATATCCAGACAAAGGCGCTGGGGTGTTCCCATTCCCGTTTTTTACCATAAGACAACAGGAAACCCTTTAATAACTCGGTAGGTCTCTTATCTTATAAACACAGGTTTCTTTGCAAAAAGTAACCTGATAAAGTATCGAGAGTCCTTTATAGCAGCTCTATGGGTGTGTTATAGAATACTAATTGGAAGAGGAGAAGTGTTAAGGTCTGGTGCTGTTCTGATCTGTGTGAGACATGTTTTGTGGAGTTAGTGGTGGTGTAGCAATTACAATGATCTTAGCTATAAGTTTGTCAATGTGAGTGGTAACCAATTCAGAATCCTTCTGAGAAGTATAAATGAATGTTTGGTGTCAGAAAGAATGTTACTGCTGTTTGTTTTTGATGTGGGATGGGATGCATCTGCAGAGCTCTCTCCATTGTTGGAGCAAATAGGGGAGCTCTTATGGTGCAAAAGTCTACATGCATCACAGAGCTCCCACGTGTACAAGTGAACACAAGATGGCAAGCTTCATAGTGTGATAGATAAAACATGTGGGCTGCAAGCAACTACAATCCTCTCTCCAAATTTGCAGATCTGACTTTCACAAAATTGAAAGATGCATGAGTGCCTTCCCCCCACCATTCTTAGGATGACAGGAGGATCAATCCACTAAATATGGGTTTTGATCCTTGTGCCAGCCGATGCAGGAGCCGTCTTCATTCTAAACCGTTTTTTCCATTAAGCCCCAGTCACCCTCCGGTCAGTTTTTATTTCTTCTGCGGTCCAGCTCGGTGTGTTTTTGTCCCTCTCCGGTACTTTACATTATATGGCAGATATGGAACAGGAATCCGATAAAAGGGCAAAGAATACTAGGAAAGAGGGGGAGGAAATCGACCCTGATAGGAGAGAGAGTAGTTATCGACCACAGAGGATTAAAAGATGATGCTGTCCGGAGCACCGCTGTGCAGCTGGGCTCGGATGATGAAAAAAATATTCCATCCAGAAAACCGCAAAACAGTGGGTCACAGATGATGGCAGAGGTGATTCCGTCCATAAGACCACTTTACAGAGTGGCGTGGATGAGGGAAACCAAGTGGATTTAAGAAAAATATTTTTGAACTCCAGCGAAAGTGAGGTGGATGACATAAAGATGGGCACAAACAGCAAGCCCCAGACAGTCAGAGAACAAAGGAGGCAGGTAAAGAGACCTCAGAGAAAAAGGTAAGAAAGGGTGATAAATCAGAAAAAGGTGGCAAGAAAAAGGTCTTAAAGTATGCAGCACCGGCACTGAAACTTAGAGTTGTGGCTCCCGGTCTCCATCTTGAATCTGCTGCTTCTAAGATGGCAACGCCGTCATCTAAATGGCTCCCTGAGGCTTCTGAGGGAAGCGCGAAGGGAGGAGCAACTGAGCACGTGAGCAGTTCCACTCTTCCAATGGCATTGGGCCATAAGGAAGCAGGAAGGTCTGCAGCTCGTCCTGTTTTAGAGGCACGCACAGACGAGTCTGCCCTTCCAACAGTGGAGCAGATTAAGATGACTTCCGAATTTAAGGCTTTTCTGCAGAATTGGTTGGTGAGTGTGGTAAGTCAGAGGAACGAACAATTAAATGAAACAAGTTTGGATACTCAACCCTTTCCTAGAAATATAGTAGTGCCATCATTGCAGACAAATATAAATCAATTGATAGAGAAACAGCTCAGAAACAGGTCCAAACGTTATTAAATGCCCAGATGCCACAAATGAATTTCAATGTAAATGATTTCCAATACCAGATGGCTATGTGGAATATGATGAATTTATTTAAAAATTCCAGTTTGCCTAATCAACTTAATCAAATGAATTGACTGAATTTACAACACACAAATATTAATGAAATAGAGTTTAGTCAAAATGAAAATGAAATGCCATTGGCTAAGAGAAGAAGGTTAGATCAAGATGAAAGTGGGCTGAAAGTCCAGGGGAGTAAGAAGAGAATTTCAGCTGAAAAAGGGAGAGTCAGTAAAGATTCAGATTTGAGGATGGAGCAAAGGTGTGGACATTCTAAAGGAAGACTGCAACAGCAGACAGAGGACATTGATGAAGATGCCCAGTCACCAGAAGGTTTCATTACTGTAGAAGAGGATAAGGACTTCATGTCTTCAGAAGATGAGGAGGATGATAAGATGGAATCTGACAGATTGTTTGAGGGAGAGAATTTCCGTAGTCTGTTAAGAAGGGTTCGGCAAACTTTAGGTTTAGATAGCTATAAAGAACAAGAAATGGAGGATGGTAAGGAGAGTAAGTTAGGATCAGTAATTAGGAAAAAAGAGTCACAGGGTATGGAAATCCCTATGCCAAATTTTTTTTAGGATGTGATTTTGAGTGAGTGGTCCTCACAATGGAACTCTAAGAAACTTCTGGTGTATGGTCAAAAGTTATGTTCATTTGTTAAAAAAGATGTGGAATTTCTCAAAGTGCCCCCAGTGGATGCCCCGATTGCAGGTTTGGTGTCGGGGGCAATTGTTCCCAGGGAGGGGGACGCACAATTAAAAGACGTGGATGAGAGAAGAGCGGAGACTTCTCTGAAGAAAGCACATGAGGCAGCATCTTTAGCAAGAAGAGCATCTGTAGCAACTTTTCTGTTTGCTAGGGCTGCTGTGTTATGGACACAGGATATATTGGATTCACAGGATTTAAGTATGCAGGAATTATTCAAGGCAACAGAAGGAATCCAGAGAGTTCTGAAGTATAATGCCGATGTGGATCATGGTTCCACGATTGCAATGGCAAATACAGCAAATACAGCATTATATTTCAGAACTCTCTGGATTCTTTCTGTTGCCTTGAATAATTCCTGCATACTTAAATCCTGTGAATCCAATATATCCTGTGTAAATGCACCGTGTGTTAAATCTAAAGTATCTCAACAAGTTTGTGAAATATCAAAAATTCAAAATGGAAACTCTGCAGACAGTAAGAGAGAATTTGTCTGTGGGGGATTTCATGGCATCTATACACCTCAGGGAGGCATATTTACACGTTCCAATGGGGGAAGAGGACAAGAGGTGCTTGAGGTTTCATTACCAAGATTGTCATTTCCAATTCAGAGCCTTGCCTTTTGGCCTGGCGTTGACTCCACGGGTATTTACGAAGGTGTTGATTCCATTGATAGCACACCTGCATGTGTGGGGGTCCAGTTGTACCCTTATTTAGATGATATCTTGCTGAAAGCACAGACGAAGGGGAAATTGAGAAAGGATATAGAATTGACAATTCAAGTGTTAACGGATTACGGTTTTCTTCTGAATTTAGAGAATAGTCTTCTAGACCCAACAACGACTTTAACTCATTTGGGAGCAAAGATAGATACCTTGGAGGGAAAGATATATCTTTCACAGGACAGATTAGTAAAACTAAAGCAGGAAACAGGCAGGGTGTTGGCCCAGAGATGAGTAGATCTTATGCAACTAGCAAAGGTAATGGGTATTTTGATTTCAACAATCCCAGTTAGTTCAATGAGGAGGTTTTCCTGCGAGACCTCTGCAAAACCTACTATTGAGTCATCAGTTTGCAATTTCGGCAAAGAGACATTACAAAGTGAGGATTCCAGACCAAGTGAGAAAGGAATTAGCTTGATGGCTGAAACAAAGAAATGTAGCTGCAAGAGTACGAATTCAAATACACAGCATGATTCATGTAACAACGGATGCCAGTCTGCATGGTTGGGGTGCTCATTGCGAGGGATACTCTGTGCAAGCCATCTGGACCACGTTGGACAAGAGGTTCAATATAAATTACCTAGAGTTGAAAGCGGTGTGGTTGGCCCTACAAAGGTTTGTGAAATTCATTAAAAAATCAACATGTGAACATTTTCATGGACAATATCACTGTCAAGGCATACATTTGCAAACAAGGCAGTTTACATTCAGTGCCCTTGGTGGCGGAGTTGACCAGACTGTTCAGGTGGGCCGAAGGGAATGTGAGGTCAATAACAGCAGGACATGTAAAAGGGGAGCTGAACATTCAGGCAGATTATTTGAGCAGGAATTTAATGCATCCCGGAGAGTGGTCCCTCAACAGGGAAGTGTTTGAGTACTTGGAAAGAGTTTTTAGACCTATACAAGTGGACTTATTTGCTTCTGGAGAAAATACCAAGTTAAAAGGTATTTTTCAATAGATGGAAGCAAAGATGCGGAAGTGCAAGACGCACTGTCAGTGAGATGGCCAGCGGGGTGCACTACGCTTTTCTGCCAATTCAGATTGTCCAGAGAGTGCTTGTCAACATTGAGGAGGAAAGAGTTTGAGTCTGGCAGCGTGGAGATTGAACGGAACTTTTTAGCGCAGCAAGGGTATGCCGATAACATAGTCAAAACTATATTGGCTTCTTGCAGGGAGTCCACACAGAAGATATTCGATAGAACTTGGAAAACTTTTATGAAATCATGTAATGCAAATGCGGTGGCTGTGGCGGAAGTGAATGGGTCACATATTTTGCTTTTCTTGCAAGATGGTATGGATAAGAGTTCACAGCCAAACACCTTGAAAAGACAGGAGTTTCAACCAGAGACTTTTTCACTGTCTCACTGATACCACGATAACCAACAGGGTTATACAGACCTGAACTGGTCAAACTGGGCAAAGCTGGTTAAGGCTGGGCCCATAACCACTGTGGAGGGAAGGTGGATGATGGGACTTAGGCAGACCACACTAAATCCTCCCTCATAACGCTGCGCTCTGACCAATGTGGCTCAGAGGCAAGCAAAACAAACATACAGCAGAGTTGAAAAACACAGCAACCAGAAGTGCATGCAGCAGACTATGTCATGCAGCACTGCTCTGACCCCAAAAGCTGCCCACTAAGAACACTAGCACACAGTGTTGTCATCCAAAAATATACCTGGAGGCTTTTTATTCTTCAGTTCCAATACATACATCTGTACAGGTTTGCAGATCCTTCAACACAGGTTCAGCATTCCATCACCATATCAGGTAGAGATATGCTCTGGCAAAATCTCCGGCCAGAATCAGGGAGATCGAGAGAAAAGGCTTAGCAGAGCCTACCTCCTTATATACACAGAGACTAGCTGATGTAACCCCAGCCTGAATTACATGTCACCATGGCTCATGAATCCCCTTGCCCAGGTTTCATATCATTATGACTCAGCCTTATTGTCACATGGGAATTACCTCATACTTGCACAGTCATTCCCAGGTGCTTTCCCACATGACACATCAAAAGTATTTTAATTGGAACAAAGGTCACAGTCATCCTTTTCCAACAGTGGCATTATCGGCGGTATTGAATGTGGAAGAGGAATCATATGCAAAACAGCCTCATGTAAGGAGATTTCTGAAGGGAGCCACTTTAAGTTATTTTCCAACAGTTCATAAGTTTCCCTTGTGGGACCTAAACCTGGTGTTGAATGCGTTGACAGTGGCACCATTTGAGCCGATAAGAGAAGTGTCCTTGAGGATGTTATCTTTCAAAACGGCATTTCTATTCGTTGTGACTTCAGCCAGGAGGGTCTCAGCGTTAGCTTCACTGTCTATTAGTAAAACATGTGTAGGTTTGAGCAAGATAAATTAACTCTACGTTTCGACCCTACATTTTTGCCGAAATGTGTGTCACATAATACAAAGGTAGGGGAGATCCATTTGCCCACTTTCTGTCCAAAACGAGTTCTCGATTTGAAGTGTAAGTGGCACACTTTGGATGTGCGGAGAGTAGTGAAGATTTATATTAAAAGGACTGAAGGGTTTAGACGATCAGAGGACTTGTTGGTTGCTTTTCATCTAAAAACTTTGGGCCAAAGGGCTAGCAAAACACTGATTGCTAGATGGATAAAAGCCTGCATTTGCCTCTGTTACGATTATGCGAAGAAGCCAAGGCCAAGTAATGTTTGGCCACATTCCGCAAGATCGATGGCAACTAGTGTGGCATACGGTTCTTCATCTTCGTTGGAAGATGTGTGTAGCGCGGCAGGATGGAAAGACCCAACTACTTCTATTAGGCATTATAGGTTAGATAAGTATAAATCTGCAGAAGTGGCATTTGGTCGCATTGTTTTGCAGTCGAAAGGTGGAGGCCCACCCATGGTACAGCTTGGGAAAGTCCCATATGTAGTGGATTGATCCTCCTGTCATCCCGAGAATGAAGAGTTGGTACTTACATGAACGGTCATTCTGGGATGACAGGAGGAACAATCCACACCTGCTGCTAGGTAAGGAAATGATAGCTATGAAGTGTGTGTTGTGAACTATAGTGAGCGCCAGGGAGAGGAACTGACGAGAGGGGGACTGGGGCTTAATGGAAAAAACAGTTTAGAACGAAGAAGGCTCCTGCATCGGCTGGCGTGAGGATCAAAACTCATATGTAGTGGATTGTTCCTCCTATCATCCCAGAATGACCGTTCACATAAGTACCAACTCTTCTTTCTCCTCTTCCCAAAGGCAAGCACACCCAATCCAAAGGCAAGGGAATGGAGAGTGGAAGGCACACTCATCCCTTCCTTCTCCCCTCTGGAGCTCCTTCCTCCCATTCTGTTGCCTCTGGCCCGGTGAGGAGAATGTGCACTGAGGCAAGGGAATGGGGGGAAGACATGCATGTGCCTTCCTTCTCCCCTCCAGAGCCCCCCTCCCATTTCCTTACCTTTGTCCCTGGTGCTAGGAACATGCACCAAGGCAAAAGGCAAGGGAATGGTGAGGGAAGGCAGACATGTGCCTTACTTTTCTCTTTTGGAGCTCCCCCGCCCCACATTCCCTTGTCTTTGGCCCTGGTGGTGAGAACATGCACCAAACCAAAAAGCTAGGGATTGGGGGGAAAGGCTTGTGTGCACCTTGCTTCTCCACTCTGGAGCTCCCGTTTCCCATTCCCTTGCCTTTGGCCCCAGCAGATTGAAGGAAGTTTTTCATGATCGTTGTTTTGCCTAATGACAGAGGTCAAGTTATGCGTGTTCATTGCTGGGGAGACAGTTAACCTCCAGGATGTGATCCTGTTTGAGCCCAACCCTATTCCTCCATTGTTTTGCAGCAGTGGCTGATGCACCCTAGAGTTGAGTAGTGGCTAAAAGGTATTCCCTCAGGAGCTGGAATTGTTTATTTTCCATTATCCCAGCGATTGTGCAGTGTTCCTGTCAGTAGAACAGGAGACTTAATCTCATCCTGCTGTAGACAAATTGCCTTTTACATAAACCATTTGTAAGAGCTCATCTTTTTTCCTTATAATGCTTGTTAATGATGGGACAAAGTACTTTCTCCTCACGTAAAAACCTGTTTTGGATACCTGCTTTCAGTTACAAACTGAAACCCCAGACTTCTTGCAACTCTGAATAAGTAGCATTTTAATTCCCTCTACTGGTGTGTTCCTAGTTGCATCCTTGGATGAATTTTTTTTAACACTACACCCAGGAAAATTTTGAAACTGGTAGCCCACTGCTTCCTCCCCATTCCTGAAGTCTCGCCCTATGGTGGCTGGGGATGCCACGCATCCTAGAGTGTTTATGTAGATAGGTGAGACATACAAGTGCATTCTGTATGGATATGCAAAAGCCAGTTGGGAAACAGGGTTTTTTTTAAAAAAAAATTCAAACTTTTTTTCTTTTTCGTAAATTGGAAAAATTGGGAAAAAAAGTGGCTTAGGAAATAATTTTTCTTAGAACGATCAAAAAATTTTAAGACATAGTTTCTGTACATTTGTTATTTCTAAAAACTATATGGGAGGAAGGCCTTTAGGTAAGAAAACATACAGGATCTGTTCATTGCAATTTTTGGTCTTGATATTATTTTCTAAGTTCTGCTTATGGGAATGAGTGCTTTGTGTCTGTTTGACACTAGGAAAGTCTAGAGGAAACAAAGTGTTTTTCTGTTTTACTAATGTTAATAGTTTCTTCGCTTTTTATTGTTTATTACCTGCTCCCGATAAACTGGCAAAACCAAAGAGAATTCTCATAGTTAACTCCATTTGTAAGAATTATTTTAAAAAATTAGAAAGGAAATTCAGTTTGTAGCTACTGTTTAACTGACCTGTTCTTTTAATATACCGAGCATGATAAAATATTATATGAAACGTAACTCTGTGTGTGTGTGTGTGTGTGTGTGTGTGTGTGTGTGTGTTTATAGTCAGCCTTCCACATTTGCTGGTTTCCCTTTCACAGATCTGATGATTCGTGGATTTGATTAATACATTCTTTCTAGCAATCTCTTGGTCCCTCAGTGCAATTCTGCAGTCAACTGATTCTGGAAGTTGGCCATAGAGTTGTGCTGAAGGACCTAGAGATTCCTAGAGAAGTATTCTCTCAGGTTAAGAAAAATATAGCATTCCAAATTTTTATTTATATTTGCCGTTTTTCCACTTTCACGGGAGTTTTGTTCTCCTAATCCTCACAGAAGTGAAGGGTTCCCTGTATATTGTGTTCCTAACTAAGAAAACTATTTTAAATTAGTAAAAGATGCTAATATCACATTTTTAAAAAAATTCTGGCTTCCTGCCCCCCCCCCCCCAGCTCTGGTCTTTTTCCCTTGCTTAAAATGTGTGGAAATTTTACATCTCTAACTGGATGTGCTATAGCACTGTCAACAGTCCTTTGTCTTCAGCACCCTTGAGAAACCGTATATGTTGTTTGTAGTTCTTTCCTGTATTGTTGCAAATAACGATGCATGAGCACCCATCAGAATGACAAAGGGGCATGAAAAGACAATGTGCTTCATTAAATCTACATTGTTTTTCCTCTTTCTGAGTTCAAAAGATTATGATGTACTTGCAGCCATTACTTCTAGAATCTTGCCTGTATTAGTGTGTAATTTGCTGGGACAGTAGAATTTGTGATTACTATTAATTGTCTAGTTCAGAAAGGAGAATTAGAAAGTGTATGTATACATGTGCACATGGTGCCGCCGGCAACAGTTTGGGTTTTTGGAACACGGCCTGAATTTCCATGAACATGGGCTTCTGGCAAGGGATGGGCTGCACCTCACGAAACTTGGCAGGAATGTTTTTGCAAACAGTCTCGCACGGAGGATTGAGAGGTCTTTAAACTAAGTTCTGCTGGGGAGGGAGACAATAATATTCAGGGCAAAGACTCGGCGAGTGCAGGGGGAAAAGGCCCAAATGATATTGACCGAGTAGTACAAGCGTCCAGTGGTGGGAGGAGTAGAAACTATAGTACAGGACTTGCAGGAAGGGCCCAGGGATTTAAGTGTCTCTACACTAACGCGCAGAGTATGGGAAACAAGCAAGATGAACTTGAACTCCTAGTACAACAAAATAAATACGCTTTGATAGGCATCACTGAGACCTGGTGGGATGAGTCTCGGGATTGGAATGTAGGAATAGAGGGGTATAACCTATTTTGTAGAAATAGACCAAACAAGAAAGGAGGAGGAGTAGCCTTGTATGTCAACGATGTTTTCACCTGTGAAGAGATCCATGACTTAAACCCAGAAAACCAGGTCGAGAGCATCTGGGTAAGAATTAAGGGAGCGAGAAACAATAGGGATATTCTGGTGGGGGTTTACTACAGACCTCCAACCCAGACTGAGGACCTTGATGACGCCTTCCTCAACCAAATGACCACGCATTCAAAAAGGAGAGATGCAGTAATAATAGGAGATTTCAATTACCCGGATATATGTTGGCAGTCAAACTCTGCCAAGACAGCAAGGTCCAGCAAGTTTCTTGCTTGTCTTGCAGACAATTTCATGGTCCAGAAGGTGGAAGAGGCCACAAGGGGATCAAATATTCTAGATCTGATCCTGACCAATAGGGATGACCTTGTTAATGAGGTAGAAGTGGTTGGATCTTTAGGGGGGAGTGACCATGCCCTATTGGAATTTGGCATTCAGTGGGAAGGAGAAGATAAGTGTAGCCAGACACTCATCTTAGATTTTAAAAAAGCGGACTTTTGTAAACTTAGGGGGCTGCTGGCTGAAATTCCGTGGTCAAGAATAGTGAAAGAGAAAGGAGTTCAGGAGGCATGGGAGTTCCTTAAAAGGGGGATACTGAAGGCACAGTCTAAAACTGTGCCAATAAGGAGGAAAAATGGAAGGCATCTGAAGAAACCAGAATGGTTGACTAAAGAACTCTCAGCTGAGCTAAGCGTTAAGAGAAACGTGTACAGGAAATGGAAGAGAGGGGAAACCACCAAAGAAGAATTTAAGCAAGTAGCCGGGAGATGTAGGGAGAAGGTCAGAAAGGCTAAAGCACAGAATGAACTTAGGCTGGCCAGAGACATTAAAAACAATAAAAAGGGCTTTTTTAAATATGTCCACAGCAAAAGGAAAAAGAAAGAGGCGATAGGGTCGCTGCGCAGAGAAGATGGAGAATTACTAACAGGGGGAAGAGAAAAGGCAGAACTACTTAACACCTTCTTTGCCTCAGTTTTTTCCCAGAAGGATAAAAGCACTCAACCTGGCGGTTGGGGAGCAGGTGAGGAAGCGGGGGAAATGCGGCACATAATAGGTAGAGAGGTGGTACAGGAATACCTGGCCACACTGGATGACTTCAAGTCTCCAGGGCCAGATGAATTGCATCCTAGGATATTAAAAGAACTGGCAGAGGTCATTTCAGAACCGCTTGCTATAATCTTTGAGAAATCTTGGAGGACAGGAGAAGTTCCAGCAGACTGGAAGAGGGCAAATGTTGTCCCCATCTTCAAGAAGGGGAAAAAAGAGGACCCAAATAATTATCACCCAGTCAGCCTGACATCAGTACCCGGAAAGATTCTGGAGCAGATCATTAAGCAGTCAGTTTCTAATCACTTAGAAAGCAACGCGGTAATCACGAGAAGTCAACATGGATTTCTCAAAAATAAGTCATGCCAGACTAATCTTATCTCTTTTTATGATAGAGTTACTAGCTTGATAGATGAAGGGAATGCTGTGGATGTAGCATATCTCGATTTCAGTAAGGCCTTTGACAAAGTTCCCCATGACATTCTTGCAAAGAAGCTAGTAAAATGCAGGCTGGACAGGGCTACCGTTAGTTGGATTTGTAATTGATTGACCGACCGAACCC
The DNA here is from genome assembly GCA_030412105.1 of Cyclura pinguis. Taxonomy (NCBI): domain Eukaryota; kingdom Metazoa; phylum Chordata; class Lepidosauria; order Squamata; family Iguanidae; genus Cyclura; species Cyclura pinguis. The sequence continues at coordinate 43,293,575 of CM059599.1, forward strand.
AAAGGGTGATCACGAATGGCTGCTTTTCATCCTGGAGAGAAGTGACTAGCGGGGTGCCACAGGGTTCTGTCCTGGGCCCAGTGCTGTTCAATATCTTCATCAACGACTTGGATGAAGGAATAGAGGGCATGCTGATCAAATTTGCAGATGACACCAAATTGGGAGGGGTTGCTAATACGCCAGAGGACAGGATCAAAATTCAAAATGACCTGGTCAAATTGGAGAGCTGGGCCAAAGCTAACAAAATGAAATTCAACAGAGAGAAGTGTAAGCTCCTACACTTAGGTAGAAAAAATGGAATACAGAAATGTAGGATGGGGGACACGTGGCTGGATGGCAGTACGTGTGAAAGGGATCTAGGAGTCTTAATAGACCACAAGCTGAACATGAGTCAGCAGTGTGATGCGGCAGCCAAGAAAGCCAATGCAATTCTCAGCTGCATCAATAGGAGTATGGTGTCTCGATCGAGGGAGGTACTGGTACCACTCTACTCTGCTTTGGTTAGACCTCATCTTGAATCCTGTGTCCAGTTCTGGGCACCCCAATTCAAGAAGGACATGGTCAAGCTGGAGCAGGTCCAGAGGAGGGCGACCAAAATGGTGAAGGGCCTGGAAGCCATGCCCTATGAGGATAGACTTAGAGAGCTGGGTATGTTTAGTCTGCAGAAGAGAAGGTTAAGAGCGGACGTGATAGCTATGTTTAAATATTTGAAGGGATGCCATGTAGAGGAAGGAGAGGGCTTGTTTTCTGTCGCTCCAGAGACCAGGACAAGGAGCAATGGATTCAAGCTGCAGGAAAGGAGATTCCACCTGAACCTCAGGAAGAACTTCCTGACGGTCAGGGCTGTCCGGCAGTGGAATCTGCTGCCTCGGAGTGTAGTGGAGTCTCCTTCCTTGGAGGTTTTTAAGCAGAGGCTGGATGGCCATCTGTCGGGAGTGCTTTGAGGGTATTCCTGTATGATAAGGGGTTGGACTGGATGGCCCGTGTGGTCTCTTCCAACTCTACATTTCTATGATTCTATGATTCTATGATTCTGTTTGTGGGTGTATTACAACAGTGGAGCAAAGGGAGAGAAGGAGACTGTGGAAAGAAGAGGGTTGAACTTGTAGGTTGGGGGGTGCACACCATGGGATGCACAAAAAAGAGGAGGTAAGAGGATGGAAGGAGACCTATGGAGTGAAGAGCAAGCAGCAGGGAGATCTCCAAGTATGCCCAAAATAAAGAGGGAATCCTGTAAGTATAATAGAAAGCTGGCATGATAATTTGAGGAAAAATGAAGAACCTGTGGTCCTCCAGATGTTGCTGGACTTCTGATTCCAATCGTTCCTGAATTTTGGTGATACTTATGGGACTCCATATTTCCCCAGCCCTGTAACAGCTGAAGAGTTGGAACTTCCCCAGGGCCTGACCATGATTGTCCATTAATGAGAGATGAGGCAGAACACTCTGGATGTTGTTGGAGGATTTCCCTAGTCTAAACCAATCCTAATTTGTTGTCCTGCTGAGGTTCCACAGAAGTAAACTTAGCAGGAAAAGCATATCATTTGTCATTTTAGGGAAGAGGCCTTTGTCATGATTGAGAGGCCTGTTATTGATTGGGTACAAAGAACAAGGAATGGAGCTTGCTGAAGGAGAAGTGCTGTGCCTGTACCTGCCTGAAAGTTATGGGGTTTTTGGTGTGTGTGTGTGTGTGTGTGTGTGTTCATGGTAAAGTAGCCCAAAAATTAAAGAATATGTCACCTGTTTCCAAGTTTTTAAAATGATTTCAGATACATTTCAGTCTTAGAATGCAAAAATGGTTTTGTGGAAGTTTTTGTCTTGCTGGTTTCCTTGTGTAAACTGTCAATGTTGTGATTTTAGACACACCTTGCTATTTGTCTCATATGAAGGCCCAAACTACTCCCTGTGCAAACATTTTGCAGCAGATACAGATGGATAAGTGTGTATATGAGGGCCAGGGTGGGCAAGAAAGTAGACCAGTAAGTCCACTGTTAGACCAGTTGCTGGTGAGCCATCCAGTACCTGCTGGTTGCTTGGATACTTGCCAAAAAAGCTGGATTGTATAGGCCTTTGATCAGTGTCCCACTCTCATGCAAAATTGTATTCTCAGGATCAGTTGCGTCAGATCACTTATATATTTTCATGTTTAAAGGGATCCTCAATTATAACTCATCTTCTGTAAGTTTTTAAAACACAAGTGGATAACCAAAAAAATGCACTATACATCTAAGGCCATCCCATCATTGTTTTATATTATGTGTAGACAAAGTTTATCCTGTGGACTACATACAGCCCTCAAATCATTTTGTAGCCCTAAATGTATGTGTGTCCCCTCAAATGTGGGAGACTAGTTTTTCTCCCTCAAATAGCAAGCTTCTGGAGGTGGCTATTGGCCATTCTACACATTTTCAGCATTTCTGACCTGACCTTTCTCAGACCTGTATAGACCTTTTCTGGTCACTTCCCATTTTGAGAAAGCCCTGTACTTGCCAAAAAAGGAGAGAAATAGCGGCCAAAATCACCGGAAAATGTGGCAAAATGGCCAGTAGGCTTGAAGGGGTGGTCTTGCTCAATTTGGAGGAGACCCAGTGGCATAACAGTGGGAGATGTGATTCTTCAGAGTGCTATAACAGATCCCCCCAGCTCTTGACAGTTGCTCAGCCCTGTTTCCCAAATCAGTAATAGTGGGATAAAGTATCCTTTCTCACAGGGTACGAACAGATCTTGATCGGGTCAGTTTGACATCAGTTCTGGACTGAGGAACAAAAGTTGGAGAGAATGAGATAGGATCAAGTTTGCATCTTCAAAGCCTGGGAAAGTTCTTTTTTTGAGAGCAAAACTCCAAGAATTCCCCAGCCAGCATGATCAGTTCTGGGATTAGTAGTACAAAAAACTTTTTCAAGCGCTTTGTCTTTTCCATCCCCTCTTATATGCAAATTCCCCAGCTCCTTACATTGGGCTATGATGATATGTGTATTGCTGGAAGCGAACATTATATGTGCCAATCCTAGCAAAGATTAAGCTAGATTCACTCCCTCAGCCTGTCAGTTTAACGGTGGTCCCTGGAAAAACTGGTTAAAGAGAAGCCATAGCTCAGTGTAAGAGCATATGCTTTGCTTGTATAAAAAGTCCTGATCAAGTCTCTGTCATCTTCACTAACGAAAACTGTGGTACCATGTGTAGAAAGGACCTAGCCTAGGATGATGGCCTCTTAGTTTTCCAGACGATCTAGAAAGTTATTTGCTTTTCTTTTATGGTATTTGCATTCATGTACTTAGGCCTCAAATGTTCCAGGAAGAAACTGTTTATGGATTCCTTTCATGAATCAGAAACTCTTCCTTTTGGTCATGAGATTTCTTCTTTCATTTGACCCAAGCTACAGGTATCAGATTCCTTGTCTTTGGAAAAGCTTCTAAAGAGTCACTGTTCCTAAAGATCCTACCCAAACTTGTGCATATTGTAGGTGTTATAACAAAGCATTGGGCAACTGCAGACTAAGCAGCACCAGGAGTTTCTTCTATTACTTTATATGTGTGTGTATGACTAGTACAGCTACTCTGTCATCCCGATTAAAATAGGCCTCAAAGAATTCGTTGTAGAGGATAACTCCACCTTTGTTACTAGTATCTTAAAACCCTAAAACAGATCCAGAATTAAACTGCTTCCTTATTACTTCTGTCTGTAATCTACAGACAGTTTATGGACGATACACTTCAAGTAAATCTTCACTTTAAATTGCAGCACACTGCGTTTGTCCTGTGATGAAAAAAGCGGATAAATAGTTAAGATTAGACAGAGAGGCTTTACTACTTAAAAAAAAATATTTATTTTCCTCACTTACATGTATTTAATTTAAACGTAAAGTTCTAATGTATTCCTTGTAGAGTAGTAAGGGTGTACAGAGTATTGGCCTACAGAAATGACAGGCAGACATAGAAAGCACCGTCTGTCAAATCATAGGTCATTACCCTAAACCTCCATTTTGAGCACAAGCATTGGTCTGTCCTTGGTGTCTTCACAACATTTTGCAAAGGCATAATATAGGAAAGAAAAAGTACAATATTTTCAGTGAAGGTGAAGCAATAAAACTAACAGCTAGTTGAAATAATGAGTTTGGTTATTGTTTGTTGTGCAGATGTTCTTCAGTCAGTATCCACTCCACAGTTTGGTCAGTGGCTTCAAAAGTAACAGCACCTCCACTGGAAATATGCCTAGTCCACATGGAGTTGCTGTTACACTTGACAACACTGTGTATTTGAGACATCCATTTCCTGTCTGTTGTCTTAGCTGTACATATTCATATTGCATCCAGTCTAAAATTAACGTCCGTAGGTTTGACTTGCAAGTCAAAGTAGGAAAAAATTGGTTGTGTTGCCGTATGACCCATAAAATGTATGCAAAAGGTTGTTTGTTTCTTTACAAAAAGATTTGTAAAAATGTCTGTTTCCTTAATACCTCTTAAATTTGAAAACCAGAAGTATGTAGTCTGTTCTCCCACACTTATATCCAATGCCATGTTTCAGAGAATCAGATATATCACAGGTGCTCCACACCTATATCGTATGCAGCTGGAGTGTGTTGCAACATGTAACAATAACCCATCAAGGTATCTTTAAAGATAATGGAAAATAAAGAAATGCAAGTAAGCCCTTTTCTCTTTTGAAGAATGGTGAGACTTGAAGGGCACAGACATTTCTGCTGAAAAGAAAAGAAAAGAAGAGAAAAGAAACTTAGCACAACAGATAAGCAAAAGCTGGTGAAATCATAGTTGGTAAAATCAATGTAGTTTTTAAGATTGAATTAATAATTATAAGGAAGTTAACTCATAAAACTAGATTAAAATACTTTATAAAATCACAAGCATGTGAACAATCTTCACCTGTGAAGAGATAGGAACAAAGGTAAATGTTTCCCATTTACAAAAGAAGTGATGATCCCTGGAACTAAACCAATTTAAAATGCATGAGCTGGTTTGTTCAATAAGAAAATAAAAACAAATGAAAAAATAAATATAGAAAGAGAGCAAATATGTATAAATATTGCTGGTTGTTATTAATTTCTTCCACTTTATACTCCGTTCACCTGTTAACACTTCCTGATTGACAATTTCACGTAATCTGTGTGACTCAGATTTAAACTGAATGTATTTCCTTGCTAAATTAACTGCTTCCCTAATATTCCAGACTAATTTTCAGAAGTCTGCTTGAGAGTAAAAGATCTATTCTTCTGATTCTCTTAGTAGCTCGATATTATCTTTCTTTAAGGTAGAAAAATTGTTCATTCTGTATAATCTAATTCTTCAGTTGGCATAGCTCTGACTGAGAACTCAAAATACCTTAATGTCTGTAGACTTGTAGTGACCCTCTTCTTACCTAGCTTGGAAGAGAAGCTGCAGTCTTGTAAAAGGGAGGTTACTCGGCACTCTTCATTGTACATCAGATGAAGCAGTAACCACCAGCAACTGTTTCTTTCTCTGGTAGAAAACATCTCAATGCTGTTTCTTTCCCCACTAAATAAGCATTTGGCCTAATCAGTATCAGGGTTCAAAATGATTGGTTGGCGTCATGGTAGCGTGAATTGCCCTGTGGATTTTCATGCTAGAAACGTAGAGAATGACACGTAATGCCAGTTCCATCCGATCTGGCGTATGAATGTGGGGCAAAGTTTTACAACAGGGCTTCTTTGCTTACCTTGTGAATTATTGTTCTGCAAGTGAAGCTTACCGTTTGTAGAGTGATAAGTACTTATTTGAGGAAGGTGTTGAATGCACACTATAGAGAAAACTTTTGCCTCTTTTTTTTTTTTTTTGAGATGTATACTGGCACAGTTGAGAAGAGGAAGCATATTTCTGGTGCTTGTAACCATTTTGATAAAACCTACAGGAGTGGCTTATGAGTGAAAGGCAGCAGAGATCTATTCCATATTCTGGAGAAAAAAATAAAGATGTATGTTCTTTGGAAACCGGCTAATGTAATATTGTACATGGAAGGAAGCTCTTAATTGTTTGATAAATAAATCAGTCAGAACATGCTTGTTTCATTTTTTTTAATTACCAGAAAATTTTATGCAGTACTCTTACGTGATATTAGCAAGTGATTTCTGAAGAGATTTATTTTAAAAGAAGGATACAAAAATGTCTGCCCCACAAATGTACCTGCCTATCTGTCATTTGAACATTGGTTAGATTACTTTCCTTGTCACCTGGAAGTAACTTCTCTTTGTCCTAATAGGTTGTTATTTATAGCCTTACTATATGCAGGTGATTTCTTTTGTTTAGCTGTAACGTATACATATGTCTGCTCATCGACATGCCCCCTCACAGCTAATTCTCGATTGCTTTTCAAATTGCAGATTGAAGTATATGATAATCTAATCTTACCATCTTGTGCCAAATTGCTGTAGCCCTTTGGATTTCTCTGTATTGCTGGAATATAGTTTCGTTATCACAAACCTCTTTTTACATGCCCGGCTGAAGGCCAATACATGTTGGATCAAGATACCTCTTATAAAACTGAGCTCGCACGTATCTTTTCTCACATTAATTGCACAGCAACAGGCAAAATATGGCAATAGAACTAGCCACTCTCCATGGTAGGAAATGTGAGGCTTTAAACACATATTTCTTTTCATTACAAAATAAATCCCCAATGTCCTTTCTTTAGAGATCTGTGTAAAAGTACAAACAAAGGGTTTCCACAATTGATACAACTTTAGAATCTTGTGACTATCAGAAAAGCTTTTTTTTTTAGGTAACCCTTTGAAAGGCCAGTTTCTTTCTGGGCACAGTTCAAAATGTTAGTAATCATCTATAAAGCCCTATTATGCAGCTCAGGCTGAGGTTATCTGATACACTCTATTTTCCCGTATGATTCTGCCTCTGTTTTGAGTTCACAAGGTGTACTTCTTTCCAGTCCACCACTCTCACAGGTGCATCTGGTGGGAACAAAAGGGAGGGTCTTCTCAGTGGCTGCTCCCATGTTCTGGAATTCACTTCTTAGGGAGCTTAGACTCTGTAGTGTCCCTCTGGCAACAGGCTAAGACTTTTCTATTGGATAGACTTTTGGGAACTGACTCCTTATGGGGAAGGAGTTTTTAATAATTTCTGTATTTTTTTATGATAACCATCTTCTAATTTTTCCTTTGATTCTATTCTGTCAATAGTTTGATTACATATTAACTTCTGTGTGATTTAGCAGTGTGATTTTCATGTGTTACAATTTTTGTAATCTGCCTTGTAAACCAGTAAAATACATGAAATAAATAAAATGATAATAAAAGACATCACAAGATAGATACATTAACAAAACTACTTTTTAAAAAGCTTCTTGTTTTCTGTTAAGCCTTTGTTGTTTTCTGTTTCTTTGTGTAGGATAATGGAAATGTTTTAAAGCCAATCTTACTTTTGAGCGTATCCCTTAGTAGTATTTTTATTGTAGACATAGACTGTAAAATGTTGCTGGTGTTATTTAGAGAATTATGAAGACAAATGAAATTCCATTGGGTAGCTTCACTGGTCTGTGTGGTGAAGTATTAGGCCTGTGTAATGGGTAGATAAACAATAATGTTACAAACAGTAGGCACAATTTCACAGTAACTTGACTTGGTATAACAACACTCAAAACATTCCTGTACAGTTTGGTGGGAAAATGAGAGGAGAATATGTTAATAATACAGGCCTAAATCCAATTATTAGTTCCAGTTAAATGGAATAATTGAATCAGTGGAATTTACATAAGTGTTAATTTGCCATTTAGCAATTGATTCAGTCGGTCTTTCCAGACTGGGACTTGCAGTTGAATTTAAGCCATGGTGCATGGAATGTGGTTTAATTAGCTGTATTAATAGCATATACCTTGAAAGATGCTATGTAGCATGTTATAATATTTCTCTAGAGGCTACACAGTTTCACTTTACTAAGGGATAATCTTGAAAATCCCGATTTAAGTAATAAAAAATTGTTGCTATATATTTACTTCAGTTTTCTGGTGTGATGGCATCATAGTCAGAAATCAAAGATGTGGTACATTTTTTGCTCGTGTGCTTGAGGCCCAAACATCAGGCATGTTTCTTGAACTGCTTTATTATCAACCTTACTGTCTGTTACCCTCATCCTTAGTCAAAGCTTTGCTGTTTTTTCTTCTTTACTGTTTCCTATGTTTCTATTCCACCTTTCCTTCATGGAGCTTGTCCTGAGGTAAAGGCTGTGTCTGGCTAATAGTCACTCAGTGAGTTTCATGACTGAGTGGAAAGCTGAACCTACATCTTCCCAGTCTTACAATCTTAACCCTTACTTTGCAGTGGCTTTATCATATCCAGTGGCTTCTAATATGTTGCTGGAGAATATATGTGTCTTTCTTTATCTGTCCCTGGAAGCCACCTCTGGGAGAAAGGTGACATATAGATGAAATAGATGAATAACCACAGAAGTACTGTACAAGCTCAGATGAAGCACAGCAAGAAAAATTCTAGGTCCTAATATCAGGCATGTGATCTAGAAAATATTTTCACTAAAGGATAAAGTTGTCACTTTGTCCACTATCCACAGGTTTCCTTCTAGGACACCATATTTTGTTATTGGGAATTTCTTTCTTGAGGCTTTCATTGAATGTTTTTTTCCTTAAATATGGCCAGATAATATCATACCTTTGTTAACTTTTATTTATCATTTATGCAGCCTTGTCGATCTAGTTCACTCAATTGATTTGCATTATTTTGACAAATATACAGTAGTCATTGCATGACGTTATTATTACTGCTTTGCTTTGTTTTTCCACAGAAAAAGCATTGAGAATGTTATTAAGGTAGTGGAGCAGCATGGCAGTGATGCCTGGTGGACCGTTCCTATTGAACAGCTTCTTCCCAGTGAAGCCCTGACAAAGGTAATTCAAAGCCAGGGGAATCCTTTTGTGTTTTCCTGGTTTGTTTGGAAAGTGGCTGAAACGTTAGCGCTAAATTCAAGATTGGGATCAAGGAGGCTTAGGAGATAATCCTTATAATTTCTGTGCTGGTAAGCAGGCTTGAGAAGAGCAGGTTCAGGCCTCAGTGGCCCCTCCAGCTCTTTGTCAGCAGCAGATTTATATAATGGATGGGGCTGCTGGTAGGCGACTGGTGAGCCAGCTAGGAGGCATCTCTGAACTGAGGTGGTGGCCTTTGGCCAAGCAGGGATGGAACTCCAGGCTGTGCCTGAAGGAAGGATGATCTGAGGAAAGGGTTCTTCTCCCACTCCCCTACCCCTCTTGATTCCTGTGGGCTGGAAACAGACTTGCTGGCTGCCCATGGGCCTCCTAGTGGGCATGTCCAGAGTATTCTTGGCAGCAGGGAAGGTGGACAGGCAGACACGGGACAGCAGAGTGGCTGTTTGGTGTGGCAAGCAGTGACAGGAGAGGACAGAGGGAGATCCTCTGAGCCCTGGAGTGGCCTGGAGCTTAGCTCAGCTGGAAGTAGGAGGATTTTCCTCCTTTGCTTCCCTCAGTCAGACTGCTTTGCTTGGCAGCTATGGGAACAACTCCTGAGTCCAGTGTCCTTTCCTGGCCTGCTTGGGGGCGGTAGTTTTGAGCCCCTAGTGGGCTGACTAAAAATGGAATTTCAAATTTTGTGTCATATTTTTATTTTCTTTGAGTTCACCTATTTTATAATGGATGTCCAAACAGTCAGCAAAGAAACGTAATGAGACAAAGAAAAATACATGTAATATAGCACCAAGGCTCCTTCTAGCTGTACCCTACCAGCTCCTCCCTTCTGCTTGTCAGCCCTGCTGGTGAGCTAGGCTCAATGAACGGGCAGCAAGGCCTGTGAATTTACAGTACAAGCCAGAATTTGAAGAAGAAGGCAAAAGTGGCTTGGGCCAGCGTAAACCTCTGCACTAGCAACTAGTCCTGTGAAAAATGTGGTTTGGATCCACATACAAATGCACATGCAGAAGCAACACATAGCCCTCTAAACACCTTAAAAGATGAGTACATTTATTATGGCATAACCTTTCATGGACTAGAGTCTGCTTTATCAGATGCATGAACTGGTGTCTTCCAAAGAAGGGTATGCTTTCTTGCATCTGATAAAGTGGGCTTGAATTATGGGATATGTTAACTTTATCAAAAGAGATTTTGTATCTTTTTTTATGGACTACAGTACTAATTGTAGCAAAACTAGAAAATACTGCTAACCTCTCTGTAATTTACATGCATGTGAGCATCAGGGTTATTACCCTTTTATTTATGATAATCACTCAAGGAGGATTAAATAAAAAATGGTGAGACTGTACCTTGCCTTTTGTGGCTTTAAATGCACAGTGTGCAAGAGCAGAAACATACCAGTCTGACTTATAGAATCCTATGCTTTTTTAATGCTATATTTCTGAAACAGGCTGATAGCCATGATGTCCATGATTACGTACAAGGCCAGGATGTCTTGGATATATGGTTTGATAGCGGCACATCCTGGGCACATGTTTTGAAAGGTAAGGAATTATTTTGAATTCTGTAATGTCTTAGACTATGCAGTGAGCTGCAGACATAGCTTAGAGATTTGTTTTATCATGGTCCACAGAGGCAAGCTTGTTTATGTTACCGGTAACATTTGTTTGTTTTGTTTTGTAATCAATTGCATTTAGACAGGAAGGCAAACATGTTCTAGGCTCTATGGATGTTATGACGTTTACTTTCTCAAGTGCAGAATTACATTTTGTGTGATGCAAAATACCACTTTATCTTCATATAGCATATCTGACCTGTACAAATCAAAGTAGCTCTGGTATAGTGGTTTGAGTGTTTGACTAGGGCTCTGTAGACCAGAGTTTGAATCCCTGTTCAGCCCTTGAAACCCACAGGGTGACTTTGGGCAGGTTATACTCTCTCAACCTCAAAGGAAGGCAAAGGCAACTTCCTCTCTGAACAAGTCTTGCCAAGAAAACCCCGTGATAGGTTACTTTAGGGTTGCCACAAGTTGGCACCTACCTGAAAGAACACAGCAGCAACAACAAGCACATCAGTGGCTTGCAAACAAATCCTTGTGGATAAGTCAGTAATTACACAATATCTACAGTTTAATTTATAAAGTGGCTTCTGAGCCAGAACCAGCTTAAATACAAGAAGGGTGGGTGCAGCTAAAAACATAGAAAAATCTGTGTTTAGCTGCATATAAACCCAGTTTAAAGGAGGAAAGCTCCACTGTTGGGTGCTATTGGAGTCAGAAATCTAGTACAGGGCATCAAGAGCATTTGAACTTTAAACCAGGAGTACACAAATGTCTGATAGCAATCTTATACTGACAGTTTTTTTAAAAAAATGTCCTAGCAACTCTGGGAAGCACTAGCACATTCAGCAAACAATGAGTTTATCTAAGGGCTCTTTGCACTTTGTCTTGCACTGGTTCAGTTCAATAATAGCAAATTTTGAACAGCTTGAACAGCCCGTGCAAAAATCTTTAAAATATTGTGTAAGAAACTGGAAGACATTCAAAACTTGTGTTAAATGATTTTTTTTTCTGGTCTGGAGTTCACACATTATGGGATGTGTTAGATGTGTTCCGTACACATATCCTTGGAAGTGAACTTAGATGACCTGAAGCCATGTGATAGCTCATTGAAAGCTCTACCATATAATATCCAAGGCCACAAGAGAAAGTGGCTGTCGATAGTTGTTAGCTGTGTGATAGCAACCATCTCAGAGGTTCCAAGCTTTGGAGAGGTGGATGAGTTTCACCTTCTTCTTGGAGGCTGTAGGAGCCATGCAGTGAAATTAACCATAGCTTTAGCTCATCTAAATTCCCTTTTTACCACTCTCAAATGGGGTCCAAGAATGAGAATCAGTGGTTAGCCATAACTTTTTATAAAATCAAGGAAAGACTTGTATTCCCTTTTCTAAGCCTACAGTATCTTTTTTTTAAGAATTTTTTTAATTTTCAAAATACATAAAATATATATAAACACAAATATGTATATCATTATTATAATTCTTCCTCCCCCCCCGCCTGCGCTTCTTTATATCAAGAATTTTCCGGTTGAATCCTTCTTCTCCCTTATACATATCTTGTCAAATATCAACATACTCGATCCACAGACATTTACAAGTTTAGCCAGAGAATTACCCTTTTCCATTCTCTTTCAAAATTTTGAACCATTTTATTCTTAAGGGAGTTAGCTAATTTTTCAGTCTCTACCATATCTAACATTTTTAATTTCCATTCATCTAAATGAATATCTGTTTTATCTTTCCAGTGTTGTGCATAGGTCAGCCGTGCTGCTGTAATCAAATGCAATAATATTTTCTGTTATTTTCTAATCTCCCGGTTCTGGCCTAATATATTCAATAAATAGAATTCTGGTACCATTTCAAAATTAACGTTGCAAATTTTTTGAATTTCATCATGAATTCCCTTCCAAAATTTCTTAGCCTTAGAACAAGTCCACCACATATTAAAGAAAGTCTCCACCTTTTCCCCACATTTTCAACACTTCGCATCTCCATTTTTGGTTATGTTTTGAAGTGTTTCTGGAGTCATATACCAACTATATAACATTTTGTAGTAATTTTCTCTTAAAATTTGGAGTAAATTTTATGTCTGTTAATCCTACGGTATCTTAAGTGGGAAATATTTGCATTGTTTTTTACATTTGGAGAACAGGAATCTATGAAGTGATCCTATTTAGATTATTGAAAGTCCCTTTCACTCCATGTTTGCTACTCTCATATTGTCATGCTTAATGGAAGTATACTATAGAAGTATATTCACTGTTATGGTGAAGGGCTTCATCTTGGTGGTTACACACATACTTTGGATAGAGAAAGCCCCAGACTCAATTTACAATGACTCTAGGTAAGGGAGGAAGAAATTCCTGCTTCTGACCCTTGTACATGCAGACGGTTTTTAATATTTGGGATTAGCAGCTTTGAGGCTGACTAGTGCTTGAAAGATCGGTTGAGAAGTTCCCTTTCTGCAGTTGTTGAGAACCATCTTCTTAGTACGATTTATCATGTAAGATACTAGCCCCAGAAGATGGCATGTATCACTATATTTATGTTCATGGTGCATCTCAAGATTTATGATTAATTTGGCCTCAAGAGGTTTTTAACCTAGAGTTCACATCAGCTCTAGCTGTCAAAGCCAGTGGCAAGGGAATATTAGAGTTGTGGTTCAAAACATCTGGAGGACCACAGTTGCTCACCCCAGTTGTAGAACCACCGTACTGCCCTGTTTATATTTTACTGTTGGGTGGAGTGTTCATTGGATGTTTGATGAAACGCAGGAGAACAAAACTCCTTAGGCTCAAAAAAGTTTGGAAAGTTCCACTGGCCATGTTAGCTGTGGGATTTAAAGAGCTGTAGCCAAAAAAGTAACTTTTCAAAGTTCTGGAAGCCAGCAACTTTGGATTCCAATCAGTTGCATTCTTATGGAAATACAAGCTGGAAATTGAGGCAGAAATTGAGTAAGGATGTGGCCTCCATACTCTCTTGTACCTGCTCCAAAGGAATTGCTGCTTATGAATTCTTTACATTTTCCTCTTGCTGTAATGTGCTGCTTGATTAACTGTACTTTTAAAATGGTGCAGAACTCTGAACAACCACATTTAATCACCTTGCTTTCCTTGTACTTCTGAAAACAATTGACTAGCTGACTTTATTGTGCATCTTTGAGAACTCATCTGTTCTTGACATAGAGCAGGGGTGGGATAGTTCTAGCCTCTGGAGGTTTTTAGTTTACAACTCCCATCAGTCCTAGGTAGCAAAGCCAGTGGTGAGGGATGATGAGAGTTGCAGTTTACAGAAAATCTGGAGAACCACAGTTGCCCATTCCTGGTATAGAACCACTGTGCTTCCCTGTTGACATTTAATGCTGATTGGAGTGGTCTGTATCTAGGAACGCTCTTATTTTCACAGCTTGTTTCCTTTATACAGAACTAGCTGCTTATATAGTCCAGGTTTGCACCTACAGACATGACAATTCTCAGGTTGTCTTATAAAAGCAGTACCTTTCTTGTTCTGTCTTCAGAGTAGTTCTCAAATGTTTCTCTGCAGAATAGAACATTCAGCAGTGCAGTCACCCATGGAACTGTTGCACTAATGTTTAACTAAATGAATGGTATTGTTTTATAGCAAGCCTATCTTGTTTGAGTTTTTGTGCTGACAGGGTAATTAAAGGAAAAGGCCTGGATAATTGTATTTGCCAGCAAGGTACAGTGTACTTAATCTATGGGTTAAAGTCTCCTATTATCAAAGATATGGAATAAGGCACTCAAAATGAAAAAGGATTGTAAAGGCCTGTGACCTCTAACTATAAATAATAACCCTAATTAAACCATTTTCTAAACTGCAGAGTATTCTTGTGTAGGAGGGGGTAATAGCTCCATCAAGTCATGTGAAGTGATCAGAGTGAATCATTGTGGAATTTTCTGTTACCAAAAACCTGGTCTGGTATCATATTTTTTTATATCAGTCTCAAGTGTGCTTTAATTTTATGTGGCACAGAACCATTACATGATAGGAATTTGTTATTTTTCTTCCTGTAAAGCTTTATGCTGAGATAAGAATCACATACTTTGTTGGATGTTCTTAGACTGCAAGGCTCAGGAGCCCTAAATAAAATAGCCAAAGGTGGGGGATGCTGGAATTTGCAGTCTGTTAGTATCTGAAGGGCCCCATGATCCCCACCTGTGCTATATGTAAGAAGTTTTGCATTGATAACAATAAAAGCCTGTAGGAATGGAAGGCTTTTCGTTTTAACCACAAAGTGCTTGCATATAGTTTCGCTACTACTTCACATATTTTTTTAACATGTTGTCACTCATATTTTCCCAGCTATCTTTCCCACCATCTTTCATTTATTGAGGATTTGAGACTGAAAGTGTGAGATTTGGATTTTTTTGAGCTCTGAGGAATGCATGTGTTCATGTGCCTTCAAACTAACTGCCTGTCGACGTAAGGCAACCCCATGAATTTGATAGGGTTTTCTTAGGCAAGGCATACACTGAAATACACATCTCTAACTCAGACCCAAGTCCTTCCTGTGCCATATAGGCTGCCAGAAATGCCAAGTTTGCCTAGTCATTTCATTGTCAAGGCAATACAGTGATTACTGTGGGTTCCCAAGTTGAGCAACGCCCTGCTGTTCAGGTGAATGGTTCAGACCTTGTACCTGTGGAGGCTTGGACAGGAAAGCATAGTTGGAGGAATGGTGTGGCCTTGATCACATTCACAGGTGGATCTAAATATCAAAGCTTCCTGACAGATAAACCACAAAAACCTGTAAAAATGAGGTTGCAATGGAGCCTGTAAAAGGAGCAACTGAATACTCTAAATGAAAAACAGAAATGTTGGAAATTGCCACCAAGAATCAGGGTGGGGCAAGTGTTGCATCTCAGTTTCATTAGAATTATGGTTGGATTTAATGTGGTGCAGGGGATTTTAATAATTTGAGTGGGGGGCCTGATTTCAGTAGGTGGAATTTCTCCTTGCATAGGGGTTGAGTGATATGAGAAGCAGCCCCTGCAGAAATTTTGCCTCCTCTACTGCTATTTAAGGCATAGAAGTTGTGTGCCATATTGAATCTTGCAACTGGAAGTGGGAGCAGCTGTGCTTATTTACAAGGAATAGGAAACTAGTTTAAAAGCACTTAAATCTTGCTTACTTTAAAAATATTTTTAAAGCTGTTCAAGCTTTTTGGGACTTGCTATTTTACTTACAACAGTTTTTCAGATTGTTATTTTGTAAGACAGGCATTGTATGAACTTTACTGGATGTCTGTCAAAAAGGTTGTTTTTTAACAATATAATTCAGTACTGAAGCAAAAGCTCGGAGCAGCTTAGATCATACCATTTTCTCTTTATTTTTACATTCAGGTGAAGTAGCAGATTTATACTTGGAAGGGAAAGACCAGCTGGGAGGCTGGTTTCAGTCATCTCTCCTGACTGGTGTGGCTACACAAAAGAAAGCACCATATAAGTAAGTTAAGGGTTGCAGCACTGGATTTGATGGGAACCAGTTAATTTGGGCAATTATATTAGTAAACAAATACTTAAGAATGTTACGCTGATTATCACAAGGAAAAGTATACTTATCAGATGGTTTTTATTTTAGGGCTCTTGTGGTTCATGGTTTCACTCTTGGTGAAAAAGGAGAAAAGATGTCTAAATCAATTGGCAATGTGGTGGACCCAGATGTGGTCATTAATGGAGGCAATGTGAGTAGTTACCTAGTTACTACCTTCATAGTTATTACCTTTCCAAATCTGGTTCACTGCTGCTTATCTTGAGTAGCAATGGTAAGTCTCTAGAGCAGCAGCTGGGTACAGTTGTTTCCTTCTTGAAAGAATCTGCTTTGTATTAAATCCAAACCATTGGCAACAATAAGAAGAATTTCTAGGAAGGCTAATATAATTCCAGGTTGAGTAGCCTGAAAAGGCATATGGAAAGATACATGCTTTTTGATGGCATATTAACCATAAGGAAAGAAAAGTCCCTGGAAGATCTGTGGTTTACGTATGACCAAAACTAATTTCTCCAGTTCAGACTGCCTTTGACATTAAGTGATACTTCCACATTTCTAATGAGGGCTATTGAGCCACAACTTGCTATGGATTTTTTTAGTGCCTAATTCCTGTTTAAAGTGAATGACACTTGGACAGGAATACCTGTGTGTTCATTTTTTAAAAATCTGTTGATTTATCTGAAACTGTTCTTATCTGCCTTTCAAAATTCAGTCTTTCCAAGATCGCTTACAAGCTATTTCTAACTCTGTTTTTTTAAAAAAAAGAAAGAAAGAAAAAAGTATATACGCTGACACTTGTACAGACCTTGCATATATATTTTAATCCATTTGTAAAGACTTTCACCTTCACTCAGAAGAGACATACAAGTATGTGGGATTTCCCCTGAAAAATCATGCCTTTTTACTTTAATCCACAGTTTTCCCTGCCCAGCAGAGTTTTACAGAGGAGCACTCTAATCTGGTTTTACTGAAGCTCCATGAAAGCCTGTTCTGCTTCTGAATATTTTAGCAGTTGTAACATAAGAAAAAAAATGTGGCAGAACAAAACTTGGCTCCAATTGTTTTGAAAATGTAGGGAGGAAGGGGTTTGTAATGGCTATACGTGGGACAGTGTGTCTGAAGTGTCTCTCTTTCAAGCTGGACTTCCTTGCTGGAACCTAGTCTGCCAGCCTCTCTCTCATATATAAATCATCATAAAATTGGATCAATTTTATTGCAGCTTACCTTGCTTATCTGTGCCAGTGGGATGGAGAGCAGGAGTGGTTTTCATGCCTGGTGACTTTACACTTAGTTTGAACCTTTTATTCTATTGGCTAGTAGATATATATACATGCCTTCGGCAACAGTTGATTTCATCTCCTCCATGGATGATGTTCTATCTAGTACAGGCTTCCCCTGTGTGGTGCCCTGCAGATGTTTTGGGCTGCCACTCCTATCAGCCTCAGGTAGCAGAGCTAATGCATAGGGGTAATGGGAGTCTAGTTCAAAAGATGTGGAAAACATCACATTGGAGAAGGCTGGTCTTTTATATGGAAACTTGGCCTTGGTTTCTTGATCAGTCACAAAGGTTCCGTTCGAGAGTTTGGAATGTCACAAGATGAAAGTAGTCCATCATGTTATTTCTTTCGGGGCCAACAGGCCATGATTCTTTTGTTCATTCCTGCTAGCTCTCAACCTCAAGTAATTTGTTATTTTCCTTGTTCGTTACATTTCTCATTGTTTTGGCTGGGGTCATTGCTGAGATGGTGAGGGGCTAATCTGTATTTTTAACCTTCAAACAAGGGCCCTGCTACTCCTCCTCCTCCTTCAATTCCTTCCATTATACTGGAGTGGTGCTTGATAGAATGGGATGAAAGCAGACATATGGCAGCAATGTTTATTACACAGCCAGCATCCCTTGAGGGAGGGAGACAAACCTTACTTCAAAGTATAAAAGTGAGATTGTCTCCACATATCTGGCCACCTTGTATAGAGAAGACAACATAATTGCTTCTTTCCTAAGGGGCCCTGTTCCCCTTTCTCTAAAAAAAAACAAGGAATGTATAAAAGACATTTGCTCCCCACCCACCCCTTCAGTGCTCCTGCAAACATTGGGGTGGCCATGACAATACTTCAGAAAAGAAGCAATCCTGTGTCCTTGTTAACAGAAAAAGTAACTAATCGCAGTTTAGCATTTTTATTGTAACCTGTTATTTTGGTTTTTTTAATTCTTTTTATTGGTAAAATCACCAAATTAAAACACTTTAGATTTGTATTATTTTCACAGTTATACATCCTTACATAATATACATAGTTTTACCTATATTTCCATAGAACTTCATATCGTTATTCTTAAATCATATATATCATACCATATATCATATATATCAAATCTTTACATCCGACATATAACAACCTGTTAGAATAAATGAAAACAAATTAAAATTTAGATACCTACCTAATAATCTTCCCTTATTTCTACTTCTTATTTCATAGTCAGCTATCACTTATTTGTCCCATGACCAACAAATTTTTCCTTTTATTTAGTACTTCAATATTTACCTCTACCTCAAATTGTAACCTTATTTTCAAACTCTGGCCCATCCTCATACAATACTCAGGGCATCAACTGAGGCCATTTCCGTACTAGACTGTGAGGCCCCTCCCTAAACTGCAAACCCCAGGATTCCATAGGATGTTGAAAGTAGAGTGATTGCACTGTAAAGCCTAGTGCGGAAATGGCCTCAGTTCCCTTCACACCACTCTCTTGAAATTTGTAATTAGGGTCAGATCATGCTAGTACTTTTATTTGTGATTAGGCTTTTAACACCTATGAAAGAATGTTAGTTTGCCTAGCCTTGGGTCCCCAGATGTTGGGCTACAGTTCTTGTCATCGCTGACCATTGGACTTGCTGACTGGAGATGAAGGGAACTGTCATCCTAAAATATCCAAGGATACAGGGTTGAATAAAGGTGGTCTAGAAGTGTGGTCATGGTGGTGGAGGAAATGGAAAATGTGTTCTCCTAAGCTTTGGAGCCATGTTAGAGCTGTTGCTGTAATTCTCTCTTTCTCCACTCTACTTAGTATTTTTGCCAACAGTTTATAGTACAGTCCAGGCAGCAGGTGGCAGCAATAGATATAGGAAGGTAACAGAAGGAATCCTGCGATGATTTCTTTTAACTATTGGGTAGGGATATAGATCTTTGCTTATTCTGCATGCATGCAAAAATGAAAGATTTGAAAAATCTTACAACAGGACAAGAGTACAAGAATTTTTTTTGCATTTTTCAGTATGTTTTTGTTAACCTCTGCAGCACAACTATAAGTTGTGTTGTGTGTGTATAGGAGATATACACTAGGCACAATCTTTATTAAGCAATCACCAGAATTAAAGGGAATCTCCCATCTTGTCAATGCCCAGGACCACAGCACTGAACCTCCATACGGTGCCGATATTCTGCGCTGGTGGGTGGCAGAGTCAAATGTCTTCACGGAAGTGCTGATTGGGCCAGCTGTGCTCAACTCTGCACGGGACGACATCAACAAGGTAAGAAGCCAGCCCACCTCTCCCTCACAAAACAATGATGCCTCTGCAAAAAAAAAGCCCTTAGAGTTTTTGAGAGGTTGTTTTGTTTTTTAAAACAATGGTCAAGAATGCTTTCGAGATTTTGATTTAAAAAACTTTTTTCTTTCAAGGAACCATTGCCGCAATCCTGGCGTATAAAGCTTGCTATCACAGAGTCTCCTGTGGTGTGTTATTGTTCAGTGATTTGTTCCCTTGATAGGGCTTCTGGGTTTGGCAACATCTGCATCATGGTTCTGAAGTGTCCAGGAATTTCAGTGGGCCTCGTGAGACAGAACCAAATGTGAGGGCAAACACATAGTTGCTGTCCAACTCCCCTGTCTTTCCTTTTAATTGGGTAATCTGTTAGTGAATTGTCACACTATTTATTTCTCCAGCTGTGGGAGTGACACAGAGTCACCACATCTTGTTGAATCTAGGTGCTGACATCTATCATCCATGTGTTTGTCATAATCTCTTGTCCAGCCTTAGGACATAGATGCTGATTTAAATCATTCAGCCTTCCTCTTTGTGGTTCCCTCTCTAGTGTTTTATAGCAACATAGCACAAACCAGGAGGAAAGCAACATGGAAATCCACTGGGTAATCTTGGAGGTTTGAAGGAAGTCAATGGCAAACCTCTTTGGAATAAATCTTGAAGAAAAAAACTTGGATCACCATAAGCCAGAGTTGATTTGAAGGCACATAACAACAGATTGATGTCATCACAAATTGCTTGGGGATTAGGGAACTGTATCAGGTGTCTTTCAGAGTAATGCAGATTGTCTCTTCTCTTCCCTGAATCTCAAAACAATCCTGTGTGTTCAAGTGACTTGACAGAAGTCTCAAAATCCAGCATGCAGTCTCAGGAAGTTGGAAAAGCACTTGAAATGTTGTCAGCTGTGCTGGAAATAAAGCTTTAGATGATCAGTTCTGTGTCATTTGGGATTTTGTGGAGTACTTTTGGTTTTAAAGTGTGTCACTTACTGGTTTGTTGACAGCTTCGGAACACACTCCGGTTTCTGTTGGGCAATCTTGCAGGCTTCAACCCAGAAACAGACTCAGTCCCCACATCAGAGATGTATGTAATTGACCAGTACATGCTCCACTTGCTGCACAGCTATGCAAACAAGGTAAGCAATAGGAGCTGGGTGGAGGCAGACACAGTGTGCCAAGAAACTATGGTCTCTGTGTAAGCCACTGGTGATAGAATTGAAATGATTCCGAAAAGCCTTTAGGGTTTAACAAATTAGAAGGTGGGAAATTCCAGGTTGAGGGTAATAGTTTGCTGAAGTTTGCTGAAGAAAAAGAAAAGTGATATGCAGAAATCTACTATTTTTGGCTTGCCTTGTGGGCCAGGTCAGAATTTGTAGGTGCCACACACCTCAAACATCCACATCTGTCAAGCCTCTCTGTATTTCTTGAGAGAGAAAATGCAACTAAAGGAAGGAGTTTATACTATTGGTTCAAATGCCTTAAGGATGCTTTATGCTGCTTCAGGCAACTGTGTCCGACATTCTGTCTCCCCATCACCTTTCCCAGGTGAGGTTGCTTTCAGTCAGCAGAGTCCGATACTTCCCTGCTTGCTAAATGGCCCAAGAGAATTTGCTGATTTGACCCTCACCAGCCACCATTCAGCTGTCAAGCAGTCCCCATTCTTGTCCCCTTCACTTTAGAGGAGAAAGGGTCACAAGGCAACAACAGTCCAGACAATCTCCACTCAGTTTAAGTTATTATTTTTATGAGGCTGCCTGCTCTGCCTGTTTGCTAGAGGACTGTACCATGGTGATATGCTGAAGTTTTGTGATGTGACAAATAGAGAAGGAGGAAGGGATGCACAGGAACAGGGAAATCGTGGACCATCCTCTAAACCTTTTGCGTGAGCATGTCTTAGCTCAAATAGTAGCAATACCATTGTGTACAAATGACAGCTAGACAGGTCAACAAATTGCAGTAGGCCAGGTTTCCTTTATGAATACTTTTTTAATGGATAGTTATTTCCCCATTTCTTATGCTACTGCAGATCTGGCTTCTGTGTTTTCTCTGACTAGCCATTAAATTTTATCTTTATACAGCTATTTTTCTTACCATTTTATTCCTTAGGTTACTCAGGCATATAAGGAATATGACTATGGAAAAGTCATCCGATTACTGCAAGCCTTCCATACAAGAGAACTGTCTAGCTTTTACTTTAGTATAATCAAGGACAGGTATGTACAGGAACCTACCTTTCCTAATGTGACCCTCCCCTTCTTTTGATCTTCTTGTCAGGGAGGAGAAATGTACAGCTTAAGCGTTGCTTGTGGCCCTAGATAGTTGTTTGGGGGCCCTCAGGACATGCACAATTTTTGCCCCAAATGCCCCCCTTATGCTCCCTAGGGGACTACTTTGCCATGTTTTCTTTTTTTAAGGCTTTATGTCATTAGACGCCTTTCCCCCACAACTTCTCTATGATTTCCTGTTGGAAAAAATAGGCCTCTTCTCTGGCCTAAAATGGGGGTGGGCTTTTAATGCAGCCTACAAGCCCCCAGGGTCAAAACAATGGCTAAAAAATTATTTTCTTTTGAAGGGTCTCCAAAAACACCCCATGGTGACCTCTAGGCAGGGTAGAAGGTATTTCTACCATGTGTGGAGCCCCCTTGAATGTCTCTCCAGGATCAAAACAAGTTCTGCCAAAAAATCCTCCTTTTTTTTTTTTTGCCTAAAAATGACCCAAAATGCCCTATAGGGACCCCAAAATTTAGTAAGAATGCCCCCATGTGCTCTAGTGAGCATTTGGGAGCCAAAAAAAATGATTTATTTTTATTTTTATATTTTATTTTATTTTGGGCAGGAATGAGTGCAGTGGTTTGGACCCTGATTTTCCACAGGTGCCCATCCCTGGCCTAAATTATGCTGAAACTGGCCTATTGATGGCCTACTGTCAAATGTCAATACAACCCTGGGGGATATCCCATTTGACAACAGGCCATCACACATCCCAACTGTAACACATGCAAATTGCTCCCTCCCGCCTGGGGACTACACAAGTATATATAGTCTGTCTCACTTCCATGCTACCAGAGCCTCTGAAGATGCCAGCCACAGATGCAGGCGAAACGTCAGGAGAAAATACTAATAGAGCACGGCCTCAAAGGCCGGAAAACTCACAACAAACTAAAGTATGGTGTACATTGCTCCTCCATGTAAGAAGTCCTGGGATTCTTTTTCTCTGCACACACACTTGCACATACAGGCCATGTGTGAAATGGGCTGTCATGATTCCTGGCTAAGAGAAATGGCTATGATCACACACTGAATGAACCTGATACAGCCAAATACTGTGTTTGCTTAATATGTGGAACTTAATGAAAAAAGTTGTTGATAAGTGTCATTCATTCCAGAAAAATTACTTTTTTTTTTGCCAAAGTCATAGGCTGAGTGCTAAATCCTTGGTTCTTGCATGTTTGAAATCGCATATATTAGCTTTGATTTCCAATGTTTGTAAATATTTTATTTCCTGCCTTCAATTCAGACTTTATTGTGAAGAAGAAAAAGATCCAAAACGCCGATCATGTCAAACAGTTTTAGCAGAGGTTTTGGACACAGTGGTACGTTCTTTTGCACCAATCCTTCCACATCTTGCTGAAGAAGTGTTTCAGTATCTTCCTTATAGGAAAGGTAAGAGACTGTGAAACTGTTACAGGACTGAGCCTTTGCAACCTATAAAAAAGTATTTTTTTTGCACAAGGCTGTCCTTAGCATTGTAACTGAGCATCACTGGAGGTGTTACTTTACTTTTCACATGGACTGGCAAGATGGAACTGTCAGGTAGTTCAACACAGTAAAATTCTAGTCCATGGGATGATTATAATCTAGAATCCAAGTCTTTATTTGCTAGCTTACAGTGAAGTGTGTGTATCCGTAAGGCAGTTTCTGCAATTACTGTAACATGGACCTGCAAGTACAGTGCTTAAAGTTTTTATATTATTCACTATCAGAGAAGGGAAGATAATGCATTTCCGTCCCACTAGGCAAGGGCTAAGGCCATTTTACAGTCTTCGCAACCAGACGTTAAAGGATCTCATTCATTTTCAGCCATTTTCAGTGTGGTGACTGGTGGGAGCTAGTTTTATTTAGTTTCAAAGTCCCTATTTCATAAATCTAGAATGGTAGAAAGTTTAAATTCATACTGAAATCTTGTATATTGGCAACCTGGAACTAAAAAATGTTTAAGGATCTGCCTGTAACCATATTTTTTAAAAAACTGGTAGTCTTAGCTGTGTGATACTTCTCAGTGTAGAACACTGCTTTGCTCTCTGTCCTGAATGATTAACTGTCGCAAATGCATCAGACATTAAACCTTTTCTTTTTTCTTTTTCTTTCCAAGAGTCAGATAGTGTGTTTCGTTCAGGATGGATGAACACAAGTCCTGTGTGGAAGAAACCAGGTCTGGAGGAAGCTGTGGAAGGAGCCTGTGCAATGCGAGATGCTTTCTTGGGTTCCATTGCAGGGAAAAATGCTTTGGAATATCAAGTGATCCTTATAATTGAGCCTGGATTGCTCTTTGAATTAATGGAGGTAAGCTGGAAAACCACTAGCTGTTGACATATAAAGCTTAACTGTGGCCTAGTAGCAGATATTTAAGTACAGCTAACATATATACTGACCAGCAATACTGAGATTCAGAAACACTGTCCTATATCAGAACATTGTGCGACAGTGGCACAAACACAAGTCACCTGTTCACTTAATGGCAACTCCATGGATTTCATAGGGGTTTCTTCAACAAGGAGTACTCAGAGCTGGTTTGCCATTGGCTTTCTGTGAAATACAGCACCTAGTATTCTTTGGTGGTCCTCCATTCAAGTATTACCAGGCCTGACCTTGCTTAGCTTCTATGATCCAATGGGATCTGATGCCTCATGGTATTCAGGCTCTCGTTAGGGCTAATAGGATAGAGAAGACTCTCTCCATCAGCAAGTTGCCCTCTGTGAACAGAGGATAATGGAATGAGTGACAGAGACACTCTGCTTCTGATGCATTTAGGATATTAAGATTTGCACCTGGAAAGGGCAATGAAGTTTCCCTGAAAGAAGTTCATGGGCCCAGTGTAATGGTATAAATTAAAAGAATCAGTGCAACTGTTGAAAATGCAGTAGATACTGCACACAAGGGTCATATTTTCAAACCACCTGCCATGCAGGAATATGCAGCTACAAGCACTCCTGAAAGATGCCCATCCAACCTCTGTTTAAGGACTTCCACCACCCTCTGAGGTAACTGTTTCACTGTTGAACAGCTCTTATAGTAAAAAAAGCTCTTCCTAATGTTTAGGTGGAATTTCGTTTCTTGTAATTTAAGTCCATTGGCTCACTTTGTACTCTACTAATTAGAAGAGTAACAAAAATGTGATGGATGCAATGATCTGGTAAATGCTTCCCAGAACTAAGAAGGCAAAAAAAAAGTTCAAATGAGATTTATCTGGTCAGTCTTCAAATATGAAACCATCTTGGTTTTTCTAATGGAGCTCCACATTCTAGACTTCTTTTGTCCCTGCTAGTTTTATGACTGTGTTCTCACCTGTACAGAGGACTCCAAGTCCTGTACAAAATGTACAGGTACAAAAAGTACTTCAATCTTGTACTGTATAAGGGACTATAGATGTAAAATTTTCAGAAATTCTGAAGTCATAGGGAATTTTTTTGTGGGTGGGGGGAGAAATGGAGGGATGTGATACAGGCAACCTTCACATACTCTGAAAGTTACTTAGAATAGAATATTAGGGTTAGAAGGGCCACAAGGGCCATCTAGTCCAACTCCCTGCCACGCAGGAATAAACAAGTAAAGCATTGCTGATAGATGCTTGTCCAACTTCTGTTTAAAGACCTCCAAAGGTGGAGAGTCCAACATCATCTGAGGCAGTCTGTTCCACTGCTGAACAGCTCTTGCAGTAAAAAAAGTTCTTCCTAATGTTTTGGTGGAATATCTTTTATTGTAATTTGAATGTTTGTTGCTTCAGGAATATAAAATGTATTACAGTTCTCCCTCCACATTTGCAGGTTTCACTTTTGCTAATTTGGTTATTCGCGGGATGCCTACTTGCCCCCCCATTCTCCCCCTCCTACCCCATTCCCACTCCACTTGTTCCTCCCATTCTCCCTGCCCCCGGAGCAGGCATGCCCCGCACGGTCCAGGGAGGGTGATCGCCATTTCCCCATGCTCCTCCCACTGCCCCCGCCACTGCCATGGGTGCGAACACACCCATGGCAAGAAATCTGAGGGCTATCACCAATTTCCCATACTCCTCCTACCGCCGCAGGTGCAGGCGTGCCTGCACAGGTGGCAGGAAAGTCCGGGGAGAGTGATCACCAGTTCCAGGCACTCCTCCCACCACCCCCACCACTGCTGCCGCAGGTGCAGGTGCACCCTGCACCAGTGGCAGGAAGGTTCAGGGAAGGCGATCACCAGTTCCCTGCATTCCTCCTGCTGCCGCAGCCAGTGCAGGCGCACCTTGTGCAGGTGGCAGGAAGGTGCAGGGAAGGCGATTGCCTGTTCCCTGCCTCCTTGGCCCCCCACCTGGTTGGGTGCACCTGCCAGGCAGAAGCCTGTAGGGAGGTCGCCCTATTCATGATTATTCGACATTCATGAGGGATTTGTGTCCCTATCCCTCGCGAATGTGGAGGGCCTACTATACCTATAACTGACTTGGCATAACATTATCAAGTTTAGTATAGGAAAAATACTGTTTATTTGGAAAATAATTAGAAATTGAAGCTGACATCCTGTGGGTCAGTTTTGATGTCATAAGTTGGACTTATGTGTAAATGTTTCCTATTCACTTACTATTCTGTACCATTGTCAGAGAAAGTCTTTCACCATTTAAAGTCTTTCTAGTAATTAAATCTAGGGTTTAAAGTAGACTAATAGTTTCATAATCACATCCCAATGTATGACTAAATGTTTTACCCTTTGATTAGAGCGAATTATTAGTCATCACCTATTCCATTTGTACTGTCCTCTTTGAGCAGAAATAGGAAGCCTATATGCCTCCAGATTTCATGAACTCTAGCTTCCATTTCTCCTGACTTTTCTGGGAGTTGGAGTGAAACAAAATACGGAGATTCCCAGGTCCCTACTCACATCCATCTTGCCCTGGAGAGTTCAAAGCTTTATCTGCAGATAGGCTTTAGTCCCAGAACTGTTTAAACTTTTTATAGACTTTTCAAATCAGTTTTGACAATAACTCATCTGCAGGTGCTGCAGCATGAAGAGTGTTCTAGTACATCACAGCTAAATGAAATAATGATGGCATCACAAACAACGCTGTTGACTGAAGTACCTAGAGAGATGGCAACCGATGACATGATTAAAGGAACATTTTTGATCAATTTAGAAGGTAAGCATAGAAGGAAATACAGTTGGCACTGCACATTTTCTAGGGTTTGAGGTGCAGGACCCTCACAAAAGTGGAAAACCACAAATATCAAAATGTGAGTCTGTGGGAAGGGAGCCAAAGTATGGTGGGGAGAACAGGCACCCAGGGTCCAAACCAGGTCAGAGAGGAGAGAGTTGGCACGGTAGCTCTATACTTCCTTTTTCTTGCCCATCTCTTTCCTTGGGTGTGGGGTGGCACTGGGAGTGGGTTTGTGGTGCTGAGAAACCAGACTGTGGTCCATCCTCAGCTGGTGGAGGACCAGAGGCAGGTTTTTAAAGGCTGTGAGGCCTGATTGGAGCCACTGAGACGGAAGGTTCCCCCAGAAAAGAAATGCCTGAAGTGGAAGGGGCAAGGGTTGAAGAAACTCACAAGTAATGAAATCTATTAAAGTCAAACTTGCAAAAGTAGAGGGCTAACCATACTTCAATTTTAAAAAATCAATACATGATGGAAGTACTTTGGATGAACTTGTGACTAAGATGCACAGAGCAGCATCCTGTGTTTCAAGGATGGGCTAGTAAGTGTGGTATCATACAAGTAAGTTTGTCGTCTCTTCTGCTTTAATAGGCGGTGATATCCGAGAAGAGTCCTCCTATAAAGTCATAGTTCTACCAGCTGCCAAATTAAAATGTCTCCGCTGTCGACGGTACACTGCAGATTCAGCAGACACACCCTGTACACGTTGCAGGGAAATACTCAGTGGGAAATGATGTATATTTGAGATAGCCTTCATGCAGTTATGGAAGCAACCAGACTGTTTCAGAAAAACTTGAAAGAATGTAGAAACCTGTATGGGCTAACATACTGTTTGTGTGAAGATGAGTGTCAGGGGAGAAGTCTGAAAATGGATATTGTATATATTTCAGCTTGTATACCTAATAAAGTGCTTTTTGGCTCTTAGTTTCTTAGCACCACATGTAATCAATATTTGGTAATTTTTGTATTAGAAGGAGTATTTGGTGGAGGAAATGAGTTCAATTGCATAACTAAAATATTGCAGCATAGTTATATAACCAGAAATACCTTGCACTGGACTTTATTAATAGCCTGGTATAACTTTTACTGCTGGCCATGGGATTGATTGCACACTGCTCAACCCCACCTCTTTCAGTTCCTCCCTTGCATTATCAGCAGAACACACCAACAATGAAAAGGTAGGTGTAATCCCTGAACTGAGCTTGATCAGTCAGAATTAAAAAATGTAAATGGCTGGTGGGGCAACTTGCAGGAGTCAGGGACCTATATTTGCCCTGCATCCATTTTCACATTTCTCTCATGATCCCCACCCCAGTCAGGGTGGGAAGTTGCTCTCTGGAGCTGTTTTCAACCTGAGACTGGGTTTGCTCCAGGCCCATGGATGGAGGCCTTTCTTTTCCCCAAAAAAACCATAAATGGCTGTTAATTGTCAAGAAACAAAAACATAATCCAAACCTAGAATGGGCCTTCTGGGGGATTTTCCCTCTGGCTGTGCAACTGATAAAAGAAAAGATGTACAAGTGATATATTTTCCCATCCTTTTGATTTACGGAATAGTATCTACAACCGTAAACTCCATCAATACCTATAACAACTATTTAAAAGATCTTATACTGTTCCATGCCATCTCCCTCCCTCTGCTATAGCTATTAGCAGTGGTCACCCAGCTCCAGATGCTGTTGAGGCAAGCTCAGTCCATTTGTGGCTGAGTTAACAGAGCCTGTGATGGTAATAGTGAAGCTTCTTTTTGCAACGTTTTTATGCCTGCGCAGTCCCCTCCCCACCTTGCGTCCTTGTCCTCCGTTAGGGCTTAAATTTTATATCAGCATTCAGAGGATGGTGAAAAAAAGCTGGAGAAACACAGAGTTTCTGTGTCAGGTAGCAGTATGTCTGCAGTAAACTATATAATAAAGCTTGAGGTTGGCAAGAATGGATTTTGCTCCATTTGATCCTATTGCAACGGTATGTGCCTACCATGGGCAGAGTAAACGGCAGCTACCTCCACAATCCCTTACTGAGCAACCAAAGGAGAGAGCAGATAAATCAGCCTCATCAGCTATCTCTAAGCGTTTTTTGAAAAAGCATAGCTCTGTAGGTCTGGCCACTAAAATGGAGATAGTAAGTCAAATGGAATCCTGTAAAAGAAAAACTCATCCCTGAATGCATTTCCGAAGGTGGCCTGAAGTAGTCTCTACAAGGTTGGAAATGTTTTTGTTTACTAAAGTTTTACCATACCTGTAGTGTTAGTTTTGAATAAAAAGTGTGCTGAAACATGTTCAACTGCTCTAGGAACCGATCCCTACTTTTTATATGTACTTTCTGCCTCTGGTGCCAAATTTTCTGTTAAGTAAAAGTAATGCCCAAGAAAGAATGCATCTACTTTGTTAAGTGACGTATAATTGTACTGGTTCCATGTGATACGAAAAACACACAGTGCCTCCCAATACCAAAAGAATGGCTCTTGTGTTCTCTCAGGCAAATGAGCATTTTGTGGGTATTAGGTTCACGGGATGAATTCAAATACACACTTTTGCAGCAGAGAGGCTACAAGGCCACCTGCTATAGCATCCTTAGCAACAGACTACCCAGTCTTTATTTGCACAGCTTTTCTGAAAGAGAACTCCCTTCAGTTCATTCAGTTGTCAAAATGCATATACCATTAAGAATTTCCCCCGTCCAGAATTTATGATAGAATTGAAGTGATTTAAGAATTAATGCTGCCTTCTGGGACAACAAAGAACAGAACTCTCTTCCTGCAATCTTTTCCTCATCGGTTTGAGGTACAAATGCCTGACTTCATTACTCAATGGACCTGATACAATTTAGTCTGTTCAAAAGTTGCAACTCTGAACACAGGTAACTGAATTCAGTGTCTACTGTAGAAAACTAAGCATGCCAGAGAAGAATATCAAGTTTAATTTTAATACTGCATATCTTGGACAGCTATGTAGGGAAAGCAGAAATTTCAACAAAAGGAATCTAGTAGTGCACACAATTTACAATATTTTTACAACAGACTGTACAACAGTGGGAATTGGTACAAAAACTAGTATTTCTAGGTCAGCTTAAATTAGATTCCTGATTTTATTTCTGATACCTTGTCAAAACATTTGAGTGGGAACTTCTTGCTTCTGTACTGATTTTTCCGTTCATGGAGGCATGTTGTTCTCCAATGCTGTATGCTTCTTTAATTAAAAGCAGCTGAGCTACTAGTCTGAAAACCAGATACCTTATATAAGCAACATACATAATATGTGGCAGCTCTGCTTTCTCAAGTTTTGATTAAATTCTGGTCATGAACATTTAAAAAGCAGTACTTTTTAGCACATGAAAAACTAACATGTTAATTTGAACAGCACCAACACTGTTCTTAAAACCTAAGCTACTGCACAAGTGCTTGAAGTTAGAAATAAATATTTAGGGTTATAGACAAATGTACAGAGATAGGTTGCTGGTATTACCCACCACAGTAAGGTTGGATTTCATATTGATACCATCTTCTAAAATTCTTATGTTACTAGTTTACAAAAGTCACGTGGAATTGGTTTCTCAGGATGGTTCTGCTTCAGTCTGTAATAATAGCCATGCACTTAAATTATGCTAAATAACTGTTTGAAATTATTGGCAGAAATGGAGATGTTTTCATCATGACATTGCGTCCACTGCCTCAATCAAATTCAAGGCAACACTGTACTGGCCATGGTTTTCTGGCAAATGTTCTATCACTTTATCCACTAGCTTTGCTGTTGTGGTAATTGGCACATCTACATTTTGAAGATCATGAGGGTCCTGCAGTGAAAGAAGAAAAAAATTTGAATTACTTTTCTATTATCACTTTTTTATTCACTTATATCCTGCCTTTGTCCCACTAATGAGACCCAAGGTGGCTGACAACTTCTTTAAAAACTATACTGATTCACATACATAAATACATACATAACTATAACAGTTATTTAAAAACCTACTTAAAAACATTAAAATTCATTTTAAAAAACTATACAAACCACAAAAACAGCACCACACAGAACTAAAAACCAATCCCAGTCAGTTTCTGAAAGCATGATGGCATAAAAATGTTTTAACTTGCCAGCAGAAGGGGAGTAAGGATGAAGCCATCCTCAACTCCCTAAGAAGGGAGGTCAAAAGTCTGGGAGCAGCCACTGAGAAGACCCTCTCCCTTGTTCTCACCAAACAAGCCTGAGAAGGTTGTAGGACAGAGAGAAGTGCCCCTCCATAAGATCTTAGAGTTCTAATGAGCTCAAAGGGAGACACTGTCTTCCAAAATAGTCTGGGCAATTTTTATTAGGCAATACTGGAATACAGAATATGGACTAAACCTAAGGGTTATCCTACCTCAAATAGATCTGTTGAAATTAACAGGATTTCAGTTAGCTGTTATTAAAGCAGGGATAGAAATAGTGTGGTCCTCCAAATGTTGTTGGACTGCAACATCCAGCAACCCTAGCCAGCATGACCAATGATGAGGAATGACTGGATTTCCAAATCAGCAACCGGGGGTGGGGGAGGCACACAATATCAACCCTTGATTTAGCCCTTTGAATGAAAGCCTGTAGGCACATCTCAATTTTGTGGAATATTAGAAACGTGCAGTATTAACTGTCTATAAACAGTTGCAACTATGTGCAGTCACACTAAACTTTACAAACCTAGAATGTTTTGCCTAGATTTCTGTGTTAGGTTTTTTTCAGAGGGAATGGGTGAATTAATTCTTTAATTCTGAGGAGAGAAACACTGAATGCAACTTGCTTGTTTCCTTCAGTACAGATCTCATTCATAAAATCATTTTTTATGAAAAATCAGAAAGAAGATATGTATCCTCAGGAGTCCAGATTCCATGCCGCATGGCATGCCTTTGGCTAAAAATTAACTTGTATTGTTCAGTGAAGTTATTTCAAGTAGCAATTCTGATCCCCGTATTGCTCACGTACAGAAACTCACTAAAGTGAGCTAGCACTGCTTTCTGTCCAGCTAACAGGTGAGACAGCATTACTCTAGAAACATTTAGAATGAAATGCTTTACTAGGTTTTTTTAAAAAAAATTGTACTGTGCTTAGTGTATACAGCACTTCTGAAAACATTAGATGAGAACTGTGGGAAATATGTGTTATTCCTAATTATGCTCTTTGGTGAAGATGACCCGTTTTCAGTCAAAGCAAATTACCATAGCTTTAAGCCAAGTGCAGAGTGTTGGAGGTAGTCTGGCCAGCAGCTCCATGCCCTCCTTGGTCTGGGTGTGCAATAGGGCATAGGCCAGCCTCTGTCCTGTCAGCACTAAGAGCTGAGATGCAAGGACTTCTTTGTCATGGACTTGAAGAATAGCCTGCAGATTAGAAGATACATTTGCAACATCAGCTGCGATCTAAGCCATTCATTCTAATTTAATATGGGGGAGGGAAATGTACATACACATGTATATTCAAAAGAAGAGAAAGGAGTGGCCTCTTTCTGAAATGGGAAGACACTTCTGGTTTTAAAAAAAGACTCCTTGAGCCTAAAAGGGGGGGACAGCAAAATTGCTCCCCCTCTCAGACACAGCAGGCACTACTAGCCATTCTGCGTGCCTGTGCACCACAGTTTGCCCACCCTGATTTTATGTTAGGAAACATATCACATGCTACTGTCTTCCAGCAGGGAAAAAAAAATCATTTCATTGCTAGACATTAATTTTTACCTCTTCTCCAAGTTGATCCAGGCCGTAATTGTACAGCTCACACACATAGTGCCTTCTGATCACATCCTCAGTGACTTGTAGATTCTGAGCCAAATCCAAAGCCAGGGTTGGCCAATCTCTGTCCTTCACTGACACAGCAACTGACTCTTCTGGGCTGTCACTTGTTTTCTGCGACGAAGACTGGGCTTGTACCAGTGCACTCACTAGTCTGGTTAAGAACTGGGTGGGACAGGGGAAGCAAGATGTCCCCATCAGCAGCAGTTTAGTCTTAAAAAACACCAGTGCTATCAATCCCCTCTACCAAAGTACTTCACTTACTTGATGCCGTATAGATAGCAGAGCTGGATCTACGTCGCCACTTGGCAGCAACTGAATTGAAGTAAGATCTTTGAAAAAGGCATTTTTTCCCTGCATGGAGGAAATACAAATAGTACTGTCCATGGAAACCCATACCACTAACACAAAACACATGAATACCTTTTATCCCTGTGTTTTTTTTATTGTTGTTTACTCAATTTATACCCCACCACTTCTCATCAAAACTCACAGTGACTCTGAGGCACACATTTTATTTCCATTCTGAGAGGGTATCAGTTTTCAAAATTAAAGAGAAATGGAACCCATGAAAGATGACATTATCATATTTGCATCCATGAAATTATATGAAGAATGTGAATGGAAGATATAGGCAGCTTCTGAACACACACATATACCAAGTTCTAAAAATACTGTCATGTGTAATTTATCGTAGGTTCAGTACAGCTTTCTACTCTAAATGCCCAAGAGTGAAATAACCTTAGTAGGGTGAAGCTACAGAAATGATGGGATCAAGAGAACCCCAACAAAGGCTGCTTTTGGTCCTTCTATATATTCGTGGTGCTATTTCTGATTTTCCCTTAAAGCTGCAACACCTTACAATTCATTCTTTCCAGAGTCATAATGGGCAGCAATAAGGAAAAGATCTTGAAGCCCCCCACAAAGATGGCTGGATCTGAAGTTTAGTGTTCCACTTACCCACCTCTGTGGGTAAATACATAAAAAATTTGGCAATGACTGCTCTCAGTGCTGGCAAGAATTCACAACCACTCTTATGTAGGCATACCTTGCTGTCAAAGAGAGAGAGGGGCTTCACGCTCTTTAGGGAAAACTTCATGATTGCATACAGGACAGTGCAGAGCACAGACTGGTGTTGAACAAGAGGGTAATGGATATGTTTCTGCTCAAGGGCTAGTTCCACTAAGGAGGTCTGTCCTTCAACAGACACCCAGGCATCTTCTGTGTCGAGAACAGGAGGTTGCATCTCATCACTCCGTACATCAGCCTAATGTAGTAAAGCAGAGAGAAGCACTGGCACGTTTGAAACATTAGCTTAACTGTTAATTTGTCACATTCAGAGATTTTCAAAGTATTTTTTATTACCAAAGTTGCAAAAGGAAGAATCAAACATCAAAGGGATAATTTTTTAAAAAATCTCTCAAGACTCCATTTACCTAAAAATGCTTATATTACTGTTACCTTTTCCTTTCAAGAATGCTGTTCAAGGGCCCTTATAAAGAGACATAGGGATCCCAGGCTGTATAAAACTGTACATTTTGTCTTTGTTGCAGATAAATTCATTCTTACAGTACCCAAATGTAGTGGACATTATTAATCTTATTAAAAACCATGTGATGTATGAACTGGGTGGAACGTGGAACAGCTTTACCTCCATGAGAGTTTGAAGAAGATCCAGGCAACAGCCAAGAAAAGATGTCACTGCAGTATCGCTCATCCCTACATCCTGTATGACCAAAGCAGAGAAAATGGAATTTTATTTTTTACCCTGAGCAGAATTTTAAACATTTCTGGGTTTCTAGATGGAAGAGACTGTGTTCATAGGAAAAGCAACAGATTAACCACTATGATTAATTTGGAAAAAATGTCTGAAGAGTTAAAGAATTTTTCTCAAGACACACACACACATGCACACACTTATAAATGCACAATGGCACACATTTCTAAGACTGTTCTCAAGATCATTATATTTCCACTCCAATTAATATCTATAACTACACAGATCACACTATTGAAGATATCTAACGATAAAGAAATATTGGCACCTCAGAGTCAAAATAACTTAATTAAACCACAATAAAATTAAAAAGACCAAGGTATTAATCTGAGTCAAATCATATTCAGTGCCATATATGATTGACTGGAAAAAATATATGAAAAGATGTATCTATTGCTAAAGTAAATGCTAAGTATGTCCAAAAAAAAATACGCTATGATTGAAAGATTCTGGTGATTAAGAAACAGAAGATGCAAAATGAAAATGTTTGAACACAATATTATTGGCCATTAATTCTGCTTGGCCCTGGAATTAAATAGTTCATTACGCAGGCAAACACAAAAATGCATATTCAAAGCACAATTACTGAAAAAAGCAAAAAAAAAAAGCTTTTTATGCAAAGATACAAAAATTGCTCATAGTCACTTTGGTTTCAAGAACACTTTCTTGTATCATAAATCTGACCTTTGATTAATATAAAGACAGTAACCAGAAAGGACTCTCATGCCCTGTGCTCAGAGAAAGGAAGAACAAGGTAAAAACAAATGAGCTACCAATGCTATTGCCCAAAGGAGGCTATAATTATTATCAAAATTTGAACTGGAAGAAACTCCCCGTTTCAAGTTAACATAATCTGTCAGGTTAGGTATAATCAATGTAGTTAGAATAAACAAGCAAAAATGAAGAATTCAGTAGGCCCACCTCCCTCACTTTCTGTTATTGTTGCACTCCACACATGGAGCACAATCACCTGAAGACAGAAACCTCCTCTATGTGTGTGTGTCAAATCACATGGAGACACTGTGCACAGAAAAAGCTCTGCTCTTTCTGCCATTGCTCTCCATGTGTACAGAGCTAGCAAAAATAACAATCGAGGGGCCAGGGCTAATCTATCCCCAGTCTCCACATGTTTATCCCATTCCCCTTAGTACTGCCTAAAAAGGACTACAAATTCCGTCAGATATGTCATTCTTACACATTCTCTTCAATAAAAGCAATAAAAAAGTACCTACCCTTCTGCATAATCTATCCTTTGGTGCTTTTCCAACCTATTACAGAAAGGTTTCCTTAATAAGAATCCATGTAATGAAAAAGCAGTGAACACCACAAATTGGTATGCTCCAACCCATGAATGTAAAAAGCTTCTCCCTTCCTCTCACTCCACCACTATGCCCTGTGAAACCCATACAGCAAAAGAGATATCCCATCCATTCACTTTTCAAGCTGCCTTTCTAGTGGAGTCTTCCTTTCCGCAATGCCAACAATGGCTGCAATCCTGCATCAGGCAACACAGCATGAAGTTCTACCCAGATGAAACTATGCCCTGTCTTCCTTTTTATTTCCCCTTGGAAAGCACCCATATATTGCTGGTTCCTTCCCTACCCACGGCCAGTGGAGACTGAAGGACAGGCATGAAGCATCTGGCTATATCTCTATAGAGAGACACAGGAGAACAGCACTATCTTCCAGGCCCTCTGCAGGAAGGAAGCCTGCAACATCACACCTCTGGCTACAGGGACACAGTCAAATGCTTCTCTGCTGTTGGGGGGAACCAACAGACAGCTGGCTTTAAAGGGGGTGACGGCTGTTGCACAAGGCGGTGTTGAATTCCTGCTTCTGGAATGACAAAAAAAAAAAGGCCTGCATTCGGCTGATGCATGCACATAACAAAATGCCAGATTATGCATCCTCTCTGTTTGGGGTAAGTGTTCTCCTTGTGAGTGAATGTGCTAACACAAGCATCCAACATCATCTAAAGTTCCAGAAGCAGACCAGCACAGAATTATAGCAGGTACAGCTGGGTGTTTTTTTAAAAAAAAAATATTTAAAATGTTAATTTTATAAATGAAATCTAACATTTCATTAAGATAATGTGTATTTCACAATATATTTATAATATACTTACTTTACAATTCCATCAGTTATCCAATTTAACCCAACTACTCTCCAATATGTTACGTGCAACTTATTATTGTGCACTGTTACACCAAGAGCAAAGACTGTTTCTTGTACGTAGGGATGGACCAACCGAATCTTCGAATCCTCGAATCTTTGGCAGGGATTCGAGATTCGGGAATCCAAATCCCTGTGCCAAAATAAGCAAACAGAATCTTTCTAATCCGCCACTCAAACAGTTTGTTGGAGACCAGGACGCCTGAAAACCTGGGACACCGGGACGCCTTAAAACCTGGGAGACCAGGACACCTGAAAACTTGGGAGACCAGGATGGGATCCCGCTCCTCACGTGTTTCCCCACCCAACGTGGGTACGGGTGATTGGCCGGCAGACCGGCATAAAGCCTCGCACGCACTGGAGGCCGCCATTTCTCCCTCCTGCTGCCCGTGCCCCTAGTGCTGCCTCTCCCTGCTGCTGCCTCCCTCTGCAAGGTAATTTTGGGAGAGGGATTGGGAGAAGAGGGACAAAGGAGCAAAACTGAGTTTGTGTGGGAGTCTAGGAGCTTGTGGGAATGTCCCAGGGGGTTCCAAAGACTGCAAAAAGGGGTTCAGGGGTTCCATGCAAGCCATGCCAGCCATACGTTCCCCTTCACCAGCTTTCTTTGGTCAATTCTGGGACTAAGATTGTCATGATGCCACTTCCTGTCTTAGTTTCTGTGTCTTGAATACATGAATACTTCAGTTAACCCGTTTTGAAGCTCCCTTTTAGAAAGTCTTTTTATGCTTCTCAACCCCTTTTCGTTTCTCCTCTGTCTAGCTGCAAGTTTATAAGCAGCATTGCCATTGGAAAGGTTGCAAAAGAGAGCTGGAGAAACACAGACTTTTGGTCTTGCGTTGCAGCAGCATGTCTGTTGTAAACAATGAATGCCAAAAAACTTGAGCTGGGAAAGAATGGGATTCTACTCTAGCTGATTCTATAGGAGGAGTGTGTGTTGCCTACAACAAACAAGGTGAACAGTAGCTGCCTCCAGAATCGTTTAATGAGCATGCATTAATCTGTATTATTTTTTTGATTTGAGACTGGAAGACAGGGATTGGGAATTGTTGAGACAGGCCTAGAGATTTGACTTGAGCGTCCTTTGCAGGACTTGAGGGTAGAGAATTGACTGGACTAGAGGCTTGTGTGTGTGTGTGTGTGTGTGTGTGTGTGTGTGTGTGTGTGTTTAAGTGCTCTTTTTGTTGCAGGACTTGAGATTTGACTCTTGAGACTTCAGGGTGCAGACTTGAGATTGGACTAGAGGCTGTTTGTTTGCGTGTTTTAAGTGCCTTCCTTGTTGCAGGACTTGAGACTTGACTGGAAGGTACAGTCTTCTTGAGATTTCAAGGACAGCTGAACATTTCTTTGCATAGCTCCCTTGCAAAGCTCTTTCATACACAATTCGGGAGTGTGTAGTTTTACAAGGTGTCACAGCCTTCTCTGCCAAAGTGTGCTGGTGCATGATCAAACTACAAACCCCAGGATGCCAGAAGGAGCTATGCAAACAAAAGCTAATTTTGACCTGGATTATCTCTGCACTGTAACATGCGGTCCTGTTTACACAGGCAGAAAAATATGGGATTAATCCATATTTTCCTGCCTGCGTAGAAAAGGCCTTCATATCATTTTCAATCTGGAAAGATCCTGAGGCAAAACTATGACAATTGTCCTGGCCAGATTTCTTCAGAAGGAGGTTTGCCTTTGCCTAGGCTTTTGCTAAGGCTGAGAGAGTGTGTCTTGCCCAAGATTATCCTTCTTGCCCTTGCTTTTTAAACCCTTTTTTAAAAAAGGATTCGAAAGATTCGAGATTCGTGAGATTGGTGGATTCCCAGAACCTTCCAGGGATCTGGATCCGGATTCAGAAAATTCTGGATTCTTCCCATCCCTACTTGTAAGAAAGTACCTGCAACAATGTGTGTGCATTTTTAACTCTTTAAAACTGTTTTATTCATATGGAAATATATTTAGACCTAATCAATCAGGTAATTAACCAGGTGCAACTAATAAAGATTTAACTGAGGGGCAACCCTGACTTAAAACCACAATTCCTCCCAACTTTCCTATAGATAATAAGAAACGGCAACAATTACCTTATCCATTAAGTAAGTAGCAGCAGAAAGCCTTTTCACTATGAATGTGTTCCACATCATCAGCGCAATTCCTGAAACAATTACATGAATTTAAGCTCCAAGGCAGAACTGATTTTAAAAAACATTTGTTTTTTTCAAAAATATGTTGGATAGAAAATGTCTGACCAGGTTGATATTAATGCTCTACAGCAAGGGAACCTCAATTTCACTAGAATGAGATCAGTCTCATCCTGTGAAAATTTTCATGAGATGTTGTACTTTGCAACTTTCAAATCTTCTTTATCTTAATACTGCAGTTTGTGTAACTTTGTTTTAATATTAATATGGATATTAATATTAATATCATAACCGTGTTTTGATATCATAACTTCCGCATTTTTATCTGTACTGATTTAGTCAATCTTGTTACAAGTTATCCTGAGTCCATGAGATAAACACAGAATATAAGTTATATAAAGACAGATAGATAGATTAGATCAGATGAGATTAGATTAGATAGATACGCAGGCAGGCAGCTGCATTACACTGCTACAAGTGGGAGCAGTAAACTGTTCAAGTAATCCTGTTGATTAGAAAACTGTCAAATGTTGATTCAATAGCCAAACCACAGCTATGCAAAAAGAATAGAGGGGGGGACTCTGGCATAGTCTGAATTACATTCAGTCTACTCACTCTTGAAGTCCAAAACTATTAAAAGGTGCTTCCCTCTTGAGA
Organism: Cyclura pinguis; assembly: GCA_030412105.1. Taxonomy (NCBI): domain Eukaryota; kingdom Metazoa; phylum Chordata; class Lepidosauria; order Squamata; family Iguanidae; genus Cyclura; species Cyclura pinguis. The sequence continues at coordinate 43,332,967 of CM059599.1, forward strand.
CTGGCTTCAAATGATATGAATGTGATCTGCCTTTTTGCTTCTTATAGAATCGGATTGCTTGTGAACATCAAAAACCTGTTCTGACTGTTAAAATTTTCAAGTGGAAACCTCCAAAGATTAGTCAGATCCCAGGACAATCTATGCAAACTAATCTTGTTTCACTAGAGCATTTAACAATGCTCTTTGTACTTACCATGTTGAACATGAGCATTATTGATGTATCTGAGATGTTCTATAGATTTGATGAGAAAACGTGCTTCCTTATATTCAAAGATTAAAAGACAGAAATAAAAATGTTACAACTGATCACTGAAGTGAAGCAAGTAAGCTGAACATCACTGCTTCCTAAGATAAATGTTAAATATTTTGCAGCTTAAATTAACCATTTCAGACTTTGATCACGTATCAATTACATGGGTTTTGATACCCAGTGGCCCTGATCACTACTATATGCTGCAGGCTGAAATGCAAACATTCATAAACAGCGATGCTACATTATTTAAAACAAACACTCAAGGAGAATCTATTAGCAGAGAAGAAAGTGCTGTACTTTTTCAAAGGCTTGTCATCTGAAGAAATTCAGATGGAGAAAAAAAAACACACATGCTTTTCCGCAAAGCCTGTGAAAACAGGTATCCCATTGAAACAGAACATGAAAAGAAACATTATGGATGAGAATTTCCACCTCTGAAAATAGATGAGGAAAAATAAAACAGCGAGAAAGAGGAAGAACTGCTTTTAGGAAAGATAATCTGTGAAATAGTATTTTATATGCATTATTCTCAGAAATTTGGGGTATTCATGCTTCTTTTTTAATTATCCTACAATATTATTTGTAATATTCAATGAATCCAGTTTGCATTGTAACATACCACCTTATAACCAAGAGATCCAACCCTCTGGTTATATTCCGTAATCTACTTTGATTTTCAAAAGACACAATTTAACACAGTATTTCATCTCAGGTTTAAAAAATACGACAGATGAGCTGAACATGTGCAACTGCAGTGTAAATGGGAACTCAGCATTTGTAACAGAAATGGTAAAGGAACTTGGAAACAATTGGTCACATCAGCTTTTTCTGTCTACAAAATACTAATCAAAACCATGTTTGTATTATTTATATCACATAGCAGCATTCATAAGGAAGAAAGCAACAATCAGGGGGGCACACTGCCCCCCAGCATACTGCATGCCACACCCTACCCTCACCAAACTTACCACTGCACCAATGATAAAAATCACCCACAATTTCACTTTAAAACATGATTCATAAGTATCACACACCTTGGCCATTTCCACACTACACTTTTATAGTGCTACTACTCCACTTCCAACATCTTATGGAATCCTGGGGTTTGCAGTTTAGGGACGGGCATTTAAAATTCTCAGCCAGACACCTCTTGGGCCTCAGTAAACTACAAACCCCAGAATTCCACAGGAAGCTGAAAGTGGAATAATAGCACTATAACAGTACAGGGAGAAAATGGCCCTTGTTTTTCAGCAGAATTATGTTCTGGGGAGGTTTATAAAAAAAGTTTTAGCTTAAAAACAAAAACCACATGTTTTGTTTTAACTTAAAAGTTGCTGGGCGGGCAAGGTTGCTGATGATAAGGAATCAAAAACAAGGAGGGAAGGTGCCATCCCTCTCTCTCTCGTTCTCTCTATCACACGCACAGACACACACACACGCACACAGAGACACACCAATCTGTGAGATAAGAAACATGAGAGATAAGGAAGTTAAATGCCCCCATTACCTCTGGGTCTTTGTTCCACTGCACAACATACTCCCAACAGCAATGGGCATGGAGTACATCCGCCTCCAGACTACACGGAAATTGCTGATATGCTAAATGCAGTAAGTCTAAAAAGAAATTATAAAATATCATAAATAGTGTTTTCGTTTATTTGCTGTTTGCTAACTGGAAACTATTCAGTCATTTTAGTTTGCGCCAGAAATAGTTTCTTGTTCACATCTACATTTTGCATCTTTACCTAATACAGTTTCCAATCCTGATTGATCTTCTTTACCCTCAGGCAGAAAACTGCTATAAGACTGAGGCATGTCCTCCTCAATTTCAGAATTTTCTCTCTTCCGACCCAGGCTGAGTAAGGGCAGGCTGAGATCTTGCTTGAAGACCCATTTTGCTACGCTGTCAGCAATGCCTCCTGAAACAAAACAAAAGGCAGTCCAGAATTAAATTAATATATATATATAAATAAATTCCTCCAAAAACAAAGGTAAGAACAGTCAAGCGATCCCCTTTTCTCGCATGGTACCACCTGAGGTTGCAGGTGAGGGCTTACATATTTCATGGGAAAAACATGCAGAGAAATGCCACAATTGAGTGGTTAGACTGAGCCCTTTCCCTATCATGTTCTTAAAAAGACATGCAGAGCTACGTATGTCGTTCGTTTTTAAAACAGAGCAACATTTGCATGTAGCAGGCTGAAGAAATATAATTCAAAGTAAGCATGAAAATTTGATTCAGCTGAATCTATTAACTGGAAAAGCATGTCACCCATTATGAGATATGGGGAAAAGAAATCTCATCAGCACTTCCCCAAGCAATTAAAAGTGCTGAAATCTATAGTTATAGATTCATCAAATGCGGTGAAAGTGGTTGTTATGCACATAAAACACAGCAAAGCTTCTATGCTGGTAATCCACGAATTACTTCCATTTATTTTCCAGTTGGTTCTCCAGAACAACTGCAAAACCAAAACTTGTTTTCCTTAATAAAGACTTGATATTTGAAATGCCTGCCTCAGGTTGAACTCACTCACCCTGGGTTAGCTTGACTGTCTCCTATCTTCCTGTAAATAGGAAGAATTTTACCAATCAGGTAGGCATATACTGTAAAGAAGTTGCTGCAGATACTCCCAGCATCTATCTGAACCTAGCATGTCAAGACTCCTTTCAACAGCCAGAAACACAGATACCACTATCATTACTCAAATCAAATCAATCACCTTTCCCAGTATTATTTTTATTTACACACAGAGAAACAGACAGTTTATAATCCTAACATTTATATAATGGTAATAAAACATTTCTGTGAGTGTTGCTTGAGACAATTTCAAAACACACTGCCTCTGGGCAGAAAAAAAGTCACTCCTCTGGTTATCAGTCTTGTTCTCAGCGACGCATGAACATAGACCCATGTCACATAAGCTACTGACGTTAATCCTATTATCAGATTTTACCATATTGAACCTGAAATTGCCTTGTTAACAATAAGACTAACAGAATGCATGTGCCTTTTTTGATTTCTTGCTGCAAAAAGTTAACATTTTAAATTCTTATTTGCACATCTTGATTCAGCCTTCCTCCATATCACCAGGATTTATTTTGCTTCCTGATTCACATATCACAACTAATGCAACACCTTGCTTATAACATTTGACACTAATCTATCCCTATAGTGAAAAGGCTTGGAGGCAAGTTCTTTAGCATAAAGCCAGACTGCAGATGGAGTAGTTCACATGACAAAAGAAAGAAAGAAAGAAAGAAAGAAAGAAAGAAAGAAAGAAAGAAAGAGGGAAAGAGGGAAAGAGGGAAAGAGGGAAAGAGGGAAAGAGAGAAGGAAGGAAAGAAGGAAAGAAAGAAGGAAAGAAAGAAGGAAAGAAAGAAGGTGAGAAGCATGGAGGAGCTGTTACAGAAAGTCAAGGAATGGGGTTTGTGTAAGCAGATCTATTTCAGTTTCCTATCTGGAATGTTAATATTCTTAGTTTCCTCCTCATCTTGGACTAAATGCTCAAATGCCAGCTTACTCAAAATATTATAATCTCAAACTATGTAAACCACTACATATGCAATTCAAATAATTCATATTTATTCTCACTCATTAACTTGACTAAAGCACTTTAATGTATGCGTGCATGAGCACACACACACACATGGAATATTTGTGAATTCAGTGCCACACTAGGTGCTGATCCCCAGACCCTGAGCAACTGCTTGCTAGTTCCAGACAAGTTTCCAGGAAAGAAAGAAACAACTGGAGCCAATGGGCACAAATGATACCAGTCCCTGGCCCACTTGAAAGAAAAAGCTGCCAGACCTCCCCGCTGTGTTAGCTAAAGAACTTGGAGTAAGTGAATAAGAATACATATGAGAGTTGCATATGTAAAAATCTGTAACTTTTGACATCACTGGTGATTAAGTTTCAAGATTCTGTGTAGTTTCAAGCACTCCCCATTGCCTCTTCCTTCAGAATAAAGGCATACAAAATTTTCACTTGATTCTAATATCTAATACAGCTAGATTTGGTATCACAACCCTACTCAGGCAATGATACAGTAAGACTTGTAGCACAAGTTCTCACTGTACGTCACAGACTGTGGTCTTCAGTAAGGATATACACTAAACAAAGGGTTTCTTGACAGCAAACTGTTTTGCAACAGGAGTCCTTCCATTTGCAGAAAGCCCTCACACAGAGGTTCACACTGACAGAAATGGGAGAGGCCATGTCCCCCAACTCCCTCTGCAACTGCCTACACCTCTGTTTGCAATGCTCAGGAATATCCCCCCTGGAGGGAGAGTTCAGGGGGCAGAAGCACTTGCAAAGAAAGAGTAACAAATGAAAACTGCCTCTCCCTCATTCCACAAGAGAAACTCTACTCATGGATATTTGGAGCAAAGCAAGATCACCTTTTCCTCCTTCAAGCAGCTTCTTCACAGAGAGTCTGCCAATTGGCTCAGCCTGCAGAGATGAAGTCTGGCTTGTCTTCTTGCTCACTTTACTGTTCAGGAGTGTCTCAAGGATTAAGCAATCCTCCAACTGTTTCAGCAGAAGCTTCCAGTATTCTGTATCAAGTGAGAGTGCTTCCCAAGGATCTGTATCACCACCTACAGTTATATGAGAAAACTAACAGAAAACATGATCAGTTCATCATGAGACTGAGAAGAAGAAATCCACGTCAGAGTTAGCTTGAACTGCTTTACACTATGCAAAGGCAAAACCTGTTTATCAAGTGGTACACTCAAGAGAAAGTTACAGACAAATTACAAATGTTTGGGATGTCTGCCCCTATGATACACTTGTTTTCTGTACAATGCTCTACTTAGGGGAAATATTCTTAGAGAATCAAAATACAAAGAAGGGATATTATCAACACGTATATCACCAGTATAACAAAAGGTGCTAAATTCCAAGGTTTAATTACTAATGAGAATAAAACTTAACAAGGTTCCAGTGAATGACTCTACTACAGTTGGGATTAACAATTATATTTACACCATCATGTTTTACACATATCAACATACAGTGCCTTTTTCCACCCTCATTCCCTAGGACTTCTTCAAAAATTGTCATAAGTGAGCTGTGTTGCTGAAGAAAAAACATAAAACTCTCACTGAGCTTATGATCCCAACCAGAAATCCAGTTAGTGCTGGGGCATAAAAACGCCCCAATACAAAAGGACTGTATTTGGACACAGAATCAAGTGTGTTCCACCCTGTCTTAATGTAAGAATCCTTCCAGTACCTTATTGTCCAGAGTTGAAAATATCTAAATCACTCGCATTTTTTAAAAAAAGCTTCCCTGTCTCCTGTGTCTTGTAAGTGTTAAGCTCCTGGTGAAGTGGGTGAACTCTTGTGTCTGGAATGCTGATTATTCTATTGTATATGCATTAATGTAACTTTTTCAAGCACATATCAAACTATAACACGACAATTGTAAGTAGTTAGTATAGCTGCAGCAATTTCTCTGACATGGGCAGCCACCATAAAACAAAAGGTAGAATAAAAATTTAAAAAACCAGAGAAAAATAAAACCAAACACTTCTTCTACTAGTGGAGGTTATTTCCTGAATTCAGTAAACTCCAATGTCTCCCTGATGGAAAAAAAAAGATGACCTGTCCAAAAAGAGTCCACCCTGTTGAAAACTATAGCACATCACTCCTGATCTGCTAAGTCATGCCTCCACCACAAAAAAAGAAAAAGAAAAAAAGAACTAAGACATCAACCAGTAGTATATTGAGATTAAATCTAGGGGACCAGCTATGTAGAGTGCTGGTTATTACCTTTAAAGCCCTACATGGTTTGGCTCCAAGCTACCCGCAGGATCACCTCCTCCTATACAATCCGCCCCGTATACTCAGGTCCTCTGGGGGCCACTTACTTAAGCCAGCCAGGACTAAACTGGCAACAGTCGCCCAGAGACCTTCTCGATGGTCACCACAGACTGTGGAATGACCCGCTGGAAGAGATGCGACAGCAAAATATGCCGTCTGAGTTCAAAAAAATACTAAAGATCTATCTCTTCTGGTGGGCCTCCCCAGTGTATTTTTAACTATGATGTATATGATATGATGTATAAGACTATGATATATTTTGTGTGTTTGCATGTATTTTATAATTTGCAGGTTAAAGGATGAAATCCCAGCTGCCACCACCTACTGAATTAAAAACTCTGTTCCTGTGACTCAGTAGGAAGCCACTAGTGGAAAGAATTTCTAAACCTAGAGCTTCCTTCCTTCTCCCACTCTCTGTGGAGGAGAGGAATTCTATCTACGAGCGTAATACATGGGTTTTTTGGGGGGGGGCAGCTGTTGCTATATGGCAGACAAACGTAAGCTAAGTTACTTACCTTTTTCTCCGCTATGCTGTCAGTTATCTGTGCAGTTACAGAATGCCCCACATGAGCAGACAATAAGGCAGCTCCATTATTCTCAGACTGAATACAAGCGGTGCGCATTTGCTGCCACCAGGGGGAGACAGACTGAGAATCCCATGACTCATCTATTGCAACTAAAACAAAAGGGGAAAAAACTCAGGTGTAAAAAATTTGTCAGCTAAAGTTAAGCAAATGAAAAACAAAAAACGAAAAGAAATCTTATTTTTAAAACAATTGCCTGGTTAAACATGAGTTTGTAGCCTATGATGTTTAGTCAAGTAAAACGTTATGATAAAAACCACTTGACTAATTTGAGGTTTATTTAAACACACACACAAACTGGTTTCCTTGATGAGAAAATGTCTCTTCTAAAATGCATGCATTATTAGACATCTCCAGCAAATGCCGCTGCCACTCTTAAGAAAAAGCATTCCCTGACCAATTCTAAAAGAAAAAGCAGGGATGTGTCTTTTAAGACCATCTCTGCCACCTGCTGCTGCTAGTTGATGATACACAACCAGATGACATTATAGTTAAGATCAGCTACTGAGTCTCCTGTCTTGCACGTGAGATAGATCTCTAACAGAATCTCTTTCATCCACTGGAGACACACAAATTTAACCAATTAAAATTTCTACAGTCAGCTAAGATTCTTTAAATCAATCCATCAAAGTTTTACAGATCTACATTACTGTTCAAAAATAGTCACAGAATTTTCCCTTAAAATTTTCCCTTCCTTTATTTACTGTATTTCTTAGTTACCCACTAACTTAACACTCTGTAGGAATCTCATATAATCTACTAGTATATAACAGTCAAAGTTTGTTTGTTTGTCTGTGTCAGGCAAGAAGACCTCATATGATTGGCTGTGCCAGGCGAAGACTTCGTATGATTGGCTGCCTAAGAAGATTCTATGGAATCCTGGGGTTTGTAGTTTAGGGAGGGGCCTTTAGAATTCTCACCAAGAGAGCTCTTGGGCCTGTCTTGAATAGGCTCAGTTGCTATGAAGATAAGGCCTAGCAGCAAGGAAGAGGGCAGTGTATTTCCTCAGGGATCCAATCTCTGTATGTTAGTAACTCTGAATACAGATTGGATTGGGGAATACAGGGAAAAGTTACAGGTACTGGACAAGACATTTTGGAGAATTACAGACAGGATCTCAAATCTTTCTAACAAGTATTACCTATGAGAAAATAAAATTCCAGGCAATACTGGGTATATATGCTATTATAATATAAAAATAACTTAGGATTCTAAAATACAAAATTCCACAAAGCAGCACTAAAGAAAAGAAAAGAAAATATAGAGAAAAAAACTAGAAGCATAACAACAGCAACTATTAACCTTAATCTCCACAGTAAAAACAGTTTTGAAATAAGCAGTTGGAAAAGAAACAGTGGTAAGGAAGAATCAAATTTCATAAAACTTTAAATATAATGAATGACTTGCTTGGTGCTAAAACAGAATTAAGGTAGGCACTGGTAAACTTCTCTGGGAAGTATATTCCACACACGTGAGAGATCACTGCTAAAATGGTTTCCTCTCTTATGAGAACCCACCCTATAACAGACTGCAGATGCAAATAGAATAGAGTCATCCTGGAGCATGAATAGTTACAGATATTATGGCCCCCAGCTTTAAAATCATCACTTTGAACTGGATCCAGAAATTGGTTAGGCCAGTAAAGATGGTGAAATCCTGTTGAAATACACCCAGAAAACTTAGTCCCAGTTAGTGGTCTTGCAGTCATATTCTGCACTTGCTATATTTCCAGATGGCCTTTAAAGGCAGCAGCACATACCATACATTACCACAATCTCAACTGGAGCTTAACGAGGGAATGTATCAACATGTGCAACCAATGGAATTCTGCACACTTTCATCAGACAATGGACTGCCACATTTTACAGAACATTAGCCTGAGATTAAATTGCCTTGCAATATCATAATTTACAATCAAAATCCAAAGAAAGCACAATGCACTATTAAATGCATCAGGTTAGAAATTTTAGATTACACTTGTGTCTCTACAAGTTTTTCAAGATGGGGGAAAGAACTCAGCAAAAAATGATCACAGAATCATTTCATATGTTTTTTAAAAAAACTTCTCTCTGGATGAATATTCTCTCACACACATAATATTAAAATATCTCATCTGGCAATGTGAAGAAGCATATAAGGGAAGAAGTAGGAGAATTTTAAAGCTCAACCCTACGGGTTGCAAGTGAGGGATTAGGTGACACAGAGAACCCCATAAGAGTTAAACAGAGAATGTACAGAAAGCCATAAATGTGGTCCAGTGATATAAAGTTGTGCCTGGAGACAAGGCAAGCTGGGGCTAAACTGCCCATCACCAAAGTATTCAATTATGCAGCAAATGGTCACTGACAAGGAGCAGACAAAATAGATTTGAGTTTGTATCACATCATAGTTTTAGTTTTTCCACCTGTAAAATGATAATCGTAAGGATCTGTTTTGTTGGAATGAGGTGAAGATGAAGATAAAGAAACAGTTAAACAGAAATTAAAAATGCTATGTATATGACAGGAAGCAGTAATAAGAGTCACCCTGAGAAGATGATTTCACCTAGAAGCTAAGACAAACAGGTTGGGAGCAGAAATGAGGCGGCAAGAACAAAAATTTCCACAATCAGCTCAACAGCACATTTGACATTTGAAAAGTCTATTGCACCAGAGTGTGAGAAATTGAGTTTTTTTAAGTACCATAATGAGAGCACCAGTATAGCCACAAAAGATTGTTAAACAACTTCTAAATTAATCATCACTTCATAACATAGACTAGATTTAAATTTCTTCACAGATTTAAGTATTACCTGGAGAATCATGTCAGAAAACATGCACTATTTCCATTCTATGAACTTATCTCACCTGTCATTTTGCTCAGAAGCGAAAGTGCAGCATGAAGACAGCAAACTGATTGTGTTCGATGAAGAACATCTTTCTCCTTGGAAAGCCACACACTGAGAAGCAGGGACTGAGAGACAAATGAAGAAAGAGACTGAGACGAGCATCCCATGGTGGGTATGCAGCTGTTTGTTGTGGCCACACCAGGACCCAAAAACCCTCCTTTTTCCAAAAACAAAAACAAAAAAACCCCGCTCCCAAGTAACTCCAAACTTCCTCTGGAGGAGGGATGTGTGTTTTAACCTTTGTATACTACAGTTTTTAACTATGTTTCTTTTAAGTTTGTAAGCTGCTTTGAATCCCCTCAGGGAGAAAAGCAGAATAGAAATAAAGATAACAAAAACAACAACAACAACATACTGTAAGGTATTTGAATTAAACTTAATTGATGTCATATTAAGCACAAGCACTTAAAGCCTGTCTGGAGAAAGCAGCAAATCTGAATTTATGAGGAAAGTAGTGAAATTTGTGACTTGCTTTGAAGATTTATTCAAATACACTGGGCACTGAAAGTCAGGATTACCCATGCTATAGTATTTCTGATTTCTATATTTGTTTTGAAAGCTGGACCGTGAAGAAAGTTGACAGGAAAAGAATGAACCCATTTGAAATGTGGTGCTGCAATAGAACTGGATACCATGGATTGCCAAAATGACCAATAAATAGTTCCTAGAACAAAATAAGTCTGACCTGTCTCTAGAACCCAAGATGGCCAAACTGATGGTACTACAACAACAACAATAACAACAACAACTACGGTAAGCCTAGGGGGCCACATCAGCCCTCTTGAGGCCCAACCCCTACCATATCTGCTCCCACAAAAAAAATCAATTTTTTGCTCTAACTGCCCTCCCAAAGTCACGCAGGAGATATGGGTCATCTTTTGGAACCTTCCTGGATCTCTAGAAGGCAATTTCAGGCATTTTGAGGCAAAAACTTATTTTGAACAATTTTGCAAAATTTCACTTTGACCTGGGGGGAATCTAAGAGGGCTCGAAATGTGATGGAAATTCCCTCCATTCCCCCGGAAATCATTTCTGGGTGTTCTGGAGAAACACACTTCATTAAAAAAAATATTCCTTGGGGGTGCTGGTGACCACAAAACAGCCCTAGGGGCAACATGTTATCCACCCACTCCTGCTCTAGAGGTATGGGGTAGTTTTGCTACACTTTTGCCCTTCATGGACATATTTAGATGCAGGAGAGACATCTTCTCTACAGAAAGTGGCCTAGAAGCTCACTTCTACATTGCTTCCTATTGTAGAGAAGAGTCCCCTTAATCTAAAATAGCTGGAAAAGGGACCAAAATATGGCAAAAATACCTCCTCACCTCTGGATGTTTAAGAGCATTTGGCAGCAAAACAATTAATTGCAATCCTCCAAGGTCTCCAATGAAGCCCCTGATCCCCCAGTATGTACCCACCACTGATCTATAACAATAAGCTCCTGGTGAAAATAAGACACCATGAAGACATATTTCCTATTTAAAACTGCTACTTCATATTGGTAAGGTCTCTTTTTGATCACACAGTTGATCTCACCCCCCACCCCACTCCACTTGAACACCATGCAAGCATATTCTCAAAGAATTCCGGATAATTCATCATCCCATTTTAGTGAGAGTTAGTTAGTTAGTTAGTTAGTTAGTTAGTTAGTTAGTTATTGGATTATACCCCACCCTTCTCCCAAATGGTAGTAGTAGATTTTGTTACCTTTGTTGTCTTGTTACTCACGAATAGTAGCTTAATATGAATTGCAATGCAAATTGTTTCACAGACAAGCTCATAACCCTCTCAAACACATCTACCAAGTTCTAAATCCTCAAAAAAGCAACCATTTCTGCTGTGAGACAGCTCCACATTTCTTATACACACTGTCAACCAGCAAGCCCTCAGTGACACAGAACAGATAAAATGTAGGTCTGATCATAACTAGGAAGAGAAAAGCAGGAAAGATAACGTTGCACTCACCAGTAACAGCTTGGGACTAAACCCTGCAGACTCTAGTATCTGACACATTTCTTCTGTGGAACTTTCACCATGTAAACATTTCCAGAAAAAAAAGCTTCCTATGGAGACAAACATACAGTTTTTCTTACCATTAAAAATTACAGTCATCCCTTCACATTTGCACATTTAACTTTCACAGATTTGATTATTTGCAGATCATTTGCTGCTGCCGGTGCTACCTTATGCTATTTTTTTATAGAGACTTATAAGTCTTCCTTCACATTTGCAATCTTCTCTCAAGCCTCACAAGACTGAGATGGACTGCAAAAGAATGTGAACTCAAGGTGAAGTTTCTAATTCCCTATTAAAAATAGTGTAGGCAGTAGCAGAGGAAGCAGCAAGCAGTGCCAGCTGCCCACTTCTGCTTTGCAAAGGAACCCCAATGCATTGAAAACAGAACCAGGCAGCTGGCATGGTACCCACCACCACAGAGCCAAATGTACTGTATACTGTACATTTGAATCTGTGGATCCCACTTCTTTGTATTAAACATGGTTTGGGGGTTAGAGATGTATGTGGTTTTTCCACTTTTGTGGTGGTCCTGCATCCCGAACCAGGTGAATGTGGAAGGTTGACTGTACTTCATCCTTTGAGAACCTTTGCTTACAAACAAGTAAGACTGAGCCAGTTCAACTGGGAACTAAATAACAGCTACATACACTCTGCCTCACTTTCCTTCTCCCTCTTCACATTCTGTAGGCCTGGGGTGAGGAAGGCATGGTCCATGATCTAATGTGACCTCAGTGCCATTTTTCTGCCCCATGGTCTGAAAAATGTTTTGAAATAGACTTTAAAAAAAAAAAAGGTTGCCCCCAAATGCTCACCACCCCTAGAGATGTGGAATGAAATGTTGGCATATCTGGGAAACCCTGGGAGCATTTGGTGAAAAATTCAAAATTTCCTTTCAGAGTCCTGCAGCAAGTACAGTCTTCAAAGGTTCCCTGAGAAGGCCTATGCCACCCCAAACACCCAACAGTTGCTCACTCCTGCTCTGTTCTTATGCAGGGGTCAAACCTAAACTAGTAAGAGAATACACAGGACTACAGTGCCATACCCGCAGCACACAGCACAAAAGTCTGCAAGGGGAGGCCTCTCCCTCTGCCCTGTGTTGTAGAGCTGTATCAGCTGGCAACAAGATATCTGCAACACCACAGGCTGGACTACATGATGGGGTCATGTTCTTGCCTATTTGTTCAACTTATCGACTGAACTAAGGAAAGGTAAAGACCTGGGAGTGATCTAGAGATCAGAAGATATTTGGTCAAGTCTTGGCTTTACAACTTCCCCTCTGAAAAAAACTGCATACCCTTGAGAGGTCTACTATTTAGATGATATTGAAAATACGGCTATGGTTAGTGAGGAATGTTTTGTGTTTCTACAGCTTTCCAGCAATGACTGTATTACATCGACATGATACATAATCACAGAATCTTACAGTTGGAAGGGGTCACAAGGGCCATCTAGCCCAACTCCTTGCCATGCAGGAATACACAACTAACGCACTCCCAAAAGGTACCCATCCAACCTCTGTTTAAAGATTTCCAAAGATGGACAGTCCACCAGTCTCAGAGGCAATCTATTCCACTGTCAGGCAGCAATTACAAGAAAAAGGTTCTTTCTAATGTTTAAGTGTAATTTTTTTCTTAAAATTTGAATCCACTGCTTCATGTTTTAGTCTTTAAAATAACAAAAAACAACTCATTCCATCTTAGATTTGCCATCCTTTGAGGTATTTAAATATGGCTGGCATATGTGATAGAGCCTGGGGAACGTGGTAAGCTTGAGAAGCAGGCTGCCCTTAGCAACAGGTTGCCAAGGGACCCAAGGGGCTCTGGGTAAGAGAGCAACTCAACCTACTGGTGCATGACAGGTGCTGAGTTTTCTGGAGAGGAGCTCTATATAAAGGAACGACCTGCATTTTTGAGGCAGATTCCTTCATGGAGAGAAGAAGGGAGGGTTTTGGTGAATGAGAATGTGACCTAATGAGAAGCAGAGGAGAGATCAAATCACTTCTGAGCGGGCTAGAAAACGAGACCCTGATTTAGAGATTAGGACTTTGAGCAGGGGAAGCCAAATATCTGAGTGGGCATGAAAAATTTGTACCTGAATATTACGTTAAACTGAGGAATCTGGTCAGACATTTTTGGGAAGTTCTATTTTACCTATATATATACTTATAAGACCAAATACATTTTCCCTGTTTGTTATTTTAATAAAGACTACCTTCTATTTTTATAATTCCTGACTTAGCAGAGTAATTTTTCATTAGTTATAATTTTACAGACACTCACTACCACAGATTATTAGATGTTTTCAGAATAAGACCAAAGAGGCTTTACTCCTTTTCCACTTAAAGTGGCGGATTTGAGAGGAGAAAGCTAGGCTGTACAAAAGGATGGAACTGCAGAGAGGCAGGGAAGGCAGCTACCATTTCCAGTCTATGAAAAGAGAAGAAAGCCTGGCCCCCTCTCCACCCATACCACTTCTCAATCTTCTGTTCTACAAAATAAACACACCCAGCCCTCATCAGTGATACCTCCCTCCCTCACCACCTACAGAGAATAAGATGGAAGACCCCATAGCCAAGGGAGTGTCCTTCATGAAAAGCTCATACCTAAAGCCACGTATTCACTCTCCTCTAGTTTCTTCACATTAATCACATCCTTTTCATAATCCAAGTACTCCAAGAAAGTTTTCACGGGCAGGACACCATCTTTATCCTCCGCAAAATGAACAGAAGGTTGGGTATTCTGTTGCTTGTAATTCTCCAGTAACATCTGAAGCCTAGCAAACTCTTGTTCCTCTAATCTGAGTAATTTAGCCAGGTCCTTAAAAGGAATAAATTAAACAGTGAAGACCATGTACATCCCAGAAATACAAATATAAGACTGTACCCTACACAGTTCTTCTAACAGGCCTCATACCAGACATTAATGTCAATCTTAGCAACTCTATGTTGTTGCATCATCTGAGATCCATCTCCAAGAATCCCTCGCAATGTGGCAAAGGAGCCTGGGATGTCATATCTCACAGTGCAATCTTCTTGTATCACATGCTGCTTTATTGAAGTCCCTTTAAAAAAATGATGCCCCACATTCCTTTGGCAGTTGAACCCTGTTTTTAATACATAATTGACCATTAGACAGTCAGCAAGAGTGCCTGAGAATCCATTTTTGAAATACATTCTTCTCTTGCAGCGCCCATCTCGTGCATAAACAAATAATAACATAATACCACTATTCTCATCAAATCTACAGACGCAGTTCAAAGTGTCTCTCAAACTGGCTGCTAAGTACGAGGGAAAGGCTTTAAAATGTTATACTAAGTTTAAGTTGCAGCTTTTTATGGCAAAAACTTTGTTACATCACACATTATCAACTTTGGGTAGGAAAACATGTTCACACAAAGTGTGTACATTGTTTCCAGTGCATGAACTGACCAACTACTGTCTGATTCTCATTAACAGTGAATTCTCTTACATGGAAACATATGACATTTTGTCCCCACAGACACATTTTCATACAGAGCTTGGAAAAGTTACTCTTTTGGACTACAGTTCCAGAATCCTCCAGCCAACATGGGAACATCTGAGAACCTCAGATTTTATGGCTGCTGAAAATCCCTATCTTAATGATCAAAAAGGTAATTTTTTTCAAGCTTTTTCAAGTTTCGGTGTATGAAAAACATCAAACAACAAGCCCTTACTACCGATCCTGGGCAAAAACCAAAACAGTATGAACTTGGGTAACAAAATATTTTTGGCTCCCCTGACGCAGAATACCATGAGCCTCAATCAGAAGAGAAAAACTAAAACAGTAAGTTTCAGCAATATTTTCAAATTTTATTAAATGTTGCTTAGGATATTGATATTCTTTTTAAAAGACAATGCTTCATCCGTATAGCTTCTTCTGTACTTGTTCTCCCTGTCTCTCTACGTTACGTTTACACACCAAAGACCCTTCATCATTTTCTTTCATAAAATCACGTTTTCCATTACTCACATTATCAGATGGCACTGTTTCAGACTGTACAGTCAAAGAATTTAGCTTGTTTACTGACTCATGAAGATGCAACAGTTTCAGTTTGTTTGCACAAAACTGCAGCAGCCCTTCATCAATACACTCCGCTTCTGGAGAGAAAGATGGTGGGGAGGGTGAGATAAAGAAACATATTAGCCCCACTGAATGTTCAGTGGAGCTGTAAAATCTCTCTGCGGCTTCATTAAACTCCCTGTTAAGAAATATTTCCAGTGCACAACTGCTTACACGAGAAATCTGTTTTATCTGGTTAAAGTCTGCCAGAATTCTGCCTACAGGCAAAGGAAGTGTCAGCTTTTCTTTGAAAGTAGGATTTTAAACAGGGTACTGTAAGAAGACAAGGGACAGTAAAATGACATTTAGAATACTCTACACAAAGCTACGACTGTCTTGCGCTCACAGTATCCAGTACGCTGGTGGAAAAAAACTGAGAGGTTCCAGGTTAAAGTTTGTTACAGAGTAGGTCTATAATCTGCGTTCTAGCCTGTATTTGGAAGGAACCGCTTGTTTTCTTCCACTTGCACGCTAGCTGTCTTCCCTGCTTTTTCATTGCTTTAGTTTCTCTTTATGCCAAAAGGTCTACTAAACTCTTGACCGTGCAGAATGGTTTATTGAAAGGGATTTTCTCAGTTGTCTTATTCAGCCAGGTCTTCAACAGGGAAGTCAGTTACATCAACTGAAAGTCCCACCAGGGCCTTCTTAAATCCAGTTCTTCATGGGGATCTCATACTTATTTTGTGCAGATAAGTTTAACCATGAGAGCTAGTCTGAGTAGTTGTTTTAGTCTTGACTCCAGAAGACCAGGATTCAAATCCAACTCAGCCACAGAAACCCACTCGGTGGCCTTGGGCAAGTCACACTCGTAGCCTAAGAGGAAAGCAAACTTCCTCTGACTAAATCTTGCCAAGAAAATGCTAGGATAGGGTGGCCGTAGGTCAGAATCAATTTGAAGGCACATAACAACAACAAAATTACAATACGGATTGATATTTCAGTGTAAAGGCACGGAGGAAGAGGACAGAGTATTCCACAGCATCTGCAAATCTTACCTGTACATAGGAAAGAACAGAAAATGGCTAAAAGTTCAGATTTGTACTATACAGATACAATTGGCATTTTATAAAAAGGTGATGGAACAAAAGCCTTCCCTATCCAGTCATTCATCTGGCAACTAATGCTTTCAGAAAATTTCCCATCAAATAATCCATACATAAAACTAGATTTTGGCAGGCAGACTGAGAAAGTGGTAAATATGGGGATTTCTTCTCCTCTTAAATATATACATATATATAGGAGACTGGAACAGGGAATGGAACAGAGGACTGCTACATCTTCTACAATGAGAGTGGAAAAAGAAGACTGGTACTTAACATGAAGATTTTTTCTTGCAAAGAAGACATCTCAAGTGTACCATGGGATTGGTGAGCTAAACTGGAGAACTGCTTGCTAGAGAAGGACACCAGTCCATACACACAGTATCCATTGTATGTACGGTCCCTGCCTTTCCTCTTCCAGCAGTTACCTTCCTTTTCCTCTCTCCTTAAGAGATAGCCTCAGATAACTATTCAGAGGGCTGCCAGATTTTTTCTTTTCTCCTATTTTTTTCTCCTATTTTCTTTTCTCCTATTCTTTTCTCCTATTTTCTCCTCTTTTCTCCTCGGACATGAATGGCAGGGTAGCCTACAACTGTTAACAGTAAACCAAAAATAGGGATACATGATGCCTATTAGAAAGACCTAAACCAGTCTTTTCAGATCCTTCATTCCCAATAGAAAAAGAAGCAGTTCTCCAAGTTCCTTGCAGACCTATGCATGTTTCTTTAGTATGAAATTCAATCACCATTCCAGTAAAAGCTTAAGAAGATTTCATAAATGAAAATAATTAAGATTTCAGTGTATTCTGCAAGAAAAATATTTTCTTTACTCCATTTTTAATATCTATGAATTCTGGAATAGGACAGAGAGTTACAGAAGGAATTTTCCTTACCTTGATTTTTTAAGGTATCCATCAATGTTTGTGTGATGCTTGTTAGAGAAGACAGTGGCAAACGCTCATTTGCCAGGATACTTTCCAAAGCCTATCAACAAAACAGACCACGTACAGTATTTTTCATCACTTTTATGTTACAATGAAAAAATTAATACAGTGGAGCCTCCATATCTGCAGTCTCCAGATGTGCGAGTTCAAGTGACCATGGAGCACTGCGTCCTATACATAAAATGGTGGCGACATGCTGAACCATCCGTGCACGTCGCCACTATTTAATAATATGGGGCGTGGTCATTTGCATTTTTCACTATTCGCGGAGGTTCCTGGAACCAAATCTCTGCAGATACAGAGGGTCCACTATGCAGATGGTTCCATAATGGCAGAACAGTTTTCAGTATTATTTAACTTTGCTTCTTCTTGGACTGGAAAGCTCCACTTGGCATCAACTGGACCCATATGCCACCTACTGAGGAACAGGTTTGAAAAGGAAAAAATGCCTGTAAAATGTGTCTAGTGTTTTATGTCTTTTCTTACTGTAGAAATTGCTCAGGGTTCATAAACCAAATTTAGAAGTTTTAATGACTGCACTGTAAGTGCAATTAAAACCATTACAAAACAACATTTTTCAAAGTGTCACACAGCCCTAATTAGAGCTAAGCTGCCAGTAGTCCAGATTCCCCACCTTAAACATTCAAATGTCTTGATAATGGCAGGAAAGGGTACCATTCAGTAAATTAACCTATATATTCTGCAAGATGGAAAATGGAAGAATCCATAATTCTTACAGTCTGTTTCCAGTCTGAAGAAGCAAATTATTTGGTCATATGAATGTTTTCTATTCTATATTTCTACCCCAGACACATTCCTTCAATGAGCTCAAGGCAACACACACAGTCCCAAGCAACTGTACTTTATTAGCCACCCCAGAATATAGGGTCAGGCTGAGAAAGAACAAAGTCAATCCACAAAGTTCACTCCAAACACTACACTGGACTTGTCAGGCAAGCAAGAAGTTTGATAAACCACATGCCTAATTCTGATTCAAAGGCATTAATCTGCAAAATAAAGCTGTGTCTAATTACCTGTTTCTTAGTAGCAGGATATTTAATATCAAGAACTAATTCCTTCACTTCAGCCTCAATCACATCTGGAAGGAAAAATGATAAACACTTATTACCAGAGGGGATTAGGAAAAGCAATTCAATTAGCTCTAATTAGAGGTTCACTTTAGGTACCAGGGACTCCAATGTTCAAAAGAATTTTCTCCACCAGCCCACAGTTAAGTGCAGGCAAAGTACCAGTTTCATACCACCACTATAATGCAATGCACTATAGTCAGCTGCTTCCAGCGGCATGATATAAAATGTTCTGACTCTGCCCATGGGGCCGTGCACACGCAATGGAGAGTTTCCCCCTATTCGCACAGCAGCCAACATAGGACATGCTTCCACCTAGTTAAAGCCTAGAAGTAGAACTGACTGACTGCTATTCCCTTGGCTGAAGGGCTGTCTTCTCTCTTAGAGTTGCTCAAGGTTCTGGTTGGGCTGGGCAATGGTTGACAGTCCCAACCACAAGTTTCTCAAGCAGCCTGACTGGCCTTGAGATGTTTGCTTTTTTGTTCATGCTGGTCTGTGACCATAATAGATGATTGATTGATTGATGTTTGCTTTTTTGCCTTTCTTAACAACCTTTAGAAAACCTTGCAGCACTGGGATCTTGTTTCTGTTTCCATAACTAGTGCAAGGCATTAACATAGGAAAACAACAGAGTGTATAAGGGGTAAGTAAAGCATGAGCTATGAACTGTGGGGCCCTCAGGGATCAACAAAGATGCCTCCAAATGCCCTCTGGAATGGCATGAAGACATTTTCACCAAGTTTTTGCTCCCACCAAGCCATTTTAGACTGAGCAAAGGATTTTATTTAAAGTGACTTCTTGGTCACCTCCTGTTGTAAAAAAAGGCCTCTTCTAGGCCTAAAATGGCATGGTAAAAAGTGCCCCCTGCACTTTCTATAGGGCCCTTAAGGGGGGGGGTAAGCTTTTTTATGTCAGTGTGGCAGCAAAGTATGTGAATCTCCACCGTCTTCTGGGGGCTAATGCTGCTTCTACTCTCTGACATCAGTTCACCCTGAAGTAGAGAGAGGTACATATATTCATTGGAAAGGTCTTCATTTACAGTTGCTGGGTGCAATGCTAGGATGGTGTCAAACTCGAGAAGTAACCATGCCACTCAAAGCTCTGCAATGCTGTCTTTTAGTAGAATATCCAAAGATGACTTATCTAATCCTGTGCTCCGGCTAATATTTATTCTTCCTGTAATTATTTCCATACAGTCTTGGAGTTATTTTCAGCAAAGTCTGCCATCATTTTTCATCCATCCCAGAGACTGTGGCCTCTTAAAATTCTCTTTATCCAAATGCATCCACTCAAAACTTTTCTGCCCACAAGCATGAACAAACACACAAAATCTTTTTTCACACAAAGAAATTAATCGTAAAACAAGTAATTCTAGCCGGAACTTTTGTTTCAGACTTTTCCATGAAGAAAAGATTTGTACATCCAGCTTAAGTATTATTTGCAGCAAGGATTTCGTAACTAAGCACTATATTTTTACTGCTAGCATGGGGAAGTCTACATGTCAGTTGCATTTTCAATGGAATGTAGCATCTCTCATCTCCGAAAACAAATAATGAGAGAAGACTGTGTTGAAAAGAAAGCTAGTGAGGTGAGACAAATTAAGAGAGACTTGAGCTTGCACCCAGAAAACATTATAGGGGGCTTTCAAGGGCAGAGCAGGAAGATGCACATCCCTCTGCTGCCTGCCAGCCAGATCCATGCATGATGCACAGAACACCCACCTGGGTTGTTTGCCCCAATTTGTTTTACAGGTTCTGTCAGACTGTGTGGTATTTCTGGCCTGATCTCAAACTGGAGTTTTAATACAAAACTGCTAGCTCAAATTTACTTTGTTAAAAAAAGAATTAATGCTAATCTAGGATAAAAAGTCCCTCCATTAAGTGTATCTAGTATCCAATTATATTTTTATTCGGCCCTTTTTCAAGAGAGTGTGACAAGACTACATACAAGGGCCAAATTAAATCAGTCACAATTCCTTCTCCCCTGTCACCCTAAATATCTTCATCTCAGAAACACAGACTAATAGAACACAGAGTGGTTTTGCAGTGGAATCAACCTAGAGAGGTGGTAGGGTCTCTTTCTCTGGAAATCTTCAAAAAGAGGCTGGACAGCTTTCTGTTGGGGGTGCTCTAACTGGAGTTCCTGCACTGAGCAGGGGGTTGGACTCAATGGCCTATGAGGCCCCTTCCAACTCTGTGGTTCTATGATTCTGTGGTCCAATGATTCTGTGACTCTGCACACAAACTGTTGCTTAGGTTCACTAAACTGCCCTCAGGCAACTGCCTTACAGTCCTTTAACCTGCCATATAAACGAAATGTGATGGAGCCGGCATGATGTAGTAGTTTGAGCTGGGTGACTCTGGATAAGTCACAGTCTCTCAGCCTCAAGCAGAAGGAAAGGCAAACTCCTTCTGAACAGATCTTGACAAGATTTGTGAACAAATGTTCACCTTAGGGTTGCCAGAAGTCAGCAACAAGTTCAAGGCACACAACAACAAATGAATCACATTTAACATAACCAAGTGTTTAATACACAGTACAGAAAAAGGATGATAGCAGGAACCACTGTTTGATAAACTGTTATTTTTTTCCTCTGTTGCTTATTTCATTCCCTTTCTTATAAGAGAATACTCCACTGACTGTATTTGTTTTCAAAGACCACTTTAAACTTATGTTAGAATTGTACGATATGCCCAAAAATCAGGGGAAAAGTAGCATACATAAACTATTCCACGGAATTTATACTATACTGCAGAGTAACATCTAACATCTATAGCTCATAGGTCCACTAAATGCTTTACTTAGCAAATAAGCCAGTTACCTCTCTATGGAAGATTCAGTGCTCCTGTCTTTCAACCATTCTTCCTTAAAATGTGGCTCATGTACAAATTGACATATTGTATAATTCACAATGCACCTATTATAACAAGAATTTTGTTCTTGAGATTCTGCCATATCCTACATCTGGACCTACAGTTGATATCAAGTCATATCAAGTAACAGCCGGAGTCACATTTTCAAAATTACAGTTTCACAGACTACACTGAACTCAAAGGAAGTGGAGTAATACTGCAACTCCCATTAACGTCAAAAGTGTTTGGATCATTCAAAAGTTTCAGCACTCATGTGATAATTATGAAGAGGAACCTAACATGGCTTCACATGTGTTAACCCCAAAATGCTTGCATGTCTGCCATTTGTATATCCTGGTGCTAGGGACATTCTTCCAAAGGAACAAGCTGATACTATGATGATTACACAGCATATTTTGTTTGCCTTAGAAAATGCTGTATATGATCAACTGATGCCTAGGAAGTTTACTTCTATCTTGTCCATTAGCTTGACAGAACTTTGACAGTGCATGAACTTTGCAGTAGTGATTTGGCAACCTAAAAAACCACTACTAGTACCAAGTTGTAGCTAACTCTTTGATTTCTTCCAATTATTATTACTCTTCTTTACTTGTTTCTAGGTACTTGGCCTTTTTTTTCTATCTTTCCTGGTTTTTTGTTTGTTTTGTAAAGGAATGTTTACATTTCCCTTTTTTGTTTTGTTGTTACGGTTAATGTATTTTTCCTTAAACTTGAGCTCAGGACTCAGCACCCCCATTCTGTTCAATTCTAATCTGCCAGGATGGGAGACAGAAGTACATTTCTTTTTCCAAATAAAGTTGGGTCCTTGATTCATCAGAACTAGTCTTCTAATTTCTAAGTTCCCTTCAGTTATCAAAACACAAACACCACAGGACCACACATCTCCGGATAACGTTTGCATGCTGCCTTCCACAACGTGTGGCCTAATAGCACAAACTGTCTGCATGTCTGCCCCCCTCTTAATGGATGGCATAATTTTTCCATCAATTCAGCTCTGAGATTAAAGTAAGGTGGAAAACCCTTTTTCAGTCTTTCCTGGTGCCATTTTTGCACGACACCAAGACATTTTTCATCTCATTCTAAATCATCTCATAAATTGTACCAGGGTTATTTTCCATCTGCGATGTGAGTGCCACCAAAAAGACATCATACTTTTACCCCAAAACAGAGAACAAAAACAAGCCTACCCAGCTTTAATGTTTTAGCTTTCAGCAAGGCCGACAGTTTCTTCACTAGATGCATGTCCTTTGCTCGCTCACTCTTCTTATCACTGGAAGACGTTAAAGGGTAAACACAATATGAATGCAACAACGTGGATGAACTCGGATGACGGAGACTACAGCACACAACCCTCAAAGTTATACAAAAGCAAAAGGTCAATATTATAGCAATGGGACAATGTGAAATGCCTTTCTAGATCAAGCTAAGGACCCTCCAGTCCAGAATTGTTTCCAACAGCAATCAGACAGAGGCCTCTGAAAACCCAGAAGCAGAGTATAAAAATCACACCACTTCCTCTCTTTTCTGAGCTTCAGAGGCAGTGCCAGCCTGGTAGTTCCCAAAATAAATGCTGGATGAAAAGCCGCATCACCTTGTACTGGTGGCAGAGACACTACCTAGTAACTTCTTGTGACAATCATGTACCCATATTTGAAAAACTATCAAGCGTAGCAATTGAGTAGCTTTTGAGTGGTGGGGCTATTATTTTCCAGGAACTCATTATTACTGTTTAAGCAATAAGGAAATGCAACATCAAGCAAGAACAGTACAATCTCAAGAAAAGATGTTCGGATTTTCTTGAATGCACAGTTGTTGTTACAAGTGTGTAATAACTATATATATATATATATAAAATACACCAAGAATCTCCTAAAGGAGCGCTGCTATTTTTCTGAAACAGAGACAGAATATGCCGGGTTGCACAATAATACAATACTTAATGTCTTGCATCATCTCATTTAATTGTTAAGTCAGTTCAATTATGCAGTGCGAAACTCAACAAACCTTACCTCAGTGCTAAATGAAAAGGTACATGAACTGTTTTTACTGTTCCTGATACAGGATCAACGAGACAGATCTGATAGGTCTGAGGTAGCCAACCTTGACTTGTTATGTTGTTCAGGCCCATTATTTTATAGCCAGGATACAGTAACCTAAACAAAAGGTTTGATAAAAACAGTGAAAAGCAATATGACTTTTTTTGGATAGGCCAAAAGTAAAACATCTAAAAGAGTTAAGTACAACTAGTATCTTTTTTTAACAGACACACACGTGCAAGAGACACTTAAGTTTTGCAGCAGACAAAGGTCATTCCTGGATGGATATGGTAATATTTCTATTAAAAGGAATTTCTAGTGGGTCAATTTTCTTGTAAATTTACAAACATCTGGCAAACTTCATCACTGTCTATCAGCATATCACACACCTATACAAAGCAGAACTAGTCCAATAAATGAATACAAAAAAGCTAAGACACCTCAAAACCTATCTTAGCATGCTTAATCGTTCCAGTTTTGGAGTAGAAGAAAATGACAAAAACATTCAGGTGCAGAAGACTATGTCATATCCTTCTCCACGCTTTTCTGAGATTCTCACTGTATATCCAGGCTGTGGTTTCTTACCTGCAGTGTTTCCCTACATTAAAGGCTCCAACCCTTGGACCTTGTTGTGTGCTCCATACTTCCAAAATTCCCCTCCTAGGAGCATAAATCACAAGGAACTGGGCCACTCTGCTTGGCCCCTGGGGAGTGCCAAAAGGAGAAATATCCATCTTTTCTGCTTCTCTTTCATGTAAATCTTCCACAATCTGAATCCAACCAATCTGGGCATCTCGATAGCCTAAAAGAGAAAACAAAGGAAGTAATTAACCTAAATATAAAAGTTCTATGTATCGCTACACCTAAACTGCAACACTGTGTTCATCTGGATACTCAGTCTTAAACGTAATTATCAGGTAACTATCAGTATTTTTGGTATGTTTGGAGCAGATGACATGCCTTTGCTTTAGCTGTTCCCTGGCCCACTGGCTAGTCAACTGTAGTTGCAACGTGGCATATACGCTTAAAAACGCCTGTATGTATTTTCATATGTAACTACGCACCTTTATTTCACACAGGGAAGCAATATCTGTATAGGAAAATACGTGCAAAGCAGTCCATGTTTCAGTTTTTAAACGTGCATGGAGACAGAGTACCTTTGCGCACACAGTATTATACTGTGGTGATCAAACTAAATCAAAAAGACAATGAATTAATTAATGAGAGGGGGGCAGAATGGTTTGTGTATTGCCCCTTCAGTACCTGGTATCACCCACACTAGTGGCCAGAAGCTTGGAATCCTACTTTCATCATTCAGAATCTGCTGTATTGTTCTAGTATCTTTCAGCAACTTAATTCCTAACTAAATAAATGGCCTCTTCCTTTTCATCTGCTTTTCCAGTGAACTCCATATTGTGATCTGGATCAGCAGGAATATTCAAGAACGAGGTCTTGGGAGTTTTTTGAAATGTACCACTGAAATGTCAGAAATAAATATCCCATCAAACTTGTTTTATGTACTCCCTGTGGGGCCATGGGGAGTGTCAACCACTGTTAGTAGCTTGATGGAAGAAAGGTTAAATCTGACCATTTACTGAATTAATTTGGATAACTTTCATTTTTTACCAGTCCATATCAAGATCTTCTGACATTCTTCACTGGTATACTAGAATATTAAGCAGTATCCGGTAAGTGTCAACGTTCATAAGTTTCTAACATCTGTTGTGATGTATGTATACTTCATGACATATTGTTCTAGTCAGCAAATAACATTAAGAAGATTCATATTGTGAGCCCAACAAAAACCAAAGGGTGAATGAATCGCTACCACTGAATTGCTTTCTGAGACACTAAGAAACATACAATGAGGTTCCTACATCTCCACAAATCTGCACTGCAGCCAGATGTTTTTGCTGAGCTATCACATACTATATACCTCAACCACTCCCTATAAGAAACTGTGAAAAAATCTATTTATTTCCTGCATGCTCAAAAAGCAAAAGACTTTCTCCATTTACATTCAAAATGTTCAATCCCACCTGCCTGTGTCATGATTTGAAATTAGAAGAAAGAGACTCAAGTGCCTAAAGAAAATACTCTATCAAATGTGTTTGGCATTAAGCATATACATGTGTCTATGAATGAGACAGAGAAAGAGAGACTGCCCTCCAGCAACATTCAAAACTAAACTGTAGATGTTGCAGTATCAGATGTGAAAGCTAACCTTCCAAAATCTGTTTGTCTGCTTTTTAAAATCGCCAACAATCATTGGGATGACCTCATAGCTTGAAATAAAATACACACCATCTCTCAAATACATAAATCACTATACTGTCCCACAAGATACAAAAATATGTCTAACCTTTCCACATACGAACAGAAAGTCCTCTTGCAACATCCAATAAAAGAACTCGTCCAAAATCATCAGTTACTGCTGCCAAAGAATTACAAGGAGAAAGACAAATCCTCTCTCCATGGCGACGAGAATCTGGAATTCCAAACCTATGACCAAATAAAATTAAACATGTAAATTGCTCTCCCAAAATAGTATCATTGATTACTTAATCTAACAGCATTCACAGAATAATAATTATAGGGTCATAACCATTTCTGACATTCCTATTACTAAAACATGAATCAAAAGGTTTAAATTTAACAAACCGATTTCCCATCAGTAAAAATAAAACATTCAAAGTAAAATTATTGTGCATTTCTTTTCCTACACCTTTGCTGATATTCCCACCAGTCTGAATCTACCAGGGAAGCAAGAAAGGGTTTAACATTCAGAATGCAAAATCTTCTCAACATGAAATCTTCATGCACTGACATTTGGAATCAGAGTTTGCACTGTGTGCAACGAAGGCACGATAAAGACACAGGATACAGGCTAGAAGAAACACAGAAGCCACACTCTCTCTCTCGTCAATCTCTCTCACACCCATACATGCACTAAGCCTTTACTGAAAACTGCTACTCTGTCCGCAATTCATTAGTTCAGACATAAACACAAACACATGGTTTTGTGTTATAATGGGCAGCCTGGTATTAAGCAAACAAGAGCATGTAACTGTGTATTCTGTCTTCTCCATGAACCCAATCAGAGATATAGTTTGATGATTAAGGGAACAAGGATAAACTATATAGTCTGCTGGTTCAGGGGAAAAACATATTTCATAGGAAGAGAGATGCACTACGAAAGAGGAAGAAAATGCATATGACCTGTAGGCGCTTTCATATTTATGCATACATTGATAAACCCTGGTAACCCCTCCCTGCTGCAACTGCACTAGCACTCTCACACTTTTCCAAGGTGGCCAGAGACAAGAGCAGGCTGAGCAAAGTGGGAGACCACCATCTGACCACTGTGAATGAAGTGATTTTGTCTGAATAATAATGTGTACCTGGATAAAATGTCTGGGATTTGCATACATCTCATTCATACTTCCACATTAAGAGAAACAATTTAATGTGATTACCCTTCTAAAAATCTGTTCTGTAAATACTTACCTGACAGCTAAAGGAGTTGCAGGCTCAACCTTCGGTTTCTGCTTCTGAACAGGCTCTTCTTCCTGTTTGTTCTTCCAGCCAAGCCAACCACTTAAAACAGAGAACTCAATATAATCACAGCCTCAATTTAAAGAACATACCCGTAAGAAACTAATTCATTGTATTTTCAGTCTATTTTATATTACCTGGCAGCATGAAAAAATGCAGATGTCAGCTTACTTGCAACTGCTAAAGCAACATGAGACAATAATGGCTGTGAACTACCCTAATGGAAAAATAAGAAGTGGTTTATAAATGTTCTAAAATATGGATAATTCTTAACAAACATTAGTTTACAGGTAGACAACTTTCCTTGATTTAAAGCTAATTACAGTCTTGGCCACAAAGAACAATGTCAGAGGCTATACATGACTGCATACAACTCGTGAGTTCCACCCAACTTACTCTTAAGTAAGTTAAGGCAGAGACGAGCAGACTTTTGGCCAGGGGTTGGGTGACTTGGCTTCTTTCACTAAAACCCAAAGATCTACCAAGTAGAGTCTGGTGCAAGAGATTTGCACTCAAAATTAAATAATTCTGAATCCAGGAATTTGTTTGGATGAGCAGAGCAGAAATTGTAGTCTCTTCACACAAAAATCAATTCCTAGCCAGCCAAAGCTATCTTCACTATTAGTATAAATTATGTAACGGAAGGAGGGAATAATTTTATTACTTGAACTGTCAACCAGTGAGATCAGAAATCTTTGCTCACCCAATGCAAATCAAATACCATGATCAAGGTAATGCTCATAAGGTATTCCACTCTTCCTTGTGCTCCTCCCCTCACCGAACCCCTCCCCCAACCAATGAATATCAACAAGACCAAAATTATTCAGAAGAGATTCAGTAGGTATAGGCAATGTTCATCTTCTAACAAGCCAGCAGGCACACTGCATTTCACACTGACTAGCTCATAATATACATACCTCAAGAGCATAAAAGAAACCAGTGAAAGGATTTGACCCTACAGTTATATACTGAGACATAGCTGGAGGGTTGTTCTTTAGCGGTGCATTAAATCCACCAATGGTGGAAGCTGTCTTCATCTGATCAAAAGGTGACAGAGTCATGATGCCTGTTTATTAAAAAGAAATTGAAATGCACATTTTAATTAGAGTGCTTTACACTGACATCTCATTAATAATATATCAAAGGTGGCACACATTCATCATCAAAAATAATTTCAATAATTTTTTTGTTAAAATCCTTACACAAGGTAAACCAAAGCAGATGCCCAGGGACTCTTTTGAAATGAACCTTCAAGACTCAGTGTAAGTACCTGCCAGTAACATTACCTCTTACACCTTTTCTGCAGCAAGTATGCCTCAGACTGAACAGACAGAAAGTACTGCTGCAGCTATTCACAGACTGGAAAAGTTACTTGTTTGGGCTACAACTCCCAGAATTCCCTCAGTAACTTGTGTAAGATGGAAGGTGTAGTCCAAAATAATAACATTTCCAAATTCTGCAGCTGTTATCAAACTGGCTGCTGAATTGATTCTCAGCCAAGCAAGAAAGCATTAGTCAAGTTTTCTGCTGATGCCAGGACGCAAGCACTTAATCTATTAGTTAAAAAGAGAAAGAGAGAGAATAAGGAATAACATCAATTTTTCTTAAAGGTTTATGAACTTGTTATATAAATGCTTTCTTGTTATTACTACAAGCTGCTGTGTTCTCACAGTGAGTAACAAAACGAGGTTACTACTGCGTAATACTGAACATTATACTACTTACCAACACTAACATGATCAACTATAGTATCCACATCCTGCAGGCCCCATTTCTTATAGGCTAATGGAGGTGGCTGAACATTCTCATTGCCTGAAGCTGCAGCTGCTCATTTTATTAAACAAAAAGAAACAGATTACAGAAAAATATTAGCTAGATTGCAAATGTCATAGTTCAGCCAGCATACAGAACTAGTAAAGGTGATAAGCTAACTGAATAGCTAAAATGCTGAGATTCATTGTATTTCATTTCTTTCTTATGTTAAGGTAAAGCATAAGAGTAAAAAGAGCATGGTGCGTACAATGGTAACATTACCAAATAAAAGTTTAACCCAAGAAGAAAAGATATTAAGGTTGCAGTCCTATACATCAAGAGTTGGGAAAGCACAGTCTGCAAATCACAAGTGCCTGTCAACCTATTTCTGCTGTCTCCACATCCCACTATGGATTTCCACAACTGGCAGTATTTTTGCATTTAAATCTATTTATTCAAAAATGACCATACAAAGAAAAAAATCTGTAATATCAATAATAACAGCAAAAACTCATAAATCAAAAGGATTATTTTACAGTCATCCCTTATTATTATTTCTTCTTGAGAGGAGGTTGATGATTACATATATGTCATTTACCAACATTTACATAACTAATTAAATGTATGTCCTAAACAGAACTCTACCGCTACGTGTTATTCTAGAAAGCTAACAACATAAGCAGAGCATATATCTTTAAATAGAGAGTAGATATATATTTAAATAATTAATTATATAGATTTAATATTATATATATTAAATCTCTAAACATCTATAAAATACAATCAGTAGTATTTTTGCAAGGTCATATTGTACTCAGCTCACAGGAAGTGATCGGAGATGAGATGCACTGTAGCCCACAAACGTGTCTATTATAATAAATCTCTTTGTCTGTAGGATGTGCCAAGACACTGAAGGTTTTGACGCAAGTGTGCGTAACATTTTGGAAATATATTGGAGTGACTAAAGTACCTTCTTTTTTTATACCAGGGATAGATAATTTAACTGTGTTTTAATTCTAGCTTATTGTGTTCTCCTGAATTTTTTTTTTAATCTTGTTGAAAAATGCCTGACCCCAGTACTGGCAGAAAACTGTTATATAAACCAATGAGGTAAACAAACATGCTTCCTTTCCTATGTTGCTGGACAGCAACTCCCATCTTAGTTTTCACTATTCTGGCTACGGCTCCTAGCAACTGCTGTCCAACAAAATCTGGAGGGTCAGCATGTTTACTAGTCCTACAGAATATCGTTCAAAAGCCATCCAATACAGAAAAAGTAGAATTTTCAACCACACCTGAAGAATTATTACAAGAGTGGACACCAGTAACAGTAAGCCCTCATCAGATGCAGGCTGTAAGAAATCTGAACTTCAGAGGATATATGGAAGCAATTGTCAGACAATGAGATTAAAATGATATATATATTAATGTACATATTAAAAATATGCATTCTTCTGCAATTTTTGCTTTCAAGTTTTCAAAAAGGAACATTTCAGAGCACTGGGCTGAGACTGGGAAAAATGAAGCGCAAATCTAGACTAAGTCACAAAACTGGCTCAGTGGCCTTAGGCCAATCACTCCCTCTCAGCCAGATGTGCCTAACAGTGTTGATATGAGGGCACAACAGGGAGGAGAAGTTCTCCATATGCCTCCCTTTGAACTCAATGGTGCAAAGACAGGGTATAAATACAACTGGTAATTTTTTTCCCACCATGCAAATTTACAATAATATCCTTGTAAAGACTAGTGAAGAATAAATTAGTGAGAAATAAACTAATACTGTTTCTGTACCAGAAGATAAAATGGATCAAGTTTGCCTGTGAACCTGAACATACCTCTTGCTACTTGATTTCGACAAGCACGAAGGGACTGAAATAGGCTGAAACCATCAACTGTCACAACTGCTGAAGGATACAAGATGCTCAGTTCCTCATTCTGAACAAAATGAAGATCAATGAACACTTAATTGTAACAGTATAAGTATTTTTGTAAGCAATTAATAAAAACTAAACCAGTTTGTTTTATTAAAATTGCTAAGCAATTGTCAGGCTCCCAGCCAGGAGAGAGTGCTAAAGCACCAGGATACGAACTCAGTTGATAAACAGATGAGCATACTGCTGCCATTATGCAGTACATCTGTAATAGTCAAGAAATCCGATGAGGATTGGAAAATAAAACGGTATACCTCTTTCCCAGTGAAACACAAACACCCTAATATAGCATATTCATAGCATGCTCACTGATCTAGATACCCCTGCAACTAATACAGCTATGTGTAATGAAAGCACATAACTTATCATTTGTAAGCAGCTTCAAATTTTCTATTAAACTTTGCCTTCATCCAATGGTTAGCCTAAACCATGATTAATCTCAATAGCATGAGGAACCATGATTAAGGAAACTATGGAGGATGGCTGTGAACAAGAAAAAAAAAGAGACAAGGCAGAGACACAAGCAATCCATAGCCAAATATCTTAACCCTAACACTGTTTGGTCCATTTAGTCCATATAAGTTATACATATACAACTCAGCAAGGTCTATACAGGGGACAGCTATAAAATGAGACCTCTCCTTTCGTAGGGGGTTAGGAGTTCAATCCCCCCACTAAAGTGAAACAACATGAACAAAAATAAAAGTTAAAAAGGCTATTTTTTTTTAACCTGAGAACACTTCTCTACGAATCTCTAGGTCCTTCAACATGACTCTACACTCCCACTTCCAATGGAAGTTTATCACAGAATTGTGCTGGAGAACCTAGAGATTCTTAGAGAGAATGTATTTTTCCCTGTGGCAGCAACAAATACAGTAAGTTTTTTTAAATAAATAAATTAAATAAATGCAAATAAAATAGCCCACAAATAATCAAATCCATGTGTGCTGAACCCGCCAAAGCAGAAGGCCCATTGTTCTACGTCTTGCAATGGTTTCACTGTTTTATGTATCTGCCTCAGTACCTGTTCTGTAACTCCGGGATGTCGTGGAATCTCGTAAGTTCTGCATTTGAGCTGCAGGACAGGATCTTCATTTAGAAGTTGTGCCAAGAGCAGTACTCCATTCTAAAATGTGGGAACAGTAAATATAAACTCATGTTATTGATGGTGATTAGATGGGTAGAGGGGAACGTACAATGTGTTCTCTAACAGACTACAAGTCACAAAGAATCAGTTCTTACATGACATTTTTCTAATACTTTCTGTACAGAAAAAATGTACATAGTTTTGGAGCATGATGAAAATCTTATTTGGGTTTAGTTGCAAAGACACTTGAACCAAACATCTAAGCAACAGCTCTCTTTTCACAGTATTTTCATCAAAAAGTCTACGTACCAAACTTTAAAGCAACATTATCTTTGTGTAGGAAACATGAGATATATGAAACAGTCCTTAGCAAGCAACTAAATCATGGCGTTAACTGACTTACCTCAGTGTAGAAGCGAACATAGCCAGAGGTAAAGCCTACAACAATACAGGTCCAGTCAGGACGGCCTGTGGAGCTCCTGTCTCGTGCAAAAAAAGTAAAAAGGATCAGCTCTTATCCTCAGTTAAAGCACAGCTTTCACTGTTTTGATGAGAATTCAGGCTCTTTAAAGCATTTTATCTGTTAAAAAAATGTCCTTACCTCTTTTGACTTGCCAGTGGAATGCACAACACACTGCTTACACATTCACTAGAAGCGAAATATAGTCGTATTAAACATTTCATGCAGAACTGTCATACAGAGCATAGAACTGTCAGTCTCAATAAAATTACGAGACAATGCAAAACTACCTACTGCTTACCTGGCTTTGGTGGTTTTGCCTTTCACATCTGATGTCAATAAGGTTGGCTTACATAGCCTGTACACATCTCCAGACCAAAGGTCTCAGCAATTTAATCCTGTTTATTAGTGTGCTCTACACTAATCTCTGCATATTTCTTATTCCCAATGCATCCTCTGCCAAAATGTTTAGGTTATGGTTTCAATTTTTAACACAAAACAACTTTGTGCTTTCTGAAAATCATAAAATACGCAAGTTTTAAGTGCCACTGAGGACACTCACTGGATATTCTCCTTAAGTATCGATCAGTAACAGTCATGAAAAATCACTAATCTGGATGACTTCTAAAGCACACAGAAAGCAAGGAGCTTATGGATATTTCTTGCGGGAGGGCTGTAGCTCCATTATCGACCATATGCTTTGCCTGCAGAAACTCTCAGGTCCAGTCCACGGCATCTCCAACCAGATTTGGGAAAGACTCTTGTCTGAAGATCTGGAGAGCCACTGCCACTTAGTTTAAGACAATACTGAGCTCGATGCATCAAAAAGCAACCTTATATGAATGTATGTTTGGATCATCTCCAAGCTAGGTTTGAAGAGAGTGTAAAAACCAGTGACATACTCATTCAGAGCATATTCTGATTTGCATACCTACCCTTCTTCAACATTCAAAGAGCCACTCCAGCCAACAGCATATTGCATTTCTTCTTTCCCCTTTTCACTGTGTTTCCATTTGGCTTGGGGGAAAAAAGCAAAAAATAAATTGAAAAAACAAAGTTTTTACATATTTTATTTTAATATAAAAGAAAGGAAATGCTTGTATTTCAGTTTATTTAATTGTACAAACATTAAAAAATAAAAGAAATTGTCTTTAGCTCTAGCAGGTCTCTCAAAGTATACATATAGGTTTACAAAGTCCTTTTAAAAGTAACTGAAGCTACCCAGAAATTTAGGTTGACCTTCAAAATAGTAACCCAAATCAAAGAAGCACAAGGAGACCTCTGCTCGGAAGAGGGGACCTTCTCACACTCTATTTTTCCTTGCTGCTAGCTGCTTCCCTGATCCCCTCCAGTGTTTCATCAGAGTCTCTTCAACATTTTGGAACAGTATGAATAAGCAGGTAGGATTATTAGAAATTGGTAGAATCGTGTCTAGCATAAACAGCTATTTTTCCAACTGTGCAAGACTTAAGTCCAAATGCATTACTGAGAGACATTTAGGAACAGCCTTCTTGGAACAATTGTAAGATTACACACCTTTTCTAGACTTACAGACACAACGGACAGCTGTATCAGGGTTATTCAGTTGTATTTAAACTTTTGACCTTTAAAAAATAGCTTATAGGACCCTGTCTCATCCTGCATCCACAGAATATCAGAATGTTTCTGATCCCACCCAAGAAAGAACCAAACACTGGATAATGACTTCATCACACATATTACAATTTTGTCATTACATATGTCTTGAGGCAAGATGCAAATTCCAAAAAAAACCCCAAAAAAACCCTAAGTAAAAAGTGAGGATGGTTTAAAAAGGACAATTTTTACAAATTACCTTCATGACAGATAATAGACAGGCCCTCCCTGTGCAGCCAGGTTCTCTCTAAAGGCACATAACAAAATGCTGTCACATTAATATTTACTGAACTTGACCATGGGCCTGGCAGTACGGATGAACCTAATGCTTATGTTCAAAATGATTAGTTACCCTATAGCAACTCTGAAACAGTGCACTTCCACGCGATTCAGGAACATTTCTTCTTTGTTCATATGATTAAATTCTCAATTACCATGTGAGTATAGGAAGATCCAAGCCAGTGCAGAACTGGGCTACACTGTCAGATTGTATCAAGTACTATCATTAAGATTTTCCCATTTTAAGCATTTGCAAAGCAATTTGAGATCCTGAGGAATTTGTGAACATTTAAGGTATTTCCTCAGATTTATTACAGACTGTCTTTCAACATGTAGTCTGACCTGGTATGTTAACACATGCTGTAAAATTTTATCCTCTTGTTCAGATCAATTTTTGGCTTTACATCAAGAGTGAGAACAGAAATAAAAAATGCTGGCAAATTAAGCTATTGAGCAGAGTTCTTAATTATTAAAAGCTGTTCAACTGCTTAACTTCACCGCATTTTTAAACTTTACTGTAGATTTGCAACTGATCCTTAGTGTGAGTTTACTTAGTGTCAGGTTCCAGGCACTGAACTGTTAAGAGTTCTCTTCTCCATACAAGGACTGTGTTTAGTTTAAAAAAAAAAATGGAATTACTTCTAAAACAATCATATGCATGTTTATTTAGAACTAACATAAAGACTCCAAGGATCATTCAGTTGTTATGTTTGTAGCCAAATCAGATTCTCTGAAACCATGGGTTGGATTCTCTGAACGGAAAGCCTTTTTATGTTCATGTAAGTGACTATTATGCAGTACAGAGTCCAGTAGAGGAAGCAGTGGGCATGATTTTCATTTAGTACCTCTGCATC
Organism: Cyclura pinguis; assembly: GCA_030412105.1. NCBI lineage: Eukaryota > Metazoa > Chordata > Lepidosauria > Squamata > Iguanidae > Cyclura > Cyclura pinguis. The sequence continues at coordinate 43,368,148 of CM059599.1, forward strand.
ATCACCCACACTATTCTAAATTGTCCCCCATCCTTTCAAAAAAAAACTTTCTAAGGGGCTGGAGCAGAACAGAACAACAGGAATGGTAGCCCCTCTCTTGGCAACATGCATTTTCCCTAAGCAGAGTTCTATTCAGAGGGACTTGGATCCAACTCAGTTACTTAATTCAGCTATAAAGACAGCTTAAACATGCAGTTGTGATATTATTTTTAAGTGTAATATTATTTCCTTAGTACTTTAATTAGTTAAACATCAAATGTGTACATTTCATACGTATGCTGATACAGTACATGCTAATAAAACTTGATCAATCACCTGATGGGGAGGAAAGATGAAGAGTAATACTGATACATTGCCACCTCCACTAATTTCCACGCACATAGTTAAATTGTTTAATTGTTTTTAATATTTACACACCAACCACATTGTTAAATGGTCAGAAAGAGAGTTTCATGTTATTTAGATTCATATTTAGGAATAGCTTATTTACATAATAAGAAACAGCACTGTGGAGATTGGGGGGAAATCTCCTCAATGCTGACTTCTGCCTTGAATAGGAGCTAGGAGCTTCCCCCAAATTCCCTTAATTATAAGTTGCTGCCACCCACCAATTTAACCCAATCTACAGCAACGCAGTGAGATGTTACCTGGGACTTAACAATCTCTAAGTTTAAAGACCCCACCCCTTCCCTTCCCTCACCTCCCCCTTCTGGGTGAGAGAAATCCTATCTACACATATTCCCAAGGAATGTGTGGGAATGGAGAGGAAACAGAGAGGTTTTACAGAAAACTATTTATTCTAAGACATGCAATGTAAACAAGAAAATAATACTCATGAAAGGCTTCCCCCTCTCAGGTACGCTTAATAGTTACAAGTGGTTACAACAACAGACAGATTCTCCAGATCAGCCAAACTTCCAAAATAACAAAAGAACCTAATGCAACAACTAAGTACATTCTAAATACTCACACTGCTGCTCCTTTTTGAGACAGTATGCTGGGGGGCGGGCAGGAGACAGCCTATGCCTGTCTCTACTAGCATTCTTGCCCCTTTGTTGATGTCTTAATGCTTTCTATGTTCTTTCTCTCTCCTTCGTGGTCACTCAAGGATTTTTAACTTCTCCATCGAAGCATCTCAAAGATTCTCACCTTTTCCCCCCTGATTGGGCAACTATCTCTCGTGACCTATGATGCTAACCCTAATAAAACCTAACCCCAGGAGTTCGTTAACCCTTTATATGCCTGAATGAAGAGCTATCCCCCTTAAATACTGTTAGCTGGATAAAGGGGAGCCCCATTACCACAAGCACTAACAACCACTATCATCAATATTAGTAGTAGTCCTAGTTGTAGCATTAATAGCAGTATCCCACCTTTCTCCCAAAATTGGGACTCAAGGCAGTATGCAATTTAAAAAGAACTAAAAACATACAAAAAGTTAAGATTAAAAAAGGAATTACACTAATCACAGCATTAAATCTGGTCAGATCAAAACTTAAAAGGATAAAATTCAATTAAAAAGATTTTTTAAAAACTAATAAAAAGAGTTGAGTTACAACAATACAGCACTCCTTAACCTGTTCTTTAAAAACTTTCTGCATAAAAACATCCTGTCTGCCACAGGAAAGCCAACTAGTAGGAGAACCATGCCGGCCTCCCTGGGAAGGGAATTCAAGAGTCTAGAGGCCCTCTCTTGTGTCTCCACCAATTGTGTTTGTGATGGTGGTGGGACTGGGAGAAGGGCCTCTCCCGAACATGTCAGGGCCTGGGCTGGCTCATATGGGGAGATATGGTCTGTCAGACAGCCTGGACCTGAGCCATATAGGGCTTTACTGATCATAACCAGCACTTTGAATTGTGCCTGGAAACAAACCAGCAGCCTGTGGACCTACTGTAACAGGGCAGTAGCATGGTCCCTATAACCTGCCCCAGATAACACTCTGGCTGAAGCTCTTCGTACCAGCTGACATTTCCGAATACCATTCAAAAGCAGTCCCTTTGTAGTCCAAAACATAGTCCAAACGAGATATAACTAAGGCACGAATCATGATGGCCAGATGCAGCATCTCGAGAAACGGGCAGAACTGTTACACAAGCTTTAAATGCGCAAAGGCACTCCTGACCACCACAGAAACCTCAGCCTCCAGGTTCAAAACTGAGTCCAGGCATATACCCAAACTGCAAAACGGAACCTTCAGAGGGAGTGTAACCTCATCTAACACAGGCTGAATCCCTATCCACTGATCTAGCTTTCAACTGACCAGGAGCACTTCCATCTTATCTGGATTAAGTTTCAGTCTGGTTGTCCTCATCCAGTCCACTACTGAGACCAGTTTAGAACCAAGACAGCCTCATTGGACTGAAGTAGAAAAAAGTAATAGAGTTGGGTGCCACCTACATACTGATGGCACTACACCCCAAAACTCCAGACAACCTCTCCCATTAGTTTCTCGTGTATGTATATGTGTATGTGTGTGTGCATGCGTGTGTGTGTATAATAGCATAAGGGACAAAATAGAACTCTGAGGATCCCCAGAGGCCAGTTGGTTAAATAGGAGGCCTCTAGCACCACCTTCAGATTGTCCAGGAACAAAAGGAGCCACTGAAAAGCAGTGCCTCCAAGTCCCATCTCAGCAAAGTGGCCCTTCTTAGTATGATACCATGCCTGATTTTACTGAAACCTGCCAAAGGTGACCAAAGTTGTCCTTGTTCCACAACCAGCAGCGCAGAGTCCGAAAAAATTCATTACACACAATAAACATTTACAATAACCAGGCCAATACAAAGACAAACAATGTAGAAAACAATGTAAAGAATACAACTGGCCACTATTCATAGTTGTTCAAGGTATTAAATACAGGATGATTTTTTTTAAAAACAGTCTCACAGCGGCCAATATTTTCAAAGAAAGTGTTCTAGAATGAACAAGCCTATTTTACATTCAAAATGCTTCCTAAGCATGACAGTGTGTGTGTCCATTTCTTAACAAAATGCAAAGAATATTACAGACAAATCCAATTATATTAACAAAGCACAACTATTTGAAATCATTGGCCAGTCATGCATATCCTCAAATTACGTGGAAGGCAGTCAAAACTTCAATTTATCAAACTGTAGCAAGAAAAAGAGGAGAACGATGAGGAAAGAATGAGAGCTACTGACATCAATATTTCCTGTGAGAAAAAAACGGCAGAATTTGTGTAATAAAAGGTTATGGTACCCTTACTGATAAAATCCCTGTAGTTAGTTTTAACCACAGTTACTGCTGCAGGTAAGGCAATCTCTTGCTCCTATAACTCTCACAGAACCAGCACAGTATAGTAGCTTGAATGTTGGACCAGGACTCCAAGAGACCAGAGCTCAAATCTCCATTCAGCCATGGAAACCCAGTGGGTAGCTTTTGGCAAATTACACTCACTCAGTCTCAGAGGACAGCAATGGCAAATGGCAAAGGCAAACCCACTCTGAATATCTTGCCCAGAACAACCTGTCATAGGGTCACTTCAGGGTCTCCATAAGTTGGAAATGACTTCAAGAATTTGAAAAACAGTTCTCGTGCTGAATGCAGAAACACAGGCCAGAGCTCTAAATTTAATCGCAGTAGAAACAGAAACTAGGGAAATAAATCCTTGAGTATTGCATTCTTGCATGAAAGGACAATTGATTAAGGTAGTTTTCTACAAGCTGTTGGAAAAAAAACAAGTATTATTCCTCAGTATTTTCTCTGTATACAAATATCCTGAAGTGTTGTGGAGGAATTATTTCTAGGAAAAACAAATGGAGGTTTTACATAAAAAATGATTTTTTGTTTTGTTTTGGGGTGTTTTTTTTTGGCAAAACCTCCATTTTCTACACAAAAAAACCCAGGGAAATGGGTCCAAAACGTATTTTATATGTTTTTTCTCCACAAAATAGTTCCTCCAACAAAATTTCAGGATATTTGAATACTGAGAGAAAACTGCACAATTCTCATTGGTCTGTTATACTTCCCAGCAAGGTTTTCTGAATGACAGCAAATCCATTGTTCAACCTGGGAACAAATAATTATGAATTTTCTTTCATCAATAACAGGAACAATGAAAAACTGTACGTAACATCAGTGATGACAAGTCCCATTGCATTATACTCATTCTGAACTTTATTTATGAATCTCAGTGCAGTTTTTGAATTTTGTATGTAAACTGCCATTGACTGTCACAGTACTACAGCATGAATATAAGAGGTATACAATATACTTACGCACAAAAAACACAGCTTTCTGCTCACGAGCTATTACCATGAGATCATTTGTTGGCGACAAGGATAAGACGCAGTCCTGAAGCCAGGAATCTGCCTGTGTCTTAGAAGTTGATTCCTCTTCCTCCTCCTGTGTACAGTAATTTTTAAAATGATTAATTAGGGCAAGGTATAGTGCTAGACCTCCACCAATAAAAAGGTGAAATCCAGTAGAAATGGTAGTAAGGCGTTCTTTCCACTACAATCCCCCAAGATCCCACAAAATCTGATCAAGAGGGCAGGAAAACTCTCCAGGGTTGGTTTTCTCTAAGAGCTGCAGGACAGAAGGGGCAGGAAGTTCCACCGTGCAGTGGAATTAAGCCAGTGTGAAGGGGGAAAAAGGCAGGATTTATGGAAAAAGCAAATAAACATATGTCAATGTGACTGCAAATTTTGCAGTACAACAAAGAATTTAAACTTCCCACCATCACTGGCTACCCAAGAGTAAAGTTATTACTGATGGATTTTAATGTTATTAGCAACCTTGAAATGCCATTAATGCAAAAGTAATTAATAAATAATTTAACATAATAAAATAAAGCAGACCACACCAATAACATGAAGGAAAGTTGTATTATAATTAATATGTAACTGAATGTGTGAAATCTTTCAAATTTATTTACTGAAGCAGAACATTTCAAAAGAGTTATTCAACAGATTGTTCACGGTTTCTGAGAAGTAATGAAATCTCATCTATAAAAGACATAATTAGCAATGAATGCTTACAGGCTCTTGTGTTTCTGGTTCATCCCAGGCTCCCCAGCCATCTTCTTCCCAGTTTGATGCTTTACCTGGTATTAAAAAAGAAAATTAACTCAGTTTAAGAAAATCATAACCATGACCTATTTCTATGCTGACATGAAGTATTCCATTTAAATACTAAGAAAAATACAACAATAGTTTCAATCAATAAATTGCTTCTTTTAAAAGCAATATATATCAGAAACCCTCACCTGGCAAACTTTCAAATAAAGAGTCTAAATCAGAATAAGTCTCAAACTAAATGCGCCAAATAGCTGTTGTGCAGCAGCAGCTGGGGGCCGGGGGGAATGACACTCACAGAGGATCTCTTAGAGACAACAGCAGGAGCACTGTATCTAACGCTTGTTAATACTGCACAAATGGAGGCACGGTAAATCCCTTTTGAATGCCTTTTACCAAGAAAACCCTATGATGAGATAGTTCAAAATGAAAGAAGAGACGGTGGCAGCAGATGAGTCTCCCAGGTCAAATGGCACTCAATGAGCTGCTGGGAAAGAGTGGAGGAGCAGTCCAAGTAGCCTTGTGGCTAATGATGCAACTTGACTCAAGCTGAAAGGATATTCAACAGGCAACATGCTCAAAGGTGAAAACAAAATCTGAAGCTGCACAACGCATGTTATAGGAACATGGCATGTGAGAGGTATGAATCAAAGGAAGCTTGGCCAAGAAATGGAACATAAAACATTGCAACACTTGGGGTAAGCAAGTTAAAGTGGACAGGAATGGAACATTTCCAATCAGATAGTTACACAGTGTTTTTACTCAGGAAATGACAATCACAGAAGATATGAGGCAGCATTAATAATGAGAGAAGTAGCAAAAGCAGTCAGAGATACAATGCAAAGTTTGACAGAATAATATCAGTAAGATTTCAGGGAAAACTCATAAATATAACCATAATCTAAGCATATCCCAATTACAAAGGAGGAAGAGAAAGAAACTGAAAGATTCTACACTGGAGTCCAGGGGAAAATTGCTCACACACCAGAAGAGGACATGTTGATAATCATAGGCAACTGTGTGCAAAAGTAGGAAACAGAAGAAAACCAAATATTGGTGGAGAATTTGGTCTTAGATCAAGAAATGAAGCAAGAGAGTGACTGACATTGTGAGGCCAACAGTTTATCACAAACATGTTCTTCAGGTAATTTGTATATATGGACATCACCTGATGGCCAATACCAAATCAGATAGGTTATAGAAGTGGAAGCAGAAGGTGGATAAGTTCCATTCTCTCTGCAAAAACAAGATCAGGAGCAGACTGTGCCACAGAACTGCTAATATCAAAAATTGGGGTAAAGCTGAAAAAAAGACATTAAATCAATCATTGTGCCAAAATATAACCTGAATAACATCCCTGTATAATTTAAAGGTAATATAAAAAATAGAATTGTATTATTAAGCCTAACTGATCAGGAGACAGAAGAACTCTGGGCCAAAGCTGGGGTATTACCAGGAAGGAACGCAAAAACACATCATCTACAGCCAAAAGGAAAGAAAAGCTTCACTGGATGACAGATGAAACTCTTCAAGCAGCTAAAGACAAACTAGAAGCAAAAATAAAAGGGGTCATAAATAGGGTCAAAACACTAGATGCAACTGTTCAGCAACTTGTGAACAAAAACAGAGAACTACTGTAACAATCAACACAGAAATAGAAGATTACAGCAGAAAAGGTAGAAAAAAAGATCTCTTCCACTAGATCTCAGAAATCACAGGGAAATTTAAACCAAAAATGGTGATGCTATATGACTAGTAGGTGAACACAATATAAGACCAAGAAATTAAAAAATGGAAACAATACACTGAAGGACTATATAAAAGAGATGCAAGGATGACTGATTCATTCAAGGAAGAATCATTTATAGATGAACCCACAATTTTAGAAAATGAAGTCAAAACTGCAACTCAAAGAACTTGGGAGAAATAAATCACCAGGAACAGACAGCATACTACTAGAACCACTTCAAGCTACAAAGACAGAATCCTCTCAAATTCTAACTAAAATCTGTCAACAAATATGGAAAACAAAACAATGTGCCATAGACTGGAAATGCTCAATATACATCCCAATCCTCAAGAAAGGGGACACTAGGGATTGCAGTAACCACCCGACGACTGCATTAATCTTCCATACCAACAAAGTGAAGCTAAAAATTTAGGAGAATTAAATGTCAGACATCCAAGGTGAGTTAGGAAAAGGAAGAGGGACTAGGGATCATATTGCAAATATACATTGGACAGTGGAGCACTCAAAGAATTCCACAAGAAAATCTCCTTTGCTTTATAAATTATAGCAAAGCCTTGATCGTATAGATCGTAAAAAATTATGGATTGCTCTTAAAGAAAAAGGTACGTCACAACACTTTCTTTTTCTGATACACAACTTGTACTCAGGACAAGAGGCCAATATTAGTATAGAATATGGAAAAATAGAATGGTTTCCAATTGGCAAAGGTGTCAGGCAAGGCTGTATTTTATCACTCTAGCTGTTGAAGTCTTATGCTGGACATATCACACACAAAGCTGGATTAAACTCAGAGAAAGGAGGTGCAAAAAATGGAGGAAGGAACATCAACAATTTAAGATAACAACTAACACATTAACATTAACAATTTAAGATGACACCATACTACCAACCAAAAATAACAAAGACTTGGGACAACTATTGACAAAATCCAAGGAAGAAAGCGCACCAGGAGAGTTACAACTGAACATTAAGAAAACACAAATAATGACTACAAGTGATTTACGCAACTTTAAAGTGGATGATGAAGACACTGAAGTGGTTGAAGATTTTCCATATGGTGACTCAGTCATTACAGAATGGACACTGCAAACAAGAAATCAGAAGACTAGGACTCGAAGGGTAAATATGAAGGAACTAGACAAGATCCTTGAGTGAAAAGATATATCACTGAATACTAAAGTCATGATTGTCCATGCTATCACATTTCCAGTTACTATGTATGGTTGTGAAAGCTTAACAATGAAGAGAGTTGATAGGAACAGAATCAACTTATTTGAAATGTGGTCCTGGAGTAGAGTCCTGTGGGTACCATGGACTGCCAAAATGACAAAGGAATAGGTCCTTGACCAGACAGACACTTTATTTCGGTCATTGACCAATACAACAATAATAAATACAGAATAAATACATAAAAACTAACAAGGACCAATAACAAAATTTAAACGACTCGCATCAGCCACTATTACTATTATTAACCGTTTGAAAACGTATCTTACACATAATATACAAAAACCTTGCTACTTTGACCATAACAGTTTGCTCCTGATTATCGAGCAGATGGCGTAGATAAAAAGCATCAGAATGTCCTGGGAATTGGATTAGTAGAGGAGTGATCAGCTCTTGTCGAATGTCTCGGTAAAACTGACAATATAGAAGTACATGAATTGTAGTTTCTACCGCACCGGTATTGCAAGGGCAAAATCGCATCTCATAACGTATTTTCCTATATTTCCCTTCCAATATCGCTGTGGGAAGAACATTAAATCGAGCCAATGTTAAGGCTCTCCTGAATTTGGGCACAGTGACGTAGTATAAGTATGCGGCTGGTCTAGAGATCATCAGTTGATTATTGGCAAGTATATAATTAGTAAAGGTAGCAATTTCTGTTTGACCTTCTATATCTAGTATCCTTTGTTTTACAATAGCTTTTGCTTGATCTAATCCTAATCCTAGGATATAATTGCTCGAAAGTCCACAAACAGTCCACAAACAGCTGTTTCCCATGAGGATTTATATCTATCAACCAGAATTAACTGGGTCAGTCCCTTCTGATTATTTTGTAGCTTTAGCCAGTAGGTAAAGATGTTCAACCAGATACTTGATTCCAATTTACTGACTCCTGCCTCCCTTCGCAATACAGCATTTGGAACACATCGAGCAACCTGAAATATGTTCCTCAGAAATTTTGTTTGAACTCTTTCTAGAGAGATCATATTACTATACATCCCCAGCTGAGCTCCATATATCAGTTGGGCTCGGGCTTTAGATGTAAATAGTTTAATTGCAGCTGGGATGAACTGTGCTCCTTTGCTGAAATGATAATTTTGAATGGCTACAGCAGCTCTCTGTGCATTACCGGACACGTAATCTGAGTGAGCATTTCTACTTCCTGAAGCTTGAAAAACTATCCCCAAATATTTAAAGATCTTAACCTGCTCAACTAGTTGTCCTCCTAGAACCCAACTTCTTTGCTTAGGATGTTTTGAAAAAGTAAGAATCTTAGTCTTGGTGTAATTTATTATTAATTCCTCTTCAGCACAGTACTGGATAAGTGATCTAAAGGCTCTCTTAAGGCCAACAGAGGTCAATGACAAGATTACTGCATCATCAGCATATAGTAATAAATTAATATGCCTATGGGCTAATTTAGGGGGATGGAAGGCAGAGTTACTCAGATAAGGAATCAATGAATTTATATAATAGTTAAATAAAAGTGGAGCCAGTACACATCCCTGTCTGACTCCTTTCTTTACTTGTACTTCCTTAGTAACATATCCTTTATTACCAAACCTGACCTTCAATCTGGTATTCTCATGGATTTTGATGAGCAACAGAAGTAAGCGCTTATCTATTGTGGAATTTTTAAGTTTAAGCCATAATCTGAATCTGGATATTGAGTCAAATGCTGACTTAAAATCAATAAATGCTGCATAGAGAGATTGACCAGCTTGGTGAGTGTACTTCTCTGCGAGATGTTGCAGTACCATTGCATGATCTATTGTCGATCTACCTTCCCTAAAACCAGCTTGTTCATCCCTCAAAATACCCTCAGTTTCCATCCAGTCTATTAATTTAACCTGTAGATGTTTAGCATACATTTTACTAATCTGACTTAACAGACTGATTGGACGAAAATTTGCAGGATCATCTCTTTTTCCTTTCTTATAAATTGGGATTATTATAGCTAAGCCCCAGTCTTTTGGAATCATAGCTGTACGGTCAATTACATTGAAAAGTGAGGTTAACATCGGGATCCACCAGTCTAGGTCATTTTTTATTATCTCATAGGTGATAAAATCAGCACCGGGTGCTTTCCCTGGTCTGAGTTGTTTAATTAAGTTCTTGATTTCTACACAAGAGATTGGGGGCCAGTATGGAAGGGAAGATATATCCAGCTCCAATTCAATCATGGAGTGTTCTTTTTCAGCATACATAGATCTAAAATGGTCTTCCCAGATATGGGCTGGAATCTGGGATGATGGTTTATAAATATTTCTTGGGAAAGATGGTGCTACCACTCTCCAAAAGAGAGTGCAGTTATTTGTACTAGCTGCTGCTATCAGACGCTCCCAAGAAACTCGCATATTATCCCTCTTCTTCTGGCGGATCAACTGTTTATACTGTTTTTTCAGTCTCATAAGTTCAGATACTGAGCAAGAGTTGGTTTCCTCTTTATACAATTTGAAAAGCCGCTTTAAGGAATTCCAGGCTTCGTGGCATTCTTGATCAAACCACTCATGTCGTGTTCTTAATTTCTGCCCAATGAAATTATGTTGGGGAACAGTTAACAGAGACTGTATTAATTTGATCAAGTTGTTAAAATTATCCAATACCTCGTCATCTGACTTTGAGTTTACTATTAATGAATGAAGGCACTTAGCTGGTTCCCTTCCCAGGAAATCTGTAAGTATTTCCGCTTGATGGGGTGACCATTTAGCGCGTATAGGACAGAGGTCATCAGACATCACTGTAATACGGCGTGTAGGTACATACATCCTATCAAAGGCCTTCATACACAACATTACAGGAAAATGGTCACTCTCAGGACGACTGACAACTGAGAACTTAGACAGATAGGGTATTAAACTCATTGAGATGCAAACATAGTCTAAAAGGGAGGGCTTAAGGCCTGTCCAGTGAGTGTACTCAGCTGGATAGTCATCACTTGTAGACCCATTCAGAACCACCAAGTTCAATTTGGAAAAAGTTTGCATTAAGCACAATCCTCTATAATCACTATATGTGTCTTTAGACTGGCGGCACAAAAGGGGGGGTATAGTTACAGGGGGTAAGTGTTGGCAATGAAATTTAGCAAAGAGCGATCTATCATCTGCTCCAATTCTTGCATTAAAATCACCAGCCACTATGGTATGTGCTACAGGAAATGCTGCCAATATGTTTTCCACATATATGTTCAATTTATCCCATACATGTTTTATCTGTGCACGAGCATATAAAGGTGGAATATACACATTGATCAGTACAAGTTGGATCTTGTTGAATTGAAGCAAAACTGCCAATGTATATTGGTCTAATGAAGGTAATCTAATTACTTGTACCTGTAATAAAGTAGATATCAATATACCCAACCCCCCACAGAGCCTCCCACGTCCTGTGCCCGGTACAGCATCTAACGTAATTGTCATATACCCTTCCATAAACAAATGTTCCGCGGCCCATGTCTCCTGCAGAAAAATTATATGATATCTAGATATATAAGCAGAGAACGAAGGGTCTCTACTTCTAGATTTCCATCCTGCAATATTCCAGGTAATAAAAGCCAAGGGGACAGCATTTATTAGATGTCATTCAGCTTCATCCGTCATGGGGGCTAATACAGGCAATTCTTGATGGCTCATAGCTCCTGCATTGCCTGTTACTGAACTATAATAGCTTGAAGCAGGGATCTGGATATCCTTTGGCTTAGTTAGGGGGTCATGTAGAGACTGCTGACCTACTGTCTCTATTTTTTGTGAAGCATCACTCTCATCTCCTATCACTGTGGTCAGATCAATTAAATCTCTAACCGGCTGGCTAGGTAAAAATGAAGTTGGACTCTTCGAACTAGAGCACCTTCTTCTTTTTTTCCTCTTTATTGGATTTGAGGCTTCAGGAGTGGTACACGTTGGTGGCCCACCAGAAGGACAACTGGAAGATAATAGGTTGTTAATAGACACTGCAGCAGTAGATACTGACTGCAGCACAGTTTTAACTGCCTCTAGTTTGCACAATATGGTTTGTTGTTCCTCAGTGGAGAGAGTTCCAAACAGCTTAATAAGGTCTTCCTCATCCCCCATGGAGTCACCTGTTATTTGCATTTTCCTCATGATTAAATCATGAGTGTTATTTCTCCAATGTAAACCTTCGCTTGGTCTTTGAGCTGTTGAGATAGTCTGCTGTATCAAGGACTGCTTACTAGGCTCATAATCTTCGATGTTTATATCAACCTCCTGTACAAGTTTAGATCTCTTCCTATGGCTTAACAGTGGTTGTACAATATTATTATGAAAAACACGAGTAGGTATAATTGAAAATCTCCTTAGCAATTCCCTACTTTCCAAAATCAATGCAGGAAGGGCAAAATGCTTACATGTCAGTATTATTCTTTCAAAACCACGCCATCTGGGGAGCCAGAAGATTCCTGTTATCTCACTGGGATATATCCTTCTTTGGAGAAGTTGTGAGAGTGAATAAAGTACTACTTGTTTGTTGAACCATTTCCCCTCATTAAGAGGGCTGATTGCAACCTGAAGCAGAATCCTATGCCGCTGTAATGTTAATTCCTCCTTGTTATTTTTCTTGCATGTGATATCTCGTACCACATATGTAGGTTGGGGATATTCAGCAACATCAGAGGTTGGCTTCGCAGGGGGTTTTATTACATGTTTTCCCATTATGTCCTTAAGTTCATCTATTTTTCGATTGATATCTAGTAGCTTTTCAAAAATTGCAATAACTGTTTTAGCTGTTAAAAGGCAATTCTTAGCCACCAGTTCCAGGTCCGCATTCGACTTACTTGTGGTTTTTAAGGTGTTTTCCCCTTTAATCTCTGAAGAGCTTTCTTCAACAGAATAAGAAAAATCATCTGCTTCCCATTCAGACGAGGCATAGGATTTATCCACAAGGTTTATATGTGTAGGTGAGGAGTACAAAAGGGAAGAGGACTTGTTTTTTAAATCTTCACACTGGAAAAACTCCTCTAGCCTTTGTTGTCTAAGAGTAACTGCCGCTTCCACAATTTCATTAGGCTCAGTACCCTCTCTCTGTAGCTTTTCAAACTCACTCCTCGTTTTAATCAACTCCTTTTTTCCTTTTGGGCTCTTTCTCTTCCTCTTTAGCCTTTTTCCCATTCCTGCCTCGTTGCAGTCGTTATTTATAATTATTTATAGTTATCCGAGGCTCAGCTCCAACTATCTGTTTCCAATTAAGCTTGAATACACTAAAGTTTAACCAGGAAATTCAAGGTCCTTGACCAAATCAAGCCCAAACTCTCTGTAGAAGCCAAGATGACTAAGCTGAAACTCATACTTTGGACATTATTATGAGAACACATGACTTATAAAAAGACAATGTAGCTTGATGAGGCACAAAGCAGTAGGAAGAAAGCATTAGAGGTGGATACACAGAATCAAAAAAAAAGCCACAGCCTTGAGTTTGCAAGACCTGAGCAGGGCTGGTGATAACAGGCTGACCTGGAGATCTCTTAGTCATAGGGTCACCCTTAGTCATAGGGTCACCCTTAGTCCAAGTCAATTCCACAGTAGTTAACAACAAAACATCATCCAAAAGATGCAAGCACAACATTACATTATTTGGATGAAGAGGAAAATTATGTGTCTCCATCAATGAGCACATATGATACCAGTACTAATACCTAATTTGCACAACCTGTGATCCATCAAGCCAAATGTAACCTATCAATTATGCATTGTGGCACGACAGTTAGATTTCAGCCTATTTTATTTTAAAACCAGGCAGGTAACAAAAACAAGAAGTCTATGAACTCCTTGGACAGTCATTATGCATTTTTAGTGAACTATATTCAGCTTACTTCATTGTAAGTTGTGCATGTCTGCTCTTGAGGCCATGCCGGTTTTCTTGTAAGTTTTTCCAGTCATATTTAAAGGAGAGGTTGAATGATCAAGCGCTAGGACACAACTCATACAGATGCAAGATTTTTGTCTAGATCATTTAAACTAATCTTTTATTATACCAATGGGGTACAAGTTGCCTATGGCCCACATATGGCCCTTGAACCACTGTTTTATGATCCTCAGTTCCACCTCTGCTGCTGATCTGGCAGTGGCTGTAGCCACTCATCCACACCAAAGAAATGGTAGTAGAAAACTCAGTTTCATGCGTCCCTTTCCTATTGCTAAGCGCAGCAGTCTCAGGCATTTATGGAGTAAGGGGATGTTCTGGTACTCCCCCAGCCCATAGCTAGCTCTCATAGTTGCTATAAAATTTCAGTGATAACAGCAGCAGCAAATTCAGTGGTGACTGTTGAATTTCAGAGATAGCACTCTATAGGAGTGGAGTCCTATCCTGTAAGGTCAACTCCCACTTTAAATATAAATATATAAAACTGAAATTGTATAAAAAGATTTTTTTTTGTTGTCAGACTGTGGCCTCAAGACAATTGGCTGTTTCCAGATTATTTTTCTGCAGCCCCCAGTCTCTTAAAATAAAGGAAATGAAGAAGACAGGGAAGATTCTTAAATTCTTCCCAGTTAAGTCTTAGAAGGCTATACTGGATTACTTAATGTCTTATATATCACTAAAACAAAGAAAATTGTTTATTCTTCTCCTTTGTCATTTTGACAGTCCATGGTACCCACAGGACTCTACTTCAGGACCAAATTTGTCTCCTTAATGTTGAGCGAACATAAAGCACTATTCCCTTACAAAGCACTGAGAAAAGGAAACCAATACCAGAAATTGCAATGGGCCCATACTGTACACAGTCTTACATAAAGACTGTGTATAGTATCAGAGCATTGTACGTATGTAATAGTTTTCCTGTTTCATACTGTTAAAAATAATTTAGTGAGTGAACTTAAGGACATGCTAAACCTTTTAGTCATCATTGCAGAAGATAATGTTACTTTTTTTTCCCAAATTTTCAGGAGGAAAAGACTGTGGTAAAATGTTCTACAAAATCTCCTCGCAGAACTTTTCTGTCATTTCTTTTCCACACCTAGCTGTACTAGCACTGTACATGGTAACTGGTATTCCTGACACCCTTACATACTTTTTTCCAAACAATTTTGTTCAACACAGGTACTACAGCAACAGTAGATAACTACGTTAGGCCAACTGCACAATAACCAAGCCAGTACAACCAAGAAATCAGCTGGACCAAAGTAAAATCATTCTACCATATTTCCAGGTGTTCCAGTCATTTAAGTGGATGGTTAGCCCAACCAATTCAATTGAGGCAAAGACAATATTGGAATATCTGAACAAATTCTGCCTACATATTTTAAGCAGGAATTTATTAGTGCTAATAATGACTAAGCCATTTTTAAGGTTCGTACTGCTACTTTAGGAAGCCATCACAGTATATTTAAGTTACACAACTGTGGCAGCAAGACAATTTATTGAACCAAAAAACTCTCAACAGTCTGCAGGGAATGAGTCACTCATCCTTTGTACATAATCATCAGAATAAATTTGATTATGTAGTTATTTCAGGCACCTCCTAAACACCATGTTTACAAGGATTAGTTTCTCATTTCCACTTATGACTCAAATCAAGGCATATCCTCATTTACACGTAAGCTAACAAATCCAAACTAGAAAGCAGTTATAAGTGTTTTTCATTCTACTGCAGGGAAAACATATTTAAGTGGGCACATAACTAAGAATTCTCATATAGATTCTTGTAATGTATTTTAAGTGAAGTTCCACTTACACTAAATAACAATAAGCTAAAAATACTGCAAAGTCTGCAATACATACAATGCTTAATCTACCTCTTGTGATGCTTTCTAGAAGATGGGCATGAACTCATGACTGGAAAATCAAAATCTAAATACAATTAATTCATTAGTCTGTTAAAAGGAAATAGCAGACATGCAGTGGAAAATCTTAGGTTATCTACCAGATAATCATATTTTAATATTAAATCTTCTACAGAATAAATCCAGAACAAGTAAATAGAATAAAGCAATAAATCCAATTGTAGTTTGAATGTTAATTTGCACATTTTGATAGCTGACTTGATTCCCTAATCTAAATAAATAAAGAGAAAAATTACGAAAGTTAAATTTAAGCAGGTCCTTATTCTTAGTCACTGCTTATTTCTCCCAGGATTTGGAAACATGCAGCTGCCCAAATTATTTTGGATATCACCTTAACTGGGCTGATTTTCCAAGGCCTCATAACACTAATCCCACTAGTAATACGGTTAAGCCTTCATTGTAATTAGCATGCAGCCTGCTGTAGAAAGAGAGCCGGTGTAGTGTAGTGGCTTGAGCACTGGAAGTCCAACCCTCGAGACCAAAGATTAATTCCCTGTTTGGCCATGGAAACCCACTGAGTGACCTTGGGCACGTCACACACACTCCTCCAGAAAACTCCACATCAGAGTTGCCTTAGGGTTGCCATCAGTCAGAAACAACTTGAAGGAAAACAGCAACAACTGCTGTAGAAGCAGCACTAATCCTTCTGCAACATAACTAAAAATACTGAATAGTTAATCTAAAAGCTAAGTTACCCTTGTAATGTTGATGTCTCTTTATTACAATTTTAAATCTTTATTCTGATAGTTTAAATGAAAAATTTTAAATTTTAACTTTTAAAGTTTTTTCTTAAGACCCACTTTCTCAATCGAGCCTTTTCCAAACCATTTGGACCTCTCCTTCAAAGCTGACTCCTTCCTGCATGGAAAATAATTCATGTACCTATTATTTTTATAACAACAAGTTTTGGTTTTCTGTTTTGCTCTTGAGTGACAAATGACTGCACAGATTCAATCCACAAATATGTGGGTTGAATTGTATTTTGCGTGTGAACTTTGGGGCAGAGTTGAGCAATTAAAAGGTATTGCTGGTGCTCTGAATGGATCTTACATTTTGGGACTAAATGGAAAGGGATGCAGCTGTGCAGTAAGAACTACAGTGGGCCCACCATATGGGCAAGCTCAGGATTCCAAATTTAACATGAACTGAAAAGTGAAAAAATATTAAAACAATTAAATTACCTGACGTTCAGTGCAAAAATGGTCCCAGGGCAGCTAGGGAGGTGCCGGCAAAGCCTTGTGTGCTCCCCCGGAGGCAGAGCATCAGGAAGAGAGCTTGCCACTCTCTCATCTCAACAATCACAGGGTGGGGAGAAGCTTCTGCAGGGGCAGTGCCGATCCTGCTCATTTGTTTGCAAACAAGTTAGCAGTACTGGTGCCGCCGCCACCACTATGTCCCTGTCAAACCTTCTTCCCACCCTGTGATTGTTGGCAGCAGGAGTGTTGCCGACCCTGATCAATTCTTAGTGGATGAGCAATGAAGCTCATCACCACTGCGACCAGCAATTTCAGAGTGCCAGCAGCTTCCACTGAAACTCCTCACCATCTAAGATTGTCGGCAGCGGAGAAGTGCCAATCCTGGTCACTTCTTTGCAAATGAGCTAGCTGGATTGGTACCACAATTCCAGGGCAGTGAGGAGCTATAACAGGTACATGGCAACAGTGATTGGTGCACCTCTGCTGTTGTCCTGTGCCACTTTTTCATACGAACTTGAGAATGCACACTACCAACAATCCCAGGGTGGCGAGGAGCTTTGGTGAAAAGCTGCTAGCCCCCTTCAGATTTTTGAGGGTAGCAGTGCCAATCCTGCTCACTCATTCCTAAATGAGCTAGTAGGATTGGATCCATACCCACTACTGTGTCCCTGACAAAGCTGCAGGCCACCTTGCGATTGCTGCAAATGGTGGCGCTGATCCTGGTTGCTTTCTTTGCAAAGGAGCAACCAGAATTGGCAATGCTGCAACCAATAATCGCAGGGCAGCAAGGATCTCTGGCAAGGATGTGGCAGCAGGGATTTTTGCCCTGTGTCATTTTTTCATAGGGATCTGAAAACGTGCAATTTTTAGTATTTGCAAAGGATCCTAGGACCAATCCCGCACAAATATAGCAGGCCCACCATACTTTTACTTCTACCTGAAACTCAGGCCAATTCTTTCAATAAGAAAGCTCATCAGAAATCTCCTCTCTTGTGAACCTCCAATGAGATACAGTAATGTTCTCCCCTTGAACGCCCAACTGGAGCGAACACTGGCAGATTTGTTGTTGGTATGTGCCTTCACGTCTTCTCCAACTTAGGGTCTCCAGAAGGTGAACGTATCACAGGATTTTCTTGGCAGACTTTGTCCAGAGGGCCTTTACCTTTGCCATTCTCTGAGGATGAGAGAGTGTGACTTGTCCAAAGCCACCAAGTGAGTTTCCATGGCCAAACAGGGATTCGAACCCTGGTCTCCCAGTGCCCTAGTCAAACTACTCAAACTGCTATACCACTGGCAGGTTTAAATAAGGCTTTTTATTGCTAAAAAAGTCAGGATTCAAATACATGTTATGTATTTGCAAATATTCTGATATTCTGATAACTGATGTGTCATTAAAACCTAAACTGTATTTGTTGGGACTACTGAAAGATTGTCTGGAAAAAAAATACGGCAAGATATTGAGATATATGGCCAAAGTGGTAAGGTTATTATATTCACAGAAATAGAAGAAAGGATAAATCCCAACAAAAGAAGTCTGGCTTTTAAAATTGCTGGACTTTGCTGAAATGGACAAATTGGCAATACTGTTACAAGAAAAATCAGTGGCAGCTTTCAGCAAGGACTGGGAATCATTAACAAATTATTTGCAAGAAAAAATTTATTGTAACATTACAGTTGGATCAGATCATTAGTATTTCTGGAGAAGTGGAAATACTGGGGTAATATCTGCAGTTAGAGAAATTATCTTTTTATAAAATCAATACCACTCTGCACTACGGAAGTGGGAAATCACCTTTGTGATTAGTATTAGTGTTAGTATTTAGTATTAGCATTTAGGGTTAGTTTTTAATTTTAGTTCCTAGTTTTGAGTAATCAGTATTTAGGATATGTCTGCAATGTATGTTGTATGTGCATGTGTGTGTGTGTGATTGTAGTTTAATGTTTTTTCTTGTTTTGTATGTATATATTGTATATTCTTAATGAAGTATATTATAGACCTGAGAAAAACTAGGCTTTTTATCAAAGTCTTTGAGTGTCTAACAATTTTATCCAGATCTCAACAAGTTTCAAACTGTTAAAATATTTTAAGTGTTACATTGTTTAATATGTTTTAGACTGATTGAATTATTCCACACTGTTTTAAAT
Organism: Cyclura pinguis; assembly: GCA_030412105.1. Classification (NCBI taxonomy): domain Eukaryota; kingdom Metazoa; phylum Chordata; class Lepidosauria; order Squamata; family Iguanidae; genus Cyclura; species Cyclura pinguis. The sequence continues at coordinate 43,387,299 of CM059599.1, forward strand.
TTCCATTCTTCTAAACTGTTTTAAATTTCCTTTATCTATAAGCTGCCTTCAGACCCTATGATTATAGGGTAGAATATAAGTATTTTAATAAATAAAACTAAATGCTACTCCACCGCTTCTTTTCCCATTAATCTGCCTCATAATGCTTTGCCTGACATTCATTTTAGTTTTTTTGTTCTGGCCACACTGAAAGTAACTCCAACTATTTCTTTATTTAATATTCTACAAAAAAAAGTCTAAAACGTGGCCATGTGGCTCCTTTAAGACTTGCATATTAATTATGATACAGACTTCCTCTTCTTCAAATGATTAGGCAATAATACAACTGACAGTCACTTAAAAATATTAGGTCTGCTGTTCTTGCCACATTAGGTTAACACAGCTATCCAGATGGGACTTAGTTCTAACAGAAGCTTCATCAATGTTCTTTCAAGAACAAAAACAGATTAAATCATTTGAAAGGGATTTTATAAAAATAATTTGAAAGGGATTTTCTAAAAATCTGAACAATATAGTTCAACTGTTTTTGAGATCTGCAACTGTAACACTTTATTGTACCAGTTCTCAGGGGTAGGCATGGTGTTGTAGTGGTTCCACTCTTACACAAGACAGTTACAGAGAATGACACTGGCCAATTTTTGCTGAGCCCCAGAGAACAGAGAAATGTCACTGGGTTCCATTCCCATGCCCAATTTTCAGTAAATTCCCCAGGAGTACTAAAGCTGAATGCCATCAATTTGCTGATTACACACAGTAATATTTTGGTTGGCCTAATGGCTATGACCATTCCCAAATATCATTTATCTAGCCACACGAGTTCATTCACTGGTAACTTCCATTTACACTACTGCAATACATTCTGTGTTAGGCTTCCTTTTAAGATAATACAGAAGCTTCAGGTAATACAGAATTGATCTCTGGAACAACTTACAGAAACCACAACGCCCTAGCTTTAAAAGAACTACAGTTAGCCCTCCACATTTGTGTCTTTCACTTTCACAGATCTGATTATTTGCTAGTTTCTTCAAAGTCCTCCCCCACCTCAACTGCTTCTTTTCTGGGGAAACCTTCCCTCTTAGCAGCTCCAATCAGGCCACATAGCCCTCTAAAAACCAGCCTTTGGTCCTCATCCTCATCCTCCACCAGCCTGGCCAGCTAAGGACAGCTCACAGGTTGATTTCTCAGCACCACAAGTTCCCACCCGATGTCCCCCACAACGAAGGAAGGAGGTGGGAGAAAGAGAGGAACCACTGAGACATGATGATGACCCTCTTATTTTCACCAACCTGGTTTGGACCCTGGGTGTCTGTTCCTCCCACCATGCCTGAGCCCCCTTCCCACAGACACACACAGTCATTTTGGTATTTGCAATTTTTTACTTTTGCAAGGGTCCTGTGTCCCAACCCTAGCAAGAGTGGAGAAACAACTGTATATATATTTGCCAAACTCATAAGACTTGTCAAGAACCCTCTTCTGGAACCCACCACTGAGAGTAACAAATTAGGGTTAGATGCAGGAGAAGGCCTCCTTGGAGATTTTTTTCTGGTTGTGTAATGCCCTCTACTTGGAAGTCCAAATGGTGTTAATTTTAGCTTCATTAAATTAAAATCAAGTTAAAACATGGCAGTTCATCCAATGAAACACAGACTGATTTTGGTATGTGGGCTTTGTTTCCTATTTTGTCTATATCGTGTTTCCTCGATTATGTTTTTAAACTGGTTGTTTTAGAACCGTTTTAAAATTATTTTGATCAATTGTACTTTGCCATGGAATCCTCAGATCTAAAGCAGGATGGGTATATTTTAATTAATAAATAAGCTTTCTTAATAAATAAATGGATTTCTCCCAACTCTAAACACCATTGTTTGATATTTGTTATTCCCAAGATACAAAATCAGAATTCATTTCAGGATTTATAAATGCAAATCACTACAAATCTCTTAGAGCAGAATATTTCTCCTTTGTGCATGATTTTTTTCCCAACAAGTAGTTCACCTCCACCTCTCTACACTCTAGCATCATTTTGTTTTACCAGTCTTATACACTGATCAAGAGCAAATCATATTTGCGTTATGGTCCCCATTTGAGTTCAGAAGTGACAAGTCACTTCTTGCTGTTGTTGTGTGCCTTCAAATCATTTCTGACTTATGGTGACCCTAAAGAGAAGCTATCGCAGGGTCTTCTGGGGGCTGAGAGTATATGATGCACCCAAGGTCAACTAGTGGGTTTCCATGGCCAAGTGGGGAACTGAACGCTGGTGTCTTGAGGGCCAGAGTTCAACATTCAAAGCACTACATCTCACTGGCTTCATTGAATTCTAATTGATTCAAGTCACTGATAACTGATAATAACTGACTCAAGCCAAGTAACAAGTCAGCAATGGTTAGCACATCTTCTGCAAATATGAAATTCTGTTTTAATTCATTATGAATACCAATCATATACTCATGAAATACAATAAAACACTTCATGCCGGAAATAACTAGAACACAAAGCAGTAAAAGCATAACATTTTTGACACGTTAAGGTACAGCAAAATTCACCCTTTCAAGCTGTAAGCCTTTGTCCTGCCTACTTCATCCCAAGTTTTATAAAAACTTTTTATAAGCCTACACAAACCTGAAATGTGAGAGAAAAATCTTGGTTGGTATTCATTTTGGTTAGGGGCAGGGAGTTTGCCACAAATGTGTTTCTAGTAAATCTTTTATTTTGAACTGATAACTAGCTACCCTGAAGGCAGCAGATCCCATCTGATCTTGAAAGTCAAGCAGGGTCAGGTATGGTTAGTATTTGGGTGGGGAACTACCAAGGAATAGCAGGTACTGCAGGGTATATTTCAGAGGAAAGCAATGGCAAACTACCTCTGAGTATTCCTTGCCTAAGAAAAAGTCAGGACACACCATAAGTTGACAGGTGACTTAAAGGAGCATGCACACACACACACACACACACACACATACACAAATATTTCTGCAGGTTTCTCCTTGGATTCGAGTTAAACACAGAGTTTCTAACAAAGGTTCACACTGGTTTCCAAGTCAGGAAAATATAAAGATTTGATCCGTAGGTACATGACACCTTTCAGACATCATGATTAAACCTTGTAGAGTGAAAGTCTCACACCACCAGGTTCTGGGAATTGCATAAAGACAGAGCCATGTCTTAGACATGGCACCAAGAGGTCTTCCTTACCCCCATCTCCATGCAGGTTGACTCAAATCCTGTTGGTTTGCTTGTGTTTAGAACTGCCGCCTAATTGTGCAACACTAAACACTGGAATTCAGTGATCTTAGTAAGCAAGCTCACAATTGTTGGTCACCCTGTCAGCAATATTAGCCATATTTATGAGTTGCAGCCTCTATGACACATAACATATTTATTGGACCTTCACAGGCTGACTAGGTGACACAATCTAAACACATGTATGTTGTCAGGCTGCTTTTTCATCTAAAGTATGTCTATCCCACTCTTTTGCTGAACAGCCTACATTTTATCACTGAAAACAGCCACACAGTATTAGTTCACAAAAAATGTGACTCCAAAACTACATTTGTGACATTCTCAACATCAGAGTCTCTCAAGAATCCCCAAATCATCCCCAATATATTTTATAAAGACATTGACTTTCTCCTGCACGTGCAGACAGGTGCCAGAGAAAGTCAATTCACTCTCTAGCCACTAACTACCCCCAACCAAAATTATTTAGCCCAATTATTGACACAAAGAAAAGAACTAGAGTCTCAAAATTTGAAAGACAAGCCAGTTTTCAACTAAATTTGTTAAGCAACACTGAGAGAAGCAGGATGTCTTCAAGTCAACGGTGGAAATTTTGAGCACGGTTGGCCAGCAGTTCACCTGGCGCCACCTGAAAGGGCATCAGGTGCTTATTTATTTCTGTCCGACGCCTTGTTTCCCTACTTTTTCTATATGTTTTCATTAGATTTTTGAACTTTTTCATAAAAATGAGAAAATGTAAAAGTGTATACAGATAGATACAGTTTAACGGATCAATTTTATAAGTATGGACCTTTATAATTTTTCAACGTAATTCAGATTACTGAGGCCATTTCCACACTACAGTGTTACAGTTCTATTAGTCCGCTTTCAACATCCTATGGATTCCATAGGATGTTGAAAGTGGAATAACAGCACTACAACACTCTAGCGCAGAAAGGTCCTGAAGCTAAACCAATTGGCGAATGCAATCTTTTAATTTCAAAAAAAATTATCCCTGGACCTTATAACTAATTATTAACCCCGAGCCAATGGCAACACGGGGCACAAATGTCCATACTCTCCTTACCATGGGATCTCCCTACGGAAACAGCAAGAATGCAGGTTACATACGGGGTTCCTGGTGCAGTAACAAGTAACGTATGGAGCCCATATGTTACTTGCACGGCTTGCCTTTTTACGGTCACAGTCGTTCATCCAAGGGACAACGTGCTGGCTGAAGCGGAACCCGGGCCGAAGGGAGAGAAAAACCACGACCCTCAACTTTTGCTAAATCCTCTTGCAGGCACACCCACATAGTTCAGAGGAAGAGAAGTTGAGAGAGGGGCTGAAGAGGGGCAGCCCCACCGGCAGCGCCGCCGAAGAACGGCACTACCGCCTCACCTCCTCCGCCACCTCAAGCCTCTCCCGCCCCCGGGGAAGGAGAGAGGGCCAGAAGGACTCGAACTCACCGCCGCTTTCCTTGCCGCCCCCCGTCCCGCCACCGGCGCTGCCCGGACGGAGATGCGAACAGAGGAAGTCCCGCGCCGACTCCAGGTCCTGGAAGGTGCAGAAAGGCACGAGCGCGCAAGCCATGGCGCCGAGCGAGCTCCCCGTCCCTCCTCACCTCTCGGCGGCGGCGGACAACCCCCGGCCTCAGCTTGGCTGCCTGCCGCGGCTGCCAACCCCACCCGGAAGCCGTCGGCGCCTCGGCCGGAGCTTGTGCGCACGCGCGCGCCAGGAAAACCAGGAAAGGGAGGAGAGTCTTCTAAAAAAAAAAAAAAAAAGCCCGAACGGTACGGTTCTGATCACGTGGCTTTCAGAGCCGGGAGGGGTGGGGTGCCGGTGGAGCGTCTTAGCGCGTGTGAAACGAGCCAGCGGAGCGAGCGGGGGAGGGATAAGTTTATTTAGAGGGATGCCGCTAAGGCGCAAGGCTTTGCAAGTGGATATTAAGTCTATTTATCCAGAAGTAGGGCCGAGAGGCTTTGGCAAGAGCGGTCGGATCCTTTACGCATCTAGTGAGACGCGAAAGCTTGTACCAAATAAAGTTTGGTAACCCTAGTAATAACTACAAATGATTTACATTATCTTAAAAGTAGATGTTGAAGTAGTTCAAGATTTCCCTTCCAAGATTTCCCATACCTTGGCTCAGTCATTAATTAGATTGGAGACTGCAGTCAACGGATCGGAAGCAGACTAGAGCCATTTTTGCCCTACACTGTTAATTGTGCTATTATTCCACTTTCAACGTAGTGTGGAATGCTGGGGTTTGTAGTTTACTGAGGCCAAAGAGCTCTCTGGCTGAGAATTCTCAAAGCCCCTCCCTAAACTGCAAATCCAGGATTCACTAGAATGTTGAAAGTGGAATAGTAGCACTGTAACAGTCAAGTGCAGAAATGGCCTAGGACTTGGAAGGGCAGCTGGGAAGGAGCTGGGCAAGATCATGAAGTGTAAAGCTGCATCATTGACTGCTAAAGTTAGGAAGTCATGGACTATCCTATCTATGCATGGTTATGAAAGCTGGCCATGAAGAAAGCTGATAGGAAGACAATCCACTCATTTGAAATGTGCCAGAGAAGAGTTCTGTGGATACCCTGGACTGCTAAAAAGACAAATGAATGTGTCCAGGAGCAAATCAAGCCTGAACTCTCCCTAGAAGCCAGGATGACTGTACTGAGGTTGTTGTACTTTGGCCATATAATGAGAAGATCTCACTAGAGAAAAGGTAGAAGGCAGTAAGAAAAGAGGAAGGCTGCATTACAGATGTATAGACTCAGACCACTTCCACACTAGACTGGTACAGGCTTTTGAAGCCTACTCCTAAACTGCAAACCCCTGGATTCCATAGGATGGTGAAAGTGGAATAATAGCGCTGTAACAGCCCAGTGCGGAAATGGTCTCAAATCAAGTCAAGATACATCCGTAAATCTGCAATACCAAATCAGGTTGGTTGGTGATAGGGTGACTTGGATGTCCCTCATTCATGGGATTGCCATAAGGCGAAGTCAACTTGACTGCAGTTAACAATAACAACAACCTTTTAAGATCCTGCAAGCCTTTATGCTGCAGCAGACTAACCCCGTTGTGTGTGTTTGTGTGCTTTCAGGTCACCTGTAGAGTCATGGCTACCATATAAATTTTGTAGGGTTTCCTTAAGAAATACTCAGAGATGGTTTTCCATTCCCTTACATTGAAATGTAGCCTACAGTACCGGGAATTAGTTGGTCGTTTCCTATCTAAGTACTAACCCTGCTTAGGTTTTCCCCTCAGACAAGGTTACCTTCTGGAAATCTGAGCCTGGTAACTAGAGGTAGAACACTTGCTTTACTTGGCAGACATCTGGAGTTCAGGCCCACAGATATCCCGCTAAAAGACCTCAGATAGCTGACCGCAGCCAGTGATTGTAGAACTGAAGGGGACTACCTACTGCTTCTAATTCAGTGGGAGTCATTCCTTTGCCAGAGTGTGTTCAAACGTATTTCATAAGAAAAGGGTGCCAAAGGGCACACTGAATCCATTTTTTGGAGAATAAAATCAGGGCTGCCAATGCTGCCTATGGCTCATGGGCCACGCTTTCCCACCCTAGTGAACAGCTTCACAATGTACCCTCCCATAAGGTTTTAGCAGGATCAGCCTGATCATTAGTACCATTTCACACTAACCAATTATAGCATTATGGTGCAGTATGATGACTGTGGTTCCATCTAATGGGATCCTGGGATTTGTAGTTTTAGACAGCGCTGAGGCTTCATCAAACTATATAAGCCCCAGAACTCCCTAGGATGAAATCATGGTAATTAAAGTGGAATTATTGTGCTAAAACTGTGCAGTGTGAAACAGCCTTTAGACAGATTCCTACCTCAGAAGCAGAGGATTCCAAGAGAAAGTGGTAGCAACTTTGCTGCATGGTTTCTTTTGAGTCGTGTAGCTATTTTCCTCCTTGGAAGATAGAGCTCTGTCTCTTCCTCTCACTTTCTCTCTCACACAGCCAGCTTTTGTTCCCTAATCTTGTCCGATGCCCCAGATATGATGGAGGATCCTCTCCCAATCCTGAAGTAAGTTTCAGTTGCCAGTCCAGTTAGCTTCTGTACTTGGAATGAAAGTATCCTTTGTGTGAAGCAGTAAACTGTCACATACAAATCCAGGATTTTTAATTTTTTTCCCAAAGATTTCCAACTCACCCTTCCCCACAGTTTAAAACTTTCTGGAAATGTTATATGTCTGCCACTTTCGGAAGCACCTTAAATAAATCTAGAAGTGGAGGATGACAAAGTGGGATTTGTGACCCTCCTGAACTTCCTTGGTTGGTCTACCCCTTATTTATTTATTTAACATCCTGCCTTTCTCCTGACATGGGACCCATGGCAGCTTACAATAAAGGTAAAACAACAACGACAATAATGCTAAAAAAAGAAGCCTTGCTGAGGAAAAATCAGCACAGATACAGTGAGCTAAAGACCTGACGCATAAATCTTCTAGAACTCCTTAACAGCACAGTCACATATGTGTGTACAAGGAAGTCACTGCCATTGTGTTCTGTGCTGCTTAAACGCCCAAGAAAGGTTGCAGAGGATTATAGCCTAGTACTGCATTCTTTACATACATAATTATTCAGAAATAAGTCCCATGGAGTTCAGGGCAGCTCATGACCAGGTAAAGGTATACAGGATTGGAGCCTCAAGCTGTCAAAAAGTGCTCCCTTCCATTTTCCTGCCTGCAGTCTCTACTCTCCCATTCCACATAAAATAGTGGAAGAAAAGCTAGTTTCTTTTGTTACATCATCTTTGTTCCATTATCTTGATCAGTTGCCTTCATACAAGATATTCTCCATTGCAAAAGTAAGTCTTTGACAGTGAGATTTATGGTAAGTAACAGTGTTCTGGATTGCTGCCAATGAGAGGCTTGTTTATCTGTGTGTAGTGACACTTGTCTGTGCCTTTATCTCACAGAGAAAAGATTGTAATGCACCCTGTTGAATTCTGTAATGGCCCACTTGGATTCCATTGCATGTGTAGGATTTACCAATGCACTTGATATTAAGCAATGCATTAAAAACAAGGTAATACAAGGTAACAAGGTAACTCAGTAAATAATTACTCTTTCTACACAGAATGGAATCTCAGCAAATGTTACCTAACATCTTGACAAGTAAAATTCCAGGAGGCATTTTTCTATGAATAAGGGCAAAATTCAAAGAATCTTATCTCTAGAAATATATATTAGATAATTCATTCTTAACATGGGGTCCTCAAAGCCCTCACAGGAGGTCCAGAAAGCCCTGCAGCTAGACAGCCATAGCAAAGGCAGTAACAGAGATGTGGCAGCAGAGGGCATACAAGCACCAAAACTGCTCCTCATTTGCAAATAAGGGGGCAGTTTGGGTGTGCACACACATCTGGCACTGTGTCCCTTTCATCAGGGATGCGGCAGCAGGGAGTGTGGGCACTGGGGAACATGACAGCAAGTTTGTGCATGCATTTTGGCACCTGTACACCCCCACACACACTGCCATGTCACTTCCAAAAGGAACACAGCAGGCATGGGCACATGTCCAAACTATGACTGGAGACCAGGGTTTGAATCTCCATTCGGCCATGGAAACCCACTGGGTGACCTCAGGCAAGTCACATTCTCTCAGCCTCAAAGAAAGGCAAAGTCAACAAATCTTACCAAGAAAACTCCCATGACAGGTTTGCCTTAGGGTCACCATAAGTCAGTTTTCAAAGGGGAGAGACATAAGGGCTAGAAAGAACCTCCCCATGTCAATGGCATTTTGTTGTTGTGCACCTATTTCTGACTTCTAGCAACCTTAAGGTGAACCTTTCATAGGGCTGTGGGTTTCTTCTTTTTCCTTTTCTTTTCTTTCTTCCTCTTCTTCTTCCTCTTCTTCTTCTTCTTCTTCTCCTCCCTCTCCTTCTTCCTTTTTTTTTTCTTTTGATAAATTTTGTTCACAGGGTATTTGCCTTTGTCCTCCTCTGAAACTGAGAGAATGTGACTTGCCCAAGGTCACCCAGCACTTGAGTGGGGATTTGAATCCTAGTCTCCAGAAGCCTTTAATATATAAATAAATATTGAGATATTTAAATAAATATTTGAACGTTTAACTCTAAATGTAAATATTTAACTCTTGAGTTAGGTCTTGGGGGGTCCCCAGCAAATTTTATTTACAGGGTGTTCCCAGTAAATAAAAGCTTAAGAACCACAGTACTGTATTAGATCAAGCAGACCAGTGAGATTCAGTAACTGTGCTCCTGTTCAAATATAGCATTAAACATTGGCCATTTCCTAACTACACTGTTATAGTGCTATTATTCCACTTTCAACCTCCTGTGGAATTCTGGGGTTTGTAGTTTACTGAGGCCAAAGAACTCTCTGGCTGATATTCCTAAATGCCCTTCCCTAACTGCAAAGCCCAGGACCCCATAGGATGTTGAAAGCAGAATAATAGCACTCTAACAGTGAAGTGTGGAAATGACCATTGTTTAGCAAAAGGTAGGCAACCTGATATTCTCAAATATCTGGGACTTTTCCTGACTGTTGGCTATGCAGGGTCGGACTTAAATATTTTGTAGTCCAAAATATCTGAGGCACTAAACTATAACCCCAGTTTAGCATTACATGGAAGAAATCTGGGCTCATGTCTTCCCCCTTCCTGTATGGCCACAAATAAGAGATTGAAGATAATTGCTCCAGTTTTTAATTAAATGGAGTTTATCATTATATCTGAACTGGACTAATGTGTATGACCTTTATGCTTTCCTATAAATCTTCAAATCTAGCGCTCTAAATCATCTGTCTGGCTTTGGAAGCTTCTTTATTGTCATGTGTCTTCAAGTCAGCATTGACTTACGATGGTCTTATCTCTTAGTTTTCTTGGCAGCGTTTATTAAGAGATTTGCCATTGCCTTTCTCTACAGCTGAGAGAGTGTGGCTTGTCCAAGGTCGCTCAGTGTGTTTCTATGGCTGAGTGGGAATTTGAAGCTTTGTTTTCCAGAGTGCTAGTCCAACACTCCAAGTGCTACACCACCACTGGCTGTGGCTGGCTGCTTCTTACAATAGCAAACACACATGTGTACAAGTATGACTCACTTAACAAAGTAGATATGTTCCTGGGATTTACATTTTAAACAGAAAATTTGGAACCAGAGGCAGAAATAGCATGGAAAATATGGGGATAGGTTCCTACAGCACAAAAAGGTAATTCAACATGTTCCAGCAAACTTTGAATTCAAAACTAATAACATGCACGTGCGAAATCAATCAACAAGCTCAGGGAAGCCTTGCATGAATCAAGAAAGTCATTTTGAACCTTCTACAGATCATTTAAAAGCTTCTTCCAAAATGCATTTAAGGATGATTTTTAAAAAATTCAATATCTTCTACTGTTCTTACCGTTAGTGGCCAAACCTATAAATCTTTGCATTCTTAACATACTAAATGAAGCTGGTGAGGAAAGCTAATCTGCTTTTTCCTCTGTTTTGGTGCTCATGCATACTAAGTAAGGAATTCTGGATGCAGTTGCTGTTTACTTTGCGTGTTGCAGGCAGGTAAACACAGCTGCAGGAGAATCGGCTAGAGCAGACTCCCACTGTTTCCCAACTCAAACTTTATTGCAATGCAGTAGCATAGGGATGGGGGGTGAGGGGAGCAGTGGGCCCTGGGTGGCACTTTTTTGGGGGCTCCACTGCTCCTTGCCTGCCCCCTGCGTACCATCGCCCCGCCCACGTGTGCCATTGCCCCGCCCACGTGCCTCTGCCTCCGCCCCTACCCCGCTCACGCCAGGCTATGCCACTGTTGCAATGTTTACTGCACACGTGCAGCTGCAACCAGGCACCAAAAGTCAGTGTTTCTCCAGACTTCCTTTACTATCCCCGCCAAGCTGATGTTGCTAAAAAAACAAAGCACTTCCACCTAGACAGAGGGCAAGGAGGAAGGGGCGACTGGTTGAGCATAAAAAAACTTTGTAAAAAGGAGCTTCTGTGTCAGAGGCTTTGTTAACTGAGGTATGCTTGTACACTGTCCTCCTCCAAATGCCTCTCATAGATTTTTTGCTTCATGGTCCTCGAGCCAACAATCATGCCTTGCTGTACACTTATTACCTAGTTCTATGTGATCCCCATCTGGGCGATCAGAAACAATTTTCACTGAATTATTTTGCAATAAATAAGAGAGTGGTCCAAGAGACACGCCAGAAGGGCAATCCATTCCTTTTGAAACATTTGTGTCTTTCACAAAGGGCTTATGCAATTTGGAGGCCTGAAGGGAATAGATCTGTCTTCCCCCTCACCTTTCAAGGCCAGATTTACATGCCTGCCTGACTGTACGGAGACCTGCTGTTGCTAAGCAACCAAGAGCCCAACATGACAAGCAGTTTTGTAAAATGAGAAAGTCACTCCAGCTAATTGAAATTTACCCAGCTTTTAAAGTACTAAAAAGAACCAGCTGTGTGTGGATAGAATACCAGCATTTCAGAATATATATGGTTCATATGAGGAAAGATTAAATAAATGCCACCAACGTCTGTAAAGGCCATCTCCTCATATTTCTGGGGAATACCTAACACACTGAAATCTATAAAAACACCTAGAGATGCAAAGTCGTGTAAAACTAGAGCTAAATGGGACAGTTCAAAGCGTCAAATGCAAATTGGTTTTTAATGGTTCAAATCTTTGCAGGGAGTCGGAATGCTAGAGTGAAAAGTGGAGAGGGCTTCTGTGCCTTTAATGGTTGTGCAGAAGAGGAATTTCAGCAGGAATTGCTTGCTACCCGGTTTTGTGACAAGGAGCACCTGCCGACATTCCCTCTTCTCCACAACTGTTAAAGTACAGGAGCCCGCTTCAGTTTTCCATCTGGCAACTCTAGTAAGCGAAGATTCCTTCCTCCCAGATTTTGAGCTTTTTATCATAGTTAGGCTCTAATACTAGAGAGGGGAATTGTTGGCCCTTTGAGTGTTTTAGACTACAACTCCCACAATCCCTTAGCAATGGCAGTGCTGGCTTGGGCTTTTAGGAGTGCAGTCAAAAACATCTAGAGGACCAAAAGGTCTCCACTCCTGCTCTAATGGATTCTTTCAGCATTACCTGGCTGGGTGATACAATTTCTTACTAATAGCTATTGTAACTCCAGGGCATCACATTTAATTGCAGCAGTAAGGCAATCAAAATAAAGCTATCACGGAAATTTAAAAGAGGAAAACTACAGACTTCCAGAGATTCTTGGCAGATTTGATGCTACTAGCAGTGATATAGACTCGAGTCGATTGACTCGGACTCAAGTCGGACTTAAGTTGCTTCAGTGACTTGACTTGGCCATAAATGATGCACTGACTCAACTCAAGACTTGTATATTTTTAATGACTGACTTGATGCCCTTGGTTCAGTAACATAACACATTCATCCAGAAACCTTATGACTTTGAACAACACCTCCATCTCTTTTTGCCTACTAGTCACATAACAGTCTCTCTCAATCCCTAAGTGTGGGTGCATTTCTCAGAGGGGAGCAGCAAACGGGTTAGGCAATGGGCTTGAGGCACGGTTGAGGTCTGCTCAGCAGCCTGTCCCTGCTGCATATCAGAGGAGCCTTCTAAAATTTTTCCTAACAGCAGAAAGCAATACTCGCCCCCGGAGTGCAGGGTGCATTTCTCAGAGGGGAACAGCAAATGTGTTAGGCAATGGGCTTGAGGAGGAAGGATCCTTCCTTCTAAATCTTTTGAATCTTCAGTAATGGGGATAAGACAGGATCCTATTCCCCACTTCCAAAGCTGCAGATGGCAAAATTGCAAATGTGGAGAGCCAACTCTGCTTAAATTGTTAAAACCGAATTTATCTCCCTCTATCCAACAATTCTGGAATACAGGTTGGGGTATAAAGTTGGCTTCCAGACTTGAGACTTGACTTGAGACTTGACTTGAAAGTATCTTCAAGGACTTGAGACTTGAAGGTAGAGACTTGAGACTTGACTTGAGACTTGGAGTAAAAGACTTAAATACATCACTGGATACTAGTATATGTATATTGCAGAGTTTGGAAAAGTTTTTAAAAGTAATCTATTTTGTTTATGGTGTTTAAAAAGTAAAGCATTGTTGTTACCCTTGGCAGTGTTTGAATAAATAATTTGTTGTGTTACTGATCTTATTCATTATTTTTGATTACTTCATGTGGTTTTTTTTTTTCAAAAGAATCTTAGGACTGATGGTGTAACACTTGAAAAATTCCATCAAAATGCATCTAAAATGCCCTTCAAAAATAATTTTTAACATAAGTAAAAAGTGATATTCATTACACCTATAAAGGTAACTATGCTCCCACTCAGTAGATTACTTTTGAAATGTGACTTCTTTACAACTTTGGTACCAAGCAAGATAACTCATTGCAAGTGACTATGTTATTTTTAACTTGTTAAATCCAAGCTCTGGACATGGCCATGCTGCATGGTGAAAGAACCTATTTCAAGTAACATAGTGGAAAACAGATGAAAGCAAGATTTTTATCGTCTCATTGGTAGCAAATTGGTAAGTCCTAGCTTGGGAGTGCAGTGGGGGGAGCATGCTGCAATCAGAGCTCTACTTCAGATAGCAACGTCTCTTGGGCAGCCCTAAATTATGTAGAAAGTTTGAGCTCTCTTGAGGCACACATCACATTAAGGGCTCTGCTTGATATCTCAATGTCAAGCACAAATATGTCTCAACATAGGATGGGGGACGCGTGGCTGGATGGCAGTACGTGTGAAAGGGATCTAGGAGTCTTAATAGACCACAAGCTGAACACAAGTCAGCAATGTGATGCGGCAGCCAAGAAAGCCAATGCAATTCTCGGCTGCATCAAATAGGAGTATGGTGTCTAGATCGAGGGAGGTACTGGTACCACTCTACTCTGCTTTGGTTAGACCTCATCTTGAATACTGTGTCCAGTTCTGGGCACCCCAATTCAAGAAGGACATGGTCAAGCTGGAGCAGGTCCAGAGGAGGGCGACCAAAATGGTGAAGGACCTGGAAGCCAAGCCCTATGAGGATAGACTTAGAGAGCTGGGTATGTTCAGTCTGCAGAAGAGAAGGTTAAGAGGGGATATGATAGCTATGTTTAAATATTTGAAGGGATGCCATGTAGAGGAGGGAGTGGGCTTGTTTTCTGCCGCTCCAGAGACCAGGAGAAGGAGCAATGGATTCAAGCTGCAGGAAAGGAGATTCCACCTGAACCTCAGGATGAACTTCCTGACAGTCAGGGCTGTCCGGCAGTGGAATCTGCTGCCTCGGAGTGTGGTGGAGTCTCCTTCTTTGGAGGTTTTTAAGCAGAGGCTGGATGGCCATCTGTCGGGAGTGGTTTGAGGGTGTTCCTGCATGGCAGGGGGTTGGACTGGATGGCCCGTGTGGTCTCTTCCAACTCTACATTTCTATGATTCTATGAACAAACAACCAGTGGTCATAAATATTTTTGTTCTTTTCATTCATCGTGCATATCAGTGGAGAACTGGAACGCTGGCCAACCAAACCTGTAGATGGTACATGTTTCTTCTGATATCCACACACAGTCAGAGTTCCAGTTCCTGACCTACACACACCTAGGCTTCTCCAGTTCACACATCCACAGGTAATATTTGTGAGATGCAACCATTGGAAGTGGTGTGATCTTGGGACACGGCAATACCATATATACTTTGCATGTAAGTAACACTCCTCCTTGCTTGATCTCATCCAGGAAGACCTGTGGAATATAGACATCACACCTCCCTCCACATTCACAGGTCTGATCTTTGTGAATTTGATTATTTGTTAGGTGCATGCACCTTCCTCCCCCCATTCTCCTCTTCCCCTTCCCTTGCATTTTGCCAGGTGCAGAGAAGGAAGGCAAGTGCCCAGACAAAAAGCAAGGAAATGGGGGAGAGGCTCACACAAGACTTCCTTCTCCCCTCTGGAGGTCCCCCTATTCCCTTGCCTCTGGCTCCAGCCCTGAAAACTTGCACCAAGGCAAAAGGGAAGGGAAATGGATGAGAGGTTTGCATGAGACTTCCTTCTCCCCTACGGAGCCCCTGCTCCCATTCCCTTGCCTCTGGCCCCAGTGTGCAAAAGGCAAGGGAAAGGGAGGGGGGACCCATAGAAGGGAATCGACAGAGGGATTGCTGAGCAGGGGATCATTTGCTGTTTTTCCACTTTTGTGAGGGTTCTGTACCCCAAATCCTTGTGAAAGTGCAGGGGCTATTGTAATTCAATCCCACTTGCACATCAGGTACTTACTCAATTAAAGCTACTATATGAATGTTAAAATAATACCAGAAATGGAAATATTTAT
The DNA here is from genome assembly GCA_030412105.1 of Cyclura pinguis. NCBI lineage: Eukaryota > Metazoa > Chordata > Lepidosauria > Squamata > Iguanidae > Cyclura > Cyclura pinguis. The sequence goes on from CM059599.1 coordinate 43,402,798, forward strand.
CTGTGTATGTATCCATGGAAGTTGGCCTAGGACAACAGAAATCAAAGAAAGGTCACATAGTATAGACATAATTCTCTACCACTGACCAGGGCACTGAAAGCCACGGGGTAATGTGCCACTTCTGTCCAAGCAAGAACCACCAGAAAATGAAGAGAAGCCTGACCCCAAATGGATAGGAATGCCTGCTCATACCTCACCAATTTATTTGGGCATTGTCAAATGAATTGGCTTACTCAACCTTTTCCCTTCGTTCCCTTCCCTTTGTGTGGCTTTTCTTTTAAGTCTGTAAGCTTGAGGGCAGTGTTATGTCCGATATTTTATTTATGTAACTGCTTGGAAAGGCAATACTTGTCTGAAAAACAGCAACAGCAACATAGAAGTAGGAGTAGAAGTACTAATAGGAGCCGCAACAAAATCTTGAGGTGCAGTGTAATCTTGTTTAGAATTCCAACCTGCCAGTCTTACCCTCTATCCTAGCTTTCCTGACCCTAGTGTCTTTCATATGCAATATGGATATGACACATAGATGGTTCCAAGACATTTGGTCCTCAAGGCAGAGAAGTCAGTTAATGCCTGTAGTGTTGTGCTACATCTCACAGATGTGACAATTTACTGCATGGTCACTCCAAAACTCCAAAATCTGCTGCTTGCACAGGGTGGCCAGATGCAGAAGAAGACAGAGCTCCTACACTTTTACTACTTGTGTAGAAGAGGGGTTTAGTAGGCATAGCATCTGGCCACTGTGTGCCTGAGGCAGCTACCTTATCCTGCCTGGTGGTAGGACTGTTCCTCTAGAGACAACCAGTCAATGCAAGTCGGATGAATACTGTTTTGAAATGTGCAAGAAACAATTCTTCTCTGAAGATTAAAAATTCATCTCTTCCACGGGCTTTCTGCAAGTGTGTCTCAGAATTCCCATGACAAAAGGTACTTAAAAGTTTATGGCCTTCTGTGCTTTTATGTCATCATTCAAAGGAGGGCTGACACATCCATCTTCTGTAGCATAACTATCTTGTTAAGAAACCGTCACCCAAACAAAAATATTCATTTGCTGCATTTGAAGTGCAACTTTTCAGTGCCTGTATTCATTAGAGTAAGACTTTGATGTCCCAGATCTGAAAGAAACAGCAGGGACATGATCAGGAGATGGAGGAGCAATGGAAGGGGGAGACAACACCTACAGTGTTTGTGGCCTTTAATGAGAGAAGAACTGGATGTCAGAAAAGCGCATTTAACCGTCTTTGAGAAAGAGTTCAGAATGCTGCATGGGGGACTTTGTGCTAAGAAGCCTAGCAGAAGGACCAGGGAGCTCAGCTCTCCAACATGGATATAGGCAAATTTACTGCACAGTAAAATAGTCTGGAGCATTTTCTCATACATAATTAAAGTGCCCTACTTTTCTGCTTGCAAACAATCTCTGAATGGTATGGTGTTTATTCCCAAGAATGTGTTGACTATTCTGTCAGAAAGTGTTTTCAAATTACGATACACCTGCAACTTAGTCACTTCTCATCATGATATGTGGCTTTTCTTTTAAGACAAGCTGCATGACAATATGGCCAGCAGGTGTCAAATTGGCCCACAGTTAGCATGGGTCTAAACCCAGATCAAAAGGAGCTTCTCTGCTCTGGGCCTCATTAGGCTTAGAGCCACATACGGCCTTTCCCAGGTAGTGCCCACAGATGATATCCCCATCAGCATCAGTAATCCAATTCAACTTTCGAATCATCTCATGCCTTGAATTCTAGGACCTTCAGCATCTGGATTTGGGCATGTTGAGGATTAATACTTAATCATCATACGTCAAGAAATTCTTTCACTGTCACTAAGCATCTGCATTGTTTATACTAAAGCAAGTGACTACAGTAAGTGCTAATACTGTAGAATGGAAACAATTATTGGGCTAATAGTTGTGTCTAGATAATACTGCTACTACTAATAATAATAGTAATAATTTTTTATTTGTTACCCATCTTTCCTCAAAGCTCAAGGCGGGGTACAACAGCAGTTAAAATACAATTAAAACCAGCATACCAATTAAAAAGACTTATAATTAAAATACACTAAAAACAAAAAGCCATTCAAATACAAATATATCATAATTAAAATTATAATTAAAATACATCATAATAGACTGGGTAGGCCTGCTGGAAGAGATAAGTCTTTAGCAGTTTTTAAAATTCAGACAGCGTATTTTGCTGTTGGATCTCTTACAGTGGGCCATTCTACAATCTACGGGCAGCTGATGCAAAGGTCCTCTGGGTGACCATTGCCAGTCTTGTTTTAGGCAGTTTAAGTAAATGTTAAGAACGATGTAGGCACAGCAGCCAGATTTAAACTACTTATCATTTATTTTAACTTTACAGTATCACAGGCAGGTTTAATCGTTGATAGTCTAGTGTTCAGCTGAATGAACTACTAATCTACTTAGAGGAGAACAATGCAGAGTGGCAGTGGTGGTAGCGGCTCGCAGGCAGCAGCAGAATAGATGGCAGTGGCAGAAGAGGAAGAGGAGGAAGCAAGAGCAGCCTCAGCCCCTCTGCCACAAAAATCTCCACCAGTACAACCCCTACCAGCAGTGTGGCAATGGTAACTGCTGGGAAACTGCTTAGCCTGGAGAGGATTCAAGGGCAGCCCTGAAGCAATTGGGTCAATGCTGCTAAACTTCACAGGAACAACTGACCTGCCCTTGGAAGAAAGTTTCAAGGAATACAGGGAAATCCCAGAAGCAGTACAACACTATAGAGAAGGGAGGAAAGGGAGAGAAATATCTGCACAGATGGAAGCAGAAGGATCCATGGCTGTCTGCTGATGCAATGCATTGCAATGTTTGTCTCCATGCCAGAAAACATCATATACTATATCTGCAGCAAGTGTAAAGTGGTAGATCTCTTGGAAGAGAAAGTAAGTACACTATAGCTACTTATTGAGTCCCCCTCAATGTATTACAGAACATGAGGACTTCCTGGGCAGAACACAGGGAGAACTGATCCTACAGAACCAACTGGAAGAAACTGCCCAGGAAAATGAAGAGGTCTGTAACAGTAAGGAAGCACCCTGGAGGAAAGTTACTGTCAGGAGCAGACCATACAAAAGAGATTCAGAACCTTTCCAACTAAGCAATCACTTCCTACATCTTCAGGAGGACAGCAGCAATGAAGATGCTCAAGCAGGAAACCAGCAACAAGAGAGTCCTCGTGCCAAGGAAAGGGTCAAGGTAACCACCAACCACAACTAGAAGAAAAGAAAGGTGCTGGTGAATGGGGACTCATTGCTCAGGGCACAGAGGTACCTATGTACTAGCCTGACGAGATGAATTAGGAAGTGTGTTATCCTGTGTACTGGGGGTCCCGGGAGGGACACCAAAATGTGCTCAACTAAAAGTGGGGAAAATTAGCTCAGAGCACTGCTTAGCGTTACGAGAGGCAGGGTAACGTAGTGAGATCTTGAACCCTATGTCTATGGGGTCGGGTCGGGTTGAGTCAAGGAGCACACAGAAGTTGAAACAATAAATGATGTTTATTAAACACAAGCAAAACAGTGTATGTGACACACTCATACAAGATAACTAAAGAGAATAAAGGTTGGAGTGGTATAGAGGGATTTTTAGAGGGATTGCTGGTTTGGGTGATACTTCACCTGTCCTGAAGCCCGGAAAAATAGAGAGCAAGGCTGGAGTGCGATGTAGCTCAGCATGTGGAGCTGAGGGGAGGCTCGCCAAGCAAAGCGGCAGCAAGGCGGGATGAAACTCAGGAGTGTTCCGAGGAAGGTCTCGGAATCAAGGGTTTTTATAAGGAGAATTGTGACTGCAGGCTATGCCGTACTTGGGGGAAAACAATAGATTTGGAGTTGGAGACAAAGCCTCCGAAAGGTCAGAATCTGAATGATTGAGTTATCACAGAGGTTCTCAACAGAGTAGCCAGTATGCAAACGCAGAGTACTTGGGTATGGCATAGTTTACCCATCAAGCTGCCAGCGTGGGGCAGAGGCCCTTTTGTAGGTTGCGTGCATACCTAATTAGAGTACTTGCCTGGAGGTCTCCTAAAGCAGTGAGTCAGCTATTTCAGGCCTGCCTATATTGTTGTTTGAATATTACGGCAATTAACGGCCGAGCTTGTTTACGTGCCTGTCCAGTGGCCTCGCAAGCACGTGGAGGGGAATAGAGAAGTGCAGTTGAATTGTAATATCAAAAGGATATCTTTTAATATCCCCAAAGCTCAGACTAGCCAGGGCAGTAACAAGTGTGCTGTCTTCCTGGCGCACATATCTGGGATGTCACCAACAACTTGTCAAAACTCATCAAGAACACAGATCATTACTCCTTTCCCCTTTCCATGTGGGTAAAGGACACCTTTGAAGAGATCACTTCTGCCTATGAAACTTTGGGCAGGATGCTGAAGGAATTTAAGGCATAGGTTGTATTCCCATCAGTTCTTCCAATGAAGGATAGAAGACTACGCAGGGACAGAAAGATACTAAAACTGGGGGAAAGGGCAAAGAAGAATACAGTCAAACATGGATCTTGGATTTCAGAAAAGTTGATTTTAACAAAGGGATTACTGGGTGAAATCAGTAGGAATCCACATGAGTTTGTCAAGAACAAATCCTGCCAAACTAATCTTACATCTTTTTTCAATCAGGTCATTCAGTTAGTAGATGGTGGAAATGTTGTGGATGTAACTTATCTGGATTTCAGCAAAGCACTTGATAAGGTCCCCCATAATAATTTGATCAGAAAACTTATTAAATGTGGAATAGATAGGAGCATTATCAGATGGGTCCATAACTGGTTGGAAAACCATGCTCAAAGGGTTGTCATTGGTGACTGTGCTACAAACCAAAAGGAAGTCTTAAGTGGAGTGCTGCAGGGTTCTGTCCTAGGCTCATTATTCTTTGATTTTTAAAGATCAGTGAATTAGAATTAGATGAGGGGGCAGAGGGAATCCTTATTAAGTTTGCAGATGACACAAAGCTGGGAGGGGTAGCTAAAATATTGGAAAAAAGGAACAGAATTCAAAAGGACCTAGATAAACTAGAAAATTTGGGCAAAAATTAATAAAATGAAATTCAAGTGTGCTATGTGTCACAAGGCACTATTCCACTACTAAACCACTCTTGCCCTTAGGATGGTTCTCCTAACATTTAGCCACAATTAACTTCTCTGCAATTTCCACCCACTCCAGTAATCCTGCCCAACTTTTGCATGACAGTTAAAAACAAAGCGCTGTGTTTCTCTCCCAAATCGTCCCCTCTGCAGGGTAAATACACTCAGGCCTCCTTCAGATGTTTTTTATTTTTTTTAAAGGGAAGTCCCAAGTTTTGTACCTGTGCTTTCTGGTTTTATTTTGGAAATGTATTTTATGTATACTTCACAAAGAAATATTTTCTCAGAGTTCCTGGCATTACCAGAGGCTGTTCATTCTCATCCCCAGATCACTTTAAATTAACCCAGTATTTTCCAAAATAAATATATCTGTACTTGCCCTGTATGTTTTTACTATCTTGGAAGCAGCAAAAACGGCTGCCAGCTGTAAACACAGTTATTGTTTCCAGGACACAGATTCAAGCAAGAGAAAGAGGAATTCAAGAACTAAAACAAAATGATCATAATGTTTAACTAGTATATTATTGTTAAGTATTTTAGCACTTTGACTATAACTCCTGAATAAATAGCAGCAACAACAACAACAACAACAACAACAACAGCAACAACAGCAACAACAGTGTTGGTGGAAACTGGTAGAAATCGGTTTTTGAAATGTTGCAGAATGTGACTTGAGCAGTTTAAGGGAAAACAGGAAAGACACAAGCGGGAAGCAAACTTGGCCTATTTCAAGACAGAGAATTCATGCAACCTGTGAATAAACACTTAGGATCAAGAACTGTAAACTCTTGAGATATTCAAATACTCTTTTTCCCCTTCAGGCAGTGCCCTCAGCAATTTCAACAAGCAAGGACAAAGTTTCCTGAGCTGGTGTGTGTGACACCACACCTCTTATTGTTCACCATTGGCCATGCTAATTGCGAATAATGGAGGGGGTGGGCCAACACATTTAGAAGGCAGCAAGTTGGGAGAAAAACTCAGCTGGGATTTGGCTCTGCCTTTGCTAGGCTAGGCTCCTGATTATTTGGCCATTCTCTGGTCTGCCATGGAACAGCAGACCTCATGAGAGAGTATTCTGAATTCCAAAGCTGAAATCTGACCTATGGCTGAATAGAGAAGAAAGTAGGCAGAGATTTCCATTGGCAGGGAAAGAGTTAAGCCGCCTCTCTTCCCTTCTCTGCTGGAAATATTTTGCTCAAGTGTAAGGTGAAGTTTCGTCCTCCGTTAGGAAACCCTGCTTTTGCCACATCATGCGCTGACCAGTTTCTGCCTTCACACTTGTCCTTCTCTTCAATCCTGTTGAGAGGAGCTGACCTGACAATAACAGTCCATGTCTTGGGCCCTTTCCACACCTTACCTTTTTTCAGCACTGGGGTGTGGGGACTGCACGAGCAGCCTCCAGCAAGAGGCTCTCACGTCCCCGCTGCTTTAGCTCCTCACAAGCTGCCTGCTCCCGAGCAGATAGCACAAGAGTCCCTCCTCTTCCTTCCGCAGTGCAGCCTGGGAGTTTCCCAGGCTGCACTGGGGCATGAAGCACGACTGTTGCGGCTCTGGAGGCTCTGTATGTATGGCAAGTGCGCACGGGGCCCTGGAGCAATGTGCAATTGTGCACCATTTTTTGCTGAAAGCCGAAAATGAAAAAGTGCATGAGCGGCACCAGCCCTACCCTGGAGTTTCGCGCGATTGTGAGTCCATCATGCAGATCACTCCTCACAATTGTGGGATGCTCTAGGCACCCTTTCACATGGCAAACGCCATGCAAAAAGGGCCTTGGAAATGTAACCTATGTTTTTAAAAAGAAAGAAAGAAAGAAAATTAAAAAGACACACGTTAGGGTGGAAGGAGAAATATAGGGGTGAGGCTATGCCTTGTCATCATCATCATTCTCTCCTGTTTCCTAGTTTGGCACTAAAAGCAGCTTACAACAGATTTTAGAAATGTTGTTTGAAAGTCTCAAAATAACAGAAGTTAAAAAGTGATTAAACTCTCAGAAAAAAATTAAAACCAATTGAAACCATAAACCCATCAAAACAGAACAGGACAAAAAGCTAACAAATAGCAGCTCCAGTGCATTGTACAAGGCCCATCCCACCTAAAGAACATCCTCAGTGGCCTGTTGAAATAGAAAGGTCTTTATCTGTTTGTGGAAAGAGACTATGACCAATGCCAGGGGACTGTTACCCTGTTTACTGGGAGTCCCGTGAGGGACACCAAAATGTGCTCAACAATAGGTGGGGAAGATTAGCTCTGAGCACTGCTGTAGCGTTACGAGAGGCAGGGTAACTTAGCAGGATCTTGAGCCCTATGTCTATGGGGTCAGGCCAAGTCAAGGAGCACACAGAAGTTGAAATAATAAATGTGGTTTTATTAAAAACACAATCAAACAGTGTATGCGGCACACTCACACAAGATAACTACAGAAATAAAGGTTGGAGTGGGATAGAGAGGTTTTTAGAGGAGTTGTTGGTTTGGGTGATACTTCACCTGTCCTGAAGCCTGGTTGGAAGCGGAGAAGATGGGGAGCGTGGATCTCAGCACGTGGGGCTGAGGGGAAGGCTCGCTGGACAAAGCGACAGCAAGGCGGGATGGAAGCCAAGAGCGATCCAAGGAAGCGCTCAAAGTCAGGGGTTTTTATAAGGAGAATTGTGACCGCAGGCTAGGTCGGACTTGGGGAAAACAATAGATTTGGGGCTGGAGACAAAGCCTCCGAAAGGTCAGAATTTGAATGATTGAGTTATACCCAAATTGTCAATAGGATAGCCGGTATGCAAACGAGGAGTACTTGAGCGTTGTATAGTCCGATCATCAAGCTGCCAGCGCGGGGCAGAGGATCTTTTGAGAGCTGTGCGCATACCTAATGAAGGTACTTGCCTTGCGGTCTCCTAAAGCTGCGAGTCAGCTATTTCTGGCCTGCCTGTATTGTTTTGGAATATTACGGCAATTATCGGCCGAGCCTGTATGTGTGCTTGTCCGGGGGCCTTGCGAGCACGTGGAGAGGAATGGGTATGTGAGGCCGAATTATTGATATCAAGAGATATCTTTTTATATCCCCAAAGCTCGGGCTAGCCAGGGCAGTAACAGGACACCAAAAAACCTGTGCCTGTAGGGGTGGGGGGGTGGGGGTAGGGGTAGGAAGATAGGGACACAACTTCTACTCCTGCCATAGGCGCTGTTTAGGCTAGATACATGAGTATGTGATGATATATTTAAAAAAAAACAAAAAACAAAACAAAGCTAGTTCAGCTTTAGCAACTTTAATTTCTCCAGCTCCACCTGAGAATCTGCTAGAGCGACCCTCCTCTGTGTTCCATCAGTACAGACAATATGCTGTAGGAGAATGTGGGAGAAGCCCTTCTCTGCTGTGCCACCTTGGTTCCCTTTGGAAGCCCAATTGACATCAACATTGCCATCATTCTGGCACAAAGTGAAAACACAGCTGTTCACTAAAGCCTTTGGAACCTACCCAGTTTTATAAAAACCCTCATATATACATGGTTTCAATCATTTTAAATTATTTTAACCAGTTTTAATCTGTCTTTTAACTTGTGGTGTTTAATATGTTTTTAGCCTTTAAAATAATTGTATTTTTATATTGTTTAAATTAGTCAAGTTGGTTTTATTGTATGTCACTCAGATCTTTAGACAGAGGTCAGGATATAAATATTTTAACAAATAATTTTTAAAATTTTAATTACTTTAAACATTATTGTTTGCTTCAAGTATGTCAGGTAACAAATAACGTTGGCCTATAGTGTCCCTCAGGGTTCTGTTTTGTCCCCCATACTGTTTAACATCTACATGAAACTGCTGGGAGAGGTCATCTGGAGTTTTGGGCTTCAGTGTCACCAATATGCTGATGACCTCCAATTCTATCTCTCCTTTTCAACTGATTCCTAGGAAGCTATCTCCTTGCTGAACCAATGTCTGTTGTCAGTAATGGACTGGATGACGGCAAACAAATTGAAGCTTAATCCAGACAAGACAGATGTGCTCCTGGTCAGTCGAAAGGCAGATCAGGGAATAGGGACTTTACCTGTGCTTGATGAAGTTGCACTCCCCCTGAAATCTCAGGCTTGCAGTCTTGGTGTTCTCCTGGATTCAGCTCTGAACCGGGATGCCCAGGTCTCAGCAGTGGCCAGGAGTGCATTTGCACAATTAAAACTTGTGCACCAGCTGCACTCGTTCCTTGAGATGTCAGATCTGGCTTTAGTGACACATGCCTTGATTACCTCTCAGTTGGACTACTGCAACACACTCTACGTCGGGCTGCCTTTGGAAGCTATTCGGAAACTTCAGCAGGTACAAAACACGGCAGCCAGAATGCTGACCGGGGCCAGTTAGAGGGAACACATAACTCCCTTGTTAAAATAGCACCACTGGCTACCTGTTCATTTCCGGGCACAATTCAAAGTGCTGGTTATGACCTATACAGCCCTATATGGCTCAGGTCCAGGCTATCTGAAAGACCATCTCTCCTTGTACCAACTGGCTAGAGTCTTAAGATCTGGTAGCGAAGGCTTTCTCTTGGTCCTACCACCATCCCAGGCTCCCCTGGTGATGACCCATAGAGAACCTTCCAAATGGCTGCCCTCACCCTGTAGAACGCTCTTCCACAGGAGGCCAGGCAGACCCCCTCCCTGCTTTCCTTTCACTCGTAGGCGAAAACATCTCTTTTTAAACAGGCGTTCATGTAAGCCACGGAGCTTTATTTAGTAATTTGTTTTAACAGAATATTGTTTTAGGTTGTTATGATTTTATATGTTTTTAATTATTTTTAAATGTTTGCTGTTTTAATTTTGTTGATGGAAGCCGCCTTGGGTCCCATGCCAGGAGAAAGGTGGCATACAAATATAATAAATAAGTATAAATAAAATTATTGATAGTTGGACTGAATAGGGGACACTTCTGGTTTTTAGTCTATAAGCCTACTGGTCAAAATCTGACATCTGTATGTATCTGTGTACACACACACACAAACACACAAAGCCTTTCTGGCACCAGTAAGGTTTAGATTATGGTTAGCTACAATGAAGATTGTAACTTCAGTTCTTACATTTTATTGTACTGCTGCTGAATCCCGTTGGCACATTAAGTCTGTTTCCTGTACCATCTTTATTAAAAACCAGAATCTCCTTCTGACTTACCGAAAGACACAATTTAACAGCTCCCATAACTGCACAGTAAACATTACTAGGAAGCAGCAGTCTTGGCTGCATTAAATATCTGGACAGCCTTAAAAATATTTTAAAATACTTACACCGCTTAGAAAGAGAGAGACAGAGACAGAGAGAGAGAGACAGATAGATGCAAACATACATACACACACATAAACAATATGTAGACAAATATATTCCCTGATGCTATAAATGTTTCCTTGTAAAATACTATATGCTTTGTATTTATTATTAATTAAAATGCAATACAACTTGTCAGCTGTGACAGCTCTCATTACTCACAAAGGACACTCAGGTTTTCGTCTTCAGTGGACCTCACAGGGCATATCTGCTGGGACAGATCTTGTGCTCTAATCCTAATTGTTATCTGTAGTGAATCTATACAGTCATATATTTTAAGAAGGAGCTGTTATCTTTGAGGGCTTATTATCTGTACGTGACAGATGAGGCACAGAGGTTGGAGCAGAAGTCTTACTGTATAAACAGAACCTCTGAATTGACTGTGGAGAGAAAAGAGGCATTTTTATTTTGTATGAATCTAGTGTTGGTATGTACTGGATTGAAGCTGCTTTTATGTAAATTTGTGCATTTTGAATATTTTTATGATTCTGTCAGGGGTTTTTTACCCACACTTCAGCATTCTGTCTGGAGGAAATATTGGACAATAAAAGATTTATATTGGCCACTGATGAAGACAGCAAATTGAAAGGTGTCTGGTTTCTGTTTAAATGGATGGGATCTTGGGCCATCTTTTTTCTTTCAACAAATTATTTATGTCCTACGGACCTTCTCCTACATTGCTATTTATAGTGTGGATTGTGTAGTGTTAATTTGAATAATTGATTTATAGTTATTTTAGTGGTTTATTATATTTGTTATATACCTTTAGTTATATACCTTTATACACACACGTACTTTTCATATTCATATCCTAATTCTATCTGTTTACCTTTCATTATTTCAGCAAGTCAGCTCTAATCCTTTTCTTTTATCCAGTCCTAAAGAGCCGGGTCTACTTACTATCGTTAGTGTTATTGTTATTGTATTCATTTATATCCCACCTTTCTCTCAATAACGGGACTCAAGATAGTTAAAAACATTTTTTAAAACAGTACAGGTTTAAAAATTATATAAAAACTCTGATAAAAGTATAAATATAAAAGTTAATTGAAAAGCAATTAAACAATTTATAAAGTTAAAATATTAAACATTTAAAACATTAAAATTCATTAAAAGATTATACAAACCATAAAACTGTACAGCACACCATTAAAAGCCCACACCATTCAATTTCTAAAAGCCTGGTGGCACACAAATGTTTTCGGTTGCTGATGGAAGGAAAGCAAAGAGAGCTCTACCAATGAGCAAACTGAAATGTCTGCCTCGAGTGGGTGTTGGGTGTCACAAAATACGGGGTGTCACAAAAGACCAGATTATTTGTTGGTTTCTTTGTTATACTTTACAGGTGGCTAGCTATGTTTATCTGTTACAGCAAATTGGGTCTGATGCAGACTATGAAAGCTTATGCCAAATAAAACTTGTTGTTGTTTAAGGTACCACAAGAGTGCCAGCTGTTTGTAGTATTGTATATGTACTGCTGAAGATGGAGAAAGGTGCTTGTGGACCTTTTTTTTGTCTCTTAGATCAAAATAATGTGACAGTTCTTAGGTACTATGCACCATGAACTGGATCAAGGGGAGGCGCATTGACAACTCTGCTTCAAAAAGCAAAATTTTTTTTGGCTAGCACAGCAAATCTGACAATCTAGTGTTAAAAATTAGCAGGACATAGCCCATTTCCGCACTACACTCTTATAGCGCGATTATTCCACTTTCAACATCCTACGGAATCCTGGGGTTTGCAGTTTTGGGAGGGGCCACCTGGGATTCCGTAGGATGTTGAAAGTGGAATAATCGTGCTACAAGAATGTAGTGCGGAAATGGCCGTAGTGAGCTAAGAACTGAGGATAAAACAATGCAGAAACTCAAGGTTTCTGGAGTTTCTTGAATGCTGAGGTCTGCCAATCAAATTCAGATACAATATTGTGGTCACACAGGGAACCATACTATCACTGCTCTGTTGTGGATGGCTTCAGCGTATCTTAAAGTTAAAGTTAACTCTGCAAACCCCACTTTCAAGCATCAGATTAATTTTTTTTCCAATTTGGATTCCTCAGCATTTAAAACATTAAAAAAACAAAACAAAACTCAGGTATTTAAAACTATCAGATATTTCACTGAACTTTTAAAACTGATGTTTGCTTCATAGGTATTTATTTGAATTTCTTGTTTTTTCTTGTTTTAATTTTTGTTAAACCACCTTGAAATGCTTATCAAGAAGCAGTATACAAGCATTTTTAACGAAGGAATGAAACATCCAGGTTACGTTACTGTAACACTTTGTATCTGAGAAGTATTTGGATACCTAAATTGGTTCACAACATGACACCTAGGCCATTTCTGCAAGAGTATGTTATAGTGCTATGATTCCATAGGATGTTGAAAGTTGGATAATAGCACTACAACAACCTAGTGTGGAAATGGCCCTGGATTGGTAACTCAGACATACTTGTCTGAAAGACTGTGGAACTTCCTTTCAAGGGATGCTAGGCTGCTTCCACTGCTATTCTCCTTTGACGAGGCTTTTTTATTCAGATAGGCCATGCACACAGCATCAATGGCTTTAAGAGCAGAACCTCTGACTGCTTTCAAATATAAAGCTTGACCTGAATCAGTACTGAAGCTACAATGGCATTTTATGGTGTCAGGCATGTCAGCACTTTCAACCAGAGCACTCATTACTAGATGATATTCCTGTAAAGTGCTCTGAGATTTTTATGAAAGTACAGAATATAAACACCATGAACAGACAAAGAAAGCATATCCTCCAATTGTCCTGCTTAATACTTTACCACCCCACTTTCTCATCTGATTTTAAAACATCCCAGTTACTTTCTCCCCTTCCCATTTTCCCCCTTCATTCTTGGCTGGCTTCAGTTCCTACAAACTGAGTTCACAGTGCACAATTTTGTGCTCAACTCAGCAGCAGGGTGAAAAGAAGAGAGGAAAGAAGGAAATCTTGCCCTTACCAGTAGGCTCAGGCAAGAGCAAACTGCTGCAGCAGCCCCTGCCTTTGGAAAAGAACAGCTTGTGTTGTATGACTCCAAATTGCTTCCTGAGGTAAGCAAAAACTTGTAAAAAGCAGGGGATGGAAAAGCCGCTGCCACGTTGCTTGGCCACATATGTCCTGATTTTCATCTGTGAAATGGTGGAAGGTATAAGAATGAGTGCAGGTGCCCTTCCTCCTTTTTCCTTTGCATTATTTATTCTGACTACCTTTTAATCACGTTTTTGCAGCTAATTTGACAAGGCAACTTATAAAGTAAAAAAAAATGCAAAAAAAATCCAGTTAAAGCCCTATAATTTAACAAAAACAATAAAAAAAAGGATAAACAGATAAAAGCAGGATTGATGCAACAACAAATAACCAGCAACTGGAACAAAACAAACCAAAAAAAAAACACTGCTGGAAGAAGAAAAAGAAGGAGGAGAAAGGTAAAAAAACAGCTGAAACTTAAAAGCCTTCTTGAGTAAAGTGGTCTCCACAGCCCTTACTGAAAATCACTTGCTGTAGTCTGCAAGCCATCCAAGGCAAAATAGATCAAAACCTCCAAATTGTGTCTGGAAATAGATGCCAATGCAGATTAATCCAGGGGTGGGCAACTATGTGGGGGCATGGAGCAATTTTCACCCCTATGACCACCTGACAAAGCACAAAAATCTTGAGGTGACATCATAGCTATGTTTAAATATTTGAAAGAATGTCATACGGAAGATGGAGCAAACCTGTTTCTGTTGCTCCAGAGACTAGGATATGGAGAAATGGCTTCAAACTACAGGAAAAGAGATTCCTAAACATTAGAACTTCCTGATGGTATGAGCAGTTAGACAGTGGAATACGCTGCCTCAGAATGTGGTGGAGTGTCGTTCTCTGGAGATTAAATGGAAGCCGGATGGTCCTCTGTTGGGAATTCTTTGAAGGTATATTTCTGCATGGCATGGGTTTTGACTCAATGGCCCTTGTGGTCTCTTCCAGCTCCACAATTCTATGAATTGGCTTTATTTTTGGTCACTTCTGGTTTTGATTTAGCTTTATTTTGGGTCAATTTGTGACCTCCCAGCCAACCTATCTGGTGTTTGTTGAAAGTAAATAAAAACAAACTACAATGTTCTGGTGCATTTTTCTGGCAATCTGAGAAACTAGGGGGGCTTTGTCATCTTTTTTCAAATTTAGGGTTCCTGGAGTGCTTGAGAACTGCTGCAAAAAGAGATTGGGGCTGCATGCAGTCTAAGGACCACGTGTTCCATATCTTTGGTTGTGTTGTTATTGTTGCAGTTCCTGCCTTTCTGCTAAACCTGGGACTCAAAGTGGTTCACAATTAAAAAATACAAATAAAAACATACAATCATAATATTAAAAACACAGTTAAGCATGTTATAATTAACACGACAGAATTAAAAGTAATTTAGAAGCACATCTTTAAGAAAGGTTCAGTACTCACATGTTGAAGTGCTGGTTTTTTTTAAGTGCATAACTCTCCTGAGCTGAATGGCTCATAGATCCTTCTGAATTATAGTCCCTATTATTGTGCAACCCTTACCCTTTGTGTTCCCACATTTCTAAATCTGGTAAGTAATGGCATTAGCTCCTTCTAGAAGCCTGGTTCTGACATGGCTCTCTGACATGTATTTTCAATTGTGTCTCCAGCTGTTTATTCATTTCTTTTCTTTATATAAATGGAAACGAGCAATTTCTATGACAACCAAAGTAATATTTCTTTCACTGTAATTCAACCTGTAGCTTAATAATGCAAACCTACCCAATTACCTCTCTGTTCTTTTTGCCCCTTATCAAAAATTGCTAGATCTTAAAAGGGGGAAGGGATGAGAGTCTTTTCAGCTCCCCAGTGGAACAATCTGATTCTCACAACTAAGTCCATCTGAGACTTACTCCCAGGTAAATATGCATATGATTGCAGCCTTAAATAAAAGTGATAGCTGCCACCATGAACTTCATTTGATTTTGAAAATTAATTCACAAAGCAATACACACACACACACACACACACACACACACTATATCTGTTATGAAAAAAATGCAACCATTAATCCTTCCACTGCAAACAGATAAGACAGAAATTCTGAAGTGAGAACACAGCCTAAGCAGTAAGACAGCATGTATTATATTATATATAATGCTTTCTAACAGGGGTGTTTGGGCTAACGTACCGATCATCCCCAACAAGACCAGTCAATGGATTATGCTGGGGATGGTGGGAGCTGTATTCGAACACACCGGGAGGGTGCCAGATTACAGAAGACTGGCTTGTATTTTTAGAGCCTTCCTTGTGCTGCCTTAATTCCCAGCAAGGCCAATTATTTCCTCACAACCACTGGAAGTGGCTATGACCCTGTCTCCAACAGAAATGTCCACATATCTGACTGTCTATTAAAATGTTGGTGTCAGAAACTTGCCAGATGGGTAGATCAATAATTTTGAAGTCCAAAAGCATTTACCTATTTAAAAACGAAAAGTTTTCTTCAGTAAATACTTTGTGTAAAATAAGATGAGATGTACAAGTAATTTCTAGAGGCTATGTGAAAGTAAAGTATAATGAGAAATTAGTATACAAACATCTGCCTGAATGAAATGGGTGTTGTGCAAATGGGGAGATGGATAGGTGATTAAATGATAGAGAGATATGAGATCCCGCATCAGGAAACATGTGGCACGTACCTACTTCTCCATAGCTACATTGCCTGATGCTAAGCCCCCAAAACTCACCTTGTAAGCAGTGCAGCTCCCACCACAGCCATTTCTGTGTTGTCAGAGAGCAGGAGGATGAGGAGGGACGTTTCCAGTTATTTGCCTGTAGTTGGACGTGGTACAATAGACATCTGCAAAGACCTCTGGGGGTCTTTGGGGCATTCCAGCATATAACATCATTGCAGCATGTCCAGCTACGAGAAAATATTTAGACATGTCTCCACCCATTCCCGTCTACTTTCTGACAACATGGCAGTGTTATGGGGGCTGTACTGCTTACAAAGTGAGTTGGGGAGGATTTTGATCATTGCATTGTTGGAACAGAATTCTGACCTCCACAATAAGCAAAAAAAAAAAAAAAAAGTGAGTTCCAATGGCATAACCTTGATTTACAACATCATGATTGATAACAGGATGCCACTAGTTGTTTCATCAGGATATTGGTTAGTAGAAAAGCTTGGAAATGCCGGGACCTCATGGTGAAATCTCACTACTTTAGGAAAAGTAAATAGAAATTGCCTTTCAACTGCAATACAGACCAACAGAGATGGAATAATCCTTCCCATCTTTCCATTTTTCTCACTGAAATCTCATCACAAATAACTACATCTCTTTGCAGGGGAAAAATACATATTTTCTAAATTCTAATTGGAATAGTGACGCTAGATCCAGGAAATCTGTGATTCAGCTTTGAGGTTCCTATTGGCTAGAAAAAGGAACTGTAAGAGTTTGGCTTGGGTCACTAGTAGCATATCGCAGAATCCTCTTGATATTGAGAATCAGATTATCTCAATGTACCAATCCATCCTGTGTCACTGCCTACAATATTGCAAATTGTTTCCTTCCATGCCTACATGCTAAACCTTGGAGAAATTCCTTTGTTGGACTACAACTTCAAGACTCTCTCAGCCAGCACGATCTTTCTCCGTGGCACTTCAGGGGAGAGTTCAATGTTGTCGGGGTATGACCCTACAACCTGACATAATGTGGTCCACAGAAGTCTATGGGTCCTGTTCTTCAACTGATTTGGAATTACTCATTGCTGACATAAAAGCTATTCCTAAGTTGGTGATTATTAGGAGTCCTTTAGTTGGCTGGACCTCCATTACCAGTTGGAGTTGAAATGGCCACAACTTTATTGACTCCAGCCTGAGTTGGTTACAGCATTGGTGCACCAAAGGGAATGGATCAAGGCATCAGACGGTCTGCCTTCTGGCTGATGCCACCCCATACCCAGCTGGAGAAAATCATCAGGATAGTAGCAACCAGGATCTACATAGGCAGAACCCACTATGTTTTCCACTGGTCAGAGAGGCAGTGGTGGTAGACCTTTTTATTTAGACAGGACTTTGATTCTTAAATCTTAAACCTTAGAACTCATGTGCTCTGCTTTTATCTTTTCAATTATGCTTTTAATGTGTTCAGAAATAGTCATGTGCTTCTTAAATGGAACTGATTTTTTTAAAAAAAGCTTTTGTAAAGTAAGGGTAGCTGAATTTTGTTTTGAATTATTGTAACTCAGTTTGGGTCCCGTGCCAGGAGAAAGGTGAGATATAAAATAATTAAATAAAGAAACTCCCAAGCGGCACCTGCCTCAACCCCCAAGATTTCCAGATTGCTGAAAGAAGCATGCAGGCCTTTTATCCCCAACCCAATGGGTCCAGCCCCATACTAAACTGCCATTCTAGAAGGCGTGACAAGTATAAAGCATTTGCATGCCAAAAATCATCTCATTCTGCTGTGATTCCGTTGGGACCCACATACATAACTTAAGCCAAGCGAGAGCGATTAGGAAAGGCTGCCAAAGGAAAGTCTTTGAAAGCTGATTGCTTGGAGGAAAGGATCTTTCATAATGTGTTGTAATGTGTATATTTGTTTTTCTTTTTAATGGTCATGCTTTTAACTGCTTTTCATTCTATTTATAGTTTCACCAGATTTTTTAAAACTTGTATCATGTTAAATTTTTTTAGCTGTATCTGTTTTAGCTTTTGTATGCTGGCTTGAATCCCAGGCAGAGGAAAGGATAGCATATAAATAAAGGAAGGAGAAGGAGAAGGCCAGCTCAGGAGTTCTTAAATACTCCTCTGGAAGACTGGAGAACACATTTCTACTATCTGCACTAGAGTGTCTCACTTCTGGCCATCCAACCACTGTCTGCAGGGAGCCTACTCTGGGTGTAGAGCTCTCTATGAGGAATATATACCACCAGGCACTGAAGGTGGGAGTTCTTTATCTCTACCCTCCCACAGCTGACATGGGTATCTGACTTACAAAGAGCTCTTGGTAAGTCAGGTGCACGTGCTTGCAGCCTTCCCCAACCACATATCTCTCTGCTATGTTGGGTTACACTTTCATCATGCCATGCTGGCTGAAAATGAAGTGAATTGTAGGACATCAGTTGTGGGGAAGACACCAGTACAAGGAAAGCTGGGCTACAGTGATCCTACTGATGGGGCAAATGTATTGTCACATCCTGAATAACTTGTTCTTACAAGCAGCACTCAGAGTTAGAACATAAGCGTTTAGTTGCAGCAAACTAGCACTACTGTGTGTTGGATGGTTTCAGGTTTTATACCTTGTCATACAAATTTAGGCACACATCACAATGACTGGTGAAAGTCATAAATGTCACCAGTACCAGATTTTCCCACACTCTTCCATTGTTTGCATATCTTTCATCCTGTGAACTAAAAGAAGTTCCTGTATCTTTATCTTTGCCATGCACATTCCCATAACACCTTCTCACAAGTTTTGCATTCCCCCTTCTGATCTTTCCTCTCCTTGCCAGATACAAAGTGACATCAAACATTGCAGAGATTAACCATCATGGCACCCTCAACTAGATACATGTTTGCAAACAGCAATTGGAAATTGA
Source organism: Cyclura pinguis (assembly GCA_030412105.1). Taxonomy (NCBI): domain Eukaryota; kingdom Metazoa; phylum Chordata; class Lepidosauria; order Squamata; family Iguanidae; genus Cyclura; species Cyclura pinguis. The sequence continues at coordinate 43,421,777 of CM059599.1, forward strand.
TACATTGTAGCACCAGCAACCAATAACTCCCATTTTATCCATTAAACCTATTCTATAATATATATTATTACACAGCCAGCATACTTATGACAGGAGCCATGCATCCTGACAGGTTGCAGTATTCATTGCTACAGTTCTCTCTCATTAAAAATCTTTCCAAATGATATTTCTGTCATTCCAAACTATTTTCTGGCAACATTTGTAACATTTTTTCTCTACCTTCAAGTGGGCTTCTTTTTAACATGAAGACATATCAGCACATATAGTGCTATAGTCCAACAGAGAAATTGCATGTTTGCACTATATAAGAAAATATTTTAGAGAAGAAAAAATTTCATCTTCAGACCACAAGACTACCTCAATAAACCATGTAGAAAAAGAAAGCTTTGGAAAAGTCCTAGTACAGATCCAAGAAACTGGTACAAACAGCCAGTGATGTAAAATTGAAGGCTTTCACAGCCAGAATCCATAGGTTGTTGTGGGTTTTCCAGGTTTTGAGGCCGTGTTCTATTAGTAACAATACAACCTTCAGGGATATCCCATTTAACAACAGGCCAACTGTAAAATATACAAATTGCTCCCTCCCACCGAAGGGACTACACAAGTATGTATACTCTGTTTCACTTCCATGCCACCATATCCTCTGAAGATGCCAGCCACAGATGCAGGCGAAACGTCAGGAGAAAATACTAATAGAACACAGCCTCAAAACCTGGAAAACCCACAACAAACCAGTATATTTAAGTCTTTTACTCCAAGTCTCAAGTTGAGTCGAGTCTCAAGTCTTTGAAGATACTTTCAAGTCTCAAGTCAAATCTCAAGTCTGGAAGCCAACTTTGTACCCGAACCAAAATTCCAGAATAATTGGATAGAGTCAAATAAAGTCAGTTTTAACCATTTAAGCAGAGCCAGCCTTCCACATTGGCAATTTTGCCATCTACAACTTCAGACAAGGGGAATAGGATCCTTCTTATTCCCCATTACTGAAGCTTCGAAAGCTTCAGTAATGGATCCTTCCTCCTCGAGCCTGTTGCTTAGCACATTTGCTGTTCCTCTCTGAGAAATGCACCCTGCACTCTGGGGGCAAGTCTTGTCCTTTGCTCTTAGGAAACATTTTAGAAGGTTCCTCTGATATGCAGCAGGGACAGGCTGCTGAGCAGGCCTCAACCTTGCCTCAAGCCCATTCCCTAACCCATTTGCTGGTCTTCTCTGAGAAATGCACCCACACTTTGAGCTTGAGCTAGATTGCCATGTGACCAGTAGGCAAAAAGAGATGGAGGCATTGTTCAAAGTTGTAAGGTTCCTAGATGAATGTGTTATGTTACTGAACCAAGGACAGCAAGTCAGTCACTAAAAATATACAAGTCCCGAGTCCAGTTAGTGCCTCATTTATTGCTGAGTTGACTCCGAGTCGAATCACTGAAGCAACTCAAGTCCAACTTGAGTCCGAGTCTGTCAACTTGAGCCTATATCACTGCAAACAGCCCCTGAAAATAATGGAACAAGTGGATGCAGAGATGACAACAGCCAGCACTACTAATGAGCCATAAGGGAGCTATATCAGAAGAACTCACAATTGTTTAGACCAATCTGAAATAGTCAACTTCCAAACTTGTTCCATAGGGTTCAGGACCCTGTAGAACAGGTGGGAGAAAATGGAGTGGTGTAGGAGTAAAAAAGGAAGGTAATTTCCTACTGCCCAAGGGACATCCACTTGTTTGAATATGGGGGGGGGGGTGTCACTGTATGGGCATCAATTAGTAAAGCTATTGATGGCAGGAAGAAGGTTTTGTCCCAAGCCATCTGGAATGAAGCTGGAAGTCATTCCAAGACAGATAAGGAAACCAGTTTGTTGTGCCTACTGAAAGTGATTAAGAGATGTTAAAAAAAAAACCAGTTGAGATTCAACTGTAGACTTCAAAGAAACTGAAATTATGTTGTTATTAGGTACATTTGTACAGTACATTTGTAAAGAATCAGATTGCAATAAAGTCCTAAGTGTGCCAAGCCAAGGACGGGTAGATAAAGGATGTCAATAGGGACCTCAGAATTGTTTTTAAGTTGCAGGGGGCTAAACATTGGCCTTTCCCTTACTGTGACCTCCGCACGTGTGAATCTGAGGTCGACAAAGCATCACGTCCTATTCTAGTCAATGGATGTAATGGGTGTGCACTCATGCTGCCACAAGCATGAACACATCATGTCTGTTGACTAGAAGGGGACACAATATCACATTTTTTGTTTTACATGGGGATTCCTGGAATGGAACTGCCGCATATATGGAATACACACTGTATTTGGAGGAAAAAGGCAAACTACTTTTCCATTATCACTGAAGCATCCTTATATATGAAAACTCTTACAAGTACAAGGTGTACTTAGAAGTGCCTTCAATGTGCTCAGTATAATTTGCACCTAAGCAAGTGTACATCAAATAGATTGCAAACAATGTTTGTAATTCCCAAGAGACCTCAACAACAACAGTTTTCTTATTGTTTCTTAGTGTCTGATTATTTAGTACACTTCAGAGAGTCTCAACTACATGGAAATCTTGGTAATCCAATTTTACCAGAATTCCTGGACCAGGAGGTCAAGCCCCCCCCTCCTTTCTGGGGTCCATGGACACAGTCTTCTTCTACCTAAGGCCCTTTACCACAAATTCCAAGATGACATGGCCACTGTTCCATAAAGTTTCTACCACTTTCATTCCATCTCTCATTTCTTCTCCCTTTGATCAGGACTAAGTCTATGGTATCAGTTTGCCTTGTTCCTTCTTCTGCTTTCTGAAAATGAACTTTTCAGTAAGGTGCATCAAAAACTTACTGAATGCTCCTTTCTTAGAAGTTGTAGACTTCCAGCAGACATCACAATAGCTGAAATCCCTACTTATTTTTATTTCTTGCCTCTGAAAAATTTGTCATCTGTTCCAGGAACATATACTCAAGACTTCTGGCTGGCTCAGTCATCTCTACAGCACACAGCACTTTTGCTCTTGATTCTTCATCTCTTCCTTTCTTTACCAAGGTATTTTCAACAGGACTTCCATACTCAGAATAATTAACTTCCTATAGAGATGTACACATCAGTTACATGTAACGATAATTCTTTACACCTATTCTAATTTTAACACACCTCCCTTCCTGCTGGGGCTATCCCATTTTGTACAAGATATAAACTTCAGTTGCTGTATTCCAAAGCATGCATTTCATCCTATGTCTCAATTACATGTATCATATTTCAAGTTCATCTTGTTTCTTTCACATGATCTTTGTGTCAGGAGATAAAGGTCATAGATATTGAATCCTCTCAATTTCCCTGCTGTACTGGGTTCTATCTGTCTCATTCATTCACGTGTTTGTCTTTGCTGCTTGCCTTAGTAGTTAGCCTTTGCCTTCTCCATTCACCAGGGGCCTACACTGTTATAGCACTAGTATTCCTCTTTTGACATCCAGTGGAATTCTGGGATTTGTAGTTTACTGAAGCCAAAGAACTCTCTGGCTGAGAATTCTAAATGCCCCTCCCTAAACTGCAAACCCCAGGACTCTATAGGATGTTGAGGTGGAATAATAGCACTATAACAGTATAGTGTGAAAAGGCCCCAGGAGTTAGCTTACAGTAGTACAGTCACAGACTTTTACTGTCCAGTATAGGATGCAAAAAAATGTGGCTGGGAAATGGTGGCACGGCCATGGAGCCTGATTTTGGTGTCATTATCTGATAGTCTGTTTTTGCTGGTAAGTCACCATTTCAGGTTAGAGGGCTGTTTGTAAGCAAATTTTATCAAGTGGTAGTCATATATATAACTCATGATAATGTTGGATGGGTTATAGCTGAAGCATAGGTGACAACAAGAATTGTTCCACAATTTGTTTCTTCCAAACCTATGCTCTAGGACCCCATCTGGTCTTTTTAATCTGTTTTTTCTCTCCTTAATTGTGTGAATATTGTAAGATCAGGCTTTCGCACATAAAAATCCAAATTTTTGTTAACCATGAAAGATGTTTGAATCCAGACCTAAACACAAATTTTATGTCTCAAGCCCTGTGTGTATTGGAAAGAATTAGAAATGAGCCAGGGGTCATGTGACACTGAATATGACTTTATTATGCCTGTTGTTACTTTCAGGTTTTACAGACGTTATTAAATATTAAAAGCCAAATTATGGCAAAGTGCCAAGTACTTGAAGGCATTAGAGTGCATTTCCAAACCAGTATCATTCCCAAGCCATCAGTACCTGCATATTCAGTGTTTAAGGACCTAGTAGCTTAGACAAACCACTTGAGCTATGGAGGGGGAAAAAAACATAAAACAGGAGCAGGAAACCCAATTGCTTCGATGAGCTCATAAAAACATTCAAAGTTTATTTTTAAGTGACACCAGCTATTCTATAAGTGCCATTGTTGGCTCATTGTTTTCTGTTTTCATCTTAAAAGACTGTGCTCATAAACAGACAGCCTGCCCCTGAGACCATCAAAATGGGAAATAAAGCTGGTGCTTCCTGCTTCCTGATCCTTATCACATTTACTTGAAAGTTTCTCTACTCTGGGGCCAAAGGAATTTCAGGCCAGTTTGCACTTCACAATTTTCCTACAATGAGATAATCTCTGTACAAAAACACCGTCTTGTGTAAAGCAGCTCTTAATTGCAGGTAAATACATTTTTAACAACTACATTTATACAGCACTTTCAAGTATTTGGATCAGTTGCATTATGTAGCTGCATTACTTAACCACCCTGTTAAGGTTTATTACAACATTACTATAGTCAATGCTGCATTACTTCCTAGTGAGTTAGTGACAGAGGCGAGATTCAAACTGGAGATCTCCTGATTTGTAACTCAGTCTCTTAGCTACTGTGCTAGACTTGCTTACTAAATCAGATAAAATTGTCACATTACAGTTCATAGATTTTCCCCATCATTGATGCCATTAGGGAAGGAATTTGGGCAAGAAGTCCAGGGCGCTATGCAAGAGAAGGGCCCCTAAACACAACAGGGTTGGTCTATCATTTTCAACTAAGTAATCACCAGTAATGTATTTAAATCTTTTACTCCAAGTCCCAAGTCAAGTCTCAAGTCTCTGCCTTTAAGTCTCAAGTTGAGTCTCAAGTCCTTGGAAGAGACTTTCAAATCAAGTCTCAAGTCTGGGAGCCAACTTTATACCCCAACCTGTATTCCAGAATTTCTGGACAGAGTCAAATAAAGTCAATTTTAACAATTTAAGTAGAGTCGGCCCAGCACTTTTATGATTTTGCCATCTGCAGCTTTGGAAGTGGGGAATAGGATCCTTCTTACTTCACATTTGCAAAGTAAGAAGTGGGGAATAGGATCCTTCTTATTCCCCATTACTGAAGCTTCAAAAGCTTTAGAAGGAAGGATCTCTTTCCTCCTCAAGCCTGTTGCCTAACACATTTGCTTTTCCCCTCTGAGATACACGCCTTGCACTCTGGGCATGAGTCTTGCCTTCTGCTCTTAGGAAAGGTTTAGAAAGTTCCTCATCTATGTAGCGGGGACAGGTTGCTGAGCAGACCTCAACCTCACATCAAACTCATTGCCTAACCCATTTGTTGTTCCCTCTGGGAAATGTGTCCACACTTTGGGCTTTAAACAGAATGTCATGTTACCAGTAAGTTGTACAGTTTCTGGATGAATGTGTTATGTTACTGAACCAAGGGCAGCAAGTCAGTCACAAAAAACAACCAAGTCTCAAGTCGAGTTGAGTCAGTGTGTAATTTTTGCCAAGTCAAGTCGAGTCACTCAAGTGATTTAAGTCTGACTTGAGTCTGAGTCTATCAACTCGAGTCTAAGGCCCTTTTCGCACCTTACCTGGTGTTGCTGGCGCTGTGTGGGGATCATGCAAAAAGCATTGTCCAGGAGGCACTCATGTCCCTTCCACTTCCCCTCCTCACCAGCTCCTTGCTGGCCAGAAGGAAGCGTGAGGGCTCCGCCCCTTCCTTCTGCAGCGCAGCCGGGTACTTTCCCAGGCTACACTGGGGGAGGAAGTGCAATGGCCGCACGTCCAGAGCCTCCACACACAAGGTAAGTGCATGTGGGGCACGGGAGGGACATGCAATGGCGCATCATTTTTGGCAACGAGCCGAAAATGATATAATGCGCGATCGCCACCTAATGGCCTCGGGAGCATCGTGTGATTGCGAGGACGTCATGTGGAATGGTCCTTGCAATTGCACGACACTCCCGAGGCCATTTTGCAACAGGACTGGCCTGCGAAAAGGGCCTACATCACTGGTAATTACCATCCAGAGAAAGGGAGGTAGAGGGCTAAGGGCAATTAATTCCATAGTTTAAAGTTACCTAATTAAATCTCTCTGCCCCATGCTTTTAAACTCCTCCAGTATATCAGAAGAGGATAACCCACTTTGTTCATCTCCCATTTCTTTCCTTCCAGTAGTGCTCACCTGGGTTCCAATATACCATCACAGGTAATAAGGAGACAAAACAATTAGAGGAGGAAAATGTGGCTTGTCTCCTGGGACAAATGAGATTTAATGGTACAGGGCAGATCTTCTAGGCTGACCACATGATCAGAGCTTTTTTGTTGTTGTTTGTTCATTTGGATTATGGTTCCCAGAACCTCCCATGACAGAATCTCCCATGAGGCTGTAATTTAAAAAAACCTTTCCTGAGCTCTGCCCATGCTCAGATGGCCATTCTCATTAAGGGCAGTGTAGGTTGAAAGCCGGCACAGCTTCATTTAACCAATTAGAATTGCATAATAATCTATGGGTCTCGTTTTCCATTCATGACAGACATTCATTTTACCAGCTGGAATGATCTGTCATGGGCACCGAAATGACTAGTTATTATGGCACAGATTTCACTCAGCTTTTCACAGCTGGGCCTGATAGATGCTACAACCTCTTGCTGTTTTTCTGTGATAATGGCAGGATGAAGCAAAAGAGGATAGCTCTGACATTCCTTGGAAGCATTTCAGAATTTCCTGAATGAGAAGATGAGTCACAATGGATATTCAGTGACATTCAGCAGGCTGGCACACTCAGAGTTCATTAAGGGCAACCATAGTGAGAACAACCAGCAAGAGTGACCATTGCCCAAATGAGTGGATGCATATTTTTCACTGGCACTCAGCTTAATCACAATAAAATCTATAGCACAGGCTTTCAATTCAAAACAGAGTACACAAGGGGAAGTGAAATGTTTCATCCTTTCCTCTTTTTATCATATACTATTGCAGACAGTTTTCAATGAAAATAACAACTACTTCTCTCAGAAGCTGCCACCCTCTCTTTCAGGTCATCCATTGGAACAGTAGTATTCCATGGTGACTCTGCAGGGGATGAAGACTCTGGACACTGGAAGAGGTCTGATTTTGCTAAGTTCCCACTAATTTTGTCCCACTGCCAAAGTCACCTATTATAGTATTTTGAACCCCCAAAATAGGAGCACAAAATTGTGGAAGAGAAGTCTGGCCTAGCACTAATTTGCTCTGAAATGCTGAACCTGTGTGCGTTCATGGCCTGCCTATATTGAGAGTAAAAAAGACATAGATGCATGTGTCAAGTGATCAGCCATTTAACTGTCCTGTTAATTGATGACACAAGGTAGGTTTATCGCTACATTGCTGCTGTATAGTACTTCTGATTCCTGCAGATAAACTGCCACTGATGCCAGGATGTCTTATGTTCATTTGCCTTTTTAAAACTCCGGAGAATTTGCGCAGATTTGGAATATAAGGTTAAACATACCCTACAGCAAATTTCTGAAAACTACAAGCAGCAGGTTAAATAAAAGTCAAGAGATTTTCAGTCTGAATCAGTTTTTCTTTTAAAGTACTTACTCTTCGTCAGGTTTTTCCCCCTAGTATAACTCTCTTCTTGCCCTTAAAATAATCAGGGCATGAATTACAAAATTTTATCTACTGACGGGGAGAACTCACACTCTTGTTAACTTTTTTCCTGATTTAAGGGTTTCCCTTCTAAAAATTTTTTATATACATCTGCTATACATATTTATGAAAAAAAAGTTATAACTATTCATATTTACAAATATCATAGCAAAAGAACAAAATGTTCATTAATATTTTCTAAATATATATAAAACAAAAAAGATCAAATTTGTATATCCAGAAAATGCCCATAAAAATTACATTTATATATTTGTGAATTACAGAGATTATGAAATCATAGCAACAAACTTTCCTCTGCTTTCCTTTCTTAATAGGTTTCAGTTTGTCATATTACACATTTGTTTCTCAAGGATTATTTCTACTGAACATAAATAAAAATGGAACATGGCTCAGGCCACAACTGCCTGCCAAGGTTAAAATATGGTAAACAGGACAAGATATACAGATAAGTATCTCACGGTTGCTAGAAGGAAAAAGATGATGAAGAAAACCTTGAGAAAGAACTTCAGCAGCATGTAGAAATAAGTGAAATATATTTATGGACGATAAATAATTAAGATTACCCCAAACTCTCCAATTTCAAGGCCAAACCCCCCGTATGATGTAAGAGGCATTGGACTCTGAGTCATTTCCACACTAGACTGTTATAGTGCTATTATTCCATTTTCAACATCCTATGGAATCCTGGAGTTTGCAGTTTAGGGAAACTGTTATAGCACTATAACAGTCTAATGCTGAAATAGCCCAGGCGATGTCGCAAAGATGATGTTAGAAGAGGGGGCTCATGATGATATCATTAATCATGATACATTAAGCTCTAACTACAGTTGCACAAAATTCAAACTAAAAAATGCCAAGTCTTAAAATGAGGAGTGTGTGTGTTATAGACTGCCATCTTGGATGCAAGCTCAGTTTTATTTTGGGCAGCTGAAGAAGGCAGAAGCTAAAATGTTTTTCTAATTCGTTTATTTAATTCTGTACCTTAACTGCTCTAAGATAGATACACACACAGACAATTTATCAAGGAAATGCTTTTGTTGTGAAAGTCCTGTCTCTCCCCCTGAGGACCAGAAAAAATGGTCTAAGCCCTGAGATCTGGCAAACCTACTAGATACAGATCTGGTTTCTGTCTAGCATTTTGTGAGCATTCTCTCTATACTACTATACTTGCAATTCATATGGTGTTCCTTGGCCATTCCTTCTCCATACCACTGGAATAGACAAGAAAGAAATTCCTTACAGTTTCATTAAGATTCTCAGAACATCGATCCTTTAAAAAAAGAAGGCATGTCCAAACTGGAACTCAATATCTAGAGCAGTGAGCAAAGGCACTGAAGGAATCTGCGTGCTGATTGGTCAGGTTGCTTGTGATAGTGTAATGAGAGTTAAATGATGATTGGCTAAGGTACCTATGATGCCTACAGCCTTTTAGTGAACTGAAATTGGTTTGACATCAACCCAGCAATAGGTGAGGCTTCCTATTGTGAAAGCTTTCACTTATTTGCACTAGTCCTGAAGAACCCTTAGTCACATTAATCTTCTGCTACTATTTGTCCTCCTCACCTATACAGGGTGATCACACATTATAAGTGCACACATTTGCACAACAGATGCAGACACACTTAGGATTTTTTTTGCTTCTGCTTCAGGCTATTCTTAGTATCCATAAAGTCCTTCCCTCTTATCTACCTTCTTCTTGCTTGTCCACTTTTTTCTTCCACAGACAGGTTTTTATTTGTTCCGATTTCAGAACATCAAGCAATGACTTACTATTCCAAACAGTGTTGCAGACATTAGGGGCCTTTCCATGCTACACCATTATAGTGCTATTATTCCACTTTCAACATCTTATGGAAGCCTGGGGTTTGCAGTTGAGGGAGGGGCATTTAGAATTCTCAGCCAGAGAGCTCTTTGGCCTCAGTCAACTACAAACCCCACAATGCCACAGGATATTGAAAGTGGAATACTAGCACTATAACAGTGTAGTGCAGAAAGGCCCTAAGTCAGACACCTGGAAGCCTTTAATGTGGAGGTGAGAAAAGTGTGTGGCCCTGGAAATGCATGTGGCCCACCTAGGGCTGGTTTTGTGGCTGTTGACTCTTTCAGATTATCTGGGCTACTCTTTTATTGGCCAAAAGAAGATGGATCACCTTTCCTGAAAGTGACAAGGAGTAGACATTCATCTTTTAAATAGATTCAGCTCTTCCAGTTGTATGTGTATCTATTCCACTATACTAAGCTAGAAGTGGACTTCTGGATATTTCCAGGTTTGTCTGTTTTCCATTTTTTGGCATTTGGCAGTCGAGGTAGCCTTCTTTGGGTACCTCAAGCCAAAAATTGCCTTCCGAACCCATTGTAGTTGCCCACTTGATTACTACAACTACCTCCACACAAACCCCAGAATGATAAACACTCTAATAATTTGTTTCACTTTTCTTTCAAGATGTTTAGATATTAACATGTGGATATTGTCCTCATCTTGAAGTAGCTGCAAAAAGAATAATAAAGAATATAGGTAACTTTAGTTCTTGCATCAGTTATTTGATCAATATGTAACGTACCCTTTTTCCTTGAAACCACCAAAACAGCAATCCATTTGCTTTATCAGGAGAAGAGTCTTATAAGTTACAGCCAGAAGATGAGGCATGTGGTCCTCTACAATCTGATCACACATCAACCTGAGAGGCTATGACTGTCCCAAGAGCACTGAGCATTGCTCAGTGAGAACATAAGCTGAGTTCTCCCAGTCCTAGTCCAATACTCCTACCAGTATGCCTCATAGTAGCTAAAAGGAATCAGTACAGACCAAACAATAATGTTTTGGTTTGTTTCTTTAAGTAAAAGGCGTAGAATTAGATCTTTTTGTTGTGTTGTCCTATTAATCCTGTAGTCCAGTAATACGATGATTCCATTCTTAGGACATTATCTGAAAAAGAACTTTGAGGGTCTTACAATAAAAAAAAATAAATTTAAAAAAGCTTATGTGACTGCAGAAACACAGAGGGTGACACTTCAGACAGCTGGAGTAGTGAGAGCAGTCCCTGTCCAGATAATTTGTCATGAGTGCACAAAACTGGCATCAAACACAGAGCAGGTTAATCTTTTGCTCAGCAACAGCAAAAGACCTCATTCTATTATTCACCTCAGCTTGGCATTTGGTAGATAAGAATATGAGATCACCTTCTTTCCTGTGAAAGTATCAGAGCATGGATGTTCCTACCTCTTGGCCCCCCTGGAAGATGTTTGGGGGAGTATTCTACTACTACTACCTGTTGGACTCTTTTATGCTCAAACCTTCTAGAAGAAGGAGAAAAGTTTGCTTCTAGAAGAGGGATTCCTTTACTTAGACCTTTACTATATTAGCCTTTTTTGTCAGACTATACATTGGAACTCTCCCCAAGGGGGCAGATACACTAATAGCTTCTGGAGAGTCTCCCCAGAGCTTATTCTCCAACTACATTGGTGGATTTTCTGTGCTGAAAATACTTGCTGCATCTACAAAAAAGCAATATACAATATATTTGGTCCAGATTTGGGCACCATTGTTCAAGAAGGATTTTGACAAGCTGTAGTGTTTCCAGAGAAGAGCAACCAAGATGACCAAAGGTCTGGAAACCAAGCCTTATGCCTAAGGGAGCTGGGTCTATTTAGCCTGGAGAAGACTAAGAGTTGACATGATAGCTATCTTTAAATATCTGAAGGGATGTCATTTAATAGACAGAGCAAATTTGTTTTCTGCTGCTCCAGAACCTAGAGCACAAGCAATGGATTCAAATTATAAGAGATTCCACCTAAATATTAGGAAGATTTTTAATTGTTGGAGCTGTTTGACAGCAGAATAGATTGCATCTGAGAGTGGTGGATTCTCTGTCATAGGAGGTCTTTAAAACAGAGGTTGGACGGGCATCTTTCAGGTGTACTGTAGTTGTGCATTCCTGAATGGCATGGGGTTGGACTAGATGGCCCTTGTGATCCCATCCAACTCAGTGATTCTTTGCATCATGCTTTTGTCTTATCCTGAGTATCTTCGAATTTATGTTGGTGAGGTGGCCCTGATCAAGCTGCATATCAATAAAGCTGGCCACTTCATTCATAGACATATCCAAAGATTTTCTTCTAAAAATAAGTTTGCCTTTGCTCAGAAAAAGAAAATGGTCTTCAGTTATTAGAAGTCTAGAAAACACTGCAGTAGCCACAGAAGGTGTAAGAAGTAATGAAATGTTACAGATATGCTCCTGAGAAGAATAGAGAGTAGTGATATTGTTACACTGTTTACTGGGGGTCCTGGTGAGGGACACCAAAATGTGCTCAACAATAGGTGGGGAAGATTAGCTCTGAGCACTGCCTTGGGGGTCCCGTGAGGGACACCAAAATGTGCTCAACAATAGGTGGGGAAGATTAGCTCTGAGCACTGCCTTAGCGTTACGAGAGGCAGGGTAACTTAGCAGGATCTTGAGCCCTATGTCTACGGGGTCAGGCCGAGTCAAGGAGCACACAGAAGTTGAAATAATAAATGTGGTTTTATTAAAAACACAATCAAACAGTGTATGCGGCACACTCACACAAGATAACTACAGAAATAAAGGCTGGAGTGGGATGGAGGGGTTTTTAGAGGAGTTGTTGGTTTGGGTGATACTTCACCTGTCCTGACGCCCGGTTGGAAGCGGAGAAGATGGGGAGCGTGGATCTCAGCACGTGGAGCTGAGGGGAAGGCTTGCTGGACAAAGCGACAGCAAGGTGTGATGGAAGCCAAGAGCGATCCAAGGAAGCGCTCAAAGTCAGGGGTTTTTATAAGGAGAATTGTGACCGCAGGCTAGGTCGGACTTGGGGAAAAGAATAGATTTGGGGCTGGAGACAAAGCCTCCGAAAGGTCAGAATTTGAATGATTGAGTTACAGCCAAATTGTCAATAGGGTAGCCAGTATGCAAACACGGAGTGCTTGAGCGTTGTATAGTCCGATCATCAAGCTGCCAGCGCGGGGCAGAGGATCTTTTGAAAGCTGCGTGCATACCTAATGAAGGTACTTGCCTTGAGGTCTCCTAAAGCTGCGAGTCGGCTATTTCTGGCCTGCCTGTATTGTTCTGAAACATTACGGCGATTATCGGCCGAACCTGTATGTGTGCTTGTCCGGGGGCCTCGCAAGCACGTGGAGGGGAATGGATATGTGAGGCCGAATTATCGATATCAAGAGATATCTTTTTATATCCCCCAAAGCTCGGGCTAGCCAGGGCAGTAACAATATGGTAAGGCACTTTCATCTACTTCTCACAGAAAGTAAAGCACAATTCCTCATACTACTGGAAAAAGCAATCAGTCCAGTAGGCATTCTACCATAAGGGAAAACCTTAGGCTGCGTTTTTTTCCCACTCCTCTTCAAGCCAATAAGTTCAACAAAGAGAGAATGTTTCCTTCCAGAGCCAAATAATTAAACTCTTGTGGGAATCACTTCTGAAACGGAACCCTCAGTTTCAAGACTTCATCTGTTCAAAATGTGTTTGTAGTGTTCTGCAGGGAATGTGTGATAATTAAACAAGAACCAATTAAAGAACATTATCCGATCTAAGGAGCATGAGTTAATCACAATGGAGCAGGATTACTTTACCTGAAACAAGATAATAAAAAGAACCAAACTTTTCTATGGCTAATGGCATTGTGAGGCTGTTGCAAGAAGCCAAGAACTGCAGGAAACCAAGAATGCTCTGCTTATAGTCTCAAGTACCTCAACACAATACCTTTAGCTACCTGAACACAGTTAATTGTATTAACTGAATCTTCCTTTGCAAGGCCTATCTTTGCAAAGTCCTGTAGGGATGTAAGGTACAAAGAACATGGAATATAATATGACTGCTATGGTCTATGAGCTGCCAAAGTTTTCTTGCTGGTGGCTGCTGGAATTGGCATGCTGACATTTCTACACTAAACCCACTTTGTTGGCTGCTATGTGAACAAAATGGTGCAATAGATAAGTTTTTAGTGTGATTCAGCATGGTTCATCCTATGTTCATTGGTCCTTGAAAGGTTGATCTAACAACTCAGCTTCAGTTATCTGAGACAGAGATTGAGTAAATTCTGAGTAGGACTGGAAAGGAGTGAAGATGTTTGGATGTACATCCATAGATTTATTTCCAGATGTTAATAAAAATTCCTTTATGTATGGTGTAGTGGTCTCAATGTTGGGAGATCAAGGTTTGAATCCTCACTTAGCCATAGAAACCCATGGGGTGATGTCGGGCAAGTCACAGCAACAGAGGAAGGTGAGAATAAACTCCTTCTGAATAAATTCTGCCAAGAAAACCCTGTGATAGGTTCCTTTAGGGTTGGCATAAGTCAGAAATGACTTGAAGGCACACACCAAGAAGTCAAAAAAGCAAATTAAGTGATCTGTACTCATGAGTACCTGCAGTGGATGTTCTAAGAGTCCCCTACAAGCTCCTGGCCCCTAGAAGATCATGTCTAGCTTTCTCCTAATATTTCCTAAAATAATTTACTGCCACTACTTCCAGATTTACGGAGAAAGCTGGAACTCTCCATTGTAAATTTTTCACTGTCTAAAGCCAGAGCATGGGTTATCCTAGAACTTTCAAAACCAGGACACATCTATTAGTTAAAATCCAGCAGTATTTTTAATGATGAAAAGTAACAGTCAGGAAAAAAGTTGTTTGATACTGAGTAGCAAATACTTATAATATCTCTAATACTATAATCAAACATAATTGAATCTCCTTCACTTGCTTTTTATTTAGGATCATTCCCATCATTTGTCACAATGAGGCAACAATCTTAGGCAGCAGGTTTTGGTTGTCATGAAAGGGCAGCAAATTGTTAGTTAAATAATTTGCTTTTGGCTTTAGATACTATGCACCTTAAGCTCTATGGGGTGCAGTGAGGCACCATCTGCTACTATACCTCAAGCAACAAATGGCGTCAGTCAGCTGCCTTCATTCTTACTCTGTATGTGTATCAATGCCACACTACACAAATGTACTTTGTGGTCCACCCCACCCATTTTACCAGAAAAGACCTATTTTCATGTTGTTACCCTGTGTACTGGGGGTCCCGGGAGGGACACCAGAATGTGCTCAACTAAAGGTGGAGAAAATTAGCTCAGAGCACTGCTTAGCGTTACGAGAAGCAGGATAACGTAGCGAGATCTTGAACCCTATGTCTATGGGGTCAAGTTGAGTCAAGTAGCACACAAAGGTTGAAATAATAAATGATGTTTATTAAATACAAGCAAAACAGTGTATGCGACACACTCACGCAAGATAACTAAAGAAAATAAAGATTGGAGTGGTATAGAGGGATTTTTAGAGGGATTGCTGGTTTGGGTGATACTTCACCTGTCCTGAAGCCCAGAAAAATAGAGAGCAAAGCTGGGGTGCGAGGTAGCTCAGCACGTGGAGCTGAGGGGAGGCTCGCCAAGCAAAGCAGCAGCAAGGCGGGATGAAACTCGGGAGCGTTCCGAGGAAGGTCTTGGAATCAAGGGTTTTTATAAGAAGAATTGTGACTGCAGGCTATGCCGTACATGGGGGAAAACAATAGATTTGGAGCTGGAGAAAAAGCCTCGGAAAGGTCAGAATCTGAATGATTGAGTTACCGTAGCGGTTCTCAATAGAGTAGCCAGTATGCAAACGCAGAGTACTTGGGTATTGTATAGGTTACCCATCAAGCTGCCATCGCGGGGCAGAGGCTCTTTTGTAAGTAGCATGCATACTTAATTAGAGTACTTGCCTGGAGGTCTCCTAAAGCAGTGTGTCAGCTATTTCTGGCCTGCCTGTATTATCCAGGAATATTGCAGCAATTAATGGCCGAGCTTGTTTACGTGCTTGTCCAGTGGCCTCGCAAGCACGTGGAGAGGAATAGAGAAGTGATGCCGAATTATGATATGAAGAGGATATCTTTAATATCCCCAAAGCTCGGACCAGCCAGGGCAGTAACAATCCCCCCCGAAAATGGGCGATGTTGGGGACAATATCGGACATTTTCCAATCAAAAA
Source organism: Cyclura pinguis (assembly GCA_030412105.1). NCBI lineage: Eukaryota > Metazoa > Chordata > Lepidosauria > Squamata > Iguanidae > Cyclura > Cyclura pinguis. Next base: position 43,437,659 of record CM059599.1, read on the forward strand.
GCAAAAATGAATTTAGAGCCAAATAGGGGCTTGCAGGTTGGTAGCCGTATCACTCCTCAGGAAAGGGAATTTCAGGAAGAGCAACGGATTCCTATCTTATAAAGACATTCCTAACTAAAACCTAAACCTAAACACACAAATACCAATGTCAATAACGCAATAATAAACAATTAAACAACAAACAATATCCCGTCAATAGGGAACTGTCGAAAAATGAGCAATGGCAGTAAAATAACAAATGCAAAATGAAGCAATCAATGAAATACGGTAAGTCCAATGCATGGGTCTGGTAATGAAGGCAATCCAATGTGCAAACAGTTCAATGTAGAATAAAAGTTCGTAGTCTGGGGGAGGTGAGGTGCAAGCAAAAAGTCTTGGCACCCTCTCCCCCTCACAACAGGAAAAGTCTTTTAGCTGGAGCGGGCGAGCAAAGCATAAGTCTATCCAGGCAACAGAGCAGGAACAACAATAAAATGTTCAAATCGGTGCAGCCTGGCTCACTGCAATTTCAGGATCAAAGAGTCTTTGCAGAATTTGGAGCCTGGAATAATCCATAGGTTTCAGCAAACAGTAGCAGGAATGGCGAAAAGTTCATCTTTGCAATCTGGAGGCTGCATGGTCACCTTCCCTCACAGTCACGGGTGTCGTCGAAGAACCAGGAATCTCCAAGTCTTGGCCATCAGATGGAGCAGCAACTTTCTTCATCACCCCCCCATGGTACTTGGGGGCGATGGTACAACCTCGGGATCTTCCCAGTCTTCTGGATTAATTGACCTATTAGAGTTTGAACAGAAGAACTGACATGTTTATTATCTGATGTATACCATTAATGCAAATGGCTGGCTCAAAGCCTACTGGGAATTGGAATTGAAACTGGGTCATCATGACTGAAAAGACTAAGAGTCCACGGGGACATAAATAGCCACTGAGATTAAGGCTGTATTGGCCAGAGGGCGGCCGTTGGTCAGGTCAGTGAGGCTGCTGGTTCAGGTCCCGCATCGGTTCATGGGTCATGTTAACCTCCCAGCCACACGAGAGGAACCTCCAGCTATGAAGGTCCCATTCGCACTCCGGTCCGTATAACATGGACTTGCACGCTTGCACCCACCTTGCTCAGACCGAAGCCGAAGCTCCAAGCCTGATGATGTTAACGAGGGCTTCAGGTGGCTAACAATCTAGTACCGATGGTTCGATGCTGACCTCAAACAAGCAGTATCACCATCCACAGATATAGCTGAATTCCGAAGGCAGACCTGAAGACTGGTCGCCTTCGGATTAGGCTATTGCAACCAGATGGGACATTTAAGTAAACAATATATATATATTAGAAATAACACCACTTCCCAAACACCCAAATATAACCAAGAACTATATACATGAGCGGGAGGTCGGAGAGTTGGCCATCTCTCTCCGTCCCGTGCAGTCAGTGTCAATTTACCCATTGTCATACGCTTTGTAAATTGATGCAAACATCTCTGACAAATTAATTTCAGGAATTTCCTTGTAATTTAAAGACACTTGAGGAGCAATTACATTAATGGGAGTCTTCCCAGTAGCTTCCTCAGGCCAGTCTGTCTTGGTAATGCCTTTCGGGTCGACTAGCTGACCCTTCCACTCTTTCAGTTGACAGACGTGGAAGAACTTCAGCCAGTCTCCCTTTTTCCTGGGGATTCTTACCTGGTATACAGCAGGGGAGATCCTCTTCACAATGGGGACAGGGCCAACCCACTTGGCAGCAAGGGAGTGCTTATCCTTATAGAAATTTCTATATAGGACTAGCTGTCCCTCCTCCGACTGGCAAGGTTGATGAACCTATCCCAATCTCTTGTCCATCCTCTGGAGGTTTTTACCCAGCTGGGCAGCTACCTGCCTGTGTACTTGTCCTATGTGCTGCACTAGGTTCCTCACCCACTCATTATTTAGAACCACCGGCTCTAAATCGGAGGGGAAGCTAGTGTTTATCCAAAAAGCCTCGGGCAGCATCATCTTCCACCCAGTCATTACCATGTGCGGCGTGAAGCCGTGAGAGGCTACCGTGCCTCAGAAGGCCATCAAAATGATGGGCAACTTATTATCCCAGTCTTTGCCAGAGGAACGCACCATCTTCCGAAGCGCTTCCTTCAGAGAGCGGTTCCTCCTCTCAATTTGACCTGAACTCTGAAGATGGTGGGCGATATGGAACCGCTGGCGAATACCCAGTGCCTTGCACAACTCCTGGGTAACTTCACCGGTGAAGTGTACCTCTAAGTCTCAGCCAAGGTCACGTGACACTCCCCACCTCACCCAAACATTGTTAAAGAGCAAGCGTGCTGCTGTGCTTGCGGTGTTGTCTCTGCAGGGAAAGGCTTCAATCCACTTGCTAAAGGGATCGATGATGGTGAGACAGTATTTGTTCCCCCGCGGGGTTGTAGGTAACGGGCCTATAAAATCGATTTGAATGCGTGACCAGGGACCCTCGATACGCTGGTGCTGGATGGGTGCCTTGGAGCTGGAGGTGTCAGCGTTGACCATGGCGCACGCCAAGCAGTTGTCGACCCACTGGTCTACATCCTGCTTGATCTGCGGCCACCACCCGGTTTCCCTTACCCTGTCCAGAGTCACACTTCGCCCTCGATGTCCCTGCTCTTGCACAAACTGGATGATGTCACTGTGGAGGTCTTGGGGCACGAGCCAGTGGCGTTGGCCGCTGGCATCGATAGCCCAATACACTCCTTCTAATTGGGAGATCTTGAATTGACTGGACTCGTCCGAGCCTTCTTGGCCAATTCCAATATCTCCGAATCTCCCTTTTGCAACACTCCCAGGTTGAACATGGGAGGTACCATAGGTTCCTTGGGATTGACATTTATAGCAGCGATGGGGGCCCCATTGTCCTGTAAAGCGGCATCCCGAGCGATGGCGTCTGCCCTGGTGTTCCAAATACATGTAGCCATGTTCTTTTTCTGGTGTCCTCGGACATGAGCAACCCATGTAGGAGCAGTCCGTTCCTCAATCTGGGCAGAGATCCTGACCCATTTATCGAGATGGGCAATGGGTTTCCCATCAGATGTTTTGAGGTCATTTTGGAGCCAGATCGGTAACCAAACACTGGCTGCTTTGGCAGACCAATCCGAATCTGTATAGATGGTCAGGGGGCAGTCAAGCAGTTCGTGCTCCAGGATAGCCTTCAGAGCTTCTACTTCCGCCGCCTGGCTGGAGTGTCGCCGGGCTTTCCCCTGTAGGGTGAAGGAGTCTGTGACTCGGATCAGCCCATAGCCTATCTGTGGGCTACCATCCATGTGCATGGATGAACCGTCACAGAACCAGCAAACAAAGCCCTGTAACTGAGCTTCCACGAGGGAGGCTCCCCATTCCACTGGCCATTGACTCGTAGTCATAGGTGGTAAAGGGCACTCATGCATGGCTCTGGCCACAACTAGACCATAGGGAGCTGGTGGTTCCTGCGGTTGCTTCTGAAAATTCACCCCACGTGACACCAAGGAAACAGTCCATTTGGCAATCCGGGTGTTGGACACCTGACCATTCTGGACTTTTCCTGACAGGATGTACTTAAGCGGCATGTGGGGGGTCTGGACAATCACACGGGCACCTCCAATCATAAACTCCCAGTGCGTTATAGCCCAGATCAGTGCGAGGCATGTTTTCTCGCATGGAGTAAATTTAGTCTCATGTGGGTCCAAATTCCTGGAGGTGTAGGCTATCACATGCTGAGTGCCGTTTTGTTGTTGTGACAGAACTGCTCCCATACTCCTGTCCGAGGTGGCTAGTTGTATGAGGAACGGCTTAGCCATACTCGGGTGTGCAAGGGCTGGTGCTCTCATTAAATCCTCCTTAAGTTGGGCAAAGGCCTGCTGTTGTGCTGGTCCCCATTCCCACTGGGCATTCTTCTTTAATAGGGCATATAAAGGCTTCGCCTTGGCTGCGAAAGACTCTATAAAGTCTCTGGAAAAGTTGAATGTCCCGAGTAGAGAACGCAAGGAGTGCACGTCTGTGGGGGCTGGCAACTTTGAGATCACTTCTACCCGCTGTGCATCAGGAGTACGACCTTCGGTGCCTAAACAAAGCCCTAGATATTTTACTTCAGTAGATATCAATTGGGCCTTTTCACAGTTAGCCTTAAAGCCGGTGTCATGGAGGATTCCTAGCACCTCGTGGGTGATCTCCCTGGTCGTTTCCTCTGAACTGGAGTGTATAAGAATATTGTCCACGTAGGACAAGACGTGGGACCTTGAAGTTGGCTGCAGCTTTTCCACATCTTTACCATGTGGGCATGGCAAATGCTTGGGCTGGAATGGAAGCCCTGGGGCGTGCGTTTAAATACATATTGTTGCCCCTGGAACGTGAAGGCAAATTTATACCAACACGCCTCGTGCAAAGGAATGGAATGAAATGCATTAGCCAAGTCCAGAACACTGTAAAATTTGGCTCCTGCCGCAATGGTGGACAGGATTTCATTATATTTAGCCACGACCGGCGCGACAGGCAGGGTGATAGAGTTCAGTGCTCTAAAGTCTACCGTCATCCTCCATGTCTTGCCGTCTGATTTTAGCACAGGCCATAGGGGCGCATTGCATATGGACTGCATTGGGGTGACTACATCCCACTTGATGAGTCCTTCAATGGTTTTCCCGATGCCTTCCTCCGCTTTGGCCGGGTATTTGTACTGTTTCTGAGGTGGGGGATCCTGGCCTTCTATCAAGACGCAGGCTCCCTTTACAGTCCCACACTCTATTTTATCTTTTATCCATACCTCGGGGAATGCTTTCACCACCGGGTTATTAGTCAATGCACAGGGGCAGGAGCTTTAATGGCGGCACAGCAGTGCACGGCCGAAATCTCTACTGGTCCCTGATCTAACTTCCATAGAAACCCGTTTGCGTAATCAACTGTGAGCCTGTTTCCCCGGAGAAAACCGATGCCCAAGAGGCTGTCTTCTCCCCGGTTCTCACATGCCCACAACTGAAAACGAAATGTCTCTATAGACATTGGGATGCCTGCCCATGCCCTAGCCTGGTGACCTCCCCCCACCATATCCAGAAAGCTGGACATGCTCGGACGTGGGTTCACCATACCTTGCAAGTTTGGGGTGCAGCACGTTTACTGCTGCACCAGAGTCCACAAGAAGGGTGGCAGGAGTCTTATTCCTCTCAGTCCCTATGCCTGCCTTCACCCAGAACCTTCCTCAGCTGTCTGGCTTCAACCTAGCCACAACGTTGCTCCCCTATGCTTGCAGATCCAGGTTAGAGTAGTATCCAGCCAGAGGTGGGCCGTCGGTCGCAGCCTGGACCAGCTGTTTACTTCCCGCCTGACGCTGCTTATCTAGAGCTTTGAGAAGCTCCAATGTTGGCCGCTTATCGAACTGACTCATGTCCAGCCCGAACCTTCTGAGCATGCCCCAGTCTCTTACTCTATCGGAGGAGTACGTCTGGGCTGTGGGATCGTACCCACCAGATGTCTCCCGAGGAGACCCTGAGTCAGAGAGCTGTTTGGGGGCAGTGGGCTGCTGCGGGGGATTTCCTGCCTTGCCGGGCTGGCTGTGGAAGTCTCTTCCCTGCCACTGCCTGTGGTCCTGTCTGGGAGCTGGGCGCGGAGTCCAATTCCCCTTGGGAACCAAATTTGGTGCAGTTTTCCAGTGTTGGAAATGGAGCCCATAATTCGAGTACGTCACCTCGGATATGGGTTCCCAATTCCCGGGTTCCTTCCTGTGTGTCTTAGTGGGAAGTTTGAGGGATCCTGCCTAGCGCAGCACGTCGGAAACCCGCCGGAGGTTGTTCCCAAATTCCTCCCAGTTAGTGGTGGCTGGATCCACCAAATCTAAAGCCATCTTGGTCTCGTGATTAAGACCTCCGTACAAGAGCATCTTAAACTCAAGACCGTTAAAGTCATATCCACGGGGCGTCAAGGGGACCTTCTCGGCCAGAATGGCAAGGATCTGCTTCCGTGCCACGTAAGCCTCAGGGTTCTCATGAGGACCCTGTTGCTCCATGACATAGAGCACACCTGCACTCTGTCCAGGCCACAAAATCCTCACTACCTCTCTCATCCAGTTGTGGTCCTCGAGCCTAACCAGGCCTTGAGCCGCCACGGCTGACTCAAGAGTAGGGAGCTCGGAAGGGGACATGCAAAGCCAGGCCAGTCGGGTCAGGTCCTGACCATTGGCTGTCAGGTGAGAGTGAATCACCGTGTTTAGTCACATGATCCTGGTGGACCGATTTAATGGACCCAATTGGTCCACAATTGCTTTGGCCTCAGTAGCACGCCAGGGGACCCTAGTCTCGGTGACCTGCATCTCCTGTGTCTCTTGCCTCTCAGAACTGCCTTCTCCAAGTGATGTAGCTCAGCACATGGAGCTGAGGGGAGGCTCGCCAAGCAAAGCGGCAGCAAGGCGGGATGAAACTCGGGAGCGTTCCGAGGAAGGTCTCGGAATCAAGGGTTTTTATAAGGAGAATTGTGACTGCAGGCTATGCCCTACTTGGGGGGAAACAATAGATTTGGAGTTGGAGACAAAGCCTCAGAAAGGTCAGAATCCGAATGACTGAGTTATCATAGCGGTTTTCAATAGAGTAGCCAGTATGCAAACGCAGAGTACTTGAGTATAGCATAGTTTACCCATCAAGCTGCCATTGCGGGGAAGAGGCTAAGTGGTGTGCATACTTAATTAGAGTACTTGCCTGGAGGTCTCCTAAAGCAGTGAGTCAGCTATTTCTGGCCTGCCTGTATTGTAGTTTGAATAATACGGCTATTAACGGTTGAGCTTGTTTATGTGCTTGTCCGGTGGCCTCACAAGCATGTGGAAAAGAATAGAGAAGTGCAGCCTAATTGTGATATCAAGGGATATCTTTTAATACGCCCAAGGCTCAGACTAGCCAGGGCAGTAACAAAAATGTGAGAATCACTGATCAAAAATACAACAGAAGTATGGTGGCTGATGATGCCAAACTCTTTTCCCTTTTCTGCATTGGCTTCTTCTCTGTCTGGGGTCTGGTACAAGATAAGAAGAGCCATACTAAATAAGACCAAAAACCTATCTAGTCCAACAATCTTTTCACCCAGTTTCCCAAAATTCTATCCTTCATTAAATTGCAAGTTATATTGCTCTGGTCATATAGAGACCACCTGAAAGAAAATCAGATAGTGGAAGGAGCTGTGGAGGGAGCGTTAAATGAGAGGAAAATTCAGCACCTTCCCTTTTCTTAATGTGTGCTTGGACAGATCTGTATCTATCACTCCCCTGAATTTCAATTGAATGTGCTTTCAGGTACCTTGATAGGATTCACTTTTGCGAATTGATCAAATGGCATATTTTCCAAGGAGAGAAAACTGGAATACAATGGCTTTTCTCTGAAGTAGATTATGGGGAAAATTCCTGTACTTAAAGCATGGTGATTATTGATTTTTCTTGTTCTTGTGGCTGCCCTGCCTGTCTCCAAAATGTACGCATTATTATGATCATCACATAATAAGTTTGCTATTGTCATTTTTCTCATGATCCATTTCGTTTTTTGCTTTTCATTTATTTCCTTACAAGTATTATTCCATCAAGTTCAGTCCTCTGATATCTGGGCATAATATTTATTTATTCACTTTTATTTTAGCCATTAAAGTATTTCTAGCCTGCTCTGTATCATCAGATCTCAGGGTGAAGTACGACAAATGAAATCAGTTCAAAACAATCTAACTCATTTAAAATGATGGAATAACTTAAACAAAATAAAAACCCAAATTTGATAAATGAAAACCTAAGCCATAGTCTCACAGGGACACAAAGGCTTGAAGCAGGTTACAACATGAAATAAGGACAACGCTGTCACCAGTGGGGACTTCAAGAGCAACTCAACAACATCTAGTACAACAATACCATACTACTGTCCTCCCTTTTCTCAGAGTTTTGTTCTATGCCTGCAAGCTATCTCTGACTTGCAGCCATACTATCATGGGGAGGGGTTTGGCAATATTTATTCAGAGGAGATTTGCCATTGCTTTCCTCTAAGACTGGGGGCTTTATTGTACACTGGTTTGTTTCATGATTGTACTGGCTTAGTTCCATTTTTGATCTGTGTCATTAGTAACTTCTGCCATTTGACCACATCATGATGTTGCTTGGCCACACATTTCCCAGTTTTTGTTATCACACCATACAGCTCCACTCTGGGGGATGTGCTATTTTCGTAATTGGACATAACTTTATGGCTGAAACACATCTTTGAAAGTGCATTGACTGCATGCATATGCCAGGTCAGGATAACCTCAGATATGATCAGGTTGTAAATTCAGAGAGGATTAGGCAGGAAAGCATGATGCTAATGGGCTTGGGATAATCCTTTCAAAAACTGTAAGTTGCGAGCACTCTGGAAAACTATAGCAGGTGAAATTCCCCAGGTAAAGCAATCAGGAAACCTCTGTGAGCATATGCTATGGAGATCTTCCCTATTCACTTTACCTGACCAAAACATAAGAGATTTTCAGGAATCCCATCTATATTTTGTCACTTGAGGTTAAGGCAATCAGCCCATTCTAGACTCCTTTGTCAACTTCATGAGAAAGCCATTACTGCTTTCTTTATGCATCCTCCTTCAGGGCAGGAAATAGGGTAAAAAAAACCCAGCTCCAGCCCTTGTAATTTGTTGTACTTTAGACATAGTATATGGCACCCAGATCTATGTTCCTCTGTGCTACCCTCAGACTTGCTGTCTGAGCCACTCTGCTTTGACCTTCTCCTTCAGGATTGGTAACTATCACCTTTTCCACCCAATTTCTCTCTATCCAACCTTTCTTGCTTTATTTTTTGATAGCCTTGTATGCTTCTTGAGAGTGTTTGACTTCTTGTATGTTTGCTAATTTCCAATACAATACTCTGTTTAACTTTTAACCGGAGCCCTCTCTACAGTTGGTACTGGTATACGCAGGTGAAAAGATCCTGCTGTTGCCCTCCTCTTGCAGGCCTCCTTTGAGCTATAATTCCCCAAAATTTTAAGGGAAACACTGGCATTGCGGGTAGACCTCAAAGTCCCCTACCGTTTAGGGTAACATTTTCACCTGTGAAATGTTGGAGGTATGTTAATACCATTTCTAGTTACTATCCCCACTTGTTAACTAGACTGACTTCAGAACTGGAATTAGCTTTAACTGCTTGGTGTGTTACCCCAGTGGCAGGCCCTGTCCTGGGGGGATATAAAATTATCAAATATGACTTCCATGCCAGAGAGGTTGCCCGGGTGGGTGTGTAGACAAATAGGTCAAACGACCAAACCTAGGTCAAGGCCAGGAAAATCCCCGGTCACGTTTCCCAAGGAGACCTCAGGCTAGACACGTCTGCACAAACTAAGGGTCCTCGGCCACAAATAGCCAACTTGAAGGGGTTGCCGGGTTTTCCCCAGGTTGAGCAACTCCAGCTTCAGAGAATCCTACAAGGGCAAGGTCTGTTTACATGAACCAATCAAGTTACTATTGTGTAGCATTTTTCTTTTTATTTTGGCCATTGTTCTTCCTGGGAGAGGGCCTGCCCTCAACGTACGTTCTGTCCTATAAGTAGTCCCTGTTTTCAAGGATCTCTTCAGAGAACTCCCTGCCATGCTAGCAGACCAGCACTCTGTTGGTCAAGTGCTCCCCTCAGCTGCCTCTCTTTGCTGAGCTCCTTCCTTCTCACTGCTTCCCAGACTGAAGACTTTTGGACAGATGCAGTATTACCACCTCTACACCCTCTCCACTATTTCCCCTATAATTTTTCACCTCTTTCCCTTCTCGATAGGCCTTGTGTGCGTGAGTGAGTGCATTGGTGCGTGAGAACATATTTGTTAAAATCCATTTATTAGTACGATTGTCTGGCTTTTTGCTTGGTCTGACCCCATAAAAATTGGGTAGAAGATCCTGCTGGGTTACCCTGCCCTTCGTTCTGCTAACGCCAGTGCTCTGCTAATTTTCCCAGTCTTTGCATTTTTGGAGCGAATCAAGGTGTCCCTCAGGGGACCCCCTAGAAGCCAGAGTAACAGGTGTGTGAATCCTCAATGGCAAACTTGAGTTCTTTGTTCAGTAAGATATGAAACAAACCTTAATTAAAGAAGGTCTTAAACACTTCTCTGTCAAACACAGTGAAGAGTCCCAGTAAATCCTGGAAAGCACACATCTTCAAAGTTGCATTTGACTCATTTTTTCCATTTGTTTTAATTGATCAGATAAAAGAGCAGATGTAAAGAACCACACACAAAGACCCTCATTTGTTTGTGAGATGTTGGAGGGTATGATATAGTAGAAGACCGAGCATTTTTTGCTTACAGATGTATAGGTTGGGCAAGTGGTATCAGGTACAGAAGGAAGAATGAACGTAAGTTGCAAAGCAATAATAAACTGGTCTGCCAAAATGAAAATCCCATTTGTTTTAATGCACGCACAGGGACACAAACACACATATGTAAACTCATGTCATGATGTCAGACCTACTTTGATAGGTGATGTTTTGCCCCACAAGTGTTTTGGTGTAGCCCCTGCCCATTGCTTCCCATTATCTTTCTGAGAGCAAGTTGTTATGTATTACAATTTATAACAAACTAGTAAAGCATACTTCAGAAGGCTGAGGGCTGGCTTGTTATAGTGGGCTTCAGTGATGGAGATTAGATTCAATCTGACTGGAAGAAACAAAAAGAATCAGAGGAGAGCTCAATTACATTGGGGTGGTTGCATTCATAATAGTCACCCCAGCCCTCACTCCCATGGTTTTCCACCAAGACCATTTTAGACTACAACTCCCAGAGTCCCCCAACCAATATAGTAATTTCTCAGGATTAGTTTTCTAGATCCACGTGCAGGCCATTCCTAAACGGTCCCAAAAGATGGGCAGGGCATATTATACATGCTATCCACTCTCTCTCTGTGTGTGTCTGTATGTGTGTGTGTGTATGCACGTGCACAAGCACGCACACATACATGTGCATAAGGAAAAAAGCGGTTGGAAATATTTTTGGACTCACTCTTCAGCTAATGTAACAACTGTGAGCAAGCAAAACCACATCATTCTATATAGCCATACACAACAATCTGTGGCTAAAGTTTTAGGAATACTTTGGCTGAAATCCAGTAAGTATCCTGCTTGACTCTGTGCAGGACTGCCATGCTCCTTGTGATAAACCCAGCCTTTGATCAACAGATGTAAAAAAAATGAGTAAATTGACCCAGATAAATTGACCCAGCAGAACATCTGACTCTAGCTGGTTAGGCACGGAGGGAGAATATATTGGTGAAATAGACTGTACTTCATTAGATAAGTCAGTATAGTCCAAGGAGGGATTGGAATTGTGACACCCTTTGGATGTTGTTGGATTGCAGCTCCCCTGATACATCACCATCAGCTGTGTTAGCTAGGGCTTCTCGGATTTGAAAGCAACCGACATCTGGAGAGTTGCAGTTCCCAGCCTGGTCTAAAGGAAAGGCAAACAAGCTGCTCCCACTCCCGCAGATGTTGTTGAACTACAACTCCTGCCAGCCCTTGCCAGCATAGCTAACAGTGAGAGATTGTAGAAGTTGCAATTTAACAATATCTGGATGACCACACTCTGTCCACTCCAATATAAAGGATAAAGCAGGGATTGACAAACTATGTTTCATGGCTCCTGAATTTACTCTGTCATCATCAGAGATTCAGATGGGAATGCCTACTTTTCATAATTCTACAACCAGTGGGATTCTTCTTAATATCCTGAGTCTTCTCTCTACTATAATATATATAGTCTGCTTTGCCCTTTGCTTTGGCTTTCAGCCCTGGCACTCACCACTTGGGTACGCAATTAGGGGGAGTAGTGTTCGTACCTTGCTTCCAGCTTCTAAACCACAGTGGGCCTTTAGCTTTTGTTAGACTGTAAGTTCCTTCAGCCCCAGGTAGTATAGCCAATGGGGAGGGATGCTGGGAACTGGAGTACTAGACATTCCCCATCTCTTTTCTGTGAGTTTACGTATGTGTGTTTGTGTCCCTGTTCATGCATTAAAACAATGGGATTTTCATTTTGGCAGACCAGTTTCTGTATTACTGTATGATAGCCTGCCAGTATAAAGAACACAGTTTTTAAGACTATGGGGGTGGTGTGAGGGAGCCTGTATCAGACGTGAGAGTCAGTCTGCTCTTCCTGATCAAGGAGTACCATCATTTCTTGAAGGAGTGTATGTGTTGGTGTGCACATGCCCCACAAGGACTGGGAAACACTTGGCTTTGTCTCATGTTTGCAAAAGCCAAGGAGGATTATCTCATGGTAAATGAGGAGCCCTAAATATGCTATTCTTGTCACTGTGACAAAATGCATGCAAAAATAAACCACTTCATTGTTATGAAGAATCATTAATTCTTCTGGTGGGTGATAAAGGAGCACAGAGAGACTGATCAAAAACCGTAATAATCTTTGTTGAATATCACATTCTTTATTGTACCTGGACTGAGTTTTTTATGCATGGTATATTGACAAAGTGTGTAGTCTTGTATTTTTTATATATGTGCTTTGTTTGTGTGTCATTTATTATTTACGGACAAACATTCTAGCTTAATATCTAAATAATTTTGAGGATACTGGATCTGCCTATTTCATAGATGGGAAACTATATTTTAAAAGCAGGAGAAATATTTAATTTTCTGCTCAAATATTTTATTGTATTTGTCACTTTTTTGTCACTCAGGGCAATTTGTTCTCACAGCAACCTGAGAACTGAGATAGTTAGTGACTTAATGTCACCCAGTATGAGCTTCATGGCTGAGTGAGAATTTGAACTCAGGTGTCCCCAGGCTAAACTTCATACTCTAACCAATACACCACAGTAGTTGCAAAAATAACTCCCTCCAACTCTTTAAGCTGAGAGAGGTATTATTCCATGTACAATATAATAAAGAAATTCTAGGTATTATAGACATTTGCAATTTGATACAAAGGTGTGAGTTCAGTGCTAATTCTGTTTGAAAATATGGGTTCCTGGAGCCACTGCCTGGGCCTTCCTCCCCCACCCCCTTTTTGACACCGAGAATGTAGAACATACATGATGGGTTTGCCTCTGGTACAGCATTCATAGATAGCACAAATCAAAAAGGAATCTCCAAAGAGGTTTAAGGCTTTTTAAAAAGATAGTGAAGCCCGGTGGTGTAGGAAGAAATACCTGCTCAACTGACAATTCCTTCCGCAAAGCACAGCAATTCTAGCTCTCATGTAAAATATGTCCAAGGATTAGAAGATACATCCATAAATGATTCAGTACTACTCTTTCCATTCCCTCCCTCTCTAGCCCTACATATTTTTAAGAAAAGTTGCTATTTTTTGGCTGTGCATGGAGGGGCCTACTTCTAAATGCCTGCTTCTGCTCAGACGTTGGCTCATTGCATTTCCATAGCCAACCTAAGATCCAAACACCAGCTTTCCCATCTGGACTCTGACTCCTTCCCAGAGGTCTGCAGCAGTTTTGTATCAAGGTAAGCTTCTATACAGCTTTTGGTTGCTTTAAGTGTTCAAATGTCATGACTCAGATTTCCAGCAATAACTTCAATATTGATTCATATTTGTGTGAGCAAGAGGGCCAATAGCACAGCCACTGACATCATTGAGTCTGAGTCCAGCAGCCAGGGTCTGTATCCAATACCCTGAACTGGTTACCCTAGTGACTATAATCCCTGAACTGCTTTCCATTGAAGGGCAAGTATCCTTGCCTCCAACATCTTCACACACCACTAAATCTGTGCATGTCAATGTATCCAAAGAGAATTAGCAGAAAAGAGCGCCACGTATCAGATCAGGGGACTCCACTTTGAACTATCTCCATTTTTCAGCAAGAAGGCAGTGCAGTTAGGCTGCAATTAAAAACCCAACTGGTCCTTCTTGGAACAAGTTATTTATTTCATGCCATCTGTCCAGAGTTCTCTGGTTCTGTGACCTTAATTCTTGATGTTACCACGCCATACACCCCACATTTTGATATGGTCTAATTGGCAAAATATATTAATTGGCAGATGTGTTGGCATAAAATATAAATTATACTTATAGCTGGCAAGGCCACTTGGAAGAAAGGGACACTGGCTGGAAGTAGGTCAGAGGTGACGTCAGCATGGCCAGGTCAAAAGTTCTCTGAAATTAGCCAAGAAAACCTGACTTAATGGCTCTGAGCAAATCCTATCAACTGCCAACATCAGAAGACAATAAGGTGCCCAGGACCCCTACTGTGTGCGTATCCTACTGCAGATAGCCCAGAAACGCCCTCTCAACCAAGACATTAAAACCAAGCAATCCATTCCAGACTCATTGTCCACAACAGGTTCCCTTTGTCTTGCATCTGGAACCTTAACTACCACAGGCTATTTTCAGAGTACAAATACCTCTGATTTCAGGATGCCCAGTGCAGTCATTTGAAGGTATACACGTCACTCTGTCCTTCTGGCTCCTGAATGAGAACTGTCCTTAGGTCATACCTAAGCCAAAACACATTTCTGCTCTTCACTACTCTTCTGGACTGGTAATTATAAATCCTCCCAAACCCCTCAGCCTCTCTATAATTTTCCTCCCTTTCTCTTTCACAGTTAGCTCTTGTGTGAATGCTTGATTGTGTGTATCATGTGTGTATGCATGAGTGAATTCCCCCCTGATAAAAACACATTTTTAGCTTACCTTTTAATCATTGTCTGGCTTTTGCTTGGCCTGACCCCATAGAGTTAGGCAAAAGACCTTACTGGGTTACCCTGCCCCTCGTTTTGCTATAGCCAATGCTCTGCTAATTTCTCCAATCTTAGCATTTTTGGAGCAAATCAAGGTGTCCCTCAAGGGACCCCCCCAGAAGTCAGGGTAACATTGATCTGCTAAATTGCTGTTGTCTCTGTCTGCTGGTACCTTACCCCTTTTACCTGCGCTAGATCTTTGCATAATTTGCTATCCCCTGATTTCAGTGTGGGCTCATTCTTACAGCTTTCAGGAGACAGAAAAAATAAAAGCAGTGAGAAACATCTTAAGGTGTGGGGTAACAGGAACATCCTTCCCTACAACCAGGCACCAAGAGAAACAGAACATCAAGAAAAGATTATAGGTACAATCCTGCCATTCTTTACCATCTGCAACTGGAGCTTTGTTATGGATGCCACTACTGCCTTCAGGGTGAAGTAGGCTACAGCCAAGGATGGGATCAGAGGTGTATCTAGGGTGGGGTAAGTAGGGTATATGCCCTGGCTGCCAATGCCAGGGGGCGCAAAAAAGCCATGTATATAGGGGTAGAGGTCGGAGTAAGAAGATAGAGGCGTAATTTCCACACTTGCCCTAGGCACTGTTTATACTAGATACTCCACTGGATGGGATCCTTTTGGTGGAAATGCCCTAGTTGTGGAATACTCTTTTCTGGAGACATTTAGCTGGTGCTTACTTTATTAGCTTTTCACTACCAGCTGAAGACAATTTTATTTGCCTGATCATTCAGTGGATGTATGCTTTTATTCTTGCTGTCTCTCAGCTACTCTTACTGCTTTTCCTGCTTATTTGAATCTTTTGTTGTGTTAGCTGTTGCATTAGAAATGTGTACTGTTAGATGCCTTCAAAGTTTTGGTTGAAAAGCAACTTTTTAAAAAGTTCAATAAAAGAGAAGAAGAAATTTTAGAGGGGGAAGCAGTAATTCAAGATGGAGGGGAAGGCAGTAATGAAATTCCAAGGTTGCTCACTAACCAGATATATGCTGCCATATCTTATGCTCCAATATGGGCATGCAAAACATTTCCAGTATCCTATGACTTCATCTATGTATACATGAAACAACTGAGCAAAATTTTTTTTTTATCATGGATGCCCATTCTTCCAAAATAAACAATGCTTGTAAAGCTGTCATGGTATGAAAATGAGATGCTAATTAGAGCTGTTGTGATAAGAGAATGTCACAGCAAATTCTATATAGGCTGTCTTATTTACACTACAGAACAGAACTGCTAAAAACCCAAACAAAGATGGAGAAAAAAGAGCAATTTAAGATGCAACAAAGCCAACACTGAAAAAGACAACAGAGAACCTGACTTGACTTCCTTTAATTCTGGACTGCATAGAGGTTATGTCCTCCTTGGCTTCAGGATGACTGTTCAGTTTCACTTTTCAAACTCTTGACATGTAGGCGAGACCCAGGCCATTTCCGCATGACACAGTTATAGTGCTATTATTCCACTTTCAACATCCTGTGGAATGTTGGCATTTGCAGTTAAGGGAGGGGCATCTTTGGCCTCAATAAACCACAAGCCCCAAAATACCACAGGTCCTTGAAAGTGGAATAATAGCACTATAACGGTGTAGTGCGGAAATGGCCCCAATATAACTAGGAGGAGAAAGGGAGGGATGAAAGGTGAGAAAGATAGGAAGCCAAGAATCAGCTGTTGGAACAGCTTGGTCTTACTTAACCTTCAAATTTTCACTGGCTCTACACATTTCAAAACGATTTAGTTTGGAAGCCAACAAGACCCTGAAGAATGTACCAAGGACATGGAAAGAAGGAAAAAAAGAAGAAGGTTTTTTCAAATACAATATATTCCCTATGTGGAAAGCATTGTGCGTACACAAAATAAAAACAGTATTCAGGTAGGCAGCCACTGTAACCTTCTAAACAGTCACCACCGCCACCACTGTCCCACTGATTCACCTCACCTGACCTTATCTTCCTCTTGAGTTCTCTTGTCAATTTTACATAGTGCTATTCATTAACTCAGAACTAGGTAAACCCATTTTCATATTGGTTCATTGTTTGTGAACTTGTATAATTTTTTACAAGCAAACATTTTGAGGAAACAGTTTCATATTTTTTGTTTCTTGAGTGTTCTTGTCTGTCTGTTGGTTTCTGTGATTTTGTTTGAAGGGTAAAGAAGATCATCTGAGGCCTCAAAATCCAGAAATGAGCTGTTGGTACCCTGGAGCCCTGATCTGAACATTTAGCTTGTTTGTTCTAGACTCCCAGTCCAGCTGTAATATAAAGAGCATCTGAGGAAACCAAGCTATACGTCTTGGGTGAAATATAATTACATACTAGTGCTCTGTTATATTTTGAGATTCCAGTTAACAAATACTCTGTTCCCAGAAGTTACAACAAGGAGTATATTCTCTTCATAGAATAGCAACTGATCTCCACTGTGGCTGGATCTATCTTCTTGAAAAAAGAACTTCCCAGAAATGCTCCTCATGATGGTCAAAAACTTGTATTGTCACTAAGCATATTATCTAAGAGTATGTATTTACACATAGAGAAAGGGGGGGCACTAGAAACAGGAAATGGTTGCTTTAGCCATCTCTCTTAAATTTTTTTGCTTATCCAAGTTCAATCTGTTGCTCACAGTTAACACAGCCTTCTCTATTGCTCTATTAACAATAATACATCTGAATTCCAAAAACATGGTTAGTGCTAAAGCAGCAAAACATAATACCAATAAAGACAAGAACATCAGGAAAAGAATTGTTTGGGATACAAGATGTACACTGTGCCTTTATGAATGATGGCAACCCTAGGGGGCCTGTGATATTGCAAGTCAGCTCATGTTAAAATGCTATAACAGGAAGTCAGCAAGTCTTTCCCGACTCAGTGGTGACACTGAATACATTTTTATATGTGTTTTACTTTAAGCTGCTTTCTCCTGCATCAGAAATCCATACAGAAATCCATGCTGGTATTTCTAAAGATGCTTGTAATTCTGACTCTGAATGGATCTCAGTACAATTCTGATGCAATGATGCAGATTTTAGGTAAATTACAAACAATCACAAGGCAATTAAATTCTACACCAGCTTCTTTTGGATTCTCTGATGTGAGGCTTGACTCCAAATTTTCTATCTTTAAGAGTTTGAAAAACTAAATGAGAAAATGGGGTCTAACTCTGAGCACCACTTACTGTTCAACTTGTAAAATGTTGCGGTCATGACATTCTGTCCCAGGAATGTAGCCAGGCTGCTGAGTGGTGAAAAGGTAGGGGAATAAAAAAACATAATGCATATGATGTTCTTTGGCTACCTTGTCTTTAAAAGTAAGCCCTCCCAAATGCTTAGAACGTACACATACCAGAGTAACTGAAGAAAAGTCGAGACTTTTCCGTAACTGGTAGCAATGATCATCATCGATATAAAATAAAGTTTATTGCCCTTTCATGACATCTCCGAACCCGCTGCCTGAAGCAGACAGTTCTAATGCAGGACTTACCCTGTGTGTATGTGTGTGTCTGCCTTCAAGCTGCCTGTCAACTCATGGCTACCCATGAATCGCATAGGGTTTTCTTAGGCAAGGAGTACTCAGAGGTGGTTTTGCCAGTTCCTTCTTCTGAAATACAGTCTATAGCACCTGGTATTCATTGGCAGTCTCCCATTCAAGTACTAACCAAGGCTGATCCTGCTTAGTTTCCTAAATCAGATGGGAATTGGTGCCTTTAGGGTATCTATGTCTATCCATTTTCACAGAGGACATTATTCAGTCAGGAAGGGGCATATTTGGCTAGATTTTAATTCAAAGTGCCATCTTCTGTAGGTTGTCATGTTTGGGAACATCTTCATTCTACAACAGAGTTCCGGTAAATTAGCAATGGGCACTAAAGATTGTACTGAAATCAAATCTGGATGTGGCAGCCTAGGTTTATCTAGATTAATATACTGAATCTAATTTACATAGTTTTATAATCAATATTATTATAGTGGCAACTAGCAACTCCCATGTCAATGGAATGGTAAATCTTCTCCAGGTTTTAATCCAAACTGTAAAGGAACCATCCAGCTGAACCTGTATTAGGACCAAGGTTCAGTTCCCTGTAAAGCTTCTTTAACATTCAGATTAATACCTAAAGTGGATTCATAGATGCAGAAGCCACAATCACTACTTCATAACTGCTACTGCATTACACTCAATAGACACATTGCTTTCTCTCTGTAACACTTTGGAAATTTTCTCCAATTAGTTACGTAAAACTTGAAAAAGTCTCTCAGAAATCATGGCTGTTGAAACACAAATAAGCTAGTCTTTTTTCCCCACAAGATTAACATTTCTCTCCCTTTAGCACTTCAACAATTTCAACAGTTTCACAAGTCTATTTTTGCGTTCATGAAGACCTGAGGTACTTTTAACAGATTAAAAATGAGATTACTCAGTATGTTAACAAAATTCTCCAAGGTACAGAAATGGAACTAGACTGAGAACAAACATTAGATCAGCTGTGCATGACACAATGATGTTTATATAGCATCATAAATTGTTCAAAGATCTTCACATTCTTGTTTTATTAATCTTTACAACAACACTGCAAGGTAGGCCATTATTACCTTCATAATATAGACGGGGACTACAGAGGTGCTTCAGCTAATAAAAGCAGGGGGGGGTTTGTTATTTTTTGTTCTTTTGCTAGTGCTACCTTATTCCTAGTTCTGTGCCTTTACTTTCTACATAAAGGCCACAGCGCTTGTTTCCTTCCAGTCTCCACCTCCACCCAACAGCAGCTTTCTTCAGCCTCAGTAGCACCTGCCACATCCCCTACCAGCTGAGAGACTTTGCAAGCAGCATGTGTGTGTGATCGGTCCCAAGTGAGCCTCTGTAAGTCCTTTATACTCTCTGCAGTACAGTACATGGGTTCTGCTTTTCAACCGTTTCCATCTTCCGACAGTGCTCCAGTCCCTAACCTGGGACTGGAAGTAAGACTGGAAGTAAGTGGGGGAAGCCTGTACAGAATCGCTTATGTGTGAATTTGTGAGTCACTTTGGTTTCTGGGTTTTGTGTGTGTGTCTGTCTGAACACCACCATTTTACCATACGTTCCAACCATTACTGTTCTGTGGAGGTGCCTTTTAAAAATCTTGACCTACTGCAGTTGCCATTTTGCACATATGAATCCAGGCTAAGTGAGCTGTAACAGTGTAATCTGGATGGATTTCCTCTGAGGTATATGGTAGGGCAGTCTAAACCTTTGAAAGAAATTCATCTCACCCACTATGTGAAATGCACACTAAGGCACCACGTACTGAGAAGCCTGTCCTTTCAAAATGCAAGAGCTGGTGAGATTAACTCTGAACAACACCCTTCCACAGTGGACAAACTGACCAAAGGACATAAATTATTTACTAATCTACTACATGACATTTTAGTTGTTGGTTGTTATTTGCCATCAAGTCCACTTCGACTGATGGCAACTATCTGAATGAGAGAACTTCAGGAGCCACTGTCTTTAGAAGCCGTGCTCAGGTTTTACAAACACAGGGCTATAGCTTCTTTGATTGAAACAATCCATCTGTAATGGAGTCTTCCTCTTCTCCTGTCACCTCCTTTGCTTGGGCTGCCCACTTTACCCACCTTTATCACCTTTTGCAGTGAATCATATGTTTTGCTAGGAGTAAATAATTCACAAATAATTTACTACAGACCATTCTACTGCTGCAGAGTATTCTACTACTGTTTTCCACTGCTCCAGAGACTAGGGCCATTTCTGCACTACACTGTTATAGTGCTATGATTTCACTTTCAACATCCTATGGAATCCTGGGGTTTGCAGTTTAGGGAGGGGCCTTTAGAATTCTCAGCCAGAGAGCTCTTTGGCCTCAGGAAACTACAAACCCCAGAATTCCACAGGATGCTGAAAGTGGAATAATAGCACTATAACACTGTAGTAGTGAAATGGCCCAGGAGCAATGGATTCAAACTACAGGAAAAGGAGATTCTACCTGAATCTCAGGAAGAACTGCCTGAGGGTCAGAGGAGTTCAGCAGTGGGTTATGTTGCCTCAGAGTGTGGTGGAATCTCCTTCTTTGGAGGTGTTTAAACAGAGGCTGGATGGCCATCTGTCAGGAGGACTTTGATGTGTGTTCCTGCATAACAGGGGGTTGGACTAGATGGCCTTTGTGCTCTCTTCCAACTCTACAATTCTGTGATTCTACTACTAATCTACTACTAAAAGAGAGAAATGACAGAGCACCACTTGTTGTCCTGCACAACTCCTAGCTGAAATCATTCCAACGAGTCATCCATAAGCCAGAATCAATCCTGGACAATGACATTTCTTTCTCATGCCCCTTGAGTAGTAGGCCTTGTTTGTTTATAATCAACCCAGCAACTTTATGTGCTAACAAGCCACACAAAGACACAAGCACAAAAAACCTGCTATAAACCCAGATGCCAACCCTGTCCTCATATCTAGTCTGGTGACACTAAGAAAAAATATCTCCCAAGAAACTGGAGTTCACTCATTCCCTGATTGTCCAATATGTTACTGGAAGACAGCCTCTTTCATCACTAATGTGCTTTCTACTTGCCTGCTGATTTATGGTAACACCACAAATTTCATAGGTTGTTTTTTTTAATGGCAATGAATACTCAAAGGCGGCTGGCTATTGCTTTCCTGGGAATAAAGCCTACAGCATCTGGTATTCTTTGGGAGTCTCCCAGCCAAGTACTAACCAGGCATAACCCTGCTCAGCCTCCAAGATCAGCAGGCATTTGGTGCATTCAGGATATTCAGGCTTTGACTTCCTTAGCAACAGTGTTCTACATTCTATGTTGAGCAGTCAGGAGAGTCTCTACAGAAAAGAATAAAAGACACACCTCTGAAAACACAACTGGCAATATTTTAAAAGTTAGTGAGAAAACACTGCAGCCTCCCAGGACCGACTGTCACTGATCCTAAAGCAGCCAATGCGGGTTTAAAAAATGGGGGGAAAACCCTTTCAATCTAATTTAAAAAGCAATGGAATAACAGTTCACTGCAAAACTCCAGCCTGTCATCAGAGTTCTGAATCGGAACAACAGTTTCTTCTCACCGCACTGCATGTGTTAATTGGCCAGCTTGGTTCTGGGATGTTTATGCCATCAGGAACTTCTGGCGCATGCCTGGTGCTAATAGTGCAAATATTTTCATCAATACTTTCTATCTTTAATTTTCTTCTGATTTAATTGTGTATAACCCCAACCCCAACCGTTCTATGCCCCTGAAACATTTCACCAAATGCATGGAGTAAACACTATCTAGACTCTATGGCCATTTCCGCACTAGGCTGTTACAGTGCTATTATTCCACTTTCAACATCCTATGGAATCCTGGGGTTTGCCTCAACTACAACCCCCAGGATTCCATAGGATGTTGAAAGTGGAATAATAGCACTATAACAGCCTAGTGTGGAAACGGCCTAGGTAACACTCCAAGCCTTTGGTGAAGTGGGTTTTAGTCCACCTGGATGGCAAAAACCAAGGACAAGTGAGCCAAAGTCGCCTTGCTGCCATCCGAAAAGAGCATTTTTAGATCTTCAAGGTTCCACAGGACTCTTTTATTTTTTTTCCTTCCATAATGTGTAAAAAGGAGCGCGGCTTGTCGTCAGAAAAGGAGACAAACCAGAGAGAGGTCAAGTGAGGATCCTTGATGTGAGAGAGAGAGCCGCCCTGCTTGTTTGTCATCCGGGAAAGCTTCGAGAGCATTCCCACCCGCACGCGTGTTCCGCGCCTCGATTCCTCCACGGCAGCCCCTCCTCCCCCGAGGAGCCTCGTCGCGTGTGGAGGAGGAGGAGGAGGAGGAGCCGCCGCCCGAAAGAGGGCGGGGGGCGTCGAGCTGGGCTTGTGCATGGCGGGAGGGGGCCGCCGGGTGTCGTCAATGAATGAAGGCGAGAGCCTCTCCGCATCAGCCCAGCCCCTAGTGTTTTCTACGCGCTGGAAAGGGCCGCCTCGCACTGTTGTTCTCGCTCTCTCGCGCCAGAAAGAGGAAGGCGAGCCGCGTCCCCCTCTGCTCTTTCGGCCGGGCCGGGCCCAGCTCAGCCGGGAGGAGGAGGAGGAGGAGGAGGAGGGGAACGGGGAGGAGCGGTTGACGCCGCCGCCGCCGCCGCCGGATGCGGTGAGGAAGCAGCTCCGGCTCCCCGGCGCAGCCTTGCCGGCCGCTCACCTGAGCGCGCAGCGGCGGCAGCGGGGAAGGGGAGGAGGGAGAGCCGGAGCCGCCCGTGAGGCGACCGCCGCCGCCGCCGCCGCCGCCGCGTTCCCGGCCCAGGGGGCGGCGGCGAGGGCGGCCGACCCAGAAGCCATGGCAAGGACTCCGGGAGCCTAAACCGCGGGGCCGCCTCCGCCTCGCTGTGGGCGCGCGAGAGGAGAAAAGCCGCGCCGCAGAGGCCTGCGGGCCCAGGGCGGGAGAGGCAGGCAGCCGGCCAGCTAGACGGGCGGGCGGTCGGTCGGTGGCTGGCTCCGGCCCTTCCCGCCGCGGCCCGGACCGGCTTTGCGGCGGTGGCGCCGCACGCGCAAGATGTCCACCCGCACGCCGCTGCCCACCGTCAACGAGCGGGACACCGAGAACGTGAGTGGCGCCCGGCCGGGCTTCCCTCCGGTAGCCGAGGGCAGGGGGGCCGGGGGCGGGGGAGGCTTTCTCTTTCCGACGTCCTTCTTGGCTTCGGGATTTAAGGGGGAGGGGCGGCCGTTTTTCCCGTGAGAACGCCCGAGGGGGAGCCGCCTTGTATCCCCTCGCCCCCCACCAAGACATCCCCGCGTTACTTCAGCCACCAGTCCGTTTGCGGGGTCGCCCCGCTGGCCCCCCTTTGGCTCGCCTTCCCCCGCCGGCCAGGCCTCTGCTGCCGGGTGGCCCCCTCGGCGCCTTCGCCCGCACTGCAGCCACGCCTCGGTGGGATGCTTTCTCTCCTCCCCCGGCCACACCCGGGGGCCGCCTTTTGATTCTCCTTCTTCTTCTTGGGGAGCCTGGCAGCTTTCCCTTCAGGCTGTTCCTCTTTCCCGCGTCAGCCCGTGCCAGGGTTTTCTCTCTCTGCTAATTGCCCGTTTGCCTTTGGGCCAAGCCAGTGTCAAGTTTTTGTTTTTAAAACTGGAGTCTTTTCTTTGAGATAAACTTTCCTCACAGAGTCCTCCCCACCTCCCACGCCTTCCCCCTCTAGTTTATTGAAACCCCCCCTCCCCAGTGTCCTTAGGGAAAACACTGGCTTTTCGGGACAGGTATTCTTCTTGCTTATGGCTGACTTGCATCCTTGAAGGGGCCAGGCCTGGATGTCTGCGTCCTGACCTCCAAAAGCCAAGCAGGCAACTGTTCTGTCAATCTGGAATCCACCCCCCACAGCAGGGATTGGCTCTGTCTGAATTCTTGTTCTGTCCTAAGGTCTTTGTGCTTCTTGTTTTCACACCAAGGATCCCTGCCTGAACATCAGCCTTCTCTTTTTTTCTTGGGGAGGGGGTGTATTTCAACTCTTGAAGACCCCGTTCCATTGCAGCATTCTGTTGCCTTCCCATTGCAGAGCTCTCAGTGTGGGAACTGTTGGAGGAGAAGCCTAAGATAACAGGAACGGAAAGAATAGGGAGTGATTATTCCACCTTCCTCAATGGTTGTTATAGGAATAATACTGTAGAGAGGCATGAGCATGGAAAGCTTTGTAGGACCAACATTTAATGTATACGTGCATGCGTGTATGCAGAGAGAGATTTTATTGCTTGCTATATTGTGAGTTTTAGCAAGTACACACACACACACACTCGGTGATGGAAAGCTTTGGGATAGCAGAAACATGTCTAGAGTGCTTGCATCACATTCTTGGGAGCTGTTTGAAAGGTGAGGGAAGAGAGGCTTGCAGGTTCAGGCTGTGTAAAATCTGGCGTTATGTCTGTGTGTGCTATTTCTGGTACAGAGACACGACTGATGGGAAGTGAATGATGGGTGGGAGGGAAAAGGCATATTTGTAGTGCAATAATCTAATAGGGCTTGAATTGGAACAGACTTTTACTGAGCTGACGTGAAATGTGATACAATGTTAGTGGGCCCATTGACTTTGCTGGCGCTGTTGACGATGCCTGTTTCTCTAAGCAAGCATAAGCAGTGTTTATCCTTCCTGGGAACATTGTGTCAGTGCACTGGGTACTTTATGCAAACTTTGGTTTGAAAAGTTGGATTTAATGGGAAAGTGTGTGACAGCAACAGTGAGAAGGAGAGGAAACACACTATATAAATGGCATGGCTTCCTATGAGTTAGCACAGTTAAGAGAGTTCTAAAATGCCTTATCTTAATTTTGGCCAGAGAAAAATGTACTGAGGACTGTAATAGATTTGGTATCCTGGCTGTTGTGTAACAGTTACATTGGGTTAGTTAACTCCTTTAATTGTAAACTAAAAAGTATGCTCCCTTGTATAGTGTAAGGAACCTTCAATCCCATAACTGCTATAATAACCTAGTAGGGAAAGGTATGTTATGATAGCAGAGACACAAAGAGTATTTTAATACAAGTTGCATCTAGCAATATGGCTTTAGTTTGCTTTTAATGAATGTGGCAAAATCATTGGTAAAGAGAGATACCACTGAACTGTGATTTTTTTCTTCCTGGTAGGGTGTAAAATTTGATTTCAGGTTTTGTTTTTTGATTTTTTTTAAATGGAGCCAGAAAACTCTGCAGTGTTACCAATTTGATTGAAGAGTGTTAGGAAGTAGTCTAAATATTATTATTGTCATTTCTGAAAAATATTTTAGTCTAGGATTCAAACACACACAGACAGACTAAATGTGTTGAATTAGGGAATAGATTTTTTTGGAGAGGGCATTTTAAACTCTGTAGTAGAATTTAGCAGTTTATGGTCTTCCAGCTTTTGTTAGACTGCAGCACCCATCACTCCAGCTAATATAGCCAACAGCAAGGGGTGATCAGAGTTCCAGTCCAACAGCATTTGGAGGGCCACAAATTGCCTATCCCTACTCTATAAGCCTTAGAATATATAAAGTGATCTATTGGATGTTAGGCCTTGCTGTGTTTTTAGAGGAACAGAAATGAATTGAATTCACAACCAGGAAGCTGAAGACTGTGGAAGTAAATTTGGCAATGACCATAGACATGTTGTTGTTCCCACTTCCAGATCTGTTAGGGTAAAACCTGTGATCTGCTTGTGACCTCACAGTCCTGGGGTTAATTGACTTGATGCTTTTCTTACCATTTTGCAGCTTAGGCTATCAGTTTTTACAGGAGGTAAAATATATGTGCTCAGGGTTTTTCATTTTATGTAATTTCTCCAGTTATGATCATATTGGACTAGAGAATTACAGGTGTGGTGTGGGTAGCGTTTTACACACCCCTTTTCTTATATTCATGGAGGGAGTCAGCAGGTGGTAGAATTGCTGAATAAGCTGTGCAGTTGTTTCTAAAGTAGATTTTCCTCTGGAAAAGACATTGGAAAGACATCTAGTCTTTCTTAGCTTCTTGGTATTCTTACTGAAACTGCCTTTCTCCTTGTGCTAGATCTATTAAATAAGGTATCAAAAAAGGAGATTACCCCCATTTCTCTACTCATCTGAATCTTCTTCTGCAAGGAAGAATGAAGGACAATTGTGTTTTGAGAAACTGTACTCTGAAAGAGCTGTTGCAGTTAGGATGGCCATAATGGCACGGTTCTTGATTTTCATTTGAGACACTAATTTTCAGGTGTTTTTTCCCCCTTTGACAAATCATATTTTGACAAAACACGCCTGAGAAAGGCCTTTTTTTTTGTGTGGCTTGGCTTCAAAGTTTGGGATAATTGGTTTGTTTTCCCAGTTCCATTTGTAGAGATATATATATATACACGCCAGTGGTTTACAGTAAGAACAGGGTTTTGTTTGCTTTTTTTGTTAAAGCTAACAAAAAGTTGAAAATATTTAGTCATGTTCATGGGCAACTTCAAAATTGGTCACCTGAGTGTTTTTGATGTAGGAATTCTGGACAAAGAACTGAACTTTCTATGGAAGTTACTAGAAGGGAAGGTACCCCAGGAGGTCTTTATTCTTCATAGAAGAAATGTTAGGAAAGTAGGATTTAAAGCTTACAAATAACCAGCCTTTGGGAAAAGATTCTTAAACCTATCTGGGACTAGAAAGGGAAAATATGTAGAATCATTTAGTGGCGACTTTAGTTTTAAAGTTAGTTTGCATTAACTGTACTGGCTAGTTTGGATATTTCACAGTTGTATTTGTGTAACTGCTTCTAAAGACTGGCTGTCTCTTACAATAGTGGAAAATATATGGTTTCTGCAGATTATACTGGACAGACTGATGACAAAGATTGCTTTGTTTATTGCATAACCCTTGATAAGTTGGTAGGGTATGTATCATCATCTTTATTTACTGTTCTGGTGCATATTTTGAGGGAAGTACTTTCTAGGCTTGGAAAGAGCTAGTATATATGTGGATGGATGCGCAGAAGACCAAGGTCACCATTATGAACAAAAGAGGTACAAGTCTGGCGTTCTAATACATTTTAAACAGTGGCTTTAAAGGGTGAGTAGCTTTTCTGTCAGCCATTTACAGTCTTTGTTTAATATTTTTCTCTAAACCAGGTTTGGTACCCCTCCAGTTATATTAGATTACAACTCCAGTGATCCTGGCCAGCGCCTCTGTGGAGTCTGGTAATGATATAGTTGGAATCCAACATATATTGGGGTGTAGATTGGAAAAGAATACTTTAAACTCTGTAATATCACATGACTCCCGTTCCAGGTTATTAGGTAATTAATAAAAGTGCTTTGCACTGATGAGGCACAGTGATTGAAGGTGTTGAATGACTAAGAGGTTGCAGTAGATTTTGAACAAGGAAAAAAAATGCAAGCCTTTGGACCACAATATGCTGAATGGTTGTATCACTAGCAAAATAAAATAAGAAAATAGAAAACAAAAAAGTTTTTGTTAGATGACAACCATGGCTGACTTCTGGGATTCTTAAGAGGCCAAATAGTTCTGTTGTGTTCTGAATCACATTTATATCCTGCCTTCCTCCTGACAGTAGGATTCAAGGCAGCTAAGAACATTAAAACAGAACAAATTAAAACATCCATAAAAGTATAAATATAAAAGTTAAGATTACAACATTACATGTTAAAAATACTAATATTAAAATTAAATTAATTAAAATACATTAAAAATTATGCTGCCCTTAAAAGAGACCTGCATAACATCTAGACTCCACACCTATCAATTTATAAAAGCCTGCAAGCAAAAAAAAATGTCTTGGTCTGTAGTTGGAAAGAGAGCAAGAATGAGGCCATCTTGGCCTCTCTGGGGAGGGTGTTCCAAAGAATCATCTCATGACAGGTGGAGGTACAGTTCTGGGGCACAGTTGATTGGAGATGGGTGATGAAGAGGTAAGCAAGGTTGAGGACCTGAAGAAAGTGAGAGAGAAAGCAGCATGGCATAGTTTCTGGCCGTGTTGCAATGTCTGGTCCTGCTAGATTAATTAGAAGAGGCTGGCATGGAATTATTAGTTGAGGAATTAGAAAATTACAGTAGTTTGTACCAGAAGTATATCAAATGTCACTTTCTCCCAGTTAAACACTTTTCTGTATGCAGGAATAAGGTGGTCCCAGGCATCTGTAGCAATCAAAATCTTTAGCAATATCAAATACTGGGTATTGCTTCCTGTGCATTATGATATTTTTAAAGGAAAAGATTACCCTCTTCTTTCCTTGCTGTTTATTTAAAGCCTGGGACCTAATTTGCTTAATTTTTTCCCCCCGTTGTGAACTAGAAATTAATATTTTTACTACATTGTAGAAACTACTTATTCGTTTAAAATGATTCTCTGTTGGTAATTTTAGCCCTGATCCAGTCAGATAAGAGCATTTCCACTGAGTGCCTTCACCTGTAGTATTTTGTGATCCCAGTGAGAATGTATTATGGGTATAAAATGGTTTCATCCTCAAAGGTGTATACTTTAATATTCAAGCGTCAAGAGTCAGCTGCAATACCCAAACACCCAGAGCTAGAAAGTATATGTTCAAATGAAGTGGAATGCTTATTTTAAGTAGCTATCAACACTTATTGTTTGCATATAAAAAAGTAATTAAGACACGTGATTAATTTTTGGATACAGGTTTTGTTCCAGCTGCTTTTTATGTGTCAGTAAAACAGCCTCTCCAAACCTGTACATGGCAGGTGACTGAAACTCAGGAACATTATTTACAGCTCATAAGGTTACAGTGCAGTAAAATATCTGCTTGGTAGGTCTAGTTCTATATAAATTCTTAAAAAAAAAAACATGATTTGGACGCTAAAATTACCTGGATGAGACTTAAAGTGGTGTGTTAATTTAAACCTACCTGTTAGCATATTCCCATTTAAGCACAAGATGGCCCTGAACTTTGGGTTAATGCACAGTTTAACAATTTGTATTTTCAAAAGTTCAACTAAAAGTTGCCTGTCCATGCTATGATGTTATTTCACATTAGCTAACAAAACCCTTGACATTTTTCCCCCAGGCAATTGTATATTTGGGAATAGTTTAGACTGGAATACATCTGTGGAAGTCCCACAAAGGACTTCATAAGAAACACCTGGAAAAGCAGGTAGAGATGGCAAATACAGTTCTGTTGTGGTAAAGAGCAAGCATTTAAGACTATGGGTAAAGCATTAAAAAAATATTTATTTTATTAATTTATATCCTATCTTTCTCCCAATAATGGAACTCAAGGTGACTAACAACATATTTAAAAACGGTAGAAATTAAAATTAATAAAGGTATAAAGACAAGATTTAAAGAACAATTTTAAACACTAAACAGTAAGGATATTTAAATACTAAAACACTGTATACAAACCTTAGACAGCACAACACAACATTAAAATCCCGTCACTAGTCAATTTGTAAAAGCCTGGTGGGAGGGAATTCCAAAGTCCTGGAGCAGCCACTGAGAACCCAAAGTCTTAGAGCAGCCACCTTTCCCTTTTTCCTACTATATGAACTGGAGAAGGTGGCAGGATGGAGAGAAAGGCCTCTCCAGTCGATCTTAGAGCTTATGGGCTTATAAAGGAGTGACTGTTACATCTGTGAGAGCAGATCTGATCCAGATCTGACTTTGCTACTGTGTAAGAAAATATAGATCAAAGCTTAGGGATGTATTTGAGGAGGACAGTTCTTGTCAAATAGTTTTCATTGCCTTAAGGATGATACGGCCTAGTTTCTAAGCATTCTAGGTTCAGAATAGAACTGCTGCCCTCCCCACCAATAAATATGGTGTAGTGTGGTGATAGTTGATCACATATTTCTTTTTCTGAAATAGTAGAACTGTTACAGACTAAAGTGCTCTGAAGCAACTGCTGAATGGCTCAGGAAAGTTAGCAGAGTAGGCATATTCTCAAAATCCACTATTTTTAAACTTTTGTTGTTACTCTTTTTGGTAACTCTGAATTTCAGTGAAAACCTTTGCCTAGCCTCTTATTTTTTTCTTATGCTACTTTTCGTTTCTCATTTAAAGCAGTGAACTCCATATTGGGGGAAAAGTGTGATGGCAAGTTCAGTTCTGTGATCCAAGTTGAACTGAGTACTGAGCTGCTCAGCACAGTCCTGAAAAATGTAATTTGTTTGCTTATGGAATTTTGGAAAAAGTATATTCCCCATTCATCATATTGATTGGGCTTTGTGTGAAATGCAGGCTTCATAATGATCCTATGTATCCTTATTCATATTTTATGTAATTGCTTTGGATTACTTGAAAGTGAAAGATGTTCACACTAGGGAATTCAAACTATTGTGGCTATCATACTTTAGACATATCTTGAGGTATGACTCATGGAGAAGACAGTAATACCTGTTAAAGTGAAAGGCAATAGCAAAAGAGGAGGACCAAATTAAAGATTGATTGATTCAACCAGGGAAGCCATAGCCCTGAGTTTGTAAGACCTGAGTGGGGCTATTGATGACTAGGGCTCATGGAGGTCTCTCATTTGGTGAATCATCATAAATTAAAGTTGACTTGATGGAAAATAACAGTAAGAAATTATTTTAATTCAGTTTAGCTGGTGCACAGCTAACTTGTTGGAAATACATTTTGATACCCTTCAATGAAGCAATCAGATCTTCTGGGCTGTAAGTATTTACATACTGAATTTATCTCTTCATATAACTGAAGATTGGGAAGCTATACTTACTTGGCAAATTCAGAGTAAAATGGTGATGACCTGTTTTCCCTTGTGTAGTAAACTGCATGTGACTCTTAACCTGTGTATTCATTTTGTTCTTTGGCTGGAAATGAAACAAGCTTTCAACCTATCCAGGATACTGGTCTCCTTAAAGCATGGTTGGATTACTTCCACCTGTGGAGGGAGACTGCATTGCCCCCTGAGCCCACTAGGGGGCACATTGTACTCCTCTAGTATGCCACTGGTTCCTGTGGGGGTGCTAAATTATAATGGCAGCCCCACCTCTTTCCATTTAAAAAAAAAAGGGGGGAGGGTTGTAGCATACATCTGATTTTGAAGCTAAATCATGCTTGTAGGAGGCCTCCAGGAAAAAAATGAGGTTTAAAAACAAGGTGTATGTTGCAGAAACCTTGTATTATAGTGGAAAGAGGGAGGGCTTGCCGCACCACCTCAAAGTTATAGAGATCAGTTTGTGCATTGTGGAAAATATATGTATGTATGTTTGTTACTTTGCAAAACAGTTCCACTGTTGAAGAACAGGTTTCAAATTTTAAAAAGAAATAAAATACAAACATGAAAAAATTATAACGCAACAATTAAAAACCCAATGGTTTGAGGACAATAAATAAAAGAGGTTTGTCTAGTGCTGTGAAGAGAGTGGTGTGGGTGCTGAGCAAGCCTGCCAAAAGAGAAATTTCCAAAAAAAGGGTGCCCTTTTCTTGGTTGCTGTCACCTCAGACAGCACTGGAACTCACAGAGGGAAGGATTGGCAATTGACCTTGATGTATAGGCAGGAATGGAAGGAACAGGGTAGAGACAGGCCCATGGAAAAATTCCAAAAAGGAGCTGCTTTTCAGTCTCTTCCGTTGTTTTTCCAGCGAGGTGAGATGCGTGTGTGTAAGAACTACAACTTAACTACAGAACCTGTGCAGCAAAGTATCTGAGAACATGAGCTGACTCAAATGGCACCTTGGCTGCAAACTCACTAGATGAATTTTAGCAAGTCACTGTTCTTTGTGTCAGCTGATCATTTGCAATACTGTATATTGGAATAAAAATAGTCTTTCTTAAAGAAGAATTGTTATAAATAATACTGAGGTTTGGAACCATATGCCATGGGAAGACATCTGGGTACTTCCAGCTAACAACCTGACAATAATCCCATAAGTGGGATATGATATCATGTTAACATTTCTGTGGTCTACTCAAATGTTTGCCAATAAGAATGTGCTGTTATATAATGTACTTTGTCTCAGTTTCCCATTATGGGGCAACATGAATATGTAGCATTCATGCTTCTGCCCAAAACATGCTTAGACTTGAGATAATATATTGAACAGTTGCTCTAGAAATGCAGATCTTGAGTTTCTCACTGAAAAAGGAACCTAGAACTAGACATTACTTAGAGCAGTTAAGTTTTCCTGCTCTTTCAATTTATAAAGTCTGTGACGTTAAGTAAACATCTATATAGTTTTTGGCATTTGATTCACAGTCTGTTGCATGTTTATTTTGACTTCAAAGTTACTAGTTTAAAGCTTGGAAATTAGTCCCTGAATGTGAATGCATCCATTCTCATTAAGTTGTTGAGTTATTTTATTTATTTTGAAGCTCTAAATGGGTAAGTAACAGGGGATTAATAAGAACGTAAAAACGGCCTGCTGGATCAGATCAAAGACCTGTTCAGTCATCTTGTTTGCACAATGTTGAGCCATATGCCTGTGAGAAACCCACAACAAGGACGTGAACATAATAACATGTTCCCGTTTGCAGTCCGTAGCGATGTATTCAGAAGCACACTGTCTGTGATATCTGTGGTACCGTATAATTATCCTGACTAGTAGCCGTTGTTAGCCTTATCTTCCATGAATTTGTCTAATCCTCCTTTGCAGTTGTCCAAGTTGACATTTTGTAGTAGAGAATCCTGTAGTTTTAATTGTGTAAAGAACGTCTTCCATTTTCTGTTCTGCATCTCCTACCATTTAACTTGTAGGATGACTCTTTGTTCTAATATGAGATAACCAAAAGTTCTCCCTGTTTGTTTACTCCACATCACACTAAATTTCAGACATTGCTCTCAGTGCCCCTCTTTCTTGTTTTTTTCTCAGGTAAACAGATCAGACATTTGTAATATACTCTCATAAGATCACTGATTCATCCCTAGAAGGCTTGTGTAGAGCAGTGGGGAGTGCAGTCGTAAATGTGGGTCTCCAGAGTATCCTTGGGGGCCAAGGAATTTGATCCCTTGACAGTTGCGCAGCTTTGTTCTAGCACATACTACTGATGGTAGAGCAACATTTTTTCTATGCATTGGGAGCAAAGAGTATAAATCCTTTATACTGATCTCATGTGATGCATTTTTTTATACCTAACAAAGTTGATGCATAATAGTGTTTGAAGACCTGTAAATACTTATCTTTCCAGATACAATAACTTACAGGTTGGTTCTGGAGAAAATGGCAAATTACAAAGTCCTTTTATGAAGTTAGCTTGTTTCATGATGTACAAGCAAAGCATTATTGAATGGAAGAAAGAGAAGGAAATTGGTTTACCATTGTGGCTTAAAGTGAAAGTGAATGATTGTTACTATTGTGTAGGCACGAGGAAGACTATAATACTGTCAGTTCCACTGGGGAACTTGCACTGGAATTGCCTGTGTAGAATACTGCAAATAAAGGTTATAATTGTAAGAAAAAGGCATCTAAGAAATTCAAGAATAGTAGAAATTTCAGTATGAAGGGTTAAGAGGAAAGAATGGTATCTTGAGTGAAGGTAATCCTTTGCATGTACAGTGGGCACTCCATGTCCATGGGTGTTAGGGCCACAGGACAAAAGTGGGGGGAAAAGTGAATACTGTAAGACTTCTGCAGCATGAATCCAACAGAGGCCTTTCTGCCCATTCTATTTCCCACTTTGCAGCTGTGATGCCTCAGCCAGATTTTCAAGCCCCTTCCAGCTCCTCACCATACTACCACACTGCTTCTGCTCCCCCTCCTCCTTTCCTGTCCAACCAAAAGGGCCAGCCCCTCACCCCATTTCCCACCTTGCCGCCACCAAGGTTAAGCCAGATTTTAAATCCCTTTCCAGCCCATGGAACTGTTCATCCCACTCCTCTTCCTCCCAGTTCTTGTCTCAATCTCCCTTGGCATCAGCCAAACACCTTCCAGGCCATCTACTCCTTCACCCTACTCTTCTGCCTCCCAAGCCTCCATTAATGTCCTTTTGCTTCAACCAGATTTTAAACCCCTTCCAGCTGATCCACTCCTTTGCCTCACTCCTCTTCCTCCCAAGCTTCCAGGAGTTTGTGGTGGCAAGATGGGAAATGGATTGATGGGCTAGCACTGGAGGCAGGGAGGAGCAGGGAGAGGAGGATGAGGTAGTCCAGCAGCAGATACAAACTTGTGAATAATCAAATCTATGAAAGAGAAACCTGCAAATGTGGAGGGCAGCCTACACACACACACACACACACGCACGCACACACACACACACACACAGAGTGAGAGAGAATGAGAAAGAGAAAGAGAGAGCAGATACTTTGGTTTGCATGTTTGAACTTAGGATGTGATCACCATAGCAGTCAGGAATGTGATAGAAATAATTGCATTAACTTTTCATGTCAGGGACTGAGCCTGGCTTACATTGAATAGCTAAAATTGCTTTATATTTCTTACATTGGTTCATGGCATGATAAGTACACATTGCATAATAAGTATTCAACCTCAGCTACATTGCTTCCTGGTGAGAATTAGAGTAGCATAGGAGTTTAAGTAAAGAAGTACTGCTGCTTGTTACATCTTGGGAGAGGATGCTATGTCTAGGTACAACTTATGGTGCCTGTATGTATTTCTGACTTAATACAAAACAAGTCAGAAAGAACTCCTGGATTTTTAAGACAGAAAGTACAGCTCACCTTCCACATTTGTGGGTTTAACTTTCACAGATTTGATTATTTATGAGTTTCTCCTGCCACTCCCCTGGCTCAAGTGCTTCTTTTCTGGGAAAACATTCCCTCTTAGCAGTTCCGATCAGGCCATGCAAACCTTTATAAACCTGCCTCTGGTTCTGCTCACTAGCCACTGCCAGGCCAGTTAAGGATTGCTCACAGTCCAGTTTCTCAGCACCACAAACCCTCTCCTGATGTCCCCCACACTCAAGGAAGGAGAAGGGTGTGAGAGAGGAAAAATAGGGTCACCATGCCAATCCACCCCCTTTTCTTCTCCTTTCCCTGACCTGGTTCAGACCATACGTGCCTGTTCAGACTTACTAGAGAAAGCTCTGCTAAGTGGGAACAGGTGTACATGGTCTGGTAAGTGGTGCAAGATTATGGTGTTTTCAGCGCCTCTCTAATTTCAAGTCTTAAAATTATGAAGATCCAACATAGATTGTCAAGAAGTGATATTTTTATATTTACTGTTAACTGCTGACTGACCACTGAGCCAGACTCTATTACCCTAGTGCACGAGTATGTTCAGTTTTGAAAATGTGAAGATAACGATATATGCTTTGTCTTTGCCTACTCCAAACGTTGATAAACATTAGTCTTACCACAGGTTTCTATGTAAACCTGAGAGAGGTTTGCAAGTCAGTGAGATTTGTAAGAAGTTCAAAGGCTGGGGTGTATAACCAGAATATGAGTAATTATTTCTTTCTCTCATTGAGTTGGACAAGTCACAGTACTTGACCAATAAACCCGTCAAATATTGATCATACATCAAATAATCTGGAACAGTTTTTTGGTGGAAAAATCAGGGCCGCTGAGTTAGTGATAGTAACTTGAATAAAATGCTTGATCTTTTAAAAGAAATATTCTGTTATAAAAACGAAGTGTTGTTCTTGTTTGTCTGGTGTTACCTGCAGTTAGGAATATGGGAAGAACTGTACTGGAGCAGATGAAAGGCCTGTCTAGTCCATCATTCTGTTCCTACAGTAGCCAATCGGGCCCTAAGTCTGACATATGCTCCTCAGCATATGCTCAGGAAACCATGTCTCAGGTAGCAACAGGTGGCCAGTACAAAGCACCGTGCTGTAGTGCCAAGTTTGATTCTGGCTGCTTTAGGGCTAGGAGACAAGCAGTCTTAAAGTCTGCCTTTGCTAATGAATGATACTGTGAGGAAAAATAAAAAGTGGCTTCATGGAATATTTGATTAGGCAACTGACCTGGTATTTGTCCAGTTACTTTTTCAAGTTTTCATACTATTTGTGCATTA
The DNA here is from genome assembly GCA_030412105.1 of Cyclura pinguis. Taxonomy (NCBI): domain Eukaryota; kingdom Metazoa; phylum Chordata; class Lepidosauria; order Squamata; family Iguanidae; genus Cyclura; species Cyclura pinguis. The sequence goes on from CM059599.1 coordinate 43,473,685, forward strand.
TTCCCTTTCCCCACCCTCCTTGTTGCTTCTTGGGAAGATGTATGTGCACATGTTATTCTCACATCCCAAATCAAGCAGATTAGTGTTTGCTTCTGATTCTTTTCTGCATGGTAGCTTCCTCCTTTGAGACCCATGGGCAATCAAGTATCTTCATAATAAAGATAAAAGGACGTGAACTAGATAGGTGCATTGGTTCTTTTGATGCCAGAGTAAAGTTTGATAAAATGCGTTTTAGAGATAGGTATGCTGGAAAGTGCAATACAGCTAATATTGGATTAATGTTTTTCAAAGTCAGATATTTATTTAGCAGTTAAAGTTATATCCTCCCTTTCCTCCAGTGAGCCTAAGGTGGCATAAGTGGCTCTTCTCTCATTCTGTCCTCACAATAACCAGATGGGTTAGGTCAGACCAAAAGAGGATGACTGGCCAAGACTGACTGATTCACTGAGTTATGGCTTAGTGCGGAGGAGAACCTGGATTTCCCTAATTCCAGTCTGGCACTCTAACCAATGCAGAACATTAGGGCTTGGGTTCTGAGACTGAAAAAAGATATCATATAAATTTGTGGTTTGGACAGTTCTGTGCTTTTGGCAAGTAGCAAATATTTATTCATAAAATAACTAAACAAAACTTCTAAAAGTTATGTTGATATGGCATGATATTATTAAATGGCTTTGTGTTAGAAAAGATTCTGTTCTTGTTTGCAAACCTACACTGATATACATTGCTTTGGAATTTGTTTTTATTGTGAAGGTAAAATGATTAGATGATAAGATGATTAACGTTTCATTTGGTGTGAGTTATAGAGCAGCAGCCTATACTGGTAATATAGGATCATACTTAATAATAAAGAAAATAATGTTTATTCTCCATGCTGTTGGGTGGAGGCATCTTTGCACCACCTATAAAAGTATATTCTGATCCAGATGCTGTTACTATTTTTTCTTCTTAAATTTAATTGTTCCTTGACTGAGGAACAAACATTCCCAATACATTACAAATCCAAGAAGCCTCAGAACCCTTTGCTACTATTCAGTGCATGTTGGTGGCATCCAACTCTCCTACAGCAGAGAAGATACTCATTTGATCCAACCACTTGCTTGGTTTCCATCTCTCTCTCGCATCCAAGTAGCAACAGAGAAAACAGCTACAGACAAGCTTATCTCATGCTAACTAGCTGTTTGTGAGAGTCAGCTGGCTATTGGAGTGCCTTTAGCCTATAGACAGGGCTAATTGAACCAGTTCATTTGTGGGACACTCAGTAATATAGACACAGGAAGACAGATGACATTGGACTGCTCTTTGATCATCAGTTTAGCAGAATATTGGGTACCTGCTGAGATGAGATGACAGGCAGCTTAGGAAGCAGCATGTGTGCCTGCTGTTCCTCTTAAAGGTTCATCTTGAATATCAAAGCCAGACGTTGAGTGAGACTGTCAATATACCATTCTACTAAAATCATAAGTCATTCTCGTGTGTGTGTGTGTGTGTGTGTGTGTGTGTATATCAAAAAGTCCATGCTTATTAAATCATACAAACCATCTTCTAGTTCCAAAGTGACTTTACTGTCTTCACAGCTAGTTTTTTGTCAGCAGTTGTTCTCTGGTAACTTTATAATTCATGGTTTGTAGGAAAACAAGAGTGGTAGAGTGAGATGACAGCAAAAGCAGCCATAATACTCAGTTGATTCAAGGATTTTGAGGATTATTTTATTTTTAAATGCAAGTATACATCAGTTAACAAAGTAGATTGGTTTCTGGGCATTATTACTTTAAGAGAAAATTGGATAGCAGAGCTGAAATAACATGGAAGAAAATAGCATATACAACAAAAAGGAGAGCATATACAACAAAAAAGAAGGGCAGTTCAATATGTTTCAGCAAACTTTTAATTCCAAGGTAACAATATGCATGTGGAGCAACCAGGTCAGATGAGCATTGCATAAGTAGAGGAAACATTTTGAACCTTTTAGAGACCACTTAAAGGCTACTTCCAAAAGATTCTTTCTTTCACTGGAGGTTACTTTGTTACCGCCATTGCTAGCCCGAGCTTGTGGGATATTAAAGATATCTTTTGATATCAGTAATTCGGCCTTCTGTAACCATTCCTCTCCACATGCTTGCGAGGCCCCCAGGCAAGCACGCACACAGGCTCTGCCGATAATTGCTGTAATATTCCAAACAAATACAGGCAGGCCAGAAATAGCCGACTCGCAGCTTCAGGAGACCTCAAGGCAAGTACCACAATTATGTATGCACGCAACTTACAAAAGATCCCCTGCCCTACGCAGGCAGCTTGATGATCGAACTATAACACTTAAGCACTCCGCGTTTGCATATTGGCTACTCTATTGACAATTTGGCTATAACTCAATCATTCAAATACTGACCTTTCGGAGGCTTTGTCTCCATCCCCAGACTCATTGTTTTCCCCAAGTACGAACTAGTCTGCGGCCACAATCTTCCCTATAAGAACCCCTGACTTTGAGCGCTTCCTCGGATCGCTCTTGGCTTCCATCCTGCCCTGCTGTCGCTTTGTGCAGCGAGCCTTCCTCTCAGCCCCATGTGCTGAGATCCACGCTCCCGAGCTTCTCTGCTTCTAACCGGGCTTCAGGACAGGTATAGTATTTCCCATACCAAACCTCCTCAAAAATCCCTCTATCCGCTACTACCTTTATTTCTATAGTTTCTTGCATGAGTGTGTTGCATACATTTGTTTGATTATGCTTAAATAAAACAATTATAATTTCAACATCTGCCTCATCCTTTACTCGGCCTGACCCCGTAGACATAGCGTTCAAGATCTAGCTACGTTACCCTGCCTCTCGCATTGCCAGCTTGTGCTCTGTGCTAATTCCCTCCCCATTGTTGTGAGCACATTTAGGTGTCCCTCCCAGGACCCCCATAAATCCGGGTAACAACTTCTTTATTATTTCCATTTTGGTGACCAAACTTAGAGATATATGTTTTTAAAACATATTTGGAGGGTGGAGCTGGTCAGATAGGCTTTTCTGCTCTCCCCTTATTTCCGCTTCACTGTTCACGCATACTTAGTAAGGGATTTTGAAGGCAGCTGCTGTTTACTTTGCCTGTGGTAGTCAAGCACAAACAGTTACAGTAAGTTTGACTGGAGCAAAATCCTGTTTTTTCTCAGCTCAAGCTTCATTGCATTGTTTACTGCAGACACACTGCTGGAACCTGACATCAAAAGTCTTCTTCCAGTGTTCTTTAACCAACCTCCCAATACTGATGCTATTAGAAGAAAATTGGGGCTGGATGGGCATAGAAGATTTTGTAAAAAGGAGCTTTTTCTTTTCTTTTTGATAGAAGCTTTGTTAACAGAGGTATGCATGCATTACAAATAAACCCTGCCATTTCTTCCCATTTTTAGCCACATGGCTTACTCAGTTAAATTAATCTAAAATAGAGGGAAGAACCTCCAGCTTGCGGAGTATCTGGGTCTCCTTCCTGCCCAACCCCAGCTGGAGTCTGTGCTGTCTTTAGTCAAAGTATAAATTCCCTGTAGACACATGAGAGTTCCTGTTTTTAACCTCTGGTGGATAGAGGCAGTAAAGATTTTCCTCCTGTGCTCATCTGACATTTCCATGAGCTGCTGGGCAATGAGGGTGGAGGAATTGGTTTCCTACCCTGAAATTCTAATCAAATGTGTTGATTTGATCAGTGTTCTAGATGATCTTCACAGGATATGTCAGTTTCAGTCTTGGTTTCCCAAACTCACTGCTCACATGTGTTTTGTCAAGGCCCATGGAATCCTTTGGGGTTTTTAAACATTTGTGTTGAACATTTACTTGAAACTGCTGGGAGAGTTTGTCTAGAGGTCATAGTTGAGTGCATCAGTATGCTAATAGAACCCAAATCTGCCTTTCATTTCCGCCTTAATCTGAGGAATCTCTTTCAATTCTAAGCCAGTTCCTGTCAGCAGTAGCAGACTGGATGAAGGTTTTAAAATGGAAGCCTAAGCCATATGAGACAGAGGTGCCCGGGTCAGTCAGAGATGGCAAATCAAGGAATGGGAATTCGACTTGTGCTGCAGAAGGTTACACTCACTCTGAGGAGGCAAGTTTGCAATGTGAATTACTCCTGAACTCATTCCAGAGTTTTACTCCTGAACTCATTTCAGGATTTCCAGGGTTCTTGTTGTTGTTGTATGCCTCTGAGTTGTTTCTGTCTTATGGCGACCCTAAAGTGAACCTGTCACGGGGTTATCTGGGCTGAATGTGTGGAACACCCAACATCACCAAATGGGCTTCTATGGACAAATGGGGAATTGAACCCTGGTCTCCAGGATCGTCCAGTGCAGTCCAGTTCTCAAACCAAGCTGGCTCTCTGGTGGTGGACTGGAATATGATCACACAATCAAAGATTGAACACCACCTGCACCTGTTCTTGAAGATGTCCAGTCTGACCACAGTAACATGTTGGTTATATCATACTTGGATTATTCTAACATGTTCAGCAATGGGGCTGCTTCAGAGTATATGCAGAAACTGCAGGTGGTTTGGAGTAGTGCAGCCAGGCTAGGATTGGTTACAGGGAATGTGTAACTTCCCTATTATAACAGTTGTTCTGGCTCCTAATCCATGTCCAAGCATGATTCAAACTGCTGGTTAAGACCTTTAAAGCTCTGAATGACTCAAGTCTAGGTTACCTGAAGAACTGAGCTTGCTTGTGTTTAAAGATCTATGGTAGAGGTTCTTCTAAAAGGCTCACTATCTTCAGAGATATGTTTGGTGGAAACATAGGAGAAAACCTTCTCAATTGCCCTTCTGGACTTGGGAATTCCATGGAAATTAGTCTAGTTGCCTCCCTCGTTTCTTCCCATTGGCAGGCAAATACCTTTTTATTGTGCAGTTCTTTTGTATGGGGCTAAATGGATTTTTAAAAGTAATATTTAATATTTGTCAACTACTCTGTTTTAGTGAGGTGCTTTAAGAAGTTGTAAGCCATCTTGCATCTCAGTTTTGGGGGAAAAGGCGTGATGCCCAATTAATCAATTAAGTAATTGTAAATGATACAACAACTTGGAAACCATTTCAGTGACCAGTAATGATAGATTTCCCTGTTGATGTTCCACTATCAAAGGAATTCAGAATTTGTTGTGTTTATCTGTGGAAGCATAAGCAGTTGCTAATAGGAGCAAGAGTTTCTCCTCTTACCAGTTTCTCTTCTGCATCATTCTCAGTCTGCTCTTTGTATGTTTTGTTAGTAGACCTGAATTCTGACCTGTTGCTCCTTAAACACATTTGAATCAGTGTAGTATGACCAGTCTATTTGCCACCTCTCTTACTGCAATATATTGTGTTAGGCAGTGTGGGTATCTGTGAACAAAATCTCCCAAGGGATTCTAAAAGTTTTAATTGTATGTTTTATGAGTGGGGATATTTGGATTTGGATTGTAGGATTAGAGGAACGGTGTTTAAAGCTCTCCTCTGCATCGTGTTTTCTCCACTGAAATTGAGTATACTCACCAAAAAGTTGATGCATTTGCACTGTGGACTGGAACAAACAGCAGCTCTGGGTGGGGGATTAATTGGGTAAACTGCACAGGGAGAAGAAGAGTTAAAACCCCCTGCTCTGTCCCAGCTCTGCTTCTGGTGAAATCCCTCCCCTCCGCTTTTGGCTGCAGTTAAGGTGTTTAGAAGGTGGGAATTGTTTGAAGATCCTACACTGCAATTGGCTTGACCCTTAGAAAGGTTAAATAGCAATGAAGATGAGTTAGGAAAGCAGTTAATGATATGTAGCTGATGTAATTAAGTTGTAGTGCCTCAGTGATTGAACAGTGAATCGGCAGAAAGTGGATGCTGTGTGAGATCTCTACTGTAAGTTGTTAACCTATAGCTGCTCTTGGCATGTCGTGTGTTTGAATCTGTTCTTATGAAACACAGTCTACTACTGCCTGTATAGATCACTAAATTGGAATTGTTACCACATATGCGACAGCAGTGGTTGTGGAGGATCCCCTACACAGTTTCAAACATATGCACAAGTATGATTTCTCAACAGAAGAATTTTGTTAATAATGTGGTAACAATGCTGCCAGTGTGTTTCCTGTGCTTAGTCTCTGATTCAGAGTTTGGGGGCATCTTACATGTCCAAGTGGATTTAATAATAGAAAGTGTATTTTCAAGACCGTATCAAACAAACCATGTTCTTTGGGGCAATATCCTGTAAAACTGTGGGCTCGAGCTGTTATAGGGCATACTCATTTTCTCAAAGTGCTTAAATGTCTTTATGGGCCTCCACTACCATTGACAGAAACTTTCAATTTCTATTTGACAGAGTTGTTCATTTGTATTATCAAAGATATATTAAATATTTGCCGTACTGCTGATACTCTCTTTTCATAGTTTCAAGTTCTTGTGTATGTGTGTGTGTGTGTGTGTGTGAGTGTGTGTGAGAGAGAGATTGATGGGGAAAGCTACCAGTTCCCAAAAATAGCTCCCTGTCCAATTACTTACAAACAGTTGTTGAATTCCATGCTTTGGTTTCTTCTAACATCTTTTCTTAGGTCATGTGTGTCAGTGCTTTAAAACTAATTTTAGGACCATTTTTATATCAGTAATGATGTGACTGAAATACTTAATAATCTTCAGCATGTCCTTACCAAGTCAGTTCGGTGGCACTTGTATTTTTTTTCCCATTTATTGTGTTTCTTAAATTATATATACAGTGGGCCCTTCGCATTCATGGAGGTCAGGGGCATAGGACCCTCACAAAAGTGGAGAAACCGTGAATATCCTGTCTCTTCTTGCAAAATGAATACTACAGACTCCCTTCTGTCCACTCCATTTCCCACTTCATCACCTCAGTGTCTCAGCCAGATTTTCAAGCTCCTCTCAACAGATCCAGCTTCTCATCACACTCCTTCTGCTCCTCATCTTCCTCTCCTGCCAAAGGCACCAGCCTCTCACTGCCTTTCCCAACCAGCAAGTCTCAGCCAGATTTTAAGTCCCTTTCCAGTCTGTGGACTACTTCTTCTCTTCCTCCCAGTCCTTGTCTCAATCTCTTTTGGCCTCAGCCAGATTTTAAACTCCATCCAGCCCATCTACTCCCTTCTTCCCACTCCTCTTTGTCCCAGGCCTCCCTTAATCTCCTTTCACCTCAGCCAGGTTTCTAACCCTTCCCAGTCCGTCAGCTTCCTCCCTTTCCTCCCAATCATTCTCTCAGTTTCCTGGAGGACTGGAAGGAAAAGGAGTGGGGTGGAGGAGTCATTGGGCTGGAAGGGGTTTAAAACCTGGCTGAGGGAAACGAGATTAAGGGAGGCTTGGGAGGAAGAGGAGTGGGGTGAAGGAGTGCATGTATAGTGGTGGCAAGGTGGGAAGATTGATGGGCTGGCGCCGTTGACAGGACAGGAGGCAGAGAGGAGTGGGCAGAGGAGCATGAACTAGTCACGCAAGAGCTACAAACTAACAAATAATCAGATCTGTGAAAGAGAAACCCCCAAATGCAAAGGGTGGATAGTAATACTATAAATGATATGTATGTATATATACATGAATACTATAATTTCTAATGAATAGACTAATAGGAACTTAGTATAGACTACCAGATCTGCTTGCTTCACATTCCACCAATAAGATCTGCAAGAAACCATGCTTTTCATAGGTGGCAAGTCACCTATGAAATTGAAAGTATGAAAAATTATCTTGTGCCTAAGAAATAAAGTAATGCAAGTGATTGTGTTACTGATTTGACACAGCATGGGCAAATAATTTTACAGATCTCATCTTTTACAGCTTAATAGACAATATCAATAATTGACAGAGCTGTCGGCTAAGTATAAAAGCTTCTTGCACTTAAAATATTAGAAACTGATACAGTAAAATTATAGAGGAATGGAAAAAATTTGCATGTAATGCTCAAAGGCCTTTGGATGACCACAGAACCAGTACCGAGTTTTAGGATAATTTTGGATGTTTGTTGGCTTGAAATAATGATGCTGCTTATGGACCCCATACTCACATTCGTCTGCAAGTAAGTTCTTGCCATGTATACAGCAAACAGAGAATGTTTTGTTCCTTCACCAGGGGACAGTCGCAGCACAAGCTTTGATTGGTATGTTTAAAAAGCGGAGGGGGCAAGATAATTAAAACAAATAATTAGGATACTTCAGGACCTAAAAGCAGCCACAAATTAATATAAAATGTTGAGAATGTGTATTTTTATTAATTGTGCTAAATAAAAGTAAGAACACTTTTAATTGGTTACAGAGTAGAGTCTTATTGCTTGTCAAAATGGCTTGGGTCAATGAGCCCACACTATGTTACTCTGGAGAGAGGCGATTTTTATCTTTAAACATTTGAACAATTTTCTTTTCCAATGTTTTCAAAATTAGATTCTGTAATATAATTATTACATTGTAACAAGGGCTTGCCAGATATTCACTTCTGCTTGCAAGTATGCTGTTCTGCATTTTTTAAAATTATTGGTTTCAGTGGTATCTGCTGAAGGAAGCTGTCCATCAGAAGAGTGAGGATGAGGACTTTTTTAGGTGATTCCTGACTGTCTGCACCCTTTCAAATCTATTTTCAATGCTTGGGGAGCCCTTTAAGACCGTATGAGGAGGCTGAAGGAGGAGAGCTGAGAGTTCTACTGACTGCGATTTGCTTTGCAAGCTGAGAGACAACAGTGAAATATGTCATTCTATATTTTTAGTCTGGTAAACTGTTTCAAAGACATAGTTGTTGTTTTTTTGCAAATGTTGAATTCCCTGATGAATATACTGTTATGTAGGCTAAATAAATTTGCCTCTTCCTCACCCCCACTACCTGGGAAGCTGGCTAAGTTGCTTGCTAAACTTTTCTGGAAGTATTTGCTCTCACAAGTACTTTTCAATAATGTACCTATTCTCTCTGCTTTTGTGCCATATCATAGCACAGATTGCACAGGTTAATTTGTGGTGGGCTTGGGTGACTGCATAGTATTGCAAGTAGATAGCCAAGACTAAACATTAGCTTTTTACGTTCTTATGCTGAAACTGTACTGTAGAAACACTTATATTCAGAAAAGGAATTTGTTCCCATTTCCCTTGGTTTCTTTGGGGAGGGGTCTCTGCTTTTACACATCTAACTATTTTTGCATTTTTCAGAGAAAATGCTATACTACTGCTAAGACATTTTCACCATTGTTCATCATTAATTGTAATGCAAACTGTGCCTAATATGAACAACAACAGAATGTTTTTAAAAAAATATCTTTCATGATAATAGAATTTCTGTGCATCACTTTGATGTTTGTTCTTATTTTATTGTTAACATTTAGTTTTAACATTAAATTGTTGGGGGTGTGAAGGTTAGAGAAGTAAGACTGTTATCTCTTTTGTCGTGGAAGGAACAGAAAAAGAAGAGCATATTTTGTTTGGTGCTAATGAATGAACTGCATCATTAGCTTTGTATCAGTTAAAATCTAAGTCTTTTTTAAAGATATGTATCCTTGCTGAAAAAAATTGAGCATGTCTTTTTTTTCTTTTGAACTTTTACTCAGCAGTAGAATAGGACTTTGGGGCAGATATCTAGAGCCTTTTGCAGTAGAGAGAGAAAGAGTATCTCCAAATGCAGCAAAGCTGGGTTATTGCATTCAGAAGGAATTGAAAAAATACATATTGTAATGTAAGGAGGGATGGGGTAGTGATGGACCAGTAAATCCAGAGCTAGTGATTTATTCACTGCATCACTAATCCCACCTTTTAGATTATCACAGAGATGGTGAAAGAGATCAAGAGTGCTCATGCTATATAACACCTAACATTATAGAAGAATTAGCAAACAACTAGAGAGATATTCTTCAGTTATTTATCTGCAATTGTGCATAGATTTTAACCACTGTTTTCTCTGTGTGTAAACTTGGTGATCTTGATCAAAAATGTCCCCTATTGTGAAGATTGACTTGAGTTGCATTAAAAAAAGTTAAATAAATCAAAAAATATAATGTTCAAGTCACTTTCATTTACAATAGGAGAAAATCTGCTATAATATAAAAACTGAAGTGCATCAGATTAAAACCAGACACATCTGGTTAGGCATAAGACTTGAGCATGTTAGTGTAAATCTGGATGCTGCACCAAAGTTACCCAGTCAAAGCATAAATTTAAAATACATGTGTTTTTCTAGTTTATTGCTATTTTAATTGCAACATAAAACATGCAACATGATGTTCCACACAAAGCTGAAATGTTCTGAGAGAGTTGCCATTCTTGGTTGTCCTCTGAATGTAGAAGTGCTTCATAAATTATTTAAGTCCATTAAAATCCGGAAGAGTAGATTGCCCTGTATTCTGAAGGGAGAGCCTGTTACATATGTCAGTATATAATAATAATCAAGCTTGCCTGTTGTATCACTTTCTACTGATGCTTGATAAGGGACAAACAAGTGAGGTTGTCAGGGTCTGATTTGCTGGGATGCAGACATATTAACTACGTCACCACTGGTACTTCTGTGCTGTGCTGTGGGGGAGGAGAGAAAAGTAGTTGGGTGGGACCACAATAACAGCTTATCTAATGTGGCAGAATCATGACAGTTACATTTATGATTCATCTTGCTTCCTTGATCTTCCTCCAAATTGGAGGAGAAAAAATAGAAAAGAAGACCATCTTCGTGGCTATCCGTGCTGTTGTACTTTGTTTGTGCTGTATAGAAAAGAGGAGTCTGGGACACTAGTATATAGTCTGGCTGCTCCAGTATCAATTTGGTAAAGTTTGGAGGAAATCTTCTTCCTGAGGAAGCCTTGGCAACATGGTTATTTCCCATTTAATGTAGCTGTGATGCTGGTGTTAAAAATAGTAGTAAGTAGAGAGTTCGTTTGAGGTAGTGGTTTGAACGTCGGACTATGATTCTGAAGACTGGGGTTTGATTCCCTGCCTGGCTGTGGAAACCTGCTCGGGGACCTTGGTGTGTCACACATTCTTCATCCCAGAAAACCCTGGGATAGGTTCACCATAGGGTTACTGAAAGTCAGAAATGACTTGAAAGTACACAACAACAAAGTAATTAGAGAATAGGAATGAACATATATGTATATATTACTGTAAGTCTCTGAACACCTTAGCTAGCACCTGTAGGTAGTAAGAAAGGTAACTTTTCCAGGCTCTAGTAGTAACCTTTGCATGTGATTGTCTGTCTCTTTCAGGAGTAGCTCAGGCTGTACCACAGCAGGTCCCGTTCTGTTGCTGTTAACTGTAAGTTCGGCCTGACTGGAATGCTGTTTGCTTATTTCCAGTTCAGCTGGTTTATTCCCCCGCTGTGGGGGAAACCTGTTCATTCAGTGCGGGTTACTAGAGATTGTGCTGAAAATTGTCCAAGACAGTCTGCTCTTCTGCTTGAAAATAAACATTCTGTTAACACTTGGTCAGCAAATTTCCAGACTTCTGAGATCTTGTTGTCTCCAAGAGAGTGAACGTACTAGGCTCACAGTCCACAAGAACAATATATTCAGTTGTAACAGTGGTGTTTTTGTAACAAGCTTAGTCATCCATTCCCAGACTGGTACAGAGCATTGCATCCAAAGTTTGTCATGCTTTGCTAATTGAAGGAACTCCACAGTTGTCGCTGTTTGTAGTAGCCTGATCTGATCACCTGTTCCTGGGCTAGAGCAGCATGTATTATTTATTAAAATATTTTATCGTGCCCTTTTATCATAAGATCTAGGGCAGCAAAGATCTTTCTGTTTCCCAAGCTTTTGCATGAGAATTTTAGGAATTAGGAATCTGGATTTTTCCCACCTTGACAATGTATAAGAATGCAAACATCTTGCCTGGTTATTAAAAAGCTTGTTGGCAGTACAGTTCCAACTTTTTATAGTTCAGTTTTGAAGGTTTAAACTTGGAGGTAAACAGCATCTTTCACAAGCTGGATATAGCCACAATTTCTTCTCCTACTCTCAGGGACATACTCAGCATGCTTTGTATGCAGTGCTTGAAAAAATTTGCAACTAGCATTAAGAGAGGAGAATGTGTAAGAGTGATCATTGGATGTAGTCCCTGTACTCAGCAAGGTGATTTCATGGAAATAGTTTTTCTCACTCACTATGCTATAATTACTTAGTCTAGGTCTTCCCACCTGTTTTGACTTAGTGGGTTTTATGTGGGCTCCATTCCAATATTTCTGTTTCTGAAACTTTTTTTGCTTAATATTTGTTTGCTTAGTAGCTGTAGTACAGTATTAGCTTTGTACTGTTTTACACATAGCAGTATTTTGGTTTTGGTTCTCCCAAACAAAATATTACTGTATCTACAGAAGGCATATTGGGAGAGGGTTTGGATATCAAGGCAGGTCAGCCTCCTATAATTCCAATTGAGTAACCTTTCCAGTTCATGTAGCCAAGTAAATGAGGGGTATTCTGGGGCATTGTTGAGGGAAACAAACAAGTCACATGTGTCCAATTCATTATGGTCATTGATGTCTGAGGCTAGGTGGCAGATTCTTTTCTCGTTTCATCTTTGTTTTTCTGAGGCTCTTCGTTTTTCTTATATATTGGTGGCTCTCAAGTGAATGCACTGTAGATGGTAGGACTGTTTGAGGAGGACGAAAACAGTACTCTTGCTCTAGAAATGACCCCTGCCAATGGTAGATCATAATCCTTACAACTAGTGGTGTTATGAATATATTACTTCACCTTCATTTTAATAAGTTACAGTCTTTCAGTTCTAAAACAGTTTTCTTTGGGTTACTGTAGTGCTTGCTGGTGGCTCAGCTTCACCTGACTAGGATCCTGCATGCATGAGAAGTTTTATGCACAGAGCTACATTGAGTTCTGCTGTATGGACCATTTTTTTTCATGGCTACCATGATGTCTTATATTTACCTAGTTACACAGTCATGGCATGCCCAGTCCTACCTCTCACAGTCACATTCAGTTCTCCACTGATTAAAATTAAAACCAGTCTAGATGGATAGTTAGTAGTTACATAGCTTCAGTATAAATTAGAATTAATGTTTTTAGATGTTTAAACTGCAGGGGATCTGTGTGAAGATGTACAGTAAGTAAAAGTGAACTGACCATCTGTGGTATTCAGTTCGAAGGCCCCATCTTTATAATGTCCCTCTGGTTTTCTTCTGTATAGGGTTTCAGATGGTTTCTTCAGTGTGACACTATTACTCACGTATGAACTGCTCACTTTAGAAATATTTTGAATATGCTCTGAGCTGTGCTAACAATACATCTTAGAAAGCTGGCTTCTGAATAAATATATTATCTTCACGTTTTGTTGGTTTCTCCCTGAAGAGGGCCATGCTTTTGCTACTTGATATCATCACAGTGTCATAATAATTAACTGTATTTTAATGCTTGCTCTTTAAAGCCAGTTGATTTTTTTTCATTATTATAAATCATTTCATTTCTTTGAGATTTGTGTGAGGCTAAATTTTAATAATCTGTTGTTGCCCTTTGTGTAGTTTACAAATTAAAAAACAATCAAACCAAAAATTACACAGTAAATCAGCCAAAGTAGTGTCAAAATATTAAAATAATAACGAAAACTTAAACAGTGAGACCAGTGTTAAACATAAAAATGAAGGACTGCATCCTTTTACTGATGTGGAACATCTTAAATCAGTATCTAAAAACTACTAATGAAGATGCCAGGGAGACCTCTTGGAAGACCCTTCTACAGACAAGATGTATTAATAAGAATGTTGTTCTCAGTAGAACATGCTTACTCATAATAGGTTCATATAGACAGATATAACAGACAGCAGACTGAAGATTGGAGTACATGTCAGAAATGTTTACATTGGTAATTGAGAAAGGATGTAAGTATCTGGAAGCATACATACATGAAAACCAGGAGGTATTTTTAAGAGTTCAAAGGTGTGTTCAGCGCTTCCTTAGCATCTGGAACAAAAGAGAAAATAGGGAGAAGACAGCTTAAAACAGGACTGAGGATCACAGTGGTGAAAATCCTGTGGCCTGCACGCAGCCCTTTAGTGTGATCCAGTGTGATCGAACCCCAGCATCCTCCCCAAAATTCAACCTACATATAAGTTTACAGCCAAAAAGCCTACTGTGAAATAACTCAGATATATTGTTGAGGAGGTACCCCATTCCAAAGAAGAAAGAATACACCCCAGTGTCCCAAATGACAATTCAAAGTAGAACATCACTTTTTGTCTTCAAATTGGCAGTGATGTATTTAAGTCTTTTACTCCAAGTCTCAAGTCGAGTCTCAAGTCCTTGCAAGATGCTTTCAAGTCAAATCTCAAGTCTGGGAACCAACTTTATACCCCAACCTATATTCCTGAATTTCTGGACAGAATTGAATAAAGTCAGTTTTAACAACTTGAGTCAGCCGTCCACATTTGCTATTTTGCCATCTGCAGGTTTGGAAGTGAGAAATAAGTTCCTTCTTGTGGTAGGTGCAATGGCACAGCTGCAGCCTTTCAGAACTCTGGAAGCACTGAAAGTCAGTGAGTGTTCTGGATCATGCCCAACCCTGATTTAAAAGATTAGTACATACACTGTTTGTTGTATTCCTTGTGGTGGTACCTTTTTTTTTTTAATTTGGACTATTTGTACTTGAGGAGAACGTTGAAGTTTACTGATCCTACCTGTAAAGATTGATTAAAATGCATCTCTGGCAGGGTGTAGTATTTCTGTTTGTGTGGTAAGCACAGTTGCATGAAATTTGTCTGTGCCAACCACAACCAAGGATGTGAAGAAGGTCTGTTATGAGTACTTGAACTATGCAAATATAATATTCTTCCTCATGGAGTGCTGCAAAGGCAAAAATTTGTGTACAGGTGCCTGTCATGCCTTACCCTCTGGCTGAATCCTAGTCAGACACAGATGCAGAGGCTGCAGCGCCCGAGAGTGAAGCAGGAGGTGACCCCATCCCCAGCAGATGATGATACTTTACATTAGGGGGAGGAAGATGCTGAAAACATGGTACCTGGAGTGAAGGAGGGAGATCCTGGTGGCTCACAACTGACTTAACTGGCTGATTAGCAACTCTTCTGACTTTGCACTTACTATGTGACCTTGGATCTTGCTTTGTTCAACAAACACTGCTTTTGGACTCCCTTCTGGCTTGTTTGAATTCCTGCCCTTCTGAGGACTTGGACTAGCTGAATACACTTTGATGATACGCTTTGTTGTGGTGAGACACCGATAAGTGAGTGGGAGAGGATAGCAATGAGCCAGCTCCTGCACTTCACCCCCTTCTTTTAGCTCTGGGCAATTGCTGGCAAAACCAGGACAGTTCCACCTGGGGGCAGTGACATATGAAGGAGGTCTCGGAATAGAGTGATGAAGAATGGAAATGGTCTGGCAAACACTGGTTTCTTTTGTTGATTTTGCATGTTAACTCAAACTCCTTAGATGGGGATGTGTGGCATCCCCCATGGCCAGCTGAATTCAAAGCTCTGTGTCTTTTTAAATTGTTAATTCTGAAGCGTTATAATACAAGGATTTGCAGGAGGTATAAATTCATGGTTGACAAACAATTCATTATAACGTAACAGTCAAACATAATTATCAGTTCAAAGAGATTTCTCAAAAAAATTAATCATGTATCTCTGGGGTCCATATGCTGTTTCAAGTCTGATGACAGAATTGATAAAGTAATACCAAATTATTGCAAAAATCATTTGTAGTATTAATTTTCTTTTTCCTTTTATATCTTGTAAATTTCTGGCAAGTTTTTCTGCCAGTGCGGTTTCTCAGATTCTGTTTACCCATCCCCTAGTATTAAGTCCTTTCAGGAATTTCCAGTACTTTGTTATTTCCAGTCTGTAGCTACTAGAAATATTGAAATCAGTTCTTTATGCTGAAATGTTGGCAATACAATAATGCAATTGCTTTGTCCCCAGACTGCTTTACCTTTGTACCTTGCATCCACATGCAAACAAATGTCCCTCTATTTTTAGTTTCTCCAAGACAACAGAGATGATTGTGCATTTGTATGGCTTATTTTTATAGCATACCAATGCATTGTTTTTAAAACAGATTCTTATAATTTGGCTCAAATAGCTTTGTATGCCACTGATGTTCTTATTTTATTTAATTAGCAGCTTTTAGTTGTGTATCAAAACCATCCTTGCAAGCACCTCTTGTTCCCATTAGTTTTTCCTGTTGAATGTCAGTTAGTTTATTATATGTATTTGACACTTGTCCTTTTGATTCATATTTTCATTAGTACATGAATTCTCAAAAAAGTCAGAGATGGGAGTTATCTTTCCTTTGTTCATTTTTGGCAGACAGAACAATTTGAAACAGATCGTTTCTAGATCCTGCAGTTTCTGCTTTCTGCTTCAATATATTTATTCTTATTTGGCTCCTCTACAAAAGAGGCCTCTAATTCTTTTTACACCTTTATTTTTCTGTCCCTTAAATTCATGTTATGTTTCTTTTTATAAAATTTTGAATAATATACGATTGTTCTTATAGGTCAAAGATTTTGATTCCAGTGTCTCCATATTTTAAAGGTGACTCTGTTTTGTTTTGTGTTTAATGTCATTTTACTTTTTGAGTTGAATATTTGAGTTTTCCACTCATTTGAGAATGATTTGACATTCTGTTTTTACCCATGGGTTTAAAGTATCATTTCTAATTATTCTTGTCATCTGTTTAAGCTGAAATGCCCAAAAGATATTTTTAATTGTGGGATTGCCAACCCCACAACTTTGGATAATATATGCATATTTGATTTTAGAAATCTTGCTCCCCCTGCCCCCCCCCCATTTTCCTGTTCATAATAAATTTTTGGAATGAAAAAAATGTTTTTTATAAGAATAGGTTATACTATTATAAGAATAAATTATAAAAAAGAGAAAGAATTAGGGGAGAATACTTTTTTATAACAGCAGTCTTTCCTAAAAAATGCAGTTTTAATTTTTCCCATGCCGGTAATATTTGCTTAACCTGTGGTGGATTTATAGTGTATGTACATTAGTTAATTTATATTCTTTGTAATGATGAGGCTTAGTATTTATTTCCTGAGCCATAATGAAAGACCTTTCATTGATTAAAATTCTTTTTGCCATTTAATTGGAGTATTAAAACATGATAATTTTGCTTTGGTATAATTAATTTTAAAATTCATGTTTTGTTGGAATTCACTAAGTATTTTTTTAAATGAATATACTTCTAACAGACTCTGATTAAAATTTAAGACTTCACTTGTATATATATTGGTATGGTCTTTCTTTTCTCCAATATCTATAGCTTTTATACTTTTGTGTTGCCTTACTGCTTCAGCTATTGGTTTTATAGTGATAATGCTGAATAGTTTAAATAGTTAATCAATAGCTTAAGTGAAGTGTGTACTTTTGTATATGCTTTTGTATATACAAAAAGCCTACTTATTAATGGAAGAAATAGTTGTTCAAAGTCTTGTTCATTTAGGACACCAATAAATAATTACAGTTTATGTTATCAAAAGCTTTCATGACATCCCATAATAATAATGCTAATTTGGTATTATTATTATTTGCATGGTAAACACCATTAAAACTCTTTTTACTAGGGATGGGATGAATCCAGAATTTTCCGAGTCCAGATCCAAATCCCTGGAAGTTCCTGGAAATCCATGAATCTCAAATCTTTTGAATCCTTTTTTTAAAAAGAGTTTAAAAAGCAAGGGAAAGAAGGATAATCTTGGGCAAGACACACTCTCTCAGTCTTAGCAAAAGCCTAGGCAAAGGCAAACCTCCCTCTGAAGAAATCTGGCCAGGACAGTTGTCATAGTTTTGCCTCAGGATCTCCCCAGATTGAAAATAACATGAAGGCCCTTTCTACATAGGCAGAAAAATGTGGCTTAATCCCACATTTTCCTGCCTGTGGAAACAGGGCCACATACTAGAGTACAGAGATAATCCAGGTCAAAACTTGCTTTTCTTTGCATAGCTCCTTCTGGCCTCCTGGGGTTTTTAGTTTGATGATGCACCAGTACACTTTGGCAGAGAAGGCTGTGACACCTTGTAAAACTCCAAACCCCAGAATTGTGTCTGAAAGAGGTTTGCAAGGGAGCCACGCAGAGGAATGTTTCAGCTGTCCTGGAAATCTCACCTACTTACTATCTTCCCTTGTATGTCTGGCCTCCCAGGTTTTCAGGCGTCCTGGTCTCCCTGGTTTTTAGACGTCCCGGTCTCCAACAATCTGTTTGGTTGGCGGATTCGAAAGGTGCGCTTTGCCTATTTTGGCACATGGATTCATATTCAGGAATCTCGAATCCTTACCCAGGATTTGAGGAATCGAGGATTTGGTTGGCCCATCCCTACTTTTTGCTGTGTGACTAAGTAATCTATATGGCATAAAACCTGTCCAGTCATCATAATTTGTTTTTGTTTTTGTTGATATAGACATTAGAATTTTAATGTCTTGATTTGCAGTTATACATGATAGGTTCCAGCTTTCTGGTATCTCTTCTCCATTTAATACCAAATTTTAAAAGGCTGTTAAATGTGGTACTAAAATTTTTTGAGAATTTTTGTAAAACTCAGCTGTGAAGTCGTCTGTTCTTTGGAATTTTCCCAATTTAAGCTTCTTTATTGGGTCTACAACCTCTTTTTCAGTGATAGTCTGGTTTAGTAAAAAAATTTTCCTTTTTTTTTAATTTCAGAGGTTATATAAATGATGAGATTTCTATTCCTTCCTTTTGCGTATAAATTGCATATAGATTGAAGTAGAAAATGACAAATCTGTTACAGATTTTAGAGGCTGACATAGATTTTCCTGAATCATCTTTGACTGCTCTTATCAAACTTCTGTTTATCTTTCTTTCTTTATTGCCTGCATACCCTCCATGGATTGACGCAGGAAACAACAACAGATTAAAATGCAACAACAAATTGGGCATGTAACACCAGTTTAAAAACACATACTATCAGTTAAAGAACATGTAAAACCAATGCACATTAAAAACAATCATTTCATACTAAAACCCATAAATTAAAAATCATCCTGGTGGGTCTGCTGGAAGAGACTGGTCTAAGAATCTTGAATTTTGTTTCCAAATTCATAACCATTCATAACATTTGCTATTTGTATAGACTGGAGCTGATTTTATTTCTTCTAACTCTAATTCCTGCAGTTCTGTCCTTTTTCTTCGTAATTCTGAATATAGTTTACTGCCTCCTCCTATTTATGTTCTATGGAGATAGCTTGCTTTTTTTGTTTTTCCATTTTTATTTTTTAATTTTTCTTTGCTGCAGTTCACTCTTGTGGAATAGTATTAAGCAAAATCTCTATTTGTATCATTTTTTCAGTCACCAAGCATCTGCAAGATTAAATTTATTCCCAGTTTCCTTTGAATTAGACTTATATTTTACAAGTTTCAGTTTAATTGAAGTTATATCTAGTTTTCTATTCATTATTTTACTCCACCCCCACCCCCCAATAATTATAGTCCCAGTTGGAAAGGATTTCAATTTCTTAAGCATGAGGGCCGTAAGTTTTTCTTGGCCCCACTTTGATGCATAATATGATTTTAGTGTTAACAGTTTTTCTCCTGTTTTTCTTTTTACAGAAATCTTTCTGTTGCATCCTTATAAGTTTCTGCCACAACTAATGAATTTTGTTCTGAAATAGTTATTGCTGCCCCTCTTGCCTAACTGGAGTTACCTGTGCAAAACTGTGGTCTCAGATTGAAATGTTGTTTCCCATGGACAGAAATATAAATGAGTTTAAGTAAAATCTGACATTGGAACCTTGGTATGACATATCTCCTAGACCATTCTTATCTGATCCTTTTTTATTGCAGTGTAGTGACGTGTTTTCTTTGTAATGGGTGAATTTTTATGAAGCCCTTTTTTAAAAAAAGAAGCTGGTGAAATTGCTACATGTATTAATGTCTGTACAGTTCCAAGGCAGTTCACAAACTAAATTAAAGCAGTAAAACATAACAACATGCAGAATTCAGCAATACAGAATTGAGTAAAAGCAAGACATACTCACAGTCAACAATGCAATTAACAGCCCATCTAGCCAATAGTTTAAAGTTAAGAAACAGGATATTGAGGTGCTTTGGACTGAAAAAATTATAAGCTAAATGCTAAAAGCATCATGAAATAAAATTTATCTCTGTGAAAGAGCTCAAAGCATGAAGAAGTTGTTAAGGAAAGTTGTGCTTCCCAAGGTGTGGTGAGTCTAGCCCATTTGGGACTTTAAAAGGCAGAATGTAAGCCTGTTTTAATCTTGCAGCTCATGTTGAATGTGCCCCTGGGCTATGCCAATAGTCCAATCAATTGTTTTGCCCCAGTAGCTGCCTGTAGACAATCTTCAAGAACAACCGGTAGAAAGGAAATTATTGTACAACTGAGGAATGAAAGTGTAGACAGACTGTTAGATGAAGCCAATAAACATTGTACTTAATGCACTAACTGCCAAGTAAGCCTCAATATGAGTTATCTGCTCCTCCCCATAACAAGGAGTGGGGGCAAGAAGCTAACATGGTGCAATGGTTTGACTGTGGTTCTGCAGAATAGAGTTCAAATTCCCACTTGGCTATGGAAAACCACAGTGACCTTGGGAAAGTCACATACTCTCAGAGAAGGGTACTGGCAAATCCCCTTTTCTTGCTGAGAAAACCCTGTGGTAGATTTGCCATAGTGTCGCTATAAGTCGGAAACAAATTGAAGGCACACAACAACACACACTAAAGGAAATTTAGGAAGGAGGATACAAGCCCTCAGGACACAAGCCTTCCACTTTCACAGATTTAACATTTGTGAATTTGATTATTCACAGGTTATTTTATTTATTTTTTTTAAAATCTTGCTCTATTTGCCCCTGCTGTGGAAAGAAATATTCTCTTTAGGAATCTCTGGATCCTCCAGCATGACTCTGTGGCCTGCTTCTGCCAGAGAATGACCGTGGAATCATGCTGGAAGACATAGAGATTCCTAGAGAAGTATTCTCAGCATTTGTGATTTTTATACTTATGTGTGTTTTTTCCACTTTGACAGGGGTCTTATGCCCCAACCCCTGTGAAAATGGAGACCTCACTGGACAGACCCAGGAACAAAACACTGGTTAAAAAAGATCTGTCAAGTATGCATCTCTAAATTGGTTTTTTGCTTGTGTGGATTCTTTTGCATTACAGTACCTAGAAATATGAAGTATAGCACTATAGCTTGTAAAATATGAAATACTGTACCTTTTTGGTTGCTTGATGTAAAGTATTAAGCTAATGTTAGTAATGTATTATAATATCACAGTACTCATATTTTCTGAGGATGTGATTTAAAAGGCTGAAAATGGTAAGGGACATTAATTGACATTCTGTACTGTTATAATGTATCCAGGTAATGGTTTTTCCTCTCTTCAGATATCTAAACAGGAAAGAATTGAGCCTGAAGGCCAGTGAGTTACTAACAGATTACCTAGTATGGTTTCAAGGAGAAGCATGCTTTTATAGATGAAATAGTTCCTGTAAACACTCATAAAATATACATGTATTCATAGTCCTCCAGTTGGTAAAACTGCATTTTTGGACTGGGAGAAGAAAAGAACTATCCTTTTATTTTCAATTAGTGTTTCACATTTATGCATGTTTCTGTTACCATTCATCTTCCTTTCCAGTAATAGTGGTAGAACATGGCTTGCCTACCTAAATTTTCTAGGTTGTTAATTCTGTTAATATCCTAGTTATGACCGTCTCCAGTGTGGGTCCTTCCAGATGTTTTGCATTGTACCTCCCATCACTGTGATCTTCAGCTATGCTGACTGGGGCTGGAGTTTTAATTTGAAACATTTGGAGGGACCCATAATGAAGAAGGGTATTCCAGCAACTCTCAAATTAGCTATGAAATATACTTCAGGATCAGATTATCATCACCATTATGATTATGTCCTAAATTAAAATTCGATACAGAGAAGATTGAGTGAGAATCTGGTCGTATAATTGGGCTTCCCTGGACCCTGCCTCCTTCCATTGTGACTTTCCTGACTTGTTTTCTCTGCCACAGTGTACTGAACTCTTCCAAAACCTGTTTAAGAATGTAAGGGGCTTTTCTGGGTTGACATACGGGATTGGACAGTGAAAAGAGTTCCATGGGGTAGTGGAAGTGGTTTACTGGTCACACAAGAGATCTCTGGATCTGAGCCAGTGCTTCTAAATTAGTGTTTGTTCTTTAATGGCAGAGTAATTAACCACATGAGTCATTAAATAGGTGGAGAGATGTAGTCATCATGACATACAGACTTCCCCATTTATCTGACAGGTTATGGATTGGAGCACAGTCAGAAAGCGGCAATGGCTGAAAAGCGAAACCTGTCTACTGTAGAGAATATGAAGGCCTTCAGAGGCTTACTTAGGACTGATTGCGGATATGCGCTGCTTGTAAAGTCTCTGAGCTGGCTTGGTGTCTTTTCACGCTTCTGAGCTCACTTTGCAAGCAAGTCTCCATAGGCAAGAACTGATGGAACCCTGTTGTTTTGATCCTTGCAATACAGACAAGTTTCATTAATTTGACCCGGGCATCCACTCTTTCTGTGGCCAAGGCTTGTGCCTGTGAGCAGTCTCAAGCAAGCCCCCATAGCAAAAAGAACTGACAAAAGTGGATCACCTTCATTTGAAAGCATCAAAAGAACAAGTTGTCAGATAATGGGGTGTCAAAAGGTGTGGCTTCCTGTAATTTTATTAATTCCATATTTCTAGGCAGAACAGAAAGGAGTTTTTTGTGGGAGTGTGGGAATAACTATTTAGTTGATTTCTTTCTTAAAGAAACTTTGCTAGGAAGTCTTAATAGGACTGCGACCACAGCATGTAAGTAGAATTACAAGATTACAACTTTATAAAACTTCATGCTTCTGTATGTAGAGCCATCTAAAGTAGGAGTAAGCTGACTGTAGGTCTGATCTACAAATCCGGTAGAGGTCTAACACAGATGGATAGTAAATTGAAAAAGTTTGCTGTTAACAATAGCTCTTTCACCTTAAATGGTACTACTGGAAGGAAGAAAGCTTAGGGCCTTCACATTTGCTACAGTTTGGTGCACATTGCAAAAGTGGAAAAACCACAAAATGTTTATATATGTCTTTGGGATGGGGGCCAAGGCATTGGGGGAGTGGGCACCCAGGATCCAAACCAGGTCAGGGAAAGGAGAGGGAAAAGGTCAGCATGGTGGCCTTGTACTACCTCTCTCTCACCCATCTCTGTCCTTAGATGTGGTGGGACATAAGGAGAGGGTTTGTGGTGCTGAGAAATCGAGACGTAAGCTGTCCTTAGCTGACCAAGCAGTGGCTAGTGGAGGAGGAGGAGAGGATCAGAGACGAGCTTTTAAGGAGCTGCAAAGCCTTCTTGAAGCCACCAAAAGGGAAGTTTCCCCTGGAAAAGAAGCACTTGAGGTGGGAGAGAGCAGGGGTTGAAGAAACTTGCAAATAATCAATTCTGTGAATGTTAGACCTGTAAAAGTGGAAGGCTGGCTGTAGTTGACTCTTGTGCAGAAGGAGTATGAGCTGTGCTCAGCTTCTGATATAGAAGACAGATTTCTCTACACAGAATGAAAGTAGTTTCTTGTGAATGTCCAGTCTTGTAAAGTGCGTTGGAGAAAGCCACTTAATTTATTCCCATTTTGAGTACATACTCTCTGTACTGCTTGGAAAATTTTCTAATTGAAAGTCTTCTGCAGCTGGCTCTGGTTGATGGATTTTGGGGTTGTCTTAAATAACAAATCACATCCCATGAGTCTGAAGTTTGGCCACCAAATATCTAGAGAATCAGTAAGAGCACGATCTCTATTCATGTAGGCCATTGGATCACAGTTGGGAGAGACGAGAGGAGTCTAGTTGCTGGACTGCATCTTCCAAGAACCTAAGCTACCATGACCAATGATGAGGAATTCTGGGACATATCTGAGGTAGCCTTTCTAAAAATTTTACCCAGGAGGAACTCTTGAGATAATCTTTAGATCTCAAGGAACCCCTGCATTAAAATTATTATATCTATGGCTCAAAAAAAAAAAATCATTTTTTTTCAGTCATTATCTCTTGTGGAACCCCTAGCAACCTCTTGCAGAACCCTGGGTTCCAGGGAACCCTGATTGGGAAACTGTGATCTGGAGCCTCCGTTCTTGAGGAGCACTAATACAGTGAAATACAGAGTAAGGAGCTACCCTAAATGCAGTCATTTTATCTGTATGTATTATGTTAGTCTAATGTTGCTGATTTTTTTAAGTTCCTGTGGTAGGAAAGTAGTTGAAATTATGATGTGCCCAAGAAAATAAGAGATTTACTTTTCAGAAGATGATATTTCAAAATTGTTCAACTACTTAGTGTTTGGATTTTGGGCTATTTAAGGCGTCAGACCAACAAAGCAAAAAGTCAGTTTGGGCAAATATAATTTACAGGTTTCAGTGTGCAATATTCTTTGCTTTGCCAAGTAAATTTCTGGGTTCTATGTCCCTAGTATTATGACTATTATGGGCTAATATGGTGATTGACTTTGAGTAATAAAAACTGGAATATTCCTCAGTCCACACAGTACTTCCAAGTATGTTGCTGTGGGTTTGAGAACACACTGTATGTACTCATATATAAATTGGCAAAAAAAAAAAAAATCATCCCAAAAATCATCCCAAAAACATGGGTCATTGCTAGAAACAGATGATGATGACACCAGCTGGATGGACTCTGTGTTCCTGCCATTTTGGGTGCTTGAGGTGGAGTGGAATGGTGGCAGCCATTCTCAGTAGGGGCTTACCGTATAAGCCTTGTGAGGCTTCACAACTTCTTTGCAAGTCTTGTGAGGCTTTTAGAGTAAGCCTTATTAAAAATGTCTGCTGTGAATGTGAGGTGTAAGGCTTATAATAAACTCATTAAAACTGGCTGTGACCACCCAACTCCACCTCAGTTACCTAAAACAGCAGGCATGCTGTGTTCTTCAGGCTCCTCCATATTGCTGCTGAATGCCATTGGGCTGAAAAATAAGGTGATGAAAGAGGGAAGGAGGAAAGGCTGCATTTCTTTTTCTGGCTTGGGTAAGGGAGGGATAATGGGGTGGAAGCACTGCTGCCATGCCATGCCATGCCATGCCATG
This sequence comes from Cyclura pinguis, assembly GCA_030412105.1. Classification (NCBI taxonomy): domain Eukaryota; kingdom Metazoa; phylum Chordata; class Lepidosauria; order Squamata; family Iguanidae; genus Cyclura; species Cyclura pinguis. The sequence goes on from CM059599.1 coordinate 43,498,672, forward strand.
AGGAGCCATTTGCCTGTGCCTTTTGTCACTGCCTTTGTCCTGGGTCCCTAACAGAGGCAGGTTACTTTCTTTGTTCTTTCTTCCACCCCCCTTTGTATAAATGTAGACTTTTTAAGATCAGCAATACAAATTGCACTGACCCCATTGTAACCCCCCAGATAAAGAGATGGTACTGCTTCTTTTTAGCTCTTCTGAAGTTATGTTCTCTCCATGCATTTTGAAAAGGAGAGGAAAAGATTTGCTTGCTATTTGCCCCTAAGTTTTACCCTCGGTTTATCCATGGGTCACAGCAAATCCATAATTTTGGCCCCTAAAACTTGCTCTCTACTTATACATGAGATCAGTTTATACACAAATATATACAGTACATATTTCTAGCTTTTGCTTTTCCTCAGGGCCAATCTTGACACAACTTAGTTGCTTTTACCTAGGGTTAGAATACAAATCTCCAAACATCAGCAGTGATAATTTTTACAGATGTTCACTCTTTTAAAACATTACAGGGATTAATTTGAAAGAATTTTAAAGGAAATGTTCTCCCTAGAGAACCTTTGGACAGAGTAACTCTGTGGAACGACCTTAGATGATGAAGACATTGAAATAGTTCAAGATTTTCCATTAATCAGAATGGAGACTGCAGTCAAGAAATCAAAGAAGACTAGGACTTGGAAGGACGCTTAATGAAGAACTAGACAAGATCCTGACGTGTACGTATCATTGAATACTTAGGTTAGGATTGTGCAGGCCATCGTATTTCCAGTCTCCATGTATGGTTGAGAAAGCTGGACAGCAAAGAAAGCTGATAGGAAGAAAATCAACTCATTTGGAATAATTATTTTTAAAGAAGTTCATGAAAGAATACTCAAGAATCATAGAGAATATAAATTCTTGGTGGAGGTGCTCAGAAAAAAAAAAGATGCAGGTTTTCTCTGGATACTCCCAGAGTGTTTGATAACCACCTATGCAGGTGACAAATACGTGATAAACTGTTTGGAGACAGCAAGAGATTTGTTTGAAACACTGAAGGAAGAGGCCCCAGAAGAAGATATCCGAATGGTTGAGATCTGTTAAGAAGAAATAGTAATATAATAAGATACCTTAATAAACCAATTAAAATGAATCTAAAAATAATTTCATGGAAAATAAATGAACTGAATTCTCACCAGGAAAGGAAAAAAAGGTTTTTTTTTCAAAAAAAAAAACCCCAAAATATTAAATCATTTGTCTTCAAGAAATTCATGTAAGAAAAAGAGACTGTAGACTTTTGCAGAATAGAAATGTGGGCCTAAATTTTGTGTCTGAAAACAAGAACAAAAGAAATGGAGTCTCTTACATCAATCAGACTTTACAACCTAAATTGATTGATGAAGATGTGCAATTGTGGAAATCCGCAGGAATGACAAGATAATGCATTTAAGTAGTGTTTATGGCCCCGAAAATGAAGTGTCAACATTTTATGAAAATTTGTTAAGAAAGACATCTGAACTAGACCTACAATTTCTGATTTGCATGGATGGACAAGGTTGTTCATCCCAATAAAGACAAATGTTTCAGTAAAGGCATTGAGGAAAATCAAGGAACTATCTAGAACTTCCTTTATATACAGTACTTCAGATTAATAGATGGTTGGAGACATTTGCAGCCAAACTCTAGAGACTATACTTTTTTTTTCCAGATTATAACAGATTTCTAAGAATATGGCTAACTTTGTAAAGAGTATAGACATTTTACAGGAAAAAAAATCATCATAATCTACTACAATGTCCCTGGAAATGGAGCAAACACAGTTCAGATGGAGACTTAATGAAGATGGAAATTTTACAACAATATAAACAAGAATTGAGGAAATTTTTAAAATTAAATTTAAATAAGGGTACCACAATAGTTTGGGATACAAAGCAAAGCAAAGCACAATTTGTAAAATATGGTTCCAGATTGAAAAAAGAAAGAGAAGCTAAAAAGAGGAAGTTGTTAGATGAACTACAGAATTTGGAGGAAGAACTTAAGAAAAATTTTGATGAAGAGGCTCAACAAAAGACCAAGTTACTCCAGCAATGGTTTTCCTTGTTTACAGCTGAAGAAACGAATGCCAAACTACTGCACCTTAAGCAAAAGAATTTTGAATATGCAAACAAACCAGGGAAGTGGTTTTCCTATAAGATGAGAAAGGAAGGGATAAAGAAAACTGTCACAAAGTTCAGGAAGGGAGATCAGTTTGTAGCTGATAACTTGAAAATATTAAAAGCCTTTAGGGAATATTCCAGAGATTTATATCATAGGGCAATGAAAAAATCTTAGATATGGAAGATTACTGGGTAAACTCCAATTCAACAAATTATTCTTGGAACAAAAACAAAATTTGAATGGGCATGTGGCAACTGGTCATTGAAGCAATTAGGAAGATTAAACCTGGAAGATTGCCAGGTCCAGACAGACTGTCTGCAGCACATTACAGGAAATTTAGACATGAGTTATGGACATGCTTGTGAATGCATAGTCCAGCTTCTCTGGTCATTTTTTTGCTAGCTCCAATAATTGAATGTTTTAACATTTCTGGTTACAAGGTCCTCATAATTAAAGGCAATTTGTCAAATATTAGTTTACAAGTCAGGCTCCTTTTCCTCTTGAAAAGATAACTATTTTCTGTGCATTTTAGATGTTCTTCATATGTATTTTGCAAGTAGATTTCTTGGCAGTATCAGTGAGTGTTGTAAGTCATGAAATAAAAATGGACAACTGATTAAGTTGAGTGGTTAATTATGCATTTTTTCGTTTTCTTATCTGTCTGCCACTTCAGTTCTAGGAAGGTAGGAATCTCAAAGCTGTAGTGGAATGAATGTGTTGCTTGGTGACAAAAAGGTAAAGTATGGCCAGGCTGCAAGCAACGTAAAGATTCCTTATTTGTAACATTTAGCAATGAATCTTGTCAGTAGTTGTGTGTAACTCTTGGTGTTTGTGCCTAAGTATCTTACAGAGTAGTACTGTTTCATGATGATGCTTTTCAGCATTTTGGCTTGTTGAAAGATGTTGCAAATAGCCAAAGCCTCATGATAGACCTATTCCTATTGAGGAAGTGACTGAATTTGTCTTGTATGTACAATAGTATGGTTTCTGTCATCTTTGCATTTTTCTTACAATTGTATGGTTTCTGATATCTTTATTTTAGGAGGTAATGCATTTAAATGTCATCAGTTCTGTCTCACAATAAAGTGCTCTGCACAAAACCTTACATAAATATGTGGATGATCAGTTGAGCTTACCACATTTTCCCAGTAGACAGAATATACACACCATAAATCATTGATCTCCCACATTCATGGAAGACTGTAAGAACAGCTGGCATTGTTTCAAGATGACTTTCCTAGTCACTTTCTCTGTTTGGAGCAGCATGGCTCCTTATAAGTCAAACAAGGTCAAGAAAATGATAGCAGTAAGTCCATATTTGTGGTGTTTTTCCCCAGTAACGTTCTGAGAACTCTTGGAAATAATCTTTTTTCAAAATCATGGAAAGGGTGGAGTTTGGAAAGTTGCTTGTGAGAAGGATGAATGTAATGGTATGCTGAAGCCATCCTTAACCAAGCAGTGACAGAATGATTCTTGGGAATCCAGGGTAGCATCTTATTACTTAATTAGGGGTAGCTTCAGCATGTCATTATATTCACTCTTCTTTAAAAAGAAAAAAAAATTGTCAAAGTTCTAGAGGACACATAAAACTATGTAGTACTGTACAGAATTGGATTCCTTGATTAGTGGTTTCAGATTTGTTTATTTATATTCTTCCTTTCCTCCAAAAAAAAAAAATCTCCCAAGTTTTTTCCTTCCCACTTGGTATTCCCAACCAAATGAGGTAGGTCAGGTTGAAAAACAGTGACTGGAACAACGTCACTTAGTAGGTTTTCATTACACAAGTTCTAGTCTGGCATTATAACCGCAACCAAATGCCTAACAGCATGAAGAACACTCAACTGTCTAAATTCAAAACACAGCCCATTTCACACATCATGTTGGTTCAGGTAGGCTTAACATCTCAGAGAGACCTCTACATAAATGTAGCTCTGTAACATTTACTTTCCCTAATTTCCGTTTTCCCAAAGTATCAGTAAGAATACTTGTTTATTACACTGTTGCAAAACCTTGACTAAACAGAAAGCTTGTTTCATAAAACTTGTTTCTGACTTTTTGTATCGTTTGCCAGTCCTTTTGGCAAACAACAATTGTCATTGTGCAGACAACAAACACACTTGTTTGCACAACAGTCAAAGCCACACCCTAAATTGTCAGAATGAAAGTCCAACCATATGTTACTAAAAGTACTAAAATTCCACAGAACAATCCTGGTGGAATAGCAGACATAGGGAATCAGCCATCAGAGTCATTTGGATATTTAAAAGAGTGTTAACAATGTGGGGGAAAACTCTCATGAAGAAAAAGGCAGATGGAGCTGTGAAAAAACCTTCTTGTGTGACAAGGTGAGGATCATGCATTAGGAATTCAGTATATATTATATTTACGTGTGAAAATAGTGTTTGATATCCAACACACAGGAGTACCGCATGCTGTTGCCTCTTGGGTTGGAACCCTCTTCACTAGATTCATATGAATTATATATCCTGTGCTTTTGTTCTACTGTATTGAGCAGACTTGAAGATATATTTAACAAGTGATCAGATTGAGTCTTGGGTATCACCTTTTCATAGGAATAAAAGAACCGTGTTGGATTGGATTAAAGGATTATCCAGTCCAGCATTTGGTTCAGAACCAGTTACCTCTGGGAAACGTACCAGTGGGACATGAATGCAGCTGCGTCCTCCATTTCATGCTCCTCAGCAGCTCATGAAAGCATACTGCCTTTGATAATGGAGGTTACATATAACTATCCTGACTAATAACCATTAATGATCCCATATTAATGAATGTCTCTAATCCCCTTTTAAAGCTCTCCAAGTCGGCATCCAAAACTGTTCTCTTGTGGCAAATAATTTCACAATTTAACTGGTGCAAAAGAGTACTTCCTTTTACCTGTTCTAAATATCCCATCACTCAACTTCAGTGGATGAGCCTGGATTAGAATTATAAGGGTTGGAAAGTATGAGAGTTTGGATTAGAATTACATATTTTCTCTATATCTTGCATAATTTTATATACCTCTAGCATGTCTCCCCTTATTAGTTTTTTTCCTAAATTAAATAGCTCCAAATATTGTCACTTTTCCTTTTAGGAGATTTGTCTCTGGTTATTTTAGTTGCTGTTTCTTAGGTCTGCAAAATCCTTACGTGGTGTGACCAGAACTATGCACTGTATTATAGATATGGCTACGCTATAGATTTGCGTGAGTATTGTATGATTCTGGAAATTTTATTTCTAATTATGTCCAGAATACAATTGGCATTTTTAGGTCACATGGTCAACACTTTGATTCAGCTGTCTGCCACAACTGCTAGATTGGTCAGTTGCTGCCAACTCAGATCTCATAAGTAGACTTGAGGGTTTTTTGTCACAGTGTACATCATAAACTTGCTTACACTGAATCTTATTTGTCATTTTATTTCCATTCTGCCACTTTGGAATGACCATTTTAGGGGTCTTTATGGTTTTGTTCTCATCACCCAAAACAGTTTAGTGTCATCAGGAAACATGGGCCTCACACTATTGACTCCAATTCCAGATCATTTATGGACAAGCTGGAAAGCACCTGTTACCTGTACAGATGCCCCACTGTTCAGTTCTTCCCATTGTGATAACTGATAATTTATTCTTATGCTCTGCTTCTTTAACCAGTCCTTTTTGGTGGGCTCTGTGACTCAGTGATACCGTGTTTTTCAATCAGTTTTTAGTCCATAAGATTTCTCCTCTTATTCTGTCGTGGTTAAGTTTCCTCTCAAGTCTGACTTTCTCAGAAGCCTTTTGGAAGCTGCAATATACAATGTTTTCCAGATTACATCTGTCCACATATTTATTCCAGAAGCCATGTTGATTCTTATTAATTGGTGCTTGCCCTTCCATATGCTTGACGGTTTTTTCTTAATAACTTTCCATCAGGTTATCTAGAGCAGATCTTAAGGTAACTGGCCTGTAGTTTCCTTGATTACTTTTTAAAAATTGGTGTTATGTTGGCCAGTGTCTCGTTTTCTGTTGGAGAGGTTGATCTTAGAGACTTAGTGTGTATTTTTGTTTCACTTTTAAGTTCTTAAAGAGAATGCCATCTAGACTCAGGGATTTGTTTGTTTCTAATTTGTTAATAAACTCTCAAAATTCTTCTGCTGTCACTACTATTCACTACATTAGCTTCTCTCTTCCTGGAATTTTTTAGTCCAGGTTAATTTCCCCTATATTTTTAACAGTGAAGACAGAAAGAATTCATTCAGCTTCTCAGTAGCCTCCTTATCCTTCTTCAGAATCCCTTTAGTTTCATAGTCATCTAAGGGTCCAGCTGGCTCCTAGACTGGCTTCTTTCTCTTGATTCCCTTAAAGAATTTGGTATTGGTGTAATGGATGCTATTAGCAATATGCTCCTCAAAATTCTTACTCTTTTCGTTGTTCACGTTTACCCAAGAGGAAAACTTAGGGGAAAAAATAAATGAGATTTATGATGATGCTTAAAGCTTTCAACTTCTAAAAATTATATTTATATAGTTAAATATATTTAAATGTACTGTATATTTTTAGGACTGAGGAGGGAAGAGAGAAATGCTTGGTAATAGCATTGCATTCTGCTGCTGACTTGAAACTTTTCCATAAATTTTCTTTGGGTTGTTGTGTGATTCCTTATGATGTGGGAAATGGCTAAAGGAGTATTTCAGTGAAATAAAGATATAGGCTTGATTCCCAACTAAAATTGAAAGTGCAAAAATTTCAGGTTTTTACAAAGTAAAATATTAATAAGGAAAATTAAGCGATTGGCTTCCTCCCCAATACACTATTTGGTTTTTATGTTTTGTTTGTAGGGTAAACGTGAAAGCGATTAGGAAACAACCTGCAAAATAAAATATTGAATAAAATGTATATTATGGATAGAGTTTTCTTTAATTTGAAAACTGGTTTTCTCTTACAGTTACTCAATGAAGTGGGTCAGTCTGTTGTTATAGTGTGCTTGCTTTGTGCCTCACAGTTCCTTTGTAAATTAACATTTCTAATTTTGTCATTGTTTTAATTTTACAGCACACTTCTGTTGATGGTTATACTGAACCCCATGTCCAGCCCACAAAATCAAGTAGCAGACAAAACATACCTCGTTGCAGAAACTCAGTTACATCCACAAATGAAGACCACCCTCACATTGGGAATTACCGCTTATTAAAAACAATAGGAAAAGGAAATTTTGCTAAAGTAAAGCTGGCTAGACATGTTCTAACTGGTAGGGAGGTAAGCATTTTCTTTGTTTTTGTTTGATAACAATAGTCTGTGTTGCCTTGTTCTCTCTTGACTGTCTGCAGCAAACATGATTATCTCTCTGATTGAAAATGTAACAGGCTTTTCGTGGAACAAATGAGCCACTACGGCAGCAGATTTGTGGACAGAGTTGGGACTCCCATAAGTTAGTGGGATTGGTATAGAGATATTTGAAAACATAATGTGGGTGTGGTGGGGGGAAGAATGAAAAGATGCTACCTGAAATATTTACCTTTATCCTTGTAGGAATTTGCAATCAGGAGGACTCCCTGTTAGGAGAAGAGAAGTGTTAAAAAGGAAAGCATCGGTAGCATCGGTAGAGCAAGAGTTCAGCTCCCTTCTGTTGATGCGAACCATGCTTTAAATACTTGTGAACCCCACTAGTTTCTGAAGCTAGGTTCTGATCTTGTCATGTCCAATTGTATCCCTCTCAGAAAGTGAAATATATTTGTATAGAGGCTTGGTTAGGGGTTTTTTCCTTTTGTTTTGAGATTTTATGTACAAACTCTGGTCTGTTTACAGAAGTGTAAACAGAAATGTAAACAGAAATGTCATTCCTCACATCCCAGTTGCTACAACCACAAATACCAAATGTTTTCAAAAACTGGCTATTTGTTGGAATTCCTTGTATTTATGTGTAGCTTCTTTGCTACTGTCTATCTACGTGCTAGCATTTTATTTTCTGTATTTTAAGCTTTAAAAACAATAAATCGTCACAGTGACCTTGATGAGGTTGAATTAACCTCAGTCTCATTCCTTCTCTTTTCCTTCTCTGATACAGCTGAAGTATTGGTCACTAGTGCTTCTAGGCAGTGAGTCCAGTTTTTTTCATCTCCTCACCAGCTGGCATTTCCCTTGAGAAGAATTGAAAGCATGGGATTGGCAAGCTCTCAGTGCCGAGCAGTTGCTTGCTCCTTTGCAATTGAGCAAAGTGAAGAAATGAGGCTCCCTACCTGCTTCTTCCTTCAGGCACTCCCACTGGAATGTGTTCATAGCACCCTCCAACAATGGTTCCCAGTACAGTCTTCCAGAGAGATAACAGAGGGGGCTGTACCAGATAGCGTAGTCAGAATGGCTGAGAAGGGTCAAGGTGGGAGCGGCAGAGAGAATTGGGAGGTGAGAGGTTCAAAGCATCTTCAAAAGTGTGGGTTGGGCTGGTTGAGATCCTGTTTGATCTACCTTTTAAAGGCATCCCTCGGGCCATTGACCTGCCCTGCAGGTCAGTGTCCCTTGATAGAAATTAAGTTCCCACCATGTCGAATTATGCTAGAAATAAGTGCTACAAATTATGGTAAATTATAATTAAGACCACCATAGCCTGTTCAGGTTCAGAGTATTGATAAACAGAATAGTGTTGAACATGAATGGTTCAAAAAGGAAGCATAAACTTCTGATCTTCTCATGTCCACACCAGAGGAAAGTAGAGGGTGTTGACTTTTGTTCAGATCACTGTAAATCATGGTTTAGCGTTATATCCAAATGAGGGCAGTGCCAATGCAAGAAACATATAGCGCTTGCATGTTTTTTTTAAAGGTAAAATTTATTTTTGGTAACAATGGATTTCTTCCGTTTTCATTCTTAGGTTGCTGTGAAAATAATAGACAAAACACAGCTAAATCCTACCAGCCTACAAAAGGTAAGATATTTTTTAAAATAATTTTGCCTATATAATTAAGAAAACCTTTTATTTTTCATTTAAGGTATTATTATTATTACAAGAGAACTGAAATGAACTGAAAATAGTTTACATGCTCTATCTAAGTCATTAAGAGATTCTTTACAAGAGTGTAGTGGGTGGTGAGTTGCTCGACCTACATTCTGGCATAGGAGTATTTTGGAGAATGAGCTCTGCTTCTGGTACTGTGGCAGTGCCAGCATGTTTACAGTAGCCTGAAGTAGTGGGATGACTGTTCTTTTTAAAAATATTTTAAGAAGTCTGAGGAGGCTTTAGTGACTTTTAAATTTTGATTTCTGTGATCGATTTGGCTATATTTTGTTATTGTGTACCTTCAAGTCATTTCTGACATGACAATTCTAAGATGAACCTATCATGGGGTCTTTTGGGAAAGATTTCTTCAGAGAAGGTATTCCTTTCCCTTCTTCTGAGGCTGAGAGAATGTGACTTGCCCAAGGTCACCAAATGAGTTCTCATGGTTGAATGAGGAATCAAATCCTTGTCTCTAGAGTCAACATTCAAACCACTACACTATGCTGGCCCCCGTTTGTTTTATAGCTATGTTTATAATTTTAAATGTTTGTAAAGTACCTTTGAAAAGACTTTTTACTGAAAAATGAAGCTTCAGCTATGGATACACTGAATAACATATGTCTGAAAACGTTTTTTTTTTTTATAATGACACAAAGTCCTTTACACAAACTTCTGTAACAAAATTTGAGAACAAACTCTCCTGCCTTTTGGAAAAAAAAATTGTTTTCTTTCCAGTTTGTAGCCACTGTTGAGAAATGGATTACCTGAATCCAGTTATAACAGAGGTGTATATTTCAGAATATTGCGTAGAATAGCTTCCATGTGGTAGCTGTTCTAGTTTGTCAACTGTGCACTTGTTTGATAAGTAGTTTATCTCACTGTGGCTGTCAACCATGTTTGATGACTGTGAGGAGACACACAGTGCAATATTAGCTAATCTCTGTGTTCAGCTGATACATCCAAATAACTTTCTGTGTCGATCTGAAACATCACATGTGCAGTTTTATACTGAGCCAAAGCAGCACTCTTAAACTACTTACTTACTTACTTACTTACTTATTTATTTAGGGCATTTATACTCTACAGTTTGGCCAAAAAGTCTCACAGAGCAGCTTACAAATTGTTAATTTAACAAATTCTTGTCCTTAGGTGTACAGTCTAAAATGACAAGATGCACAAGGAAAAGAGGATGGCAGTGATGAAAGGGATTAAGTCCAGCAAATTCTGGCTGCTGTTCTCTCCCTCAGAGGCCAGAGCAATGGCAGCTGGTATGGAGGGGAAGCCTTGCTTCAACCACTAGAATCAAGACACAGTAGTGCTGTTCTCTCCCTCAGAGGTCAGACCAGTGGTAGTTGGTGTCAAGGGAGGGCCTTTCCTCAGCCACTGGAAGCAAAAATAAAAACTTTTGAAATAAAATATTCTGTGATTATTGGTCCCCATCTCCTGCAAACATAGCAAATTTCTCTTTTATTTATCCGAGAAGGATTACCTAGGAGACTTTGACAGTGTTGCATATTAAAAATGAGAACAAGATCCTTTCATTAAGAGCCTGACATATGAAATATTGTAATCATGTTTTTTTGCAGCTGTGGGGTGATACTGCCTGCTTGAAGAAAAGTGTGCTACATCTTTATTCTTATAACAAATGCTAATTTTGCTGTACTGGAAAAAGTATCTTATTTCTGATTTGTTTACTTGTTGTTTTGTCCGTATCTGTACTTAAGGACCTTTTACACTACACAGTGATAGCCCTATGATTCAGTTCTAACTACCATGGCAATAATCTATGGAATACTAGAATTTGTGGTTCACAGAAATGTATTTAGAACTCTCTTCCGCAGAGTTCTAATGTTTCCCAAAACTGTGAAGCCCAGGATTCTATAAGATGCTGCCATGGTACTTAAAATGGAGTCCTAGCTGAATAATTGGGTAGTATGAAAAGGTACGTAGTTACCAGTCTGAGCATTTAATAGGTTCAGCCTTGGTTGGGATCCAGAATTAAGTCTGGATGAAGTTCATAATGTTTGGGTGGATTTGTACTGATCATAACTCAAAATCTGTGGGGAACTTGTCCTTCTAAATGTTTGAGAAATTCCAGGCAGCACAGCCAATGGGAAACCAATGAGTTATGGTCCAGAACATCTAAAGGGCCAAAGCTTCGTCACTCTACGTTGGATCCAGACTGTTATTTGAACTTTAGCTCCTTTGAAATTAGTGTAAAAACTTAGTCTATGTCAGGGGTGGAAAAATGTTGTAGATGAGGGGATCATGTTGGCCACATACATACCTGCAATGCCTCAAAAATCTTCTTTTTTTTTTTTGCCCCCAAATGTCCCCCCATGGAGGACAATGTTGCCACATTCTCCTGGTTTCTTTTAGGCCTCTCCTTGGCCTAAAACAGCATGGGCAGGTAAAAACATGGCAGAATTGCCCCCAGTGCCTCCTAGTGGCCATTTTGGGGCAAAAAAATAAGGGGGCATTAAGGGCCACAAAAAAGTTCTGTGGGACGACATGTGGCTCACAGGCCAGATTTTATCTACCCTTGGTCTGAATGTTAAACTATTTGTACTCTTATACTTCACCTTAGGATATACCTGTATAAAAATTACTGAGTACAATAGTTTGTTTGTTTTTTAAACAGCTATTCCGAGAAGTACGAATAATGAAGATATTGAATCATCCTAATATTGGTAGGATTCTGGCATTTTTCTGCTGTATCATATTCATTTTTTTTCTGTTTGTATCTTTTATTTTCTTTTTTTTAATCATTTTATTCAAATTCAGATATGAAATAAACAATTATAACTGTCAACTTATTTGAAATATTTCTGATCTTCCACACTGATCTAGGTTTCATTATCAGTATTTCTTAACGTGCTTAAAATATTGTACTACATTTTAGTGCTATTATTACTTGTTGATTCTTGCATTTCCATCTCCATATTCCCGCTTCATGATATATATCCTGTAGCCCCCTCATAATTTATCTTAAATCATGAATCACAGATTTCCATCTGATGGTACCCAGCAATTACCCATTACAATTTGCCATTCTTTTTGTATCTCTTCGTCTGATTTCCCTTTTAATCTCTGAGAGACCATATCAGCATTTTTGTTTTCAATCAGTGTACCCCACCATTGTTCTAATGTGGGTATTTGCTGAGTTTTCCACATCTTTGCATATTCAGTACGAGCTGTTGTTATCATGTACAGTAATATTCTCCAATACTTCTTTATACCAGTACCTTCTCATACATCAGTGATATTTAACAAATACAATTCTAGTAACTTAGCAAACTGTACTTTCATTAGTGCACGTATTTTGTTATGTATTTCAGTCCAATATTTCTTAGCTTTAAGACATGTCCACCACATATGATATATCGTACCGACCTCATTCTGACATTTCCAACATTGTCCAGTACCTATATTATAAATCTCTTTTAATTTATCTGGTGTCATGTACCATCTATGAAATAGCTTGTAATAGTTCTCTTTCAAATTCTGTGCTACTGTAAATTTCTGTGTTTTTTTCCAGCTCTGCTCCCGAGACTCTAATTGTATTGTATGTCCGATATTTTGTGCCCATGAAATCATTGTTGCCTTTACCGTTTCTTCTTGCCTCTCCTGATGTAGTATTTCTTGATATATTTGGGCAAGTAAATGAGGCGGATTTTCGTCTGTTTGTATCTTTTCAACTTCTTATCCCACTAGTCGGTAATTCTGAGTTGTGAGCAAGTCCCCATTGTATCTTCCTGGTTTTTATTAAATGACCCTTTTGGTTTCTGACAAACCCTTTGTGTCCTAAGTGAAGAATCACAGTCTCTCTTCTAGAAAATCGTTAATTGGAATTCTAAATTCCTACCTAGAAGAATGTAATAGTAGAGACTATGACTTACATATAATTCTCTGAAGTTCAGTGGCCTCACAAAAAGCCATATTATTGGTTTTCCACACTTTAGTAAGGTCATGTTCAGTTTAACAGACCAGCCAAAAGATGCCCTTAAAGTATGCAGGCTCTCATGTTATGTGTAAAGACTCAGTTGAAGTCATCATTCTCTCAAAAGGAGATAAGAGTTTCCTTCTCACACAGGAAACATCAGTATATGGTAGGCGTAGATTTGCTGCATGTACTTACGTTCAACCCCTGATGACTGCTAGCCCTAAACATTTTCGTGAGGCCCAAAAGCTTGGTTACAGTTTATGTACACTGTCCTTCTTGACCTTGTGACCAGCAGTGTGAAAAATTCAATTTGGTTTCATTTCTTTGAATCCTTCATTTATTCCTGTCCTTGACCTTGTGACCTTTGCTATTAAGTTGTGAGACTTGCTTTTTTTTCCACTCATGAAAGTTCATATGCATTATCATATACATCTTCTGTAATGAATGCATTTATCTGATCAGATTTCCTGGCAGATGCATATTCATATGCACTTTGTCTACTAATTAAAGTGCATGCATTGTGCCCACTTTAAGCACACACACTTTTTTTGTGTATTTTATTTCTCTGAAACTAAATATTAGCATGCAGGTTTCTGAGGCAGAGAGGCAGGGTGTGCTTTGTCTCACAACAAGTCTTGGGAAGTATGAAATGGATCAACTTGAGACGCATTGTGTGATGACCACTGAGTAATGACTACAGAGATTTTCAAAAGTTCAGTAGTCAAGATTTTAAATGTGAGCTGGTATGGCACAGTGGCAAAGAAACTGAATTCCAATTCAGGTGTCCCTGGCTCAGATGTTACCTTTGTCCTAAACTCTCAAAGTTGCCTTAGGCAAGTCTCTGCTTCACAGCACCCACTCTGCAAAATGAGGCACAGGGTCGTTAGGATTACAATGAAACGATATGTGTTATTTGAATGCCTGAGAGGGCAATACAAATACGAATGTTAGGTGATAATATTATAAAGTAACAAAATAGATTTTTTTAAAAAAATTATTCTAGTTAAATCTGTACTGATTGCAAAGTGTTTAATGTTTTCTTTCTGCTTTAGTTTTCCCCAACCTTTAGAGCCCTACTTTGTGCTGACAGTTCTTCTGGCTGAGCAAGGTGGAACAATTTTTTTCCAGAGATTGTTACTGTTCCTCAGTCAGCCAGAGGGCTTGTTGCATACAAGGTATACACAAAGTTGCATGTAGGGTATGCCCTTTTTTGCTCCTTCCAGTTGAGTGTGTTAACGTGCTTAGCTCTTGTTGACTTATTTTTAAACTTCTCAATGACAACAATCATTTTGTTAATGTACTTGATTGGCAGTGTCCATCTGGTTCTTAACAGTTCTGCTGTCTCCTCTAGTATTTAAACTGTGTCTTTAGTGGAATCAAAATATACACCATTTTTAACCTAACATAGTTACAGCAGAGCGGTGGATGATTTTGTTTTTATGAATTTCATCTGTAAAGCTAAACCTTTGCTTCAGCATGGATTTCAATTTAAGAACTTGGATACTGTAAGATATAACACATCTCTAGCTGTGTTTTACAAGTTTTCTTTGCTTCTTAAGTGAAGGTGATTTATTGCCTTTTTTTTTTAAATCTTCCAGTTAAATTATTTGAAGTTATTGAAACAGAGAAGACCTTATACTTAGTAATGGAATATGCCAGTGGAGGTGAGTAAAGGTTCAGTTCTATTTTTCTGTGGTTAGTCTGAAATGTGAGAGTTTGAAGGCAGTGCAGGCATAATACTGCATATATGTGATACATTGTTGGTATCTGTTGGATGACCCCAGCTCCATGGAAACCAAAGTCAAAATGCCTGTCTAAACAATGAAGGCCATGAATTCCTGAGTGACTTCCAATAGGTTGTCCTCAGCATGTATGAAGAAGCTGAGGGAAATCACCACCACCACCATCCAGAGACCACTGCCTGTGGCTCAGAAGGAGAGCCATTTGGCAGTGGAGTGGCTGGTACATTATCAAAATCAAATTATGTCTGAAATGCAGTCCATCAGATATATATGCTTGATGCTGAAAGGGTATGGAATGGATCCCATATTTGTGAATAAAATCATGGTAGGCTGCTGCATTTCTGCTTACCTACTCCCATGTGTCTTGGTCCTTGATGGAGAGTCCTAATTGACAAACTTGGGAGGTACTTTCTCACCAAGTCTCATCCAGCCAAGTTTCTGTAATACAAGCCATATCAGCACGGCCAGCCAGAACCACATCCTGGACAACTGTTTTCCAATTTGGCAACCTGACATTCCTTGTTAGTACTTTCAGCCCAGAGGGACAGCCACCACCTCATTCAGACTCTCAGATTTGGGAGACAGTCTGAGAGCAACCAGCATCTAGTAGCACCTCTCTTCTCTTTAATGACCTAACTGCCTCCCTTTGTCATATCACTCTTTGCTCTCTGCTATTAGAGTGGCTGATCCCCATCTGATCATTTCCATCTCCCTTTCTCTTATTCGAAACATGTTGCTCCCAGTAGCAGGTAATGTTGTTTTATAATGTGTATCTTTTGGGTAGAGTTGCCAAATGAAAGGACTCCTGTACCTTTTACAGTTGTGTAGAAAAAGGAACTAACATGCTGAGCAACACTGCTAAAATTCCCTCTTCTACAAAACCATTAAAGGAACATGAGCCCTGTTCTTTATTTCACAAGGCAATCATAAAAATGGAAAACAAGCCTATTTGGTATAGAAGTTGCCAGTATGGTCTCTGGAGCCTGTGCTTCTATACAAGAAGGTAACTTTGAGTAAACTTTTACATAGCAGTAGACTTCTGCTTTGATGTCATTGTCAGTGTTGATAAGAATAGTGATCTACTGAACTGGATAAAGAACTGCACAGAGTAGTTCCCAAAACAACCCTTCCCCTTGTGCAGGCTCTTCTGTGAGTTGTAGCAGAGTAATTAAATGAAACATGTGTGCACACAGAAAATAAAGAGCTATAAACAGCAGTGCAAAAATTTTCATATTCGGTGAGATTAACAGCCTGATCCCGTGCATATTTCCTCTGTCACACAAGTGACACACAAAAATGTTGATAACAAAATAACACAATTTGTTGCAAAAAAGAACCCCAAGAGCATATTGGCAAAGCAGAGTATGTGAGGGTGGTCCTCAGAGGCACAGAAAAGCACTCGTTGGAAACCAACAGGAAGTTCTGGTAGAATTTAAATCCCAGGCCGTTGCATGTTATCCGCAAAGCATCATCTAAACCACCCTCTACATACAATAGTACAGTTGGCCCTCCACATTCACTAAGGCCAAGGGCACAGGGCCCTCACAGAAAGCGGAAAAATTGTAGATAACAAAATGTGACTGTGTCTGTGGGAAGAAGGCCGAGGCATGGTGGGGAGAACAGGCACCTAGAGTCCATACCGGGTCAGGGAAAGGAGAGGGAAAGGGGGAAGGTCAGCATGGTGGCCTTTTACTTCCTCTCTCTCACCCATCTCCTTCCTGGGGTGTGGAGGAGGGACTGGGAGAGAGTTTGTGGTGATGAGGAAATCAGGCTGCCAGCCGTCCTTAGCTAGCCAAGCAGCAGCTGGTGGAGGAGGAAGAAGATGAGAGGTGGGCTTTTTAAAGGGCTGTGTGGCCTGATCAGAGCCTCTGAGGGGGAACGTTCCCTTAGAAAAGAAGTTGGGGAGGTAGAGGTTGAAGAAACTTGCAAATAATCAAATCTGTGAAAGTCATACCCACAGATATGGAGGGCCAACTGTCATTACAAAGCCATACAAACGGCCCTTTTTTTGAAGCCATATTTTTTTGTACCAGCAGCAATCAGCATAGCACAGTGAAGGAAGTTGAATCAAGTGACGTTAAGCTCATGAGTGTAAACAGTTTGGCAGGAGGGGGCAGTAAACCTGTGCAAAAATCCACGAACCCCACTTTCCCACAAACAGATTCACACACATGCTGGCACCCCACCCCTGGAACCAAATATCTCCGGAACACATACAACAAAGACGATACCAAACCTCCTCCTTCAGTTTGGCTTCCACTGAACTTTGCTTTCTGGCACCCTTTTAGTCCGCTGAGGATGCTTCATGCTGTTGCTTCTCTAGCGCCCTGCAGCACAGGGCAGGCACCTGGGGAATGATGGTGGGTTTTTCAGCTTTCTCAGCATTGGCTGTGGGTGGGAACATTCCATACAAAATATCACTGGAAGCTGTACATGTTGAGGAGATACAAATATATCCTTTTATGGGAGACAAGAAAGAAGGCCTAACTGGTACCTATCCCTCCCCTATCCCCTCCTCCACCTTCAGTGTTTCATTTCTGAGCTTCAGGGACATTTTGATCATGCCCAGCCTCCAGGTGTTCTCAGTAGTCTGCCAGCCAGCAACAGCAAACTCAGAAGAGTAAGAAAATGACTAGGGAAGAAGAAGTGAGCTTCACGTTTTTCATGGTAAAAACCCTGAACATTTGCTCCAACTCTACCATTGATGCTGACATCCAGCCGTCAGTAATCAGGATTGGAGGAAGAGCTGCTAATAAAAAGTGCTCTCCCAAGTGACAAATGGGACGGGTGTTACTTATAAGACCATATTTATAAACAGACTCTTGCTTGATCTCCTGTGATGAATTAGAAGTTTGCTTTCAGCTATCAGGAAAACTTTTGATGGAGATCTTTCTTTCTTTCTTTCTTTCTTTCTTTCTTTTTTTTTTCAAGCAGGCAGTGCATTAAGAAGAACTTGTATTTTTATATAGGAAGGAGAAATGTGTTTTTGAAAAATCGAGATAGTTTAAAAAATCTTGTAGCCTAATACATTTTTTTCAAGGCTGGCTGACTTTCTCAATAAAATGCTGACGGATTTCTCTCTCTGCTCTTAAAGAAGAATAGTATAGATTCAGCAGGACTAAGTATCAGCTTACTTAGTCACTCCTAGTTATACAATAAGTTACCATCCTTATTGATAAAAATGTAGGCAGCCACCCTTTCTTCCTAACAAGGATAATATCTGAATGGTAATTCCATGACTTGCTTAAAATGTTCTGTCCACCTTATCACAGGAGATCAATCCATGGCCAGAAATTTATGGCAGTGGGAGACCTAAGGTTTTGCTCATGAAATGGGGGGAAGAGTAACTACAAATAGCTTAAAATACATTTTAAATATACTTTCTTCATTAAATAATTATAAATCTCAATAGCATTATGATAGGAATTTGTTAGTAATCATATTTCATCCTGTACAGTGTAATGCGATTTTGTGTTGCTTTAGGAGAAGTTTTTGACTACTTGGTTGCACATGGAAGAATGAAAGAGAAAGAGGCACGTGCAAAATTTAGACAGGTATGAAATATATTAATGGAACTTAAGATGGTATACCTTCAACAACAAAAATATGTGTTAGCATTCAGGATTAAGCACGGCAATGAGAGAAACTCTGAACAGGAAACACAGTATTAATTCCCAAGTAATATTTCAAGTAATAAGGTTGTCTTTAAAGATGTTGACAGTAAATTGGATGTGAAGACTGATTTCCTTTGACATATGAAGAGAGGATCCAACCCAGTTAAATTTTACAGTACTGCTTGTTTCTTCAGATCTTTCAAAACAGAACACCTTTAAAAATGCATGTGCAGTTAATTTACTTCTAGAGAAGATGGTTCGTTGTGGCTACTTCAGGATAGTAAGTGCCATTGAGCCCTCCGTAAACATTTAAAGTGTTTCCATGGGCTGGATATTGCCCATTCCTGATTGTTCTCAGATGTTTCAAGAACTGACAGCCAAACCCTTGATATTTCCTTTTCACTGAGGAGAGTTTTACTAGTGGCCGCCCAATCATTTTCTTTCAGGTAACTCAAAAGGATTTATTGATAGACATACAGTTTGCTTGAGTGATATTTAGAACCGTCACCTCTTTTGTAGTTTGTAATTTGCTGTACCTAATGCAATATTTTCCGTTTGTGAAGTCAATTCTTAGATTTGTTTCTGCCTCAGAGTGAATTAGAAAATGGATGGGAGAACAGTTGAATAATTTGAAAGTGTGTTGACTTGCAAAACTTCCTGGTTTTTCTCAGTATGAAATGTAAGAAGCTGTGATGGACTATAGTGCTTTTTTTTTCCTGATTATTTTTTTTAAATGCAACTAAAGAATTGATTCTTCTTTCTGTTGTTAAAACTTTAATTGCATTGAGAGATTATCAGCATAGTTTCTGTGTTCCACATTTAGCGTAGACATTTAACTTAGTATTTGAAGGAAAAAGATTCTGTCTGTAAAATGAACTTTTAAATATTTAAATTTACATTGAAACTAAGGCATAATAGAGTAAAAAGTAATACCCTGAGGTTGGGCTGATTTGCCACAGTGATTAAGAGACTGAACTGCTGTGAAGTGGCTGGGACTCCTCTTCTGCTTTAAACAAGGGTGGGAGAATATTAAGTCCTCTAAGAAGCCCCAGCCAGCCTAGTGGTAAATGGTTGTGGTAAAGGTAGCTCAAAACCTCTGGCATTCCAGAGAATCCTCACTGTTGACCTAGAATTCAGATGTCGTGCTATACCAGGGATAGGCAAAGTGCAACCTGTGGTCTTTGTGCGTGCCCCCCCCACATTTTTTTGTAGATGTCTTTTTTAGTGGGGGAAAAAGTCCCATCCTACCCTTTGGCTCAATGGGAAACAGATTTGCCACATTTTGCCACCCCCAGTTTGTTTTCAAACACATCGCTCTGCTTCCCCAAAACATATTAAACTGTCTGGTGGACGTGTCTCTGAATGCTCTTAAAAGGTGTGGAGTCTTCTTTTTTACCTGTTTAAAAAAAAGTTTTAGGGGAAAAAAATCAACAGAAGCACGACACTCTCAGGACAAACTGGGGGTCTGATCTCCCTCCTTATCTGGGGTAGTTTCCTACGCCATGCTAAACTATAGTGCAGTATGAAGTGAGCCTTGGGCTTGGATTCCACCCTCTACACCGCCACCATGCAATCACAAGAAAGAACTGAAAAGTTTTCTCTTCTGTTTTTGTTGAAGAGTTGTTAGGTTTAAAGCAATAAACTGTGGTTAATGTAAATTATCATGTGTATGAAACAATCCAAGTTTAAAATATGGTGGTGTCAGACTTGATATCTGAATGATGCAGTAGGTGCTCTTAGACATGCAGCCACCTAAGATTCTATTAGCAGAAAGGCAGGACATAAATGCAGTCTATCAATCAATATTTTCCCTCTTCATACCAGTTGTCTGGCAATAAATGGATAATATTATATAACCTTATTGTGTAAGAGATACATCAGGATAACGTATGTGAAATGAATGTTGTGTGTTTTCATATTAATGTTGAAATGGTCTTTCAGATTGTGTCTGCTGTGCAGTACTGTCATCAAAAGTGTATTGTTCACCGAGATCTCAAGGTATGTTCATTTCTCTTTCTTTCAGAATTGAAACTATGAGGGGGCAGAACATTTAGAATGTATGAAGTTGTAAAGTAACATCTCATTATGAGATCTTACTTTTTCCAAACAATCCCTGCTTTCACATCTGTCTGAGATTATGATGTGGAGCACATCATAACAAATATTTAAAAATTAGTTAATTGCAACCCTCAGACACATGGGAGAAATAAATAATCTTGATGCCAGTAAGATGATAATCTTGGGGGCTAGATGTACCTCACAAAGGAAAGCATTCTACGGATTGGGGACCATAACCAGGAAATGTCCTCCAAATGTTATCATCCTTCAAGCCTCTAAAAGCAGGACATTGGAAGAATGCTTCAGATATTGATTGCAGGATATTAGCAAGTTCATGATAGAGAAGGCTATTCTTTCAAATATTGGTGCACCAACTCTCATAAGCCCATATGTAGGTTAAAAACAGCATTTTGAATTGGCAGCCAGTGCACTGGACCACAGTAGTTATTTGGTTGGATCTGTGGTCTCCATCATAAATTTAGCTACTGTATTTTGAACTAGCTGCATTTTGCAAACCATCTTCAAAGCCAGTGCCCTGCTATAATGTGAAAACTATCAGAGCATCTAAAGCTAGGTTATTCCTGTTCCATATAGGGACATGCTTAGTCTTCCAGCCAAAAGCAGATTGAATGCACTCCATGACATGGAGGCCACCTGTGTGTCATCAGCATTATGATGATGGTGCACTATGGATGAACTTGCTAAGCAGTTTCATTTAGATGCTGAAAAGTATTCTGAATAATCTTGAACCCTGCAGAACCCAAAACTGTGTAGAATTCATAAGGTCAAGCACTATCTGTAAACATTTCCTTGAGCCAACCAACCAGGAAGTACTGGAACTACTAGAAAACCATACTTTTCCTGTTCCCAACTTAGAAGGTTGTTTGAAAAATATACCACAGTTAGTGGTTTTGAAAACTGCCAAGAGATCATGGAGAACCAACAGAACCATACTTAACTTATCTTTCACCCAGTGAAGGCCACTGTACAAGCCAGGCAAAGTCACGTGCCAAAAACCAGACTAAATTGAAATGGATCAAGAAAATCTGTTTCATCCAAAAGTGCCTAGAAATATGTCCAAAAAACTGGACAAATAACGCTCTAGATGACTCACTCTACTTGCTTGTTTTGTGTGGGGGAAAGTCAACATCTCAGCAGATGCAGACAATTTTATTCTGTATAAGCTTTACGAAGAACTTACAACAGGCAGATCATCCTTTTGCATGATGTGTGCATTCATATGTATACACACGCACACACATACACGAGAAGTAAAATAGCCATTTACACAATGCTCCACAGCCCAGCATATTGTCTCATAATTTGCCTCATAATTCTGGGGGGCTTTTATTGTATTTACTCCTTTTTTTTTATCCCTGTCATACTAGTAATATGTGTAATAAAGTGTTGATTAGTCTCTCTAGATGTGTGCTGAGGATGTAAATTATAAGGGCATTCTAATTCAGCATTCTGTTCACATAGAGCCAGTTAAGTATGAGAAGTCCACAAGCAGGACATGAGTGGAATAGTCCATTCTTGCTTATGCTGCTGAGCAATTGAGATATACTATCTTCGATAGTAGTAGTAGAATATATTCATTACAACTAGTAGCCACTGACTGCCCTGTTCTCAATTAATTTGTTCTGTTTCCTTTGAAAGCCATCCAAGTAAACAGACATCACTATTTTCCGTAGTAGCAAATTCCATGGTTTAACTGTACAGTATGTTAAGAATTAGTTTCTTTTATCCATCTTGAACCACTTGCCATGCGGCTTTAAAAGACTCTTAGTTAATAGTATTCTGAGAGTGGGAGAAAATTTTCATCCATTCATCCATTACTCCACAGCATGCATAATTTTATATGCATCCATGATGTCTCTCCTTCCTTGTCTCTTAGACAGTTTCAAACCTTACAACTTTTCTTCATAAGAGTTGCTGTTTTCCTCCTCAAAGAAATTGTGGCTAATCTTCCCAGTTCCCAGTCATAGGAAACTTTGTTATGTCCCACTGTGCCTGGAAGCCATGTCCTATGAGGATAGACTTAGAGAGCTGGGTAGGTTTAGTCTGCAGAAGAGAAGGTTAAGAGGGAACATGATAGCCGTGTTTAAGTATTTGAAGGGATGCCATGTAGAGGAGGGAGTGGGCTTGTTTTCTGCTGCTTCAGAGACCAGGACGAGGAGCAATGGATTCAAGCTGCAGGAAAGGAGATTCCACCTGAACCTCAGGAAGAACTTCCTGAGGGTTAGGGCTGTCCGGCAGTGGAATATGCTGCCTCGGAGTGTAGTGGAGTCTCCTTCCTTGGAGGTTTTTAAGCAGAGGCTGGATGGCCATCTGTCGGGAGTGCGTGGAGAGTGTTCCTGCATGGCAGGGGGTTGGACTGGATGGCTCCTGTGGTCTCTTCCAACTCTACATTTCTATGATTCTATGATTCTATTCTCTTATAGGTAGGAAATAGGAACATCTTGCATCATGATGTTCTCCTTCATCCCTTAGGGTCATTCAGTTCATTCTAAGCCACAACAAACACTTTCTTCTCATGTCACCTTCCATCTTGCTGGCATGTGAATTTCTACTCCTAGCAAAGATTGATCTTTGCTGGCACTAAATTTGTACAGATATTTTAACTAACCAGAGTTAGCTATGATTAAAATTTGCACTATTGCTTCTAATAATTACTGTAACTGGTGGTTTAGAGTTAGGAGACAAAAGTACAATTGGTGTCCGTGTCTCGATGGGATGTGTGTATAGGTAACACTTGCATGTACTTTTAATGCAGTTGTTTCTTTGTAGATTGACAGTGAAAAGGGAGCCAGGAATTCTGCTTTAACATCACAAAAATCTGTCCAATCCTTTCTGTGTCTGATGACTCACCCCATTTCCCATTGTAACGTTATATAACATCTGCCTCCTTGGCCCTATGTTCCTCTCTTTAGTTGATTTCTAAGAGTCACTGGCAAATTCACTGTTTTCTTCAATGAAATTCAGTCTTAAGCCTGTCTACAGGCTCTCTGTCGTGTACAACACCTGATTCAAGTTCCGAATTCTCCCTATTAAAGTTGTATACCTCTCTGCTTTTGATTGTGGGTTCATCCATGTGATCCATTTGAGATAGAAGTCATTATGGCAACCTGTGCTAAAATACTTTGAGTAACTGAAGAGTGTTAGATCCAGTGAAAAAGCATGAACCTAGAAAGTCTTATGCTAAAAGAGTTAAGATTTATAACACTGAAAAGAGCAAATCTTTGAAACTGGGAGTAATCTTATAGTATATTTGTTAAAGAAGATAAAATTAGGCCAGCTTCTCTGTTTTATTTTTCTTTAGAATCAGCTATTTTATATGGGAACAACTAGATAAGTGTTTGTGTGGTCTGTGTTGTTTCATTTCCTAAAGAGAATGAATTTGTTAATTTGATTTCTATTTAGGCTTTTGTGCCTAAAACCTAAAGATGCAGAGTAGAATTTTCCCGAAAGAGAAAGAAATCCTTGTTAAGCTTTTAAACTCTGATACCTGTTCACAAGTCCCACAAGGATATAAAGTTGCAGTTGTGCTCTCATCTTAGGTATAAAGCTCTTCAAAATCCAAACAAGATATTAAAAAGCCATCTGTTTTCCCACTTAAAATCAAGGAGTGCTAGCATGCAGGCTGCAGGCAGCATCTTTTGCACGTTTTTTGTGCTTGCTATCCTAGCCCTCATTACTGGATTTCCTGCCGCAGTGGTAGCACACCTCCCCTCCCAATTCTCTTTGAAACAATGTGCATAAGGATTATGCAACTTGTTTTCAAACCAGTTGCACTCCCAGAAGTACGATTTGGCTCTAAAGCAAGATTTGGTCTCCTAGCAGGCCTTGTTTTAAAGGGAAATCAGATGGTTGCTGACACTACAGCAGCACAGCCAGTACAGTGGGGCAGTGCATTGTTCACCCCACTAGAAATGGACACATTTTAGATCTCAGATATAGATAACTGACATCCTTGGTGTGTCCAGCATTTTACAGTCTGTGTTGTAAGAAACACAATGAAATGAAAAGTTCCTCCTACTAATTTGGTACCCTTTTAAATATTATTGATCTTTAGTTTCCTCTCTTATCCTCCTACAGGCAGAAAACCTTCTTCTGGACGGAGACATGAACATTAAAATTGCAGATTTTGGTTTTAGCAATGAATTTACTATTGGCAACAAACTGGACACTTTTTGTGGAAGCCCTCCATATGCTGCCCCTGAACTGTTTCAAGGAAAGAAATATGATGGCCCAGAAGTGGATGTCTGGAGTCTTGGAGTTATTCTTTACACTCTAGTCAGTGGATCATTGCCGTTTGATGGTCAAAATTTAAAGGTACAGTTGAGATTTGACATTTCCAAGTATAGCCTTCAACTTTTCTGTCTCTGTAATAGATTTTTTCTTTACTTGGTTTTTCTAAAGGAACTGAGAGAACGGGTATTACGAGGGAAGTACCGGATACCATTCTATATGTCCACAGACTGTGAAAATCTACTGAAAAAGCTACTTGTATTGAATCCAGTCAAGAGAGGGAGCTTAGAAGTAAGTTGTTCAGTCATGTTTATTTAATAAACTTCTTGGTAAACTTTAGTAAAATATTGTAATAGAAATAAGGAATAGCCTGCTCCTGTATTTCTTCCTAATGAGTGTGCAGTTGCAATTGAAGTGCTTTAACATACTATTGACATAAAGATAGTATGTACAATTAAACAAACAAGGCCTTCAGGGTTAGAACAAGCCGAGAACCGGAAAGATCATGTTAAAGAATGTGAAATACAAAATCTTTGCAGCTGTCTGTTATTATTCTAAATCATATGAAGAATATCAAACAGCTAAATGCGACCTGTTTTTATGCAGCCAAACTTGATCACTTAATCACTTTTTAGTAGCAGGTTATTATTATAATGCTAAAATATTTTATGTTAGTTACATCTTTAGTATAAATTTAGTTTTTAGGAAGAATGAACTGCCACCAAAAAACGGAAAATCCATAAGTAATCATTTTAATTTAAAAAAAAAAAGGCTCTAAGTTTTAAAATAAGCCGTTTCCACATTAGGGTCTATCTCCCATTCGACATGAGAGTTTGTGACCTCAGTTTAACTAAAATACTTTAGTTGTGTAGCAGCTACAGAAAGCTGAAACACTCAGTCATCTTGTTCTCTGGGCTTTGAATCCAGGAACAATTTACTGCTTGTTAATATCCGACAAAAGTACCGTAGATGATAAAATGGTTTCAGAAGTATACTGTGTATTAGTCATCAGTGGCCTTTTTTCATCTTCATAGGTTTGCCTTTGCAGCTGTAGATGGTGTTCCACCAAATTAATCTCATTTAATCACTTTCTGACTTGAACACAAGCTGGGAAATATACCCCTCGTCAACTGTGACTGTTGAATAATTCTTTGTCTGGTTGCTTGCCAGTAGGATGTGTGCATGAGTAGCTTCTGTTTCACAGGTGTCTAGTAGTCATTGTTATATTCTCTCTATAGCATGAAGTAATTAGAGTCAAGAGAGCTCAACTTTAGGACGTTTGTATCTATGTATGTGTTTTCAAGTTGCCTGTCAGCTTTTGGTGACCCCATGAATTTATACTCACATAGATTTTATTTCTTCACATCTTTTGGCCTCAGGTGTTTCTTGGTGTTGCTTTTTTAAAGATCAATTATTTTGGGGGTAGTTTTGATTCAAGAGCCAGTGTGGTGGTGTGGTTTGGTTGTTGGGCAAGGACTCTGGGAGACCAGGGTTTGAATCCCTGCTTCGCCATGGAAACCGACTGGTGACCTTGGCCATGTCACGTTCTCTGAGCCTCAGAGAAAGACAGAGGCAAAACCCCCTCTGAACAAATCTTACCAAGAAAACCACATGATAGGGTCACCTTAGGATTGCCATAAGTTGGAAATGACTTCAAGTCACAAAAAGCAGCAACAAACATTTTTAGTTGGATAGGTCCAAATATTGCTGTTGACTAATATTTTAAAACCTATATTTCAGCGAGATATATTTTTAACTGCATAGTATAAACATAAAAATCAGTAATAGGATAATAATATAGCATCCTAAGAAGTCCAGATTACCTAATGGAGTTGATTTAAACTTCCAGTTCTTATGGCTATGAAGACAGACTAGATTTAGTGGGTTTTTAAAGGAAGTTTTCTATGTTGACTTTTCCCCAGTTGATTTTAATAGGTTATTTTAGTTTTCTCTCTCTTTTTAATCTGTGCTTTTGCTGATAATCCTCTTGAGTGCATTGCAGTTGCAAGGACTTGGCCCTATTTAGTGCCCAGTAATAATGTACAGTTCCTTCCTGACTTAGTTAATACTAACCACCTTGAAAGAACTGAGTATTGCTGTTCCAAAAATGGATTGTTGACCCAGACACTGTTCAAAGCAGAGTCAATGAATTCTATAAAACACAGAAACTGTGCCTGTCAGCCTGTGCAACACTGAGCAATTGTCTACTAGAATGCAAAAATACTTTTTAGGAGATGTTATAAGAGAGTTTGATGGGATAGCTAAACTGAAAAAGCTGGTAAATTGATCTGAGCACTTTGTCGAATCTCTCTAGTCTCAACACAGAGTAGCATTTGTTATTTAAAACAGCATTAGACTGTTAAATTTCAGTTCTTACTTGAAAATTTTGTATTTTTGTTATACAAGTTTGTTGTTTTCATTTTTGCACAGAGAAAGTGTTTGAACAAATGTGTTTTACATGTCACTTTGTGTATCAAAATGCTATTTCTACAGTCTATTTTTAGCAGTAGTTTTGTGTAACTGAAGTTGAGCACCGTGGTTTGGAATTTTAGTTCGTACTTGGAACATAAAGTTACTACAGTATATTTCTTTCTTCATA
Source organism: Cyclura pinguis (assembly GCA_030412105.1). NCBI lineage: Eukaryota > Metazoa > Chordata > Lepidosauria > Squamata > Iguanidae > Cyclura > Cyclura pinguis. Next base: position 43,525,976 of record CM059599.1, read on the forward strand.
TATTTTTATAAAGCAAATTGAAATACTTGCAAGATGCCTTGTAAACATGAGGAGATCTTGCATTTATCTGTGTGTACAGTAGGTTTTCTTGAACTGTATACATTTGGAGATGGAGTTTAGACTGTTGCTATGTACTGCTGATGAGACAGAACATGTATTATTTGTATTATAAAAGTCCAGATATATTGTTTGTATTGCAAAAGTCCAAAATTTAGTAAGGAAAGATTTAGCTCTGGCTTATTTAAAGTATCTTATTATTTGTGCTTCAAAACTCAAATTTAATATTCTTGACTTCCTTTGGGCATAGACAATAGTGATAATTTTTACTGAGTATCTATAATGGATACAGAATATTTGATAATGCTTCCATAGCAAGGAAGACAAACTTTTAAATATTCCAGTATTGGAATCTGATGCCTTTTGTTGCTCTTCTGGCCTTGGAAAACATGTTTCTGAAAAGCGGAAAGACAAAATGTGCTATAGAACTTGAAAAGACAAATGGGCGTCTCTGCTCACTAACAGCCTGCAAAGCCGATGAATAGTTAGCCTGTAAGGTGTTATAGTACTTCTGCATTCTCTTTGGCATCGAAGAACAATAGATATCAGTGTTGTAATAATCCTTTCTCAATAGGAACTGCCTGATGAGTTGACTAACTGTAAATCGGTTATCAAAATGTGTGTTTATCTTAGTAGTCAGAACAGACGCACTCACCTATGAATGCAATTAGAATGGAAAGCTGATACGTGGAGGTAGAGGAGAGTTTTTCTTTTAGGCAAGAAAATTCAGACATGTTACGATATATTTAAGTTTAATATATTTAAAGTCAGCTTTGCTTCAGTTATTCTGTTTATTTTGCATATTATATTTCTATAATGTGTTTCCCTTAAGAAAAAAGGTGAGTTTCCCCCTTTTACAGATTGAATGAGAAAAAATCAATAGTTTTTATATTTTAGTCCTGATTTAGAGTTTGTTTTTGTAATACATCCCACCATTCTCCCAAAACTGGGAGTAAAAACTGGGATGTATGAAGAGATATATTAGGTAGGTAGGTAGGTAGTGTCTGTTTATCACCCTTACCTTGCAAGGTCTCCCAAAAGCATTCTTTAAAGGCAGATTAAAATACTTCTAAAAGCCATTGAAAAAGCCAGTTCACTTTAGGAACAGACTAAAAGAAGTGATAAAGAACTGCTTTTAAGGATCAAAGGCCATTTTTAAAGCAGTCCTGACTACTTGCCAGAATCTTAGTAAGGATGGAAACAGTCTGACTTCCCTTGGGAAGGGAGTTTTACCACCAAGGTTTTCATACAGAGAAAGCCAAAACTTTGCATCTTGGCATGGTGAGACATACAACATGGCCTCCTCTGCAAATTCCAGGCTGTTGAACAGATATGGGCAGAGTATATTAATTTGGACTCTAAGCCTGTTACCTGACACTGAAAGGCAACTGGTTATAGAATTCTAAGGAGATTTATCTTTGGTTTATCATTAATATTTCTTTTGCACAGAAAATATTTTCAATTTAGAGAATAAACAGCCGAAAACAGGCCATGAGCTGTAAAAAATGCATTATCAGCTTGTCAGCTAATTAATTAGGAAGTTAGAAGGCTGCCTTGGTGAGGCCTGTAAGGAAAACCACTTTCTTGATTTAAATTGTGTAAAATACCATAGTGTTTTTTTCAGAGTGGGTGTAGCCTGGGAGGAATTGGGGAGGTGATGTTTTTGCATCTGGTTATCTGAGTTATTTGTAGTCTGTCCTAAAGGTAACAGGCCCAAAAGTATTTTAAGAGCCTTTATTAATTAGAAAGAATGTTCTCCACCTAGGGGGGAATGAAATAAATACATTGTGTTCTAGAAGCTTCTCACTCTTATTGTAATAAATTTACATATTGGAATTGATGAATGTGCATATGTATATACTTATGTATCAATGGAGCTTGCCCCAGCTTTAGTCCTTTGGACACATTTCTGAAAAGAGTTAGGAGGTTTTTGCTCAGAACTCTTGGAAAGAGTAGGTAGTTGGGTTGCTTCCTTATTCTCTAGTAGCTCCAGGGACATCCCTAATGGTCCAGACATCTCCAGGTTCAGACTGGGATTGGTGGTAAGTTTGAGGTGGTGGCAGATCTGCCTTGCAGAGATGGTGTTAATCTTGTGGATACCTGATCTCTGTCTCAGGCTGGAGTTCAAGAGGGATGAGAGACAGGGAAAAAAACAGAAAGTCCATGCTAGTAGCAGGAGGAGGTTCTTTTTTCCCATAAGTGCTGTCAGTAGACTCCTGAATTTTACAAGACCATTAGTCCATCTAGTTCAGAAAAGTGCATATTGGTTGGCAAAACAGGCAGTCTTTCTCAGATCTAGCTAGAGTTGTCAAGGATTGAACTTGAGACCTTTTGCATGCAAAACTGTTACTCTGAGCTGCAACTCCTCCGCAGGTTATTTCTGTACGTAGTGTAGAGCTAGCATTAATTGCATTTAATCTGTGCACTAGGAAAGGAAGAGTCTGATTTAATCAAAATTTAATTGATTTAATTGTTGAAATCCTGTACCTCCAGCCACCTTTGTGGCTCTTTTTGGAAAACCAAGGCTTATAAAACCCTAAAGCATCTGGAAGCAGGATAACGGAAGGACCACTTAGTCCCATGCAAACCTGATCGGTGGTTTAGATCATCTTCAGACACCCTGCCCTTGAAGTGAGGTGGGAGATGGCAAGGCACAGGACCTTCTTGATCATGTAGCCTCATGTCTGAAAGTCTCCCACACTCCATTCATCTAGCACTCTCTTTGGAGAGCTTTAAACAGGGGTTGAAGATGCTGCTGCTTGCACAGGTGTTAGGTATAATATTAGTTGATTATTGTTTTTCTTGCTACTTTAAAGCTGATTATTTTTATTTCATGTAATTTCTTCCATTTAAGGAATTTGACCTAAAAAAAAATAACATAATGTGATGTTTCAAATTCATTTTATTTTCCAGCAAATAATGAAGGACCGATGGATGAATGTTGGTCATGAAGAAGAAGAATTAAAGCCATACACTGAGCCTGAACCAGATTTTAATGATGCCAAAAGAATAGGTAAGGGGTTTTATATAGTTATCAGAAACTTCCGTAGATCTCCTGCTAGTCCAGATGATCCTGCTAGTCTAATTTAATGCTTGTTGTTGTTGTTGTTGTTGCTGCTGCTGCTGCTGCTGCTGCTTTCCACAGACTCACAGTTAATCTGAGGATTTTGCTAGTGTGGTTTGTTTAAACATACAGGCTGGCTTCCATATTATTATTTTGTTCTGCATTACACATTTTGAACAGTTCTTGCGGAACTTCTTTCTAATTTGTCCTAGCCTCGTCTTACTTGATCTTCTGTTGTGACCTCACTGTCCTCTCAATATTCAGTTCACACGTGAAGCTTCAGTCTCCCAAACTTGGTTCAGGATAAGAATGTACAGCAAGTGCAAATTTTCCCTATTCCACCATTATACTGGCAAAAGGAATTGACTTTCCCTCCCAACCAGAATTGGAAAAACATTCTTCAGATAGAATGTTTGGATTTATGAGCTGTGTACTTTTTATGTATATTCCTGGAAAATTTGCATGAATAACTAAATCTGAAATGGAAAGTGTCATATCATTACCTCTGGATGATTGCTTAAAGTAACACTCATAAATAAAGAAGAAAACCTGAAGATGACTGATGTTCATGTTGTTCTAGCTGACCTACTTCTGATATCTTTTGTCAAGAGTAAATTGACTTGTATTGCTGTTTTTATAGAGATTATGGTCACTATGGGTTTTGCAAGAGAAGAAATTCATGATTCTTTAGTAAACCAAAAATATGATGAAGTAATGGCTACTTACCTGCTTCTAGGCAGAAAACCACCTGAGGTAATTTATCATTCCTTATTTTTATCTGCCATTTTTGATGTTGTTTTATTGTTCTATTATTTTGGGGTTGTAATGAGTAATATTATTGTTAGTACTAGTAGTAGTGGTAGTAATGATATATTGATTTATGTCCTGCCTGGGACTCAAGGCAGTTTACAAGAGTTAAAACAGATATAGCTAAAAAGAGATACAGCTAAAAAGAACATGAAGACTGTAGATTTCAGACAAATATACTCTTTGGGACATTGGGTGTACGAATTTTTGACTCAGCCATCATTGCTACCACAGATTTATGTGTGACTTAGGTCCAGTTTTTATACATGCAGCAAAATAAGGTAGGGATAACAATTGGTGTGAATAAATGAAATTTTTGAAATAGTCTTCTATGGGCTCATTCAGACTAATGTTCTAGTTCAGATTCATGCCAATCCATTTAATGTCACAGCTTGTCCTTTGGAGTGCTTCTTCCTGTTTCTGCATCCAAACATTTTTTAAAAAGTAAAATAAAGTAGAATGTATGATTTCCTTCATCTTCCACCCCAAAATGAGTCCTTTCAATTTTATTTTTTTAAAATAATTGCTCTAGAACTTTATCCTTCTTTCTCTAAAATGCAATACTATTATTGTTGCATTGGGTGAGATCACTTCTCCCCCTTGCCAACACACACAACAAGAGAGACTTCTGGCAGCTTAAATTGAACAAGGAGTCTTACTTAATCTTTTCCCCACACCCCTTTCCACTCTCTTCTGCTGCCTGTCTCCCATACGATCATGGAGCACTTAAACAGATCCAAGTTAAGACATGTAGGATAGCGTTGGGGGGGTGCGGGAATTGCAGAAGCCTGAGAGAAGGAAGGATTGCCCAGAACTATTTGTTTGGGGTGTGTATGATATAGCTGTACAGAGATACCAAGGGAAAAGAGTTAAAAAATTGAACAGTGGCATTTGAGGAGGCAGAATCAGAATGTGAATGTGGAATTATAAAGAACAGCTGGTAAACAGAAAGGGGAGAGGGAACTAGACAGAACCACATTGAATATCACAGCCCACCGTCTGCTGATAAATGCCCTGGAAATATTGGTTGAGTTTTTTTGTTTTGTTTTGTTTTTTTAAGAAAAGAAAGTCACCCTTCTTATGGGAATGAAAAGAATTGACAAAGAGTAAGGAGAACCCAAACTTTCTGTAAATAGATTGGCATTTCAGAAAAAAGTGTCACAATAAAAACCAGCATCTTGTGAAATATTTGGCCAGTCTGGATGAGCCTCATACAATGACAGAATATGTGATACCAGGGCAAATGCCAAGGCATGACACTGTTATCACTGCTGTGGTGACTGGCAGTGACTGAGAGGGCAGTCCTCTGGGCAGTGTACTGATTTCTGTCCTCTTGTTACCCCTGGCATGTACAAAACTTGGAGTGCAGTTTCCCAGATCCCTGGTAGTTGTATTACAAACAAATTTCCCAAGCTTTTTGCATGCTATATATATCAGGAACGAGGATGACATAAGTAAGACAACATCCCATATGAAAAGCTCGCTGGCAGAAGAGAACTGGTGTGGTATGTGGAAGATTCTAAGCTCTTCAGTGCATGCTGTACAGATTTTGTGTTTTTCAGGGGTTCTTTTTTTTTTAAAGACTAGTATTAATTACAGGTTGATTATCCATTATCTGAAATGCCATAAATGTTTCATATTTCAGATAGATAGATATTGTTTGGGATTTTGGAAAAGTACCATATCATACAGGAGGTCTACCAGGAGCCCACTAATGAATGGGTAGGAGTGATGCAGCCGCTACCTCAAAGGTGGAAGCTGGTGGCTGGTACGCTCCTCAGAGAGCTCCTGAACAGAACTGTATTTTTTTTTCAAAGTGGGTTCTTGGTATCTGGTAGAGTTTGGCTCCAGGATCTCTCATGATGCCAAAATCTGTTGATGCTGAAATCCTAATATATAATGGCATAGTAAAGTGGTATATGAAATGGAGAACAATGCAAACAAATGCCAGAGAGAGCCTAAGGATTTATGATATGGTGGGAGTCTACAGCAGGGTATGCCTACACATCAGAGTAGTCCTTGAAGCTTTTGGATATTTTTTTTTTTTTGGCATAGTTTGATGGTTGCTTGAATCCGTGGAGACAGAGGGTACAGGTGTCAGGTCCTTTATATCCTCAGTCTCTCTCCAGCTTTGCATCTCATACGTAATACAAATAGGGAATGAATGAGACAGAAGGCTGGAGAGAGACATAAAGCTGGAGAGAGACTTGAGGATCTATGAAATGAGGGAGGGCATGGATTCATGTCAGACACTACACTTTGATTCCCACCAGTTCACAGATCCTCATGTCTCTCTCCAGGCTTGAGTCTTATTTGTTTGCTACTTTGTTGTATATGAAATGTGAAGCAGGAGAGAGACTGTGGATCTGAGAGATGAATGAGTAGGAGCACTGTAGCCATGACCTCAAAGGCAGAAGTAGGCAGGTGGTGGCAAATAATTTCAGTTTTTAGGGGATTTCAGATTTCCAGATTAGAGAAACTCAACCTGTAACTCGAAATCTTATCCATACCTGTCATTTGAAGCAGTGCAGGTCATTCTACCAACTCATTCCCACTTCGTATGTAGATTCAATCTTAATGCACTTCAAAGCATCTTTCAGACTCTGCAATTCATTAACAGTTTATTTTTGTGATGCATTTGAAGAAAGTAGAAGAAAATAGGAGAGCTTTTAAAGGCTAGCCTTATGCGCTATTACCAATGCCCTAGCAAAAACATGCCCTAGAACAGTGGTTCTTAACCTGGGGGCCACGGAGCCCTCACAAGGGGTCTGTGAAGTCCTTCTGAATACCACCAGCAGCAACAGGGATGTGACAGTGGGGAGGATGAAGGCTCCCTCATTTGCTCGGCACGTCCCTCCACACTCACACCCCCTGCTGCCGCATCCTTGATGAAAGAGACGCAGCAGCAGGGGTTTGCATGTGCCCAAACAATGACTCTGGATACCAGGGTTTGAAGTCACATTCTCTCAACCTCAGAGAAAGGCAGAGGCAGCAATCCCCATGATACGTTCACCTTAAGGTTGGCATAAGTCTGTTTCCAAAGGGGAGAGACGCAATGGCTAGAAGGAATCTCCCCCTGTTGGCAGCACTTTGTCGATGTGTGCTTCAAGTCACTTCTGAGTTATGACAACTCTTAAGGTGAACCTGTGACAGCAAGGTTTATTCAGAGGGAGTTTGACTTTGCCTTCCTGTGAGGGTGAGAGAATGTGACTTGCCCAAGGTCACCCAGTGTCTGAGTGGAGATTTGAATCCTAGTATCCAGAAGCCTTTAATAAATAAATAAATAAATAAATATTTGAATATTTAAATCCAAGTTGAGTTAAGTCTTAGGCATCCCTGACAACAAATTGTATTTGCAGGGATTCCCTAGTAAAGAAAAGGTTAAGAACCACTGCCCTGGAAGATGTGTTTCCAGTACAATGGCAATGTTTAGGAAACCATTTAGTGAACAAAAAAAATTGACTGGAACAATTGCATGCATACAAGGATTCGCTTAGCAGATGAACTGAGACTTAATATAGTTTTTTCACAGATTTTGATCCGCAGCTAATTCTTAATGCACAGTGTGAAAATGAGACTGATAATCTCTTTTGAATGACCTTTATTCATAATAAATTAACAGACTGTTGCCTTCGTGAGATGCTTTCTTCTGCAGTGCAACTCTACTGGAAATGAAAGTGTCAGCTTGCAGTATTTAATACTTGGATCCTTTTAGATAATGATGCTCATCTGGGAAAAAGATGTATTGTTCCTCTTTGCCCTTCCTTCTTTGTGTGATTTGAGAAACAGGGAAAGAGAGTACTTCTTTTCTGTCACAAACTGTCAGGGACTGTCATTTTTTTAAAGAGGAGCAACTAACGCAGGGTTATCCATTATTTTAGGATCCTTAATATTTATATTAACATAAACATATATGGATGATCTAATATTCTTTAATGTATTATCCTGTAGTTGGATGAAACATGGTTGCACCTTCCTTCATTATATTTTAATTCTTTGCATCATTGACTGTATTTTTCTTTAATGGGCAATCAGCCTTAGAGAGGGCCATCAAGAATGGAAGAGCAGCCAGAGAGAACCTCTTTGCATCTGACATTCATCCACTTAAACCTTTCCATCCAGAGTTCTTGTATCCTGTTCCTCACTGATGGGAAACAGCTCAGAGGAAGTTTTGAGAGAACCCTTCCACTCACTGCTCCTCAGTTGCCAATATCAGGCCTCAGGCTGTTTTTCAGTTGTTTTCTTAAAAAAAAAAAAAAAAAGAGTTGGGAAGGAAATGCACAACTGCAAGCAGCATCTAAGACCAAAATTATAGATGAGATTGTAGCAAATGTTACTTTGAAATTTCATGTAACCTTTTGTGACATTAGCCATCCTCCTTAAATAAATAACTTGTCTGAAAAATAGGGATTTGAGTAACCTTAAAGAATGATTGCAAGCATTTTGAGCAAAAAATAAGGTGTTCAGTATTCCTTTCTAAAAGCTGTCATTTATCTATGTAGTTTGAGGGAAGTGAGTCTCTGTCCAGCAGCAACCTGAGTCAAAGATCTCGACCCAGCAGTGACCTCAACAACAGTTCTATGCAATCTCCTGCTCATCTGAAAGTCCAGCGGAGTATATCAGCCAATCAGAAACAGCGTCGGTTCAGTGAACATGGTGGGGATGGCATTCAACCAAGTAAAGTAGCCAAATACAATTTTAAGCTGTGTGCCGTGTTTCTGGGGCTTGGCAGTGCCACTTCTCTGTGCATTAGTTGTGTACCTCCTCGTATCGCATCATGATGCTTTTATCATGTGAGCCTTCTGTGGTAAATATAGTGCGGGTTAGTCAACAGATGTGTTAAATTTCATTTGCATTGTGCGTCTGTAGCTATTTTAACTGTTTGCTTAATAGCAATTGTGCTCTGTATTTACTGTCATTGCTTTGAATATAAAACTGAGAAGCAGCATATCTGCCGTGCAGTGGTTTTTCAATTGATTAGAAAATAGGGGTTCTATTAAGAAAACAATTGTGTGTCTTAACACAGAACTTGTAAATTTTAAGTTTTAGACTACAGCCTCCTTAATCCTGCAGCCAACATGATCAGCAGCTATGTTGGCTGAGAAATTCTGGGAGCTGTAGTGCAAAAATTAATCCCACCCCTTTTTCCAAGTTCTGCCTGAACATCATAGCAAACCATTGGCTACAGTGTGGAGAACTGAATCCCTTCTGTGCAACCAGAGGTTTTCAGGCATTTATGTAAAACAATCTCACATGTATTTTGTGCGTTTGTTAACATTGTATTTTCTGTAGCAAAAGAAAAGGGCTGCTTGCATCTAGTTTTCTAGGTTCTAAATGTCTTATTTTAAATGAAGAATTCAAAGTTCATGGATTGGGCTTGTGTATCTGATTAGTGCATTGAAGGGGGTTGTCTCAGAAACCTGAGAACTCAGATTTCTGAGCTCTGCATGGAAGAATATTGAGATGGTGCTCCTACCTTTGTCGGAGGTAAGAGTGCTAGTTAATAATGCTATCAGTAGCATTATACTTGAGCAGTTTGTGTAGCTCATCATAGGAAAAAACATCTGACTAGGGACATATTTGAGCTGCTACCCTTGATTTATCCATTGTGGTTCTGAAACACACTTTCAGGATCTATGCGTTTTTAATTCAAATAGAAAATACATGGTATCCCTGTATCCATTTAGTTGAAAAGTAATCTGGAAAAAAAGATGCATTGCAAGTGGAATAGAGGAATTAAAACCAGGAGTATTTTGCAAAATTTAAAATCTTTATGTCTTTTAAAAAATCAATCAGATTCTTGCCCTTTATGAACCTTGCACAGTTCTTTTAGAAATTACTTTGGTCCCAAGTAGAGTATACCCTCTTCTGACATGACCTCTGCACACATGAATGCAAGGTCACATGAAGTGTCACTCCCATTATAGTCAATGGACTCCTTGGGCATGTGCCCACTCTGCCATGGATGCACACACATTGCATCTATTTACTACAATAGAATGTGATAATTATGTTTTGTTTTACACAGGAGTTCCTGTGTATACAGCAGGCACACTGTATATCAAAGTAGATAAATAAGTGATACATAATTCCACAGAATTGCTGTTGATTGCAGTGGTTCTAGTTTGCATCTCTGGCATACTCATTGGGAAATAGTTAGTTGTAACTGAGAACTGCTTATAGCTGTGGTTGAGGAAATGAGGGTAACAGCCAATCACATCCTTGTAGCCTTGTGCACAGAAGCCATTGAATATTGATGAGGTACATCTCTGTGTTGCATTTATTCTAACAGCATATTAAGTTTGATAGGAGACAAATAGTAAATATTCAACGAATACTGTATAAAATTATGCAATGCTGGTGCTCATGAGTCATTTGATTTCAGGTAATGTCTGTGCATGATTTCTTATTTTTATAAAGTAACACTGGGATCTTATTTGTATTGGTTCCTTGGATTTTATTTTTAGCACAAGTGCAGATAATTGTCAGATTCACTGAAGGTGATTCAGAGAGCATCCTCTCATTGATGTTACCTCTGCTTGACAGTTGGCCCATCAATTCCTCCTGCTGTCTCATACTCAAAAAGAGCTCAGGCAAATAGTGTGGAGAGCGAACATAAAGAGGAATGGGACAAAGATGTGCCACGTAAACTGAGCAGCACTACAGTTGGGTCCAAAGGTGAGATGGTAGCAAGTCCATTGGTGGGCCCCGAAAGGAAAAAATCAACTACTGTTCCAAGTGTAAGTGAGATTTTTGATCACTACTTGGGTGAATTCTACTTTGTAGCTTGCCAACATGTATTGTACTGGCTAATTTCGTTTGGATAAATTGTGTAAATTGTTTAATGGTGACATATGGAAATAAGCAGGTGCATGAACACTCAGATGTTCAGTAATTATTGACATTGCAAGAAATAGGATGTGTCATGTAAAAATGAGAGCCAGTGTGGTGTAGTGGTTCAAGAATTGAACTAGGTAGGACTCAAGGAGAACAGAATTTGAATATCCACTCAGCCAGGGAAACCCACAGAGGAGTTTGGACAGTTCACACTCTCTAGGCCTCAGAGGAAGGCAATGGCAAACCTCCTCTAAATATATCTTACCATGAAAACCCTGTGCAAGGATTACACATAACTTCAAAATATAAAAACACCTGCATTTGGTTGCTGAAGATAGAAACTTCCAGCTAATCTTACATTGTGGTACATCTCATTTAAACATTGCCTTAAGGGAACAACAGGCATGAAATATCAGAATGCACTGAAGCAACAGCATTCCTCTTTGTACTACGACGCTTAGGGTCCCATCTTGCTCACCTTCCAGTGTGGCTGCTAGAAACTACTACATTTTGAGAACTTCCATACCCGTTTGAATAAGAAATGCCTAATCCCCATGAAACGGAAATATCTGGTTTTTCTTCTTTGTGGTCTCCGTGATTCATAGAAATGAGTCTGTTACTAGAAATGAGTCTGTGACTGGGCAAGGTGGCTCAGAACCTTCTCTAGCTGAGCAAAGAGATTTTGGCAGTTAAATATTCCCCTCCAACTGCACATACATTTGCACTCTCTACCTCAGTTCCTTTTTGTCTGCCACAGCATCATCAGTGTGAGAGATTTTCATACAACGTCAGCTAAGCAATGCCTAATTGTCATAAATCAGGAAAAATATCTGGAGTAGATAGCATCATCTGGCATTCTCGTGAACATTTTGTAGTTTTATGTGAGTGGAAGGATAGTGTCCATGTAATAATCTGGCAGAATTGAAAAGATAGCAACCTGTTCTTGTAGTTGCAGGGCCATCTTAGGTGTACAGCATATTGTGTGAGACAGAGATCCCTGAGCATTGATTATCATTTGCTTACAACATGATGGCATGCCTCATATGGTGAGCTTTATGAAGGCAAATTGAAGTCTTTGGTTTGGCACTGCGATTTGGGGTTCTCCAGTCCATTTTGTTCCATTGTACACATGTAATGAAACTTATTTTGGGACTTGATGATGCATCATAATAATGGACAGACCACTTCTTTCAGTGTCTTGTCTTCAGTCCATTTAAAATTAATTTCATTAAGATGTTTGCAGGGGATATGCAGAAATCAACTAGGTGTGTGTTGCAAATGAGGTTAATTACGAATTGGATGAAGATGTATAGCAACTTGAAGGCACACACATATATATAGATTGTAACTTCCCCTAGTATTTGGTAGTGGGTTTTTTCTGACACTGTTTTAAAAACAACTAAGCATCTTGTTTAACATTTTAAAGTAACACATTTCATTATGACATATGATAATGTGTTCTACAGCCCACTGTATTGTCCCTTCTGCATTGGCCACTTAACATCACTGTCCCAAAGCTCACTGTCAGTCAGCAGTTCTGGGGCTCTCTAGGCCTTGGTACTCATTCACTGTCATAATATGCCAGTCCTGTCTTGGACATTTTCAGATCTATTGTCTAAATTGAGCATTTGTCCAAGTCTTTAAAATCAGGACACAGCTCCTGACCCTTAAAATCTGGCAGGTTTACCAGCTATGTCCTGAGTTTGGTGCAGTCAGTAGTTATGATAATTTAACACTTTCCTCAGGACATATATACCAAAACAGCAGCTTATACGTGAATATCTGACTGTTCAAGTTATTGTTCTCCCCTTTTGAGGGAAGATGTGCAAGGCAATTAGAAAATAATTGCTGTAGCTGTTTGCCAGAGGCTATAGGAATTTGCATTTCCCTTCAGGACTCTGTTCATTGTAGCTGCCACTTTGGATGTGAAAGTTCCTAATAATGGAAGCTTGTTCTTTTCATATAATACTGAAGCCTTTGATTCTTTAAGCAGATATAAGAGCTCTCTTCTTCTATCTGCACTTACACAGAGTTGATTTAGTATCACTAGACAGTCTCCCTGTAGCACGTGGGCTTTCAAGGTGAGGAAAGCATAATAGAAGAGAATAAAGGCCTAATTGATACACTTAGCTCAGTAGACTCTATAGGAAAGGAGGAGAGGAGAATATTGCATATTCTCAATACAGTTAAAACATAATGTGTATTTCAGCTGCATGCGTAAGTTATGTGCATACTTCCCTGTCCCTTCACCTTTGAGGGAGGAGAAGAGTGTCAAAGTTTTCTGTGTGGATAGCCACACTGCACACTATGTGGGGGAAGTGCTTTACCTTTCACACCTCCTTACTGTGCCTGAGTAACAGACTGAATAGTTTAAATCTGCTACCAGCATAGACTCCCTAGGACACTCTTCCAACTCCCTTGTAGTAAAAATTTGCTTATGGTATTTGGCACAAGAGTTCCTTAAAAGAATTGTTGGCCATGCATTTTTTTTCAGATTATCCCATAGAAAGCTGTTGAAGATGGAGAATTAAGTTCCACACCAATGTTGTTTTTCTTCTTAAAAACTCTTTTGTCAAATCCACAAGCAGTTCAAATTCATGCATCTTTGGAAGAGCAATTTCAGGATTTTCTAGGGGTTGGGTGTTCCGTTTTCTTTTTCAGAAAAATATAGCTGCACATGCCTCTGTGCCCGTGCAATCTGGGTCCCCCCCCCCCCCGACGTGCAACAGTTCTTTCTAGGATCACCAGCCCTGTGAAAGTTCTATTTTGAGATTACGTGTATGTATCTTCAGCACCTTTGTTAAAACAGATAATAGAACAATGTTTTTAACCAGTGAACTTAAATTAAAACTACTGGGCTAAGTGTAGGATGCCAAAATGCATGGGAGGATGTATAAATTTGCTAATGTGCTATGTATTTAGGCTTTCTTAGTATGCTGTTTATTTTTAGTTGGATTTACATATAATTGCATGTCTTTATCCTCTCTAGAATAATGTGTTTTCTGGGACTAGCATGACAAGAAGAAACACCTACGTCTGTGAACGGTCTACAGATCGCTGTTCTGCCATTCAGAACGGGAAAGACAACAGGTGCTAAGCATGAACCATGCAGAATCTTAAGAATTCATATTGATTTACCATTGAGCTTTGCAAAAAAAGCATGTACATTTCACACATTTCAAGAAGGTTGGAAAGTAAATTTTGTCACTGTAATAGAACTTGCAGCTGCAGATGGAAATAGAAGCCCATAAGGCTAAAGAGGGCCCTGACTAGTCTCTGAGTCACTTCCTGCTGTTACCTATAGCTGTAAGGCTGGACCTTGCTTTTTTCAGATGTGCAACAGTTCTAGTATTTTCTGTTGACACTGCTGTATTCCAGCACCTATCATGAAAAAAATACAATGTCAGGTGAAATACAATAAAATAAGTTGTTTTTCCTTCCTTTTCCAACTGTGTCAACTGTCCATGCATTTTGTTCTCCTACTTCAGCCACAGCTGTTTCTGAGTTTGGGAGAATTGAATTTGTTGGCTTGGTTTTGCAGGGAAAAGAACTGCCTTAGGATTATGTAGGGTATGATGAGAAGCAGCAGAGAGAAATATAATTTCCTCTGCCAAAAATATTGAGATTATGACATCCTAGCAAGCAGAAAGGTTAAATAGTTCCTGTCTGTGCTCTGAGGGTTGATTACACTTCCATCAAAATATGTGCTTCGGCTTGTTCTTCTCCCTCTATTTCATAATTGCTAGATAGATTCAAACTACCACCAGTTAGCTTTTTAATAAGATATTGTGGTAGAGCTAATTCATCAAGACTAGCTGCACCAGTGCGTGTAGAAATATTTGCTATCATTGAGCAAGGAAATGATTACGGTTGTTTTCCATAAATATTATATATGAAGAGATGAGATTTGGCGGGGAATCATTCTCCTTTTTTGGAGCATCTTATTTCTTCTGCAGGGCCAGGACAAATAGTGTCCTGGTTGACAAGTGCCACTGATATGTAGTTGTAGTAGTAGTAGTAGTAGTAGTAGTATTTTCATTTATATCCTGCCTTTCTCCTGCTAATGGGACTCAAGGCGGTTAACAACATATTTAAAACAGTACAAATTAAAAACTATATGACAGCACTAATAAAAGAATACATACAAGATTTATAGAACAATAAATCATTTATAAAGTTAAAACAATAGACATTAAAAATATTAAAATTCATTAAAAACTTTATACAAACCTTAAAAACAACACTGCATAGCATTAAAAGCATAACCCTAGTCAGTTTGTAAAAAACCTGATGACGCAAAAATATAAAAGACATTTTGTGTTTCTCATCTTCTGTCTGGTCCACTGGAGACAATTCAGCACCACCATAACTTGTTGCCCAATGTGATTGTCCAGCTTACCGCCCTGTTCATCTATGCGTGCCCACGTTGCTTGATCAAATACTTCTCAAGACAGGCATGGGTCTCCTTAGCTCATTTACTGCCACTTGTTTCATTGCAGTTCCCAAAGAAATGCTAAAACACCACCAGGAAAAGGTTCCTTCAGTGTGTTTTCTGTGAAGTAGAAAATCTTATATCCTAAAACTATATGTCCATAACCTGAATAGAACCAACGCAAAACACTCATGCAGCATTTTTTAGGGGAAGGGGATGTGATCACATCTTATACTGAAATATGATTGTCAGAAACATTTACATTATACTAAATTATCTTATCCCGAAATACTCCTTTTACACCTTTCTTCTCCTGACAAAAGCCTAACAGAAATGTCTGCAAGCAGTACTTCTTCTGCTGGCTCTGCTGTATCCTCTGCAATATCAACACGGCCTCGACACCAGAAGTCCATGTCTGCCTCTGGTCACCCTATAAAAGTTACGCTGCCAACTATTAAAGATGGCACTGAAGCTTATCGACCAAGGTATTTTTTTGCGTGTACTGTGTATGTATAGTGCTTTGTCCAGTCAGACAATAAACAAAAACATATAGGTATTTGATTACATATGACAATATGTGCTATATAGAGCTTGAGCAATTCAGGTCTTTTAACAGTAGCTGAGCTGGTGTGATAATGTTGGTATGTTCACAAACATGTTAAGTGCTCAATAGACAATGCTGTCAGTGGCTTGTTGTCTACCCGCTGTGAAGCAACAGTAAATTGTCTAGGCTTAACAGTTCATACTGACCTTAGAGCCAGACTGAGGTTGGTCTGGAAAGAGATCTCAGGAAGGAGGTAAGCGAAGGGCAAGAAACCAGAGGTAAGGTGAAGGAATGGTAGAGATTAATCAAATGCATGTGAACCTAAGATAAGGGTAGGAGAAATGGAATGTGTTTTATTAGTTTTGTTTGTGTTGTTGCATTTTATCCTATGACATCTGATTGTATCCTCGCAACAAACCTTCAGAGTAGAGTTGCATCATGGCTGATCCAAGATCCTCAAATGGGAACCTGCCATAATCTGACATTTTGAGCATCAGATTGTGCTTTGGCACACCCCCATACACACATGCATCATGACAAATACTGGGATAATCCTGCTGGAAATTTAAAAAGCCGTGTTAATACCTCAGATAGTGGTAGAATCTGACATGACAAGAAATTAAATTTATTCTCAGACCTTTCCTCTTCCCACAAGTGTTTTGAATATGCAAGTTTCTATTACTCCTGATCTCTTTAGACTTGAGGGGTATATATTCCACATTCTCCCTAGAGCATAAGACAAGTTATATAAACAATCTTCAGCTTTAACTTATTTTAGAGCACAAGTGTTGAGAGGCACTAGTCTGTAGTGAAGGCTTCTCTTGACTTGGGCTGTTACTGTTTCTCTCTCTTTCAAACTTCTTCTTGTCTTTCCAGCAGTGCAACTCAAAGAGCACCTGCTGCTTCCCCATCTGCTCACAGTATTAGCACTACCACTCCAGACCGAACCCGCTTTCCTCGGGGGAGTTCAAGCCGAAGCACTTTCCATGGTGAGCAGCTACGGGAGCGGCGCAATGCCACTTACAATGGACCACCTGCATCACCATCGCATGAAACAGGCACGTTTGCTCAAACTAGAAGGGGGACGTCAACCGGCATTATAAGCAAAATAACTTCCAAATTTGTCCGCAGGTTAGTACGATCCATTGTTTCCATTCCCGTATCACCTGAAAGGTGAAAGACACAGCTACATTGTTAAAACTAAGCAGGTCTCACCCTGGTTAATGCCTGGTTGAGCAAGTGCTTGGAGGACTCATGTGTGCGGAGTGTAATCAAGGAAATGTGATAATAATGTTGGCTGTTTATGGTGTTAATCTAGTTTTCAAAGAGACATGAAATTTGTGAATTAATTGGAACTTTTCGTATGAAAATGATAGAGAGAGAGGTATACTTCAAATAACAAAATACACGTTTCTGAGCATTACTTCTTTAATAGAAAATTTGGTTGCAGAGGTATGTGGTTTCCTACACCACAAAAAACAAGAGCAGCTCAGCATGTTTCAGTAAACTTTTTACTTAAAACTAGCAACACGTGCATGTAAAATGAAACAACAAGGTCAGGTCATTCTTACATAGGTAAACAAAAATTTTTTCTAGAGACCGTTTGAAGACAATTCCCAAAATGCATCAAGGGATGACTTTTTTCTTTCACCAGCCTCCTGTTTTCTTATGATATCCATTTTAGTGGTCAAACTTACAGTTCTGTTGGGGGCGGGGTAATTCTGGAGGTTGCTGGTGTGACAGGTTTATCTGCTCACCCCTTTTCTCTCCGTTTCACCATTTACTCATGCTCAGCAAGGGACTCTGGAGGTAGCAAGAGGCAAAGCTACTTTGCCTCTTGTCGGCAGGCAGAGATGGCTACAGTAGAATCAGCTGAAGTAGCTTTTCCTCTCTTGCCCAGCTGAAGCTTTATTGCACTTTAAATTGTTGCAACCTGACATGAGAAGTCTGTGGTTCTCCAGCCCTCCCCCACCATCTTCCCAGTGCCAATGCTGCTAACTTTCATCCAGTCAGAGGATGAGAAGGAAGAAGGGCTGGGTGGATGTAACAGCCTTTGTAAAAAGGAGCATTGCTTTTAGAACCTTTGTTAACTGTGGTTATGCCTGTATAACAAATCTTGGATCTTTGGCCAGTGTGTATGAAAATGTTGATTTCAAATACCAAAGCAGGCCCTCCAGATGTTGTCAGACTGCAACTCTTGTTTTCCCTCTTCTTTTGCTGTGCTGGATAAGGCAGATGGGAATTACAGTCTGACAACATATTGAGGGCCACATGTTGCCTAACCTTTCACTAGAGGTGGATTCCAGCACAGTTAATTTCCTACATGAATTCACTGCTGCAAAAGAAGCTACCTGTCCAGATATGGATGGCAGGTATTTATCTTCCTCTGTTTAGCATGTGTACAGTGATGGGAACATTTAGAAGCATGCATAAATATGTCAGAGTAGAAAAATAAAGCACTCATCTTACAAAGTAGGTGCAATATACTGCCTGAAAATGATATTGGTGTAGGAAGTTCCTGTTGCTTGAAGCAAACCCCCGTGTATTTTTAAAGCTTTTTCTTCTCCAACACCTGTAAAGATACATATTCCTCACTCCTGATCTAAAAGAAGTAGAAATATGTTCTTTCTTCCAGGAAGAAAGCAATATTGTTGTTGTTGTTGTTGTTGTTGTTGTTGTGTGCCTTCAAGTCATTTCTAACTTATGGCAACCCTAAGGTGAACTTATCAAGGGGTTTTCTGGGAATGAGAATGTGTGATGTGCTCAGCAGCACCCAGTTGGTTTCCATGGCAGAGTGGGGAATCAAACTCCAGGGTTGCAGTCCAGTGCTCAGACCACAACATCATGCTTGCTTTCAGCAATACACACACACGCAAATACATATAATGAGACATGCTAAAGTCATGAGACAAATTTACAGACCTTTTTGGGAGCAGAATTTAAATCTAATAGTAACTTGTTTCCAGTTCCATAATTTGGCTTCCAGATCAACATATCCTGAAATGCTATGAACACTGAATTTTTCTTTTAATTAATTAATATGTTCATAAGTGAATATTGTCATTTTGAAACAGAAGTATTAATCTTATTTTAAAACCGCATGGAGCAGTGGTTTGGTCCACTAAAATCAATAGAAGTTCTCTGGGGTTTTATTTTGCTCAAGGTTATCTGTGATATATTTCTAATAAGTGAATTCACAGTTCTGTAATTCTTTCTCTGCCCAGAACTCTCTTCGCAGCACATCGGGCTTTAAACTCTAAGGATTCCGACATACGTAAACTTAGAAAACAATGTCATGTCATCCTTGTGTTACCTGATGGGTGTATCTAAACTTTTAAGTCTTGGTTCAACTTTTGTTGATTCTGTCTTTTTCT
The DNA here is from genome assembly GCA_030412105.1 of Cyclura pinguis. Classification (NCBI taxonomy): domain Eukaryota; kingdom Metazoa; phylum Chordata; class Lepidosauria; order Squamata; family Iguanidae; genus Cyclura; species Cyclura pinguis. Next base: position 43,545,091 of record CM059599.1, read on the forward strand.
AAAAAATGCAATATTTTTAGAAATACACTTGACTATTAATTTTAATTGTTCTACAGTCTATAAATTGGAAAGTACTTCTTTAAAGATAGCTTAGTAATGAGTTTGCGGTAATTATGATGTAGTATTATATAAAGATTATCTGTAGTATTTTTAAAAAATGTTCTGAGTTTGTATGGAACAGTTTGTAATAGATCAGACCTGCACAATTTGTGACCTATCAAGGTGAAACAGGCAGCCCATCTAGGTTGTGATAAACATGCTTTTTTGACTACCTACCTGGAATTGCAAAAGGACTGTCAGTACTGATACTGCCATGATTTGTGTTTCTGCGTTTAGAAATACAAGGCTTTGGATGTTCCTATCAGGTTTTAGATTAGAATCAGCATTATTTCCTCCTTCCCCGCTGTTACATTCTTTTTCAGCTTGGATTTTAATTTGAACCAGTGAAGAATTCTTTGCCTTACATAGGATGCTCTGACAGCTGCAGCAAGAAGAGAGGGAGATCTTTCCCTCCTTCCCTGAAGTTTCTATGTGACTTGCATCAGAAGCTCTGGTCTCTGTAGAGTGCCCATGGATTATTGACTACTAAAGTGGGGAGGAGGGCATCTGAACCCATGCATTTGGGTATCATATCAATAGAAATTGTCTTTAAAATCTTTGGGGAGGAGAAGGCTAGTGTTGCTTATTTCCAAGTCAGTACACTTTGAGCTTGTTGATTTTTCACTTGAATACCTGGCAGATGTGCTATATTTGGCTTGATTAGTCACAAGTTTTGCAGCTTTGATATAGATAAGATAGTACTCTTGTATGGTTGGTTATCATGTTTCTTGGGCTAATCACCCTTTTCGAAACGTGTCTTTCATAGACTAAGAGATTTCATTCAGCACAAGTGGTCCATCATGTGAGAGATTGTATGAAATGCACATTTTAAAAGTATCAACAAATTGCAGTATACTGGCACTCTGTGGTATACAGAAGCCTCCTATAAATACTAGTTGAGGAAAATGTTCAGAGCCTACTTGACCAGTCTCTTACTCAAACCAAATTTAACAACACATTGTTTCATTTGACTCTTCTGAGCCCCACCATATTCTGTAAATGCTGCTGAAAACAGAAGGCCTTGAAAGCTATTAAACAGGAGTGGTAAAGCTAGAAGTAGAAATTTGGCATACTTCTTTTAGGTGCTATCTAAAAGCTTAGATTTACAAATCAATCTATATAATTGCCAAATACGCTACAGTGTCATGACATACATTCATGTCAAAGCTATAATGCTAAGTACTAACACTTTACTGCTGAATTCAGGTACCCTTATGAGTAAGAGCTCCATACAGGTTAGGTCTGTTTTGGTAGCACTCTAATCATTACGATGTGTTATTGGGATGGGGAAAGTGGAAAATCCATATATGTCACTTTTCTGACTTTTGTTTGTCTCAGGGTACCTTAGTCGCCTGGAATATGTAAGGGTGAGTAGTGGGGAAACTGAAACTGCCCATCAGGGTAAAAATAAATTGGGGTATAATTGGTAAAAATTGGTAAAAATAAATTGGGGTTTCTTAAGAAGAAGTAAATTGCAGATGTGAAAAAAATATGATTAAAATGTCAGTAAGTGACAATTTCATGCTGATTATTTGTTCAATCATAATTTTAATTTTGTCCTAGATACAGGTTTTCTTGATTCATTTTTTTAAAAACATCATTTATTAAAATCTTGACCTTAACTTTGTTTTGAGGGATCCAAGTGAAGGCGAAGCCAGTGGCAGAACTGACACCTCAAGGTGAGGAGCCACTATTAATACTTCGCTGCTAGGTCCCTGTGTGTTCTTCATTTCATGATTCTGGAAGCTTTTAAATCAACGTGTAAAACAGAGGAGTCTCTGGATAACTTGTCTTTTTAAAATATTATTTACAAGATAAATGTCCTGTTGCTTCTTCAGATACTCTTAAGTACAATTAAGTATCTAACATAACTTAAAAAAAAATCAGTAGCTTTGATTCTGCAGGTTCTTAGGCAGCAGGAGTTCACATTCGTACTGCTGCCTTCTAAACATTTGCAGGGTCAGAACTTTAATTACCTTTATACCTTTGAATATTCAAACATTATCTTTCATTGGTAATATGATTTACTCATTCTGAGAACCAGATCAAATGCCTAATAATCCCAATCAATAAGCACTTCTCCATAACCCTTCTGCTTTTTCTGAACGTTAAATCAAATGTTAATCTTTGAGGTAATAAGCATATATGTGTAGAGATAAAGTAGACTAATATTATATTTAAAAATTACTATCAAAGATCAAATTGGTTCAAAAACAGAGTGTGTGAAAGCAAACTGTCTTTGCAGACTGCTCAGTCTGAACCAGCTACAGTAGACACAGAATCATTATAAGTGTTCTCTACTTTATCTGCTGTACACGGGGATGGGGTGTGTGTTTGCTCTCCTACATATGTGCATGAATAGACTTATGCTCCATGCACAATGTGGGACGTGGCAGGAACACCTCTTTTATCCCATTGTATGTAGAACTTGTAGATCTGGACATTAAACTACTCTTAGGATTTTAATAGGCATCAGTTTTTTTCTGGAAACCACTAACTTTTTTAAGTTCTCTTCATGAATCAGGAAAAAATGATGCTAGACTACAGCTACTGTCAGCCCAACCAACATGGCCAGGGATGTTGGGACTTATAGTCTAGCAACAGCTGAAGGACTACAGGTTTTAAAACTCAGATGTACGTGAAAAGTGTTGTTCAGCTGAGAGAGTGAAGTCCAGTTCAGGCATTTCTTACCTGGTTTTAGTTGGCACAAAAAAGAGCAGAGTGCTTAGATCCACTTCACTACCACCATCACTTTCTTCATGTGGAAAGTGACAAGTATGAAGAGAAGATCCTGTTCTCCTGATTTCTCCAAATGAGCAAAAATCCTAATTATCCGGTGTACTTGCTCCCCTGAAGGGTCTGCAGACAATCAAAAATCCCCTCTTCAGACGTTTCATTTCCCACATGAAGAAAGCAGTTATTGAGGGTATGGTGTGGTGGAGCTGGTATGTTGATTTTTGCATGTTGATTGAAACTGGGTAATTAATGGTTGAGCAGGTCTTGACACTCAATGCATTTATCATATTAGCTTCTTCTTGCTGATCCCAGCTTAGTATTGCTATGGTCCATATTGTTTCTCCCTTGCGTGCTACAACAGCCAAAAGCTTGTTCTGCCTTTCTAGCACAAAATAAGCAGCAACAGCTTCTCTAATAACAAAGCACATAAAGAGAGTCCAAAAATAAAAAGGTTGCCATACCTCACTTTGAGAAAATACAGAATTGTATATGTGTGCTACTCTTTCTGAAGGTTGTGTACATAGAGACACACAAACCACTACTAGCAAGAGAGCTCTTAAAACTATTAGATATGAGGGCAATCTAGTAAACAAACTAATGTGAAGACTAGATGATAGATTGCTTCTCTGTCAGACATGGCAGATGCCTGAACTGCACAGAAGTGCTTCAACATCCAACTCCTTGGTTGAGACTTCTCCTTGAAGTTCTTCTGTTCCGGGACTGGCTTGTCGGGTGGTTGCTTTCCAAAGGACAGATTGCTTAGAATCTATATGGATTAGTGTTTCCATTCAGGCCACGATAAATCAGGATCAGATAGTCTATGCCAGAGGTGAAAAACTGTGGCCCTCTAGATCAGGGGTGAGCAAAGTGCAGCCTATGGACCACATGCAGCCTGCTGGGGGTCAAAATATACCGTTTTGCTCCAGAATGTCCTCAAATGCACCTTAGAGGGTGTGGAGGGCATTTTCACCATGTTTGGAGGTCCCCTGATTCCCCAAGGGGTAAAAAAACAATTTTTGAAAAAATGTTCAAAGAAGTATTTTTGCCCTGAATTACTCCAAAATGTCCCACTAGGGCGTGTGGGATGCATTCCACCACTTTTTGCACATATACCCCTTGGATAATTTAGGCCCAGGAGAGGCCTTTTCTAAAACCCCAACAATAGTGAAAATGCCCCCATACCCCCTAGAGTACTTTCTTGTGGCAGCAGTGGCAAACCCCCAAGGTCTCCTAGGAGGCTGATGTGGCCCCTAGCCTTCCACAGTTGCCAAGTCCTGCTCTAGATGTTGTTGGGTGCAACTCCCACAACCATTCACCTCTATACCAACTGAGGCTATTGAGGGTTGCAATTCAGTCTTCCCATTGCAGTCTACACAAACAGAAGGTATTTAGTGCACATTCTGTAGTGATGAAAGTTTAGTATTCCAAGTTTTGCTGAGGCACTGTTCTTAGCTCCACAGCTACAGAGATATGCATAGCTATTCCACATGTTAACTGATGGACACTGAATAACACTCAACAAGTACATTGGGTATTTATTCATTTATTTAACTTTCATCTTTCTCACAGTATGGGACCCCAGGCAGCTTACAGCCCAACTTAAAACAAAATATAGCTAAAATAATGTATAGGACAAAAGTAAAGAACAATTATCAATCCTATTTAAAACATAGTGATGAAAATAAAAATGTAGCACCTCCTGCTGCTCATTAATAGATTCTTGTGAAACAACCATCTCTAAATAAAAAGGCCTTTGACAGCTGGCAGAAAGAGAGTTGCGGGGGGCACCAACAGAACTTCCCTTGCAAGGAATGCCACTGCCTGAGAACAGCCACTAAAAAGGCCCTGTCACATGTCCTTACCAAACATACCTTTGATGATCTTTAAACTGAGAAAAAGCCTTCCCCAATGAATCTTAAAATTCAGCAGGCTTGAGATAAGGATAAAAGACTGATGAAATTGGAGTTGTAATGCAAAAGGGCTGTTGTTTATTAGGTGTGCAGTTATTTGCAGGCTAACTTGTGAATAAGCTGCACTAAGCTGAGTGGGGCTTATTCCTGAGTAGACATGCGTAGAATTGGACTATCCACTCCCTGCCTTTCTCTTGGCATCATAACGCAGTTTGGGAGAAAGTCTGCCAAAAATTTATTAAGTCTACTTAGTAATGTGTTCCCTGTCAATTATCAATCTGAATTTACAAATGCTCTGTTTTGCACAGAAAGTATGGCCTATATGGGGGAAAGCATTATGCTACATACAGTTCCATATGATTTCTGCAAGTGCCATCTCTGTGGTGTTCATTGTTTTTGGGTTTTCCCCAAGGATTTATACCTATAGTGTAGGCTTTGGAGGGATAAAACCTGTAACAAGAGTTGTTCATTAAACTGCATAGTAGGAACAAACAACCCAGTTGCTGAAGATGGGTTCATATTCTTGATTCATGTATTGTCTGGAATTAGACATTTTAGACAAGAATCTTTCAAGATTATTCCTCTTGCTTTCCAGATTGCTTTCTCAGGAACTACAGGGTGCCTTCTTTCATGCTTGCCACCTGCTTTTTATGGAATGTCTTGCCTTCTGTTTTGTGTGACCATTAGATGTTTTGAGCGTGTCTGATTAATGCCAAATGGCAAACTCTAGAGGAATCCCGTTTGTGACTCCGCTTAGTTACATATGTTCTAAGCAAAGATCTGTTTTAACTGGAAATATTTTGAAGGTGTCTAACTTAAGTTTATTTCCTTTGTTTGTGTATTTCAATACCATTCCCTTTTTCAGGAGTGTTTCCGGGGAATCAAAAGAGAGAGAAAAGGAGGATGGCAAAGATTCTAAGCCACGGTCTTTGAGATTCACCTGGAGCATGAAGACAACAAGTTCCATGGACCCAAATGATATGATGAGAGAGATTCGAAAAGTGTTAGATGCTAACAACTGTGACTATGAACAAAAAGAGAGGTTCCTGCTCTTCTGCGTTCATGGAGATGCACGGCAGGACAGCCTTGTCCAGTGGGAGATGGAAGTGTGTAAATTGCCACGCTTGTCACTCAATGGAGTCCGCTTCAAACGAATATCTGGGACTTCAATTGCCTTTAAAAACATTGCATCCAAAATAGCAAATGAGCTTAAGCTGTAAAGAGCAATGACATTTCTGGGATCAGGGAAGATTCAAGCTTACATTTTGAATGTACTGGTTATGCCTAACATGATTGGCCTATGAAACTCCCCATGTAGAAATTGTCCCTGTTGCAATAAGGTTATACATAGTTATTCTGAATTGTAAAATTTAATTCAGTATGACCTACCTTAAGAGAGAAAAATACTGTAGTTAAAGAAGTTATGTTCACATGTACAGGTAAGTATACAGAGCATTCTTTTTGTTTTATGTTCATAGAGTTGTATAAAAAGAAGGCTTAAATACAGATCTTGTATAGTTATCTAAACATCAGCACAGAAGTGTGTTTGCTTTGAGTTAAAAAATTCTTCCTGGTCATTATTTACATTTTTTGTGGTTTTTATAATTCTTACCTCTATCATGCATTTTTTTAAAAAATGATGTCCATGGTAGAAATACACAAAAATGGTTTTCACAATTGTAGCATGAACAATTTTAGTTATTTTAAAACAAATCATATATTGAAAATGAATTAATAAAAAATAGGTTGGCTTTTGTTGTACACCAAATTCTTCCTTGTTCCCTTTCACTCTTGTGCTCTTTCATAGAACAGTGTTTAGTTGGAAAAAAAGAATACAAACATGTTTACAGTGTTGGCGCTTACAGTGAGGAAAAGGGGTTTTGACTGTATTCAGTCCCTGGCCCCTGGAACATGTTGGGGAACAGAAAACTCATTTTCATTACATTTCAATTGCAAATTTAAGTCTTGCTCTTGTGACCCCAAGGTCAAATGTAGCAACAGAAGAACAGTTCATATTCATTCATCATAGTGTGAAGTATTATTATTGTCTGCCTTCAAAAAGAGTACAGATCCCATTTTATGAAAATATATCTTTGTATTGAGACTGTTTCATAGCACAAGGTATTCTGAAATGTTGACCAATTGTAAGAGCTAATAATTGCCACCTCAGGAATTAACTGGTTTTTGGAATATTTCCCCTTCCCCCAAGAGTACATGCAGTTTCATATACTTTACAGCTGAGCATACATTGTTTATAACAATAGATTACTACTTCTGTGATTGTACAAATTTTGTTCCCAAATAACTCGTCTGTTTTTAATATTTTGCCCACTTTCTTGTATTTATTCCACATCTTTATGCCTGTAATGTGAAGCTGTGTGTAGGCGTTTGCCTATGGAAGAAGAAGAAGAATTCCTTCATAAATTAGTGATATAAATTCTGTAAAACCACTAGTACTTGGTACATTTTAATATTTGTTATTTTGTACTGAATTAATCATAGCGGTTGGTTGTGCAATGTTATTTAATGTCGTAATTACTGTAATTTCAACATATGGGCCCCATCTGCACACTCCTGTAAAGATTAGAAAAGTCATTCAAAATTGTCACTTTATTAAAAACAAAAAACAAAAAAAAGAAGCTGTGGTAAACTCTGTAACCCGAAATTAAAAGGCTGTAAGTGTAGCTAAATGTGCCATTGGAGAATGGCTTTCTGACCGATGGACTTGACATGCTGTACTGTACTGTGATGTAGATCTCTCTTCTGTAACAGTTCTGTTCTGAAATGAACGTGTATTGTTGCCTTAGAAAAAAGGATGGTGTTTTGGCAAGAAAGAACTGTACCCCTCTTTATCTGGTGTTCCTTTAAAAAAAATTTTTTTTTGACGCAAGTCATCCTAATTCACATTCACTGGTGCACTCTATTAAAAACTTACTTGAACGGTATTCATCATATTACCACGCTTGTCTTTTTGTTATTCACCTAAGTGTATTGTTTGGATGACTGGAGTCATGAGTGAGAGAGTTGACAGGAGAAAAGAAGTTGGTTGCTGGTCCTCTGCTGCTGAGGTAAATCTAAAGATCTGTGAGTGTTCTAGACTTGTGTTTTCCTTTTATTTCATAATCGTCTATATATAAAAAATCAGCCTACCCAGTACTTCTTCCCTTCATTTCTTTCTGGAATTTGTTGAGCTTTAGTGTTCAGTGTTCAAACCCTTGCATGAATTCATTTCAAATATGAACTTGGCTTTACCTGTGTGGTTAATTCCTAAGTTAGAAATGATCATCCGTCACTAAAGCAATTTAGCCACATGACTTAATGTCACTGTCCCAAACTTTTTCAAATGCATACATTACATATTCTTTCACACATTCCTATTACTTAATCATGTAAACTCTTCAATATTAGGATACGCGATTCCATTTGATCCTCCTAACCCCATGTGTAGGTTGAACTGAGAGATGATGACTATTATAAGGTCACCTTTTTAACTTTATGACTAAGTGGAGATAGAAACAACACTAATCATTATACTACAGTGCTAATTCAGCACTAAACACTAACTATACCACACTGGGCTTGTCTGATGTTTGGGGGATGGAGTGAAGGGACTCACTTTGTATCCTGCTGTCATCTGTGGCCAAATGGATTTCACAGTTTTGGGGGATTTTTAAACATTTGTGTATAAACACTATAAAAACCTTTAAACCTAAAAGTTGAGTGAAACAAACAACAGTCCTGCTCTCATTTTGCCTTCCGCTCTCTTTTTAAAAGTACTAACCTATAGTCTGTCTCAAGTTTTTATCAAACCAAGAGTGTAATCTCAAGAACAGCTGTCTCTTTTCTTCCATCATGTTGTGTATACAATGTAAAGAATGCAGAACTTCATGGCTATGCAAAAGTACGGGGGTGGGAGCGCAGGGAGAGGATACTTGTACGTTGAAGCCTTTGTTGCTGGTTGTGGTACTACTAATAAGAGAATTATACAGGTAAGTCCAAATGCTTCATTTTTAAATGCTCCATTGTCTGCATTTTTCCAATGCAACCAGCACTCCAATGCAACCAGCACAATGACAGCATCTTCTCAGTATGAAATGTGCACTGAAAGTGAGCCCAAGGGAAGAAAAACTGGAGTTGTACAGACTGCATACTATAGTAGTGTAGCCATAATTACATAACTTTGAGGTAAGAGAAGGTAAAGGCAAATAAAGGCACTTGGTACAAAGTGTCACCTTTTAGTTACACTGGAAAAATAATACCTTAGAGCCGTGAGTTATGCAGTCTTAATGGCTTGAAAGGACTTTACCATAAAATGGTTGAGAATTTTTTCCTTAATGTGTTTTTCTGTACTTAGCAGAAATGATGTTTTGGGTGGATGTTGTCTTCTGAAGTAGCAAGAATGGGAAACCTCTGCTTTTTGTATGAATGCTTAGACGTTTTTTAAAAAATGTGTTTTCAGCAATGTGAATGGCATTTTACCAAGCAAAGCAGGACAAGTCCCTCCCACAGGTAGCTTGCCGTCGAAAATTGTACACACAAGACATGTAGGCATAAACAAAGAATATGTGGTGGTTCTGATTATACGTGCTTCAGCTGTGTTCCACTTTTAACTACAGCAGGACATAGGAATGAGATGGTTGTGCTAAAACTTGATGAAAAAGGAGGGGTTCTTCGGAGTGATTTAAAGGAAATAGGAAGCATCATGCAGGAATTCTGGGGAGGTTATTTCAAGTATACTTGGCAGCAAAAGAGAACAGTCTTTTCAGAAAGCAGGAGATAGCTGAGGATAAAGAAGCTGGAGAAGCAGAGGTCACAGGCAGCAACATATAGGAGATAATGGGGAAAGCACCATTTGGGAAAGTTGTTACTTTGGACCACAACTGCAGAATCCCCCAACCAGCATTGGTACTGACTGTGGCAGTTCTGGCTATTGATTCTGCAAGTTGTGGCCTTCAAGGAAACATAATTTTACTAAGCTCTGCTAGAGAAAATGAAAGCAAAAGAGGGCTTTGAAGGTATAAACTTTTGCCAGTTCAGAAGCCAGTACCAGGGGGTATCTCACATGATTAGGTGATTTTAGAGCATACTTCAGGATCAATGCAAAGAAACCAAGGTGGGCAAAGTAATGCTATGGAGGAGAAGATCATAATAGTCTAGTACAAGATGACCAGTCTGAAGTATCTACAGGGGTAAGGATCAGATGGCCCTTCAGATGATGATGGACTGCAAATCCCAGCAGCCCTAGCCAGCACACCCAATAATAAGGAATATTACTGCTACTATTACTGTCTTTAATTATATCCCACCTTTGGAATTATAGTCCAACAACATGTGGAAGGCTGCATGATTTCTAGCCTTGCTATGTGACTTTGCTTCTCCATTTTCATTTCCTAACCAGCATACGGGCAGTGGAGATTTCTTGACTACTACATCATATTTCCTGTGAATTTGAGACACAGAAGGCATTTGCCAGAGCACTCTGGATGTAAAGTACAAAGCTGGTCCGCAAACAAATATTTACAGTAAATCCTTTCTTCTTCCATTGCCTCCTCTGTAAGTTCATATCTTCCAGCCAGAAACTAATAAAAGAAGGACTTGAATTTTCACTCAGCCTTGGAATGAGGATATATTTCAATACACTAGCTTCTGCTCTCTGCACCCACCCTCTACATTGGACAAACAGGACAGTTTCTACACAAGAGGATAAACAGACACAAATCGGATGTTAGAAGTGGCAATACCAGTTACAGATTATTTCAGCCTCCCTAGACATATAACTTCCCTAGACAACTGCAAACATATCCAAGGGTACAGGACTTAAAGGTTATAGTCTTTGAATAAGGAAAATACCAAGAAAGACTACAAAGAGAAACAGCCAAATTGAATTATATCCACAAATTCCACTCCATTAGGAGAGGTATAAACAAAGAAAATGGCTCCATGGCACACGACATATATTAATACAAGAGTCCTTGCACATGTAACAAAAGGAATCTCTAAGAAGGTTTTGAACCCAGGCAAACTGACTTCTGGTAAGCATATTTATCACTTTCACGCAGCAGCACTAACTGACCACTGCAAACATATCCAAGGGTAGCTGTGTTGGCTGTACAGCACAAAATATAAAATCCACAAAATTTTGTGTAGTTTTAAAATTTTATTTGGGCCAATCAAAAATGCACAAATGCACCATGCAAGCTTTTGGGGCTCCACTGGTTTCATCAGGCAAAGGTGTTAATCATAGCTGTTAATCAAAGGTGTTAATCATACTGGAGAAGACAATTTTAGAGTCACAGGCCTACATTGTATGTTCTCCTGAATGATTTTAACACTTTTGCCTGATGAAGAAGCCAATGGAGTTTTGAAAGTTTGCGCAATGTATTCTGTGCATCTTTGGTTGGCCCAATAAAGGTCCTGCTGTTTTGTGGATTTTGAAGTTTGACCACAGTAAAGATCTGAAAAGCCTGTATTACCTTAGCCTTTTGAAAAGTTAGGGCAAGCAGCATGGTTTTGCTTCTTTCTGGATCCTATTACATTCCATCCCACTCCCACAAGTGTGTTATATCCTCAGCTCTAAATATCACTCTATACTGCATCTGAAGAAGTGAGTTTATATCCACGAAAGCTCATGCTAAAATAAAAACCAGTCTTAAAGATGCTGCTACATTCCTTCCCCTGCCTCCTTCCTCCTTTTTATTTCTCTCACAGTTAATGTTAGGGAGAACAGAGGGAAAGGCACTGGAAAGGAGGGGTGAGATGAGATATTTTGTGACAGCTCTCACTAGGGAAAAATGTGTATAATTCTTAATATCTTGGTAATTAAAAACTGTTCTAATGCTGTGCTTGGACAGTGAGGCGTGGGATAATTTTAAATGACTTGGTGAATTACTTTAGTAGCTGCAACCAATGAAAACTAGGTAAGCTTATTAATGAATTTCTGCCCACATCATACTGAACTGAACTGGAAAAAAAAAGAAATAGCATACAACTGGAGGAGAAATCGATAAGGATTGTTGTAATAATAATGAAATTGTTCTTGCCTGTTTCAGTTTACCCCAGCATGGAGCCCTTCCAAATGCACTGGAGACGGTGGCTGGAGATCATGGGAGTTGCAGCTTTGAGAAAAGCAGACCTACTCAAATTTGCATTGAGCTTGAAGTAGTGTAGTGATGGGTTTGTCCATCAAAACCTGATCTTAGCTTCTCTTCTTCTCTTCCCATTCTTCTCAAAGCAAACTTACCTACAAATCTGTTTTTCTCCTCCAAATCTATATCCAAGTTTTGTGCTGCTGCACCACAAGCATGAAAATGGCATACTGCTAATGGACCCTGGTGAACATGTATTAAAAATTCCCACCATATTGTTACACCCCTCAAAATTTAAAAATCAAAACCCTTCCAGCCTGATGAAATATTTGAAGGGGTGTCATATGGAGGATGGAGCAAGCCTGTTTTCTGGTGCTCCAGAGACTAGGACATGGAGCAATGGATTCAAACTTCAGGAAAAGAGATTCCATCTAAACATTATGAAGAACTTCCTGGTGGTAAGAGTGGAATATGCTGCTGCCTGGGAGTGTGGTGGAGTCTCCTTCTTTGGAAGTTTTTAAACCGAGGCTGGATGGCCATCTGTCATGAATGCTTTGATGGTGTATTCCTGCATGACAGAATGGGGTTGGTCTCAATGGCCCTTGTGGCCTCTTCCAGTTCTATCATTCTTTGATTCTATGATTAAACCCCATGATATTAAATAGTATCTGAAATATAATTTGCTGTTTTTCCTTCACATAAACCAGGAATGGGAATCATGTGCTCCTCAAGATATTGTATGACAAGTCCCAGTATCCTTGGCAGGCATAGCCAATCGTAATAACACACAAGATATTGTATGACAAGTCCCGGTATCCCTATCCAGTATAGCCAATTGTAATAAACTGTGGAAGTCGCAGTTCAGCAACATCTGGTGGGGGGGGCAGCAGTACAGGATTCCCACGCTTGATACAAACTAAGATGCTTATGGAATTTGTAGTCTGTAACTTTCCACAGATCTTTTCTAGTTAAGGGCCACACTAGCCTTTAGGATGATTCAGTTACCATGCATGTTTGCTTTTTCTATTTAATGTGAATCAGAATTTATGGGAAAGGCTGCTCAGAATTCTCTGGTTGTGATGGAAGACTGCAGAATGGGAACACCAATCATGTGATTCTAACACCTCTGTTTTTCTACTGTTCAACTCTGACTCTGACTCCTTCATAAATGGCACACATATATTAATTAGTAATAACTAGTTTACTGCAGTAATTTCATCACTGCCATGTGAATCCCCAGGCTACTTAGACTGATAGAACAGAAAATATATTTAAAAATAGAAATATAAAATATTCATCATATATTGTTATAAGTTTTTATTTTGAAGCTGGAGTCAGCACATGTTTACCGACTCCGACTCCACCTAAAATTGCTTCCCACTCTGACCCCATGACTCTGACCCCACCGCCCTATAATAAATAAAAATAAAATTGCACGCTAATTGCACCCCACACAGATAACTAGTGTAGCTCTGTCCTGATGCCATTTTCTAGTACCTGGTACACCATCAACGCTGTGTGCTTCCAAGCCGTTCCCGACTTAACAGCAACTCTAGCCGAATCTATTGCAGGATTTTCTTGGCAAGGTTTCTTCAAAGGGGGGTGGGGGGGATCTGCCTTTGGGCGAGTCACACTCTCTCAGCCTCAAAAGTCAGCCAAGGGGCTTTCCACGGTTGAGCTGGAATTCGAACCCAAGGCTCAAACCACTATACCATTCCTCTTATTCTAACATCGTTCCCTCGTCTATCTAAAACCCAACAGATTTAAGCACGAGCCACAAAAGTTTCCTGTCCACTGTTCCGCACTAGACTGTGATAGCGCTATCATTCCACTTTCAACATCCTATGGAATCCTGGGGTTTGCAGTTCAGGGAGGGGCCGTCCGGCCCCTCCCTGAACTGCAAACCCCAGGATTCCATAGGATGTTGAAAGTGGAATGATAGCGCTATCACAGTCTAGCGCGGAAATGTCGCAGTAAAGTTGTCGCCACCCTTTATCTGCTTTATAAACGCGCGTCCCTTTCAAAGGAGCCGAGCCGCCCGCGCAGACGTCCAGCCGAGGAAAGAGGCTCCAAACATCCTCATGCGGGCCGCGAAGCCCTTTTTATAGAGGCTGCCGTCGGTTTCCTCCACGTCACACCGTTTGGAGTCCCCAGCCTGAGCCGACCCCCACTCCCTAGGCGTCTGTGTGTGTGCGCGCGTCTCTCTGTGTGTGTGTGCGCGTCTTTGTGCTGCGTTCCAACTTCGCGGAGCAACAGGAAGCGCGGGAAGCGGCCTCCGCCGGGCGCGCTGCGAAGGCTGCCGCGCGTGTGGGCGTTGACCTAGGTGGACGTTGAACTTTCCCGAACTGCTGCCAAAGGCGCGGCGGCGGCGGCCAGGGCGCCCTGGAGGAAGGAGCGCCGCCTCTTCCCCCGTCCCTCTCCGCCGCGCTTCTGAAGGGGACGCAGGGTGGCCCCGGCTCCAGAACCGAGGCCACGGCAGCCCATGTCGGTGGGTCCCCCTCAGCGCCACCTGTTGCCCCGTCTCGCCAGGCCGCAGCGCTCTGAATCTTCCGTGGGGAGCCCCGGGCGCCAAGGTTCCTTCTCCCGTAGGCTCCACCTGATACTCCCCTCGGGACGCCCTCGGCGGCGGACTATGACCGTAGCGGGGAAGCTGAAAGCGAGCTACCCCCGGCGTCGCCGGGGGCCAGCCGAGGACCAGGTCTTCATCCTTGAGAGGGAAGAAGAGCAACAGCAGCAGCAAGAGGAGGAGGAGGAGGAGGAGGAGGAGGAAGGGACCCAGGGCCGGGCTCCGGGCAGCCACCCGCCCGGGGACGGAGCCGGCTGCGCCTCGAAGAAGGTCGCCTTCGCCAGCCTCCCGGATAAGTACGAGCCTCTCGAGCCGCCGCCTGCGGAGGACGGCGAGCGCAAGGGCAAGAAGCGCAGGAGGAAGCTGAAGAAATACGGCAAGGTAGGGGGCGGGAGGGGGTCGGTCGAAAAGGCAGCCGGGGCTGGGTCTGCTCAGGCTTCCACCGGGGTCCTGCGCTGGCCGGGACCCGCGATCCGCTACACGGATTTCCCTCCCCGGCTCTCGCGTTGGGTCGGCATGGGAAGACTCTGGCTGGCACCTTGTTGGTTAGTCCCTACGTGGCTGAGTTAGGCCATGTCCGCACTAGACTGTTAGGAGCGCTACTGTTCCACTTTCGACATCCGATGGAATCCTGGGGTTGGCAGTTTAGGGAGGGGCCTTTGAGGCCCCTCCCTAAACTGCCAACCCCAGGATTCCATCGGATGTCGAAAGTAGAACAGTAGCGCTCCTAACAGTCTAGTGCGGAAATGGCCATAGGGAAATCCCACTGATGGAACGGGTCTGTTCTAGTCAGGACTAAAAACAGGATTTAGGCCTTCGCGTGTGCTTTTAGCCTCACCTCTGGCTGCCAGACCTCCATGTGGCAGAGGTCGAGGAGGCTGGGAAAGTTACTTTGCTTGGGACTACAACTTCCAGAGGTCGTCCTTTAATCCTGCTGGGTGGGGTAGGTGGGGAGTGTAGTCTCCAAAAGTCACTTTTCCGAGTGCTGTAGGAAGGGAGGAACAAGCAATTTGACAATGGAATGTGGTGTCTCAGAGTGTGGTGGAGCCTCTTTCTTTGGAGGTTTTTAAACAGAGGCTGGATGGCCGTCTCTCGGGGATGCTGTGATGGCGCGTTCCTGCATGGTGGGAGGTTGGACTCAGTGGTCCTTGTGGTCTTGTCCGACTCTACTATTCTGTGATCCTGTGAAATTAATACATAGAAATCGTTTGAAAAGAGGGAAAGGGGGAGAGAGAGAGAGAGAGAGAGAGAGAGAGAGAGAGAGAGAGAGAGAGAGAGAAATTGCAAAATTCCTCTAGGCATATCTGAAGAGGGTGTCTTGAAGTCTCATATTCATAGGGTGGCCATAAGTCTAAGTCGATTTGACAGGTTGGAACGACTGCTTCTCACAAAGCAAGAACTGGGTGAACCACTCTGTGGTTCCAACACTTACCAAAAGGAAGGATTCCACTTCCCGTAAGATCTTTCAGGGCTGGTGCTTACAGGTGGAATTGAATTTCTTCCCCAGTCGCTAATGGTCGGGAGATGTTGCTTCCTCAGCTTTATTGGAGTGAAATGAAGCGTGAATCTCTTTTGCCCGGACAATCACACGGAACTGGTGGAGGATGTGGGGTCGCGCCTTGTCCTTCGTTGGATCTTTGGCATCCTTTGTTTTTGATAGAAGGAAAGGGGTGCCCGGAGAGCACTCCGGAGAGGTGCTGGGCAGTGGTGTAGCTGGCGTATTTGGCACCCAGAACGGGCCATTTTTTAACACCCTCCTCCTCTAGCCAGCAAAATCATTTTCAGTAATAATCATAAACACAAAATAGTCCTTAAACACAAACTCCAGTTGGCCACATAGAATGATAGAAGTGCTGTTTCTGTGTTTTTACAGTCGCTGGGCAGTCATTGGCCATTTCTGCACTAGACTGTTATAGCGCTATGATTCCACTTGCAACATCCTATGGAATCCTGGGGTTTGCAGTTTAGAGAGGGGCCGGTCAGCCCCTCCCGAAACTGCAAACCCCAGGATTCCATAGGATGTTGCAAGTGGAATCATAGCGCTATAACAGTCTAGTGCGGAAATGGCCATTATTTCAAATCTATTGTTTAAAAACTTATGTTATTATTTTCAACTGCCAGACTTTCCTGTTCTGAAAATGCTGCCACACTTTCACATTTGCAGCTGTGCTTTGATTAGACTGGATTGCAAAGACTGAATAAGTAAAGAAGTAAAGAAAGCTAAATATGCATTCCCCACACACCCCCATGCATGAAGAATAATAAAACATGGTTAGCCTTCAGATTTCCCACTCTGGGTTCTCTCCCCCCCCCATCTTTTTTTGCTTCCCATTCAATGATTCCATGTCTCAGGGATGATGCCATTGCTGCTTTTGGGTACATTACAACAGTGCTATAGACACTGTTTCTGACCCCTTATGCAACAGGAGCAGCAATAGTGGTGGCCCTTACTCCCAGCAGGCCCTCTTCCTTTCCTGTTCATCCTTGCTTGAGAGCGTGTGCACCAGGGTGCCTTCTATCCCATGCCAAGATCCTCTTGATCTTAGTCTCTGGAATGGAGAGGGGAGACAGTTGTCTGAGTGGTGTGTGTGTGCAAATACAATAGAAAGGGGACTGGGAAACTAGAAGGTGGAGTAGTAGAAAGAGGAAGGGAGGCAGTTGGAAATGCTGAAAGAAAGTTATCCATTACTCCATTTCTACTCCGTTCTTTGCCTTCTCCCTCCTGCATCCCAAAACTGTGCTCGCAGAGCCTCAGCAGGTGTGTTATTTAAAACTCATAAAGAAATAAGCAAGCCAGGGAAAGAGTAGACTGGAGAAGAAGGGGAGCAGGGCAAATTTGTCGCTGCCACTGCACCTCTCAGCTTAAGTAAAGAGGTGAGGGTGGAGGCTTTACTTAAACTGGAGAGAGGAGAATCTGGGCAGGGTCTTTTCACTCCAAGTTGTGTCGGGATGTGGTGTTGCTCTGGGTGTCCTTGGGAACAATTTGTTATGTGTCTATCACAACCCTAAGGCAAACTAATCACTGAGTTTTCTTGGTAAGATTTGTTCAGAGGGGTTTGCTTTTGTCTTCCTCTGAGGTTGAGATAGTATAACTTGCCCAAGGTCACCCAGTGGGTTTTCATGGCCGAGCAGGGATTCAAATCCTGGTCTCCAAAGTCACAGATCAGTGCTCAGACCACTAGGCAATGCTGACTCAACTTCTACACCTGAGGTAGACTGCACCCACTACACCCTTGCTGGTAAGCCACTGGTGCTGGGTCTGTTTCTGGTATTATTTATGAACTGGTGATTGCATTATCTTGTGCCAGTTGTGCAAGACAAGGATTTTACTAGGAATTAGATCAGAAAATATCCTAAGTCAAAATTAAGGACCAGACTTTAAAAATCAATAGATAAATCCCCCACCCCAACATAACATCATCTGTTTTTTTAAATAAAAGGTTGGCCATGTAATATCCCATATTTGAATTAAGCAATCCAAGCTAAACATTCACTACCCTCTGCATTCCGGGGTGTGTGTGTGTGTGGCCTTTTTTTTTTTTAAATTTCTTGATGTTCAGCAGAAAATGAAGAGGGAACAAGAGAAATATTGCTAAGGAGGGGGTTTCAGAAACTGGATACTAACACTGAAAAGGCCCTGTCTTTCATTGCTTTCTTCAGTTGGTGGAGAAGGATAGTAGAGCAGAGCATCCAAAGCAGTTTTAACAAATGTGTAGGTTCATGCAAGAGAAAGAGCTCATCCCCAAGTCGGTTGGGGCTTTTGAGTGAAAAACCCATAAAGGGTTTGATAGGCTGAACCAAGGAAAGTAATTAACTGCTGTAGTGCAAAGGATAATTCAAGTGCATTAAAAAGGCAATGAATGCATGATAAGTCATCTTGAGGTTGTGTGCTTAGCATAAAAGGGTTGCCAAATGTGTTGAGAAATAATAAAACTGACATTAAAATCATCATCTCACCCCCAGAGGAAAGGTAGGCAGAAGATAAATCTATATTGACTCATAGAGGTTTAGGTGATTCATAGTAGGTCAGCAAGGATTTTTGACTCTTGACTATTTAACTATAGCAAAATAAAATCACACATGTGCGTACACAAATATTGAGGGACAATAATATTTTAGTGGACATTTTTATTTTTTCAAATTCTTCAGTATTTACTTATTCTTTAGATTCCCCACTCCCAAAGGAACTAAAAGTAACAAAAACAATGAATAATTTGATTTTTTAAAATGCCAGTGCAGACTCGTATAAAGCATGTCAACAGAATACATATTGTTTTTTGTTTTTTTTAAAAAGGTATAACAATGAATAAAACTGTATCAAGTTAGTGGCACTGATTCCTGTTAAAAATTCACTTTTATTTCATTGGATGACTGGGGGACAAGGTTTTATTTTCCTCAGCCCCTATTCTTCACCTGAAAAATACAAATAACTGCATTCTCCAAGAAATAAATAAGAAACTGTAAAAGCTTGGTTAATCCTGAAGGTACTACAAGAGTCCTATTTTTTCCTCCCTCCATCTTTCATTTCCCTGTATACAAATAATGATGTTTATACTTTGTAAGCCATCTTTAAGGATGAATAAGACAGCCTGCAAAGTACTTCACACATGACAGCCTTCCATAGAAACAATTGGATCAAGTACAGTTGTTTTTGGGCTGCCTTGTGCAATCACAATGGTAAGGCTTAGTTTCAAATCTGGAAAAATAGGGCAGTTATTAAGTACAAAGAGGGAAAAGCCTGTTAGAAATGCTGACTCAGTGAAAAACAGCCATAATTTGTTTAGATGCTCTAGTCAAAGTCCAGCAGGATGAATGACACACAGTGCCATCCTGCAAAAACATTCTCCAGCTTGTTGTAAGTTCTCTAGAAATGTGGATTTTCAAAAAGCTTAGTTTGATTCTTTTTTCAGCCTTTGAGTGTAAAAAGTTTGACTCTTCATCTCTCACTCAGACATTGATCAGAAAGAGCTCTGTAATTTTCTACTCCCTCCCCTCAATTTGTCCCAGCTAATTTTTTAAAAATATATTTAATGCAGTTATAACTCTTAGTTGATAAACAGAACATCATTTAAAATATCAAGGGGGAAAAATACCTAGTAAATACATGAGTCCCATTTCTGGGGAGAAAAGTGGAATATATATGTAAAAGAAAAGAGAGGAGGAAGAGGACAGAGAGAAAGAAAGGCCAACAGAAAGAAGGTCTAGTGAACACTCAAAACAAAAGCAGTGCATATTTTTGTTGTAAGTGAAAACTAAGTGTATTGTTCAGAATCAGGGCCAGCTCTCAATGTTTTGTTACCTGTTGCAAAGGACAAGACAGCACCTTCTCTCATTTCATGTACAGCTTAAGGGGAGAGCAGCAGCCTGGCACAGAAGATGAAGTGCAGGTTGTATGGCACATACAACTCTGTCCTCCCCACACTTTGCTGCGGCCATATGCTCCTAGCACCCGTCACCTGAAACAGCTGACTCACTCTACCTAAAGATGGCACTAGATCAAGATAGAATGGAATTGCTCTTTAAAATCTCTGTCCTGAAGGACATGGTATCAAGGGGATATTGGGAACTAAAGTCTCCTCCAAAACAGACTTTTCCAAACGTTGTTCCTTGTTTCCTAGCTTCCTGCACTGTTTCCTCTCATCTCAGAAGCTTTGGAAGATGTTTTGCCACTTCTTGCTGTACCTTCTCCCTCTTTATGTGAAACATCCTTTCTGATCACACAGGGGACCTACTAATAGATCTCTGGCTGGTTTGCAGGAAGGGTTTCCAATTCCTAAGTGTATAACAACAGTAATTTTCAGGTTGGAATTAGAGTCTCTGATCTGCACTAACATGTAGCTTTGTATTTGTGTACACCTATTGTCCCCTGTGCAAAGAAGCTAGTAAAATGGGGGCTGGACAGGGCTACTGTTAGTTGGATTTGTAATTGGTTGACTGACCAAACCCAAAGGGTGATCACGAATGGCTGCTTTTCATCCTGGAGAGAAGTGACTAGCGGGGTGCCACAGGGTTCTGTCCTGGGCCCAGTGCTGTTCAATACCTTCATCAACGACTTGGATGAAGGAATAGAGGGCATGCTCATCAAATTTGCAGACGACACCAAATTGGGAGGGGTTGCTAATATGCCAGAGGACAGGATCAAAATTCAAAATGACCTGGATAGATTGGAGAGCTGGGCCAAAGCTAACAAAATGAAATTCAACAGAGAGAAGTGTAAGCTCCTACACTTAGGTAGAAAAAATGGAATACAGAAATATAGGATGGGGGACATGTGGCTGGATAGCAGTACGTGTGAAAGGGATCTAGGAGTCTTAATAGACCACAAGCTGAACATGAGTCAGCAGTGTGATGTGGCAGCCAAGAAAGCCAATGCAGTTCTCGGCTGCATCAATAGGAGTATGGTGTCTCGATCGAGGAAGGTACTGGTACCACTCTGCTCTGCTTTGGTTAGACCTCATATTGAATACAGTGTCCGGTTCTGGGCACCCCAATTCAAGAAGGACATGGTGAGGCTAGAGCAGGTCCAGAGGAGGGCAACTAAAATGGTGAGGGGCCTGGAAGCCATGCCCTATGAGGATAGACTTAGAGAGCTGCGTATGTTTAGTCTGCAGAAGAGAAGGTTAAGAGGGGACATGATAGCCATGTTTAAATATTTGAAGGGATGCCATGTAGAGGAGGGAGAGGGCTTGTTTTCTGCCGCTCCAGAGACCAGGACAAGGAGCAATGGATTCAAGCTGCAGGAAAGGAGATTCGACCTGAACCTCAGGAAGAACTTCCTGACAGTCAGGGCTTTCCGGCAGTGGAATCTGCTGCCTCGGAGTGTGGTGGAGTCTCCTTCCTTGGAGGTTTTTAAGCAGAGGCTGGATGGCCATCTGTCGGGAGTGCTTTGAGGGTGTTTCTGCATGGCAGGGGGTTGGACTGGATGGCCCGTGTGGTCTCTTCTAACTCTACATTTCTATGATTCTATGAATCTATGGTATCATGAGACTGAATAGATAGACTTGGCCATACTACCCTGAGTGAGAATTTCACATCTTGCTTCTGTGGATAGTTCTTGAGGTTTTTAGGGGGGGCGGAGGGAGGCAAGGTAAATCCTTCAAGTTTGATGTTCTTCCTTCTGTCTGTCTATTTGTCTGTCTGCTTCTGACTGTCTGTGGGTGATCAATAAACAACACTTTCTAAATGAATGACCATAATGTTTCAGCTTTTTCCTTCCTTCCTTTGCTCAAAATAAATCTGAGCCATCTTCCAAGTGGTAGTTTACACACTGCCTTGGATGGTTGTTAATCATGATGGTATACTTGAAAGAAGACAGCTTCATCCCTAAAGGTTACAAATTGCTTTAACACATAAAACCAAAGTTGGCAGAAAGATTATGGCAGCTATAGTCCCCCACAAAGGGCTTTCCCAAGCTTTACTCTTTCCCTCCTTATTTCCTTGCATATGACTGCTTCTCCAGCTCAGCTTCCTTCAGCTTTCAGATAAAAATACATATAAAAATAGATGCAGAGAAGCATGCAGCTGGTCTAAATCTGGCCCACAAGGGATCTGAAGGAGGTCCTTTTCTTCCCTGGAGTCCCTCCTGTTCAAGTAGAGGAGGCTTATCTGTATGCAGCTAGGCTTTGCAATTGGGAAGTCAAGTGTCAGATGGCGGGTGGAGAGAGTCTCCTGTTAGCTCCAATCATTGACTGGAGATAACCATGGGACTCCCATCCTGCTCTTGTACCCAGGCAAGAAAACAAGTGGGACAGGATGGGTGGAGTCATACATATTGGTACCTCTCTCTCTTTCTCTCTCGCTCTTTCAAAACCTTTCTCAGAATCTGACTTTTCCCACAATACCTATGGCTTAAACTTTTTTGTCCTTCCTTATTTCTATCAGTGGGTAGAGATATTCATCCCTTGATAAACCAAACTATTTTTCTTCTCACCCTGTTTTATCACCCCCTAGTGTCAATTTAGACTGTAACCTCCTAACAGAGGGGTACCCTGCTATTTTTTTTTTAAATTGCATATAAAATGAAGCAAAACATCCTGGACACACAAATATTGATGACAGAATAACTGAAAAATAGCAAAGTTGTTTGTATTATTGGATCATCCTGATTATATTTTGAGTTTATAATTTGTAAGGCAGAAGGCTGTTCTTGCACAGAAACAGAATTGTCTTTGAAAAAGAAATAATTAGTTAAATCCAACAAAGAGGAAAACCAGACTCTCCCCCCTGTTCCTTTTTTTCATTTCTGTTTAGAAGAAACTGGTGCTAGGAGAAACTAATGTTTGAGCAGATCAAAAGCAGGATCTGTCATTTCAGCCTGAAAAAAGACTTCAGGGTTTTCTCCCTGTGACAAAGGCTTTACATCTCTTTGAGCTGCATTTCACTTGGCAGCCTTATTTTGACAACATTCCCAATTAGCAAGAAGTGTGACCCTCCCACCTGCCTCACAACAGAGACAGAGAGATAAAACAATAACATTCCTTTCAGATCAGATTCTACATTCATCCTGAAATAAGAGTGGGAGACACATGGCCCTCCAAATGTTGCTGGATTGCCTCTCCCATCAGTCCTCACCAATATAGTCCATGGTGGGAACTGATAATAATTGCAATTAAATAACATCTGGAGGGCCACCTGCTCCTCACACCTCACCAGGCAAGTGACTGAGCATTAACTTTGCTGCTGGTATATTGCTAGAGTTCCCACTGTCTATAGTATTCCTACTATTTATCAATACCTATTATATTTGTATTCCCCCTTTCCTCCCAGGGGGTCAAAGTGATATAGTTGACTATCCTATTTTATCCTGACAACCTTTTGAAATAGGTGACACTGAGATGTGGTGATCTGCCCAGTCCGAATTCAGTTCAGTCTCTCCAACCCAGCATCTGCCAAATGTAGGACTGCTATTCCTGTGTTCCCCAATTGGAATTCTCATGGTGCCTTGGGCTGATGGAAATTGTAACCTAACACCCTGAAACTGCAGTTCTGTGTGCTCATACCTGGAAGTAAGCCTTCATGAACTCAATAGGACATGCTTCCAAAGAGTGCATCTGAGGATATCTGTAATTAGGATGTGTAATTAGGCATGGCATAGATGAACTGAGCAGCAACCAAGGACTGAAGTATTTGCAATCCTGATTTGTTTTAGAATTTTTTGTATTTAAAAGGTTATTTGAAATGCTCCTGTTAATATTTACTGGAAGTAGAGAACAGAAATGCCCATGTTAAGGACTATGTAAAGTAGTGGTCCCAAGGGGCAGTGGTGGTGGTGATGGTGGAGATACGTGCTTATGTTCACCTGATGTGTTTCCCTCTTTGTCTTGTTTGCTGTCTCTCCTCTGATATTCTCAGAGTAACTTCATTTCCTCCCATCTTTCCTCCCATCTTCTCACTCTCCTAACCATGTGTCCAGTATAGTGGAGGGAGCACTGTGTGAGGGAATTACCACTCCTTCAACCCCCTCCCGTCACAGGCTGCATCTGTACTTCACAGTGCACCAAATGTGACAACACGTCACTTCTGGTCATCCTTTTCAGCCAGTATCTGACTGAATGAAGGGAGAGCAAGTGGGGAAGCCAAATAACCATGTCTTAGAGTAGCTGTCATGCATTTTGTGTGGCTTTAGAGGGGGGAAGAAAACCCAAATCACCTTCCCCCCCCCCCAAAATAGATGAGTGGGTTCAGAGACTTTTGTATACTGTTGGGAGCTTTGTGGGGGGCAAAAATGAGGCATACAGCCATATGTGCCCTGTAGGCCACACTTCCCCAACCCTCTGCATTATAGAATCCCAAGCATATCTTCTTCCTGCTAGGTTCTTTTCCTTTTTATGTTAGATGGTCTTCCAAGCACCAGCCTTCCTTTTATATCCAACAAAATTAATAACACTTAGGAGAAGACTAGGACTTGGAAGGGCAGCTATGAAAGAACCAGACAAGATCCTGAAGCGTAAAAATACATCATTGAATACTAAAGTTAGGACTGTCCACACCATTGTATTTCCATTTTCTATGTATGGTTGTGAATGCTGGACAGGGAAGAAAGCTGATAGAAAGAATATCAACTCCTTTGAAATGTGGTGCTGGAGAAGAGTTCTGTGGGTATTGTGGACTGCAAAAAAGAGAAATAAGTGGGCCCTAGAGCAAATAAATCCTGAATTCTCCCTAGAAGCCAAGATGACTAAACTGAGATTGTTATACTTTGGACATATCATGAGAAGACATGACTCACTAGAAAAAACAATAATGCTCTGTAAGGTAGAAGGCAGTTGGAAAAGAGGAAGACTGCATCAGAGGTAGATAGATTCAATCAAGGAAGCCATGGCCCTGAGTTTGCAAGAACTGAGCAAGGCTGTTGATGTTGGGTGACTTGGAGCTCTGTCATGTGTAGGGTCGATATAAGTTGAAGTTGACCCTAGAACCAGCGTGGTGTAGTGGTTTGAACATTCCCTGCTTGGTCATGGAAACCCACTGGATGACCTTGGTCATGTCACACACTGTCAGCCCCAGAAAACTCTGTGATAGGATTGCTATGTCAGAAATGACTTGAAGTCACTCAACAAAAATAACAAAAACAAAGGAGAAATTCTACTGAATTTAGAAGTATATTTCTTCATCACAATAGAATACCACTTCCTTTCTAACAAGGAAAGAAACAAAGCACTCTGTAGCCAGTATCAAGTTGTCTGTGAAAACCCCACATCTTATACAGGTTTGCTGAAAGAATACTGATCAACTCATATATCAGGGCCTAATAATTTTCTTGTATGTCAGAGTGAGAATTCTGTAGCCCTCCAAAGATAGCTGAATTGCAATTCCCAGAAGCTCTAGCCAGCATAGCCAAGGGTAAGGAATGCTGTGAGTTGTAGTACAATATTGAGAAGGATGCACAATCACCATCCATATAGTGTGTGTGAGAGAAAATTATTTTATTTCCTTTATATCGTCTGTTTTTCCTAATATGGGATTCAAGGTATCTTACAATATAAGTTAAAATAAAATATAGCTAAAACAGTTTGTAATGCATAACTTTAAACACATTCAACAGCCAAACTGATTTAAATATTTAAAACAGTTTTAAAAAAAGCACATTCAGGGTGTAGTAAAGATTAAAAATACAGCACATCCTTTGGTCCAACATTTATATGTTGGAGTCTCCTTGCAAGCAAATGTTGATGGCCATAATCTGTTGCCCTTGAGGCTTTCTACAGCTCTCATCAAGAGGCTCCTATCCCATCTCACAAATATTTCTGCACTGTGTACAGGAAGTAAGAGCAAGGGGAGGAGTCATGTTTATTTGTGCTGGAAAGGACTTTCATCCTTGCGGGCTCCATTGTTTTCAGTGAGTTGCAAGCAGTTTATGCAGCATAGTTGCTGCCAAGGCTGAGAAGACAAAAGAGGTCAGTCATCTTCTTGAGGTCAGGTAGGAGGAAGCACAAGCCTTTTACAGACGTGACCAGTGCTTGTTGGGGAGAGAGCAGCTGCCTCCAGGCTTCATCCTACTCTGTTCCATGCTTCTCCAGTCTAAAGAAAAGTTTTAGAGAATGCAAAAGCTTACTTGCCCTTCTGGAAACTTACAGTATTTCTGTTTTTCTGTTTTTTAACCTTTTTTGTAAGCCTACTTGGCAAGCCAGTGTGGTATAGTGGTTTGTGTGTTAGGGGAAACCAGGGTTCAAATCCCTGATCAGTCATAAAACCCCCTGGGTGACCTTGGGCAAGTCACACTCTCTCAGAGGAAAGCAAACCTTTTCTGGGAATACTTTGGAATCAGCTTGAAGACACATAACAACAAGAACACATAACAAAAACAAAACACAAAATCACCCCGCTTTGAAATCCTTGTGTAGGATAAGCCCTTGTGTATTTATAATGGTATAGAAGCTTGTTAAATATGTTTTACTTAGTCCTGATTAAGGAATACCTTACTGTAGCCATTTCCGCACTAGACTGTTATAGCACGATTATTCCACTTTCAACATCCTATGGAATCCTAGGGTTTGGAGTTGAGGGAGGGGCTGACTGGCCCCTCCCGAAACTGCAAACCCCAGGATTCCATAGGATGTTGAAAGTGGAATCATAGCACTATAACAGTCTAGTACAGAAATGGCCTGTGACTTTTTAAGGGTTTTTTTCCCTAGTGAACCACTGTTAGGTAAATTGTCATTACTCCAAATTTTGTTGATACATAAAAGCAACGGAATCATGGATCTGAACCCTAATCCTGTGATAGACCACTGAACTAATTATGCTGAGTCAATATCACTGATTTAATGGAACTGCTCTACTTGGGTCTAATAACAAGATTTAGAACACAGAGTTGGAAGAGGCCTTTGGCCAACTAGTCCAGCTGAAAGCTTGGAACAGTTACAGAGCCTGGAAAAGTTTCTTTTTTCAGAATGCATCTCAAAGAATCCTGTGGTCAGCATGGCCAGTGATCATATTGCTTGAGAGATTCTGGGAGATACTGTCTTTTCCAACCTTCAGGCCAGTCTCCTAGTTGATACAGGAAATCCTGAGGTAGACCTTGCCCAACACATCTGTGTTCAGACTCCAGATTCTGCTTGAAAGTATCCAGCAGTGGAGACCTCAGCACCCCTGTAGGATCAGTTATGATGGTGCCTGTTATATAACTGGGGTCATTGGGACTTATGTTGGTGATGATTCCCACTATTTGATAGATTCATTTCAGTCAGTATAACACTGCAATCTTTCAGCTGGAGAACACTAGGGTTGGCCCAAGTTGCCTTGCTGCCTGAGGAAGAAGATTTGCAGATGCATCCTTCATATTCGACACATAGAAGCTACTTGGACTGGCAGGTGAATCTTACTTAAACACTGGCAGGGGGAAAGTGTCCTCTGTTACACCTGCGGCAGCAGTCTAGTTTCCAGAATAGCTGGGGAGTTCCAGAGAAAGCTGGGAGGGTGTCACTGCTGAAATCCCCTTGGTGTCTGCTGCCTGAGTCTATTGCCACACAGGCTGATGGTAGACCGAGGAAATCTCAGTTTGTGACATGTTGCAGTCACAGCTACATAATAGAAACTCTTGTGTAAAAGAGAGCTTGTGTTGAGAAATGCTTCTGCTTTTATTGTCCTTGAACTTCACTGTTCTTCCCAAATATGCAGTGAACATGGGCCTGTGGCCAACAAAAGCAGATTGTTGCCATTCCATAATCGGTGGGGCAATAGCCTGCCAGATTGAAGGAAATGGCTTGGATTCCAAGAATTTTCACTTCAAGTACATACACTCCTCCGGTTAAGAGTCTTTGCAATACCAGCATAGCAGCTTTGTGTGAGCCAGTGCTCTGATCGTTTGATGTATGACAGAATTAATCATGCTGGGATATCATGCTTGGGTCATAGTGTTTTTCAGTTCCATCTGCTCCTTGAGGTTTGTTTCTCCCTATGAAAATAATGTGATTAACCTTAGTTAACTCCAAGGGTTTCAGAAAGGTAATATATCTTTCTCAAAAGCAGGGCTGGAAAACTCCCAGCCTTTAAAAGTAAATGGACTACAACTTCCATTACTGTATCATGGATCGGATTGGTTGGGGCTGATGGGAGTTGCAGGCCAACAGGACATGTGGTGATTTCAATTATTCATACTTTGGCTTAGTTGCAAAAAGGCAGGGGCAGGAAACCTGGCAGTTTCCACATGATGCTGTACTGCAGCTCCCATCCTTCTGTGTTGGCTGCACCTGATGCATTGGCTGGAGCTGATGTGGAGTTAAACAACATCTGAAGGGCCACAACTTCCCCACCCTTGATAACATTTTTCAGGGAGGTCTACTCTCTCAGAAGATGAGGCCCAGTACTGTTGAGCGGGACTTCCTGAGCAAGATTCTATTCTGTGTAGCTGCTTTGACTGTTTCTCATTTGTCTGTATGTTTCTCTTTGGGCCCAGTCTGAATAGCTTTCCAGAGAGAAGGAAAGGTGAGCAGAGGAGCAGCGTTTCCTTTTCAGTGCTGTAGCCTCTCGTGGCTCACTCAGAGAGGGCAGATCAACAGGCAGCAAGAGGAAGGAGCAGAAGCCCAACTTGGGCTGTACACCTTGGCAGGCAGCCATTGATGTTAGTCTGTGATATCAACCTCAACAAAGTCTGATGCCTATATATGTAATTTTGTGGTGATCCTTTTTTTCTGTTTCACGATGTAGTGGTTCGTATCCTCCGGTTTCACAGATGAAAACTAGGGTGCATGTGGCCCAGTGATGGACCTCCCAAGCCATATCTGAAGATGTTGTTGGGCTCCAGTGTTAATTTCTCTGGGTTTGGGCCTAATTTTACTTGAAGTTTTTATTGCCTATGTTAATATTTCATCACATGGGTTTAAGTTATTGGTAAGCTGCCTTGGGAACCCTTCCAGTTATTAAAAAAAAAAAAGAGGGCAGAAGTGCTAAAAACAATGAAGAAATGAATTTTTACATATGATGAACATGGAAAACTAAACATAGCATGCATGTGCTAAACAACCCAAATTTGGAAAAGTCACTTTTGTTGACTACAAGGTCCAGAATCTCCCATCAGTATAACTAGGAGCAATGCTTGTTAGTGAATTATGAGAGTGGTCATCCCCAAAAGTAACTTTTCCAATTGCTGTAAGTGGTTCTATTTGAAGTCACATCCAGTCGCATTCAGAAGAGCTTAATGTGGTAATGTTGCTCTGTGGAAACTGTTTATTGCAGATTTATATCCTGTCTTTTCCTGCAAGAAGCTCAGGATTTACATACAGTCTACTCCATTTTATATGGACATCATTTCCTTCTCCTATATGGGAAGATAGCCTCAGAGAGAATTATTGACCCAAGTCAGCTGAGTCAAGCCCAAGCACTGAGTTTCCTTGGTAAAGGGCAAAGTTTCAAACCCAAATCTCTCCATTCTAGCACTTAATATCCATTATATCAGGAGTGATACAGGCTGAGTATCCTTTTTCCAAAATGCTTGAGACCAGAGGTGTTTCAGATTTTTTGGGATTTTGGAATATTTGCATATACATAATGAAATATCTTGGAGATCAGATCCAAGTCTAAACACAAAATTCACTTATGTTTCATATGCACATAGCCTGAAGGTAATTTTATACAATATTTTTAATGGTAGTCTGCCTTTTCATCAGTTCTTCTCCTCTTGCCTTTTTCCTGTAGGGAACATAAGGGAATTGTGGAGGCTCACTTGGTACCATTCATACACTGCTTGCAAAATCTCTCAATCAGCTTGGCATCTTTTTTTTTGGTCCTCTCAGATTGCAAGCAGTGCATGTGCACAGTCCCAAGCAAATTTTCTCAGTTGGCTTGGCACCTTTTTCCCTCTCAACTCACTTTGGATCACATATGTGTGTATGCACTGCTTGCAAAATGAGCTGAAAAGGTGCCAAGCGGACTGAGAGACTTTGCGAGCAACATATGTACATGGGGTCCCAAGTGAATCTCCGTAATTCCCATATGTTCCTCCAGGAAGAAGACTGAGTTCTGATTTTCAAAAGTTTGGATTTTGGAGCATTTTGGCTTTTGGCCTTTTTGGATAAGGAATACTCACCTCATACTACTTTTGGAGCAGGTGGGGCACCACTTACCTCTCTCTGTCTCTCTCTTTGTCTCTCTCTCTTTCTTTGTGTCTGTATGTATGTGCGCGTGCCATCAAGTCACCTGTTGACTTATGGTGACCCTATGAATTTCATAGGGTTTTCTTAGGCAAGGACTATTCAGAAGTAGTTTTGCTGGTTCCTTCATCTGAAATGCATCCTACAGCACCTGGCATTTGTTGGCAGTCTCCCCTCAAGTACTAACAGGGCTGACCCTGCTTAGCATCCAAGATCAGACAGGTTCCAGTGCCTTTAGGGCTCACCTAACCCTCAACATTCCTCCTAACCAGCAAGAGGAGTACAAGGTCTACTTTGGCTTTGCAGGGGAGGAGGTTGGGTATTAAATAGATGTTGGATCTGCCTCTGGTGACACTTTGGTTTGACAGTGGTGATCCTACCCTTCACCCCACTAGCCCTAGAGGGCATCAGCCACTGTTGCAATCTTGCACCCAGCTCTCCAAGTAATCAATAAGCTATACATGAACTGAGCTTCTCTTAACTTCTTTCTTGCAGCTCTAAATAACTTCAGTGGTTCAATACTAGATTAATGTTTTTCTGCTCTTTAATGGCATCAATCTATTTCTCTTTCAGAATGTGGGCAAGGTGCTACGAAAAGGGTGCCGTTATCTGTTCCTCGGCCTGCAGGGATTAGCCAATGCCTATTCATCACCACTTGGAGTGGCTGCTTCAGTAGCAGCAGTGTTTCGTTAGACCTGAGATGAAGAAGGTGGCATTGAAGCATGAGGCAGTTTCTTCTTTCCTCCCACACTTTGTCTTCCGAAATGACTTCAACTCAGCAATAAGGAAAAGAAATGGATCACATTGAACATTTGGGGCATAAGTTGATATGCTCTGTTTTAAATAAACCATTCTTGATGTTTGCATACTGGAACATCAAATCAAAAGAACAAGTGAGGCCAAAGCTTTGATTAGCCTTGATTAGTTGTGCCATACTTAGAAAATATAGTACTTTTGAACAAAGCATGCATAGACAGACACACAAAAGCTGTGGAGAAAGAAGAGGAAAGTAAGTAAGTTAAGGAAAAAGGCAAGAGTAAGGAAGGAAAGAGATACAAAGGAGTAAAAAGAAGGAAAATAGAACACAGGATTTTTTGGCCTTTTTTTCCCTAGCAAGGCTATGGCGCTTTTACATGCTTCATGACAATCTGGCATTCAACAGATACAGCTTTCTCCAGAAATGCCTTTCTCTAGTATGAACAGCTGAAATGTCTGTTTGTTAAAGCGCAGGGGAACTGCCAAAGAAAGAAAAGATGCAAAGTCCGAAAGAGAAATTAATTGGCAATTTGAGAACTTAGAGCTATAAGTGATTGTATCAAGAGTAGTTACATAAGTATGCGCCCTGTATCCAACATGAGTCTCTTATACTTTGGAAGCCTGGTTCTTACCACAAGACTAGTGGGACAACCACATGGCAGGCTTACCAAATTCTGGGAATGGTAGCTTCCATTTCTCTGAGGAATATACAGAAGGGAACATTTTTGCCAGGGGCAGCTTCTCCCATTAGGATGCACTAGGATGATGATAAAAGTACCAGCGTGGATTAGTGCTCTGAGCATCGGGCTGTGATTCTGAAGACTAGGGTTTGAGTCCACACTTGGCCATGGAAACCAACTGGGTGACCTTGGGCAATTCACATTCTCTGAGCCTCATAGGAAAGCAAAAGTAAACCTCTGAACATATCTAGCCAAAACACACACCCACACACCACATAAACAGAGTGAAAGACTTAAGGTAACATCTGGTGAAACGGAGGGCTCTTCCAAATAGTGCAAATATGTCAGGAGGTTGCTAGTGGTTGTGACATTTCTGGCCATAGTTCTTAGGAAGAGAGCATTAATAGTCAAGCAACACTTTTGTTGTCCCTGACTGCTTTCTGGCAGTTCTCAGCACAACAGCTGCAACTTTTTATTCCCACTTGGAATTAAAAAAAAAAAAACTTCAGAGACAGACTGGAACAAAAAAAACCCAGGGATAATGTGCTTATCTGTAGTTGTGGTTCATACTATGTTTTCTGGGGTGCACCCCCTAATGAGGTATATGGTGATGTGGGTTGTGGTGTTTCCATGCCAATTGAACTTGCACCTCTCTTGCCTGGTACTTCCATTTCCATGGCAGGAAAGGTAAAGCAAAGGGGATTCTTCTTAACCCTCTTCTTCTCTTCTCCTCCTTTCTCTCATTTTTTAAAAATTAGAATGATAGCATCATAGTGCATCAGTCTAGTAGTGAAAAGGCATTTGCAAATTAAGATTATAACTCTAAAGAAAAAAATTAAAAATCCAGGGAAGAGAAAATTTGTCCTTCCAACCATAGAACCACATCCCATCCTTAAAAAGAAAACCTTCAGAAGAACCCTAATAGAGAACTAATAAATTGCTACAATCAGTGACAAACAGCCCTCGAAAACAATGGAAGGGGTACACTGGCACAGAAGAAAACAATTTGCAAACCCCAGTAGAACTGAAGGAGTTGTATTGTGAGAGCTCATATTTTAGACCAATCTCAAAGAGCTTGGAAGTTTCCAGCACAGGCTGGAAAAATTTTTTTCTTGAGTTGTAATTCCGCGAATGCTCCCACCAGCATCATCATTGGACACGCTGGCTAGAGGATTCTTGGAGCAATAGTCCAAAAATATATTGTTTTTTCTGAGCCCTTTTCCCCAGTACATAAGAGGAAAAGGACCCTTGGAGTGTGGGTCCAGTAAATCTACTTCCACTTGAGACAAGAACAATTGCTAAGGAAGGAGTGAACTTGTCTCTAATCCAGGGTGGGACACCATTTTGCTTTTAAGCTGTGTTTGAACCACATTTTTGAGTTGCACAATTTCAGTTTTTTGTTGGTTTGCTTGTTTACAAAAAGCAATCTCAGCTCTTCATCTATCCATCCCAATCAGGGTTTAGATTATGGAGCAGGGGAATAGACCTTTCCCCCTTCACGCTCTTCCTGTGGAAAAATTTCCTTTCCACAAGCTATCACTTGCCTCTGAAGTTCCCTCTTTTGCAGGTGGAGGTATATACCACATCCCTGCTCTTCAACAGGTTCCCAGAGAGGCTTAACAAAAATCCAAATTATGATAAATTAGGACAGAAAAAATTGCAACAAGTTTTCAATTTCATTGTATATAATTCAACAAGTATTCAGTCTTTCACAACTGGGTGCTGTCTAGATAGGTTGGATTGCAAACCCACATCACCACCAGTCAGGATTCTACCTGAGGATGATAGTGCTTTCCAGTTAACATATATGTGGACCAAGTTGGGAAAGGTTGCTCTAGGCTTAGTGAAAGCTCATAGCTGACCTGAACAATTATGAGGAAGGGCAAGTATAAAGTAAAATAACAAATGTATTTAAATCAGATTTAAATCATATAATGAATTTACACTTGGTACCAGAGGCAGAAATAACATGAAAAGTTTTTTTCTTGCATCACAAAAAAAGAAAGTCTCAGCTCTCTTCAGAACAGGGGAAAATTATTCTCAGAATCTTCCAACCAGCATGTTCACAGCAATCTTTGCTGAGCTACAGTTAAAACAGCTGCAGAGGATGAGGTTATGTATGTATGTATGTAGGTAGGATGGATGTTCGTATTATGGCATTTAATAAAGAAAAACGTCTTCCTGAGATGGTGTAGATATCAGATGAATCACTTGCACATCTCTTTGGAAAAGGATGAAGCTATAGTGGAAGGAATTTCCCAACACTTAAATTTATAGAATTATCTTGTTTAGTATTGACAAGAGAACCCAGCCTTCTTATATTCCAATATGGTATACTTTTGTTTAGATAACTAACATGGTATGTTTTTAACTTTATTAGTATTTACAAGCTAACTTAACCTTTGTATATTTCAAAATGATAAACTTCTACTTAGATAATATATACTTTTATTCTATTTTTTAATCTCTACCATATAGTATTTAGTTAAGAATGTACATTTATTTTGGGAAAGCAATCTTAACAACTACATTATTGTAAAATTATGTAATAAAAGGAATTAAACAGATTGAAACAGAATACAATTTGAGTGTAAACTGCATTTTATTTTTCTAAATATTTGCTGTTTTTCATTAATGACAGGATGGGTCTTGGGGCAGGTGAACTAATTAGAATCTCTCAATTCTGCAATAATTTGTTGCTTAGTGTTCTATCTTCTGGAATCCAATGTAGTTTCCCCCCTCCCCCCCAGAGCAGGGCTGGATTTGAGCTTTTTTTAATTCATCTTGTCCATTCACTGCTTGTTTTGTTTATGAGATGTGAGACTGAAGAAAGACTGAGGATCTGTGAAATGATCAGAATTCAAGCATAGTGCAAAGCACAGATCCACACCTTTTGCCATTTCTCAGATCCTTAGTCTCTCTCTTTTTTGCCGCCAGCCACCCACTGCCACCTTTGAGGCAGTTGCTGTGGTGTTCCTGCTTGTTCGTCTCCCAGATCCTTAGTCTTTCTCTTTTTCCCACCAGCTGCACGCTTCTGCCTTTAAGCAGCTGTGATGCTGGTTTGTCTCTCAGATCTGAGGAGTGCTGCAGCTGCCACCTTAAAGGCAGAAGCAGGCAGCTGGTGGCAAAAAGTTTCAGTTTTTGGAGAATTTCGGATTTCTGGATAAGGAAGGGTCGCCCTGTATAACAGTTAATGAAATGAGAAACGTAATCACCTCTTAATGGAGTTCAGTATTGCAGTCTATACATTTGAGAATCAAGGAGCAGAAAACATGCATACAAAAAGGGGAAGAGAAAACCTGGTCATGAGCAAAAAGGAACTGTGGCTCCACCTAAATGAAAATGCATTTTTCAATTGCTACCATGATCACTTCTTATTTTTTGTTACTAAGATGCAGCCATTTCTATGATCATTTGAATTTATGCATGTAGGATGTTTTTAGCACCTTCTAATGTGAAGAATTCAAATTCTCATGGGGACTTAGGAAAACTAGTTTATCATCCGATCTGCTTAACTTGCACACTGAACATCTCATACATAAAGCAAGGTTAGACTCAGAGGAACAGGAAAACATGAAAACTGGAGGAAGGGACATCAACAATTTCAGATATTCAACTAATACTATACTATTAGTAGAAGATAGAAAAGACATGGAACAATTACTGAAGAAAGTTGAGAGAGGAAGTACAATGGCAGATTTACAGCTGAACATTAAGAAAACAAAAATGACCACAAATTATTTAGGTAACTTTAACGTAGGTGATGAAGACATTGAAATAGTTCAAGATTTTCCATACCTTGGCTCATCAGAATACAGACTGAATAAAAAAAAAATGGAAGAAAGAGCAGCTATGAAGGACCTAAACAAAATCCTTAAGTGTAAAAATATATCATTGAAAACTAATATTAATATGGGCCATTCCAGTGGGTGCTATAACAAATCAAGCATGAACTCTCCCTAGAAGCCAAGACGACTAAATTGAAACTATAGTACTTTGGACATATTGTGAGATGACATGACTCACTGGAAAAGACAATAATGCTTGGTAAGATAGAAGGCAGTAGGAAAAGAGGAAGACCACATTACAGATGGATAGATTCAATCAAGGAAGTCAGGGCCCTGAATTCTGCAAGACCCAAGTAGGTCTGTTGATGACAGGGTGACCTGGAGATCTTTCATTCACAGGATAACCATGTCGAAGGTGATTTCACAGCAGTTAACGACAACAACATTTTCCTTTTCAAAAAGAGATTTCCTCAGAGATATTTCCCTCACAATCAATCTTACAAACTGAGTCTATGTTTTGTCTTCTAATAAGCAATCACAACAAACAAACCTCATGCTAAATGTAAGGTACCTTGGTAAGGAAAATCCCACACTCAGACAGATACTTTTCATCACCTAGGGCAGCACCTCTGCCAAAAATGTGACAAATGTGTCACATCTAGTCTAAGAGAACACAACAGAGAGGAAAGAGACAAACTTAATGTTCTCTCAAGGGAACAAAAACCAAAATAGGAGATCTAAATTATTCCTCAGGGTTTCTCAATGCCAATTATTTAGATTTCAGGAAGATATAAGCTGACATTTTACAAAAATTCATGCAGGTAAAGCAACAAAGGGTAAGCTTGCACTTCGGGCAAAAGATTTGTGTTAACAGCATTCTTAACTTTATTGACTGCTGGTGTGGAGACGAGTGATTGTTCTGAGGAGGAAGAATTCTTGGCATAATGTTTGTAAAGGTCACAGGAAGTTGTTTTGTTAATGTCCTCCCTGCAACAAAATGTCATTTTCATCACATTTCATTCAAAAGTAAGTAGATTACATGGTTACACTGACCCTCAAAGGCAGCCGTCCTAGAAGCTTACGTTACCAAGCTGGTGAACTCTAGGAAACTCCTACCTGATACAGACTAACTGACAAACAACAAGGGACCTGCAAATTCCTCAAAGAGAGAATGTTGAAGAAAAGGACATGTGTTTCAACAAGGCAAATGTCTTGGTCACAACTTCCATCATTGCCAGACAAGGATGCACCATTCTATTCTGCTTTGCTCAGACTTCACCTGGAATACTGTGTCCAGTTCTGGGCACCACAGTGCAAGAAAGAGATTGACAAGCTGGAATGTGTCCAGAGGAGGGCAGTCAAAATGGTAAAAGGCCTGGAAACCATGCCCTATGAGGACTGACTTAGGGAGCTGGGGAAGAGAAGGGAAGGTTAAGAGGTGACATGACAGTCATGTTTAAATATTTGAAGTGATATCATATAGAGGAGGATGGAGCAAGCTTCTTTTCTGCTGTTCCAGAGACTAGGACATAGAGAAATGGCTTCAAACTACAAGGGAAGAGGTTCCACCTAAACATTAGGAAGAACTTCCTGATGGTGAGAGCAGTTCAACAACGGAACATGCTGCCTTGGAGTATGGAGGAATTGCCTTCTTTGGAAGTTTTTAAACAGAGGCTGGATGGCCATCTGTCTGGAGTGTTTTGATTATGTATTTCTGCATGGCATGGACTTGGACTGGATGGCCCTTGTGGTCTCTTCCAGCTCTGTGATTCTATGATTCTACATCTGGAAAGTCCTGGGCTGGGGAAGGCTATTTGAAACAGAGCAGGAAATTGTATTTCCATAGCTCTAGATAGGAATACTGGTATGTATGTATGTATGTATGTATGTATGTATGTATGTAAGTATGTACATATTTACACCCCCTCATATCACAAGCTCATCAGATAGCATACAAATAAAATCAATATTAACCTACTAAAAAAATTAAAACTGGGGAATAAATACTATTAAAATAATTAAATAATTAGATAGAATTAATGAAAATAATTTAAATAGACTAAATCATATTAAACAAGTTGATGAGTTTAAAACGTTAAAACTGTTTAAAATATTTTAATGCATAATGCCTTAATACACTAATGCATAAATATTTTGGAGTGAATCAGTTAGGCCCCAAAGGCTTCGGTAAATTGCCATGTTTTTATTTGGGGTTCAGATAAAGCCAGAGTTGGCACTAGTTGGGCCTCCAAGGGGAGGACATGCCATGGGTGAGTAAGCCCTCTGCCACATCCTCACACACTGTTTTGACCTCACTGGTGGGACAAAGAGGAGGATTGCTGCAGAAGACCTCAGTCGTGAGAGAGGCACATATAGAGAGAGGAACTTGGTCAAGTACTAAGACCATCAGGCCATTTAAAGCTTTAAATCATTGGGAACACTTACAGTAGAGGCCAAATTATAGTAGTCAATCACCTTGGCTCTTTCAATGATATTTCAGTAGGTCTAAAGACCTTTTGTTACATGAGCCTTTCTTTTGGACATTTTTCCAGTTGTGCAGCATAACAAATTTTCAGGAACTGTTTGGGTGATCAGCACAAACTTCCCTCTAGAGGGCAATGGAGGCTGTAAAATGTTAGTTTGCTCCGTCTGTGTGTAATTTGAGGATCAAACTAGACATTACGTTAATTGCACGGGTACAGTTCTTGTGCACTGTTTTGTTATTGTATAAAAATCACCTGGGGACTAAACACGGGGAAAGGGTGTGAATGTGGACACAGGCCCGATCCCCAACCCCCCTATCTGTTCAGTCCTTGCCCATGTTGAGGATAAAAGTCTAAAGAAGGCTTTTACTCATGTGCACTTGAATTCAAGCACAAGCATTTGTGCAATAGGGAACCTGGCTTTTTCAGAGTTTACAACCAGTTGGAGGATTCTACTCTCATTCAAGGATGGGAATCTGCAACCCTCCAGATGTTGTTTGACTCCAAGTCCAAGCAGTCTGAGTAGCCCCAATCAACGTATTAACAGCAAGCAAGGTTGAAAGTTACAATTCAAAACCATATATGTTACCATCTTTGTGTTACACCTATCTTTGTTGATCATTCATTTATTCACATATATCATTATAATCTTCCCCTATCTCCTAATTTTTTTACAGACCGGAGTGCATACGGAGTGTTCTTTGGTTCTTGTGTGCCAACATGGTGTATATTTTCACTTGTGCAACATCTAGTATTTGAAGGGAGCCCTTTTCAGGTGTTCTGCTGTATAGAAATAACACATGATATGGGAAAATGGGGCTGGCATTAGTGTTCTCAGATCTCAGGGCTTGGCTCCTCTTCTTCAGTTCTCAAAGCAAGAAGGAGGAATCTCAGGGCAAGAGTATTACCTTGAAAAAGATCTATGTGTTCTTGGCTCCCTGTTGCCACAGTCTGCTACTGTAGAATGTTCAAGAATTTGGAGATCTTTCTTTGGCTGAACTACAGTTCCCATGTATTCTCAAAAGCAGTGCTTGCAAAGTTGTTAAAAAGAGAAAACAATAAGCATGTTGTTTTTCTTGGAAAGAAATGTGGAAAGCATAATTTTCTAATACTTGAATACTAGACTTGGTGTTAATTATTTGAATTACTTCTCCAAACACCTATGTTGATGGTTAATATATTATAATTAAATACATCAGCAATGGAGCCAGTGTTGTGTAGAGATCTGGGCACTTGACTATGGCCATTTCCGCACCAGATTGTTATAGCGTGATTATTCCACTTTCAACATCCTATGGAATCCTGGAGTTTGCAGTTTTGGGAGGGGCCAGTCAGCCCCTCCCTCAACTGCAAACCCCAGGATTCCATAGGATGTTGAAAGTGGAATAATCATGTTATAACAATCTTGTGCAGAAATGGCCTATGACTCTGGAGACCAGGGTCGAAATCCCCAGTTATGCATGGAAACCCATTGGGTAACCGTGGGCAAGTCACACTCTCTCAGCCTCAGAGGAAGGCAAAAGCAAAACCCCTCTAAGAAATCTTGCTAAGAAAACCCCATGATAGATTCACCTTAGAGTTTTCTAAATCAGGAATGACTTGAAGGCACACAGCAACAATAGGTTTTGGCCCGGCAGTGCCTCATTAGCACACTCTAGCTCAGAGTTTGGAAAAGGCATCAGACATGTTGGCTGGGGGGGGGGGTCTGGGAGTTGTAGTTCAAAATAGTTCCATTTCCCCATTGTCATCCTTGTCATCCTACAGTAGATGGAAGGATCCCTTCTGAATGGGAAGGGACCTTCTCTGTGTTGGCTTCCTGTGCAGTTCTGAACTTTTGAAAACCAGGGTTCTAGATCATGCAGAGAACTGACACAAAACAGAAAAACTTCCTTGCTACAGGGTTCCCCTTTAGAAAGTGGATTCTTCCTTTTTTCAGATGGTTTTTCTTCTGTTGAGGTGGTGTGGAGGGCTTTAGAAGTCAATGAAGGAATATAACCATACTCTGCAAAAGCATGGGTTGTCCCCTCCTCCCAAACACCACAAGACAACTGTAAAATTATTTCAAAGATGGGAGCTAGAGAAGACATTAAAACATCCATTTATAATCACCAGGGAGCAAGCTGGGTGAGTCATGCACTCTAGATGAACTCAAGGCAGCTAATGAGGAGGAGAGAATTATTCTGCCAAATAATTGGCCCATGAGTCAATTAAAAATAAATCCATTAATAATAAACGCCTGGAAGAAAAAAACCCTTCTGCAAGAGCAAGTGCGATAACGGGTTTCATTTGCAGAAACCCCTTTTGCAGGTGTATGGCTTTCCGTGATGCATAATTCGTTATGCAAGTTACAAGCGATACTGAAGAAGGAGAAAGCTGTGATAAAAGATATCTTCCTGTGATAAAAGATATCCTGCTTCTTGTCCAGGCCACAATTTGAAACCCAGAGATAGCTTCTGGTGATGTCATTAAGTGTTACTC
This sequence comes from Cyclura pinguis, assembly GCA_030412105.1. Taxonomy (NCBI): domain Eukaryota; kingdom Metazoa; phylum Chordata; class Lepidosauria; order Squamata; family Iguanidae; genus Cyclura; species Cyclura pinguis. The sequence continues at coordinate 43,585,262 of CM059599.1, forward strand.
GTCAAGTACTAAACACAGGTGCTCACAGCTTGTCATTCAAACACACACACTCAGTCTCCCTCTCTCTCTCACACAGAGAGAGAGAGAGAGAGAGAGGGAGAACACATTTTCCTGATTGGAAATTAAGGCCACTTCCGCACTACACTGTTGTAGTGCTATTATTCCACTTTCAGTATCCTATAGAATCCTGCGGTCTACAGTTCAGGGAGGGTCATCTTTGGCCTCAGTAAACTACAAACCCCAGAATTCCACAGGATTTTGAAAGTGGAATAACAACACTATAATAGTGTAGTGTGGAAATGGCCTAAGAAACAAATCTTAGCTAAAGAGGCTGTTCCCAGATCTAGTGAAATGAGATTATTTCTTCTCACTTGCTTAGACAGGATAAAGAACACTTAATCTAGCCAGAAGGAAGAAGAGGAAGGAGGGAAGATGGCCGCTGGCAGCGTTCTCAACGTCTCAGTGAGCTCTTGATTTTCTTATTTTAATTACCTTTTGAAAGGTTTTATCAGTTTTAAAAGGGTTTCTTAGCTAACCTTAGCGTACCCAAGCCTAATTAAAAGTTTTAAGCAGCTTGGAGCCAGGTTATCCCACAGTTTCAGATAACTATAGTTAATGAGACCTGATGATGGCAATAAGGCAGGAATGGAAAAGAGTTTAAAGAGGAAGAGAAAGATCCCAAAAGGAAAAAAAGAGAAGATCAAAAGGGGGATAGAGTCTGAGAAGCCACAGAGAGGGAATTCTAAGTTTACTGAAATTACAAAGGCTGCAGCAACTCGCAGACAACTAAGGTTAGAAGATTTTTTTTCAATGCGAAGATGCAATAAATAAGCCCTCTTCCTTTTCCTATTCTCCCCCCCCACACACACACAAACCTTGTTGATAAATCCTATGCCTCATCTGAATGGGAGGTGGATGATTACTCCCCCTCTGACAAAGAAGGCTCCTCAGGGGTCAAAGGGGAAAATATTTTAAAAACTACGAGTAAGCCAGCCATGGACTCGGATCTGGTTGCTAAGATCTGCCTCCTAACAGCTAAAACAGTAATTGCAATCTCTGAGCAGCTGTTAGCTATCAACCAGAAAACAGACAAACTTAAGGACATAATGGGAAAGTATATAACAAAATCTCCCACAACGCCAAGCACTGGTGCTGCTGAATATTCCCAACTCTCTCATGTAGAACAAGATACTACATGCAGGGAAACTAACAGAGATGAACTAATATTGCAGCGACATAAGATTTTACTCGAGGTTGCGATCAATCCTCTTAATGAGGGGAGATGATAGGACAGGCGAGTAGTACTGTACTCACTCTCATAACCCCTCCAACGAAGGGTATATTCTAGTGAGCTCACAGAAATTTCCTGGCTCCCCAGATGGTTTGGCTTTGAAAGAATAATATTGACATTTAGGCATTCTGTCCTCCCTACACTGATTCTGAAAAATAGGAAATTGTTGAAGAGATTCTCAATTATACCTACACATGTTTTCCACAATAATACTGTACAGCTGCTGATAAACTCTAGGAAGAGAGCCAAATTTGCAAGGGAGGATGCTATAACCCTTAAAGATTACAATCCTAGTAAGCAATCCTCCATACAGTAGACTTCCTCAACTGCCTCAAGACCAGGTGAAGGCCTACATCGGAGATATAACACCACTGGTTTAATTAAAAGAAAGATGCAGGTAACAGATGACTCCATGGAGGATGAGGAAGGACTTATCCAGATGTTTTGATACTCTTTCCACTGAGGAACAGCAAACCATATTGTGCAGACTAGAGACAGTTAAAACAGTATTACACTCAGTGTCTACTGCTGCAGCGTCTATCACCTCCCTGTTGCCCTCCAGCCGTCCCTCAGGTGGGCCACCAATATGCACACCTCTTGAATCCTCAACTCTAGTAAAGAATAAAAAAAGAAGAAGGCGCTCTAGCTCGAGGAGCCCAATGACACCTTCACCCAGGCAGCCAGTCAGAGATCTAATCGACCTGACCACAGTGAGAGGAGAGGAGAGCTATGCTTTACAAAAAACAGAGACTGAAGGCCAACAGTCATTGGATACCACCTCAGCTATATCAAAGGATACTCAGACACTTACTCCAAGCTGCCCTGGCATAGGAATTGGCAGTGCAGGAGCTGTGGGCCCTTGGGATCTGTCTGCACTAACTCCCATGCCTGATGAAACCGAATGATACTCAACAAATCCTACCTCCCTGGCTTTAACTTCCTAGAACATTGCAGGGTAGAAATCTAGAAGCAGAGACCCCTCTTTCCTGGCTTATATCTCTAGATATCATATAATTTTTCTTCAAGAGACATGGTCTGCAGAATATTTGTTCGTGGAAGGGTACAATTACATTAGACGCTGTACTGGGCAAAGGATGTGGGAGGCTTTGTGGAGGTTTAGGTATTCTGACATCCACTTCATTGCAGGCACAGGTAACTAGATTACCTTCATTAGATCAATATGCCCTGGCAGTCTTGCTTCAATTTAACAAGACTCAATTTGTATTGATAAATGTGTATATTCCACCTCTACATGTCCACTTACAGATAAAATATGTATGGGATAAATTGAACATGTATGTGGAAAGTTTCATGGCGGCACTACCTGCAGCACATATTATAATGGCCGGTGATTTCAATGCAAGAATTGGAGCAGATGATAGATCACTCTTTGCTAAATTCCTTTGCCAAACCTTATCTTCTGTAATTATGCCCCCCATCCTGCGCCCTCGCTCTAAGGATGTATATAGTGACTATAGAGGATTGTGCTTAGTGCAAATCTTTTCAAAATTGAACTTGGTGATTCTGAATGGGTCTACAAGTAATGACTATACAGCGGAGTACACCCACTGGGTTGGCCTTAAGCCCTCGCTGTTAGACTATGTTGGTATTTCATTGAGTTTAATACCCTATGTATCTATGTTTGTAGTTGCTGGTCGTCCTAAGAGTGATCATTTTCCTGTTACGTTGCGTATGAAGGTCTTTGATAGGGTGCTTTTACCCTCTTACCATATTACAACGGTGTCTGATGACCACTGTCCCATTCACGCTAAATGGACACCCCATCAAGCAGAAATACTTACAATTTGGGGGGGGGAGGGAACCAGCTAAGAGCTTCATTCAGTAATAGTAGGTCAAAAGTCAGATGATGAGATATTGACCAATTTCAACACTTTAATTAAATCAATTCAATCTTTGCTAACTGCTCCCCAATCTACCACGATTAGGCAAGATCCAAGAACACGACATGAATGGTTTGACCAGGAATGCCGTGGAGCCTGAAACTCTTTAAAACACCTTTTTAAACTATATAAAGAGGATTCCAATTCTTGTTCAACATCAGAACTCATGAAATTAAAAAAAACAGTACAAACAGTTGATCTGCCAAAAGAAAAGGGATAATATGCGGGCATCTTGGGAACGTCTGATAGCAGCAGCCAGTGTAAATAACCCTGCCGTCTTTTGGAGAGTGGTAGCACCATCATTCCCAAAAAATATTTATAGTTCATCATCCCAGATACCAGCCCAAATTTGGGAAGACTATTTTGCATCTATGTATGCTGAAATGGAGAACTCTCTGGCCGATTTGGAGCTGGACATAAATTCCCTCCCCTATTGGCCCCCAGTCTCTGGTCTAGGAATCAGGAACTTGATTAAACAGCTCAAACCAGGGAAAGCCCCGGGTGTAGATTTTATCACTTGTGAGGTAATAAAAAATTACTTAGACCGGTGGATCCCTGTGCTAACCTCACTTTTCACTGTAATAGGTCATACAGCTATGATACCAAAAGACTGGGGCTTAGCTATCATGATCCCAATTTATAAGAAGGGTAAAAGAGATGACCCAGCCAATTTTCATCCAATTAGTCTGCTAAGTCAGATCAGTAAAATGTATGGTAAACATCTACAGGTTAAATTAATGGACTGGATGGAATCTGAGAACATTTTGAGGGATGAACAAGCTGGATTTAGGGAACGAAGATCACCAATACATCATGCAATGGTACTGCAACACCTAGTAGAGAAGTATTCTCCTCAAGACGGTCAATCCCTTTATGCAGCATTTATTGACTTCAAGTCAGCATTCGACTCAATATCTAGATATAGACTGTGGATAAAACTTAAAAATACCACAATAGATAAGTGATTACTTCTGTTGCTCATCAAAATCCATAAGAATACCAGATTGAAGGTTAGGTGCAGCAATAAAGGACATGTCACCAAGGAAATACAAGTGAAGAAAGGAGTGAGACAGGGATGCATACTGGCTCCACTTTTATTCAATTACAACATAAACTCACTGATTCCTTACTTAAGTAACTCTTCTTCCCATCCCCCTAAATTAGCTCATAGACATATTAATCTATTATTATATGCTAACGATGCAGTAATTCTGTCACTGACCCCTGTCGGCCTTAAGAGAGCCCTAAGGTCGCTCATTCAGTATTGTGCTGAAGAGGAACTAATAATAAATTACACCAAGACTAAGATCCTCACCTTCTCAAAACATCCCAAGCAAAGAAGTTGGATCTTAGGAGGACAATCAATTGAGCAGGTTAAGATCTTTAAATATCTGGGGATAGTTTTCCAAGCTTCAGGAAGTAGAAATGCCCATTTAGATTATGTGTCTTGTAACGTACAGAGAACTGCTACAGCCATCCAAAATTATTACTTCACTAAAGGAGCATAATACATTCCAGCTGCAATCAAATTGTTTACAGCTAAAGCTCGGGCTCAACTATTATATGGGGCTCAGCTGGGGTTATATAATAATATGACCTCTCTAGAAAGAGTTCAAACAAAGTTTTTGAGAAGCATATTTCAGGTTGCCGGTGTGTTCCAAATGCAGTACTCCGAAGGGAGGCAGGAGTTAGTACACTGGAATCAAGCATTTGGTTGAATATTTTTACCTATTGGTTAAAGCTACATAATAATCCTGGTGGATTGACCCAGTTAATATTGGCTGACAGTTACAAATCCACATGGGAAACAGTTGTACTTCAGAAATTGAGCCTTTGTGGACTTTCAAGTGATACTATTCTAAGGTTAGGTTTAGATCAAGCAAACTCTATTGTAAGACAAAGGATCTTAGATATAGAAGGTCAAACAGAAATTGCTGTGTTACCCTGTGTACTGGGGGTCCTGGGAGGGACACCAAAATGTGCTCAACTAAAGGTGGGGAAAATTAGCTCAGAGCACTGCTTGGCGTTACGAGAGGCAGGGTAACGTAGCGAGATCTTGAACCCTATGTCTACAGGGTCGGGTCGAGTCAAGGAGCACACAAAAGTTCAAACAATAAATGATGTTTATTAAATACAGGCAAAACAGTGTATGCGACACACTCATACAAGATAACTAAAGAAAATAAAGGTTGGAGTGGTATAGAGGGATTTTTAGAGGGATCGCTGGTTTGGGTGACACTTCACCTGCCCTGAAGCCCGGAAAAATAGAGAGCAAGGCTGGGGTGCGATGTAGCTCAGCACGTGGAGCTGAGGGAAGGCTCGCCAAGCAAAGCGGCAGCAAGGCGGGATGAAACTTGGGAGCATTCCGAGGAAGGTCTCAGAATCAAGGGTTTTTATAAAGAGAATTGTGACTGCAGGCTATGGGGGAAAACAATAGATTTGGAGTTGGAGACAAAGCCTCGGAAAGGTCAGAATCTGAATGATTGAGTTATCGTAGCGGTTCTCAATAGAGTAGCCAGTATGCAAACGCAGAGTATTTGGGTATTGTATAGTTTACCCATCAAGCTGCCATCGCGGGGCAGAGACTCTTTTGTAAGTTGTGTGCATACTTTATTAGAGTACTTGCCTGGAGGTCTCCTAAAGCAGTGAGTCAGCTATTTCTGGCCTGCCTGTATTGTAGTTTGAATATTACGGCTATTAACGGCCGAGCTTGTTTATGTGCTTGTCCGGCGGCCTCGCAAGCACGTGGAGAGGAATAGAGAAGTGAAGCCGAATTGTGATATCAAGAGGATATCTTTTAATATCCCCAAAGCTCAGACTAGCCAGGGCAGTAACAGCTGCCTTTACTAACTACACATTTGCCAACACGCAAATGCTGATCTCTAAACCGGCCACATACTCATACTATGTTACTGTACCCAAATTTAGGAGAGCTTTATCATTGTCTAGATTCAGTGTTCTCCCCACAGTGGTATTGGAAGGGATATATGGGAAAATTCCCTATGAGATCCAATTTTGCCCTTGCAACATGGATGCTATAAACATTACAGCCCATGTACTCTTGTACTGTCAGTTTTACAGGGATATTCACCAACAGCTGATTACTCCCCTGCTAACCCAGTTCCCAGGACATTCCGATGTTTTCTATATACACTATCTGTTGGATAACCAGCAACAAACTATCATACTTAAAGTAGCAAAACATTTTTATATTTTGTGCAGGATACGCCCTCAAATGGTTAATAGTAATTGATGTCAGTTATCAAAAATTATCTGTGTTATCTGTTTTGTTACCAGTATCTATGACTGTATTTATTATTTTATTGGTCAATGACTGAAATAAAGTGTCTGTCTAGCCAGAAGATGGATGCAGAGGGGGCAGGGAGAACTCTGGCACTCCAACAACTTGGAGGTAAGATGGAAGCTAACTAGGTAAATACATAGATCCTCTGGAGAGTCTTTGCAAGTTGCAGCAACAAATCATTTAAACCTTGGAAAATTGTAGCAAGCTGCTGTTTTACTAGATAATTCCACAAAAACTAGAGAATTGCACCCCTATCTCTTGCCTGGAGATGACCCAGGAAAACTGAAGATTTAGGGCAAGCCATGAGGTCTGGTAATCCAAGGGATATCCTTTTCCATTGAATACATAAATAAGGCAAGACCTAAACTGTGGCTTGATGTCACCCTGAAAGCTGTGAAGCAATCTCTGCCTTACCTCTGCATCATGAATTTTCCAATTACTTTAAGTGGTGTCCAGAGCCTAGAAAAAATAAATAATAATAATAATAAAGATTGGATAACTCCAACATCCACATATAGTATGAACAGTGCTTTTTTGAGGTATGTCTCTCAGGATCTTCCAGCCAGCATATCAAGGAAAACCTAACTTTTCCAAGCTGTAGCCTGTACAGCTAAGACAACAAAAAATTTATCAATATCCAGTTAAAGGAAAAAGCTGAACAAATGATCATTACAAAATGCAAGATTTCCAGATAGTTTTCCCCCCACCAAATTTACACTTCTAAGCGTCAGAGATCAAACTTCATCAGCAATTAACACTTTGAAATTGCTGTGGTGGCATTTGCAAGAAAACCAATTTAGCATTTGAAAAGAATCTTCTAATAGCTTAGGGCACTACCATATGTTACAAAATTAATAGGTACCCATAGTGTGCCACATAATGTGCAAGTGTGAAAAGTCCACTTTAAACCACATGTATACTTTATTTCTGTGCTGTAGGGATAATCATGACCATTTATTTCCTCAGCTTTAGGCTTTTAACAGGTTGGTACAATACAAAATCTCACAGTAGTTATGATTATTCACTATGTGTGGTATCAGAAAGACACAGCTCATAACTGCTGTGGAGAATTTGTCTTGTAATATTCAAAGGAGTGAAGGAAAAGCCAATATAAGCTGGTGTCCATTTATTCAATATAGTAAAAATGAAAGTGAACACTGGACTAGACTAGGGTTCAATTCCCTACTCAGCTATGGAAACTCACTGGGTGACCATACACTCTCAACCCAGAAAACCTCATGATAGGTTCACCTTAGGGCAGCTTTAAGTTGGAAGCAACTTGAAGGCACACAACAACGATGAAAATACAGATACTATGATTTTAGTTAAACAGAAAATTGGGTATGATATTTGCAGTGTGAGAAGGAACAATGTCTGTATTTGTTTTCACCTTTAGTTTAGTCTTATAAGTTTATCAATCAATATCATGCTAGTAGGTTTGCGCAAGAATAACTTCCATGCAATTCTCATCTTTCTGCTGTATTCTTTGCTGTGGATGGGTGGTGTGGAGGTGGGAAAAGGATTTGTGTTTGACATAACAGCTTTGAGATGCAGTTAACAAAGTAATTTTTTAAAATGCTGCAGGAATCTTCAGCCAGTGATGTTGCCCTGTGCTACGTACATATTTGGGATTTTCAAAGACCCCAAACATGGTCAACTAAAGCTGCTGGAGAACAGGCAGATCAGCCGCTACTTCACTGTTTACATTTTGGGTTTCATTTGTACAGTTTTCAAAGCTGCCCTCAGTTTCTAGAAACAAAGGATATACACTGAAAATAAAGACAATACCTTAATTAAACTAGGGATCAGAACTAGCATCTGCCTAAATCCTGCCACTTTCAGGTTTAGATGGTTGTGGTTAACTTGTGTTTATCCTGGTGTTTTTTGTTTTTGAGAGAGAAAGAGAGAGGGAGAGTTAGTTGTGTAGTTGTCTGGGTACTGGACAACACTGGAGAACACGGGTCAAATCTCTGCTCAGCCATGGAAGCCCACTGGGTGATCTTGGGCAAGTCACCCTCTCTCAGGCTCAGAGGAAGGCAAAAGCAAACCCCCTCTGACAAATCTTGCCAAGAAAACCCCATGATAAGATTTACCGTAGGGTCACTGTAGGTGAGAAACTACTTGAAGGCATCCAACGATTATGTTTTCAGAGTTAACATAGTATATTGAGTGTTGGGCTAGGACTCTAGGAAAGCAAGATTAGAATTCTTGCTCAGCTGTGGAAATCCACTGGGTCACCTTGGGGAAATCATGCTCTCTCAGCTACAGAGGAAGGCAATGACAAATCTTCTCTGAAGAAATCTTGCCAAGAAAAACCTACAGTAGGATTGTCATAAATCAGAGTTGACTTGAAGACTCATAACACCACACTATTAATTTTTTAAAACATTTGTTACCTTGTGCCAAAAAGGCACAAATACAGTCAGGCTTCATGGTGAATAGATACTGTATATCAGAAAAACAGCAGTGTTCTTTTTGTTTCCAAGGTGAAGAATTTGTTTTTCCTTGTTTCCCTGGAATGATCAGTGGAGTGACTCAGCACTTAACTTTAAGATATCACAAGAGGAATGATGTCACAGAGAAAATCAAGTGTTTTCAACTGTTGGGTAGGTTATCAGCAGCAGACACTGTCAAGCTCTGCTACCAGCCAAATGCTCCCACCTCCCAAACTGAGGTTCACAAAACTCAAGATCAACTGTTATTTTGGCACAGGAAGCAGAAAATCCCACAAGCTACTCTCTCTATCCTTAGCAGCTAAAATACAATAGTAACAAAGTAATTAAACACTTGCTTTTCATGGTATTTCCATTTGCTGCTTAAGACACTCACCTCATCCTGTCTGCGCTGGACCTATCAAGGAAACCTTACCATAGAACCTGCTGCTAATTTCTGGGGCCTTTTGGCATAACTTCTCCTCCCTCTGGTTGTTCTTGCTTGTTCATCAGATCTTCTTGAAAAGGCAGTAACTGACAGGGTGGTGATGAAGAAAAAAAGAAGGGGAAGAACAGAGTCTAGTGGTCCCTTTAAAACAAAGGTGGGCAATTGCAGAGGGGGAGGGAGCCCAACTTTGCAGCCATGCCACCTACTGGGCCACACTGGTGAGCCAAAGCCCCCAGAATACTTAAAATGTATTTTAAAAATCCCAGGTGATTTTTCACACAAGCCCTCCCTGCAAAATGCAATTGTTTTGCCACTTTATACCTTAAAAGCCTGCCAGAATTGCCCCAAATCACCCAGAAAATCACTGTAGTTTGAAACAGGAAGTCAGCAAAATCATTTCTGATTCCAGCCAGTTTTGAGGGATTCTTGCAGTTTTTAAGATATATGGGGGACTTGGGGGAGCAGAACTGCTGTGCTGTGCAGTGGTTTTGAGCTATCTTGATGAGTTTCAAGGGCAAAAACATTAGATTAAAATTTTAAAAATCACTTGAATCTTTTTTTAAAAAAAAAGGTGTCTGGAAGCTTTGGGGTAGGCTTCAGGACCAGAATTTGGAGCTACAAGAGATGCATGAAGTCCATGGGTCACACTTTGCCAACCTCTGCTTTAAGGCTAGTTAAGACTGATATACTTTGGTGTGAGCTTTTGAGAATTTCCATCCATTTCCTGTTTCTCTGATAATATTCAAGCCACAACAGGTAGTTAAGCACAATAACACATTTGTGAGTGTGGGGTCAGGGTGAAATGGGATACAAAAAAAAAGGGGGCAAGTTGTGGCACTGGCCATAAGCCCTTCAAGGGCTGTGTATGATGACATAGGTCTGTCAAGCAGCTGGCCTCCCAGTCGTGAGGAGGAGCTCTTGCTCTTTGTCTTGCCTTTTCCCTTCAGTGGCCATATTTATTGGTCTCAGAGGAAGAAGAAACATAAAGGCACAGTGGTGAGAAAGAGGTGGATCTACGAAAGAAGGAGACTCTCTGAGGGCATCTTCTTGGACAGCCCCACCTTTCCTGACTCCACGATGACCTGCCATCCCAGCAGGCTTGGCTCTCAGACGTGTGAGGGGAGGGGGACGATCCAGCATCTCACCAGTTGCAGTACAGTAGGGAGAATATTTTTGATGTTCTATGGCAGAACTAGATGTAGTTCCAGGCCACCTCAAGAGTATATAAATAAAATAGGAGAAGGCTGAGCAGCAGCAGATGGTACACAGAAGTTAAGTGTTCCAGTCCTTTTGCTGAGGGGATCCAGCATCCCCTCACAGCTAGTGGTAGAACTGGGCTCCCAAACTAATTATACCCAAACTATCTACTGATTGGCAAACGCACCATTGCTGGCATATGGGATATGTGCGTTGGGGTGCATCCCACCTGGCTGAAGCTGATGGAAGAAGGAATCGCCAAGGTTATACAGTGTAGAAGCAGATAAAGAAAATCAAGGGTGAAAATGTGACTCATCTTCCCACCACCAGGACCACAAGTCATGCATAGCAATCAGCTCTAGTACTCATTGACAGCTCTGTCTATGGTTAGCAATTAAAATGGACAGCCCTTTCAATTACCAGCAATACTGGCAAGTAAAAAAGGAACAAGAGCAAATAAAACAGTTCAGAGGGAAGAACTTTAAATGCCTGTAGGGATATTTGCTAGATGAAAAAAATAACACTAGTGAAAAGTAAATCTGTATGGGGAAGGAATTCTATAACTAGGGTGCTGTAAGTAGCCTTTTTCTGGTTGATATCTGCCTTGTTTCCGAGGTAAGCATTCAGAGGAGTTTTGGAAAGTGACTCACAGCAAGGAAATGGGACTTCTAGCTTATAGATTTAATTTGGCCCATGGATGAGCTCAACCTGACCCACAGAGAATATATAGCAGGTGCTTCCCTGCTCCTTCCCAGTATGAAAGGTGAGTGGAGTGGACAATAAAGTCCCATGTTATTTTTGGCTGCTGATAGCAGGTCAAGCATACTCCACAGTAAACACCATTGGGTCTCTACAGATAGCTCTGAAGAGAGTGATGGGTCTTTACAGATAGTTCAGAAGAACCCCAACACTATGACATGCCATTTAGAACTAGATAAATACCATCTCCCCCAACCCTATATCCCCATACAGCCATACTAGACCTCTGTAACAAATTGGACTTCTGATTAAATGGTCTTAGTCTAGATCAAATCCTGTGTTACCATACCCTACCATCCCTCCTGCAAGATATGCAATTTTCATAAACTGGACTTATTAATGACTGGAGAACATGATCATGTTGACTGGAGAATGTGTTTTGGGATCAAGCTGACCTGAGATACATCCAGAGAGGCTCACAAGTCCAGAGAGGATTAGGTGGAAGAACTTGATGTTGACGGGTTTGTGATAATCTTTTTACCACTCCAGGCTCTTTGCATTTCCAAATACAACGAAAGACAAACTGCCCAGATTGGTAAGCAATCAAAGATCATCCTTTGATCTTATCCTACAGAGATCTTCTCTATACATCCTACCTGACTGAACATTAACAGATCATCATGAGTCCCATCAATGCTTTGTCACTCCAGAGTTAAGCAATCAACCCATTCTGGACCCTTTTGTCAATACGAAAGCCATTATGGCTTGCTCATCGTTCCTCTTCAGGGTGTGAAATAGGGTACGGAAATCCTAGCTTCAACCCGACTTTTGTAGTACATTGGATGTAGTATGTTGTACATGGTACACCAGACCGGTGTACCCCTGTGCTACCCTCAGACACTGTCTGAGCCACTTTGCTGTGACTCCTTCTTCAGGACTGGTAACTATCACCCTTTCCCCTCTCTCTATTCAACCTTTCTTGCCTCACTTTCCAATAGCCTTGTATGATTCTTGAGAGTTTCAGATTTCTCGTGTGTTTGTCAATTAAAATAAAATACTTTGTTGAACTTGAAACTGGAATGCCCTCTACAGTTAGTACTGGTATACATAGGTGAAAAGATCCTGCCATTACCCTCTTCTTGCAGGCTTCCTTTGAGTTATAATTCCCCCAGTTCTAAGGAGATGCTGGCATTTAAGGTGAACACCAAAATCCCCCCAACTCTTAGGGTAACACCTGGAAACATTAGAGTGAGGACCTGAAAAGAAGAGTTTTGGAGAGTTTTAAGATGCAGAATCTAGCTCAAAATACGAAACTGAGAGCTGAACATTAGCTCATTTCTGGACATCTCATGCATCAAAAGTCAGGAAAATTAAACAGAAATCACTCTTGCTTAGCCAGCCAAAGGCAAGCCTGAGCTCATTAAGGCAAATGCTACAGCTCTTGCTAAAGGGCTTATTATGATGTCAGATGCACCTGTAACCACAGCCTGTAAGCCATTATGACCTAATATCACCCAGAAAGCAGGAGTATTCTATGTATCTCAGCATATTCTGAGAGGAATCATTTACCTTTTTGGCCTTCATTTCCCAAAGCTGAATATTATAGTACAACGATGGGGAACATGTGTCCCTCCAGATGTTGGATTGCATTTTTCCAGCAAGCATAACCAATGGCGAGGTTCGGTGGGAGTGCCACTTGGAGTCCAAGGACACCTGAAGGGCCAAATTTTCCATCTTTGCTACCATGTTCCCAGTTGTCTGCTGCCTATGGCAGTTGCCTCACTCTGATTCGGGAAAAGTAGTTGCATTCAACTAAAAAGTCTATCTCATATGGTTGACCTAAGGAGGGCTGAAATTATGTTTGTACCTTGAATGGTTGAAATGTGATATATAAACATGCTATATGTTTGAAAACTGGCTTTTGCTTTTAGCTTTAATAATAATCTAAGGAAGTGTTAAACGTCTTTTTCATATTGTTAAAGGTCTTTTTCACACTGCACAGTTACAGCATTTTGATACCACTTTAACTGACATGGCTACATCCTACAGAATCCTGGGATTTGTAGTTTTGGACGGTATTCAGATTTCTCTGCCAGAGTTCAAGTGCCACCCCAAACTATAGATTGCAGGATTCCACAGGAAGAATACTTTAATAAGTATGCCTCAGGAATATTCTAAGAATACATAAGAAAACTTTAATAAGTACTGACGTGATACAATTGTATAATGTGAAAGAGACCTTCAAAGTTTGAAGGAACTTACTGGGAACTGGAAACTTCTTGAGTTGCCACTGGTAAGAGTATTACAAGGCACTGTATGCAAGACTTTTCCTTCCCTGTTGGGTCATGATGCTGTTGGTAATGATGCTGATCAATAGGCAATCCTGACTTTGCAAAATATTTATATGAACTAGCCCATAAGGACTATGCTATTTAGAACATTTTTGAGCCATCCTTCCAAATTAAGTTTTTAGACAATATTTCACTTTAAAAAAAAATCTAAGGGAAGTGATCAATCTCCTTCTTGATCAGATACACGAACCCTGAACTCTACTGGAATGTGGTCTCAAGAAGGTGATGGATAGTTCTGCTAGATAACAACCTAACATGTCACACTTCTGCATAGTTCAACATATCTGGAGGACATAAGCTTGCTGGAGGTTACTTCAAGCTAACCCTAGCTTACCTCACAACTCAAATAAACAGAGAGGAGTTGGCCAAATGCCTTTTTTATTTTTAAGCAACAATAGCTCCCCCATGAGGTTGATCCAGGAGAAATGCAACTCAAGCAAGCCTCTGGTTCTAGCTGCCTTTTGTTTTCATGCTCGCTATCATGTCATGCATCTTCTTATTAAGAGCTCCTCCATGGACTCCCTTTTTGCCCATGAGGAAGATGAGAGCTTTTGGAGTCTTTCCAATACAGATGGACCTGCTGTCACCACCTTTGGTTCGAGTGTCCATCACGGCATCTTTTTCTACCAGGAGGTTGTCACGTATTACACTGCACTTTTTCCCAGCTATGGTGATCCCAGTCTGCAAGAATGCTTTTCTGTCCTGACCAATGATCAGTCCTACTTCCTGGGGAGAGATGGCTGCCAGCAGGCCTCCTGGCTTAGAAGCCCACACAGATTTATTATCTGAATGTCCCACAATAGCTACATCTTCAATGTTCTTGTCCTTCAGGACTGTATTAATGTAGGCTTTCCAGTCTCCCATGGTGATTTCTCCTCCACAATTTTTTTTCTTCGCCAAGTCTTCTGTTGCTTTTTTGCTGGGTCTCAGCACTGCTTGTTAATCCTACAAGATTTTATTTACATTTATTAAAGTGTTAATAACCTTTATCAAAACTATTTCCAAAGCAGTTGACAATGCTGTAAAAGAATGTGAATGAAATTAAAACACATGCAGGCATGTGCACATGTATGTGCGCGTGCGCACACATGCATGCACACACATATATACATACCAGGAGCTGAAAAGTATCAGGGGCTGTTTAAATAGCCAGGAGAAAACTGTTGGATGACTGAAATGATTTTTATTTAATAACAACTGATGAAGGGCAAGCTGCCTTGAGGAAGGCATTATATAACTAGTGTTCTTTGCCAACCTCTCATTTGCCTCACTTCTAATGGTGGTGCACTGACAACTAACTTTAGAGCAGACGACAGGTGGTCCAAGGCCTAATCCAGCTTTTGGCCAACAGATGAACAAGATGAACCAGAGAAGGTCCTTCTCTAAAACTCTTCCCCTATCAAACTGGAAATGTGGGCAGGGTGAACAGGAAATACTTTTGTTATCTGATTGGATTCCTATCCTACAGAGATTCCTATCTGTCCCATTCTCTGGCCCCAGGATTTCTCATCTCATCCCAATATAACCTCAACTGCCAGATTGGTCCTGGGAACAATCCAGTCTCAAGGACTGAAACAGTTCCCTGATGTGCCTTACAGAGTGGGCAGGTTGAGATAGGAGTTGCTGTTCTTCCAGATACTTGCATCCCAATATGTTTTGGGCTTTCGGAAGAAGTGAATTGGCCTTGGAAGCAATAAGACAACCAGTGGATTCATTTAAGAGTGGGAAGATGCAATTCCAATGATCCTGTACAGATTGATACACTGAACTAACTGAAACTTCCAAGCTGTTTTCAAACCCAACTCAACATATAACACATTCCAGTAATCTAAGGTTCCACGACATGGACAATCATGATAACACTATCCCTGTTCAGGAAAAGTTGCAAATGGTTAATCAGTCATAACTTATCTAACACATTCCACAATTTAGACCTAAATCCAACTGTTAGTCCTAACTATAGAATCTATAGGTAGATTTACCACATTTCCGTTAATTCAATGGATTTACTGTAGTTAGGATTAGCATTTAGAGTTAAGTTACATACACCATTTGAATCACTAAAAATAACTCTGAACAGACAAATGGGTCCAGGACAACCCTAAAGCTGTGAATAGTTCTGTCAGGAGGATCACAGCCCCTTCCTGAACTAGCTAAATACCATCTTCCAAAACCCAAGAACAACCTACATACACAATACCTTCTTAACAAAAAAAACTCTGCAGTTCTCTTTAAATGGTGCGACGTGAATTGAAATCCTGGAAGAATCAGAGGTAAGGACTTAAACAGAAGCCCCTGGAGACTTCAAGACTGAAGTTCTAGCTCAGGACCCTGAGCTCACTAAGAGTTTAAAATTGGCTTGGTTCTGAACACCTCAAGCCTTAGATGTCAAGAAGTTCAACAAACTCCTCTTTCACTTAGCCAGCCAAAGGCAGGTCTGAGCTCACAAGGCTATTGTTCTTTGTGCTTATGCTTTAACTGTTGCTAAGGGGCTGATTGTGATGTCAGAAGAATCTGTCCCTATGCCCTGCAATCCATATCAACCTCATTATCACCCATAAAGCAGAAGTACTCTTTTACTTTGTCAAGTGTGTGCAGAAAGGAACAAAAATGGTGTTAAC
Organism: Cyclura pinguis; assembly: GCA_030412105.1. NCBI lineage: Eukaryota > Metazoa > Chordata > Lepidosauria > Squamata > Iguanidae > Cyclura > Cyclura pinguis. Next base: position 43,601,506 of record CM059599.1, read on the forward strand.
TTTCCAGCTTTCATTTCCCCAGTTTGGATATTCTAAAGCAGCGACGGGAGACATGTTTCCCTCTGTGTGTTGTTGGATTGCAGTTCCCATCAGCCCAGTTATTTAAGCCATTGGTCAGGCTTGATGGAATCTGCAATTCAACAGTATCTGGAGCCATGTCACAGAATCATAGAGTTGGAAGGGCTCCCAAGCACCATGTAGTCTAACTTCCTGCCATGCTGGCACTCTCAGTTAAAGCACTCCTGAGAGATGGCCATCCAACCTCTGTTTCTCTAGCTATGTGATGTGGGAGACCAGCAATCTTTTTTTTTCCAGTGTACCAGTGACTGGCACCATATTTGTTCCTTCCTGGAGCCTTACCAACAACTGGTAGCCAAGGGCTTGGTGGCCAGCACTGGTCCAGAGACCACCACTTTGAGTGGAAGTGGCCTATTCTACTGACATACAGCTTTTATAGTCAGGACATTCTTCCTGATTTTGAAGTGGAATATGCTGTAGTGAATATAGGATAATGTTGAGATATATTGCAGGCTACAGCATTGTAGCATCTTCCTTAGCATGCTAATGCTGGCATAAGTCTAACTGTTAGTCCCAATGAGAACAGACACACTGAATCAATGGATTTTAGATGTGTTGACTTAGGGCCTTATCACACTAGGCTGTTACAGCACTATTATTCCACTTTAACTGCCATGGCAATATCGCATGGAATCATGAGATTTGCAATTTAGGGAGAAGAATTTATAATTCTTAGCCAGAGAGCTCCAGTGCCTCACCAAACTACAAACCCTTGAACTCCAAAGGGTGCAGCCAAGGCAGTTGAAGTAGAATAATAGCGCTATAACAGTGTAGTGTGATAGGGACCTTATTTACATTCAGCAGTCAATTCAGCAGGTCTACTTTAGCTAGAACTCAGTTGGAAATCAGTGTTGCTTGGTTTTCAAAACAGCAGTAAGAGATGATCAAAATTTAGGACATAGAGAGTTAGCAGTCAGTTTATATTCTACCTAAATACTAAATGTGTTTCTATGTAAAACCGCTATATTATCCACATTCATAAATTACATTTCTCTCTTTATGAGCAGCTCACATCCCCAAATATAGGAATTTTTAGCACCTCATTCAATCTATATGAAAAGAAAAGCTCTTCAGTAATCAAATAGGGAATATCCCTTATAATAAGGGACACCTAAAAGCCCCCAAGGGACAAGCTTTCAGACCTTCAAATTAAAGGACATCCCTAACAATAAGGAACATCTGGCAATTGTACTTGGAATCAGGTCCGACAGAATTCAATGCACATACTCTCTAAAACAGGACTGGGAATTACGCAGCTGCCAGATACTGTTGAACCCAACTCTCAGCTACTATAGCCAATACAGCCAGGGGTGAGGAATTGCAGGAGCTGTAGTTCAAGTACATCTGCAAAGCCACATAGTTCCCACTCTTAGGGCCTTTCTGCACTACACTGTTATAGTGCTATTATTTCACTTTCAACATCCGATAGAATCCTGGGGCTTGCGGTTTAGGGAGGGGCATTTAGAATTCTCAGCCAAAAATTCTCAGAATTCTTTGTCCTCCCTAAACTACAAACCCCAGAATTCCACAAGAGGTTGAAAGTGGAATAATAGCACTATAACAGTGTAGTGCAGAAAGGGCTCTACTCTAAGGAGTGTGCTTATAACTTGTAGCCTTAGCAAAAAATTAAAGTGTGCAAACAGAGCAACAAGATTAAAAGGCAAAGTACAAAATCAAATATCTGATTTTTTTTAGGATATATAAGTAGATTAAATATTCCTCCATGGTGAACAAGGGAACTTTCTTCATCCCTCATAATACTGAAAGTCAACTGAAGGTAACCTTAATGAAAATGATACAGTTTCATTCAAAGCAATTTATCATTCATTAAATTTAAGTACACTATCTTTATTTTTTATTTTTGTTTATATTCTTCCTTTCTCCTAGGATGGGGTGGCTTTAAAAAGGGTTAGCAAAGGAAAACAGCTTTGTCCATGTGAATTTTTTGTGGTAAGAAATCTTTCTTTTTATATCAGATGGTAGTCACATGCAGCAGGCAATGGCCATCACCTCTATATACTACTTTTGATCTGAACATCTCCATGGTTATTGTTGAAATGCTAGACTAGATACCCCTTGTCACTTCCAATACTGTTTTCAAAATGAATGATTGACATGGTATTTAATATTAAGGAATTTAAGTAAGCTTCTCAAAATCTAAATTTTAAGACAAATCACATTTTAAAACTTATGTGATTTGTGTAAATTACACAAGGGTTATTGAAGACTGTGGCTGAACAAGGCTGACCAAGCACTGTCTTGTTATTTAAACCCTACCCTGGATGCTAAAAGTATTTTCAGCAGCATGCTGACATCAGTTTTCCTGAATTAGGTGTAGCAACCAACTTTGTCTTACAGAGGAGTCAAAATATAGAAGTGGATTTTGAATATGCTTCTATATTTTGACTCCTCTGTAAGACAAAGTTGGTTGCTATGCTCCTGGACATATCCACAAAGAAGTGCATTCTGCCTAGCAAAAAATAATAGCTGCTTTTTTGGAATTATCTTCTAAAAGATCAAAATGACAACCTGCAATTTAAAGGCTATTTTTGTTGGTAGTACTTGGTGCTAGTAATTTATTCATCCTGGTCTAATGCAGAGATAGGCTAGCCAACTATATGAGTCCATAGCTTCTACACCTAATAATTTTGGGGAGGTGAGGTAGGGTTGCCAAGTGAAAACTGAAGAGGGCTCTTGTACCTTTAACGGCTGTGTAAAAGCTGGAATTGCAGCATCTGCTCCAACAAACAACTCCTAAGGAAATTTCCTCTGTTGTGCAACCCTTAACCCTCTCCACTTTTTACTCTGGCAACCCCATGGGCCGGAGGAGAGCAGCTGCGTTGGTCTGTTGCGCCAAAACAGCCTCGTAGCTTGTGAAAGACCAACATAGCTTATTGGCGTACGCATTTGTAGGCTGCAGCTATGGCCATTTCCGCACTAGCCTGCTATAGCGCTATTATTCCACTTTCAGCATCCTACGGAATCCTGGGGTTTGCAATTTAGGGAGGCGCCCCTCCCTAAACTGCAAACCCCAGGATTCCATAGGATGCTGAAAGTGGAATAATAGCGCTATAGCAGGCTAGTGCGGAAATGCCCTATATCTTCCCATGTACAGCTATTTAGAAGCGCCCCAGAACTCCTGAAGTCTCTCCACCGCGTAGCGACTATTCATGGACTTGCCAACTTCTTGTCAGAGAGCGAGCGCCTCATAAGCATACTAAATAAACTATTTTAAAGGTACCGCAGGAGGTCCTGTCCCGTTTTGCCGCGGGGCTGCTATTACCGAGGAGTCCTGAAGTGTCTCAAAGGAAACGAATCCGGTCGCCTGAAACCGGGGGTGGCAAAATCACGCCGCGTGGGGCACGGCTCATATTCCCGCCGAAACCCTCCTCCTCCTCCACATAGCCGCACCGGCTCCCTCCCGGAGAAGCTCGGCAGCCGAGCGCGCAGCAGCGCCCCCTCTCGCCTCAGAGGCAGCAGGCCAGTCGGGAGGGAGCCGCCGACGCCTCTCCGTATAAATACGCCGCCCGCCGCCATCGCGTTGTTATCATTGTTGGCGCCACAGCTGCGCTAGCGGGCCGTCACTATGTGCGAGTCCGGCCTGCTCCCGCTGCCCCGGCCCCGGCTCGGCTGGCTCGCCGCTGCTCTGCTCTCGCTGGTCGGGTTGGGGGCGGCCGCGGCTTGGCGCTGGAGGCGGGGGCGACGAAGCCGGCGGCTGCGGCAGCTGAAGCCCGTGGGGAGGGTGGCCGCTCTCTTCGTTTACCCCGTCAAATCTTGCCGCGGGGTGGCTGTGGAAAAGGCCGCGGTGACTGAGCTGGGTCTCCAGAGCGGGGACCTGAGAGACAGGTCGGCATCTGCGAACCGCGTGGGCGACGCTGGCGTTCAGGCTCAGGAGCGCCCCACAGCCCTCTCGGGTGGACGCGGAGGTCCTCTGCTGGCGCCGAAGGTTTTCTTTCCAGCCTCACTCAGTTCCTGAGTATGAAAAGTATTGCGTTCCCACATTTCCGCACCACGCTGTTATCGCGCTATTATTCCACTTTCGACATCCTGTGGAATCCTGGGGTTTGCAGGTTAGGAAGGGGCATTTCGAATTCTCGGCCAGAGAGCTCATTGGCCTCAGTAAACTGCAAACCCTAGAACTCCACAGAATGTTGAAAGTGGCATAATAGCACTACAGCAGTGTAGTGTGGAAATGGTAGTTTCCTAACCAGCCCTTGCAGGGGGGCAGCAAGACAATTTTCTCTTGGAGGTAAAGAGAAAGATGAGGGGAAGGCAGAAGGATTTGGGTAGAGATCACCGTTAAAGTGGTATGGAAAATGTTTAGCTAAGAACAAAAATAGTGCCCTCTTAATGCAGGGTTTTAATTAGAGAGTATGTCGTGAAGATTACAAAAAGCAAAGCAATTTAAAATACAATATTTTCCACCAAAATTGTTACCTTAACAAAAAAAAATGCAGTATTGGTGATTTCTCTGAGAATTTGTTGGGAAAATGCTGCTTGAAATTTCATCAGCTATGTTGTTTTCAAAAGCCAAGATTTCTCAGTTTGCGTTCGCTGATGAAGCATTGAACACCTGGGTGGTGTCAGTCACATGTGTTAAAGTTGAGAAACAGCTTTCACACAGAGCTGTAGATGCACCAAAAGTAAGTCTTGCAATGCACAAAGTGTCATACATGGAAAGGCTTCCTTGTACATGTACAATATTTTAGTAAATTGATTTCACAGGATTCTATCATTTCCTTTCCTTAGGGTGCCTAAACTTTGTGTGTAAATACTCAGCTGCAGTGCTAGAAATTTGGGGACTGGAAGAAAATTTCAGAGAAGGGGCTGAATTTTTATGGGGGCAATGCATTTATTTGTGTTCCTTCCCATATTGCTACGCCCCTGAGCCCTTGGAACACTGTACACTAGTATTTAATATACATGTAACCTGAGTGAATTTACTCAGAGGTAAAGTCCTGAGTTAATTGGAGCTTAATCCCAAGAAAATGTGCACAGCTGCTCTGATATAGGTATCAGATACTTTTAGACAAATTGCTTCTAGTGCTACCAATCAAAAGGCATTGTCCAGCTGTTCTTTTCTTCCCTTCACTGTATTTCTTGGTAGTCCTTGTTGATTTGAAGACTAAAAACTAAACTGGTTGAAGTAATGTCACGGTTACAACTGAGGATTTTTTTAAAAAATAACAGTATATAACAGTATATAATAACAGTATATAAAATAACACTATATAAATGTATAAATGTATATTTGTTGTGTTGTGCCTTCAAGTTGACTCCGATCTATCTCGACCCTATCATAGGGTTTTCTTAGCAAGACTGATTTGGAAGAAATTTGCCGTTGCCTTCCTTTTGGGCTGAGAGAGTGTGGCTTGCCCACAGTCCCCCAGTGGATTGTTGTGGCTGATCTTCTAGGGTCCTAGTTCAACATCAAACCACTGCAAGAGTCTGGCTCTCAGATGCATATACCCAGGTGAAAATTTCACCTAAAAAGTATCAGATTAAGTAAATTCACCCTTTATTCCCTTTTATTCAAATATTTTTCTTTTATAGGCCTTTTGAATAAGCAGAAGGTGGGACTGAATAGTATGTCAGCCTATCTTCTCCTTTTATTTCTCTCCTTTACCAAAAGAGACCTAATCCTTGGTTATTTACTTATTTTCGCAATGCCAGCCTTTTGAACCTTGATTCCTCATTATCCTTGATCTTTCTCCTTTTCCAGATTTGTAACTGTTCCATGCAGACTCAATAGCTGGCATGCCCTTCTTTTTTTCTTTGTTTTCCAAGCTGTGAACCTTGTTCCAGAAAAAGCCTTCTGCATTCTAACTAACATGCTAGTGTTAGGAAAAGTATGGCCTTTCAGAGATTGTTGGACTATGAGTCCCATCAGCCCTAGCCATTATTTTCAGTGCTGAGGGATGGTGGGAGAAACAGTGTAATGTCTGGACGGCTGCAGGTTCCCCAGTGCTTCCCAATAGTTGCTATTCCTGCAATGCATCTCCTCCTTCTTTTTAGAAGAGTTTTGATAGGCTGGAGTTGGCAAATAAATTTTTTCATGACATGGCACTAAACATTGTCACATGGTAATTGCAGATTCAAGTGCTGTTCAGCTACAAAGGCTAGTTCAAAACTGGAACCCTTCACCCCACCCTTGCATCTATCCATCTGGAAGAATGGCTCATTACACAGTCTAGCACGCTACTTGAGATGGCGGAGAAAGACTGCAACTCAGTTGTGTATGACGAGGCAGGAGATGAGCAGTGTTTCCAGATGAGGCTTTTTACTGATAAGTTTACTGAATTTTACAGACAATCTAGATGTTGTCTTCCATTTGTAATCTTCTGTTTTTCCATGGTCATCTTTTTTTCATTAAAAGGAAAACCCTCTAAGGAGAGAAAGATAAAAGAGCGGTGCAGTACCTTTTGATTGGTAACACTAGGTTCACTTCACATGGAAAACCCTGAGATTCATAGGTGATGGAGAAAATGGTCACAACCTAATATCTGTTGTTATTGATATTGTTGTGTGTCTTCAAGTTGTTTCTGATTTATGGAGACCCTACAGTGAACCTATCACAGATTTTGCTTGGGAAAATTTAGGAGTGTGTTTGTGCTGTTGCCTTCCTCTGAGGCTGAGAGAGTGTGGTTTATCACTTGGTAGGTTTTCATAGTTGAGGGCAATTTGAACTTTGGTCTACCAGAGTCCTAGTCCAATACTCAAACCATTGTACTGTGCTGGCTGTCACCACAATATATGTATTCCATTCATCCATCACTTTATTTGTATCCCACCTTTCAGGCTGGAACTCAATGAGGTTTAATGGTTTCAGTGTTGGTCTAGGACTCCAGGGTTCAAATCTGTACTTGGCCATTGAAATCCACAGGCTGACCTGGGCTAAGTAACACTGTCTCAGCTTCAGAGGAAGTCAATGGCAAAATGCCTCTGACTAAATCTTGCCAAGAAAATCCAGTGATAGGTTTACCTTCAGGTCACCGTGAGTCAGACACTATGTGAAGGCACCCAGTAATATTTCTATGATGTATCTCAGTGGATGGACCCAGTGGATGGGACCTAGTTTACTTAGAAATGTGTGTCTGAGAAGAAGGAACCATTATCAAGATTGTTCATTTAATTCAAAATGATCTGAAGGAACCTGGTGTATTTCCATCAAGGTTGGAGTTGGTAAATGGGAATCGTCTCTGCTGTTAAAATAAAATGTACTGAACTAACCACGGTTTTGAATTGTAGCCTGATTGTTCAACTGCTGTTCTAATTGCCTGAACACTGTCAAAGTTAAGTTCCATCAGACAACCCATCAGACAAAAAAACTATGCAAGATTTCAAAAACCTACAAGCTCAACTAAACCAAGAAAATCTGATCAAAATTGAGAATAAATTAAAAGAAGCCCGACAGACTTTTTTTTTTGAACAAGCCAATAAACTGGGAAAATGGCTGGCTTACAAACTTACAAAAAAGAGAGAGAAGAGAATAATACTGAAAATAAAGAAAAGAGACAAAGAGCTAACACAACAAGAACAGATAAAACAAGCCTTCATCAAATATTACCGACAATTATTTGATGTGAAACAACAAAATGCTGTGGAAATTCAGGAAATATCAACGTTTTTAAAGAAAAAGGAAATCATCAAATTTTCTGAAAAACATAAAGCAATTCTGAATGGGCCAATAACATTGTCCGAAGTGTTAAACACAATTCAAAAACTAAAACTAGATAAAGGTCCTGGTCCGGATGGCTTCTCAGCCAGATACTACAAAACACTAGAAGATGAACTTGCTAAACCATTTTTAGTGACTTGTAATGAGATTATTTCTTCAGGTAAACCTGAAACATGGAGCAAAGCCAACATATCGTTAGTTCCAAAAGAAGGAAAGGATTCAACAGATGTTAAAAATTACTGCCCGATCTCATTACTCAACATAGACTATAAAATATTTATAGCAATTCTAGCTAATAGGATGAAGAAAGTACTACTGGACTTAATTCAAGATGATCAAAATGGCTTCCTCCCAAAGAGATCTATAAAAAGTAACATAAAAACAGTTTTGAATATAATTGAACATTACGGAAGACACAACAAGAAAAAACTTGCGATGATATTCCTGGATGCAGAAAAAGCTTTCGATACAATTAAATGGTCTTTTTTAAAAACAACATTAAAGGAAATGGACCCAGGAAATAGATTCATGTCATGGATTGAAGCGATATATGAAGATCAAGAAGCACAACTACTAATCAATGGAGACAAAACAAATACCATAAACATCAAAAAAGGCACTAGGCAAGGATGCCCGCTATCACCTTTATTATTTATAACAGCGTTAGAAATTCTGAACAATAGAATTAGAAAAGAAACAAAAATTAAAGGTGTACAGATAAATAAACATCACTATAAGTTGAAAGCCTTTGCGGATGACATGGTACTTTTCTTAGATGACCCAATAGAAAGCATAATATATCTAACATCAATTCTAGAAGAATTCAGAGAGCTCTCAGGTATTAAAGTAAACAAAGAAAAGACAGCAATCTTAACAAAAAATTTGACAAAGCAAGAAAAAATGGACATAACTAAAATATCAGAATATAACACTACTAAAAGGATCAAATATCTAGGAATATGGATATCAGAACGTAATAACGAACTCTTTGAAAATAATTATACAAAAAACTGGAAGGAAATCAAGAGAGAGATGGAGACATGGTCAAAGCTTCAACTATCTCTGATGGGAAGAACAGCCACAGTGAAAATGAATATCTTACCAAAATTTAACTTTCTGTTTCAAAATCTACCCATCATTACAAATATGAAACCCTTCAAGCAATGGCAGAAAAAAATATCCAAATTTATTTGGGCTGGTCGAAAACCCAGAGTCAAATGGAAAATCATGACAGACCTGCCTACAAGAGGTGGAGCTGGAATTCCTGATTTTTATGTATATTATCAAGGTTCGGCATTGACGTGGCTAACAGACTGGCTGACTTTGCAAAATGAGAAATTATTAGCACTAGAAGGTGTCGATAAAAGATTCAGATGGCATGCTTATATATGCTATGACAAGGCAAAAATAGACAAAGAATTTACTAACCACTGTATAAGAAAAGCTTTAATAAAGACATGGAAGTCATACAAACCAAAACTGTTGAGGAAAATACCTGTGTGGACCTCACTGCAAGAAGCCTTCTATGGTAGATGGCCGGGTATATCAAATAAATGGCTATGATATGAAGATTTAATCAAAAAAGACCATACAGGAAGACTAAATATTAAAACCAGAGAAGAGCTTAAAGAGGAAGGAATTGAACTGAATTGGTTCCCCTATTGACAACTTCACGAGAGATTCCAGATAGACTCGAAATTGCAAGGGTTTGAAACTAATAAAGAAATGAACCCAATAATTAAACTTTTATTGGAGAATCCACCACATCTAATGGCAAAATTATACAAGAAATTAATACTCTACGATAAGGAAGAAGAAACAGTCAAAGATGAAATGATAAAATGGGCCCAGAACATCGGACATACAATACAGTTGAGTCAATGGGAATCAAGTTGGAAGAGGACCATGAAGTTTACAACAGCACAAAACTTGAACGAAAACTATTTCAAAATCTTCCATAGATGGTATATGACTCTGGAAAAAATACAAAAAATGTACAAAACTGGAACAGGAAGATGTTGGATGTTGGTACAATATCTCATATGTGGTGGACCTGCCCAAAAACACGAAGATACTGGAAAGAAATACACAAAAATATAGAAAAAATATTTCATATTCAATTCACTATTACCCCAGAAAATTTATTTATTAAATATACTTGATGGAATAGATAATCAAACCACCAACAAGAAATACTGGAGAATCATACTATATATGGTAACAGCTGCAAGAATAGAATTTGCAAAACTTTGGGAAAATGAGGATGTCCCCAAAATAGAGCAATGGTTTCAAAGTGTACAAGAGATTAAAATAGCAGAAGCTCTTTCATGAGAATTAAGAAACCAAACAGAAGAAGGCATAAAGAATGAGTGCGCTCCAATAGATAATTACCTCCAACACAAAATATAATTAATATATAAAGAGAATTTGAGAATGGGTAGTTGGGGAAAAATATATTAGCATATTCCAAAGGGTTGTAAGAAAATATGTATTAAAGTGTTAAGATTACTTAATAGATTATCTAGTACATAAGGACCTGGAATGAAGGTTATTAAAAGACAACTGTGGAAGTACGTAAATAACTGGTAACATTTATGTTAATACTAAGATTTTAGGTAGAAGCGTAGGAGGATAAGAAAATACAGTAAATTTTCATGTATGTAGATAAAACTACGATGGAGAAACTGTTTTTAAATATTTGTTTTGTATTAAAATGATATACGAAAATGATTTAAAAAAAAGTTAAGTTCCATAAAGATTAGTTCATTTTCAAGACCTGTGGTCCTTTTTTTTTTTTTTTTAAATTCAGATGTTGGCTTGTAATAAAGGAAGATGGACATATGGTAACTGCTCGGCAGGAGCCTCAGCTGGTACTGATTTCTATCACCAATGAAAAGAGTTGTTTGATTCTGAGTGCTCCAGAGATGAAAGATCTTCATATTCCTACCACTCTATCAACCAAAAATCCAGTAAAGAATTGCAGGTACTGTTAACCAATGTGTAATATTTTCCTTCTCAGACTGCAGTGAGAGAAGTTATACACTGTTGGTGTTAACGGAAAAGATAGTCATCTGTTTTAACTTCCTAGGCTGTCTCTGACAATGTTAGTAAGAGGATTCAGGTGAAGTAAGTTCATATTTAGTGACCTGGCTGATGAGAAGGTTTGAGTCTAGTACCAGTTCTAGTGAGTTGCCAAGCAGTGCTGCTCTGAATTGTATTTATGTATGTTCGTGCATCTGTGTTAGGAACAGGGAACTATAGCCCTTGGGGGATCATCCTGGGGAGTTTTCTTCTGTACCCTGCCTCTTCTCTTTAGCTTCTGTGCTGGCTACACAGGGAAATGCTTCTCTTCCTTTCTGTCCAGTATAGAAAAGCAACAAGTTGTAGGTTCTCAGGATCCAACCCGGGCCCCATGTGTGTGGGGAGAGGAAGGGGACTTCAACCCTTTGCCTTCTGCTGTCATCTTGATTTATTTTGGCTCATACCTTAGATCAAGTCTGTAGTTTGCATGAAGGAAAATAGTTTGACCCAATGGGAAGTGTCTCTAATGCAAAATACTGGTGCAGGAGGCCAGGCCCAAATCAGGATTATATTGAGGGGCAAAGGATTAAACCACTTTCAATCTGTCCTTTTCCTCAACCTCCATATGCAGCATGATTCCAATTTGGATGCCTTATGCTGCCACTTTGCATTAGACAGATGCGGGGGGTTCCCACTGTAGTGAATGGGAGACTTTTACTTAATACAGATTGCAGTGCTGAGCATATGCTTGAGAATGGATGGCCGTTGCCTGTGAGTGTATGTGAGAGACCATGTGACTGCGTACATTTACTTGTGACTACATATCTGTCTACTACTTTACTTATTTATTCTAACAGTATTTGCTTGTACATCCCACCTTTTCTCTAATAAACTCAAAGTGAAAACCATGGTTCTCTTCCTCCCCAGATTATCTTTGTAGTAATCCTGTGATTTAGGTCAGGCTGAGAGAGAGTAACTGGCCCAAGGTCAACCTGTGATTTTGTATGGCTCCGTGGGGATTTAAATATGTGTCTCCTAAGTCCCGGTTCATTACTCTAACCACCACATGACACCATCTGTCCCATAACGAAATGCTTTGCTCACACACCACCTGGAATACTGCATCCAGTTCTGGGCATCACAGTTCAAGAAGGATATTGACAAGCTTGAGTATGTCCACAGGAGGGCAACCAAGATAGTAAAAGCTCTAGAAACTAAGCTCTATGAGGAACAGCTTAGTGAGCTAAGTATGTTTAGCTGAGAGAAGATGGAGGGGTAATATGATAGCCATCTGTAAATATATGTGGGGTATCATGGAGAAAATGGGACAAGCTTGTTTTCTGCTGCTCCAGACACTAGGACATGAACCAGTGGATTCAGATTACAAGAAAAGAGGCTACTTCTAAATGTTAGGAAGAATTTCTTGATGTTTCTCTTCTTCCAACCAGTAAGAGTTGTTTGATAATAGGATAGCTGCTTCAGAGGGAGGTGGACTGTCCTTCTTTGGAGGTCTTCAAGCAGAGGTTAAATGACTAACCTTCAGGGATGCTTTAACAGTGGATTTCTGCATAACAACAACATGATAGAGACGGGGCATTCACTTACATCTAGTGTGGTCCTTAATCCAAAGCTACCCTAGATAAAACAGGTCCTTTAGGGTTGAGATATTTACTTGGAAGCTTGTAATTTGTTCTCATAAACATCATAGTATACAGATGGCTTGTACTATACACTCAGAATGTTTTTAAATAAGTAACATTTTGCCATTGTTTTAAAGTAGTTTTCTCTTTAATAATTTTAATTTATAACTCCAGGAGCTAGCAGAGTTCATAATGAATGCCTCTCTCCATTTTTTCAGACTCTTTGGCTTTGATATTCAAGGCAGAGACTGTGGAGAAGAGGCAGCTCAGTGGATCACATCCTTCCTAAAATCAGAACCCTATCGTCTGGTTCACTTTGAATCCGACATGATTCCAAGGAAGGCAATAGATATAATGAAACCTTTTCGACCAAGTGATAAGGTCTGAAAACAACTTTGTATTAATGTATAGCTTGGGTCAAGTCAAAATTTCTAGGATCAATATTTTTCTTTCTCTTTTGCCATGTTAACTTTAGAATGATCTGTTTTATCAGTTTAAGTTTATTATCCATTTGCAAAATGATTTGCAGGAGTGTATGCTGTGTATGCGGGTTGGAATTAAAGTGCTCTGATACATGCTTAAAGTATGTGGAATATATCTCCATCTAGCTTTCAGAAAATTCTGAAATGAAAATCTTAATATTTGAAGAATTATTGCTATTTTGCTTAGATTAAAATGCACAAATACATTATGTATTTGCAATGGTCTGTCAATATTTACAGTGCAGGACCATTAATATAGTTATTGCTTTGCCACTGTTTGAGCTACATGCTTCCTTTACTTTTTTTTTTGTGTTTGAGAATCTTGCTTGATGATACTAAGGGACTCAGTCTTTCCAACACAGATGGAAAATTCTTACATACAGTTGGCCTTCCGCGTTCGCTAGGGTTAGGGATAGAAGACCCTCATGAAAGTGGAAAAATTGCAAATATCAAAATACGTGTGTGTGTCTGTGGGAAGGGAGCTTGGTGTGGCGAATAGGCATCCAGGGTCCAAACTAGGTCAGGGAAAGGAGAGGGAAAGTGGTGGGCTGGCATGGTGGCCCTGTACTTCCCCTCTGTTGCCCATCTCCTTCTTTGGGTGTGGGAGGCACTGGGAGAGGCTATGTGATGCTGAGAAAATGGGCTGCAAACCGTTCTTCATCAGCAGCTGGTGGAGGAGAAGGAGGACTAGACATGTGTTTTTAAAGGTCTGCATGACTTGATCAGAGCTACTGAGAAAGAAGTTTCCCTTGGAAAAGAAGCACCTGAAGTGGGGTTGGGAGTGAGGACAGGGTTGAAGAAGCTTGCAAATGAGCAAATCTGTGAAGACCAAATCTGCAAATGTGGAAGGCTGACTGTATTTGATAGCTGCCTCCTTAAATGGCACTCAACAGGTACTGTTAATTAGCTTTTTGTTAACAGGAACAATCATTTTAAGCCTCCATAACTAACAGAGTAGAACAGTCCACTGTTGGAGAGGGAGACCTGGACTCATAAGCCTCTGTGAAACTGAAGAAAGGTGCATTACTTATCCAGTTTTTTTATTCTGATGTTTTCAGAGTATAGAAAAAGTTTAGGTAAACTCCTGTGAATCTGCATTATCTAAAACCCTCCCATGTCCTTGGACAGGTGAAGAACTCACACCAAGATTCTATACACTTGTGTGTGTGTACGCGTGTGTGTGAGCCTTTTGAGTCAGCTGTTGACTTATGGTGACCCTGTGAATTCCATAGGGTTTTCTTAGGCAACAAACACTGAGGTGGTTTTGACAATGCCTGGTGTTCATTGGTGTTCTCCCATTCGAGTACTGACCGGGGCTGACCCTGCTTAGCTTCCAAGATCAGACAGGATCTGTTGCCTTTAGGTTATTTAGGCCTCACTTTTAGCACAGTATACTACGTGACAACTTAGTTACACTAGATCCCACTGTTTCATTGGATCCCACTGTTTTCTTTTGGTGGTTTTACAGTACTCACTTCAATGAATGTATGTTCTAGATTGTCTATCCTGACTGTAGTCCAGTTATGGTCCTCTCTGAAGCTTCTTTAAAAGAGCTAAATTCCCGACTGGAGAAGAAAGTTCAGATACGTAACTTCAGGCCAAATATTTTGGTCACAGGCTGTAGTCCTTACGAAGAGGTAATGTATGACTTCTTAAAAAACAGAAACAGTACTTTTGGCTGAATATGCAGTGAATTATTTAATAGGAGTGATAGGTTTGTTAATAAACATTAACCATCTCATTGCATAATCTAGCGAGAGAATGAATGGTAGCGTTTTCAAGATGCTATGAAAACAGAAGCCTGCTTTCATTTAATATTTGATTCTAACTTGAGTTATCTAATGTTACTGCTGAACTAATTTCCTGCGAAGTATCAAGAAGCAGTCTTTCAGTTTTTTACACTCTAGCTTTTTTTGCAGGATGGGGTATCTAGTTTAAGAATGTTATGGGGTTGTGGTGTTCAGAACTGTGGAGAGACAAAGAAATCAGCAAAGATAGTTTCCCTTATCCCTTTCTCCACCTGTTGAAGTGTTCTCAATGTAGAAACTTGTAAAGCATAATTTATCTAATGTATGGATATCTTTTAGTACTGAACAGATAGCAATGCCTTGAGTAATAGCACTTTTGTTTCAGCATTCTTATACTTAATATTTGCATAAAGAAACTAGTATGTGTGTATAATATACACAGTGAAGCCCATATTTTTTCTTCTTGGTAAATATTTTCAAGCCTTTTCAAATATTACAAATTAGTATTTTTCTAATGCAGTCATGAACTGAGCCACTCAAGTAATTGTTACTCCACCTTCCATTTTTCTTATGGTATTTACATCACTGATGCAGGAAAGCTGTTATATATTTGAATGCATACTGATGCAAGTTTTATATGTAGTATAACTGTGTAATGCCAATATGAAATAGCCTAAATACAAAATATTATGTTTCTGTAGGATACTTGGGATGAGATTCTAATTGGAAATGTAGAAATGAAAGGGACAATGGGCTGCCCCAGGTAAGCATTTTGGATTGCATTTGGAGGCATAAATAAATAAATAAGTAAATATTTTTCAAACATTTGAAGTTACTGTGGTCTCATTCTGTGTTATCATTTTAGGTGTATTTTTACTACTGTTGATCCAGATACTGGAATTATGGACAGAAAAGAGCCTCTTGAAACCTTGAAAAGGTAACAAAATATTTTAAGTTCTTGTACAGAGATGGTAGTAGACCAATTGTGTGATTATCTGTGCGCATACACACCTACTGCTATGTCTGTACCCCCTGATGCTGCTTCCATGTCCCTGACAAAAAGGATATCACAGCAGGTGTTTGCACATGCGCCCAAACTATGACTCAGGAAACCAGGGTTTGAATTCCCACTCAGCCACCCACTGGATGACCTCAGGCAAGTCACATTCAGTTTTAGAGAAAGGCAAAGGCAAAAAATCTTGCCAAGAAAGCCTCTATGATAGAGTTGCCTTAGGGTTGCCACAAGTCACTTTTCAAAGGGGAGAGACATGATGGCTAGAAAGAACCTCCCCTCTCAGCAACACTTTGTTGTTGTGTGCCTTCAAGTCACTTCAGACTTATGGCAACCCTAAGACAAACCTATCACAGTTGTTTGTTTGTTTCTTTGTTTTGCCAGATTTATTAAGAGGGGATTTGCCTTTGCCTTCCTCTCAAGCTGAGAGAATATGACTTGCCCAGGGTCAGCCAGTAGCTGAATGGGGATTTGAATCCTAGTCTCTAAACACCATAAATAAGTAAATCTTTGACTATTAAAATCTAAATTTAAATCTTGATTTAAGTCTTGGGGGTCCCTGGCAACAAATTATATTTATGGGAGGTCCCTGGTAAAGAAAAGGTTAAGAACCACAGAAATAAATAATAAACCCAGTGAGTTTTTTACTCCTGCCTGACTAGAAGCTGGCTCAGAATTTGTGGAGCAGATATCATATGGGGAGCCATGGAAAGGATCTGGGCCCCAGCCTAGACAACAGTAGGCAAACTCCTCTAACAGATTACACCCCCTTAAATTAATGGGGAACTAAGCAAACACCAGTGGCCACATAGAATGGGGGTATCTGCAAGTGTCTGAATTTTAAAAAGTACTAAAGACCTATCTGTTCCTACCCAGTCAGTTTTTAACTGTGATTTCTAAACTGATATATTTAAATTGTTTTATGTGTTTTTTAGTGTATTTTAATCTACGATGGTTTTTTTTTTTTGGTTGTATTTTGAGCTATGTTGTACCTTGCCTCAAGCCTTGGAGAGAGGTGGGTCAGAAATAAAAAATTGTTGTTGTTGTTGTTTAGAAGTTGACTGGACATAACATTCTTTCCATTATGGGTTGAGCTTGTTCACAATTTGCATGGTCCTGCTTATTAGTCAGTCAGAGGAGGTCACCCACTTGAGAATACCCTGTATCTGCTGCAAAAAGGAACCTTCACACTAAGTACCAACATTCTGTTCTGACTAATCAATCCACAATTTAGCACCCCATTCCTGAGTACACTACCTCCATCAATATTTTGTTTATTTAAATGTAACTCATTTTAAAGGGAATGTATTATCAGTAACACAGAACATGTTTACTCAAAAGTAAGTCCTACTGAGTTCAATAAGACCTATGCCTTGATAAGCCTGTTCAGACTACAGCTTTAATTCAGCAATGGTTGTGACGCAAGGAGTTGTTCATGTGGAATGTCTTCTGTATCTACCTTCAGAACAAGCTGTTCTGGTTTTCAAATGTAGTAACAACCTGATGTTGGTATAGGATTACGAACTCTGCATACCTCAGCTTCTTATAATAAAAAAAACTTTCTTAAGTGGTTCCTTGAAAACAAGCTTATTTGACTATCATCTAGGTGACTTACTGCAATTTTTTCTTCTCTATAGTTACCGCCTATGTGATCCTTCTGAACAGCATATATACAAATCACATCCTCTCTTTGGGTGGTACTTTGGAATTGATAAAACAGGATCAATTCAAGTTGGTGACCTTGTGTACAAGATAAGCTGATGATGGAGTTGGCTTCCAAATGGAAACTACATTTTTGTATGTTCTAAGTGCCTTTCAAACGTGTTGTCTTTCCAATGGATATTTCATACCTTGCATTCAACAGTAATAAAATGAAATATTTTACTGAACAGTGCTGTTGTGTATAATGAGATGATCTTGGGGGTTTGGAGACCAAGTTGATAATTCCTAATCATATTCCTAACGATCAGACCTTTTGTGTATAGTAGTCAGAAACTGGAGCTAACTCCTTTCAGAGTTCCACAGTGGAATACACTGCCTCAGAGTATATTGGGGTCTCCTTCTTTGGAGGTTTATAATTGAGGCTGAATCGCCATCTGTTGGGAATGCTTTGATCGTGTACTTCTGCATGACAGGAAGTTGGACTGGATTGCCCTTGTGGTCTGTTCCACCTCTATGATTCTGTGATCCTGACAGAGTAATTAAAGCTTACTAGGAATAGAAAGGACTGGGCGCAAGGAAGTAAGCACATCACTGGTCAGAGGTGTTTGTTTTGTTATCTTCTGGCACACCTTGGTACCAACCACATTACTCAGAAATAAGCAGCATAATGTGATTACATGTGAAGATTAGGTTTGGACAAGAGCTTATATATTCAGCATCTTTTTTAATTGCACCACCACTTATAAGACACACACATGCTGTCTCTAAACAAAAGCTTTCTCAGTTTCAAGACATAATTTGTACTTCACTTATTTAGTCTTAAAATCCTCTTAACTTTGCAAAATATATTTCTGTTTTGAATATTTTTGTAAAGAATCAAATTCACTGACTGCAATGTTTATAAATGATATGATTTTGGAAATGTTGTCTGAGTGTATTTTTTTTATAACAGGTGTTTTCAATGTAAATATTAGATTGAAACAACTGATGAAAAAATCCTTATGCATTTGTCTACAGTCCTGTTTTGTAACACCTGTTTTACAACTGCTAATAAACTTAGTTTACACATAATATGGAGTGTTTAAAACTTAGGAACTTGGCAAAAAAGTATGGTGTCCTTTATTCTTAATGCCATTTTTAGCAAAATGTACCATGGAACTTAGGGAAAAATGATGAAGAGTGCAATCTTGTGTATATTTTCCTAGCAGTCCCCACTGCATTCAGTAGAACTTAATTCTTAGTAAATGTAAGATTGCACTATTAACTAGGAACTAAACACTTGCATTGCTCAGTTTTCAGTATGAAAATGACAAATTTCTCTTGCTCTAAGACAGTCAGGATAATGAAAAGCAACAAGATTTGATAGTCATTGAGAAAATAGGCATTCTTTCAAAGTCTTTCCAGAAAATAAGAGGACCATAACAATGTAGCCATACCATTTTTGTAAGATGTGTTGGTGTGAAAGTTTTATTTCCATTGATGAAAGTGAGCTTAAATAAACATGACTTGCTTCTGCAAACTTTTATCTATGAACTTTGCCACAGTGTTTCTCCTATCTCTGGTGGCGGCCTACCAAGCCAAAGGCATTAACACTGTAATTCCCAGAAGACTATCAATGACAGACGGAAAGTAATGGTGAGGCTTAGTTTCTGAGTACAACTGGTTAATTGCTCAAAAGCAGAAGTTAATGTGGGGCAAAGGGAGGAAAAAATCCAGCAAAATAATTTTTTTTCAACCCAAACATTTATATTACATTATTCATAAGGGACCTAGCCAGCCTGTACATCTACAGATGTTAAATGTGCCATCAAACAACTGGGAATAGTGTTCTAAGACAAGTTCCTATGAGACTTTCTTCCAGGTGAACATATGTAAGGTTGCAGCCAAATAGAGGACAGACACCTTAAGACATTGACATTTTATAACTAGCAACAAACCAGCTGATGAAGCCAGGTATAGTCCAGACAGTGCTGCACTTCTGTACTCATTTGAGTGGACTGTGTCAGGTTTAAATCAGGTGGGGAAGAGGGAAAAAGTGGAAAGGTGGGCCATTTCCTCAAAGGCCCCTACCTAAATTGCAAACCCCAGGATTCCACAGGATATTGAAAGTGGAATAACGGCACTATAACAGTCTAGTGTGGAAATGGCCATATTGGGGGTTTCAAACCTTGTGAATCTATCCACTCCTAAGTTTCTTTTGAAAAGTGAAAAATGAAGTTGTGTTGGAAGTGTTGTATCAGATTTAGAGCTTACCCATTCCTAATTTTCCCCTTTTTGTTGTTGTCGTATGCCCTCAAGTCGTTTTCCACACATGGCGACCCTAAGGCGAACTTACGCCTGGGTTTTCTGGGGCTGAAGGGAGTGTGCCGCGCCCAAGATCACCCAGTGAGCTTCCATGGCGGAGTGGAGAGTCCAACCTACGTGGGAAAGAGACTCTAGACCACATCAGTGTGTGCGCCTCCCTCCGCTCCAAGCTATCAGCCTATCTCTGATGGACACTAGCCAGTTTGGCGACAGCGATTGTCGATCTCTCTCTCTCTCATTTTCTGTGTGTGCGGGGGGTGCAATCATGGCTCATGGCTCTGTTAAACTTTTCCTGCACTGGGGGCCCCACTCGCTCCCCGTGTCTGCCTGGCTCTTCACCGCCACGGCTTTAGCCCTGGGGGTCACCGCGGCCTGGCGTTGGCAGCAGGCGCGTCGGCGCCATGGGCGCCGGCTGAAGCAAGTGGGGACCGTGGCCGGTCTCTTTAGTTATCCGGTCAAGTCTTGCCGTGGGGTGGCCGTGAAGGAAGCGGAGGTGACCAGGATGGGCCTCCGGAGCGGAGACCTGGGTGACAGGTAAGTGTGCGGGTCTCAAGCGAAGAGAAAGGGCAGGCAAGTCCGGGCGCCCGCTCTCGTCCAGGGTTCCTCCGAACTTGGGCTGTTTCCGCACTAGACTATCACAGCGCTATTATTCCACTTTCAACATCCTATGCGATCCTGGCGTTTGCAGTTTAGGGAGGGGCCCTCCCTAAACTGCAAACCCCAGGATTCCATAGGATGTTGAAAGTGGAATAATAGCGCTGTAAGAGTCTGGTGCGGAAATGGCCTTGGTCAAATTACTTTGGCGGATCTGCAGTTCCCAGACACCACCTCCGCGGCGAGCATAGCCCCTGGTTGTAATCGCCTAGCGTTACTTTTCTCAGCTCTGGGTCGTGGGCTTGCTGATGATTAATAAGCGATGGGTGGATGGAAGTGAATCGCTTGTCGATTGTTACTCGAAATTGGACAGAAGGGTAGAAGTATCCTAGCTTTAGATAACTTGGTGATTAGCAGCATCTTATCAAGGAGAAAGTTCAAAGATATGTGGTTATGTCGAGTTGCAAAGGGAAGAACGCGGCAGAAAGGAGCAGTGTGATAAGGCTCCTTGCCTTTTTGTGCTTAGAGGCCGCCAACTCTCCTTTTTCTATTAAAACAGAAATTGATGAACAGCTCCACCCTTCCCATCCCAGCCCCACAGGAGGTGGAGTGGGAAGCAAGCTTATAAATGCAATACACAAATTTTAAACATCGTCGGAGTATCCTAGGGCCCTTTCACACCACATAGTTAAAACACTATGATCCCAATTTAAATGCTATTAGTTCGTCGTGTGGAATCCTGGGTCTTATAGTTTGGGAATTCTCACTTAGAATTCTCAGCCAGAGAGCTCTCCTGCCTCCCTGGAACTGCAAATCCCGGAGTTCCATAGGATATAGCCATGGCAAGTGGAGCAGAATCACAATGCTATAATTGAGCAGTGTGAAAGGAACCCTGGAGGAGCAATCCAAAGAGAAGGGGTGTGTTTGATACCCCCACTCCTTAAGCTAGATGCACTGGCTCACCCCCTTTGTGGCTGGATGCTGTGCAATCTGAAACAGATACTGTAATCCCTCTTTCCCTGCACCAATAAGAAACTGTTCCTACATTTTTCTGGACTGACAGAGACAAAAGAGTACTACCTCCCAGGGTTAAGGTTTAAACTTAGAAGAGATAAGGAGAAAACAGGCAGAAGGACAGTTGGGTGGGTTTGAAAAGCATGTGGCAAGAGGTGTAGAATTTGAACTTTGTACGAGTGGAGAAAAGAGGGAAAACGGCAGCCTGCTGCATAGTTGGAGGCAGGCCATCTCAGGCAGCAAGTTTTGCTTGTCTTGAAAAAAAGGAGATCAAATTATTAGTTACTTATTTTACTGTTTCCTGCTGGGATGGGGAGAGGTATCAAAACTTAGATAGGGTTGAGTATTACTATGCTCCACTGACGGGTAAGTGAGGTGTGTGGGGTAGATTAGCTGTTCTACCTTGGGCAGCAACATACCTTAGGCCAGATCTGGTTAAAGGGGAGTAAAGAGTAAAGAGCAGTGAAGGTAGAAAGAGGACATTATGATAAACCAGCATCTGGCAAAAGAATATTAGCTGGGAAATTGGAGGAGCATTTGGAATAGATGTTGGGAAACATTAGTATTTATTCTTTTCTGGGGGACTTCCAGGGAAGTGCCTAGGATGGAAACTATTCTCTCTCATTCTCTCATTTCCTCATGTAGATGCAACCATGAGGATATAAACAACCATAGCCCCAGTTTCCACAATACTTACTGTAACTGTATAGGAGGAAAGAGGCTCTCCTCTCTGGCCATTTCCGCACTACGCTGTTGTAGTGCTATTATTGCACTTTTAACTTCCTGTGGAATCCTGGGGTTTGCGGTTTAGGGAGGGGCATTGAGAATTCTCAGCCAGAGAGCTCTTCGACTGCCGTAAACTACAAATCCCAGAATTCCACAGGATGTTGAAAGTGGAATAATAGCACTATAACAGTGTAGTGCTGAAATGGCCTTTGTCCCATCACTGTCACAGATACATCGGGCAGGAACACAGGCCTTCTTGCCGGCTGCTTCCAGGCTCTGAAACTCCCTTCCTAGAGAGGTCCACCAAGTGCCTTGTTAGAATCATAGAATCATAGAGCTGGAAGAGACCACAAGGGCCATCGAGTCCAACCCCCGCCATGCTATTCTTCTGTAGGCAAGGGAAGACTTTTTTTTTTCAGCAGGCCTTTGAAGACTTGCTTGCTGTGTGCTACATTCTGTATTTGTTGTTTTCTTTTTAATGGGAATGTTTTCACTAGTTTTAGTTTTATTGATACAGGTTGAGCCTCCCTTGCCTGAAATGCTTGGGAACAGAAATGCTCCATATTTTGGAATTTTTTTTTAAAAAAATTGGAATACAGTACCTTTTTGGAATACCCTTCCATTTTGTTTGTTCCCAGCTTGTATTGTTTGTGAGATACGAGGCTGGAGAGAGACTGAAGATCTGTGAAATGGTGGGAATCTAAGCATACTGCTCTAACAGATGAATGAGTAGGAGCACTGCAGCCACTATCTCAAAGACATAACTGGGTAGCTGATGACAAAAATTTAGATTTTTGGAAATTGTTGGATTTCTGGATAAGGAAGACTCAACATGTAATTTAATTACACTTTTTACTTCAATGTGTTTTGAATTTTTAACTGTATTTCTAAGCCACCGTGACTCTCAACTGGGAAAAGGGCAGGATATAAATGAATATAATAATAGTAACAACTGTCCTGGACATTTCTTCCCAAGCTATTTGATGAAGGGATAGCAGTTTTTTTTCCCCAGTGTGCCACATATTTGTGTCCACTGGCTATAATTGTTTCTTTTGTTCCTCGAAATTTACTTGCCAATGGCTCGTGGACCAGCACTGGTCAATAGGCCACCACTTTGAGTAGCTCTGGTCTAGGGAATTTTGACCCAGTGCAATCCAAGAGGCTTGGGAATTTGGACCTACCATTCTCATTTGGAGGAACTTTGCATTGTCTAAATCTTTTTCACTATTTCTCACCCTTTCAAAGTGTTTTGGCTTTTTCTTTGTTTTGTTGTTGTGTGCCTTTGAGTTGTTTCCAACTTATGGTGACCCTAAGGCAAGATTATCACAGGGTTTCCTTGGCAAGATTTGTTCAGGAGGAGTTTGTCTTTGCCTTCCTCTGAGGCTCGAGAATGTGACTTGCCCAAGGTCACTCAGTGGCCAAGCAGGGATTTGAACCCTGGTCTTGAGTTCTAATCCAAGGATATCAATGTTCATTCTTTTTCTGAGGGGATTCCTTTGGTGACTGCAGAACTAGAGCTTTGGATTAATTTCCAGTGACCAAGCTGACAGGAAGGTTCTAGAAGTTACAATCCATTTCCACACTAGACTGTTACGATGCTATTATTCCACTTTCAACATGCTGTGGAATCCTGGTTTCCATAGGATGTTGAAAGCGGAATAATAGCACTATAATAGTCTAGTGCAGAAACAGCCATAGTGTCATCCAAGATCAATACAGAATGGTGCAAGATTATTTAACCATGTACTGCTGCTTGGTGTATGGCTATAAAAGTGTTAGTGGTCAGAGTTATAACACTGAGAAAGTAACTGATGTGCCACTGTGTATTGGATCAAAAAATCAGAAACTGAATTTAGTATATTGAGCAGAAGAAAATCTTAGCAAAAGTGCTATTGAAAGAGAATACAAAAATTCCTTCAGAGCACACAGCCCTTCTTTCTATATTGCACAGTAATGCTTCAGTAGCAGCCATCTTAACTCTTTATTTTATATTTTATTCTTAGTGTCTGTATCCTAATAATGAGTATATTATAGAAAGATACACTGTTTTCAAAGGATGCAAGGATGTTTGAGACTGGGTTA
The DNA here is from genome assembly GCA_030412105.1 of Cyclura pinguis. Taxonomy (NCBI): domain Eukaryota; kingdom Metazoa; phylum Chordata; class Lepidosauria; order Squamata; family Iguanidae; genus Cyclura; species Cyclura pinguis. Next base: position 43,625,547 of record CM059599.1, read on the forward strand.
TTAGTATACTATATGTTCAGTTATTACTAACTTTCTACAAAAGCAAAATTTGTTAAGGTGCTGGACTGTGGTAAAAAAAGATGGGGAGATGTTGTCTGCCAAGCAAGAGCCTCGCCTGGTGCTGATTTCTGTGACCCGTGAAGATGGCTCTTTAACACTGAATGCACCAGAAATGAAGGCATTGAGGATTTCTGTTGAACTTCCAAGAACAAATTCAGTCAGAAATTGCAGGTATCAACAAAGACTTCCCTCTTGTTCCCTGGCAAGCTGAGTCCTTCTGTTTTACTACGAGCAACCTATATTCCAAAGGGAGGGAAGGGCTTGGGCCAGTGAGGTGGACTCCCATTGCAGCAGCAAGTTGCTAGTGTAGTTTACTGTTTTTCTTTCTTTAAACACTAAAATCCAAGTGACATTCCATTTGAATTCCAAAAGATATTCTATTGTATGTTCCATATGTGCATTTTCAAAATAAAGATACAATAATAGTTTTTCTGTATGTAAATGTTATGCACGCAATAACTTCCTGATTGTAAGAGCAGTTTGACAGTAGAACACACTGCTGCCTGGGAGTGTGACGTAGTCTCTTTGGAGGTTTTTTTAAACAGAGGCTGGATGGCCCCCTGATGCCACGTCCCTGATGCTGCCACTGCTGTTGGTATCCAGCAGCAGGGCTTTTGGGACCCCCTGTGAGGGTCTACCAGCCTGAAGTTAAGAACTACTGCAATAGGTGGTTAATCATCCTCATTTCCCCCATTACAAATTTGAATAATTTTAGTCTATTTTTGAAATATTAACAGTTGCTGATACCTTTGGCCTGTGTTGAATAAATATAAACCAAGGTTTCTAGAAAATCTTCATTGAATTGTTTTTCCCCTCCCACAAATATGTACCCTAAGAGTTTTCTTTATGAGTATTATCTTCCACATTCCCCTCCTGTTCTATGTCCCAACAATAGTTAAAGTTGTTCTGAATTCCTTGCCAAAGACTGGCATGCTGATGTTAGTGCAGATCTGCTACTTAATGCTCTCTTTTAATTTGTCATCTCATATAACTGAAAGAGCGCCATTAGTAAAGATAGTTCAATTTCAAGTCTCATCATGGTAAAAAATGTTTTTCTTGTATCGTTTGATAGAGTTACATTCTTGTTCTTCTATATCGAAAACATGTATCTAGTAGTTTAGACACCTTGACATTTTACCCTTGAGGCCACATCACATATAAGTCTTGCTGGTTTAGTACATATGTATTTTCATTCTAGATCAGATAAACTAGCATTAGGTTATCTCTGCAAATATGGTTGTGTAATCAGTGATTTGGATTATGGAATAGATGGCATTCTTATCAAATTTGCAGGTGACCAAACTGGAAGGGGTGGTAATATCCTAGAGGATAACATCAGAATTCAAAATGGATGTAACAGATTAGAGAGCTGGACCAAAACTAACAAAATGAATTTCAATAGGGAGAAATGTAAGGTACCACACTTAGGCAGAAAAAAATGAAATGCACAGATATGCTTCATCACAGTACCTGTGAAACAGATCTAGGAGTCTTAGTAGACCACAAACTAAGCATGAATCAGCAGTGTGCTGCAGCAGTTAGAAAAGCCAATGCAATTTTAGGCTGTATCAACAGGCGTTTAGTTTCTAGGTCCGAGCTTTCCAAACTTTTCATGTTGGTGGCAGACTTTTTAAGACATGCATCATTTTGCGACACAGTAATTCAGTATTACTAGCAAACCAGAGGTTAAACTAACCCCGTATAACAGGGCTTTCCAAACGGTGTGCCGTGACACGTTAAGTGTGTCATCTGACGGTATAGGTGTGTCACCTACAATCTTGGAAATGTATGTCATTATTTATAAATCATATATTTTTAAAAATATATGAAAAGTTTTCATGAGATATGTTGTGTCCCCATACATTTGTTATTACAGTGTGTCGGTATTGCTCATAAGGGGTTAGTTTAGCCTCCGGTTTGCTAATAAAACTGAATTACTGTGTTGTGAAATGATGCATGTCTAAAAAATGTGTCACCAACATGAAAAGTTTGGAAAGCTCTGCCTTATAAGAGATACAGATACATACATAAATTGTAATAACAAAATGTATGGGGACACAACATATCTCATGAAAACTTTTCATATATTTTAAAAATTTTTAAAAATATATGATTTATAAATAATAACATACATTTCCAAGATCGTAGGCGACACACCTACATACTTCAGTCGGCACACTGACATGTCGCAGGAAACCATTTGGAAAGCACTGGTCTAGGTCAAGGGAAGTAATAGTACCACTCTATTCTGCTTTGGTCAGACCTCACCTGGAATACTGTGCCTGGTTTTGGGTACCACAATTCAAGAAGGATATTGACAAGCTGGAACATGTCCAGAGGAGGGTGACCAAAATGGTAAAAGGTTTGGCAACCATACCCTATAAGGGACAGCTTAGGGAGATAGATATGTTTAGCCTGGGGGGAGAGGTGGTTAACAGGTGGCATGATAGCTATGTTTAAATATTTGAAGGGATGTCATAGGGAGGATGGAGCAAGCTTATTTTCTGTTGCTCCAGAGACTAGGGCAATGGTTTCAAACAACAGGAAAAGAGATTCCACCTAAACATTAGGAACACCTTTCTGATGGTAAGAGCAGTTTGACAGTGGAAGACACTACTGTCTAGAAGTGTGGTACAATGTTCTTCTTTAGAAGGTTTGTTTTCTTTAACAGAGGCTGGATGACTATGGCCATTTCCGCACTAGACTGTTATAGCACTATGATTCCAGCCGGCCCCTCCCGAAACTGCAAACCCCAGGATTCTATAGGATGTTGAAAGTGGAATCATAGCGCTATAACAGTCTAGTGCGGAAATGGCTTAACTGTCAGAAGGGCTTCAGTTGTGTCTTCCTGCATGGCGGGGAGCAGCAGTTGGACTGGTTGGCCCTTGTGGTCTCTTCCAACTCTATGATACCATGATTCTATTATTTTTCCTTGTTGACATTTGTGTCTTGCATTATAGTGGAGATTTAGGTTGTTTTCATTTATCTGAGATAGCAATATTTTCAAAGGGTATAAAGCAAGGTGGGACTTTTGTACTCTTCCAGTTGTTATTGAGCTGTAACTTCTTGTGTTTTTAACCATTGGATAAGGTAGGTGGGGCTTGTGAGAGATACTGTCCAGCATCAGCTGAAGGGCTACACAATTCCACTCTTATATAATGGATCTAGTCATAGCTGTGTCTCTGATCTGATTCTGAATGTAGCTCCAAATTTGCCAGCAAAGCAGAGGTCTTCTGTGCGTTGGATCCATGGATCTTATAATTCCCTGAGACAGTTTATAAGTCTCTATTAATATAGTTGAAGAAGTCCAATACATCATTCACTGTCTGAAAGCAGAAATCTCTAGAAAGAAATATATCTTTCACAGACGTTCCTTACTGGTTCCATAATTTTATTTATGTTCTTTTTGGGCCTAGATCTGCTTTTAAGTGTTACAGCTTTCCCTGTTTTCCTTTTGCACTTTAGATATCTATTAGATTAGGGATCATGTGGCCTACTTGTGAGAGTAGACAAAACAGAGATCTTTTCTGGTGTTCTTAATAGTTACATACAGATTCCCAGTTGCTTATTCATCTGTTGGAGAGTACTTCCAAGTATCTAATCCTCAGAGTATAAGCAGATGGTCAAAGCAGGAGGAGCCCTTGTAATTTTGACATATATTATCCTAAATGTACAGATTTCTGAATTTATACTGAATGCACAGCTTTCAGTCAACTGCAGAAATACCTCTCATTATTTTTTAGACGCTTTGGAGTTGAAGCTCAGGGTAGGGACTGTGGAGAGGAAGCAGCACAATGGATTACCACCTTCCTGAACTCAGGACCCTACCGATTAGCCCACTATGAACCCAACATGGTGACAAGAAAGCCAAGAGATTTCCTGCCTCCTTTTCAGCCCACAGATGAGGTTGGGGGACACTTTCCTTAAATTTACCTCTATATTGTTTGCTCAAAGTGCTGAGTTGGCTTTTCAGTGCAGTATTGGCATTAGGCTTCATTGCGTAGCGTGCCTGCCTTTAAGTATAGTAAGTTCCACTGATATCAGTGGAGACTTATGACCATGTAAATTTGTTTTGAGATCATGATGAGAGAACTGTTTGAAGGTTTCAACACTTGATGTCCATTGCCAGAAAGTGAATGACAGCTCAATCACTTTTAGATCTTATGATGTCCTGCTAGGAGAAGCACAAAGCATTATATACAAAAAATGAATGGTTTTGAATAGGTGAATTTTATTTGTTTATGCTTGAATCATCCTTTGGCCTTTTGTTTTTGGTGGTTCACTCTTAAACAAATGGTTGATCTTAATAATTTGCCTTCTTTATGCAAATAGCCCCATCTGATGTAACTGGGGAACACATCTTCTCATTCATGTTTTTCAAGTGCTTCTGGAAAAGTAGCCAGAAATGATAATTGTATAAATTGTATAAATGAAACCTATCCTTGGCAAAACTAAAGGCATCTTCATGTGAGTTCATGCTTTTTCTCATATTTGGCTGTGACCCTTTTCTGAGGCCCTTTTTGCATGGCATTTCCAATGTAAAAGGGCCCCTTGAGTGTCGCGTAAATGTGAGGAGTGGTCCGCGTGACACACTCACATTAGCGTGACACTCAAGGGCCTGACGCGGACCGTGCATGCATTTTTTCATTTTCAGCTTGAAGCTGAAAATGGTGCGTGGTTGCGCCTTGCTCCGGGGCCCCGCGCACACTTACCTTGCGTGCAGAGCCTTGGGAGCCGGGCCGGTCGCGCTTCCTGTCCAGTGCAGCCTGGAAAGGTCCCAGGCTGTACTGCGAAAGGAAGAGGCAGGGCTCTTGCGCGAGCAGGAAGCTCGTGCGGAGCCGAAGAAGCAGGGAAGCGAGAGCCTTCCTCCGGAGGCTGCTTGCGCGAGCCCTGCACCCCAGCACCGCGAAAAGGTAAGGTGTGGAAAGGGTGTGACAATACCTAAGGCATATGCAGATAACCCAAACAGAGAAAATCATATGTTATGCACTTTGTGAAGGCATGTCCTGTCAAGGTTGTTGCCGGGCAGGCAAAGGTTTCCTCTGAGTGGATGGCAGAGGGAAGAGGCGGTGTGGCCAGACAGCCAGCTGCAAGGCCAGCAGGATTGTTATGGCTGTGTCTTGTGTATTAGAGAAGGCCACACACCAGAGCACTGATTGGGTCACCCCACATGTTTCAAGGTGACAAGGTAGCATAAAAAGGCTGGTGTTTGCCTTGATCAGCTGCGAGTTAGCTGTCCTAGCTGGACCTGCCATGCTATTGGCAGTATACTGTTTGTAAGGGGAGATGCTGCCCGATTTTCCTCCCTTATCTTATGTTTTTTCTCCTTGTCTAATTGCTGGCAAGCTAGCATATTTTTGCTAAGTCTTATCTTAGAGTGCTTCAATAAATCAGTACTCTAAGCCTAACTAATGAGCCTCTGGAATTTTTTCTGCTTCACTGGGACTCTCTGCTGTGGTGAAGCCTTGCTTCGCAGATAGCACTCTGCTCATGCTCAGAGGAGCCAAATCCTGCCAACCCTGACATGTCCTTTGTACAAAAGATCTGATCAATGCCAGGAGTGTGGGACTGGAGTGAAGAAGCATGAGATTTTCCTCTCCATTCATTAGTGTCCCCAACATCAGGGGTCTTTATAAAGTTAAAATGCATGTCTTTTACTTGTTTTCTTGCAGTTCTCTAAATGAAAAGCATGCCACAAAGTCATGTATATTCACTAAAGAATGTATGTCATGCTAGTTATTAGTCTGTTTGAAATGTTTAATATTTATTCTCAAGTGGCATTTTAAAGGTGATTCAGACAATTGTTAGTAGAAGAGAAGGAAGAGTTTGGGGAGTAGAGCTCATTGGAATTTCAGTGTAATGTAGAAAATTATTTGGGAAATCCATTAATCTCATATTTTTCCATATGAAAAATCATGTTATTTAAATAATTTACTTGTACTCGTTTGTAAGTACTTGGTTAGGAAAATAGACACGTATTGCGCTACGAGTAGGATTGAGAAATGAACTCCTTTACAGAGAAGCATATTTTGGTATGAATTCCAGAATGAATAACAAAGGAAAGTATGGGCTATAATTCAGTCAAAGTTGGGTAATCACTTTTAGGTCCTGTTGTTTGCAGTTGGAAAGAATAAAGCTTATGCTTATCACTTTTGTTTTTTAAAAGTGAAACTTCAAGGTATTTTAATCTTTTAATCTTTTAATTACAAAGTTAGCTACCTTTAAGCTTGTTTATTTCTAGCAGAGAAATTACAGTGATATGGTCTTGTGATGCTACCAGAGGTTTTTTATGTCACTAAAATACAAAATAGACAATGTAATCATTCACTGAGAGGCAGTGTGGTGTAATGGTCTGAGAGCTTGACTAGGACATCGTGAGACTAGGGTTCAAATCTCTGGTCAGCCATGAAAACCCAATGGACAATCTTCTCTCAGTCACTTTGTTTCAGAGGAAGACCCTGGCAAACCTCCTCTGAACAAATCTTGCCAAGAACACCCTGATAGGTTTGCCTTAGGGTCAGAAACGACTTAAAGGCACACAGCAAGAATAATCTCTCATTGGAGCAATTTCTGAAATAGAATGATTAAGGTTTTCAAGCATCAGACAGCAATTCTGTTTAATGAAAAGTTGTATATAAGTGATAGCTGTATTTTCTTACATGAACATATGCTAGTTCCATTTTTAAAAAAATGATACCTGTTTTGTAGTTGTAAAGTGACCAGTGTGACTCTATCAATGATAAACTTTTTTTTCATTATTTGTGTAGGTTGCTTATGCTGAAGGCAGTCCCATCTTGTTAATCTCTGAAGCTTCCTTGGATGATTTAAATAGCCGTCTAGAAAAGAAAGTTGAAATAACAAACTTCCGCCCAAACATTTTTGTTACAGGTTGTACACCTTATGAGGAAGTAAGTAACATGGATGTGTCTAGTGAATTCCAATTTTACTCAAAATCCTAATTTCTCTGCTATGCTATTTCCATGGAAGAGGAAAAAGTTAGTTACTACAAGAGAAGTAGCAGGGCCTAAATACCAAAAACCATCAGATGCTGTCTGATCTTGGAAGCTAAGTGGGGTCAGCTCTGGTAATAATTGTATGGGAGACCACCAATGAATGCTGCAGCTTATACAGTATTTCAGAGGAAGGAACTGGCAAAACCACCTCTGAATAGTCCTTGCCTAAGGCCATTTCTGCAGTAGTCTGTTGTAGTGCTATTAGTCCACTTTCAACATCCTATGGAATTCTGGGGTTTGCAGTTTAGGGAGGGGCCTCAAAGGCACTATAATAGCACTACAACCATAACAGGATAGTGTGGAAATGACCTAAGAATCCTGTGAAATTAATGGGCTCGCCATAGGTCAACAGGCAACTTGAAGGAACATAACACACACAAAGAGAACTACTGTATAAGTTAATAAATATTGATAGGTTTTCTAATAGGATCTGATTGACTGTATTACTTTTAAAGAAAAACTATGGACATGGCTGTCCCTATTAGGCATGAAGGTAAAAATAATTACATAACTGTCTACAATTTTATCTTTCCATAGGATTCTTGGTCTGAAATATTAATTGGTAATGTCCAGATGAAAGGAAGAATGTCTTGCCCAAGGTAAGAATGCTGAGCTATGGTCTTTGCAACCAACAGTCTTTTAATCCCACTCCATCATAAGTGTTTTTGGTATACCTAGAAAATATTATTCTTGGATGAAATTGAGATTTTTCTTGAGTGGCTAACAAGAAATTCATTATTTTTAAATTCAGATGTATTCTCACAACAGTTGATCCAAATACTGGAATCATGGATAAGAAGGAACCACTGAACACACTGAAAAGGTACTAGATATATGATAGATACTCTCAACATTTATGTGTTTCAGTGTATGTTTGTTGTCGTTGGTGTGCCTTCAAGTAATTTCCAACTTGTGGCAATCCTGTCACAGAGTTTTCTTGGCAAGATTTATTCAGGTGGGGTTTGCCTTTGCCTTTGCCTTCTGCTGAGGCTGAGAGGGTGACTTCCCAAGGTCATCCAGTGGGTTTCCATGACTGACTGCGGACTCAGTCTCCAGAATCATAGTCCAATGCTTGAATCACTACATCATGGTGGCTTTCTCAGTTCATGTTGGGCACACTTAAATGTTCAGCAGTTTAATGATTGAAGCATCGCATGAGGAGTTTGATATGTGCCTTCATGAAATCAGCACAACAGGCAAAAAACATTTTGTACCCACTTCACAGCACCCTTAACACAATGCATTTCAGTAGAGTAAGTTCTCACATGTACAGCTACAAGCAGTCAACTTAGCAATCAAATGATGTTTGTGTATGTGCCTTCAAATTTCCAGTCTCCTTATGGTGACCCCATAAATTTCATAAGGTTTTCTCGGGCAAGGAATACTCAGAGGTGGTTTTGCCAGTTTCTTCCTCTGAAATATAGTCTACAAGTGGTGTATGTGCACCTAACACTCAAAAGGCGTCAGATGCTGTCTGATTTTGAAAGTCAAGGAGAGTCAGCTTTGGCTAGTAGTTGGATGAGAGACTGCCAATGAATGCCAGTGGTTGTAGACTTTATTTCAGAGGAAGAAACTGGCAAAACCATCTCTAGGTATTCCTTGCTTACGAAAACCCTATGAAATTCATGGGGTCACCATAAGTAGACTGGCAACTTGAAGGCACGGACACAGCCCCATACCCACACATGTGTAAGTATGTAGTAGCCCACTCAGTTAATTGGGTAAGGCCCAATATATTCTTACAATATTTATTCTATTTTATTTTTATTAACACCCATCTTTCTCCCAGCACAGGACTCAAGGCAGCTTGCAGCTAATTGAATGAAGTGCAGCTAAATCTACAAGCATGAAAATATTTAAAAATTAAACAATAATTTAATAAAAACAGCAAGTTAAAACAATTTAAAACACAATTAAAACATAATTACATCCATTTCCAAAAGGGATGTCCAAAGGAACACCTAAAGTTCTTTTGCTCTTGCCTTGGAACACTGAGAGTCATTGATTTACAGTGCTTTGCAGAAGTCTTCACCCCCTTTGAACTTTCCACCTTTTTAGTGTTACAGCCTGGAACTGAATTAATGGGCATTGTTACCACTTGATGCTCACAATTGTGAATATGGAAAGTGTTTTTATTGTGGCACAAAGTTAAATAAACAGAAGTAAACTGGCACTTGTTGGTTGCATAAATATTCAGCCCATGAGTCAATATTTGGTAAAAGCACCTATGGCAGAAATGCTAGCCAAAAAATGATCTTGGGTACATTTCTCTTAGTTTTGCATATCTGGATCCTGCAGTTTTTGTCCATTCTTCTTGATAAAATTGCTACAACTCTACCAAGTTGGATGGAAACTGTTGGTGAATAGCAACTTTGAAGTCTTCTAACAGATTCTAAATTGGATTGAGGTCTGGAATTTGACTAGGTCATTAAAAGATGTTCAAGTGCTTATTTTTAAACACCAGTGTTACTTTGGCTGCAAGTATACAGTCATTTGTCTTGTCCATCTTACGTATATCAAGTGGTAACAATGCCAGTTAAATCAACTTCAACCCCAGTTTGTAACACAATTAAATATGGAAAAGTCAAAAGAGGTGAATACCTCTGTGAGGCACAGTATTTCTGTGCAATGTTAAGGTTTCTTCCTCTGTTATTTTGTTTACTGGTGCCTCCCTTCCTTCCTTTCATTTTGTTTGGGAATCAGTCCTATGACAATTTATGAATGTTTAATAATAAAAAATTCAAGACAATTAAAAACTCAACTGTTTAATATCCTATACAAGGTCTTACAATTCAAAAGGGATGCCTGATTGTTTTAAGGCGTATATACTTGAAGATTTTGGAAGGGTTCAGAAGACCACTGATAGTTTTCCAAATCTTGCATTGCCAACAGAAGAGGTCCTGTGCTTCTTTTGTATCCAACAGCAGTCCACGCTATTGAAGAGGAACACCAAATTCCAGCACTGGGCATTCAGTGTGCTTGATTTGTTTTCCAGTATTACACTGTGAGTGTAAAGTACAACCTTTGCATTCTTTTCCTGTTTCAGATTTAGTGATAGAGCACACAGTACATAGTACATAGCTGCTATAGGACAGATCTTTATAGTATACCATGACAAGTTGCTACACAGAAACCTCTAAGAAACTATTCTCCTAGTATAATACAGCTCATTATTTCCACTCCTATAAGAATGTATGTCCATTAATATTTTACTATCATTTGTAGCTGTTATGTGTCTCTAAGTCACACTTTCTCGCCTTAGAGAAAAGCCATGGCAAACCTCTTCTAAATACTCTGAAGGCCGCACATCCTATTTGATCTTGGAAGCCAAGCAGGGTAAGCCTGCTTAGTACTTGGATAGCAGACTGGCAAGGAATACCCAATGCTGTAGGATTATATTCAGAAGGCGGCACTGGCAAACCACCTCTGAGTATTCCTTGCCTAAGAAAATCCTATGAAATTCATGTGGTTGCCATAAGTTGACAGGTGACTTACATTTTCTTATGAATCCCACCTTGTGCACGTGCATCTCCCTTTCAGTTGTGAATGTGATTTCACTGTCATGTTTACTAATATTTTTTCATATCTTGTGTTCTGTTCATTTTGTGTCAAGATGATCTTAGCTCAATTCTGTTTTGCCATCAGTAGCATATTATTTCCTGTTCTTTTTAGTTACCGCAGGTGTGATCCTTCTGAACAACATGCCTTTAAGTCTCATCCTCCTTTTGGATGGCTATATGGAATTGAAAAGCCTGGAACGCTCGCAGTTGGGGACCCTGTGTACAAGATAATCTAGTGATGGAGTTAGTTTGTGTAATGAAGTGCAGTCATTCAAATGTGCAAATAGATGCATTAAACATTTTGTAAAACTACTTTATTACGTTTGTTTTTTCGGGGAGATTTCCTGTAAAGTTCTTAAACAGATCTTGTAAAGTGAGTTGGGTTGTTCGAATATGCTTGGACTGCAAATGTGTCTTTATTGTTATAACCTAAAGGTCAGCAATCTTCTTTAGCCAGGGCCAAATTCAGTTTGAGAGAAATTCCCAGGACTGTACTCCAGTGGTGAGTGGAGCCAAAGGACAGGACCAAGAATGTCAATATATTTTAGTTGGTACTATCTTTTGCTACCAATAATGAAGCCTTAAGAAAAACATTTCAATGTTTCAAGAATGGGGAGAAAATATGAACAAAAGCTGTAAACCACTGTTGTCCCCTTGCAAAACCCTGTCCCGGTGTCTACAACTTTGATATAAAATTAATCTAACTTACCAGAGAGGTCACTCGAATGTGCACGTAGGCAATAACGGTCGTACAGTCGAAAGAACCAGATCAGGCCAGTAAAATCCCCAGTCACGTAGCAACAGGAGACCTCATGTTGTGATAACCCATGGTGGACAAAAGGCCTTTAACCTTTATGGAGTTCACTTGAAGGGAGTAAAAGTGTCCCCGGAAAATTGGGCACTGGAAGCAATAAACCCTTATCAGATCCATCTCCAGAAACTCACACCACAGCCTCAAAGCAGAGGAAGATCCTGTTATTTAGATGACACTTTGTTATCTTCCAAAAAATGCAAGGTGTGGAGGTGTTTTTATTATTCTGTCCCTGTTTGTGTTCCCCGGGAAAGGATTTCCAACTGATCATTGTTATTTTTCTGAATTGTTTGCATATTGCTATGTTTGTACTGTCAATTTGAACACCACCCCGGCTCTTTTCGTATCTGGGAGCGGGGGCGAACACAAATATCACCAGCTTTTGAAACATGGACTATGGACTATTCTTGGCTGCAGTGATTATCAGATCCATCTCCAGAAACTCACACCACAGCCTCAAAGCAGAGGAAGATCCTGTTATTTAGATGACACTTTTTTATCTTCCGAGAAATGCCAGGTGTGAAGGTGTTTTTATTATTCTGTCCCTGTTTGTGTTCCCCGGGAAAGGATTTGCCTTCAAAGTAAATTTTTCCTACAAATAGTCCCTGTTTTTGGGCTAGTTAGGTGCAGGAGAGGAAGGTGATGCAATTATTATGATGCCTCCTGGTCTTGCCAACTGACCAGTCCCCCTCCCTCCTCAGCATCTCTTCACTGAGCTGACTGCTTCCTGGACCAAATGACTTCAGGAGGAGGTGCAGTATTTCCCAAGCTGCGAATCCCTCAACAATCTCTCTATCTTATTTCCACTCTTTATCTCTATTAGCCCTTAGATTTGTGTGTGCGTGTATGCGAACTAGTACTATTCAATAAATTCATTCATTGGACCTTTTTGTGTGATTTCTGACTGAGCCTGACCCCGTAAACATTGGGTTAAAGATCCTTAATTACCCTGCCCTCTTTGCATTGCTAAAGTGGTGCTCAGAGCTAATTTTCCCCACACGTGACAATTTGACAGGCGTTGGGAATCCCCCTAAGGGACCCCCAGCAAGCAGAGTAACACCACCATCTTGTGATATCATGAGAAAGGGCCATCTTGGAAACTAAAGAAGACTGAGTTGGGACCTCAGAAAAACTCGGTGCAACCCCAGAGCTTGAGGCTTCCCATCTCTATTTTAAGCCTCAGTTAATAAATATTTTATAATTATACCTTTAGAGTTCTCAGTGTTTTAATACAATACAGTAAATATGTTGCTGTTCCCTACATATGAATACAGAGTCCACCTCTTATTTTGATGTGGCACTTCTGTTCCTTAATGCTATGATTTACTTGTGACTCACATACAAAAGCTTTCCCTACATTATATGGATGAGATAAAATACTATGCAGAACCAGTGTGGTATAGTGGTTTGAGCACTGGACTATGACCTTGGAGACCAGGGTTTGATTCCTCTCTTGGCCATGGAAACCCACTGGGTGACCTTGGGTGCATCATATGTACTCAGCCCAGAAAACCCCATAATAGGGCTGCCTTAGGATTGCCATAATTTGGAAACAACTAGTAGGCACACAACCACCACCACCACCACCACCAGGAATCAAAATTCTTGTAAAAACTAAAACATTTCTGGGATATCGTTTGCCTTCTCATAGGGAAACATCCCTAAATAAGATCTGGAAAGGTTAGGGTGAAGTTAGAAGAACTGGGCTTTCATTATAAAAATAAAACCTGCTTTGGTCACCTGTTGCTAAACTACTGACACCTGCCTGTTATAACAAATTTGTAATAAAATGTACCAATCCTAATATTCCTAGAGTTGTGGACATCTGCTCAGTTTAAAAGAAAAGTTTGTATGGGGACAACTTAACACATTAAGAGATATTGGGGGCAAAAATTAAGAACCAAGAGATCAGCCACTTAGAAAATTTGTTGTCTCAGCCTTGCAGATTATTCAAAAGCTGGGCTACAAGAGAGATAGGATGAGTTGCAGTCAGTTATTCTGCAACTAGGAGAACAATTATAAATATGCTATCTCAAGGAATATTTAGTAACAATTTTTCTTATTACTGCAGAATGCAAAGCCCTGCTTGACTCTTAAATACAAACTTCTGACAAACAAAATGCAAAGATTTCAAATTACATATATTTTAAAGAGCCTAGTTATAACTTTTAGAAAGCTTTGACTACAGCTACTTGAAGATTTATTTCAATGTTCTATATTCTCTTGTTGAATTGTCACCCAAAGAAGGTACATTCGTTACTAGTTCTGTAATAGCTGAACTACTATAATGGTGTATCATTGAATAAAGTAAATAAGATTTGAGTATTAAATTTTTTTTTTACTTCTGTGGTGCCTAACAGAGGAAGAAAGCCTATGCATAGAATACCGTGAAGAGGTCCAGAGAAGCTGCAGGGGAAATAAGCTGTTCCACTTACCAAACATGGCTATTTTGTCGGCTTACATTCTAGTACCGGTTTGTGATGAGCGCACACTCATTTCTAGTAGTGCTAAGGCCTGTACGTGAAATTCCAGAGCTTGGAAAAGGTACTTTAAAAAAACAAACAACCCCCCCCCCCCAAAAAAACCCCTTAATCTAGGGTTAACCATGTTTTCTAAGAGCGGCTCCATGTCGTGGCAGTATCTCCAACAATTATACCAGCATTTCCTTCAACAAACACAAAGGGCAATTTCTGTGCTCATCCTTATCCTCCTGTGTGCATGGCCTAATCAGATCTCAGATTTGGGTACCTAGGTACCTAAGGAAGTTTGTCTGTCATTTCTGTTTTGCCCAGTCAAATGTTTTTGTGCTGGGAAACATTTTCCCAGAATTAGAAAACAGGTTCTGGAACAGAGTGGCAGAAAGATGCTTTTGTTTTAATTTACCTTTAGCTGCCCCAAGAGGCAGCTGCAATGAGAACAGCTCTGGTGGAAATGTACAGGTGACAGAATTAGGCTTTTACAAATTCTGCCAGTGCACAGTAGATAACAAAAGTCGCTAGAACAGGAATTCTTAACCTTTGGTTCTTGAACCTGAAAGGGCTCCACAGGTGGATTGCAATGGGTCCAGGAACTTGGTGAAATTTTTTCATTCTCCTTCCAGTTACTTTGAAAATTGTCTTTGTGGGAAAAACTCTTTAAAGTTTTGTTTCACTCCAAATAAATGTAGGATGGCATGAGACAATGTCAGACAAAGTACAGCCAACTGTCATATTATGGGGAGTCCATGGCTTTCATCAGATTGCCAGAGGGACTGGTGATACAAAAGAGATTAAGAATTACTGTATTGGGATTAGGTAAAGTGTTTTCTGAGAGCCAGTTTGGCATACTGGTTTGAGTGCTGGATTACAATGCTGGATTACAATGCCTTCGATTCTCCACTCAGCTCTGGAAACTCATTGTGTGACCTTGAGTGTATCACATATGCTCAGCCCCAGAAAACCCCAAGATAGGTTTGCCTTAGGATTGCCTTAAGTCAGAAACTACTTGAAGGCACACAGGAACAACAAAGAGTTTTCTGGTTGGCCTGAAGCAAAGCAATAAAATATTTCAAGTGGTTTTCTTTGGTTTATGTTAAATAAAAGGGTGAAAAGTTGCAGCAGAAATGTGCTATCTTTCCTTGACTTTAATTAAAGGCCTATATAAAATGTTATTTCCTGAAGCAGAGGATTTTATGCACTTGAGGAATAGATCTGGAGCCCCATGGATGCTTATCCGCTATATAAAAGTGAAAGTTAGTTTGTCTGTGTCAGGCTAAGACCTCATATGATTGGCTGCCTAAGAAGATTCTATGGAATCCTGGGGTTTGTAGTTTAGGGAGGGGCCTTTAGATTTCTCCGCCAGATCGCTCTTGGGCCTCAGTGAACTGTGTCTGTCTTGAATAGACCAGTTGCTATGGAGATGAGGCCTAGCAGCACAGAGGAGCGCAGTGTATTCTCTCAGGAACCCAACCTCTGCATGTTAATAATTCTGAATACAGATTGGATTGGGGAATATGGGGAAAAGTTACAGGTACTGGACAACAGTTTGGGGAATGAGAGACGCAGGATCTCAAATCTTTCTAACAAGTATTACCTACGAGAAAGTAAAATCCCAGGCAACGCGCAGTATATCCGCTAGTGCCAAATAAAACGGGGTAATCTTTAACGAATAATGAGGGGAAAGGAGTCGGATAATTACACAGGACCCGACTTTTACTTTTTTCTGGGGAAAAAGGAAGAAGGTACAGTTTTGCCACTGAGGAGCGTTCTGCTTCTCAGCCTTGCTCCCTGTTCCTGAGCTGGGGCGCAACAGATAGGGGACAGGCCGCATTCTGTTTCCTTTTTAAAGAGGACTGAGGATAAAACGTTGGGATTTTGAGACAACGAGGACGTGAGCAAAACGCGTGCACCGGAGCGCCGTCACAAACGAAGCCGCAAAGCGAGCAGATGGCAACAAACGCGACAGGGGCCGGCTTAGCTGAGGCCCGCCTCCCCCCTGTCTTGAGTCGCCTGAGGCAGAGTCCGCTCAGGCGCCGCCGCCGCCGCCGCCGCCATGGTTTGGGGTCTGCTGGGGCTCTCGACGCCAGCGCTGCCACAGTCCCGCCCCGCGTGGCTCTGCGCCTCGGTGGCTGTCTTGGCCCTGGGGGCCGCCGCGGCCTGGCGCTGGCAACGGAGGCGCCGCCGACGGCTGGAGCAAGTCGGGGTCGTGACGGGCATCGTCATCTACCCCGTGAAGTCCTGCCGGGGGCTGCCCTTGCAGGTCGCTGAGGTGACCGCGCTGGGCCTTCGGAGTGGAGACTTGCGCGACAGGTACTGAGGGGAGGCGGTCCTCTGACTTGGAAGGAAAGGAGGCCGGCGGCCCGTGGCGCGCAGGGGGCTTCTCGGTTGTCCGTTGAAAACGGCGGACTGGCATGGAGGGGCTGGGTGCGCACGCTTCTTCCTTTGTGGATGATGTTGCGTCGTGGTGTTCGGTTCGATTGCGACTGAGGAGAATAACACCAAAAAAGCCGCGTGAAATCGCTGCCAGACTTATCCGGGCATCAGGTGCTGTGGCCTTAAGGTCGCTTCGTGCCCTTTGCTTTTGGCACGTGGGGCTGTTTTTCGTCTGGCGAGAGGCCGTTGTGCAGACAAACGGGCAGCCTTAGATAGGATCTGCCCAAAACGTTGTGTTGCCAGAGGCGAGATAACAAACGTGGCATCCCCAGCCCACTCCTGCCCCCTGAAGAATCTAAGCTAGTCACAGATTTTCTTCCCCCTTTCTGGAAATAAATTCACAATTATATATATAATATTGTGTGTCTGTGTGTAGCTGGAAAAAGCAACTAACAGCACCATTTTGAGGTAGAACAGGATCGCAACAGGGCAGTATGATTTAAGAAAATATGTATTTTAATGAAGCATCATATATGTTAGCTTTTGCCTTCCCCCACTGTCTGTGCATGCTGCTTCAAACCTGCCGTGGAGGATATGGCTTCTGGAGTCTTTACCTCAAAAACAAACCCAAAGCTGCCCTTGGAAAAAGTCACCTATCACTGGAGAGAGGAAGGTTTTATCCCATTCCTTTAGTGCTTTTGTATGTTTTGCTATTTGGAAAGACTACTGAAGCATAGGAAAACAAGACAAATCTGTCATTATGCCATCAGGACTGGCACAGCCTAACCTACTGTTTTATAATTCTTCCACTCTAGTTCTGTTGCACACCGAGATCAGAGTGAATGGAAGCATTCTTAGGGAGAAGGAATTGGTCTCAGCCACAGAGCGCAAACAGCTGCAATACCAGGCAGCCAGCACTAGAGTGTTTTCTGGCACTGCTTTCTCAGTGTTATTTGTGGCCGGAGCCTGGGAATGTCAGCGTTTTGTACAAAAGTTCTCTTTTGGGGGGCAAGAAAAAATATTTTTAAAAAGTCCTCAGCTTCTAACTAGTTGGAGAAGAAAGATGTTAATGGGTGTACTGTATCTTTTGCTATGTTTTGAATGTGTCTTAATGCCAGTGTTTTAATTGGATTCATTGCTGAAGGGTCCTTTTGTTATATATTGCTTTTGTTATATATATCAGTTTTGCCATTTTAACTTATATTGTAAGCTGCTTTGTGTCCCATATTGGGAGAAAGAGGGGGATAGATATAAAATAAATAGAAGCTCCTTAGTCCTTACCTCACCTCCCACACTGACACTCTTTCCTTTCTATTCACATCAGTGCTCTTTCTCTCCCCTCACTCTCCCACTCATTCCCAGGACTCAAGCAGTCTTCCTGTCTCTCCCCATTCACCTGCTGCAGTCCTTCGCTCCTACCAAGCTGTGTCCTCTCTCTTTTTATCCATCCAGGTGCGCTTTCTCTTCCATCAGCTACTACTACTCAGCTTTTCTTCTTTTTTCCCCAACACTTACCAGTAAGAAGGACCTTCTGTATTCTTCTAGCCTGCTTCTAAATTTTTGAAGAGTCTGGAGGCCCTACAGAAGGAAGTGGTAGTCACAACCAGTATGCTGTTTTCCCAGCCATACTTTTGTCCTGTGAGGTTTTCCAACCTCTATCCTGCCATATGTGAAGATGGCCACGGTGCTCATTGCCCACTACAATAAAAAAACTCTTTAAAAAAAAAAAGAGCCATCCATTTTTCTAAATAGAGCAGTGAAAGGTGAAAGCATAGTCCATCCAGCAGGACCTAAAAGAAGCATCAACCCCCCCCCCCTTACTTTCTCAGAACTCCTTTAAGGGGTAGTGCCATTTTCCCATCCAGGCATTTAAAAAGTCCAGAAGTTGCACAGCAGTGGAGAGAGAGGCGGTGTGTGTGTGTGTCGTTGCTTCTTTTAGGTTCTTCCTGGATGGACTAAGCTCTTGCCTTTCACGACTCTACTCTGAGAAGGGGATGGTTCTTTTTTGTTTTCTTTTTCTTTGTTTTGGTAAGAAAGTAGATAAGTTGACCCTGGGGTCTTTTTGAGATCAATTTTTTGACCAAAATTTTTAGATTTATACATGAGTATACACAGTAACTTCTTATCTCTGTGCAGCATTCCAAGGAACTTCATGGCAGTGTTCTCAGAACAGATAATAGAGAATTCATAATACTCAAGAAATGGAAACAAGGACTATAAGGCTCATCAGGTTGAATCATTATTGCTTCAAAGACTGTAAGGCACAGCAGACTTAACAGGTTTCTTACCACAATCTGACTGATTCTTAATTGTAAATCTTCCTCACCTTTTCACTCAGACCAGCCATATCAACACACAAAAAACTCAACTAACACTAATACTGACTGTCTTAACAGATTTTCACCGACTGTCATTCACCAGCCTTACGCAAATCTTCTCAAACATTCCACCAATCAGCATTCACTTCAACATTCCATTCTCTCTCCCTTCCAAGGGCTCATTACCTTATAGTTTATTCTACAACAAATAAATTAAACAATGCAAATCTATGATATCACAGGGTCTTCCTTGAGGCCTTCTGGAGGAATGAACATGCCAAACCTGAGAGCGGCTTTCTCTCTGATGGTTGGAGAAGTCAGCTATCTGTGTGTAGCCTGCAGTGATGGAAGTTACGGCAGGCTACAGACAGATTTAAATTAACTAAAATAAAAAAATCAAATAAGCCTGAGACAGATGGCCTTACAGTTACCTTAGTATATGTGTGACAAGTTTTGGTGTCTAGTTTTCATGGTCTTGGAGTGATGGAAAAGACAGACACATACAAGGCCACATACTTTTCTGCATTACTATAGATAAAATCCATATTTTTTTTAAAAAAAAGAAAAGCATGATTGAATTCCACAGAATTACGATCTGTGACTTAAGTAATACTGAAACAGTTTTGAGGGAAGATCACTTCTTATTGGGACTTTGAAATTTAAAATTTCCTTTTATCATGGGCACTTTGCAATCTAAATTTGTGCTTTTGAAAATATATCAGGCTTTCGATTTCATGGAATGCTCTGTCAGTTGTGATAATTTCAGCAGATGTCTCATTACTACAGCATGTGTTATTTCTTTATTTTCAAAATTTATATCATACTTTTCCATTACGAAATAGTACACAAGTCAACTAACAGCTTTTTTGTTTGTCTGTCTTTCTTTCTTTCTCTCTCTCTCTCTATTTATTTTAAAATAAACCTCCAATGGGAGTTGGGCAAGATTGAGAGAGAAGATGTGAAGTCAGATGTGCCTGTGTAAGGTCAGAAAACTGTCTAAGACCTTGAAAGAGAATATCCCATTCATCCTACAACACTAGGGCTGTATTCTTGGGATCACTGGATTTCAGTTTAAAATGCTTGCTTTGGCAGTGTGGAAAATATTTTCTTTATGACCTGTGAAGAATTGAAGTCTTAAGGATTAACATACCACCCTGTGTTTTACCATAGATTTTGGATGGTGATTAAGGAAGATGGACACATGGTCACTGCTCGACAGGAGCCACGACTGGTTTTGATTTCTGTAAATTCCAAAAATGGGAACTTAATCCTGAATGCTCCAGACATGAAGGAACTGGTCATCCCTGTCAAAACCCCTCCAGAAAATCCAGTGAAGAATTGCAGGTCTCTTTCTTTTTCTTTCTATATTAGGCAAAATAATATTTTCCTACACTACTTTCTGCCTAACACCCCCCCCCCCTTTTTATGACAAACATAGTGAAACAATACACCTCTTGGACATTAGAACTTTGTTGTTTGTAGTCAAATGCCCCTCAAATGTTCATAATGATATGTCTCAAGGACCAAGTTTAGAAGGCAAACTATTTTACGCTATCAACTGTTTTAAGACCTTTTTCCTCATAACCTCACATGGTCAGGTTAGTGCTGCTCAAATCAGTGGTCTGTGGACTGGTGCTGATTCATGAACCATCCGTTAACAGTCCTTGGAGAATTTTCATGGGAAAAAGAAAGAGCTGTAGTCACTGGGCACAAATATAGAACTGGTCCCTGGCAGACTGGGGGAAAAATCAGCCAATCTGATAATATTTATTATTATCATGTATTTATATAGCACCATCAATGTATGTGGTGCTTTACAAGAAAAAGAACAAGAAAAAAAAACAGTTCCCTGCTCTCAGGACTACAGTTGAAAAAGACATCGCACACAACGGAAGGGATGGCAGTGTGGGAAGGGACTAATTCCAGCAGATACTGCCTCTTCTTCTGTCCCTCTGAGGCCATGGTAGTGACAGTTTGGGTTGGAGGGAGGGCCTTTCATCTGCTTCTGGGCCTAGGCATGATGGAGCTGTGCCTGCCTCTTCTTTCTTTCCCTCCGAGGCAGCAGCAGTAGCAATAAATTAATTAATGAAGAATTCCATAGAACTTCCTATATCAGATAGCTTAAGAAGCAGTGGATTATACTGTTTAATTTCTATTATGCTGGCCTGAAAAGCAGGTCCACTCTATTTGTGATACCATGTGAATTTAATATTTTACTGCCCTTTCTTCTGACTTTTTGGGAATTTCTCAGGCTTGCTCAAAGGCATTTAAAGCACAATGCTACTGTTGCTACTTCATTATCTAACAACATCACGAAGCAGAATTTACTACACAGAATTGGAAAATTGTAACCCTGGAATTCCCCAGTCATCTTTGGGGATTCTAGAAGTTACCGTCCAAAAAGATGCTTTCCCAGTCTCTGTCATTGCCCTGGCATTGTCCATCCCCTTTCTGAACTCTGAAGCACATGATGGAATCAATACCAGTTTTTTTGTTGAACCATTCAGTCACAGCTGCATGGTTTCTCTTCGTTTTCAGAGTCCTTCACAGCAATGATTCTGTGTTGCTGCTTGCTCTCTTGGAAGACAGAGCTGTGTTATAGATCTCTGGCAGAGCTGTGAAAAGCTCCCTGTCCTGGGTCTAAAACAGATCAGAGGATAAAACATTGTGAAATTATCCCCTCTCCCATCCTAGAAGGGTGCTTATTAACAAAATAAATAGGGGCTTGGGGTGCCATGGGTGCTGAAGCCAGCCCACTAGGTTCCTGTGGGCTGCACACAGCCCATGGATGCATTTTGCCCACCCATGGCCTGAGGCTTCAATAATTACAAAAATATCTCTATTTCAAGCTTATTGATGCTGTCTTTTTAATATATATATATAATATTACTTCTAATACCAGCACAAAGTACAAAGACAAAATGATAAACATAACTGTACCATCATATGACTGTTTTATGTATTTATTGACTTACTTACCAGAAGACACCCTCCCCAAAATTAGAAGTTTCCTAGTACAGTTTGAATATATTTCTCTTTCTTTTCTTTCCAATAAATAATCCTGAATCTACATCTTCCGAGATGTAAGGTATCCAGAATATTGTACCAACCTGCTGAAACCCAAGTGGTCTCAAGTTAACATGATGTCGTTTACGAAAGCAAAGGACAGCTGCCATACCTCAATGTCTCTTAGAACTTTATGCATAAGTGCTAATATTTCATTTAGTGCCAGATCCCATAACCTCCGACCCCATGTAAGAAGATCTACTTCCTCAGCATGTTTCAGTCCCCTAGCTATAACAGTTCTTGTCAGTGATAATAAACTTGATATAAAACATTTATGATGCAAATGTTCATTATTGGTGGTAAAGATGGGTGATAATGAAGATGCCTAATGATCTGATGCTGTCCTGATACCAAGCACAGGTAGGTATAGTCAAAAACAGCTGTGTTAGGGCCTTTCTGCACTACACTGTTAGGTTGCTATTATTCCACTTTCAACATTCTATGTAATCATGGAGTTTGCAGTTTAGGGAGGGGCATTTAGAATTTTCAGTCAAAGAGCTCTTTGGCTTCAGTAAACTACAAACCCCAGAATTCCACAGGAGGTTGAAATGGAATAATAGCATGGAAAGGCCCTTGGTCTATATTGATATGCAGAGAGATTGTGTAGCACCATTGAGACTTGACAGAACTTTGTAGCAAAGCTTATATGTGCGGTATAAGACTGATTGAAAGAAAAAAGGTTATAGCAGGAGCTTTCATAGGCTAGGTCTACTTCGTCAAATGCATCTGACGAAGGAGACCCAGGCCATTTGTGCACTACACTGCTATAGTGTTGTTATTCCACTTTCAACATCCTGTGAAATCCTGGAGTTTGCAATTTAGGGAGGGGGATTTAGAATTCTCAGTCAGAGAGCTCTTTGGCTTCAGTAAACTACAAACCTCAGAATTCCACAGAATGTCAGAAGTGGAATAATAGCACTGTAACAGTGTAGTGCAGAAATGACCCCAGTCTATGAAAAGTTATGCTACAAATCTCTTTCATTCAGTTAGTCTCAAAGGTGCTACAAGATCCCTTTACTTGGGTACATGTTAACATAACTTTTTTGATACTGCTGCAAACATTGCTGGACATTTTTATTCTGTTAAGATCAAACTAGACTATCATGTAACTCATTGATCTTTTTTGTAATCTTCAACAGAGTTTTTGGGCTTGATATTGAAGGGCGAGACTGTGGTGATGAGCCGGCTCATTGGCTCACCACTTTCCTGAATTCAGAACGATATCGACTGGTTCATTTTGAGAACCGGATGGCACCCAGAAAATGTAAAATGGTTAACTCTCCTTTTCGGCCTACTGATGAGGTTTGGCAATTTTTTTAAAAAGTGATTGTTCATCTTTTACCTTTTTTTTTTTAACTTTTAGAAGGCATAATTTTATATTAAAGTTGTGAACAAGAGAAAAACATCAGAAGAGCCTTGATGGATCAGATGAAAAGCATATTTGCTCCATTCTTCTGCTTTTTACAGTAGCAACCAAATTCCCTTGGGTAGCTCATCAGCAAGACATGAGGTTAATATCTCTTGCTCATATTTCCAGCCACTGATACTCACAGACACACTGCCTCTGATCCTGGAAATAACATATAGCCATCATGACATTTCCCAGTTGATTTAAAGTTTTGGAGCAGAGGACAGCACCCAAATCATCTCGATTCATTTCTCAAAGTTTTGCAGATTTACTCTGGAAGGCTCTTTTGAGAGAATTCCCACTATAACTGGATACCTTTTTCTTGAAGAATTTTTACCTCTCTCACTTCAGGTTCCTCAGCACTAAACCAGCCTTTGCAGGAGATGCCATCAGGATGGAGTTGTTGAAAGTGCCAGTAAACTGTTGTCATGAGCAGTTGAACTACCTGTAACTGACATTGAAAACAGGGGTCAGAAATATGCAGGGCCCTCCTCAGACCATTTTTGCAACCTCTAGACCCTGCGTGGGTTGCACATATACTGCACAATTATAGCATTTTGCTGTCATGGCTCCATTCTGTGGAGTTCCACTGTACTACCCTGACCTACAGCAGAGAATTCTAAGTGCCTCACCAAACTAGAAATCTCAGAATTCTGTAGGATTGGGTCATGGCAGCTAAAGTGGTATCAAAGTGCTTTAGTTATATCCTGTGGATACGTCTCTGGATACCTGTTCTTCCATGCCAGGAAAAAAAATAGCTAAAAGTGATTCTGCTTTAAACTTGAGGCAAGGCCTTGCTTCAGTATGTAGGGGTGTTGGGCGTGGAGTAAGATTTAAAAAAAAAATTGCATTTCTGCTTTTGAAAAATGTGGGAATAATTGGGAATCACATTTTGGTAGACGGTATTATTGACAGCAGGTTCTTGGGCAGCCAAACTGGCTCCCAGATCCCAACCTTAAAACAAAGAAGACACAAAGATGTCTCACTTGCATGTGGCAACATGTTGCCTGCTTTTTAAGTGCTGAGTGCTTGGAGCAATTGAGAGGAGGTAGTAGAACTGGCAAAGCTAATAAGAAAAGGCAGTGCTTGTTTATTTGTTAAATGAGCCAACTGTGGAGCACTGTTACAACAACAAATGAGCAAGGTGCTCGTGACTACTTTCTAGTTTGATTCTTGGTAATATTTCTGTATCTTTGCAACCCAGATTCCCTACAGTGACGGCAGTCCACTCTTAGTCATCTCAGAAGCTTCAATGGAAGATCTAAATACCAGATTGGAGAAGAAACTGGATTTGCGAAACTTTAGACCAAGCATTACTGTTTCAGGTTGTGGTCCTTACGAAGAGGTAGATGACATTTTGCAGTTTCATGCTGTTCAAAAAATAATTTGTCCAAAATCAATTTAATAATAAGAATAATTTGATAATTTGTCCAAAAACAATTTGACCTGTAGTCTGGGTGGGGCTCACATTACCATTGTGGCATGAGGCAAAACCTCTGCTTGGATCTAGGCTACTGGTATCTAAAAAAATGAGTTGTTTTTTTTTAAGATAACCTCTTTGAATAACATTGGAAAAACAGCTGAGTAGTAACAGGGAAGCTATATTGTCTCCGGATTTAGCAAATTAACAGGACCTGACATTTCCAGACTTCACAATATGATATAACAATCATTTTAGTTCTGTTTCTTTACAAGGTGCAGTCACACAAGTAAAGAGAGCCAGAGTGTAATGGTTAGAGTGCTGGACTTGGATTTGGGAGATCCAGGTTTATGTTTTCACTGAGCCATGAAACTCACTAAGTGACCTTGGGTGGGTAACACTTAGCCTAACCTACCTCACAGGTTTCTTGTTAGGATAAAGTGGAGAGGTAGAGAGTCAAGTACATTTCTGGAGGTCACAAGGGGATGTAAGTGTCACTAAGAAATAAATAATAAAGCAATAGTGAAGGAGATTGCCAACATTGATTTCAAAGAGAGAACAAAGAAAAGACATGTTTTATGTTGGACTGGCTTGTGCTAACACATTTCCAAACTCTTAAAAGAAACAAGCTTAAAAGTTCCTGTACATTTTATGATGCTGCCATTTTAAAAAGGCTCCTTCTTTATGGACCTGCATGCTTATAACATTTTATTTGCTGGTTGTTGCACCAAACTTAATGTTTGCATGAGTATAAGCAGTATCAGCACTAAAAGAAAGTGAACCCCTGCTGAGGTGTGATTACAGCCCACTTCTAGGATTATGTGATGGTGTATGGTAACTGTACTAGAGAACAACTACTATGCCCCGGGGGAAAATAATGTATCTGAGTGTAGAGGCTTTTAAAAACTTTTCAGAAGAGCAGAGGGCTGGAACACACATTAATTCACTGTGGGGATGCCTTTGAAAAGGATATCTAAGTTCTTTACGCATCTACCCTGTGTTGTTGAGGATGCAACCTCTCATTTTCTTTAAAAGAAAATGTTTTGCAAATGGTTCCATTATAGAATCTGCACAGTTTAAGGTTACCTGGCTTGCCCTCAAAATTCCTCAGGGCATTTTTCTAGTTATTGAAGTGTTGTCTTTGAAATGTGGTAGATCAGGATGAATCAGGATTTTCCAGAGCAGCATAATAGAACGTGCCAAATCTAGGTTGAGAGTACAGTGATAAATTGCCTCAGCCTTGTAAATTTTCGTGTAATACTGATAGGGTAATAGTAGATCTTGGAAAAGTTCCTTTCTTGAACCTGTAGTCTTCCAGTCAGCATGGCCATTCGCTGTGCTGGCTGGGGGAATTTTAGTCTCCTAAAAGCACCTTTCCAAGCTCTGGAAAATATTAGTCTCTGGAAAGTCTCTCTCTGTCTCTCTCTCTCTCTCTCTCTCTGTTTATTGCGTAGAACTGTAGCAATGTTTATTTGATCACTAAACTCATCTGTTTCTTTACTGATTTAAAATACTGTAGTTTTGTCTGGGAGCAAATTAACATCCTATTACTTTGGAGAGGAAGTGATGATAGTACAGTTAGTCAGCCCTGGAACATAGGCCATTTCCACAGTACATTGTTTTAGTGCTATTATTCCACTTTCAACATCCTATGGAATCCTGGGCTTTGTGGTTTAGGGTGGGGCATTTAGAATTCTCAGCCAAAGAGCTCTTTGGTCCCAGTAAACTACAAACACCAGAATTCCAAAGGATGTTGAAAGTTGAATAATAGCACTAGAACAATGTAGTGCGGAAGTGGCCATAGTCCTCTGAGCACATGGAGGTTAGAAGGTGGAAGCCTAGCCAAGTTTGGAACCAGGTTGTGAGGAAGCACTTCATATTGAGGAAGCAGTTTCATATTGGAATGGTATCAGATTACAGCAGAAAGACAATAGTGATTGCAAGCAAGGGTTCAAACTGAGAAATGCAGTTAAAGGGGGAGAGGGACAAAAATATGCAAGAGCAGTAGTCAGGAGGACAGAAAGGTGGATAAGGAGGATGGTAGGTTCGCTAAGCACATGACCAGTCTAGGGGAATTACAGAGAGAGAAAGTGAGACAATCTAGAGAAGTTACAGAGACAGAGGCCATTTCCGCACTAGCCTGTTTTAGCGCGATGATTCCACTTTCTTTTTTTTTTAATATAATTTTATTGTAGTTCACCATATAAAACATACATTTCTCACTGTACATTTACCGAATTGTTACAGTATCCTCCACTCCTCTCTGGATTACATAAACTGTTATATCATTGACATACTATCATTATGCATCGCAACAAATTTATCACAATACCAAGATAGTTCCTGCATTTCAACCTAACTTTACATGTTCCATGATATTTCTCTGATTTTCTCCTACTTGCTATCATATTACCATGAATTAAGAATTATTTCCTGTCAAAACCCCATCCATATCTGGCACAATTTGCCATTCTTTATTGATAACATCATCTGATTTTCCTTTCAGTCTCTGAGAGACTATATCTGCATTCCAATTTTCAATAAAAGTTGCCCACCATTGCTCTATTGTGGGTATTTGTTCAGTTTTCCATAACCTCGCATATTCAATACGAGCTGTCATAATCATATATAGTAATATTTTCCAATATTTCTTTATGCCAGTTCCATCTAACATATATGTCATATTTAACAGATACAGTTCAGGTATCTTATCCAGTTGAACCCTTAATATTGTATTTATCATATTATGAATATCATTCCAGTACTTTTTAGCCTTAGGACATGACCACCACATATGAAATAGTGTGCCAACATTCTCCTGACACTTCCAACATTGCCCTGTTCCTGTGTTATATATTTTCTTTAATTTTTCTGGTGTCATGTACCATCTATGAAAAAGCTTAAAATAGTTCTCTTTTAGGTTCTGAGCTGCGGTAAATTTCTATGTCCATTGCCAACTCTGTTCCCAGTACGCTAACTGAACTGGATGTCCAACATTTTGAGCCCACAATATCATTGCCGATTTAACTGTTTCCTCTTCCCTTTCTTGATGTAAAATCTCTTGATATAGGTGTGCTAGTAAGTGAGGCGGGTTTTCAGACAATAGCTTCAATAATCCTCCTTGCTCCTTTTGTTCTATTCCATAAGTTTTGACGTCCATCTGAAATCTCTCAGTTAGTTGTCTGTAAGGAAACCAATTTAATTCTATTCCTTCTACTTCCAATTTTTCTCTTGATTTTATCTTAAAAGCATTCAAGTTTGTCTTTTCCAATATGTCATCATAACACAGCCACTTGTCTGATTCAGTCCATCTTCCAAAGAAAGCTTCTTGAGGGGAAACCCACATAGGTAGCTGTCTAATGTTCTTATTCTTGTAATCAGTCCATATTTTAAATAATGATTTTCTCATATAATGATGCACAAAATCTTTGTCCACCGCCGCTTTCCCGTAAAACATGTAGGCATGCCAACCCATCCTTAAGTCAGCTCCCTCAAGTGCCAGCATTCTCGCGGTTTGAAGATTCATCCATTCTTTTATCCAAGTGAATACCGCTGCCTTGTAATATATCCGTAAGTCCGGTAAGCCCAACCCTCCTCTTTCTGCTATATCTGTCATAATGTTCCATTTTATTCTAGGCTTTTTTCCTTGCCATATAAATTTGGCTAAGTCTCTTTTCCATTGTTTGAACGGCTTGGTGTTTGTAATAATAGGAAGATTTTGAAAGAGATAATTCATCTTTGGAAGTACATTCATTTTTATGACAACCACTCTGCCCATCATAGATAGTCGCATTTGAGTCCATTTCTCCAGATCCTTAGTTATCTCTTTCCATTTTCTTTCATAATTATTCTGAAATAGTTCATTATTTCTTTTTGTGATCCAGACACCCAGATATTTTGCTTTCTGTCTTTTATTAAAACCTGTTAAATCTGTAAGTTCCTTCTCTTCTTTTTCCCTCATATTTTTTGTTATAAACACAGTTTTTTCATTATTGATCTTGAATCCTGAATATTTGCCGTATTCTTGAAATATATCCATCAGCCTTTGAATACTACTGAAAGGGTCATCAAGAAACAACACCAAATCATCTGCGAATGCTTTAAGTTTATACTGATATTTCTTTATCTGTACTCCTCTTACTGCTTTTTCTTCCCATATGGCATTATTAAGCATTTCCATTGTCATAATGAATAATAACGGAGATAAGGGACAACCTTGTCTTGTTCGTCTGTGGAGTTCAATCTGTTTTGTTCTCTCTCCATTAATGATCAATCTTGCCTGTTGCTGGCTATATATTGCTTCATTCCAAGAAATAAATTTATCTCCAGCTTAAACCTGTTTAATGACCATCTTCATAAATGTCCAATTAATCATATCAAAGGCCTTTTCCACATCAACAAATATCATTGCCAATTTTCTTTCATTATGCTTCTCATAGTATTCAATTATATTTAACACTGTCCTAATATTATCACGCATCACTCTCTTAGGTAAGAAACCGTTCTGATCTTCATGTATATTGTCTTGTAAAACTTTTTTAAGTCTTTCTGCCAATATTGAAGCAAAGATTTTGTAATCTGTGTTTAATAATGAAATTGGTCTATAATTCTTGACATCTGTTAAGTCTCTTCCTTCTTTTGGTATTAAAGTTACATTGGCTTCCTTCAGGGTGTCTGGTATTCCTTCCTGTCTTATCTCATTCATTGTATTCTGCAGAGGTATTGAAACTTCATGTTCCATGATTTTATAGTATTTTGCAGTAAAGCCGTCTGGTCCAGGGGATTTGTCATTCTTCTGATTTCTGATAGCTTCAACTATCTCCATCATCGTTATGGGTTTATTCAAAATCAATTTCTGTTCCTCAGTGAATCTCATTTTGTTCATCTTTTCCACATATTCTTCCATTTCTTTTTGTTTTTCTTTTGTAGAAATCTTACTCATCAGCTTTGTGTAATATTTATGAAAAGCCTGTTTTGTCTCCTCTTGTTTAGTGGTTTTCTCATCACCGATTCTAATCTCCATTATAATATTTCTAACCCTTCTTTTACGAAGTAAATTAGCCAAAAATTTTGAAGGTTTATTTGCTTGCTCAAAGAAAGTATATCTCACTCTTCTCATCTGTTGCTCTATTTCATACAAGTTTAGTTGATTTAATTCAGCTTGATATACCTTCATCTGTTGTCTAATCTTGTTGTCCGTCAGATTTTTCCTCATCTGTTTCTCCGATACCTTCATCTTCATCAGGATCGAGTGTTCAGTCTGTTTCTTCTCTTTTCTAATTTCCGCGGACCATTGAATAAAATTTCGGCACATCATGGCTTTACTTGCATCCCAGATTATCTTCATTTGTAATTTCGATATCATATTCTCCTTGAAATAATTGTTTAACTCTGTTTTTGCTTGTATAATGTATTTCTCCTTCTTAAAAATCTCTTCATTCAATCTCCATGTCCTCTCTCTATCTGTAATCTTTAATGTCATTTGATGATTCCACTTTCAACATCCTCTGGAATCCTGGCGGCCCCTCCCGAAACTGCAAACCTCAGGATTCCAAAGGATGTTGAAAGTGGAATCATCGCACTATAACAGGTTAGTGCGGAAATGGCCAGAATGTGAGCCACACTAACAACACCTGAGTGTTATGGTAAAGACTAATCTAGAAGGATTTGTACCCCACTTAAGGCAAGATGGAAACTGGCTTAAAGATGTGTCTGTGAAATAGAACCATATTGGGATCTAGGAGGACAACACTACTCCCTTCATCCTCTGCAGCCTCATGTGATTCACTGCAATTTAGGCATCAGTGCACAGGCCAGGAGTTTCATGTTAAGAATAAGGCTGATCCTGCCAGGAAGGATGACCAATTAGAAGGGTTAAAAACTGGGTTGAAATCAAGGAGGTTGTGGATACTTAGAACATACTGCTACCAAGTTAATGGGAAATCAAACTGTGTGGGACTAGCTGAAGACATTTTGTTGCCCAAGAGGGAGAAGCAAATGCTGTTTCCATCCTTCTCATGGTGCAGAAAACCTCAGACCAATCAATTTATTTTGCCATGTGAGAAAGAGGCCTAACTCTAATCTCTGGTTCCAGCTGGACCAGACTCACTGAATCATTGGTGTTAACCAAAGTATTGACTTACGAGTGATCTGCTGTTTGGTACTAGCAAGTGGATTTAAGCCAGAAATCTCACAAGTGCCTCTCTGCTTTCTTGGCAATAAAAATAAAAGAATGATCTACCAATTACAAACAGTTTTCTTTTTGCGTTGCACTCCAAAATTGTATAGAGTAATGGCTTCACATTTCCCAGTCCTGCAACTAAATTTCCTAGTCCTACAACTAAACGAATGCCAGAATTTATTCCAATTGTGTCAGTGAGTTGTATGCGAATGAGTCACTGAATCATGCTCACTGATTGTCTGACTTATTAATTAGTATCAGTAGTGCTGTGGGTTGCCAGATAAAGGAACCGTGAGCAATTCAGAATTGAGACAAGTCTGTTGCATTTTATTTGTCCATCTTCACTTGTTTTTAAGGAGTTGTTTCACATTACACAGTTACTTAGCTAAGATTCCACTTTAACTGGCATGACTACATCCTGTGGAATCCTGGGATCTGCAGTTTAGGAAGGTTTGTTTAGAATTTTTCTGGCCAGAGCTCTCTTGCTTCAGCATGCTACAAACCTCAGTATTCAAGAGAATTGAGGCATGAGAGTTAAAGTGGAATCATAGACTATCATTGTATAGCGTAAAGGGCCCCAGATGTTTTTTTTTAAAGTCTTGCTTTTGTCCTATCAAGAAGCTGTGAAAATGTAGATATTTAATATTTGGTACCACATTTTCTAATACCTTTAAACACAGACATTGGATGTTTTCCTGAACAAAAAATATTAAGGGGATTTAAAGTCGAAGGCTTTCACGGCCGGAATCCATAGGTTGTTGTGGGTTTTCCGGGCTTTGAGACCATGTTCTATTAGTATTTTCTCCTGATGTTTCGCTTGCATTTGTGGCTGGCATCTTCAGAGGATCCTCTGAAGATGCCAGCCACAGATGCAGGCAAAACGTCAGGAGAAAATACTAATAGAACATGGCCTCAACGCCCAGAAAACCCACAACAACCTATTAAGGGGATTGGTCAAATATAATACACTCTCTTGTTTTTAGGTTAACATTTGGGTGCAGCTTTTCAAAGCACCATATCCTGAATGTACAGAAGGAGTTGCTGGGGTCATGATAATTTTAAATTCTCAGTTTTGATATTTAAATTTACCGAGATTTGTAATACAACTCATTTGGGCTCTGCAGCCAGAATGGTTTCTTAGTTGATAAGGTTAATATTGCCATCTTGTGGTGAAATGTGTGCAATGTAGCTTAGGTACCAAACTTGGAGGGGACATGCCTTTCGTGCACGATGAACTCTAAATCGAAGTAGGAGAATGAGACAATTTTTGGTTATTGTAGGAAAACATAGAGATAGTGGGGTTCTTTACTATCGTTCTTAAGAGAGAGGAGGAGATCTGAGGGGGCATGCGATAAAGCTGTGGAGTAACACAATACAACAGATATACAGTTATGGGAGAGAATAATAGTATCATAGAGTCTGAAGAAATCACAAGGGCTCTCCAGCCAAACTCCCTGCCATGCAGAACTATGCCCTATCAGCACAAACAATGTGGGTATTGTGCACTTGTGCAGATGCAAAGAGGTATCAGATACCTCCTTACTTGAATTTTGAAAAAGTACAGCTGCCTGCACAACTTGTAGGAGTCTAAGCATAATGACATCATTTGAACCTGTCTTCACACAGCCATTTTTTGGGGGAAAACATTGAAAACCATCCCGTTTAGCCCTCCTTCCTATCTTGAAGGAAAGAATTTTTAAAAATTTTCTGTTGTCTTCTCTACATTAACTAGAGGGAAGACACGAAAGGATCTCCCCACACATATCTGAAAACAGCAAAATCAAATGAAATGGGCATCTGGCCACTCCCAGTTTTTATTTTGTGTGGGTTTTTCTGGGCATTTTTCGTCAGTTTTCCAATGTCCTGCAGCTCATGCTGGGTTCTGGGATTGAGAATTTGGCCCCTAGGCCAAATCATCTGCCACTTGAAGTGATCTCCTCAAGCCAGGCCTCCATATAATGATCATGTAAAAGAAACCGCCAATCTAAGATATTCTTAGCATGTTGCAACCTGGAGTTTTATTTGTGTTCTTGGGAGGAGGGCTTTTTCACAAACTCAGTTTATCACATAAAAATATAAGCAAATAGTATCTTTTGATGACTTTATTGGTCATGGAACTTTGGCTTTGAAGAATGTAATAGTTAGCATGAATACAATAATCCATTCAGAAGAATGGTTGATATAACTAGATATCCTTTCTGTTGTGGAAACTAATTTCATGGCAGTGCTTAGGAGAGTTACTTTTGTGGACTATAACTCTGAATCCCCCAAGCCAGATTCACCATTGGCCGCATAGTCCAATTGCAGTCCAAAGTCGTGGTAGCATTTCCAAGTTCTTATCCAACGGGATACTGAGGAAAGGACTATTTGGTTATCACCCTATTTCAGTCCTGTGGTTTAGCTGCATCTCTGTCTTTCAGTAGAAGAAGACTCTTCATTTTAGTTTTAAACAGTTGGACTTAAGTGGATAAGATTTGTGTTTGGCTATCATGATGAGTTTTGTATGGAAGCTGATCTAAATTGTTGCTTAATTTCTCTTAGGATACTTGGGACAGAGTTGTAATTGGTGATGTGGAAATTAAACTGATCATGCAATGTGGCAGGTAAGTTTATCGTTGGGAAAGAGAGTAACAAGCTGTTCGATGATGTTTCTTACAAAAACTTGTTTGCCACTGCAGGTGTATTTTGACAACAGTTGATCCAGATAACGGCATCATAGACAGAAAGGAGCCACTGGAGACACTAAAAGGGTAAGATGTGTGCAGTAACTTGTCTGGAAAGAAGATGAATTAGTACTGTTGGATAAATCTGACACTGCTTATGAAGCTGAGGGATAAATCTAGTTGCTAGATCCATTATGTCTGTAGAGACCTGATAAGTCAACACTAAATTATAAATTCAATTACTTTAATGGTTCTACTCTAGTTGGAATTAGTAATTGGATTTTGCTCTGAGTGTGGTATAGTGGTTTGAGGATTGGACAACAACCCTGGAGACCAAAGTTCAGTTTCCCAATCCATTGGGTGATCTTGAGTATGTCACATACTCTCAGCCCCAGAAAATCCTCTAATAGGGTCATTTTAGGGTCAACGTAAATCAGAAATGACTTGAAGGCACACAACAACAACAACAGGACTAGAAATTGTCCTGCCCTGCAAATGTCACTGGATTACAATCCCAGCTGCCCTAGGTAATGGTGAAGAATACTAGGAGTTGCAGTCAAAAGACATCTGGAGGGCCATATGATTTCCACTCTAGTTTTAGCCTTCCATATTGTATACATTTAGCTGCATATACATCTCATTGAGTTCACTGGGATTTACTACCAAGCAGCCTAATATAAACCTGGCCTGTGTGTTGCTTTAGAATTTTTTAAAAAGTGCCCTGTACATTTTTAGCTTAAAAGGAATTTATGAACAGAATATGGATCTAAGTATGGCTATACATCATATTGGGACCACTGCAGTGCACTCTGCATTGAGCTGCCTTTGAGAAATATTCAGAAAAAACATTTGACACAGAATTTGGTAGACAAATAGTTAGGAAAGATTACATGTAGGGAGCATATGACATTTTTATTTAAACATTTATTCCGTTTCCTGGCACAGTTCAAAGTCCTGGTGATGACCTTTAAAGTCCTAAATGGTTTAGGATGTCTGCCTAATGTGCTGCCTTCTCCCATATGAGCCTGCCCATCTATTGAGATAATCTTTGGAGGTTTTCATGTGTTCCCCTGTGTCCCCAGAAATGTGTTTCATTGAGATAAAGGAGAGGGCCTTTTCTGTGCTTGCTCCAAGCCTTTGGTAACTGAGGACTTGCACCATCATTAACGGTCTTCTAGAAATTATTTAAAAACCCTCCCTTTTTAAGAAAACATTTAAATTGCAGTTTATTGTTTTGTTTATCTGGTTTTTATGGTCTCTGCTTTTTAACAATATTTTTTGCTACTGCTGTTTTTCAGCTAGATTGTATTGTTAGTCCAAAAAGCGTGTTGTTGTTGTGTGCCTTCAAGTCATTTCTGACTGATGGCAACTTAAGGTAACTCTATCTATTTTCTGTCCTATTTTCTTGGAAAAGTTTGTTCAGAGCAGGTTTGCCATTGCCCTTCTAAGAGGATGAGAGTGTGTGACTTGCCCAGGGTTGCCCAGTGAGTTTCCATAGCCCAGTGGGGATTTAAGCCCTGGCCCCCCAGAGTCCTAGTTCAGTACTTAATCCAGTTCACCATGCTGGATCTCCCAACAAGATTTGACCCATTGAATCAATGAAATTTATTTCTGTAAATTGTTTCAGCAGATGATTCATTTGGAACTAAGCAATATGATTCAGACCATATTCTCCTATTTTAATGTTTCTGGGCCTGATCTTTCCAAATAATTAATTTTAAATTTTTGTTTTGTTGTCATCAGTCTTTAGCTCTTTTGAGAAAATTATTTTAAATAAACAAAAAATTACCTGTGTTGCTTGGCCTTCTTACATTATATTTCTATTCTTAAGAATAAGAAGAGGAAGTTGGATTTACTTCTGGGTGAAAATGGAAAGGACCGTGCTGGGAGACCAAGAGGCGTTTTCTTTTTTCCTCTTTAAATTTTGGATCAGGATATTACAATGTGGCCAAAATGATCTCTGATACCGCCTGATAGTAAAGCCATTACTGCATTTTTCCTTAGCTGTAGCATCACTGGCATAAAATGAGATTGGTGTTCATTAAGCAGGAATTGTGAAGCATCTAAAGAAACCATTCAGACACTGCAGCCTTTCAGGGACAATGGTTGCCTCAGGCAACAGATCCCGGGAGGTAACAGCAGTTGTGATGGAGTACAAAACTGTAGGCCATATGGCTTGCTCTAAACCCACTAAACTAGCCTGCTTACCTTCACTTGTGGTGGAAGACACTGTCCCATTGTCAGTGTTGAGGAATGATTCGGCTGCCACTCCAGCCAGCTTTCCCGCATGGCATTGAAGGGGGAAAAGTCTCCCCATTTAAAATGTTGTGCTGGAGGACAGTTCTATGGATATCATGGCCTGCTAAAAAAATCCCTTATACAAATAAATGGATCCAAGAGCAAATGAAGACTGAACTCTTCCTAGAAGCTAAAATGACTAAACTTATTCTATCTTACTTTGAAGATATCATGAAGTGACATCACTCATTAGAAAATATGATAATGCTGGGAAAAGTGGAAGGCAGTAGGAGAAGAGGAAGACCACATTAAAGATGGATTGACTCGAGTCAAGAAATCCCCAGCCCTGAGTTTGAAAGATCTGTGCAGGGCTTTTGGTAACAGGATCTCTCGGATGTCTCTCATTCACAGAGTTGCCATAAGTCAAAGCTGACCTGATGGCACATAATGAAAAATGTGGGAGATGCCATTTTGATCTTTGTGTTAGGAAGCAAAATGTCTTTGGGCAGTCAATTGGCAAGTTTTCAGACCTCACACAGATGGCTCTAAATCTCCTATACAAATACTGCAGATTTGGCACACAGCTCCCTCACGATTACAGATTCCAGGGTTCCTTGTTGGCACACAATTTGTGCCTAATCAGTCTGATTACCATGGTTGGAGATGCCACTAATATACCAATAAACAAGTTGCATTCAGCTCTCTCATTGTTTGATCAACTGACGTTCTGATTTCGGATGAACGTGGTTCAGCAGCACTGAGATTGGGATCTGTCACAGATCAAGACTATTCAAGTAGATTTTGCCTGGAGAGGCTTCACGTTCATCTCTCTGTCTAGTATAGTTCATGAGGTGAATTTCCCAATGACTTGCAGAATGTCATCTCCAGGACTCTCTTTCTGTGCGCAGAAAGATCTGCACAGCAAACCATGCTAGGTCTTACAGACAGGATATCAAGACTGGTCAGATAGGGGTAGTACAAAGAGCCAAAATTATCCTTGCACAACGTAATGCCATATGGAGTCCAGCCTCACAATGGGGTATACTGCTACTCCTGGAATTGTTACTGTTACCATTGCTTTAGCATCATTGGTGTTCCTCACTACTGTGTAGAACAGTTACTTTTTGTCATTTAGCTTAACCTGGAAAAGTAATTGTGTGGGTGGCTGGGTCATTGTGGGAGAATTATAGCTCCTAGGACCCTCCAGCTAGTATAGCCACTGACCATTTTGGCTCCAAAATCCTGAGAATTTTGGGACTTCTTTGATAGTGCAAAGCAGCATCTGTTATCTCACTCTTCAGTGTCTAATTTTATTGGTTATTTAATCATCTGTGTTTAAAGCCTGTTGTATCTTATTTATTTGTTTAATTTATATCCTGCCTTTCTCCCACTATGAAACTCAGGGCAGATCACAGCATATGTTAAAACCAGGTACAGGTAAAACAGTGAACAGTACAAAAGTAAAAAAAGCAATTAAATAAACAACCATATTAAAAACATTAATTTGAAACTGTTAAAAAGGCCATTAAATGTCATAATAGTGATAAAAATCCAACATTCCCCAATTAAAAGACCTTCTGCATTCTTTGACTGCATTTGGATGCAGAACTCATTGAAGAAGTAATCATTCTTTGACTGGTTGACAGGTCTAATGATAACACAGAAGATCTCACAGGTTACCTTCCTGCAATCTGGCCTGTCGTATGACAGCATCCATCCACCTTCACTGTAATAAAGCTTGGAGGCCTTTTGAAGCAAAGGCAATGTCCAGGATTTTACTGAGCCCTTAAGCCATTATAAATATAACTTAAGTGTAAACTTTCAAGGGGGGCACCATAAATTTGGGGAAGGACAGGTCCTTCATAATCATCCCAAAGGCTCATCTGGCAAATGCAAAGTGCCTTCCATGGCTGCGTGGGGGGAGATTAGTGTGACAGGACACTAAATCTCAGCTGGGTAAATGGTCAAAGGAAAATAATTCTCCAACCACTCTATCTCTGAGATGTCCGAACAGCCAAAGTGATTCCACCACCACCCCTCAGTTACTAGACAAGACTGCAGTAACCATGAAAAATAAATTAAATTGTAGCCAAGATGTTTTAAAAGCAGTTTTAACTCTT
The DNA here is from genome assembly GCA_030412105.1 of Cyclura pinguis. NCBI lineage: Eukaryota > Metazoa > Chordata > Lepidosauria > Squamata > Iguanidae > Cyclura > Cyclura pinguis. The sequence continues at coordinate 43,663,255 of CM059599.1, forward strand.
TCAGTTTGCTTCAGGATGCACATTCTACAGCAGTGGTAGGCAACAGGCAAATCTGGGAGGACCACTTTGAGACCTTCTAAGAGCCACATGGGCTACCAAAAAATAAAGCAGAAAAGTTAAAGTAGATTGAAGTCCACTTCTGGTTCTTGGAAATGGGAATTTTAAAATAGGAAATAGTACAGGGAGCCAGCATGGTGTAGTTGTTTGAGTGTTGGAGACTATGGCTCTGGATAGCAGGGTTTGAATCCCTGCTCGACCATGGAAACCTTCTGGGTGACCTCAAAGCAAGTCACATTCTCTCAGCCTCAGAGGAAGGCAAAGGCAAACCCTCTCTGAACAAATCTTGCCAAGAACACCCTGCGATAGGTTCAACTTAGGGTTGCCATATGTCGGAAGTGACTTGAAGGCACAACAAAAGTATAGGGAAATCTCAAAACCTAATTATAAAGTAAATTGTTGCACCCGGGGCTTCTGGGAGCGGCAATTCACCTACTTTGTTTGGCAAGAAGAAGTCATTTTGCAAATACTGAAATACTGAAGCTGTCAAGGGCCACAAAAACATACTTGGTGAGTTGCACTTTTACCCATCTCTGTCCTAGAGTAAATCAAGAGAACCAAATGAGGGTCAGCTCTCAAAAGATGAAGGACTCTGCATATGGTTTTATTTCCACCATATAACAGCATGAAACATAGAAATGCTTCGTTCTCCTGACTCTTGCAGCCAACGCTAGATTCTTAGCCCCTGTTGGATTCAGAGAGCCTATGCCTTAGGTCTATAAGCTCCATGTACTTAAAAAGCCCCCCTGTGTCTTTGGGTCAATAGAGCCAGTGTGGTGCATTGGTATACCGGTTTGGGTGTTGGACAAGGGCACTGGGAAACCAGAGTTTAAATCCCTGCTTGGCCATGGAAGCCCTCTGGGTGGCCTTGGGCAAATCGCACTTTCTCAAGCCCCCTCTAAACAAATTCTACCAAAAAAAACCCATGATAAGTTCACCTTAGGGTCTCCATAACTCAGAAATGACTTTAAGGCATGCTATGACAACAGTCTTTGAGCCTCCTCCAAATGTGATGAAGTGGCTAGCTGCATATCCAAAGGGTATGATAAGCCATGAGGTCCATGGACTGCATTTGTTCACCTCTGATTTAAATATATCTCATTGCTCTGAAGGTTCCACATTCAGGTAACAATTTCCTTCTCTTTAAAAATGTCTAAAGAGACTGTAGTAGGGTTGCCAGATCTCAGGGCCTAGCTCTGAGTCTCCAGTTTTCATGGGTCATCTGTAGACTAGAGACAAGGGTGCAAATTCTCTAGTTTTGGTGAATTCTTCTTTGGCCAAGAAAAGAGGGCTTTGTGCGAGTCTCCAGCTCAGACAGAAAAGTAGAAGGTTGTTATAATTTGCAGTGATTACTGGTAATTGATTTGTTGTTGCAGTTTGCAGCGATTGCTGTAATTTGTAACAATGAGGTCTAGGTATTTACTTAGTTTCCTCCTTTCCTCCTGGTTGTTCTGTGGCAGAGTTTGCCCTCCACTCTGTTCTGCATCCACCTCCTGTCTAGATTAAACATCCCTTGTCCCTTTCCCAAAGTAGATGAGCAACTGTGGTTGATACTTAAAGCATAATACTTGATGGCATGACCATGGACCTTCTCTAGGTCTCATGTTTTCCCTCTGAAAATTCAAGGCGTGGGATGATGCTGAAATGGCATTTGTAGGGGTTCTATGCTAGCTGCTTCTTTTACTGGCAGCTGCACTTTTGCTGGGCTGGTATAACATGAAGCAATTCCAATGGTCCAACAGTCCATGAGAGTCTAAGTCTGATGCAAAAATCTGTGGTTATGGTTACTAGTAATTCTAGTAGGAGTACTTAGTTGAATCTGTAATGGTAGAATAATGCATTTTCCTTTCTTATTTCTTTTTCTTTCATTACAATTTGCTGTGGGGGAAGGGTCTGAGCCCTTTTGTGTTTTAGTAAGTTAATGTTTTGTCTTAGCTTAGTGTGTTAGCTGTTTTTTCATTTCCTTTGTTTTTCTGTATGTATATTTCTTGGACTGTGACTGTGATTTTTACTACAATTTTTTAAAAAAGAATAAATAAATCATTTGATAAATTCCACACGACTTAAAAAAAAAGACTGTCCATCTAGCACAGGGGAAGGGAACCAAAGCCCATTTTCACCCTTCTATTCTTCCAGTGAGTGGCCCAGGCATCCCATGCCAGAACTGGAAATGAAGTGACATCACTTTTTCTTTCAGCCCCAAATTGCTGAATGTTTTAATTACTGTTGTTTGGGTTTGAAAGTAAATGGGATAATGGGCAGTCGGTCTGCTGAATATTTGTGTTTTTATGGCAGTTTGAATGTTTGGGGATATTTTTTGGCTGAAAAATGGTGGTGGTTTTGAGGTGTCCAGGGGCCTTCTAGCTTACTCTGACTGGCAGCAACTGTCTAGCAGAAGTTGGAAATTTTGGGGGTTGGTGCACTTTTAATCCCCAGAATCTGTAGGGAATTCTTCGAGCTGTAGCCCCACAAATAACTTTCTCGTTACCTACTGCTTGGTCCTTTTAGTGGGAGAGTCCAGAATTTGAACCTGGCATATAATATTTGGTACTGTATTTGCTCTGTTGCTGAGCTGTGGCCCCTTCTTGGAGAGGAACCAAACTTCTCTTAAAACAAGTATTTTCTTGACAGACTTGATGAACTCTCTTGTCATAATTTCTCTTGTCATAATTTCACTAATGAAGGTCCTTTCTTTTTTCTTTCTTTTTTTGGGCAGATATCGCATGTGTGATCCGGCTGACAGACACATTCACAAATCAGCACCTTTGTTTGGTGACTATTTTGGTGTGGACAAAATGGGCACCATTCGAGTTGGAGACCCTGTGTATAAGATAATTGAATGTTAGGGATGGAAGGGGAAACTCAAGGTCAAGAGGATTACTTGTTTTTAAAAAATTATGTGCTTAGTAGCTACAATACTGAATAATCATTGGGTACAATCCAACCACAGCTCTGCATTTTAAAATTCCATTGATTTTAGATGGAGAAATTAATTACTACAAATGGTTTGCACTTAAATAACACAACCATAATCCTGACCAATCTTTATGTCAGAGAGGAAAAAGGAAAGTGGAGTGAGGACAATTTGAGGACATTTTACCTAGGGTGCTCAAGGTCTCTGCAGTCTCCAATGATACCCACAGCAGGTGGAAACAGTAGTTCCTTCCCATTGCTTGGAATGTGAAGAAAATAGTATAAAAATTGCCCTCTGAAACTCGTTTTCCTATCTTCCCGCTCCTTACTCCTATTCACACAGTTTTGGATGGAGTGGGAAACTGTAGGCCCTGGGGTGAAATATGTCCCTACTGGGGCTTCTATTTCCCTCTTCAAGCATTTGGCCCTTCCCTATGACGCCATCATTTGGTGGTTTCTTGGCTTTCTCATCTCGGAAAGGTGGACTGCTGGCCATAATGGCTTTATACTCAAATATGCTGGCATTTTTGATACCACACTTTGTTTCCTCAGCCCACCAACACTAGAATTTGGCTTCTGCAAGTTTCTTGGAAATTATATTGGGTCTTGGGACTGAGAGAGATTCCTCAACCCTAATTTAGGATGGGATGAGCAAAGTGTAGCCCTTGGGAATCCCCAAATGTGGTTCTCAAAGCCCTCGAAAGTCCCCAGACCCATTTTTTTAAAAAAAATACACTGCCAAAACTATCTAAAAGCACTCAAAGCAGCTGCAAAAGTGGCATTTTGCATCTCTCACCCCCAAGTGCCCTCCCGACCTGAAAAAATGGCTGAAAATCAACCAAAATGGTGATGAGAAGTGACGTTATGTCATTTTTGGTAAGGATAAATGTGGTGGTGCAACCCATTGGGGGGCACAGAGGGGAATGGGTTCTAACCCCTCTACAACTGCCCACCTCGGCTTAGACGATATTAGAGGCTCCAATATCAAAACACTGTGAATTGACAGGAAGGTTTGCTGTACCCTGGCACTTAATTTACCAAGATTATACATATATTTTCTCCTAATTCTAATTGAATTGGCTTAGATAAAAATGTTTGCATTCTAAAACAAATTTATATAATGTTATCAGATAGATTTCCTAGTGCTAAAATCTAAAACTGATTTCTCAAGAGATAGATTACACAAAAACAACAACAACAGAGTCCCAGTGGCATCTTAAAGCCTAACAAACTGATTCTAGCAGAAGCTTTTGTGAACCAGCAACCATTTTTTTGGGTGCATGATTATATGCTTTGTATTATTTCGTTTCAAATTCTTTTAATGGTGGCAAGCCATCTTGAACATCTGTTTTGGAAAGTCAGTAAACAGTTTGAAATAAATAAATAATCTACATAAATCAGTGGATTGTATCTGTATGTGATACCATAATGAAATGCATAAAGTAGGTTCAGACCAAATTTGTCAGACATGCCACAACCAGTAGTTCTAGCAGAAGGAGGGCCGACATGGATACTTTGATTTTCTGTGATGAATGGCAGACAACAAGATTGATAATGTGCCTGGTAAGACCTGTTCCTATTCAGAGGAACAGATGGTCCACATCCAGAAGATCTTTAGGATTTAATTAATGGCCACATTTAGAGAGACCATGATTAAGTTTAGTTATTTCCTGTGCTGTACAATATTTTAAGCCAGCGTTGCCTTTTTACCATGGCAAGCCTAAATATGTTTACTATAAAAAAAACTCTCCAAGGATTATTTTGGATTATTTTGGAGTTAATGAAGTTGAATGGAGCTTATTTCCTAGCAGGTATGCTTGTTAATGTAGTAAGCATATTTACATGCCTGTGAGTTATCCCCATTGACTAAATATGGGGTAGTTACTTCTGAATAGAGACATAAAGCATCGTACTTTTAGTACCCATTCTAAAAGAGAACTAGAGTTGAAAGTCAGCTTTCTTGCAAACTGCAGATATAATTGGTTTCAATTGATTAACTAAAAAGATGAATGAGGTTTTTTTGAGTAGCCAGTGCTGTTGCTCCCAGCACAGACATACTGCCTTTCTGCACCACACAGTTATAGTGCTTTTATTCCATTTTCAACATCCTATGGAATCCTGGGGTTTGCAGTTTAGGGAGGAGCATTTAGCATTCTCAGCCAGGGAGCTCTTTAGCCTCAGTAAACTACAAACCCCAGAAATCCACAGAATGTAGAAAATGGAATAATAGTGCTATAATAGTGTAGTGTAGAAAGGCCTCCTGTCTTAACTTCACCTTGAGATTTTTCAGTCTGAAGTAGGATACCTTGTTATAAGAATAAATTCTTTCAAAAGTGTCTTTAGGTTGCAATCCTTTCCTCGTTATTTCTCAACCCAGACTTATTTCTAAGTAGATTTAGATGGGATTGTGCTGCCAGGCTGCAGTTCTAAAAACATGTAATTGCTGAATGATCTTGAACACAGGAGAATTGCTTCTGCATAAATCTGAACAAGATTGTAGCATTGTGCTCTTAGGAAGGGCTTGCTAGGGATTAGAAGTGTTGAGAATACTTACACCAGTGCAAACTCTGTTGAACAACCACAGAGGTGAGGAGAAAAGGAGGAGAGACACATGCATGCAAACAAACAAGGGCTCCTTTAATGCACAACAAAAATGTAATTTATTAGTGTCATGGCAAAAGTGCAGCGAGATAAAAATACTCAGAATTCTCCAGTACTCTGTTGCAAAATGGTTCACTTAAGGCTTAAGTGGAATGTGTTGTGCTTAATAAATTATATATATTTAGGCACCTAGAAGTCTCCTCTCCTTTTGTTGCATAGTTCTGGATAAGACATGAAAAAAATGCTAGAGTAAGGGTCAGGGAAACAGGCTGGAACAAGCATCATGCAAACCTTCCATTCTCGTTTTGCTGGGTAATTTGAATTGGCCGAGTTGAATAAAAACCATCTTGTTAGCACTCTGTGAGCTTCTTATGACAGCCGCTGGGATCTTCTTTCTTTTTTGGAGTTCTGGTTAGCATCAGTTAGGAAGGCTTTTTGTAAACATCCAGCTAATTGATCGCTCAGCTTTCACATAGCTACCGCCATGCTGTGCTCATGTCTGTGTACCATTCCTGTCATCCTAATGCCATAACATTGGAGGAATGATGACTTGTTTCTTGGAGATTCTTCTGTGGGCCTAGTTGCCAAGACCAAAGCTGTAATGGTTTGTTATGATGACCTTTTGTTATTCCATTAGGGCTCAATTGCTTGGAGAGAGAGGGAGGAAAAAACCCAATGTGTGCATACTGTAGGAAAGTTTTCACCCTTTCCATTGACCTGACATCACAGTTTATACTAGAAAATGTATTAATGACAAAGTAGTGTTTTCATGTCAGGAGGACCAACTTTAACAGCTATAATCTGCCCTTAGTCGTCATAAATATAAATGTATTGGTAAAACAGATCTTGTTAATGCAGCCAAGATAAATGCTAGGCTATATTTCAAACCCATTGAAGCACATGGTCTGTGTGGGGGCAGGGAGGAAGGGAGAGAATGTGTAAGTCAACTGAAATACACCATTGGCAAATGATCCTTCCCCCTTTTGCTTTTATTTTCTTTTTGCTTTCCTTTTTTATAGAACAGCAGTTATCTACTTTGTACTTCTTGTAGGAGGGATGCAGATCTTTCTGCTAAGGAAGAGACTACTTAAATGACACTCATAACAACTTTGTATTTATAACATAAAATTTCCTCTTTTTTATTCATTTATTTTTTTGAACAGTGACACCATGCATTCTCTGGGTTCTTAAGTACTTCATCCATCTCTTTTAAAAACCTTCTTACTATCTTCTTCTTGTTATTCAGTTGTTTCTGTTTCTTTATTAAGAGGAACAAAAATACTACTTTTTTCTTTAAGATGCTATGTTGAATGAACTGGACAAGTAGATGGTGCTGACAATTTCTGTTTTAGAGTGAGACTCAGTAGTATGACCTGTGAAATATTGTTACCTTGTAGTTCATATTTCCCTTTTCATAGCACCATAGGAAGCTGTAGGGAAACCTTAGAAATAGAACTGCTCTTGTTAAAAAGTTTGAGATGGCATTTCTCAGGTGACAGATGAAGCAATACTACTGAAAGTTGCCCCACTCTTCGTGGGATGGATCCAACCCAGTGGAGCATCCCAAAGCATCCCAGGGAAGACAGATCATATCTCCCTTTTCAAGGATGGAGAGAGAAATCCACCTTTGGAAAAGGAGAGCTGACACAAGGAACCACTGCCCCACTGCTGCAGAAATTTCCACAGGCATTACCTGCCTGCCATCAATGCTCTGATACCAGCCACTGTGGAAGGGTGATAAGTGGGTAGCCCCTCAACATGACAGGGAAGGCTTTGGATCTATATCCTCCCTGTCCTCAAACACCCCCACTCCTCCATGCTTGGACATTTTCTTCTCTCTTGAATAAATTCCTTCCCATTACTTGTAATGAGAAGGAAGTGCATTTTTTGAAGGAAAGGGGAACAGCCTTCTGCATTCTTTTCCTCAACCCTGACAGCTTTTTGGCTATCTCAGAGGCTCAGATTTCAGAGGAGCATTATGAGAAAATGATTAGGATTGCCCTGTAAATTAGCTGAACTCAGTTCCCACTGAATTCAATTCATTATTAACTCATGATGATTGACATGTCCCACTGAATTGCATGAGAACTAAGTGAGACTAATGTATTCTGGATCCAACCCTTTCTAGACTTACCATGAAGATGAAGGGGCAGAGAACCAATGCTGAATTTTTGTCCCAAGCACCAAAATATCTTGAGGTGCCTCTGCTCACAAGACCAGAGCAAACACTGAAGTCTTACAGTAGTTTCATAACAACCTGTTTGCTCAACAGAGCAGAAGGGGAATGGTCATTAGGCAGAGAAACACGTCCTAGTATCAGGGTGGCTGAAAGCTCCCTTATCAGTTCATGCCAGAGTTTGATTTGAATTGTAAAGGGGGAGAATCCTATCTCCTAACTAGATACTGCATCTCTGTTAGCTCCTTTATTAAGTTCAGATTGAAACATTCAGTGATTTACCTTTCCATTGACATGAAATTCACCATTATCTAAAGCGTATTGGTCGCACAGTAGAATCCCAATCCAGCATCCATATCACTGTCAGTATAGCAGCTCCCAGACTCTTCCGTATCTGCTGTCATTGGTGTTTTCCAGATCAGGCCACCCTCCTGAGCTCTTCCAACACCCACTGCATGGAAGTAAGAGTAACTTAGATGTCTGTTTCCAGTACTTGGAATGAAGTGGTTCATACAAAAGTTAATTTGTCCTTTAGCATCTGTTTGTATTCTACACCCCTCATTGGGAAGGCCCAAAACGTAGGAGTGTCATCTCTTCATTTTACATCACAAAAGAGCAAACTACTGTTAATGGACAATATGCAAGTAAATAAAGTGAGATCTGTAATTTAGGGAAAAGTATTTAGAATTCTCAGCCAGAATGCTGTAATGCCTCATTGGACTACCAGTACCAGGATTCCACAGGGACCATGGCAGTTAAAGATGAATAATTGTGCTGTAATTGTGTGGACCCCTGGTCTTTTTTAAAATGAATAGATCTTACTTTGAGATCAAGCTACCTCAATATATTTTGCATCTGAAATTAGATGATTGAGAACTACATCTCTTCTCTTGCCCTACATTACTGTGAGGACTGCAGCTAAACAGAGGCCATTTCCACACTAGGTTGTTATAGTGCTATTATTCCACTTTCAACATCCTATGGAATCCTGGGGTATGCAACTGCAAACCCCAGGATTCCATAGGTTGTTGAAAGTGGAATAATAGCTCTATAACAGTCTAGTGCAGAAATGGCCAGAGAGAATAGAAAAACCTAATAGGTAAGCAGGTAGTGGATCTTGCCATCTGTCCCTGCTAATCAAAAGTGTGGGGCACATCAGCGCTGTTGATCCTAGCTGCACTATAACACTGGCACTTTTGTGGCTACATTTTTTTTTGCAGTGAAATAACAGGGTGGACTGCCACTAAAGTTTATTATAATTGCACAAATAAGCCTTCACATGGAGTTAACTTCAAGTGGTTTGCACATGGTAAAAGAAAAATGTATGGATCAGCCCTAAGCAAGCCTTAAAGAGTTTGCAATTGGCTCATTTCGTTCTGTTTAAGGAGAAGGGAAGTCCGTATAGTGTAATGTGATGGATCACATAGAGGAAAAAATTACAAATGTGCCCTTTATTCAATGCGAATGACAAAAGACATATTTAGACGCCCAGTTTTTAGACCTTAATCCCTTTGGAAAACAATATGCCTCTCAGGAATCCTGGAAGGAGAATAATGGTACTCTGTGTTGCTTAACTGCTCTATTATTTAACTACAGTTACTTAAGTCTCTGGAGGGAAGGATGTAATAAATCTTTAAGTATTTGTTCTGGTTTATGGCTGAAGGGAAACTGTGTAACTCTAAATCAGATGCTGTAAACATTCGCAGTGGCATATTTTTCCTACGTGGGGGCATGGTGGCATAATGTTTGGGATGATGGGCTTCCATGGCCTGATCCCTCTCATCTTTTGCAACCCCTGTAATGTTTGGAAGATGACAGGTTTGTAAAGATGTCATTTTCAGGTTCTTAGAAATTCCATGGAACAGGGATCATAGCTATATCTGCTTCCAGGAGAAGATGTCCAGATTGCATTGGGGTATTTGACAAACTGAAATTGACTGGGGAGAGAGGTGGCAACATACCTGGTGAATGGGTCACAAGGCATGTCCTACCACTAACCAGTCAACTCAGGTAGAAGATAATGAGAAACAAAGTTTGCAGCTTCCTGGCTGTTTGTCCTCAACTCCACTACCATTTCCTCAGACAGCTTGTCCTGAGTCCCCAAGATTAGCCTCATGTTTCAGGCATGTTGAAACAGTGCTCCTTGCTTTTCATATCTCACTTTATGTGCCTTTAAGTGGACTCCAACTCATGCCAACCCTATTAGAGTTTTTTTATTGGGAAGATTTGCTCAGAAGAGACTTGCCATTGCCTTTCTCTCAGGCTGAGGAAGTATGACTTCTCTAAGGTATGGCTTTCCATGACTTAGTAGGGATTTGAACTCTGGTCGCTACAATCCTAGTCCAACACTCCAATCACTACAGTATTCTGACTCTTTCATATCTAAATTCCCACCAAACAATCTGTCCAAAAATCTGGGTTACACTTTTTCAGAGGAGGAGATTTTTATGTTTATGAATGTTCTGTTATTAGAGTTGTCATTTACGAAAAGCTTTAGGGACATGTCATTACCTGTGAATGGAAGCAAACAAAAATTATAGTTCTTCGTGGTCTCTGTACCTCACACACTGGGAGTTTTCACGCATGCGCGATAGCGTTCGGAAGATTCTAGAGCTAAGCAGCTTGGCGGGAACCCCTCCCCCATGCCTGTACTGAGCATGCTCAGCCCGCCAAGCCAACAGTCTCTCCTCAGTTCTTTTTTGTCTGCCTTAGCGAACGGAAGGTTCTTGCCTTTGCAGCTACGTTGGCTTTTGGATTTCGACTACGGATTCTTCGAACTCCTCTTCGATCTCCTGTGAGTTTCTTCCCCTTCTTGGACTTTCGTTTCTTTTTCAGGTTCCTTTCTATGTCTGCTCTCTTTAAAAGTTGTGTCTCATGTGGTCGAAAGGTCGCTGTTTCCGACGGCCACGCGGACTGTCTCTTCTGCCTTGGGGAGACCCATAACGTGAGGGCCTGTCAATGTCAGGCGGCGGCTAAGCAGACACAGAGGCAGGAGCTGAGTTTATGGCTTTAGTAATAAATAAATCAAGAGGTTACGTCACCAAAACAAACATCCAAGACCCAGGAGCAGCAAACTCAAACAGCGAGGTTTAGCCTGGAACAGAAAGCCCATGACACAGGACGCAGATTCCCGGTTGATAGACGGTTGTTGCCCCGTGCCCAACTCCAACAGCGTCTGTCTTAAATACATAGTCTTTAGCCCAGCTGGGCCTGATCAAATGTCCGTTGGCCCAGCTCACAGCTGGAGCCCCTCAAGACTTCAGGGCCGATTCATCAGACGCTTCTCCCGCAGCCGCTGAGACCTACGAATCACCCCCTTCTCCAGCCGCCTCTGGAGGAACGTGGGGGGAGTTTCTGCTGCAAATTCCGGGCTGGAGTCAGAAACACCAGCCTCTGTTGAGTCAGAAGCACTAGCCTCTGCCTCTGGAGCACAAACATCTGCTGCAGGTACTGGCTCGGGATCCGTGCCCGGGACAGCTGTGGGGTCGCTGGCAGACTCCTCCCTAGACTCTGAAGAAACCCCCTCTCCCGAAGGCCCCTCCAAGGGATCCTCCCCCGGCTGGGAGTCCAAGTCTAAATCAGAGTCCAAGTGTGAATCGGCAGCATGTTCAGCCTGGCTCATGACAGGGCCTGCCCTATCTACCGAGAGTTTACGGCCCAAACGTTACGGAATAGGTCGTCGAGACTTAAGTCCCATTGCTGGGAAGAGTCTTTGAGGTGAAAGAACAAGCGGCTGAAGAGACGACTATGTCTTCACGCCCATCCTCAACGGCGCGACCAACGACCACACCCTCGGCGGTATCGGTGGCTGCCGTGCCGACGGCGACGGTACCGGACTCAGTACTGTCCTCACGGCCTCCAATATTGGCCTTACCTCTCATCCTGAAGCATTCATCGGGTGCTTCGGCATCGAGAGATGCTCCTGAGGGCTCGCAGGCAGCAAAATCTTCGAAGACTCTTACCGTTGCTCTTGAACGATCAAAGGAGAAGGAGAAGAAGAAGAAGAAGGAGCAGCGGGGTTCGCCTTCTCCAAGAAGGACTTGCCCTCCAACTCCTTCTGCTACTCAACTTCTGGAGGATAACGTTGAGGAGGTTGGCCCACCTGAGATATCGGAGGTATATGAGGAGGACCCAACCGCTGGCTCTTCGGCCCCCTCGGCCCCACCTGTTCTTTCAGCCGCAGTTGTTCCACTTGGTCACCCGGAGGGGATGGACCGCCTGGAGCCTGTCTTGGTCACACCTCAGGCCCCATCTCGTCATCGGGCTGCCTCGCGTGACCGTGCTAGGAGGAGTGAGACCCGCTCCCCGGACGGACTTGAAAGGCATCGATCCCCGCAGCGGCGGGAGGTCTATCCGGAACGGCCCTTGTCTCAGCCTCCAATAGACTTGCCTTTTTCATCGTCCTCCTATATAGTGAGGTACGGCTGAGAACATCTCTGGCGGGAGCAGCCGGGATCGTACCAATCCTACTCCCCGGCTTACAGGGATAGGTACCACCCAGATGTGAGGCAATGGTCTCCATACCGTCGGTCTCGATCACCATCTCGCGGCAGATACCACTCTCAGTACCAGTGTTTGCCCTCTCGCTCTCGCTCGAGGTCGCTGTACTACGAGAGATCCCGGGACCGCTCGCCGCACGAGGACAATTTGGACTTTTATGGAAGCAGTTAAACATAAAGAATATAAAATACTACTATACTAGTATTATTGTGTATCATTTTTATTGCTGTAAGTAAAACAGCTGCATCCCACCAGACTACTTCTGTGTTCCACTGGTGGTAGGTGTACCCATGAGTATAGATGTGGGGAAGGAGAGGGAAGGAATGAGGTCATTGCCTTCCTAAATAAGATTTCTGCTTGCCCCATGGAATTTCCCTTCATTTCCCATTGAAAAGAGTGAGATATTGACAGTTGTTCACATCTAGAACTTTTGTGAGAGCCAGTGCAGTGTAGCGGTTTTAGTGTTGGACTGCAATCCTGGAGACAAGAGTTTGATTCCGTGCTCAGCCATGGAAACCCACTGGATGACCTTGGGTGCATCACACGCTCTCAGCCCTGAGAAAACCCTGTGATAGGTTCGCCCTAAGGTTGCCCTAAGTCAGAAATGACTTGAAGGCACACAACAACAAGAACTTTTGTATTTTCGCTGTTTTAATTTCCTTCTAGCTTTGCTTTTTCTTTGGGTGTCTAAATTGCATTTTTAAATGTTCAGCTAAAGTTTAAAGTTACTTCTTTGCTAAAAAATGTGGGGGCTGAAGGAAAATTTCATTGGGGCAAAATTTTTATTTTGGAGGGCAATGCCCTCATTTTGCCCCCTTCTCACTAAATCCCTGGACTCATTGAGAGTCACCATATTAGAGGATCGCCCTCTAGTTTGGACCTTTAAGCACTTTTAATCTGTAAAACTCAAATGCAAGTCTAGTCAGACTTCAGTACATGGAATGAGAAAGTGGTACTATATTGCGTTTGCCTCAGCAAAGTATCCTGGCAAGCTGTTGTAATCTCTGTTAAAATTTCTCACACATTTTCAAGACTTTTTGATTGAAGCACAGGAATTCCCAAACCTACCTATGAAACATACTGAGTTTTCTAGGGTACCTTTTTGAATGAATACATGAGTTTGAGTCATGCTGCTCATAGGATTCTGGGAATTGTGGTCCCCAAAAGTAACTTTTCGAAGATCTGGTTTTGGTAAGTAGATGGTTATTAGGGTATGAAACAAAAAAAAAATTAACAAAATCATTTCATTTACATAGATTACTTTTTTTTTGGTAGATAAAAACTGTTATCTATTCAAAACAAACTTTCCATCTATTGAGGACATGTGTGGCTCTTGAGTGTGTAACGCATGTGGAATACTCTTGATTTTGCACCTCCAAACTTCTGCTGGTATGAGGAATTCTTATACTCCACAATACGTGCTCTTTGAGTATCATAATATACTCCCATTAAGATACTAAATGGAAACATTTTATCTAGTTTAATAAGGATTTTTAAAAAACCTACAACTATCATGACCATTAACTACTTTTTGAGTCTTGAAACTGTAACTAACTTTCCAAGATCTGTCTGTTAGTCTTTAAAGTGTCATCTTTGTTTTATCTCTGTTGTGTGCATGTGTAAATTGTTTCAGTTGCCATGCATTTCCCATATTCAAACGTAGAGGGCAGCCCAGTCCAGCAGAAGTGTTCAAAGTAAAGCAAAGAAATGTCTTCAGACAGAACTAGTTTTATAAATTCTTAGTACATATTAATCAAGTTTTATTTGGAGACAAGCCCTTTGCTTTTTAGGCCCATGTTCTTGTATTGAAAGATGTTGAAGGAAGACTTCTGCTAGCCTCACTGCTTTGGAGTTTCTAATTTCAAACCAGGACTGGATCTAGGCCTCCAATACTGAATGTACTGAGCACCATTTTTCACAGACTCCATCTGGGGAGAAGAAGGCCCCTGTCTTTTCTTGGATCTGCTGAACAATGTTCAGATTCAAAACTCTTAACATGAAATATGCAGTATTGCATCGGTGGGTGACTTCCAGAGGTCTGTGGAACACGCGTACCACTGCCAACATCAGGGGTCTACACACAGCTGCATATAGACCTCCTCCATTTACCTGACAGGTTAGGGACAGGAGCATGCCAGAAAACGGAACTGATTGAAAAGTGGAACCTATGTACTGTGTTGTAGGGAGCATGAAATACTTACGGACTCTTGTTAACCACATACACACTGCTTGCAAAGTCTCTCAGCTTAGCATGTCCCTCCTTCTTCAGCTCACTTTGCAAGCAGCACATTTCCAAGCGAGACTCCATAGGCAAGAAGAGCGGAACTCCCAACAAATTAATGGAACTTGTCTTTAATTTGAAAGCATCAAAAGAGCAAATTGTCAGATAATGGGGTATCATAAGGTGGGGGCTTCCTCTACCCTCCAGCTGTTCTGTTTGGCAGGGACAGTCTCAATTGACCTGCCCTCCTAGTTTTTCAGCTGCTTTTAAAATATCTCAGTTTCAATTTCCTCCTTCCCCTTTCCTCTTTAGTTCTCGTCTTACTTCAGTTGCTGTTCTTTGAATTCAAAGTGCAAAAGTTGGTTGTACTCACTTAAGGAGAGGGGAGAGGAGACACGCAACTTGCCCTTCCCAGCAGGCTCAGGCAAAAGCAAACTGCTGCTCCTTGCTTGTGTGATCTTCTTTATTAATAACTTTGGCCATCTTGACCACTCTCTGATGTTGCTTGACCACACACGATCTAGTAAAAATGTCAGAAGGTATGCAATTGCAGTGAGCCAGCATGGTGTAATGGTTTGAGTTTTGGACTACAATTTTGGAGACCAGAGTTTGATTCCCCACTTGGCCATGGAAAGTTACAGGATGACTTTGGGTGTGTCACTCTCAGTCCCAGAAAACCTCATGGTAGGTTTTCCTTAGGGTCACCATAAAAAATGACTTGAA
Source organism: Cyclura pinguis (assembly GCA_030412105.1). Classification (NCBI taxonomy): domain Eukaryota; kingdom Metazoa; phylum Chordata; class Lepidosauria; order Squamata; family Iguanidae; genus Cyclura; species Cyclura pinguis. The sequence goes on from CM059599.1 coordinate 43,678,446, forward strand.
CTATTGGCGATCCTAAGGTGAACCTATCATATGGTTTTCTTGATAAGATTTGCCTTAGTTTTTGCGTCCCTCAGGTTCAGAGAGTGTGACTTGCCCAAGGTCATCCAGTGGGTTTATATGGGTGACTTTTAAAAAACACATACATGGAAATGACCAGACACAATTTGTGGCTTTAAAAAAAGAAGGATCCCAGGCTTGAAATAGGTCAGGGTGGTAATTTTGGGCCGCACGAGATGATATTTAAACTTTTTTTTTAAAAAACAGAAAGAGGTGCTTGTGCACAGAGGTTCTGGGGGAAGTATATAACTTACAGGCCACATTTCACCAACTTCTGATCTACAGGGTTGTAGACCAGGGTCAGTTGAAAACATTTTGCTACCTGAGTCAAAGAACAAGATGGCATGGCTTCCTCATTCCATCAGTATAAGCCCTGACTATGCAGCTTAAAGCTTAATTCTTCAGTGGCAATGGGAATGTCTCCTCTGATATACACCTGGGCCATCCAGTTAGTTTAGAGACCCAAGACAAGCTTTTTGGCAGAAGGAAACTGCTGTGGAGTTCAGGATGGACAGCCTGGAGGCTGTCACCACTATTGCATTTCCTGGCCCAGCATCTGCCTCCTGAAGTGATTGTCTCAGGGCTCCTTCAGATAGGCCAATCATTCCATTAAATGCCAGGCTATTCTGTTTCTGGATTTTATGGCTAGTAACGGTTGTTTCTGGTCCTGAATCCAGCCATGCCCCAAAAATATTAGCATGTTATTCCTGCTTGAGATGTGGCTAACTGTGGTGTTGGCAGAGTTTCCTTCCTCCCTATCATCCCCACCATGAATTGAACATCTCCCCTAAGCTTCTTCTCCAGTTATCCATGCCTGAGGTCTCTCCCATTTAGGATTTTCTTTATTATAGTTCTGTAACTGAAAAGAAAGAGGAGGGAGGGGAAAGAAAATACAGTCATTGTCATAGTTACAGCTGATGGTGCCACCTCCAAAATAACACCTTTTCAGCCTGGTAGCACCCCAACCAGTGTACCTGAGGTGTTGCAGATTGGAGTGCTGAGAGATTACATCTCCAGTTTACACGCGCACACACAGACCTGGACAACAGGGAATCAGATTTAAGTGTCCTGGGTGAGTTTATTATCCCCCTCCACTCCTCAAACCTCCACTACCAGCTCCTTCATGAGGTTTGATGGTGGTGTTTTTTTTTTAAATGACAGCCAGTGGGCCACTTGAATTGGGTGGTACAGAAAGAAAACCCTCCCATTGGGGATCAATAACCCAGAGTGTTTAATTGGTAGGAGTGGCTCGAGACAGACGGGAAGGGTAGAATAGGGAGACAATCAAGGTTCCAAAGGCCTGGACATGTTATTTAGATGGAGCGTTCTGCAGGGAATTTTCATTACAGAGATGCTGCATATAAAAACTGGATGTTGCAAAAGGTTTGACAGTTTAGACAGCTTTAACTGCTCCCCAGGCGGCTTTATAATCTGATTTAGAAATTACTCCCAGCTGTTATAAACTTATTAATAGGTGTGATAGTTTTGTTTTGTTGCTTGTTCTAATCGTGGGAGATCCTGAGTTTGTGAACATCTGGATGGGAAAAAGCATCAGGAAAAAAAAAATTCAAGGGGGAAATGCATTATGGCTGATATTCTGGGACATGACCTGCTGAAGCTTTTTCCTGTGCAAGCCCAAATGAAGTAAACTGGGTTGACCGAGAAAGCACAGTGGTGAGTCATCACCAACTTCACTTCCAGTTGGGCAGGACCTATGTTTGGTCCACCTGCATCTGCAGGATGTAATCAAAATGCAGTGGGCCCCATTTTGCATTATGATCAATAATTTTGTGTCTGTGATCTCAAAGGAACTTGAGTGAGGCTGTCTTACACACTATGTAGTTAGCGGAGCCTGTAGTTTACTGGGTAAGCTACCTGGGCCCTATCCCTACACAAGAAGATTCTTGATGATTTAGAACTTTTGGCAATTAGTGAGGTTAAATAATAAGTGATCAGTCTTACAGTAGATGAAATGATCAGCTGTCATATTTCCTCCTCTAAGCAATTTTCCTGCTATTTTCACAAATCTGTAATTTTCTTTCTTTTCTTATGTTAAAGTTTCTTTTAGCTGTTTTCAAGCTACATGGTGCCCTCCCCTCAAGCTTATAGCCCATTTAAAAAAAATGTAAATGAACTGGTGGAAAATTAAGTAATCTATTGCTCCAGAGCGATTGAAGCTTCCATCTACTGCTGGTCTCAAGGTATTGTTACTGTCAACAAAGGTAGAAACAGTCAGTCAGTGGGATTGACCTATGAGTTGATTCACCATTCAACGATTCACCCAATGGATCTAATTAATAGGGTTCAGATCTGGTGTGACGACCCCTGGGGGGCATAGCAACAGAGCCACCCTAGGAACCAAGAGGAATTAAACTGATTGGTTGTTGAACCCAGGCTAGCCAGAGGGAGGGGCTAGGTGGGGGCAGGGACCCTAACAGAAAACTGAAACAGAGTTTGGGGGTGGGGAGAGAGTGAGATCTATCTGAGAGTTTGATGAGAGAGGAGGGGGAGTGTGATAGTGAAAAAGTTGGGGTAGTGTTTGCTGGGTTAGAGGTACAAGTGTTTTGCTATTTGATAATCTTTAATTTGCCAACTACCTTTTCCCTTGTTAGTTTACTCAATAAAGATTTTGTTATACTTTTGTAAAGAGAAGTCTTCATAAAGTGCCTTTTTGATCTGGATCAGTTATACACGCTACCACCAGTGACACATTCATTGGGATTACATGCTTTGCTCTATATTTACAAGGGTGTGGATTGAGGGAAAGCAGTAGAGAGATATAAAGGTGGAGAGGGAGCCAGTGGGTGGCAAAAATATAAAAGGGTGCTGCTTCTCTAGGAAGGGAGAATTCAAAGCAGATCTGATTGTCATAGTCCTGGCTTGGTCCAGATCTCCACGTTTTGACACCTGCGTATGGCATTAATTCCTGCTAGTTCCAATCTTTTAAAGATCCCATCTAGAAATACCATGACCATACCCTGCTGGCTGCAGTTGTGCAACTGTTAAGTGCCAGCTGGGGCACTGGCAGCAGCACAGCACAAGTGACAAGTTGGTTGTTGTTGTGTGCCTTCAAGTAATTTCCGACTTATGGCAATCCTAAAGTGAACCTATCATGGGATTTTCTGGGACTGTGAGTAGGTGACACACCCAAGGTCACCCAGTGGGAATTGAACCTTGGTCTCCTGACTCATAGTCTAACTCTCAAACTACTAGACCACACTGGCTCTGGATGGTGGCAGGGCAAAATTATTAAGGGCTCTATGATGGTGGCAGGGAGCACCAACAGCCATTTCTGGGCTCTCCTAGATTGGTCTGAAGAAGTTGGAGTTCTCATTACACAGGTCCTTGTGTACTGCCAGGTTTTGCTGGTTGTTATCACCTTCACATCCACAGTTCCTTTCTTCTGGGGGATTTGTGGGAGTTGTAGTGATTTTTTTGGATCTGCACTAGGCAATTTCCAAAGCTAACTTACCTACTTACTTACTTTCTCTCTCTCTCTGTCTCCCTTCCTTCCGTCCTTCCTTCCGTCTGTCCTTCCTCCCTCCCTCCCTCCCTCCCTCCCTCCCTCCCTTCCTTCTTCTCTCTCTCTCTCTCTCTCTCTCTCTCTTTAATTGGGCCATGGTTTACTGAGATAGTCCTAAAATTTGAAGGGCAATTTTCCTATGGGTTATTTTTTTTTAGTGTATAGTGCAAAAGTGCTATTTTTCTGATACACTATAGCACTATAACTCTAAAAATGTCTTTTAAGACAGGAGGATAGTAGAAAGGAAAATATTGTTCCAATATTTCTTGGAATTAAAAAAACACCTATTCAAGAGTGGGGATAAAATATTGCAGCTGGTGCTAGGAATTGTGAAAAAATAATCTGGGACAACAGACATTTCATTTGAATGTTTAAAACAACAACAAGGCTATCTACAGCAATGATAATAGTAGTAGTAGTAGTAATAATAAAAATAAAAATACTGCAACATCCCAGCAGAGTTGCCTCATCTGGAAGGGCCCTATGTCAAGAGAGAAAGATGATGTGCTGGCTCCCAGGCTTTCTCTGGTGACAAAGGGAACTTTCTCATTTGTCTCCCTGCCACCACTATGCATTGCATCATGAAGTGTCTTGTACCATTGTAAAAAAAAAACATTATGCCAGTGTAAGACACCAACTCTATGCTAGTCAATAGGTTCTTTGCATTGTACTAATTGCAGAATTCTCCTTTCTGTAGATTTTAAGTGATGCTAAAAATGTGCACATGTATATCAATGGTTAAAGACCACAAGCCTCTACAGGTATGGTGAAAAGGAATGGAAAATGGTTATGACAAAGGCTGTAGAGTACATGGCAAATAGTAATTTTTAGAATTTGCAGTCTTTGGCATCAAAATCAGTAGGCATATTTGAGATTAGATCATAGATCTGAGGGAACTGCCAGATTAAACTACTGGTAAGCCATTCTAGGAGCCTTTCTGGCTGAAGAGTGAAGTACAAATACTGTAAACAAACAAACAAACAAATGTGTTAACCAAGGCCATTTCTGCACTACACAGTTTTAATGCTATTATTCAGCAGCCTATGGAATCCTGGGGTTTGCAGTTTAGGGAGGCGCATTTAGAATTCTCAGCCAGGATGTTGAAAGTGGAATAATAACACTAAAGCAGTGTAGTGCAGAAATGGCCCAAGATAGTGCAGTCTGAGAATCCAGATTATTCAGGAGGAAGGGAACAGAGGAATCTATCCGTGGAGCCTGATCCAATGCATGTTAACTCAGATACAAACCCCACTTTATGTATTGGGTCTCACTCCGAAGCAATCACATAGAAACATAAGATGTCCACTTATAACACAGGGGAAGCCACTTGTGGCCCTCCAGATCACTGCTGGATTACAACTACCATCACACATCAACAGTAGCTATTCTGGCTGATGCTGCTGGGAGCTGCAGATCAACAACATCTGGAAGACCATCTATTACAACAGGTCAGACAAAGATGTTTATTACAGATAAATGCACATTTAAAAGTTTGTATTAGTGAAAATAATGTTCAAGAAATCTATTAAGGAGACTGCTTGCAATAAAAGTGCACATTGACTACCAGTCCAGCTGCCTTGAGTCCCAGTCTTCAGGACAAGTTGAGTGATTAATTGATTGATTGGATTGACTGGACAAAACACCATTCAAAAATGTATGAATAAGGAGAAATACTCATCAAGATACATACAGTAAACACTTGGTATTTGCTAGAGTTTCGTTCCAGGACTCCCCATGGATACCAAAATTCATGGATGCTCAAGTACCATTATGTATGAAAGTGTAGTAAAATGGTGTGCATCATATAAAATGGCAAAAATCAAAGGTGTTTTTTTTTTTTTTTTTTGGCAGTGGGGGAATATTTTAAAGCCATGGTTGCATCTGTGGATACAGAATCCACGTATATGGAGGGCCAAATGTATAATTTTTCATACAAACTTCAAAAAAAAAATAAAAATTAAAACCGCTAGAATTCTCAACGTTTGGAACAAGCCAAACTAAAGACTGGAAAAATGGAAAGAGAAACCAAAGCTGACAGATTTGTCCATCCCTGCCCTGGGAAAGCTTTGCATTGAACCAAACGGGACATACTTCTGAGCAGACATGTTGCACTGTAAAGTCATTTCTCTGAGTTCAAAAAGGAAACCACAAATGAGAGAAAGCACACAAGGCTTGAGAAAACAAACACTGTACCTTATTAACCACTAGAGCATCTTTCACAGTGCTTTGAATGGCACTATTTTCATGAAGTATTGGTCTTCAAATCCACTAGTTGCTTTTTCTTGTTGCCACTGTGTGCATTAAAAAAGGAGAAAAGAAAAAAAAACCCAACCTTGCATTTTGCCTGGCTGCTTTGAAGTTGTTATAAAAATAAATCTCTTTGGATATATTCATAGAAGTTAATGGAAGCCTCAAATAAAGCCATATTTTTTCTACAAGCTCAATAAAACATATTGCTTTTACTCCCAACTGGTATTTTATACATATATATTAGCTACCTCTAGAAGAGACTGGCTCTTGTGCAGTAAAATGACTCCAGATGGAGACCTTGGTGTAGCCCATCGACTCCATGTGCAATGTAAACACAAAAGAAAGGCTTATGCCTCTAGTTCTCATCTTCATCCAGGAAATAAGAAGCATGCCCGTTGGCTTAAGGAACTGTAGATTTATTCCACTAAAAATGTCTGTTTTACTATGTGCTTTTCCATCTGCTTCCAGAAGGGCCTCCAAATGAGAATTTGGTGAATGGACCTTGTATACTGGCAGATACGAGTTGATAGACAGTCTGTGGAAAGTAGTCCCAAAGGACTTGGGGCTACAAGTGAGATTCCATGGCCTACCACATCTGGCAGGTCAACTGTTCACTGGCTTTGGATGTCTCTGCCGTTTTCTTCCAGCTGCCTCCAGCACTCCTCTTCCAACCCTCCCAGAAAGGGAAGTTATTTTTCCCCACTTAGCAGATGAGAACATTTGAAAAGTGGAGGAGGAAAGGCAGGCTAGATGACTTGTCGAGTTGTATGGAATATCAGCCCATGTCTGGAGAACTGCAGTCATGAATCACTGTTTTTGCTTTTAAAGTCACAAGTTTTTCTAGGATTTCCATCCCATGGATGAAGAGCATTTTTCTTAAGGGGCTGAAACAGTAACATAATCTCCAAACACTGGAATTTTCTGGGGAATATAAATATTTTACTGGGTAACTAGCTCACTTACTACAATTGACAAACACCTTCAAATAATTCAAGAACTGCATCCCAAATTATTCCTAGTTCATCTGAACTAAGAGTATCAGCAAGAAGAGGAGGAGACAGAGAAAATAGTTGAGCCTGAACAGTGGTGATATCTGTCACCATAACAGGAAGTATCATTGCAATTTAATTAGTTTCCGTTCCAGAAGATTTCTGTCAGCTGTTATGTTGGACTGGGAAATGCTTGTCCTGATTTTCTTTGGTGAAACGGGCATAGTAGGTTTCTGCAGTGTTTCAAAAACCTATCAAATCTGTCCAACCAAAGTTAATAGCAAGTCGGAAGTACAGACTAAATAGAATTTGAATTTGGAAAACAGATGAAAATTTGGAAATAATTGCAATAATTTAAATAGAAGCAGAATATATCTCACCATAGGAAGTCTGTTTATGACCAGATGACCTGTGTACCTGCTTATTCTTCTTCATGGTCTCTGTGCCTCACAGATTGGGATTTTCATGCATGCGTGGTAGCGTTCGGAAGATTCTAGAGTTAAGCAGCTTGGTGGGAACCCCTCCCCCATGCCCGTACTGAGCATGCTCAGCCCGCCAGGCCAATGGTCTCTCCTCAGTTCTTTTTCGTCCGCCTTAGTGAACGGAAGGTTCTTTGCTTAGTGGCTACTTTTCTCTTGGCGTTCTTTGGATTTTGGACTTCTTCGAACCCCTCCTCCTCTTCGGACCTCTTCTTCTGTGAGTTTTCCTCTTGGACTTTCATCTTCTGATTTCCTTTTCTTCTATGTCTGTTCTTTTGAAAAACTGTATCTCCTGTGGTCGCAAGGTCGCTCTCTCGGATGGGCGCTCCGAGTGCCTTTTTTGCCTTGGGGAGACCCACAATGTGCGGGCTTGCTCTATTTGTAAAGAGTTTACAGCCCAGACGTTGAGGAACCGCTCCTCTAGACTCAAGTCCCATTGCTGGGAGGAGTCCTTGAAGATCAAGGAGCAGGCGACTGAGAATACGGCCCTGTCTTCACCCCTTTGCTCAACAGCGTGACCTTCGGCCACACCCTCGTCGGTATCGGCGGCTGCTGTGCCGCCGCCGCTGATAGTACCGGGCTCAGTACCGTCCTTGCTGCCTCTGATCTTGTCACTGCCTCGCATCCCAAAGCGGCCGTCGGGTGCTTCGGTGTTGAGAGATGCTCCTGTGGGCTCGCAGGTAGCAAAGGCGTCGAAGCCTCTCACCGCTGCACAACATAAGCGGCCTCCTTCTCTGGAACCATCTAAGGAGAAGGAGAAGGAGAAGGAGAAGGAGAAGGAGAAGGAGAAGGAAAAGCGAGGTTTGGCCTCTCCAAGGAGGACCTGCACTCCGACACCTCCTCTGACTCAGCCCCTGGAGGATGTTGTCGAGGATGTCGTCGAGGAAGTCGGCCCTCCTGAGATATCGGCGGTGTACGAGGAGGATCCGACCGCCGGCTCTTCTGCGCCCTCGGGCCTGCCTGCTCTCTCAGCGGCGGTTATTCTGCTCAGTCACCCAGAGTATGGGATGGACTGGCCGGAGCCTTCTACGGTCACACCATGGGCCCCATCCCATCATCGGGCCCCCTCACGTGACTGCTTGTAGGAGTGAGACCTGCTCTCCGGGCCGGTTGGAAAGGCATCGATCCCCGCGGCGGCGGGATGTCTACCCTGAACGGGCCTCCTCTCGGCCTCAGATCGACTGGCCTTTTTCTTCGGCGTCGTATATAGTGAGGTACGGGCACGAACACCTGTGGCGGGAGCAGCCGGGATCCTATCGCTCCTATTCTCCTGCATACAGGGCTGGGTACCACCCGGATGTGAGGCACTGGTCTCCGAACTGTCGTCGGTCGTGATCACCATCATGCGGTTCTAGATACCACCCTCGGTACCGGCATTCGCCATCGCGTTCCCACTAGAGATCTCCATATTACGAAAGATCCAGGGACCGCTCTCTGCGCTACCCGCCTGTATCACCTCTGCCTAGAGTGACTGTGACCATGTCACGCCCGGTCTCAGAGGCCCTCCCGGTGCAGACCTAGGCCCCGGTTCTGACCTGTACTCAGGCTACCCAGCATCCGGTTCCTACTGTGTTGCCGATAGCTACCACCACGGTGTCCAAACCGGTGCCTGCTCCACCGGTACTGTCCTCACTACCACCGATGGTAACCACTCCTATGGTCACCGTATCACTGCCGACACAACAGTCCTTGGCACAGAGGTGCCATCTCGTTCATCCCGATCTTACGAGACCGACTCTGACTCGGATGACTTGACGCCAGGCTCTCATGAGTCTCCGCCCTTGGCCTTCGGGGACCCCGCACTGGATTCGGCACCGGAGGATGTGAAGCAGTTTGCCGACATCCTCTTTTGTATGGCAAATGCCCTCGGACTCGATGTTTCAGACCTGACTCCAACAGTACAGGACCCCGTGTTCCACTATGTGGACACCCGCCCTCCATCTGCGTCACCGTTACTGTTCTTGCCGACACTGCAAGAGGTCCTGAAACATCCCCGGGTCCAGCCTGCATCCTCGCAGTCAATACTGTATCGCCTAGAACACCTTTACAGAACTCAGAGGAAGGATGTCGCGTTCCTGTTCAATCGTCCTGTGCCCAACTCCATTGTGGTCGAGTCCTCCCAGTCCAAGGATGGCAAGAGGGCACACACCACCCTGATCGCGAGGGCCATTGCCTGGATACCTTTGGCAGGCATTTCTACTCCGCCTCCTCCCTTGTTGCACGGGTCTCTAATACGCAGACCTGCCTTGCCGTGTACCAGCAGAACCTCCTGGACAGGTTCTACCCTCTGCTGGCCCACCTTCCAGAGCGCATCGGACAAGTGCTATCCAATTCTACAAAGAGTCGGTAGCACTCTCCAGCCAACAGATCCTGTCCTCGAGGCACTCAGTAGAAGTGGCGGCCCGGGTGATGGTGGGCTCCGTTGCTCTTCGACGCTTCGCCTGGTTAAGATCTGCAGGCCTCCAGGAGGACAGTAGGAAACGCATTGAAGATCTGCCCTTTGACAGGCAAGGTCTTTTCCACGCTACCACCGACAGTGCGATGGACCATCTGGTGAAGGCGCACCTTATGGCGAAGCGGATGGGGATCCAACAGCCGCCCCAGTCTCGCCGTACCTTCGGCTCCCGCTCCTCCTGGCGCCGCTCTTCCTCTTCAACATACCAACTCCGCTCTCCGCGCTGGGCTCCGTCTCAGCCGTCGACATCGTCCTCTGCCTGGAGACCTCTTTGAAGATGCCAATCATCTTTAAAGAAGTCTTCGTCCATGACGAAATCACCGTTTTGACCGCCCACGCAGGTCGCCACCACCTGTCGAGGAAAGCGCAGTAACCTAGCAGCGCCATGTAGCCTAGCAGCTGCTGGATCCTTCTCACCCAGATAACCGGGGCGCTGAGGGCGGCGGAAGCGGCCCGACGCAGAGTGCGTGCCCGCTCTGTAGAAAGGTTACTCTTCAGCCTGCCCACCAACTTCGTCGATCAATCGAGCTTGGCCTGACATCTCACTGAATGGCGTCACATCACGACGGACTCTTGGGTTCTCTCCATCGTCCGTCTTGGTTACGCCATCGAGTTTCAAGATATACCACCAGGCGGTGTCTACTATTCCACCCCGGCCAGCTCGGCTCTGTTAGAGGAGATCCAGTCCCTACTGCACACGGCAGCCATAGAACAACTCCCGTCCTCGGCCAGTACCACTGGCTTCTTCTCCCGGTACTTCACAGTACTGAAATCGGACGGTACCCTATGACCAATCCTGGAACTCAGAGGCATAAATTCCTACATCTGCCCCAGGAGGTTCAAGATGGTCACCCTCTCCACCATTCTGCCATTCCTCCGACGTCGGGACTGGTTCGCCTCTATCGACCTACGAGATACCTACTTTCATATCGCGATTCGGCCACAGCACAGGAGGTACTTTTGTTTCGCCATCGACGGTACCTGCTACCAATACAAGGTGCTACCGTTTGGACTCTCGACCATGCCCAGGGTCTCCACCAAGTGCATGGCCCCTGTGGTATCATACCTCTGCACGAAGCGCATTATGATATACCTCTATCTCGACGACTGGCTGTTGGTGGCGTCCTGCAAGCAGAAACTGTACGAGGACATTCACCTCACACTCTCCCTTCTGTCCCGCCTTGGACTCAGGGTCAACCTAAAGAAGTCACACCTCGAGCCAACCAGGGTCCTGGACTTCATTGGAGCAACCCTGGACTCCTTCTCTGCCAAGACCTATCTTTCTACAGAGCTGGCACGCACTCTGCGTCGGGCCGCTTCCGCCGCCCTCAGCGCCCCGGTTATCTGGGTGAGAAGGATCCAGCAGCTGCTAGGCTACATGGCGGTGACTACGTCGGTCACTTATCTCTCCCAACTTCATGCCCGCCCGCTCCAGCACTGGTTCGTCAGGGCCTTCGACCCTTTGCTGGACGAACAGAGCTGCCTGCTGCGCTTTCCTCGACAGGTGCGCCACTCCCTTCTCTGGTGGCTCTCCTACCGGCACCTGCTCTCAGGAATGCTGTTCCAAGAGCCACGCCCTCAGGTCACGGTAATGATGGACACCTCCCTATACGGATGGGGAGCACATTGCAGAGATCTCAGGGTGCAGGGATGCTGGGTCAGTCCGGAGACCCACCTCCACATCAATGCACTGAAACTTCTCGCTGTTCTGAAAGCTCTGCAAGCCTTCCGCAACCGTCGTCGGCCACATGGTGCAAATTCTGACGGACAACACAACGGCGGTCTGTTATGTCAACAGGCAAGGGGGGACTCGATTGACCACCCTCCTCACCATAGCTCTTCGCCTCTGGGAATGGTGCGTACCGCTCCGAATTCATCCAGTCGCGGTGCACCTGGCGGGCCGCAAAAACACCACGGCAGACGCCCTCAGCAGGGACACCTCATGCAACCACGAGTGGTCCCTCTCCGATACTGTGTTTTGGGCGATACTAGCCCGGTGGGGCAAACCATCTATCGACCTCTTCGCCAGCAGCCTGAACAAGAAGTGTCCCCGATACTGCTCGCGAGCCAGCCTGGGTCAGGGCTCTCTTGGCGACGCTTTTCAGTTCCAGTGGAGCGACAGTCTCCTCTATGCATTCCCGCCGTTTCCTCTCCTGGGCCGAGTGGTCGCCAAGATCCTTGTGGACTGTGCCAACATTATCCTCGTAGCCCCATACTGGTCGAGACAGCACTGGTTCGAGCCCCTCTTCGAGGCTGCTCGCGGCCGACTCCTGAAGTTCCTGGTGGTACCGAACCTCCTGTCACACTCGGATGGTCTCGTGCTGCACCCAGACCTGCCACTCCTGTCTCTCCACGTGTGGAGGATAACCCCTTAGAGGCTCCAGCCATACGGTATGTCCTCACCACAGCCAGGAAGGAGTCTACGCGTCGTTCTTACCGCTACAAGTGGCAAAGATTCACTGCCTTTGCAGACGCACGCCATGAACCGGTATCACCGGTCACCCTGTCTACCGTGCTACACTTCCTCCTTCACCTTTGTGAGCAAGGACTTGCCTTTCCATCTTTAAAGGTCTACCTTGCAGCTATCATTGCTTACCAGCCACGCGGGTCCCCTTTGGCAGCACTGTTCAGGGATGCTACCCTCAAGCAGTTCATGAAAGGCCTGCAACACCTTTATCCACCGGTGTCGCCACTGCTACCGTCTTGGTCGCTGTCCTTGGTGCTATCCCAGCTGATGCGACCGCCTTTCGAGCCCGTGGCTACTGCTGATGATAGGCTTCTGACCATGAAGACGGCCTTCCTCGTTGCCGTTACCTCTGCCAGGCGGGCCAGCGAGCTGACAGCACTGCGGTCTGATGAGCCGTTCCTGGTTTTCCATCGGGACAAGGTGGTCCTTCGGCTGGACATCTCCTTTCTACCAAAGGTTGTTTTAGACTTCCATCTGAACCAGGACGTCATCTTTCCGACTTTCTACCCGGATCCGACTACGCCCTTGGAGCAATCGCTTCATTTGCTTGATGCTCGTCGGGCCCTGGCCTTCTACACCCATCGGACCTCGTCCTTTCGTCAGACTCCCCACCTCTTTGTTTGCTACGGTGGTCGTCGAAAGGGCCACAAGGTGTCCACCCAGAGGTTCTCCAAATGGGTGGCCCAGACCATTCTGCTGGTGCATGAACTTGCCAAGCAACCTCCGCCAGTTTTGCTCCATGCCCACTCCACTAGAGCTGTGACCTCTTCAGCAGCTCTCCTTCGAGGAGTGGACCTGCAGGAGCTGTGCCGTGTGGTGACCTGGTCTTGACCTTTGACCTTTGTGCGCCACTGCAGACTGGACTGCCGTTCCAGGCGAGATGCCCGTTTTGGACGTGCGGAGTTGTCTTCCGTTCTCTAGGACCTGACCCACCGTCTACTGGTAAGCTACACAATCTCCCAGTGTGTGAGGCACAGAGACCACGAAGAAGAAGAACAGGTTGCTTACCTGTAACTGTGGTTCTTTGAGTGGTCATCTATGCCCTCACACAAACCCGCCCAGCTGTCCCCTCTTTCAGGTCCTGCTCCGGCGGACTCTAGAACTGAGGAGAGACTGTTGGCTTGGCGGGCTGAGCATGCTCAGTACGGGCATGGGGGAGGGGTTCCCGCCAAGCTGCTTAGCTCTAGAATCTTCCGAACGCTACCGCGCATGCACGAAAATCCCAGTGTGTGAGGGCACAGATGACCACTCAAAGAACCACAGTTACAGGTAAGCAACCTGTTCATCTTAAATTGTTGATGGGCAAACTGAACAATTTTCCTTCTTTTGGTTCTTCATCTTTAAACCAATTTGGACTGGAAATCCCTTCAAAGAGAAAGCTGTCCTATGGCAACCATTCAGATGGTGGAGTGTCTTTTGAAAAGAGGGCACATGGCTGCTTTAAGGACAGATGATGAGAACAATACAGGCAGTGTTATCTCTGCCCTACTCCTTCAGCTGTTTGAAAATAACTGTTGGCTGTTCCCTTCTCCTCTTGCTGTTCACATGTGTCTGCTTGGTGGAATCCTTGTTCAAAAGCTGAGGTCAGTTGAATGTGGTGTGGTTCCCCTGTCTCTTAGACTGAGAAGTTGAGGGTCTTTGCCACGAGTCAGCTAATTTTGGATTCTGTTGGGGGTTACCTCTATCACCTTCTGGACACCTGTGTACCCAGTTTGTGATTGTGGTTAAACCAGATAGTCAGAGTCACCATCAACACTGTACTTAAATATTCTTCAGTACTGGAATTTTGGGAGATTTATAGGGGAAATGACCAAGCTCTTTGGTACTATATCAGGCTATTTATTATATGTATTCATAGATATGTATAAAGTCCTTTATCTCGGAATTTATCTGGGTCTTTCCTATCTGGTCAGCCTTGCCCTACCCATAATGATAAGCTTTTTCAGATGGTCACATTATTCGTACACTCCTGTGATGTTGGAAGTCTAAATTAGGCCTTGAGATTGAGGTTCACAGTTAATACAGGGACAAGCATGTGTGTTCCCACAACATGATGTAGACATGATGTGAACAATTCTCACATGATGCTGTTCATGCAAGGTGCATTCAGTGTCAAGTACTATCCATTCTCGTTATGTGCTAACTTGATAGTCACATGCTATAGTGTGTGTGACTCTTTCAGATTAGACAACTGCAGCACTATATTCCAGTTTACTTGCCATGGCAACATACTTTGGAATCCTGAGTTTTGTTCTCTATTAAGGCACTAGAACTCTTTTGCTGATAATCTTAAACCCCCTCTCTAAATTGCAAATCCCAGATTCCTATGGGATGGGGCCATGACATAGGCTTAGAATTGTGTCACATGGAAGGGCTTCTGGTTGGTTCTGTTTGAATTAACGTCCCATCAGCTGGTAAGACAGCAGTGGTAACTGGTGGCTCTCATGTTGGGAGGGGGACTATGTGAATCTTTCTCTGGTTTTTAGTCTCAACTTTAAAGGAGCTATCAGAAGGGTTGAATCTTATCCCCCAAACAGGTTCAGCAACTTGTGTATCCCCTTTAAACTAAAATTCAGAGCAGATCTATCAACATGTGAACCACCAGTAAGAATTTTTTTAAATGTCTTTTTTATTGAAACAATGAATATGAAACAAGCTTTATGAAACAAACAAAACATTCACACAGTATCTTGCATATAATCAGGGGTCCAGAGTTAATGTCTCTTTCAACCAAACGTATTGTTCCATATATGACCATGAGTGACTGAGGAAGACTATAATGTAAGAACTAAAATATGTACAAGTAGAAGCAGAAAAGCAGCAGATTTAAATCAGGGATGGGCAACTACATGAGGGCCAGAGGCCAATTCCCCCCCCAACTCCCTGCGGACTGCCCCCTCAGTCCGAAATACTTCCATTTTCCTGTATGGTCCCATTCAATATGGTAACATTTTGAAAGTGATTATAGAGGAAAATGGAAGTGCGTGAGGGTAGTATGGTGCTCTGGGGTGCCTCTGGGAGGCCGGGGTATTTTTGTGTGTTTTCATACATTTGCCCCCAAATTAAAACATTTTTCCCCAAAATTAAAAGGTGGAGGTGGGAGAATTTTGGTAAATGGTAGGGAAGCTTCAAGGTTTACAAAAGTGGGGTCTTGTGGCTGAATGTAGCCTGTGAGCTACCCTATGCCTACCCCTGGTTTCAATTTTTTCTTTACAAACTCAGTGTCTTAGACGAGCCTTCCCCAAACTATTGCAATCCAGATTGGTTGGTCTGCACCTCCTATCAACCCTCAGTCATGATTCATTTTCTGGCTTTGTCAAAATTTTAGGCTTGGCTTAGTAAATTGGAATAATTACCTTTCATTTCATTTGTATTACCATGATGACTTTTTGCTATTACCAGATGTGTTTCTGCTGTTGTCTGGCAATTGCCTTTCCTTTCAGCCCTCCTACAGTAAAGACAAAGTGTGCCTTGTTTACGAACAATTCCCCTAGAAGTATCTGTTCAGCAAAGTCAGTCTGTCTAGCTAGTCAGCATGAGGAGGCAGCCAACACAATAGTTTTTGTCTTGTTTATCTCCTTGCACTTTTCCTCTCCACTTGGCCATCTGGCAGCTGAGATGTTATTTGCAAAGATAATAAAGTCCCAGTGCAATGGGTTGACTTTTATGTGTTTGGAAGGAGTTAAGGGAACTGACGACCTTGTGAACAATAAATAAAAGGAAGCTGATCAAGACAATCACTTCATCACAGAACTACAGTTCCCAAAGTTTCCTGGGGAGAGGGATTTACATCTGCAGCTTAGACATATATTTGGGTTAGATCCAGATTTAGACATGTACAGCATCCTGAAAATGCCCCTCCAGCCCTCTGCAATTGATGAACAAATTTTGGAGGACCAGGCTGAGAAGGTTGAGCTGAAGTGCAGTGTAGGATGATTGTGGAACTTTCTTAAGTAAAACTCTTCCATCAGCAGAAGGCAGATACTCTGTTCAACATGTGAGTTTTATTGCTGGCTGAGTAGAAACAGCTTTGAGGAACTTCAGGTGGATGTGCTGCTGCTTTGGAGAGGACTGATGCTGCTTCAGGAATATCGCTCAAGGCTTTCCCTCCTCAAACTGTGATACTGCAGAAATCTGATCTCATAGGACTATGGAAGCTAAGTAGAGTAGAGTCTGGTAGATACTTGGATGTGAAGCTGCAAGGGCCTTTACTTATTCCTACCTCTGTCACCAATACGAAGACCTCCTTCTGTCCCGCTGCTATGGCATCAAACATGCAGACTTTCTAGATGCCCTTGTGGTTCCTGTGTGAGACTTTGTTCATCTAATCCCCACACTGGACATTGGACAACAGCAATAACTGCTGTTATTTTGTGCCTGAACTCAAGCTTTCCAGTATCCCTCATGTAGTATTCTCAGAGACACCATACATGGTTCTGGTGCCTCATTTTAAGTAGGATATAGTTGGAGCAGATTCAGAGAAGGGTAGCCAGAGATATGGAGAAAAAAGAATGTGAGGGAAGACTGAAGATGCTGGATGTCTGCGGCTTGGTGAAGAGAAGACTGAGAGGTGATGTGATATCACTCTTTAAATACCTCAAGGACTATCAGAGAAGAGGGGGCGGGCCTGTTCTCTGCTCTCCCAAAAGGTAGGACCAGATCTAATGGTTTGAAGTTACAGGAGGGTAGATTTCAACTGAGCATTAGAAAGAACTTCTTGACAGTAAGAGCAGCTTGGCAATGTAACCTATTGCCTAGTGAGGTAGTGGGGTCTCCTTCTCTGGATACCTTCAGAAAGAGGCTGGACAGGTACTTGTTGGGGATAATTTAGCTGGAGATCCTGGACTGAGCAGGAGTTGGACTCGATGGCCCACGAGGCCCCTTCCAACTCTATGATCATATGATGCAGCCAATCACCAGTCACTCCCAACATTCTACACTCTCACCTCTTCCCAACAGATAATACTTACATACTGCACTTACTATACATTTCATATGTAACCCTACTTTATCATAATTTTCCTAATAAATACGTTTCTCCCCCAAAATCCATAACATCACAGAGACCATCAGGGATCTCCAGGGAGGGCTAGAAAAATTCCTGCCTGAAATCTTGAAAAGCTGCTGCTGACCAGACTTGACAATATCGGGTTTAGTGGACCAAGGATCTGATAATTTCAGGGTAGCTTCCCATGTTCCTAATGTGTGTACCGGCAACTTACTTTGATATCTGAAACAGAAAACCCCATAAACACTTCCCTTTTCCCTGGAAGTAAAAAAGACAATGAAAACAACATAGCAAATAACTCACAAATTGTTTCCCTTTCATGGGAACTCAAATCTATTGTTGGCAATGACCGCTTCACTCTGCATAATGGTAGTGCTAGGTCATTTCTGCATTACACTGTTCTGGTGCTATTATTCCACTTTCAACATCCTGTGGAATTCTGGGGGTTTGTAGTTTACTGGGGCCAAAGAGCTCCTCCATAAACTGCAAACTCTAGGATTCCACAGCATATTGAAAATGGAATAATAGCAGTAGAACAGTGTAGTGTGGAAACGGCCTTAGTCTCCACCCCCCGTCTGTCTTTCTATTTGTTTCCCACTAACTCAGGGATTGTAAACAGAGTCTTGATGTATCAAGCCAATAGCCCCTCTCATCTGCCATCTTGCTTTCTACCAAGTCCCTGAAGAAGATAGCCCTGTCTCACTTCTGCATCCCAGACACTGACATTCAGTTGTATATTGCATCAGAATATGGAGAGTTTATAACACTATAACAGCTAGTAGCCGCAGGTAGAGGAATTCTCCACAAACACTTCTAATCCAAGGCTTGGAAAGATCACTTTTTAAAGATTAAAAGTCCCAGTGGCCATGCTGTCTGGGGGATTCTGGGAGTGTAATCTATGAAGTGATGGACAAGAGCCTTCATCATGGGTTGTGAAGCAAAATGTTATAAAGATGAAGCTACATTGTTGAGATGTTATGCAACTACATTACAGAATTGCAGTGATGCACAACAGATATCCCCCTGTACAACAAGAGCTCTCACTGTACAACAGACATTACAAAATAGGGATGGAAAAAATATTGAAAAATATTTGAAAAATGGTCAGAAATAGTTTTTTGGGCATTGAGAAACCCTAGTAAGAAGAATTCTAGACTGGACTTTCCTGCAGAAGGAAAAATATTGCTGAAATTAGCTGTTACTACCTTTGAAAAGAAACAGACAAGAATTAAATTCCCGTCCCTAAAAAGTAAGGATATTTTTCCAGACAGACACAGGCCATCCATGACTTTCCACTGCCCTCCATTCTGGATTATCGGTGTCCTGTGGCTTTGTTTGGGGGTGTTGCCCCCTTTCCTTAAGCTGTCGTTGGACAGGGGCACCCCCATTGTGCAATGGCTATGCTGCTCACTCTGCTTGTGCAATAGGTCCAGTTTCAGAGCTATGATAAAGCTCTCCTCCTCAGAATACAACTGTCACATAATGCTGGAGTTCTAAACTGCGCAATTGTAAGTTGGGTTATGACACTACAAATGCCCAACAGGATGCCAGCTAGTATTTTCAAGCTCTACTCTATTCTCTGTTGGATGCTGTTGAAAATACAGCTGGCCATCCACATTCAGAGGGTTAGGGGTTCAGACCCCCAGAAAAGGGGGGTTCTGCACCCACCACTAGAATCCCAAAACACCAAAATGTGTCTGTGCATCTGTGGGAAGGGGGATGAGGCAAGGCGGGGAAAACAGACACTCAGGATCCAAACCAGGTCAGAGAGAAGAGAGGGAAAGAGGATGGGTTGGCTTGGTGGCCAATTTTCTCTCTCTTGGCCATGTCCTTCCTTGGGCATGTCGGGGTATTGGGAGAAGGTTTGTGGTGCTGAGAAATCAGCCTACGATCTGTTGTTAGATGGCCAAGTAGGGGCTTCTGTAGGAGGAAGAGGACCAGAGACAGGTTTTTAAAGGGCTGCATGGCCTGATTGGAGTCACAGAGAGGGAGTGATCCCTGGAAAATAAACGCTTGAGGTAAGGGGGCAGGGGTTGGGGAAACTCACAAACAATAAAGTTTGTTTTTGTAAATAAAATTTGTGAATAAAATTTGTTTTTGCGAATAAAATTTGTGAAAGTCAAACCCACAAATGCGGAGGGCCAACTGTAGTGGCCATCAGAATTTGGTGGCAGTTAATTCCATATGTTTACTTCGTCTTACATGAAAATGTTTTGCTCATCCTCTTGATTCTTAATACTTACCAATTATATTGAATGGCCTCTAGTGCAGCTATTAAGAAAGATGGAAGAAAACCTCTCTCTCTTCACCCCATCCTGTATACCCAGTAAATCAGGAATGGGAATCATTTGATGCTCCAGATGTTGTTTTTAGATGTTACTCCCATAAACGCTAGCCGGCATTGCCCATGGTGAAGAATGCAGGGAGTTGAGACCCACAAGATCTTGGGAGGACAAATGAACTCCCCCTCTAATTAGGAAACCCGCCCCCCCAAATAACAGAAGCACTTCAAATTTTCAGTTCTCTGCTCTCCTCAGAAGAGAACCGATCCTAGAAAATGGGGAGGAGGGAGATCAACATATGACATGTGATCCACATCTCCTCTTCTTTTTCTGCAGTCTCCCAAGATTCTCCCCAATATTGCCACAACTGATTTCGTTGCTGAAATTTGGTGTTGTGGCAGTGAGAAAAGCAGCGCTTTTGCTTTAAAAGCAGCCATTTTGGTTTGCTTGTTTAAATGAAGTGTGCACTTCCTCTTGCCTTATTTACAAGAAGATCAGTGCTTCTGGGATAAGGTGTGAAAGCTTTCTGGAGGCTCAGAGATGAGAAGCATGGAATATACTGACTTCCAAAAGGCAGCCATGACCCATCACATATGTTCTTCTTTTACACTTTTTCTCCCCCTGCAGAACCATAATTTTAAAAGGTCTAATAATGGCACATCCTCCGGATTTATTACTGTGCATGCCTCAGTCCCTCCTTCCCCCACCACTAGAATCCCAAAAGAGGTTTTTCCCTCCCTAGCTTCATACCATGAAGATGTGGTGGACATTTGCTCCCATCAACCTTTAAAATGAGATGATCTATGACAGCCTGTCTCTCCCTGCATTTCTAATTTTATCATCATCATTCTTATTAAAAGAGGACAGCATATCAATGTAACAGATGATGAGGGTCATGCCTTTGCTCTTTGCCCATTCCTAACCAGTTACGGTGACTGTTTCTATGGGAAAATATCTTTATTCCAGTACTTCGTCCTGTGTATTTCTGCTATTTTTACTTCCACCTTTTGCCTCAGACATCGGTACAATCATAATTTCACTGGGAAATTAAGATGTTGCTATAAAACGAGATGTTTTCTTCTCTTCCAAGGAAAATAATGCTTAGTATTTTTGGAAGTCTGTCAGGATTCTACTCCCAAATGAGTCTTCCATCCAGTTGGGGTAGACATGAGTCCTAACAACAGCCTTGCCCTGTCAGGCAACCTCTGGATGTATTGTGATACAAACCCTATTATCCTTAGCACCGCCATTGTGGATGGGGGTGATGGGAATTATAGTCCAATGCATCTAAGGGCATGAATTGAAGATGTACAGTAATGTTCAGAAGCATGAATGTATGTATGCATGTCATAATATAGTATTATTAATTAAAACTTGATCCCAGACTGCCCTTCATTCAGGCAGCCCAAGTTCAGAGAGACAGAGATAACAAATATATAGCTATAGATGGATATGGGTACTCTTTATCCTCACAATAGCCTTGCAAAATGGATTACATTGAGAAAGAGTAGCTGTCCCAGTAAGAACTTAATGGCCATGTCCTAGTCCCTCTCAGTGCAAGTTTAAGGGTGTTTCTACCATACTTCAACATTTTACCAGCTTGATACCACAGTTAGAGCAGTTTGGTGGAGTGTGTGTGTACTATACAGTTACAGTTCGATATTTCTTTAACTATCATGGCTCTATCCTGTAGAATTCTAGGGCCATTTCCGCACTACACTGTTTATCATGCTATTATTCCACTTTCAACATCCTATGGAATCCTGGGGTTTATCGTTTAGGGAGGGCCATTTAGAATTCTCAGCCAGAGAGCTCTATGGTCTCAGTAAACTACAAACCCCAGAATTCCACAGGAGGTTGAAAGTGGAATAATAGCACTATCACAGTGTAGTGTGGAAATGGCCACGAATTTGTAGTTTTCTTCAGGTGCTTAGGGTTTTCTGCTATAGAGAGCTCTAATGCAATGGGTCTCAACATTTGGTCCTTCAGATGTTTTGCAGTTCACCTCTCAGAATCTCTGATCATTGGCCATGCTGGTTAGGTCCTTTGACCATCTACAGGACTAGACATCAAAAACCACTGCTCTAGTCAACTTTCCTGAACTACCACAGGAGAACTTTCTGGCCAAGAAATCTAAGTACCTTGCCAAACTACAAAGTGTAGTGTGAAGAAGTTCATACTCTGTAGCAGAGAATTCTAAGTGCCTCACCAGACTATGAATCCTAGCATTCTGCAGGATAGGCACATGATACTTAAAGGGTAGACACACTCTTACAGTCTTGCTAGTGATATTGTGCTGGGGTTGCTCACACAGATGGCTCCTCCTCCTCAAATTCTTTGGTACAACACTGGAACAGGCATCAATTCTGCCTTTGCCACCTGTGCGCTTGTCTTGAGGCAGAGGGGAGATGGGAGCAGTGGCTGTGGACTTTCTGACTCTTCATTGGTGCATCATTGATACTGAAGACTTAGGCAGAAATCCCACTTCAGACAAGGTTCTGTGTCCTTCATATGCCAAACCCCGGAAGTGACTGCTGTTGCTGCTGTATACCAGTGGAGAGCCCAGATAATGAAGAAGCATTCAGTCTCTGCTTGGAGGAGAGAAGAAATGAGGGTGCACTCATAGGTCTTTTTTCACACTACACAGTTATAATACTATGATTTCAGTTTAACTGCCATAGTTCCACCCTGTGAAATCTTGGGGTTTGCTGTTTACAGTGGGGGGGGGGGGCGGCTTGGAATTCTCGGCTGGAGAGCTCTAGTAACTCAACAGACTACAAAAGCCAAGTTTCCATAGGACAAAGCCATAGCAGTAAAAGTGGGATTGTAGTGCTACAATTGTGTAATGTGAAAGGGCCCTTAAATAGAATGTACCCTTTCTCCCCCCACCCCCAGAGCCCAGACCAGTTACATTTTTGTCATCTGAATTGACTCCCCCAATTGTCCCCACCAGTAAACTGCAGCACTGGCCCCTCCAGGTCTTGACAGCTGCTGGTGGGGGAGTTTATGAATGGGGCTCAAAGGGTTAGAGACTGGTCCCCTGTACCTCATCAAAAAAGAGAGTCACAAGTGTGCATAAGCCACACTTCAAGCACATGAATATCACTAATAAAATCCTACCCTCAGGCTTTAGGTCTCAGAAGCTTGGGAGGAAACTAGTGTTGTGCATGTCATTTCCACTGTGGAGAAGGACTGTTTCTTGAAAGTGCATATCTTGTTTAACACACACTTTTTTGTTCTACGAAATATTTCGAAAGACTAGAAATGTGTGGATTTCTGACCATAGATTGCATCTATTTCGTTCCTGAGACCATTTCCTGATCAATTTAAAGATCCTTGACATAGCAAATTTCTTGCATATGATGTAGAATTGTTCCAGTGGACTATTGTATCCCTAATTATGCGGGGAATGCCACTGAGAAAAGTTAGGCCCTTTCTGCAACTTACCTTCTTGTGGCAGTGTCTGGTGGTGATCTTAGCAGCAGCTCTGCTAGGAAGGGAGTGTGACAGCAGCACTCTCCTCCTCACAGGACCGGCTCCCTGTGGAAGGGAGTGTGATGGACATGCAGCTTCCTTCTGCAGTGCAGCTGGGTACTTTCCTAGCCTGCACTCAGGCAGGAAGTACCACCATCACACTTTCTGCCCTGCTGCAGGACAGATAAGTGTGTGATGGTGGTGCAATTATGGTTTATTGATGTGAAAAACCTGTCAAAGATTTAACCTGCGATCACGTTGCCTGGGGATGGGAGAAGGATGAGACTGCGATGATATCATGCAGAAGAGTCATCATGGTCCCGTCCTTCTCCAGTCCCCATGGTGGGAAGGGAGGGTGCTGCAGAAAGGGCCTTAGTCTGCCATATAGAATGATAGCAACATTTAACTAAAAGGGAGAGGGGTAGGCTTGAGCTTGAGAGCTGGTGTGGTGTAGTGGTTTGAATAATAAATTTCAACAGAGAGAAATGTAAGGTTCTGCACTTAGACAGAAAAAATGGAATGCACAAATATAGGATGGGGGACACATGGCTGGATAACAGTACATGTGAAAGGGATCTAGGAGTCTTAGTAGATCACAAGGTGAACATGAGTCAGTAGTGTGATTCGGCAGCCAAGAAAGCCAATGCGGTTCTTGGTTGCATCAATAGGAGTATAGTATCTAGATCGAGGGAGCTAACTCTATTCTGCTTTGGTTAGGCCTCATTTGGAATACTGTGTCCAGTTCTGGGCACCTCAGTTCAAGAAGGCTATCAAAAAGCTGGAGCATGTCCAGAGGAGGGCGACCAAAATGGTGAAGGGTCTGGAAGCCATGCCCTATGAGAAACAGCTTAGGGAGCTGGGTAGGTTTAGTCTGCAGAAGAGAAGGTTAAGAGAGGACATAATAGCCATGTTTAAATATTTGAAGGGATGTCATGTTGAGGAGGGAGCAGACTTGTTTTCTACTGCTCCAGAGACTAGGACAAGGAGCAGTGGATTCAAGTTGCAGGAAAGGAGATTCCACCTGAACCTCAGGAAGAACTTCCTGATGGTCAGAGCTGTCCGGCAGTGGAATATACTGCCTCAGAGTGTGGTGGAGTCTCCTTTGGAGGTTTTTAAGCAGAAGCTGGATGGCTATCTGTTGGGAGTGCTTTGATGTCCTGCATAGGAGGGAGTTTGACTGGATGGCCCCTGTGGTATCTTCCAACTCTATGGTTCTATGAATAGGACTCTGTAGACCAGGGGTTGAATCCCCGCTTGGGCCATGGAAACTTATTGGGGTGGTTTTGGGGGCAAGTCACACTCTCTCAGCCTTGGAAGAAGGCAAAGGCAAACCCTCTTTGAACAAATCTTGCCAGGAAAACCATGTAATAGGGTTGCTTAAGAGTCACCATAAGTTAGAAATTACTTGAGAGCACACAACAACAAGAACAACAACAAGTAGGTTTGGGCACATTCTTTTCAAATGTAAGCCCACAGCCACCTGAAATGTTTTTGATTTTGCATCTTCTCTGCCCTTTGGTGTCTGTTACTATGTAGAGGAGTCAGCATTGAGTGTCAGAACCATTTCACACTGGGACCGATGTGCAACGAGTGATGATGTACATTGGGCTCACCTGCTGCCGGTCCAGGCAACAGCTAGGGATTGCTAATATGCATCAGTAGAGCTTAATGTGCACTGGGGACTCTCTCTAGTGTCTTGATACCCATCTTCACCATGCCTCTGCTATGTAGCTAAGTACAATCAGCCCTCCACATTTTCAGGTTTCACTTTCATGGATTTTATTACTGGCAGCTTTCTCCAACTCCTACCACCACCACCCCACCTCAAGTGTTTATTTTCCCTCTTGGCAGCTCTGCTCAGGCCATGCAACCCTTTAAAAACCCACATCTGGTCCTCTTCCTCCTCTACCACCCACTGCCTGGCCAGCTAAGGATGGATTACAGCCCAATTTCTCAGCACCACAAACCTTCTCCTGATGGCCTCCCTCCACACTCAAGGAAGGAGATGGCCAAGCAAGAAGAAGTATAAGTCCACCATGCCAACCCAGCCCCTTTCCCCTCTCCTTTCCCTGACCTGGTTTGGACCTTGGCTACCTATTCTTCCCACCATGCCTTGGCCTCCTTCCCACGGATACAGACACACACATTTTGACATTTGTAATTTTCCCATTTTTGAGGGGATCCTGTACCCCTAACACCAGCAAATGTGAAGAGCCAACTGTATAGGTAAAGTTATACAATGCAGACCATGATATAGAATCATGGGCAAAGAGCATAACCAAACATTTGCTGTCCCTTCGTGAAACACGAAACCTAATGTCTGAAATAGCTGCCTCAGCCTTCCTCATGGTAGGGCTGGCCCTATGTAAAAATATTTACCTTCCCAATATCCAACATTCTAAATTTTACACCGAGTATATTGAAATTCTTTACCTAATTAGCACATTCATTACTGCACTGTTTGCCAAATGGAAGGTAGTTTTGTGAGACCAGTGAGCTCCACTGGATAACTGTCATAAAAAGTAATGGTACAACTCCTCTCTGCATATACCTGTAATATTTGGAGAATCTTTTAAAGTATATACATGCACACACATTAATTGCCTGGGTTTTTAGCAGCAAGCCTATTCTTGTTAGTGGTGGTTCTTGGTTTGCTTGTTTGTTTTAAAGAATGCTAGTTGGATCACTCTGGGCCCTTCTGCACCACACAACTGTTGCACTATAATTCCACTTTAACTACCATGGCTAACTCCTATGGAATCTTGGGGTTTGTGGTCTTGGAAGGTACCGGAGCTCTCTGGCTAAGACCGCTAAATATCCCTCCTTAAATGGCAAAACCCATGATTCCACAGAACAGATAAAGTGTAATCATAGCGCAATAGTGCGGAAAGACCCTCAGATGTAAGGTGCTATGCAGTATATACAACATGAAAAGGAAATAGTCATTCCAATTCAGTCTCCCTTTCTTCTCAACCACTGTATTGGTACATCCTTGGATACATTATATGTTGGAAATAAGAAATCAGAAACTTGCTCTCCAAAATCAATTCTGCTTTTGTTAATAATTGTTATAAGATGTCATTTATAGAATGAAGCCATGCTATATAAAACAAAGATAGATCTT
Organism: Cyclura pinguis; assembly: GCA_030412105.1. Lineage (NCBI taxonomy): Eukaryota > Metazoa > Chordata > Lepidosauria > Squamata > Iguanidae > Cyclura > Cyclura pinguis. The sequence goes on from CM059599.1 coordinate 43,704,554, forward strand.
TGGGGAGTTGTCAAGGCTGAGAAAGAGTTCATTCCCACCATCTCTGCACTCCAAACAATTTACAGAAACTAGTGTCTTGGGAGCCTGTTGAGGTACACGCAGAGACGGAGAGGAAATAGAGAGAAGGGAAATGAAGTGGGCTTGCATTCATGGATAAAGTTTAAAGGCCTGATGCAGAGCCCACTGCATTCTTTCCATAGATTTTAATAACTCCTGAATTGACCAATAGTGAGTTCTGCATTTTAACAGCACTGTGTCAATGAATCTCCATCTCAAGCCCGTGGATTTTAGGACATGTTCTGCCCCATGAGAGAGTGCTGCATCTTTAATTCAATGCTTGAGTTCAGAGCCAAAATATGTGCCTTGCTTCTCACCACATTTCATTATCTTCTCACTGGAAATCTTGATAAGCAAAACCTCATTAAGCTGTTGCACTTTCATCAGGCATTGGCCACCATTTTAAAGTCTTTATTTTATGCCACTTTCTTCTGGCTGGTGGTATAGTGGAGCTGGGTCTTTCAGGGTTGAATTTTCCTGGACCTCTTAAGTAGCAATGACTATGGCCTCATCTGCCACCATTGTTGCTTTGAGTGTCTCTTTTGAATTTGACTGCAGTTCTCCCAGTAATTGGAAAGGAAAATGGGTTTTCCCAGCAACAATGCCTTGTTATGAACTTATCTGAATATGTTTGCAATCTAAAGCATTTGGGGATGCCTTGGCCTTGGGTGGTGAAAACCCATTAGCTGAATCAACACAGCTATCTGTATTTTTGGACTGTCCTTGGTGGGAGTAATGCTATAGGGCCTGTACTTCAAATTTTACACTGGACCACTCAGTTCGCGTGCAACTAGGGGCCCTTTCCACACCTTACCTTTTTCTGGCACTGGGGTGTGGTGATCGTGCGAGCAGCCTCCGGCGAGAGGCTCTCGTGTCCCTGCTGCTTCAGCTCTGCACGAGCTGCCTGCTCGCGCGAGAGCCCTGCCTCTTCCTTCCGCAGTGCAGCCTGGGACTTTCCCAGGCTGCACTGGGGCAGGAAGCGTGACCGGCGCGGCTCCGGGGGCTCCACAGGCCGGGTAAGCGCACTCGGGGCCCGGGAGCAATGTGCGATGGCGCACCATTTTCGGCTTCCAGCCGAAAATGAAAAGCTGAGCAATCGGCGCCTGCCAGCCCCTGGAGTGTTGTGCGATTGTGATTGTGTTGTGCAGATCGCTCCTCACAATTGTGTGACACTCCAGGCACCCTTTCGCATGGCAAATGCCATGTGGAAAGGGCCAAGGACTGCCAAATCTACAGAGAAGACCAAGCCCTTGGGAACCTCATTCTCAGGTTCATGGCTTTGCTCCCTCCTTCTTCCATGTCAGACTCATGTGGACCTTGTAACTCTTGAGCTCGTTCTCTGTGAGAAAGAACTAGGACGGGGGACAGAGAAAAAGAGAAACTTCTCTTCCAGGCTTGCTTTGTTTGGAGCAGGCCCCGGTGCCTTTGTTAGTTTGCCCAACTGCAAGAACCCCTGGGCCTGATGTTCGCTCAACCTCTGTGCTTGCCCAGACAGCACAAAATGCAACAACAGCAAATTCCTAGAGATCCCACGCTCTGGAAGCAAGGATTTGAGGGAATGGCTGCACAGTCCATTGGTCTGGTATCCTGCCTGTAGAAATATTCATGAATGGATATCACAGCACAACAGGGAAGGGACAGCAGCCTTACCTGGGCCTCTTTGTCATCAGCACATAATAAAAAATGTATTGCCCAGTGTGAAGCTCCTCATTGTGGGCTAAGGTGAGTGACTCCCTCATAACACAGAAGATTATTATGATTGCTTCTTTCCTTCCTACCTTCTCATTTACTCGTGATCATTTTGCTCTGGCCTCTTTTTGAAAATATCCTTTGCCTACCTCAGAGCGTCATGGTTAACACCTTCCCTCTGTTACTTGAAATTTGTTCAGGTTTGTTCTAAGTCACAAGGGTGTAGTCTGAGGGCGTGTGGTGCAGCCAGTTTGCTGATGCTAAACGTGCCTCAGTCTGGTCACTGGATAGGAGAGTGCTCGGAACACCATACAATGCGCCCTCAAGTTCCATGGGGGAAAGGATATAAACAGTGTTGCAGTGGAGCCAGGGCTGGCAGAGTCAAAGCAGTGGGACATTTATGTTAGCGGGGGCCATGATGGAGTCAAAGCTGTGGGACATTGGTGGAGAGGTGATGTTATCCTGTAACTGTCCTTAGGCTTCTCTCTTACTACCGGGTTTAGCTGCAATAGGGCGGGTGCCAGCACAGATGGATTTTTCAAGTACTGTTTCGTTGTTGTGAGCTGTCCCAGTTCTTAAGAAAAGTATTTTGCAGCTTGGTCTTGAGTGGGCAATTAAGAGCCATTACCTTTACAAAAGACCTACTCTGATGAAGCTCAAAACTGCCAGCACTAGTACATTGTCATGGACCAAGACAGGTCTCTGCATTTTCATACTATCTGGGATTGCTGCTATGAAGAATGTTATGATGTCTGCTTGTTCTTCAGAGTTTACCTTTATTCCATAGGACATAATGTAATCATTTGATAAATTTAGTCTAGTTTTTAAATGCTGATGTGCTGCCATCTACATACATCCTTTGTCTGCGGTTTATACTACATTTTAGCACTAGCAAGGGGCCTGAAAGCAGGTGGCACAACTGAAGCAAGCAGCATGTCAACAAGGCCTTAAAATTAAAAGATATGCTCAAAACTTTCAGTCAGATATTAAAAACAATTAAAGCCTTGCAGAATGAGAGGGGGTTTATAGCTTGCATGAATGCCATAGAGGATGTCTCATTTCTTTTGGAGGGATATCTATGGCCAAGGTGCTGGCATCAAAAAGGCCCTGCCTTGCAGTCCCAACTGAGTTTTTCTTTACATTTTACCTCATTCATCCCATGCTATGAGACCTCTGGTCTTCAGAACAATGCATGGGCATGTAGGGAGGTGATCTCATCTGTGAATAATAAGGTTCAGCACGAGAAAGGGGACTCCCGTGAATTGCAAAAGATGTCTGTTTTGTTATGGCATATGATTTTCATGCTTTGCCATATGATTTAGTGTGCTTTGCTTTGTGATTGGCCATTGGAAGGTAAATGCAGGCTTAATTTGCAAGTCTAATTGCTGAAGAAATCCCATTGCCAAAATATGTTGGCCACAGAGATCCTATCATCCTATCTTTCCCCCTGCATTCAGTGGACTCAAAATGTCAGGCAAAGCTTATTAAAACTACAAACATTTTGTTAAGTGTAGGGTTCAACGATGAGGAAAAGAGACAGCATTTTATCAGAGCTTACACTGGGGATTCTGGGAATTGTTATCCAAAACAATTTCAAGAAAGCATACTTCACATTTGATATAATTTGGAGGTAGCCAGTGCAAGAGTTACTGAGGAAAACATGACGAAGCTGTCTGTGACCCTTTAGAAAATAATATTTGAGAATGAGACATCAGATTTTTGGAACTGCGTGCATGTGAGGAGAGAGAGAGAGAGAGAGAAAGAAATACTTTATTCAAAACTGGGCCAAAACTATTTGCTGCAGAGCAGCAAATCCTCCTTTCTCTCAGGATTAAGGCGCACAACACCAAAGGATAACAAAATTATTCTGGGACCTGAGGCAAAAAATATCTCATAACCACTTTTCCCTTGGGGAAGAAATATAACAGCAATAAATTAAATAACTCACACTTTGCTGACCTTTCATGCCACCTCACCCTCCCAAATTGCAGGGCTGGTTCTAGCTTTCATAATTCATAATACTCTTAAAACAATTGGATTTTTAAACTTCTCTTTAAGACAGTATGAACATATTGAATTCCCATCAGTTTGTTCTAGTATGCAAGCTAATAGCTGGAAGGGGATTTAGCCTTTCTGTTGGGAACTGGTTGACTGCTATGAGGAAGTCAACATCCAGACCCAGCTGAAATAGTGGTGGGGTGTGTCTATAGTGTGTGTGTGTGTGTGTGTGTGTGTGTGTGTGTGTGTGAGATGGCCTTCTGTTGCACATTTGTCCAAGTGTGTCAAGCTGAGAACACCACAAACTGTTCTTCCCTCTGAATGTATAACGGCCTGTTGCCTCTAAGCCTCAGATGCCTATTTTTACACCTTCTGTTTGTTCTCTGTCACAATCACACCAACCTTCTATTGTTGAGCTCCTCAAGAAGAATGTTGTTATATTGGTTGTTTGTGCGTCAGCCCTGCTCTCTCCGGAGCTGCACTTGGATGAAATTAGAGAATTTCCATTAGCAGAACATGCATTATTAGTCCCCTGGTGCCAAATCGAGGAGCAAGCCAAGATTACTATTTCTGGCCATGTTCACCTCAGGAAGGAACCTTCTCAGCTTTAATGGGATTTTGCTATTGTTGGTTGCCTTCTGTTTGACAGAAAGCCAGCAGGGTTGAAAGCTGTTTAGAAAGCTGCATGAAATATAATAAAGCTCCAGCCATTTGCTGTAGCACATACCAGTGTGGTGTTTACTTTGAAAGAAGTGGGGAGGGGGAATTATTGTCTTTGGCACACGGGTGGGGGGAGTAAAACTTGCCTTCGTAACTCAAATCTGAGAAGAGAAGCTTCTCATTGCTATGGTATTTAAAAGCAGTTAGCAAGTGCCATTGATTTAAATAGATGCAGTGATGATCCAGGTTACTTTGAAGCACCTTCTGGAGCATGAGTATCAGATATCATGGCGATATCTTCCAATGAGTGGCTTCCTCATCAGAAATTCTATTAATGTTCACTAGAATAAGTAGAGTCTCCACAGTGGTGTATCTCTTCCAGAAAGTTCTTCAGGCCAATTAATTACTCTTCTGTTTTTCATTAGGAATTGTGAAAGAATTTACAGTTGGCCCTCCACATTCACTAGGGTTAGCGGCATAGGACCCCCGTAAAAGTGGAAAACCTGCAAATACCAAAATTTATGCATGTATCTGTGGGAAGGGAGCTCAGGCATGGGGGGGAAGGAGCACCCAAGCTCCAAACCAGGTAAGGGAAAGGAGAGTGAAAGGGTGTTAGGCAAGGTGGCCCTGTACTTTCTCTTTCTCGCCCATCTCCTTCCTTTGGTGTGTGGGAGCACTGGGAGAGGGTTTGTGGTATTGAGAAATTGGGCCGTAAGCCATCCTTCACTGGCCAGACAGTTGCTGCTGGAAGAGGAGAAGGACCAAAAGTGTTTTTTAAACTACTGCACAGCCTGATCAAAGCTGCCAAGAAGGAATGTTTGAGTACTGGACTATGAATTTGGAGATCAAAGTCCAAATCCCCACTCAGCCATGGAAACCCATTGAGTGATCTTGGGGAAGTCACACATTCTCAGCCTCAGAGGAAAGCAATGGCAAACCCCCTCTGACCAAACCTTACTGAGAAAACCCCCTGATAGGTTTGCCTTAGGGTTACCATAAGTCAGCAAGATTCATCATTCTTGCAACCACGGATCCATGAACCATTTCTTCACCGCATTGGATCCCAGTTGGTCTTTAGAACTGCTTTCTCAGACCTGATTTTTGGCGAGCTGAAACAAAATTCCCATCATGGGTTTTCTTCCAAATCCATCTTCATTAGCTGAATTTTTTCCCAAATATTCTTACATTTATTCAAGACTCAATATTAATCATCGCTAGTTTTGGCTGAGAGCTGCTGTTTATATTTCAGTGCCTGTTACTGGGAGTCTTGAGACCAACAAATTTATATTTTTAAAATATATATCATGATAAATGATAATAAAAGTTACAATTTAATTATATTTACATATTTATAGATTGTAGCTGCAGTAGGCTAATATGGCTAACCATTTGGAAACTGATACTTCAAACTATTTTATTTTATATCTTATGTTTGATTACACTTGAATATTTTGCAATGGTTTTGCAGTGGTTTTGGTTTTACATGCAATTTAAAACCAAAATCTTAAATATCTTTCCAGCTGAGGCCTTTCCTCCTATGATCTCCATTAGCAGCTGGTGGCTTTTATGTCAATGGGGTGATGAATCCACTTTGGGTTTTAGTCTGAAATTTTAAAAAAGCTATCCAAGGGGCTAGCTCTGTTTTGGGAATAGGATTCAGCACTTAGTCTAGCTGCTTTAAAGTTTGTACTAAAATCCAGAGCAGACTCATGATGTCACTGACCCAGAAGCTACTAGATGTCACTTTAGCCAGACCTGATTGTGAATAGATGCCCACAGCTGGACTGGCAACCAAGACCAGGAAAGAAGTCTAGGAGTCTAGAGTCTGGCTGTACTTTTACCCATCAGAGACTGAGAAAGTTCCCCATGAGCTTTCCGCTTCCCTATGCTGGGGATGGGAATCATGCAACCTTCCAGGTGTTTTAGGACTGCTAGCCCTAGCAGTCCTGGCCAGCATAACCAATGGTACAGAATGCTGGGAGTTAGAATCATAGAATCAGAGAGCTGGAAGAGACCACAAGGGCCATCCAATCCAGTCCCCTGCCATGCAGGAACACACAATCAAAGCGTTCCTGAAGGATGGCCATCCAGCCTCTGTTTAAAAACCTCCAGAGAAGATGACTCAACCATAGTTCAAGGCAGCACTTTCCACTGTCAAATGGCTCTTACCATCAGGAAGTTCTTCATAATGTTTAGATGCAGTTGCAGTCTAACATCTGGAGCGTAGCACCACTCCCAACCATGGCCTAAGCTAAGGACAAAGACTCACCAATCTTCCCTATCAGGCCTGCAAAACACCTGTAGAAGCCCCTTCCTCTTTCTGCAGCCCCATCCCTCAAAGAAGAGTAATATCTCCAGATCCCCCAGTTAGCCTGGCTAGAGAGGTTTCCAAGCTCTTACCCTAACTTCAGAGACATGGCAGGGAGTGCCAGAAGGCAGGTGACACTGTGGTGGCCTTCTAGATATGGAACTCCTCCATTTGTCTAGCAGCATCACAAAATTTGGGAAAATTCCTGTTTTGGGAGTTGTATTTCAGGAATGGTAACGTTTCCAAGCCAGTCGCATAGGGATGGGGTGGCAATGGGGGCAATTCTCCCTGGGCGGCAGTGTTTTTGGGGCGTCCTGGCCCGTAGCCATGCCCCCGCATGCCCTGGCCACACCCTGTGCACCCTGCCACGCCCCCATGCACAGTGGCCATGCCCCCCATGCTGTAGCCCGACCCTCTCCCACCCCTCCACACATTCCAAGCTCTGCCACTGTTCCAAACTCTGTTAACAAAAAAAGTGATTGACTGTTGTAAACTAATCAATTAGCCAATCAATTTCCATCTGTCTATGAAGTAAAACCAGGGGGAACTGGTTTGGGGAAGGCTGGATTAGATGTGTCTCAAAAAAATCTGTCTTGAGCACTGATTTTAGTCAAAGGGCAGGGCATGCATTAAACCAGGGTTTGCAAAAGGTGCTTTTTTTGCACTTGTAACAACTTCCACTGAATTCTGATGGGTACTGCAAGTTTGGGTGAGCTGTAGTCCAGAAAGTAATTTGTCTAAACTCTGCTGAGAATAGCAGTTCAAATCCTCCAAGTCACAATTCATTTGCCCCACTGACTTCAAAGGTTGTACTCAAAACATGACTCAGCCTGGATCTAACCCAATGGGTGGAAATTCCTGGCAATGACTCAGCAGGAATTAGCCAACTTCCATGCTGCAATGTGTATAACGTTGAACAACCAGCTGGATGGCACAGGGCCAGTCCCTACCAACTCTCCTGGTCTTTTCAAGGGCCTTAATCAAGAATCCAGGATCGTTCCGGACAACTGGAGTGCTCTGATCCGAGGAAACACCAAGACTGAAGCATCATCTTCTGCCAGTCATTCCATTCAAAGCAGAACTTTGGAATGCTGAGCCTTGTTCATTCCAATTCAGTAGAAGAAGAATGGTATAGCTCCAAGAAACAGGCTAGATATATGCATTTATCTCGTTGGAGAATAAATGTGAATTTTGACCTTAGTATTCAATTGTATAGGGGTAGGTGAGTGGGGAAGAATGTTGACAGAGAAAAGGAATTGGCTAAGATGGACTCCTCAGACTGAATGCAGATAACTCTATGACACATTATGCACAGTGAATCTGCTCCTCAGATGGAAGATTTTATCTGCCAGTGAAAGTGGAAGACCAGTTTAGTCTCTATGCAGACTCTCTGCATTTCAGCAATAGTTCCCATAGAACTTGGAGGGCCATGTCTGCTCCTGAAATTTTTTCCCCCCAAACATCCTCTATGAGACATGGAGGCATGTTTGTGGGCCTTCCTGGGTCTCTAGAGTGCATTTTGGGATATTTTGATGCAAAAATTAAATATGTGTGTGTGTGGGGGTAAATTTCACAAAATTTTGTTTTGATGCCTGGTAGGTCCAGGGGGTATCCAAATATATGGAAATGCCTTCTAATGTCCCCAGACAATCATTGCTGGGCATTTTGGAGAAAAAAGAATGCCAGGATGCTGTATGACCTTTCATTTCACCTAAATTTGTGTACACTTTCTACATAGGAGGGGCACTAAGAAATCCTGTTAGTGAATTGCAAAGATGCATAACAGTACACCAGCAAGAATGCACAATGTGCAGTGGTGTCCAGTGTGCATTGGGACCAATATGATCCACATCAGTCCCGTTGTACATCAGTCCCATCGTGCATTAGTCCTTTTGCTGGCTCTGCTACATAGTTATGTATAGGAGCATTCAATGGGATTGCACATCTTTTCAGTTCCAATTCCCACACATGTAAATCCGCTTATGCAGAAGCAACTCCCATACAGGATTCTACCGGATTCTCCAGAACACCCCTGGGGTCCTAGGAGCCACAAAAACAGCCCTTGAGGGCTTCATGTGGCCCACAGACTACTCTAGGGCCATGTAGGATGAGGTGTTATGGGGACAGTGGGGTGGTGTCCTTGACAATATATACTTACATCGAAGGAGGCGCTGTTGTGTTCACTGCTTACTCACAGGTGAGTACGTACAGGATTTTGCCACATTTAGGCCAAAATCCAGTTGCTAAAGTAGATCCATTGAACTCAACTGAGTTAAGCCAATACTTACATAAGTTCCATTGATTCAGTGGTTCTCTCTTGTTGGGACTATATTGCATTTATGCTTTAACTAGTGTATACCCATTGTTGCCTGGGATTTTATTTTCTCATAGGTAATACTCTTTAGAAAAATTTGAGATCCTGTGTCTCTAATTCCCCAAACTGTCTTGTCCAGTACCTGTAACTTTTCCTCATATTCCCCAATCCAATCTGTATTCAGAGTTATCAACATACAGAGGCTGGGTTCCTGAGGGAATACACTGCCCCCTTCCTTGCTGCTAGGCCTCATCTCCATAGCAATTGGCCTATTCAAGACAGGTGCAGTTGACTGAGGCCCAAGAGCTCTCTGGCTGAGAATTCTAAAGGCCTCTCCCTAAACTGCAAACCCCAGGATTCCATAGAATCATCTTAGGCAGCTAAACATATGAGGTCTTTGCCTGACACAGACAAACAGACAAACTTTGACTTTTATATATTAGATTTGTCCTAAGATTTCAAGCCACAGTGCTTGCATTTCATCCTTTGATGAATAGAAACATGTTGAAGTAACTAAATAAATGCCTTGAGTAAATAAATATCATTTTTAAAAAGTTTGCATTGAATTAGTCAATAAATAAAACTCAAAAGAAGTGCAAATGCTGACTTCATGTACCCAATATAATAAAGTACAAGCACTGTCCATAATAGCTAATAGTGTTAATTCTGCTTAAATATTGGAAACGTTGGTTCCACACATCCTGGACTGAAGGAGACCCAATTCTCTGGATAAAATTCTGCCCTCAAAACAGAAAGGTAGTAAGGAAATTCATAGGAAATAATCAGCAGCAGCTGCTGATGGTGCCCATGTTGGTGGGGCTGTAAATCTACTATGGGCATTAGCCTGCATTTTGAAGTTCTTACAAAGTACTGGACCTTCTCCAGCCTCAGAGGAAGGCAATAGCAAACTCTGGTCATTTCAGCACTATAACAGCCTAGCGCAGAATTGGACTTCCTCTGAAGAAGTCTTGGCGAGAAAACCTACAATAGATTTGCCTTAAGTCAGAAACAACTTTCTGACACACAACTGGACCCTATGTCCAGCATAAGTTCAGCACCTTGGATAGCTCATTTAAAGTCTGGATTGGTAGATTCATGGTAGATTCTTTGTTCCACTGACTGGTTGCTTCTGAACAAAGGAAAAAAGAGAGGGGGGGGAGGGAGAGAGAGAGAGGACATTTTAGGACAATGCAATGGTGCCAAAATCCAGCCCCACCTATGGCTGTTCAGTTTAACCTGAACACATGCCACTTCTCACTGGCAACCTGGTGATGTCCCAAATTCTTTCCGATGTCTAATAAACCTGAATTATAAGCATATTTGAACATTTGTCCTTGGGGTATGGTTTAGCCATTAAGGAAATGTCCTTTGTTGCTTTTGTTGTTGTATGGAAAATGTCTACATCCAAACTAATATGGAGAAGCTCTTTACTTTAGCAAAAGGTGAAGAAATAGTGATTCCCCCCCCCTTCCTTTCTATACAGAAGCAAGAAGTATTTTATGAATTACATATGTTGTAATATTACTAGATCACCAGCAGATGATGCCAGAACATACCTTTTTCAGTCCAACATGACTGGAGGCAAGGAGAGGAGGCACATGAGAAGTGCATGTTTTCAACTAGTTATAGCTAAGCCATCATCACTAATAATTGTGAGTTGTGGCTCATTAAAATAAATGGGACATTGTATTAGAGTTAAGGGTTGGAAAAATAGAATTTGAATTGTTTTCATTTGAAAAAGAGGATGGGTGATATAGGCTTACAATGGTTGTTGTTATTTGCCATCAAGTTGACTTAGACTTATGGCAATCCTATGAACGAGAGGGTGGGAGCCAGTGAGGTGCAGTGGTCTGACTGCTGGAACTGTCTCTGGGACACACAGGGTTCAAATCCCTGCTTGGGCATAGAAGTCCATAGGATGACCTTGGACATGACACACTCTTTCCATCTCAGAGAAAAGCAATGGTAAAACTCCTCAGAACAAATCTTGCCAATCCAACCTGTGATAGTTCTATGAGTGCTGGCACTGGAGTTGCCATAAGTTGGAAAAGACTGGAAAGCACACAAGAGAAAGAAACGAGAGACTTCTAGGAGCCCTGGTCATTACTACCCTGCTCAGGTCTTGCAAACTCATGACTTCCTTGGTTGAATCAATCAGGTTTTCCTCTTTTCCTACTGCCTTCCACTTTTTCCAGCATTGTCAACTTTTCCTAGGACCCATATTGTCCAATAGCCTATATTTAGTAGTTTTGGTTTCTAGGGAGAGGTTTGATTGCTCTAGGATCCATTCATTGGTCTTCTTTTGGATCTATAGTATCTATAGATCTCTCCTCTGAAGCCCACATTTGAAATGAGTTGCTTCTTTTCCTGGTAGCTTTCTTCACCATCCAGCTTTTATAACCATACGTAGAAATTAAAAATACTATGGCATGGATGAACCATGACTTTGGTATTCAGTGATATATCTTTACACTTGAGAGTCTCACCTAGTTCCTTTATAGCTGCTATTCCAAGTCTTAGGCCATTTCCACACCAGACTGTTATAGTGCTATTATTGACTGCCCTTCACAAAGCAACAACAGACCAACGCTTTTGCGTGGTCATTTCTACACCAACCTGTTATAGTGCTTTTATTCTACTTTCAACATTCAACACTTTCAACATCCTATGGAATCCTGGGATTTGCAGTTTATGCCATACATAGGATGTTGAAAGTGGAATAATAGCACTATAATAGGTTAGTGCAGAAATGGCCTTCATCTTCTCATTTCTTGACTACAGTCTCCATTTTTATTAATGGACCAGGGTATAGAAAATCTTTTAACTATTTTGACATCTTCATGGCCCATTTTAAAGTTACATAAAACATCTGCAGTCATTTTTTTTATGGTACTGTAATATTTTTGTTTATAGTAGAACTTTCATATTGTGAATAATGTGAATTGCAAGAAGGTTCTTCTCCCATGCCCAGAATTTAGATTTAGACACAATGGTTGCCAGTAGATACAGGAAATTAAAAATGGTGACACATACACACAAAAAATGTAGTATTCATATTAGTTTCATTGACTTCGTTAGTCCAGGATGTGGTGGTGGTCAAACGCTGAGATGGCTTTTTAAAAACTTTTATTGAAAGTAATGTAACAATTCAACAGAACAAAATAAAATACAACTTCTCATCATTCCTTAGCAAAACATGTATACATGTACACATACATGCACAACACACTTATTTTTCTTAAGATGTCATTCCAAAGACAGATATGAGAACTGATGGACCAAAATCATCTCTGTTTCTATTGATAAAAGAAATAAATGAAAACCAATCAATAATAAAGGAGTCATGAAGTTTATTTCTTGAGTTGTGAACCTATTGCATCAGTTTTCCATTATAGTAAGAGAGACCACAATTTCCCATGCCAACAGTCCAAAGATAAATTGTGCAGGCCTTTCAACATTTGAGCAATCACAATACAAGCTGCTTGAAAAAAAAAGATGCCATTTTTACTTGATATAATATTTGTTCTCTTCTATAAACAAAGAGAGCAAATTTCACTCTGGCCTTTGAGAGAGAGAAGAGCAGCCAGAAACAGCTCCCTTGTGCCTTGGCCTAGAAGCTGGTGAGAGGCCCTCACTCCATTCCAACTGCCATTGCTCTGGCCTCTCAGGGAGAGAAGAGCAGCCAGCATTTGATGCACTTAACTTCCTCCCTCACTGCTTTTCCCTTTTCCTTATGTGTCACGTCTTATTTAGATGTTAAGCCTGAGGGTGAGGTCAAATTAATGACCCCAGGAAAACTTTTTGGCTGAAGGATATGGAGGGGTATAAAGACTCTAAACAAACAAACAAACCCATTACTGGTGAAAATATATATTTTTAATTTGTTACTGTTTCCCTTTCATTGAAAATCTCTGACTAAAATCTTTGGACTTTTGGGCAGTACCACCACATGTGAAAGAAAGTACCTACAACACTGTAGTTTCTCCAACATTTGTCTGATGTTTATTTATTTATATAAATGAGTTTCAGTGGAATATTATATCACTGATAAATCATTTTAGAATGATGTTCATGTATTGTAGCTGAAACTGATCTTAACAGAGAAGCTTTCCATAAAGAGGACTATAATGAGATTAAAGGGGGATTAGACACATTCACATCTATTCAGAGAGGCTATATCTTTGCAGTTCCTACTGGCCATAATGGCTGAATGGACTCTCAAGGCAGATTTTACTGCCCGGTGTGGGGCAGCAAATGATGGGGAAAATTCAAGTCATGTAATGGTACCTTTAGGCACCTAAAGGTAATTATGTTATTCTGGTACTTGAGGCAAAAATGTTCATAAAAATCTATTTCCCTCTCTGGCAGTAAAAGTACAATAAACTTAAATAAGGTTGCTTCCTTTTCATGACAATCAAGATCTGCTAATTGAGGTAACTGCTTCACTCTATCTCGTGGTGGAGAGTAGACCTGTACTCCTAATCTTCAGAGGCAGTATGAACAGAGTATTAAAAAGTTACATTTTAGATTACAATGCTAGACTTTCTCAACCTGGTGTCCACTGATCACATTGGCAGGGGGATTCTGGGAGTTCTAGTCTCCAAAGAATCTCTGCTTCTGAATACCACTTGCTGGGGTCTACAACATGGAGGGTACTATCCTTTACATCCCTGCTTATGGACCTCCCAAAAGCATGGAGTTTGCTCCTGGAACGTGCTTGACAGTGAAACTTTCCATGTTGCATCACATTGTATCCTATTGGACCAAGCCAAGTGCAAGTATTTCACAACATGCTATGATTTCTCCTTAGCTGGATGGGACTATCAATGCATCATATCTACATTTACATCAACAGTGAGAAAACTACGGCAGCATATAATCTGATTGTGTCAGATTGCCACATCCCAACTTCAAACTCTTGCCCAGTAAAATTCAGAAGTTCAACATCAAATTAGCTTCTCCCTCCTCTTGCTTTCCTTCTTCCTCCACTTTTTGTACCATCATAAGTAATCCAAAAAGAGAAGACATCCTGAAAACTTTCTCTTTTCAGAGTTGTCCTTATAAAGGTATTACCCAAAATATGGATTTTGAAGTGGTCCTTAAAGAGGCCTGTGCTTTGGTAGTCTTAAGATTAAATCTCTTTTGTCTCAGTGAGAACTATCTCAGAGTAAAGATGTTTGGAACCAGGTGTTAGATCAGGGGTGAAAATCCCACAGCTTTTCCAACACCCTTGACTGCAGCTCTCAGGATCCCTAGCCAGAATAGCCAATGGTGAGGCATGCTGGGAGCTGCAGTTCAACAACATCTGGAAGATGGTGTGATGCCCATTCTTGTTTAAAATCATTTAACAGCAACCATGCCTTATACCCAGCATAGTCACTAGTGAATGAAGATGGGAGTTATAGTTGAACAATTTCTGGAGGGACACATACCTCCTACCTGGGCTTATCCTATGCTACTTTACTGGGAAGCTCCACTGAATCCTATGTATGTAAAATGTGCATATTATTGCTGACTTTCCAAGGGTCTGAAGTGGAACAGAATAAGAAATAATGAGGAATGATGAGGTCAGGTAGGACAGAAATCTGAGGTGAAATCCATATTCAGCAGTAAAGTTCACTGGGTGGCTTTGAACTTGTTCCTTCCCACCCTGGTAACTTGTCTCAGAGGGTTGGTGTGAGCATAAAAGAATGGTTAACAGATTGAAAAAAATGTATGCATGGAGGAGGGAGGCTTCAAAATATCTCTCCCCAGATCTTCCAGTCAGCATAGACACTGGGGGATTCTGGGAACTGTAGTCCATTGGACATGCTGCCTGTGGATTTGGGGAGCTGTAGTCCAAAAAGTTGTGGGTGGGTGTTTTGTTTGTTTGTTTGTTTGTTTTTGTTTGAATTTTACAAATTTGGGCAAGTGATTTCTCCTTGGAGGAAAAAAGAGTGGGATACAAAAGTAAGAAAATAACATTTCATGGGACAAAGTTTTGGAAACCCAGCTGCCAAATCATTATAAACCCAAATTGCAGTATAGAGCTACACAGGACCTTCCATTGCGGAGTGGCGAAAGAGCAGGAAAGGCGGATGAAAGGCCAAGGCGACCACAAAAACTTAACCAAGGGCTGACTGCGTAGGTCTCCTTGAGTGCTTCGCTGAGGATTTTGCTAGGAAGATAAAAGTCGAGGAGGGCAATTGCAAGCTAGTTTATTCTGGCCACGTGGCCCGGCGTGGGCTGCCCCTACGGCCACTTCAAGCGAGCGTTGGAAAACGGCAATCAAGCTGAACAACAAAAAGAACTTCGAATTCCCTGACGCAAGAATCTTGCTTAATAATAGTACTGAAAACAGGAAATGTGCCTATTATTACAAGGATGGGTTATTGTGTGTGTGTGTGGATAGATACACACACACACACACACACACACTTGCTCTCTTATGGGTTGGCAGAATGTAGCTAGATTTTGCCATCTGATGATCTCTGAAAATATTGACTTACCAGTCAATATTACTAGGGACTTTCGGTAGAACTGGCTTCCCAGCGAGTAAATCTTCGGGGTCGTTAGCCCCCCCCCCCCGCCGCCCTTGAGAGAAATGTATGCTGCTTCTCTCAAGATGTTTAAGACAGGGGAACCTTCCTGAAAATCAAAACGGGCAATTGTGCATCTAGAGCCCGTATAAAAGGGGCCAGAGCGATTTTGGGGTCTGAGGCCATTTCCTCACTAAACCGTTATAGCCATATTATTCCACTTTCAACATCCTATGGAATCCTGGGGTTTCCCTAAACTGCAAACCCCAGGATTCCATAGGATGTTGAAAGTGAAATAATAGCACTGTTAACAGTCTAGTGCAGAAATGGCCTCAGTGTTGGAGTTTGGTCCGGGAGACCCGGCTCAGCCGCGAAAATCCAGTGGGTGATTTTCTCTCAGAAAATCTCAGATTTCTCTCAGACCTTGGTCCAGGCACAGTCTCTCAGCCTCAGATGAAGGCAAAGGAAAATCTCCTCTGAAAAACCTCTTCAAGAAAAGCCTGTGGTTGCCTTAGGGTCTCCATAAGTCAAAAATGACAACTCAACAACAACAAGCCTGCAACAGCCTGGTCCGAATTGTTTAGGTCCTCCCCAAGTCTAGAAGACCGACTAAATCAATTATCGAATGATAAGTCAACAAATAGGTAAGTCCCACTGATTCAGTACTCTCCTACTAGTAGGATTCAGGTCAATGTGAAGTCCACGTAACACCTAGGGATTGCCCTGGTGTATTTGTTTTTCGAGAGCCAACGGGGTTTCGTGGTTTGAACTTCGGACTATGACTTTGGAAACCCCACTCTGCCATGGTAGCCCAATGGGTGACCTTGGGCAACTGACTCTCTCGACTTCAGAGAAAGGCAAAGGCCCCACTTGGCAAGAAAACCCCCTGATTGGTTCGCCTGAGGATCACTATAAGTCGGAACGACTTGAAGGCACACAACAACAATTTACTGTATTTATTTTGGACGCTTATATATCAAAAATGGTCTTAGGTGCAGTTGCATTGAGTTGCAAACTTGGGCCTAGTCTAAATATCTGGTGGACAAGTGATCTGACTGAGGTACATAGGGCCAGCTTAGCCTTTGTATAGTTACCCCGAAACAAAGTATATGTTCAGTGAGACCTACTCCTAAGTAGCTACACAGGATTGCAGTCTTATTCTCTGCCTAGATACCCCCTCCGCAATAAATAAACCCTCTTTAACCACCTTTGCAAGTTACATTACACCTGCGCCTAACTCCCTCGAAACCGACAGTTTCCCAAAGACTGCGCATAACAAAGGGCCTTTCTGCACCACACTGTTATGGTGCTATTATTCCACTTTCCACATCCTGTGGAATTCTGGGGTTTATAGTTTACTGAGGCTAAAGAGCTCTCTGGTTGAGAATTCTAAATACCCCCTCCCTAAACTACTAACCCCAGGATTCCGCAAGATGTTGAAAACCGAATAATAGCGCTATAACAGGCTAGTGCGGAAAGGCCCGTAGGACCTACCAGTAAGTAGCCTTGTCAAAATGAAAATTGGAGAGGGCTCCTTACCTTTATGGCTCTGCAGAACAGGGAATTCCAGGAGGTGCTGCTTTTTCACACAACCAGGTAACCAGCAACATCTGATGAAATCCGTTCTTCTACACATCATGGTAGGTACAGGATACCTCTCCAGTTTTCACTCTGGCAACCCCTACCTGTAAGTGTGCCTGGGAGGGTAGGCTTGACTATAACACCAAATACATTAGTAAACTAGACCTTCCAGTTTCATTAAATTGGGTGGGGGTGGAGGAGACAATGTGACAGTACCTGAGTTCAACGATTGCCTTGGCTCAATTGTTAGGCCTCTGACTTTTTAGTAGGGTTGCTAACATTAGGCGACGCCGGGTGAAAAATCGGAGGGGCAGGAAAGTTACTTCGCTTCTCTGCGCCTCCCCACGCCGCTTTCCACCTCCAACTCTCAATTGACGATGTGTGATCTCAACACACAGAACCGAGAAAGAAACGCATCAAGCAAACGTGATTTTCTTGTAAGGACGAACCCTTCTCACGTCCCAGTCTAGTCCTCTAACCACTACACCCTACTGCCTGTCCAGCATATAACTTGTTCCCTGCGAGGGCAGTGGAACCTCTCCCTGCCCCTTTTTGCACCGCCCAACGCAGCTAAAGCACTTCTGAAAGAGGACCCTCCGACCTCTGTTTAAAGATCTCCAAAGAACGAGAATCGTCCATCTACTGACCACCGGGAGCGTGGCGGATTCTCCTTCTTCGGAAATCTTTTAAGGAAGGCTATATTTCAGAGGGAGGAACTGGCAAAACCACCTCTGAGTATCCCTTGCCTAAGAAAACTCTATGGTATTCATGAGGTCGCCGTTAAGTCGACAGACGATTTGAAGGCACAGACACAGGCTATTTCCACACGAGACTGTTATAGCGCTACGATTCCGCTTTCAACATCCTATGGAATCCCGGGGTTTGCAGTTTCGGAGGGGGCGGCCCATAGGACGTTGAAAGTGGAATCATAGCGCTATAACAGTCTCGTGTGGAAATGGCCACAGACAGAAACAGAGGCTAGATGGCCACTCAGACGGCACGATCGCACCCATTTTGGCTAGATCTTATACAACCGATTGTATATGAAAGCAGTTAACTCCGCTAAATTCAGTGGGTTACTCATAAGCAGGAACAGCACCAGAGGGATTTATTTATTTAAATGCCCCCTTTTCTCCCAAAATGGGACCCAAGGCGGATTCCGAAACAGTAAAAAGAAAGAAAGAAAGAAAGAAAGAAAGAAAGAAAGAAAGAAAGAAAGAAAGAAAAGGCATTTAAAATCCTTAATTTAAAACATTCAAAACATTTTAAACAAGAATAGGATCCTTCAATCCTTCAATCTTTGGACTCCTTCAATGTTTGGACTCCTAGTTCTGCTTGAAGGAAAGGCACTATATTACTACCTGGGTGGATCAGGGACAGGGATAATGGTGGGCTACATCAGCAAGGGTGTAGCTGGCGGAGGTTGAAGATATTGCCTCCAGTAAGAATTCTGTCCCCCAATAAAATTTTCCTTCGAGCCCCAAATTTCTACCATCGCAGCAGCTCAATTGAGCGTTCAGAAATACAGCCGAGTGTAAAGAATCCTGGAGCACTGAGAAAAAGAAATGTTCAGCATAAGCTTTCATTCAATCCACTCCACTTCTTAAGAAAAGAGTCGAACATACAAAGCAGGTTTTTGGATTTGAACGATTTCCAAAGTCTCTCTCCAGTGCTAGAAACTTTAGGACCGAAGGAACATTTCAAAACGTGATTGTGGGGGAATCTTTATTTAGGGGACCATACTCTTACTTCCCGTCCCCCACCAGGAGCTATATCCCGCATGCATCGCCCAACCTCCCTTTTGCAGTTCCCCAACTAACTGTTGTTAAGTGATGTGCCCTGACTTCGTCATCCCAGTAATATATTTTGCCGCCCTTACGCAGTCGGTCCAGGACTTCTATTTTCTGGCCTCCCATCCCACCTAAGTAAGCAAAGGCGAAGCATCCTTGAAGCCCGCGTCCTGGCGGTTGTCTGTGAACGCATCTGAAAATGCAAACAGTTGCTGGGGAGGAAAATGCCGAACCCAGGCACGTGTATTGGCGTGAAATATTTAGCAAGCCTCCCCTAAGATGCACTGATCACTTTATAGCCCGAACAAGACAAGACAGTACGACATGGCACGACAATAGGTGAGCTGCCTTGGACAGTGCTCATTTTATGTGTATACGTGTTTGTGCTTATATGTGTTTGTGCGTACACACACAGGATAGCGCACACATTATGTATGTGTGTGTGTATATGCGCACCATATACACTGTACTCATTATCTTCCTATCAAGTTTCTTCACTGTCTAGCTTTCACAACCGTACATGGACATTGGAAATACAATGGAATAGACAATCTTGACATGGGTATTCAATAGAATATTGATACAGAAATCATGCAAAATCATGCAAAAAGATGCAAAATCCCTTCTTTTCTTGATAGCTTTCTTTTCATATTTCTTTAACAGGTGCACAAAAAAAAAAAAAATTAAAAATCTAGTCTTCCTCAGTGGACCAGGATACCACACATTTTATCTGTATATGTCTTTATGCACTATGCACACATACACACTATAGTACACACAAAATGATTTCTATGTGTGGTCGTGAAAGCTGGACAGGGAAGAAAGCTGATAGGAAGACAATCAGCTCATTTAAAGTGCGGTGCTGGAGATCTGCGAATATCCTGAATGCCAAGCAGATAAATAATAGGTCCCTGAGCAAATCAAGCCTGAACTTTCCCTAGAAGCCGAGATGATTAAACTGAGACTGTCATACTTTGGACATATCCCCTCCCTAAACTGCAAACCCAAGATTCCATAGGATGTTGAAAGTGGAATAATAGCACTGTAGCAGTCAAATGGAATGTGGAAAGGGCCTTGAATGGAAGGGGGTCTGACTTCGGAGTAAATGGATCTCTCCGCCTGCTTCGCCTTCGGGTTGCCAACAGGTCCTCCCCCGGCCCGGTCCTTCCACCTCCCCCAATTCCGGGCTCGTTGTGCCCAAGGAGAAGCAAAGCATAATCAGGAAGCGGCGTGGCTTTGCAGAAGTTCAGGTCATCTCCTGTTTTTGATAGGCTCGGAGTCGGCCTAAATGAGCGGATGTGCCTGCGAGATTGGGAGCCCAAAATAGAAGCGGGTCCGGTATTTTAAGATCCAGCAGAAATCCTTATTTCTTCCGGAGAAAGAAAGAAAGAGAGGAGGGGAGAAAGGAGAGGGGGGAAAAAACTTTCATAATGAGCCCGACCACTTCCCTTTTCAATATTTGTGCAACTTTATCTCGCCGGGCAAGTTGCTGGGGTGACGCAAATCCGCCCCTGTGTATTCCAACGACGAAAAGAAAGGTGGAGGGGGGCCCACCGGCAAGGAAATCAATTCCCTTCTAGCAAGGAAAACATAAATATACAGCTGCGACTTTCCCCTTTAATCTTGCCATCCGGGGGACTTCGCAGAAAGTCCCCAATGAACTCGGAGGAGAACTTATCCTGGCCGCGCAGAGGGATCGGTGGAAGGAGGCCGAGAGAGGGAGTTCGGAGAGGAGTCCAGCCTGGGAAAAGACGCGACCTCTGCGTGGGGAGGGGACAGAAAGCGAGGAGGATTTTCTCCTCCCAAATAGGAATTCTGCCTTTTCAGTCCCCAGATTTCTAGCGCTGCAGTAACTTACAACGCTATTCCTGCACTACACTCTTATAGTGCTATTATTACAGTGCTATTATTATCCAAGACCCCTCCTTAAACTGCAAACCCCAAGATTCCGTAGGATGTTGGAAGTGGAATAATAGCGCTATAAGAGCGTAGCGCGGAAATGGCCTTAGTGTAGGAAGGTAGAAAGGTAGGAAGAGAAGGTAGCAAATGGAAGAGTTCGAAGTGTGAGTGATTTTCACTGCCTCCCTCTCCCTCTCACAATTTTAGAAATTTGGGGACTAAAGAAACATTTCCTCCAGAGGCGGAAATCCTGTTTGGGAGGAGAAGTTTACTGTCATTTTGCCCCCTTCGCCCTGTGTAGAGCTACACCCCTTTGTGTCTGCCCAATTCTCTGTCTGTCTTTTAAAACGGCCCCGTGTATTTTTTTACATCTCGCTGGATCCCTTTTTCGAGCAGGAGACTCGGCAGGTTCTCATAACCCAGAACGCTCCGGTAGAGGTGTTGGACTACAGCTCCCAGCATCCCCAGCACAGCCGTTACCTACGGCTTTTGAGGAAGATGCAAGCGGTAGTATCCGCACAAGGTTCGAAGTGCGTCAGGTTAGGAAAGGTGTCATGAGACTCCACGATTGGTTACCAACCCAAAAGCGCTCAGGAGAAGTAAGTTACCCTTTTGGAATCATTGGGAATGTTCGTAACAACTTTAGCAGGGCGCAGATTGCACCTGAAACGGTCATATTTAGGACGCCTACACATAAGTGCGAAACGAATGGGATCTAAAGGCAATTTTCTCCGGAATCTAAAGCATATTGTTTAGGATCACGGTGCTAAATTCCTCCTTTAGCTCAGTCAATTGTCCCTTAGTTGCACCGCCAGTTTTCTATGATATACAGCCAGTTACACAGTATAGTGGACGTAGTAAACAGAAATACGCTGTAGGCGGAAGGAGTTACAGTACCTCCCGCACGGGACTGCTTGTTCCGAGATGGTGTACGGAGGCATACCAGGTGTTTCTCCTTCCCGCGGCCTTTTCCAAACCTAGGTCCTCAGATGTTGTCGGACTACAGCTCCCAACGAACGCGCTGACTGGAGAAGCTGGGAACTGTAGTCCGAACAAATCTGGGGAGCCTCAGGTTGGGGGCATTTGTGTGAGCGTGTTCAAAGAGACACCCTCAAACCCAGGTGTACACTAAGCAAAACCGAGCGATGCATGAAGCGCAGATGCCTTTGGAGAGCTGGTCTCCTACCAGCTGCTGGCCATGAGAGCTAAACAATGGAGCGCTCGCCCTCAGACCCTGGAATTCCAGATGCCGAAGATCTCCGTGGCCTTCTTGTGAACTTCCGAGAGAAGCATCTGCTTGTGAGAAACTAAAATCCTATTAGCAAGGTATGGGTGGAAGTTCATTTGGGAGCACACTCAGGCCCCGATGGGCCAGTGGCTGTGATGTCTGAAGGATTCTGTGAGGTGTAATCCCCCGCTAGTGAGACAAGTTTGTAAGCTCTGGGGTAAGGCGGAACTTTGGTGTGATCCAGCAGGGCCTTTTCGGCTCCTGTTTTTAGGGAAAGCAAAACCTAGGGAGCCAGCTGGTGTAGTGGTCTACGTGTTGAACTACGACCCTAGGGACCAGGGTTCGATTTCCTGCTTGGCCATGGAAACCCCCCTGAGTAACCTTGGGCACATCACACACTCTCAGCCCCAGAAAACCCCGCGATAGGTTCGCCTTAGGGTCGCCACAAGTCGGACTTGAAGGCACACAACAACAGCAACAACAAAAAGAAGTTTTTCGCTAGGATCGCCAGGGCTTTAGGTGAGTAACTCCTCTGATGTACTCCGTCGAGGCTGGCAATGGTCTTAGACTGGAATTCTACAGGCCCTGCGACGCAGTGGGGAGAGCCCCTGCGCGACGCCCAGTGACATGACGAGGAATCTGTTGAAGTGCTTTTGCCTAAATATGGTACCCCATGGGGGTAGTGACAGGGTATTCCTCCCCAAGAAGTATTCCGCCTCCTCAAATGAAATTGTCATGCACTCGCCAAAATTCGAACATAGCAGTAGCTTAAAATTTCTGTCAAGCATTTAGATGCACAGCTTAGGTACCGGCCGGTGACCAAGCGAGGAACGCAGCAAGCAGAGGAGTTCTGGGTGCGAATAATCACTCTCTGCAATGCTAGAAATTTGGGAAAGATGGAACATTTCCCTTGGAGTGGCAGAATTCTTATTTTGGGGGCAATATACTCATTTTGCCCTCCATAGCGGCACCCATGCGGTATGCACAGATTTCTACGGCCCTTGAGCTCTTCTGCCAGGACTGCGCCTTGACCCACCCACCAACAAAGGGGACCTGAGAAGCTCTTTATCTCAGCTCATGTGATCAAGCCCTGAGCTGCGACGAAAGCCAAGGTGTCCCCAGTCTAAAGCAGTCTCTTACCAAATGTTTCTATATTTATTTCTTCAGTATTTTCACCCTCTCTTCACTCTCCCAGGCCTCCCTGCCGGCAGACCGGCCTTCGAACAGACAGGAGACAGAAAAGGAACTGGAGTTTGAAGGATGGAGGAAGGAAAAAGGCAAGCCCAGGCAGTCCATTGTTGGTCACAAAGTTCAGCAGGTAATTGTTCGGTCCTATAGGTAGCGCTGCTGTTCAGTAAGAAGGTCGCAGCGCAGGATTTAAGTCCAAGGGAAGGGCAGCTACAATCCCCGTTCGATTATCACTTTTTCAAGGGAGAATGATTTAAATACTGGGAGGGCGTCTGATCTGGAAAGCCAAACTATGTCAGTCCTGGTTAGTAGAATCAGAGATTCTTAGAGCTGGAAGGGACCTCCAGAGCCATCTATGCAGGAATGCACAATTACATCACTCCTGAAAGAAGCCCGTTCATTCTTTGTTTAAAGAGAAAGAAATTCCCCCACCGTAGTACTGGAGGGGAGACTGCTGGGGAATCAATCCTTGGGACTCTTTTGCACTACACAGTTATAGAACTATGGCCATTTCTGCACTAGACTGTTACAGTGCTATCATTCCACTCTCAGCATCCTATGGAATCCTCGGGTTTGCAGTGTAAGACCCCTCCCTAAACTGCAAACCCCAGGATTCCATAGGATGCTGAAAGTGGAATAATAGCGCTGCAACAGTCTAGTGCGGAAATGGCCTGTGATTCCACTTTCACTTCCATGGCAACATTTTACGGGACCCCCGGCTGTGCAGTTTAAGGAGAGGGTATTTAGAATTTCCAGCCAGAGAGCTCCAGCACCTCACCGACCTACGGACCGCAAGATTCCACTGAATGTTGCCATGGCAGTTGACGTGGAATCATAGTGTGGTGTGAAAGGGCCTGATGACAAAAATCTGCTGAATAAATCTTGCCAGGAAAACCCTATGCCAGAGTCACCGTAAGTTGCAGTCCACTTGAAGGCACATGGTAAGAATAAAAACAGCAGCAGTCTCAAGAGACTGACTCCATGAATGCTAACAAAATGTGCGATCATAGCCACACTTTAGAGGAAATTTTTCTTCCAGAAGGGATGCAGAATGGCAGGAAGATTTCAGTGAACTCCAGGGCTGCAATTCTATGCCTATTCACTAGGCAAGAACACATCTTGAATTTAGTGGGCTGACTTCAGAGAAAGGTGGCTAGACAAAGGTTGTGAGGACGTCCTAGGATCAGAACCTAGATTGGTTTGGGTGCAAAGAGATGAACTCTAAATGGCTGCGAACTGAACTCAAAAAATCCGCAACCAGAATTGTCTCCAGCATGACTAGAAAGCAGGGTGAGGGTCTGTGTGCCTTTCCTGCAGTAGATTAAGAACAGCTCACTGAATCTAAGGCTGCATTGAATTGAGTGAGATTTTCTTCCAAGTGTACACATACACTACGGCCAAGTTCCTATATCGTGTTTGTGTAGCGTAGAGGTGCGTTGTCGTGCTATACAACTGGTTCGCTGAATAGGACGAAACTGATTTGTGTATCCACCAGTGTGGCTGACGATTGTCGCGCTGTATGACCGGGAATGCAGAACGCAGGTTTCTATAATCACAGGGAATCAAGCCCTGCAGTGAAGGCACCACTGCGTTGCTTGATCTCAACTAAAGTAGACCTCGGGCGTTTCCGCACGACACTCTTATAGCGCGATGATTCCACTTTCAACCTCCTATGGAATCCTGGGGTTTGCAGTTCCGGGAGGGGCCCGCCGGAAAGTGGAATCATCGCGCTATAAGAGTGTCGTGCAGAAATGTTCATAGTGCTATTATTCCACTTTCAACGTCTTGTGGAATCCTGGGGTTTGCAGTTTAGGGAGGCGCCTTTGAGGCCAGGATTCCATAGGATGTTGAAAGTGGAATAACAGCACTATAACAATCTCTTGCGGAAATAGCCACGGGCTGGTTGTGGGTCGCGGGGATCTTTCAAAAGGTAACAACCACATCTGGTTCCCACCGGGCGGAGATCCACCGTTTGCAACATTGCCTTGCCGTTCCATAAGGCTTAACCCCAGGTCAACGTCTTCACTGTAACATATTGGGGAGAGTATTTCCTACGGGTTATTTTTAGATATCCTTAGACGATTTAAAAGCTTATCGAGCGTTTCTCCCCCTCTCCCCCCTCCTTGCATCTTTCCTTTCCTTCATTCAAAACACGCTCCCCGCCTCCCTTCATTGTCCAATATACACAACAGAGGTTGCAGATCGTTTTCCGTTTTGCCCATAAAGACGTCTCAAACAGTACAAAAAAGGAAAGGCGGGGGGCGTTTGAAACGGTCTACCGGGGGCTGGGAAAACGGAGAGGCCTCGCGGTGGAATTTTGCGCCAGAGCCTAGAATTTGGGAGCCAAATGGAAAAACGAGGCTAAAATAAAATAAATGTATTCGATGGATTTAAAACAAAAAATCTCCAGAGGGAATTTAATTTCGCCTGCAGTTTTTCTTCCTTTCAGATAAAACAATCTCAAGTCGAAATAGAAGAGAAAAGAAGACACAGAAGAGACTGATCAGCTTACTCACACCCAAAAACACTGGGTATGCAATCATTCTCCGCGAAGATGCAAACAGTGACCTTACTTTGAAGCCCTTTATCTGGAAGTAAAGTTTCATTATTAATCCTAATTCTAGCAGTTTAGAATCAACGTGCTTTTAAAAGACATAGTTCTAGGAAGGGAGGTTTTATTTTTATTTTTTTTTAGAGAGGAGAAATAGACATCATGACCCCGATGAATTCTGGAAGCATATTTCGCTTTAAAAAATAAATCAGCTGATGATTTCCTCAAATGCTAATTTCCACTAATTTGGCCAATCTGAGTTATTAGATTCAGTCTCTGCCTCCGTCATCTCGTTCACCAACATGATTCAGGACTGTTTCTCCTCTCTGAAACCCAATCAGCTTCCTACAACTAGCAGCGATTTTTTAAAATAATTTTTTATAAGTTAATACCTTATATCCTGTTGAACTCAATAGCAGATCTTCCATTGACCATCGTGGAGAGGCACAGACTACAGGACACTGATTAAGTTCCTAGTTCTTAGCATTTCTGAAACTATGTCTCCCAGACATGTTTCAAAGAGAAAAATCTATTTCAGAGAGAAATGGCTGAGGATTTTTGCCTGGCGAGGTTTGTCATTGAAACTAAGGGAATTCCAGCGTACATAACGTTTGCTGGACCGTTACCCTCGATTATAATTACTCGGAAGGGAAGCTTTCACGTGAAGTGATTCCAAACTCCAGTTAACTTCAGGGGCATTGACTCCCGAGTTGGATTAGTAACTCAGATCGAGGAATATTAACTTCCAAGGAAATACACTTACTAAGCCAGTATGAACTCATTCGAGCCTGACCGCCTATTCGTGGAAGCAAAGCCCCTGGCGTTTTAAGAATTTAGATTTATGTTTAGGATTTCTCGAAAAACATCCAGCTTCCTTTCAACTGGGTTTTGGAGAGAGTTGATATTTATTAAATCCTGCCCTTTATATTTTGCCTGTCGGGCTTTTAGAAGGTGCAGCCTTGCTATATATCTCTTTGCGAGCAGGGCATTTTAAAACTGACAGGGTTGGGTCGCTGTTCTCTCCTGCATGAACTCGATGAGGTCGGATAATTTGGATTCAGGATATGACGTAGACCCCCTTCGACGAGAGGGCACTTCCGTCGAAATCGGGCGGCCATGCTTAGGAGCCCGGTACCGAATGGGTCGGGTTTGTCCTGCAAAGATATTGATCTGCTCTGAAACGTTCTCGAAGAAGGAATTGATAGTTGCAAAGAGAGAGCCTTTCAAGAGAGTGTCCGCACTAGACTGTTACAGTGCTATTATTCCACTTTCAACATCCTATGGAATCCTGGGGTTTGCAGTTTAGGGAGGGGCCTTTGAGGATGTTGGATGTTGAAAATGGAACAATAGCACTATAACAGTGTAGCGCGGAAATGGAATTTCAGCCTAAAAACGGATTGGGTTTTAGCTGTGTAACCTTAGAGATCATTTTATAAGTCGTACAAGGAGAAAGGCAGAAAAATAGATATGTAGGTAGAGTGGTTAATAGATTACTGATTAACGAATAGCAACTTTCCAAAAACGCAACCCATTTTTTCCTTCTAACTGCTGCTAAACGCGCTACGACTCTCGCAGGAAGGAGGAACAAGCTCTGTAGCACGTAAAACGCTTTCATGTTGCACCTTAAACTTGCCAAACGGTAACGGACATCTTCATGCAACCTGGTCCTGAGCTTCATTAGTCCCAAAGAATTAAATTAAGCGGGATCTACACTCCCGGAGAAGCATATACTGGTTGTGATGATTCTCATCATCATGTGCGGATACTTTTATTTTATATGACGGGGGAGAGCTCGATCCCCTATGGCCAAGAGGTGAATCTAACTCGATAGTCAGCTGAGCACCGACGCCCCCCGCCCCGCTCCGCTCCAGTTCACTCCAGGTGCGGATTTAATGTCGAGGGAAACGAACAAGCTGGTGGCAGGGGAACAACTCCAAGAAAAACAGAGAACTGGCTAGGAATGCAGCGCCATCAGCTCTGGCATTTTGAAAATCTAATCATGAGGTTCACAAAATGCCTTTAATGGTACAGGTACCATCTCTCTCCATAGCATCCGAGATTCGCAGCGGCATCTTGATTGAGGGACTTCTTTTCGGCTGGCTGGAAATCTTTCAACTGGTGCCTTAAGAGCCGTTTGAATAACACCGACAAAATGGAGATCACGGATGCTTCAGAGCTACCCAGTCATTCTTCTGTATGTAGCAGCACCTTCTTTTAAAATCCAGCCCATTCAACTATAGCCAAGGTTATTTAAATCGCACAGACGCCAGTGAGACATGTACCCGTTTCCTATCAAATCAATGAAATACTAAAGTAAGTACTAACAACGCGTTGCTTTTGTCTTTAAGTCGGGGAGAACCAGCATGGTATAGTGATTTGAGCGCAGGACTATATTCTGAGAGACGCGGGTTTAAATCCCCCTTCAGCCATGGAAACCCACTGGGTGATCTTGGCCAAGTCACACTCTCTCAGCCTCAGAGGAAGGCAAGAGCAAGCCCACTCTGAACCAATCTTGCCGAAGAAAACCCGTGGTAGGATCGCCGTGATAGGGTTGCCATAAATCCGAAACGACCAGAAGGCAGATAAGAACAAGATCCTAGTTTGGCATGTCTCTCTTTCTTATTGAACAAATGAAATAACAAAACCAGCAACGCTCCATTTAAATCCCATAGATGTCAGCGAGATATGCAGCTCTTTCCTATTAAATTAACGGAACAGAATAACAACAACAACAACAAAAATAATAATAATGCATAACGCCTGGCTTTTAAACCTCCTAGATATCAGCTTAAGGTGTGGTTCTTTCTTGTTAATTCAGTGGAAAAACGCAACAACCTGAATTCTGCTGGTAGTTGGCTTATGTTTGCGTTTCTACAAGCTGGACAGAAGATCTTGCCATTTCTTCTCATCATAAACGCGGAAATGTAAATCTTTCTCATTGATCTCTACCTGATCCTTAAGGCAGTCCGATAAATCCTACGGAATTTAAAACGAACTTCTTCTAAGTAGCCTGTTTAGGAGGGACGTAGCATTTACAAAAATGATAAATGTCGAAGTGGTCAATCAGATGGCAACCCTGCAACTCCCTACAGCCTGATCTCTCTGCATATTTCAGCGTGGTCTGTTATCGTAACGCTTTGTCCACGTTTGGGATGTCAGACTTCAAAGCGACAATTTTGTTTTCAATTGAAGAAAAACTTCTGTTTTTACCACGAAACTGTATAGTTCCCGTGTGAATGAAGCGCCGTTTCAAGTATGTTTAAGCCCCATTATTTCGTTCAAGAGGAGGGTATCTGATCTTGACTAGGAGCTAGAATTAATGCAAACTGCATATATACAGTAGTTTTGTATAACTAATTATGGTATTAGTAAAATTAGGGCATAATGCAGTTAGAAAGTCCCGCACTAATTGCAATGAGATTTTTAAAGCACTGATTAATCCTCTCCTACTGAACTCCGAGAAACGTAACTTTGGACGGATGGTGACCTAGATGTATTACATATTCTGCAGGGTCTGTAATTTCAGGCATACCTCCTTGGCAAGTAATCCAACTGAGCCCAATTGGAATAAAAGTGTATATATGATTGGAGGCGCATGGGCGTGTTTACCACCTGTCCTTGATTTGAATCAAGCGAAACACAAATACGTTTTTCTTCTGGGAGGAATCGTGGCCCAAGTGGAGGGGTCAGATCTCTCCTTCCCCTTTATTAATGGGGGCACATTGTCTTCTTCGTGTTCAGTAAATAAATATTTGAATGCAAAGCTTAACATTTCCCCCTTAGGACGCACTCTCTCGCTGTGTTTCTTGCGATCCTGCTTTATATCTTATCAAATCACTGGCTGATACAGCCTAGTATTGTCCGCTCTTACATCATTCAGCAGGGGCTCTCTAGGGTTTCATAAAATCACAGTATTAGAAGTCATCAGGTCCAACCTTTTGCCAGTGAAGGAATCCATAGCTAAACCACGCCTGAAAGGAAGCCCTTTGCAGATCTGGCAGCAGACTTGAGCCCCGTTAGCCCCTCCCAAGGGAGAGGTTTATTCTGGATTTACCTGAGATTCCTGGCGTGAGAAGCACGGGCTGCTCCGCCAGGTGTGGTCCCTCTCCCTTCTGACAAGAGAATTCGTAAACTCCTTCCATTTCCAGAAACAGGCTACTGGGAAACTCCCCCCAACCTCAGCCGCAAGACAGGGCGACTCTCCGTATGCTTCCGCTCGGAAGTAAACTCCCATGGAGTCCAGTGGGACTCGGCCGGAGGAAAACGCGTAGAGGACGGCCATAGAAATATTTTTTCTCTAATCAATTTGGAAAGGAGTTGTACCTTTGCTAAATGCACCCGAGGTAAACTTCCACGCGTGCTGCAGTGGCTGGAGCGTTGGACTAAGGCCCTGGGGAGTAGAGTTCGATTCCCCGCTCAGCCATGGAAACCCACTGGGTGACTTTGGGAGGGTGACACACTCTCAGCTCCCCGAAGACCCTGCGATAGGGTCGCGTTAGGGCTGTCCCTAAGTCGGAAATGACTTGAAGGTACACAGCGACAACCATCCACGAGACGATTCCTCTCCTTCCCGGAAAGGGCAGGGGAAAGAGTGCGGGATGAATCTGGATTCTTCACTCCCGTTAGGAGGCGACAGAGGCCATTTCCGCACTAGCCTGTTACGGCGCAATTATTCCACTTCCGGAATTATTCCGGACGGCCCCTCCCTAAACTGCAAACCCCAGGAGTCCATAGGATGTTGAAAGCGGAATAATTGCGCCATAACAGGCTAGTGCGGGAATGGCCTCTAGAGAAAGAGAGCCGGCGTTATTTAGGCAGCCTAGCCTTTCCTCTGACTCATCTGTGCCCCGTCCTTCGACCGGGCAGGCGAATATGGACCACCGTACCCGGGCGAGCCCTTCTTCTCCCAGGTAGCCTCCTCCCTCCGAAGGAGAGAGAGAGAGAGAGAGAGAACTCGAAGAGATCACGTGCTCCACGGGCGCCTCCCGCCGCCGCCTCGGCGGCATCGCGGGGGGCGTGGCTCGTCCCTCCTTCGCGCCCGCCTCCCCGTCTTGGCCACACCCCCTCCGCTCCGATTGGGCGCCCCCTTGCCCAATCCGCGCCGGGAAGAAGTTTGCGCTCTTTACGCCGCTTCTAGAGCGGCTCGGAAGTTGCTTTCGCGGCGGGGCTCGGTGGGCGGGCGGATCCGTTTTCGTCCCCCCTCCCCCGCCCCTCGGCGCGTCGGAGGCGTTGCGCGGCCCTGCGTGTGTTCGGTTGTTGTTATTTGGTTTGACGCGCCCGTCTTTCCCCGCGTCTGGCTCGGGAGGGCTGCGCGGCCTCGTTTCGCCTCCGGCGATGCGCCCGGGCCGAGCGGCGTCGCGGAGCTGAGATCCCCGGCGCTGGCGAGCTGGCTGGCGGGCCGACGGGAAGGAGGCGATCGGCGGCCGGCTGGAAGGAGAGGACGGCCGCCTTGCTCCGACCTTCGCCCTGCGGGTCCCGCCGGGGGAGTAGACGGAGCCGGGCGGGCGTAGGAGCCGGGCGGCAGGATGTATACGGCCGGGCTGGCTCCCTTCTACGCGTCCAACTTCAGCCTGTGGTCCGCGGCGTACTGCAGCCCGGCGGGCCCGGGCGGGGCCGGCGGCTGCTTCTCCTTGGATCCCTCGGGGCTCAAGAAACCCTCTTTCTGCATCGCGGACATTCTCCACGCCGCCACCGCCGGCGGGGAGGCCCCGGGGCTGGACGGGCTGCCCGGGGCCCCCTCGGCCAACCTGGCCGCCCATTTAGGCGCCGTCCATGCCCACGCGCAGTTCCACGCCGCCGCCGCCGCCGCCGCCGCCGCCGCCTCGCCGCTCCGGCCGACCCCCCTGGTAGCCCCGGACAGCGCCGTCGCCTTCCCCGCCCGGCTCTCGCCTCTCTCGGCTCCTTATCACCACCCACACCCGCAGCGCTCGCCCACCTCCGGAGGCGGCCCGGTCCCGGGCAGGGGGGCCCAAAGCCACCAGACCCAGCCCGGCTTGGCTCCGGCGCCTTCCAGCAAAGACTTAAAGTTTGGGATTGATCGCATATTGTCTGCCGAGTTTGACCCGAAGCTCAAGGAAAGCAACACGCTGAGAGGTAGAAGGAAGCCATCTATGCTGGCTTTTTTTCCGATAGGCTCTCTTATCCACTTAGGGTTTAATTTAAACTGTCCGGTAGCAGGAATAGCAAGGTGTCAGGGGGGCTGTGTGTATGGGTGAGACTGATAGGGCTGCCCACTCCGTCCGATAAACCTTAAACAGACGAATCGAGCCATTTGGACGTTTGTGTCTTGTGTGCCAACCTAGGCCGTTTCCGCACTAGCCTGTTACGGTGTTATTATTCCTCTTTCAACATCGTATGGAATCCTGGGCCTCAGGCCCCTCCTTCAACTGCAAACCCCAGGATTCCATAGAAAGTTGAAAACGGAATAATAGCACTTTAACAGGCTAGCGCGGAAATGGCCCTAATTTCAGTGGGATTTAGATACAAACCTCACGACGGGTTGTAGTATTTATCTGTCTCACAGCCTTGGAGGAATTACTTTTTGTGTTACACCTCCCAGAATCCCCAACCTGGGAGCCTCAAGATGGGGTATCCTGGGAGCTATCGACCAAAAAAACAAACAAAAACTTCTTCAAGGTCTCGTTTATTTATCCGAGCGTCCATCCGTCTAAATGGATACAGAGCTATAACTTCCATAATGTAAAGAGCCCGGAAGATCCGTATCGTTTCGATTCCTCTTCAGAAATGGCAGGTCCCAGTTACTAGAACGGTGGGGTGTGGGGTGGAGAAGAAGTACAAATTTGGAAGGAGAAGTGACAGTTTTTCTAGCCTGCTTCAGATCTTTTATTGGTGCCTCGGGTCTGTAATCCCATTAGTCGAAATCTGAAGTTTCCCGATGTTCCGCTATAAAAGGCAGGGCGGCGCTGGGGAGGAAACCAAAGCTGCGCCCTTTCTAGCGTTGCTCAAGGGAAGGGATCGTTGAGTAACCGGATTGCTTCAAGTTTCAGATAGAATCCAAAGAATAAATCAAGCAGGCCCATCCGGAACACATTTAGTTGGAAGTAAGACCCGTTGATTTCCGCCGCTTCCCTTGAGGTACACTTGAACGCGTGCCATTTTCCCCATTGTTCAGAAGTCGTGCTACTAACTCCCTGGTACACGACGACAGGCCTTTTAAATGATCCCCAAACCTAAGGATAAGTCCTTTTGACCCCAGAGGTCCTCCTCTCTGAAGAAAAACGCGTGGAGTCGCGCTGTGCGCCCCCCGCCCCGAATTTATCTTTCCGTGTTGAGATGGAGAAGCGAAGAAACTCACCCTGGGGGCACATCCATCCCATTGCTAATGCGGATAGGCAGGCTTGCCACTGATTCAAACCAACAGCCGAATGCGATCGGTGTTAAATATTCCCATTAAAGCAAAAATCCCATAACCCAAAATAGTTTTACTTCTTTTAGTGAACGCGTCGGACATTGAATGCCGAGGGTGGCTGACAGTCGCCTTCCTCCAAAAAAGGTATAACAAAACAAAACAAAACCTCGTTGTGACCAAAGCGTTATTGTGGGAGAACAAGATGATATTTTTATTAAGACGTATGGGTTAGTGAGACCTATGGCTTGGCTCAAAATCCCAGGGCATCAAATCCCCCCCCCCCAAAAAAAAATGTTCCTCCTAAGGAGATTAGGTTGTTCGTCCCTTTAGACATAAATTGGAGACTGCCTGGGGTAAATGTTAACATTAACGGATGTTTAAGCGTTAAAGACATCCAGGATCCCGCTATCCGAGTATAAGAGGAACGAGTTCCTAAAATTCTTAACAAGCCGGAGTCTCCCGGCACTTCAAGGGTTAACAGATTTATGATGGCATGACTCTTTCGTCCACCACAGTCCGCTTCATCGGCTTCATGAGATTTTGCAATCCAGAAAAGCTTATGCCATCACAAATGTATTTCCGGTGTCGCACGCAATTCTTTGTTGCAACCGGTTAGTGTGGAACTTAATTAAAATCAACCCTCTTTTCTCTTTTGGTCTGGAACACTACTCCCAATGAGCAAATGTAACTTGTGAATCGGTGGTTGAGAAACAGGTCGCTGTTTGTAAAGACTGTTTTCTCCTCAAATAAACGTGGATTTTTAACTTCCACCCAAAGCCCTAAAATCTTTTTCTCTTTTTCTTCCTCTTTCTGCCATCGCCCTTTCCTAGACTTTTTCCGGGGGCGGGGTGATTGTTCAGAACAAACCCTCCCGGCTCCGATCCACAGGTTTCTTTTAGAAAGTCAAGATCTCTCGGGTCAAGATCCCTCTTACGGAAAGATTCCAGTCCAGGCCGCGAGGCCTTCTCTTCATCCTCCATTCGATCCGCGTAATTGGGAGCCTAATGGGCTTACCTGAACCGGAATCTCATTGATTTCAAGGGACTGACTCCCAAGTCAAAGGTTAAGAGGAATTCAATCTGTCCCGAAAGCTGGAGCTCCCTTGCCACGAATCACGTCAAAGGCGAAAAGCTTTCCAATATCGGGCAGGCTGTGGGCGAGTAAAGGTCCAGGAAGAGGTTAGGATCCTCGGGGACCGACATCTTTGGGGCGGAGGGGGGTCTGGTTTCCGCGTATCACCAACACCGCCTCCCCCTCCCACCGTGCCCGGTCCTCCAGGGTCCAGCGCCTTTTCCAGGGCCCTTTGTCCGCGGTAGGGGCGTAGCATTTCCCCACCTGATAAAAATTTTTGTAAGTTAAACTTTTCCTTCCACCCCACCTTCATTTCTAGCACTGCAGACAAAATCGTTCACACCTAGAACTCTGCCTATGTTCGCATTCCCGTCCTCACTTTGGCTGCCCCCTTGCTTAGGATGCCTGAAATCTGTTCTCAGAAGTTCAGCTGAAGGTGTAGCTTAATTTGTTGCTGTGTGCCTTCGAGTTGTCTGAGACTTATGGCGACCCGATCACGGGGGTTTCTTGGCACGACTTGTTCAGAGGGGGTTTGCCCTTGCCTTTCTGGGGGAACGGAGAAAGTGTGACTTGCACCGTTGGCTTTTCGTGGTCGACTTGGGATTTGAACCCTAGGCCATAGCACTGTTGTAGTGTTATTATTCCACTTTCAACATCCTATGGAATCCTGCGGTTTGCAGTTTAGGGAGAGGCCTTGAGGCCCCTCCCTAAACTGCAAACCCCAGGATTCCATAGGTTGCTGAAAGTGGAATAATAGCACTATAACAGCCTAGTGCAGAAATGACCCTAGTCTCCGGAGTCCTATCTAGCCCAATACCCATACCACTAAGTTACTGCAGTGGTAGAAATTTGGAGATTGCGGGACTGTTTCGTGGGGGGCTATAATTCTTATTTTGGGAGGCAACACACTCATTTTGCCCGCCCCCCCCCCGTGTCGCATCACTGCGCGGGCAGCTCCCCCGCGCAATCCAGAGGGGTGTCGGGCAGACCGTCGCTTGCGAGTCTAGTAACCGAGCTCTCCTTGTTCCTATCGCCCGCAGATCTCACCTCCTTGTTAAGCACCAGCCGCCCAAGTGGGGTTCACGTTCCCCCCGCCTTACAGCCTCCGGCCGGCCAGTTCTTCGCTTCTCTAGAACCCATTAACGAGACCTCCGGAGTCCTGGGGCCCTTAAACACCACCCCAAGGAATTCAGTTCAGCACCAGTTTCAGGACACTTTTCCAGGTACAAAACTGTCCCCCCTCCTCTCTCTCTCTCTCTCTCTCTCTCTCTCTCTCTCTCTCTCTCTCTCTCTCTCTCTTTAAAGAAAACACAGCCCAGGCACGGGTTGTTGTACCCCATCCCTCCCGCTCCCGGGCCTTAGTTTAACCTCGGCGCCCCTCCGGATGTGTCGGACTACAACTCCGATCACCTGCCGGCCGTGCGATCCAAGGATGATGGGGACTGTAGCCAACACTTCTGGGAGGGCTCCGGGTTTTGGGGGAAGGCCAGGTCTGTCGTATTCCTGGTCCCTCTTTAACGTGGGAGGAAGGGTCACGGTACTCGAGGGGGCTTTCTTCCGAGTAAACCTGCCAAGGGCTCCGGTGCGGGTGTGTTCGATTACACGGCCAAACGCGGTTGGCTTCAACGAGAAGTTTCACTTCCCTTTCAAGCTTATCTTCTCAGGATCTCGGGAATGGTTCGGGCACCCTTACGGTGGCGATGAATTTGTTGCGTAGTAGAAAGCCGTAAAGCGGCCCCGAAGTCTCAGCTGAAAGCAAGCAAACCAGACTTCGCCTCCTCCTTTCCTTCGCTCAGTATCTCCCCACCTGGGATATTTATGCTCGGAACAAACTTGCAGGGGGGAAAAAACCACATCTCCCCGAAGAGTAGTAGTAGAAGTCTGAGAAGTCGAAAAAGGATAATCACTGAACGGGAATATTTCGTAGCGGGTTGGAATCTTATTAAAAAGACTTGATCCCCAAAGAGCCATTCTGACTAAAAAATGGGGGGAGGGAGCCTGAAAAGAAATCCTGGGAAAAATTAAATGAGTGGCTGTGGGGTTGAATTTTATATAAAACAGCAAGTAAAGTGTTTTCTTGCAAACGCGGAATGCATTGTTCGGGCTTCCCTTAAAATATCAGTGGATCGATCCTAAAGCTTCTGCTTTAAGAGTCAGCCTCAGGGAACTCTGAGGCTTGGGAGGCCTGTGTTTGGCCAAGTCAGGACATTAAATTCACTTCTTTTCTTTTTCTTTCCGTTCTCTCCTTCCCCTACCGGTTGAAACCCTCTTAGGTCCCTACGCGGTGCTCACCAAAGACACGCTGCCTCAGACCTACAAACGGAAACGATCTTGGTCCCGGGCGGTGTTTTCCAACCTCCAAAGGAAAGGGCTGGAGAAACGCTTCGAAATCCAGAAATACGTCACCAAACCGGATAGAAAACAGCTCGCCGCCATGTTAGGACTCACAGATGCTCAAGTAAGCCTTAGAGGTCAAAATCCCCTTTTCACCCTATCCTCACCTCCAATTTTCCTTCTTGATTTAAATACAAATACAGCTTTTTTTTTTTCTTTTAAAGAAACACAGCTACTATTATTTCTGTTTCTCCTCCTTCTTACTCATTTTTACTGCTGCTACTATAACTTTCTTGTTACCTGGCTTCAAAGTGATTCCCACGTCCTCTCTACTATTGGGTTTCCTAAGAAATTTGTTCAGAGGAGGTTGCCATGGCCTTTCTCTGAGCCTGAGAACTTGGATTTCTTTGGTAGAGCAAGGATTTTGACAGTAATCTCCTAGAACTCTAGTCCCAGCAGTCAAAATGCTACATCACCATGGGGGTCATTGCTTACCACCCCTGTGTGTATGTGCCTTTAAGTCGCCTGTTAGCTTATGTCAACCCCATAAATTTCACAGGGTTTTCTTAAGCAAGGAATTCTTTCTTTCTCTCTTTTTCTTTCTTTCTTGGGTAAGCAAAAGTACAGGTCCCAACCCCAAGGAACTTAGAGTCAAAGGCTCCACGGTCGTGAACATTTACTCAAGAGTGAACCCGATCTAATCCAGTGACGTTTACCGCTGAGTAAATATACATATGTCAGTGTGTTCCTGCCTGGGAGGACCAGGCTGAGAGCCTGAATTCTATTCTGCTTCCCAGCTTGATTTGTTTTTATGTGCTTTCAAGTCCTTTCCGACTTACTGCGACCCTAAGGCGAACCTATCACGAGGTCTTCTAGGGGCTGAGAGTGTGTGAGGCGCCCGAGGTCACCCAGTGGGTTTCTGTTTCCCAGCGGCGGGACTCGAACTCTGGTCTCCAGGGTCCTAGTCCAGCGCTCAAACCACGACAGCACGCTGGCTCTCCCAACTTTGCGAAGACCCATGGAATCAATACATTTACACTGGTGACCACCTACCAATTCCTCAGTCGATTCACAACAGGCCTACCTCAGTGGTCAGAGGTGTGTGCCTATGTATGTGACTTCAGACCTGTTCATTTACGGCGACCCCATAAGTTTCGTCTGTTTTTTTTAGGCAATTAATAGGCAGAGGTTTTTGGGTTTTTTTGCCAGTTCTTTCCTCTAAAACACAGCCTACAACACCGGGTATTCTTTGGCGGTCTCCCATCCAAGTACTAACCAGGGCTGGCCCTGCTCGGCTTCCACGATCTGACGGGATCTGGTGCCTTTAGAGTAGTTAGGCAAGACCTGAGGCGTCGGAGAAAGCGGGGGGGAGTTATTTCTTGCCATCTCGCCCTCCCTCCGCCTCTGGGGCTTGTAAAGCCCGGCGGTGCTAACGGGAGAGATTTCCACATTGCTCCGGGCTTAGTAATGCAGTAAATACACGTCGATAACTGAACTGAGCCCAGCCGGGAGTGGGTGGATGGGGAGGGGGGGGAGGGGAGGAGAGTCCCGAAGTTAACGCGAAGATTTATGTCCCTTACACCCCGCGTGTTTATTTTGGCTGCTAAGGGGAAAACGCCAGGAAAAGGCAGGACGACAGGGGCTGAGAGGAGGGAGGAAAATCGGGGGCATGAAGTCCAGTGTGAACTGGGAAGGGAAGGCGGCGAAGGCGGGAGAGCTGAGGGGGGCTCAGGAAAGGGAATTTAGGAGGGTCTTTTCCCCTTCTGTCTTGCCCCTGTCCCTCGAGCTGGGGGGAAAAGTTCCTTTTGGGGACGACAATTCCCAGAATCTCCAGCCAGCACGGATTCTGGAAATTGTCGTCCCCAAAAGGAACCCCCCCCGTCTCCCCCCCTTCTCCAGAAGCAGCCAGGCCTGGTCCAAATCAGGACAGGTTGTTTCTTCTCTGACTTAGATGAAAGGAAGAGCAAAAAAAGAATTCTCTGTTTCTTGTGTTTTGTGTATAGCAATACCAACCCACAAACAAACAAACAAAATCTTCTGAGCTGAAAAGCTCCCTGGTCCTGAGACAGGCAGAAAAAGGGCTCCAGCTTTTCTCCCCGAACAAGTCTTAAAAGGAAGAAGTTGTAGAGAAGTCCAGCTTCTGTGATGTCCCTCCAAAGCTTTCCAAAGTCTCCTTTAATGTTGACTGTAAGCCAGGAGAGGAAAAGACGATCCGATCTCAGCTTGGCTTGAAATCCCATTGAGAAGAAGAGAAACTCAAAGCATGTATTTTCTCAAAGGGTGATGTTTTATGTGGTGGGATATATTTACAAAAAATGGACTGTATGTTTCTCTCTCTTTCTGTGCGTGCGCCCCTGCTTAGCCTTGTGGAAAGATATTTTAAAACCTCCTTTCACTTACTCAAAATTATAACAGGGCCTTAGCTAGTACTATTTTCACTCACATTAACGCAACTGTAAAGGGTATCCTTCCCAATTTATTTCCCCCTCTCTCCCATGTCTCTCTGAATTCTCCCTACTCGGGAGCAGTTTATCATTTCTTCAGCCTGTATAGGCAACAAGGGTATAACTACGAGTGGGTGGGAATGAGGGCATTTGCCCTTCCGAAAGGGAATTCTGCTCCCCACTCCCTGAAATTATCCTTCAGTTCCCCAGATTTCTAGCAGTGCGGAAGGTGAGACGGGAAAACTTTCACACTTAACTCGTATTTGCTGTACTCGGTAACCTTGCCTGCGCCTTTTCTCTGGAGTCTGAACAGTGCAATATTTCTAATTGCGGTTTACCTTTAGAGACTGAAAAAAAAATCACGGGGGGTGTTGGAATTCTTATTTGGGGGCAGTGGCCTCGTTTTATCTCCAGCCCACCCCCCCCCCGCCAGCTATACCCTGGTAGGCAACTCATCTCTGTGTGTGTGTGACTTTGCGAATGCCTGAGCTGCCAGTACGTAAGTCGGCTCCGCTGGATCCAGCTAAAATTAGTGCTCAGAAGAAGCTTACTTTTGAGTAAACATGTCTGCTGTGGATAGCGGATTAAGATACTGGCGACTCAACTCAGCAAGATGGGATACATGCCTATATCTACGCATAGAATCTCATCCATTTTTACCTTGCGTATGTCCTACTGAACACGGAGGATTTTACTTCCGAATAAAAATAAGTTTCATTGGGTATGGACGGTTTAAAGCTCTGTATTGGACTAGGGCCAGTGCATACAGACTCGAAAGGCTTAGTCTGCCCTGTATGTATATGTGTGTGTGTGTGTGTGTTTGTGCGGGCTTACACCTACCTATCCTATATGATACAATCCCACCCATTCACATCCACAAATATGCACGAAACATTCAGCAGTAAAGGAAACTGCCGGGGCTTATTCATAGGTAAAGGGATTCAGGAGTGCAGCCTTAAACTTTCCCCAGGAAAACAACTGGTCTTGAAACTCCCAAATTTTAGCGTGGTCACCTCTTTGGCATCCAGAGGGCAATCCTGCAGAAAAGTATGTAGGACCCATAGGACGAAGTACAGGTCAGGTTTGCGCCCCCGTAACATCAGGATCCTTATCTTTATTCAAGTAAATTTTTATTCGTGTTTAAAAAAGAAAAAAAAATCCTCCCGAAGAACTCACCAAACTAGAGCAGCCACAGCGCTTTCAAAATGCTGTTTGTGTTTAAAAGCGCCCGATCCGGGCGCCG
The DNA here is from genome assembly GCA_030412105.1 of Cyclura pinguis. Lineage (NCBI taxonomy): Eukaryota > Metazoa > Chordata > Lepidosauria > Squamata > Iguanidae > Cyclura > Cyclura pinguis. The sequence goes on from CM059599.1 coordinate 43,744,796, forward strand.
CTGAAGGCCAGCCCTGCGCTTGCCTGTGCGCTCTCGGAAAGTACAGGGAGCCGCACAATATCCTCGGTTCCGGTAGGCACTTTTTGGGAAGCGGAAGTGCTTTAGGTTTATTTACCTAAACCTGTTGGAAGTCTAAACGGCCTCCGCCGCCAACAGAGGCTGATCTCGCCGCCCCGGGGGCTTTCCGCTCCTTTGCCAGAATAAACACGCGCCGATTAACACTTCGATCCCGGTCGTATTTCTTTCCCTTTGGGGAGCGGGCCCCGCTCATTTCGACGGGGACACGCAGGTGGGATGAGGGGATCGCTCGGAAAATAATAAACCTCTTGAGTTCCACGGTAGTTTTTTTTGGGGGGGGACCCTGCAATTTGTTATGGACTGTGCGCTTTGTTGTTGTGTGCCTTCAAGGTAGCTCCGATTTACCCAGAGAGTCTCTCCTAGGGTTTTGTTGGCGAAGCTCATTCCGAGGAGATCCGCCTCGGCCTTTTCCTAAGGCTGGATGTTACAGAGTGGTTCCAGTCTTATGCTGCGAGCCTCTTAGGAAGCAGAAATGTGAAATACTTCCACATAATTGCGGAAGGTATCAATAGACTTTAAATAGGAACTGGGAAAAGGGCGTCATTACGGCCGGTTGTAAAATCTTTCTCTTTCTCCTTTATAAGCGTTTCCTGTTTTAATTCTTTACGAGTTTTTTTTTGAAGGAAACCAGAAATACATCTTGGACTATACAGTGCAGATCTGTTCCAGATTTTTTCCCCCTGCTAATGTAAATCCTCATTTAGTGTAGTCGAATATTGTTTCATAAGGATTTGGGGGTTTTACCTTACTAGATCGGTCCATCCCGGGCATTAAGTCCTTGTAGGTGTGTGGTCATGGCAGAAAATAAGGAAGGGGGAATGGAGGCATGCCCCGATTGGTTGGAACAAATGGCCTGGGTGAAACCGTAGGGGTGCGATTGTACACAGGGGTGCTTCAAATACAGGTATACATGTGTGTGTATGTGTCTTCAAGTCACGGGTGGACTTATGGCGATCCCATGAATTTCAAAGGGTTTTTTTAAGCAAGGAATCCCCAGAGGTGGTTTTGCCAGTTCCTCCCACTGAAATATAGCCTACAGCACCTGGTATTCCTTGGGGGTCTCCCATCCATGTACTAACCAGGGCTGACTTTCTTAGCTTCCAAAACCAGACAGGCCCCTATAAGTGGGTGTGAAGTGTGCAAGATGGATTGGAGTTACAGTTGTTCAGCTACTACACCAGAAATTCTAGACACACTATATAGAGAAAGCCAGCGTAGTTTATGGTTCCAGCGGGAGACTACGACCCTGGAGACCAGGGTTGGATTCCTCGCTGGGCCATGAAAACCCACTGGGGTGACCTTGGGAGCGTCACACACTCTCAGCTACCAGAAAACCCCGTGACAGGGTTACCCTAAGTCGGAAAGAACTTGAAGGCACCCAACAATAACAATACCTGTGTAGAAGTAAGATACACTGAATTGGACAAGACTTACTCCCCAAAAAATGTGTACAGAATTGCAGCCTCTTATATTTTTTCTATATTAAGAAATGATGACAGTTTAAACTATTTCCTTAGTTTAGTCTCAGAAAACCTGAAACAAATACAGGATAATGTGCCTTATGGTTTTAAAAATCGCGATTATAATTAGCTTTCTTTCCTCTGGTGCATATGAAGACTAGAATGTTTCATTTTTTTTAAAAAATAATATGAATTATTAAAACTCGTGATTTTATTCTGCTGCATGCGGATAAGAAGATCAGGGTGGAAGTGGGAAACCACCGCTGACGATATGCAGGGCGAGGGGAGAAGGGAATGCCAGTGGAAACCGAGTCTGACTTCCCCCACCCTCTGACGGTCCGTGTCCTTCCTCTGTGTTGGCTTCCAGGTGAAAGTCTGGTTCCAGAACCGGCGCATGAAGTGGCGGCACTCCAAAGAGGCGCAGGCGCAGAAGGACAAGGAGAAGGAATCCGCGGAGAAGGCGGGAGGGGGCGCCGTGCCGACCACCGAGAGGGAGCGCAGTCCCAGCCGCTCCGAAGGGGAGAGTGAAAGCAGCGAGTCCGAATCCTTGGATCTCGAGCCCGGCAGCGACGTGGAAAGGACTGAGACTGGAGCCGCCGCAGAGCAGGCCCTGCAGCGACACAGCCAGGAACTGCACCACCCGCCCGGACCAGAAACTGCCGCTCAGCCCGAACCGCCTTCGGTTCTCACAGCCCTGGACCAAAGCAGAGAGCCTTTGCGGTGCCCCGAGCCTTCCTTTTGTCTCCGGGACTCCCCATGACTGCCTTCCTTCGTCAGGGTATTGCCTGCCTGACTGGGAAGCCGTCAATAGCCCCAGCTTCGAGTCACCGCCCCACCTCGGGCACTGGGGAGTCGTAGTAATAACCCCGAAACTGCGGGTGGATGGGGGAGAAGAGTAATAGGAAGCCCTGCTTTCAGGTGGAGAGAGGTGGGTTCAGAGGCAACCGTCATTTAACTGCGGGCGGACGTGGGCTACTAACCTCTGCTGTGGGTGGACAGTGCCTCGAGGGCTCAGAGGCGCCTACCCCGGCTGAGGAGAAAGCGGGGTATCGAGCCCCGAGAGAGTATCGAGCTAAGGGGAGAGCGCGATCCGGCAAGCCTTGCGCAAAAACGATGCATTAGGAAGCGAACTGCAGATCTAGCCACGGAAAGGTCTCTTCCACACCTTGCTATGGAAGAACGGTTCTTTCTCATGTCTCTTCTAGCGTCTCCAGGCCCGGATCTGCGGAAGCCCCCCTCCTGCCATTCACAATGTGAAGTATGTTACCACCCCCTAGCCACCCACCAAGTCCTTGCCAAATGTGTTGCTTTGTATAATCTGGCCAAGAAATACTGCACTGGAGGAAGAAGTGAACGAGAGAGAAAAGGATTGTAAATAAATGGGTTGTTAAATTTGTTACGCCTCTTTGTGTGACTAGGCAAGGCAGTGTAGATGGGTTGGGCCAGCTAAGGCAGGGGTGGGCAACAATGGTGGTGGGGGGAGCTTGGGGGCACAGAAATGGTCTTGGGAGGCCGCACTTCGCTCACCCCTGAGCGAACTGGCTCCATTTCCGTCCTACAGTGTTATAATGCTTTTATTCCGCTTTTCAACATCCTGTGGAATTCTGGGATTTGTAGTTTACTGAGGCCAAAAAACAACGGTGGAGAATTTTAAATGCTCTTCCCTAAACTGCAAATCCCAGAATTCCATAGGACGTTGAAAGTGGAATAATAGTGCTATAACAGTGGGAATGTCCTGGGATAACTTGGCAATAGCCAGGCAAGATTTACCTCTTTGCCTCCTTTTTTGCTGTTATGTGCCTACAAGAAGGCTCCGACTTTTGATGACTCTGGTTTTTTGGAGCTTAGGTTTTTTCTTTCCTTTGAGGGTGAGGGTGAGACAGGGAGAGAATGGTTTGCCAAAGGTCACCTGGTGGGTTTCCGTGCTGGAGAGGGGATTGAAAGAGTCCTAATCCAGAGTCCTAATCCAACCCACTGTCCCACGCTGGCTTCTGTGCCCGGACTCAATTTCTTTTCTCCAACGCTTGCTTTCCTTAAGAAAGGGAACCAACAGCCCCGTTTCCCCTTATGAGCAGACCGCTTTAAAAAAAGAAATAATTGAAAGCGAAGTTTGTAGACCAAATTTGTTTCGATTTGAGTTAAGAAAGTTAAATGGCTGAAAGTCTTTCCAAAAGTTCTAAACACTCTCTTTTACTACTATGAAAATCATGTGCCTTCAAGTCCCCTATCGACTTATAGCGACCCTGTGATTTTCGTATACTGCAGAGAAGTTGTCCTCTCTCTTTAATATCCTCAGTAACAAAAATAGTTTGGCTATATGCAACTGCGTTTAAATATAATTAAAACCCTTCTGGTTAATTCCCTCGAAAAGCTTGAAATAAGTCTGTCTGGTGGTTCATTGGGCTTGGAAGTTGCCTTAATCTAAGGCATGCGGGCCTATAAATATTTGTAAGATAACGAGTAATATGGCACAGCCTCTACTGCTAACGGTTTCTGATCAAGCCAGCTGAATCCCACTTGCCTGTTTATTTGAAAGGAAGTGTATTGTAGGGTAAATATGGTTGCCCACTCATAGCATGCCCACTCATCTGGGACAGGGAGTAAATCCTATTGATAGCTGTGGGAATTACTTCTGAATGTACAGGAACTGGTTTCAGTACGTTTAAATTTACTGGAAATGATAGGCCACAGAATCATACGGCCTTTCCACACTTCACTCTTATAGCGCTATTATTCCACTTTCAACCTCCTATGCAAACCCCAGGATTCCATAGGAGGTTGAAAGTGGAATCATCGCGCTGTAAGAGTGTTGTGCGGAAAGACTGCAAGGAATGTTGTGAGCCAAGATGACGGTTTCAAGAATATCTCCAGTACCAGTCTACTCAGAAGTAGGCCCCATTAAGTTCAGCAGGGCTTGGTTCTAAAGAAGAGAGGGATGGTAAGCTTAAGAAATGATTATATTAAGGGGTTTAGGATTTGTTTTAAATAGGAAAACTTAAAGTCTAGTTAGAAATTGAGGCTATGCATAAGGCAGGCACACCATAAACAAGCCACATGATGCAGAAGGGTTGGCAAAGTGCGGGCCGCCGGCATTTGGAGGCAATTTTTAAATATTTTTGAGAGGGAGAGATGTGGTCCTCTAGGGTCTCCTGGGGAGGTTAATGCCCCCGGTAGCTTCCCATCGCTGTCCACCCTTACCAAATACAGATGTTTTAGAAAGAGAACGAGGGTGCAAAATCCTTATATATACACTTACTCAGAGTAAGCCCAACTGATCACAGCGGGACTTACTTATGAGTAAAGATGTGTAGGGTTGCAGCCTATAAATACTACCTTCCGGATTAAGTCCGTGCGGGGAGTCTTGAGTCAATAGGTTAACATTTTGTTTCTTTCTTCTGTCTCTTTTATGATTGCCAAATGGGGACCGGGGCTAGAACCGTTGGGACCGAAACGCTTGGCATTAGATGATTTGTTTGGGAGGGCAAGATACGGATTCGCCGGGTCAGAATCTAGGGGGAAGGTCTGTTGTATTTTCAGAAGTGGCATCCCTGGCGTTTGTAATCAGGAGTGGATATTACCTGGATGGATTTGCTTTTCAAGTGAATCGTTTTTTCATATATGTGTTGGAAACAGACCGTGGGCACCTTAAACACCAACAAAAGTGTTACCTATATTTAAAAGCCTGGGTTGCAGTATAGGGATAAAACCAAACAGCAAGCCCACCTGTGGCGTTATCCTAATAAGGGCATTACCCATCTTGTGGATTTTACACTTCGGTTTATGCTAGTTTGAGGTTTTCCTCGAATATAGCCCCCTTCATCAAACGCCCCTGAAGCACTATCCAGAATTTCAGGTATATGTGTAAAAAGGGCATAACACACATAGCTGTGGCTGGGACTGTAGAGGCCAAAGGGAAGTTAAAGGCAGAAAGCACTGCCAGAAGTAATTAGTTTATTGACCCTGGTGCTGATACAGGGACGAGTCTCATACTTCACAATTATAGCACAATGTTCCATTTTAACTTTCATGGCAACATCCTATGGAATCTTGGAATTTGCAGTTTTTTGGGTGTATAGGGAGAGCCCCAGTGCCTCACCAAACTACAAATCTCTGGATTCCATAGGATGGAACCCTGGCAGTTAAAGTGAAAATATTAACGTGGAAACACAGCATAACTGGGTAGGGAGAAAGAAACAGGGTTATTGATTAGTGGCTTTCTTACTGTCGTTAGTAGTAAGTCTGGTTAGATTTGGAAGTTGGCTAAAGACTGCTCATTTCCGCACTAGACTGTTACAGTGCTCTTATTCCACTTGCAACATCCTATGGAATCCTGGGGTTTGCAGTTTCCGGGAGGGGCCCCTCTCGAAACGGCAAACTCCAGGATTCCAAAGGATGTTGTAAGTGGAATAATAGCGCTGTAACAGTCTAGTGCGGAAATGGCCTAAGAAAGGGGCTCGCTGGTGGCTCAGCTCTCCTTAATAGCGAGGAGAGAGGCTTGAGGAAACGGGTTATGGCTGAGGTGTAGAATGTTGGTGCTCCAGATGTTCCTGAACTCCAGCTCTGGTACTCTTCTATCGTTGCCTATACTGGCCGGAGAGATGCAGGCCGACTGCGTGCTCCCCATAGTTAGATAACTGCGTTCTTCCTTGACATCTTCTCCCTTTCTGCAGAGTGGAGACTCCGCTCTGTGTTATGGAGATGCCCTTGCCTATGTTGCTACCAGTGGTACTTTGACCTGGACATACCTATTTTTCATAGGAAAATAATCGAATCCAGGGGTATTAAAAGGAACAAAGACATGTGGATGTAGAGACAGAGGATTCTTAATATCCTATAGACTTAATTAGGAATTTCTCTCTTTTCTTCAAAAAACAAAGCGAGGGGGGCAAACCCCTTTTCTTGCATATGTCATTTCCCCCCCGGATCTTTAGTCTTGAAGCTTTCTTAATACTGTTACTTTGGTCCTCAGCTTTCATTGGTATCCCAAAAACTTTACCTGAGGATGGTGGAACCAGAAACTTTAATTGAACAGCTATAGATATGTTTCACCCTTCATACACAGGTATATAAATATGCTGCTTGAATCTTCCAGTGATCTGCTGAGCTAGGCCTACAGGGCCTAAATCTGATTGCTAGACTAACTGTAGACCCATTAAATCCATAGGACTTACACAGGTGTTGGTTAACCAGTTGGCAACAGGAAATGGATTTAACCAGTTATTCCCCGATTTTAGAAGAGGGGATGGACTTCATGCAACTTTCCCACATTAGACAAATGAATGGTCATAGTGAGTCAGAGCAAAGATACACAACCTCCACCAGTTCCACCCTGTGCCTCCAACCTGGCCCAAGGAAGCTGTTGATGGAGTAGCTATTCCATTATCAGTTCCAACTGTTTGTGCCGGGTATATACTATCTCTGAACAAGGAGTTCCATTCTGAAATCCGTGCGGCTGTCTTCTCATACAGGTCGTGGTTCCATATCCAGGTAGAAAGTCTGACAGTCACAGGTAAATCTATGCCTCATGTAGTTGTCTGAACCAGGTTTGGAGAAGCGTTGGTCCTCTGGATGTTGCCATACACATCAGCCATAACCAACATGACCAACTGTCAGCAGAGTGATGGGAGTTGTAGTCCAAAACGATCTGGAGGGCCACAGATTCCTCAGTCCCACGGTCTCAATGAGCCACGCTGCTTTCCCTATTGAGCATTCATCTACATTCATTGAAGCGGGCGCGGGGGTATTTTTTGGATTACACCTCCCAGAATCCCCGGCCAGCATGGCCAATTGCACTGGAAAAAAAACACCCGAAAATTTGCAGTGGAAAAAAAAGTCAAGCTCTCAGGTGTCCTTTCCCCACCCCAAGAGAAACTCAACTTTCCGTATTTTATGGGAAAGGGCTAAAAGTCTTTTCTCCAGATCATTCACAAGGACAGAGCGAAAGCAGCTCCGGGGTCGAGGGTGGGGTTGCGAAGTTCTCAGTACCAACAACCCCGCTGAACTCGGCTAGACCTGGCTAAGGTAAGCACAGAAGGGGAGGGTTGTTAAGAGTTATTCAGGAAGGGGTGTTTTGCCATCTGTGGCGTACAGTATGGGGATGCTCCGAAAACTACTGAGGGGGACAGAGAGATCAAACTATAGAGGTAGAACGCAAAATTATAATTATAAACCAAGAGACTACAAAGTCCTCGTTTCCTTTCGATATTTTGGAAACAGTAGTAGTGGTTGTGATGATGACAAAACAACATCAATAATAGAAGGAGGAGAAAGAGGGATGCGGATGCGACGAAGAGGCAAAATGGATTCCCAATGAAAGTTTCCTTCTGTTACCAAATTTCTAGCACTGCACTAACTTAAAACTTCGGTTGAGCCTTTAGAAATACAGTTTAAGCATCCAATGGGATAAGCAGAGTTCCCAAGGGACTGAGAACACAGCAAACATAAAGAGTTCTGATTTTGAGCGTTTCATTCTTTGCAATGTTGGAAATTCGGGGGGAATTAAAGCAACATTTTACTGAGGCGCAGAATTCTTTTTTTGGGGGAGGGGGACAATGTCCTCCAGTTTCCTCCTCCACGCCCCTAGTTATATCCCAATGAGGAGGATGCTGCGGATTCGGATATTTGAAGAAGGAAAACAGGAAGCGAACTAGGAAAGATCCATGATAAAGCAGCACTTTTAGTGGGAGAAGAATAAATGGGATTTTGTTAAACTGAAGTGTGTGAGTTGTAGTTCAGCCTATTTGGAGGACAGCTTGGCTAAAGCTGCGGTAGAGGTTGTGCCAGGCGTTTTTAAGAATCGAAATGCTAAGTAAACTAGCATCACACCAACCTAACCTCGTCTGCAGCCAGGGCTCAAATCTCTCTGAACTGCATGCGGGGAACCGGAGTCTGCAGCGTCTACGAACTCCCACTGGGATTCGTTTCTTGTAATGTTATTTCGGGTGGGAGTGGAATTAAGAGGAACTGTTTCTGGGCGACGCCCCCTTTTTAATAGTCATCACGTTGAAAACAACAAGCCCCACTGAATTTCGAGGATAGTTACTGCCTTCTACATGTGATCGATTTCCCCCCCCACATTTCCCACTTTAGGAGTTACTTCGTCATTTGTTTTTGATTGGAGGCAAAATATTTTTTTTTTAGCTCGTTAATCACCTTTACGAGGTGACTTTGGAAGCGGAAAAGCAGGGTTAAAAAACCTCAAATCACACCAAATCACATAAGTAGGTAAATACTGTATATATATTCGGATGGGGTGCTTTTCTTTTTCAAGAATTTAGTACCAGATGTTTTGTGGATCCAAGTCTGGAGTCCAAGAAAAGGTTCCATAATATAATTTCATATCCATAAGGAGCCCTAATTTCCATGGCTGCGGTCGGAAGGAACACAATGGGCCCGATCCACTTAACTCCACGCACGTTTAAAGGTTCACTTTAACCATCCGCCGAACGGTTTCTGTCCAAAGTCGCTCTTCTTTTCGACCTTCGCAGTCCCCGGCAGGGAGCTCAACTGAGCTCAAGAAGACTTTCTCCCCGCTGTCTCCGACTGCAGCCTGGGTGCTTCGCTTTGACTGGATCGGGCCCACCAGGGCCTGCCGAAAATAGGCCTAATGCATATGTTCTGCCTCCCTCCCGACCTTTTCCAGATGAAGCCAGTCAAAGGATCCAGGTTTTTTTTTTTTTTGCGGGCCGGGGAGGCGTCTGTCTCGTGCACTTTTCACATTTGTCAGTCAAGAAGCAAGCAGTACAACCAGAGCTGGACTCCATCCATGGCTTGAAGCTGGCCTTTTTTTCCCCTTTTTTAACGCGGCACAAAAAGTTCTTCAAGAACTTCGTAGGCAGAGGAGAACAAATGAGTTTATTTTTAAAACCTAATTTTTTTTTAACCTTTTAAACCTTTTAACCTTAAATTTTTTAAAAAACCTTTCCAGTTCCTAGAAAGATACCAACGGAAGATATGTAGGCTCCTAATCTAAGCCTCTTTATGAAATGTGTTATGTGTTTGGGAAGAAAAGGCCTTGTAAAAGCTTTCTGCAGATCCCAGGGTTCACAATAGATACTCTGCATGCTTACTCGTGAGTACATCCCCTTACATTCAAGGTAAAATCCTAGATGTTTCTTTTTTGTAGAGAGGGAGTAAAATCCACTGAGTTCACTGCAATCTCTTTCATAGTAAGGCTGGAGAGAACGCAGACTGTCTTGAAACCCTTTAGTTAGATGTTGTTTCCATTGAATCCGATGGAATTTTATTCTCGACTAAAAAGAGGGAGGAGCATTGGCAGCATGTAACAGCCTTATTCCGTCTGTGCAAAGAAGTCCAGTCAGAACTAATGGGACTTCTACACACGTTGAATCCGTGCCTTACTTCGAAATCCATATTTAAAGATCTGTGGCTGAACAGAACAGGCACGTTTTCGACCCTATTGAGTTCTATGGGAGCGATACCAGCAAACTCGATGCTAATTAGCACTCCGCAGCAACCCTCAACGCCATCCAGTGCATGTCTATTGGAGCAAGCTTAACCTTGGATGTGGATGTGGGATGGCAATTTATAAGTACTTAAATGGTGGCCGCTCCCCAAAGCCTAGCGAATAAAACAGGCTGAAATGCAAATATTTCGGCTTTGCTGGGTTGGGGATCGAGCTAAATTGCCCCTTAGACTTGCAAAGAGTGCGCTCCCTTTCAACTGCTGTTTTGACGGGTACCAAATAAAAACACAGCATAGTCTGATCAGACAGTAGAGCAAGAGGAGACCCAAAATAAAAAATAAGGAGACTGTGGAAATGCCATAACCAGCAATAGCCTCATCAGGACTACAGTACCCCAGTGATCACCCTAAACGCAGTAGGATTCAATGCGGGGCACTGGGATTTCCTAGCAGAAAGCGGCCAGATCCCATGCATGTCTCCTTGAAGTAAGTCCCCTAGAGTTCAATGGGGTTTACTCCCGAGCCTAGGATGGCAAGTTAGCACACGTTTCCTCACTAGAGTGTCATAGTGCTATTATTCCACTTTCAACATCCTATGGAATCCTGGGGTTTGCAGTTTAGGGAGGGACCATAGGATGTTGAAAGTGAAATAATAGCACTAACAGTACTATAGCAGTCTAGCGTGGAAACGGATTGAGATTCAGAATATTTTGGGCACAGTTAGTACCAACACTATCTGACTCTTGTTTCTAACCTAAAAACCCATTTACAGGCCGCTTTCTTAGGCTACCATCCCACTAGTGGGTTTATTTTTAAAGTTATCTATACATACAGTGTGTGTGTATATACATGTATATGCATATGTGTATGTATATGTACATGTATACATGTATGTATATATGTATATGTACACGTATATGTACATGCATTTATACACACACACACACATGTATATGTATATGTATATATAATGTGGAAGGCTGTTCCACCCTCTATGATTTTAGTAAAAATCAGTAGAAATCAGTGTGGAGAGAGAGAGTTCCACTGAAATACACACACACACACACACACACGCATATATATATATATATATTGTACGTGTGTTTCTCTGACGGCCTTCCCTGTTTGCCCTCTTGCCTTGGCGGCGGTGCCAACGTGGCGGTCAAGGGCCTTTCAGAAGCGCTTGGGAGGCGAAGGAACGGAGACGTGAGATTAAGAAGGAAAACGCCAACGTCTCCGACGCGGTCTTGGCTTGCCGGGTACCGCAAACCAAATGAAAGAACTTCGGCAAAGAGACACCCTATTCATTCCATCCAGCTCTTAGAAAAATGGTGTGCGTGTGTGTGTGTGTTCTATTAAAAAACTATCTTTTTCGAAACAAACGCTTTCCAAGTTTTCTGGACGAGTTCACGTCAGCTCTGGAGGATCCTCAGGCTCGCTTTGCCCGGCAATCGAAGGGGAAGTCGGCGGGTTTGCTCGCGAGTAAAGCCGTAACGCTCTTAAGGGCGCTCCTTTCGACCGCCACGGAGCTGAGTTCCTTTGAAGCCATTTCCGCACTAACTGTTACAGCGCTATTATTCCACTTTCAACATCCGTTGGAATCCTGGGGTTTGCAGTTTAGGGAGGGGCCGGGCGGCCCCTCCCTAAACTGCAAGCCCCAGGATTCCAACGGATGTTGAAAGTGGAATAATAGCGCTGCAACAGTCTAGTGTGGAAATGGCCTAAGTAAAACGTGCAGTACGACCCAGGCGGAGCCGGCCCTCCCTGGCCAGGGCTCAAGGGCTTTCGGAGGAGGCTTTCCCCGCGGAAAACGGCCTCGATTCGTTTTCTTGTCTACCAACATTCCTTGGTGAAACTCTCGCTTGTCAGAGGCTGTTTTGTCTTGGTGAGAGGTCTGCTGCGGTTTACTATTTAATTCAGATAAATACTGATTGATCATCTCCTGGACGAAATTTTCCGAGGAGGCCTTCCCCTGGGGTACCCTTTCCGCATGAGGAAGAGGTTTCAATGGGTTAGCAAGGATGCGCCGCCAGATTCAAAAGCCCAGACATGCAACGCATTCCACCCTTAAAGCTGAATTCTAAACTCGTTTGCCCAGAAGTTCCACTGAATTTACTGGAATATACCCTGGAGTAAGCGGTCGTTTGATTGCAACCTGAGCAGTCGTATACACACTTATTCACACAGCACAGACACCTGCGCCTTTCAGGGAGGCACACTTACTTGAGAGTAAACCCCATCGAATTCAACGGCGTTGACTTTCCACCAGGCATACATAGGCTCGGCCTGCACTATCGGTCTTTCTTTCCTTCGCTTTGCTTCCAGACAAACAGGGGAGGACCAGGAAATGCTCTCAAGAGCATTCTGGAATGATTCTTTTTTACAGCTCACTACTGGCAAAGATAAAACATCTTGCTTTTGAGGAATAATGTACGGATTTTATGCTGAGGAAGGGAGAGATAGGAGACGCCAGTCTTTCTTAGTGGCTCCTCTGCCAAATAAGAGTGCTATTTTTTTTTCCTGACAGGGCTCCTATGCATTTAAGGTGCTAAGACGGGGAGACACTGAAGGCAAGCAGCTTCTTCCTTCTTCCCCTGGCATTTCAATGAGAGAAAAAGAATAGATGGTTTAATTTCTGATTATTTCAAATACTCTGAACGGTTTGGAAAAGATAGTATTTTTTGGAATACAAATCCCCAGAACGGTCAACCATGATGTCCAGTGGCTATGCTGGATGGGATATTCTAGGAGCTGTAGCCCCCAAAGTAATGTTTTCCACATTGTTAAAAACACAGGGGGGGAGTTAGCTTCCCCCCCAATTGTAACTGCGTTTGTTTTAATTTGAGTGACCTATAAATGAATGGAGGAATTTCCAAAAAGACGGCAATTCCACGGATACCTACCTGGAAGGGAGGAAGTAGTACTGAACGCAGTAGAGCTTCCTCCTTACACAGGCCATTTCCTCACTAGGCTGTTACAGCGCTCTGATTCCACTTTCAACATCCTATGGAGTCCTGGGGCTTGCAGTTTAGGGAGGGGCCAGGTTTGGTCTGCGTTTGGTCTGGCATCTTAGATATTCTCTTGATTTCTTAACGCATTGACCAGGAATCCAGCACCGAATTAGACAGAGTGTATCTTGGTTGGTTTCACAGCCTTTTAGTGAAGAGCCACGAGCACGACCGTGGAGGCCAGAGTTCCGTTCCCCGCTCAGCCATGGAACCCACTGGGTGACCTTGGGCGCGTCACACACTTCCAGCCCCCCAAAACCCTGTGATAGGTTTCCTTTAGGGTCGCCGTAAGTCGAAAGGACTTGAAGGTACCCCCCCCCCCCGCGTGAAACAGCCTGATGTAGTGGTCTCAGTCTCAGATTATGACTCTGGAGACCAGGGTTGGAATCCCCATTCGGCCTTGGAAACCCGCTGGCTAACCATGGGCAAATCACACTCTCTCAGCCTGAGGGGAAGGCAAAAGCAAACCTCCACTGAGAGAATCCTGCCAAGAAAATCCGGTGATAGGTTCGCCTTGGGGTCCCTCAAAGTCGGAAATAACTTGGAGGCACACAACAACAACAATGCTCTGCTGGATCGTGCACATTTATACCCTCAACTTTCGATATAACGATCTGGTTCCAAACAGAGCAAATCCACTGAATGAAGGGGATTTATTGAATCAACAAAGGCCCCGTCCTTTCAGTTCTAGTTGGGACTAACACTGGATTTCGACTAAGTTTATTCTTTAAAATGGCCTGGTAGTCATTAACCTCTTGTGATCAGTGGGGTAGGATCCGAATTACTGGGATGCCTTACTGCTCAAAAGCTTAGCCGGGTTTAAGGCTTTAGGCTTCGGGTCTTCCAGGAAGTCCGCACCGGGCAATTCGCAGCCAGACGCCGCTGTAGTTTCAAAACTGAAGTTGAAGCCAACTGAACCGACTTCCAAAGACACAATGGGACTAAACCAATTTGTCTAAAAGCCAACTCTCTGCTCTTTTCAAGAGAGCAGTCTTATCTGGAGCCTAAAGGTACCACGGAGAAACAGAATCGGGAGCCTGAAACCGGATTAGTCAAAACTAAACCCCACTGAGTTCGTGCAGGGGCTTCTTTCCTAGAAAATATGCTCAGAGCTGGGACTTCTAGGTCTCACGAATTTCAGTGGAGCGCAGCTCCCGCGCATCCAGGTTGGAATCAAAGTGGGAAAGGGGGCAGGAGTTTCTCCATGCGCCTAGGATTTACTCCCAAGACATTTTAAAAAAAAGACATAGGGTTTTCCTACTTCCCTTTGGAAAAGAACAAACCATTTCGCCTAACCCTCTCACTTGGAGCCTGTGGAGGCGAAGCTTTGGACGCTCAACCTCCGCGAGGGTTTACTTCTTCCTAAGATTTTCCTTTCCTTTCTAGCTACAGGAAAACAGACTAAGAAGCCTTTCGTTAATGAACATATTTCCTATCCAAGCGATAGAAGAAAACGAACGTGCGGAAGAACTCTGCTAATGGTCCAAAGCCCGCTGGCACGAACCCATTTCTGGTCTCGGGATGGCCGGCGAGATCCCTTATGAACCGAGGCGGCCTTGGCTCCTGGAGTGTTAAATGGAAGCAGTGCGTTAGAAATAACCCAACAGAGAGACAGAAGCGCTTCACGCCGCTTGGTGTGGAATTCAGGACGATCAACGTAACAAACCATTAAGATCCTGAGAGGCCTGAACACTTAAGAATCCTTACAATAATCCTATTTCCTTAGGCTGAAAAGGATTCTCTCCTATTTCCTTAGGCTGATAAGGATTCTCCTTGCCTCAAAAATTCTTGGCACGACTCTATGAGGCAGGACAATATCGTGTCCATATTGCAGTCCACTCCCCCAATAAGGGAGAGGGGAGGGGAGGCGAGAGCACTCCCAACCCGCATGGGCAATATGGTGAGAGTAGGACCGGAGGCACTCATCTTTTACTCTGTACTAACTCTCAGCTTTTCTTGCCCTATAATGCCGTCCACTACCATCATCTCTCGCCTTTCTTCTGGTGCGGGATCCAAGGCTGTTTATAAGAAGGCCTCTCAGGAAGATTGTTAGATCCTTGCATTCTTCCTCATTTAACCTGTCAGCGGTTGGGAGAGTCTTTTAGCTTCGTTTTCCCGGTACTCAGCGCGCAACATCCACCAGCAGCGCCAACCGAAAAGGAGTGAAGTCAGGGACCTCCGAACTATCTCTAAGGTGGGAGAGAGGGCTCAAGACGGATAGGCAGGCCGTTAGGAGTTTTGCGCGCTGGCGTATATGTAAAAACAGTAAAAACACAAGACAGCAGTGAATAATGTCAATATTACAACAAATTCCAAAATCCACAAAACAGCCATACCTTTATTGGGACAAATAAAAAACGCGAAGTACTCCATGCAAGCTTTGGAAGCTCCCCTGGCTTTTTCATCAGGTGAAGGCGATAAAAATCATACCGGAGAAGAGGGGAAAAATGACAACGTGGAATCCAGCTACCACCAACTAAAACATTTAACAATGTGACTACCATGGAGAAAATGACAAAACAATGAATGAAACACTGTAAAGCTGTTTAAAGTTTAAAGTTTATCTATCAAGGGAAGGGGAAACTATAGAAGACCTTATTAAGTGAATGCAAAGGTGGCTGTGAACATTTTGGTACTTCCTCCGGGAGTTCAACTACACAGGAATCTTGGTGGCCCTGATCCCTGGTGCCTGATCATTTCAGGGCAGGGGCTCAGCCTCCCATTTGGCCTACCTTTACTCTCATCTTTACCTAGCCTAGCCAGTGGTAAGGCATTCTGGGAATTGTAGTCCAAAACATTTAGAAAGGCAGAAGTACCAGAATCCTTCCCTGTTGGTAGGGAGCCAGCTTGGCTTTTCTCCAGCACAGCCGGCTAGGAGAATGTTGGGCCAAGCTATGTCTAACAACCCATATGGAGAAGAGGGGGCTGGGAAAAGCTAAGCCTGGTAGACTACAGCTCTGGCTCTGCCTAAGGCTGTGTCCTTGGCTCCTAAGAAGAAAATACCAAAAAGAGCTTTCCCCTCTGACAACATTTGTTTTTATCTTTTTTTCTATTAAAAAAAAGGAAAAATATTGTTACTGTCACTTATTCCAAAAGGCAGGCCCAGTGAAGTTTTGTTTCATGTTTACGAGCAGAGCTTATGGGGAGAGTGTTTTGGACCACAGCGCCCAGAATCCCAGAGTTAATATGGTCCATGGCCATGGCCAACCCCTAAAAGTATTTCCACTAAGCACTCGCAAAAGGTAGGTGACAAACCACTGCTAAAAAGCCCCCAAAACCTTCCAAACATGAACTGTGCCAAAGAAATGATAATTGTCCCGCACTAACTACCAGGGTGGACAGGAGGGGCAGAGTGGACAAAATGGAGTCTCAGAGAGGCAGAGTGGACAGTCTGGGCTTGACAGATGGACTCCACCTTTCTACTCCCTGGCGGTTCTTTTGTGGATATCAGCAAACGCAGAAAGTGCTGGTTCCCTGTAAACACCAGTCCCCAAGGCACAGGGAGGGAGGGGAACCACCGGCGTCCCCTTTAGCTTGGGACTCCTTCTCAGGCCCAGCAGATGTAATGAGAGAGGAGAGGAGGGCGAGCCATTAAAGTGTGTTATGGTTATTGATGATGGTTCATTGGGAGGTCCCAGCTGAGGAGGGTGGGATTCCGGCTCCAGATCTCACCCAGGCTGTGATATAGGCCACCTGTTTGAAACCAGAGATCTGTTAATGGGTTTAGCCTTTGCTAATTGGTGTCTTAGGAATAGAGGCCTGTGCGGGAAGGAAAGTCATTTCCAAGCCTTTTTTGGGGGCAGGAGAGGGGTAGGGAAGCAGGAGAGCAAGAGCCCAATCCACCAAAAAGTCATCCAAGGAAAGAGATGGGGAAAAGGCAACAAATACTTGCCTAATGATGAGGGAAGATGTCAGGAACAGTTGGATTATATCTGAAAAACAAGGATCTTTTTTCATACTAATAGTATGCAACCAGAAACCATAACAACACTAAGCAGATCCTAATTTGAATGTCTGCCAACCCTCTCTTATTTGCTCTTAAGACTATGATTAAATGCAGACCCAATGGCTTCAGCATTAGCCACCTTTCTTCAGCTTGTTTTACTACCTAGCCTGATAAACAGTTCTGGAGAACCTGGAAGCTTGCACACTATTGTAATTTTAAAAAAATAGTTACAAATTTATCCCATCTTCTCCCTAATGAGCTCAAGGTTGTGTACATGGCTCTCCTTCTCCCCCACTTGTGATGAAATTTTGCAACATTAGGTAGTTCTTAGGTCAGAAAAAAGGTGATGGGGGACATATAGAAGTTTCTGAAATTGTGTATGATGTGGAGAAAGCAAATAAGATTTCCCTTCTCTTTCTCATAATAGGAGTCATCCAGTGAAAGTAAATAGTAGAAGAATTACAATAAACAAAAAAGAAGCAATTCTATTCACAGCATATATTTAAATGTTTCAATTTCCTACCACAAGACATAGTGATGGTTGCCAACCTGGATTGTTTTAAAGGAGGAAAAGACAAGCTCTTGGAAGATAAGGCTAGCAATAGTAAGATACATATATCCCTTACTGTCAGAAGGAGTAGCAATGGTAGGGCAGGGCTACATTAAGATTTTTTAGTTCCTAGGCACTCTCCTACCTCACTAGGGATGTTTTTGTAGCCCTAAAATCCTGTTTTGGTAGGCTCTAAAATTTTTGTAAGCTCTAGGCACTGTGCCAAAAGATGAGGCTAAGGCAGCCCTGTGACAGGGTGTGTATATGTGTATGTATGTGTGTGTATCACACATACATCAACATCACTTTGCTAGGCAGGTTGTTACAGTACTCATATCATATAGGCAGCAACTGGCAGGTCATGGAGTGAACAGAATGTGGACTGTATCAGCCTTTAGTCTGATTCAGCAGAGCTCTTATGTTCTGCCCCCTGCTGCTCCCCCTTTCCTCACAGGCTCCCTGTATAAGAAGGAGAGAAAAGCGTACAGGGAACAATAACACCCAAGTCCCCCCTATTTATTTATGGTGATGAGAAATCCATTGACCCATGTGTCTTCATTTTCAGGTCGGGGTAGAAAATACGGGGTTTGGGGAATCGAGCAAGTTATCAGGCTTCAACAGTATCGGAAAGCAGTCATCTCCTGTAAGAGTAATTAGTAGAATGTCCTCCAGATGGTCAAAGTAACTTGCATGTTTGCACCTTGGGAAATGGATTAGCCCTTGAGTTTATTTAAAAATGAAGAGAAATTGGGCTTTTCCTGCTTGCTAGTGACTTCCACTCATAAACTGGTAAATCAGCAAGGGATGGGAAAGGCAATATTTGGAAAGACAGTCTATCTAGAAGGCCAAGGGGTTGTTTGAGGTCCTTCTGATATCGCTGATGCTAAAAGACAAAATGAGCTGCAGAGATCCAGATCTGGAAAGAAGTACCTTAAAGACCAACAAAATATTATGAATTCAAGAGTTTGTGACTGGAATCTACTTCATCACAAGTCTGAAATATTATGCTTAGATGGGAGATACATATATGCACTGGTTTAGAAGAGAAGAGGGAGGAAACACTGAGGTAAGATCAAAAGGCTGGCGTCTATCTGAAAACCATCTTGGTAACTACAGTCTCATATGAAACGGAAAAAAGCAAAGCCAATTAGGAAGTAAGGCAATCATTTAGTTCAGGGGTGGAGATCTTTGCCCTCCAATGTTTTGTTCACCGCTCTTACCATACTGGCTGGGGCTTCTGGGACCTGAACTCCAAAACGTTTGATGGGTAAAATGTTCTTCACCTCTATGTAGCCTCATATGGCCCATTTTTTCCTTAAAAACAAAATTAGAAGGATGATTTCTATCATAACCTATTTATTCAAAGCATAATACTTGAAGTGGGAGGGGATGAAGATAGGGATGGGGCATTAATGGCATTCACAAACTTTACTTCTTCTGTGATGTCCACCTATGCATCCTATCTTTTTTACTGTTGATAAACTACAGTCCCTCCTTGTAGGATCCATTTTGACAAACTAATTCAAGAGGAAGAACTAGATATTTGCTCTCTTGACTATTCTTCTTTTACTCTATGCTGGAACCTATTCTCCCACTAACCCCCTGATCAGGTAGGGAAATTTCCAGGAATTTGTTCCTTGCTTTCACGTTCTTCACAAAGCAAAGAAGCCACTGATAGCAGCAGTTCTTTCATTCTAACAGGGTTTCCAGCTCAAGAAAACAAGAATCCAGCTTCCCTCTGGTTGTTCAGGAATGAGCAACTGTGGCCTTCCAGATATTGTTAGATTACAAACTCCAGTATTCTTCTCTGTTAGCTATATATGCTGGGCCTGCTGGGAGTTGTGGTACATTTCAATAACACCTGGCAGGTTCCTGTTTCCCTGCTGTTGGAAATCTGGCCCTGATACCTTCAGTCCAGCCCAAGGAACTAAACTCCAGGTCCCATCTCTTGGTCATTCCCATGGTGGCCTTCAAGAATCTCCTCATCCAGGAATCACTGCTCATTTGGAGCCTCTAATTGTCACAGATATAAGGCAAATTTTGAAGAGAGGCTGTTCCACTTGGCTGGAAAGTTCAGAGTATATGAATTCCAGGGATCCTTGGCATGTGGCAGGAATTTCTGATGGCCAGGAAAGAACAGAGCGCCAAACCAAACTTGTGGAGACAAGAAGGAAGGGGCAGGTGGCTGGCTAAAAGGACATAGTGCATGAGCACCTAGACAGGGATAAGTGTGGATAGTCAGTAAACAAAGCAGCACTGAACCGGATATCATAGTGCCCTCCTCAGTTGGGCACATAAGCGCAGGGAAGCATGGCAGAAATGTATAGGCAGAGGGGCTGGGTGGGTTGGTCCTTGTGTTGAGGTGGAGGGCTGTGGGCAGGGGAGGGCAATGGTCTTCATTTTAGAGCTTTCCAAAACAGTACCTAAAGGAGTTGTCACAAAAGTTCCCCTGACCCCTCTATAGTAATTTGAGCACTGCACCAAAAAATAAATCCATATTGACACAAGCTCCACAACCCTGTAACACAGGACAGCATTTTCCTTAAGGTAGAGCTAACATTTCTCTCAGCATACCCCACTCTCTCCATTAATCCCAGGAAGGATCAGTTACATGTTGACTTCCTTGTTATTGAAATCAGGCCCATTCTGCTGTCTCCTCATCCTTTTCTCACATCTCTTTGGGATTAAGTTCCTTTTCCAAACAGTTCTGACTTGTCTGCCACACAGTCTGCATGTCACTGGGGTCCAGTGACTCTTATTAGCATAATGCAGAACAGTGTTTTGCAAGCTATCAGATGTGGATACTGGCAATTCCCCTTACCCAGTGTGCCATGGACTGGTACCATGTTAGTGCCCATTGGACCCAATTGTTTCATTCCTTTCTGGAATCTTGCCAGGGACTGGCAGTCAATGGCTCATAAAATCAGCACTAGTCCATAGACCCCCACTTGGAGTGGCACTGGTACTGTACAGAAGCATTGAAAGGATAAGAGACGTTGACACAACCTAAAGGAGGGACCCAGCAACATTTGCATCCCATGTGGGTTTTAATGGGGGTCAAGGCTACAAGAGTGGCTTACTCCTTCCGCCTCTTTTGCCTGCCAAAGCTCAGCATTGGTATAAATGGAGACTTCTCTTTGTGTGTTTGAATAAGTGCTTCGCTAACTAGGACTGGAACTTCCGTGCTTGAACCCAGAGAGCTAGCCTGATATTGCAATTTGAGCATTGCACTATGACTCTGGAGACCAGGGTTCAGGTAGCTTCAGGTGTGTCACATGCTCTCAGTCCCCAGAAAACCCCATGATAGGTTCATCTTAGGATCACCATAAGTCTAAAAGAACTTGAAGGCATACCATGCTCACCACAATGCTTCCAAGGCAATGCTTGGGAACGTTAGGTTTTGGGGGACTACAGTGTTCGGAATCCAGCAGCCAGCACTGCCAATGACCACTGTGATCGGGAAGTCTGGAGAGTCTAAAATAGCATCTCCCCCCAAGTGGTGCACATTCCTTCTTAGGAAGAGAGGGGCACATTACAGACAGACATACACGCCGTACTCTGATATGCCATATACATTATGTGCGAGAAAATAAAATGAGAATGAGAGAGAAACACTGAAAGATAAAATGGTATCAACGTCAAGATGCTAATCGAGGTACACGGTTCTACCCCCCCCCCCCGTCTGAAGTGGTACAATCCACACGCTACACTTTAGGAGCACTCCAACACCCTATTACTCTCCGCGGGGTGGATCCAAAGTCACAGAGTGGGAAATCTCTGCACCCCCCCCCCTAACCTCCGCTCCCCCCTAATCTCTAGTCTCCCCTCCCGTCGCCTCTCCTTCCATTTAGCGCTGGTGATGATTTTAAAAGCACGCGATGATCTAAGCCTTAATCCTAATATTATGCATCATTCGGACAGGATAACGATGCCACCTTGTCGGGCCCGGCCTCTTTACACGAGCCATTTGCCGCCGCGCGGAGTCATCAGGGCCGTGATGGATGGCCGGGACCCGCGCCTTCGGGCTGCCCGGTCCCGGCCTCCCCTCGTCGCCCCGCCCCGCCCCGCCCCGCCCCGCCCGCCCGGGGGAAGGGGGAAGGCGGGCGGCCGCGCCGTCGGGGCTCGCGGGGGGGGGGCGCGGGAGGCGGCGGGGGGGAGGATAGGGAAGGGGCGGGGGCGGGGGGCGCGGGAGGCCGCGGGATTTATAGTCTGTATATCTTTGCTGGCTCCAGCTCTCGGCGCTGTAATGGATGGGTCTCTTTGACGAAGCCGAGGCCGAGCTCTGCCCGGGCCAGGCTTCCATGTAAGGCGGTGCGCGCCTGTCTCGCCCTTAATCCGCCCGGCAGGCCATAAACTTTCCCCGCTTGAAGGCGCGGCGGCGCGATAACAACAGGACGGCTTTTCTGGAGGGCGAGGAGGAGGAGGAGAGCGAAGGCCCGGAGCAGGGCGAGTCCGGCCGCCGAGTTTTATATAGGGATCCTCCCGAGGGGATCTCGCTCCCCCCCTCCTCTTGTTAGCAGCAGCAGCAGCAGCAGCAGCAGCAGCAGCCGCCATTAAGGCAATATTGACATTTTACTGTGTATAAACTGTGAACTTGTTTGGCCATAAACGCTCGGAAAAGACCCCGCGATGGTCGGGGAGGGAGGAGGCGGCGGCCTCCCAGCGGCTCCGTAGAAAAACATTTGAGTCTGCTCTCTTCCTCGCTTCCTTCTGCTCTTTCTGTCCTCCTTACACTCCTCGCATTTCTTTCTTGCCTTTGCCGGCTTCTTCCATTCATTCTTCTGTATCTGTCCTTTCTTTCCTTCCTTCCCTCCTTTCGTCTTTCTTTCTTTGTCTCCACTGTATTTTGCTCTTGCTTCGCCATTCGGTTTTTCTTCCTTTCTTCTCTCTTTCTCTTCTTCTCTTTCTTCCCTTGTCCTGTTTCTCCTTCTTTCTTTCCAATCCTTCCTTTATTTCTCCTTTACCCTCTCTCTGTCTTCTTTCTTTCTTTCTAATCTGTTTTCCTTCTTTCCCCTCCTAGTTGTCTTTTTCCTTCCCCCCCTTTGGCCACTATTTGGTTCCTTCCCATCCAGGGAAAAGTCCCATTTTTTCATTATCTGAGACAAACCCTTCCTGGATTGAGAGAAACAGAAGTGGTCGGGGGCCCCCTTCTAAGCTTCCTGCCTTCTGCGATTCCCCGCGCGTTGTTCCCGCGGGGCTGGGAGCGGGTCTCCGCCCAGGGTCCCGCTTGTCTGGTTCGCTCTTGGCCCTAAGAAGGCCCTGGAGAAAGGGCCGCTCACTAGTCTTGCGCGTATTTACTCAGGAGTTCAGCCTCGCTGAACTGCACCTCACTTCCTCCCGTGTGGCCGCCTTATCTCCTGGTAGTCATGATTGCTGCTGTTATTCTGTGCCTTCAAGCTCTTCCGACTTATTGCAACCCTAAGGCGAATCCATAACTGCAAACCCCAAGATTCCATAGGATGTTGAAAGTGGAATGATAGCACCGTAAGAGTCTAGTGAGGAAATGGCCCATGGCTGAGCGGGGAACCGAACTCTGGTTTCCAGGATCCTAGTCCGACGCTCAAGTCAGGACACCAGGCTGACACTGTCACGACTAGGGCGGTCTTAAAAGGGATCCGGAGCAAGAGCGCCATCATCTCTAGCGGGCAAGTTAAGGCCATGGACCCCGAAACAGGAGGAACTTGATCCTCCCCAAGGCAAGGCAAAGGCAAGGGCTGAGCCTCCCTAAATTACGGGGCAAAACTGAACCACAAAATAACTAATTAATTAAATGAAAAAGCAAAACAAAAACAAAAACCTGTTCCGTAGTTAACGAATTAGCAACTAAAAAAATAGTAAATGAATGTGTACTCAATGATCAAGCACTAAGAAACGCTAAGATCGTTGTTCAGCCCTCCCAGAATAAGGACGCCTGCCTGTAAATCTGTGCTGTGCACGTTTACTTGGGAGTAAACAGTCGGGCGGGGAGTACCTATACCTTGTGCTTCTAAGAAGTCTTCAGGGATGTTTCCATGAGAACGACTGTGAAAATTAATTCCCTCTTTTCTCCTGCAAAAAGGCAAAATTAATAAAAACCCTCCTGCGGAGCCTCCCCCGCCGCCCACCCCGAGAGCCCGCAATCCTCCGCACCCTTCCCCGGTTGGAAGCAGCGCTGCTTCTCCGGGCAGGGCGTCCACCCACGCTCAGAGCTTCCCCAGAGAAAGAAAGAAAGAAGGAGGAGGACTGGGCTTAGCGACTTTCCAGCCCGGCTAAGTGAGCGGCGTGACAGCCCGGAGCTCAGCCTTTTTCTCAGCAGGCAAACCCCACTGCTGGTGGTCTGCACCTCTGGACCCCGGGGGGAAAACAGTCTCCTCGCCTTAACAAGGCGTCAGGGAGTTGGGGTGCTTTTAGGTAGACGGACGCATCCAGGGGCCCTTCCACACTACGAAATTATGATCTTATGGATTCTGTTTTTTACTGCCATGGCAACACCCTATGGAATCCGGGGTTAGCAGTTTGGGGAGGAGCATTTATTATTCTCCGCCATGACACTCCAATACTTCCCCTAACTACAAACCCCGGGATTCCAAAGGATGTTCTGGCAGTTAAAATAGTATCAGAGCCGTACAATTGTTTAAGGGTGAAAGGGCCCCACGTTTAGCTGAATATAAGAATAATAAGTTCGGTAGGACTCAGCTGTAAAGCAAACCGAAGCTCGTTAGTAGAGGTCCTAAGCTGCAAACCCCAGGATTCCATAGGATGTTGAAAGTGGGATGATAGCACTGTAGCAGTCTAGTGCGGAAATGGCCAGAATTGTAGGCCGCCCAATGGATAAATACAAAAATAAGGTCAGCGTAGTATAGTTGGTTTGAATGCTGGACTATGACTTTGGGGTTTAAACCCCCGCTCAGCCATGGAAACCCACTGGGCGATCTTGGGGAAGTCACATTCTCTCGGCCTCAGAGGAAGGCAAAGGTAAACCTCTTCTAAGCTCATCTTTCCAAGAAAACCGCGTGATAAATCCGAGACGACTTGATGGCACCTAACAATAACAACCTCCCCAGATTGCTCTAGTTTTCAGATCAAAGCCACTGGCGTTTGAAAGGAGAGGTTTCTGGAATGGATTGTACCTGAATGAATTTCTCTGTATCGCCATCAGATTTTTCTCTTAAAGAAATGTTTCAATTTGCGTTTTCATCCATTTCTAACGCAACGTGCGCCTCACGCCCTCGTCGTAAGCGTTAATACTTGGAAGTAAGTCTTTCTGATCTGTTCATTTACTGAAAGATATTTTCTTTCCAGTTTACTAGCTGGTCTTAAGAATACGACTGTTTCTTTTTCTTTTTTTTACGTTCACCAAAATAAGGGCAATTAACAATAGTCTGGAGGATGCCTCCTTATGAGGTGGTGCAACAAAACAGATGCCAGATCCCCGCAGAAATTCCTGAGGGCGAGCGCAAGGCAGAGACAGGACCGGCCAGGTCAGCCTTTTGCTCCCGTCCTCTTCTGGCTGTAAACAGATCGCAGACAGCCTACGGGGGAAGAAGCCTCAAAGAATCGGAGAGGTGAAAGGAACACTAAACTAAGCCATTTCCGCACTAGACTGTTATAGTGCTATGATTCCACTTTCAACATCCTATGGAATCCTGGGGTTTGCAGTTTAGGGAGGGGCCTCAAAGGATTCCCCCAGGATTCCCCAGGATTCCATAGGATGTTGAAAGGAAACCCCAGGATTCCATAGGATGTTGAAAGTGGAATCATAGCACTATAACAGTCTAGTGTGGAAAGGGCCATTGTCCTTCCAGCCTCAGGCAAAGACCTTTTCATCCAGGCAGCTCTTCAATACAGAAAGTTTTTAAAGAATAGGCTAGTGGGTGTTGTGCTGTTTTCAATTTTAATTATCTTTTCCCTCTCTTTTTAATCTATTATAATACGCATCAACTATGTGTTTTTAAATTGTATTGTTTTAAAGTGTAAGCTGCTTTGAGGCCCCCATGCTGGGTAAAAAGCAGGATGCTGTTACTACTACTAAATTTCAACACATCTTAAAGGAGTTCCTTTTTTGAACCCCCAGAATTGCCCAGCCACCATGTCCCGTCCAGGTGGCATACTGGCTGGGGGATGCTAGGAACTGTAGTTAAGCATTGCCAGGTTTTCAAAACAACAATAAGGCACAGTCAAGATTGATGACATGCAGGGTTGACAATCAGAAAGTGGCTATCAACAGGTTTGTGTTCTACCTAAATACCAAATAAAAACATTTATTTCAGTTGACAGCCATGTTTCTCTGTAAAAACAATATATTTCCTACATTCAAAACTACCTTACATGCAAGCTTCTGTCTTTATGAAGGGCCCACACTCAAGAATACAGGATTTTCTGGCATCTTTTCAGTCTACATGAAAGGAGAAGCTTTCCAATCCTCAAATAGGGTTTGTAATTGCCATATTTTATCATAAGGGACACTTGGCAACTCTAGCTGTAGTCCACAAAAAGGAACTTTCCCAGACTCTGGATTTCTAGCAGATTCAAGCATGCTCAGGAGCTCGTTTTCCAGACAATCATCATTTCATCTTCAGCTTCACAGTGTTGACGACCTTAGTGTTTGAAATGCACAGGGATACAACAGACCAAAAGAAGCTGCTTGCTGGAACAGGGAAAATCTAGCTCAGGATTTTGCCTAGTGGCAGAGCTTGAAGTGCATGGAGGGGGTGGGTGGAGGGGCAGCGGTGTGGCTACGGTGTGTGAGGGCAGGGCTGCAGTGCGTGAGGTGGGGCTATGACAGACGGGGCCTGGCTACGATGGACGGGGAAGGGCTATGACACATGGGGTAGGGCTATGGTGTGTTGAGGAGGGCAACCAAGGAGCCACCTGGGGCAAAATTGCTGCCTGGGGCACACTGCCCCCATCGCCCCCCCATTCCTACATGACTGATTTTGCATTCCTGAGCATGTAAGGAAGGCAGTGATAGAAGCAGCTCCTTCCTGTCCTCTTTACCATTTCCTCAGAGATTGCAGTGCTTCTGGCCGCAGAGGCTTGATTTCCTGATTATCTAGACTAAAACCCATAGGAAGACATACCTTTCCCTGGCCTCAACAATTTGTCTAGTCCTGCACAAGTGCAATCCTGTGCAGACTTATTTGGGAGCAAGTCCCAATTAGTGAGGTTTACTTTTGAGTAAAGGGGTACAGGCCTGAATTGCACATATGTTTACTAGAAGGTAGACATGGTTGTGAGCCAGCAAAAATATAGTGATTTGAGTGTTGGTCTATAGACCATGGAGACTGAGGTTCAATTTGTAGCTCAGCCATGGAAACCCAGGCGTGACCTTGGGCATGTCAGACACTCTCAGCCATCAGAAAATCCCATGATAGGTTCACCTTTGGGTTGTCATAAGTCATGCCATTTCTGCATGGGACTGTTATAGCGCTATGATTCCACTTTCAACATCCGGCTGGCCCCTCCCTAAACTGCAAACTCCAGGATTCCATAGGATGTTGCAAGTGGAATCATAGTGCTATAACAGTCCCGTGCAGAAGAGGCATCAGAAATGACTTGAAGGCACACAACAGCAATAACAAGAAGGCATGGTTGCTCTAATTAGGACATATTTCTGAGTAAAGGCACTTAAGGTTTGCGTATTCAAGTTGCTACGACTACAATGGAGCTCATTAGTGCAGGAGGATTTATTCTTGGCCTTCTGTGAGTATTGTTTCTCCTCTACCTTTTCCTTTCTGTTTTATCAGCTTGAGGTTGAGATTTAATTCCCCTCCACAACTCAGCAAAAAAAATTCAGGGAACCGCCTAGCATTTGTATGAGCTGGCCTGTTCTATAAAAGGTATCCCTTATTTTTTTGATCAGCAGAGGATCACAATGAAAGTTGTAGGGTTATTGGTGCTCTCTCCTTGTGGTTTTTCTACACTGCATCTTGTGTTCTAGTACATTTTAAAGGAGCTGATAGAGGCTTGTATTGGGATGATTCTATACCTGCAAACATAATAAAGGCATACCACTTATGCCAACGCATCGATTTGTCTATGCTAATTAGTCCTTTAGATGCCTACATATCAGCACCTTTCAAATCCCAATCAGCCTCTCGTAGATAGCAAGGACGTAAAATTTTGAATCCTTGGTATTTTGCCCAGTGCAAACTCTCTAAAATAAATACTACTATTATCTCTCAAAAGTTGGAAAGGCTGCAATAATATAGATTTCTTTATGCATATGTGGCTTCGATGTCCCCTAGTGGTTCAATTCTGGCCAGAAATTGTATACTCTATGTCCCAAATGACGAATCAGTTTGTATCATTTTGTGGAGCACTCTCCTTGGAGTGGCCAATAGCACCAATGGATAAATTGACTTACTTTTCCAGTCTTTGTTATCCTCCCTGATTACACCTAATTCTTTTGAGAAGCTAGTGACACATTCTGAAATCATTCCACAGATTGACTACTCTTCGTCTCAAATCAAATAGTGGCTTTTGTACTGAACCCAATACTGAACTATTTCACTCAAGAGCTATAGGTATTATGATCTAGTATGAAGTTTGGTTTTTTTTTGTTTTGTTTTGTTTTTTGGGGCTACAGCTCCCAGAATCTTTACCCTGGAGGCTATGGAGTTGTAATGCCTCAAAGAAACTTTTTCAAACTCTGAACATTATTTAGAGCTTTTTTATATGATCTCCCTATAGCATCTGTCATTTTAATTATAAACTCCAAGGTCTACTTTTCAGCATAGGTCTGCATCTTCCACACATTAAAAAGCCCCCAACCCTTTCACATTTTGTTGCAGGAAAAACTGTCCAACAACCTCTTGATTACTTTAGCTGAAAGGAAAAATCCTGATCTTGTTGACTCACTTCAGATTTGAAGGACCAGTTTCAAATCTCTCTAGCATTTCCATATTCAAAACACCAGGAGGCAGTGGTGGCTGGATTCTTTAAGCCCATTTCCCATAATCAGGTGTCTTCCAGATGTTTGGGACTACAAATCCCATCACACTGACATCATGGCCACCAATCAGGGCTGATGAGATTTGTAGTCCAAAACATTTGAAGGGTGCCAGATATGGGAACGGAAGGAGCTTTAATCCTTGTCTATGATTCACATTTCAGAGAAACACAGGATTGCACAATAATAAGATTGTAGAATGTAGCTCAGGTCAAAGTACTGTGTCTCCCTATACAACCCTGTCCAAGCTCTAAGATCTTCATCTGAGGTTCTCTCTTAGTTCTTACTTCATTTCCAGGCATGTTTGGTGGGAACAAAAGGAGAGAGCCCTCTTGGTGGCTGCTTTCAGACGTTGGAACTCTCTCGCAAGGAACACTGGGATGGTTCCCTCTTTGCTCTCCTTCTGCTGACAAATAAAAACTTTTCCTTTTGGATACAGTTTTAGGAAATGATTGCAAAGCCATTGCAATGGAGCATCCTCCAGTCGATTTTTATCTTTTATTTTTACTGTATGTTAAACAGTTTTAATTCTATCGATTCATTGCACTTTAAAATGTGTCTTTCTATTTACCTTAATCTGTATTGGTTTGAATATTTTGTAAGCTGCGCTGAATCCCACGTAGTAGGGAAAAAAGGTAGGTATAAATGAAAACAACATCAAGAATAGAAGAATTAGAAAATATACCAAGTATTATACAATCCAATCTCTTGCCTATGAAGGAAATACACAGATAAATCATTCCCAACTGGTAGCCATTGAACTTTTGTTTGAAAACTTCCATGGTAGGAGTGTTCCAACACCTAACCTCATTGAAAATAGTCAAAAAAATTCTTCACATTTTGTGAACTCTTCTGGAATGATTCGTTTGTGCAGAAGACCTGTGGCGTTGAGGGGCAAAAATACAGGTTTTGTACAAAGTGTTTCCAGCACAAAAAATACATTTTCTGCAGGAACATCATTTTTTGTTGTTTCGCACATAAAAAATATGGCTGCAATTCTGCTTTGGGAGATACTTCTATAAGACTTAGCTACGAGAATCTCTTGTTCATCTCCACCAAATCCCACATTTTCTCTATTGCTATCTTCTAAACCCAGGCATTTCCAGTTTGATGGAGAGTTTGGGGAGAAGTGGATAAGTGTTCTGCTGTTTTCTTATAGGTGGAAACATGGTAGCAGGTATCTGCAAAGACTGCTAGGAATCCTTCGGAGGTCCCTGTGAATGGTATCATTGTTCTGTGTCTAGCTACAAGAAAATTCACTTGTCTCCTGTTTCCACTGTTTCCCACTGACCAGGAAATGCCTGAGTTCCGGGTGCTGCAGCTGAGAAAAGGTGGGCTCAAGGGAGGGGGATTTTTAGTTGTTGTGTAGTTGGCAGAAAATTCTGATCTCCGCAATGACCAAAAAGAGAGTTGCGATGATATAACAGTAATTCACCAACAGCATGTCTGACTATGTGTATTTCTGACCAAAAAGCCCCAAAAGGCTTTCCAAAGTAGGAATACCTCCCAAGAACTGCATAGAAATCTTTATTTCCTCCTGTGGTGGAGAGAAAACTACAGAAACTATTTGTCCTGGCATGTGAGGATGAAGAATGTGAAGATTTATGTCTCTAGTTCCTATGTCCTACAGCACAGACCTGCACATATCTATTGAGAAACAAGTCTCACTGACCTCAATGAGGGCAATTGCCAGGTAAATGGATATTGCAGCCTTAAACTACATGTATTTCCTCACCTCGCAATCCAGCCTAAGCACACTGGATATGAGCCAGGCAAAGTTATGATTTTAAAAGTATCTTCTTCTCCCAAGGAGACTTCAAAGTGCTTCCATTTGTCTTGTTGAAGAAGCCATTATGTGGTCAAGGAAGTTCTACTGGAGCCCAAAGGAACTTGCTCCCTCAGTTTTTGTAGTTGTGTGCCTTTGACTTATGGGGACCCTTCAGTGAGCTTGGGCACATCACACACTTTCAGCCCCAGATTCCATGTTAGGTTCGATTTACGGTCGCCTTAAGTCAGAAATGACTTGAAGGCACACAACAACAACAAAGGTGAACCTATCACAGGGCTTTCCTGGCAAGATTTGTTCCATAGGGTTTTGGCTTTGCCTGCTTCTGAGCTTGAGAGCATGTGACTTGGCCAAGGTCACCCATGGGCTTCTGTGGCTGAGTGGGGATTCCAACCCTGGTCTCCAGAGTCATAGTCCAATGCTACAACTACTACACCATGCTGGTTCTCTTCCCTCCATTTTAATATAGCCTAAATTTAATTCTTAGCCTTAACTACAGTTGAGATTGAACCAATTTCTGAATGGAAAATCAAGATATGTGCAAATCCAATTGATTTAATGGCTCTGCTCTAGGTTGGACCAGTAACTGGATTTGGGCCTGCTACAGAAGTCTCCCTTAATAGCCTGTATGGTTTATGGGATTATACTTATCCCATTTCCGCAGTAGCCTGTTATAGCACTATGATTCCACTTTCAACATCCTATGGAATCCTGGGGTTCCCAAAACTGCAAACCCCAGGATTCCATAGGATGTTGAAAGTGGAATCATAGCGCTATAACAGGCTAGTGCGGAAATGGTCTTAGACTTTAATTGTTTCTCAGTGGGTAACCTGTCTGAGCCAGTCATTTTCTCTCAGCCTGACTTTTCAGGGCTCTTGCAGGTTA
This sequence comes from Cyclura pinguis, assembly GCA_030412105.1. NCBI lineage: Eukaryota > Metazoa > Chordata > Lepidosauria > Squamata > Iguanidae > Cyclura > Cyclura pinguis. The sequence continues at coordinate 43,775,863 of CM059599.1, forward strand.
ATACAAGTAAATCTCAAGGTTTATAGCAAGGGTAGGCAAAGTGTGACCTATATGTGGCCCTTGGGACCTCCAAGTGTGATTCTTGGGCCATGCAGAAAACAACTCTAGCCCAAAGCCCTACTAATTCTTTTTTTAAAATTGAGGGACAATTTTTGGGCAATTTTTTTGCCCCCCTAAAGGCCCAAACTGCATAAAAATTTAGTGTTTTTCTTCTCCTAATAATACAAAGCCCTACAAACGTCCCCAAAACACACACACACACACAAAAAGAGGAGCTGCCCCAAATTTCACCAAAATAGCAGCCATAAGTGACATTACATCACTTTGGGCACTCACTGGTATGGTCTGCTGGAGGGGCACAGGGAAGAAAAATGGCTCCCACCCCTTGTGCAGTTAGCCACCCCTGGTTTATAGCACTGACCTCTGGTGTGTGTGGGGGGAAAAGGAAGGGATAACCATGTGATAGATGGATAATCTTGAATAGGATTGGGGTATGGATGGTTTGAGGTGTCTACTTGAAATAGGAAGGCACATAGCACACTGGCAGTGTTATCGCTGCTTTCATGGGTTGATGCCTCCATTCTCTATAACTCTTCCTTGGCTTCCTTCCGTCTGTCTGAAGGACCCAGGGACATAGGCTGAAGAGGACATTTGCAATAGATGGAGAATGGTGAAAGGACGAGGATAATGGCAGAGGTTTTTGAAAGGCAAGTCTCTCTGGAATGGCAGCAGAGTTCCTGCTGGTTATAATGGTAGGAATTTGCCATCTCTCAAACTTTGCCACCTGAGGTGGGTATACTGTGTTGTCTCCTGGTAAAGCCAGCCCTAGATCAGAGATAAAAACATTCATTGTAAACTTAGGCTGACCAGACATGTTGGACTGCAATTCCTATGCTGGCTAGAGATCAGTGTTGTAGCTAAACACATCTGGGGAATAGTGTCATGTCCTGCCTCAGAGGCCCTGACAGCAAGGAGGAGGATTCCGAGTCTGAGGCAGGAGCTTCCCCAGAAGCTTGCCCAGAAGAAGAAGAAGATAATAGACAACAACAGGGGCCTGAGCAAGGGGAACAAATAGAGGATGAGATAAAAGAAACACTTATCCTGCAAGGGAGACACTGGCAGAGGGAGGAGCTGTGCCACTCCGCACGTTTAAGTAGCAAGCGAGCCCTAATGAAGGAGCACCTGTGGTGACAATATCAATAAATAAAAGGGTTTCAGCTGGCCCTTCCTTCCAGGATCAGCAACTGGTCTCCTTGGTTGTGAAACCCTATGCTGTTTTCTTGCATCTGGACTATGTGGAAACTCTGCCTGTTTTGACTATGAATTGGACTCGCCCTTTGGATTTGTTTGCATCAGCTCTGTTTAGGACATTCTCCGGCTCTTGCTGTGTGAGTAAAACTGTGCTGCTGTTCATGATCAATTGCCAGCTCTGTCTGGAAATGACAAACAGGAGTTGTAGTGAAACACAGAAGTCCAGGAAGACTGCTTTAGACAATAAGCAGTGGTGTATTTAAGTCTTTTACTCCAAGTCTCAAGTCCCTACCTTTAAGTCTCAAGTTGAGTCTCAAGTTCTTGCAAGATAATTCAAGTCAAGTCTCAAGGATGGAAGCCAACCTTAACAGAAAAAAAAAGTACTGGTGATCTGTGTGTCTGGGGGTTAAGTTGAAAGCAAGCAGGCTTGGAAGGAAGCCTTCACCACGGAAGAACAGGAAAGCCCTTCTGAAAGAAACTGCTTTCCACACTGCCATGGCTGTAAAGGATACCCTTTCTTTCCTGTTTATTTGTGAGCAAGCAGGCATGGAAGGAAGCCCTCAGCCATTGAGGAATAGGAAAGGCAAACTCAAGGAAACTGTGTCTGAGCAAGGAGGGGCTAAATGGGGAAGGGAGAGGAGGAAGAGGAGGAGGATTTTACATTAACACTGATGGTACTTTAATCCCTAACCCTCCCCTCAACCCAGATGCAGAGACCACTCCTTGACCACATTCACCAGAAAAAAGTTGCAAAGTTTTGTTTTCCCCCTTTTAACTCATCCTGCTCTTTTGCTTTACTATAAATGGCTTCTGGAGAAAGGTGGGAAACAAAAGAGAGGCAGAGAGGCAGGAATAAAAGAGCCTGTGCAGCTCTGATTGGGTCACCAGCATAACATTCCCTCACTGCTGATTGGGGATAGGCTAGAGGGGGAGGTGGGCAGCAAGTCGATCACTTAAAAAAGACAAGTCTCTAGTGGAGTTGAGTCTGTCAATCACCTATTGACGAGTCCAGTGCAAGTCAAGTCATTGAAGAGACTTAAGTCCGACTTGAGTCCAAGTCAATCTACTTGAATCTACACCACTGACAATAAGTATGACTTTTTTTCTTCAAAGTAAACAGAGTTATTGCAAGATCTTAAGCATGTTTATTCCAAAGTATATTCTAACAAGTTCAGCTGGACCCCCTCTCTTTAGCATATTAATTTATGACTGCAGCAGTGTTACTGTCACTGAAGACCAATTGAATTAATAGAACCTATCAGTCAAAATGGACTTGAATGCTATTAATTTTAATAGGACTTATTTAAATTTACTCTGTCTCCATTAATTTCAGTAGAACTTAAGTGTAAAAGACTTAAAAAGCACAGTTTGATTTTTTTCCCCCTGCATTCTTCTCAACTTCAGAGCTCCACACTCCTCATTAACTTGGGGAGAGCCAACTTTTTTGTTTCAAAATGTTTCCTTCTAGAGCTCAGCTTCTAGCTAGAATATTTGGAAAACACTTCAGGGACTGTTATATAGTCACTCCAGGCTATAAATTAATCAAAGATTTATTCCTCAATCAAGAGGGGGAAAACCCTGCTATTAAGATTTGCTATGCCCTAGTCTGTGGGAAAATAATTTCTTTGATTGATTTCCCCCTGAAGACTCTGGGAAGGTCTCTCTCCAGCGTTATGAACAGTCTGGTCTTTCCTGTCTTCCGGATGGCCGGCGGGGCGGGGGAGAGGAAGACCTCCCGAGAAATGCATTTTCCATCTTGAATCTCACTTTGTGTCTTTTTCTTTAGTAAGCCTTGGAAAATCCATCAGGGAAAGAAACCTAGGATCATATTTGTGAGCTCTCTATTTCTACCCGATTTTGACTATTTAAAATGCTGCTACTGCTAGTATTTTCTGTGATGGCCAGTGTTATATTTTTGAAAGGGAGTGAGAAAGAAAAAGTATCTGGATGTAAAGAATGCAAGGAATGAATATATACAGCAGGCTGTTGGCTTTTTCTGCATCTAAAATAGATGCATCCGTGGGTCATGGTCATAGCATGATGGTGGGCATATTTCATATACTGTAGTCAGAGAATGATTTCATTTGAAGCAAATGGTTGGAGCTCCTCCAAACCTCTTTATAATCAAGAGTTAGGTTAACATGGTGGGATGGATGTGTAAGATATATTATACCAGGCATTTATCCTGGGGGTTGTCTGTATTGCTGATACATTTTTATCAGCATTTTTCCTAATGTGCTTTTATTGGATATGTTTTGATTTGATTATTTTTATGGGCCAGTTCTATGGATAACATTACAGCATTCTGAGGTCTCAGCATCAGATGCATCCAAGGCAGAGATGGAAAAAGTTATCTTTGGGCTCCCAGTGCCTCAAACCCCTCAGCTAACATGCCCCTTGGGATACTGGAGTTACAAGTCAAAAATGTATCTTTTCAAGCAATGATCCACAGCTTTGTTAGGCTCCTGCTGGGAGGGTGGAAGATAGAGAGGAGCACCAGCTTCACTCTGATGTTTTTTGCTTTTGAAAAGAGAAGAGAAGAGAAGAAAAGAAAAAAAAAAGAAAAGATTTCTTTTCCCTTGTGATGTAAGGAAAAGCATTTAGACCAACTTCTGGGGCCCATTCATACTACACACTTGTAGCTCTATGACTCCATTTGAATTGCTGGGATTTGCAGTTCAGTTAGAGGCATTTAAAATTCTTAGGCAGAGAGCTCTAGCACCTCCCTAAACCACAAACCTCAGGATTCAATAGCATGCAACCATGGCACTTAAAGTGGAATCATAATGCTATGACTGTGCAGTATGAAAGAGCTCCAAGCCCGGTCTAAATGTGCTCTTGTGTTGCAGGCAGGATAGGGACTTATAGTTCTATCACACTACACTATTATAGTGCTATTATTCTACTTTAACTGCTATGGTAATATTTTGTGGAATTCTGGCATTTGTAGTTTACTGAGGCCCAAGAGCTCTCTGGCTGAGAAGTCTAAATGTCCCTCCCAAAACTGCAAACCCCAGGATTCCATAGGATGTTGCCATGACAGTTAAAGTGGAATAACAGTGCTATAACATTGTAGTGTGATAAGGCCCTTAATCGTTGTAACTATTCTTTCTTGCCAGCAAGAACCAGAACTCAGTTTCATGCATAAGCTTCCCAGGTTTTCAATAGCCTCTTACATAGTAAGCATGATACTTTGTTAGGCTTGTGGCTCTTACCAGATATGACTTTACTCATGCAATTGGCAATTATATGAATATTTCTTAAATGGATAGGCGATGGATCTAAATCAGAAACAAGGCAAGGGGAGCCCTTTGCCATCACCAGGTTTACAATGTAAATGTTTTTTAACAGTGTAAAACTTCCAGAAAATTTGAAGCCACAGGAAAGAAAGGACTGAGACCCTGCATCAGATATATAGCCACCATGTTGTGGCTATGATATGTTTCCTGATCTGACTCCCAAAATCCACCTTAAAATATAGCTATCTGGTTGCATCATTTTGCAGTGCTCCACACACAAATGGTAGGAGCATTTACAATAGTGACATTTACAAAGCTACCATGATCAGAAATGTGAAAAGGAAACAGTTATGAGGTCATAAGCCTTGTTTATGGAATTGTAACTAATTAACGTTGTAGCTGACTGACAGGATGCCAGCCTACATTTTAATGGAGATTTTCAGAAAAATGGAAAAAAAATGATACAAGCATCCTTTACAGATTGAAAGTCACTTTTGAACTTTGGAATGTAAAATGTGTTGCCCTACTGTCAGCCCTAACTAAAGTAGAGCCATTAACACAATCAGTTTCTGCAGATGAGGGGGGAACTTATGAGAAACAACCACATATTTTCTTCCTATTTTCTCCCCTGGGCACCAGTAACAGGAGAGTGGCCCAGGGTTAGCTGATGTTGATGTGTGTGTATGTATTTTTTACAGTGTATACTGAAAAAGCCATTGTGCTGGCAGTTGGTGCAGACAGACAAAAATGAAGGGAAGGAAAGATGATGAAGAAAGATGGTTAGCACAGCAGAAATGAAACAGACAGGATCTGTCCTGAGGTTGATCCACAGTCCAGCATTATAGCAGTACTTTGCCATGCAAACTGCCATAGCTCCATTCTATGGAATCCTGTTTTTTTGTAGTTTGGGGAGGCACTGGAGGGCTACGGTTTCAGAGACTGGGAGCTGAGGCTAGAGGGGACTGGCACTGGTCTGTGGACCATCACTTTGAGTAGCACTGGTACAACATTTTTATTAAGATTCTCCTGAAATAGCACAAATCTGTGAGCTATTCTTCTCCTTCTTCATCATCCTAAAACTTATGACAAATAGATATAAAAATGAAAGAGCAAGAGAAAAGACCTTGATATATGTGATGGAAATGCCAAAGATAATTTGCTGCCTCAGTTAAAGGACAATAGGTTCCCAACCCCCCAAATAATGAGACGAGACACACACCATTAGAGTATTAAGGGCCACCTTATTTGCACTGGCTGGGCATAAGTGTGACGAGGGAGCAACTTGCTTCAGGACCAGCCAAGTCCAGGTGTCACCGCCCATGACCACTTCCTCATCCTTCCCTTGGGTGACACGCCTGAGCCCTGAGGGTAATCCATTCATTTTGGGTTGCTCCTCAGGAGCCGTTTGTTGGAAGGCCAACCTGGTATGCTCCTGCAGAAGTCCCAGGACCCGACATGTGAGAGTTTGCATTTTGGACAATCTTCAAGGGTAGCCTTTTTCCCTATCCCTGAATCCCAGGACTTTAAAGGGGAGGCTACAGAGTGTTACCCTCCACCTGAATGAGGTATTAAAGGTATATACTGGGGACTTATCTCTTCCCCAGCTACCTACCAGGTGACACTTTGTTTATGGGACCATCCAAGCCAATTGTCCCAATTCTCTTTGAAACAATGTGGGGTAGGTGAAAAAACCCCTGCAGAACAGGGGGAGAAAAGATTCCCTACCTGGCCCGAGGGTGACCAGATCATTGATGTATTGCATTGAGGATGAGAGGGTGGGCCATGCAGTGATGAACTGAATTAGGCCACGTAGGGGGTGCACTGGCTTTTATATAGTTACTCACTCGCCCTGTCATTTGATCCGTCCTAGTGATGATGCCAGGCAGAAGGCATCCTGGTCTCTTCCAAGGAGGGCACCAAATGTTACCGTCCCCTTCCATGCCACAGTCACAAGGGTCGAGGTAGGTATTCCTTGTACAGAAGCTAACTGGACTGGGCAAAGAATCTTAATTCAGCACCAGAAACAGGACAGTATCTGTTATAACATATTGAGGCAGCAGAGTATTTTAAGGGATGCAGGAGAAGCCTTTTTCGAGGGAAGGGAAATGGAGGTTCTGCTCCCTAACTCAGCATTTGAGATGACAGCCTCATTCTTCAAAATAGTAGGACCATCTCTGTCCCACCTCTCTAGCAGTTTAAAGACAGCTTTTGAGAGGCCCTTTGAAGACTGAGGCCATTTCTGCACTAGTTATAGTGCTATTATTCCACTTTCAACATCCTATGGAATCCTTTGAGGCCCCTCCCTAAACTGCAAAACCCAGCATTCCATAGGATGTTGGAAGTGGAGTAATAGCACTATAACAGTCTAGTGCGGAAATGGCCTGAGGCTCTTATGTTCATTTGTAGATGAAGCTCCATTAAAGACAGTGGGACCATTTCACGAATGGGATATTTGAACGGAAATGATCTTAACGTGATCTTTTTAATGGAAACATTCTTAATGTGACAATTACCTCATTTTTTATGCATTGTATTGTTGGACACTTTGAGCACTATTTTTTAGTGGGATGGCAGGTTATAAATGCACTTAAAAAAAGAAAGAAATAGGATTACATTGTTAATAAGACTAGATTAAAGGTGAAGATCTTATGCCTTTCATAGTCCATTTCTGCACTACAGTCTTATAGCGCATTGGCCCTTCCCTAAACTGCAAACCCCAGGATTCCATAGGATGTTGAAAGTGGAATGATCGTGCTATAAGACTATTTGGACAACAGCTCTTACAATCCCATAATACTGGCCATGTTTAGTGAAGCCAAAGGGAGCTGTTGGCCAAACTACGTTGATGGCCATCAGTTTCTGATCTCTGGGCTAAACTGTGTCTGGTGCAATTTGATTTCCAGTTACAGTAGCAAAGCATGTTGGGATGAGGGAGCAATGGCTTCCTTTCAATCAGAAAAGCCATCTGTTAATCAAATCTGCTTCCTGTTCTGACTGGAACACACCAGCCCCTTGTCGAGCAGAGAGTAGAAGTCAAGAAAAATGTTATAATTCTTGTATTAGCAAAGTTGGGGATTTTGAAAGTAACCTACGATGCTGTTGACTACTGTTTACTGTTGAAGCCTATGCATCAATCCTTGCAGAGCTCAGGTTTGAAGACTGCAAGACCAAAAGACCATGCATCAAACCCACTAATCTTTTAAAACAAATATTATTTGACAATTTTCACAGAAGGCTCAGTGGCAGCCTATGCACAAGAGAGAGGAGTTCAGAGTGGAAAAAGAACAGGGAAAGAGAAAAAGACTTATGGCCATAGAATATTGCCCTGGAAAATGGATTTTGCTCAATTGATTTTATAACAGATTTTCCTCCGCAATGTTTGTTCATATCATTGTGTTGAATTATGTACAAGGTAATCTAACAGAGCACAGCAGGGAAAGATTCCTTTGCTGATTCATTTCTTAACAGTAACCAGTGTGGTATAGTAATCAGAAAAGCAAAAGCAAACCAACCCACTGAGTTTAGTCTCATAGAGCAGGAAAGAAATGTTAAACGACTATTTTTCTTTTCAGAACTTTCCTGAATCATTCACTTGGCTATTTTAATAGTGTGCCTTGTGTTCATTTCCATGAAGATTTATTTTAAAATGTGACTGGTGTTGCTGGATTGCAGCATTCCATCCTCCACAACAGAGACTCCAGCAAATCCCTTCCTCCCCCATAGTTGGGACTTTTTTGCCTACATATTCAATATTCATATTGAAACCCAGAGTATGGAGTTACGTTAATTGCCGTGACCACAAAGATGCATAATACAGTCTTCCCAGTCCATATGAGATGAGTCTATATGACTTAGATTTGGTAAGCCAGGAAGTAATCACACCAGTTAAGAGCATTACCCTCAACAAATTACACGATACCTTTCGTGGTGCAGTTCCTTTCTCTTCCAAGCAGATAAGCACAATTTAGAATCATGAACTTAGATTCACCAAGGGGAATAAAGTCATTGAGCCATGTGGTTTGCCCCATGTTGCCTGATGGCTCCGATGTCAATGGGAGAGTGATTCTGCATTGGGCTTTAGTCTGAAATTTGACTGAGCAACTCAAGCTGCTGAACTTATTTTTTGGAATAGAGTTTTGCACCTTGGATTGATTGTTTAAAGTTCAAGCTAAAATCTAGAATGGATTCACTGTCCTAACAGCTGTTGCTGGACTTTCCTGATACTTGTTGAGCCCCTTCCTGTAAAACCTTTCCTGTGGTAGACCTAAGGGATTCTATATTCTACATTTCTAATGCAATGGGTAATTGTACAGTTGGCCCTCCGCATTTGTGGGGTTGACTTTCATGGATTTGGTTATTTTGGGTTTTTTCAACCCCTGTCCCTCCACCAGGTGCTTCTTTTCTGGGGGATCATTCCTTCTCAGTGGCTCTGATTAGGCCACACTACCCTTTAAAAACCTGCCTCTGGTCATCTTCCTCCCTACCAGCCATTGCCTGGCCAGGTAAGGATGCCCCGAAGCCAGATTTTGCAGTACCACAAACCCTCTCCCAATGCCCCAGCCCCATACCAAAGGAAGGAGATGGGCAAGAGAGGAAGTATAGGGCCACCATGCTGACTCACTCCTTTCCCTGACCTGGTTTGGCCCCTGGATGTTGGTTCTCCCCAACGTACCTCAGCCCTCTTCCCACAGACACAGAAGCATTTTGATATTTGTGGTTTTCCACTTTTGTGAAAGGCCTGTGCCCCTAAGCCTAGTGAATGTGGAGGGCCAACTATACAAGCAAAGTTTCAAGAAGAGGCAAAACAGGTCCCCCATAGGGTTGCCAGGTCAGGACTTTCTCCAGCCTTGAGACTGCATAGCCAAAACCCAGGACTGAGGGATGATCCTCATGCTGTCATTAAGAACTATACATTTAGCATCAGCTGCAGTTACAGTGAATTTGCCATTCAAACAAAAAGCACCAAGAAATGAGGAAAATATAGTCACACATCCTTTTTAAGGCAGAGTTCCTACCCTCAGATTCCCCTCCCTTGTCCTGAGGCCAGAGAAGTGGGCCTAGGTCCTGAGATTTGGGAACCATAATAACAATTGCTCTTGGACACTGTGGTGGACACAAAATAGTAGCCAGGATATCAGGACAGTTGCTGCTACTGCTACAGCTAAAGCCATGGCAAAACAAAAACAAAGCATTCGAAGGAAAGAGAAAGAAACTAATGGTGAGTGTTACCCTTGGAAAAAATGCTTCTTTTGGTGATATTTGGTGATATCCTCTCCCCATTTCTCTGGGTAAAAGAATGGATCTAAGCAACAATTACACACAGATCTTCTTTCAAATCCTGGTGAAGTAGGTTGATTCTTGCTATAGCTAGGGCAAGTTCTAAGTAGCGTGGAGAGAAATTTCAGTTAGGGTTGTCAGTTCAGAATTGCCCCCATGCCTGAGGTTTCTGGAACAAAACCTAAGACAAAACTTAAAACCTTAGGGACAGCTGCTGCTGGTGATGCCATTAAGCATTGTGGAAAACCACCTCTGAATATTCCATACCTAAGAAAACTCTATGAAATTCATGGGGCAGCACAAGTTGACAGGTGACATGAAGGCACATACATACACATTAAGTACCAACAATGCCTGCTCACAGCTTTTCATTCAAACACCTGTTTGGAAATGACAGAAATCTTAGGCTATTTCCGCAGAGGCCCCTTCCTAAACTGCAAACCCCAGGATTCCATAGGATGTTGAAAGTGGAATAATAGCACTATAACAGTCTAGTGCAGAAATGGTGTTAATTAAAGGGGCTGTTCTAAAATCAAGGAGAAATTAGAAAGTTATTCCTTCCCTTGCCTGAAAGTGAACCCACCAAAACTGGACAATGTCCACCTTGTCTCCTGGTTGGAGATTAGCTATGAAAACTGGAGTTTCAAGGCTAGGCTCTGGGATCTGGAAAGCCCAGTCCCTGATGAAACCTGTCCATCTAGTCCAGAGAATAAAATAAATATGCTGGTTGAAGCTTAGGGGAGCTGTAGTCCAAAACAAGAGAGCCAGCATGGTTTAGTGGTTTGAGTGTTGGAGAATTACTCTGGAGACCAGGGTTCAAATCTCTGCTCAGCCATGGAAACCCACTGGGTAACCTTAGGCAAACCACATTCAGCCTCAGAGGAAAGCAAAGGCAAACCCCCTCTGAACAAATCTTGTCTGGAAAAACCCATGATAGATTCACTTTAGGGTTGCCATGAGGCAGAAACAACTTGAAGGCACACAACAGCAAATCCAAAACATCTGGAGAATGTCATGTTGCTTGCTGCTGCTTATGTCTAAGCAGGAAATCTGTTAATGCTCGGACTTACAGAGAAAAGAACCTACAGGAAGAGCAGAAACCTCCCCGCAGAGTGCCACACTACACACAACTTTGAGGAGCTACTGTAATTAGATCCTCCCACATCAGGATTGGAGATTTCCACACCAGTTTCCTGGGTTCCTGGTTAGCTCCTGAAGGTCCCTTCTACAACGTAGAAACAGAGGAGATAGTGATCAAGTCAGGGTCTTCAGAGTCACCAGTGTGCCTGTCTAACAACATGTGCAATTATTCCAGAGGAGAGGGATGCAAGTCTAAGCACCAACCCAAAGGGACAGGAGAAGGAGAAGATCAGATTGGAAACTCCCCTGTCCTAGTGGAGACAAAGTGTAATGGTGTGACATGGCTAAAGTAAAGCTACCCAATTTGATATCTGTTTACTTTTTAGGATGCAGCCTGTGTTGGCTGAACTTACATGTCCTTAGTCACACCACACACCTCTCAGTTGGAAAGGGTACTCTAGTGATGCTCATGTCCTGCCTTGAAGACAGAGAAATCCAATGGATATTGCGGTTCCCCTAACAGGACACTCTATGGAAGTGCTGGACCACAGTTCCTATAGTCCCACCCGCAAGAACTGCCATGCTGACTGTAGATTATGGAGTTTGTTGTTTGACACATCTGGAGGGCTCTGGGCTGGAGAGGGACAGGATATTGCATATTCCAGATTGAGGACGGAAGGAGAACATTCACTGATAGAACAGAACTACTTGGGCAGGCAAAAGGCCACAAGTGAACAGCCTCATAAGGCCAAAGGATTATGGAAAGGCTGAAAACCATTTTTGTTTCATTGCAATTAACAGGTGTTCAAATATTTTTAGCAAATAGCACTAGCAGCTTCTAGAGAGTAGAATTTTTTGTAAACGTAATAGCACAACAGCAATGAATTGAAACCCCACCATTTACTCCAGGCTATTTGTTCCCTCTTGTTTAGACTTTTTTTTTTAGAAAAATAATGCCACAGTCTTTCCTGTTTACCTAACAGTTCATACTAATGAGTTTAGGCCATTTCCGCACTACACTATTATAGTGCTATTATTCCACTTTCAATATCCTATGGAATCCTGGGGTTTGCAGCTTAGGGAGGGGCCTTTAGAATTCTCAGCCAGAGAGCTCTTCGGCCTCAGTAAACTACAAACCCCAGAATACCACAGGATGTTGAAAGTGGAATAATAGCACTATAACAGTATAGTGTGATAGGGCTGTAAGTCTCTGCCATGCCTGCAACACAAGAGAACATTTAGACCAGGCTTGGAGCTCTCTCACACTACCCAGTCATAGCATTATGATTCCACTTTAAGTGCCACAGTTGCATGCTATGGAATCCTCAGGTTTGTGGTTTAGGGAGGCATTAGAGCTCTCTTCCTGAGAATTTTAAATGCCTCTGACTGAACTGCAAATCCCAGCAATTCAAATGGAATCATAGACCTACAATTATTTAGTATGAATGGGCCCCAGGAGTTGGTCTAAATGCTTTCCCTTACACTACAACAAAGGAAAAAATGTTTTCTTTTTCTTTATCTTATCTTCTCAAAATCAAAAAACACCAGAGTAAGGCTGGTGCTCCTCTCTGTCTTCCACCCTTCCAGCAGGAGCCTGGTAAGTCTTTCCCTGTTTACTTAGCAATTCGCATTAAGGAATTCAGGCCATTTCCCCACTACACTGTTACAGTGTATCCCACTTTTAACATCCTATGGAATCTTGGGGTTTGTAGTTTAGGGAGAGGCATTTAGACTCCTCAGCCAGAGAGCTCTTTGGCCTCAGTAAACTACAAATCCCAGAATTCCATGGGATGTTGAAAGTGGAATCATAGCACTATAACTGTGTAGTGGGGAAATGGCCTCAGTGTAGAAATGAAAGCTGCATAGCCATGTAGATCTTGTGGAACTCCCTGCTGAGGGAAGCTACTCTGAATCCCTACCTGTTGTCCTTCCGGTGGGGGCATGGAGGAACATGCAGGAAAACAGCTTGGAAGATTGCATGCAGTTCGTGAGCTGCACTTTGCCCACCCGTGGTACAGGAGCTGGATATTCCATTTCTGGGCCAGGCACTGACCTGGGCAAGTGCCCATGTTTGCTTCCCTATCTGCCTGGCTAGTTTCAAACATTGCTTTCCTGCTGGATCTTAAACTCCTTGGTGGCTCACTATCTCCTCTGCTTCTGTGCTTTGGAGGAGGCCTTCAAAAGTCAGCCAGGGACCTAGGCAACTGATGTTGTGACCTCTTTTCCTAGGGTAAGGAACTCAAGCTCCAGTGATTCCTCAGAGTTGCTGGTTGTGTACAGCTCTGCCCATACTCTCTCTGCTCCTCTTCCGAAGAGATCCCAGATTATAGATGTTCTAAGTACAGCTAATTCCTTCTGAGCTTGCTTCTTTGGCATTAGACTATGAATGCCATAGAGAGGCAGCAGACTGACTACATCCTCCAAATGTTTTGGACCAAAGTCCCTACAAGCCCCATGCAGGATGGCCAATGCTCAGGGAGTAAGGAGCCTGTGGTCAAAATTATATGGAAGCCATTAAGGTATCCAGCTTTGCTCTAGAGCACTGCTTCCGCTTCTGATGTAGTAGACTGGCATTCCCCCCTCCCCAGTGTGTCAGGGACTGATTGTATCATATTATTATCATATCTATGCAGTTTTGTGGAAACTTACTGTAGATTAGGAGCCAATGGCTTGCAGGCTTTCACCACCACTTTGACTTGCACTTCTTCAGAGCACAGTCCCTCTTTGAATATGACTACAGTACACAATTATAGCAGTCTGACACAACTGTCATGGCTCCATCTAAGAGAATTCTTCAATTTATTATTTGGTGACGGACTTGAGGGGATTCTAGAATTGCTGTTTGAGGCAGTCCTACTCAATGTGGTGGTCTATGAAGGTGTGATGGTCCATGAACCATCAGCTGCCAGGCTATGGAGAGTTTCTGGGGAAGAAACAGTGGTACTCAATGGGTACAAATATGGTACTGGTCCTTGGCAGATTATGGGGAAAAACTGCCACCTCCCTACATCAGATTGCGTAAGAAGTGCTAGTCTGAGGGACCGTGCTAGAGTTGTCCAGCAGAGAATTCTAAGTCCTTCGGCAAGCTACAAATCACAAGATTTTATGGAATGGAACCATGATGGCTAAAATGGTATCAAGCAGCTATACACTTTGCTACACAGTTTACTGCACAGCCATGTGAATGTCTTTATCAGAACATCAGAGGCATGCATGCATAAAATGGGCCTTACTGGTTGCTGCTTCCTATGGCAACAGATCCAACTTTGTATAGAACCCAGTTCTTTGTAGAGGAGAAAGCCACCGTCTCACAGTGTTTCCCTGTTCAATCATCTTCCTCCCTCCTTCTTGCCTCCCGTTGCCCTACTGCTGCACTCTGGATTGATGGTTTCCATATTTTTTCCACAATGACTCCCAAATGTTTTTCCTGATCAGCATGCTCACTGGCTGTTCCATTTAACACATCATACTCAGATCAATTTTGTAGCAGACAAATTATTTTAAATTTGACTAACACTGGAGCAAAATTTACCATCTGTGGAGCCACTCATCTTGTGAAGGCAGATCTTTCTGAACTGGGTTATTTAACCCTGCTCTCTTGGCTCTGGGTTTAATTTGAGGGTTTGGGCTGCAGATGGTGGACCTTTATTTCAGGCACCTTTCTTTTCTGAATAGATTTACCAGATGCTAGGGACTGACACCTCTGGCCATTGTTCATTTGTATATTCACCATTTTAATTACATGCAAATTTAATATTGCCTGCAGATGAAGCTGAAACTAAAACAAGCAAACAAACATCTGGGAGGTTAAATCCATGGAAAATTCAGCCAAGTGATGAATACAATGTAGTGACTTGAAAATTCACCAAATATCAAAATACCTAAAGGCTTGTGCCTGGAGCATTGAGGGTATCTTTCTAAGACGTAGGCAGAGCTTGGGAAAGTTACTGCTTTGGGCTATGCCTCCCAAAATTCCTCATCTAGCATAGTCTCTTGCCATGTTGACTGGTGATTCTGGGAGCTGTAGTACAAACAGTAACATTTCCACATTCTATAGGTACATTGGCCAAAATCCTATTGGGAAGTTACAAATGCGTAACCTGGACTTACGCATTTGTAAGTGTTTGGTATTCACAATCCCTACATAGCCCCTACTTAAGGGGACGAATAGAGACTATGAAAGTTCCCCAATCCCGACTTTTCCCAGGAAGCAGCTGCTGTGATCAATGGGAATGTGTTCACCTGTTGCTTGGGAAACAGGTGACTGATGTTTTCACCCCTCCTCATGCAAGTGATCTCTGGTGCAAGGAGGTATTAAAACAGGGACTCCAGTTCTTCCTGTTGCAACAGAGATTGCTCATGGGAGGTAGGGGTGGGAATGTCAGTCAGCTGGTTCCAAGACAACAGGGGAATGGACCCTCATTTATCATAGGAGCTGCTTCCTGATAAGTAGAGATGGGGGGCGGTCAGACTGGAATTCATTGCATAGCTCCATCACTATGGTAGTTAATATATTCATAACTGCCCAATAGGGCCCTTTCTGCATGATGACAGTGTCCCAGCATGGGGACATGTGAGGAGGGGGACTGCAACAACCCTTTCGCATGATGTTGTCGCGGTCCCACCCTTCTTGTGTCACCAGTGGGTGTGATTGCAGGCTATATCACTGATGGAAAAACTCCGTCAACATGAGCCTTCCATTGCAGCTGGCCATGCAGAAGAGCCAGAAGCACGATCTAAGCACTTCCTCCCCTACTGCAGTATGGGAAGAAGGCCGGTTGCAGTCTGGAAGGACAGAACGTGTCCTTCGTGCTCCCTTCAGCAGGCAGCCAGCCACGTGCAGGGAGGAGCATTGGGAACATGCTCTCATCCTGGCAGAGGTGCTGCTGGGATTGTGACGGGATGACACGTGAGACTGTCATCGTGAGGAAAAGGCCTAGGATTCTGGCCATCTTTTTGAAAATAAGTTCCTTTCAAAGGTAAACTAATTTTTCAGAATGGAATTCTTTACTCCTCATTTTTCCTTGCCTTTCTCTTTCTATCTCATCCTTTATTCTCTGAGAAGGACTATGCTGTTAATATACAGAAACGTGACTAGATTTTGAGTCTCCAGACTGGATATTAGTGGGAATTTCTCTACAGTATCCTCCTTCTACTTTTCAAACTGTAAACCATGACAAAGGAAGATAAAGGCCAAGAGAAATGAGGAGCAAAGAATTAAATCCCTAGGAATTTGGCTTAGAAAGATGTCATGCTGAGTGTGAGAAACAATTTTTTTCCTCCAAAAGAGATAGGAAAACCCACCCAGCTCTTCTTCCTCTTCCATTTACTCCTTAAAATCTTTCACTGTTTCTATCAAGGTATTAGGCATCTACATAGAACAAGGATGGGCAAAGTGCAGGCCATGGGCCACACACAGTGCCCAGGTCTGTTTTTGTGGCCCCAGAATCCTCCAGGGGTCAAAAAAATATTTTTGCTCCAAAATGCCCAAAAAATGATCTTTTTTTGTGGAGGATATATCTACCGTGTTTGGAAGCCCCCTGCACCTCAGATCAAAAGAAAATTTTGCTAAATTTTTCAAAACCTTTAATTTTTTTGCCTCAAAATGCTCCACAATGGCCTTTGGGGGCCCAAGAAGGCACCATATACCTATGGGGCACTGGGGGGCAAAATTATTTTTGCAGGAGCAGGTCTCCTGGTGGGCTAATGCAGCACCCTAGTCTTCCACAGTTGCCTACCCAGATACAGAGTATATACCTTGATTATTTGCATTGATTCTGTCTTAAAAATGTGTGGCCCAGCACAGTGGTACAAATAAATGTCTCATTCTATTAACCATCTAGAAGCTTAGGAAAGAACTAGATACTCTAAATAAAAACATTTTTGTTGTCTTCTTTTCATGTTACTTTTTCATAATATCTTTTGCTGTTCCTTTTTCTACCTAGTCCTAAATAAATCTCTTATCACATAAACCTAAATAAGCTTCTTATATTTAAGATCTGGAGGTGACTTTGGGACAAGGATTAAGGCTTCTTAAATGTTTTCAGGCATGGAGTGCTTCACTTTTCCTCTTCCCATTTTTTTTGGAGGGGAGAGAATTTGTATGAAGATGGTAAAGGTCATAGAATGGGCCAGAAAGATCCAACATTTCTGAATGATAGGTTTAGGGACTAGGATATTATGCTGCCTGAAAAGAAATTTAATCTGTTTTTTTAAATAGTGAAGCTTTAGAAAGGGAGAAGGAACTGTCAAAGTCACTCTATTTAACTGTCCCCCCCCCTCATGGTGACTGGAAATAATTTCATAAAACCTGCCTCAAAATCAGAAGGTGAACCTATCAGTCACTGAAGCGCAATCTTGCTTCCCTCTTCTGCTTGGAAGTTTCCCAAGGTGTGAGCCTTTCCAAAATCCAAAATCTGAATGAATGTTAGGTTCAGTCCTGGTGTGATCAGCATACTTTGCTTCAAGAAGGACCCAAAATGATCCAAAGTCACTTGCTTCTACTTGGATTCTGGCCAAATCTGATGCATGTGCCTATATGAAATTCACTCATATTGTATGTTACAAACTTTATCTTGATGCTTGGGAATAAGTCAACATCAGCTTTTGGGAGTTGCAGCGGCATGTTTCCTCAATTTCATAGGATTTTATGTGAAAAAAAAATCCAAAAAAATCCCATCATCTTGAGCAAAACTTTGTGATGGTGATATTTCCATCTCAATCATAACAACAAAATGACTAGTGGATCAGTCTTGAGACATTACAAAATTCAGGAATCTTACACACATGCATGCACCACATGCTAACAGTGGGCAGAACACACAAAAATGTTTTCCCTTCCAAAAAAACTGTCAAAGAACCCACATGCATTTCTGCTCAGGATAATTTCCTGAAAATAATTGTGATGTACAAATAATGTGAAAAAACTGCACAGGATTCCCATCACTGAGTTATTCTTACCAACCAAGTTTCCCCCATTTTTTGATCAGTAAAATGGCAAATACTCTTTCCTTTCCAAATCTATAACATATTTGTTTATATTATCACCCATTTCTCATATTAATCTCATTTTAACCTTTGTATACTGTAGAGGTTAACAATGAAACAAGAAGACATCTAAAAGGAACTACAAAAGAATCTCCTCACAGTTTTGGAGATTCTAACAAGCTTGAAGGGATTGCTGGGATTTGATTCCCTGAACACATTTCTTTCTGGGTATGTAACAAGAATAAAGTGAGAACGAGACAAAAAAAAAAGAGGGCAGAGATTGTGATGCCTGATCCCATTTATCAGCTCTATGACAACCGGGAGGACACTTATCACCGATGGCAGGTCAATCTCACCCCTAGTTACAGAACAGGAAGAAACTCAAAGGGGAAGCACAAAGCTGTGGCAAAATGGCCATTAATCTGCCATTTGTCACTGCAGATTAAATCAAGATGGTGATTCTCACTGAAGTCACACACAACAGGGTTTAAAATAATGCAGAACTTTAGTATTCAATTTCTGCTTAAAGAAAGCGAGTGGAGAGCGGAGAGCTCAGTTAGTCAAACCAACCCCGGGGAGCTACATTTTGAACGACTAACTTCTGGGTTTTTATGTATGAAACTCAAACAACCCCCTTGTGGTTACACATTTAATAGCCCTGATCAGATGAGAGGATAAGCTGTGCGTACAAGAGCACATCCAAACACAAGCTCCACTCTTGGAATCTCGTCCTTCCCTAGATGCACTCTACAGGTGCTTGGGGTTTGTTTGTTTGTTTGGTGGACTTTCTTAGCAATCATATCAGATTTTGTAAAAACACGTAGTTGTGAAACAGGCAGCTGCAGGGAACAAGTACAGCTATCAGAACTGACTTCCATAGCTCTCTGTTGTCATGTGGATTGCATTTGCTTTAGCTGGTACAGGAAGGGGAACCATTTTTAGCCTGAGAACTTCATACCCTCATGGTTAACCTTTGGGGAAAGAGGGCATGCCAGTAGTAGATGAGCCAAAACAGAAAGCGGGCAGAGTTAACTCCCTGTGTACACAGACAGAAATGCACGCATGTGTGCACACACGCACATACACACATAATGACTCTATACATATGCATTCATATGGGTCTGCAGACATATAACTACATTCACACATACAGAAGGTTTAGATCTAAAAAAACCTACTCAGTTCTCTAACAAGGGTGTTGCTCTCTGATCCCTGAGCAGCATTCCCTGCTCTTTGATTCACGCTCTTACATTTTAGGTGTACATGCACATACCAGCAGCAGCATCAGATACCCTCTTCTTCCTTTTTAATTTCAGTACCAGCATCATCATCAAAATCAGTATGAAAATCCTGGGCTTTAGGACAGGCCATTGAGAAGGGTTCATTTTACTTTGTTATGTGCCTTCAAGTCATATTTGACTTACGGCAACCTTAAAGGCAGCATAATATAGTGGTTTGAACGTTGGACTATAACCCTGGAGACCAAGGTTTGATTCTCTGCTCAGTCATGGAAACCCATGGGGTGATCTTGGGCATGTCACACACTCTCAGCCACCTGAAAGCCTTGTGATAGGTTTACCTTCGGTTTCCCATAAGTTGGAAATAACTTGAAGGCATACAACAACAACAAAAGGCAATTACTGGGTTTTCTTGATGAGATTTGTTCTCAGGGGGTTTGCAATCACCTTCCCTTGAGGCTGAGATAGTGTGGCTCCTGCAAGGTCGCTCAGTGGGTTTCCAAGGCAATTCAAACCTTGCTCTCCTGGACATCTAGTCCACTACTCACACCATTACTCTATGCTGGCTACTTAGGGGGAAATTATCTAGAATGTAAGAAGATCCATGTTGGATCAGACCAAAAGTGTGTCTAAGACAGTTTACTTTTGTTCCATAGTGGTCAAACAGACATCTATGGAAAGCTCACAGGCAGCACATGAAACTAATACCTCTTTCCTGCTGTTGTTCCCCAGCAACTGATATTAAAAAGCATCATAGCTCTGATGCTAGAGGTAGCAATCAGTGATAGTCTTATCCTCTGAGGATTTGCTTAATCCACTTTTAAAACCAGGCCAGTTGGCTATTCCCATATCTTGGAACAGTGAATTCCATAATTCATCTTACAGAAGTACTAGTGCTGTTTTTATTTTTTAAATCATGTCCTTGTTAAGATAAGATAATATTGATTGAAACCGATATTCTTGTCAGTTCTGCATCTGTTTTTGTGAACCACCTAAACAGAGTTCACAATCAGTGGCCCATGGACCAAGTATCTGTCTACTGCGTGACTGATTGTGGAATAGTCTTAAAGTATGCACCCATGCTTGCCGATTGATTTTGTGGTACCCGTACAACACCAAGCTTCAGAAAGTAATCCCATGTCCTGACTGAAGAATGTGTTGATCAAGAGTTTGATGGAAAAGTTGGTATAGCCCAGCCCAAGCTATGTCCTCTGATGGTTGTAGAATTCATGATTGAAGAGGGGTGGATGGGAACTGGAGTAAAAGCAATATATTATCATCAAACATATAATGGAGAGAGGAAGGGTAACTTACCTACACATACTTATCTCAATTCATAAGGAAAGCAAGAAAGGCTATGTTACTATATTAGTTCACAGTTAAAGCGATTATAATGCTATTGCAGAGAGTCAGCATGGCATAGTGGTTTGAGCTTTGGAGTATGACCCTGGAGACCAGAGTTCAATTCCCCCCTTGGCCATGGAAACTCACTGGGTGACCTTGGACACATCATACACTCTCAGCTCCAGAAAACCTCATGATAGGTTCATCTTAGGATCACCATAAGTAGGACATGACTTGAAGGCACACAAGAACAATACAATTGCAATGAAAACACTTCAGGAAATTTCAGGGATAAAAAGCTAGCAAGTGGAGAAACAGGCCAGCATGAAATCATATCACAACATGTGCATGTGTGAACATCACCAAAACAGATGGGCTGTTACATCACCTTAAAAATAAAAAGCAACATGGCTTCATGTTTACTAAATGTATGGCTGAATCTTTGTTATCATCAGATGGTTAACCACAAGTTACAAATTGTATACAGCAACTATGCACACAATAGTGTGAAATGGTTAAGTTCAGTATCAGTGGAGGGACTCCTTGTACTTGGAAAATCCTATTTCCAGAATCAGTGGAATCATTCTGGAAGAACTGCTTTAAGAATTATAGCCAAATGCCCTATACCATAGAAGCTCTTGAAGAGGTATGCTGGACAGAACATCAGAGAAGATCAGGATGTAAATTTTCACACACTTTTCACAAGTGCTTTTCAGGTGGCATTCACATGTGGATGTTCATAGTTCCAACACACAGAGTGATGATTGGCAGGTCTGAAATGATGTCATGGGCCAAGATTTCACAACCTTTGGTCTTCCAGATATTTTGGACTTCACCTTTCAGAAACCCCAGTCAGCATAGGCAATGGTAAGGGATTCTGAGGGTTGAAGTTCAAAACATTTGGAGGGCCAAAGGCTGAGAAACGCTGTCATAGATTACAGAGATTTCTGATCATCTGACATCCCATGGTTTTATTACTGGATTAATGTTTATGCTGCTGTTTTTATGGTTTTTAATATGTCGTACACAATTTTAGTGGTTCTTCTCTGACAGATAGCTTAAAATAGTTTGATTTAATAAACAAAGAAATAAATAGAGTGAGATCTTCATTTCTAGGGACTGCACTAACTAATGACCAAATAATAGACCATGTGGAAGTCTTTAGCCTGTTCAGGTTGTAAATAGAAAGTCTGACATGCAACACTTAAAAACAGCTCAGATGTTAGGATTACACTGTTTGACAGCCTTCCATTAATCTGGAAAGTGCAGTGGTTTCAGCAAGAGGCCTTATCATATTTTTTAAAGGTCAAATGAATCACCTTTAAGCTCATGAAAAGGTAAACAAACTGATGCCTATGTGTAACTTTTTGGAGTTTATGAGCAATTCTGGTGCTTGGAATGCAAAGAACACCCATAAATCCTGCTTCCGCACAAAGCATCAAAACTCCTGTGGGATCTGTCCTCCCATTCAGGGCAATTTCCCCTGGAAGTATTATTAGGAAATATTAAATCAAGTCAAAGTGTAAGCCCCTGTAGGTAACTTACTTTTACAAGAGATGATTTCCTGCTTGCAAAACATTACCATTTTTAGTGGGGAGGGAAAGAGGCACCTGGAGACATCTGTAGTGCTGTATAATGCCAGCTTGATACATCAACAAAGTCCATGTATATTGTACATGAAGAATGAGCTACATAAAATTATGGCCTGCATTGTTTTACTGCCTGTCATTCTCAGGTTTGGTATGACGACTGCCTTAAACATTTCTTAGAAGTCATCAGAGCTCTCCTTTCAGTGTATTCTTAAGTTGCATATGTGCATGTGCGTATCAGAAGTTTAGTGGATTTACATGTGTGACATTGTATACATGACTAAACTGTACAGAGATGTAAATGTCTTTTAAGGAGGTTTTCAGCAAAGTGCTTAAATTATAGGCCACTGTTCCCACAGTCAAGCCATAATGAGCCCCTGCTGGGTGTAAACAGCGATGCATTTAAAACAGTGATTACAATTATACTGCAAGACAGTTAATGGAAAGAGCTTTATAAACAAGAACTCTTAACCCCTCCCCAAAAAGAATCTGTGTTCTTACCAGGTGGAGCACTAAACTGAGGTGCGTTCGATCCTCTCTATGGGCCATTCAAGGTAAATTATTTTTACTGCTGGGCATTCCTCCAAAGCAGCTTGAGGCTGAACTCCAGCTAGAAGAAACAGTCACGATGCTAGTTGGAAATGATCTCTGTTTTTCAGAAGTCCCAGATGGGAGCTGACCTTACTCCGAGGGCATGTCTTGAAAGTCCTGAAGTTAAGAGATTTTTCAGTTCTTTTTCAAATAAGAACATAAAAAGGATATTGAACAGGGACACAGGAACAGCCCAATTAGATCAAATTGTCTGTACAGCTCTTTTGAGCATCACACAAATTCTCACAAGAATGATTAGTTTTTAAAACTACTAATAATCCAATATTTAACTAGGATTTGTTAGACACATTGAGGCAGACTTTTTATTAGACATTAGGGTAGTGTATACACACACGCACGCACACACCGAGTCTATAAAGACTACAAAACTTGTGAAGCAAAATGATGTTATCAAATACCTGTACCTGAAAACATCTACAGCTTTTAACTGAGGCCAGCAATGGACAACATCAAAAGGAATAATGCAAAAATAACTGCTGAAAGTTCAAGTTTTTTCCTCAGATAAAATTTGTACATGGAAGTAAAAGTAGAATTTAATTAATATTTGGGTTCCATATATGCTAATATGCTTTGGGCATTTTAAAATAAAAAGCAAAATTATATGTTGTATGAACAAATATTGTGTGACGCCGTTGTTTTATATAACACGTAATACACTAGGAACTAAGAAGCAATGTGTGCTCAGCAACTCCTGGAAGTCCTCCACTGCAATTAAAATCCTGTTCGCATCCACATCCTTTAGTTTCTAGCCAGCTCAACAGTTCTGTGTCCCCTGCCCATTCTATTTACCTGGGCACGATGTACCTACACAGTCAAGATTATTCTGCAAATAATCTCCCTGCCCGGTAGATGAGAGATGGATAGAAGGTAGATCAAGATTCATTTCTGGGTGGTGTGTAGTAGATTGTCAAGGTTTTCTGACTCTCAGTCATTTAACACTAGCAGCAACAAAATGACCCTCCTGACCTGCCAAAATTATAATCCTGAAATGAAGGATGTTTTGGCTAGTTTTGTGTAGATAGACTATAAGTTCCATTTACCATTTACTTCTGGTACTCACAGATTTCTGGGCTCAGAAAGGTGTTAGTGTACTTTTTTGGTATTAAAAATCTAGTCTCACAAGTTAGAAGCTGATCCATCATTGCACAAGGGTGTTACTTGTAACTTCTGAGGTTGTCAGTAACAACTGAATAAACATGTGTATTTACCTTTAAGTTACCTGTCAACTTACAGCGATGCCATGAATTTTGTAACATTTTCCTAGGCAAGGAATACTCAGAGAGGGTTTGTCATTGCCTTCCTTTGAAATATAACCCACAGCATCTGGCATTCCTTGGTGGTCCCCCATCCAAGTACTAACCAGACCTGAGTGTGCTTCTAACGTCTTCCAAGATAAGATGAGATCTGGTTCACTCAAGGTATTTAGGCACTTGGACAACTTATTATTTTCCTTAAAAAGAAAGTCTGGTTTTATGGTCAATTCATAGACATCTGCATAATTTCCTCTTTTTCCAAAGGCCAGACTTTGTTCACCCTTGCTTGTGTTATCAAAATGATGGCAGTGATGCCACTCATTGATAAGAGGATGGCATCAACAGGCTTAATCTCCACCCCCAAGATTAGTAGACTGAAATACAACCAATCTTTACAGAAAAATAAGACCAAAGGAGAGGAACTTTCAAAACACCCGACTGAAGACTGATCTTGATCAATGACCACAGAGCACTGACTGAGGCCATTTCTGCACTAGACTGTTATAGTGCTATTATTCCATTTTCAACATCCTATGGAATCCTTTGAGGCCCCTCCCTAAACTGCAAACCCCAGAATTCCATAGGATGTTGAAAGTAGAATAATAGCACTATAATAGTCTAGTGTGGAAATGGCCTGAGTCTGGTGGGGAGTGGAGAACTGGTGGTGAGGATGGAATGCAACAGCTGATATTGTTAACTAAAGCACTTCACTTCTCACTGCAACCTTCTGCAGCAGGTCCCACTTATTACTGTAAACTATTCTCTTAAAAAAAAAAAAATCAGATGGTTTTGTTTTAACCTTCCTCCTAATCCCCTCCCCTTTTCATTTCTTCCAGGCCTGGGATATGTCCAAAATGGAGTGGAAAGACCACCAAGTAGTCTCATCAGCAGAGCACTAATTGTAGTCATTTATTATAGTCACTTATCTGATAACAGCTCTGTTATCTGTGATAGTTTTACAGGGCTCAAATCCACCAGGCTTTTGCACCAGTATATAAACATGGTACCTTGGGGGCAAAGTGTCTGTTACTTACTGTCAACACTTGCTCTGGGAGAAAGGCCGATCGACAGCTTATATGAAGTAACTATGAGTTTAATAAGCTCCAGTGAAAGCTGCTGCATAAACAAGGCATCAGGAGTGTTTGCCTTGTTGGGCCTCTTAAGCAAATACAGGTGACTGAGAAGTACAAACAACACCAGATTAAGGCTTATCACTGGGACATCAAGCAACAGCAGAGTCAGGACAAATCTTTCACAGAGCAGTGAGAGTTTGATGAACCATAATGGCTGTGGAGAAACAAACTCTGCTGGAACTTTGAAACAGAATAGGTGAGCATGACAACATGTCCTCCTCTAGGGATGGGGAAGAAATTGATTCTGTTTGCCCCGTGATACAAACTTACCTAATTTCATGCTGTTGAATCAATATGCAAAAATGAATTACACTTAGCCTTCAAAACCTGTACTTTCCTGAACTGAGTGCTCCACTCAAGTATGTTCAGATATACCTCATTTAATGAAGTAGGTATGTTTCTAGGCATTCCTTCTTTAACAGAAAATTTGGTACCAGAGGCAGAAATAATATGGAAACAATAGGTATAGGTTCCTACACCATGAAAAAAGAAGCAATTCCAACATGTTTCAGCAAACTTTTTTACCCAAAACCAGCAAGATTCATGACTGAAATCAAAGAAGCAGGACTGGCAAGCTAAGCATAAGCAAACAAAAACAGTTTGAACCTTCTAGAGATCACTTGGAAGTATCCCAGATATCGGATCACTGGTGGCACAGAGTACGTTTATTCCCTCTCTCATAGTGGAATCACTAGAGTCCATCTCTTTCCCTTCTTTCACTTAAGCAGAGAGTTTCCATTCATGTAGGAAAGTACAGAGCTAAGATGATTGCAGGGAGGGCAACATTTCTCCCCTTCCCCTTGTCACAGTGTGTGACTTGACATCTGCTGACTGTGTTCCTGGACAGGTGCAAGGTATCTTTTGATATAGATCAGTTATGTGTGTGTACAAACACACACACACACACACACACAGAGTACACAGAGTACCACCCACAACCCAGGGCATACTGCAGTATAAACCTTTTGTTCATGCATACGCCAAAATGGTGAGCATTTTTCTAATGTCTTAGTAGGGAATCACAAAATGGGTGAAGCATAATAGTTGGATGGGGTCAAGAAGATGAACTTGCCCAGTTCCTTTTTCCAGTGACAAGACCATCACAGGAACATAAGAGCTGAAATGCTGTGATGAGCCAGATTCCACATAGACCAGGATTTAGTGCCCCAATGTGGCCATTGAGACATCTTTAGTTCAGGAATAGTGAATAAGTAGGCATTCCTGTTCTTACTGGAATGCAACTCTCATCAGCCCTAGCCAGCATAGCCAGTGGTGAGAATTTCAGTCTAATAACATCCGGAGGGCTGGAGACTACCTATCCCTTCTCTAGGTGTTCACATGGAGAACCAGGAGGTTGGTAAATCTCAGTTTTGTCTCCAGCATTAACATTCAGAGATACATAGCCTCTGTGATGACACTGCATAACTCTGGCCATTTCTGCACGACGACGCTCTTCCGCGTCTTCTCGCTGCAGTTCCAGGTCCAGGAGGGAGTGCTTCAGCAACGCTCCCCTCTGCACTCACTCAGTCTATCTGGAAGAGAATGCAGTGGTGCCACGTCTTCCTTCTGCAGCGCAGCTGGGCTTTTTCGATTGCTGCGCTACAGAAGGAAGCGTCACCAATGTGCTTCTGCAGCTTCTGCATGGCCAGAAGTGACAGGAGCACCACGTGATCGCAGATGCAAAATGGATTTGTGAAAACTGTGAAATGTGAAAACTGTGCGAGCACGACACTCCATGACAGGATGGCAGCGGGACGGCGACAATGTCATGTGGAAGTGCGACCTGCCGACCACTGCCATCCTGTGGCAGAAATGAGACAGCAACATCATGCGGAAAGGGCCTCTAATACCTCCATGGGGAGCAGCACATAATAGACCTTCGACTCTATTGACCCTCGAAAAGGTGCCAACTCAAAATACAATATAAAGCTGTTTCATTTTTTCCAGTGCTTAACAATAAACATAAGCTCCCCCAGAACTACAGCCTGAGGTGAGGAGCACCACAGGCCCTCAGAGTTGGGCCATTTCTGCACTAGACTGTTACAGTGCTATTATTCTACTTTCAACATCTTGTGGAATCCTGGGGTTTGCAATTTAGGGAGGGGCCTTTAGAATTCTCAGCCAGATTGCTCTTTGGCCTCAGTAAACTACAAACCTCAGAATTCCACAAGATGTTGAAAGTGGAATATTACCACTACAACAGTGGAGGGTGGGAATGGCCAGAGAACACTGCAGAAAAGACAGTGCTGGATGAGTACAAGGGAAGTCTTGAAATCTCTAGTTAATTTTCTCTGCAGCAACATCCCTTCTGATGTCATATTTTATCAACAGCTTAAAATCTAAGTATGAACAAAATCCATTAGCCAGTCAGAGGCTGACATTATTGGGGAATTGACAGTGACCC
The DNA here is from genome assembly GCA_030412105.1 of Cyclura pinguis. Taxonomy (NCBI): domain Eukaryota; kingdom Metazoa; phylum Chordata; class Lepidosauria; order Squamata; family Iguanidae; genus Cyclura; species Cyclura pinguis. The sequence goes on from CM059599.1 coordinate 43,803,270, forward strand.
AGACTTTCCAGAGGGCCTCTTGCCAACTCTAATACTGACCCAAAATGCCAGCTATAGCTTCCAGGAGCCAGGAGCCAAGGCCGGCAGCTTTCTTGAGGTTGGGTTGCTCTCAGTTTTCCTTTTCTACAAACTGGAGCCCAGGTGACTGCGGCTTCAGTGTCATGTTACATCAGGGCCCAAGAGGCACTGTAGAAAATGGAAATGGCAGGAGTTAGCAGCAGCGCTTGACAGTGAAGTGGGTGTTCCTGCTGCTGCTGTTATGCCCACCAGCTACCTACATTACCACTGGAGAAAAAGGATGCTGACAGCAAGACGTGTGGATGCAGGGGCAAAGTGGTTTCATTGCAAGAGGTGTGCTTTGTGGAGGGAATCTGCTGGGATGCTCAGCATCAGCTAAAAATGGTGCAGTCATCAGGCAGAACATCCATACTCTTGAAAGGAATGAAGTCTCAGAGTTCAAATTTCCAACCACAGGAGTGCAGATCATTGGACTAAGGAAGTGTCATCTTTCTTAAAAAAATGCATTCATTGCATTTTCACTGCACTGAAGAAGTAGAGGAATGGTTGGTAGAACTATATGATACTATGGGAATGAACAAGTTGACTATGTTTCTAAGCAATAAAATTTAGAGAAGATTGGAACTGTTTGTGTAATTACTTAAAAGATAAATATAAATGGGGGGGGTATCTCAGTAATTGCTTTAATGCCATGATAAGAACTAAGAACTAGGAGAAAGAAACTTGTAGACAGGGTATAAAGAAGAAGCAAAGGGATACGATCATAGGTTTTACTGTGACAAAATATAATTGATGGTTAGGGTGAGATAATGCCTGTTCAGAACAACTATATAGGATAAATATTCTTGAAACTGTATGTGAAAAAATATACCTTTTATTGTATATGAAGTATAAAAACATATACTGTATACTATAAAAAAGAAATATTGTGTAAAGGACATTGAAATTTTTTAAAAAATTTAAAAATGCATTCATTCTTGTAAAACAAACAATCCACAGAAACTTGCCAGTCTGTGTTAATGAGACAAAGTAGATTAGAAGCAGGGACCCTTTGGCAATCCACACACTTTGCACTATAACCCCCACAGTTTTTTTTACCCTTGGGCCTTCTGGGACTTATAGGTCAAAACATCTGGAGGGCCAAATATGCTTCCCATCAGATGTAAACAGCAGCATCAGACACTATCCAAGTTATGCTCTGAGCTCAGAAGTAGTGAGCTTAAAGTCAGGCCATTTCTGCACTATACTGTTATAATGCTATTATTCCACTTTCAACCTCCTATGGAATTCTGGGGTTTGGAGTTTATTGAGGTCAAAGAGCTCTCTGGCTGAGAATTCTAAATCCCTCTCCCTAAACTGCAAACCCCAGGATTCCATAGGAGGTTGAAAGTGGAATAATAGTACTATAACAGTGTAGTGATGAAATGGCCTTAGAATTGCTTTTAAAAAGTAACTTTCACAGGTCTGGTTGTATTGATTTATCTTGCTGTCCATATAGCCCATTATTGTCAACAGCAGCAACTCCCCATAACTTTTTGACAGCCCTACCAGGGGATGTCAGAGATTGAACCTGCGGCCTTCAGCATGCGAAGTGTGTCCTCTGCCCTTGAAGTAGAGCCCCTTCCAAATTGGCTGTCAGCTGATTTAATATGTCTAAATATGTGTTGCAAATTGCAATATACTTTCCTTTTGCTGGATTGAAACTTGCTTTTCTAGGAGTTCATAAATTATCCGATTAAGTTCATGTGCTATCATGTTTCCATATGGAGCCATTTTACAAATAATGCTGATCAGCTGCCCCTTTTTCACAGCTGCAGATGGAAGACGGATTTTAAAGCCTGGTTTAAAGCTCTAGAGGGGTTTCTTTGGAAATATTGTCACAGTTGGCAACTGGAATGAGTAATGTTTAAAAACCCACTATCCTTTTGAATGCATTTCTATACTGTTTTCAAGTCAGAAGCTCAATAACTATCATCTTTTTTTTCCATCAGTATATAGTCCAGACAAATAACTCACAAAAAGGTTCCAGTCAAATATATAAAAGGTGCAAATCTTACACTTAGTTTCATACGTGGAATATACTTCTCCTTCTATGTTCTTTAGGGTTGCCAGAATGAAAACTGGAGTGGGGTCCTGCACCTTTAATCATTGTATAGAAAATGGAATTTCAGCAGGTGTTATGTTATACCTGGTTGTATAACAAACAACACCTGCTGAAATTCCTTTTTTAACATCAATTAAAAATACAAGAACCTCCAGTTTTCACCCTGGCAACTCTTTTGGTTCATTAGTTTTGGGATGGTCAGCTGTGTCAGGTCTTGAGCGTCCAGGACCCTCTGGGAGCCTCATGAACTGCCAAAACCCTTAAAATGCTTCCCAAAATTAGAAGTGGCCAGAAATCACTTCTCGTTTTGAATTTCTTTTTTTTGAAAAATGTTAATGCAAGAAGGGCTTACAATATGTTTAAAAGGTGAATTGTCTCTTTAGAAGGCTTCCAGAAAACTTAGTTTATCATCTTTCACCAGAAGAAGAGTGGGTAAAGGCCACAAAAAAAATCAGGGGAGGTACATGCAATTCCAGGCTGACAATATGCTCACCCCTGCTTTAGGGGTAGCTGTAAGAAAGTAACTGAATTCTCCTTTTCATTTTTTTGTGAGTGGAAATGAGTACTTATGAGGACTAAACTTAATTTATGGTGAGGGGGGAGCAGGACAACAAAGGAGCAATAAGAGAAGAGGCAATAATCCAGAAAGAGTAATGAGTAACCAGATGTTGTATGCCACTAATCAAGTGAAGGGAAAAGGTTTGTTTGTTTGTTCTGGATAGTATATAAAGACAAAATTTTGCAGAACATGGAGCACTTCTGCTCAGTGTTAAAACTGATCAGGAATACTTTTCTCCACTGAGTGCCAGCATGGTGTAGAGGTTTGAAAATTAGACTAGAGCCCTTTTCGCACGGCGTTTTTGAAGCGAAAGGGCCCCTTGAGCATCTCGTAAATGTGAGGAGTGGCCTGCATGATGCACTCACATTTACGCGATGCTCAAGGGCCTGACGCGGACCGTGCATACAGCTTTTCCTTTTCGGCTCTAAGCCGAAAATGCTGCGTGGTCGCACATCGCGCCGGGGCCTCGTGCGCACTCACCTGCCTTGTGAAGCCTTGGAAGCCGGGCCGGTCGCGCGTCCTCTCCTCGGTGCAGCCTGCGAGGTCCCAGGTTGCACTGCAAATGGAAGAGGCCGGGCGTTCGCGTGATGAGGAAGGAGCTGCAGAGCTGAAGCAGGAGGGATGCAACAGCGTTCCTCCCAAGCCTTCGTGCGTGAGCTGAGCAGCCCAGCACCGGTAAAAGGTAAGGTGCGAAAAGGGCCTAGGACTCTGGGAAAGCAGGTTTCAAATCCTGGTTCAGCCATGGGAACCTCCTTGGTGACCTAAGGCAAGTCACAATCTCTCAGCCTAAGAAGAAGGCAAGCCTGAATAAATCTTACCAAGAAGACCCTTTGGTTGGGCTATCATAAGTGAGAGTTGACTTGAAAATGTATAACAAACTTTCCTCCATAGCACACAATTTCCTTCTCCTTCCCACCCAGTTTCCCAACCCCTTTCTTCTACCCCATAGTGGTGATTTTAAACAATAGGAGCTATGTTCATCAGTGAATGTTAATAAATTTCTTTTAAAGTTTATCTTCTTGCAACACCATAGATTGTTTAGGTGCTTTGGGGGCTGCTGGTTTTCTAATGATGCAGAAGAGAAAAGTATCTTAAAATCCATTTCACTGTTACTTGTGAATGAGAAGCAGCATGCCGAATTATCATTTTCACACTGTAAACTCTACCCTTCTACAGCACGGGAGGCCCCTCTGTTAACCTTGTTTGGGGAGCTAAATTGATGTGAAATGCATATGACCATTTGCATGTAACGCTGACAAAGGTGATACCTTCACTAAAGAGCAATTTCTTAAACAGGCTTCCATTGTTTTGGCACAGTATTGTGCAAATGGCCAAGAGGCCATATTAATCGGCTGCTTAATTGTTAGCCTGTCAAACAGCACATTAATTTCCAGTATGCCATGTTAATTTAATTATCTTTTCTCATTTATGTTCAGTTTAAATGACTTGAGAGTAGCAAATAGAGTTACGAGCTCAGGAGCATTAAAAGGCCCTGAGAAGACCGGGCCTAAACCTGAGACCTGGCAAAGTCACTGTTGATGTCACAGTGGGCAGGCTCAAGTGATGTCATTAAGGATGACACATTTAAGATCAATCACTGTTGCTCGGAGCCGGTCATTCAGATTAAAAACACAAAGGCCATTTCCATACCGGGCTTCTGAAACAGTGCAGAGCAACCTGTCACTGAGGTCTTCTACACCGTAGAGTGGACTGGCGTGGACTACTTTTCGTAGTTCCACACCAAAATCCACTCAGGAGTGGCCGGAACTAGCTGGGCTGCGTGTTTTTTAAAAACCTCTTTTTCGAGGTTTTTAAAAAGCACGGAGTGCGCAGCCCCATGCCGCTCCGTCGCCCGGCTCCAAAGTGGATTTGCAGGCGAGCGCAAGTGCGTGCCTGCAGATCTGCCGGGGGCAGGCTTCTGGCTGACGAGCTTCTCCGGTTGGTGGAGAGCCTCCACCAACCGGAAGCCGCCACCTGGGATGCCGGAGGACTGTGGAGCAGCGAGCTCGCGCTGCTCTGCGTGGCGACGGACTTACCCGGCTGCGGGTAAGCTCCGTTTTAGCGTGTTTTCACCCGTTTCCCCCCTCACATCTGAAAAGGGCCAAATATATGAGAAAATATTTCTCTGGTTGGAAATTTACTTGTCCAACCTCTGCACAGGAGACTGTGCTAGCACTGTTTTTCAGAACATACAAACATTGTAGTCGGATCATTTATGAATACAGATCAGTTATGGACTCACCCCTTTTTCTGTGACTTTTCACGTATTCCCCTGAATAACATATTAATACATTTAAATATATATTGAGTTGCTGAATTCCTGAACGAATTGGATTTTTCTTGATTCTAGGTATTCCACCCAGTACTTGTTTGGACCATTAGCTGACCCAGATTCTAAGCTTTCATTTTTTTAAAAGTAAGTCTCTAGCTCTTCTGGAAGCAGAGATAGAATGCAAAAGTACAGCTCCATTTTTTTGTGCCTTTTAGTGTTTTGCTAATGAATGAAGTCTCATGGCATCACTTGTCAGGGATTCCAGGCAGGGGACCCTGGGAAAATGATCAGCCCACTGCAAAGATGTTGCATCATGCCCCAGCTGTGGGTAATTGCAAGGTTGCACAAGAAACTGGGGTCGTGTGCAGATGGTAGAGGGAGGTGTGCAAACCTCTACCTGATTGGTTGTAGATATGTATATAACAAAGCAACGCCAGTATGTATTTGTCTGTTGACCAAACCTGGTGCCAGGCACAAGCTTTTGTCCATCTGTCCTATGTTTTGTATATAACGGAACTTTGCTGCAAGATAAAGTGCCTCCTGTTTTGGAAGAACCTCCTCTGTGTGTGAGTATCCTTACTGGGGAATAAGGCCGCTGCTGTTGGCTCGCTGAACTCTGGTTTTTCCGCTGCGTTTCCATGGGGCTGAAACTCCTATCACCCCCAACATCATTGGCCATTTCCGCACTGGGCTAGTAAAATGGTGCAGAGCGACCTCTAATGGAGGTCTTCTGCACCGTAGAGTGAACTGGGGTGGATTACTTTCTGTAGTTCCATACCTCAGTCCACTCCGGAGCAACCCGAACTGGTCGCTCGGAGTGTTTTTTAAAAACCTCTTTTTAGAGGTTTTTCAAAATCACGGAGCATGCAACCCCACGCCGCTCCGTCGGTCAGCTCCGGAGCAGATTTGCAGGCACTTGCAAGTGCATGCCTGCAGATCTGCTGGGAGTGGGCTTCTGGCTGGTGAGCTTCTCCAGTTGGTGGAGAGCCTCCACCAACCGGAAGCCACCATTTGGGACGCTGGAGGACTGCGGAGCAGCGAACTCACGCTGCTCCTCCTGGCGACAGACTCTGCCGGCCGGAAAACAAAGCCAGTAAGCTCTGTTTTCGGCCGTTCACCACCACCCCCACAGGCAGAAAGGGCCATTGAGATGTAAATTGACCCTCTCAGGCATAAATGGTGCACTTTGGAGGAGTCTAGTCTGTTTGCAGAGAGTAGACTAACAAAATACAAATTAATGCAAATAAGATAACAGAGCTGAGGCATAGGAATAAATATGTAGAAAACGCAACAAAACAAAGTCATGAAACAAAGTTGCAGTTTTAAATAGCAATAATTTCATTTAGTAAAGGAAATTAAGCTCTTCTGGAAAAATTAATTCCACATTTCCTTGCCTTGAAGCATTTTGAACCCGTTACTCAGGCATATGATCTACTAAGGGTCTTATCACACTACACTATGACAGTGCTATTATTCTACCTTGACTGCCATGCCAACATCCTATGGAATCCTGAGATCTACAGTTTAGAGAAGAACATTGAGAATTGCCAGCTAGACAGTTCTTGGGCCTCAATAAAATACAAACTCCAGCAGTCCACAAAATGTTGCCATGGCAATTAAAGTGGAATAATAGCACTATAACAATGCAGTGTGATAGGGCTCCTAGTCAAATAGCTCACAGACAGGAATCAGTGTCCTCAGGAGATATTGGTATTTATTACAATTCCATCCTGTTCCTTACTGCAATGTGACCCAAAGCAGGGAAGCAGAACAACAGCTGTGGGGTGAGGGCTATTTGCCCTCACTTTATTCTGCATTTTTTCCAGAGATTCAGATGACAGTGTGTCATTCTAGGTTTTCTGCAGTATTCTTATATACTTATGTATGCTTTTGCCATCAGCATAAAAACATGTGATGGCAAATTTTTTTTTAAAAGGGCACAATTAGAAACTCCTGTGCAGGACAAAATGTCTTTGTTGTCATCACCATCACCATCACCACCACCACCACCACCACCACCATCATCATCATCATCATCATCATCATCATCATCATCCTGATGATTATCTTGGAAAGATTTATTCATAAGGGGTTTGTCATGGCCTGCCTCTGAGGCTGGGGGAGTATGATTTGCCTAGGCTCACCTAGATAGTTTGTATTGCTGAGTGGGGATTTAAATCCTTGTCTCACAGAGTTCTAGTCCAAGGCTGTTTCTGCACTCTGCCTCAAAGGCCCCTCCCTAAACTGCAAAGCCCAGAATTCCGTAGGATATTGAAAGTGGAATAATAGCACTATAACATTCTAGTGCGGAAATGGCCCAATAGTTAACCCACAACACTAGCACAGAAACTCACTATGCCCCCTGCACCCTTTCAGGCATGTTGGTGGGCAATTTCACAATGTTTTTCCCTCACTCCACTGTAGATTTAGGGCATTGTTTAAAATAACTGGAAGTGACTCCTGATATCTTCACTTGGAAGATTACTTCTTTGCGCAAAAATAGCCTGGAGACATTAAAACCATGGCAAGTTTGCCTCTCATAACCACTAGAATATGATTATCAAATTATCTCATGGGCCTGACCTGTGGTATGGTTCCATGGACCTGGACCATATTTATGCCCATTGGCTACAAATGTTCCTTCCTTTCTTTTTTTTCCCTGGCAACTTCCCATGAACTGGCAATTGTTGGGTTGCAAGTTCTGAGTGACACTGCCCTAGCAGTTGCAGTGGACATTTTGAATTCTTTTAAAATTAAAGTTTAAAAAAGTGGAGTGCGGCTATAGGAAGTACAAGGAGAGATGTCACCATCCATGACACAGTCAGGGGTTGGTGTAGCCCCCTAGAACTTGGACAGTCTACCACCCTTCTGTAAGCTTTGTAACCAAGCAAGGATTTGAACTTCCATCTCCTTCTTTGAATTCTAGAGCTCTTAACTGTTAAACTGTACTGGATTTCTCAATGCTTACTTTATAAATGGTATCAAGGATGAAACAATGTATTTAAAAAACCCAGAGCAACAATTAAAATTCTCTAGTTGCATAACATTAACATTTGGAAGATGTGTTTCATTTGGATGTTATACAAATGTGCATAACATGCAAATTATGCTGCTTGGGTTTGGGGAGCTGGAATATGGCAGTCTCAATCTAAGATATAAAAGTCAAAGTTTGTGAATCTGTCTGTGTCAGGTGAAGACCTCATATGATTGGCTGCCTGTGAAGCTTCTATGGAATCCTGGGGTTTGCAGTTTAGAGAGGGGCCTTTAGAATTCTCAGCCAGATTGCTCTTGGCTCTCAATCAATCAACTGTGCCTGTCTTGAATAGGCTGGTTGCTATGGAGACAAGGCCTAGCAGCAAGGAGGAGGGCAGTGTATTCCCTCAGGAACCCAACCTCTGTATGTTAACTCTGAATAGAGATTGGATTGGGGAATATGGGGAAAAGTTACAGGTACTGGACAAGACAGTTTGGGGAATCAGAGACACAGAATCTCAAATCTTTCTAACAAATATTACTTGTGAGAAAATAAAATAAAATACCCGGGCAATGCTGGGTATATAGGCTAGTACTATGAGAGACCAAACATGGTGTAGTGGCTTGAATCTGGGACTACGGCCCTTTTCACATGTGTGTGTGTGTGTGTGTGGGGGCTCTGCAGTCCTCCGGCATCCCAAATGGCAGCTTCCAGTTGGTGGAGGCTCTCCACCAACCGGAGAAGCTTGCCAGCTGGAAGCCCGCCCCCGGCAGATCTGCAGGCACGCACTTGCGTGCGCCTGCAAATCCACTTTGGAGCCGGGCAACGGAGCGGCGCGGGGCTGCACGCTCCGTGTTTTTTAAAAACCTTGAAAAAGAGGTTTTTGAAAAACACGCAGCCCAGCTAGTTCCGGCCACTCCTGAGTGGATTCTGGTGTGGAACTACAAAAAGTAGTCCACGCCAGTCCACTCTATGGTGTAGAAGACCTCCGTGAGAGGTCGCTCTGCACCATTTCAGAAGCCTGGTATGGAAATGGCCTAAGACTCTGAGCAACCAGGGTTTGAATCCCTGCTGAGCAATGGAAAACCACAGGATGATCTTGTGCAACAATATATGTAACTTAGAATTTGTCAGGAAGAGAGATCTGCATACAGAGTGTATGATCAATAAATGAAATTAAGCTTTCCTCCTTCTCCTAGTGGCGTCACTGATTTCAATTAATTTACTGTGGATTCAGGACAGAAAAAAATTAACATATTTCTTCAGATATGGAATAACTGAGTTCATTGCTAAAGGATGTTGCACTGGCTGTTGCCTTTCAGATGAATTTGAAAATGATTTAAACTCACAGACAGTTGGTATGCCTGTCAGACTCTATTGTGAGAACAATATGGAAACTCCCTGTTCAGCGGCAGTGTATACAAGGAATGCTTGCTCTCCTATTCAGTGCTCCTTCCTACTTGCATGTGTGCCAGCACTCCTTCCAGAATATTGCATTCCATTCCCGCTCCCACTGGAATGTCCTGTAGATAGTCAGCATTCTATGGCCACTGACCATACTCAGTTCCCACTGAAATGTTCTGCAGGATTTTGCCTCCTTAGCTTTTTTTTCATAAGCGCTTTTTAAGGTTTAATTTCCTAAATATCTCATTCTACCTCTGTCACATTTCAGGTTGCCCAAAATCATGCCTAACCCTATCTTCTCTTTCACAATAGCCCAATTTTTAGGTTGCCTTGTTGCTATAACTCATCACCTCAATTTGATATTCATATATATGTGGTACCACTTAATACCAGTTTCTGTGGGGTGAGAGTGAGGAAAGTGGATTACCTTCATGCCTGGCTAGAAGGTCCCATAAATGTATGTTTTTGGCCATTGAAGGAAAGAGGATGCTGGGCTTCTTACAGAGTGTGGAAAAGTTTCTTTTTGGATTTCATCTACCAGAATCCACCATCCAGCACAGCCAGTCCAAAAAAAGTAATTTTTTACCAACATGTGGCTGGTTAGTCTGATCTATCAGGGATCTTTTTTTGCTTTAAAAGGGTCTGTAGACAGGAAATCTTCTTATCTCAATTCTGATTGTAAAAAAACTGACTTTATATCCTCTTCATCTGAATTTTGTTTTAAGTTTCCCTCTGGGTTTTGTTCAAGGACTTTCAGGTGTGGAAAAGGGGGGAAATGAATTTAATGAATTTAATGAAATGTAAATTTTACATTTAGATGTAAAGCTATGGGATTTTTTAATTAAAAAACACCTCTCAGCATAATTTGAAAATTCCTTATGTTCAGAAAGTCAAGATCATAGTTTGAAAAGCTGGTTACTTTTAATTTATGTGGTGCTTAATTTCAATGTTAGCCTTGAAAGCTACAGAAAAGTAGCAACAAATGAAATATAAGCACTGAACACACCTGTGTGAATGCAGTCTTTCCTTTCCATTCTTCTCTTTCTCTCTTCCTTTCTCTGTTTTATTTTCTCACTCTCTTTCTCATAGCACCTTGAAACAATTCTAACATCTCCTTTGAACTCCTATTAAGCGAAGCTGGTGTAAAGAGTGTCAAAGGGGAACACACCCAGAACTCTCTGGGAGATCATGATAAACACCCCTGATGTTTTGCAGACGGACACATCATCTGTGTATTTCACAATAAAATTTTATGAAGCATTCAGACATCCAGCTGGTTCAGTTCGCTGGGAGATGTATCCCTACCCCCTCTGCATACGATAGCAATCTGTGGCGTATCTGTTGCATTATTTTGTAGCCCTCTCCTAATTTCCCCTACTGTGTTCTTTCCAATTGTACACTACAGATCTCTAACTGCATCCTGCTTTATTCTGCAGATGAAGCTCAAAATGCAACACAAGAATCCATAAGTTGCTCGAAAGAACTCTTCCAAAATTTTTTCTTACTGATGTTAAAAGCTGTTACATTCCAAACTAGATGTGAAAAGTTTTAATGACACCAATTCATGTGTACTTTTGGAGTGGCATCATCACCAAGTATGCTCACATAAGTTAGGTACATTTATTATATAAATATATTGGTTGAGATTTACACTCTTTTAAAAATCCAGCAGGCCCAGTATGGGATCATAATCTAAACATATGACTGAATCAGCAACAGACTAGTTAACTTGCCAAATTACATATAAATGCAAACATACATATTTAAACCCCAATGGTGGTTTCTTGTAGGGTAGAGATGAAAATAATGAAGCTTTCTAGATGTTGTTGGATTACAACTCCCATCAGCCCTAGCCAGTGCAGCTAATATACCCAGTATGCTAAAACAGACACATAAAATCAATGCGAACTTGGTAAGTGAATATTTATATAAATTTCATTGAGGCAATTGGTGCACTTTAGCTGAGACTAGCAATTGTGTTTACACCAGATTACGCATTGAGATACTGAAGGCACAGTCTAAAACTGTGCCAATAAGGAGGAAAAATGGAAGGCATCTGAAGAAACCAGAATGGTTGACTAAAGAACTCTCAGCTGAGCTAAGCGTTAAGAGAAACGTGTACAGGAAATGGAAGAGGGGGGAAACCACCAAAGAAGAATTTAAGCAAGTAGCCAGGAGATGTAGGGAGAAGGTCAGAAAGGCTAAAGCACAGAACGAACTTAGGCTGGCCAGAGACATTAAAAACAATAAAAAGGGCTTTTTTAAATATGTCCGCAGCAAAAGGAAAAAGACAGAGGCGATAGGGTCGCTGCGCAGAGAAGATGGCGAATTACTAACGGGGGAAGAGAAAAGGCAGAACTACTTGACACCTTCTTTGCCTCAGTTTTTTCCCAGAAGGATACAAACACTCAACCTGGCGGTTGGGGAGCAGGTGAGGAAGCAGGGGAAATGTGGCAGATAATAGGTAGAGAGGTGGTACAGGAATACCTGGCCACACTGGATGAATTCAAGTCTCCAGGGCCAGATGAATTGCATCCTAGGATATTAAAAGAACTGGCAGAGGTCATTTTGGAACCGCTTGCTATAATCTTTGAGAAATCTTGGAGGACAAGAGAAGTTCCAGCAGACTGGAAGAGGGCAAATGTTGTCCCCATCTTCAAGAAGGGAAAAAAAGAGGACCCAAATAATTATCGCCCAGTCAGCCTGACGTCAGTACCCAGAAAGATCCTGGAGCAGATCATTAAGAAGTCAATTTCTAATCACTTAGAAAGCAACGTGGTACTCACGAGAAGTCAACATGGATTTCTCAAAAATAAGTCATGCCAGACTAATCTTATCTCTTTTTATGATAGAGTTACTAGCCTGATAGATGAAGGGAATGCTGTGGATGTAGCATATCTCGATTTCAGTAAGGCCTTTGACAAAGTTCCCCATGACATTCTTGCAAAGAAGCTAGTAAAATGTGGGCTGGAGAGAGCTACTGTCAGGTGGATCTGTAACTGGTTGACTGACCATTCCCAAAGGGTGCTCACCAATGGCTGCTTTTCATCCTGGAGACAAGTGACTAGCGGGGTGCCACAGGGTTCTGTCCTGGGCCCAGTGCTGTTCAATATTTTCATCAATGACTTGGATGAAGGAATAGAGGGCATGCTCATCAAATTTGCAGATGACACCAAATTGGGAGGGGTTGCTAATACGCCAGAGCACAGGATCAAAATTCAAAATGACCTGGTCAAATTGGAGAGCTGGGCCAAGGCTAACAAAATGAAATTCAACAGAGAGAAGGGTAAGGTCCTACACTTAGGTAGAAAAAATGGAATGCAGAAATATAGGATGGGGGACACGGGGCTGGATGGCAGTACGTGTGAAAGGGATCTAGGAGTCCTAATAGACCACAAGCTGAACATGAGTCAGCAGTGTGATGCAGCAGCCAAGAAAGCCAATGCAATTCTCGGCTGCATCAATAGGAGTATGGTGTCTAGATCGAGGGAGGTACTGGTACCACTCTACTCTGCTTTGGTTAGACCTCATCTTGAATACTGTGTCCAGTTCTGGGCACCCCAATTCAAGAAGGACATGGTCAAGCTGGAGCAGGTCCAGAGGAGGGCGACCAAAATGGTGAGGGGCCTGGAAGCCAAGCCCTATGAGGATAGACTTAGAGAGCTGGGTATGTTCAGTCTGCAGAAGAGAAGGTTAAGAGGGGAGATGATAGCCATGTTTAAATATTTGAAGGGATGCCATGTAGAGGAGGGAGAGGGCTTGTTTTCTGCTGCTCCAGAGACCAGGATAAGGAGCAATGGATTTAAGCTGCAGGAAAGGAGATTCCACCTGAACCTCAGGAAGAACTTCCTGACAGTCAGGGTTGTCCGGCAGTGGAATATGTTGCCTCGGAGTGTAGTGGAGTCTCCTTCCTTGGAGGTTTTTAAGCAGAGGCTGGATGGCCATCTGTCGGGAGTGCTTTGAGGGTGTTCCTGCATGGCAGGGGGTTGGACTGGATGGCCCCTGTGGTCTCTTCCAACTCTACGTTTCTATGATTCTATGATTCTATAATATGAGTAAACCTGGCATTTTCAGTTCAACATCTGGAGATCTGCATAATTCCCTAGCCTTATTCTGGGACAAAGCCATTTCTGGTAGGGGTGATTTTCATTTCAGAAGCCTTTTACCTCTATTGCATTAGTCTTATGTTGGATGCAATCTTAGACATTCAATAATTCAAAATCAAAAGTGATAATTGATGCGTAATCTGGTATAAACACAATTGCTAGTCTCAACTAAAGTGCACCAATTGCCTCAATGAAGTTTATATAAATATTCACTTACCAAGTTCGCATTGATTTTATGTGTCTGTTTTAGCATACTGGGTACTTACAATTGGATTTAGGCCTGATTGAAATCAGGACTGAACCAAGATGTTTTACCACTTGAGGTAGAAAAGCAAACTGTGTCCCTCTCCCAAATCAGTTGAAGTATATCTAAAGCCCTTTGGTTGCTTGAAGAATGTGTTTGCAATGAACAAGCTGTTGGCCTCACAAAATTCAGTTGGTTGTTCTCTTATTTCATTTCTTCATCTTAAGACCGGGTCTCTGAGAGATCTTCCACCAGAGTCACCCCCACTACTATTGCTGGCCAGTAGCTGTTTGGCACATTTAGCCTGGTTGCTCGGCAAAAGTCTTTCTGACATGGGAGACCCTACCAGCAGCACTGCTGCCGCCAGCATGGCCTCTTTCCTCACAGGAGCACCACCATGGAAAGGTAGTGTCATTGTTGGGATTAATTTATATCCCACTCTTATTGGAAGATCTCAGGGTGGTGTACAATAAGCCAAATCTATCAAATTTAAAGCGGTATAAATAATGCCAATAATTCTAAAATACTAAAAAGCATATTAAATAACCAATTAAAAGACTGGTTAAAAGGGTTGAAATAGTTGAAAACAGTTTAACATGAATTAAAACTATGTGTGTGGGAGAGTTTTGGTAAAACCCATTAGGCCCCCAAAGCTTTCATGAGCACTCAAGTTTACCTGGCACCTAAACAGTAGTAATGTTGGTGCCAATCGAGTCTCCAAGGGAGCAAGGGTATTCCATAATTAGAGGGCTACAGGACAGAAGGTCCTGTCCCATGTCCTCACATATTTTCTATTTTGTTCACTGACAGGACACAGATTAAATAACTAATCACTTGCTGCTCTTTTCATGACATCGAAAACCTACTGCCTTAGTTGGCCATATCATTCTACTTACTGGTGGGATCTACAACTCATAATTTGAATGTCACCTTATCCTGTGAGTGTGTTATGGAGATGCAAGTCCAACTTTCCTTTCTGTAATTCACTTTTTTGGTTGTTCAGAGGCCAGAGTCCTCTGCTTCTTTCACGCAATGACCAGAAATCCCTGTAAACCCACTTTTCGCATAGTGCCTGCCCCTGACAGAGCTGTATGGTGCCCAGTGAAGTGGGGGACTTCTCAAATACATCTAGCTATGCACCTACACTCAGATGCATGACTGTGATATCATCTCCTCAGGCTACCTGAAGACCCCTGGAAGATTCCAGATGATGCCTTTACCATCATGCACCTGACTAGGGATGTAGCCAGAAACTTCTCAGATTTCTTCCACACTTCACCGGCCTCTATATGGGGTGAGCAGCATGCAAAATCTGGGTCTATGGGAAGAGGAGAAAGGAGATGTGGTGTATCCTGCAGAATTTTTATTCTATGTCTTCACAATGCAGCATCTCAGTCCTAGTTTACTTACCTGTTTTCTAATAAATTGAAAAAAAGCTGGGCTGACTTCAAAGCTAAATTCTTGGAAAGCCTGCAAATTGTTTTATCATAGGCCTCCTGAGGTAACCCCTGCAAGTTTTGTGGATTTATAATCATGTCATCAAAAATGGTTAAGGTGCAGCAACTTGGAACAAAAAGAGGAAGTTAGCATACTATACCTTTTAATTGGTTATGTACCCTTAGTTTACCTAATCACATAGACATGACCAAAAATAAAAATGAAGACATTCTTTTGGATGGTTGCATCCTCCAAGCATTATTTCTTAGGAACTTCAGATTTAAAAACAAGAAATATTTAAGAACTATTTGAAGTCACAATCCACTCTCACTAATAGCCTAGGGGGATGGTCAAAACCATGACAACTAGAGTTGGACAAAATAAAAGAATCATCCATTTACTGGGAAAACCCTCCCTGCACAATTATCTTGTAAGCAAATTATTATTTTTTAAATAAAAAATTAAGCTATAGTGAACTAAGAATAGATATGAACGTACAGTATGCTCCCTCACATCCTTTTTTCCTCATCCTCTTGGAGAGTATTTTTAAAATGAAATATAGAAATGGAATTTCCATGCAAATGCTAAGAAAATTTTAAGATAAGAGGTTTTTAGGAGTTATCTTGTAGAACTGAAGTATCAGATTTTGGATGTGAATGCTGGCCCTTTCCACATGACGACGCTCTTCAGCATTGTGGTGCTGCAAACCCAGGTCCGGAAGGGAGCACATTGGCAACACTCCCCTCTGCACCTGCTTGCTCCCTGTGGAAGGGAGCGAGATAGCCCTGCTCCTTCCTTCCACAGCGCAGCTGGGCACTTGCCATTGCTGTGCTGGGGCAGGAAGCGTCGCAAGCACGCGACTGCATCTTCTGCACAACGGTAAATATGGGAGTGCCATGTGATGGCAGATATAAAACAGATTTTATCCAGTTTTCAAATACCATGCAAATGTGACACTTTGCAATGGGATGGCAGGGGGACAGCAATGACGTTGTGCAGAAGCACGACCTGCCAACCACTGCCATCCCATGGCAGAAGCGGCTCAGCGTCATCATGCGGAAAGGGCCACTGACTATATTTAAAGCAAAAACGAAACCAAATTTTGAAATCTAAATTTGACAAAACAAAATACAAATTCAGATTTGGTTTTATGAATCGTGAAAATTTTTCAGATGTTCGTTTTGAAATTCAACTTTAAACAATCTAACCAACTTCACTATTAACTATTCTTGATGACTTTTGATTGAGTCATGGTAAGTTGTTATTGATATAGGCCTTTAAGTTGGCTACCACTTCCAGAGACCCTATCACATGGTTTTTCTGGCAAGATTTTTTTCAGAGCAGGTTTGCCATTGGCTTCCTGTGAGGCAGATAAAAGACAGCCAGCATGTAGTAGTGGTTTGAGCATTTGATTATGACTCTGGAGACCTGGGTTCAAATCTCTGCTCGGCCATGGAAACCCACTGGGTACAAGTCTCTCAGCCTAAGAGGAAGGTAAAGGCCAACCCCTTCTGAACAAATCTTGCCAAGAAAACCCCATGATAGGTTTGCCTTAGGGTCTCCATAAGTTAGAAATACAACAACAAACATAAAGGATGAGACTGTGCCCAAGGCTAATAGGTAGGTTTCCACAGCTGAGTGGGGATTCAAACCCTGGTCTCCCAGAGTCCTAGTCCAACACTAACCACCATATCACATTGGCTCTCTTGACCACATTGCCTTTTTCATGTTAAGTGCTATCTTAATAAACCAAGCTCTCCCCTCCAAATCTCCATCTTTCATAACCGGGCAGTTCCGTATGAGCTAGGAAAAGATGGGCAACTGGAAAGCGCAGCTGCTGAATTCCAGTGACTACAAAAGGGGCCTGCTGACTAAAAGAAACCCCCAGAGATGCCTTAGATCACAACTTCTTACCTCCTTTGATCTGCCTTGTGCAAAGGTACAGTTATGCACACAAGACTAAAAGAAGGTTGTCGATAAGAAGCTGGGGTGTGTGTCAACCACCAGCTCTTAAAACATGCATACCCCAGTTTGCTGATAGATAGTGATTGCTGTTGCTTTCTTTTGCCTGCCACTACAGTCAGTTTGAGAGCCAGTGTGGTATAGAGTTTTGAGTGTCAAACAGGATTTAAATCCCCAGTTGGGCTTTGGGTGACCTTCGGTAAGCCACATTCTCTCAGCCTCAGAGGAAGGCAAAGGAAAACCGTTTCTGAACAAATCTTGCCAAGAAAACCCCATGATAGGTTTGCCTTAGGGTCAGCGTAAGTTGAGGACTTGAAAGCAGAAAACAACAACTGCAACTACAACAACAATCACTTTCCATTCTAGCTTCCCGCCATTTGGAACTGGCAAAGAGAAGCAGAAGCACTCTCCCATTCAATCAATTCATTGGTCTCTTGCTGCCTATGAATAAGGCAGGCTCTTCTATGAAAAGAGGTATATCCCTGATCTCAGATGACAGGGTAGGTGGGCTGATGATTGGAATTACCTATCGTTAAGGAGAAACTGAGACCCAGTGTGGTATAGTGTTTTGAGCACTGGACTATGACTCGGGAGACCAGCATTCAATTCCACGCTCAGCCATGGAAAGCCATTGGGTGACCTTGGTTGCTGGCCCACATACTCTCAGCCCTAATAAACCCTGTGATATGTTCACCTTAGGGTCGCCATAAGTCAGAAGTTACTTGAAGGCTCATAACAACAGCAACAACACGGAAAAGCTATTAGCAGGATTGGGGAACATCAAAGTTTTCAGATGTACAAAACTTATTTATGGGAAAAACATTAAGGAGTAATGGATGCTAGTGTCTGATGCTGAGGAGTGGTAAATCTGCTCTGGGTTTTAATCTAAACTTTAAAGGCGCTGAACCCTTTTCCCAAAATAGCTTCTGCCCCATGGATAGATCCCTTAAAGTCTACACTAAAACCAAGAGCAGATTCCTGGCCCCACTGACATTGTAGCCACCAGTCTTCATTGGTTAAGGGGAAGGAAAACTCTCAAGAACCAATGAGGACTGACTGTGCTGACATGACATTGGTGGGAAATAGAAAATTTGAGGGATGGGGTGAGGGACTGAATAGAGTAGCTGGGATTTTAGGACTCCTGACTGCAACATTTTGATGTAGATCATATATGTGTGTGTGGAGGGGGCATGCGCGGCCCCTCTGATATGTGTAGGTATGCGTATCTGAAAGAAATATTTAAGAAAGTTTACATGGTTTATATGAACCAGGAGAGGCATATTTAGAAATGATTAATTCTTTACTTGCCACAGAAGCGTGAAACAATAAAAATATTGAACCCTGCACAATTTACAGCTAATAAAATGCAGCCAAGGGACAGGCTAGTAAGGACAGAAGGCAATCGCAATGCAAGTGTTTAGAGGAGGATGCTTATTGCTTCTGGATTCCCTAACACATCAAGGGAATGAAGTGCATGAATAGTCTTCATTAGAGTGATCTTCAGTGGAGGTGTTATGACAATCCTGGCTACCTGATTGGAGAGAATCTTTGCATATCTTGACAGAAATCTATTTGGACTGAAACAGTACAGAAATGCTAGCTCAGCAGGCTGCAGGCTGCATAGTCTGATAGCTGGTTGAGTATTTACTGTCAAACGGGCTCTCTCTGACCTGTATGGTCTTGCTGCCTCTTGTGCTAAAGGACCTATAGCTCTGACATGCAATACTGATGAACCCAGATTATCTGTTCCAGCAAGGGAAGAAATTCTGTTTTGGGTATATTCCTTCTTCCATTCACAGGAAACACATCCAAATAAAACCCAAACTCAGTTTCAGAAAAGAAGCCAGAGATAGATGTCCTACTGACTGGTTCTTCTTTAGGAGCGAGGAAAAGACCATAAGTTATATCTGAATTGCCTCCTTTGGCCAAATTCTGGTCACTTGTGTAACTACTTCTGCTAAAGTAATTGAAGTCATTCATGCAAGTGCAAGAAAATATAAAACAGGAAATGGATTCTGCTCTCTAACCTCTGATGAATATGGACCTTGCCAAAGAAAGACAATAAAGGATGCTGAAGATGAGATGAGAAGAGGTAGAAATAAATATGGAGCAATATTGGCTGCTGCCAAAGAGGATTCTACTGCCATAAACGTCCCAGTCCATCAATGGTGGTGGTGGTGGGGAATAATCAAATTCTGTAGCCAGGATAAATCACAGAAAATAAGCCATATGTACATACATGGTTGATATAGTCTGATTCCATGTTATTCTGTGTGCAAAATTTTAAATATTATGAAAAGGGCTGATTAAGAAGGCTTCGTGGCATTAACTGGTTGTTCAGGAAGGGTTTTAGTCGGGGCACACTTTTTTCCTATCTCACCTATTATATTTTAAAGGTTTTTCAACTGTTTTTAGTTCAGTTATATGAAATTGTTTTTAACAGCTTTTTCTAAAAAAACCAATTCTATTATGACTGATTTTAGTTGCTTTCTGTTTCAGTCTATATTGTAAGCTGTCTTTGGCCATTTTCGCACCGGGCTTCTGTAATGGTGTAGAGCGACCTCTCACAGAGGTCTTCTGCACCGTAGAGTGGACTGGGTGTGGACTACTTTTCATAGTTCCACACCAGAATCCACTCAGGAGTGGCCAGAACTAGCCGCGCGGTGTGTTTTTTAAAAACCTCTTTTTCGAGGTTTTTAAAAAGCACGGAGTGCGCAGCCCCGTGCCGCTCCATCGCCCGGCTCTGACGCGGATTTGCAGGTGCGCGCAAGTGTGTGCCTGCAGATCTGCCGGGGGTGGGCTTCCGGCTCGTGAGCTTCTCCGGTTGGTGGAGAGCCTCCACCAACCGGAAGCCGCCATTTGGGACGCCTGAGGACTGCGGAGCAGCAAGCTCGCGCTGCTCCACGTGGCGACGGACTTACCTGGCTTCAGGTAAGCTCCGTTTTAGGGTGTTTTCGCCCGTTCCCCCCCCCCACATGTGGAAAGGGCCTTTGACTCATTAATGGGTGAAAGGAAGGATAGAAGCTGTTAACTGACTAACTAGCCAATTAACCAACTGGAAACCGGAATGATTACTCTCCAGAAATCAGAGGCCATTTCTGCACCGTACCTCCTTCTGTTGTCCTCCCATTGTGGTCTTGGCAGTGCCTTTGCTGGGAAGGGAGCACGACATGCCGCACCCAACCGGCTCCCCGCAGAAGAGAACATGAGCGACATACTCCTTCATTCCACAGAGCACTTGGATTCTTTCCTGTGCTGCGCTGGGGAAGGAAGTGCATGATCACGCTTCCGCCCCTTCTGCATGGCTGGTGGTGATGGGAGCACTGCACAATCACAGGTGCTTAATGGATTTTTTCCCATTAAGCGGATATTCTGTGATTGCTATGAGTGGGGGCATGTTGACAGCGTGACTGCAACAATGTTGTGCAAAAGCACAACTTGTGGACTGCTGCCAACGTGTTCCCATTGCACAACAGCAACTTCATGTGGAAATGACCCGACTTTAAAAGTGTGTGTGTGTTTGTGTGCATGTGCGTGTGCACATTTGCAGGGAGGGGAAGTAAGCGATTGTAAAAATGACATGAGAGGGCAACAGGCTACTCTGAGAAGCAGTGGAGTGGAGTGTTGTGTAGTGGTTAGTGGCACATTCCAGCTATGTCAGACTACTAATTCCCATAATTCCCCAGCCAGCATAGGAATCAAAGTGCATATCCGTCCATTCAGCTATGAAACACAGTAGGCGTCATTCGGCTTGTTACTACCACGTATGAGGATAAAATAGAAGGAGAAGATGCACTTAACTTTCTTGTTTGTGTGAGTGTGTGCCTTTAAATCTCACGTACTTATGGTGACTTCAATGAATTTTTCATAGAGTTTTCTTAGACAACAAATACTCAGAGGTGGTTTTGCAAATTCCTTCCTCTGGCTTGGGAGCAATTTTTGCAAATTTATTTTCCCTCAGGATGCTTCAAGCCCAGAACAGGTCTTTTTAAACCAGGAAGTTCACTGGAAAGTTATTTTTTGATTTGAAAAAGACCTCCCCTGGGCCTAAAACAGCCCAGGGTTTTAGGAGGCGGATTGCTCCCAGAGGGTGAGGGGGCATTTTTAGTTAAAAAAAATATATTTTTAGACTTTTGGAGGGCTCAAACTGGGGCTTGAGGACTTCAATACAGCTTTATGAGTCTGCACTTTTTCCACCTGTATTCAGATATTTGAATCATTGCAAATATAATAATTCATCCAGAGATTAGCATTTAAATGAATAAAATGTAATGAGTTCTGCCACGGAAGCTTCCATTCAAACTCAGACACTCTTGCTGTCTGTCTGCTTTGGAGGCGAATTGTGGAGTTTTCCCACAATTTGCAATGCAAAAGTGACATATTAGCTGGTGGAATGGAGCACAAATGCAATCTCACCTTTCAAAATGAAGAGCAATTGACCTGAACTATTTCTGCACTAGGCTGTTATAGTGCTATTATTCCACTTTCAACATCTCTCAAATAATTTCACAGCCCAATCTCAGAAAGTGTACATTGTTTCATATAGGGTCTGATTCATCACAAAAAGGAATGCCAACCTTCCCTCCTTCCCACATTGATCACCTTTTTATTAGGAAAGCTGCAGAGCTGGGAAAAATTTCTTTCTTTGGACTCTAGTTCCCAGAAACCCCTGTTTGCACAGTTCCTGAGGTCCTTAAAAAGAGACCAAGAAGTTGAGAAATGGTTCTGACTGGTGGGTGGCAGGAATGGCATTTATTTTGGCTGGGTCAGTTTCATTTTGAGACTTAAATCAACCCTCCCACCTTTCCCTTCCCATTCACTCTGTGGAATTTGAATGGTTTATCTCACATTTGAGCAGTGTCCAAAGAAACACTCCACTGCCAAAGAGCTTCTGCTTATCGCAGCTTTTACATGGATTCTCTAAGCAAATGTTTAGCCCTACTTGACTTGGGATGAGTGCTGTATTGATTATTAGCTGGAAGGAAACATCTGGTTTTCATTACAAATGGTAGCAGACCAGAGAGAGGTGCTGTACTCGGCAGTGTGGTCACTTAACAGCCATCAGGGCTAGCTATAAAGAAAATTTAACATATCCTGTAATTACAGACTGCAGAGCAAAAAAGGGATCTGCAGATCTTATTTCAGAACAGAAGAAAATGTTTATTGTATCTGCTACACACATTTATTTACTCAGTAGTAGCTGGGCTTTTGAAATATTGCCTGTAGAAGAGTTTAGTCCATCTTTTGCTTATGAGAAGAACATTTCTTGTATAAATCAGGAAACTCGAGTAAGGTTTTTGGTCAGGATGACTCGCCTAATGCTTTTTCAAGTTACACAGTTTCAGGATAACCACTGATGTGCTCTAGAATGTAAATGACACGCTTTGTCTTTGTCCCTTGGCTGCAAACCCTCTTCTGCATGCTCAAATCCAGGAAGGTATGCGTTTAGGGCAATGTGGGCTGGTTCTTAGATGCGCCCATTCTTCGGCTGATGATCACAACCTCCGGTGGTGATCTGCATCCATTAATGATCACCCAAAGTCACATCAGAAGGTACACTTTCTGGGACACTCACATTTCATCCTCAACCATAAAGTATTAACTAGTGCAGGGATATATAGGTGTATGTTTAAGATCTTCAGGGAAAGGTTTTCTCTCCGTATCTCCACCATCATGGGCATGTTTGGTGAGGGCACAGGAGAGAACCTTCTTGGTGACTGCTCCCACACTGAGGAACTCCCTCTCATGGGAGGCCCCGTTGGCTCCTCTCTGCTCACTTTCCAGGGGAAGGCAAAGACTTTTTTTATTTAGGCAGAACTTTGGCTCTTAAGTCAGATGGCAGAAGTATGTTCTAACTTAGTGTCCTGAACTTTTATCTTTTTTGTTATGTTTTACATGTATTTTAAATTATTTTAACGTTGTTCTTTTAACATAATGGTTTATTTAATTGTTTTTAACTTTTATATAAAAGTTTTTGTATATGAGTGGTGCTGGAGAAGAGCTCTACAGATACCATGGACACCCAAAAAAAAAAAAAAAAAGAAAAGAAAAGAAAGAAAAAAAGGTCCTAGGTGAAATCAAGTTTGAACTCCTATTAGAAGCCAATATGACTAAACTCATAAAAAGACAGTAATGCTTGGTAATGTGAAAGACAGTAGGAAGAGAGGAAGACCATGGCCCTTTCTGCACTGCATTCGCCATGCAAAAGGGCCTCCGGAGTGTTGCGCAATTGCGAGGAGTGGTCCACATGACGTCCTCGCAATTGTGCGATGCTGCCAGGGCCGGCAGGCGCCGATTGCACACTATTTCATTTTCGGCTTGTAGCAGAAAATGGTGCGCAATTGCACATCGCTCCAGGACCCTGTGTGCACTTACCGTGCGTGCGGAGCCTCCGGAGCCACAGCGCTCGCACTTCATGCCCCAGCGCAGCCTGGGAAAATTCCAGGCTGTGCTGCAGAAGGAAGAAGAGGAGCCCTCGCGCTGCCTGCTTGCCAGCAGGCAGCGGCTGTGGAGGCGAAGCAGCGGGGACTCGAGAGCTTCTCACAAGAGGCTGCTTGCGCGATCCCCGTGCCCCAGCACCGCGAAAAGGTAAAGTGCGGAAAGGGCCCATGTTACAGATGGACTCAATCAAGGAAGCCATGGCCCCGAGTCTGCAAAACCTGAGAGATGAGGGATCTGGGAGATAAACCATTCATAAATCAAAGTTGATTTGATGACAGTTAAAAACAATATAAAAGATTTTAACTGTACTTTGTTTTTGAGCTGCTGTAAACCACTGTCAGTCCCATGCTGGGAGAAAAGCAAGTAGATAGATGGATGGATGGATGGATGGATGGATGGATGGATGGATAGATAGATAGATAGATAGACAGACAGATAGATAGAACTAGTTTTGTGATCTGTAGGAGTAGAGTTTAGGAAAGTTCCTCTTTGGGATTATAACTCCCAAATTACCACAACTAGCATGTTCAACAGCCATATTAGCTACGGCATTCTGGGATTTTCCCTCCAATATATAACTTAGCCAAGCTCTGCATAGAAGCCCATGTTGTAAGATGAAGGGATCTTGATGTGCTGATTGGAGAGTAAGGATGCAATCTTGGCCATGCCCTCAGAGTTGGGCATGACCCTGGTCCCATTCCTGGATCTCTGAGCATGATGGAAGGGGGCAACTACTTGCACACAATCTTCCACGCTGTTGGGTGCTTTGCATGACTGGGGTACCAATCCTGTGAAAGCCTACCTGTGAACAACTACCTCAAGTAGATGTACGAGTACCAGTCTATGGACATCCCTAGATGGAGTACCTGATATACTAGGGATCAGACGAACTCCCTACTCATTGCGCTAATGTTCCTTCATGCATACAGTGTGAGGAGAAGGATGACTTAGGAGACAGCAGGGATCCTTCTCTCCTCCCACTTGAGGTCATGGGAGAGCTCAGACTACGACTGACTAAAAAGAACCAGCCCTAGTTCAGGCAAGCTACTGCCTGAGGTTGCCAAACGCCCCCCTCGCGCAGTTGCTCCTGCTGCTTCCACCAGTCACTTCCCACCACCTTCCTCTCATCTCCAGTGGTCCCACTCCTTCAGCATCAACAAGAGATGCTCATCTCCAGAGTAGGATGGTGTGGAGGCAAGGTTCTGTGTTCATTTTGCTGCCACTTCCAATATGCCACCCAACCCAAAGCATGAAGACTTATTTTGTAAGCTTGGTCTTACAGTAAACTTTGTTTTAAGTGCTTATGGGATTTACAGGATACAGGTATACCTCAGTTACCAATGCCTCTGATAAAGATTTTCCTTTTGACAAAGTCTTCTTAGGCTTCTCAGCTCACCTTTTCTCCTGGCTCTCTGTCTAGTTGGAATTTTTTAAAGCAGCATCAGCATTGGATGGATGGTACTGGAGGAAACATAGACTTTCAGTGTGGAGTTGCAGCAGTGTGCCTATAGTAAACAATCCAATAAAGCTTGAGCTGGCAAAGAATGAGATTCCACTTGACCTTTCTGTAGCCATATGTGCCTGCCAATAACAGGAAATGTAAACAGCATCTGCCCTGTGAATCTGTCTCACTAACTATCCTCCACCACATTAAAGAAGGAAAGATCTGCAAGTTTTGTCAACAAAATGGATATCATAAGAAAAGTAGAGGCTGGTGAAAGAAAAAAAGAAAGAAAGAAAGAAAGAAAGAAAGAAAGAAAGAAAGAAAGAAAGAAAGAAAGACAGTCCTCAGATACATTTTGAAATAGGCTTTCAAATAGTCACTAGAAGGTTCAAAATCTCTTTACTTACCTATGAAAGACTCAGCTGACCTCGGTGCATATTTCATATGTGCATATTGTTAACCATGGATAAAAATTTTTGCTGAAACACACTGCTCTTCATTTTTGTGGTGCAGGAACCATTCCCTATTCTGGTAGTATTATTTTTGCCTCTGGTACCAAACTTTCTATTAAAGAAGTAACAGCCAAGAACACATCTACTGTACTTGGTTAACTGAGGTATGCCTGTATCTCAATTTTGGGTCTTATATGTACAACTTATTCTCCTATTTAAGCTGAACTATGTGGAATTTCCCTGAAAAATTCACTGGATTTCTTTTTGTTGTTTATTTGCCTCTTTGTTTTGCATCCCTAAGCATTCTTTGGATGTTTCTGCCAGGTGAGAATGACCAGCTTTGCTTCCAGTATAACATCAGCTTCAACTTGGGCTTAAATTCTTATCAGCTTTTGCCACTGCAGGCAGAATTTATTTGTCAGCCTCAAGAGTTCATCAGGACATCCCGTCCAGCGCTGGTGAGGGAGACAGATGATCTACCACAACTCAGTTAACAACCTGCTGTAGATTTTTTGTGAGGTTCCCAAGCACGGATGTGCAGAACTCCCTGTGCAAACTTTTGCAAGACTTAGAGAAGCTCTTTTTCACTTCTTTTTAAATCCCTTGGCTATTTCATCCAATTAGGAACTTCCACATTTTCCTGAGATGTTGGTCTAGATGAAATCCAGTGGTAATTCTACAAGTGACACAAGCTGTGGAAGTTGTTTTCTTATTGGGATCTTCTCTCCCAAGCTTATTTACATTGCCTCATTTAGGCAAAATTAATCTTGCATCTTGAATATCAGTTCCTATTTTTTTCTAATTCACCACCAAGCTGTTTAAATCCAGATTCTTCAAACATAACAGTCCTGTTCTTCCACTGCAGACTGTCAATTTCATGGCCTGTTGATACATTTATTAGGTGTGTAATTTGCTGTTTTTAGAAGGCTGTGGGGAAATAGTACAACTTGTTTTTTTTTTTCATTTTTATAACTTTTGGATAGTTATCTGTCCATTGCAAATATTTTCACTATTTTAAATTTATTGCTAAGGAATAAAAATCTTCCCTAGTGTAATGTCACTGACTTTCCATCAGATTGGGGAATACATTGTGTCTCTGAGATCTTTATCTCAGATACCTATTGCTCATTCATTTATTTATGAAAGTTCTTATTGATGACAGAATGGTTACAAAGCAGCTTAAGCAATCTATTTTGTAAGGAACACAGACATCCACTCTTTAAACACAGACATTTTGGGTTATGTTAACATCTTTCATATATATTTTTAGAATCTTTTTAACAGGAGAAAAAATTAAAGCACACTATTTTTGTGACTATTTTAATTTGAATTTTTAAAAGTATCATATAAAGCTGCTTACTGTACCAGCTCATTGAATCACCTGGATGAATGTTGGCTACCACTGAGCACGTCTGAGCCCAGTAGAAAGGGCCAGTGCCTATTGTAAAGCCACAAATTGCTTGGGACCCAAATAAATAAGAGAACAACTATCTTTGTATCTACCTGTCCATGCCCTAAGGTGTACAAGAATGGCTTTTCTTTAAACATCTTCAGTTTGTGATGTGACAATGAGAGAGCAGTGAAGGCTTTGGCTCTAATCTCAGGCCATTTCCACACTAGACTGTTATAGTGCTATTATTCCATTTTCAACAACCTGGATTTGCAGTTTAGGCAGGGGCCTTTGAGGATTCCAGGGTTCCTAGGATTCCTAGGATTCCATAGGATGTTGAAAGTGGAATAAAAGCACTATAAAAGTCTAGTGAGGAAATGGCTTCAGTGTAGTGGTAAATCTGGCCCAGTTTTTAGTCCCAGAGTTATCCAGAACCTTAGTTTAATCTCTAATAGGTTCAACATCTTGGAAAATTCTTCTAAAGTTCAGGCTAAAACCTAGAGCAGATTGGGAAGTTCGATCCCACTGATGGGTTGGTATGATTGGTCCCACTATCTCACTGAGTCTGGAATTATCAGCCTTCACTGGAAGAGATAAAGTCTTCATTTATTTCTGTTGCAATATCACTGTGCAATTGCTGTTGCTCTGTGCCTTCCAGTCAGCTTTAACTTTGAGCTTTCTTAGCAAGATTGATTCAAGGTTTGCCATTGCCTTCCCTGGAGCCTTGGACTTGCTCAAGGTCACTCCATTGGTTTCCATGACTGTGCCAGATTTGGAACCTTGTTGTCCCAATAGCCTAGCTCAAGACTCAAACCATAGCACTATGCTGATTGTAGAATACCCTGGATTTATAAGTGTATCTGGTGCCAACATTGCAATCTTTCTGGGAACATAAATTGTTATATTTGCTTGGGTATTTCAAGTCGGGTTGTCTTATCATTTTGGTTCTCTTAACTGCCTTGATTGTCACATTTTCTTATTTTTAGTTTCTTTTGTGTTTATATGAATATTTATAGCCATAGTGTACTGTCCCAGTATGTGTAAGTATAAAGGCCTATTTATACATTCTTGTCATCATGAATAAATGAATAAATATAGACTGGGGCTAGCAGTCACTCTTCAAAGTTCAGAAACAACTCTCCCAACTTTGCCACGGTACCTGCTTCAAATTTAAAGAGGCTAAAACAGGGGTGAGAAAACATGATCTGGAGTTCTGCATATAGCCCCAAACACTTTTTGTACCTTAACTTCTTTTTGTACCCTCCAATCCATAGGGTCCCCCAGAGGCCCCACAACTCTGTGAATTTTTTTTCTTCCAAGGAAAAAAATTGCTCACTCCTGGAGGCCTTCCCATGCAGATTTCCTTATATGAATGGTTAGATGAGGAAACTTCTACAGGCTTTTGCTTCCCTAGCCAATGACAGAATCCAGAGTGTGGTTCCTTTCAGCTTTTCAGCCCCAGTACTGTCCCCAAATATCTATTGTTACTGTCCTGGCTAGCCCGAGCTTTGGGGATATAAAAGATATCTTTTGATATCACTAATTCGGCTTCGCATATCCCTTCCATGTGCTTGCGAGGCCCCAGACAAGCACGCATACAGGCTCGGCCGATAATCGCCGTAATATTCCTAGACAATACAGGCAGGCCAGAAAACAGCCGACTCGCTGCTTTAGGAGACCTCAAGGCAAGTACCTCCATTAGGTATGCAAGCAACTCTCAAAAGATCCTCTGCCTCGCGCGGGCAGCTTGATCATCGAGCCATACAACGCTCAAGAACTCCACGTTTGCATACCGGCTACTCTATTGATAAATTTGGCTCTAATTCAATCATTCAAATTCTGACCTTTCCGAAGCTTTGTCTCGAACTCCAAATCTATTGTTTTTCCAAAGTCCGACCTAGTCTGCAGCCACAATTCTCCTTATAAAAACCCCTGATTTTGAGCTCTTCCTGGGATCGCTCCGGAGTTCCAGACCGCCTTGCTGCTGCTTTGCTTGGCGAGCTTCCCCTCAGCTCCACGTGCTGAGATACATCGAACCCCAGCTTCGCTCTCCACTTTCTTCCGGACTTCAGTACAGGTTTCGTATCACCCGAACCAACTATCCCTCTGAAAATCCCACTATCTTACTCACACCTTTATTTTCCTTAGTTATCTGTGTGCTTGTGTTGCTTACATTGTGTGCCTGTATTTAATAAAGATCATTCATTATTTTCCAACTGGTTTGCTTCTTGACTTGGCCTGACCCTGTAAACACTGGGTTACAAGATTCCGCTAAGTTACCCTGCCTCTCGTTTTGCCAACGTGTGCTCTGAACTAATTTCCCCAACTTGTATAATTTTGATAGCAATTTGGTGTCCCTCCCGGGTCTCCCAGAAAACAGGGTAACACTATACTTCATTCACCTGCCATTTTAAAACTGGAATTTCTCTCAGGCTAAAGCAAATGGCTGTCTGACTAAAGTTAGCAAATTTTCAGAAATGGGGAGTGACCATGGCTACATTTTTATTTCAGAATGCATTGCTACAGGAATTGATGTGGCTATTAATTCATTCAGTCTTCAACTCTCCACTGTATATCTAAACTGCAGACCTCAAGGCAATAACATGAACTTAATTTTTGTCCTTTTTCTGTCTGTTCCCCTGTCCTCTGTTTTTATAGCATCCAGTCTGAGGAAGAGTTCTGGAATAGCATTTAGAACTCAGAAAGTTTATTCTTTGGATTGCTGCTGGCAGAGTTTTCCATGGCCACGTTGGCTGGGAATTCTGGGAGTTATAGTTCAAAAACAATGTTTCCCAGCGTTGGTTCTCATTGCTTCTCATAAAATTACTGTTGTTATGTGCCTTCAAATAAAATCTGAATTATAATGAACCTATCGTAAGGTTTTCTTAGCAAGATTTATTCAGAGGTACGATTTGCTATTGCCTTCCTCTAAGATTGAGAAAATATGACTTGTCCAAAGTCATTTAGAGCGTTTCCATGGCTGAGTGAGGATTCAAACCCTGATCTCCCACCACACCACACTGGCTTTCAGTAAAAATATTACTTAGCTCTTTATTTTGATGCCCCCATGACCTAGCACATCTTCTATTATTTGTAATTGTTTCATGCGTTGTCTCAACCGCTCTTCATAAATCTGTACTGTTTCTACTTGGACTGACTGTGTGACAAGTATTTCCTAGACCTTGGTAAGTGTTGAGTCTGTCTTAGGCCTAGTATTTCACTGGTACTCCCATTTCATGGCAAAGCAAAAGTCACCAAAAAGAAACAGTTAAAAAAATTGGTAGTCTAAGGAACATCTTATCACATGCCACCCTCTTAAAATAAAAAGCCATAATGAATAGGACATTTTGATTTTGCTCTCAAACAGCCTAGAATCAATATAAGAAGCAGGACCATCAGCTTTGAACAGAGAGAGTAGGATGAAAGTGTTTGGCAGTGCTATTTAAAATAGGAACAGTGTGATCTCCTATATTTGAGAATGATCAAATCATTTGCCTTCTCGCCTTCCAAAATAAGCAGATGATGTTAATGAATGACTGCTATCACCATGAACTCTGCGCCTATAAAATGGCTTCATTTCAATTCCACACACCCACTGTGGTCTTCAGACCTGATGGGACCAACATGTTAAGTGATACAACTCCTACATGCAGCTCATCCACGAGTTTGT
Source organism: Cyclura pinguis (assembly GCA_030412105.1). Taxonomy (NCBI): domain Eukaryota; kingdom Metazoa; phylum Chordata; class Lepidosauria; order Squamata; family Iguanidae; genus Cyclura; species Cyclura pinguis. The sequence continues at coordinate 43,833,747 of CM059599.1, forward strand.
TCTTCCTGACTAATCAAGTGGTAAACGACAGAAAAGCCAAATGGGTTCACAAATCTGGACAACAACATTTATCTTGTTCAGCAAGAGAGCAACTGGTTTACTGCTATCATTCATGACAAAGACTGCAAATGAAGGGCATACGCTGCCATCTATCTCTTTCACCGTGTGAGGCCTCGATAGGAAAACAAGAACAGGCGAAGACAATCCTTTTTGACAGGAAAAGTTGTGAACATTCCAGGTCTACATTTTAATGTGTGAACCTTGCTCTTGTCAACACAAGCAACCTAATAATGTTGGAATCCTTCAGGGGGCCTGATTTCATCTTCTATTGAAATGTGTGAGGGAGCTTATCTCTTCAGAGTGTATGACTACACCAAAGTGTGTAGATAAAAGACTTGGAGTGACAATTGCAATGGATAAATTTATGACAAAAGACTGGTTTAAAAGATATACAAAAGAGACTGAAAACAGAAGTCACCTATTGTTTATTTTTAATGAAGGACCGGGTTATATTTTGAACTTTTAACAGAATATTAAAAGCATGTCTTGCTTTTTTTTTTGGTGATTTTGTTCTGTTATGGCAATCTACAAAATACAACAAAACAAAACATTTAGTGAAAGAGACCTGAAGTCTTATGAAGATAAAGAAAAGAACATCAATTATAAATAGAAACATGGCAAAAAAAGAGACAGTAATATAATGCAACTAGCTATCAGAAGGAAAAATTCAAGAAAATCATAAATGCAAGCTGATTTATTTTAAAAGCTGAAGTTGATAAGGAGGTGGTTTCTACTTGCCAACCTCCAATAATAATGTCATAAATACCAGGAAAAATTACTAGGACATGGGTCACTTGTAGCTGGCTACCCCTGCCCAAGAATGGCTACTGCTGGTAAACTAAATTAAATGGATAAAAGGTACTCCATGCCTCTGAGGCCACCAGACATTCAAGTGACAATGCTAGATCCAAGAGTGTTATCAGTTTATGTATCTGCTCTTTCAGAAGGAGTGCAGCCTCCTCTAGAAATAGGCTGCACAGCTATTTCCAGGACTTGAGCACTGTCTGTGATGACATCCTGCCAGGATTCAGCTTCACCTGAATGGCCATCATCCATCTCATCACTGCTCAGCCTCATCTGACTCGGGAGAAACAGAGATTACTATTATCATCACTTCACTAAACCTTTCTTGGTGACCTCACCCAGTAGGTTCTTAGAGACTTTAAGAAGCATGGACCCTAGAAGGGGTCGGTGGGTAGGTGGGTGGATGGGGCACCAATTTGCTCCTAAAACTAGACTAGAGGACTAATTCCCCTCAAATGATCTGGCAAAATTGGACCATCAATATGCCTATGCAGTTGGTCCTTAGGAATTTTCAGAAGTGTACTAAATGATCAAAGATTAACAAATATTAAGAAAGCTATTGTTGTTGAGTCCTCCCCAAAATAATAAAGGGTCCTCGTAATCTGTTGTTCTCTTTACATCCTCTTTACAAAAGTCACCCATCAGGGCAACCAAGGCAATCTTAGGACCTTTCCACACTCCACTGTTACAGTGCTATTATTCCACTTTCAGCACCCTGTGGAATTCTGGCATTTGTAGTTCACTGAGGCCAAAGAGCTCTCTGACTGAGAATTTTAAATGTCCCTTCTTAAACTGCAAACCCCAGGATTCCATAGGATGTGGAAAGTGGAATAATAGCACTATAAGAGTGGAGTGTGGAAATGGCCTTAGTGCCATATCTGGACCTAAACCTGTATTGAAATGGGTCTATATATCCATTGGGAGGTGAGCTGCCACTTTCCTCTTAAGCACCTTATTTCTTATGGACAGGTAATAGCCGTTAGCATTCTGCTGAGTCCAAAAAGAACTTCTTAAGGAAGAGCCACAGAGGCATCTTCTTCAAGGCAACCAGGAAAGAAGCAATAATCACTTCTTGAACTCACTCAGTCAGTCCCCTCTGGGTGGTTGTTAACAGTCAAGATGGACAAGGGCAAGCATCTGAATTGCATGGCCGAGTCCCTCCAACTACTATGGCCATATCTTTGTGCTGTATCAACTGAAGATGAAATTGTTATTGATCCAGTTCCTGTGGAAATATCCTAGGCCCTCTATAGTCTGGTTTTATGGGGTCAGATCAGGAGGGACAGGAACAATAATGGCTTCAAACTTTTGCAAACTTTTCACAACAGGCCACCCAAAGCTTTCCTACTTCTCCAACAGGGGCCAGAGAAAAAGCTATGCTGGGTGTGATTATTGTGTAGTTATGTCAAGTTAGTTTTGACTTTTGGTGACACTATGAATGAGATACTTCCAAGAGCCTCAATCATCCACTGCTCTGCTCAGGACTTGCAAACTAAGGGTTGTAGCTTCCTTGATTGAATCAACCCACATGTAGTCCAGTCTTTCCTTTTTCTTACTGCCCTCCACTTTACTGAGCATTACTATCTTTTCCAAAGATTCATGTCATCTGTCCAAAGTACAACAGCCTCAATTTAGTCATATTGGCTTCTGGTGAGAATTTTTCTGTGGATCCTGTGGATACCAGCCTGATTTCTTCCGTGTATGTACCTTCAAGCTGTGCCTTCAAGCTGTCCATCAGCTTATGGTGACTGTATGAATTTTATAGGGCTTTCTTAGGTAAGGAATATTCAGAGGCAGCTTTGCCAGTTGCTTCCTCTGAAATATAGCCTACAGCACCTAGGTATTCCTTGGCAGTCTCCCATCTAAGTACAAACCAGGGCTGGCCCTGCTTAGTTTCCAAGATCAGCCAGGATCAGACTTTAAGGTATTTAGTATCCATTTATTTGTCCTTTTTAAGCAGCCCACAATATCCTTAGAACTCTCTTCTGGCATCACATTCCAAATGAATTGTGTTTTTTTTCCCCAGTCAGCTTTCTTCACAGTCCCTCTTTCACAGTCATACATAGAAATTAGAAATACTATGATATGGATGATTCTGACTTCGTTATTTAATGATATAGCTGTACATTTGAGAAACTTATCTAGTATTCTGGATGTCAGGAGGTCAAAACTACAGTAATGGGTTCCTTGTTGCACAGGTTTTTAAAATTTAGAAGCACTAAGTGAGTTGTATGAGTCTTTTTGATGCATCAGTCAATCTTTCTGTCCTTGCTGTTTGTGTCTGCTTTGTTTCACAAAGGAAAAAGAAACTAGTTTTATGCAGGAACATTTTGCTCAAATTGTGGAAACTTCAACAGGGAAAAAGCCTTACTTGTCTCTTCTCACAGTGAAGATGAGGAATCTTGCAGGGGTCAGTGAATTCTCAAGTGACTGTCTTAGTATATTGAGACAGCCTGCCTTGCCAAGAGTAAGTAATTGGAGAAGATTGTTCATCCACAACGGCTACAGTACTTGAAGATACAGTAGTGGCAGACCAAAATGAACTACTAGCATTACCATCACAAAGTTGGTGAGATAATTTGCTGGTTGTGTGTTCCAATATATGTTCATATGTCCAGCCCTGTGTTCATAGCCCATAGCTCCCTGATAAATTAGGGAGCTGCTTGCATAACCAAGCAGCAAGAATGGGGTGGGAGGCATTGTTTGTATATCTCAAAAAGTCCAGCCACTAATGCTATTTCAGTCTATGACCAGTTGTTGTCCAGCCTAGATTTTAGCAGATTGCAAATGGTGGATGTATTAAGTCTTCCATGAACCCTTCTTCCACTTCCTTGCTGCCAGTGCCACTTGATGACTGCAGATATCAGTACTCTCAGGAATATTTCCCTGGTCCCTCTAAATATAGAGGTTCCTGGTTATAGAAATCATACTAGCCTGCCTCTGCATTACGATCTTCTTCTAAAACAACAGGTGTCTTCTGCTCACCTGCTCACCTCATCATCTCTTCTTTGATAGCTGCAAAAACTCCTTTCCTAGTTTTTAGAACTGGAATGCTGCCATGGCTGTGCTCCAGATCCTTGGGAAATAGAGATTCTACAGCTTCCCCAGCTGCTGTTATAGTAATGTTTTAGGCATTAGGGGCATCGCTTCCCTACCACATTACAATAGCTGCAACAGCTATAGGTGTAAGGTCTGCTTGGTCCATGCCTTCATTTCCACTACAGAATATCTAAGTGAAGGTAAAAACTCTCTAGACTTCACCAGATCTCTACAGAACAATCTGCAACAGACAATTTCCTTCCTAAATAATGAGATCAAAGCTTGGAAAAGTTACTCTTATTAACAAAACATGCAGAAATCTGGCTGGCTGAGGAGTTTGGATATTTTTTCTGAGAGATGTAGCCCAGAAAATGAATGCTTCTATGTTTCGCATGAGATCCCTTGATCACACTTTTGTCTCAGGGCAACTATTCCAGACTTTCTTTCCTCTAAAGGAAATGTTGAAGCAAACAGATAAAAGACCACATCCATTAGTCTATCATTCAAGCCCAGGCAGTAAAAACTAAGCACTATGACAAAGCATCCACATTGAGAGTAGACTATTTTATGACACCTGTGCAATAAATGTGGTAAAGCTATCCATCATACTGTGAGCATCTGTGAAATATCTGTCAATATATAAAATTTACTGTCATATAACACTGATTCCAAATGCAAGCCTTTGGATAGATCTCTCTAGAACAGCTTTCTCCCAGTCTTGTGCCAACAGATGTCTTAGACTAGAACTCCCACCATCCCAATGGAATGGGAGTTGGAGGACAACACATCTGGAGGGCATCCAAGTGCAGAAGGCCAACTTAGGAAGCAATGCTGGAGCGAAACATTTTTTCAGGCTTCACTAGTGGCTGTTAAGTTCTTAACATGAAGCCAGCCTGCTGTGAATTATGGAATTCTCCTTGCCAATAAGCAACAGATGCCTTGATTCCACTAGGTTACACCATCAGACCAAAAGAATGACATAAACTGCAGCATTATCATCCTTTCAGAATGACCTCTAGTTAAAAAAAAAGGCGCAGGTGAGCAAGAGTGCTAAAGTTATAACTACAGTGCAGCCATTGAGGCTTCTGTAAATTACTATTGACTTCTATAAACTCATGGACCAAAAAGAAGAAATGGAGTGAGAGGGGAGAAAAGGAATATAGCAGCACATTTAAGACTAACTAGCTTTTATTTTGAGCTTTCATGGGTATCCACTTCTTTGGATGCAGTAGAAAGCTACTATAATGTACTAAGAAGCAGTCTTCCTATACTGACATACTTGTTTAACAGACTTCTGTACAAGATCAGGGGAACCACAAGCCCTTCCACACTAGCACATAATACTGCTTTAATTACTATGGCAACATCCTATGGAATCCTGGGGTTTGTAGTTTAGGGAGGGTTGTTTAGAATTTTCAGCCAGGGAGCTCTAGCGCTTCATCAAACTACAAATCCCAGGATTCCATAGGATGCAGTCATGGCAGGTAAAGTGGAATCATAATGATATGATTATGTAGTGTGAAAGAGTCCTCTGAGAGTTATGCACCAAAGATGTGACTCTTTGAAAGCCCTCTGAGAGTTATACATGAGCGATTTCCAAGTTCTGCATTGGCGAATGAAAATTGATGCAGATAATTCAGTTCTAAACTTCATGTTGCTCTAACAAACACAGCCCTAGTGCCTCACCAAACTACAAATTGCAGGATTCCACAGGATGCAGCTGTGGCAGTTAAAGCAGAATCACAGCACTATAACTCTGTGGTGTGAAAAAAGCCCTGATCCAGATATGTGGATTTCACTCCACACTTTCTGAAGACTAGAGATGTTGGTTGAATATAACCATCATTTGATGTGACCCACAGTGGGTTACATAAAATGATGGTTTGACTTCCACAGACTGAGTGGAATTCAAAAGTTTCTCATGCATTTGAGGCATGTAAATTTGTACTGTTCCCCTATTAGCCATATCCCCTGGCCCTAGAAATATGTCTATTTGAATCTTAACTGTGCTCTTGAAGAAATCTTAACTGTGCTCAGGTTTTAACTTCACAGTTTCTCATCTGTAGGAAAAAAAAAACCTTGTTTGATGGAGTTATAAAGGTAAAATATCTGCTAATCCTAAATAAAGATCAGATTCTAGGAGGTACAGCCCTATAGTTCCAACTAATGTCGGGAATAAAGGCAGTCTAATGGTAGGAACAACAAACAAAACTTCTTCCTCCCTCTTCTGTCTCCTCTTTGTTTCCCAGAATGTCTTGTAACTTTATTTTAAAAAAGGATAATACCACTCCCCTCAGCACATTTCTTGAGCGGGCAGAAGAACTAAGAAGAACAGTGTAATGTCCTAAACAAAGGAAAATGCCAAGGGAGAAATCTGATGTCCTGTGGGTAGGGTATTAATTGGTTTTATTAACAAACAAAGGCCAATTCTTTCCATTCAGCATAATCTAGGCACTGTTTATTTTTGCTGGTATGGTTGGGAAAGGAATTTGTTCAAGAAGTAATTGGCTTACTGGGCAAAATAAAGATTGATGGTTGAGGAGTCAGAGCAGCAGCCAGATAACTTGAGTTTGTGTTCAAGTGCTGTCTCTGTACAAAATATCTCCCCTTCCACCCCTTTTATGGTCTAGTTCTGTTTTTCCATCTTGGAGCTGCTGTACCATAATTCACATCCCCATATATACTAACATTTCACAATCCAAAGGAAAATTCATACATAGAACAGAAACATTCAACATGACTATACTTGTCATAGTCTGAAACCTTTTTATGGCCAATATGCCCTAGCTATTGTGAGTACATATTTATCCTATTTCAAGAGGCTTTGATGCATTTACATTCCTTAACATTTATTTATTAGATAATCACATGTTCTTTGTTTGCGTTCCAGAAGGAGACCTCTATTCACTTGGATACTTTCCAAGAACCAGTTAACAATTGTTAATCATAAACTATTACATATTCTAAATGACATGAATACTCTTTTGGTTTGCCCCACTCTTAGTTGTTGATGATATGCTTTGGGATAAGGCCTATACAGGGCTTGGAAAAGGTACTTCTTGGACTACAACTCCCCTTATGCTATCTGAGATATCGTAGGAGTTGTAGTCCAAAAAGTAACTTAATATCTGGGCCTATATCAAAGCCCAGACAAGAAGTCAAATAATTATGGTACATAGCTATATCATTGAGATGCGATATCTGAATCTTGTGTGGTTTTGCATTTAGTGGTCACTTGCTTGTAGTTCATCAGTGTTTCTTTGTTTTAACTCAAGAAGATGATGATGATGATGATGATGATGATGATGATGATGATGATGATGATGATGATTTTGTCTCCGTTTAACACCTCAGCATCAATTCCATTCTGGGACATTAAATGGACGACCTAATGCCATTAGATCCTAAATGTAAAGGTAGCGTGTTCAGAATTGAGGGACACAGATAGGCTCTCTTCAAGGTTAGAGGGCAGAAACCAAGCTGCCCTCACCTTGAAGGAAACATTGGGACACTTAATGGAAACAGTGGAATACTTTATGAAGGGATGTTCCCTGTCCATGTGGACTTGGGAGAGAGTAGCAGAGAAACTCCGGTGGTTTACTATCAGTGATCAGCCCAAGGAATCACGTTGTTGTTATGTGCCGTCAAGTCATTTCCGACTTATGGCAACCCTAGCTTCTAGAATTCTGCTGGATAGGGAAAATGTAAGGTATCCTCAAAAAGCACTGCTCAAGAAGGTTACTGGGAAGCTCCAGAAGTGGGTGACCAAGATAATAAAAGCTCTGGAAGCCAAGTCCTATAAGGAATAGATGAAGGAACTGGATATATTTAGAGTGGAGAAGAAAAGAATAAGAGTGATATGATAGCCCTCTTTAAATATCTGAAGGGATGCCATGTAGAATATAGAGCGTGCTGGTTTTCTACTGCTCCAGAGACTAGGAAATGAAGCCGTGACTTCAAATTTTATCAAAAGCTATTCTACCTAAACTTTAAGAAGAACATCCATATGGTAAAAGAGGTGTTTGACAGTGAAATAGATTGCCACAGAAGGTAGTGGACTCCTTCTTTTTTGGAGGACTTTAAACAGAGGTTGGATTACCATCTTTAAGGAGTCCCTTTGTCACCACAAAATTGCCTGGAGCCTAATGAAACTCAGAGAATTTTGAGTGAAGTAAGAAGGCAGATTTTAATTAAGACAATTAAAAATTACAATTAAAGATTTCAATTGTGCAATTGGACCAATCCCAAAGTCATTGAGTTTGGACCTGAACACACTTCTAAAACTTATATCCTTCTCTCTTTTCAAAAATATGCATCTGGATTCCATTGGTTGTAAAGTATAGACACAGGCACATGCAAAACACTTCTAATCTCCAGAATCGCATTGCTGTTGTTCTCTTTCCTCAGAGAGTCAAAATCCTTATTTCCCAGCTCAGGCTAGCTTGTAACTTGTTTTTTTCCCATTCTGGTGCCTCTTATCTCTCTCTCACATCCTGTTAAAAGGCAGTTCCTTCTACTGTCTCCTTGATCACATTGTAATTCCCACAATCTTGCTTCAAGGCACATATTCATCTTCTAAATATGTTAAATATTTTTCAACCATTAAAACAATTCATTATTTTATATTTTGTGCTATCACTTTTGTTGAGGATTCTTGTATGGCAGGTGGTTGGACTAGGTGGCCATTTTGCTCCTTTCCAACTCTATGATTCTATAAAAGAAGAAGGGGATGAAGGCAGACAATCTTGGCCAGGTGCAAATACTCTTGTAGTACAGTTGGACTCATCCATTTGATTGTAGTGATGGCCATCTGAGGGCAATATTCCAAGAGGCATGCCTGCCTGTCCGTCCGTCCGTCTGTCTATCTGTCTGTCTGTCTGTCTCTCTCTCTCTCTGGGGCAAGTCATAGAAGACTCCTTTCAGTTTCTGTTTTTTAGGGGAAAGGACCAGACTTTGCCAGCTGCCTCATGCAATGGATACTAAAGTAGAGAGCAGGGCTGCAGGGGCTGGCCAACTTCCACTGTTTCCTCTGAGAGCCTCTCTTGTACCTCCTCAGCTAGTCTGCTGCCCTCATATGTGGTAACAGGTATTCTTCAGTCAGTAGTAATGGAGGAAGTTTCAATAGCCAGTCTAGACAGTTTATGTACATGGAATACTTGGGTGTGTGTGTAAGAAGGGCAAAAGTTACATTCCAAAAGAAGAAAAGTTGAAATGGCATGACATGTTTTAGTGTAACATGCAGTAAATTTAATTAGTGTTAATGTTGTTTTTAAAGGGCATTTTGGGAATTTAAGAGGCATGTTGAAGGCACTTTCTATGTTTTATGTCATTCTCTCAAACAATGGTTGACATTTGAAAGGTGAGTGAGCAGCATACATTTTATCAGGGATGGAAAGAAGAAAAGACACATAGGAGAGCACTGACAAAATGTAACTAAACAGATTGTAAGAGTGTATGCTTTAAGGACAACTTTCCAGACTACAAACCACACCAATCCCAGCCAATGATTAGAGTGTCGGATTCCAGTACAACTCAGATGTGCTACTTTGTAGAACGCATTTAAACTCCCTAAAGTATACTTTTGAAAGAGTCAACAACAAACTATGCCACTTGTGGGCAGTGGTGTCAACCAAAGTATTAGAGGCTATTTTCTGTGTCAATACTATGGTTCTGAATGGGACCAGCAACTGTAGACATGATAACAAATTAACTTGTTAATTTTTCCTCACAGCCGGTGTTAATGCAAACATAATAGGGTTTTGAGTTCACAAATTAAACAAAGGCCATTTCTGCACTACACTGTTACAGTGCTATTATTCCACTTTCAATATCCTATGGAATTCTGAGATTTGTAGGTTAGGGAGGGGCATTTAGAATTCTCAGCCAGAGAGCCCTTGGGCCTCAGAAAACTACAAACCTCAGAATTCCACAGGAGGTTGAAAGTGGAATAATAGCACTATAACAGTGTAGGGTGGAAATGGCCAAAAATGTGTTAAGACTTTTCTATAAATGTTCCAGCCTTTGAGTTGGGTACCATCTTAACTTTCAACTCAGGCAAGAAAATGTTCTCTGGCCAGCTCTGGGTTAGGGTTTTCTAGAGACTTATGAGCTGGAAGTGCACTGGGTATATATTTGAAACTTATTATTCCCTTCTTTTTGCCTCTTCAAACTGGGAATATGCCCAGGTCATGAAAGAAATAGGGCTTTGTTTGTATACAGTTTTGATTAGTTCAAAAGATTTGGCAGCATAACTTTGGATGCCATTTTTCCACATGTCCTATGAAATTCTTCATTATTTATATTGCCTGAACACATAGGCAGGGAGAATGTGCTAGCCCTATCCCTTTTATAAATGTTTTTGTTGTTCTGTCATGTGTAGAGTGGCTTTGTGAAGAGGAGAGCTTTCTCTATTCATGGGGAAGGGGCTAGCTTGCTTTGCTTTTCTGTACTATATGAGTAATGATCGTTTGGATAGGGCTACAGTATCAAATAACTCATCTAAGGAACTGTTTCTTTCCTACAGACTTGGTGATGATCCATTTAAGCAGACAATATTGCTTTCTGGACTAGTATCTGGGGAACATAGCATGTTAGACAGGCAGTGCTTTATGGCCTCCTAATGAACTCCAACTTGTAGTCTAACTCCCTTAAATTGTCTCTTTTTAAGATTAATTTGCCCCTTTTTCCCCGCTAGGAAGGCTGTTGTTGATAGGGAGTGTCCAGTGCTGAATGAGTAAAAAGTACTAATGCATGTTCTTTTGGGAGAAGAGATAACCTTTTGTAAACATGATGGGATGCAGTTTTTAGAAAGGATGGCATTCACAATGGTAAATGCAGTTTTCAAAGTACAAGTGTTGGATTTTTTCCAGTCATGTTTGAGGGTTTTCATGTTAACATTTTTTTGTAAGACTATAAAGACAATGACCAACTCAAAAATGTTACAGGCAATGAAATGTGGTTAGCACCCCAAGTGTACTATATCTCAAGATACTTTTGTTCATGGTGAATGGGCGTCCTTGTTCAGCAAATGACAATTTGAACTTAAAGGAGCAAGTGTGGCACAGTACAAAAATTAGCTGGATTTATGTCACGGAGACTCAGATTCACATCCTCACTGTAGGCCCATTCATACTTCACAATCATAGTGGTATTATTGCACTTTAATTGCCATGGTTCCATCCCATGGAATCCTCGGATGTGCAGTGGAGGGAGGGACATTTAGAATTCTCAACCAGATTGCTCTATAAACACGAAGATCCCATAGCAATCTTCCTGCCCTGGTTACATCCTATGGAATCCAGGGCTTTGTAGATTGGTGAGGCCCTAAAGCAATCTAGTTGAGAATTCTACATGCCCCTCCCTACAGTGTTCAACCCAGGATTCCATTGGATGGAACTATATTTCTGTATGTGAATGGGCCCCCATGTGATCTTGAATGTACTGTTATCTTTCAGCTTAATACACCTTATAGGCTTGCTGTGATAAAGTGAGTTAATGAAATCCTTCAGTGTTTGGAGGGATGGTGTGATTTTTAAAAAATGAATAATAAAATAAAGCTATTATTTTCAGAAACATTTGACTTGGATTTACACATTGTTGCAGAGATGTTGAACTACAGAGTGAATGTGTGTGTGTGTTTCTGTCTTCAAGTCTCCTGTCCACTTATGGTGACTCAACGAATTTCATAGGGTTTCTTAGGCAAAGAATATTGGGAGGTAGTTTTGCCAGTTTCTTCCACTGTAGTATAGCCTACAGCACCTTGCTGGCAGTCTTTCATCCAGCTACTAACCAGAACTGACCCTGCTTAGTTTTGTAGCTGTTGTGTGTTTCAACTTTATATAAACAAATTTTTACAAAGTTAAACAACAATGCCTAAATAGTGAAGATCATCAGTGGCTGAAATGTATACCTATAGTTCTTTTACTGTGGATGTGCGTGTGTGTATGTGGTGCTAGTTACCTAAACATTCAGCACAAGCTTGGAAAGGTTACTTTTTTGACTACAGCTCCAAGCATCTCCTTGCCAGCATGGCCCACAGTTCTGCTGACTGGAGGACTCTTGCGCTGTAATTTAAAAAGGAACTTTGCCAAGCTCTGGTTCAACATGAGGATATTGTAGAGATTTTTTTTTTTTTAGCTTCTTTTGCTTTTAATTTTTTGAAAAAGTCAAATGCAAATGATTTATGCTTTGTGCCAGATGACTAGAGACTCAAAGCATCTTGATACCAATTAGCAACTTTATGCTTTAATAAAAGTTATGAATAACAGTTTTTTACATACATATCCATCACTTGTTCCTGACTTGAATGTGTGGAAGAGCCACTGTAGATTACTCGTCATGGAAAGGATTTCCATAATGTTCATTGCCAAATCAACCAAGTACTTCAACAGAAACAGTTTACATGTGTGAATGATTAACTCATATGGTGGATGAGGTGAAGAAACCTCTTCCTCTTGACTTTTAATCCAGCGAGATCTTCTAAAGTGTGGGAGAGATCTGACACATTCTATAATCTTAGATCGTTAGCTGTGCTGACTGGAACTAATGGGATTTGTAGTGCAAAACCATCTGGAGAACAACAGCCTCTCGGTAGAGAATCAGAGTAACCCTAAAAGGACATTGATAAGTGTATAGCACTTCAGCGGGACTTGGTGTCTGTGTATATGTCTTTAGTATATGACTACATTAATAATATGGAGCTCTGGAGTTATGCTCCCGTTATTCCACACTATTCTAAAAATTGTATCATCTCAAGCAAGATGGCAGAGAAAGACAGCATTCAAAGGGAGGAGTGAACAGCAAGCCTAGCCTGATGATTATTTAAAATATTGTCATATTTTTCTGTCTAATAAGTACAAGAAGTTCTATAACTCCCTTGATTAAGCATATTACCCTTCTTCACAAAGTCAGCTTGATTTATGCTGAAAGCGATTTGGACATGCTTTCCTCCAGCTATAGAGATTTCATAATTCCTAGCGTACGTCTGGAAAATCTCCCAATGTCCTGAGTTTAAACCAAATTAATGTCTTCCAGAATGACCCAGGGAATTAATGAGGTTTTCCCTCTCAGTTCTGCCCATGCAGGTCAAGTAAATCATTTGCTGGCCCTTAGTCCATTCCTTCCCTCCTCTGTCTCTCTGACTCCACGTACAATGATAACAAAGATGCACATGCCTTTGAAATACGGCATCACTGACACTCTCCGTCCATCTGTTGGGACATATTTTAGGCTCTGCTACTCTTGTCTGCTGTAAACTCTGCCTTTAATGGAGTCAGTAATTGCTGATAAATGGGGTATCAGTGAAGCCAGTGTACTGTAGGTTTCCCCATTCTTTTCTGCTGATGTGTGCTTTTTAAACCTCCCTGCCATTAGTTCAAGTGCATCTTTTTCTGTCATTCCCCTCCCAGCATTTTTTGGCTTTGGACTCTGAATTTTTAATGCAGGGTAAAACTAGATACTGGAGGAGCGTCATTGCCAATAAACAAGTTATCTACAACTCCCCATTCTACCCTTTCCTGAACAAAGCAAATGTGAAGCATCTTGAAGGCATGTTCACTCATTTCCTGTATTATTCATATACACACATTTTTTCATCCCATCATAAATATTTTATCACAGCTATAACATTTTTGGGAGCTATTTCAGATGAGCAATAAAAAAAGCTATCCAAAAATACACTCTGCTTTTCATTTGGGAAAGGAATAAAATTAAGCATACATTTCAAGGCAACCTTCCTTAGTAACTTATATGGTATAAACCCCTGTGTTCTGATGAAGTCACTCTACACCCTGTTTTACCTGGAGTCATTTATATGTAGGGCAGGCATTCAATGAGGGTTGATGGAGCAATTTCAGCTCTGCAAAAACCTGAGTAGGCAACTATAGCTCCGAGTTACAACTAGAAAATATGTTTTGGGTGATTGAATGATGCTTCTGGATTCATTTTTGGCATTTCCCCCCTATTTTGGGGTGCCATCTTGAAACAACCTTTAGGTTCAAGCCTTCCAGATAGTATTTTGAGACGATAAAACATGGGCTGGGATCCTCTATTGGGAGAAGCATCTCTGGTGCATAGCTATGTGGTATCTCTTGCCGCAGTCCCCAAACCCCATCTTTTCAGCGTGGCAGTCTCCTGACATGGCTATTTCCATGTTGCTTTGGCGTGTGTGGGAGAGCAGCAAAGATGTTTCCAAATATTTTCCTTTAATCTCCTCAGCACAGTGTGACAGCCATCCTCCAGGACTTTCTGGGAGTCTTCCGGTTATTGCTGTAGATCATCCCCTTGTTGTGTGTCCAGCTATAGGAAGATAGCTGGATGCATCTTTGTTGCTCTCCTCACTCATATATATATATGACTAATTGGGGCAGGCAGGCTGGCACATAGCAGAAGTGGGCTTGGAGGGGATCTTGGCTGTTGCAGTCAGAAGAGAATTCCACAATGACCTCTCAAAGTGTGTTATGATGGTGTAAGTTGTACTTATGCCATTGTAATTCACTAACAGGATGCCAGCCATGTTGTGGGTTCTTACCATTTTTGGGGAGAGAGTGGGTCTGAGTTTGTCTGAATGGTCCCTGGGGTTGTCAAGAGCTGTGCATTATCCCTCCCATGACTGTATGTGGCCTGGGAGCTCCAAGTTTCTCATTCTGATTGATTGCTATCAGGTTTGGGGTGACCCTGACATCTCAGGGACTCCTTCTAACTTGCTGACTTCGCCTCAACAAAAAGGAAAAGGGTCCACCTTGATAAGCTTCTGTATGTTAACTGATAGGGTTACCAACTGCTACTTTGTGAGTGGATTGCAAAGGCAAAAAGATGTCTTTCTCTAATTCTGGGGTAATGTTAGTATGTTAACCGAATCTCCAGTTTTGAATACAGACACAAATGAGATCAAGTATGATATAGCCATTAGGCACTAAGCTACATGGAAGATTCTAGGTCATTTTGGCATTGTTTTGACGTTAATGGTGCTATACAGCTTTATGAGAGAATTGCCTGAGAAATCTAGACATAACCCAAGCATTTGTAAATAAATGCAAATATTATGAAATACTGCATGTCTCCATTGACCTTATTTAAAGAAAACCAAACCCTTGAAGCCTAATTCCTTGGAGAAACAAATAAAAATGGCACTCTCACTATTGCTGAGTTATTTTTGTGATGGCTTGTTCACAATGATCATAGCAGGGTGAATTTAATAGCAGCCAATTCCCATATTAATGCCAATTGAAATTATATCTTGCCAATTATATCATATCAGATCCGGGAGGTGTGCAAGGCTAGTAACATAGGGAGACCCCTTTTATAGTTCTGAATCTAGCTCTGAGTAGTACCACAGTTTAGGAAGTATATCAGCAAGCTGGAAGGTGACTAGAGAGAGCAAAGATGTTGAGGATCCTGAGGGCTAAGTCCTAAAAGGAAAGAATTGGAAAGTGGTATGTTTAATCTGGAGAAGAAATGATTATGAGCTGATATGATTGCCATCTTCAAATATTTCAGGAATACCAGTGTTATACAAATGAGACAATGCGTTCATTTTCTTTTGCTCCCAAACTGGTGGGTTCAAAGTGGGGGAAAAATGGAATTTAGATTAAACATTAGGAAGAACCTCTTGATAATGTAAGCTCTACAATAATGGAAGATGCTGCTGTGAAAGATGGTGGATTCTCTTTCGTTAGAGGTATTTAAGCAGAGGCTGAATGAATGTCTGTTTTCATGTTTCTAAGGAACATGCATTAACAATACTGGAGGCTGATATTTTGATGAAACTCTCTAAGTTTACTTTGCTGTTATTTGCATCAAGTAGCTTAGACTTATTGTGATCCTATGTATGAACCTGAGTCATCAATAGCCCTGCTCAAATCTTGCACTCAGAGCTATGGCTTCCTTGAATGAATCAATCCAACAGTAGTGTGGTCTTTATCTTTTCCTACTGCTTTCCACTTTTCCCAGCATTAACTCTTTTCCAATGAGTTAGATCATCTCATGATGTGCCCAAAATACAGTAGCCTTACTTTACTCATTTTAGCTTCTAATTCAGGCTGAATTTGCTAAAAGACCCAGGTTTATTGGGACCTGTTACTGGGGCCTGTTCAATTAGGTACGGGTTTGGGACTGCTCTACTAGTTGATTTGTTGCGTTGAATTGGGAGGGGTGGGTGGGAATCTCTGGCCTACAGGCCTAACTTGGCCAGCCTATGATTATAGAAGGTTTTGAAGATGTTCATCCTTCCCCTTAGCCCTACACAGTCTGGAATTCTCCCCCTTTCTCATGAGTACAAGTATGGTGTAGTGATTTGAGTGCTGGACTCTGGGAGATCTGGATTTAAATCCCAGCTCAGTCATGAAAAGCCAGTATGTGACCTTGGGTAAGTCACATTCTCTGTGCCTCAGAGGAAGGCAATGGCAAACCTTCTCTGAGCAAATCTTTCTAACAAAATCTCATGATAGTGTCGTTTTAGGGTTGTCATAAGTTGGAAACAACTTGAAGGCATACAACAATAACCACCTTAATGAGAAGCCAAGTGAGTGGAGTTCCTGAATTATCTTAGATAACCGTTTGGCAACAAGAAGGGAATCTACTCCATTTGTCCTCCCAAGTGTGTTACTTTTGCCTTTTTATATTTCTATCGATCTAACTCTTAGTCTTATTCCCTCTTCCCCTTCCTTCCTTCATTGAAATGTTTCAGAGAAGACTTTTATTCTTCATTTGGATTTTCTATATTATATTTTTTAAGAAGGGAGGCAAGCAGCTTGCAAAACTAATCCAGGAATTGGCAGTACAGAAGGAGGAGTTATCTGCCATCTGTTCTGGACAATCCATACTGACCGCCACTGGTTTTTGTGGCAGCAAAGGCCATTTCTGCACCGGGTATTTAAAATAGTGCAGAGTGACCTCCGACGGAGGTCTTCTGCACCATAGAGTGGACTGGTGTGGACTACTTTTTGTAGTTCCACATGTCAGTCCAGTTCTGCGTGACTGGAACTGGTCGTGCAGCGTGCTTTTTAAAAACCTCTTTTTTGACTTTTTTAAAAAGCATGGAGCGGGCAACCCCGTCTAGCTCCGTCACCGCGCTCCGGAGCAGATTTCCAGGCACGCGCAAGTGCGTGCCTGCAGATCTTCTGGGGGTGGGCTTTCAGCTGGTGAGCTTCTCCGGTTGGTGGAGAGCCTCCACCAACCTGAAGCCACCATTTTGCACGCCGGAGAACTGCGGAGCGGCGAACTTGTGCTGCTACTCTTCACGATGGACTCGCCTGGTCGCCGGAAAAATCCGGTGAGTCGCATTTCTGCCCATTTCTGCCCGATTCACACCCCACATGCGGAAAGAGCCAAAGTTACAGAACCAATTCTTTTCCAGAGCTGAACACTGTAGGGAGAGACAAACATGTGAACTAAATGCTTCCAAACAAGCCCCATTGCTACATTTTCTGTGTAATCATGAGCTAGTTTGGAAATTAATGGACTGAAATGCTTTGATTAATGTCCTGGGCCAGTCTGGAGCCAGCCTGAGGAATGGAAAACTGTAACACTCCATGTGTTTTTGGCTTACAACTTTCAAGCTAGCATGGCTGATGGTAAAAGATTATGGGAAGTGCAGTCCAGAAACATTGTAAGGAGGACCATAGTTGCTCCCTGCCCTAGACCCTAAAAGTTGTGGTACCTACTGCCCAAGAGCAACCAAGTTGTTTTTCATGTGGGGCAAAACCAAACCAAACCAGAAAAGCTCACAGACACTTTTCTATCTGTTTATCTCTATCTCTCTGGCAGTAGACATGAAATAATAATAAATTGAAAAACAACAATTTCCTGTCTTTTTTAGGATACCTAAAATATGTCACTTGAGGCAGCTGCTTCTCTCTGCCTAATGGGAGGGCTAGTCTTTATTAAGATATCTATTTAACAGGATTGTAATAAGGGCAAACAAGCTGTCATGGCAGAGCGGCTTGAAAGACAGATTCAAGACAATGCTATTTTATGTTCCAAATCACACCCCTTCAGTCTGACACTCCTTTCCATGGGCTTGATGCGCACATTCACTCTCTCCCCATTGACAACTCAAGGCATCATTTCTCTTTCTGACGCCATCTTGGCATCTTCTCAAACAGCACGTGAAAGCAACTGAAGCTGTACATATGGAGATTTCATCCGCAGCTGCCTAATGGATTCAAAAGACATCCTGAATATTCATCATTTCTCTTTTTATGAGTGTCTGGGCAATTGGACTCCGATGTTAAAGACCGCTGTAAATTAAGGAATGGCACTGGGTGAAGACCAATTTATCTGTGTTTCAAGGCCCCCCTCTTTCCCCCTCCTCTTTCCCCAATATTGAAGTGCCTGTAATCTTTGTGAATACAAGGCATTGTTTCAGCTCCACTGAGGCAGAATTGTTTGTGCATCCCTGAAGACTGTGATATGTCTGCACCGAGGCTGCCCTTTTTAAAGAAATGTGCACTTACTGTACACTCTCCGGAACTCCCTTCCTGAAGAAGTTAGCACTGACCTTGAAACTAATGTTAAACACATGCTAGATGCTTGGATCTTTGATAGAGAGTGATAATTATGAGCTCCACATTAGCAAATAATTCTCTTTCTCTCACCCGCTCTGCTCTTACACTTTTATATTGGACACTATTTTATCGTATTGTGGAGTCCACAGGTACTTCCTCATTCTAAATGTAATAGACATACTCTGCTCACACAAGAAATCCACAGATGTTCAGGGTTCCCCCCTTCCTACATGCTTCAATGGATCTAACTTTGTGGTATTATATATTTATTGGTATAGCAGTGGATGGGTCAAATAGGACAGAATAGGGAATAATAGTGCTGTAACAGTGCAATCCTAAACATTCTCCTCAGATGTAATGCCTGCTAAGTTAAGTAATGGTGCAACTATTTACCCATGTATTTGGGATGTTAATCAAACATTCAAGAAAGCTCACAGCAAAGTATAAAACACAAAAAATTATGAAGTTAAAATAGAAACAAATTATATTATTAATACGTGGTTAAACTAAAAAGCAAGTTAAAAACACATAGATAAAAGCACATTAAAAGTACAATTTAAAAACAGATAAATTAAAATGTATAGCACCTTCTCAGCAGCCACTCGTCAAAAGTCTGACTGAATAAAAGATTTTTGCCTGCTGGCAGGGAGATCCTCAAGGATCCTCCCTTAGGAATATACTAAATAAAAGCTTGGTTCAAATACATTTACCAGAAACGATATCTCCCTGCTAAGTACAATTTAGCCAGGAGTACGCACAGGAATATCATGTTTTTTTTCATCACAACAGTCCTATAAAGTAGGTTGTGAACCTGACTGGTCCAATACCATCTAGAGAACTATATGGTTAAGCCAGGAGTTGCTCCTCTGGGCAATCACTTTGTCAGTCAACTTGCTATTTCTATCCTGCTTTTCAGAAAGCCTAAATATCCTAAAGGCACTAGATCCTGTTGGATCTGGGAAGCTAAACAGGGTCAGCCCTTGTTAGTACTTGGATGGGAGATCACCAATGAATACCAGATGTTGTAGGCTATAGTTAAGAGGAAGGAAGTGTCAAACCAGCTACTGAACATTCCTTGTTTAAGAAAACCCTATAAAATTTGTGGGGTCACCATAACAGATGACTTAAATGCAAAATGTGGAACAGAATCCAGCTTTTCTACCAATATGTAGAAGGCTGGAATTAGAAACAATGAGAACTACAATGTGAAAAAAAAGCAAGTAAATTCACCAATAATTCACCAAGAAATAATGCAAAATATAGCATTAAATAGTCAGGGCATTAGAGCAGAATGCTTTAAAAAACTGATGGCGGTAAACTCCAAAATGAGTACAGTTGACCCTCTGTAACCACAGATTCTGTATCCATGGATTCAACCATCCATAGCTTGAAAAAAAAATCCAAAAAGCAAACCTTGATTTTGCCATTTTATGTAAGAGATGCCATTTTGCTATGTATATAGTGGTTCTTGAGCATCCATGGATCCTGGTATCCATGGCGGGTCCTGGAACCAAACCCTAGAAGATACTGAGGGACCACTGTATTCACAGTTGTTGTTTAAAAGCTGATTGAAAAGGAAGTGTTAATAACTGAAGAAGGATGGAGAGAGTGAACCCCAATTCCCTTTTTGTGTCCACCAAGTTCAAAAAATTGTGGGCAAAAAAGATAGTCAATGGCTGCTACTGGAGGTCTCTAGGACTGACAGATTAGTAAACTGAATCCCTACCCTTCAACCCAGAAATGGGAATAGGAAGTGATTTCTGAATTTACATCCAATTTGGCAGCTGTGTGGCCCTTTAGGAGGGCAGGGGAAAAATTCTGCCCCCCTGGCCACGTTGTAGTTGCCCACTCCTGGTCTACAAAGAAACATGGCAGATCTCAACTGGCAGTGAATTCTGGAATTGTGCTGCTGTTACCCCTCCCCTCCAAATCCTACTTCTCATATAGCCTCTGAAGTGGATCTAAAAGTCTGGGCAGATACACACGGGGAAGGGGACTTTTCATTCTAGATCCAAAGATTACAGTACCATACATGTGCTCCACAGACTTGATTAAAGAAAAATGTTTTGAATATATAAAAATGATAGAATCACAGAGCTGAATTTGGCCTTGGATGCCAAGAGAAGGTAGAACAAATCTATTGCTAGATTTCAGGGACCCCTTTCACACTGCATAATTGTTGTTATTGTTGTTGCTACTATGACATTTGTTCATATCCTGTTCTTTTCCCATTATGGTAATCAAGATGAGTGACAAAATTAAAACAGATACAGCTAACAATTTACAACATCAAAAAGTTAAAACATATTGAAACTATCATTTCAGGAATATCTCAGCTAACAAAGAAGTTCCTTTGAACAAAAATCTTTTTACACCTGCCTAACCTCCCCTTTCCTCCCCCATCCTCTATTTAGCAAGATTTTTTTAGCAGCATCATCATTGACAAAAGAGATTTGGAAAAACACTTTTAGTAAGGGGTTGTAGCAGCACATCTGCAGTAAACAATGGAATAGAACTCAAGCTGGGAAAGAATGGGATTAGCAGATCCTACTGCAGCTGTACGAGTCAGCCAGCAAAGGCAAGGTAAATAGCAGCTGCCTCCACAATCACTTAGTGAGGATGTGTGAACAGCAAAACAGAAAAAGAGAAATCAAATTAGCCTGCCTCACTACCTAACTCCAGTATGTTAAAAAACCATCTGTAAATTTGGCCACCAAAATGGAAATCTTAAGAAAAGTGGAGGCTGGTGAAAGAAAGAAAAAAACTATCTCTGGATGTATTTTGAAAGAGACTTTCAATCAGCCTCTGGAAGGTTCAGAATGTTTTTGTCTACTTATGCCAGACTTACCTAACCTGGTTGTTCCACACGCATACTGTTAGTCTTGAATAAAATGCTGAAACATGTTGATCTGCAATTCATTTTTGTGATGTAGAAACCTATCCCTGTTCTTTCCTTATCCCTATTATATCTGCCTCTGTTACTAAATTTTCTTTTAAAGAAAAAATGCCTAAAAACAGTTAAAAGCAAACCATTAAAAAGAAGAACAATGAATCTAGACAACAAAATACATGAAAAGTCTTTCTTCTTGAGCAATCAGTGCTCAAAAGCCTGCTGAGAGTCTTCAGTTTCCCATGAAAGGACAGCAAAGAAGGTGTCAGTCAAACCTCTCTAGGGAGTTCCAGGGACTGGGAGCAACCACTGGGAAGGCTTTCTCCTGTGTTCCCATCAGATGTACCTGTGAGCATGGTGGGACAGAAAGAAGGGCCTCCTCAGAAGATCTCAAGACATGAGAAGTCTCATATAGCACTACAATTCCACTTTAACTGCCATGGCAACATCCTATGGTATCCTAGGATTTGCAGTTGTTTGTTGTATGCCTTCAAGTCATTTCTGACTTGGGTGACCCTAAGGTGAACCTATGATGGGGTTTTCTGAGGCTGAGAGTGTATGACATATCCAAGGTTACCCAGTGTTTCCATGGCTGAACATAGAATTGAATCCTGGTCTCCAGGGTTGTAGTCCAATGTTCAAACCACTATACTAGCCTGGCCCTCATTGCAGTTTAAGGACAGACATTTAGAATTCTTAGCCAGAGACCTCTAGTACCTCACCAAACTACAAATACTATAATTTCCCAGGATACTGTCATGGCAGCTAAAGTGGAAAATAGTGTCATAATTGTGAAAGGGCCTTGGTTCCCATATTCTGAGAGTAGGTGGGGGAATTTCAGTGGGTTGGCAGCCAATGTGCTGCCTTCAGATTCTCTTGGGATCACATGGATGGCCAAAAAAAGAGGTTAATAGAAGTTTATTTCTGGGACTCTTTCTTACTACACAATTACAGCACTATAACTGCCATGGCTGCACTCTATGGAGTCCTTGAACGTACAGTTTAAGAAAACACTAAAGCTCTCTGGCTGAGAACTGTAAATACCCCTCCTTAAACTGCAAATCCCAGGATAACGTGGGATATTGCCATGGCCATTAAAATGGAATATAGGACTGTAATTGTGCAGTATAAAAGACCTGTATCTGCATCCTATGGATCCCTGTGGTTTGTAGTTGAAAGGATTCCCAATTTTGAAAGATTGCATTTCTAATATTAAGCAGTGCAAGGGGGCTGCAACCTATTGAACAGATGAAGGGCCACTCCTAGAGACCACCAGAAGTAATTCACCCCCCCTTTTTTTTTTGTCCAGAAAAGAGGCCATTCAGGGGAGTCTGGAGAGTCAGAGTTGCAGATACCATACCCTCCAACTGTCCTTATTTTGCACAGACAGGCCCAGTTAATCCTCTATCCCACTTTTTAGCTGCTTTTAAAATGTCCCAGTTTCTCTTTCCATTTCCCACTTTCCCCCTTTGTTCTCAGCTTACTTCAGTTGCTGCAAGCTAAGCTCAAAGTAAAAAAAGTAGTCTCAACTCAAAAAGGAGAAAAGGAGAGGAGGCGGTGGAATTTTGCCCTTCTCAGTAAGCTCAAGCAAAAGCAAACTGCTGCAGACTCTCCAAGCCTGTGTGTTCTTCATTATAGTATTTGCCATCTTGACCACACTCAGATGTTGCTTGCTCACATGTTTTCATCAATGAAATGTTAGAGGCTATGAGATACAACTTTGGAGACCATATGTTGCCCCGGGGGTGGGGGCTCTTTGTCTACTCTTGTTCTAAACAGTTTAACAACAGCAAGTGAAATTAAAAAAAAAAATCACCTGCCATGCACTGAATTGCTTTTCTTTCAGCCCCTTACTCAATCAGAGCATGAAAAAGCTATTTTTTGGCCATGCTGGCTGGGAGATTCTGGGAGTCGTAGAACAAAAAGGAAGATTCCACAAACTCTGCCATTTGTGCACCTGTAAAATAGGTTAGTTTTTCCTGACCAGATGGTTTGCATAGCTCTGCAAACTGGTTTTCAGAGTTTTGAATCCGAATCCCTGATCTGCTACAGTAATTTGAGGCGGAGATTTCTATTTATAACATCCACATTTTGGGGTGTTTTAGTATATAGCTGCATAGTCTCAGTCATTGTTTAGTATCTGTCTCTGTCTATCCGCAGCCACTTCACAACACTGAGGGAAGCTGATGAAAAACAAAGTAGATCTTGCAAGCTAATGTGTGTTAGTCCTTTATCCAGTCCAACTCCTTGTTATATCCTGGATTTGCAGAGTAGGATTCTAACCACAGCACCTCTGACAGAGAGCTATCCAGACTCTGGACACTTCTGGTGCAGCTGCACCTCTCTGAGGCAGCTGGTTCACTGTTGAACAGCTCTTGCTAGAAAGATTCTCTCAAGTTTTGCTGACGTACTTCCATTCCATTCACATCCATGGGTTCTAGGAATGACTTTGAGAACATAAAGTCTGTATCTTCTATGTGGAAAAAAACCCCTATTTTATTTAGGAGATGGAAGAGGGTCACAAAGATGCTCCTTTGGCTCAAGTGATACTTTCTGTCAGTACAAATTTACCGATTAACATTTGAAAGATTTGAACTGAGGCAATTTTGGTTTGCTTAGGAATGCAGTCTTATTCCATGCTGGGCTGCAATCCACACTCCAGTCATCAGTGGCAGTATTATTGATTTTAATGGATCTAGACTCTTCATTTAGTTTCATCTGCAAATTATACACTGCAGTCTAAATTCAACTGTTAGACACTGTAGATCAATAGGAATTTTGTTAAGTCAACACTCAGGTAAGTTGCATGGAAAGCAGGGCTGAAATGGGCTGCTTCAGAGTAATTTCAGCTTTAACTGAGGTAAATTAAAGAAGATCTTAAATAAACAACAAATTAAACAAATAACAACTTGGTGCTGTTTTCATGACACTGAACATCTGCTGTCTGAAGCAGCCAACTCACTGATGATGGGGCCAGCCCTGGATTTGGGTTTTCACTGAGGCAAAACAGGGAATCAGGCTGATTCCAAGACCCTGGGTCTATCCACAGTTTGGAAACATTGTCTTTAATCCTCCTGCTACTCCCAGCTACAACAGAACCATAGAATTAATGGGATTCTCGTGACTGCTGACATACAATTAATAGTTGATTCAAGGGGTATGTTTTAGTTGGGGCTACCAATACGATTCAGGCATTTATCTAAGATGGCTAACTACATCATAACTACATCAGAGTAGCCGGTGGCAGAAAGAGAAAAAGGGTTGTGGGCAATGTAGCTTTGAAGGAAGGAAAGCATTGGAGAAATGGGTCATGTGATA
The DNA here is from genome assembly GCA_030412105.1 of Cyclura pinguis. NCBI lineage: Eukaryota > Metazoa > Chordata > Lepidosauria > Squamata > Iguanidae > Cyclura > Cyclura pinguis. The sequence goes on from CM059599.1 coordinate 43,858,362, forward strand.
TACAGGATAACTTCAAGTTCAAGGAATTAGGCTTAGAGGTTTCAAAAGTTTTATTCAGGAATGTAGAAGAAACAAGAGCACATCTTGGCATTGCCAAGACTAAGGGAACATTGCATTTGCAATATTTTATAAACTATAACATCACAAATTATTGTTTATTTATTGAATTCGATTCAAATTAGTGCGTGCCAATGCTCCATTTGATGGCTACCTATAAAAACTGCTTTCCCAGGCTACTCTGTCTCTCTTCCATTTTCTCATTCAGCTTGCCAACAGTTTGACCTTGCAGTTAGGTCTTTTCACCTGCATCTGTCATCTTATCACAGTTTGTTACATTAACAACCCTGTGTTCCCACCACTCACCATCTGATCCCATCATCCCCTCATGGCACAATAAAGCCTGCAAAACATCAAAATAAAGCAGCTACCTAAAAATATGACAGGGAAAGCAAAGCTAACGTGACAGGTTGCTTGGAGCTTGCATAGTAAGGTTGTACTCTGTTAAGTGACAAGAGCATTTATAAGCGTGGCTTACGTGTCTATGAGTCCCTTTCCAGTCAGGGTGCAGGGAGCTATTCTCTTGCCTTTGTGCTCCATCCTCAAACCAGGCAGCTATCAAGCCCTAGGAAGGGCTGCTTCTTTTTATTAATGGGAAGATGAAGCAGCTGGAGACAATTCAGCCCAAGAAGATAAAGGTGCTCTTGGCTCCTGGGGGAAGGAAATAGAGGGTGTATACCATCTATGTGAGTGCATCCATGTTTCTCCTTCCCAAGTTGAGTCCAGCTGCTATTTCTGAATCATTTCCCCATCCCTCCCCTTCCAACTGGTAAGCAGCAGCCGCTTTATCTGGGGATTGACAGCTGCTGGGGGAGTAGAGAAGGAATTGTGCAAATGAAGCTATACTCCAGTGTAAAATCTTGGCCAAAACCTCACCACCACTGCACAACCCTAAGAAAAAGTACAACCATCAGCATAATGAGATCCAGTTGGTACAATGGTTTGAGTACTGGGCTAGGACACTTGGAGACCAGGGTTTGAATCCCCACTTGGCGATGGAAACCTACTGGTTAGTTTTGGACAAGTCACATTCTATCAACCTTGGAAAAAGTCAAGGAAGACCACCTATGAACAAATCTTGCCAAGAAAGCCTCATGATAGGTTCACCTTAGAGTCTCCACAAGTCAGAGATGACTTGGAGACAAACAGCAGCAACAACTAGCACAGTGCAGAGGGATTCTGTCCTTGAATGGGAATGCATCCTTATTACAAGATGCAAAACACATGTACAATTATTGGCTTGGATCCCATCTCCACTCCTTTGGGCAGAAGAATCCCTTGAACAGGGTGCTGCTCAGAGATGCTTCCATTAGCAGAAAGTGAGAGGTGACTCTTGCTGTTTCCCTTAGCTGTTGTAGCACATCTCAGTTCCCTAAGATTTCTCCCAAGGGTTGGGAATCCTGTAGAACAGGATGGGATGTGGAAAAGAGAGAAGTCAGAAAAGTTGCCTCCTTTCCCATCTGCCAGTAAGATCTCTCTGCCGGATTAAAGCCAGGAGAGAACCACCAGGATCTCTCTTTCAAATGGAAGGATCCCTTCTGTTGATTGAAGGCTAAGTATGGATCCAACCCATGATTGTCATTGTAATTACAATTATAAATACAATTTCCATCATCATATAAATGTTGATGTAAAAATGGTTGCTACTGCCTTCTGGGTAAGCAGAAAAGTTTGTCTTCATTTTAATTTCTCTCATCATCACTGAAAAAAGCTCTTGAAAACTCAAATGATTTAACATCACTAATTTGGTGTGCACAAGGGAAATATTAAGTGCTCTTTTATGAGAAAATCTTTCATTTCTTGGTGAATTAAAAAAAAAGGGGATTCTCTTTGGGGTTGAATGAAACATGGAAAACTTCTATAAATGTATTCTGTACACTTTACGTGAATACCATGGAAATTAAGATTGCTGTGGATATTCAATGCCATTTTAAATATATTACTTCCTTAGAAGAAATGGCTTAGACTTATTTTTGAATGTCCTGGTTAATATTTCTAGCAAGACACACGTTTCATTGCTAAGTCTTTGGTAATTTAGGAAATATTTATGATGAGAATACTTGTTCCAAGAGCTTGGATTGAAGTATGTAGACAAAAGCAACAGGGTTCTTAAAGGAACTTTAATTGGCTATCAAAAAACATCCACAATTTATTTAATGTCTCCTTTCCAGGAGAATATATTGTTGGTTCAGCTGCTACTTCTTAAATCTCACCATATTTTATATGCCTTGGCCATTGCACATTGCCACAAAGAGCACTATGTAGTGTGATTTAAAGCATAGTCCGATTAAGTACACAGAAATGGGTTTGTTGGCTGGAATGAGGAATGAGGGAGACATCACTGTTTTAAGTGTAAATTATGTAGCTATACAGCACCTATCCAATTTAGACATGTGAAAAATATACTAAATGATGATTGCTTATGATAAATTATATTTAATTATGTCTAAATATAATTTATTTACATTTAATTATAATTACATTTAAGGCCATGATCCAACAGAAAGCAGTCTTGTACAAACTCCATTGAAATGAATGAAAGCTCGGCAAGGCTTTCCTGTTGGAGTGCAGCCTAAATTAATACTTTAAACTGTATGCTTTCTCTGCATTTTACCTTTTTTGGGGGTACTTTTATTAAGAGGAGTGACTGGTGTTTCACAGTGGAATTGGGGAAAAGGTTGTAAAATAAAAAATTTGGTAGGGGAAAAAACACAGGGGAAATTTCTCCTTCATAAATTAAAGTTAAAACCATAGCCCAATAAGTAGGTGTATGAAATTATTCTGTATCTGAGGAGGCACCAGCTCAGATGATTCCTGTGGCAGAAAAGATGCTGCATAATTATCAAGATCAGATTCCAATCTTGGGTCCCTGCAAGTTGCTGGACTATAATTCCTAACATTTGAGCATTAGACTGTGGCCCTGGAGACTAGGGTCTGATTCCCTACTTGGCCGTAGAAACCCATTGGGTGACCTTGGGCATGTCATACATCTCAGCCCCAGAAAACCCCACCTGGAGGCCTCCGTAAGTCTGAAATTACTTGAAGGCACACAACAACAACAACAACAACAACAAATCTCTTGCTGTTGTTGTGCTTTTTTTGTTACACCAGACTAACTCTCCAATGATGATGATGATGGTGATGATGACGACAAGTGGAGATAAGCAGTTTTGGGGCTCCTGGGCTTACTTTGATTTCTTTGATTTATTTCCACAAGAACCCATAAGTCCACTAATCAAAGACAAGTGTAATTTCAAGAGAGAGGCTCACAATGGATTTAATTATCCACTATGCCCTCATAAGCCATATGCTGTATATACCAATACCGATCTAAATCTGAGTCACTATAGATCAGGGATTCTAACAAACAACTCTGAATGTGGTCAGTAGGGTGGAACAAAGATCTGCCCAAAGAGAATTCATTAGCACATATTTTGTAAAAGTTAAACTAAAGATATGTGCTTAGTGCAAGGCTACCCATGGTAGTTAAAAAAAAACCACTATTAACTTTCCTGGCACTGTTTAACTATTGGAAGTTGAAAATTCTCCCCAGTTCACTTGAAATCACCCAGTGATCTACTAGTAGATCCTGATCGACCTTCTACCTGCATCTGGTATAGACTTCCATATCCCCAATGCAGAACTGAAAGCAGGAACATCCTTATAACAACCATATGATCAAGGACCTAAGGAATAAATGATTCTCCAAGCAGGCTGCTGTATTGATACTTTAGGTTGGATAGGATAAACATTTCCATAGTAACATGACTAGGTAGTACACTCGCCCCATCTACTTTGGGCCGTGGTGGCTTTAGGATTCTGGGAGCTATAGTCTACCAAAGTCAAAGCTCTGCATGGAAGTCAGCATGGAAACATGTGACTTTATCCCTAGACACCCAGCAAACTGGGCACAACCTTAAGAGTATGCCACATTCAGCCTCAAATTTCTGGAAAATTTAATAATTTCCTCATTACACAGAGATTTCAAATCACACCATTCCCTGTGTATTAAAGGACATGTAAGGGAGTCACAGAGCCATGTGGACACTACTGTTGCTGCCACAAAGCAGTGACTATGGCCCTTGTCACCTGTGTGTTTGACTGCAGTGTGAAGGGGTTATACGCGAGGGTCATAATATTTTGAAAAGCAAAAAAGGGGATATATTTACTGACTAACTAGTTCAAAGCACTGAATAATTCTATGGCCAACTCCTGCTGGAAGTGGGTCATAGTCATTGCTGGAGGACCTAGCAAAGCCTAGAGAAGTGTTCCCTCTAGGAATCCCTAGGTCTTTTAGCACAGCTCTATGGTCCACTTCTGGCATTAAATGAAATAAATAAAGTAAAATAATTTATGAATAATCAGATCTGTGAATGTTGAAACCCCGAAAGTGGAGGACTGACTGGATAGACTCATAGTGATATACACCCAACTATGTTACTATCTTTTTGTGGTGGTTGGATTGTGTGCTGCTGTGAGGCAAGAGGTTATGCTGACGGTAGCAGTGGCGGTAGGAGCATCTCTCATGTCAGAGAGGCTTTGCTAAGGAGTCAGACTAAATGTGCCAAACAGCTACTGGGCAGCAGTAGTAGTGTGTTTGTGGGGTGTCACTGTTGAAGGATCTCTCAGAAACAACAACGGTGGCACCATAGCTAACATTTGTTAGTACTGTGCAGAAGGTGGCATGGTAAACTCCTTTTGAATGTATTTTATCATGAAAACCTTATGATGAGACTGTGTTATACATATGCCTGCAGACCTGGGTTACCAGAGTGAAAGCTGGAGAGGGCTTTTACACCTTTAATGGTTGTGAAGAAGAGGAAATTTCAGCAGGAGCTCCTTGTCACCTGGTTGTTTGACAAGCAACACATGCTGAAATTCCCTCTTCTACACAACCAGTGAAGGTGCAGGAGTCCTCTCCAGTCTTCACTCTGGTAACCCAAGTTCACATGCATGCGTATGAGGGCAATTTGAAATACGTGGCTGTGGTTGGCAGCTAAGAGTGAGGCAGAGTATCTATACATGGTGCCACAGAGTGCAATTTAAAAAAACAAAACAGAAATGAATGTGATTTTAATTTAATTTTAATTCAGCGGTGGTGATTTAATGCATCAGACAAATTGTCTTTTTCAAGTCTCTGCTTACAAAAAGCTTTTCAGCCTAACAGAGGGGAGTGTTTTATAACTGGAATTTGTGGAGCAGTGATGCTCTCTTGCTCTCTATTAATTTTCCCTTGTCTACATTGACTATCATTACATTCCTGAGGTCCTTTTAAAAATAAACTGCCTTGTGATGTAATACACGTTCATTATAAAGGAGGGGAATGAGAAGCAGCTTCCAGGCCCCAGCTCAGTATCTTTTATGGAACATCTTGATGACTGTAATTGCTGTCATATTATGAAAACCGTTTTTTAAAAGGCGCCAGAATTCCAAATAAAACATAAAATGGCTTTGATATAATAAATAATTGCTATCATTGTTTAAAAATATTGTGACCCGTCTGCTTGTTTCTGAGAAAGAAGTTTTCCAGCACCCTCCCTCCCTTTTTTCTTCTTCAGTTCTGTTATTACAGATAAGGCTCAAGACAGCCTGGCTTGAAACTCCTGCAGTGGCAAGTCAACACTGTGTCTTCTAAGTGTGAACTTCCAAACTAAAGAGGCCCAATTTTCTGCAGAGCTCTGACAATGTTTTGCAGACACTTTTGCCCCTTTTAGCCATTCCATTCTTACAACTTAATTTAACAAGAATAAAGGCCAAATGATTCATGACACTCGGGGCCTTTCTGCCCTACACTGTTATAGTGCTACTATTCCACTTTCCAACATTCCATGAAATTCTGGGGTTTGTGGTTTACTGAGGCCAAAGAGCTCTCTGGCTGAGAATTCTAAATGCCCCTCCCTAAGCTGCAAATCCCAGGATTCCATATGATGTTGAAAGTGGAATAATAGCACTATAACAGTGTTGTGCAGAAAGGTCCCCAGTTATCTGTAATTTGCTTTTGACTCATGGGGGCAGAGAATGTTTTACAAAATGCAGCCACTAAGACTGCAAACTAAAATAGAGGGAAAGTGAAGAGGCATATCCTCCAATACCGCACAAATGAAAACATGTGTGGCCAAGGAACATCAGAGTGTAATCTGAAGGAGAACAGAAAAGCTAGGAAAGGCTGTAGCAGTTTGCTTTTGCCTCAGCCTCCTGGGAAGAGCAAGATTCTGCCTTCTGCTTTCCTCCCCTCTCTCACCTCCCCACAGAATTAACTGAGTGCAAATCACTTTTGGATTCTGCATGCAGTTTGCAGCAATAAAAGTAAGCTTAGGACAAAGGAGGAAATGAGAACACAGAAATGTTTGAAAACAACAACAGCAATGTGGCTGCAAAGTAAACTGTGCAATAAACTCTAGAAGAAAGTTTTTAAAAAGAGAGCATGTATAAAGAATGGGAGAAAGGACAAAATACCAGGCAAGAATACAGACCTGTAGCCCAAACTTTCACGAACAGTGTAAGAAAAGCTAAGGCTCAAAATGAATTGAAACTAGCTAGGCAAGCAAGAAGGAACCAAAATATATTTGAAGCAAGAAACTGACAAAGGAAATGGTGGGACCCCTGCTCTACAACCATTGTAAAATGCTAACAGATCACAATGAAATGCCAGCAGATCACAACTACTCAATACCTAGTTTAGTTTAATTTTTCCTCAGAAAGAGCACTGTGTGCTTGCATACATCAGTTGAGACCTTGGCAAAGAATCCTGGCTGCATATCCAGATTGCTAAAGAGTTAGTCAGAAATCAACCTAAAAAGTTCAAATCTGCAGGGCCAGATAAATGACATCCTGGAATATTGAAGAAACAAGCTGACAGACTCACAGAACCACTTGCCATCATTTCTGAGAAATCTTGGAGAATGGGTGAAGTGTCAGAGGAATGGAAATGAGCAAACATTGTCTCTCTTTTCAAAAAAGGCAAAAAAGAAGATCCAGAAAACTACAGGCTAGTCAGCCTGACCTCAATACCAGGAAAAATATTAGAATGGATTATACAGAAGTCTGTTTGCAAGTATTCTGATGACAATGCAGTAGGAGCTGGCATGGATTTGTCAAGAACAAATCCTGCCAAAGTAACATCTTATCTATTTTTTTTAAAATCAGGTCACTAGTTTTGGATGAGGGAAATGCAGAAGATGTCATTTATCTGGATTTCAGCAAAGCATTTGATAACGTTCTCCATGACATTTTGATTGGCAAACTGATGACTAAATAGTTGGAAATACCATCAAACGGATCCCTAATTGGTTGGAAAATTATGCTCAAAGAGTTGTCATCAGTGGCTGTGCTTCAGTTTGGAGGAAGATCTAAAGTGGAGTGCTGTGGCATTCTGTCCTGGGGCTGACCCTCTGCAATATTTTTAGATGATAGGGTGGAGAGAATCCTCCACAAATTTGAAGATGATACAAAACTAGGACGGGTAGCTAACACATAGGAAGATAGGAACAGAATTCAAAAGGATCTAGGTAAACTATAAAATTGGGCTGAAATTAATAAGAAGAAATTCAACAGAGATAAATGCAAAATTCTGTATTTAGGCCACAAAAACCAAATGCACAGGAATGGGGATACTTGACTCAGCAGTACTATACGTGAAAAGGACCTTGGGATTATCATAAACTGAACGTGAATGTGATGCTGCAGCAAAGAAGGCAAATGCTATCTTAGCCTGCATTAACAGCAGCATAGTTTTCAAGTCAAGGGAAGCAATAGTCCCACTGTAGGTTATGCTGTTCAGGCCTCACCTGGAGTGTTGCCTTCACGCCCGACTGCCTCATTTTTAAGAAGGATATAGATAAATTGGAGCAAGTTCAGAGAAGGGCAATGAGGATGATAAGAGATATGGATAACAGAACATATGAAGAATGGTTGAAGGAGTTGAGCATGTCCAGCTTGGTGAAGAGAAGACTGAAGGGTGGCATGGTTGCAACCTTTAAATACCTCAAGGATTGCCACAAAGAGGGTGCAGACTTGTTCTCTGCTGCCCCAGTGAGTAGGACCTGGTCTAATGGGTTTAAGTTGATTTCAGTTGAATGTTAGAAGGAACTTGTTAACAGTGAGAGTGGTTCAGCAAGGGAACCGGTTGCCTAGAGAGGCGGTGATTTTCTTTCTCTGGGGCCATTTCCACACTAGAGTGTTATAGCGCTATGATTCCACTTTCAACATCCTATGGAATCCTGGGGTTTGCAGTTTTGGGAGGGGCCAGGCCCCTCCCTCAACTGCAAACCCCAGGATTCCATAGGATGTTGAAAGTGGAATCATAGCGCTATAACACTCTAGTGCAGAAATGGCCTGGGTGTCTTCAAAAAGAGGCTGGACAGCTACCTGCTGGGGCTGCTCTAGCCAGAGATCTTGCATTGAGCAGGGGGTTGGACATAATGACCCAGAGGGCCCTTCCAACTCTAGGGTTCTATGATAACAGTAACAACAACAATAGCAGCAACAACCATTATTGATATCCTGCCTTTCCCCAAGATTGGGCCTTAAGGCACCTTAAAAATTAAAATGATTACAATAATTAAAAACAGACAAAAGAGGGAACATTAAAACCAAATTAAACTATTAACCACAATAAAACAATTAAAAACTTACACTTTAAAAAGGTAAAAACAGTTAAAACAGTACAATTTAAAATAATACAGCTTTTATAATCTTTTCCATTTAAAGCCTTCATTTCTAAAGTCTGTCTAAATAAAATAGTCCTTACTTGCCTGCAGGAAGCACAGCAAAGAAAGGGCCATTATAGCCTCCCTAGGGAGGGAGTTTCAAAACCTAGGGGCAGCCACTGAGAAGGCCCTCTCTCATTATCCAACAAACTCATGGTGAGGCTGAGAAATGGGCCTTTCCTGTGGATCTCAGGGCTTGGGCAGGCCCAGACAGGGAGATACGGGTCTGTCAGATAGCCTCAACCTAAGCTGGAAATTGGGAAGAGGAAACAGAAAGTGAGACATTTCAAAAGCAACTGAAATAGTGGCACACCAGAGGATTCATCAGGACTGTTCCTGCTGAATTAGGACAGTTGGAGGGTATGGCACAACTTAGCAAAATGAGAATAAAGGCCAAATGATTCATGGCACTGAAGTGTAGCTTTCTTCTGAATCATGGAGAAGACAAGCGTTTTACAAAATGCAACCACAGGGGCTGCAAACTAAAATAGAAGGGAAGAGAGAATGCCAGAGGGAAGGTTTTCTTAACCGCTTCCCCTCATCCCATTTTTCTAAAACTCACCCCAGGTTAGGAGAGGAAACTACAGTTTGTTTCCTTTGCAGAAAGAGGGAGGAAGGCAAGAGCAGGAAAATGGCATGAGGAGAATATACTAGTTTTCTATTTTTGCTCAGAGCTTTCATGACTACCTGTTGTAAGCTAGGGAAGCCCTCCGGAAGCTGTTGAGCTGCGTTCCTCACCATTGGCTATGCCGCCTAGAGAGGTGTAGTCTACCAACATCTGAAGCACTCCAAAGACATGTTTGTTTTAGTTTGGCTTTGGTTTGGCTGAGGTTTAGTTACCAATCTTGGATACGTTTTTATTTTCTCTGCTTGGTTTGGGCTGATGGTTGATAATTTTGCTGATCATTCTGCTCTTCTATTCATTTGATTTTATGGAATTTTAAAGTAGTTTTAATGTGGTGTTAGCTGTTTTCTTGTGTCTTCCATAAGATACTTTTGGAGAACTTGAAATGCAGCAGATAAATCCTATAAATAAGTAACATTGCTTAAGTGTACGTAATTCTGTTTTAAATTGTGGGTTTAAGTTTCATCTGCAGCACAACCATCCATAGAATTATGTCCATTGAATTAATGGTTATCAACGGATTTATTTGTCACAGCAATGCTGGGTACTAAAGTTTTCTGATGAGGGCCAGTATGATGTTGTTGTTTTGAGTGTTGGACTATGCTTTTGGGAAACCAAGGTTCAAATTCCTGCTCTGTCATGGAAATCCACTGGGTGATTTAGGCAAGTCATGTACTCTCACTCTCAAGAGGAAAGGCAATGGCAAACCCCTCTGAATAAATGTTGCCAAAAACAAAAACAAACCATCAAAACATACACATAACACAAAATGCTGTAGAGTTGCTATAAGCCAGAAATGACTTGAAGCACACAGCAACAGCAAAGTTTTGTGAGGCGTACGGGAACTTCACCATAATTTGCAGTGTCTTTATCCAGCTGATGGCCCCCATTCTAAGCGCACCTCCAATGGAGTAAGTTCTATTCAATCCTGTGGGATTAATTTCTTAGCAAACGTATTAAGAACCATACAGTAAAATCTAAGGAGGTATGATAGTGAAAGTGGTTTAAGGGTACCATTCAGCACATACTTAAGCATGCTGATGTTCCATTGAGAGTGATGGGATTTAAGGAGACAGCTGTGTTGGGCCGAGCCCTAATTTCTGGAGTGCAGCTATACTCTTGGTAAGTGGTGGCCTCCGGACTGACATAAACGAAACTTCACATAGCCTGTTCAGCTGTTCCTCATAAATCATAATTTTAGTTTAAAATTGAACTTCAGCCTTCTTCTGGGGTTTCTCTTGCTCTCCTGTGGCTACATTCCTGGAACAGTGCAAAGACAGAAATGAGTCTACTCCAAGGGAAAAAAAAGAAATGTTCTCACTGAATATGAGGAATTAGAAGACCTAAAACACTTGGTGTAAAAGGGAAAAGGAGACATTCTGAGGCTACAGTTAAATCACAGGGACACCTCACTACGGTTTCCCTAAAACTCTGAAGTGGAATGGAAATATTGAATGGACAATTTTGCAAAACAAAACAGTTCAAAAACCCAGGGAGGCAGGGAGAAAATGTTTGCTCACAGTATAAACATCCATGTGTCAATCCCATTTAGTATGGCCAATGGTCAAGGGTAACAGGAGTTGTGGCCCAGTGACATTTGGAGGGCCACAGCTTCTCCATCCCTTGTATAAACCAAAGACTGCTTTGAAAACTTGACTATGCCAAGAGTTGTGCTAATTTTTTCAAGTGTTTGCCAATACTCACGATTCTCCTTTCACCTGAAATTTGACAAGTTAAAAGCAATGCTGTGTTGCTCCCAGGAAACACCTTCAGTTCAATCAGATTTTTCTGAGCCTTGAAAGAAAGATGTAGCGGGGGGGGGGGGGGAGTATCCCCTCCTAGTTTATTAGGTGATGAGAGCATTTGGTCAACAAAGACTGTATATTCCTGATTTGTTTAGTTAATGATGCTTCACTGGAAGCAGAGGACTACTGGGCTGAGCTTCAGGTGTTCCTTTGCAAGCCTACATCACAGCGATTGTGCACTGGGCAGGAACGGCAGTAGTAGCTGAGGTAGTGTGACCTCTTCCAATCTGAGTGACATATGTGAAGCACCTGCAAATTCTCTAGGTCAGGTGGAGAGATTTTATATCTTATTCAGTGCTGGAGAAAGATGAGTCAGAGGAAGTGAAAGTGGTTCCCCAGATGATATTTAAGATGCAGACCACTTTTTCCTTGACTTCTGTGAATAAATTTTCAACCTGGATAGATTTTCTTCTTTTGTAGCATCCAGTGGTGGATGGGACACAGATGTTAACAGTGCTCGACTGCAATCCTTGCTATGCACTTATGGAAAGAAATAAATTATTGCAAAGGAATCTTGTTGCTGCTTGCTAGGTCTTTTGAGCAAGTATGAATATAGATATTATTATTCTTATTATATGTGAAGCTAGTAAATGAAGCCTGCATTTTGCAAAGTATCATATACTGCAGCTACAGTTAGATTAAAATTTAGATTTAAAACAGTGTTCTTTTAGAATATTATCTGTAATTAGTGGAGCTTGGAAAAGTCACTTTAAAAATAATTAGTTATGGTCCTAAGGCCTCCAAAACTGGTTGGTTACCATCATAGTTACAATTCTAAAAAGAAATTCTTTTCTTTCCCACATCTCAAAAATAACTAAGATAATTCTTTTTGGCTACTTTAAAAAAACATGTGGATGCCACAAGCTGCTGGTCTCCAGTATACAATACACTGACACAGCCTAATACAACATTTAATATCTGCAACAGGGTAATTTTTTTAAAAAACAAAAGAAAACATAGGATTAGTATTAGAATGACATAACAGCATGCCCAGGCTTGCTACACATCCCCTGCAGTGAAGCCCAACAACAATGCCCAGACATTTATGACCTGAAAAAAGTTACACTTAAAATTCAGTTTTCAAATACAACCGTGTTCTGCATCAGAAGAACCAGCTCAAAGAGACTGTTGAATAAAATGAACAGAAGATCGATTATTGTTATGATTAACCTGTACATTTTACTCAGATTTAAGACATTGCCCAGAGAAGTTATGTAAGCAAAGAATTTTCAAAACAATCTCTTTGCATTATTTAGAAAAGCAGTGAAAATCACTATAAAAAAGAAATCTACAATGCCTATCTGTTCAAAAGCAAAAAGGATGGGGTTTTTGGTTCAGAAAAAAAATGGGATTTCTCAGGAGTAAGCATTAGCAACAGATTCTGCAAGAATCCCAACTCTACCCCTCTGGATGTAGTAGCAGGAATGATGATGGGGACTGACGACTGATTATGAACATGATGATGATGAAAACGACAACATGATAGTGAAAATCAGCAGGACAAAAACATTTCTTTGGAGGCACATTTTTATGTTCCAATTCTACATTCCAAAAGTAATGATTAGGTAGCTATGGTGAGTCGGTTTGAACCTTCTTTCTATTGCCAGTGAGACAGAAGGATCCTTCCTCAAAATGGCCTATAGTTTGTTTGGCCTTTTTTTAACACTAGAGAGTATTGGCTTTGAAATGTGGGTAATCAAAGGTGCTTTGTTTTTATCTCCGCTATGCCTCTTCTGTATAAATGACTCTGAGAACACATCCGAACTTCTTGATCTGTGTAATTTAAAGTGTAATACAAATGTAACCATCATATGGTATATTTTTTTCTCATTTTACAGAATCATATGGTATATTTTTTTCTCATTTCACTATCACCTGCATGAAATCAAAGCTGGTGTGGTGCAATTAATGAAATATTGGTGCTAGACCTGGGGAAACTGAGCTCAAATCATTATTCCACTGTTAAGCTAAGCAATTTGTTTACTGGGAAAACCATTAACTACTATTAATGATAATTCAGCCCAAATAACAATTTCAGATATTGAATGCTATACAGAACAGTACTGTTTTGGCTGCCTACCAGAAGTTTAAAAGAGATGGAGCCACCCTAACTTCCTTGGGTAGGGAGTTCCACAGTTGAGCTGTTGCTACAGAGAAAGCTCTGTGTGCCCACCAACCTAACTTCATAAGGTATTGGGACACTCAACAATTTCTCCTCTGGAGATCTCAGACTTCTGGCAGGCTCATTTGAGAGGGAGCAGTTGTTACTGTGGTCTACAGTCTGAGCCCAAGGCTTGCCAAATATAATTTGATATAAAAAGTTTGGCCATTCCAAACTGCTCCTCTCCACGTGCTTGTGAGGCCCCCGGATAAGCACGCACACAGACATGGCCAAATGGCTGAAAAATCCCAGGCAGGCCAGTAATTTTCTGGCATGCAGCTTCAGGAGACCTCCAGGCAAGTACACTTTAAACCTTAAGTTATGTATGCATCAAGCATACAAAAGATTCTCTGCCTCGAACAGTCAGCTTGACGAGATTAGCGCTTCTGACTACCCAACTGTCAAGCACTCCCTGTTTGCATACTGTCTGCACTATTGACAACTCCGTCAAAATCCAATCATCTTAAGTGCTGACCTTTCGGAGGCTTTGTCTCAAACCCGAAACCCATTGTTTTCCCCGGGAACAGACTACCCTACAGGTACATTTCTCCCTATAAGAACCCCTGATTTTGAGCACTTCTTCGAATCACTCACGGTTGTCATCCCGCCTTGCTGCGGCTCCGTTTGCTGAGCCTTCCCCTCAGCTTCCACGTGCTGAGAATCTCCGCTTCAGACTTGCTGAATTTCTTCTGGCTACCCAGACTACAGGATCAGGTGTAGTATTTCCCCTGAAACCCTTCTTGAAATCCCCTATCGAATTTCCTCTCTTTATTTTCTTAGGTCTGTGTGAGTGAGTACGTAAGTGCACAGTGACTGTCTTTTAAATAAAGAAAACAATTATAACTTAATCCTGCTTGGTTTTTGACTCGGCCTGACCCCGTAAAAATTGGGTTTAAAGATCTCGCTAGGTTACCCTGCCTATTGTAGTGCTACAGCTTGTGCTCTGGCTAATTCCCATTCCCCATTATTTGGAGCACATTGAGGTGTCCCCCACAGGACCCCAGAAATCAGGGTAACACAGTCTTTCAGATATTGTGGCCCCAAGTCATTTAGGGATTTGTAGGTCAACACCAGCACCTTGAATTGAGCTTGGAAGCAAATTGGAAGCTGATGTAGTTTTTGTTAAGACTAGTGTTACATGGTCTCTAAAATGCACACATGACACCAGTCTGGCTGCTGCATTTTGCACTAGCTGCAGCCCACTTAAAGTACATTTACAGTGGGCTAATTGAGAGGTAACTAAGGCATGAACCACTGGGGCCAGAGCAGCCTTCCTGAAGAAGGAGTTATCTTTATGTACTGGATGTCTTTTAACCTATGAGATTTTGATCAGCTCTTGCATGGAAAACAAAATACTTTTATAGTATTATTCAAATAGGGTTCCCAGATCACATGGCCTCACCCCTCTTCTCCAGTCCTCAGAGCAAGCGGGGAGGAATTGCATGGCAAACGTTTCCTTCAGTAATGTGAATATGCCATGTGAATACTTGTCAGAGTTGCTGTTTTTTTTTATTGTTATTATTTGAATGGCATGTTCTGTGGAATTGTGGTTGATGCTTGAGGTATCATGCTTAACAGTACCACCCAGGCTGCCTCTTACAACATCATCCTTGTAACATCACCAAGACCTGTCATATTAGAACGAGTCACTCATACATCTCAGGTTTGGCCTTGAAATCTCAGGACCTGGCATAGTCCTGACACAGGAACCCAAATTTCAACAGGCTGGTATTTCAAATAAAAATAAAACATATTAGAAAATAAATTTTCTCCTGTACCCAAAGAAATCAACATGCAAGTATCAGTGATGATGTATATGAACATCCTGCTGCCCAGGCTATGAAGCCCAGATGCAGAAGATTAATAAGCATATCAAAGCACTTACAGCAGAGGAAAATCTTAAATAAATGAGAATAAATTATTTGTTGTTGCTGTGTGCCTTCATATGGTTTCCCACTTATGGGAACCTAAGGCAAACCTATCACAGGGGTTTGTTGGCAAGATTTATTCAAAGGGAGTTTGCCTTTGTCTTCCTCTGAGGCTGAGAAAGTTTGACTTGCTTAGGGTCACCCAGTGGGTTTTCATGGTTGAGTGGGGATTCAAACCTCGGTCTCCAGTCCAACGTTCAAACCACGACACTACACTGGCTTACTCAATTGCTGCCATTAAAATTCCAATTTAGGACTGAAACAGCTTCTTCCACTTCTTTCTGAAGACAGCAAAGATGGGGCATCCATGTAAAACATGTATTCTGAATTATATTCCTTTGTCACAGCAATGGGTGTAGTCTGCATTTGAGCAGCTATAATAAGGAAAATGTTGACAGAAAATAAGCTAAAGAAATGTTCCACTGAAACCATGAGTCCAATTCCAGTGTAAACTGTGGAGACTACAGTCTTATTGAGTAGGTGTAAAGGTTTTGGAGCTTTAGTCTGAGCAATTCCTGTGTTCTTATTGAGAACATAGGCCAGGTAGGAAGAAAAGAAACTCCAGAGCTGAAGAATTACCAAGCCCACCCGCATTTAATTTCCTTGTCCAAGAAAATCAGATTTTGGGGGAATATAGGCTGAAAAACAAAAACATCCTATAAGGAGACTGTTTAATAGGTTGGGGCGGCCAAAATATGTGAACTCATCTATGATCCTCTCAAAGGCTTGTTGGGCTTGGCAAGGAAGTTTCCAAAGCACATGGAGCTGGTCAGACATTTGAAAAAAGCCAATGTATCAAGTGCCAATTGGAGGCAAGGGCGAGAGGGGAACTCATTAAAAGTTATCAAGGTGTGCTTTCTGGTGAGGTACATTTCCTTGTGACTTGCCCTTACCAAATGCCTCTGGGGTTTCATGGTCTATTAAGCTGAATTTGTGAACTAAGCCTATAAACAGGTACTTTTTATTTCCCAACCAAACTTATGAGTATGAAAAAAAAACCCTCTTTTCAGGAAATTAAGAATATATATGATTGTAAATGAATTTCTTCTACCCCCCCCCCATTCTTCCACAACTTCGCTATAGACCATGAAAAGCAAATCTGAACATAGGGATGTAAGATATTTCATCCATATGACCATTCACACAGCCTTGTCATTTTTTAAAAAGTTTTCTTAGCCAGATCAAGTAATTTATCCTTAGGACTAACCCCCTCCCCCAAACCAAGAACAAAAAAGTAATTCTGCTGCCTTTGTGGATTCTTTAAAATTAGTGTTGAATGTAAACAAGAAATTCCAGCAGACTCTTTGGCCAAGCCCATTGCCAAAACATTGTGGTGGAAGTGGAGCCTCAGGAGGGGGAAGGGGAGGAATTGTAAATCATGCAAAAATCTAACTATGCATACATTTAAATTAATAAAATAATACAACTGAAACTGGAAACAAAAATTCCAGTTATCTGCATGAGCTGTGTGGAACATTAAGGAGCCACTGTGGTAGCTGTGCTGTTTTGAGCAACTTCTATACCCTTTAATAGTGGAGCATCCATGGCTTGAGGAAGGATATCTTTAATTCTCAAATGGTGAAGAATTATCTTTCCTTCCTATTTGTAAGCTTTGCAAAGGCACTGAAGAGGAAAACTACATGTTATCTGTATTGTGCAGCTACATTTCTGCCTTCCTATTGAAATTAAGCATGGCAGAAGCAGTACAGAATGAAACCCTATCATGGGGGTACCGGAATCCCCAGATCCCATCCCTGTGATCCACATCTAGATCTGGGGCCCCCTACTGGCAATTTGCAGACAAATGACTTCAATTCTGTAATAGAAGGGCTACTCAATGCATGTTCACTCAGAAGCAAGTCATTTTTAGTTCAGTGGGATGTACTCCCAGGTAAGGGTGCATAGGACTGGAGTCTCAGTATGGCAACCTATTCTATAAGTCAGGTGGGATACGTATGGCCCTCTATATTTTGGACTACAATTCCCATAATCCCTCAACACCAACAAATCTGTCTAGGACTCCTAGGAGTTCAAGTACAAAGTATCTGGTGGGCCCAAGTTGTCCATCCATGCCACAGAAGCATGCTCTGTCCTTCCTGGACCCAGTCTGATATCATAACCGTCAATAAATGCTAACACTTGCTGATGGGTTAAGAAATCCTTGCCAAAATTCCAGAGGCAGAAAGTGAACCTATGTGTCTCTAGATTGGTTCTTTAACCATCAGACAATCTTGCTATTCCTGGAACTGACTCAAGCAGTCTAAGGGGAGGATCAAGCTACATCCCACTGCCTTAATTAAGTCTGAGTCAGATTCAAACATGCTCAATACATAAATACTAAATGGCATTTATGCAATATTTTATGGTATTTTATACCTCCTAAGCACATAAAGGCTGATGTGTTACTTTCATTGGTTGGAGGGCTTGCTCCATGCTGGATATATATCATTTTAGTGATATTAGCTCTGACACTTGCTGAGGAATTTGACTAATAAATAAGAACTTAATCTCCCTTGGTATGAGCCGATAAGATTTTTTTTCTGTATTTACTTCACATTCTCATCAATCTGCTTGGAAAGATTAGGAAGGAAGGAAGGAAGGAAGGAAGGAAGGAAGGAAGGAAGGAAGGAAGGAAGCTCTGGAAAAGGGAAAACAAAATGATGAAGGGACTAGAAAAGTTACTGTGTTTGTTACTATTTAGTTTTGAAAAAGTGAGTATGAGGAAAAAGGTAGAGGTGCATAATGTCATGGCCAGTATAGAAAACATAGATAGAAACTTTTCTCCCTGTCTGATAATACTCAGATGAAGATCATCCATTAAAGCTGAATGATGGGAAGTTCAGGACAGATAAAAGGAAGTACTTTTTCACACAATATTCAGTTAAATGGTGGTGCTCACTGTCATTAGATGTCATGATGGTTGTTAACTTAGATGGCTTTCAATTCAAAGAAGACTCAATAAATGCATAGAAGTGAGAACCACTATTGGTTATGATGTTTGTAGTGATATATAAATGCTGATACTGGAGTTGATCTATAAAAGAAGCGGGCCCTTGTATATCACTTGCTGAGGACCACAAAATGGAGGGTACAGCTAAATTCATGTCCTGCTAGCATGGAGCTGGTGTGCCACTGCTTGACCTATTTTGAGAAGGGGCCATGCAGTAGCAGTTACTGTAAGATTACTACTCATTGTTGCAGGGAAGGGAACCAATTTTTTAGTTGTGTATAGTTTGCTGTTTGTTAGTTTAGATTGATATTTGCAGTTGTGTTTTTGTTGGTATTGTTATTTAGTTTATTTTTATAGTTTATTATTATGCATTACTTTGTTTTGTGGATTGTTATGTTGTCTTTTTTATAGATGCTCTTTTTATGTGTTCTTTTTTCGTTTTGTTTGTTTTTCCTGTTTTTATATAATAAAAATAATAAAAAAAGAGAAGGGCCATGCTGGATGAAGGCCTGTGCTTCTCATGTTCTTAAGATGGTAGATAGATAGACAGACAGATAGATAGATAGATAGTTCATTTGAGAAATGGCCACCAAGAAGAAAAAGAAACAACAATGAAGCGTACTTTTGCTCAGTTTGGTCTGCCAAAATAAAAGCTGGGAGTGGTGTCCAGCACAGGTCAGGGAAATCTCTTGGCAGAGATGAGAGACTATTCATAACTGAGTGCCCACTGCTCTATGAAGTATGTCTGAAATCCCAATCTATTTTTAAAATGCATGGAAGGAATGGAGCACCATCCCAATGTGTTACCTTTTGCAATAAAACGCAAATGGCTTTTTATTTGCAATTAATTTTTAATATGTGGTTACTACACTCAGAAAGTAACTCTGTAAAATGATATCACGAGGTGCTATGTTTATTTTCTCTCTGTTGATTTCCCCAGCTGGCAGGGCAAGCTCAGCCCTGCCTCGAGCTGCTAGCAGTGCAAATTCAAACCATGATGTGCTAATGCATTGGTAAGGCAGGCTCTTTATGCTTCTTATGGTAAGTCAAGAGTAACAGGAAGAAGGGAAAGTGAATGAAAAGGAAATGGAAGAACTCTTACTGAACTCAGATCTACTTAACATGTGCCCTGTAAGTAACTCCCCAGAGTCAAGGACCCGACTAAACCCAGGTCACTGTTAGAATATTCATTTAACAACAACCTTATTTTGGGATTCCTAAACATTGTAAATAATTCCAATACATCTTTGGACTACATAAAGTCTTGGACTACTGGTCTAGGAATACCCTTCCAAATCGTCCAACATTTCACAGATGAATTTGTGCGAATTTGTGAGATGTGAAGGAGTGATTGAAAGGATGTGGTCAAACGCAAAAGTTATTAGTCAGGAAGAACACATAAAACTGTAGTATTTTAAGCAGAGAAGTCTCTGGGTTTATATATTCAATTGAGGAAAAAAGTAAAAAACCCAAGTCAATAAATTGTGTGTGTATGCATATGTGTGTGCAGCACGATTATAAATATTCCAATATACATCAATGTAAAATCAGCCAGACCTTGCTGAGTATTACCACTTTCTCTCAGAATCATTTGCTCAACACACACTATATATCAGATTCCCGTACAGTGCACCCCCTGTAAATGTGGGAATTCAGGAACCCCCTTATAAAACAAACAAAGCGTAACATCTCATGGATGCAACATACATATGCCCGTGGCAGTATGGGTGCATGGTTGCTGCATCCATTGACTATAATAGGATGTGATGCTTTGCATAGTTTTGCATTCATGTCTGTGGAGGTCGCATGAGAGGAGAGCCCACTGTATATCCTGGTTTCCTAATAGAGCTCATGTGGTCACCTTGATATAATCAGTAGAAAGCAGGAGATGTGTTTGAAGGTGCTTCATGGATGAATGATCTATTGATAAAAAAAACCAACACATTTTGGCCAGTAAAGGCATCTTCTGGGGGTTATATAAAATCATGAAAAGAGATAACACATAAATACATAATAAAACAAAGCATAATTTTCCAGTGTAGGAAATCCTTATAACATTTGTACACTGCCTATGGTCTCTACATACTTGTTCGAAATACAACTTTAGGAATTTCTGGAAATGAAACTCTCACACCATTCACAGGGCAAAAAGAAGACATGTAAACAAAGGCTAATTTAAAAAAAAATCAGCAGATGGTCAATAGGGATAAAAAAGGGGTATATGTGTTTCTAGATAACATTCAAGGATAGTATTCAAACTCCAGAAAGTTCTGAAGTTATGTATACGTCACAGGTGGTATACAAATATAGTAAGGATTTTATACTTTGGAAAATTATACTTTGTTTTATTACGTTTTTATGTGTTGTTTCTTTTTATGATTTTATATAGCCCCTGAAGAAGGCCTTTGAGAGCATATACTGGCTGAAATGTCTTAGGCTCTTGATTAATAAATTGCTCATCACGAACCACCTTGAGACCTGTCTCCTTTTTTTTCCTGCTGTTTATATTGTGTGCTCTCCACTTTTTGCTTCCTTAATTTCACCCTGACATAATCACAACATCTCAGTCTAACCCACTTCACAGGATTGTTAGTATGAAAATTAAGGTAAAGGTGGGGCAAAATCATGTATAACACCTTCAGCTCCAGGAGATAAATAAAACAGAATTGGTTAAAATATAGTTAGGGGGGAAGCCATGATTATAAGGAATTTAATGCATTCCAGTGTTCTTTTAGGATGTTATAGAGGTTACAATCTTGTAGAAATTTACTTGGGAATAAGTCTCATTGAACCAATGCATATGATTGCACTGTTAACATAAATGAACTATGGGTGCACAGAGGCAGGCTTTATTTCCTCCCTCCCATCCCCCAAAGAATGCCTCTTGACCACTTTTTGATTGATTGATGGGTCACCCTGAGGAAAACCTCCAGTAGTCGTGATGTTGGTGTTTTTGAAGCTGTGGTTTTGCCAGGGCAAGGAGTATACTGGGAACCCTGACAGTTCCAAGGGACACTCCATTGATTTCAGGACACCTGATGGGTCTCAAATATCTGGAACAAATTTGAGGACAGACAGGGGCAGAGCTTGGAGTGTGTGGAGGGGGGATGGAAGGGGGTAGGGCTACAGTGTGGGGGCGTGGCCAGGGCACACAGGGGCGTGGCTACAGGCCAGGATACCCCAGAAACATTGCTGCCTGGGGCAAATTGCTTCCCCTGCCCCCACATTCCTACTCGACTGAGGACGGACAGTGTTTTCTCTTATTCAGGAAAGCTGCAAGTATTTGAAATGAGATCTTTTCAAACCAGGCATTTTGATATCCCATCTATGTAGTGATTGCTGTCTAAACAGCAAAAGATCCTGCCCTCTCTTAACAGATCCTAAAATGCCTTAAAATTCTGCTACCACTTCATTTGTTTCACATCTGTTATACCAGGGCATCTGGGCAGACATTTGGATTTCTGCAGGAGCTACAGGCTTTCACCAGACCGCAAAGGGCCACCAATTTGGATCCAAGATTGAAAATAGAGATTCAGGAAGGTAGATGCAGAAGTGTGGAACAGATCCATCTCTGACTACATCCCCCCCAAAGGAGTTTGTTTGCCAGAGCTGGAGTTTGCACACACAATCTTCTCAGATACAGCTCCTTGTCCTCTGCTACCATATTTTTTGTTTGTCTTATTGCTTTAATTTAGAATGCCAGGGAGGAAGTATTTTTATTATCACTATTGTTGAACCACCGGGAATGAGTAATTATTGGCTACGAAGCCAATAGAGGTCTACAATATCCATCCCAGTCTGGCCATGCCCTAAGATCCTCCACAGAAACTGTTTTCCAGTCAGAAAGGTGGCTTAAATCCAATTCTGCATCCCAAACAGAGTAGGGATGTTGAATTAATGAGAACTTGGTGAGTCAAACACTTATGAAAGATTCATTGATTCAGTTGGTCTACTTTAGTTAGGATTAACAGTTGGATTTAGGCCTATGTATCTACAAAGGAGAAGGCCTTTACTTCAGTGGTACCACAAAGTTGGAACTCTGTCCAAAAAGAAGTTGGTCAAACATTACAATCTTTGTGGCACCACTTGAAGACCTTTTTATTCATTTGCCAAGGTATTTTTCAATAGAAATATTGACTAAGCCTCCTCTGTGGTTTATCATAATCATGGACGCTTTCTTGTATTGCATTTTTATTGTCATGCTTACATTTATTCAAGTCTTTGACACTGGAGAAAGAGTGGTTCAGAAATATTTTCAAATAAGTATATGTATCCAGAACTACTTTCTGGCCATCCCAAGTTATACAAGATACACAAAAATATATCACAAGAAAACAAAACCTTGCATTCTTATTCTACCTACTGTAAACTGTTGCAGTGTTAAATGTTATTGTTCTACACACGTTGATATTGCCCACGTGTCCATGATGAGTCACATCATCTCATGATATGTCCAAAGTATGACAGTCTCAGTTTAGTCATCATCACTTCTGGGGAGAATTCGGGCTTGATTTGCTCCATAACCTATTCATTTGTCTTTTTAGTAGTCCATTGAATCCTTAGAAGTCTTATAGAGTAGGCCTTCAATAAGAAATCCCCATAATTATCACCTTCAACATGGCCCTGATGTTTGATTTCTTTTTTTTGCACCTTGGCTCCACTGCCAGAGATGTAGCAATGGGGGAGGGAGGAAGATGAAGGCATTGTTCCAAATAAGCAGTGGGTTCCCCAATGATATTTTCGCTCTGGCCCCAAATTACTAGCATTGCATGGAGTGAGACACTGGAAATCGATCACACCTAGAATTCTTATGTTTGCTGTGTTTGCATTTCCTTGGCACTTTTGCCTGCCCCTTTTCATTTGAGACCTAATTTTTTATTTCCAAATGCTCAACTGGAGTTTTAAGTTACTGCAGTGCTAGAAAACTGAGGACTGAAGGAAGATTTTATGGGGGGGATAGAATTGTTATGGAGGGCAATGCCTTCTTTTTGCCTCCTCTGTAACTAAACCCCTGCTCTTTTTTTTCCTCCGTTGGTTTTACTGTGCAGCAAGTAGTTTCTTGCCACTGCAATGAATATGCCTGGGTCTGCAGCTGATTTTCTTTTCTCTGTGTTACCATACCTTACCCCACTCCTCCTATGAGATATATGATTTTCTTAAATAGGACTTATTAATGACTGGAGAACAGGGTTGGGGGATGTGTTTGGGGTCATGAAAGTTCAGACAGGATTATGTGGAAGCCCCCAACACTGATAGGTTTGTGCTAATCCCTTCACCACTTTTGGCTCTTGCCATTTTTTAATACAATGAAAGACAAACTGCCCAGATTGGTGAGCAGTCAGAGACTATTCCTCAATAGAGTATAGGGAAGATCTCTATACACCCTATCTAACTGAACATTAGCAGATTGTCAGGTATCCCATCAATGTTTTGTCACTCCAGAGTTAAAGCAGTCAGCCCATTCTGGACACCTTTGTCAGTCTGGTGGGAAAGCCATTATGGCTTTGTCAGTGCATTGCTTCAGGGTTTGTAATAGGCTATAAAAATCCTAGCTTCAACCTCAGCCAATTGTAGTACGTAGTATGTAGAATGTGGTCCAGATTGATGCTCCCCTGTGTTATCCTCAGACACTGTCTGAGCCCTTCAGCTATAACCTCTTTCTTTGACACTGGTAACTATCACCCTTTCCAGCCCAAATCTCTCTATATAACCTTTCTCACTTCACTTTCTGATAGCCTTGCATGGTTCTTAAGAGTATTGGATTTCTCGTATGTATATCAATTCAAATAAAATACTTTGTTTAACTTTAACTGGAGTCCTCGTTACCCTGTTTTCTGGGGGTCCTGGGAGGGACACCAAATTGCTATCAAAATTATAGAAGTTGGGGAAATTAGTTCAGAGCACAAGTTGGCAAAACGAGAGGCAGGGTAACTTAGCTGGATCTTGCAACCCAGTGTCTACGGGGTCGGGCCGAGTCAAGAAGCAGACTGGTTGGAAAATAATGAATGATCTTTCTTAAGTACAGGCACACGATGTAAGCAACACAAACACACAGATAACTAAGGAAAATAAAGGTGTGAGTAAGATAGCGGGATTTTCAGAGGGATAGTTGGTTCGGGTGATACAAAATCTGTCCTGAAGTGCGGAAGAAAATGGAGAGCGAAGCTGGGGTTCAATGTATCTCAGCACGTGGAGCTGAGGGGAAGCTCGCCAAGAAAAGCGGCAGCAAGGAGGTCTGGAACTCGGGAGCGATCCGAGGGAGTGCTCAAAGTCAGGGGTTTTTATAAGGAGAATTGTGACCGCAGGCTAGGTCGGACTTTGGGAAAACAACAGATTTGGAGTTCGAGACAAAGCCTCCGAAAGGTCAGAATGTGAATGATTGAATTAGAGCCGAATTTATCAGTAGAGTAGCCAGTATGCAAATGCGGAATACTTGAGCGTTGTATAGCTTGATCATCAAGCTGCCAGCACGGGGCAGAGGATCTTTTGAGAATTGCTCACATACCTAATGGAGGTACTTGCCTTGAGGTCTCCTAAAGCGGCGAGTTGGCTATTTTCTGGCCTGCCTGTATTGTCTAGGAATATTACAGCGATTATCGGCCGAGCCTGTATGTGTGCTTGTCCGGGGGCCTCGCAAGCACGTGGAAGGGATATGTGAAGCCGAATGACTGATATCAATAGATATCTTTTTATATCCCCAAAGCTCGGGCTAGCCAGGGCAGTAACACCTCTCTACAGTTAGTATTGATATACATAGGTGAAAAGATCCTACTGTTACTCTCCTTTCACAGCCCTCCTTTGAGCTATAATTCACCCAGATTCTAAGGAGATGCTGGCAATGAGGGTGGACCACAATGTCTCCTACCTCTTAGGGTAACATCTGCTGATTATTTATTAATTTTAATAGATATTTACTTCATGGTTGGACCTGATGGAAGGTTGATGCTACTAGACCACCAGAAGTAGACATCCTCAAGGAGTTGACAGATCCTGATGGATGGGATGGACTGTGGTGGAAGGGGCAGAGGGGATCCTCACCAACTGGGTCGATTAACCTTCCATCAGTGAACACCTTGTGGCAGCAGAAGGCTAATCCTGGGTCCAAACCATTGTATTCTTTGTAGGTTTAATATTGCAGTTATCCACCCTGAGATGAAGGGCGGGATACCCTAAAGGCACCAGATCCTGTCTGATCTCAGAAGCTGATCAGGGTCAGCTCTATTTAGTACTTAGATAGGAGACTGCCAATGAATACCAGTGGTATAGGCTATATTTCAGAGGAAGGAACTGGAAAAACCACTCCTGAGTATTCCTTGCCTAAGAAAATCCTGTGATTTTCATGGGGTTGCCATAAGTGTGGTGCACAGACACACACAGAAGCAGAAATAAAGTTATTTTTATTTCTTTGTTCAATTTATGTCCTATTTTATTCACCCCAAACTGTGACTCAAGGCAGGTTACAACACAATTAAAACAGCTACAGATAAAAACATAAAAAACTCTAGGGTTAAAACACTACTAAACACAATATACAGTAGAGACTCTGTATCTGTGACTTCTGTATCTGTGATATCCAGTTACCAGGGAGTGTTGTATCCTATAAATAAAATGGAGGCAATATGTACATAGGTGCACTGAAGTGTCTACACTCACATATCACCACCATTTAATAATATGGAACCTGATCGTTTGTGTTTTTGGCTATTTGCAGGGGGTCCTGGAAGCAAACCACTGCAGATGGTGGTGGTGGTGGTGGTTCACTGTACGAAAGCAATTGAATTAAAACAACAACATTTTAAAAAAATAAATTAAAAAAAAGTACAGTATCCACCTATTAAAAAAAACCTTTCAGCAGCCAGTCTGTTGTCAAAAGTTCTCCTTAGTAAAATGGAAGAAGGACAACAGGAAAGGAGTGAACTTAACCTTGGAAGGGGGTTCCCCAGCCTGGGAGCAACCACTTAAAAGATACCCACCAAACACATCTTTGCAGACAGTGGAAACTTGAGAAGGGCTTCCACTGAAAATCTCAGCATTTGGACAGGTTAATATGGGAGAATGCTCTCCTTCAGGTCAAATCTGAATTCCTAAATAACATCCTTGTGTATGCAATGCACAACACTCTTGGAACACATAGAAATAAAAAAATGAACCAGAAACATGCAGAGAAAAAGTTATTTTAGTTGCTTCTGTGGATTTTGTATCCCTCCCAAATACTGATGGCAAAAGACAAGAGGGCAACATCTAAATGCTCAAATATCCATAGCTGTGGAACAATTCTTCACTGTAGAAAAAGAAAAGAAAAGGGAAGTAAAGAAAAGGTTCTTTACCCGGGGACCAATTCAGGATGGTGGTCTTGGCTCAGTTCTTTTCAAAGGTTTTCCAGGATGTGGTGAACCATGAATTTCAACATGTGTTGGAGCATTCAAAAGGTTGGTGTGCCATGCCAAAAACCTATTGAAAAAATCAACTAGCAGTAACTTCACCATGATCCTCCCCTCTTTCTTATTTTTTAAAATAGTTATATGAACTGCCTTTAATTCCACATATTTTGGCTTAACTGCTTTGCAGATTAAGAAGCATGCTGTCTCAGTGGATGAAGAGTTCTGGGGTTGTAGGTTATAGGGCAGAAAAGCAAATTGCATATAATTTTGTTTGGCACCTAGTATTTCAGTTTTATATCTGGTCATGCCTAAATATCCTAAAGCCACCAGATCCCATCTGATCTTGGAAGCTAAGTGGGATCAGCCCTGGTTGGTAGTTGGAGGGGGAACCTCCAATGAATACCAGGTGTTGTAGGCTAGATTTCAGTGGAAGGAACTGGCAAAACCATCTCTGAATATTCTTTCCCTAAGAAAACTCTAGAAAATTAATTGGATCACCAAAAGTCAGCAGGTAACTTGAAGGCACATAGACCGCGAGACATCATCCTGCTATTAGTGACCACTCTAGTTCAAATCTCTGGAAGTTCTGAAGTCTTAATCAGACTTCAACACTTTTATTTCACAGACTGATCTACACATACTGATGGAGAAGATGGCTGGATGGAGGAACAATTCCATATTGGCTTTTTCCCCTCACTCTGGGTAGCTGGAATCTTGTATCTTGAATGGCCAGTTGAAGGGAAATACTTCACAGTGATGCTGGGAAAGCGTAGAAGTTATTTTGGTCCATGGACCTGGTTTCTTGCCAAGAAAAATGCAAATGTAAATAAATATAAAATCATTTCTCAAGTGTTCAGAGCATGCCGGCTTCTTATCTCCTATTACAAAACATAAGTGTTGGCTGCAGAAACCAGACTTTCTACATAGAATGCCAAAATATTTAATATAGGTTCCTTAATATTACTGGGGGTTGGGGGGAAGTCAACTGAGGAAAAACAAGAAAAGTCATTATCTATTTTTTCCTTCCTCTCTTTTAATAACCATTTCAGTAGCACGATGTCTTAAAAGCAAGGCATATTCCCCTTGTGTAACAGAATCTCAAGACATGATTTAGATGGAAAATTTAAACAAGATTAATGCAATTTATTATCTGACAGGATATCCCTACAAGCCACACTGCTTGGCTGAATTTTTGAATCTCAATCTAATATTTCAGATGAGATTTCCAGACGGGTGTCTTGTTCCTCCAGCAAGGGTGATATAGAGTTTGTAAAACAGGAGAGGTTAAACTAGTTTTAACACTTGATTAATCATTGAAATGACTTTGTTTCTCTTTGAGTACATTGACTTTTGTTTATGGAGTCACTCCCTCTGCAAAGGACGGGCCAAACACAACTGCAGGCAACATGCCAAATTGTTAATTTACTCAATGAATTCTTCAAAATACTTTAAAAGGGGGCAGTGGAGGCGGGGAGATGGAAAGGAAAGTGAATTTATGGTTGCATTGAAAGGGAAGAGTGATTTTAGTTCGTTGCTCAATAAATGCAACTTTAGCTTATATGACTTTTTAAAAAAAAGTTTGTAGACTGTTGGCCAGCTCCTAGACAGATAAATCTTCCAAGTAAATGAAGTGAATAATTAATAGATCTTGGCGATGCATACTCATGCAAATATTCTTTGGCTAAGTATCGGGTCATACGGCAAAACTGCATTTGGCCCTGCTCTACATGAGCCAGGGGGAAAAAAAGATTAAAAGGCCAAGTTACCTTTGAAAGAGGGGCTGGAGACAAATCATCATCCCTCCTGCTCATCTGCTTTCAAAGATGACCACGTTGGTCACGGTCCGTATTCATCCTGTTTGTGCATGTGTTTTAAAAATCGCCTTGGTAAAAAAAGTCTTTGAGCAGCAGCCCTTGGTGGGTTAAATGTATATGTACCAGCATTGGAAATACAGTGAACTGCTTCCTTCAGGCAGCAAATTGTCAGTTATTTCGTAGCCATTATATTTTTGTTGTGTTTGTGGGGAATACTTGTGGGATTTTCTGCTGTGAGGTGCTTTAGAGGTGTGTGTGGAGGACCGACTTCCTGTTTTGTCATGGAAAGCAAAATATTTCAGGTTGCCCTGGTAGAGCATTTAAATCGCACTGAAAGCTAATAACAACTATTGTATTTTTAAAGAGAAGTCACTTTTGCCTTCAGAATAAAATGGAAGCAGAGCTCCACTTGATACTAGATTAACCAACATAATTTCAGTCTAGGGAACAATTTACTAGGTGTTCATATCCCCACTCTGCCCCGAAGTTCACTGCCCTTCAGCCTAAGGCCATTTCCACACTACACTGTTAATAGTGCTCTTTTTCCAGTTTCAACATCCTGTGGAATTCTGGTTGTAGTTTACTGGGGCCAAAGAGCTCTCTGGCTGCGAATTCTAAATGCCTCTCCCTGAACTGCAAACCCCAGGATTCCATAGGATGTTGAAAGTGAAATAATAGCACTATAACTGTGTAGTGCGGAAATGACCTCACCTCACAGGATTGTTTTGAAGATAAAAATGGGTTGTAAGGGAATCAAAGCATTTACACCACACTGAGCTTCTTGGAGGAAAGGCAAAATGTGATGTAGTAAATAATATAAAAATGTTTATCATAACATTTAATCAACATTACCATTCAGTTTTTAAATCTCTCATTTATTCCATTCCTTCAAGGTAGGTTGGTGTATCCACATTGCACAGTTACAGAAGCCTGGCAGCATTTTGGTTGTCATGGCTCTATTTCAAGAATCCTGGGACTGGAAGTTTGCATTAGAACTCCTGAGCATTAGAACTCTCTGGCAGGAAATTTGTAGTTCTCATAAAACTACGTATCCCAGAATTCCATAGGATGAAGCCATGACACGGAAAGTGGTATTAAAATGCTATAATTGTGTGGTATGAATAGAAAATAGAAATCAGGATAGAAATCAGGATAGAAACCAGGATAGAAATCAAATTAATTACATCTATCTAGAATAGGTTATGTTATTTTAAAAAGTTACTTCTGCAAGTAGAAATGCAAATGTTTCCTCCTAGTATAAATAGTGATTAAAAGCTACTTTTCTTTGTACAGTATCCATACATATAACGTTTTTTAAAACCATCTGATGGAAAACAAAAATTACCAACTAATCATGAAACAGTCTAGCTGTCTCTCCTGCATATTATGACTTTGGGAAATTGATTACAATTTCTTCTCAGAGGTCTATCAGGATAAACCACTAAGTCTTTGACATAAATTTGAATTCCAGAGTCTCTAGCTAACCCCAAGCTCATAAATGAATTCCTAAAAGCTGACTTGTGCCAGAAGACCCAGCATTGCAGAAACCGCTTGGCAGAAGACTTTCGTTTCAATGAGATGAACTGCTCTATTTAGCTCCATTTAAAACTGGAGAGAAATGCCAGATTTCCATAAACACGGGTTTCCTTGAGTTTCCAAGACTTTGATTAACTGATGGATACAAATACAGAGTTATGTGTGCAGGGTTTACTTTTTAATGGAATGAGGGGTTGGAAAACTCCAGCCTCTCCTTTCTCTTCACTGTTCCCAGAATAATAGAAAATGGGGTAAAAAAAACTATTACTTTGTAGCTCATGCCTAGAGATGCCATGAATTTTCTTCAGGTTTGAAGTTGATACAATAAACTGTAGGTTTGAGGAGGAAAATAAATTATCATCGCAATGTCCTTATTTTAATTCACACGACTCAACATAACTTGATATGAGATACACGTCTAAATTTTTCATAGAATCATAGAATCATAGAATCATAGAATCATAGAAATGTAGAATTCGAAGAGACCACACGAGCCATCCAGTCCAACCTCCTGCCATGCAGGAACACCCTCAAAGCACTCCCGACAGATGGCCATCCAGCCTCTGCTTAAAAACCTCCAAAGAAGGAGACTTCACTACACTCCGAGGCAGCATATTCCACTGCCGGACAGTCCTGACTGTCAGGAAATTCTTCCTGAGGTTCAGGTGGAATCTCCTTTCCTGCAGCTTGAATCCATTGCTCCTTGTCCTGGTCTCTGGAGCAGCAGAAAACAAGCCCACTCCCTCCTCTACGTGGCATCCCTTCAAATATTTAAACATAGCTATCATGTCCCCTCTTAACCTTCTCTTCTGCAGACTGAACATACCCAGCTCTCTAAGTCTATCCTCATAGGGCTTGGCTTCCAGGCCCCTCACCATTTTGGTTGCCCTCCTCTGGACCTGCTCCAGCTTGACCATGTCCTTCTTAAATTGGGGTGCCCAGAACTGGACACAGTATTCAAGATGAGGTCTAACCAAAGCAGAGTAGAGTGGTACCAGTACCTCCCTCAATCTAGACACCATACTCCTATTGATGCAATCGAGAATTGCATTGGCTTTCTTGGCTGCTGCATCACACTGCTGACTCATGTTCAGCTTGTGGTCTATTAAGACTCCTAGACCCCTTTCACACGTACTGCTATCCAGCCACGTGTCCCCCATCCTATATTTCTGTATTCCATTTTTTCTACCTAAGTGTAGGACCTTATTTTTAATGCTGTTGTTCTGGTATTCCCATGAAACTAAAATTCTCACCCTGCCTTTACGATTGAATCTTATTAGTAAGCAGAGGAGAGTTGTAGGAGCTCTGACACTCTTTGGTACAGTATTCTCTCCATATTTGTCCTGTTCCAGCAAGCTTCAACCACCATCTTGGAGTTTTATGTTGTTTTGACTGAAATTTGTTCCTCATTGATACTTCAGTTCCTGTTAACACCTTGACTTTTCTTCGGAGACCCAATCGGCAGATTTCTGGGATTTCCTAATTAAAACAATATGAATTGATGCATAAATATGGGAAAAATGAGCAAAATATATACATGCATGTTTCTTTTTCAGCCACTGAAATCATAAGCACACTCTTGTGCCCAGTTCTAGTTCTTTTTCTTTGACTTCTTTGTTATGGATGTAACACTGAGCGCATAGTTGTTCCATCCATTATGGTGGTTTTTGGCACCCATGAAGATCTTACTTTCCCAGGAATTTTAAGAACTGTTTTAGTGCTTTTCAACCTATGCATTTTTATCCTACTGGTGGTTTTAATTTGGTTTTATATGCAGAAATGGTTTATTCTCTGCTGCCCATTTTATCTTGGTTTTATATTCTTCTTCTTCGGTCACTGTTTTATTGTATTATTGCTGTATTTCATATTTTTAACAGCATGTACACCACCCAGAAAACTTTGGCTAGTGGTCAATTTAAATGTGTAATAAATAAGTCCAATAAATAAATCCAGTTGACATCAATTATAAATGGTAAGTGTATTTTAATGCATTTTACATAGCTTAGGCTTGAAAAATATGTCCTTTTTAATGGCCACCCATCCTGGCTCACATAAAGAGAACAGGATGCAGTTCTGAACGTGACTCAGCTCACTTCAAATTCATTTTCAACCCTGCAGTTCACCATTTATTTGGGCAGGTGAATTTATACACACTCTTCCATTGTGGTACAATATTCACTGTAGCTCTTTAGTGACCTTTTGGCTTACTTCCTAAGGTTGTTGTGAATAGCGGCAACTGGCGTTTTCCATCTCAATGAAGTGGTGAATCTCTTAATGTTTTAGTTCAACTGTTGAAAGACTTATCCAATGGATTAAATGTGTTTTGGAGATACAGTTCAGTGCCTTGAAAAGCAACTTTCCAGTCTGGACTAAGACCCAAAGGAGATGCATTGTCCCATGGATGCACCAGCTGCCACTAGTTTTAAGGAAGAAATTGTGGGGATCAAACATAGACATGCTGCTGTCTTCCTCCAACAAGTTGAGGGCTAGTATCCAATTGCATGATTCCACTCATGGAAGTCACTTTTATTGATAGGCGTTTATGTCAGAAAAACAGCAGAGAATGTTCATTGTTGATATTTGCTGCCAAGTTGACTTTGACTTATGTTGACCCTATAAATGAGAGACTCCCAAGAGCCTAGTCATCAACTGCCCTGCTCAGGTCTTGCAAACTCAGGGCTCTGCCTTCCTTGATTGAATCAATCTACCTGCACTGCCATCTCTCTCTTTTTCTACTGCCTCCGTCCTTACCAAGCATTCTCATCTTTTCCAACAAGTCATGCTGTCTCATTATATGTCCAAAATATGATAGGCTCAGTTTAGTCTTCTTTGCTTCTAATGAGAGCTCAGGCTTGATTTAATCTAGGACCCATTCACTAGAGGGTAATTTTCTCCAGTTCCCACATTACTTCCTTGCGTCACCCCCAGAGCTGTTCTAAAGGGTTCCTATGCTGTTCTGGAGCATCTTTGAAGGCTGCAGCAGAGTGAGGCAATCAATGAAAAATCACCCCCCTTTCTATTCTTCTTAAGGGAAGCATCCACTGGATCAAACAGCCTTCTGTTGGTAAGAGACAACCAGTGATTACAAACGTCAAAAAATCAGTAACAGGCTTATAGCATCGTGTAGGAGAGATGTAGAAAGTTGTGAGGTAGATGCTTCCTCAAACTTCTATTTTTCATATTTTCCTTTGTTACCAGGCAGTGTAGATAACTTGACCTTCTACTAATTCCAATTTATTTCCACTGATCCCCCTCTCCTCCTACTAAGGCTTCTCCTCCCCTCCTCCTCCTCTGACTTTACATATTTTCTTGTTCCATATTACAGACTGAAGTCATTTCTCAGTCTGAATGTGACAATACTGAAATACTGGCGATCAGCCCACACTTTCCACACTGGCAAATGTTCCCCAAGAAACAAGAAGTCTTTATATTACTAGAATGATCATCATAAGTCCATGGATCCAAGCCATTCCTTGTTTGAACACAAGAGCTGCAGAGATAATAATATGCAACCATGGTTTATTAACCTTAAAACGCCCTTAAATCAGTCAGCAGTTGAAAGAAGCCAAGAATACTATTGTGATTAAACCTGACGACTGCTGTTTAGCATTGTACGCTTTCTCTTCTGACCAACCACCTCTTATCCAATAGTAATGTTCCAAATGGAGCTTTGAGAATAGAAAATACCATTTGTGTATGTTTTTTGGTAGACTTGTAGAATCTGATTCAGCATAACACACGTACACACATGCATTTAAGTGTCTGCGTGGGTGCAGAGACACTGAGCCTGTGTGTGGCCCTGCGGCTTGGCATCAGAAAGACTGAATCCCTCCTGTTACTGCTGGCAAACATGAACATGTTCTGCAGCTATGAGGAATGGAGTTAGTTCAGCTTTCCCCAACCTTGACCCCACCCCCCCAGCTGTGTTGAACTACAGTTCTCCTCATCCCCAGCTGCTGGGGATTTGGAGAGCTGCAGTCCAACACATCTGGAGAGTACAAGGATGGGGAAGGCTGTCTATTCACTAAGGTTGCTGATTTTTAAACTGTTTCTGCAGTATGTGTAGGGAAAGTTTCATTTGGCGATCACAATGCTTGGAATTCACCTGCCAGCAAGTCTTTGGAGGTAGTAACAACAGAGAATGTTCTTCTCCATGCTGTGGAAACTTCAACTGCTGAGTTGTATGGATCAAAAAGAAGCCAAAGTCACTGCACAGTGACAATCAATCAAAGATTTGATGGTTGTGAAACTACTCTCAAAATAAGATTCCTGCTAGGAATCTTGATTCTTTGGATGGACTAAAAACAAATCTCCTTTTGTTATTCAGCGATCAAAAGTGAGGCGATCCAGTTTTACCATCTAAGAGCACCAATGTCTGCCTTGGGCCCCTTCACACCAGGAAACTGAAACACCAAAGCTATTGTTTCAAATGTGTTTTGGTGCTCTAGAGTTATCACTATGCTGCATGTTCTCTGCGGGGAAAACCAGAGAGCTGGAAAAATCAGCCAAATGGGCTGTGGAGGAGAAGACACCGAGCCTCTTTGGAGTCCTGACACTCATGCCTTTTCAAAACTCTTGAGAGGTATAGACAGAGCTTGAAAATGTTACCTTTTTTTTGGACAACAACTCCTAGACACTGGAAGGAAATTTCTGGGAGCTGGTTGTCCAAAAAGTAATGTTCCCATTGGATGCCTTCCATTCTTTATCTAGAATAAAAAGAATTTCCTGGTGTTGATGTGGTTTCCTGAGAGCCATTGTCCCTGCTGTCTGCCAAAAATGGCCTGTATAAAGTACTTGTGCTGACCTTTGAACATGTGACCCTCCTAATGTCATTTGAATGCATCTCCCATCATTCCTCATCTCTAAGGGACTCATGATACTCTACACATGTTCTTGGACTGCAGTGACTGCAGTGGCAAGATCTTCCAGGAGCTGAAACCCAACAACCACTGGAGGGTCACATATTCTCCACAACTGTACCATACTAAGGCCAACAAGGCCATGATAATTTTTGGGTGACATTTTTTTTCTCAGAAAAGTCATGGTGTAAGAGTTGGAAAATATTGTGTGAATGAGTAATAACATTTTGTCTATGATGTTGAGCAATATGTTTATCAGTCTGACTGTTGAAGTAAAGGATGCTGAATTATTACCTAAACTGGTCCAGTGAAATTAATATGCCACTGATTGGTTTCACATATTATAAAATAGGGAATTTCTCCTTCAAATAACCCACAGCATTATCCTATGTCCAGCAATGCAGGCCAGGAATGTTTATTTTAGATAGTAGATTCCAAAAACATACTACCTATGTTGAGGAATGACTAGCCGTTGGTTCGTAGCTTTTTGGCTCTTGCCCAGACCACATATAGAGATTGCTTAAGCTGTATATGTTTCAGTTCCACCATGCAGACACATTTGCTTGCCAGTTTTCCCTCTGATAAAATTAGTTTGGGGATTTCATTCTGAAGGGCAGTTAAATGACAGATAAAGTGAATGTATGTGGTTAGTAACTTGTAGGGATGTGAGAGGGAAAGCAGGAGCAGTTTTATGCTCTGACCAATGGATGAAGCAAACAAATATTTTCTATTAAGTGCAGAATGTTACAGAACTCATTTTAAAAGCTAGCAAATGTGGAGCGAGGACCTCATTTTTACAACCAAACATGATATTGTAGTATATGAGAATAGCCAGTAGGCAAGATATGCAGCTATCACTGCAATGGACAGTGAATGTGCTCTGGGGTTTAGTCTGAATTTTAAGGAAGCTATCCAAGGTGCTGAACTTATTTTGGATTTGGCACTTTGGATAGCTTCTTTAAAGTTCAGATTAAAACTTGGAGCAGATTCATTGCCCTATGGCCATGGAAGCTGCCAACTGCCATCAGTTTGGTCTTGCCTGAGCACCTATAGAGCTTTTGTAAAATGATGCTTGGAAAACTATGGATATGGTGTGGTTTTCATTAAACTGACTAAAAATGCACTTGGTGTTAACACCAGTGTCGAGTGCTGAGTAACCTACAAACAAATACCCTGTCTTCACTGTTTCATCTTTTACACAAGATACAGACAGAAGCTTGGAGAAATTACTGTCATGGACTATAGCTCCCAAAAATCTCACCAGAGATGGATACAGGGAATTGTAGTCCAAATGTACATTATTTTCATGCCTGTCCCCATGGTTTGCTTATATATTTATACAAGTCCTCTTGTCAGAGGAGATCTCACCGTGGATCTGAGCATAATGCTTCCTGCCCTCAATCATGACCTGCAAGCAGAGCAGAAGAAAATACACACACTCGAAAACAGCCAATCCCCTTGTTGCCTCCTCTGCCTTCTAGACAATGAAATTGTTAGCTTCTGTATCCAATGTCCAACAGCAAATTATCCAGCACACTTGTATTTAGATGTTTGTGTGTAAAACACCTTGTTGTTGTTGTGTGCCTTCAAGTTGTTTCCAACTTATAATGACTCTAAGGCAAACCT
Organism: Cyclura pinguis; assembly: GCA_030412105.1. Classification (NCBI taxonomy): domain Eukaryota; kingdom Metazoa; phylum Chordata; class Lepidosauria; order Squamata; family Iguanidae; genus Cyclura; species Cyclura pinguis. The sequence goes on from CM059599.1 coordinate 43,894,812, forward strand.
ATCATGGGGTTTTCTTGGCAAGATTTATTCAGAGGGGGGTTGCCTTTGCCTTCCTTTGAGCCAGAGAATGTGACTTGTCCTAGGTCATCCAGTGGGTTTCCTTGGCCATGTGGGGATTTGAACCCTGTTCTTAAGAGTAGTAGTCCAATGCTCAGGCCATTCCACCACTCTGGCTGTCTTGAAAGCACTGTCTGCAATTACAGCCATACTCTTCAACAATACCACAAAACATCCTGTCACATGAACAATGTAATCCAAATACAAAGAAATTTTTGTGATTACCATGATAATAATGATGCAGAAGCAACATAATGCTGTTTTAGCTGACTGATGTAGCCATTCATATTATCCAATTTCAGTCAATGTATGCTTCCCTGAGCAGTGAGAAGTTGTAGGGACAGCACTACACAGTTTTGATTTTCCTGGATGAGAGACCCCTGGAAATGTAGCATTTGCTGTATATACAAATATATCAGTAGAGTATCAGTGGAAGCACAGAAGTCCTTTTCCAGTGCAGTGGCTCTGCTATTACAGCATATTAGATTTTCAAAGAGAGAAATTCCACATGCTTAAGATACCTTTAGCCCACTCGCAACTCCCTGTGTCTCATTCATAGACTCTAGAATGAGGGGTTGGATGAGAAGGGGGAATCTCAAGCCCTTAGACCGAGGGAGGTGCTGAGCCCTCTAAAATTAGACTGCCATAAATCCATATGGTAAGCCTCCTCAGGAATTATCTATCAGAAGTGTACTAAATGATCAAGCACAAAGACACAAAATATTATTAAGATGTTGAGCCTCCCAGGAATAATAAAGGCTCTGTGTTACTACCTAACTTAGGCACATTTACTTGAGAGTAAGCTACATTGATGAAAATATGGAGGGCACTTCTATGCACACATTGTGCTTGTATGGATGTATATATGTATGTATTTACTTTTATATATTATTTATATGCCACCTTTCACCAAGGCAGCTCACAATAGTCTTCATATTTAAGAAAGCCTGAATGATAATGAATAGGAAAGTGGGTGCATTTAGGCAGTCCTCATAATCTGAGGCCCTAAGCCAAGGGTGGGAATTGTATTGTTGGTGGACTGCAACTCCCATCAGCCTTAAACATCATAGCCAATGGTAAGGAATGGTGGGAGCTGCAATCTGACAGACTTGGAAGGCCATATGATTCCCACACCTGCCCTAAGCCAGGGCTTGCTTAGCTGGTGAATAAATGCAGAATTGCAGCCTGAACTACCAGAAATCTGCTCAAAGTTTTAGAGATGAAAAAACTGATAACACTGCAATAAATCTTATACAGTATATTTTTGTTCTTTAATTATTCTGGCAATCTCTTTAAGATATTTCCAGCAATCTTTCTGAAAGGAAATGAATTTGGAAGTATGAATTGCACTGAAGGAAAAAAAATAGAGGACCATGCCACATAGCTTAAATATTATATATCCTGCAGACATGAAAAATAGGTGTAAGAGATTGCTGGGATTTTGGTAGTATATTTCATCTTAGAAAGGAATTTGTGAATTCTTCTTTCATACAATATATATTAAAACAAAGAATTTAAATATAACATGATAAAGTGGTAGGGGAGATGTAGAGAGTGAGTTTTTAATGTGGTATTGAGGTTTGAATCAGGAAATACAGATGTGAAGAAAAAAAAAGTTGGGAATCAGACCATTCAATTGAAGCCAAAGTCATCATTTTTGGATCTTTTCTTGTTTAAATTCTTGCCAAGGTTTGATGATTCTAGCAGTTATCTCTTCCAGTACTTTACTGCTGGAACTATTCAAGTATCTCCAAAATTTTTGAAAAAATTAAGAAAACAAGGCTTTTCTTTAAAAAAAACCAAAGTGTTCAAGATCTATCTATCTTTCTCACAGCTTCAGTAATTAGAACAGGCAACATGTTGAAATTGACTTCATGCATTTTAATAGATCCAATAAAGCAATGGCCAGAACAGCTACATCCAAATAAAAATAACAGTCTTTGGAGTAGATCTAGGCTTAAGCTGCCCTGCATCTACTTACCTTGGAGAAATTCCCACTGAACTCAGTGGAATTTAGTTCTGAGCAGACATGAACAGGATTCTACTTAGGTCAGAGCAGACCCAATGAAATCAACAGGGCTTAAGTCAGCCCTATTTCATGTTTCAATGGATCTTCTTCTGAATGGGTGGAAGGTATATGGTGATCTCTGGGTTGATCTTTGGGAATCTGTAGTAGGTTGATGAGGAAATAAGATGCCCCCTCTTTTTTTAAAAAAAAATAACAACTGGAAGAAAATGATTCTCCACATCCTAAATTATACTGCTAAGCTGAAGATACCCTAAATAGGTTTTTGTGTGGAATGACTCACAAGATTTTATTTTAAAAAAGAAAGACACAAAAATAAAAGTAAATTCTGCTACCCTGAAGTCCACTTGACCATGGTCTACTCTGCTCATCATCATCATCATCATCATCATCATCATCATCATCATCATTGTCATATTTATTTCTTACCTGGCTCTCTCTATGGATCAAGGCAGTACAAAACAGCAGATTAAAATACAACACAGATTGTATCAGTTAATGACAACATCAGTTAATGACACATAAACCAGTTAAAAACACATAAGACCAGTTTAAAACAATCACACCATACTTTAAAATTCATAATGTAAAGCTCATAATTAAAAATCATCTGGATAAACCTGCCAGAAGAGGCTGGGCTTTAATGCTGTTTTAAATTCAGACAATGTATTCAGCTGTTGAATCCCTTCCCAGCAGGTTGTTCCACAGTCTGAGGGTGGTTGAAGAAAAATTCCTCTGGGTGACAGTTGCCAACCTAGTCCTAGTTAAATATTCCCCAGAGGACCTGAGTGTATGGGGTAGATTATGCGGGAGAAGGTGACCAACACTTTATACTTTGCCTGGAAACAAAGGCCATTTCCACATTATAGTGTTAGAGTGCTATTATTCCACTTTCAACATCCTATGGAATCCTGGGCTTCGCAATTTAGGGGGGAGCATTTTAGAATCCTCAGTAAACTACAAACCATAGGATTCCATAGGATGTTGAAAGTAGAATAATAGTACTATAACAGTGTGGTGAAGAAATGGCCTAACTGACAGCCAGTAGAGTGATTTTAATATTGGTGTAATATGGTCACTCCCAGATGTACCAGTAACCAACCTGGTTCCCAAGTTTCTGAACTTGGTACAGAGGTAGCCCAATTTATAACTCACTGTAGAAATCCAGTCTTGATATTATCACTGTGTGCACTACTATCTTTAGGTTCTCCAGCTCTAGAAGGGGCACAGCTGGCATAACAGCTGAAGCTGATAATAGACACTCCTGGCTGTCACATCTATCTGGGCTGTCATTTTGAGGAACAGATCCAGGAGCACTCCCAGGCTGTGAACACAGTCTTTCAGGGGGAGTGTAACCTCATCCAGAATTGGTTGATGCACTTCCAAGCCATGTGAAGTCCCTTGACAGTAGGCACCTTCATTTTATCTGAATTCAGCTTCAGTCTGTTTTCCCTCATCCAGCCCATTATCTCATCCAGACATTTATTCAGAGGAGATACACTATCTTTAGCTGAGGTCTCTTTTGAGATCATGGAGAAATATATTTGGGTGTCATCAGCACACTGATAGCACCCTGCCCTACGTCTCCAAATAATCTCTCCCAACAGTTTCACATAGTTGTTGAACAACACTGGGGATAGAACTGCATCTTCTGGTATACCATGTAACAGCTCTTTTTCTGAGGAGCAGCTGTCCCCAAACACCTCTATCAGGAATCTACCTGAGAGATAGGACTGGGACCACTGAAGCACAGTGCTTCCAATTCCCAAACCACTCAGGTGTTTCAGAAGGATACCATGACCAATGGTATTGAAAACTGCTGAGAGGTTCAAAAGTACCAGCAGTGACACACTTCCCCATTAATGCTCAGGCAAAGAACATTCCCTAAGGTGACCATAGCAGTTTCAGCTCCATATCTTGCTCTGAAGCTTGTTTGAAATGGGTCTATATAGTATGTATCATCCACGACTGCCTAGAGTTGTGAGGTAGTTGCCCTTTGGATCACCTTGTCCAGAAAAGGGAGATCTGATACTGGCATATAGTTGTTAAAGTCCAGGAGGTCTAGGGAAGACTCTTTTTAGAAGGCAGTTGTATCACCATTTCTTTCAAAGAAGACAGTCAACTGCCCTCCCTGAGAGATGCATTAATAATATGTTGCAGCTGAGATTTAACTACATTTTCTCCCTGGACGATCAGCCAGGAAGGACAGGGATCAAGAGGACAAGTTGTTTTCCTTACTTGTCCTAGTAGCTTGTCCACATCTGCAGTATTCACCAACTGAAACTGATCCAGCGTAATCCTGCTTACAGAGTTCCTGGACAGCCCACTGTCATTTTCTGCTATAACAATGACATCTAAGTCGGCTTTTATCTGAAAAAAACTATCTGTGAAATGATCCTTAAAGGTATCACAGTGAACTGCTGAAGGCTTTAGAATTGGATTTTGGGGGGAAGGTGCCTGAATTAGACCCCTTACCACCCTGGATAATTCAGCTGGATCTGAATTCACAGACCCAATATGTGCAGAGAAGAAGGAATGAAGATGTTCTCCATATCATGTCTCATTGGCTGAGTGGATTCAGTCTTTTATTGTTATTTGCCTACAACTACAATTTAGATACATCTAAAGAACTGCTGTATATTGTTGAATGTGCTCCATTTCCCTAAGACAAGGAAGTTCTGGGGAAACTTTGTACTCTTCATCTCCTTTGGAGAAATGGTACAGTAGGCTTGTGACTTCTTTGGAACATCTGCAGATCTCCAAATGTGTTGAGTCTGTGGAAATAAAGTAGGCAGGTTAGACCTAAAGTGGCAACCATGGCCCTTCAATTGTTGTTGTGCTGAAACTCCCATGATCTCTTCTATGATAGCTAGGGTTCATAGAAGCTGCAATTTAAAATATATGAAGAACCATGGTTGTCCATCCCCACTCTAAAGCACAAGCTATACCCTTGCAGCTCTCCAAGATGACCACATCTTGCAAGGTACTTCTGCAAACTCTAATGAATTTAAAATGGTGAATATTCCTACCAAGATTATTCTTAGAAAAAGCAATTTTGTATCTCATATCAGTTTGAAAACCAGACCATTAAATATTGAGCATAACTTTACTTTTTAGATAGAAACACATACACACAAAAAGGTCCAGAAGCATCTTAAAGAATCCGTAAGCCCGATGTATTTAGATATAGCAATCCCATTAGAGGAACCAAAGACTAAGTGCAAACATGTTAATAGCATATCATGAATTTCAACTGTCCATTATTTCTGTTTGGAAAACCTGACAACACTAGATTCTAGTCCCATTAAAATATGTTTGATCAAGACCTCTTGCAGAATAATAAACAATCCTTCAGATGCTGGAAACCATGTGAGAGTTTGTTAATATGTACTTGTGTGCAGATGATTTTCTAAAAGTTGGTCAGTACTGACAACATTTCTATTCTAGATATGTATATATCCAGAAATGTAAAGGTTTCTGACCTTTTCTTATTTTCCCCATATTACTGCCATATGTGGGTAGCATTATTAGAACTAATAAAGATATATTTTTTCCTGCAGCAATCCAGGGAGCATTCTCTATTAGTGGTTCCTGTTTTAATTTATGTTCCTCAGAGAGAACATCTGCCACTTTAGATTCTGTACTATTTATATCTATACTTCCTTGTTGTTTTGCCACACTTGTAATATTCACTGAAGTTGCAGACAGTGTATATTTTGAACTTTTTTCTCTCCCACTCAGCTTTCATTATTTTTTGTTAAGTTCATTTTGTCTGTTCATGTCCTATGTCTATCTACTTAAGTTCAATGTGTACCTATGGAAAAGTAACTGCCTGAGTTTAGTGGAGTTTATTCGCAGTATAATGTATGTAACATCTGCCCTCTGCATTTGCTGGTTTGACTTTCACAGATTTGATCATTTCTGAGTTTCTGCAACCCCTCCCCAGGCACTTTTTTCCCCAGGGGAACCTTCCCTCTTGGCAACTCTGATCAGGGCATGCAGCCCTTTAAAAGCCTGCCTGTGGTCCTCCTCCTCCTTGACCAACAGCTGTCTGGCCAGGTAAGGATGGATCACAGCCTCATTTCTCAGCATCGCAAACCCTCTTCTGGTGCCCCTCACACTCAAGGGAGGTGATGGGTGTGAGCGAGAGGAAATATAGGGCCACCATCCGACCCACCCCATTCTCTCTCCTTTCCCTGGTTTGGACTCTGGGTGCCTGTTCTCCCCATCATTCCTCAGCCCCCTTCCCACAGGCACACACACACACTTTGGCCATTTGAACACTACACTGTTACACTTTTAATGTCTTGTAGAATTCTGGGGTTTGTAGTTTAAGAAGGGGTATTTAGAATTCTCAGCCAGAGAGCTCTTTGGCCTCAGTAGACCACAAACCCCAGAATTCCACAGGATGTTAAAAGTGGAATAATAGCACTATAACAGTGTAGTGTGGAAATGACTTTTGATATTTGTGATTTTTCCACTTTTGTGGGGGTCCTGTGCCCCAACCCTAGCAAATATAAAGAGCTGACTGCATAGGAATGCAACAGTTGTAAGCTGTCTATATGTAAGCTATCTGAGGAAAGGACTCATTGAACAGACTGGGGTTTACTTTTGAATATACCTGTATAGGACTATGCTATAAAACAATGAAGCATATCTATTTTCTTAATCAAGAAATCCATTTAAGGACCAATCTCCCCAAAGTCAGGACAGTTTTATTGCCTGCTCCTGTCTGTGACAGAAAGTTAAGGATGTGTCCTTTGCAAGAGAAAGCTAAATTCATATTCTGTATTTTAAAACTTCAATCATCACTTCAAGAGATTAATATTTAGTGCCTGTTATATCATCCTGATTTTTTCACAGAATCTTTCAAACTGTGACCAAGCTTCTTTTTGTTACCAAAGTCAGCAGTTTTATTTCAGTTAATTTTTCACAAGAATTTATAAAAATTTGCACATCTCTTCATATGCAGGATGGAAAGAATTTTAAGTGTTTAAAAAATCTTAAAGCAGGAGAAACCAAAATTGTCCATCTAAGTTCAGGGTTTAGCATTTAAACATCTGGCTGTAATCCCAATGTATTAAACCAAGGTTGGGTTACTTCTTCTTTTTGAGCCCATTTTAGCCAGCTGGGGCAGAATTTAGTTTCATTTCATTTTTGAACAATTTACCATTTTCAGGTTACAGATATAAATCAGAGAATAGAATTGTTATGCACTATAATGCTACGTAAATTGGGCAAATCAAATCCACAAATCTGTAAATTAGGAAAACTATGTAAAAGGAACTATAGATTTCAGTGCAGCAGTCACCATACTACCTTCAACACACTCAATATTGTCACATTTTGGAAGCTAAGCAGGGTTGGACCAGGTTACTACTTGGATGGAAGGCCACCAGGAAATACTAGGAATCTCCAAGCATGGCTAGGAAATAATGTTTCCTGAGCCCCTTGACAATTGCTGCCACACAGAGTTGGGAATTCTGAGCTAGAAGAACTAATGACTGGTCTCAATATAAGAGAGCTTCCTATGTTCCCAAGAAAAAACAAGGTCTCACCACTCAGTACAAAGTGAGGACAGGAAGAAAATGGATATGAGACTCAGAGAAGTGCAACAAAAGCAGCACTAAGATTTTCATATTCCTGGTCACAGCACCAGAGGTTTCATTGTTGAACAGATTTCTGTTAAACAGCTCTCACAGGTTGTTGTTGTTGGCCTTCAAGTTGTTTCCAATTTATGATAACCCTAAGGCAAACCTATCACAGTGTTTTCTGGGGTTGAATGTGTGTGACATCCAAGGTCATCCTCTGGGTTTCCATGACTGAGCAGGGAACAGAGGCGTATCTAGAATGGGGCAACTGGGACTTGTGCCCTGGGTGCCAATGCCCAGGGGCGCCCTCCTGTCTGCCACTGCCCCCCATGCCCACTTGCTCCCACTGCCCCCACAGGGGTCCTTCTTGGCCCACTGCAGAGGCAGCAGTGGGGTAGCAGCAGCACCTTGGGACACAACTTCCGTGCTTTCCCCAGACGCTGCTGAGCCTAGATACACCACTGGCAGGGAATCACACCCTGGTCTCCAGAGTTGTAGTACAATACTCAAACCACTACATCACATTAGCTCTCAAGCACAGGTAGCGGTTCTTAATAAATTAACAATAGATATAATTTTATACAACACATTATTGTGAAATAAAGATGCCATTGTAAGACCCAGCCCCAAATTACAGCTTTCTCTCTGATCTACGCTCATTGCATGAGTACTGTGTTCACATACACTCCCTTCTGTCCAATGTACATTATGTTGTTGTTGTGTGCCCTCAAGTCATTTCCATCTTATGGCAACCCTAAAACTACCCTATCATGGGGTTTTCTGGGTGATGCACCCAAGGTGATGCAGTGCATTTCCGTGGCTAAGTAGGGAACTGAGCCCTGGTCTCTAGGATCTTAGTCCAACACTCAAACCACACTAGCTTCTAATGTAAGCTACACATCAGGCCAAATCACAATTTCCCGATAACACTCATGTGCTCACTTTGAGCCAATCAACCCCTCAGTCTAAACTATTGTTAGGATAGAAATGTGTGATGTGTTGTAATGCCTTTTAGTTCCAAGAAATAAACAAGACAGAAATTAGTTTAGAAAAATACTATTAAGCAAAAAACTATTGTCGTAATGGGTTTCAAATGGCTTTTAGAATGTATCATTTAAGTTACAATCTTGTGCACATTTACTCAGGAGTAAATCCCACTGGGATGCCACTGCACTCATAGAGGCTTACTTCTGAATAGAGATGTATATGATTGCATTGTTCATAAGAATAGTGTGTTGCTCTGTAGAAAAAGATTCTCCAAACAAAACCAAACAGATTTACAGAACTAAAGGAGGGGAATATTTTGAAACTGGGGATACCTCTGTGCAATACTGATCCTGTTATAGGGAACTTAGAGGAGGGTGAAGCTAAAATCCATCCAAAGTAAGAAATCTGTGTGTGTGAGAGATAAAGAGATTGAAAAAGAGACCATGGTTCTGGGAACTGCTGTAATTCAAAGAGCATCTTTCAAGGAAATCCTGTTTCATTTGCAAGGGCTCTCTGTGTTGCTTTTAAAAAGTGTATTTCTTTTCCATACCCCAAAATAGGGCTGCAGGAGTGAAACCCCTCTTTAATGGTTGTATAAATGAGAGAATTTCAGCAGATGTTCCTTGTTATGCAACCAGGTAACAAGCAACACCTGCTGAAATTCTGTCTTCTACATAATCATTAAAAGGATAGATGCCAAATCCAGTTTTCACTCTGGCAACTCTACCCAAGAAGCAATGAATGATCACATAATACAGGCTGTGCTGTTCCAAAATGGCTGCAAGTGCAGTTTCTGCTTCTAAGCAGGAAAGACAAGACTCTGCCCTTCCTCTACTGCTCTCTTCAGTATAGACTGCCCCCTGCTGAGTGAATTGAGTACAAAGTAATTTCAGGACTCCTCGAATTGCCTTTGCTCTGGACTGCACAGCCTCAGAGAAAAGTGGGATAACTCCTGCAAATGAAAGGAGCCACTGAAGGAAAACTGGGACATTTTCAGCTGAGAAAGTAGGGACAGCAAAAATGTAGGCGCCACTGCCTTACTCAAGCTGAAACAGAGGCAACTGTTGTTCTTGTATGCCTGCAAGTTGTTTCCAATTTATGGCAACCCTATCATGGGGTTTTCTCCGCAAGATTTGTTCAGAAGTAGTTTGCCTTTGCCTTCCTATGAGGTTAAGAGAGTGTGACTTGCCCAGGGGCTAAGCAGGGCATCAAACCCTGGGGTTGTATTCCAAATACTCAAACCACTACGCCATGCTGGCTGTCCAAGTAAATTGTTATTGTGCTATTATTCCACTTTCAACATCCTATGGAATCCTGGGGTTTGCAGTTTGAGGCCCCTCCCTAAACTGCAAACTCCAGGACTCCTTACCATGTTGAAAATGGAATAATAGCACTATAACCGTCTAGTGCAGAAATGGCCACAGCTGCAAGCTACGTACAATCAATGCTTGAACTGGAGATGTCAAGGACTAAATGGGGTTTCTGTATGCAAACCATGTCCTGAGCTGAGGTGCCTCTAAGATTTTTTTTTAAATGCAGCTAATGGGGAAATTTATAAAAAATAAAAACTGATTTTTTAATTTAAAAAAATCTTCACAGAGTAACCACCCTTAAAAGCCCAAGACAGGTTAAAGCAGATGATGCTGTGTGGAAGGAAAAAAAATAAGAATTTTTTTTTTCCTGATTAGTGATTCTTTGGATTTGCTTTCTGTGTTAGAAAAAGAGTACTCTGAACTACACATAGCCAAGTTCTTAAGTATGCAGTGTGAAATAAATATCCCAAAGAAGTTAGAGGTTAGCTCCATTGCTTATTTCTCAAATGGGTGTCTGGACATGATATGGTTTTATAATCATGGATCTTTTGGAGAGACACCAAATCAAACCATCAGAAAGAGAGAACAGGGAGATGTGGAAAACTGATTTATTCATTTAGATTGCATAACGTAAGCATGCAGTAGCTAAACTATAAATAATACCAGATTGGAGATTTATAAGACATTAGAACTGGAAGACAGTTTGATCCCAGTTAAAAAGTGTATTTCAAATGGAGGAAACCATAACTAAATGCATAATGTGAGACCTTTAGTGAAAGATGAACCCTCAAGCTTGAGTGAATTAAACTGCACGACAATCCATTATTATTCTTATTTTTTAAAAAAGTACAATAAAAATGGACACAGTGCACCTAGGACATTTAAATATTCAACAATCTTTATTGGTTAGTGAAGCTGGCTTTAGATTCAAACATTCTCCTTAAATGAATGGGGTTAATTAGAAGTAGCATCTGGTGGACTGTGACAACATTTTTTCCACCTGCAAAGTATGGGTGAGGAGAGCCCTGTAGAAGAATATACTGTGCTTAAAACTTCCTTTTGCCCTGAGTTGCCATGTTTATAAATCAAAATTATGTGTCCAGGGGGGGAAAAGGAAGTAAAACTGTTTCCAACTTGAAGAAAAAAAATTACAGGGCTGGTGATTCGTTTTGGTTCAAACGATAATTGAAAATACAGGGATGAAGAAATTATTCTTGACTTTTATTTATTTTTTTAAAAAAATCTGCTTTGTTCAGGAGAAATCTATCAAGATTTACTTTTTTTGAGGGGGTGAAGAAAGGTGAATTTGCAGTTATAAATCTTTCTTCTTTGGTAAACAGTACTTCCTAAAGTCTTTTTCCATCCAGCATCTCCTCTTTTATTAGGCAAAAAATAATGACTGATTTAAATATATCAGGCATCAATCTGTCTGTGTATCTATTTATTTGTCAAAATATGTATGTCAGTGCATTGAATGCAGCACTGATATAGGATCTCTAGATTTCTTTGCAATAGTATGAAGGACACTGAGTTAGTTAAGACATAGGTAGCCTTTTCTTTAGCAATTGATTATATAGTGTGTGTGTATGAATGTATCAAAGCTTTAAAAAGTTACTTTTTAGACTACATCTCCCAGAATCCACAAGAAAGTACGGCCAGGTGTAGGCTGCCTCTGTGGGATTCTAGGAGCTATAGTCCAAAAAAAGCAATTTTGGGGCCATGTTGCTGTGTGTGGGGTACTTAATCTTGTTGATCAAATCACATCTTGCAGCAGGATTGCAAAGGCTAAACAATGGAGCATTGTGGGGGTTATAGTCCAAAAAAGTGATTTTCCAAAGCTCTGTTACATACATGTCAAACACAAACACACACTCCATACGATCAGTTAATAAAGGAAAGGCAACTTAATTAGCACTGGGACTTTCACAGTATTGCAGAGAAAACTGGACATGTTACGACTCATTTTGCATTCAGTGCAATGACATCCAAAAACCCTTTTTTTATCAAGGAAGTGGAGAAAAGAAGATCAGTTTTGACAACTTGGATACCCCCAAGAGGTTCTATCTGTGCAATGCATCTCTCTCTTCTACATTCCATTCTGCTTCGACCATCAGCATTCATTTCAGCATTTGCTCCCTAGATGAGAGCTCTTACGGGCCAAATTGTGGCGCTATGGAATTTATTAGGGAGCTTTTCTGTACAGCAATTTTGTACTGGATGTGTTTAAAAGCCATCAGGTAGATAAAAATTGACAGCTAGTAAGTCTACTTAGGGTCAGAGTTTTATGAGCATGGAAAAAAAAGTATCTATTTCAGAATGCTTATGTATATCACAGCATATCAGCCAGCTCTGTGTAAGGCAGCAAATATTGTTTTCTCAAGAGCTTGTTATGTATATGTTGCCAGTAACTGCTTTGCTATAGAGAAAAGGTAAGATAAAAGAGATCTAATCTCTCAAGACTTTAGGCAACTTTATACATTACATTTCCAAATACAAACTGGAGCTGTTCTAAGCATATAAAAATTTTAAAGTGTGAATACCACAAACATGCATTTGAGGCAGGTATACTTGTCAGGAAGCTACAGCTGCATTTGGTATCAAATTTCAGCGTTTTTTCTTTTCTTTTCTTTTCTTTTTCTTTTTTTCTTTTTTGCATAATGTGTGAAATGGCCCCAAGATACACATTTGAAATGGAAACAATATGTATTGTTTCCTTGGATTTGTACAAATGTTGGATGCTTTTTGGTGGAGTAATAAAGACTATCATGGCTGTTACACTGGTTCCCTATGAAGGATACCGAGCTGAATTTTGTGGGTTGCAATTATTTTGTGATGTTCTTTGAATTATCTGTTTACTTTTTGCATGATTTGCTCTAAATTTTAAGCTTGAAATTATATCTGAGAATACAGAGAAAGGATGGGAACATGGTTTTAAAAACCAAATAGCAAACCATAACTGTTGTTATGAAGAGAACTGCCAGCTCAGGACTATCATAGAATCACAGAATCATAGAGCTGGAACAGAATACAGGGGCCATCGAGTCCAACCTCCTGCCATGTAGGAATACACTATCAAAGCATCAAAGCATCTCAGGTCCTGAGAGTTCAGGGCCCAAAGTTGGTAGTACTACAGAAGTGATGTCACAAGGGGCAGCCCATGTTATTAAGCAGAATACTGCAGAACTGGATAGAGTATGCCATTCAAATTAAAAAAAAATCCATCTGAGAAAAATATATATATAGCATGCTCTCTTCTGGTGTGACCTCCACACACATGAATGCAAGGTTGTGTGACATGTTGGCCCCATCATAGTCAAAGGAAGCAATGGATGCATATCTGCATGGGCACAGGGGCATGCACATTGTGCCCATTGACTATAATGGGATGCAGCACTCCTGTTTTTCGTTTTATGTGGGGGCTCCTGGAACGGATTCACAGCATGTACAATGGGCACGCTATGCATACATTTTTAAGGCAATGCTGTCATCCTGAGATTCCTGCCCTTTGTCTTGAGGATAGGAGCCAGCCTGTGAGATCTGGGAAACCTAATGAGGAAAGAGAACAACCTATCTTTATAAATTATTGTTTGCTTATTAGTTATCTCTTTAGCCTAATGTATTTATAAATTACTAGTGTGCCTACACAACAAGGGTTAGAGAGAAGCACTGCTAGCAGACTTTTTTTTAATTATTATTAATCCTGGCATATTTCAGTGATCATCACTGGACACATAGGGCAGAATCCTGCAAGTGTTTTACCAGCATAATACCGGGTTACACCGGCCTAAGTACTTTTGAGGCAGTTGCAGAAAGAGGTATCTGGTACCTCCTTGTGCAATGCATTTATACCCAGGGATGCAAAAGCAGCTGGAAACTCTCAGGTGGACCTTCATTGTCCCCAGCCACTTACTGGTCATGAGGGCCCACCTGGGAGCTGTCTGGCAGCCCTTTTGCACTCAAGACTGAAGAAGCAGCTTCTACCCTTTCTCCAGGGGAGACAGCTGCTTCTCCTCCTCCTCGGGTGGAACAGGACAGCCAGACTGCTCTGAGGTTCAAGCCAGAGGAGACACAGCTATACCTGGAGTTTGCATATACCATTGTACACCTGTAAGAGGAGAAGAAATTGCTTCCCTCACCACCACAGGCATAATTATGCTCATGAAAAGAAAGACTTCACAAGAGGAATTGTTGGAATCCAGCTTCAGACAGTAAATAATAGGTGATTTAATGATACCAAAATGCAGCTCTTGAATTACCACTGAAGCACCCCCAACCCTCTGAGCCTTCAAGTTTAATTTTTTTAGGGTTATTTTTCAATCATTGCTTTACTCGCTCAAAACTGCTGCAAAACACAGCGATTTCACTCCCAAGCTCTTCACATGCTTCAAAAAGCAAAAGGAGAAAAGGAAAAAGAAAGTCCTTACAAGGGGTGTAGCAGTTACCAGTGACAAAATCGTTACAAGGGGGCTGTTACTGCTCTAAGCCTCATTGCAGTTCCCAGAGGATATGCCCTTATGAGGGCTGTGCTATTGTTATGAGTGCTTGCTAAGAATGGTGCAGATTCCCAGAGACAAAGCCCTCACCTGGGCTAAAGTACCCATTCCAGCCTTTATAAGGGCTGTAGTGCTGATGGTTAAGTCCTTAAAAGGACTGTTCTTAGCTCTATAAGAGCTTACAAGGACTGCCGTGGCAAAGCAGGAGCCTTTACTTTGGACCTTTGTCCCGTGCCACTGTCCTTGCTGCCACTTTTGTGACTGCTAAATCCTTTGACTGCTGCATAACTGCCTGGCCCCTCACTGTCACCACCTCTGCCACTACTTCTACTGCTGCCGCCATCCGCTGCTTCTCCACTGGTCCTCTGATGAAACTGGACAGTGACATTAAAGGGAGATGGAACTCTATGGTGTTAAAGACTTACGCTCATTTGACATTGGATATTTCCTATCTGATAATCTGCTTTTTGTTTGTTTGAGGAAGACAATACAAGGCAGTGTGGATTTGAAACAGTAGCATTGTCTACTGGGACAGGGAGTACAAATCCAGTGATGGATGAGGACCATGTCCAGATTACTTGGCTGGCCAAGAGAGGGATGCTAAGGAACTTGCTTTTGCTGATGGTCCCCCAGTAGGGTTGGCTACCAGAGACTGGGGCTGCTAGAGAAGGCTAAGCAGGATCTATCTGAATTGTGGGTGTATTGCTTTGATACAAACATTGTTTGGTTGGACATGAGTATTGTAATTGCGTATTTCTACATGGCAGGGGGTTAGACTAGATGGACCTCATAGTCCCTTCCAGCTCTAAGATTTTATAATTCTGTGACATGTTGGAGCAGTGCTGCTGGAGGGAGAACAGAATAGCCTAAGAAAGTGGACATTGGATGGTGTAAATTTACAAAGGCCATCAGAGACATTGTTATATTGCAAGAAGGCAAATGGATTCAGCACTAGAACATCTCCTTTAGAACAGATGAGTTATATTGGCAACACAGGATGCATCTATCAGAATAGGTCTAGGATAGTGGCTGTACGAATTGCAATATGAAACATGGTGTTGGGTGCAGCCACATTAGGTTTGGTGGAAGACAGAATAGCCCCCTCCAATTTTCTATTGTGGTTTGGGCATGGGATCCAGATCTATAGGGGAAGGAGATGGGAATTACGGGCGAGTCATAAGATTAATACGGTACCTACCGATAAGAGACATTGGGAGTGTGGGCAACAAAGGTTACATCCAGTTTTGGGGGAGTCCAACCTTCCCCCACTCTCAGGTTGTGGGGAACCACGCAGTGGCATCTCATATCTGTCATCACACTTGGGTACTGGCAAGCAGGTGGTTCATCAGCCAACAGGTGGGTCATCCAGTGCTTGGATCCAGACCCATGCGGTGGGCTAAGCCAATTGAAAGCTTGGGGTACAGGGCTGAATTCCTCTCAGATCCCCTGGGGGCTACCTTCCCACAGCAAGCCCCAAACCTCTGTTTTCCTGTGCAGTATCTCTCAAAATTGCCTGGAAACTGCACTGATTTTTTTTTAAATGGGGGGAGGGTTGGGGGCTTTGGAATGGTCAGAGGCCTCAGGGACCACATAAGTGGTATCTAGGGGCTGCGCTTTGCCTCCCCTTGTTCTGACTTGTGCTGTGAACATGCTGTTTCCCCTCAAATCACTGTTGTGAAGTTACCTACGCAATTGCCCAAAGGCCACAGCCCTGAGCAGACCTCTTACTTATCTGTCATTCATGCCTTGTGCATGAACTCATTTTGGTAGTGTTTTGCCATTTGTTCCAAAAGGGAATATGGGTACTTATATGAATAAGGTCAAAAGCAGTAGGGCCATGATATATGGCACTCCAGCAAAAAGAACAGTCAAAGCTTTTGAAAAATAGAAGTTTGATAAATGGCAGGAAATAGCAGGTTAGAGAAGAGGATGTTCTTCAGGACTTTCCTTCCAAATCCCTTGGAACTGCTGTAATGAGTTGTTGAGAGGATGTTTCATGAAAGCAATATGGAACTAAAGTTTGATTAAAAATGACATAAAAGGAAAACAAAGGAAGAATTTGGTACTGGAAATAGGCATTACAGATTCTACATTTAATTTAAACCCTGCTCAGGTGTTAACCCACTTTCCTCAACACAGGAGCAAGGGAGCACCTATTTCTGCCCCCCTCGACCATTTTCCTCACTTGCAAAGTGACAAGTCCAGAAGAGAGGTCTCTGTTCCTATCAAGTCCATCAAGACAGTTGTGATCCCTGATTTTCCAGAGTTCTCATTCATGTCCAGAGCTGCCATACAAACAGGAACTTTTCCTCTTCAGAGGCATTGTTTTCCATGTGAG
The DNA here is from genome assembly GCA_030412105.1 of Cyclura pinguis. NCBI lineage: Eukaryota > Metazoa > Chordata > Lepidosauria > Squamata > Iguanidae > Cyclura > Cyclura pinguis. The sequence continues at coordinate 43,911,617 of CM059599.1, forward strand.
AAAAGCAACAGCAAAGGGCCAACTCATATATTAAAGAAAGCAAGTTGAGTCACGTGTGAACAGGGCTTGAAACTAGCTTCTAAATTCTATTGACAAGTAGTAGCAAAAAATGTGACTGTGCAGAGTGCTCCCAGCCTGCCAGTCATGAGCTTTTTGAGGATACACTCTTCCATTTCTATTGCTCATGCTTTTTCATCCATTTCCTCAGTCAGCCAACACTGCATGTTCAGCGTGCCCAGTCTTTCTAGAACTGCTACTTTTAGGATAGGGTTCAGTACCGGAATAGCTCCCCCACAACTAGCAGCTGTTGGGGAAGAGATTGTAAAACCCAAAGTGGATCCCTCCGGGTAATGGACCCATTAGCAACTATTGCTATAAATCAGAAGCAGGGAAAGAACTGTGGTCTACAAACCCCCAGTCTTCAAACAATGTGGTCTCTGGCCATGCTGTTAGGATTCTGGAAGTTGTATTAAAAAAAAGAAAAAGTAACTTTTCTCAGCTTTGCTCTAAGGATATATGATTACATGGCCATGCTGCTTGGGGATTCTGCAAATTGTACTCTGAAAAAGGTAAATTTCACAAGCTTTCTTGAAAGTATATGATACTTACTAGTAAAATGCGGGCTGGACAGGGCTATTGTTAAGTGGATTTGTAATTGGTTGACTGACCGAACGCAAAGGGTGCTCACCAATGGCTGTTTTTCATCCTGGAGAGAAATGACTAGTGGGGTGACACAGGGTTCTGTCCTGGGCCCAGTGCTATTCAGCATCTTCATCAATGACTTGGATGAAGAAGTAGAGGGCATGCTGATCAAATCTGCAGATGACACCAAATTGGGAGGGGTTGCTAATACACCCGAGGACAGGATCAAATTTCAAAAATGACCTTGACAGATTGGAGAGCTGGGCCAAAGCTAACAAAATGAATTTCAACAGAGAGAAATGTAAGGTCCTACACTTGGGCAGAAAAAATTGAATGCACAAATATAGGATGGGGGACATGAGGCTGGATAACAGTACGTGTGAAACGGATCTAGAAGTCTTGGTAGATCACAAGCTGAACATGAGTCAGCAGTGTGGTGCGGCAGCCAAGAAAGCCAATGTGATTCTTGTTTGAATCAATAGGAGTATGGTGTCTAGATCAAGGGAGGTAATGGTACCACTGTATTCTGCAGGGGTTAGACTTCATTTGCAATAATGTGTCCAGTTCTGGACACCTAAATTCAAGAAGGATATTGACAAGCTGGAACGTGTCCAGAGGAGGGCGACTAAAATGATGAAGAATCTGGAAAAAAGTGCCCTATGAGGAATGGCTTAGGGAGCTGGGTATGTTTAGTCTGCAGAAGAGAAGGTTAAGAGGGGACACAATAGCCATGTTTAAATAGTTGAAGGAATGTCATGTTGAGGAGAGAGCAGGCTTGTTTTCCGCTGCTCCAGAGATGAGGACAAGAAGCAATGGATTCAAGCTGTAAGAAAGGAGATTCCACCTGAACCACAGGAAGAACTTCCTGAGGGTCGGAGCTGTCCAGCAATGGAATATGCTGCTTTTGAGTGTGGTGGAGTCTCCTTCTTTTGAGGTTTTTAAGTAGAGGCTGGCTGGCCATCTGATGGGAATGCTTTGATGGGTGTTCCTGCATGGCAGGGGGTTGGACTCTGGGGGCCCCTGGGGTCTCTTCCAACTCTATGATTTTATGATATACAGAGTTGTTTGCACACTGTGCTGCTCCACTTCTGCCACCTTGAAGTGGATACAGTTGGCCGTCCATGTTCACAGGTTCTGCACTTGTGGATTTAATTATTTGCAGGTTATTTTTATTTATTTATTTAATTAATTTAGACATTAAAAAAAATTCTTACTCTATTTGCCCTTGCCATGGGAAAAAATATATTCTCTCCAGGAATCCCTAGGTCTTCCAGTGCAATTCTATGGTCCATTTGTGCCTAGAGATTCCTAGAGAAGGGAGTCTCGGGTAAGGATAATAGTGTTCATGATTTTTATTTTATTTTGATTTGATTTTTTTCCACTTTGGGTCTTGTGCCCTTAACGCCTGCAAAAGTAAGAGGGGTCACTGTATAGTCATTCCACACTGGACAACAATGGCTTCCATAGGGGAACATATTCATGGATAAGACACCAATAGGATTCTGGCAGCTCTCCTCATCACTCCATTCATTCTCCCTTGGCATCTGGGGTTCATTAAAAGAGTTGTTGTTGGTATTGCTGTGTTCCTCCAAGTTGTTTCTGACTCATGGCGACTCTAAGGCAAACCTATCAAGGGTTATTCTGGGAAAACTGCCCATCATCCGCAAGCTATACGGATTCCTCACCAGACCTCATTCTTATGCTCCCACCACAAATTTTTTAATTTTAAAATATTTTCAAATTGAAAATCTCTCCTGCATCCTCTAGCTCCCAGTTTAGGGACAATTTGGCTGTGTAATCCTCACTGTTTTAGGCTCAAGAGAGCCCTTTTTCCAAATCAGGAGATGAATTGGTAGTAGTGGTGGCTGGTGGCTTAGATATCAGTGGAGTGATGAATCCATTTTGAACTTTAAAGAACCATGGATGGCTTTTTAAAAGTTTGGAATAAACTGCAAATGTCAGTGGAGTAGTGGATCAGAGTGGACAATCAAGCCATCAACTGCCGCTGACCAGAAATCACTGCTGGTTTTGAGCCCCCCAATGTCGCCTCCTTGGTAAACCCTGTCCCGGGATCTACAATTTTGATATAAAATTAATCTAACCCACCAGAGAGGTCACCCGGATGAGCACGTAGGCAACAATGGTCGTACGATCGAAAGAACCAGGTCAGGCCAGTAAACTCCCCAGTCACGTAGCCACAGGAGACCTCAAGCTGTGCCAACCCACGGTGGACAAAAGGTCCTCAGCCTTTAAGGAGCCAACTTGAAGGAATTAAGAGTTTTTCCCACAAAGCTGGGCGCGGGAAACAAAAAAATCTTATCAGACAAGATCCATCTACATAAACTCACACTGCAACCCAAAGCAGCGGAAGATCTCAATACTTGGGTAACACCTTGTTATCTTCCAATGTCAAAGAAGGTGCCAGTATGAAGTTGTTTTCTGTTGCTGTCCCCCTTGTTCTCCCCAGGAGGGGATTTGCCCTCAAGGTAATTTTTTCCTACAAATAGTCCCCATATTTGAATAGTTCTTTGGATGCCTCCCGGTCATACCAACTGACTGCTCCCCCCTCCCGACAGCCGCGTGATTCCCTCAGCATCTCTTCACTGAGTTCCTTTTCTTCCGCTGCTTTCTGAACCAAGGACTTCAGGAAAAGGTGCAGTATCACCCAAACCATGAATCCTTCAACAATCCCTCTATCTTATTTCCACTCTTTATTTCTCTTTAGCCCTTGGATGTGTGTGTGTGAGTGTTTGCGCTGATGAGCGCTACTACTGTTTAATAAAGTCATTCATTGGACCTTTTTGTGTAACTTCTGACTGGGTCTGACCCTGTAAAAACTGGGTAAAAGATCTTGCTAGGTTACCCTGCCTCTTGCATTGCTATTCCTCGTGCTCCGTTGAACTTACTTTCCCCATCACTTGGAGCATATCGAGGTGTCCCTCCGGGACCCCCAGATTTTCAGGTTAACACCAGTTAAAACAACCCAACAACCCAGCCAAACAAACCATGGTGTTGTTGTCCCAACACCTCTCCCGAGTGCACAGGATATATTCTGAGAATTTTTTTAAAAAAAATTGGACAGTGAGATCCCCTGAAGAGTGTAAGAATGGTGTTAAGGGGAGCTGCATTTTCTCCACTAATTCTCTAGAAGGATAGTATCATTTAAAAAGGACTTAGACGAATGCAAGGGGGGAAAAAATCTCCTATTTGCTGGCGTATAAGACACACCCCAGTTTTAGTGGTTATTTTTTGGAAAAACTTTTGAACTATGGCAGCGAGACTTTTCATTCCCTTCCATTTCGCCTTGGTGGGAGTTTTCTCCACCAAGGCAAAATGGATAGAGAAGAGGGGTGATGTCTAGACAAGCATTGAGGCAGTGCTCCTTTTGCCCCCCAGTTCCTCCCCTGCCTTTCCTAGGCATAAGAAAAATGCCTTGAAAAGACAGGAGAGGCTCCAGGGATGGAGCCAGTGCCAGCGCGGGGCTTCCCCAAACTTTTCTCTGCCTTTTTTAAGCGTAAAGAAAATGCCTAGAAAGGATAGGAGAGGCCCCAGGGACAGAGACAGCGCCAGGATGGGGCTTCCCCAGACCCGTCTCTGTTTTTTCTAGGCATTTTTTTATGCCTAGAAAAGGCTTGAGAGGCTCTGGGGAGTGGTGCGAGCCAGCGCCAGCACTGGGCTCTCCAAGACCCTTTCCTGCCTTTTCTAATCTCAAAGAAAATGGCTAGAAAAGACAGGAAAGGGTCCAGAGGGTGGAGCCAGTGCCAGTCCCGGGCTTCCCAAGACCCTTTCCTGCTTTTTCTAGGCATTTTATTTATGCTTGGAAAAGGCAGGAGAGGGTCCGGGGTGGAGCCAGCGCAGCGGAGCCTCATGGAAGTCCTCCTTTCACCTCCTCCCTTTCATATGCATTTAGCCTCAGCAGGTGGGGGTGGTGAAAGGAAGGCTTCCAATGAGCACCCGGTGTATAAGATGCACCCCATTTTTAAGGGCTATTTTGGGGAGAAAAAATGCGTCTTATACGCCGGTAAATATGGTAGATCTCTGAAATTACTGTGTTCAGAAGAGATTACATTAGATTGACAAATGATCAGGAACATGTTCTAGGCATGGCATCCTTTGTTTGTAAAGATCCTGTGGGGCAGCATTGGAAATGGACCAATGATCGATTTAACAAGGACTGATTTAGCAAAGCAATTTCTGTGTTTTTACATCAGGTGCTACTTATGAACATGTGAACCCTCTCTCTGGATCTCACCTAGAGCTTTAATGGAACAAGCTACAAGTAACTCATTTCAGATCAGTAGTTATGTGTAATTAGTGATTCTCCCCATAACTAGGGCATAACTAAGTTAAATCACAGCTGCAACTGAACAAGGAAGTATTTCACTCCTCTTGCGGCATAACTGTAACTTTTAAAGTTTTTGTTTTAGTTACAGGGTGTGGTCCCACTTGAGGGCAGAAGTGGAATATCACATGGTTCAGGGTTTGGCTCATAATGCCCTGACTCATGATGCTGTCTCATGCTTTGCTATTGTTTCTGAGGCAACAACAAAGCAGACAGGAGGAGAGTGTGTTTTGTGTCACATGAGCAGCTTGTAGTGTTCAGACATTTTTTTAAAGTCCCTCCAAAAAATGAAAGTTCCGTGTTTCTTTTCAAAACCTGTATTAAAAATGGTAAGTATTTTTTCAGCTCTTGAAATTATAACATACATGAATTACTTTTTTTAAAAAACCCAGCTTTTCCAAGCTTTGAACACAACCTGCTTTTTTTTTTTTACAAACTTGGATAACCAAATTTGATAGCGTTGGACATTTTTGCTAATTTTGCTAATTTTAATTGAATGTAGTGTCAACAGGTACAAGTGAGCCATCTACTTTTGTGAAAGTTAAGAGTGCAAGATCCCCACGAAAGTGGAAAAATGTGATTAAAAATAAAATAAAAATAATGAATGCTATTTTTCTTACCTGAGAACACTTCCCTAGGAATCTCTAGGTCCTCCAGCACAATTCTGTGGTCTACATCCAGCAGATGTGGGCCACAGAGTCATGCTGGAGGATCTAGCTCTGCCTAGAGGAGTGTTCTCTCTCGGAACATCTGGATTCTCCAGTGTGACTCTATGGAAAATATGTTTTCTGCGGCAAGGCAAATAGACTAAGAATTTTTTAAAACAATTAAACTAAATAAATAAAAATAACCCACAACCAATCAATCCATGAGTGCTGGACCCGCAACTGTAGAGGGCCAACTGTACTTAATTACTTTGTTTTCAATATTAAATAATTTTTGGAGTGAGCTCTTTATAAAATATTGTATTTGTACCTTGTTGTGAGCCCAGGATGCACGCAGATATAGGGATGTATAAATGAATCTTGCTTGTTTTGACTACATTTAAACATTTTATAGAATCATAGAATCATAGAATCATAGAAATGTAGAGTTGGAAGAGACCACACGGGCCATCCAGTCCAACCCCCTGCCATGCAGGAACACCCTCAAAGCACTCCCGACAGATGGCCATCCAGCCTCTGCTTAAAAACCTCCAAAGAAGGAGACTCCACCACACTCCGAGGCAGCATATTCCACTACCGGACAGCCCTGACTGTCAGGAAGTTCTTCCTGAGGTTCAGGTGGAATCTCCTTTCCTGCAGCTTGAATCCATTGCTCCTTGTCCTGGTCTCTGGAGCAGCAGAAAACAAGCCCTTTCCCTCCTTTATGTATGTATGTATGTGTGTATGTAATTTAGATCCTGCCTTTCTGCCCAAAGCAGCGCTCACTTAATTCTTACAGTACTATTACTGCATCATGGGTGTATTTTTATGTTAAGTGTTCTGAATATTTTGGTATGGTTTTGTCATAAATTGTTCTGGAATATCTCCTTAGAAAGGAGACTCATATTTATAATGAAGAAATAATGAGGAGAAAACCCACATTTCATCACTCAGGTATGAAGATCCTGGCCTGTTCTTCTGACAGTCTCTCACCACATACAGACACAGGCACACCACAGGCCCAGTCCTTAAAACTTTCAATAAAACCTGTGTAACCAACAACTTAAATAAACAATATCTATTTAGGAAGTGATGGCAACGTGTAATCGCAATAACGGGAAACTAAGGAGAAGTTGTGGTCATAACGCAGTTACTTCAAGTGCATTGAAGACACAAATATCACTGTGGTTTTTTATTTGTTTCCACTTGTTGAGTCATTCTGAAAAATCCCACCAACTTGTGTAAATTCCAAGAGCAGCAGAAAAACTCAGCCTCTTTCATGTCAATATTAAAGAACTCTGATTCAAGCAGGCAAATTGCAAGACGCTGCTGTTCTGAGCAGCTTTATGGTGCAGGAGGCATAAAGGTTGGTTTCACCTGATACCACACAAAGACATTAATCCTTCTCACAAAAAGAGATTATCCCCCCAAAATCAGAAAAAAGGGAAGTACATACTTTCAAGAAGCAAGATGTTGTTTGTTCTGAATATAAGCTGCTGAACTGGCACAAAATTGTGGCAGTGTGGTTTTTGCCTCATTAGTCAAAGAAGAATTCGTTTGACAGGAACCGTTTGAATATTTATTGCAAAATTATATCCTTCTGGGGTTTTTTCTTGCAGCCAGAGTATTAACTAAATCACTTTAAAGCAAACAACTTAGCAGTCATTTGTGTGCAATACAGGAACCATTAAATAGGTTCATACACGTGTAGAAACAACCTCAACATCTAGGTGTAAAGCTAAAGGAGTTACTTTTCTGTACTGAAGTACTGTGTAGGGAAGCAGGTCGGGAATCACTAGAGACAATTGCATTTTGGACTACAACTCACATAATCTCTCTGGCCACCATGGCTAGTGACGGTTGCGGATTCTGGGAGCTGCCATTAAAAAATAAATTTCCAAGGCTCTGAAAATGACTGAAGGTAGGTGGGCAGGATATTCAGATCAGGAGTGATTGGCTAATTTCATTAAATTTCTTAGCTCCATTTGTTTTTATTTTCTTGGTTCTGTTAGTCTCTTTCAGTTCAGTAAGTTTTATTTCACCGTTAGTTATTGCAAAGACTGGGTTGAGGTGGGGTTACAATCCAGAAATCTAAAATCAACATTTAAATAAGTCCTTAAAGTCTAAAATCAACAGTAAAATAAGACTTCATTCAGCATGTGTAACACAATCAATTACGCTCTGCTTAATAAAACCCACTTCTGACTTGGCTAATGCTTTAAGTAGCAGCTTTACTTGTTATTCTGAGGTCAGTAGTAAAAAGCCAAAAATCTATCTTCTGGAGGTCAAACCAATTAGTGCTTTTCTTCAAGGTATCAACAAGTTTTTTTCCCCTTACAAGATTTCTTATTTCCTTACAATAATATTTTCTTAGTTTAAAATGTATATGCCACTTAAGTATCCCAGCTGGGTTCTCAAAGCTGCTTGTATCAAATAACAATTCAAACAAACAAAACCATCATTTGAAAAAGTACAGAACCCTGATGAATATAAATGATTCAACTGAACAATCTGGGCCTTTTTGGGATCATTGATCTTCTTAGGAAAGACACTCTAAATTGGTTTCATAATGGAGGATGTCAGACACATTGCTCGTCTTTGTGGAAGAACTCTGTAGTCCATGTCAGTATTGGTATGTGTGTAAAGCTCATAGGATTGGAAGAGACATCAAGGGCCACATAGTCCAAATCCTTGCCATCTAGGAATATATAACTTCTGCATTACAGAAGGATGGTCATCTAACCTCTGATGGCCTTCAAAGAAGGAGAGACCACTACTCTATGAGAAATCCATTCTAGAGTGGAACAGTCCTCTCCATCAGGAAGTTCTTAACACTTGGATGAGATCTTTTTTCTTGTTATTTGAATCCATTGGTTCATGTCTCTGGAGCAGGAAAAAAACCCCCAAGCTTGCTCCATCTTCTATATGCAATTGCTCCAGGTAAAGATATTTAAAGATGGCTACCATCAGTGTGATGTAATGGTTTGACTAGGACTCTGGAAGACCAGTTTGTAGCCATGGAAACCCACTGGGTGGCCTCGGGCAAGTCATACTCAGCTGCAGATGAGACTTCCTTTCCGGTGAGTGTACTTAGAACTGAAGCTTTTGTGAAAAAAACAATGTGAATTCCTTAAATATAATAATGAGAGAAATATTATAATGTACATTTTAGAGGATTGCCAACTCATCAGAAATATACTGCCCTGCTCTTTTCCACTTAGGGACATTTTAATTCAGCAGCTGAAGCTATTAATGGCAGCAGGCTTTGTTGCTTTATGTAAACTGCTTTTTAAGGCAATTACAGGACCTAATTCAAAAGCTGGTAACCCTTAACATAGAACCTTATATCCTGTGGAAATGGCATCAACAGCAATAATATTGCCTAACAGAATTTCCAATGTGATTCTGAGGAAATTTCATAACTTACAAAGAAATGGTGAACTACTTGTTCTCTTCCCTCATCGTATTTGAAATAGGCAACAGCCTCTTTCAAGCACACACATTTACAGCAATGCAATGCAATACATTAAAGGTAGCAAGTAGTGCAGAATTTTCTAAACTTTTCATGTTGGTGACATACTTTTTAGACATGCATCATTTTGTGACACAGTAATTCAGTTTTACTAGCAAACCGGAGGTTAAACTAACCCCTTATAAGAGATACAGACACATTGTAATAATAAAATGTATGGGGACACAACGTATGTCATGAAAACCTTTCATATATTTTTAAAAATATATGATTTATAAATAATAACATACGTTTCCAAGATTGTAAGCGACACACCTATATAGGTCATGGCACACCGTATGGAAAGTCCTGAAGCAGTGTGACCTGGTGAAGCGCTCCTTTACTATGGAGTCAAGGTCCTTCTAGAAACCCCTGCTACTGGTAACAACCCCTCACTGAGACCTGCCCTTTCGTCCTACCATGCTGAGGGTGGTCCTGAACTAGAGCCCTTACACCCATACAATTATAGTGTTATGATCGCACTTTAACTGTCGTGGCTATGTCCTATAAAATGCTGGGGACTCTAGTTTGATGAAACACTAGCTTTCTTTGGCTGGGAAATCTAAATACCCCTCCTTAAATGGCAGATCCCAAGATCCCATAGGAGGTTACCATAGCAGTTAAAGTGGAATCATCGTTCTATAATTGTGTAGAATGAAAGGGCCCTTAATTCTCTCGACACAGCTATGCTATACAAGATTCATTTCATTGCTGTGGGAAAGACAGAGAAGACCAAAACAAATTGGTCTGCTTTTCTTTCATGTAGAATCTTCTAGGCCCAGCATCAAACACAGTTACACAGATTATGCCAAATAAATAACACCATGTCTAACACCTATAGTAGTTGCTTTAACTACTTTTTTAAATCTGTGGTGAGTCACCTTGAGTCCTGAACTGAGAAAAAGGAGGCATGTAAATAAATATGATAATCATAATCATAGTAACAAATGAGGAATACACATGCACACAAACATACACTTTTCAAGTTGGTGCTCTCCTCCTAAGACACTTGAGCCCTGAGGACTGAAGAGGAGGTACCAGGTCCTGAGATTCATAGGCCCAGAAAGCTATGAAACCTAAGCCTGGCTTTAGCCACACTAAATGAAGTAGGAATCAACAGGTTGACATAATGACATAATGGTTTTCCTTGTTGACCTAAAGGAATTGTGATGGGAAGAATGATATGTGAAGATTTTCTGTTTGGTGCATAGATGTTAAGGTACTTAACTGTTTTTTGAAAAACGCTTTATTGTTGGTAATTTGAACCAGCAGTGGTTGATGGATCTGTTGATGTGGGAATGCTGAATCCATTCATGATTTTAATGCTCTCCCCACCCTCAAGCTGCTCTGGGATGCATGGGACCTATCCAGGTGCTGGATCCTAATCCCAAAAGAGATTCTGCACCAGGAGAGATCCTGTACAAGTGATAGCAGCTGCAGGAGTAACCATGAAACTGAGAGCAGATTCTCTGTCCTCAGGCAATGGATTTATGGACAGCCTCTGGCCTCGCCTACAACTTCCAAAACAACTGGCTGTTGCTAGTTGTGAGATTCTGGGAGTTATACCCTAAGCCCCCCTTTCCAAGCTTTGTTCCTACAGAATAGGGATCAGCATGGCAGATTTTCACTCTTACATATTCTCAAGATTTTCACCCTCAAGTATTTGAAGGACTATATCCCCTTTGATGAGCCCTAATTAAAGCTCTAAGAATGTCCGGAGAGGCCCTTCTCTCTGTCCCAATACCTTTCCAGGGTTTTTTTTTTTTTGGTGGGTACAAGAGAGGGGGCCTTCTTGGAGGTTCTCCCAGACTTTGGATCTCCCTCCCTCGAGAGGCCAGGATCCCCCATCGTTGCTGTCCTTCGATCAGAAAGTCAAAACATTTTTATGCCATCAGGCTTTTACAAACTGACTAGGGTTGGGCTTTTAATGCTGCACATCCTGTTTTTAAGCTTTGTGTGTAGTCTTCTAATTAATCTTAACATTTTAACGCCTAATGTCTTAATGATATAAAATGTTCAATTGCTTTTAAATCTTATACTTATACTTTTATTCATGTTTTTGTATAGTTTTTTAATTTGTATTGTTGCTGCCTTGAGTCCCATTATTGGGAGAAAGGCAGGATAAAGATGAATCATAATCATAGAATCTAAGTTCCAGGGAGAACTAGACCTAGGCCCAGGGCACAAAAATCCTTTTTATTTCAGCAGGACTAAACTGGCTGCAATTGGAATCCTTTATCCTTAATAACTCCTGGATCCCAGCAATTTGCCGTTGCCTTTTGACCAGGAAGATATGAAGGAAAAAGATCCCTCCCAGCCTTCTAAAGTGAGTTTTCCTTTATGCCACAATGGCCTCTAGTGGATCGCTAGCAACTGACAGACAGCTCAATCATTTCCTCATAGCTGCAAGGTGCCAGCTCCAGCTGTCTTTGACATTAATGCTGGGCCTTGACTGACAGAGACCTTGTCCTTGGAATGAGCTCGGAAGACCCAGCCAGTATACTAAACTCTCTTTTTAGTATGTTGATTTATCGCTCCTGTTGATCGCTCATTGATCCTTTTCCTCCTCTCTGTTTGCTCACAGGGCACCCCAGAAACCATCCTCTAGCCATATATTTTGTTTATGATTTCCTTCAGAGTAAAGGAAGAAAAACAACCCAAGTCTGTGCACCTGTTATATTTAATACACAGAGTGTTTTGGGGTGGGGAGGGGAAGAGAAAGGGAAGCCTATACTCATGCAGATCCCAGATGGAGCTCACATTAGCCATCCGCTGTATCAGCAGAGGCTCATCAGTTTCCTCAGAAATGCAATTGGTATTTTATTTACAGCCACTTCACTTTGACCTCAGTAGAGCATTGCCCCCACCCCCATTGCTATGAGAAAAGAATACAAATAAAGAACCATTTGGACACAATTTGAGGTAGCTGAAAGATATTCAAGATGCCTCCATCTGGAGATATATTTGCATGCATGTTTATCTTGTTAGGGTTTCATCCCACCGTTATGGAGTCTATTAAAGGCACAGGGCTTGAAAAAGAATTGGCCAGTGAACCTGCATTTTGTAATCCACTTTGGGAGTTTGTCCTGCCTTGGTTTTTGTTTGCATGAGCAATGGTGTAAACATATTTCTAATAAGAAAAAAAATAAACAAAGTAAATAAACTTGAATTTCTAAATTGGACATCTTTCATTTGCAACCATTGCCATCTGCCTTAAAGTAAGGAGAATCAGAGAGGAACCATGTGGCTAGAATCCTGCACCTAGATGCAAGTATTTAATACATTGCAGCTAAGTGCATGTAGTCTTATCTGCAGGAAGAGCTGAGCTGTGTTTCAAAGTGCTTTCCTTTGATCTGTGTAACTCTGCACCATTCTAGGGTCTACATAAGTGTGCGATATGATAAGAATTACCCTGTTAGATTAGTGGAGTCCTTCCTTTATGGGCCTAGGTTGGACCAGATGGTTTTAGGTGTTTTAGATCTCTTGTTATTAGCAACCTGAAGGTAATGTTTCCTTTTGAGACTACATTCCTTGGCATGCTCACCTCTGGGAGAGAACCCCATAGAATTCAATGGAACTAACTAATAAGAAAATGTGTGTGGATGCAGACTGCAGATGTATCTAATATACAGAGTCTACATAGCTAGGCTTCTGGGCAGGACAATGGATTAACTTGTTTCAGGATTCTGTCTTGGAAGGACTTGTGAACACTCTGCTGAAGGACTGTCTTCATTATTTCTAAACAAAATGGTAATATCCACCACCACCCCAACACACAAAACACAACCCAGGGGGACTAAAGCAACCTCCTTCAGGTGAACTGGAAGTAGATGTATTGGTAACTCATCCTTCATTTCCTCCCACCTTCAAAATTATAGGAGATCTAGGAGACATTCCAATTCACTTCTTTTGCTTTCAGAAAGGGTCAGGGGGAAGGAGGTAGGATGGCCCACACTTACTCAGCAAGTGTTATGGATTGGTGGCTTGTGCCTGGACCTAGCAGGTGCCAGAGCAACAGTCTAAGCACTTTTTCGTACTCATTTTCAGTTTGTTTTGTTTTGTTGTTTTACTCAGTGATGATATGAGCCCACATCGCCCAGGCTCCCATCCAGTACCATAATACTCTAGCTACTACATCACAGTATCTATACTGAGCTGCTCTTTAGGAGTTATATTGAATATGTCTCTATTTTTGCTTTGCACACAGGAATGAAATGTGGATTTCCCACTTCTGTAGAGAGATTCCATGCACAGAGGAGACTCTCTCTTCGAACAACCACTGCCACGCTTATGTGTTCAGTTTGTGCTCTCATGAGCACCTGAATAGGGCAAATAGCTATATATCCATATAGCAGTGCTACTCAAAATGGTGATATTTTAACAAGTGCTGTTCCATAAGCCATTGACAGTAATATTATGCCATAATAGTAATGGCACAAATATGGTGCCAGTTCCTGGTACATTGGAGCCCTCCCCACGTCTGCTGGTCTGCCACATCAGATAGCTTGAAAAGCACTGTTATATAAAATGATACTTTTGTATGGTATAATCTGTGGCTAGAGCTGGCGTGGTATAGTAATTTGAACATTGGACTGGGACTCTGGGAGACTGCTTGGCCATGAGTGACCTTGGGGGAAGTCACACTCTCTCAACCTCAGAGGACAGCAAAGGTAGACTTCTGTACTAACGTTGTTGAGAATTCCCAATGAAAGGTTTGCCTCACAGTTGATATAAGTTGGAAATGACTTGAAGGCCCACAATAACAACAACCATAACAACAACCATAGCAACAAGAAGAGGCAGTGCTTATTTATTCACACCATTGGAGCAGTTAACATTATTTGTTTCAGATGCTAAGTGAATTGTTAAGTACACAACAGAGGACCCTGGTGTCCCTTAAGCCTGGGGTCACAGCTGTCTTCTGCCTCAGTGGGTCAAACTAGATTAAATATTTTGCAGTTTTTTTTGTGGAAGTGCTCCCTCAAGTGGTGAAAAGTGTTTGCTTTTCACAGCACATGATTTTCTACACCCATGTAAGATCATGGGATTGTAAGGACACTCCTAATGGATCAGAGGAAGTAGGTATCTAGTATAACATCCTATTCACCCTGCAGTCAATGGGTAGTTTGCAGGAAAGTACAATTGCATATCTAGCACTTACAATGACCATTTCAGCACTACACTACAGTGTAGTGCAGAGGCTATTATTCCACTTTCAACCTCCTATGGAATCCTGGGCTTTGCAGTTTAGGGAGGGGCATTTAGAATTCTCAGCCAGAGAGCTCTTTGGCCTCAGAAAACTACAAACCCCAGAATTCCGCAGGATGTTGAAAGTGGAATAATAGCACTATAACAGTGTAGTGGAGAAAGGCCCTAAGTGTGCTTTTTGTGATTGATATTAGAAGGTAAATACAGGCTTACCGTATTTGCTGGTGTATAAGACACATTTGTCCCTGAAAAAAAAACTTTTTGAAAATGGGGTGAGTCTTGTATGACAGTATGTCTTATACACCAGCAAATATGGTAATCTTAAAGTCTGATTACTAAAGCATGTATTTCTGAGGAAATGCCCCTGGGGAAGGGAAAATGGTTTAACCTTTGGGAATTAATGTTCCCTTAATGTGTAGCTTAACCCTAAATCCAGTCCTATTACCTGTATTCTTCAGTATTTTACTTTCTTCAGCATTTTTTTGCCCCCTCCCCAACTTTTTCTAACAGAACTAGATACCAGAAATTATGTTATTAAGGCTGCAGGCTTAGGCATAAAAAGAATAACAGGTATAACTGATTAACAACAACAACATACAGTCGAACTATACCAAAATGAAACAAATCTGAAGATATTTCCAAATTGTACCAGGTTTCAAAGAAAAACCACCATCCTTATCATCCTGTCTAGATCTCTAGCTTGGCCTGGAAAAGTTACTGGAGGTTTTTTTTTCAAACCTTCTGTTAGTTCCAACTCACTGAATCAACAACAACTTGTTCAATGAATGTTTATGCAAATTATATTTATTCCATGGATCTGTTCCAGTTCGGACTAACAATAGGATTCAAGACCTATAGTTCCCATAATCCCCCAGCCAGCATGTTCAGTGGGACTTGTAACCCAAAATTGGCCTTTCCAAGCTACATTCTCTACAATTGCATTTAAGCTCTTGTTGTTTTCATAACTTCGCAGTGTGGTAATTTCTATAAATGAAAACAGATGAGGAAATTTTCTCAAGAACGAAAAGAAGAACAGGAAAGAACTGCAAGATTGTTACGAAAAGTTGCATAAAAATTATGTTGACTAGCTTGTAAATGAAAATAGTTATGAACCACCACTAAGTGGGATGGAAATGTGGTCCTGGTTTTCCTTCACCTGTGGTTCCTTTGTACCTACTGATTCATTATCATTATATTCAGCAGGGTCCTATATCACACTAGTAATGAAACTGAGCCAACACCTAAAATTTTCTGTCCAGTTTACCCTTCTCTGCACTGAACAATATTGTGTAGCCTCCTGTAGAATGGTAGAGTGACATCATCTGACATTTTGAGTAAACTGGTAATTTGCATCTATTCTGTTCAAACTTTGCTTGAAGACAATAAAGAATGTCACTCTTACTACTTCATTGACCATGTAGTTCCAGTGTTCAGTGATGCTTAGGATGAAAAATTTGTTAAGTGACTTGCTGGATGTTACTACTAATGTATCACAACTCTACAGATCTTCTGATGTGGAATTTAACCTTACACTTTAATGAATTCATTATTTCAGATCATCAGCATTCATTACGGGGTGGAGTGGCTCTTTCTCTGCCAGATTCAACAAAACAGGAAAGCCTCAAGAGGAAAGAGTAGGATTAAAAGGGGTGTAACTCATGGCTCTGTGTTGGTTGGTTCATACTAAGTTGCCTGTTAGAAAACAGTGAGGCCTACCTTGTCCAAATGGAAGGTTGGTATTTTCTTTCTGCATCTACAATGACCAAAGCCTCCTCAATTCAAGGCCTTTCCACACTATATTGTTATAGCGCTATTATTCCACCTTCAACCTCCTGTGGAATTCTGGGATTTTTATTTTACTGAGGCCAAAGAGCTCTCTGGCTGAGAATTCTAAATGCCCGTCTCTAAAGTGCAAACCCCAGGATTCCGTAGGATATTAAAAGTGGAATAATAGCACTATAACAGTGAGGTGCAGAAAGGCCCTCAGTGTTTTGCCACAGTGGCATCCCTGGCCATTCAGTGGATAATGGAAAGTGAGAAGATGGATAGCTCAGAGAATTGTCTGGATATGTCCCTGTAGCCATGTGCAGAATAATCACATCATCCTCAGCAGATGATATCATCATTTTGGTTATGGAAGATAGCCAGCTGTTTCTCCAATTCTGGTGCTACTCTCCATCAGTCATTGAATTGCCATTTGAGGAAGTGAAGCAGCCAAATTGTAAGTCTGAAGAGGTTGACAGGAGAGACCTTATTTCATACACTATATCGGCCAATCTGATTTACAATATTGCAAAGCCATTGGAATGATGCTGATGTCCCAAATGTTTTATCCAAACAAGGGTTGGGTCTAGGGGCTGTGCTAGAGACTGGGAGCAGAGGCACAAGGGGAAAAGTCCTTGCTTTAAATGGGACCCTAACTCTGAATTTCAATATCCTGAATCCAGAGTTAAATACTCCCCTCCCCCCCGCATAGCCCAAAGTTTTTTTTAAAAAAATGCTGTGTTATTGTGCTGCTCTCAGAACAGCTACGGGAATAGTCAAAGGAGTGAAACAGAGAAGGTCATTCTTCACAGTACAGTTCATGAAATTAAATTAGGGGAAACAAGAACAACATGAAGGCATATCTGTCAATGACTGAAAGCAGAAAGCTTAGACCAGATTAAAAAAACACATATAATTGAAGGATTTGCAGGCTTGAAGAACTGGAAGAATGTCAAGTTCTTTTATTGGGCTCCAGAGAAAGTTTCTTTTAATATTCTATTTCATTCAGAACTAGTCAAGGATTAGTGGTTTTTGGAGAAACAGGTCAATGGGCATCCACAGGAAACCTAGTGAAAGGCTGGGTCTGATGAATACTGATGGAGCTGCAGAAAAATAACAGGCACTAGCTGTTCATCTGCCTCAGGTGTGGGAAGTGTGTGGCTCTCCAGATGCTGCTGGACTGCAACCCCCATCAGCTTTAGCTGGCATAGCCAGTGGAGAGGGACTGTGGCAGTTTGCAGTCCAACAACATCTGGAAGCCTACACAATTCCTACCCCTTCTATATTGCTTGATTAATCCAATACTGTCCTGATTTAGAGAAGTTTATTTTTCCTCTCCGCAAAAATGATCTTGAGGATTCTGACAATAAACAGCCATTTTAAATGTATGATTGTTACTGTTCTTCTGTACCTTCAAGTTGTTTCTGACTTATGGTGACCCTAAGGTGAAACTATCACAGGATTTTCTGGGACTGACTGTGTGTGATGCACCGAAGATTACCCAATGAGTTTCCAAGTGGGGAATCAAACCCTGGTCTCCAGGGTCATTAGCAGTGTTAAAATAGAGTTATCATGTCATGACTATCAGCTACAAAGACAGCAGGATCCCAAATGATTCAAATTAGATTAACATGGTTTTGAATAATGTAAGCAGAGTGTTGCGGGGGGGGGGGCTTTTTTGGACTAAAACTCCCAGAACACTGCCACCTTACTATGGCCATTAGTCTTCCATTAGTCATTAGTCTTCCCTCTTCTCAGTCACCCTTCAGTGGTAGCAACTTTTTACGTAAAATGTGGAAATGTTATTCTTTTGACTGATACTCTCAGAATCCCCCCCAGCCAGCATAGCCAGTGGCTATTCTGGTTGGGGAATTCTAGGACCAGTAAACCCAAAAGTAACTTTCTAGAGGGCTAGGGAAGAGTGAAACTTGATATAAAGTCAGCAAAGAAGGTATGTGAAGTATATATTTGAGTAGGGAGTTACATTTATGTATGTTCAATATTTACTCTGACCTGCAAATTGTGACATTTGGTTTCAGAGCAAGATTTTGGAACTCTATCCTGCCCACAAAAGAAGGATAAAGTGGCAACTCAGGGCTGCTGTTCATCCACATGTGAAATGCATTAAAAGTAACACAGGATCAGGATTAATGCTGCTGAATTTCAAAATTACCTGATTTGGATTGCTAATTTGTTCTGGTTGTAATATTGGGGCTGTATTATGAATTTACTCCCTACCTTCTCTGGTCAGAAAAAAAGTTATTTTTCTTATTCAAGTTGTAATATGATTTTTCTTTTCATTTGTTCTTTCCTCTTTCTTTTACTTTTGGAAATTCTGAGAAGATAATGCTAAGTGAAAATAAACGCAAATTTGTGCAAAAGCAGACAAAACAAAACCACGCACAAATTTGTGCAAATCTGGTGTAATTTTATTATATTTGAAAACAGAGAGGCTTCCCATATGGTCCTCCACTCTTGGGAAGAAAAGGTAGATCAATTTCATGAAGTTATTCACTTAATTATCGTAATGTTTAAGTGGATAACTGGTTGTTTGTTTTACACTATTAAGCTGTAGGAATGACAGCGACTCAGTGTGCTTGGTTTAAGCATTCAATAAAAATAATGACTGGTGTTCAGTAAGACTATACAATCTCACTTGAAATGTGTGTAAATGCCACTCCAGTTCATCTTAAAAACCAGCCACCAGGTCAGATGAAGGGTGCAACGAGGAAGACATATTGTTATGGATTTGGAGTTTGGGCTAGAGGATGATATCTCTCAACATCCCTTCCAATTTGGCAATTTTTGACTCTAAGATTTCTAACTATTTCTGTCTATGTAGGCTCTGTGAGGTATATTTGATTAGAGACTGATGTGTTAATAGTTCTGGCAAAGTTGCTCAGCATCTTTCCTTTGCTATGGCAATCAGCTGATGATTCTCAATAGTTGCCCTTCTAAATGGAGAAGAATGCGGAAATTATGGTAGAGATTTTGCCTTTCCTGCTTTCCTTGATTCAATGATACCACTAGTCTGGAGAAAGGTAAATTGAAAAGAAACAGAGAGGAATGTTGGCTTCTGGAAACATCTTAGCATGCTAGCTATCTCCTCCGGAAATCTGATGTAGGAGCAGTGAACTTTGAGTCATCTGTTGGAGTGCTTAATCCAAGACTTGCACTCATGTTCAAGCAATATAGCTGTGAATACATAGAAATACTACATAATATCAGTAAGTCTCTAGTGACCTCATTTCAAAGGTAACCCAGGTAAGAACTTCCTGATAGTCGGAGCTGTCCGGCAGTGGAATATGCTGCTTCAGAGTGTGGTGGAGTCTCCTTCTTTGGAGGTTTTTAAGCAGAGTGTTACCGTTTCTAGCCCGAGCTTGTGGGATTTTAAGATATCATTTGAAATCAATAATTTGGCCTTCTGTACTCATTCCTCTCCACGTGCTTGCGAGGCCCCCGGACAAGCACGCACACAGGCGCGGCCGACAATAGCCGAACCATTCACATCCCGATCTAGGCAGGCCAGTCATTGCCGAATGCAGCTTCAGGAGACCTCAAGGCAAGTACCACATTATGTATGCACGCTACTTACAAAAAGATCCTCTGCCCCGTGCAGGCAGCTTGATAAGCGAACTATACAACGCTCAAGCACTCCGCGTTTGCATACTGGCTACTCTATTGACAATCTGGCTATAACTCAATCATCTAAAGTACTGACCTTTCGGAGGCTTTGTCTCCAGCCCAAAACTCATTGTTTTCCCCAAGTACGGACTAGCCTGCAGCCACAATTTTCCCTATAAGAACCCCTGACTTTGAGCGCTTCCTCGGATCGCTCATGACTTGTCTCCCAACTTGCTGCCGCTCTGTTTGATGAGCCTCCCCTCAGCCCCACATGCTGAGAATCCATGCTGCCCAGCTTCTTTGCTTTTAACCGGGCTTCAGGACAGGTACAGTATTTCCCATACCAAACCTCCTCTCAAAATCCCTCTATCCAACTCCTACCTTTATTTCTATAGTTACTTGTGTGAGTGTGATGCATACACGTGTTTGATTGTGTTTCAATAAAACAATTATTATTATTTTCAACTTCTGCCTTATCATTGACTCGGCCTGACCCCGTAGACATAGGGCTCAAGATCTTGCTACGTTACCCTGCCTCTTGCATTGCAATCTAGTGCTCTGTGCTAATTCCCTCCCCACTGTTGTGAGCACATAGGTGTCCCTCCCGGGACCCCCAGAAATCAGGGTAACAAGAGGCTGGATGGTCATCTGTTGGGAGTGCTTTGATGGGTGTTCCTGCATAGCAGGGGGTTGGACTGGATGGTCCCTGTGATCTCTTACAACTTTATGATTCTATAAGTGCTGTACCCTTGAAACTTTTCACAACTCCGAGATTGAGAGTAGACGTAACAACATGATGACCGGCACATCATGGATAATGGTCTTGTTTATCATACTTTTTTGTGCTCTGGAATTGCTAGTCCCACATGTAGGAAACACTTCAATCAGGCACTTTGAAGTCAAAGAGGTTTTTTAGTAATAATAAGCACATTGATTGCTGAGTATATAATTTTTCATCATCCAAATGTAAAAAGCAAGGCATAGCTGTGATGATAATTAGCAACAAATTTAAGAACCAGCAAGGTCTATCATGGCAAAAAAACTTTAGGAGGTTTAAAATGAAGAAATATTTCTGTTGGGCATACCTGAGTCTGAGCTTCTTCTGGTCACTGCTCTACAGGGGATAAATGTTTGATTAGTTCATCCTCGCATGCAAATTTTTGCAATTTTCTTCCCACTGTAGGAGCAAATGAATATTTCTGCACCATTCTCACTCAGTATTTGCACATTCAAAAGTGTTTGGGAAATTATTCTGCATAGATGTACATGTGGGGAGAAATGCATGTGCTAAAATATGGAGGTTTGGGGCAAAAGGTACATTTTCACTTCACAAAACATGGCTTCCAAATGTGAATGCTAGGAGTTACCATCCAATAGTACCTGTAGGGCTGTATGATTCCCACTGCTGGGTTATATGGTCAAAAATGGCCACCTTAAATTGCTTCCAATAAGAATGGAGTAACTAATTACGACCTTTTAAGAAAGCTATTCTGTGCTGACAGTAGTTCTGAACCAACTAAAATTCCCAGTCTACCTTCAGAGGAAGTCTAAGGGTGCATCCAGACTGACTGAAAAGTCTCATATTTTGTACTTGTTATTTCCAGTTTTATATTGGATTAAAATAAACTGACCTGAGGAGCTGGTATAACCAGTCTCTGGCCCTTTTTGCATCCTACCTTTTCTTGGCGCTGGGGTGCGGTGATCGCGTGAGCAGCCTCTTGTGAGAGGCTGTCGCTTCCCTGCTTCTTCAGCTCTGCATGAGCTTCCTACTTGCACGAGAGCCTCGCCTCTTCCTTTCGCAGTGCAACCTGGGATCTTCCCAGGCTGCACTGAGACAGGAAGCGTGACCGACCTGGCTCCCAAGGCTCTGCACACCAGGTAAGTGTGCTTGGGGCCCAGGAGCAATGCACGATTGAGCAGTATTTTCGGCCGAAAGCCAAAAATGCAAAGGTGCGCAATCACTGCCTGCTGACCAAGACATTAAGAGATTGTCATGACTCCCATCTATGTTTTGTCACTTAGAGTTAAGGCAATCAATCTATTCCAAACTCCTTTGTCAGTTCCATGGGAAAACCATCACTACTTTGTCTATACACTCCCTTCAGGTTAGGAAATAGGGTATATAAACCCTAGCTTTGGCCCCAGCAAATTGTAGTACATCGGGTATGTTATGCTGCACATGGTGCCTCAGATCTCCATTCCTCTGTGCTACCCTCAGATGCTGTCTGAGCCACTCCACTTCGACCTTCTACTTCAGGAAAATTAACTATTACCTTTTAAACCCTAATCTCTCTATCCCACCTTTCTTTCTTTTTTTTTTAATAATCATTTTATTCAAATTCACATATAAAACAAACAATGATAACTGTCAGCTTAATTGAAATATTTTTGATCTTCCACACTGATCTAGATTTCATTATCAATATTTCTTAACATGCTTATATTATTGTACTACATTTTACTGCTAATATTACTGGTTGATTCTTGCATTTCCATCTCCATATTCCTGCTTCATGATATATATCCTGTAACCTCCTCATAAATTATCTTAAACCATGAATTACACATTTCCATCTGATAGTACCCAGCAATTACCCATTACAGTTTGCCATTCTTTTTGTATCTCATCATCTGATTTCCCTTTTAATCTCTGAGAGACCATGTCAGCATTTTTGTTTTCACTAAGTGTACCCCACCATTATTCTATTGGGGGTATTTGCTGAGTTTTCCACAACTTTGCATATTCAATATGAGCTGTTGTTATCATGTACAGTAATATTCTCCAATACTTCTTTATACCAGTACCTTCTAATACATCAGTCATATTTAACAAATACAATTCCGGTATCTTAGCAAACTGAACTTTCATTAATGCACAAATTTTGTTATGTATTTCACTCCAGTATTTCTTAGCTTTTGGACATGTCCACCACATGTGGTATATCATGCCGACCTCTTTCTGACATTTCCAACAAAGTCCAGTACCTGTATTATAAATCTTTTTTAATTTGTCTGGTGTCACGTACCATCTATGAAATAGCTTGTAATAGTTCTCTTTCAGATTCTGGGCTACTGTAAATTTTTGTGTTTTTTTCCAACTCTGTTCCCAAGACTCTAGTTGAATTGAACTCTATCCCACCTTTCTTACCTCACTTTGAGATAGGCTTGTGTGGTTCTTAGAGTGTCTAATTTCCTGTGTGTTTGTTAAATCCAAATAAAACACTTTGTTAACTTTTAACTGGAGTCCTTTCCACAGTTAGTATTGGCATACACAGGTGAAAAGATCCTGCCATTACCCTCTGTTTGCAGGCCTCCTTTGAGCTATAATTCCCCTCAGTTCTAAGGAGACACTGGCATTGCAGATGAACCTCAAGGTTTCCTACCTCTTAGGGTAACACTCAGCTTTCTGATCTTCTAAATCAGGCTGGATGTGTCCTCGGATACAGCATGAATAAACCATTCATATCATCACCAAGTCATTAACGAGTGTAGTGATATCTCTGTCTTCCAGCAGTGGGCACAAGTTGAACCACCAGCAGAAATTGGTAATAAATACACTTCAGATCATACTATTACCAGGATATCCAGGGCCAATGCTAGATTAATTAGCAGATCTGAACGTTGGGCCAAATTGAAGGTTTTGGAGGAAAAAAGCAGCAACACTGCCAAAATACTGAGTATCTGGAAACAATTTTTTGTCCCAAAGCACATGATTTTCATGCAAGACTATGCACAGAATAATTTCCCAAAATACTTTGAGATGTGCAAATACTGGGTGAAAAATGCAAATTCTTTGCCTCTGTGGTTTTTTTTTTCTCCAACTGGGTTTTCTGAGTGTTGGGAAAACAAATTTTTGGCTGGGAAACCATGAATATTCTTTCCATTCCTACTGCTGTGCCACTGCCTTAACTTATTTGTTGCCCTCTTAATACTATTATTAGCAACTTTGAGAGTCCAGGTGATCAGAAAGATGAACTCCACAAATTTCTAGCTTGATATGGATTAACAAGTATGAGAAAAAGACCCTTTAGTCTTTGGCAAAGAGATTGGAGTGGGGAAACTACACCTGTTTCAAGACACAGGCAATAAGAGTTTTTATTGTCAAAGATGCTTCTTTCTAGAAACTAATAGATTTTGAAAATGAGAAAGTGATCCTGGTTGCTTCCACACTCTCTATTTACTCCTGAATTACAGTCCTCCCTCCACATTTATGGGTTTGACCTTTGCAAATTTGGTTTGCATATGTGCCTCTCCCCCATTCTCCTCCACCCATTCCCTTGCAAAACACACACTGAGGAAAAAGGCAAGGGAATAGGCAGAGGAGCACCATCCAGAAAAGGAAGGCGCATGCGTTCCTCCCCCCATTCCCTTGTCTTTTTCACCTGGAGAAGGAAGGCATGTATAGCAGGGCAAAAAGCAAGAGAATGGGAGGAGGGAGCCCTGGAAGGGAAAGGGAGGTTGAGCATGGGGGGAGGTTTTGTTGTTTGTTTGTTTTGTTTTTGTTTTGTTTTGGTTGTTTTTGTTTGTTTTGTTTTTGCAATTTTTCCACTTTTGCGAGGGTTCTGTGCCCCACACTCTTACAAAACTGGAGGGGCCACTGTGCTATCATTCTAGGCTTCTCTGTGCAAGAGGAGTGGAGGAAGAGTGTGTGTACCATAAACCTGACTGCTTAGAGTTTACAGAGATACTATCAAGGGTATTCTTGCCTCCTGATCTTTTATATGTGAGTCATACTTTTGAGAAGAAGACTTCTGGCTGATGGCTTCCATGTCAATGAGGCAGTGAATCTAATGTAGGCTTTAGTTCAAAATTCAAAGGAGCTGTTCAGGGTGTCAAACCTTATGCCCTGAATAGGTGCATCTCCTTTAAAGTTTGGACTAGAACCCCAAGTGGACTCATGGTCCTGCTGGCATGGAAGCTACCAGCTGTTACTGGTGAAATATCTGGATTTTGGTCCTTTGGAACTTACTGTGGCTACTCAGATAAATGCATGTGCATACCTTTGTGGAGGCCACAAATAGTGGGACTCAAAAGTATCTATCCTACAAGGCAATTCATATTGCAACTTGCTCTTTTTTTATTACTGTAGCTTCTGCTTTTCCCTGTCTATGTGATCCTTCTTCCTCTTGGTGCAAAACGGTGGTTCTCCTCATGGAGACAGAAAAATAAACATTTGTGCACAGTGTTATGGGCAATGGATTGGATCCAAAGGACATTTGCTGAGATTTCTTTCCTAGAGAGTTCCAGTGTCATAATTAGTAGTTAACTAATGGGACCAGCGAATTCTGAGCACTTTATCATGGGCTCTTCCAGACTGGCAATTTGGCCCAAGCTGACCATTTTGTGTCACTTTCTATCACTTCTTTCAGATTCCCCATCCAGTCACTCTTTCCCACAAACTCTTCCAATATGTCTCCCTTTGTTTAATTTTTTTAAATATGTTCTAAAAACTTAGCAGTAAAGCACTAGGTTCAGAACTTGTCATAAGTAGGGTGGTGGTGGTGGTGGGGAACTTGTTTGGCTTGCCCAAAGTTGCTCCATCCATGTGTTGCAATTCCAGCCCCAGGAGAGATGAGGAAGTTTGCAAAGAGGTCAGCAGTGCCTCCCTGCCACAATTACAGCTGGCCATGGTTGTATGCTTCATCCTGGCTGCTAAACTTTGTTCATATAGAAGGAGGTTAAAATGCTAAGCACAAAGAGCTTAACATTTTAGAGAGGGAGGAGAAGGAATATGATAAGTAAAAATGTATATACAATTTTTCAGGAAGTGCAGTTTGCTAGTTTCAATTCTTTTTCTCTTCTTAATCAGAGGGGGAGCACAGGGTGTTTATGTTAGAACAAAGAGATATTTAAAACACTGTACTTTTAAAAAAGAGGGCATGCCCTTCCAAGACTCCAGAGCTAAAAGTGAACAAAGACACAGGAAAGACATCGTGTTGGCCAACTGTCTATAGCATTATGAAATCTGAATGTTTATTGGTCAGATTCCCTACCCAGTTTCCTTCAGAAGTCCATGTGGATTGAAAATGCTTTTCTAGGAAGTCCCAACAGGTGAAAAATGAGGTTTTTTATAGCACGAAATCTTCTTCTTGTTGTTGTTTTTTTAAATAGTTTGGACAGGGCTGCTGTGTTTGAGGAGGTGTGAACTGGGTGCTTTCATTCAGAATGTTTAACCACCCTTCTTTCCTGCAACATATGCTATGCCCCGAGAATTTCAAACCATGATCAGAGAACAACATGTTTTTCACATGACAAAACACAGAAACAGAGGCCATTTCTGCACTACACTGCTATAGAGCTTTTATTCCACTTTCAACATGCTCTGGAATTCCAAAGAGCTCTCTGGCTGAGAATTCTAAATGCCTCTCCCTCAACTGCAAACCCCGGGATTCCATAGGATGTTGAAAGTGTAATAATAGCATTATAACAGTGTAGTGTAGAAATGGCCAGAGGAGAGTAACAAAAGGCAGTTTCCTCCGTCTCCATATAGGAGTTTTATGGTTTCAACGTCAAGTAAAATTGAAACTCCTCCTTTCTCAGTATTTCCAAGATAGTTCCATCTTGTCACTGTCAGTGGAAAGTTCCTCCAGAATGACTTGAACTGAAGCTACATATTTATGAGGTGAAAAATTCATTGGCGAGACTGTCATAGAGACCTTTTGTTAATGTGGTGTGTGGTCTCAGGCTCTCCTGGCACCTGACATACCAGGTTTACGCAACGGTGTACCCAAATTCAATATTGCTGTGGCCAAAATAAATTTCAGAAAATAAAATAAAATAGAATCTCACTGTGTTGACTCTTATATTCATGATATAAACCATATTTATTGTTCTTCTGGGCCTTGAGCCTGGGGGATTTAAGCAGGTGTTTGTTCCCCTTTATATCACATTTGGGAAAGGGAGAGTAAAAGTTGAGACTTCATAATAAAATAAATTTCCTGGACAATGGCCAGTGTCCTGAGAGGGAGTCTTGTGCTGTAAGCCTGAAGTAGGTGTTAGTAAATAAATGTAAAGCAAATTGGCTTACATTTAAAGTGTTTAACAGCAGAAGAACTTGAAAAATACATGTTTTTGGGGGGGTACTTTTTTTTAATGAGTCATCTAAACAATGCAGTTTATTAATACTGGTCACCAGCTGATCTCTAGCTGCAAAATAAAAACAAGCAGCTGTTTATTTAGTGATTTCCTATATTTTCTTGGAAGGTAGTTAGCTGTGTTAAATATCAGTGGCTTTCAACAGTGAGCCAATGCAGTAATTAGAATGTGGGGCTGCTATAAGTGGGCAGATTTGGGTACAAATCACACTCACACATGGAGCTCATCAGGTGACCTTGAGACAGTCAGTGTTTCTCAGACTAATGTTACCCCAAAATGTGGATGACTCACTAGTCCACCTGCAATGCCAGTGCCTCCATGAAATAGTGGGGAATAATAACTCAAAGAGGACGCCTGCAAGAGGAAGGTAAACTTACAAGATCTTTTACACCTATGCCTACTGGTACTAGTGCAGGGAAGAACCAGCCAGAGATCCACAAGTAAGCTTATTTGTTTTATTGGGGGAATTACAGTCACACGTACAAGATCCAAGCAGTCTCACAATCACATAAGGCTAACTGAAGGAAAAGGGAGGAAAGTTTTGGATAGCAAGATTTTAGGGCAAAGTGGGTGATATTTACCAATCCAGATGAGCAGCAAAGAAGCAGTGGTGTAGCTTAGATGCAAGTCTAAGGACAGTACACAAACAGGAATTGGAGAGGCAGAGTGGTGACCAGCAATCGGTGTACTGTAAGTTGACTGGCCAAAAACTGGGGTTTTAAATACTCTTTTTCTGCCTGAAGGGCTAAAGTATTAATGACTCTCTGGTAGAATAAACAATG
Source organism: Cyclura pinguis (assembly GCA_030412105.1). Lineage (NCBI taxonomy): Eukaryota > Metazoa > Chordata > Lepidosauria > Squamata > Iguanidae > Cyclura > Cyclura pinguis. Next base: position 43,939,229 of record CM059599.1, read on the forward strand.
GAGTCTGGAGAGTGGACAATGAGGTCCAGAATGAGGTCCAGAATGAGGTAATGGCCTTAGCGTTAGATGACAAAAGACTAATGGTAGCCTTGATAGCTCTTTAGTTGTTGGACAGCTGTGGGGACAAAAGGGAAGTTTGCTTGGTCAGAAGAAAAGGAGCTAAGACAATCAGTGGTCCTGTGGGAACACCTTGGACACTATTGTCTCTTAAAGGTTGAGTTGTCAGAAGCTAACTGGAAGTCTGTTATCAATGGAGTTTCCTGGTGATTTCCTGACTATGGCCTGGTTACACCTTGAGGCCTCTTCTGACCTGATTTTGCAATGCATGTCTGCGGCCAGCTTTTCCTCTCAGCCAGCATGGCTATGCAATTATAGCAGAGTATAATTTATAGTTATGTGAATTAATATATTTTGCCAATTAAATCATATCAAAGTGCAGGGTTGTATGGCCTATTAACATTAATTTACCTCACAAGGTTGCTGTAAGAACAAAATGTGAGGGATGAGAATGGAAAAGCTTTTCTTTTTGGAGCAAAGGTGGGTTTTTGTGTAGTAAATATTCTTTAGACTTTGTAGCTTCAACGAAACCTTGCCACATGAATGTGTCCGTCAGTGAAACCCAAGGACCCCTTGAACTGGATTTGATTTCTTTTTCTGTAGGTTTTTTTTTTAAATTTAAGAGTTCGTATACTTTCTTAAAAGCAGCTAATGACCTGGTGCAGAAAGGTTATATTTTGAATATAATCAAAATATGGTACAGTTATGCTTAATTGAAATGAAGTGGCCTTCTCAAGTTGGAAAAATGTTCTTGCATAAATAATTAGGTCATATTTCCAAATCCTCATAATCTGAAATAACCACTCTACACATTTTACCATTAATGTTATTTTACTTCAAGCACACAGATGGTTTATGAATCTCCCATTTTCATAATTTCCAGTGGAGCAATATTCTATGGGCACTATAAGAGAACAAGAAGAAATAATTTTTGCAGTTCCATACTGCATATCAGGTTCATAAACTTTACTACATTTCTCCTGTCCAATATCCAAGAAAGCCTGCTCCAAGTTGGTTTCCCATTTCCACTTAATTAGGGAGTTCACTTTAGAGGTCAAGGAAAAAAAATAGTGGAGTACATTTTCATAACAATTCTGCTTATAATAAAAATTAGCTGGGAGGAATTCAGCCAAATTTCTCTGGAAGAAGAGCAAAAAATAGGGGAATGCAGTGAAGAGTTATTGGATACCTTATCTGAAGCTGCCCAAAAGCATGTCCATTTTCCAAGGAATGCATACTTATTCTCAGTTGAAAGGAAACAAGCCAAACGTTGTATTATCTGTACCATTTCTTTTTCTACAAACTGTACTTACCAGCTGAAAAAAAAATGTGAAGAACTGAACATTAATTTAACTAGGGACCTCTTGCACCCCAAATACCGCTAGAGAAAACCAGAAGTCTGCAGGAATAGCAAAGGATAATAGCAGGGTGAACAGACCAGAACAGTTATAGTCAGAGATAATTATAGGTAGTTGACTCTAATGGTTCAAGACCTGGACAATTTGCTGGTGGTGTGGGTCTAGAATTAGATCTTAGAATAAAATACTGTTTGGAGCCATAATTTGTCATTCCAAGCTACTCTAAGTAGCTGGTTTCTTCTCCTGCCACACAAGCATGGCACCTTCCAACTAAGTTGCAAGTTGTCTCCAGTTGCACCCATGTACTCCATAAAGCAGCTTTCTTATCTGTATTCTGAAGGTATAGTGGAAAATAGATGAAAAACAAAGGGGTGCAAGTTCATGAGCTGACCAGCAGCAGTACAGAAGAACTGTGGAAATATAAGAGTGTGGCTGGATCTGACCATAGGTTTATCTAGTCCAGAATTCTGTTTCCACAGAATTCCCCAGATGTCTTTAGGACGTTCATAAGCAAGACATAACTACAGTAGCACCTTCACGCTCAATCTTGTCTAGCAACTGGGATTCAAAGGGCTATGACAGCCACCATGACTAGCAGCTTCTGTGAATTTAGTTAAAACTAGTGATCACATCTTCATAGCATCCTGACATCAACACGTGAAAGTTTCTTACTACGCATCAATACCATGCAATTAAATTTAGGTCATCTCTGCACTACTCTGTTATAGTGCTATTATTCCACTATCAATATCCTGTGGAATTCTGGGCTTTGTAGGCCAAATAACTCTCTGGCTGAGAATTCTAAATGTCCTTCCCTAAACTGCAAACCCCAGGATTCCATAGGAGGTTGAAAGTGGAATAATAGCACTATAACAGTGTAGGGTGGAAATGGCCTTAGATTTCCATTTTACGGACTCAGATTTACTATAAAGGAAGTGTTAATGAGTCTCACTCCTTTTCTAGTGAATGTTGCTGACTGCATTAAAAGAAATGTAACACAATCAAATCATGGCTATGAGAAATCAGCGAGCTTTGTTTCACTTATTACTATAACAGCCAAGTTTGCTGACCTCACAGAAGAGAGCCTGCCCCTAGCTTGTGGAATTCCCTCCCACGGGAAGTTTGCTTGGCCTCCTCTCTGTTCTCTTTCTGTCAACAGACGTTTTTACCCAAACAGGCCTTTGGCTGCTAATTGGTTGCAGTAGCAGAATCTTTTAATGGGGGAGTAATTTTTATTTTCTTTGCTACGCCTTAAGTGTGTTTTAAACTGTTCTAAATTAATGTATTTAATAGGATTGCTTTTTCTTTAAAAAACACTTCCATTTTTAGGTTTTTTGGTGTGCTTTGTTTTAATCTGTGTTGTGAGCTAACTTGAGTCCCATGCTAGGAGACAGGAAGAATATTAAATAAATAAATAAATAAAATAAAATAAAATAAAATAAAATAAAATGAGAGAATTTGGGGGAATGATGGATGGCATATTGCCACTTGTTTCATATTTCTGATGCCAGGGCTGGTAATTAACATTTATAATAATAATAATTGTGATGGTGACTGAGGTACTAAGCCTCCCTCTGGTATAGTTAGGCTGACAAAAGAGGTGAAGAAATGGTGGTTGCATTAAGAAAAAAAGCAGGAGTGGAAAGGCAGAAAATGGTAGAGGAAGAAGTAACTCCCATGAAACCAGGTATCAAAGCAACAAGCAAGCTGCTGGCTGGGGTATTCTGGGAACTTCTCCAAGTTTTGTTCCAGTTCTTTCTGTTGTGCCACTCTAAGTGAGTATGCTAAGTATGCTAAGTGAGTATGCTAAGTAGAGTTAGCTAAGTAGCTAAGTAGCTAAGTGAGGCCCTTTCCAGACGTGGGGAAGGAGCCGCACGAAAACGGGACTCACCGGATTTCCTGAGCGTCCGGGCGAGTCTGTCGGGACGAGGAGCAGTGCGAGCTCGTGGCTCTGCACTGCTCCGGCATCCAAAATGGCATCTTCTGGTTGGTGGAGGCTGTCCACCAACCAGAGAAGCTCGCCAGCCTAAAGCCCACCCCCGGCAGATCTGCAGGCACGCACTTGCGCGTGCCTGCAAATCTGCTCCAGAGCGCAGGGACGGAGCGGCACAGAGTCGCGCGCTCCATGCTTTTTAAAAACCTCTAAAAAGAGGTTTTTAAAAAGCATGCTGAGCGACCAGTTCTGGTCGCTCCGAACTGGACTGAGGTGCGGAACTACAAAAAGTAGTCCACCCCAGTCCACTCCATGGTGCAGAAGACCTCTGTTGGAGGTCACTCTGCACCGTTTTACTAGCCCGGTGCGGAAATGGCCTGAGTATGCTGTAGGATGTTTTTTCTTGTAAGTAGAAAATGGGTAATTGGTTCCGTAGTAAAGCATGTGTTTTGCACATAGGCTTGGACTTCGCCATTTTTGGTTATCTCTGATCCCGAGTTCAATCCTTGCCATCTCCAGGAAGAACGAGGAAACATTCCTATATGTAATCTTGAAGAGCCGCTGCCAATGATTACATTACCGATGATTATATTGCCTTAGAGTGTTGTGCTTTTCATGCATCATCCCCTCAACATGTGGCTCATGGTGGAAAGCAAGGTCTTATGTTGAATTTTGTATTCTGCAAGACTCCTGCGGAATATCTCCAAAGTTCAAACACTGATTTGTTTGCATAGAAATATTTAACTCCCTGACTGAAACAAATGTATTGTAATAAATCATAGAATCATGGCAGAACATCCTATAGCTAACAGATGCTTCCCAAGTTTTTCACTGAAATCTCTGAGGCATGAGATTCTTCAATATCCCAATGTAGTGCATTCCATTTGTTAAACATTTTAAGGAGCCACTTAAATCAGCTTTATATTTTAACAATGGATGCTGTACCGCATGTCTTCTAGTGTTAATTTACATTCTCATGGAAATTTCACACCCTTAATTATTGTTACCGCTGTTTCTAGCCCGAGCTTGTGGGATTTTAAGATATCATTTGATATCAATAATTTGGCCTTCTGTACCCATTCCTCTCCACGTGCTTGCGAGGCCCCCGGACAAGCACGCACACAGGCGTGGCCGACAATAGCCGAACCATTCAAATCCCAATCCAGGCAGGCCAGTCATTGTCGAATGCAGCTTCAGGAGACCTCAAGTACCACATTATGTATGCATGCAACTTACAAAAAGATCCCTTGCCCCGCGCAGGCAGCTTGATGAGCGGACTATACAACACTCAAGCACTCCGCGTTTGCATACTGGCTACTCTATTGACAATCTGGCTATAACTCAATCATCTAAAGTACTGACCTTTCAGAAGCTTTGTCTCCAGCCCAAAACTCATTGTTTTCCCCAAGTGTGGACTAGCCTGCAGCCACAATTTTCCCTATAAGAACCCCTGACTTTGAGTGCTTCCTCGGATCGCTCTTGGCTTCCATCCCGCCTTGCTGTCGCTTTGTCCAGCAAGCCTTCCCCTCAGCCCCACGTGCTGAGAATCCACGCTCCCCAGCTTCTTTGCTTTTACCGGGCTTCAGGACAGGTATAGTATTTCCCATACCAAACCTCCTCTCAAAATCCCGCTATCCGCTCCTACCTTTATTTCTATAGTTTCTTGTGTGAGTGTGTTTGATTGTGTTTCAATAAAACAATTATTATTATTTCAACATCTGCCTTATCATTGACTCGGCCTGACCCCATAGACATAGGGTTCAAGTTCTCACTACTTTACCCTGCCTCTCGCATTGCAAACTTGTGCTCTGTGCTAATTCCCTCCCCATTGTTGTGAGCACATTTAGGTGTCCCTCCCGGGACCCCCAGAAATTAGGATAACATTATTGTGTTGGCTGGAGGATTCTGGGAGTTGTAGTCCAAAAAATAACATTTCCAACCTCATAGCCTAGTTCAGGGGTACAATATAGAATGTAGAGCCCTTGGCCACTACCTGTGCGGCCCTCAAGGCTCAAAAAATTGAGCCCAGTGTCCACTATAGCTCTGCTGATCAGGTGAAATGCAGGCAGAGTGTGATTCTCTGGTTTCCAAGACTGCATTGATCCCAGTGGAGATGGTTGAAAGAAGGGGAGAGGCTATCACTGTTGAGGAGTAAGAGAAATAGTAGTGTATCTCAAAAGCAGAGTAATTAGTATTCACAAGCAGAAGGTGTACAACAACCAGCCCCATACCATCCTAGACACACAGCTTGTGGCAGAGAAATAAAACAGATTTAATTTTCTTTGGTAAAAACATATGAAGTAGGTTTACTTACACATACTAAAGGTTTCCTAACATCTCACGTTGAGAGGCTCTGTGACATGCGCTCTTCAAACAGAGAGGAGAAAGAGGAACGTAGACTACAAAATAGAAGTTGAACAAATTCAGAGTAACTGCAGACTAACTGATACAGGAAGAGAGAGCATGTGGCTAAGACCAATGCACAAGGAATGACATGATACGTGCTCTGCCTAAATCCTTAAAGAGACATTCAAACTAGCTATTACTGACTACAGTGTGCCCTCTATATATCTGGGGATTCTGTTCCAGGAACCCCTGTGGATGGTGAAATGCATGTATGTGTGGGTAATATTATATTCAGTGGCAGTGATGTGTGCACAGAGGCTTCAGTGCATGTGCATGCACATGTGCACCACCAGCATTTTAGGTATAGGAAGCAACATGGTTACAGATGCTCAAGTTCACATGTCCTGAGACCGCAGGTAAAGAGGGCAGACTGTATAAACATGCGAAGTTTTCTGCCTGACATTCACCTGTACAATCCTTTTTCCATTGATCATGGCATCTCAGCAAGAAGACAGAGAGGTTTGAACCTCCCCATCCTTGTTGATTGAGAGGTTATGTCTATTATGTGCAGTCTCTCCACTGCACTTAGAACTTAGAACTTCACAGCTAAAAAAGTTGAACATCCTGGCCTAGATCCTTTGTTCCTTTGATGGCAAAGTGGGATTACATGAACAAAGTGTCCTATAGCCATAAAAAGTGTCAATCTAGCTTTTCATGAGTCAGGGCTGGGAAATGAAGAGACATATGTACATTAGAGTGTTTCATGATTCAGCAGTGACTTGAACCTAGTTTTCTTACTAGCCACTGTACTATGCTGGCTGTCATTGGAGAAAGAAAACCATGTGGACTGCTGAGATTGGTGTCAGAAATAGGAGAGAGAGAGAGAGAGAGAGAGGGAGAGAGAGGAAAAGGTGTGTATGAAGAAGTGAAACAAATGCTAGGAGTATTGGCCCCTGGCCTCAATCCAACATCCCCTCACATCCACATTCAGTCCTATGTTACTCTGAGCAATATACTTCCCTGACTTACTGTAAATCCCCTGAAGCTGCTCTACATGGCCATTCTGTATTTCTCAGCAAGCAAGCAGGATCAGGGAAGCATAGGGCTCCCTCCCCATAGCCAGATGCACAATGATTGTAAAAGCACTGAGACCCCTGGTGGATCCACACAGATCTCAGCACTAATGCCATCATTGTTCATCTGGCTATGGGGGGGGGGTGTAGTCAGCCACTTCTAGTATCCTGCCTTCTTGCAACAAAACATTGAGTGGCTGTGCAGGGAGGTTTCAAAGACTTATGGTGGTGGGCAGGAGGGGACTTCAGTTGCTGTAGAGGGAGGAAGACTATACCAACTCTTCTGAAAAAGGACATCTGCCTACATAAGGGAACTTACATGTGTAGGTATCCCTAAGAGAATTCTGTCCTATATGAATTGGATGGACCCTGCCATTAGCCTCACTCAGGGAATCATTTCAGGCAGCAGGATACAAGCACCTCACACCAACATCAGGTTGTAAAATAATTTAAAAAGATGATAATGTGCAGCCCACACACCCCACTAAAAGACTTTACTGCTTACCTAGTTAGTCAACTAATGACTTTTCAAATTAAAGGGTCTTTTATTCGCCTATGGAAGGAGAGCAGGGAGAGAGCCAGCCTGGTCTCCTGTGGGAGAGAATTCTACAGTCTGGGAGCAGTCACTCTATGGGAACGCTATCTCCCATATCCTCACCAAATGTGCCGGTGATGGTGATGGGAACAAAAGAAAGCACTCCATCAAAAATCTTTAAACTCAGGCAGGCTCATATAGGGAGACATGCTCTTTCATATGGTCTGTATGTGTATGTATAAAAAGGAATCTGGATTTGGCCTATTCAGAACAGCTCCACTAATGGCTCAACGAATGAGATGAGAGAGGGGGTCTTTCTAGTGGCTTACTTAGGCTCTGTAGCTCTCACCTCCTTGTTAATAATCATCCAGAATGTAGGGAAGGAAGACCTTCATACTTCTTTCCTTTTGTCACAAAGCTTGTAAACTGTACATTGCCACATTAATGACTCTCTTTTTCTTTCATTGTTAATTTTTTTAAAAATATTTTCGCTGCTGTTGCCTTTGTGATTTCCTACCACCATGTTTGTGTTTTGTACAATGTTGTAAACTGGAAGGTTTAAATTGTTAAATTAAATCACTTCTTCTGAGATACCTCAATGGGTCCTCCTTACTCACCATCTTTAGATCTGCAGTTTTGAGTGACTGTGGAGCGTCACATCCTATAACTAAAATGGCACTGCATGTGTGCACACCCATCACCACCGCTGAATATAATGGGCTGACAGCATTTATGATTTCCGTTATTTGCAGGCGTTCCTGGAATGGAGCTCCCACATATGAGGAGGCCTGCTGTAATACTTTTGAATGAATGAATATTATACCCTATTTATCTTTCTAGTTTTTTAAAAAATTGAATCTGCATTACCGATAACAAGCTATTACTAATGTTATTTGTAAATGGGCTGGTGGATCCATCTGCAAAACACTTTGCAAATTTTTTTCTATTGCATTGCTTAAGCCTAAAGTCAATATCCTGTTATTTGGAACAACTGCTCCTGGCCCAGCCCTCTTTCTGGTTAGGATGAACACTTGTTTCCCTTCTTCTCTTTCCACCTCCCCCCACCAGACTCCCCGGATCCTATTTCATATTTGAAAAACTGTCAGCAAACACATATCTCCCCTTAATAATGTGAACTGCTTAAAGTTATGTATGCAGCATCTGCCTTTGGTGGACTTGTTCCACATGTTCATCCAATTAAATGCAGTGGTGGTGGAGGGGAATAATAATTCCTTAACCAAACAGGCAAGAAAAAGGTTATCACTCATTTAAGACAATCACTGCGACTTCCTCATCTTGTTCCACTCCATTGCTGCTTATGTGTGCAAAAACAACAGCCTAAATGGAGACCTTCATGTCACCTGGGGCCAATTAATGCCACGTGACTTCCTCTCCAGCCTCCATGAAAATAACTATATTATAATGGTCTGCGATATTAATATCAGCTTTGGGAAAGTCAAGCAGCAGCCCCATAGGGAAGGAAGTGGCCTGAGCAAGTTCTGTGGAATGTGCAGCATTTGTCAGAGGAGAAGTGGGGTATCTTTTCCTAAGTTGCATCTTGCAGGTTTTTATTTCATTTCTCAGTATGTCTCTTTCTGCTGTTTTACCCCACAGAAGAAAAGATTCTCTTCCCCTTTATTTCTCCCCAGAGAAGAAAATATTCTCTTCCCCTTTATCTCTCAACTTTCTCTGTTGAAAGTTTTTATCATGGTATAAAATGCAAATACATACTGTCTCATGCACAAGGACTGTAATATTTTGTTATTGAATGTTTCCCATTATTAGCTTGTGGCAGTGGTTTGGCTCTCAGGTTAATTTTCCACTGTGCTATCACAAGACAAGCTGGTCACGGGAGTGCCAATACTCTGTGCAAAACTCAGGCCATTTCCACACTACACTGTTATAGGGCTATTATTCCACTTTCAACATCCCATGGAATCCTGGGGGTTTGCAATTTAGGGAGGAGCGTTTAGAATTCTCAGAAAGAGAGCTCTTTGGCTTCAGTAAATGACAAAATCCAGAATTCCACAGGATGTTGAAAGTGAAATAATAGCACTACAACAGTATAGTGTGGAAATGGCCTGAGTATTCTTCAATCATAGTAGTAGTTCAGGTTCCCAGAGTTTGGTTACAAATGTTGAAAATGAGCTTTGGCCTTATTTGATTAAGCCTGAAGGAGTTCATTTTAAGCCAGTGGTTCTCAACCTTTGGCCTTCCAGATGTTTTTAGATTTTACCTTCCAGAATCCCCAGGCAACATGGCCAATGTGCAGGGATTCTGGAAGTCAAAGTCCGAAATACCTGGAGGGACAAATGCTGAGAAACACTGGCTTAAGGACAGGTCATCTCAAATACTAGCTTTCATTGTGTTTCCAGGTGTCCCATTCAGGACAGGGGCTCACAAAACTGGGGAAGGCCTTGGGAGTTGTCTTGAACTGATTTTTTTTAGTCTCTCAACTTCCCCAGTTCCCTTTCCCATTGAACTAAGTTGGCTATAGCAACAATTTCCTGCGCACCAAGATTGCTGCGAATTAGAGTTTCTCAGGTCTCCAACATCACCCAAAATAGAGAGAAAGAGGGCATAAATTTGCACAAAAAATGTGTATGATAGTTTATATATATGGTTGTAAGGATAAAAATAATTGTTGTTCTGTGCCTTCAAGTAGTTTCTGACTTTTAGTGACCCTAAGGTGAAGCTGTCACAGGTGTGATGCATCCAAGGTCACCCAGTGAGTTTCCATGGGTGAGCAGGGAATCAAACCTGGTCATCTGGGTGGTAGTCAAACACTCAAATCAATACACCATGCTGGCTCTATAAATATAATTACTATAATTCAGACATAAATACAAGCTATCCTACTGCCATGGGGAAGACTGCAGCCCGGTGACCCATGAGACTGCCCATTCTGCTTTCCTGAGCCGCTTTCACAATACAAAATTATAGCAGTATGATTCTACTTCAACAGCATGACTGGCAACTGGTGTGACCTTGTGAAGTGCTCCTTCACTATGGAGTAAACCTCCTCCTGGAAGGAACCTCCTGCTGGGAACAACCCCTCATATGGGTGCTGCTGGAATTTGGTCCTACCAAACTAAGGAGCTTTTTGAACTAGATTTCGCTTTAATTTCACTTTAACTGCTATGATTACATCTAGGGCCATTTCTGCACTGGACTGTCATAGCACTATTATTCCATTTGCAACATCTTATGGAATCCTGGGGTTTGTAGTTTCGGGAGGGGCCACATATAACAGTCCAGTGCAGAAATGGCCTATGTAATCCTTGAGTTTGTATTTTGGTGAGGTGCTAGAATTCTCTGGATGAGAATTCTAAATGCCCCTCCTTAAATTGCAAATTCCAGGATCCCAGGTCTCCGACTATCAAAAAAAGAGAAAAGTCATTACCTAAAAAGAGAGAAAGTGGGTATAGGCTTGCATAGAGCATGTGTGTGACAGTTTATATGTATATATAATTCCATATATATATGGACAGAACAAAAACTCACCCATGTGAGTGTGTGTATAACATGAGCAAAATGTTTAGGCAGAAGCTATAAGTTCTGTTTGTTAACTGTTTAAACAAACATGTATATCTTTAGTGATTAATTGCATCCTTCTGGGATCCAGGATGCACATGGGAAAAATGCTGTTACTTTTTAATCAGCTCCTCCTCACATGTGTATCATCCTTCCCCAACCTGGTGTCCCCTCTGGCCATGACGCCTGGGAGGATAAAAGTTGTAGTTCAATTTTTCTAGCTGCCACCAGGTTGGTGAAGACTCTGGGGTTTTTGGGTGTGTGTGTGTGGCAATGGCTTTCCTTACTTCTATTTCTATCTCTGTCTCTGTGACTCATACAACATATGTAATTCCAAAAATATTTATTTTAAAAGTTATGAATACACAGAGAGAGAGAGAGAGAGAGAGAGGGAGAGAGAGAGAAAACCCTGAAGAACATTCCTGTTCTTGACCCCTCACTGGGATTACAGCAACAGTGCTTTTGTCAACAGTTGGTCTACTAGGGCCAGCCAAAGACAGAAGCAATTTTGCAAATTTCCTAGGTCAGGTGTAGAAATAACCCATTATGGCTGGCATCCTGTTAGTGGCATACACAAGTGGCATACACAGGTGCCTATAAGTCAACCAAATTCCTGCATATGTCTTATTTTTGTCACTGTAGTGGCTGATATTCCCTTCTTCTATCTGCTATGACCAAAGAACGATGGTGGACCTCAGTGGATGAGGCAATAATTTTGCATCCAGTTGCAGGGACATATGCAGACACTTCTCTAATTGCCACCCTGCTCTCTACCATTCATGGAATGGCCATCAGAGGGCTGAAGTGGCTGTCTAGCACATCTGGGCAGAGGTGAATGGCCAGCTGTAGTATAGTTCTCCATGTGGAACTACAGTGCTAAACTGAGCCACGCAGATTCCATCCTTTAAGCAATGGAATAAATTGTGCTTACTTTTGGAGACAATGACAGTATAATGACATTTTTTTTAAAAAAGAAGATGATATAATGACTGGCAATACTATTTACTATTACTGTACCAACATCATTTACTTTCAGTGTACCAACTAATGTTTGCTCATCAATCCTAAAATGATGTTTTGGGGGGACTGGGAGCAATCATTGTATTTTTAAAATATAGAGCCTTTTAAAAAATGAAAAAACAGCTATAAACAAGGTGTTAGCAAGACGTTACTCTTTCAGTAGTATTACTAGCATTACCAAAAAGTCACTGTTTTTCTGCTGGCCCACTAAAACAGTGTTTGGTAAACCTGCCTCTGAGTGCATGTGAGGGGAAGGGAGATTGTGGCTGGAACAATGGCACAAAAGGAGGAAGTGTTGGCAGAGGGAACTGTTCACTGCTTGAGGAGGGCACTGGTGCTAATATAGCTAGGCACCTGGCAACATTTGGACCTGTGCCTCCTCAGAAGTGATTCCTATTGTTTTCAGTGGGATGTATAGGCAGATAAGCGTACACAAGATTGTTAGAAACATATTTCAAAAATCTTTAAGAATGAAGATTGAAATTTTTCACAAAAGTATCCATTTTCCATCTCCTGAGACTTGTTGCAGTCACACTGTACCTTGCCCCAGAACTGTTCATATGTGTGATGTTTATGGTTCATTTTGGAGAAATAAAACATGCACAAATCCATGCATATACTTAAAACAAAAAAGAACAGTTAAAATGTGTACAATCAAAAAATACACACAAAGATGCTTTAAAAAGTGGAGAAAAGTGTACAGAAATGTGTGCACCAGGGAAAATAACGCCTAGGATTCAGAATCTCCACAAAGGATGACCAAAAAATGGTCTGGAACAAAGAACAGGAGAAGAACGCAGATAACTTAAGAGAAATGCAATTTAGTCAAAACTGAGAGTGCTTCACATCCTAAGGGACTGTATCATAACTTATCTTTGAAGTTTTCAGTATCTGCAAGATTAATACCATGTGATAAACCAGTAATGAATATAGTAGTAATGCTCTAAAATGTGCCAACCACTTAAAGTACTTGAGTCCCATATTTTTTGGAGAAAGGTAGGATATTACTACTACTCCTACTACTATTACTACTAGAATTCTCTTAGGTCAGTCTACAGGGATTATTTTAGAGACGATGCACAAGTTTCCTGGAATGGTAAAAAGACAACATGCATACTAGCTGGAGTGTATGTGTGTGTTTATTTAAAAATTACAGCCAGGAGTGGGAGTTGTGCTTCGATCATCAGGAAACTAACATAACAATACTGCAGTTGTGTCAGGAACACCATTTTCAGAACAATTTTAGTATTTGTGGATTTGATGGTTTCTTCAGACGCTGAATGTAGACTGACAAATTGACTTTCAAGCAAAAGGTCACTGGAAAAAGAGTAGGGGATAAAAGCATCTGGAGTTATGATTTTAAAAAATATGGAGAGGTTTAATGTTCTACCAAGCTTGTTGCGTAGGTGTTGTTCTATCATATAATTTGGCAGCTTCTTCAATTCTCCAATTGGGAATGTAGAAAATAAAAATTCCTGGTGGTTTGTTTGGATTTATTAAGGGTGCTGGTGTGTTGCAGGCAGTGGGGGGTAGATCAGTTGCAGAGTTTTTGGCAAGTTAAGCACAATGAAATGATGTGCTGGAATTCTTTCATAATGTAGGTGACCTTAAGACTGAACTGTACATGGGAAAATAATAGGGCTCTGTTGAATCAGAACACCCATATGCTTGAGTCAGCGAAGAAAAAAAAATCTGTACTGTAATAGACATAATATAAGATTCTTGATCATAATCTCTGTCATCCAAAGACTGAGTAACAATGCTGGGTCAAGACATAAACATTCATCCGTATAAATACATAGATATAGATATAAATATAGATATAGATATAGATATAGATATATAGATAGAGGCAGATGTCTGTCATATTTAAAGGAGGCAGTTATAAGACCATTGTTGAAAAAGTCCTCTTTGGATCCCACCAGTTAGACAACTCCCAACCAGTTTCTAGCATTTCATTTTTTGGGCAAGGTACTAGAATGTGTGCTGGCCCCTTGCCTCCAGAGGTTTCTGCATGAGATGAATTCTCTAGATCCATTTCAATCTGGTTTCAGGCCACACACTGGGACAGAGACATCTTGAGCTACCTCAGTGGTGGAGCTTGAAACGTGTGGAGGGGGGGTGGGAGGGGGCTTGGCTACGGTGCAAGGGGTGTGGCCACTGTGCCCGGGGCATGGCTGAGGTGCACGACGGCATGTCCAGGGTGCACAGGGGTGTGGTCAGGGCATTGGGGGCATGGCCAGGGCATATGGAGGCATGGCTGCAGGTTGGGGTGTCCCGGAAACATTGCTGACCGGGGCTAATTGCTTCCCCCCATGTCCCTACGTGACTGAGTTACCTGAGTTACCTGAGTGGATGACATACACTGGAAAATGAAGAAATGAATGTGTCTCTGTTGGTTGTGTTGGACCACTCAGTGGCTTTTCATCTCATTGATTATGGTAGTCTTCTGGGCTATCTTGCTGGGATGGGACTTGAAGGTCCTTTTTTTCACTGGCTACATTCCTCCCTAAAGGGCTGAACCTAGAATGTGGTGTTGGGGGAGCCCTGCTTGACTTCTTGATTGTTGGCTTGTGAGGTATCCCATGGTTCAGTTTAGTCCCCCATGCTATTTAACATATACATGAAACTACTGAGAGAATTTGTCTGGAGTTTTGGGGTGTGGTCCCATAGGTATGTTGATGACACCCACCTTTGCTACTCTTTCCCACCTCAATCCGAAGAAGCTGACTCATTCTTAAACCTATGTCTGTCATCAGTAACAGACTGGATGAGGGTGAATAAATTGAAACAGTCCAGATAAGAAAGGGACACTGCTGGTCAACTGAAAGGCAAATCAGCAGACAGGGATTCAGCCTGTGCTAAGTCCCTCTGAAAATGCAGGTTTGTAGCTTAGGTATACTCCTGGAATCAGCCCTAAGCTTGGAGGTTCAGGTTTTGTAAGTTCAGGTTTCTTTGTAAGCCACCTTGAGTCCTGGACTGGGAAAAATACAGTGAAAAATAATAATGAAAATAACAACAGTAGATATTCATGGCATTGCTATTCTCCTGACTTGTCCAATTTTACAACTGTAGGTAAAATAGAATAGAACAGAACAGAATAAGGAGGCTATTCTGCCCTGTTCAGGGAATTTATATTGAGAAACTTATCCCTCGGCATTGTCAGTGCAGTGCCAAAAGATAAGGAGCAAAAGTGGACAGAAAGAAAAGATGGGTCTAATAATATGACAATGCACTCCTTCATCTAGTCACTAACATAATTTATGTTTAGAAATTATTGGACCTAGAATTTGGACAATTACCTATTTTGGACTGCAACATCATAACTGGCCATGCTAGGAGGGGGGAATTCTGGGAGCTATAGTCCGAAAAAGTGAACTTTCCAAGCTCTGCCTGCTCCTTTTCACTGTTTCAATCCGCACTGCGCCACTATTTTAATTTCTCACAATCCCCCCAGTATAACATAGATCAATAACATTAGAGAAGCCATAATGTGAAACTGCTTTAAAATTAACTTAAAATGGCACTGCTGAAGTAAACTTATCAGCAGAAAATGATCTCTAGCACTTTGATCAGGATTCCGTTCAACCTGCAGCTGGCTTTCTTAAACGTAAGTATATTTAAGGGTCTCTTGACACTACACAGTTATAGCACTCTGATTTCATTTTAACTGCCATGGCTCCATTCTATGGAATTCTGGGATCTGTAGTTTCGGGAGGGGTTGTTAGAATTCTCAGTCAGAGAGCACTAAGATCTCAGAAGACTACAAGCTCCAGGATTCCATAGGATGCAGCCATGCTAATCAAAGTACAAATAGAGTTCTATAATTGTTAGGAATGGGGCAACCGAATCCTCGAATCCTTGGCAAGGATTTGAGATTCGCTGATCCAAATCCCCAGGCAAAATAGGCAAACAGAATCTTTCAAATCTGGAAGTGCCCGCTGCCCCCCCTTTCCCCCCCACATTCCCACCCTCTGTGCAGAAGCAGTGTGCAGGGCGCACCAGAGCCTGTGTGAACACCTGGGATTGGGCCCGCAGGGGCGAGTAGGGCCGGTGATGGCCACGCTCTTGCGAGCCCTGGGGCCTGAGCTCACGCAAGTGCCCAGGATCGGGTCCGCAGGGGTGAGTAGGTTCTTGCACGCCCAAGAGCCTGAGCTTGCTGTGGCAGGGGTGTGAAAAAAGGGTCATCGCCCCTTCTTTGCACTCCCACCACTGCTGGCACCAGTGCAGGCACTTTGGAGGTGGCCTGCAGGGACGTGCAGAGTGGACGATTGTTTTTTAAACCCTTTTTAAAAAAAGGATTTGAAAGATTTGAGATTCATGAGATTCGTGGATTCCCAAAACCTTCCAGGGATTTGGATCCAGATTCGGATTTGGAAAATTCTGGATTTGTCCCATCCCTAATAATTGTGTAGAGTGAAAGAGTTATAAGACAAAGTGACATCTGTAACGATTAGCTATACACACAGTAGCAAGTATTTTTGTTTAATCCAGTTTACCCCAAATTGATATCCTCCAATACTTTGACACAGAGTACCCACCATACTTGACCATTGGCCATGTTGGTAGGGGCTGGTGGAAACTGCAGTTCAAAACATCTAGAAGATATGATTTTGGAAAGGATGATCACCTGCTTCCTGAGGCCTGAATTCTATAGGCAGCCTCGACTAGAACAGATCCATTAAACAAATTGTTAAATGATAAATCACCCCTTAGATAAAGCTCACTGATTCAGTATCAAAAGGGTTCATGCCTAAATGTGCTGATATATAAGGCTGGAATATTGCTGGTTAGTCCCCACTTGAGTCACTCCTTTGAATCAATTGTTAAAATTGTGAGTCAACATGCAAGTAAATCCTGCATGATTCAATGGCTCTCCTCTAGTTGGGACTAACAACAGGATTTAGGCCCACTTTTAGTTTGATGGGTCCTATTAAACTATTAAACACGATTAAAATGTTTAAACACTAGTAAAGCATAACATTGCCCCTGTTGGTAGCAAATGTTGTGGTTGACAAACAGAAAAAGCACAGTAAAATGAGCACATTTTGCCTTAAATGCACTTTATACCATGAAATATCATTTGTATTTTTCCAAGCATTCTCTCTTTGTTTCCTCCCTGCTCACTTTTTGTATTGGTTTCTCATTTCCAGTTTTGTCTCTGTGTTATTATTATCATCATCATCATCTAGATCTGCACCTTGCTCCTTTACCAACAGGAGAACAACAAATTAAAAAAACAGATATGCCAACAAACATCTGCAAATCACAGCTCTGTTGTGGGACTGATATATGAGCAAGCCATCACAAATTCTTTCAAGTCTGTAACTTGTTTCAGGTTAACATGCTGTG
Source organism: Cyclura pinguis (assembly GCA_030412105.1). Lineage (NCBI taxonomy): Eukaryota > Metazoa > Chordata > Lepidosauria > Squamata > Iguanidae > Cyclura > Cyclura pinguis. The sequence continues at coordinate 43,956,437 of CM059599.1, forward strand.
TGTTTTTTACAGCCCTGTTTCAAAGTTTATGGCCCTTTTTCTTTAGGTGCTTGTTCCAGTTCCATCTTATATTTCATCAAATATGGTAAAGAAACCATGTGAACAAATTGATGCTCCATATGAGCCACTTTCTGTAAATGGATGATGCCAAATTGCTATAAAATGATTTTCCTTTTGAGCTCTGCTGAACTGTTAGTGAGATGATGAGGCCAAAATCTACTGGGAATCATTACAGCCATTTAAGGTATCCTAGTTTTTATGGTTCAGTACAAAATGCCTAAGGGTGAGGATTTAAAATGGATGAAGTGGAGAAATTTGCACTTCCTTAAAAAAACATGGAGCATTTCCTTCCATGTGTCAGAAACGAAAACAGAAAATACAAACTAATTTATCATGAAATTTTCATTTTATGGTTCTCTCACTGGTCTCCCCTCCAGCCCCTCAACCTAACTAGTCATATTTTCTTTTTCTTTTTTCTTGTCAGCTTTACGGCTTATAACTGTGATGGATGATCTTCTCTTCTATATATCCTGTAAAAGAATTCCATAGAAAAGTCTACTTGTGTTCACAGCTTGCCTTCTGTCACCCCACCAAGCCTCTCTGCAACACATGGAGGAAAATATCATATAGGGACATGAGCACAGCAAAGGATGATATTTTATTGTTCAGAATTAATTGGACACTGGTGTAAAATGAGGAAACTGTCAGGCATAAGAGTTAATGTGAGTTAGTGATATATGGGGATCCATTAGTTAAAGCACATTCATTCCAAATGTGAAACTTTGCTTTTTCTTCTTCTTTTTGGGATCTTCCATTCAACAAGTGGAGGTGTGATTTCCAAGTGAAATTTGCTCTCTCCTTTCCCTAGCCACTGCATAAATTTCAAGTGATTCACAAAACACTGATTGCAATGCAAAAACATATACTTCAATTGAGTGACTCCACCTAGTCTACACAAGAGCCCATTCTGGAACTATCCTAGAATTTAGACTTTTTTTTTCTTTTGGAACTGGCTTTGATCCTCTTAAAGCATCAGTCCCATGACAGAGCCATACAATTAATTTTGGTCATATGTGTTTTAATAATGTATGGGCATTGAATTCATGAGCTAGCTTTGCTTGCATTAATTTGGACTATGTACAGGACACACTGAATACAATTGGCAGAAATCCTGAATCATTGGCCACCTGAGTACATGCACACATGAATAGTTGTGACAGGACTAAATTATTTTTTAAAATTTATTTTACTTTTTATGGTTAGTTGCACAAATGCAACAATTCTTATGCATGTAAAATCCAGTAGCAAATGTATTATTTTGTATTTGCAAATGGCCTCATTCTCAATACCTCTTTATTGTATTATGTTGTTGTTGTTGTTGTTGTTGTTGTGTGCCTTCAAGTCATTTCCAACTTATGGGGACCCTAAGGTGAGCCTACTGTGGGTTTTCTTGACAAAACTTATTCAGAGAGAGTTTGTCATTGCTTTCCTATGAGGCTGAGAGAGTGTGGTTTGTCCAAGGTCACCCAGTGGGTTTTCCTGTCCAAGCAGGGACTTGAACCCTGATCTCCGGACCACATTCATTAATTCCTACAGCCCTTGGTTCCCCCTTTTTTCTCCTTGCTAAAGAAAGAGGCAGCAGATCCTGTTTAAAATGAACTCATCTACTTCCTATGTCCTGGTGGAAGGGGCCTCCAGTAGGGTCTCCTCCTTCTCTTCCTCCTAACAAATGACATTTGACATTTATTTTTTTTAAGGGAATGATGTTTAGGTGTTGGGAGAAGATATATGTTATACCCACTTGTGAACTTTTTTCTTTCTTTTTGTGGCATTGTGAGGATCTATCCTACTTCTTTCTATGGGAATTAGCCTTATGTCTTTTACCTCCCAATTTATTTCTCAAGTATATTTTGCACAATATTGTTATCTCTATTATTCCATATGTCATTCCTTTTTTTGAAAAAAATAATGAGTTGGGGAGGAGGTCTTGTATTTTGTCTACCTTGCGTGTTCCTGTTTCTCTTTTGGTTAAAAATTTGCTAGACCAAAGTGAATGAGTGAACTGAGATTTCTCCCTGTTTTACTGTCTCCATGATGTTGGAGCTGTTTTGTGTTGGGAACCCATAATGGTACCAGGGCAGCTTGCATGTATGGTAACAGATAGCCAGGATTGCCAATAGTGGGTTTAGGATCTAGTGAGTTTTTTCAGGCCCTGGAAGTTCTTTTTTTTTTTCAGGCCCTGGAAGTTCCCTTCTTCCCAATTGCTAGCATTACTGCATCTCTTATTAGATTACTGCGTCTAATAAGGCATCCTGACATTGACACTTAGCCTTAACTCAGCTCTTTAAACACAATCCTGTCAAAGGACTAGGTTCTAAGTGTTCCCTCAGAACCAAATAGTTTATTTCAGGTGGCATGTTCTTTGTTACCACTGACTTTAGATAACTCAGATCTACTCAGTAGTTGTGAACACAAACTGGATCCTTTATTGTAGTAACCTTAGAAATAAAGTATCTTGTTAAGGTTCATGAAAAGCACAGTGTTTACATTAAACAATCCACGCTTCTGACAGTCTGTGGCCCTTTCCGCACGAGGCCAGGAATCGCTCCGTGCTGTTACTTACCGCTTCTTCTGGGCTCGAAACAATGCGGACTTTCCCTTAAGCCCTTCCGCAGGGCTCCTCTGTTTGTTCCAGGGCGATTCGGAGCAATGCGAGGTCTTTAGATCCGCACTGGTGAGGCTGGCAAAATGGCGGCTTTCTATTGTTTGTGGGTCCGGACCAACTGCTGAAGCTGACCACACCCACAGCCCGCCCTCTGCTGATCGCAGGCTCGCATTGGTGCACATCTGCGCATCTGCACAACTGAGCAGGAACGAATTGGCGCGCTCTGGAAAATTTAAAAACTGCTTTTTTCCGGTCTTCACGTAGCACACCGGAGGACCACTTGGGGGCGTATTGAATCGGACTTAGGTGCGGAACTAAGGTAAATAGTCCGAACCTAGTCCGATCCAAGGTGCAGACGATCTCCGTGACAGGACGCATTGGCCCGTCTTAATTTCCTCGTGCGGAAAGGGCCTATGCCAGTAACTCCCAGACTTAGATACTAATTCTCCGTATCTTTTTTCAGCTGCTTAAACACAACCCAGCCACCCTCTCTGGCCAAGACCTCACTGAAGGCTCTTGACAATCAAAATTTTTGCCTTATGTATAATTCTTCTCATCCATAAGCCCCTCCCACACACACCACTGTGCTGAGTTTCACTCTTAAGGTACTACTCTTGCTGCCTAGCAACCTGCCATCAAGTTGCAATTGCATTCCGAATAGTTCACCCCCAAAGCAACTTTGTCATGGGGGGTATATTTTATCCTACGGAGGAAAAATGCAGGGCAAACTATATTTGAGAGTGTAATCCTCAGACAAGGAAATGATCTGAGTGTGCTTCAAAATGGAGTGAACAACAAGTGCCACGCGAGGAGTAGGCTCAACTAACACGGTGTGTGTGTGTGTGTGTGTGTGTGTGTGTGTGTGTGCGCCTTCAAGTCACCTGTTGACTTACGGCAATGTTTACTCTTGTGTAGGTTGCACCATGGATCTGACATCCAAGAAGTCACAAAAGCAGCAAAACTGTTTCCACTTCCCATTCTGAAATTAAGAGGAGAGAAGGGAATCCTTCTCCTCCCTGCTGTATACTTTTATGGAACACCAATTTAAGCAGCCACAGCAAAAACAATAATTAAGGGATGTACTTTGGACTTCTCTCAGGCCATTTCCGTGCTAGAGTGTTATAGTGCTATTATTCCACTTTCAACATCCTATGGAATCCTGGGGTTTGCAGTTTAGGGATAGGTCTCAAAGGCCCCCCAGGATTCCATAGGATGTTGAAAGTGGAATAATAGCACTATAACAGTTTAGTGTGGAAATGGCCTAAGAAAGGTGGGCTTCCTCCTTCTCAAATATTTTAATCAATCTTTCTCAGACTTTTCTGAAGTGAAAAATCTTTTCACTATGATCATACCCTGGTCTCTGCTGCTGTTTTTCTTTCTCAATCGCAGCTATGTATCTATTAATTTTGTAGAATTCAGGCAATGAATCCATCCTCCCTGCTCTTAATTAGGTGTAGGGGGAAGATATTTGCCTGAATTCAGCATTTGTTGGCCTTCACTTCTTTTGTGTGTATCTGTTTCATTTACATTAATCATCATATTATACCAGTATTTTTCTGCTGTTCATCAGTGCTTTGCTTTCTTCTGTGTATAACTTTAGAAAAGACAGTTTAAACCAATTTTGATTCTTATTATTTTTTTAAAAATACAGTGTTCTGGTGAATTATATCCATTTGTCTTCTTTCCCTCATTTCTGTTAATATTATATCTTCATTATTTCCCTCCTCTCCCCCTAGGTTTTCTCTTGAAGCTTCTTCTTTTATAATTCCAGTTTCTCTTTCGTCCCATTTTGCCCCCTGTACCTTGGGTCCCTGCACTTTCACTCCCTGTCTTTTAGGATCAGAATTTGGAAAAGTCGGGGAGGAATGCTGGAGTACAACTCTCAGAATTACCCTGCCATGCTCAATAGGGATTGGTCATGCTCAACAGGGAGCTGAAGTCCAAAAAAGTAACTTTTCTCATACTCTGGATCATATATATAATGAATGCAGCTAACAAAAGTAACTGTAGTTTCATACCAATATAGTAGCCCTCCACGTTCACGAGGGATGGGGCAGAGAACCTCCGCGAAAGTGGAATAATCACGAATAACTCCCTCCTGTGATCCTCCCCCTTTCCCTTCCTGGTCTCTGGCACAGGAGCCTTCTTTTTCCACTCCCAGGCCAGAGATAAGCGGGGGGGGGGCAGTCCAAAAGTGAGAAGGAAGGAAGTGTGCACCCTCAATTGCTTTACCTTTTGCCTGAGCTCAAGTTCTCAGTGTGGGGAAGAAGCAAAGCAATGGCAGGGAGAGCTCAGAGGGCACAGGGAAAGTGTGCACGTGCTTGTCTTCCGCCACCGTATTGCCTTTCCTTCTCCCTCGTGCGTGTTCTCAGCAACAGTGAAGAGGGAGAAGACAACTCCAGGGAATAGGGAAAGTGCATGCATGCACGCATGTGTGTGTTCTTCTGCCATCCCATTGCCTTTCCATCTCCCTTGCGCAAGTTCTCAGCACAGGCAAAGGGGCAAGGAAATAGGAAGGGAGAGCTCCAGGACACCGGGAAAGTGCATGTGTGTGCGTGCTTGTGTGTGTGTGTGTTTTCTGCCACCCCACTGTCTTTCCTTTTGCCTTGCAGGAGTTCTTGATGCCGGAACAGAGGCAACAAAAGGGGAGGGAAATGCAAGGGAATGGGGGGAGGAGAATTGAGAGAGAGGCACGGGTGCCTCATGACTAATCAATTCCATGAGAATCAAACCTGTGAATGTGAAGGGAGAACTGTAATTAGTAATTTCCAACTTTCATGCTGGAAATATTGTGCGGCTAATGAACCACCATGGTGGTTTCAGTTAAGGATTTCATTCATTTAGCAGATTTTTTTTTATAATTACCACCTTTAACACTCCCCCCGCCCCCCGTCTTTCTCTCAAAAGACCACCGTATGTTAAACACAAAATGTGACCTTGACTCATTTAAGGTCAAAGAAATACAATTGAATTTACTACTTCTAGCTGAGGTTAACAGAATAAACTCCATATGTTCTGCTCATTCACAATGTACACTGTATAACTTTGTTATGAAAGTTATGTGGAGCATTTTATAGATTGTTACTACTATAATGGTAATGAATTTTCATTTTTATTTGGTAAATCTGACTGAAATGAATGTTTCCCTCTTTGCTGACTCAGAAGAGCTCTCCTTCTTCTGAGTCAGATGAGTTTCAAAAGCATATAAGGCAAACTGTATTTAAGGACTTATTTAACAATCATGAACTTCTCTGGCAACATCTTTTGGAAATCAAGTCTGTAAATTTTATTACTATTAAATGTTTCTAATGGGAGTTGACAAATAGTTGAATGGATCTGCTTTTTTCCTTGTACTTGGCAAAAGGGAAGGGAAAAAGTTTCCCCATTACACAATGAGAAACACATTAGTTCTAAAACCTATTCATCTCAATTCTGTATAAATATCATTTAAGAGGTATGTTTTTCCCCATCAGCTTTGGTGAAATTACTGTGCACAGCAGGGAAGTTGCAAAAAGTTTATGAGAATCATAAAATTGTTATTGTAATACCATTATGGAGTGTAGGGACAATATTGATTTTTTTTTTTGTATTACCAATATCCATACACCAGGTTGCGGGGAAAAATCCACAGGGAGGAATTACAACTAGCATTACCAATAGTTGCTAAAAGAAGGAAAAGAAATGAAGCTTTGACATTCCCATCTCAAAAAAACAAAAACAAAAAAACCACATTTGGTTCAAAGAATTTGTATCAACTGCAGCAAATTCTGAATAGCTGGGCTACTTTTCCTTCATGTAAATAATAAGGGGTGAGGTGGGGGAAGGATTGTTAATTAAGAAAGCATTGCTCACTCAAGGAGTAGAATTGCCATTGATGAGTAGTACTGCTTAGTTTCTTTGAGATTTCTCTATTCTGACTCATGGTAATCATAGAAGAGATTTATAGTGGTCTTTATTAATTTGCCAGTGGAGTCCAAAGTCCGTGAAAGTCTTTAGTTTTCCATGAAATATTGCAAAAGTTTCAAATACTAACTTTTAGTGAAGTTATTTGGCTGGTGAACTTTTTTTGTTGCTGATGCAACCAAAAGGAAAAAGGATGGGAGGGTGGGGAGGTGGGGTGGAGAAGAGCCAATGAGAAAATAAAATGGAAACCATAACCTTGTAAGCAAGCAGTTTTTCATTAGCTGGTTTCAAGAAAGTAATAAAACTATGAAATAGTTCAAGCATCTGCCCTGGACTGAAAGACAGATAGATGTAATTATACACTCAAGATTATGCTCCCTCCAAATACTTGCTTTTAATTCCCATTTCTTCTTTCCATCCCCCACTCCTTCTCTCAGATCCACCCTCACCCCACTCCACCTTCTCTCTCTCTCTCTCTCTTTCTTTTTTTTTCCAGGTGAAATGAAAAACTCCTGATGAGACCATTATATTTTAGTTTGAAAACATACACATAATATATCATCTCGTTGGAGGAGAAATCAATGGAAATCAAAGAGATGCTGGAGAGATGAGACGTGGGAAGAGCTGTAAAATTTGCAATTTGATCTTAAGTCCCTGAATGAATATCCAGACTGAGACCTTTGGTTTAAGCCTCCCCTCATCATTATTTGAAACAACAGTAGTAGGACATTTAGAGTTTGCTTTGTAAGGCCATTCAAATAATTGTTTTTAGTCTGATTCATTAATCTGACTGATTTAGAAAATCAATCTGTGCTTTATAGAATTGTAGCCTTTGTCTGTGAAGATTGTGAGAAATTATAGTTCAGTTTAAAAGAAAAAAAAGGGGGCGTGCCATAGCATCTGATTGTCTTGATGGATAACCTATACCCTGGACAAGAGTCTACTGTCAGGACATGATACAGAGAAACAATGGTTTCCTAGTTGCAAAGCATGACAATGCTGCATTTTATCATCCTGTCTCTTTAATTTATGTGCAGATCATATCATATGGAAAGCAGGATTACACTGAAAGAAAGGAGTTCTGAAAACTGGGAGAAGGAACATAAACAGTTAAAGATGTGCAGGTAACAATATGTTACATGCAGAAAATAGCCAAGACATGGAACAACTATTAAAGAAACTAAGGAAGAAAGTGCAAAAAGCAGCATTACAGTTGCATATTAAGAAAACAGATGATTTACATAGCTTTTAAGTAGGGATGGGCCAACCCGAATCCTCAAATCCTCGAATCCTCGGCAAGGATTCGAGATCCATGAATCCGAATCCCTGTGCCAAAATAGGGAAATCAACTCTTTCGAATCCACCAACCAATAGTTTTTTGGAGACTGGGACGCCTGAAAACCTGGGCGACCAGACACACAAGGGGGGATGGCAGGTAGGTGAGTTTTTACTAATGGCCTTTGCTAACAATTTCAGAAATTACATCTGGGGTTATATTCTCATATATTTAAACTGAACATTTGATATTTAAGTTCAGCACTATTTTCTGTGCTGAAAATCAATGGCATGTATAAATGCTGGGGTCAGTGGGTCTGACACCTATCAGAAGTAGTAGGGCAGAGGGCAAGGTCACACAATCTCATCCAGTGATTGCCACATGTAGGCCAGTGTACCTCCTTCCACAAGACAGTGCCTGGTTGTAAACCTATAGCTAGAGCAGGATGAGAAGTGAAATGTCTGTCATGGTTTCTCATGAACCACATGACAAACCACATGTAGCAGAAAAGAAAAATTGTTTTTAAAAATTTGCGCCTCCAGGGCCCACCAAAGGCCTGATTGGCTGGAAGGTACAGTCTTCTTGAGATTTCAAGGATAGCTGAAAGATTCCTTTGCATGGCTCCCTTGCAAAGCTCTTTCATATACAATTCTGGGGTTTGTAGTTTTACAAGGTGTCACAGCCTTCTCTGCCAAAGTGTGCTGGTGCATCATCAAACTAGAAACCGCAGGATGCCATAAGGAGCAATGCAAAGAAAATCCAGTTTTGACCTGGATTGTCTCTGTGCTGTAGTATGTGGCCCTGTTTACACAGGCAGGAAAATGTGGGATTAATTTGTCATTTTCAATCTGGAGAGATCCTGAGGCAAAACTATGACAATTGTCCTGACCAGATCTCTTCAGAGGGAGGTTTGCCTTTGCCCAGGCTTTTGCTAAGGCTGAGAGAGTGAGTCTTGCTCAGGATTATTCTTCTTTCTCTTGCTTTTTAAAAAAGGATTTGAAAGATTAGAGATTCGTGAGATTCATGGATTCCCAGAACCTTCCAGGGATTCGGATCCAGAAAATTCTGGATTTGTCCCATCCCTACTTTTAAGTCAGTAATGATGGCACTGAAATAGTTAAAGATTTTCTATACCTTGGCCTATAGCTACACCTATATCTTATATCTTGATTAAAATAGAGAGTGGAGTCAAGAAATTGAGAGGCAGCATGGTGTAGTGAACAAATCTTGCCAAGAAAACCCCATGATAGGTTTGCCTTAAGGTCACTGTAAGTCAGAAATGACAAGGTGCACAACAACAACAACAACAAAAAATTGGGAGAAAACTAAGGCCATTTCCACACTAGACTGTTACAGCGCTATTATTCCACTTGCAACATCCTATGGATGGCTCCTCCCAAAACTGCAAATCCCAGGATTCCATAGGATGTTGCAAGTGGAATAATAGCGCTATAACAGTCTAGTGCGGAAATGGCCTAAGACTTGGACGGGCAGCTATGAAGGAATTAGATAAATTCTCAAATGTAACAATGTATCATTAAATACCAAAATCAGAATCATCCAGACTATATATTTCCAGTTTCTATGTAAGGTTGTGAAAGCTAGACAGTAAAGAAAGCTGACAGGAAGAAAATAAACTGATATGAAATGTGGTGTTGGAAGAGAGTTCTGTAAATACCATGGACTGTGAAAAAGATCATAGAACAAATCAGGCCTGAAGTATCACTAGAACCGAAGATGATTAAACTGAAGCTGCTGTACTTGGGACATACCATGACACAACATGACTCATTGGGAAAGATGATAAAGCTTGGTAAAGTGCAAGGCAATATGGAAAGAGGAACATGACACTACAGGTGGATTGATTCAATCAAGGACGCCATGACTGACCTAAATCTTCAAGATCTGTATAGAACAATGGATGACTGGGATTCTTGGACGTTTTTCATTCAGATGATCATCATAAGTCATAAGTCAACTTCAGCTTCAGAGCAAACAGCAGCAGCAGCAGCAACAACAGACCACATAATAATGGGATCCCTGCTGTCTCCCGAACTACTTGTAAATAATCTGATCCTGGCTCCATATGTTGTGCAGTCACTCTTCGTCTCATGCAAAGGCTAGAGAGCTTGAGACAAAAAAGGCATATGATGTAATGTTGCCTAGGTAGGTAAGTGTAGTCTGTGACCCTACACATGCTTAAGGTGGGAGGCAATGAACTTGGTGGCTTACTACCGGGGATTCTTCCTGGAGTTTCCTTTTGGCCTTCTGGGCTTCTACAGAAGGCATGTGCCATTCCCAATGAAACCGCCAAAAGGTGTGAAAGTCTAAAGGTTTGAAATGTTACCCGTAAGGCTAAAATATAGCTTACCTCTATCAGTAGAATTTGGTCCTCAAGAAGTTCTCTGATTGCATTTGGTCCTATGGCTGAAAGATCCCCTCTTGGTGTAGAGGATCACACTGTAAATCACTTTGAAAAAGGAGAAAACTTCCCACTAATTAGCCCTAATTATTGGCCATTTCTAATCACAGCATGCTTATGTGGTGCAATGGGACAAAGTGTCACTGCTTCACAGATACGAAGTTTAATGACAGACAAAAAAAGGCTGCTTTGCCTTGACTAATTATGATGAAATGCCTTTCTGTAAGCACACAGCCAGTGCTTCCCTCCTCCAGAATGACGGGTCTTCTGTTGTTCTTCCAGATGCCTGCCAGCATTTCATTCACGGTCAATGAGGCATTCCCTTGTGTTGATAAACCATTTTATTTATGTTCCCATTACTTTGTCTAATCTGCTTTCTTGGCAATTGCAGGACAGTAAATTTCATACAGCATGACCAGCATACTTAATTAATATTTCTCATATGCGGTTGTTAGTTTTCTCCTCCCTCATGCTTCAGCCCCTAGCATTCCCTTCCCGTCCCTTTGGCTGCACAGTTATTTTGTGGAATGATAATAATACACACAGCAACACGGCTGGCTACAAAGGACAAGGGGCAGCGGGGAGGGAGGGGAAGCAAGCCGTAAGAGGATCTTTCCGTGCTCACACCTGTTTTAAGATTTGTTATGGTTAAAAAAGAAAGCTGTAGGGATTCACTCTGCTTCTTCCTTGTAGACCCCAGTGGAATATACCATTAAACTGCAGGGAGGAGAGAAAGCCATCAATGCACTTAAATATACTTATGTCAAATCCATCCCATTCTTCCTGGCTTCTTTCCTCAATCTAGCCACCATTCCCAAGGGCTGGAGAACATTACAACCCATTCACTTTATATGAATGGGTACAAACAGACCTTTTCACCATTTCAATATGTCTACATTTGCAGGCATATCCTGTAGGCCAACTGAAACAGCCTTAATTTCAATTTACTGTCTCCCACAGGGCCATGCCATTCCCTCTGAATGTGGAAAAAAGAAACCCTTGCTAGCCACCCCCTCCTCTCTTCTCAGGTTAAAGTTCTGATCAGGAAGTAAAATTTTGCTCAAGATTAATGGAGTGCAGTTTTGATGCTTATAACAGGGGCACATGATATTTATTAAACAAGCAATGAACACATTGACCCAAAAGTACAGGGTTGGGAAGGTGTTCCAAAGAAATGAACAACAACTCATCAGAATCATAAATTCTACCCCTTTATTCCATTTCCAGAGCCAGCATAGTAACCCACTGAGTGACCTTTTGTGTGTCACACACTCTCAGCCCCCAGAAAACCTCGTGATGGGTTCGCCTTGGGGTTGTTGTAAGTTGGAAATGACTTGAAGGCACACGGCTACAACAGTCCCATTTCCTCTTACCCCTACAACCCCTCCTCCCCTCCAAGTGGCTTGCAGTAAACATCATGATTTAAATTTGAAAACCTCAGTTAAGCATTCTCTCTGATAAACAATCATGTTGATCTTTTACATCAGTTTGGATTTAGTTGAAGTTCAATGAGCTATTAAAAGCTGAAGTGGGGTGACAGAATTTTCTAAGTCCCACCATCATGGAGCCCCACAGGCAGAGCTGGTCTTTGAGCAAAACAACCTAGGTTCTGTGTATGGCTGTGAAGTTCACAGCCTCATCACTCAATCAAAGCACAGATAGAATGAGCTGATATTGACAAATATCAGGGCCAGTCCTATCATGAGGCAGAATGAGCATCTTAGGTGGTAAATCCTGTGGGACAGCAGTGGAAACCCTACAGCTGTTCTCCCCAAGCCTCCTGAACACTCACCTCTCTTGGAGGACAAAACTGGATGTTCTCCACATCCTTTCACACCCTAAACAAGCCTGCTGTCCAGCTGTGGGGCGGCCTCCTATTCCACTGCTCGTCTAGTTGAATTCTGTACATTCTGTATATGTCCTTTGCTTCAGGCAGCAAAATATCTTGAACTGTCCCTAGTCATAACCATAAACCCAAATATTAGATTACACCTAAATTACCCCTTGTATTTCTGTTTCTGCTTGAGAGAGATCTTTAAAAAAAAACCTTAGCTATAACTTTGCAAGAGATAGGTAGGGACACAGCTGTAAAGGGGTGAGGCCCACAAAAGCCTCTCATGAGACTCTGCACAGTTTGAAGCTGGACTTAAATGTGAGGGACACAGCAGTGATCTTAAGTAATGTGGAAAGTTTGAATTTTCTTGATGGAGTACTAGTTTTATTTGAATAACAGTGTTTTTAAGAGTCATGTGGTCGAAGGGACTTAGCCAGACCAAGAGCTTCTAAAGGCTTTTGTTGTTGTGAGCTGTCTTGAGAGACCTGGTCGGCAGAAAAGCAGGCTATAAATATGCCAGAAAGAAACCTGAGTAGTGTGGAATATCTGAGACACATGACCAATGTCCCAACTGGCCCCTAGGAGCAAGATGGGCTTTCTGTCACCATTTAATGTCTGGTTAGAGGACTCAGACACATTTAGGGGAGCGGATCAGAGACTGTGTGGTTTTGTGATCTCAAGCTGCCTGGTCTATCAGCAGGGTATACTTTCTGAGGTTCTGCCAGAAACAAGAGCCCAAAGGAAGCAATGCCAGTGGCCTCTCTCTTTGCTCTGCAGGCTGGCTCACCGTCCCCTTCTCCCTACACGTTCAGCAATGACACACTAAAATGCTTCTTCAAAATGGCTCAGGAAGGAAATGCAAGACACATTCTGAAGATTTCAGGCTCCATGGGACTAGCCAAGTGCCAAGGATTGCCAAAGAGGGCTAAAAGTGTTTTCTCAGCCCTACTTTCTCCCAGGTTCTCATTCCCTCCATATTACTTGTCCAGGGCCAGTTCACGTGGAGCAGGCAAGCAGAAAAGCATGCACAGAGAGACAGCGATAAGGTTAAGCAATGAATCTGGCTGGGGGAGGGGGTTGAGTGGAGGAATACTTTTCCAATAAAACTTCTCTTCGCACATCTTCCCTGTGCTATTTGCTATGAGAGCAATGAGAATGTTAGGCAGTTTAGGGCTTCCTGCATGCTTCCATTCTATTTCACACAGTCTTTCAAGTTTCCTTTAGGCTTGCAATACCTGGTCATTAGTAATCAACCAGACCATGTGACCCCAGATATTCCCAGGTTCTGGAGCCATATAGAGACTCCTCCCTCTTATCTACCACAGTGAATCATTGTTCTGCTGAGCTCTTCCTCTTCCCAAACCTTTCTCTTCATTAAGTAACCTGAATATTTGTTCAGAATGTATTTTCGAATGCAACTAGTAGAATTTTTAACTCTACATCTTGAATGCTGCCTGTTTGTCTTGTGTTTTGCTGACATTAGTCTCAGAAAAATATGCAAGAGATACAGCACATTTCTCTCCAAAACGAGACTACTTCTCAACTGAGCCAATCCCCAATCTCATTCACCCCAAAGGCTGAAACCCAAGGAAATGATTCCTAATTCTGTGGAAGTGAGTGAGATCCGGCTGTGATGCTAATTCTGATTGGTCTACAGAAACTTTCCACCCACTCTCCGCTCCATTCTTGATTGGTTGGTTGGTTGGTTGATTGATTGATTGATTGATTGACTGGAAGAAAAAGGGAAATAATAACCATAAGTTTAGAAGATGTGCAACAGCACTGACAGAAGCATGCTGGGGATGCCCTGAGGAGAGGGCAGCCAATACCAGGCACCTCATTGACTCCTGCCCCCCACCTCCAATTGGCTTGATTTGGCAAGGACAGTCTCAATTTATCTTCTTCTGTCTCACTTTTTTCAACTGTTTTCAAAATGCCCTCAACTAAGGCCATTTCCACACTACACTGTTATAGTGCTATTATTCTACTTTCAACATCTCATGGAATTCTGGGTTTGTAGTTTACTGAAGAACTCTCTGGCTGAGAATTCTAAATACCCCTCCCTAAACTGCAAACCCCAGGATTCCATAGCATGTTGAAAGTGGAATAATAGCACTATAATGGTATAGTACAGAAATGACTTTACTTCCTGTGGTACAAACTGAGATCAAAGCCGAAAAGAAATTTGCACTCAGTTAACTCAGCAGGAAGGAGAGGAGAAGAAGGCGTAGAATCTTGCCCTTCTCAGTAGGGTTCTTCCTCATTAATAATTTTTCTATCTTGACCACACTCTGATTTTGCTTGGGTGCATATGTCCTGGTTTTCATTTGTGAAATGCTGGAGGGTATGGGCACTAGAGAACCAGTCTGGTGTGGCTCTGCCCCTTAGAGGCAGCCTTTGCTCAAAATTAATTTTATTGTTAGAGTCTAATGGCACATTACTTTAAGATGTCGCTAGCAGCTGTATCTTTATTTTTTTTTCTTTGCTTTTACAGTTGGAAGGTCTGGGACCCTGTGTGTCAGGAAGGAAAGTTTCATTCTTTCCTTTCCAGTCATAATTTCACCTTTGATCATTCCCTCTAATTCTGAAATATTGACATGAATGATTCTTTTCCCCCTGTTAAACCCAATAAACATGGGAAGAGATTCCCAATAAAAATTTCATCCCCTCTAACAACAGGAAAATATAGGGAAAATGAAGACATACATGCTAGCTATGTTTTTTACTTGCTGTGAACTGCTTACGACATACTTATCAGTGGTGGTTGGTGGCTCCAGTGCCTGTGGATGCTGAATCTATTCTGAATTTTAGTCCAAATTTTAAAGGAACTTTCTAAAGTGTTGACTCCTCCCCCTCCCCCAAGAGAGTTATCATTTTGGATAGTGCCTTTTAAGTTCAGACTAAAACACAGAAGATTCACATCCCCAGTGATGTTGGAACCATCTACCTTTGTTAATCTTTTATGTTCCAGCGCTGACCTGACCTTCTTACCTATTATACACACACACACACACACACATTGGGAATAGCAACAACTTTGGACACAGCTGCCTTTTAAATGAACATGAAGGAATTATTATAGATTTGGAAAGCCTACTTTTTTGGAAGAGCAGTAGAATCAATGTTGGCATGCAACCACCACTGGCCATTTCTCTTTCTGAATGACCAATATTTTTCCAGAACGAGACCTTGAAGCGCATAGATCTTTCATAGAGAGAGTGGTCTGAATTTCTTTATCAGCTACTTAATTAAGTACCCTTAACCAACAACCCTGATGGAAACATCATTCACTTGTGCCCCAATCACACAGCAGAATGAATAAATAAATGGATATTATTGTTATTGCTGTTGTGATTATTATTATTAATCTTTTTTCCTGGTAAGGACTCAAAACGGCTTATAGAAATTTAAAAAAGCATAGTTAAAAATCACGAAATACAAAAGTTAAAACACAGACTAAACAATCAGATAATAATGAAAACAAACTTAAAATGCATAATTAAAACACAAACATTCACATATGCTACATAGTTAAGAATAGCCAGCACTTTTCATCATCTAGGCCATAATCACATATTGAAAGCCTGCTGAAATAAAAATGTCTTTGTCTATGGAAAGAACGTAGAGAGGGTGCCAGTCTGACTTCTCTGGGAAGGAGATTCCAGAGCCTGGGAGCAGCCACTGTAAAGGCCGTCTCCTGTGTTTCCCCCAGATGCACCTGTGAAGGTAGTGGGACCGAGAGAAGGGCCTCTCCAGCAGATCTCAAAGCCCGGGCTGGTTCGTAAGGGAGAATACAGTCCTTCAGATAACCTCCAAAATCTCTTTCCCATGCAGCTGATGCCCAGTAAAGTTTAGGGGGGGAGTTCCCATGCAACTCATGCCTGTTAGAGTAGGTTGTGTGCGTAGGGGGGGTCACAATCATGGGAACAGTGTCAAAATTATGACTAAGTAGTGATTGTGAAGACAAAACAGTTACATAGATTTACTCATCCATAACTGTTTTGTATTCATGATTGCTACTTAAGTCACGATTGTGACTCTGTTGCCATGATTGTAACCCCCTCTACACACACAACCTACTTTAACAGGCATCAGTTGCATGGGAGAAGGAGATCGATTTTGCCAGAGACTGGACACAAATGAATGATGTAATAGCTGATACAGGATTTCATTCAGTGTTGCCAACCCATCAAAGAAGATGGATGTGTAGAAGTAGAATTACTGGATTTAGAATTTGTATTGATGTCATTCTATTAATATGTCTGTACAGGCATAATGTTAATGATGTGCAGATTGATAGAAGATGTAAATCTATGGGCACTATCTATGCTACACCATATAAATGGGGATATGTACAAAGTTTGGAAAAATTGTTTTTGGACTGCAACTCCCAATTCTAGAAGTTGTAGTCCAAAAATAAATTTCCAAATTCTGGTTTTGCACTGGAATGAGAAATCTCACTGTGGAGACCACTTTGTTGTGCACAGGGCCTGATATTCTACCTCTAATGGGACTAAAGGAGCTTGTCCTCAGTGAAATTAATTTACTGAAAATGCACTGTATCTAGCAGTACTATACAGCAAAAGGGGTTATATGACTAATATTACTCAGCCAGATGTTGCAGTAATTGCCCAGAGATCTGTGTTGCAAATAGTGAGAGAAAGGCTGTTAGCCCTCAATTAGGAGGCAGACAGGAAAGGTGTAGATGAGTAAGGAGTAATCACTGGCCTTTTTGTCTGACAAGCAAGTTCCTGTATGCTCAGCCAGAGCAGGTGATCCTGAAACCTGAGATCTCAACAGCTGCAGGCAGGACAACACATTTAGCAAATGTAAACTGCCCAGGATGATCTACCCACTGTTGAAAGGTTTCTCCAATTTGCTGCATATGAACAACTTAGCACTATCTAGGCTGGGCAAGCCAGAGATGCAGGGGCCCAGGAAAATGTCACTCTTTCCTTTGTGAGATAACCCCAGTTTTGCACTCAGGTTCCAATCCTGGATTAGTAAGACCTTTGGTTGTTTCTCATACAGCGTATCTGAAGAAGAGACTTTAGGTTCATGGTATGAGTCCAAGCTTGGAAGGCTGATGATAATTCAAAACTAGGGTTGGCAAAGTGAAAACTGGCAAGGGCTCCTATACCTCTGATGGTTGTGTGAAAGAAGGAATTTCTGGTGTTGCTTATTGCCTGGTTGCATGACAAGCAACACCTGTTGAAATTCCTTCTCCCATGCAACTACTATAGGTACACAAGCCATTCCAAGTGTTCATTCTGGCCAGCAGAAGGGATGGGGATGATGCTAGCAGAAATGAACATCAGTTTGGATGAGTAGCTCAAAGAAAATTTCTCAATCTCTTTAGCGCTTGGACAAGCAAAGCTTTTAGAGCTTTGAGGTTGTACAGATGTGGTGGTTTGTTTCTGGCAACAGTTGAACAAACAAACTTTAAGCTGACTGCCATGAAAACTGGCCAGATCAGCTTTGAAGACATACCATGGCAACTGAATTAATGTCACCTTTATGTCTTCAATTTTGTTAGACTCCTGTTGGAAACTGCCACTTCATAATAAGGAACAGGTCCTGTCAAGAAGGACTTGCCTTGACCTCCTCTGGCTTCCTGTTTCATGTGCATATATGACGATTTATACATTTACTTGGGGAGCTTTGAAAGCTGGCTCAAAAAAAGGTCCTTTGGTCCTTGCTCATCTATTTCTGTATATCCATGTTATATCATACCACTTAAACTGCACAGCTAGGAATCCTGAGGCTGAGAATTCTTGGCCAAATTGCTGTAATGATGTAGTTCGAGGAAGTCCCTCCTGGGACCGCAGATTCCAGGATTAGGATGGACCCATGACAGTTAAAATGGTATCAAACTGCCAGAATTTTATTTAAGATGATTTCTTCCTTACCTTTCTACTGTATATATACTCTAGGAGGTCCAGGTCACACACTCACTAAGCCACTCCTGTCAGCGGATGAGGATGTTGGAAAGTTTCTAACTAAAATAACACTGCTGTTCAGGGATTATTTTTAATGTTCCCTTAGCAATAATGTTATTTATCTCCAACCTTAGGGCTAGTCTCAAGTCTCCTGTAATGTTTTTTCTCTCTGTACAACTCACAGCTATGAGCTGCACCTCTCTTCTGTGTTTTAAATTCTCCTCGTGTCTTCGCTACCACCACAAATACCATGTGTATGTTATGTACCTTCAGGTTGCCTGTTGACTTATGATGTCCTCATGAATTTCTTAGCGAAGAATACTCAGATGTAGTTTTGCTAGTTTTTTCCCCCCCTTTGAAATATAGCCTACAGCACCTGGTATTCATTGGCCCTCTCCCATTCAATTATTAACCAGGACTGACTCTGCTTAGCTTTCAAGATAAAACAGGATCTGGTGTCTTTAGGGTATTTAGGCCCTTCTGCAGATTCCAGGTATCTGAAAATAGTTTTAACTCTGGTGTAGCCAGTGAAGAGGTGTGTGTGTGTGTGTGTGTGTGTGTGTGTGTGTGTGTGTGTATGAAAAACAACTTTTTTGTAGCAGAAGTGGAACTAAAATAGCAAGAATACACATATACAAAATAATGCAGTTGCAGTCAAGTTTTTCCTTTTATTTTATGGTTTTTAAATCCTTTCATATTATTGCCTATGTACTCACCTAAATATTCCTGTTATGAAATTCAACCTCAAATCCAAACAACAATAAACAGTGCTGACCCTGTGTTGTCTACCCACCGTGCACTACAACAACTGCACTCCAACTGACACCCACCGTCAACCCCATTTTCATCACAAATGCTCCACCAACACCCATTGAATCCCAGCAGTTCAACACTCTCGTCACTCTCCCAAGGGACCAATTATTATTAATGTAGGTACATTCACACTTATACTATAGAACATCACATCTCACCTTAAACAATCTAAGGCATGAACATGAACATTTACAAAGGCCATAGAACATCACACTCCAGCATGGCCTGGCTGTTACAAGAAGAACCTAAAGTGATGAGACAGAGGGAGAAAGTGATGAGATTTTGGGGAGAGGAGAGGTGGCAAGTCTAACTGCAGCATGACAAATACACAGGATTTTGATTCAGACTTCTAAATGTGAAGCACTTGAAGCTCTGGACCTGGATGGATGAATTCAGCATCTTCCTTATTCAGATCTCAACTTCCTTCCATCCCAAATATGAATACATTTATTAATTTTATCAAAAACAAAGAGAAATGAATTTCTCACTCATCCCTACTTGATCTTGCTAGGACTAGATGAGAGGCTGCTGATTTGCCCATCCAGACTGGGAGACCACTGCATGGGAAGCATCCAAAGGATAGAGAAGAAACCCGAGTCCAAATTTAAAAAGCATCACATTTCACTGCTATTACCTGTAGATGAGAGTTGTTACCTCCATACCCACCTTCCAAACTCCCAATGTTCTTGCCTGTTAACTTGTCACCTAGAATAAATATCTAATTCTTTGTAACACAAAGTCTAGTTGGAGGATTTTGGAAGCTATAATCCAAACAAGTAACTTTTCTGAGCTCTTATCTAGGATCCTTGGCTTCTGGGTAAGGGTTTATGTTAACCTAGGTAAGAAACAAACCACTGCTGCTGCTGTATCTCAAAGCAGAAAAGCTACCTAAACCTGCTCTTAATTTGGAGTAGGTGTTGCAGGCCATAGCCATTAATCCACCTGCTGTTTCTCTAACCAGTGGAAATGTGGAATCAAAGAATCATAGAATCATAGAGTTGGAAGAGACCACAGGGGCCATCCAGTTCAACCCCTTGCTATGCAGAAACACACATCAAAGCACTCCCAACAGATGGCCATCCAGCCTCTGCTTAAAAATGTCCAGAGAAGGAGACTCCACCACACTCCAAGGCATCATATTCCAGACCGTCAGGAAGTTCTTCCTGAGGTTCAGATGGAATCTCCTTTCCTGCAGCTTGAATCCATTTCTCTTGGTCCTAGTCTCTGGAGCAGTGGAAATTGCTCCCACCTCGACATGACATCATTTCAAATATTTGAACATGGCTATCATGTCCCCTCTTAACCTTCCCTTCTGCAGACTAAACATACCCAGCTCCCTAGGACACTCCTTATAGGGCATGGCTTCCAGACCCTTCACCATTTTGGTCGTTTTCCTCTGAACACGTTCCAGCTTGTCAATATTCTTCTTGAAATGAAGTGCCCAGCACTGGACACAGTATTCCAGATGACATCTGACCAAAGCAGAATAGAGTGGTACCATTACCTTTCTCGATCGAGACGCCATACTCCTATTGATGCAACTAAGAATTGCATTGGCTTTCTTGACTGCTGCATCACACTGCTGACTCATCTTCAGCTTGTGGTCTACTAAAACTCCTAGATCCTTTCACATATACTGTTGTCCAGCCAGGTGTCTCCCATCCTATATTTGTGCATTTCATTTTTTTGCCTAGGTTTTTGCCTTACATTTCTCTCTGTTGAAATTCATTTTGTTAGCCTTGGCTAACAGCTCTCCAATCTGTCAAGGTCATTTTGAATTTTGATCCTGTCCTCTGGAGTATTGGCAACTTCTCCCAATTTGGTCTTTTGTAATTTTCCAATTCGTGTACTGTGTAATTCATGTACAACAATTATATGCATCTAGTATAAAGAGAGTAAAGCAGAAATACAGGAAGGTAAGCTAGGGGACATTTCCCTTAGTTAGATATGACATGCAGTCTTAGTTCCTAAAGCTACACATAGCATTCTTGAGTTCCAGTTACCACCAGTAGAACACTCAACAGGGTTAGCTTCTTTATCCTTTAAAGGTTGAAAAATTAAGCTTTATTGAGGAACATGTTGTGTGTTGGCCTTTCAGGTTAGGCTGAAAGAGTTAATGCTTTGCCTACTCCATCTGGATATTACAGATCCCACGATACTTTTCATAAGGGCAAAATTGATTCTTGGCCAAATTTTTCTCTTCTATTTACTGAGGTACTATTCTGCAAACCAGGAGGGCTTAATTTTTGGCAGGGCTATATATGGTCTATGATTCTATCTCTAAAATGTTTAGACTTCTTTTTTTTTTTTAAAAAAAAAAAATGCTTGCCAGTCTTAAAACAGAGTAAAACAGACAAGGTAAAAAAAAAAAAGGCTGTAGCTGCCTATCAATGACAACAATGTGAGACATCAGTGATCAGTAAGAAGATGTGGAAGAAATAAAAACAGTTGCTTTTGAGGATTCCAGTTTTCATAATTCCATAGCCACCAGGGCCACTGGGACTCACTTATAGTTTTGAAAAAAAAAAAAAGTCCCCCTGGGAGACTCCCCTCCTCATATCCCCCAACTTTTTATGGGTAGAAACTGGGACACATGTGGCTGAGCAATATCAGAGTGTGGTCAAGGTGGCAAAATTTATTATTTAAGAAAAACAGACATGAAGAAATACTGCTGCAGTTTGCTTTTGCCTGAGCTTACTCAGAAGGGTAAGCTCTATTCTACTCTCCTCCCTACTGAGTTAATTGAGCACAAACTATTTTTGCCCTTTGAACTCAGATTGAAGAAGCAGTTGAAGTAAGTTGAGCACAAAGGAGGAAATTGGGAGGAGGAGAGAGAAACAGGGCCATTTTAAAAGTAGCTGAAATAGTGGGAAGACAGAGGATTAATCAGGACTGTCCCTGCCAAACCGGTACAGTTGGTGGGTATGCCTCTTCCCTATAATGTCCCAAGTTAGCCAGTTGTGTATCTGGGACATAGCTTATGTAACTCTAATCTTTAAGAGATCTTTAGTCTTCCAGAAATCTTTGAGTAGGATGAAGTACTGTAAAACTCTGTCAAGAGGGATGAAGGTAGCTGTTCTTCCTCACCTTCCAAACCCTAACCCTGCAGCTGTCCCCCCCCCCCGACAACATGACTATGGTCATGGTGGGGTGGCAGCAGAGAAACATCCTTCAGCAAGAGCCTAGGTGGGTGCTCTTCCGCACCTCTTCTGCTCTGGTCTCCACCAGCAAGGCAACAGAGATGTCAGGAGAAAACAGCTGTGGCTGAAAGTTGGGGTTGGGAAGATAAAGGAGGACAGCTGCCATCACCTTTTCTGATGGAGCTTTACAGTACCTCATCCTATGTGAAGATCTGTTAAGCATTAAACTTAGACTAGCCCTACTCTGCATCCAATTTGGCAACCCTATTCTAGGGAAGTAACTGGCCCCAAAGTGGAAAATGGGGGTGGAACATGGGAACAGGATGTGGTTCTCAAAGCTAGGGGGGAGCTGTTGTGACCTCCAGTCTCTTGAAGTTGCCCATTCCTGACACAGACTATGTATAAAAGCAGGTATATAATCCATGATAATCTAAACTGTCAAACTTGTTATGTACAGCATTTCCACAGGTGCCAGTTTTGCCCCCTGTACTCCTGACAAAGACATTCTACCACTGTAACCTGCCTGTGCCTTGACAATTGCCGATAATTTTGCCATCATTGTAACTGTCTAGACTGCACTAGTCATCATTCAACAGAAGGCACTAGGCCAAATGTAAAGCAGCCATCTGTTCAATAGATGATTATATTTTTTTCCGAAACAGCTTTGCCCTTGTCAATATGTTTCCACCAACACTTTAGCAACAATCCTATACTAATTTATCTATGGTTATCCTACTGAACTCAGTAGGACTTAGCAGTGGCATAGACACGCATAAGGATTTCAGTTTTTGTTTTCTTTTCTCACTGATTTCTTAAAGACATAGGCCCTTTTTGCACCTTACCTGGTGCCGCTGGCATCGTGCAGGGATCACGCAAAAAGCCTCCTCTGGGAGGGAATTGCATTCCCTGTGCTTCCCTCCACACCGGCTCTGTGTTGGATGGAAGGAGGCACAATAGCTCTGCCCCTTCCTTCTGCAGCATAGCCGGGTACTTTCCCAGCTGTGCTGGGGGAGGAAGTGCGGCCATCGCACTTCTTGAGGTTCTGCATGCCAGGTAAGTGTGGGAGAGGGAGAAATGCGCAACTGTGCATCATTTTCAGGAAAACCTCAAAAATGAAATAGTGCATGATTGCAGCGGGATAGCTACAGGAGCAATGCGCAACAGTGAGAACATCATGCAGAATCGTCCTTGTGATTCTGCATTGCTCCCATGGCCATTTTGCATTCAAAGTAGCATGCAAAAAGGGCCACATACTAATAATGCATGCAGTATACTTGACCTTTCGTTTCTCATCCTTTCCTGGATTCCCTCATCATTACCAAATATGCAGAAAGTCTGCACTGATTTTTTTTAAAAAAAAATCTATGTGTCAGTTGAAGAGATGTCACACTAGCTTGCAAACATTTTCCCACTGAGACTTTGTAAAATGCATTCCACTTTGTTGTTGTTGTTGTCATCATCATCATGCCATTCCCGTGGTGCTTTGCTGCCAAATTTGTTGTCAAGTGGTGAGAGATTCTTCAGAGTATTATATATCTTTGTCAACAGTCCTTTGTATGTTTGTGGTGTTAAGAAAGAAGGCTTCTTGAGATGTTGCTGTGTGGTTTCTTTGGACCTTCTGAACCAGAGTCCTCATCTGAAAATACTGGCATGATGTTGGCAGGTGATTTTGCACTGTAGTTTTATTTTAATGAAATTAAAAAGTTGTGATATAGAAACATCACGTCTCTTGCTTATATTTGCTGTCTTGAAAATACATTTGAAGTCTAAATGATAGACTGAAAGGAGTTTACAGAGGAAATCCTTAGAAATACTATTTCTCCTCCAATTCGTTTTGACCGCCATCATCCACTTTTTTCAGTCTCTCTCAACCGATTTCTGTTCCAACAGGTGCGCTCTTGGTTTGTCTTCTGCCGTTGATATGAAGTTATAGCTACTTCCTATTCAGTTTACTCCATCAATAATTTTCTTATGTAATATTTTTATTTGATTCTATCAGTGTTATACTTGCAAACAAATATATTTTTAATATACTGGACCATTTTTTTTCTGTAGTAGTTTTGTAGTCATATTTGGAGATGGAGGCAGGAGAGAGAAACTGAGACAACCATTTGTTTTAACCATCACTACAGTTCTACCATGTCAAGAATGCATTGTTTCAATGATTTCAGAATTGTTGGTTTCACCTTTTGTTATATTAGGAAAAATATTACTTTTAGCCCAGTTGTCAGCATCATTAGGAAAATACCTCTGAAGTCTAATTGTAATCTTTACCTAAGTGTGTAACTACTTCCCCTGTTTACCAAACTGATATTCTCATTGGAAGATCCAGATTTTGTTTGACTGACTTTAAAACCTGTCATTTTGTTAAAATATTAAATATCTTATTTCATTTCTACAAGGAAAAACTTTGGGTTTACCAACAAAACAAAACATGGTACTACCTGCATATAGCCTTATAAAACTGATTGCAACATATGCAGCAGCAGAAATCTAAGCACATTTAACTCATATATAACTTCTGTTGGATTCAGCGGGACTTCCTTTCTTGTAAGAGGGTGCAGGGTTCCAGCACTTGCACATTGGGATTTACTTTAACCAAATTAGGCAAGAAAATGATAGATAACTTAAATCTCTATGATAATAAATATCATACCACACTTTTAAGCTCCGTTGTCAAAAGATGTCCTCTTTATGACATTTATATGAGTAGGCCTATATAAAAGGAACAAGTTAGCCTTATTTAGGCATTCTCATTTAGAATTATTTTAGCACATGAGAAGCAGTGTGCATTAACTCTGTCCCTTCCATCGTTATTTGCTAAGCTATAAAGTGATGAGTCTAGATAGCCTTCTGTATGTTCATAGGTTTTTCATGAGATTTCCAGCATTCTGATTCCTGTGGGAAGATTCCAGCAAGATTATCCCTCATTCGTATATGTATATGTATGAGTACAAAGTGATGACAGGGACAGTGTAACCTGCACCCTATGTGTTGACTATACCCCCAGCATTTCACAGATGAATCCTGGAAACATATGTGGCCAAGAAACAGAGTGTGGCCAAGAAGGCAAAAGTTATTAATGAGGCTATTGAGAAGAGCAAGATTCTGGCCTTTGCTCTCCCCCTCCCCCAAATTAATTGAGTGTAAACTACTTTTGGTCTTTGAACTCAGGCCATTTCTGCAGTACATTGTTATAGTGCTATTATTAAACTTTCAATACACTGTGGAATCCTGGGCCTTGCAGTTTAGGGAGGGGCATTTAGACTCCTCAGCCAGAGAGCTCTTTGGCCTCAGTAAACTACAAACCCTAGAATTCTACTGGATGTTGAAAATGGAATAATAGCATTATAACTAATGCTAATCTACACTAATGTGCAGAGTATGGGAAACAAGCAAGATGAACTTGAACTCCTAGTACAACAAAATAAATACGATTTGATAGGCATCACTGAGACCTGGTGGGATGAGTCTCAGGATTGGAATGTAGGAATAGGGGGGTATAGCCTATTCTGTAGAAATAGACCAAACAAGAAAGGAGGAGGAGTAGCCTTGTATGTCAAAGCTGTTTTAACCCATGAAGAGATCCATGACTTAAACCCAGAAAGCCAGATCGAGAGCATCTGGGTAAGAATTAAGGCAGCCAGAAACAATAGGGATATTCTGGTGGGGGTTTACTACAGACCTCCAACCCAGAGTGAGGACCTTGATGATGCCTTCCTCAATCAAATGACTGCACATTCAAAAAGGAGAGATACAGTAATAACAGGAGATTTCAATTACCCGGATATATGTTGGCAGTCAAACTCTGCCAAGACAGCAAGGTCCAGCAAGTTTCTTGCTCGTCTTGCAGACAATTTCATGGTCCAGAAGGTGGAAGAGGCAACAAGGGGATCAAATATTCTAGATCTGATCCTGACCAATAGGGATGACCTTGTTAATGAGGTAGAAGTGGTTGGATCTTTATGGGGAGTGACCATGCCCTATTGGAATTTGGCATTCAGTGGGAAGGAGAAGATAAGTGTAGCCAGACATTCATCTTAGATTTTAAAAAAGCGGACTTCTGTAAAATTAGGGAGCTGCTGGCTGAAATTTCGTGGTCAAAAATAGTGAAAGGGAAAGGAGTTCAGGAGGCATGGGAGTTCCTTAAAAGGGAGATACTGAAGGCACAGTCTAAAACTGTGCCAATAAGGAGGAAAAATGGAAGGCATCTGAAGAAACCAGAATGGTTGACTAAAGAACTCTCAGCTGAGCTAAGTGTTAAGAGAAACATGTACAGGCAATGGAAGAAGGGGGAAACCACCAAAGAAAAATTTAAGCAAGTAGCCAGGAGATGTAGGGAGAAGGACAGAAAGGCTAAAGCACAGAACGAACTTAGGCTGGCCAGAGACATTAAAAACAATAAAAAGGGCTTTTTTAAATATGTCCAAGGCAAACGGAAAAAGAAGGAGACGATAGGGCTGCTGCGCAGAGAAGATGGAGAATTACTAACAGGGGGAAGAGAAAAGACAGACTACTTAACACCTTCTTTGCCTCAGTTTTTTCCCAGAAGGATACAGGTACTCAACCTGGCGGTTGGGGAGCAGGGGAGGAAGCAGGGGAAATGCGGCACATAATAGGTAGAGAGGTGGTACAGGAATACCTGGCCACACTGGATGAATTCAAGTCTCCAGGGCCAGATGAATTGCATCCTAGGATATTAAAAGGACTGGCAGAGGTCATTAGGGAACCGCTTGCTATAATCTTTGAGAAATCTTGGAGGACAGGAGAAGTTCCAGCAGACTGGAAGAGGGCAAATGTTGTCCCCATCTTCAAGAACGGAGAAAAAGAGGACCCAAATAATTATCACCCAGTCAGCCTGACATCAGTACCTGGAAAGATCCTGGAGCAGATCATTAAGCAGTCAGTTTCTAATCACTTAGAAAGCAATGCGGTAATCACGAGAAGTCAACATGGATTTCTCAAAAATAAGTCATGCCAGACTAATCTTATCTCTTTTTATGATAGAGTTACTAGCTTGATAGATGAAGGGAATGCTGTGGATGTAGCATATCTTAATTTCAGTAAGGCCTTTGACAAAGTTCTCCATGACATTCTTGCAAAGAAGCTAGTAAAATGTGGGCTGGACAGGGCTACTGTCAGGTGGATCTGTAACTGGTTGACTGACCGTTCCCAAAGGGTGCTCACCAATGGCTGCTTTTCATCCTGGAGAGAAGTGACTAGTGGGATGCCACCGGGTTCTGTCCTGGGCCCAGTGCTGTTCAATATCTTCATCAACGACTTAGATGAAGGAATAGAGGGCATGCTGATCAAATTTGCAGATGACACCAAATTGGGAGGGGTTGCTAATACGCCAGAGGACAGGATCAAAATTCAAAATGACCTGGACAGATTGGAGAGCTGGGCCAAGGCTAACAAAATGAAATTCAACAGAGAGAAGTGTAAGGTCCTACACTTAGGTACAAAAAATGGAATGCAGAAATATAGGATGGGGGACACGTGGCTGGATAGCAGTACTTGTGAAAGGGATCTAGGAGTCTTAATAGACCACAAGCTGAACATGAGTCAGCAGTGTGATGCGGCAGCCAAGACAGCCAATGCAATTCTCGGCTGCATCAATAGGAGTATGGTGTCTAGATCGAGGGAAGTACTGGTACCACTCTACTCTGCTTTGGTTAGACCTCATCTTGAATCCTGTGTCCAGTTCTGGGCACCCCAATTCAAGAAGGACACGGTCAAGCTGGAGCAGGTCCAGAGGAGGGCGACCAAAATGGTGAGGGGCCTGGAAGCCATGCCCTATGAGGATAGACTTAGAGAGCTGGGTATGTTCAGTCTGCAGGAGAGAAGGTTAGGAGGGGACATGATAGCTCTGTTTAAATATTTGAAGGGATGCCATGTAGAGGAGGGAGAGGGCTTGTTTTGTGCCGCTCCAGAGACCAGGACAAGGAGCAATGGATTCAAGCTGCGGGAAAGGAGATTCCACCTGAACCTCAGGAAGAACTTCCTGACAGTCAGGGCTGTCCGGCAGTGGAATATGCTGCCTCGGAGTGTAGTGGAGTCTCCTTCCTTGGAGGTTTTTAAGCAGAGGCTGGATGGCCATCTGTCGGGAGTGTTTGAGGGTGTTCCTGCATGGCAGGGCGTTGGACTGGATGGCCCGTGTGGTCTCTTCCAACTCTACCTTTCTATGATTCTAATATTATATAATAGTGTAGTGTGGAAATGGCTTCAGTCTGCAGTAATTGAGGTAAGCTGAGGATATAGGAGGAAGGTAAGAGGAGGAAGAGAGAGAAAGTGGGACATTTTAAAAGAAACTGAAAAAGTGTGATAACACACGATTAATATGGATTGCCCCTGCCAAATCAGGATAGTTGGAGGGTGTGGTTGACCTAATCCCTTTTGGAAAGCCTGAATAGGCCTGTGCTAGTTCTCACAGGAGACCTGGTGGCACAGTGGTTAAATGCCGGTACTGCAGCCACAAGATTATGAGTTCGATCCTGTAGGGCTCCAGGTTGACTCAGCCTTCCATCCTTCTGTAGATCAGTAAAATGAGTACCCAGCTTGTTGGGGGCAATTAGCTAAGACATTGTAAACTGCTTAGATATAGAACTGCACATGCTATTGCTATTGCCACATGTTATTGTTGTTGTGTGCCTTCAGGTTGCTTCTGACTTATGGTGACTCTTTTTTTTTTTAAATCATTTTATTCAATTTCACATTATAAATTTCACTTATGGTGACTCTAAGGCGAACCTATCATGGGTTTTCTGGGGCTGAGAGTGTGTGATGACCCCATGGTCACCCAGTGGGTTTCCATGGCTGAGAGGAGAATTGAACCCTGGTCTCCAGGGTTCAAACCACTACATCACACTGGCTTTCCTACACTATTAGGCACATCAAAAGTATTATAGCTGGCACCACACTGAAGTTCAGGCTCTACCGTTAAGCAGGGTGAGCCAACTTCTCCAGGCAGAAGATTCTGGGAGTCATGAAATATCAGCAAAATGTCACATTGTTAATTTGTTATTACTACCTGTTGACTACTTGGGTGGAAAGAGGTATTTGTAGGATTTCTCCCTAATGTGCCAAAATAATTTTCCTGCTTTTGGATATGACATGTCTTGACTTGGATGGTAAAGGGGTGCCATTTGCTGACCAGGCAAATTTTTCATACAGAAAAATGTCTCAGATGAGTCTTACTTAAACCCCTGAAAGCATCCCTCATGAGAACCGGTTCACGAACATCAAAAAGTAGACAGAATATTTCCATACAGAAAGTTTCTACCTGCAGTCTGAAGTGATAGCATTCAAACAATTTGCTACCACAATGTGGCCAAACTAGCTAATACCAAAAAATTGTGGTTGATATTTTTTAAACCAAGGCACAGGGAATGGCTTTTCAGTGTCCATATTCATCTTCCCTTACTGGAGTCCTGATAATCAAACACTTATACACACTCATACTGTTCATTAACAAAATACAAATGATAGCTTCTTTCTCAGGATGAATAGTAGCTAGAGTAGCCTGGGTGATACTTCTTGAAGGAAGGAGGTAGCAGCACATTCACTGTAGAGTCATAATTTTGATAGCTCCTCCTTCCTGCTTCTGCTATATATATATATTTCAAATGAAGACACTTGAATTGCAATCAAGTGTTTCTTGCATCATTAGTTGGCTTTAAGAAGTAGGTTAGACAAACAGAACTTACCACAAAATAGTATGGCATAATGCTGTTCAGAATTCTAGCCACTCCATCCCACCTCCCTGCTCCCTAATTGCTCAGTGTTCCATGTCCACTAAGCACACTCAGGCCCCTTCCACACGTTACCTTCTCACATTGTCTGCCAGTTGCAATTCCAGCAGCACCTCTGCCAGGAAGGAAGGGCTATAGGAACACACTCCCTTCTGTACCGGACTAGCTCCCTGCAGAAGGGAACATGATGGACATGCTTTTTCCATCTGCAGCACAGCCAGGCACTTTCCCATGCTGTGCTGGGGCAGGAAGCACCTTCATTACACTTCTGGGCCTTCCACAGGGCAGGTAAGTGTGGGACAGTTGTGCAATTGGAGGTCATTGACAGGGAAAACCCGTCAATGATTTACTCTGTGATTGCACTGGCTGACGATGAGAAAAAGCTGGGACCATGACAATGTCTTGTGGAAGCATCATCGTAGTCCCACTTCTCTCCCATCCCCAAGCTGGGTCAAGAGCCTCCTGCTGAAAGGGCCTCAGTTTTCATCAGGCCATTTCGGATCCTTATCCTTTTAGGATTTTCCACTTTCCGCCCAGTGGTGTAGCTTGGCACAAGTGAGGTAGGGGTAGGGGCAGGGGTGGGCTGGGCTGGGCGACAGCCCGTGGAGTGGCACAATGGTGCTTATGGGAAGGGTGATGGCGCCTGGGGGGCAGGGAAGGAGTGGCAGTGCCCCCCAAAAAGTGCTGGCCAGGGCACACGACCCCCTTTGCCCCCCTGTCCCTATACCACTGTTTCCGCCCTACACTGTTATAGTGCTATTAATCCACTTTCAACACCCTGTGGAATTCTGAGGTTGTAGTTCACTGAAGCCCAAGAGCTTTCTGGCTTTACTGACATCTCCCTATTGTACATGAGTGGAGCCATTTTGGCTACAAAAGTGATGGCACTCAGCAACCAGATTCTGAAGGAACTATCATTCCACAGTATTATATACGTAGCAAATTTCAGGATTGTTGGGGAAATGCTGAGGGGGCTACACTTACAACAGATTTAGTCCCAATTACCTCTCAGAAAGATTCTTTCCAATGAAGAAAAATATGTGTGGGGTAGAAATATGTCTCAGATTTCTGACCTGATGAACTTGGATCTCCTGAGGAAGTTGAAACATAGTCCTCACTATGTTGGGATGAATCACCAGTCTTATTAACTGCACAAAGCATAAAGATGGTAAGAGGAATAGTCTTATCTGTGATATTATTTGAGTATTTAGCACTGTTGGAACAGGTTACATATGTTTGCCAAATTCTCCACAGTGTTATATCAGCACTCTAAATTTAATTGGGATTCTTGAGGGATTTGGTCTTTGTGAATTCTGATACTAAGAGGTCTGATTTGCACCTGTTAGAGTAACATGCACTTTGGAACTGAAAGATCCACATGACTTTGTATTTGCAAATGCAGAACTTGGAAGAGCCACTTCTTTGGTGTATAACACTCAGAATCCTACAGCAAAAAGTTGTAGACCAAAACTGTAACTTTCCAATGCTGTGCCTGAATTTTTCTAACCAATGCACTTCATGGCTATAGCCCAAGGTGACAAAATATATTATAGAATGTAACAAAACAAATTATAAAATATTTTGATAAAAACATATTACAGAACATATAAAAAGTAACAAAACATATTTTAAAATATTTTCAAAAAAGTTATATACCAAATAAAATGGGATTAAAAATTGTTAGTTAATGAGGAAATGGGACAAAACAAACATATGAAGGAATATCTGTGCATGTGACACAGAACAGAATGAGATTTATTTGGTTATGGATTCTTGTTGTATGCCTACAAGTTGTTTCGGACTTATGGTCACTCTAAGGTAGACCTATCATGGGGTTTTCTGGGCAAAATTTGCTTGGGGAGTTGCCTTTGCCTCCCTCCAAGGCTTAGAGAATGTGACTTGCCTAAAGTGACCCAGGGAGCTTCCATGGATGCTTGGGGACTCGACCCTTGGTCTCCAAAGTTATAGTCCAATGCTCAAACCACTAGAGCACGCTGGCTATGGTAACGTTTACATCTGTCATTTTTTGTTTCTCCAACATTTAGGTTTTTTAAAAAAGTAAACCTGAAGTTGTTCCTACACAGTTCATAAAGAAATTCACAAATTTCTTACAAGTGAATGGAATAAAATCTTCCCATCTATGCAGGCCAAATTCAACATGCATAACTATCCCATAACATGGAGAATGTCATGTTGTTTCTACCTGACACATACACGTCAAATATGAGGAGTCTCTCAGCAAGAACGATATGGCACCTCAATTTGTGACTAATATGGCTGAATACCATGTTATAAATTCAATGCCAGACTTTTTAATGCTGAATATTCAAAGCCCTTTGACCAGATGAGTGAAACTGTCAGTTTAGCTTTATTTCAATTTTTTTTAAAATTTTCATCTTCTTTCCCTCAAATTGATAATCAAATCTATGAATTTTGGGAAGTTCTTTGCAACCAACCAACCAACCAACCAACCAACCAAAATTCCAAACCATTTCTGAACTTGTCCTTCCAACAGTTAGTGAGGAAAGTCAGGGAAATGTTTTGTCAGTGTTTCATGTTAATCTGTTCTTACCTGCTTTCAGCACTGGTGTGTTTGTTGCCTAAGAGATGCTGAATATTAGATCTAAAAGGAAGAGATTTTAGCATCTCTGTTACAGACAAACAAGCAAGCTGTCCGCTTTCTAAAATGCATAAAGCAATAATGGATGTTGATGAATTTACTGTCATTCAGGTGGAACCCAAGGATCCAACTCAAACCTTAGTCTGGGTCATTGGAAATACCATGCTGTTTGACCTTCACTTTTTGCTTGCTAGACCAAGCAGGGAGGGAGAAGCCATTACAAATAGGAAAGCCAGATTCTTTGAGGAAAAAAAAGTATAAAAGAACAAATGAACAAAAGTGGGGGAGGGCAGCAAAGAACAAAGGAAACAGATGTTGTAACTGCAAGGAGCTGCACTTGCCGTTTGAGAAAGTGAATGAAACCAATTACCTGCTGGAGTCTTCAAGTTGTAAACTGGTGCGTAATGTTTGCTTGGAACACATGCTTCTTCGAAACCACAGGATGATTCCAGTTCAGTGACAGGCTTCCTGAAGAGAGCCTGTTTTTCTCAGAGGTGTCTTTCAGAAGTCTTTAAATATGTCTCATACAGATTGCTCATTCCGACAATGTAGGCCAAAGCCTAGGCTCATTTTTTCCTCAAATTATTTTAAAATGGAAATTGCTAATCATTTCTCACATCCGTTTTTAGGACTCATTTAAACAGAAGGGTTTTTTTTTTCCAAACAAAGAGGTGCCTTATTGCAGCTGCATTATGATGAAGACCAGAAGTGAGGAAAGAAAGTTCACTTTCTGGTAGAGTTTAGAAAACTTACATTTGTGGACTGGTGGCTTTACTAATTGGGGGATTCTGGGAATTGTAATTCAAAATGATAATTTTCCTCAAGCTTTTCTTTCTAGTGTGAACCACTGAAGTTTTATTTTATTCAACTGAATATAAAGTACACCCAGTCTCAAGGGCTGAAGGCATGTACCGTATTTTCCCCAAAAAACTGTTTGAAAATGGGGTACGTCTTATATGCCAGTGTATCTTATATGCCAGCTAATTGTATTTGCCAGTGTATAAATGGGATGCATCTTATACACGGGTGCATCTTATACGCCGGCAAATACAGCTAAAAACTTCCTAATCTACATAATCACACCTTCCCTGTTCTTCTTCCCCCAAAGATATTTTGAACAAAAATGATTTCCACTAGTTCTGGAAGATATCTGAGGTAAGTTCCTACACCAAGGAGTCAGAGCTTAACTTTACACTCATGGGTTGTGCAATGGCTCTTCAATACCACCTGATCACTGATGAAGTTTATCAACCAAATGTGTATGCTGCTGCTGCATACTGGAACTCAATGCAGATTATGAATGAGTACAATATTGCTAAATGAGTACAATATAGCAGCGGTTCTTAATCTTTTCTTTACCAGGGAGCTTCTTTAAATTTCTTTTGTTGCCATGGACCCCCAAAATTAACTTAAGATTTAAAACTCTAAAATGTATCAAATATTTCTTTAAAGGTTTTTTAAATTGGGAGAGAAGAGACAAATAAGTAAATAAACCCTTCCCTCAGAGGCATTGGAGGGGTAGGGAAGACTTTTCTCCTGCTTCTTCCCACTAGTTAATGGTTGGAGTAGATTGAACAGCAACACAGAGGCTCTGCCTGCCTGCCTGCCTTTGCCTTGGTTCCTATCAGGTGGAGGCTCTGTTGTGGGGAGGAGACAGTCTAAGCAGCCTCTGAGGCTTCGTGGACCCCCTGTGAGGACATTGCAGCCCCCTGGGGGTCCACAGACCCACAGTTAAGAACCACTGCAATATAGCTTAATGAAAAAGGAGTACAATATAGCTAAAACATACAAAACATCGAGATTAAAACAGAACCAAACTATTAAAAGTATCACCTTTGGGAACCACCTTTGGGAAGTGGTTTGAGTGTTGGAATATGAAGACCAGGGTTCAAATCCCCACTCAGTCATGTGAAACCACTGGGTACCTTGGGCAAGTCATTATCTCTCAGCCTAAGGGGATGGCAGAGGCAAAGCCCCTCTGAATAAATCTTGCCAAGAAAATCCTGTGGGAAGTTTGCCTTAGGGTCACCATAAGTCAGAAACGACTTCAATGGACACAGCAATAACAAACAAGAAATTAACAATATTAAAACAATTTAAAACATGGAATGTACAATATACATATGTATGTCAGTGTGCATGTGCAATAGCAGCACATGCACAACTCTGCTTCTGTAGTTGTTGAATGGAATGTACAATGGAGACCTGGGCAAAAATGTCCAACCACTTCTGCAAGGGAACCTGTCACCAACAAGATTTTGGCCCTGGGCTCCAGTTTAGTAAGTCTCCAGAGAACAGAATTTAAAAGTTGAAAGGATTGCCTTGAGATGACGTCTCTTAATGCATGCAATCCTAGCATGGTGCATACAGTGAACCAATGTAGTAAAGACTGGCCTATCATTAGGCAGAGTGAAGTGACCACCTAAGGCAGCAGATTTTGGCTGTCATGAAAGGGCAGCAGGTTATTAGTAATGAAACTCTTTTTTTTAATACCGTTGGAACTGCTAGAGATGGTGAAAGGTACTTGAAGGATTTTCTGTCACTTGTGTCAAAATAATTTGGCAGGTTTTTGGGTACTGTAAACCTTTGCTTGGCTGGCTGACTGACTGCCATTTGCTACTTTTCCTCAGACAGCAAAATATCTTAGGCCAGGCACAAATGCATCGCCCCTCCAAAATAAGCCCATCAAAGGCCATTTCGGCACTAGACTGTTATAGTGCTATTATTCTACTTTCAACATCCTGTGGAACCCTAAACTGCAAACGCCAGGATTCCATAGGATGTCGAAAGTAGAATAATAGCACTATAACAGTCTAGCACAGAAATGGCCAAACATAGTGAGATTTACTTAGTAAACATGCAGGGGGGAAAAAAACACATTGCGAGTGGGTCTTAAAAACTGTGATTAAACACAGGGATGGAGCTGGTGATCTCCTATGTAACTTGGCTCCTGGTCGTTACTCCACAAACACTGTATTCTGCATATTTTTAAAATACATCGGCTGAAGCAAGAACACTTAAGTAATTTCTAAACTAAGATAATTTCAGACCTGGAAGTCTTGGAAGCAGGTAAT
Organism: Cyclura pinguis; assembly: GCA_030412105.1. NCBI lineage: Eukaryota > Metazoa > Chordata > Lepidosauria > Squamata > Iguanidae > Cyclura > Cyclura pinguis. The sequence goes on from CM059599.1 coordinate 43,991,874, forward strand.
ATCTTAAGTTTTGTGATTCATGAAACCATGTCAACTCAAGGAAAATAAACAAACTCATAAGATGTATTGCCTGGACCAAACATCCAAAGAGTTTAATAACATTTTATTCCAGAAACACATTGTAGAAGATTAATAGTTCTTTCTTTTAGTGCACAGTGTTTCACAATTCCATTCTCTTCCAAGTGTGGAAAGAGTCTAGACCTATATAATCCAGGTCCTTGTTCCAAAGAGTAGCACTGCTTACTAACTGCATTGGCTACTTACATTTGACTTTTGGAACAAGTAAATTATGAGAGAAGAAATAAGTTGCTTTTGCTTCTTCTGAATTTATTGCTACAGGGAGAATATTTTCCCTCTATCTGCTTCTCCCACATTATTAATAATTTTATAATTATGGCTCCCACCCTGCTTAAGTAATCTTTCCCCTCATAATAATAATCTATCATCACTCTTCCTGATTGAAGTCACCCATTTGCCTGTGGGAAATTTATCATTAAGCAATTCATTAAGCATAGTGCAAAATTAGTTTTGCCCTTATTTTAATGCAAAGTGACATAACTCAAAGCTTCCCTAATATACATGGAATACAATTATCCTTTGATTTTTCACACTTATGCAAATACTGTGATCCGTACTTTGATTTTTTAAAATGCATAGAAAAGTGCATATATTATAGAAAATGGTATATATTAGAAAAAGACAATATGAAAGTTCTCTCTCTCTCTCTCTCTCTCTCTCTCTCTCTCTCTCTGTGTGTGTGTGTGTGATTTTTTAAATCACAAATTGATACAGAAACAAGGCGGAAAAATTGTTCTTGAAAAACATATGAATGTAGAAAGTGAAATATACAGGTTCACCCATTCTTGATGAAAAAACATTCTCTTTACACACAAGAAGTTGTCCCGCTTTTCTTAAAAACCAGGGATATATCTACACTCCACACAATGATTGCAGTCTGACACTGCTTTAGTGGCCATGGTTCCATGCTATGAACCCTTGGGATTTGTAGTTTCTCCACAGGGTTGCTCTAGTGACTGTCTACAGAGAATTCTAAGAATCTTACCAAGATTCCATAGGAAGGAGCCAAGGCAGTTAAAGTGGTCTGAGACTGCTATAACTATGTAATGTGAAAATGTCCCTAGTCATGGTCATGGTCTTGTCTGGTGCAGTGGTCAGTTTTGCAGTGTAGATATGTATTACATCTATACCAAGGGCAGTCCAAAAGAAATTGCAAACAACCACATTGATCCCTATCAACAAACTAATACTCTACCAAGAACAGGTCTTTCCAAAGCCTAATAGGTCTTAACTTGCCATTTCGGACAAAGGGATTCCAAAATACTACAACAGAGATAGATTGCAACAGTAAGTTGTTGGCTAAGGAAACCTACTCCAACACCCACAGCTACTGAGAGAATTGCAGTGAAGCTCAGGGAGAAGTGGAAAGCCTGAGGGAAGTGGCTGTTGATACCATCATCCTGATTAATTCAAAAGTTGTAATTCTTTGACTCTGTAACCCTTAGTTTCACTATAAAAATTGTCAGTAACTCCTTGTCATATAATTAATGGCTGCCATTGTCATCAATTGCAGCTTCCTTGCCAAAAGCAAAGAGCACCCTTTTGAGAAGGGCATTTTTTTTTTTGGAAGGGGGACTACAGTATAGAGAGGAAAGTTTAAATTTGACGGCCTGTGGTCCTGATTCTGACTGACCTTCCATATATGCTATTTATATTAGACAAGTCACATGAAATGTAATCACACATTACAATTATTATGTGGCTGTGAAGTGTGCTACTACTGTCTGGCCACTCATATCACACCTTGAAAGTATACTTAACTATGATATGTTGAAGATCAAAAATCAAAAATTACATGACGTAATATTATATCACTCACTAACTATATCATAGTATTATAACTTGAGATGCTGGATTTGGAAGATTGCCTGTGTTGCTCCTATGGGTGTTATCTCCCTAATCCCAGAGTGTCTGATGGGGGCATCAGACCTACAGATGAGTGCATAGCTTCATTTGTTTCACATTGTTGAGCAAACCAAAGCTTTTCACGTCTCAGATTACAACAGAGACTAGAACACAGTTAAACTTCAGGATTAAATATTTCTCCCAGTTTTGCAATGTACTTCTCAGGTCAAAACCTGTGCATCACAGTGGGATGTTACCTTCAAAAACATGCGTATAATAGGAAGAGAGTTGCATGTGAAAGGCACATGTTAGTGAAAATTGCAATTTTTAGACTTTTGCAAATTTAAGCATGGAACAGAAAGGATTTATAAGAGCATGATAAAGTCACTTTTTTTGGACTACAACACCCCAAATCCACTAGCTATCATGGCCAGATGCTATGCTGGCTGGGGAATCTGGCTAGTTGTGCTCTAAAAAAAGGAACTCTCCCAAGCTCTGGCTATGATTGAGTGCATGTGAAACTGTCACAGATCGTAAATGTGCCCAACCCCAGTGGGATCATAACCCTTCAACAGATCAGGTACATTTTTCTCAACACTGAAACAATATCTAGTTGATTTCAAACTTTCTCTCATACCCAAAGGAGCCCCCTCCTCTGCATATGGATGGCCCCCACCTCTCCTGTGGCCCTCAGTGACTGACAACCCTTTTGCTTTCTTTCTCTCTTTCTGTCTAGCTAACCTGCAGGTAGTCACTTGAGACAGTTCAGGACAGGAAGCCGTTTCTACATAGCCTGATTATGCAGGTGGTGTGAGCTGAAAGGGATCATTATTATTGTGGCTGTCCTTTGCACAGCTCCCAATTTTTGGAGTCCCCTCACATGACATCCTGCATATTTGAGATGTCATCACTCAGCCAGATGTTGAAGTCACAGCCACCTAAATCTAATGGACTTGCTGGAAATTATTCCATGTGGGAAAGGGTCATAACTCACAGTGTGTGGAGGCTAGCAGAATGCAGAATTATTACGACTAAAAATGGCGGGTTATTTATTTATTTATTCCTCCTCCTTATTAATGACACAGGTGTTGGTGGTTAGTGTCCTTTGAAGCATTACCTAATCACCCTCTTTGCAAATCCCTGTAATCCAGCCCTCATAAAATGTACATGGATTATTGATTGAGGGGCCCTTGGGGATCGCTAAAACAAGGTTCAGCTCAAATGCCTGCACAGAGCAGGAGGTGCACAGCAGATTCGCTCCTTGGAATGTCTGCCAGGTGTTTGTAGTTTGGTTTCCAAAGGAAAGGATAGCGGGAGGGGAGGGGAGGGTGTGGGATCATTCCCATCCAGGAGAACCAGACTGCAGCTGAGGAAGGAGGTGGAAGGAAGACCTCAGACCCAAGACACTGAATGAAAAGGTTACAGGGCTGGCTTCTTTGCTCTCCACGGGATCATTTCACGCACAGCCATAAAGCAAACGGGCAGGAAAGTAAATAGATAGGCATCCTGCTCCAAATTACACCACATGAGGTACAGCTATGCCTCTGGTACATTTATGAGAAGTGAGGGTTCACAATGAAGCAATCAAGAAGAGCACATGCTTCTGGAGGAATAGATACAAGAGCAGTGAAGAAAGGACACAGCTGAACTACACCTCTGGCTTCCTCCCACTGTCAGTTTAATCCGACATCTACCATGTAAAGCACATTGGACATAGTGACTGACCAAAGGTCACCCACTGTTTTTCACTTGGTTTAACTTGATTCTCTCCAACTCTCCAACACTATGACCCCCTACGCTTGGAAAGGGACCTCTCCCCACTGGCCCATCAAGGTTCCCAATTTGGTCACAGAGCTTCCTATTCACAGCCAGCAGGTCAAGGGTCATGCTGGGTAGGGTAATAGGAACTACAGTCCGCACCATCTGAAGAGCACCGAATTGAGAGTTGCTGATGTATCAGAATAATTTTTCCATTTGCCAGCAGCATCCATATTGTATTACCCTGAATAAATGAATCACCATCAGCATCGTAAATGGTGGGAATCATATTGTCTGCCAGATTTTGGAGTGCAACTGCTGCATGATTCCCACCCTGATCTGTGATAATGTGATTTCAAGAGTAATCCAGCAAGTATGAAAAAGGCACCAACCAGAATACATACAATATACAGAACAAATACCTGCCCTAATAGAGATAGCTGTGGCTTCATCTTGCTTATTATAAATATATAAGCATCTGTATAAAGCAGATAGACATTTTAAAAGATGCTATCATAAGCCAGGTTATAAAACAGAAGATGAGAGCATAAAGTATCATTTTTCAGTTATATGACTGACTTTAAATGCAATCCTGTGTCCTTAAACATTGTGTTTCATAATGCGTCAGTTTGCTCAATAAAACAGTGTCACATTAATATCCAGAACACCTCATCATTGTATTTTTTCCTTATGAGAATCCAATAAAACCAAACAAGCACTTTCCAGAGACCAAACACCACAACTGGAGTACTGTAAATATATCAGTGTACAGCAGTTGAAGGGAAATATAAAGGATATGAAAGCGTTTGATCTGCTCACACTTTCCTTTATTGTAATTCTCTAGAGAAGCAGAACAAGTTGTCATAACGTGAGCAAAACCTGCAAGGCCAAGCTGAAACATCTATGCTGGTAACAGTTACCTCAAAATTTGAAGGGAGGAATCATCATGATGAAAGTTGCCAACATAACTTAAAAAAAAAAATCAGAAAGTTTTGCAGGGGGTGATATTGCTCATTTTAGTGGTAAGTGGCACATCTTTTCCTTCGGAAATCTCCTTGAAAAAATGGTCCATGATGTAGTTTCACCAAGTCTGGCCAAGCAGAGGTCTCAACTTACTTGGGTGTCCATTTGCACCCCCTAGAGGAGAGTGTGGAAGCATCCTTGAGTTTTAGTGTCACAGCTTGGCTTTTTCTAGTGGCTTTCTGCAAGGACACATCCTCTGGATGGGCCAGTGAAATGCTGGCTAGGCATAGTCCAGGGAAGGGTGTCCTGGGAACATCTCAGAGGTGACCTTCCCTCATTGTTTTATTTAGGAATTGTATCTACAAACATCATTCTCCAAGACTGGCAAAAGGTCCATTGCCCAGCACTGTGACTATTCTTACTTTGTCTGAGGCTCATACAAAGGTGAGAAAGAACGCAAGAGATTGCTCAGGTTTTTGGTCCACAGAACCACTGCCAAAAGTACTGAAATAACAGATGCCTTTGGTAAGGAAATAGGAAATATCCTTTTTTGATACCTGCTCCCAGTTTCTGGAGTTCTCTCCCACTAGAAGCTCAAGTGCTTCCCTGTCTTTTAATTTAGTGTTTTTAATAGAATTGTCTTAAAATTGATTTTTAAACTTTTGTGTCAAACAAGTTTTAGCTGTACTTTGTTTCAATTTGTTGAAAGCAGCCTGGGATCTTGTACAGGCAGAAAGGTAAGACAGAAATTAAATAATAAAATAAAATAAAGAGATTGCAGTTGCCTGTCTTAAAGTTCCTTTTGTGCCCCCGGCTGTCAAAAAGCACATACTTAGATGGCATTTGGAATTACGGATTAGAAGGGGGGTTGGGGTTGGGATGGAGTATCATATTCATCTCTGGTATTCATTGGATGATCTTCCATCAGTCATCATTGCTGAGCCTAACCTATTTCACAAGACAGTTGTGAGGATAAAACTGGGAAGAGGATGATCATGTTCCCAGCCCTGAACTCCTTGTAGAAAAGGTAGTGGAAAAATGCAACAGGGATGTATTTCTTCACTTACTTTCATCTACAAGGAAGCAACAAGGAATTTTACTACTTCTCTTCCTGCTGCGAGAAAGTATTTGAAAACTAGCAGTCTTCAAAGCTTATTTATTCTGCGCAAAATTCATACTTCACAGAAAATCTTGCTTCTGCTGCAGAAAATACTGTTTTCTATGCAAAACAACCGAGTGTGAATTTTGCACAGAATATACTGCAAATTGTGAAGATTCTCATCTCTCTGGGATTCTTCTTGCCAGGGTTTCTTGACACTTGAAAAACATGTTTTTCAAACATTCTTTCCACCTTCAAAATACAACAAACATATCATTTTAAGTTAGAAACCCAACAGTTACAGTCTGTATTCTCATCCTGATTCCATTTCAGAAGACTTGATGCCTACCTCCTCTCCCTTAAACAAATCCTAATGAAGGGAATTTCCATGTCCCTTTGGGAGAAAGTCATCTAACACACACCACATGAGAACATCATTTACAAACTACCTGCCCTGAAAATGAAGGTAAATTGGCAAATTCCTAAATGATGACTTGGAATTGTTTGTTAGTGATCAGAGTAGGACACAAGAGCAGAGCAAAGCACAGAGACACAGACTGATATTGAGACAGTTGGAGACAAGGCAATTAATGATCTTAAGCCTGTAGGAAATGTCCACTCTAAAGACTTATTTAATTCAAACCTTTTCAGGAGTCATGAGAATCTAAGTAAAAGAACTGATTACAAGAGAATAATCCAATTATCATTTCCGTGAGTATTTAAAATAATCAAGGTGGGGGAAGAGAACCCAGTAGGTCTCTATATAGCTGCAGCACCACTTTCTGGAGCTCGGTGAATGGGAGTTCTTGGCTAACAGGCAAGGCCAACAGGCATTTCATGTGGCAGTATAGACACCACAAGGTGAGCTTGTGTCTATTGAGTTAAACCTCCCTGGCCCTAGAGAGTCTTTAGGGAGAGTTTGTTGGGTTAAAGCTGTTGTATTTGTTGGGGTAAGGCTGCTTGTTTCTGTGAGCTGGGAGGAGGATTGCTTGTGTACTTATTAGTGCTCTGTTGTTCAATTGTGTTTTGGTGAGCTTGGTCTGTTGGGTTAAGGCTGATTGCTTGTGTGAGTGGAGTGGAGGTCTGTTTGTGTGCTCATTAGTGCCCTATTGTTCTACTGTATGTAGGTCCAGGTCCTCTGCCTTAGTACATGGTCGCAGGGGGCTGGGGCATCTTCTGGGAGAAAATGAGTCACATAGTTGGTTGGTGGAGGAGCTAGCAGCCATTAGCTCATTATATAGCTGCAGCCCCACTCCCTGAAGCTTGGAAAATAGGAGTTCTTGGCTAACAGTCAAGGCCAACAGGCATTTTGTGTGGCAGAAGACATAGCATAAGGAGAGCTTGTGTCTGTTGGGTTAAACTTCCCCAGCCCCAGAGAGTCTTTTGGTAGAGTTTGTTGGGTTAACACTGTTCTGTCTGCTGAGATAAACCTACTTGTTTGTGTGAGCTGAGTGGAAGCTTACTTGTGTGCTCATTAGTGTGGCACTGTTCTCTTGTGTGTAGGCCCAGGTTCTCTGTCTGAGCAGATGGTCTTGGAGAGGCAGGACATCTGCTGAGAGGAGTCAGATACTTGACTGGAGGAGGAGCTAGTGGCCACTAGCTCTCTATATAGCTGCAGTCCCAATCTCTGCACCTTGGCTCACAAGTAAAGTCAGCATACATTTCACATAGATGTTTAGTGGGGGGGAGATTTTGAGGGGGAGGCCTGGAGTTCTCTTTCAGTGTCTACTTAAGACAACTTAATATGGATGGTGAGGGAGCTGCTGCAGTCACCTGCAATAACTGTGATATATTTCAAAGGATGTCCTATGGAAGATGAGGCAAGCTTGTTATCTGCTGCTGCAGAGACTCAGGCCATTTCCGCACTAGACTGTTATAGCGCTATGATTCCACTTTCAACATCTTCCACTTTCAACACCCTCCCAAAACTACAAACCCCGGGATTCCATAGGATGTTGAAAGTGGAATCATAATGCTATAACAGTCTAGTGCGGAAATGGCTTCAAACATAGAGCAATGGATTCAAACTACAAGAAAAGAGATTCCATTCAAACATTAGGAAGAACTTCCTGATGGTAAGCAGTTTGACAGTGGAATATACTGCCTCGGAGTGTGGCGGAGTCTCCTTCTTTGGAGGTTTTTCAACGGAAGCTGGATGGCCACCTGTTGGGAGTGCTTTGATTGTGCTGTCAAACCTCCCTTAGACAAAAAGAAAAAGAAATGTCCAAAATGGCAGCTAGAAGTGACATCATGTGCTGCTGTGATTTGCCAGAGGGGCACAGAAAGGAAAAATGACTCCTGATCTGTTTGCAGTTCCCCACTCTTATGTAGGGCTTAGCTGACCAACTGACTGCATGCTGATAATCAAATGCACACCAACTAGATGCACAGATGATCCTTCCAAAGTGAGAACACATATCCTTGGCAAATTCTGGAACTATGTTTCCCAGGGAGAATCCTTTACCTGTACCCCTGAACCAGAAACTCTGAGTGTGTTCAGAATGATGGAAAAGAAATGCTTGTGTAGCTGACGTGAATAGAGAAACTTGCCTATGTGCTACTGTTCTTTTTTGGAAGGCAAAACTCACAGATCCACAAGGAATCATAGCCTTTAAGTAATCCCTTAACCTGCCATAGAACAGGTTTGAACTGTGAAGTGATGATTATTAGTATTCATATTGCACTGCCCTCAGTGTCATGATGCTGTGCAAAATTTCTTAAGCCAAAATACCATGACTCTCACCAGCCCTAGCCACTACACCCAATAGTCAGGAATGATGGGAGTAACAGTTCTAAAAATATCTGAAATGACACAGGCTTCCCACCTTGCATTCTGAAATAAGTCAGACATATTTCAAAATGATTCATTTTCCCCATTTCAGGACAAAACATTTTACTAAACTTCACATTGAAATGTGAGCTGACACAGAACCCTATAAAAGAATAAGTAGGTGATCAAAACTTTATTGACCTGCTAACAGTAAAATTGCGGTAATTAACTACAGATGGTAAGGAAAATATAGTGGCTGTCAACATGCTTTTGGATATTAAAACATGTAAGAGGTCAGTTATTGTTTTATTGTTCTAATTAATAAACTGTTTTAATTTTATTATGGAATTTATTATTGAGGGCATTGGTTTATTATTCAACTATCATTTTAAAGCAGGAGCCACTATTATTAAATTTCAGTATTTGAGCTGGGAAAAAACCGTCCTATAAATTCCTCTTAGCAAGTTCTGAAGATGAGTATTCTGCAAATAGACTTTATTTCACTGAATATTTGTTTTCTAGCATCACATGCATTTACAAATGATCTCAGAATTCATTGATCAGAGAGGCAGTGCTCAGTGTTTGGCATGACTGGACAGAAATTGGTATCCAACTGCTCACCTGAAAAATCATTTAGTAAATTTTATGACAGCCAACCAAGTTAGACAAATGCTGAATCTTAATGTCTTACATTCAGATCTTTAGAATCTGAATGCCACGTTTTGAGCTCAAATTTCAGTATGAAAACATAATTTTTTTTTTACAAAAATCCATATTTTTATTTTACATCTATTTATACCAAATATTTTAAGATTAAAAATAAAGAAAACAAAAAGAAAATATCCAAACAATACGGTATTGTCGACAAGGGTTTTGTTTACCTTCTCATCTCCTTTAACTTCATAGTTGCCCTCTGAAGTAGGTAGGGCTGAGTTGCTGTAATCTGGGGGCATTTCTACAGTCAGCGTTCTAGTTGAACAAGAAGTGGAAAGTTGCTGTTCCATGACCAACTCCAGCCGTATATTTGTAACATCTTATTGGGTCAAAGAAGAATAGATCTTACTCTCTATTGCTCCAGAAAGCAGGAAAAGTTTGATAACAGAACCACTTACCTTGCCAGGGGCATACACAGTGTGCGCACGTGCGTGCGCGTGCGTGTGCGTGCGTGCGCATGCATGCATGTGGGGCACATATGTTTGTGTTCTCTTCAGTCAGAGGCTAGACCAGCATCTAATGGAAATGCTCTAGTTGTGGATTTTCTGCGCAAGTAGGGGATTGGATTAGATGGCACACAAAAGAATCTTGTCAGTGTTAGAATATTTGAGCCAGAATCCTGTTTATGCTGATGTAAATGATAATATGCAAGTGGTTATACTTTCTCTGAAGTTATGCAAGGATTATGCAAGTCCCGTTATACAAATTATGTAACCATTGCAGAAGTGGTTACATAATTTAGGAGTTTTTGTACATGCCTTTTAAACAGTTGCCCATCTTTATGCTGGGTGGGAGTGGAATAGTGAAAGAGTACGTGGCAACCAGGGAACAGGATCTTGGCCTTTAAAATTAATACCACTGGCTATGGGAACTGGAGAATTCTAAAGGTTTCAATCAAGCAAACAAGCAAACCAACAAAAACTTTCCCAAGTTCATTTGCTTATTCAGACTTGCCAGACCATTTGTAAGTTTGGTTCAAAACACAGCTACAGCGACACACCATTGGTTCCATGGGCTGTGTGTGCATGTCCTGAAGTAATCTCATGAATTTTCTGCCCCTGAACAAATGGTACTGGAGTGCTCACAATACAAGTTTGACATCTTACGTCAAAATGTATTGTGATTGTTCTCTCTGTACACGTTAAGTTTTTCGAATGGATTAGCAATGGGCCATGTAAAAACTGACTATGGGAACTGTTGCTACCTTTTTGTTGTTGTATCTATATTACTTTGGGAACTCCAGCTAGTTCTCACACAGTGCATTGTTATTTGCACTTGGCATCGTGGTGTCATCACTGAATGTTCTAAACAGGCTGATTCCAATACGCTGCCAAGCAAACCCTGTGCTGACCTTTGACTCTTCCTCTGAAATATGACCATAAAAATAATGAGTCTGTAAACTGCATTTGGCAATTATACCATTCCTGGAATGAAAGGACATTGTCATTAGCATGCAGCTTATGGACACCAGCTTGCTGGGCTTGGCTTGCAGCCCAGCTGGGAAAAAGGAGCTGGATTTCAAACTGACACAGGTTCAAGGGGATAATTAGGCAGGTTTTGTTTGAGTTTGTTGATATAAATGTGCAAGAGATTAGCCTTTCCCCTTTCAGCTCTGGGTAATGATCCCAACTAACAGGTGGCAAACTAATGGCAGAACATGAAATTAATACTGTGTTTCCTGGTACCTTGCTTTGTTGTTTTTCTGTAGGGGATTTCTTCAATATCCTCCAGTCGACAGAGGGCATTTTGCCATTCCCTCTGCACTTCAATCTTGCTGTCAGTTTGAGCTGTCTAAAGAATCTTACCTAGAAAAATATGCCACAGCCATGGTGGTATCAAATGGGTCAACTATGAAAGGAACATCAGCTGTCAACAACTATTCATAACAATCTAGGCATATTCACTGTCTGTTATCCACCAGAAGCTTTTATATCAGAGTTTATTTAGACACCTCTCAGAAACCCTTTAGCAGTAGATTCTTGACTGGCAAGACAGACCTTAGGGAACCTTCCTGTGTTTATGTGGTTCTATGATAACACAAACAGAGACACATGTAAACATGAGCAAACCTGAAATGACAAAACAACCTGTCAGATTTAATGGGTATGACAAATTCTAATCGTTTTGCCAATCCCATTCTTCCAATTCTGAGTAGAAAAGCTGACATGACCTCATCTGTTGCTCTGCTTGTTATACTCATGGCAGTCTGATGCTCAAACTAGGTATTAAAAGGGATGCATATTTCCTATGAACATCTGTTTTAATTTCCACAATGGTATTTACTTAGAGATACATGTCTCAGCTACCAGACTTGCAAATTATGTTTGCTTTCCAAGGATCAATCACAAAGCAAAATATGTTAAAAGATTCACAGTTGAGGAAAATCATGTGTTATGATAAATAAAAAGAGACATCTTTGACAAATTGAGGGGACACAATTTCTAATAATGTGCTCAACTCATTCTCTAGCTCATCCTGTAGAAATTGATGGAATAGTTAGGCAAAGGAAAGAGAATACATCCATTTATTCACTGTCTCGTTCTTCACTAAAGCCATTCCTCTGGGTGGGATTCTTCTTCTTACAATACCTTCTACAGACCCTGGCCTCAATGATATGAAAAAGAGTTAAGAAGCTATTCTCTCCCTTCTGCCATCCCAGTTTCCGCACTACACTGTTATAGTGCTATTATTCCACTTTCAGCATCCTATGGAATCCGGGGGTTTGCAGTTTAGGGATGCGCCTCCCTAAACTGCAAACCCCAGGATTCCATAGGATGCTGAAAGTGGAATAATAGCACTATAACAGTGTAATGCAGAAATCGCCTATTGTCCCATTCAGAAATTTCAGCAAGGGGGCAAAGGGATGTGTGCCCGTCCAGATATTTCCCACTATTAATCACAGATTATTAAATAGGGTTCACAGATCTCAGGGTCAAATAAGCTTTATAGATCTCACGGGTAACTGGCTCTCTTCTCCAGTTTGCTGGTAAGGGGAGGAACTGCCGTGCAAGAGAATTGCTTTCAAAAGTGTGTGTCTCTCTCTCTCTCTCTGTGCATTTTGCCTTCATATTTATACATGGCATTTCTGATCTGATTGGCATACTCTGAGCAACTGTGGTCGATGTTTAATGTGTTATGCTTCATAATATCACCAGGCTCCTCCTTGTAACATCACCATTTTACATTCCCTCACTTCCTGTGATAACACAAGGGTTTGGTGCTGAATTCTGAAGGCCTGGGATAGGACTGACCTTGCAACTCTGCTATCAAGTAACATTTTCAGACATATGGTCTTATTAACTCTCTCCTTTCTAAACCAGAGCAATATGTATTACCAATTTAAACAACACTGTTTAAATAATATTTTGAGAGGGTTTTTCCTAATACAGATGCAGAACAGAATGAAATTATGGCTAAAAATATGTGGGGATTGTACAGATCACCAATAGATTTGCCCCTTTCTATCTACATATTCACTTCCATGGGATTTAAGTAATCTGGGTGCATGATTACAGACCAAGGCCTTTTCTGCCCTACATTGTTATAGTGCTATTATTCCACTTTCAATATCCTGTGGAATTCTGGGGTTTGTAGTTCACTGAGGCCAAAGAGCTCTCTGGATGAGAATTCTAAACGCTCCTCCCTAAACTATAAACCCAAAGATTCCACAGGATGTTGAAAGCGGAATAACAGCACTATAATAGTGTAGTGTGGAAATGGCCTAAGGCAGCCACCTCATAATGCTATTCTAGGAAAGATGCCAGTGGAGTGATGCCAGTGGAGTGAATAGCTCTTTTAGTAATAGTTACATTAGTTTAACTGTTATGCCAGTGGCAAACCCTCCAACATTTCACCGATGACAACCAGGACACATATGACCAAACAAAATTAGTGTGTGGTCAAGATTGCAAAAATTATTAATGGGGAAGAACATGCAAGTTAGTGAGACTGTAGGCATTTGCTTTTGCAAGATTCCAACCCCCTCTCTCAACCCCTCCTAATTAACTGAGTGCAAACTGGCTTGGCACTCTGAAATTAGTTTGCAGCAGTTGAAGGAAGCTAGGACAAAGGAGGAAAGTGGGAGGAGGACAGATATACAGGAATATTTTAAAAGCAACCGAAACAGTGGGATAACAGAGGATTAATCTGGGCTGTCTCTGCCACATCAAAAGAGCTGGAGGGTATGAAGTGATAGTGCAAGAAACAGCACAGACATGCTGTCCCTTGCATAACCAGTTCCTCAATGGAAATCTGTGCAGGATCCTCCCCATGCAGTGACTGAAAATTCATTGTTGATAGAGCACCAGACCCTTCACTATCACAGTGACACCTAAATAGCTGGCCTCATCCTTGCATATTGTAAGAGTCTTCACTTTCTTTCAGTTTGCACTTCTTCTTCTCCTCCTCCTCCTCCTCCTTCTTTTACAAATCATTTCTCTCTCTCCGGTTCTTTCTTACTTTTCCATAAAGGCATTTTTATTTCTTTGTCTTGACCAAAGCTAATACAACCAGTTGCAAATAAGTGGCTTCAGGATTTTGGCATATGTGGGATTCAGAATAAAATAAATCAAAGGAAGAATTCTTCACTTTCTGTCTGCAAACCAGTTCTTAGACTTTGGGAATGTGGTATGATTATTCACTGACAGAAGAGGCTGACTTCTGCACCTATGGCTTCTCTCACATCAGTGTTTCTACTGTGTGTTAGTACTTCAAATTCCAGAATGCCATCTTGACTACTAGGGCGGGTTCGCACTGTTTCTGTTTTTGTCTGTATGACAAGAGCCTTTAGAAGATAATTTCCCCCTTTCATCCTGGGTTAGGGTTTCTCAGGCATACCAAAAATGTCCGATTCTGGTTTTGCATCGATACAAGCACTGCTCAGATTTGACTGTGTAAGAAACTCGGATATACAATTGCTTACAGAAATCTAATGACTGATTACTCAAAGGAGAAAAAAGAGAAACCTTTTTTTCAATTGAGAAAAATCATTCTATTGTAGGCTCTATTACTGAAGATCAATTTTCTTCAACAACTGATATTTTTTAAATTGTCCAGTAAACACTTAATTAAGATGGTCTGTAGCTTTTTGGTTAAAGAAATTCATCAAAAGAGAACAAAAAGTGTAGTACATATATAAAACCAACGTTGAAATCTGTAGTAAATATACTCAGTAGGCATTTTGCCTTGGCTACTGGAAATCTTAAAACTTATTTTGTGTTCTGTGATGATAAGTTTCCAATTTATGGTGGGCCAAATTACAGGGTTGTCTTGTTCACTCCTACCTTTGCTTGTTGATCCCTTTCCCCTCCTCTTGTTTCCTTTCTCAGCTCCTTCCCACATCCACTTGCCTCCCTTCCCACCTTGCCTGTCCTTGTCTGAGTGACCCACTCTCACCTGATTGGTACCCGGACCTGAACTGAAATTCAGAAGTCCATACGTTCATGCTGCTCACTGATTTGCGCTGAAAAAACAAAAAATCTTCATGTACATGACATTTGGAGACATAGTAAAAGTTGGTTGGCATTGGAAGAACGAATGAAGGAGAAACATGAGTTACAGCAAACACAGAACGACCACCGAACTTGAAAAGCTCTTTAAAAAGATTGTTCATTACATTCATTACATTACGTAAAGTCTAGTACATCCATTACATTATGTACATTCTAGTGTAATGGCTTAGAGATTTTATCCCAAGCAGTGTAGAAATATTACAATAAATATAGAAAATGATTAAGCAAAAGTTTCTCAAGGTCATCTGATCCACTCACATCTTCCAGCTGGTTCAGTTACCCTCGTATCTTTTCCTTTATATAAATACTTCTGTAACTCTGGTTCTAGAGACCACATGAATTTTCCTACTAATCTGTTTGATGGTTTACATATATCCTTGTAGGATAAATGATTTTTTTCTGGTACTTAATCCCAAATATTTAATCTTTCCATCAGTATTTATGTGCTATCTAATCTAAGTCACTCAGGGAACAGTTGTTTGCCATCCTGTTTTCAGCTCATATTTAAATATTTGAGAACCATTCTATCACCCTCACCCCAAAGCCTTCTGCTCCCTAAGCTAAACATGCCCAGTTCTTCAACCTCTCTGCATAGAATTGCTATCTCTTATCATAGCTGCTCTTGCTGGAATGCTCAGCAACTTCTCAAATTGCAGAGGCCAACGTTTTTATTCACTGCTCTGGCAGCTGGGCCTTTGCCAGGTACTGGGTGGAATAATATAGTCCCAATATTCAGATACATGTGCTTCTCATGAAGCTCTCATAAAGAGCCCTTTTTTAAAGTAATAATTTCTGTACCACATTTTTTTTTAAGTGGGCAATGCACTTCACAAGTCCTACCTCATTTAAAAACACAAATAAAACCTGTCAGTGGGTTAAAATGAGAGAGAAAGGCTGTCTTTTTCACCCCAGACATTCTATCAATGACTGAATCCTGTTGGTTACTTTGAATTACATTGAATAAATCAATTATACAATGGTAAATCAACACATAAGTAAATCCCACTAAGGCTCACATGTGTAGGGGAATCATCATCATCATCATCATCATCATCATCATCATCATCATCATCATCATCATGCCTTTCTGTCAAAATTGGGACTCAAAATGAGGACTTGGGAGAATGAGGTAAGATTGCTTGCAGTGCCCTTATTTCTTACCTCTACCCAGGACGAGTCCTACCATTAGGCAGAATGAAGCCCCAGGAGACAGGACTTCAGGAATGATGAGGTGTGCTGCTTCTATTGCCATTGCTTTCTGAGTCCATTTTCAAGCCTCCCCTTACTGCAGCACCTCCTTGCATCTTTCTTTCTCTATTACATGCAGAGCTATATAGCAGTTCCTTCTTCTTGCTGGGGATGTAATTCTTAACTACTTTTCTTCTTGAAGGAAGCAACAAGCAATTTTAACAGTTTTCTTCCCACTGAGAGAAAGTCTTCGAAAACCACACAGTTTTCAAAGTCTATTCACAACTTAGGACTTGTTGTGCACAAAATTCACACATGGTTCTTTTGCACAGAAAAAGGCACTTCTGTACAGGAAACAGTATTTGGAAGAGGAAGAGGAGGAAGTGGAGGAAGTGGAGGAAGAGGAAGAGGACGAAGACTCAACATAAATGTGTACCGTTTGCTTTGAGGGGCCAGCACTTTTTTTTAACACAGAAGGTTAACATTTTTAACACAGAAGACAATAGTAGCAACAGGTAGCAAGAGGTAGGGGTGGAAAGAATATTAAAAATATTCACAAAATGATAGAAAAGAAAATGTTTTTCTACAGTGAGAAACCCTGGCAAGAAGAATCATGAACTGACAAGAAACTGAGCAATTTGGGACTTATTCTGTATAAAATTTGTACGTGGTTCTTTTGTGCATTTTGTGAATATTTTTGAATATTCTTTTCACACCTACCTCTTACTACCATTGCCTGCCTACTTTCTGTGTAAAAACAGCACCGGCCACTCAAAGCAAACAGAGCGTCTTTATGTAGAGCTTATCATTGTCATTATATTTATTTATATACCACCTTTTTTCCAGTCCAGGACTCAAAGTGGCTTATAACAGATTTAAAAAACAGTTAAAATTCACAAAATACAAAAGTTAAAAAGGGACTGTCAACTATATGACAGCTTAAAAAGACAATGCAATTCTGGACTGCATTAATAGGAGTAAAGTATCTAGGTCAAGGGAAGTGATAGTACCCACTCTATCCTGCTTTGGTCAGACCCCATCTGGAGTATTATGTCCAGTTCTGAGCACCACAGTTCAGGATGGATATTGACAAGCTGGAACATGTCCAAAGGTGGTGTTACCCCAAAACATAAGTGCCACAAGGGCCACCCTGTGATGCCAGTACTTCCTTACAAAGGTGGGGAATTAATTAGCTCAAAGAGGAGGCTTGCGAGAGGGGGGTAACTTAGCGAGATCTTGCTATCAATGTTTACAGGCTCATGCAGGAAAAGAATTAGCCAAAGATGCAAAAGTAAGCTAAAAATGTGTTTTTATTGAGGGGAATTTACTCATGCATACATACAAGATACACACAGTCAAACATTCACACAACAGCTAGCTGAAGGATAAAGGGAGGAAAAAATTGTGGATAGAGAGGCTGAGGGTTTTGGGGGGATTATAATTACCAGTCCAGAAGAGTAGTAAAGAGCAGAAATGTGTTGTGGCTTAGACAGGACCTAAGGACAGTTCTCATTCAAGAGCCAGATGGACAGAGTGATGGGCAGACCTTTGAGAGACTGTATTGGGCATCCTGAAATCAGGGGTATTTGTACCCAAAAAATAGCCTATGGCAGTGGAAGGTATGTGCAGTTTCAGGTGTGGAACAATGGAAGTTGCAACCCAGACAATGGACTATCGATGCACTAATGTTCACAGTGTTTGGATGACAAAGATATGATGACTGTTGTAATAGCTCTGTATTGTGGGTGCTACAAGGAAAGAGGAAGGAATCCAGGTGTACAGGGGATGTCAATCAGTGTCCTGGTGGGCTTCTCAAAATGACATTCTCCAGTATATTCTAGCTTCTATTATTCTCTGGAACAGCAGTGATTTATCTGATAACTGACCTAGGTTATACTAAGAGGGTGTTTTAGGCTGACCTACCTGTCTTTCTTACATTTACAGTCAGATTTCTTCCTCTTTTGGTTTGACTTCCCGGTCATCTTCAGGTTGGATTTTGATATCAGTGCAAATTAAAGTGTGTTGCCAATTAAATATGATGCCAATTAGATATGGCACCCATTCCAAGCCATACTGATATTGGGGACCCACAAAGTGGGGCCTTGCAGAGGATGACCAAAATGATAGTAGACCTGGAAACCATGCCCTATGAGGAGTGGCTTAGGGAGCTGGTTATATTTAACCTGGAGAAAAAAAGGCTAGGAGGTGACATGATAGCTATGTTTAAATATTTGAAGTGAGTTCATATGGAGGATGGAGCAAGTCTATTTTCTGCTGCTCCAGAGACTAGGATACAGAGCAATGGCTTCAAACTTCAGGAAAAGAGATTCCATCTAAATATTAGGAAGAACTTCCTGACAGTAAGAGCAATTTGACAGTGGAACATGCTACCTCGGAGTATGGTGGAGTCTCCTTCTTTGGAGGTTTTTAAACATGGGTAGGATGACCATCTGTCAGGAATGCTTTGATGGTATATTCCTGCATGGTAGAGGGTTGTCTTTGATGGCCCTTGTGAAATCTTCCAGCTCTATGATTCTGTGATTCTATGATCAGTAAAATTTAAAACCGGTTAAAAACATAAGCCATAAAGGTACAACAGCCCAACAAAAATAACAAATAGGAAAGTCGGCACATTTTATAAGGCCCATTCCAACTAACTAATCAGTCTTCAAAGGCTTGTTGAAATAGAAAAGACTGTACCTGTTTATGGAAAGAGTAGGGAGAGTGCCAGTTCAATTTCTCTCAGAAGGGAGTTCTAGAGCCTCAGGGCAGCCACTGAGAAGGCCCTCTCCTGTGTTCCCACCAGCTGCACCTGTGAAGGTGGTGGTACAGAGAGAAGGGCCCCTCCAGCTGATCTTGAAGCCTGAGAGGGTTCAATAAGGAAGAATACAGACCTTCAAATAACCTTGACCTGAGCCATTTAGGGCTCGATAGGTGAAAACTATTACTTTGAATTTTGTTTTGAAATGAACTGGCAGCCAGTAGAGTTGTTGCAATAAGGGAGTTGCGTGCCAGATGCATTGTAGTCTACTGGTATGCTATCAATAATGCTACCAGTGCTTTTTTGCAGACCAGGAAGCAAAGATAAACCAGTGGCAAAAAGATGAGGCAGTTATAGTGCTTTTCCTGGCTCCTCAGTTGAAATATTGCTTTCTAGCAACGCTTGTGGATGGGCCAGGTATTGGATGGCTACTGGAAAGTGACAACATCAAGCAGAATTGTGGCCCCTGAAATGATTACAACCCACAAGTATCGTGTTTTAGCGATGCCATGCAGAAATGGTCACTGTCTCCTGATTCCTGATGTACTCATGAAATACTCAGATGCCCCAGAGACCTGAATCTCACCAAGTCCTAGGTACTTGGAGTGTTGCCATTTCAGCACTGAAGATACCAGGGTGGAATATATGGCCTCTTGTTTCTACTACCACTATCTTATCTGGGAAATTTTGGGAGAATGGACAGGGATGGCAGAAGTATGCAATTAAATAAATATTCATTCGTTTAAAGTACTGTATTTGTGTGTTGCCTCCCAGTCCATAAAGGGCTCCTGAGACAATGAACAAATAAAACAGATGGGGAACTATATATTGGCTTGCATCCTCTTGTTCATCCTAACTACAGAAGAACCACTCAATCAATAGGATTTGGCTATGTGTTTACTTATTAGTCAACCTTTGATTCAATGGGTTTACTTTCATTAGGATTAATCAATAGGATTCAGACTACTAAATCCCTATCTGCGTTTTAACCCACTTCATATTACCTGTGTCATTTCTGAACTGTACAGGTTTCCATGGCAAAAAACAAAACAAGACAAAACAAAAAACCTAACATTTCTTCTGTCTTGAAAACCTTAAAAGCTGTTCTATGGTATAAGAAAAGAAAATCAAAATAAGCGCCTATCTAATGTGGCAGATGTGTCCCACCAGCATCATCTTTGTACTTCTCTTTGACATGGAGTTTGTGCTATAGAGGTAAAATAGAATCCCTCCATTAGGCACATTTGACACAGTAGGACACATGTGTGAGTAAACAGTTCAAATGCCCATGCCATTCTCCCAAGACAAATAAGGGTGAAATTAATCCATCAAAAATACTTTTATCTTTTCTCTATAATTCCTTGGATCCATTTCACCAAATCTCAAGATTCACATCAAGCATCTGCCTTAATATCCTTCTATCTACCTTCTCCCTATGTCTTTTCCCAGATCCTTCTTTCCTAGAATAGGATTATGAGGTGGCTACCTCAAGAAGAAGAGCATCAGATCAATGAATTTCACTGTTCCGCTCCTTCTGGAGGACCTCTGCTGCTACCTTCCCTACTTTCTGTGCTTCTAACTTATCCTGTCCCATTCATCCTCCACAGACTCACCTCATGTCTCTGTCATGCCTCCATCTCTTGTTCTTTGCACTCCACTGCTGCATCTCTTACCTCGTCCCTCAGCTTGTGACACCACATCTCTCTCTCTTTCACCCTGCTACTCATCATGGCTACAGCTCTAGCATCCTGTATGCTGCTAGGGTTCCCTCCCTCACCTTCCCTTCCCTTATGCAGTCCTCCCTTGCTTCTTGCATTTGGTCGCTCACTCTACTCACTCACCCCTCTCTTCTACTCCCTCTCCAACCTCACCTAGCACCGTTGTAATATGTCTCTGGCTTCCATCTTTCATTTGCCACTCAGACCATTCACTCCCTTGTCTCTCCTACTCTCTCCCTTACCTCACCTCCTACTGATGTGACACACTTCTCCCTTGATTCTTGCACATAACCATTCTCAAAGGTTGCTGTCCCATCTCACCTGCTCCTTCAGGTCCCTTACCTCACAACCTCACAGTGCATTTCTCACTTGCTTTTTGCCCGCTGCTGCTCTCACTCTTATGTTCCCCATCCTTGAAATTTCTAGGTAGACTTTTTTCTTGAAGAAAAAAGTGACTGAAGAATGTCTCCATATTTTGCCCCATATTTCAGCTTCTACAAGGAATAGAGACTTAGTTTTCTTTTTAAAATAAAGCTCAGAATCCAGGCCAAGTGATGTTCCAAACAGAACTAGGTGGCATTCCTCTAATCTTGTTAAAACTTGGCTATCCGGATTATATTGAAACCTTACCAATGGATACATTTAGCTTCCTGAATTAGTGAGCTAAATGCAAAATTATATGGATAGTTTCAAGGGCATTTCCTCAAAGAGTTGCAAGGGGAAGGGTAGATTTGGTCTACCAGATCTGACCTAGTACTCTTATGAGAAAAAACTGCTCTTTCATTTTGCTCTGTTAAATGCTTCTATCAATCGTTTCAGATATTCTTTATTCAGTTTTCAACTATACTTAATTGGAACCCGTTTGATTTTTAGGGTTTTGTGGTCTCTGTTGTTTTTACCATTTTGTTAATTGCCCAGAGGACTTTGTTAAGCAGTGGTGTAGCTTGGAGTGCACGGAGAAGGGGCAGAGTGGGGCTAGGGCACAGGGGGGCAGAGCCATGGCATGTAGAGCAGGGCTACGGCACACAGGGGTGAGGCTATGGGGCTCAGGGGTGGGGCTACAGCACACAGGGGTGGGACTATGGCATGCAGGGGCGGGGCTATGGTACACAAGGGGCAGGGCTGTGGTGCATGGGGGCGGGCAAGCAAGGAGCCATTGTGCCCCCCAAAAATTGCAGGCGGGGATGCAGCGCCCCCATTGCCCCCCCATCCCTGTGCTACTGTTGTTAAGTGAACAGTATATAAATGTTCTAAACAAATAAGCAGATATTGAGGAATATTGCTCCACATACTTCAAAATGTGATAAGCCTACCTTGGTGTGATTGCATGACCTCCTGTTCATCTCTGGCCTTCTGCCCTCAGTCCTCCCCTGACAGTGCCAGTGATGATATGGCCACATCTTTACTTGCTTACCTTCTCCCTATTACACTTCCATGTGGAGACAAACAGGTTATATCCTAACGTTAAGTTTACTTCCTGTGGGTGTTCCATTTCCCACACAAGATAAATATATCTGCGTCTTAAGCCATAGTGCCTTGAGTTTGCAAAAGTAACTTGTGTAGTCTTCCTGGAGATCTTGGGACTGACTGTCTTTCACCAGATTCTTGGATATTTATTACTTCAAGCGCACTTATCAAATTCGAAAGTAAATAACCAGATTGAGATATGAAATAGAGACAGTTCAGTATAAATATATTGTGACTGACATGGTTCAGATGTATACTGTTGGAGTTCTTCCAAAGCTATGCTATATGAAGTCAGAGGGATAACTGATTTTTAAATAGTCCCAGTAGTTCTCAAAATGCACCACAACATTTGAAGATAACTGACATGCATTGCTTCATTTCAGTCCCATAAGATTCCCCTTAAAGATAATACTGAAAATTCAAATCTGAATCCAGCTTTAACTACTCCTGCAATTTAGAATAAGGAAAGAACAGCGTGTTTTGGGTCAGAGGCCTACTCATTTCAAATCACAGTCACATATTTTTAGAATGATTCATTCAAAAGGCAGCTTTGTTTTATGAAAAATAGCAGGGAGAAGTATTTTTAGGATCTGAAGGGGTAAAGGGTCATATTTTCACCACAAAGATTCCAACATATGTCTTTTCACGAAACTATACATTTTCTAAAGCATTGGGCAGGCACCCAATGGTCCTCCAGATGTTGTTGAACTGCAGTCCTCATCACCCTTAGTTAGCAGATCCACTGCTGAGGGATGAGAGAATGTCACTCCTTCCCCACCACATTAGGAAGGCCATGTGTTACAAACCCATTCTAAACCAATGTTCATAAATTGTTCAAGGAGGTCACCACTGAGCCATATTCTAGGGTCATTAAGGTTCATGAAAATTTCAGGGGTCAGTGGTGAACTATCTTCAATAAAGACAATAGACAGGCATCCTGTTCAATATTTATGATGTTGTGAGCCAGACTTACAACACTGGAAATATTACAGTCCATGTTTGTAATTATGACATCATTCCAATGGCTGCGAAGGCCCCCTAAAACCCACCTCAGAAGCTAGCAGCAACTGATATGAGTTCCAAGGTGTTGGAGAGTGGGGTGCTGAATGATGATGTGTCCAGCCCCTCCCACTAGCAAGACATAGTACAAAAACCAGTTGTGACAAAAACTCTGGTGATACTTTTCACACTGCACCTGGTTCTTGGGAGAGGCATGATGCACTACTGTTCAGCACCTTGGAACTCCTTCAGTTGGAGCAGCTGCCAAAGGTGGGTTTTGGAAGGTCAAATTCAGAGATGTAGCTATGACAATGGATCTTCATAGTTCTAGCCACATCTGATAATGCAGGCTCTCAGCCAATAGTCCCTGGCTAGATTGTCTGAAATGAAAATTTAAGGGGTCAGGAGGAGAATGAGAAAGAGGAAGAGTCACATTCATTAAAGGAATGAGTTGATAACCTGCTACATTAGGTCAAAACTGTGGCCCTGATTGTGCATTATTTTTTCTGTCAATATGCAAGGAAGGTTTTCACCCAAGTTCCATCCCCTGCACTCTTCCTTTACTGTCCTAGATATGAAGAGTGACAAGCCTGAAGAGGAACAATCTTGTTGTGGGAAATGTCCAGATGAACCAGAGCCCCAGGATTTTAATGTACATGAACAACCATCATGACTAGTCTGTTTTCCCCTCTTCAGGCCCACCAGCCTCCACATCTAGGAGATCAACAAAACTGAGAGTGGAGTGAATGGGACTGAGGCAGTGGCAGACTGAGGTGGGTGTGGCAATATGCCCCAGGAGGCAGGGTCTTGGGGACAGTGCCAGGCCACACACACACACACACACACACACGCACGCACGCACACTCCCCCGTTCATCCTCGCTCACTCGCTTGCTTGCTCTCTCTCTCTCTGGGTGACTCTGGAGCTTCTCGCTATGTCTAGTCATTTCTCTCTCTCTCTCGCTTTCTCACGTGCACACACACACACACACACTTGCGCACGCGCACACACACACATTTGGTGCGGTGCATGTGGGTGTTTTATCCTGCCTTCAGGAGAAGGAAGTTGAAAGCTAACCAAGGTCATTTCCACACGAGGCGAGGGAATCGCTCCGTGCTGTTACTTACCGCTTCTTCTGGGTCCACAGTAATGCAGACTCTCCCTTAAGCCCTTCCCCAGGGCTCCTCCGTTTGGTCCAGGGTGAATCGGAGCAGTGCGAGGTCTTAGATCCGCACTGCTCTGGCTGACAAAATGGCGGCTTCTGGTTGTTTCTGGGTCCAGACCAACCGCTGAAGCTCGTCATGCCTACAGCCTGCCCTCCGCAGATCGCAGGCTCGCATTGGTGCTAAGAGGGGCAGCAAACTGAGGGATCACCTCTGGGCAGCAGAAGCTCTCACTACGCCACTGGACTGAGGAGCAATCCTCACCATAGGTTGATGGATTACAAGAAAATTATGCACAAATAGGACTTAAATGCAACACTAATTACCATGAATCTTTTAACCCCCTTCCTACACACCTTGGTCCTCATTTTGACTTTGCTTGGGGCTACAAAAAGATCAACACAATGGGAAATGATCCATTTGCCATCATGAGTAGTTTGGGCCATAACCTAGGCAACACTGCAGGTAATGGAAACATTTAATTAATGGATTATAGGACTGGGATCTGACTACCTGTTGTATAGTTTTATCCAGCTGTTGCAGCTGAATATGCTATATCGGGAAGCTTTGACATGACACAGGGATAGCACAGATAAAACACAGATGAGAATCCTCTGTACTTTTTGCAGATATGTTTTCCCACTGGCTTTGTTGGTGAATGGAAGTCTCAGTTGTGGCCAGACAATTTATATGGATTTGCCTTTTGATCTCTTGTGTGTCATTGTGGCTGCTAATGTACAGCCTCTTTCACTAGCAGGGGCTACTCTGAGTGTTTCTACCTCACATGTAATTAATTGTGTACACTTGCATCTTGCCAGCCACCAAGAATGTCATCTGGCCAGATTCCGTAAGAGAATCTGGGATTTATTAATTTGGAATCTTTTCACTTTCTGTCCTATATACTCAGCTACCCTTCTTAAAGAAAACTTGGAGGGATTCTTTCAGAATGGAATGCTCCAGACCTAAAACCATAAATATATTCTACTGGGAAATCAAATAAGTCAAATAATTGAAATTTGGTCCAGGAAACAAAATAAGCCCAGGTGTTGTAAGCAACTTATTCTAGAGTCCACCAAAAGAATTTTTGAAAACCTGTATGTAGCATGTGATACAATATTGCATAATATTGTATTCAGTCCCCTGTAGCTACTTCTGATGAAAAATGTGAATTGTGAGTTAGAATTACATAATGTAGTCATTTAATAAATTCTTAATTCTATGGAGATTCTCAGAAGCAGTACTCTAAAGAGAAAAGAGACAAAGTGGCAAAACAGGTTGGAAACAAATGAAAACAAGTATGTTTTATAACTGTAGGCCTGAGATACAGAGAATTTTTGCAGATGAAATGTGAAGTTTCCTATGGAAATGGGGGAAAGAAAAGGAGAGCTATAAATAATTCAACTTCAAGAGATGCAATCTCTTCCTCATAAAGGAAGAACAATTTCATTCCAAAGAGAGAAACAAAAAGATTGAACACATGTTCCACCGGTGTACAGTCAGACTGGATGCCTTTATGCTCTATGAGTACATTATATTAGATACATGTTGCGGAGGAGAGACACAGGTGCAATCCTGCTCCTCTCTCATAAGCACATCAAGGGTCTGGCAATATAATATCTGTATATCCACAGGGGAATGTAAAATTATAAAAATCAGCAGTAAAAAGCAATCTATATTCTACCCATATAATTATTTATTGAAGTCAATTCACAGGACAATATCTGAAATGTGCTACTGCAGGCACACAGTAGCCACACAGAAAATTAAGAACAAGGTTCATTGAACACAATGATCAGTGTCTTTTTACTGACACATGCAAGTGAAAGTCCAACGTGTACTTGCATATGCCTTTTTTAGTCACCGAGAAGGTTGATATTCTCTTCCTCCCTTTGAGATGACCCGTACTCCCCTCTCCCCTGAGGGCCCCCTGTTTTGCTGCGATAGTCCTGCCTCCACAGCCATTCCATGCCTGGAATAGAACTGGGGTGGATTGGAGAAGCATGTGGCTATGGGGATGCCAAAGGATTTACATCATCTGTCAAATTCTGCAGAGGACCCGAGCGTTTCTCGGGGGATGCCATCATGAGTCTGTGGCTGACTATGGCGACATGACCAGATGCTTCTCCAATCCCTGCTCCTCTCTACCAGCCACTGAATGGCTTTTGGGGCAGGGGGCTTCAGGGTTGTGTACAAGAGGAGAGACATGATGTAGTTCTGCTTGCAGGACTTTTATGCTATGTTCTGCAATATGGGGTTTTAGCCTATACTTGATTTCTGCATTAAAGAAGATCTTTGAGGCTGCAGTCCTACACCAGGTTACTGGGCAGAAAGTCCCGTTCAAGTGACCATGATTTATTTCTGAGCAGGTTTGCAATTTAAAGTATTTAATGGCTAGGCTATGCCCTAATGATGGAATCCCTTCTTCCTCCAACATTTCTCTTGAAAGTGAAGTTAAACTTATAGGATTATTCTGATCCTTAGGTATAAACCAGCCCCTGGGTTTTGGTAAGAAACCTTAGGCCATGGGCCTGAATACAGCCCTTCCTAGAATACTTCAGATACTCCCATCACCATGATGCTCTCTTTCATGCCTCCTTGTTCACTGGTGGGACATGGCCTTTTCTGGTGTGTGTGTGTGGGGGGGGGGGTTATAACAATGCTGAAATGTCATCTTCCATTTCCTGTTTCTGTAGCTGTGGGATGCAAATGCCACCACAGTGTCCTCATCCTCTTCTTCCTCTAGTGGGTGGGACATGTGAGGAGAATGTCACTAAAGCACAGTTTAGAGGCGGTTGTGGTTGGATATGCTTTTTTCCATGGTGAAAGAGTTGAGCTGCTCCTGCATTTAGTAATTTTTGTCATTAGTTATATAGTACCAGCAGTGTACATGGTGGTTTACACAAGTGGTTTATCATTGTTAATCAGACAGTTCCCTGTCCTCAGGTTTACAACCTAAAAATGGAGGGGGGGAAAAGATGGTATCGTGACAGGACTGCGAGAGAGCTGCAGAGGGATGACCGGCTTAGCGAGGCATAGAAGAGGCCACCGCGCCGATTCCTCTGATCCAGGAAGATTCGTGGGGACTCGGCTCTTATTTCTCTCCTTCAGACCCCAGTGTTGAAGCAATTCAGAAAGAATAAGGAAGCTTTGTCAGATCAAGACACAGAAGGGACTGAGGGAGGTTCGAGTGAAGCCCAGCCTCGCTAAATGCTGCCGGCGATCGGCACCAAGCACCGCCAAATAGAAATACAGGAGCTATGGCTTATCATCAATTGTTGAGTATTTGTAAGTGTTTTTTCTACTCTGATAAGAACTATTAGAAGGAGACCTCTTTCAGCAGTTTTTCCTTTTTTTTCCTCTCCTTCTTCTTCTTTCTTTCTTCCCTCATTGCAAGTGAAAAGATCTGATTCTATAATCCAAAGACTGTACTATAAAAGACTGAAATAGATTGTGGGATGGTGAGATCTTTCTAAAAATCGTCGATTCCAAGCAGTTCTCTTTTATTGTGGAATAATTATTGCGAGTTCCTGACATAAAATGGAAGAGTGGGGAAACCGGTGAAAAAGGCAATCCCAGTATATGAAGGTGTTCATGGAATCGAGTTAGATAATTCAGGGAGGTCAGACTGTATTCAATCCCTTCGACATTGCTTACTATGTACTTTTTAAACTTTTTTTAACTATCCTCCCTCTGAGAATTAATGTAAAATATACACCTCTGGTGAACCTGTTGTGGATTAACCTCTGCACATGTGACTATCAGAGTTGGAAACATCGAGGCGTGACTTGAAACAAGAAGGACTAGACAAAAGGACTAGTAACCAGATCTAAAGAGGGTTAAAAATCGGCTACAGTTTCGAGTCTTTCCTTATTTTCTGGATACAGATATTGGTGTCCTAAACTGATAAAAAATAGAACCCTTCAAAGTGTTATATTTTTGGATTATAGTTCTAAATGTTATAATATTGTTATAAGATTGTTATAATATTGTTTACGCCACCCGCTTTCATTTTTCTTTTTTCTTTTTTCTATTTCCCTTTCCCTACCTCCTCTCTTTTCTCCTTTCTCAGTTTTCTTTTTTTTAAAAATCTCTTTTTTAAGGGGGGTGCATTAAGCTTCAAACGACCTTGGTCAACTTTAGATATGGATTAATCCCTTCTCTTTGTATGGGTTATTTAGCCTTTGAGTTAGCTCCCAAGGACACTTGAACTGATAAAGTGTATTTTGTTAAAAGGTTCACTACCTAAAAAGACAGAACACACAAGGAAAAGAGGGTGGCAGTGGTGGAGGGGATTAAATCAGACAGATTCCTCTCCCTCTGAGGCCACAGCAGTGGCAGTTTGGATGGAGGGAACGCCTTTCGTCAGCTGCTGAGCCTAGGCACGATGGAGCTGTGCCTGACTTTTCTTCTCTTCCTCCAAGCCTCCAGCAGTGGCAGCTCAGAAGGAGGGAGTTGCTGGGCCTAGGTACAGCTCATTTAGTGTGGCAATTCCCTGTAACTATTAAAGTAACTAAAACTATAGTTATTCTGCTACAGGAGTGAAATTATCCTTCATAAAGCAGTCATCGATACCATGGTTAAAACTTTTTATTTGCGGCGGGGGGGTGGGGGAGCGAAGGAACTAATAATTGTAATTAGTTTATTTTCTAGGTACAAATACATACATGCTGAAACACTGAGAAAGAAATGAGAATAGAAGAATACCAAAAAAAATTAAGAAATTTGGAAGATAAAACTCTTCGGGCAATTAAAGAAGTTAAGAAAATTTGCTAAAGTTCCCTATAAGCAATAACAGCAAATAAAAGAGCATTCTGACTAACATCCACCCATACAGTAAGAACTGTAACTTTATAAATAATTGTATTCGCTGTTTCAGAAGACAGTACTTCACTTGGATTTATCAGCTTTGAAGTACAGAAATTCTAACAAGCCCGGATCTCCAACTTACTGGGTAGAACTGCTGATACTGTGGAAAACATGGAAAAGAAAGGAAAGGATGGTGGCCAACCATTTCCTTGGGCTATGACAAAAATCTATGGCTGATGGCATGTCCCAGAACTTGTGTCAACCAGTCAGCATCATTGCTTTACTACACAGGGAGCAAGACTTCCTAGCTGAATGAGAAACTATGGCTCCTTTTGATCTGCCTACTTACTGTAAAATTGGCCCTGCCCCAGCATCAGTTTTAACAAGCACTCTATCTCCAGTACTTAGTAAAGACACTACTTTCACTCAAGGGTTCTCCAGGATATAAAAGAGTACTTTTGCTGCTAAAATTAGACTGCTTCAAAGAATCTGTCTTTTGTGTTCACAAAATCTGACTGTGAAAACATTCACTTTCCAGAAATTGTTTGTTTCCATATACAGCTGGTATATATGATGAAAATAAATTGCCTCTTTAGGAGGCCACCAACAACTACCTCTGTAACTTTATGATAATTTTTTGAAATTTCCCATTTATTAAAATACAGCTGAGTGGCCATTTTCTAATAGCGCAGCTAATAGAAGCTTACATATTCCCAACAATGAAAGAATATGGGATGTTTCACATGGCATAAGCATTTAAAGAGGGGATACAGAGGATACAAGTCTTTGACTTTAAAAACAATGTCAAAATAATCCCCATTCTCCCCCTTCCTCTATCCGTTCCAGGATTTCGTTGTTTTTTTAAAAAAATGGTTTCTTCTTCATTAAGAGTAACTGAAACTTATGTTTAAAAGAGCCCTGGAGTTTAAACTAGGGATTAGACACTCATTAAATGCTCCAGTTCTTTTTTCTTTTGCTGCTAAAGAAGTTTCTCTCTTCAGATTCTTCTGTTAAAAGGCCTTTTGGTACATTTCTTAGCAGGAACTTTGAACCACTGTGCCTCTCTGGTTGACTAATATGGCAGGAGGGAGGGAGTCCATTTATTTGAAAAACAAATCTGGAACTTCCAGCCATTGGAGCTGATGCCTATAAAATCTTTTCGTTAAGTCTAGTGACTCTCAAGGGTAAATGTACAGGTGCTAAGGCCAGAGCAGCTGCAACAAATGATGGATTTAGAGAATGGAGGAGAGAATTTAAAAAACAAGATGACCAAATGAGATATGTTTTACAATCAAAGCCTCAGCTTATGTTAAAGATTAGAATGCCTTTATAGATGTTTTTGTTCTTCCCCTGAGACTTTTAAACTCTGCAAAGCAGCTAGTTCAGGACTAACAACCAAAAGATGTAACTATCAATTGCAGATTCAAGCTCACTGCAAAGCTGTAGGATAAACTAGTGAACATCCACAAGTATGTCTCTGTCAACCCAATTTGGATTAAATGATTCAGTTGAAAATGGCAAAAGTAGTGTGTGTTAAGTCACTTATTTTCATTAATTTTCTTCTATCATCTATATCCTGCCTTTCAGCAGTCAACCGGAATTCCCAGGGGATCTTGCAAAAAAAAAAAAAAGTAGGGGGAACCACACCAAATATTAGAAAACAAATATAACAATACAACAGATACTCCAGTCCAAAGAAAGGTTAGATTTCAATCTTAGCTTAAACATGCTTGCCTAAGATATGGGAATCCCACTGAACATGGTGAAATTTACTCCCTAATAAAAATCAGAGGTACAGAAGGCTTCTTTTTCAAATCCAGCTCTCAAGAATCCTCAAATCAGCATTGCTACTGGTTTAGGAAGTCCAGAAGTAGTAATCCAAAGAAGTAACTTTTCCAAACATTCCTGAAAAAAGTCCCTTCAGAGAGAAGGTAATACTTCCTCCAAACAGGTGGAGCATTTTGTCCTTTCTCAAAAGAATCACTGAAAGATGTTCAAAGCTGTTCCTGAGGTTTGAGGGACTTTGTAGAATAAGTAATAGATATAACATAGAGGTTGCAGTAAGTACTGAGTGATCAATCAAAATTAGATGCTGAATCTTGTGCAATGGTAACAGCTTTCCACCAATGCATTTTTTTTGTTCTTGTCAAGTTTTAAGATTATTTTACACTGTTACAAAGTACTGATGTTTATTGTGGGGTTTTTTTTTACTTTTTGTCATTGTTGTTGTTGTTGTTGTATACCTTCAAGTTGCTTCTGACTTATGGCAACCCTATCACAGGTCTCCAGGGTCGTAGTCCAATACCCAAACCACTACAGCACACAGGTTTTAATTCATGTATCTTGTTCCAATTCAGAATGTGAGGTCATCTCCTTTCAGGAGAAACGCAGGATATGAAATACAATTCAAAAAAGTAAAGCAACATGGGCCTAGCATAATCTTTGGCAACAGCAACTTTCATATCAGAGGGACAGTGAATCAATTCTGAGTTCTATTCCAGACTTTAAAAAGACAAGCCAAGTTGCTGATCCTTGTCCCCCAGATATGCTCATTCAAAGCTCAAACTAAAATCTAGAGGAAATTCTATGCTTTCCTGACATGGAGGCCACCAGCCATTGGTATATGGACAGGGGAATGATGAAGGCGGTGCACTCTGGGTGGCAATTTTTGGGGGGCAACCCGCAGCAATGTGGCCACGCCCCCATGGCAACATGGCCACGCCCCATGGCAATGTGGCCACACCCTCACATGACATGGCCACACCTCCATGTGGTGTGGTCACACCCCCATACCCCTGCCCCTCTGCCCCCCCACCCCCCACCTGCACTTCAAGCTACATGGCTATTACCAGCAACCACTGACCACCATTTTGGCATTATGGTCTGCTTAAGGACTGTACTTGGAAATCTTGAGAGTTTACTGTATAGAAGCTGAACACTTAATAAAGCATGTTATTGTGTCAAGTCATCATGTCTGTTCTTATGTTTTGATGAAATACACACACACCTTAGGCCAATGATTATCCAGATGCACTTTGCAGTGGTGAGATGGAGCCAAGCCTAGCAGAATTGGAGCACTAGGACTAGCACAGATGATGACAGCATCTGCAAATGCCCCTTTGCAGTTCCCCTGTTCCCTCTCACTTTTAAGTCTTCAAAGTAGATTGGGAAGTGAGGTCCCAGAAACAATGTGTTATTCTGAGGACTCCAGATGGACAAATGTATCAGGCGGTTGCAATATTTGTTGCTATCATTCTCAAGTTAAAACACACTCAAGCTTGTTTTAAAAAAAAAATATCCAAAACATATTTCTGTTGTCTTGGACTATTTTCTGGCAGTTCATGGCACCAACATTTCCCCCCTACTCTTGGGTGGGCTTCTTTTTAATTTTCAGACCTATCAAAAACATATGTTGTCTCTTTTTCTCCTTCTTTTTTCTTTTCTATAGTGCTACAGCACATCAGTAAAATAGCTTTTTTGCAATGTAACTCGTTATTGTTGTGTGTCTTCACGTCATTTTCTGAGTTATGGCAACCCTAATGTGAACTTATCATGGGGTTTTCTTGGCAAGATTTGTTCAGATGGGTTTGCTTTTGCCTTTCTCTGACAATGAGGAAGTGTGACCTGCCCAAAGTCAGCCAGTGGGTTTCCATGGCCAAGCAGGGATTCAAACCCTGGTCACTGGAGTTCTACTCTAAGGCTGGCTCTCCATGTCTCTAAAAGGAAAAAAAAAGTCAGAGGAGAAAAATTTGTTCTTCAACCATAACAATACCTCAGCAAACAATTGTTGTTGTTTTAATAAAACCCTTGGGGCCCAAATTATCCTTGTTGTAATGCAAATTTTGACAGTGACCAAGTAGGATTCATTAGCTTTGTGATCCCAATAGAAATGCAAATGGCTAGAACTGGTTTGTTGATATAGATCAACACCAAGGACATTTCCGCACTATTGTGGAGGAGGTTTCACCACATTTTATGAGTGGTGTTTTTTACTCCGACTTACCCCGATTCCTATCTGCACGTCCTCTAGTTTCTGTCAAAGTAAAGTGGAGAAAATCATTTGTAGCTTCCGCATCGTCAATTCTCCTGGAACTCCTATTCCCCTCCCTCCTCTACTCTGCTGCTGCTGACTGGTCAATTTAACGCCCACCTCTGTGGTGTGAATTGATGTAACGCTTCTGCATGTAGGAAAAAACACAGCTGCACTGTTGTGGTTGGTTTGCATCGGAGTTTTCCCATTTTTATATTACACCGGTTTCGCAATGATGTGAACCGCGCTAAGAGCTGAACGCATGCGGAACGAACTAAGACTGAATGACGTCAAACTGGTTTGATGAGCAGATGTATTCTCAATGCAATGACCTACAGCAATGTATCTCCCTTGTGCGGAAAGGGCCCAACTTTGTGCATGCTGGGATTTTCTCTGGGAGCATGGCTGTTTTGATGAGTGCCTGAACTACACTGGCAGTTTAATATCCAAACTTCGACAGAGAAACGGCTTTGTATTTTCTGTAAAATCAGGACCCCTCATTTAGTAGCATCCGTTGAAGTAAACTAAGATCATGTTCAGCATGAGTTTGTATGTTGGACTCTAATGCAAAGCATTCCCCCCCCCCCACTTTTACTCTGAGAAAAATTACATTTTTCTTCCAATTCACTTCTGAATTCTCTTCCATGCCGTGTCAAGAAAGCAAAGACCAACTGTACCAGTTAAACATATACCTACCATACTTATGTTCCTATATCATATTCTTCCAAAATTATTTTTTTAAATGTTCTTTATAAACACTATTAATCATGCAGAGAACATGTTGGCAGCATTAGCTGGAGCACGCAACTTGCATTTGGAAACTTTGCAGCCTTGATAGCTTTGATTGTAAAGTCAACATGTCTGCATTAACTCTGTGAAAACAACTGGCTAATTGGGCTTCTTTTTTAAAAAAAATACACAAAGAAGTTTCTTCTGAAGGCACAATTTGGTAGACTGTATCTAATATCTGTGACAGAAAGCATGGAGCTGCATGTATAACATCAGGAAGAGCAGCATGGGAAAGATCAAAGAGGGTATTTCCTTATATTAGTTCACATGTATGGAAATGTCAACACACTGAAGCAGACCAATGAATCCATGTCAAATTATGAGAAAGAAAGCATTTCTTCTTTGCAGGGTAATCTTAGAGATCCTGCTGGTTTGTTTCCAGATGATCCACATGGTGTCCTAAGAAGCTGTCCTGCTGCGTCCATCCCCTTCCTGCCTTTCTGTTCTGGTTGAGTAGTCTGTGGAATCTGATCACTGGACAGAACAGTTTGGAATCTGATCTGAAGGCAAGGCAGTACTACTCATCAAATAGCACAAAGCTGTCACTCCTTTCCTGATCCTCTAGTTTATACTTTACTATGGCATCTCAGCTCACAGCTCGAACTGCTAAAACCTGCTGAATTGGAAACTCATTGGCAGTGCTTGGAAACAGCACTGTACTGCAGAGAAGTAACACAATATTCGTTAACTCATTCAGCTTTAAAAGTGATGCATTACTTTTTGCTGGCAGATAACAAATAGTGGGATGCATTATTAACATGTTATTGTCACTTTTTAAAATAACAACAAAACAAAACAACTCTCTAAAATGTCCACAAATGACTAATCTCCCCAAGCCCCACAGTAACTTTTTTTAAACTATATTTTTATTGAATGAATTCATTTGTACGTGTAAATATTGCTATCTCATTCTCAGCATTCTCATTCAAGGACTGAAAAGTAATGATGTTGCCTTTGTTAATCAATAAATCAATCAAGAGTAACAATATCACTTCTAATGTGTTACTTCAAAATTCTGCTCTGAGGCAGCAACAAATAACAGAATGGTTAAATCGGTACTCAACTATTACCAACATATGCTATAGTATTTTTGATTACTGTGTACTGTTGTGAAAGCTGGACACTGAAGAGAGATGACGGGAAGAGAATCAACTCATCTGGAATGTAATACAAGAGAAAAATCCTGCAGATATTATGGACTGCCAAAAATAAAATTAGATGGGTCCTAGAAATCAGGCTTGAACTCTTCTAGAAGCCAAAATGACTACACAGAGACTATCATACTTTGGACATATCATGAGATAACGACTCATTAGAAAAGATGATAATGCTCGGTAAAGTGAAAGGCAGTAGGTAAAAAAGAGCCCACATCTGGAGCATACCTAGAGTATTTGACTGCAGACTGCTCACACTGCCCTGCTTTTGGTACTGCACTGGCCAACATTACACATGAATTGACTCAATAAAGGCACCATGATCCTAAGATTGTAAGACGTCTAAGTCAGGCTAGTGATGATCCAAGGCTCACAGAAGTCTCTCCTTCACCCAGTAGCCATTAGCTGAAGCCAACTTGACCAGAAATAATAATAATAATGTGCAAGAGGAAAAAGTTTTTAAAAATTCTGATGTTTTTTACCTGCCCTTCAAATGACATTTCACACTGGAGGCCATGAACCCCTTTCAGGAGGCTTGAGCTTTCAGTAAATGATCCAAGACCTGTTTCAAAGAGGGTCGTCTACTGATTAGTGGAAAAACCACAATTAGCAGACATTTGAATGTTGTCTTAAAAATAGATAATATGTTTGTCATGTGTTTTGCAGAGGTGATCTCTCAAGTAATGAGATATGTCTGTTTGACATAGCACATGATTATGTTGACATTTGCAGTCCAAGACGGTTCTGTATGTTCCTATGTTAAGGGTTAACTATGTTCTTGTTTACTGCGCTGTCCTCTCTGCTAGCAGAAGCCCAGCAGTTCCCAGCACACAAAGCAGATAAGGGTTTTCCCTGAGAGTCTCTTCAGCCTTCGCGTCCCATAACAAAGGTAGTGTTTTGACTAAAAAAGTTCCCTGTCCCTCGTTCATCCCATGGTGTGAAGAATTGTTGACAAGCTACTACTTAAGAGCAGCCTGAAAACAGGCAGTGTGTATTTCTCTTTATGTATTCTCTTTGCTACTGATGTCTTTGTCCAGACATGGATTTTACTTAGACCTGCGGAACATGTACTCACGCTTCCTTCAATAAACTGAGTAGTTTTTAGCCAAACCGGCTGGCCTCATTCACTGGCAGCTTTATAGGACTGAACAAATATTTTTTCTTGCTTTTAAGGACAGTTAAACTGTGGGTCATGCTAGCGATCTACAGTATGCCCCCCTGCATTTTCCAACAGGTTATGGGCCCAACGCGCTTTTGCTGCGCGTCCTGGTGCTGCCAGGGGCCGGAGTGTTTTTGAGGCCAAATTTGATTGATGGTGCCTGCCTGCCGGTGTGTTTTTTCAAGGCTTGTGCTGTGGTTGCTGCCGGGGGTTGCACAGCCATGGAGCAGAGGTTAATTAGTAGCCTGCCTCTAACAAGGCTGAACAGGACTAATTACCTTGCTTGGTCAGTAAAAATGGAAACGTTTCCCCGAGAAGAAGGTGTCTGGGGAGCGTTTACTGACCCCCTGGACCTCCCAAGAGATGCAGCCGAAGCAGCTAAGGTGAGGCAAAAGGCCATGTCGCTTCTTTTTCTAGCTGTGGAAGATGACCAGCTGTTGCATATTCGAGATGCTAATGACCCCCGTGCAGCCTGGCGTGCATTAAGAGAAACGTATGTAAGAATCACAGCTGGAAGTAAATTATCTCTCACGACGAGGCTGTATAACACAAAGCTGAGGCCAGGAGTGCCGGTCAAGCAGCATCTGTAGACACTGGCTGAACTTTTTGTTGCACTTCGTGAGAGAGGGAAGATTTTGTCTGAATCTGACAAAGCTTACTGCATTTTGGGTTCCCTGGATCCCAGCTGGGATGTGATAGTGGCTACCTTGGAGGCTGTTCCAGAGAGAGACCTGACAGTGGCCTATGTGACTTCTCATCTGCTGGAGGAACAGGACAGACGAGCCCAGAGGAATGCCTTGCAACCCCCACAGCCGCCCGCAGCTGCTGAGCCAGGAACCGGGAGGACGTCTACCCAGGCTGGCAAGTGCAGACCAGAGGGGCTGGTGAGACCTCACACTGTCAGAAGGTGCTATCACTGTGGTTCTGCCTCTCATCTCAAGAGAGACTGTCGGCTGGAGAAGCAAGGTGAGAGAGGTGCCCGGGGTCATGGCAGAGGCTTCAGAGGAGGTCGTGGGAGTCATCCATGAGTTGCCGTTGCAACAGACTGTGTGTTTTCTGAGAACTCCCAGGATACTGATGAAGTTTCTTGGCTGCTGGACAGTGGGTGTTCTCAGCATCTGGTCAACTGTGAAGGTTTGTTCAAGACTTTGAATCCAGCCAGTGTTGCCACTGTTGCCCTGGCTGATGGGACTAAAGCTAAGGTCAGGGGTGTGGGATCTACTTACGTTCCTGCTTTAGACCTGTATCTTGACAATGTGTTGTATGTGCCTTCACTTGATTTCTGTCTGCTCTCTGTGTCAGAGTTGACTCAAAATGGGTTTGAGGTGTTGTTCACTAAGCGTGAGGGCAAAGTACTGAAAGATGGGGCTGTTTGTGCTGTAGCAGAGTTGACTGAGAAATTGTACAAACTCAAGCCTCACCACAATGTTTGTGCTGTGTATGATAACAAACCACAGCATGATGAATGCATTCATTTGTTACATAGAAGGATGGGACATGCTAGCTTTCCTGTGTTGAAAAAGTTAGCAGACAGCTGCAAGGTATGTTCTCTGAAATCCTGTGATACTTTTCTTGACTGTGCTGTTTGCAAACAGTCTAAATCCATGCAGCTTCCTGCTCCCAGAACCAGTTCATGAGTTCCTACTGCTCCTTTCCAACTGGTACATGCTGATGTGGTTGGTCCAATGTCTCAAAACAGTTTGGGGGGAGCTAAATATTTCTTAGCATTAGTAGATGACTATAGCAGGTATACGTTTTGTTATCTGCTGAAACAGAAGTCTGAAGTGTGTCAAATAATTTAGAATTGGTGTGCTTATGTTGAGAGACAGTTTGATTCTAAGGTGAAAGCGTTCCAAACAGACCACGGAGGAGAATTTGTGGCTGAGAGTTTGCAACAGTGGTTCAAAAGCAAAGGCATTGTGCACAGGACCACTGCCTCTCATTCAAGTTTCCAGAATGGGACAGCCGAGAGAACCGCTGGGGTGTTGCAGACTCTCATGCACAGCCTGCTCTGTGATGCAGATTTGCCTCTGAATTTCTGGGGAGAGGCAATCCTGACTGCCAGTTACATACACAACAGGCTTTGGAGTTCAGTCTTTCAAACCACTCCTTATGAGTGTTTGTTTGGCAAGCAGCCTTCCATTGCTCACATGAAAGTGTTTGGCAGTTTTGCCTGGGTTCACATTCCCAAGAACCAAAGGAAAAAGGGAGAGGCAAAAGCTCAGCGTTTGAGGTTTCTAGGGTACCAAGCAAATTGCAAGGGGTAGCGATTCCATGCTGGAGGAAAATTCTGTGTAGTGGCCAGGAATGCAACATTTGAGGAACATGCAAACTGGTTGCGTGTCCAAGCAGCTTCTGAAGTTTTCCTTCCTGTCTCCCGTGAGCCCCGTGCTCGCCCAGAGCAGCCTGCTGCCTCAGTTCCTGGTCCCTCAGGGGTTAAATCTGAACCTGAGCCAGAGCCAGCACAGAGGGGGAGGGCTGCGAGGGGAGAAGCGGCTCCTTGCGTGGAGGAGGAACAGAAGCGAGCTGCAAAAAGGTCTTGCAGTTTGGGTGATGGTAATGGCGGTCAGGCAGACCGGCCAGTTCCCAGGAGGTCAGAGAGAAAAACAAAAGGGAAGCCTCCAAAAAGATATTCCCCATATTCTTCACTGACAGTGCATGCCTGTCTGGTAAATTGTGAGCCTGCTAGCTTTGCTGAAGTAGAGAACATGCCTAAAGAGCAGGCAGAGTTCTGGTGGGAGGGGATGCAGAGTGAAATTGACTCCATCACTCAGCACAAAGTGTGTTCCCTGTGTGAATTACCAAAAGGGATCAATCCTGTTGATTGTCGGTGGGTCTATAAGTTAAAGACCACTGCTGATGGGCAAGTCAAACACAAGGCTCGGTTGGTGGCTCGTGGGTACAACCAAGATGAGCAAACATATGATGAGGTTTTTGCACCAACAGTCAAAATGCAGTCCATAAGGCTGGCGCTGGCCACTGCAGCACAGCGGAGATCCTTAGTCACACATTTTGACATCACCACTGCTTATCTCAATGCAGACCTGCCAGAGGAAATTTACCTAAAACAACCTGATGGATTTGTTGTCCAAGGAAAGAAAAATGTAGTCTGGAAACTTAATAAGGCTTTGTATGGTCTGAAACAGTCAGCTCGTTGTTGGAACCTGTGTTTAGACAAAGCTTTGCAAGAGTGTGGGTTCAAACAGAGCGTTGCTGACCCCTGTTTATATGTCCGAGGTACAGGAAAGAGTCTAGAAATACTTTTGGCATATGTGGGTGATTTGTGCTTGATCTGTGACGCATAAAAACAGGTGCAAGTGTTTTCCAATGAACTGGGCAAGAAATTTCAGATCGAGAATCTCGGGCCAGTTCAAAATTACCTTGGGGTAGAAATACAAAAAACCAAGGGTGGTTTCTTGCTGAGTCAGAAACAGAAGATTGTAAAATTGCTGGAAAAGTGTAACATGACTGATTGTAAAAGTGTGAAAACACCAATGGTACCAGGTTTTTGTAAAAATGTTGATGATGTAATGTTTCAAGACAAAAAGCTGTATCAGTCTGTAATTGGGAGTCTTCTATATCAAGCCGAGTCCTGTCGGCCTGACGTTGCCCTGAGTGTAAACATGTTGGGGAGGGCAAGTTCTCAGCCCACTCAATATCACTGGCAAGGTGTAAAAAGGGTATTGAGATACCTAAAAGGTACCATGGATCACTGTTTGTGTATCACTCCTGTTCAAATGCCAGAAATTGTGTGCTATTCTGATAGTGATTTTGCAGAAGATGTATCAGACCGCAAAAGCACTTCGGGTTATGTTGTAAAATACAGTGGGGCTCTGATTGACTGGAAAGTGAAAAAACTAAGTACTCTGGTAACTTCCACTGCTGAAGCTGAGTATGCCAGTTTGTCTTCTCTGTGTAATGAATTGGTGTGGTTCTTGCAGTTGGTGAAGGACCTGAACATACATGTAAACACGCCTGTGAAAGTGTTCTGTGATTCCCAAGCGTGTATTCAAATGGCTGTAAGTGACAGGGTGAAACAGGACAAAGCATGTAGACATCAAGTATCAGAATGTAAAACAGTCTGTGCAAAGCAAGGTTATAAGTCTGATTTATTGTTCTTCACAGGAGAACATTGCTGATGTTTTTACAAAACCGCTTTCTGCTGTCAATCATACTCAAATGCTTAACAGGTTGGGGCTGATGGGTTCTGCAGTTTTCCGTGTGCAGGACAGCTACGAAACAAGAAGGGGAGTGTTGGCATTTGCAGTCCAAGACGGCTCTGTATGTTCCTATGTTAAGGGTTAACTATGTTCTTGTTTACTGCGCTGTCCTCTCTGCTAGCAGAAGCCCAGCAGTTCCCAGCACACAAAGCAGATAAGGGTTTTCCCTGAGAGTCTCTTCAGCCTTCGCGTCCCATAACAAAGGTAGTGTTTTGACTAACAAAGTTCCCTGTCCCTCGTTCATCCCATGGTGTGAAGAACTGTTGACAAGCTACTTAAGAGCAGCCTGAAAACAGGCAGTGTGTATTTCTCTTTATGTATTCTCTTTGCTACTGATGTCTTTGTCCAGACATGGATTTTACTTAGACCTGCGGAACATGTACTCACGCTTCCTTCAATAAACTGAGTAGTTTTTAGCCAAACCGGCTGGCCTCATTCACTGGCAGCTTTACGGGACTGAACAAATATTTTGTCTTGCTTTTAAGGACAGTTAAACTGTGGGTCATGCTAGCGATCTACAGCATGCCCCCCTGCATTTTCCAACAGATTATCCTCACCTAGGTATGTGACTGCTCATTGGAAGGTAAAAACAGGCTTAATTCACAAGTCTGTTTGCTGAGATATATATATATCTGAGGAAACCCCAGTTTGTGTGGGGATGGAGTAGAGTTAATACCAGAGAATATGCATTTCCCTTAAGGTCTAGTTTGATCCTTTGGTAGTGAGCCATTCAACGTGGCTGCCATTGAACACATCTAGAAAAGTTCTTCCCACACAGCCCTTAAGCTTTTAGAATACAACACTTTTGCACATCAAGACCTCAGATCAAATTTAGCAGAGAGGTTTACATTCACAACACATAAATCAATGCAATGAAATGCAATGCAATGCATCTTGAGGGATTACAAAAATTAATCTACCCAGGACTGAAAACCTTTAAGAAAACTAGAAAACTTTAAAATAAAGTATTTCTATATGGGATAGAAGGGTGTCATGGGAAAACATCTCTTGCCATTTGCTACCTGCTATATCTCACTGAACAGGAGGAGGACGACCAGAGATGGGTTTTAAAGGGCTGCCGATAAGAGCCACCATGAGAGAAAGTTCCCCTGGAAAAGAAACACCTGAGGTGGGGGTGGACGGGCTCGAGAAGCTCACAAATACCATAATTTCCAGCATATAATACGCACCAGCGTATAAGACGCACTCCATTTTAAAATGTTTTTTTGGGGGGAAATTAGTTTTTTTTTTTAAAAAAAAGCGTGGCTTCCCCCACTTCCCTTTTGTTTTGCAGGGGAAGGGAAGGGAGGGAGCTCCTGAGGGGCAAAAAGAGAGAGCTATGTCCTTTCCCTTCCCATGGAGAATGGAAAGGAAAGTGGGGTGAAGGAAGCCTCATGTCAGGGTTCCTTTCCCCCTCCAGAGCTCCCGCTCCCTTTCCAATGCATTTTGCCCCAGCATGGAGAACTTCAGCCAAGGCAAAACGGAAAGGAAGGAGGGGTAGGGGAAGCCTTGCGATGGTGCTCCTTTAGCACCCTAGAGCTCCTCCTCCTTCTCCTTTGCATTTTGCCTTAACGCTGAGAACTCATGTAGTGGCAAAATGCATAGGAAAGGGGGTTGATATTTGCTAGTGTGTAAGACACACAGGCATATAAGACACACATCATTTTAAAATATTATTTTTCAGGAAAAA
Source organism: Cyclura pinguis (assembly GCA_030412105.1). Taxonomy (NCBI): domain Eukaryota; kingdom Metazoa; phylum Chordata; class Lepidosauria; order Squamata; family Iguanidae; genus Cyclura; species Cyclura pinguis. Next base: position 44,033,755 of record CM059599.1, read on the forward strand.
AGTGCATCTTATATGCCAGCAAATACAGTAATCAAATCCATGAAAGCAAAATCCACAAATGTGGATAGCTGATTGTATATTTATTCTTCTTAAAAGTAACTCTGTTCAAATCTGTGTTCTCTTCAAGTTATGAATCTTGTCATGTCATCACAGCTCCTAAAAGAAGGACCATGTTCTCGATTATTGCTCAGTCCTCCCTCCCCAGCTCACTGTAAACTTCACTGCAGGACAAAGAGGCACATCACATTGTGAACAAAGGATCTCTGACTCTGATTAGTATCTGAATGGGAAATTGCTTGATGTATGCTGCTTTGCATTCTTAAGACCTTTTTATTTCCCTGATCTTTTTAGATACTGTTTTAATCCTACCGGTTCTTTTATGTCGCTTTTATAATGTTGTGGTTTTATCTTGCTTTCCTTTCTGTTCCAAACCTCATATCCACCTGATTCAACAGTAGCATACAAAAAACTTTTGGAGCTTTAATGCAATTAAAAATATCTAAATGAACTTTACATGCTTGAGTTGATCTTTGAGGCTGAGTCAGGAAAAGGTAAAAAAGAATCACTGAATTAGATCAAGATGGACAACTTTTTCAGTTCCAACAGTCACATCTTGGCATTTTGTGTACACGTGCACACATGCATACATGCACATACATACGCACATACACAAATGTAAGTCTTATTATTTTGAACATTTTCTCACAAAGCATACAAAGCACAGTTCTATGCATGTTCACTCAGAAATAAGCCCCAATGCAACAGCTTTCTAAGCCCAACAAAGCACAGCTCAGTTATGTACAAGTCTATTGAGAAGTAATTCTTGATGCAAGAACTATCAGTCATGCAAAGTATATCTCAGTCTTTTGTATCTGAAGTTTAAATACGATACTTTTTAAATACCATTAAAATTTTAAGACTGGGAAACTTAAAGTTGAAAAGCCCTTAAATCACTCTTACTAATTGGAGATAAGAGTGGATGCCTTTGCAAAACTCTAAAGAAAGTTACCACCACTACTACCACCAAACACACACACACACACACACACACACACACACACACATACTTGTCTACCTATAAATCCTGTCCTACATCTCTGTGGCAGTGGTCTTTCCCATGTTGAGCAGCTGAGCTTTAGAGGAAAGTGGAGTGGTAGGAGACTCAACCTACAGCCAAGGACTGTGTGAAACTTGTACATTGCCCATATCTAAATTAGATGATATTTCCTTTTTATTAAATGTTTGGTTTGTTTTTCTTTTCTTACTCACCCTTAGTCTTTGGAACAAGGTGAAGGATAAATCAAAACATCATTAATGCTATTGTTCCTATAATCGTTTATTTAAATCTTTTGGAATGGACCAAATATAGGAACTATGAAACAATATTCCAAATGGAAAAAAAGGTAAATGTTACAGAATTATTGCTGACCCTATTCATGACAATGAAGAGGACAACAATGATATTCTGGGAATTTATAATGTCAGTTCTGTTATTGGAATAAGCTAGACAAACTGTTTATGTAATGACTTCCATTGGAGATTTTTAAAAATAGCTTTCAGGACTGGGCTTCTATGACTTAAAGCCACAATCCATCTATTGTCTTACTCCAGCACATGGGATTGCATTAGAGTACATGTACTGAACTGAGTTTTCCTGATTATTTCCACAACTAAATCTCCTTCACAATAAGGTAGCACCTTTTTGTTGAAAGAGTTGTTTCAGGAGAAATTAATCAAGTTAAACACAACACCGACAACAACAATACACCCAGTCTTTGTGAAGAGGAATAATGATCCCAATCCTCTTTTTTCTATGATTCTCGTGACATTGCTGAACATTACTGTGCCATTCCTGGATTATGGTACGAACAGTGTTTACGCATAGCTTCCAACTATCTCAATTTGGCAGACAGTCCCAATTAATCCTCTGTTGTCCCATTTTTTCAGCTCTTCTTGAAATGTCCCAGTTTCTCTCTCCTCATCCTATTATCCCCCTTTGTCCTCACCTTATCTCAATTGCTGTAAAAAGAGTTCAAAGATCAAGGGCCTTTCTGCCCTACACTGTTATAGTGCTATTATACCACTGTCACCATCCTGTGGAATTCTGGGGTTTGTAGTTTACTGAGGGAAAAGAGCTCTCTGGCTGAGAATTCTAAATGCCCCTCCCTAAACTGCAAACCCCAGGATTCCATAGGTTATTGAAAGTGGAATAGTTGCACTATAACAGTGTAGGGCCGAAAGGCCCCAAAAGTAGCTTGTATTCAGTTAACTCAGAAGGGGGCAGAGTAGGGAAAGGGGCAGAATCTTACCCTTCCCAGAGAAACCAGGCCTACACATGGTACAGATTGAAGGGATAGAATGTCGTAGTCGTGAAACTGACTGTACTAGCTCAGGCAGCTACAAGTAAAGCATACCACTTTTGAATGTCTTTGCATTGTAACATCTCACCTACAAATAGAAAACTAGCACATCAGGGAGAAAAAATATTAGTCTAGTCTTTTGCCTATGGTATGTGTTTTCTGTTTGTGAAGAGAACATTTTTAAAATGTGATTTTCCTACCTCCGAACTGGAACCTGTTCAATCCACTCTCACTTGCTATTTCAGCAGATCTCACAGCAGGGTACATTCGATGATGTTTCATTACAAATAGTCTAAAACAGTTTAAATAATGCAAATAATTTTAAAACATTTAATTCAAAATAAAACTTGCAATCTAACAGATTAAAAACTACATCACCATCTCACTGACCACTAAAGTTTGGGTAAACAGGCAGGGCAATGTTGGCACAAGTCATAGTAGGTTCTATGAGCCCATGTATAAGGACTGACATGGGGTTCCACAGTTAAGACATCATAACTTAGGATATCCTAAGCACTAGGAATTCACATTTACAATCATGAACGACCAAACATGACCCCAAAAACCTACCTTCTCACCATGGCAGGACCTCAGCTAAAGTGTCTATGAGATTCTGGAGATTACAGCACTGATGTCCACAGCGTCCTCCAGATAGCAGAGTGCTTTGGGACAAGCAATTGTGGCAGGATCACGAGGGGGGTCTCTCTAAATGCCTATTCCCAAAGCACCCAGTGACTGGGAGTGCACTGCAGACATCATTTCCCAGTTCTCTGATCTCTAGCACCTCAGAAAAACTTTGGTTGAGGCACTGTCAGGCTGTGAAGATAGGAGAACAGCAACATCAGTCATAATGATGATGATGGAGTTCTGTCATCATAGTTAGGACGATGATTTCGATTCATCTTCGCCTGAATTAAAATAAGGAATATCTAAAGAGAATTAGTGTAAGAGTTCTAAGTACATCAATAGACTTGAAAGTAGCTTATAAAGACTTGAGAGTCAACTTGAGATGTTAAGGTACAGACTTGAGACTTGACTTGAGACTTGGGGTAAAAGACTTAAATACATCACTGGCTGATGGTGGCCCTTTTGAGAGGCTGCTTTCCATGCTACCTCAGTTTTTTAGACTGTTTTTCAGATTCATCAAGTGCATTGAAAGATGTGAGATTAAAAAAGAAAAAAACAAAAACCAAACCAATAATTAGGATCTGTTATGCAAGCATGCCACGTGAAGGCAGAAGGAAGCAGAATCTGCACGTGCATTCGACGGAATAGTCATGTAGAGGAACACAATCAAAGTAAATCGAGGATATGTAAACAGCATATAATTAGCCAGTGTTTTTCTATTTGCTTCCTCTAATATGTAATAGGGGGAAACGCAATAAAATGTCAAGGACTCAATTAAACAGATGGTTCTCTGCTGCTTATTTTTCTCCTCTGTATTGTTTGCGTCAATTAAAGACAAAAAGACTTGATGGAAAGTGACTCACAGATTCCTGTAAAACCATTTTCTTAAGCAGGGTTGCAGAGAGGGGGGAATGCAAGGTGGGGCAAAGGAAGAAGGTGCATATCATGAGCTTTTATTAGGACCATTATTATGTCTCATTAATTAATCTGAGCATCGCTTTAGTGACGTCTTGGGCTCATTTCACAGGAAAAAATTATCCTAGATTGCCAAGTTAAATAGACAATTACAGGAAGGCAAGATTGTGCCTACATTGCATTCCCTTAAGGGCAATGGGCCAAGTTCATGTCAAATCCATAATAACTAGAATATCCCCACTAAAAACAGCTCCTGTGGACATACGTCACAAGTCATTTGTAATGTACGCAGAGGATGTATTGATCTTCCTTGAGCTTCCTTTCTCATAAACTTATAATAGCAAAAAGACAAAGAATTGTAAGCAAGCTACTTTTGGCTATGCACAACCAATACATCTGCTCTCTCTCTTTCTTCCACTATATAAAAAAAGTTTAAAATGGCATAATTAACAAAGCAGAAGAAAAACAGGCATGAATGATCAAACGTCTTTGTCCTGATCCCAAGTGGAAGCAAAACATGAAAGGAGGCACAGAGCATCGTCACAGAATACCAATGTGCTTAAGGTTTATTATTCTATTTTCTCCACATGGTTGTGTTTCCTTGGCTTGTTTTCTAAAGAACTGTAGAGCGAAATACTTTTCAGTCACTGGTCCTTTTCACAGGATGATGGCATCCCACCATGGGGACACAAGAGGAGCAGGACCACAACAACGCTTCCGCGTGGTGTTGTCGCAGTTCCCCTCTTCTCACATCCCTAACTGGTGAGATCACACGGTATATTATTGAGAGAAAAACTCCATCAATGGCCCCCAATTGCACAAGACTTCCATCACAGCCAGCCATGCAGAAGGGCTGGAAGCACAATCATACGCTTCCTTCCCCACTGCAGCATGGGAAGAAGGTTGGCTGCAGTGCAGAAGGAAGGACCGTGTCCCTCATCCTCCCTTCCACAGGCTGCTGGTTGGGTGTGGAGGGGAGCATTGGAGACATGCTCCCATCCCGACAGAGGTGCTGCCAGGATGACACCCAAACAACGACAAAGCAAGGTAAGCTGGAGAAAGGGCCACTCTTGCTATCATTTTTTTTCTCTGTCCACATACCCACCCACCCACCCCCACTTTTTAATATCTTCGCTGTTTCATGTAGTTCATTTATTTTGGGTACAGACTTATTTCCTTTTCCCATTGGATGCAGCAATCCTGGTTTGTGAGAGCATACACATACACACAAGACTGAACATAAGTGGGACTTGTGCATTGCATAGATTTCATCTGATTCTCATTGTCTGATACTGCCTCCTCTCAATCACCACTTCATTTTCATAGAGCAGGAAAAATGTAGATAAACATCACAGAGAGAAAGTATTCATTCCTGAGGATTCTGGGTTATCTAGCCTGAGGCCATTTCTGCACTACACTGTTATAATGCTGTTATTCCATGTTCCACATCCTGTAGAATTCTGGGTTAGTAGTTTGCTGAGGCCAAAGAGCTCTCTGGCTGAGAATTCTAAACGCCTCTCCCTAAACTACAAACCCCAGAATTCCACAGGATGTTGAAAGTGGAATAGTAGCACTATAACAGTGTAGTGCAGAAATGGCCTGAGTTATCTGTATACCAATGAATACTCATATGGTATTATTATTCTGCACTGTATGTGGGGCTGTCTCTAAAGATGGCTTAGAAACACACACTGATGTAAAATACACCTCCTAAGTACCACTGGGCTCAAGGCCATCAGTTCACACGAGGCCTGTTTGTAACAGATGCCCTCGTTGTCATTGTGTTTTGAGTCCGATCTAAGGACCAGCTTTTAAATTCTAAAACTTAAAATCTCTTTCTAATACACAATTATAGAACTTGGAAACTACTTTAATTGCCTTGGTTGGATCCTGTAGAATCTTGGAATCTATAGTTTAGTGTGGCACTAGAGGTGTCTGGAAGAGAACGCTATATACTTCATGAAAATGCAAATCCCAGGGTTTTATAGGTTAAAGTGGCTTCAGAAGTACAATTATTGTGTCATATAAAAGCAACCTTCATAATTTAAGGTCATGTTCCCTGGAGGGTCATCTTTGCCTATATCAGTCTGCCCATGCTTTTAAGACTGGTAACAGAAGCCTTCTTCACTGTCCACTTCTGACGGTAGTCAGGCTGGCGAGGTTGAAGGACAAGGCTTTTTCTGCAGTGGACTGGCCAAAAATCTCTGAATCCAAATACAGAAAAACTACTTTTGTGCATGAGAAGTTCCAGAACCCTCCCCCCAACCAGTATGAGCATACTAGTTGAAGGACACTGGGTGTTGTACTCCACAAAAGTAACTTTCCCCAACTCTGCTTCAGCTTATGCTGTCAAACTACATCACTATAAACTCTAAAGGAAGCTTGTTAAGATGAGTCTGTTTTCCTTGGTTTTCTTCTGAGTTGTGTTTTTTACTGGACTTGATGCAATTGCTTTAGCTCTTTGAGGTACATAATGTCTCCTTTATTATTACCAGAGTCTTTTATTAATTCTGATATTTATTGTTGTATTGTTTTTATTTAATAAAATTCTAAGAGAATTTTGTATGTGCTGAAATATGTACTGAATATGTACTGAAATATGTACAAATATGTACTGAAATAACTCCCTCCCAACAGATTGAACAAAATTTTCCTCTACCTCTAGTGTCTGCTGGTTGGTCTTTTTGACTTTTTCCCCCTTGAAATATTTCAGATTTGGAAGCATGAAAAGCATCTTGACACCTGATTCAATAATGTGTGAGGAGAAGAGACCCCAAGGCCTTTGAAAACTAAACTAGCTTTTGGCTCCTAACAGTCGGCTAACAGCCTCTTCAATTCTCCTTCCCGTCCCAGTTCAGGAATAATAATTGTCCCTCTAGAGCTGGCTCGCTGTTTTCACCCTGTCAAGATTGTGCTGGTCTGCTCAGGGGGAAAAAGGGAGGTCTTTCTTTTCTTTTCCTTTTATTTTATTGCAGTATTCTATTTACCTCTTTTGACTGCCAAGAGTTCTTGCTTCCTATTTTAGCACTGACAACTACTTAACTGTATGGATCTGATTCAAGTTCAGACCCCTAGAGGTGCAGCAAGCTGAGAATGAACTATATCCTCATGTAAATTCTACCTTCTAAAACTGGACATTGATTTTGTTATTGCTGGCAATTTAAAATATAAACCTGGCCACCCAGATCTCACTAGTCGGATAGCCGTGTAACTCAGTCAAACCATGACTTTTACTGTCATTTACAGCCATTCTGTTTACTAACTGTACTCCATTTTTTTGTCTTTCAGGAGGTAGAGGCAGGATATTTGCCATAAAATTCTCTTATGTTTGGAATTCCTAGCTTGCCATGCTCTGTAGAACCTTAGATGGCCCAGCCAAAGTAAAACACTTTCAGTTTGCCTTAGTTTCTGGAATTAATCAACTGAATGTGAATATGATGCAGTAACAGCGCAGTCTTGTAGCCAACTAAGTCAGAATCAGGTCCCAGTGAGACTTGCTTCCAAATATATGGGTACCAAACTGCAGCATAAGAGGCACCGTTTACCAGCTTGCTGTTATTAGTTTAGGCCTTAAACAAGCCCTTTAGTTTGCCTTCGGCAGATGCTGTAAGACACAGTTTATGCATATTGCTTAATATTGATGTTTCCAGTGTATGTTCAGTGCCTGCATTTTCAACAGTGCCAAAATATTGAAGACAGCAAGAGAGATGCCATCGATGAGGGACTGAATGGTTTTAGCATTAATTTTTAAAGTTTTTTTCAGTCACCTGGTTTCTTGTGTGTGCAACAGTAATTCAGTCTGCAAATCTTCTACATAGTTTTTCAATCCAAGCAATAATACCAACTATGATGAGATTTTCAGGGTCCTTTCTGAGAATCCTGCCATGCTGGCGAATGGAAAAGAGATGTGGGCATACTAAGTATTGATCATTATTAGATCAAGCCTAAAATGCCTTGGTATTGCAATACTTAAAGAGCTGCCTTTCCCTACATGCCTGCCTAAGGGCTAGGACCTGTCAGAGGGACCTCTGCTGTGTCCTACCCACAGGAGCAATATATTGTGGCAGGACTTTGAATAGAGTCTTCTTTGCTGTGGCTTTCTATTTGTGCAATGATACTCCTTCCACCAGAGTTCTCATTGGTGGTGACATTGATTTCTTTCCTTTACCAAGACAAAACATGGCTTTTTATTACAGCCTCGGGGGTCTGATTTGCTTTTAAAATGTACATGCATATTTAACACTTCTAGCTTTTCAAACTATTTTAACTTCTTAAATTGTTTAATATGGCTGGAATCATCTGTGGCAGTTATTAATGCATAACCTGGAGTTACTCACTCATGACTGTTATGAATTCACAGTCACTGCATAGCCGTGATATAGGGCCCATGAAAGTCCTCCAGTTTCCACTTACTATACAGCAGCCACTGTGATCAGCAGCAGCTTGTTCCTCTGTCAATTGGGAAGAAGTTGGCTGATGGTCTCACCTATCCCCTCACAAAAGTGATCGCCAGCATGAGGGGAATTGTGACAGGGGTCCTGCTTTGACTGTCGCACCAGAGACTGCTCACAGGAGAATGCAGAAACATCAGTCAGCTGCTTCACAAGCAACAGGGGAACAGACCTCTGTTGGTTGCAGCAGCTGCTGCCTAGTAAGTGCGGCTGGGCAGGGGTGCAGGATTCACTATGTAGCACTATAAGTATGGTGCTTATATACATAAATCCCATACAGGATTCCAGCCCATGTTTTTAACCAGGTTAAGTTATTTTATCTTTGTTTTAGTTCTGGAATTGCTGTACTGTTTATATGGTTGTACACTGTCCTGAGATCCCAAGAAATAGGGAGGTAAATATTGTAATAAATAAGCAACAAATAATTGCTCACATTTTCTGAGCAAGAGAGATTCTTTCCTGGTATCAATCTTAAATAAAACATGTAGTGGAAAGCAGTGATAACCTTCCTTTATTTTTAGGAAATAAATATGGTTGACTCTTATTCAGTCCCAGTAGCATGTGTCAACCAAGACTAGCAGCCTGTTATGTTCCATGGGGCATCGATGAGCACCCTAAGGTGTCTGCTGTTCCTTTATCTTCTATCCTGTACATTTGAGATGGACAGATTGCAGCCTATGGGTCCCATATCACTGTTGGACTTTACTTCTGTGGCCCCTAAAGCTTCTATCTGTCCCCATTTTTTTTTACAAAAAAGCCTTTAGAATGATTTCCACAGCCCCCAAATGCATGAAAACACACAAAAGTATTCTCATTCCACACCCACCAGCACCCCAGAACCCCATATTACCCAGAAATACACCCATTTCCCTCTGCAGCCCTCTCAAAATTATAACAGCTGGCAATGCAATGTCACTTCCTTTCATCAGTTTGAGAGACACTGTAGATGAAAATTGAAGTCTTTTGGTTTTGTGTGTCTGTGGGGGTGCTACTCATGGGGACACGGGGAAAAATTGGCCCTGGCCCCTCACAAATTTGCTGATCCCTGCTTTACATTATAGTATTGTTAAAAATCCATAAGCATATGCTGGAACTATAGCAAGGCTGGCCAAGCCATTCTGTCACCTGAGGCATCAATGACTTTGATGAGGGAATAAAGGGCATGCTCATCAAATTTGCAGATGACACCAAATTAGGAGGGATAGCTAATACCCCAGAGGACAGGATCAAAATTCAAAATGACCTTGACAGATTAGAGAATTGGGCCAAACCTAACAAACCTAGCGGGGTGCCACAGAGTTCTGTCCTGGGCCCAGTGCTGTTCAATATCTTCATCAATGACCTGGATGAAGGAATAGAGGGCATGCTGATCAAATTTGCAGATCACACCAAATTGGGAGGGGTTGCTAATATGCCAGAGGACAGGATCAAAATTCAAAATGACCTGGACAGATTGGAGAGCTGGGCCAAGGCTAACAAAATGAAATTCAACAGAGAGAAGTGTAAGGTCCTACACTTAGGTAGAAAAAATGGAATGCAGAAATATAGGATGGGGGACACGTGGCTGGATGGTAGTACGTGTGAAAGGGATCTAGGAGTCTTAATAGACCACAAGCTGAACATGAGTCAGCAGTGTGATGCGGCAGCCAAGAAAGCCAACGCAATTCTCAGCTGCATCAATAGGAGTATGGGGTCTAGATCGAGGGAGGTACTGGTACCACTCTACTCGGCTTTGGTTAGACCTCATCTTGAATACTGTGTCCAGTTCTGGGCACCCCAATTCAAGAAGGACATGGTCAGGCTGGAGCAGGTCCACAGGAGGGCGACCAAAATGGTGAAGGGCCTGGAAGCCATGCCCTATGAAGACAGACTTAGAGAGCTGGGTATGTTCAGTCTGCAGAAGAGAAGGTTAAGAGGGGACATGATAGCCATGTTTAAATATTTGAAGGGATGCCATGTAGAGGAGGGAGAGGACTTGTTTTCTGCCGCTCCAGAGACCAGAACAAGGAGCAATGGATTCAAGCTGCAGGAAAGGAGATTCCACCTGAACCTCAGGAAGAACTTCCTGACAGTCAGGGCTGTCCAGCAGTGGAATCTGCTGCCTCGGAGTGTGGTGGAGTCTCCTTCTTTGGAGGTTTTTAAGCAGAGGCTGGATGGCCATCTGTCAGGAGTGCTTTGAGGGTGTTCCTGCATGGCAGGGGGTTGGACTGGATGGCCCGTGTGGTCTCTTCCAACTCTACATGTCTATGATTCTATGATTCTATGAAAATGAATTTTAACAGGGAAAAACATAGGGTACTACACTTAGGGAGAAAGAATCACCCTTTTCGCATGGCATTTTTGATGCAAAAGGGCCCCTTGGGCGTCGCGCACATGTGAGGAGAGGTCCACATGATGCACTCACATTTGCGCGACGCTCCAAGGCCCGGCAGGGACCGCTCACATGTTTTTTCATTTTTGGCTTGAAGCTGAAAATGCTGCACGGTCGCGCATTGCTCCGGGGCTCCATGCACACTTACCTTGCATGCGGAGCCTCAGGAGCCGGGCCAGTCGTGCTTCCTGTCTCAGTGTAGCCTGGGAAGGTCCCAGGCTGAACTGCGAAAGGAAGAGGCGGGGCTCTCGCGCGAGCAGGAAGCTCGTGCGGAGCTGAAGAAGCAGGGAAGTGAGAGCCTCTCTCTGGAGGCTGCTTGCGCGAGCACCAAACCCCAGCGCCGAAAATAGGTGAGTTGTGGAAAGGGCCAATGAAATGCACAGATACAAGACGGGTGATACCTGGCTTGAAAACAGTACATGTGAAAGGAATCTAGGTCTTGGTGGCCCACAAGCTGAACATAAGTTAGCAGTGTGATGCAGCAGCTAAAAAAGCCAACGCAATTCTGGACTGCATCAACAGGAGTAGAGTGTCGAGATCAAGGGAAGTAATAATACCATTTTATTCCACTTTGGTTAGACCCCACCTGGAATACCATGTCCAGTTCTGGTCACCACAGTTCAGGAAGGATATTGACAAGCTGGAACATGTCCAGAGGAGGGAGACCAAAATATTGAAGGGTCTGGAAGCCATGCCCTATGAAGAGAGGCTTAGGGAGCTAGGTATGTTTAGGCTGACAAAAAGAAAGTTAATAGAAGACATGATAGCCATGTTTAAATATTTGAAGGGATGTCTCTTCCAACTCTCTGTTTCTATGATTCTATGAACTGCTACATCTTCATTCTGTGTACAGAAGCCAACTGGACTTGTAGCTGAAACTTACTTCAGTACTGGCAATAAGATTACCATCCTACCACCACGAGGGTTGTCAGGTTCACAACACCCCATTTCCTCAGATTTCTTGAGATTTAGGACCAAAAGTGGGTGGATCCTTGTGATGTCAGAGAGGCAAAAAAGGCAAGGGGTGGTGGGTGGCAGGAGCAGGACTGTTTATAGTTCAGGAGATTTTGGAAATGGGCCCAGCATGCGGATAAAATCCAGCCATAATATCATAACCCAAATTAAGATTTTTAAAAAGCCTAAAGCATTTTTCAGTGGCTGGACAAGTGGCAGTATATGCCCAGCAGTGGCAGCAACTGCTACTATTTCCACTAGCACTCATACCCTGCGTGGGCCTGCGTGGCCTTACCCACAAGACATATGACAAATAGGGTGTTTATCTAGGCCCTTCAGAATTGCTGGAGCTTGTTGAAGACTCACTAATAGCCCCCTGGGATTTTTTTTTTTTTTTTTTGCAGGGCCTGCATAGCTGCTGGGGGAAAAATGTGACACCAGTGCTCTGCCCCTTGCTTTGCTCCAAATTGTATGGTGTGTCTAAAGTGTCTCCCTCTCACCGGTCCCTCTAATATGCTCTGGACTTTTAGGTGCACTGAGGTTGCACCATTGTGATGTGCATACAAACAAACAATTGTGAATGAGTAGAGATGGTGCCCAGGCTTTAAAACCATTTCACATACAACAAATTTACTTCCCCTCTAGTGGTGCTTCCCCTGAGATATATCTCATTGCTTCAGGATCCAGAGAGACAGGGCAATACCCTGAAACTTCAGTTGGTACCCTGAAACCTGGCAATCCTATGATATCTTTGAGAGCAGCAGGCTAGTTTAGAGATGTAGAACAGGCTGTGTGGCACATACCCTTGTGTCCTCCAAGAGCAAGGAATAGCCAATGCCCTCAGAAGGAGCGACTGGAAACAACCATTGCTGCCTTTCAGCATTTGCTACCTAAGGCGGTGGCCTCACTCTGTATAATGGCAGGGCCAGCACCGAATCGTAGGTATGTATCACATAAAAAGTTCTGCTAAACAGAAAACATAGATATCTGTGTATCAGACTCAACTCGTGAAAGGGTTCTAATGTGGCTGATTAAGAATATCTAGAAAATGAGAAGGCCGTTTTTTGTGGGCTTGTGGCATTGGTTTTGATAAAATTTCCTCTGCTTTTTTCAATGTTATTTACAACTGGCTGGTCAATAGGCTGTCCAGCAAAGAAGGTGTTTATAGTAGGGCAGCTGCCAAGCTTCACAAGTCAACAGCCTAATCTTCTGGTCACAGGCTTCCTCTAAAGATCCTTTGCATTCTTTATGGTCCCCTTGCTGAGAGGCTGTGCTATGTAGAAGGTGTTTACAGGCAGAGGTGATGCAAACCTTCTACATGCTTTGGCCATGTTATACACTTTGCAAAAGTCATCAAGTAATCTCATGCTTCCCTGTTGCAGGAGATGTCAGGTGATATGATGAAGATGCTGACTGGTATGCACCTCTCCCAAAGACCAAGGAGAACATCTGTCACCAATATTTCTACTTCAGCTGCCTTCACACCTGGTTGTTCTCTCTGCAAGTTCCTGTTGTATTCTCCTTCCATATGCTCAGACATCCGGCAGTTGCTTATAATTCCATGCTGCTTATTGTGGTCAAGTAATTTGGCCAGGGAGAGCAGAAAAGCACTTAAGTGAGTTATCAAATGGTATTGTATAAGGCAAGTCTCATAGTTCTTTTAGGATAATTTATTAGGCCATTTCAGCCCTCTGTAAAACTTCATTCCACACTCCTCCCTTGGTACAAAGTTGCTAGAAATCAAGGAGCAATGCAACTTCTTTAGGTGTCTCAGTATCAAGATTAATTGTGTTAAATCATTAATTAGGATTATAAGAAAACTTAGGTTTGTTCAATAGTTTCTGTCATGAGAAGTTTTACAGAGGGCTGAAATGGCCTCCTACCCCTGTCTTGGCCTCCTTTAGGGCTGTTCTCCCATAGATAAGGCCAGCATCCCTTCCACAGTCTGGCTGTTTTTGTCTCCGTGGCTAGAGAGCTGTGTTTTATAACTGAGTTGATCCACCCTCTTGCCTGCTGAACTTCTACTGTCTTCCTAGTGCTTGTTAATTGATCTTCAGTGTAGCTGTCTGCCTTCTCCCGAATACTGGTCAGCTGGACAGGAAACAGCAGAAAAGTGTGACAGTCCCTTACATCTCCTCATAAAGACAAGTAACAATTATTGTCTAATTCTACCAGTTCCTTTTAAAATCTGAAGCTTTATCACATCAAGTAAAAGACTACATAGTTAAAGGCCCAAAATATTGAGAAGAATAGTCCTTTAGCTATATAGCAAAATCTGTAGAGCATAAATATTCATTGACTGTGTAGGTTAAGGCAAATCTGTTAAAAACGATGAGAAGATGGCATACGACTCCAGTTATTATAAATAAAATGAATGAGCATCATTCAGCTGAACTGCTGTAAACATCAGAAACAAACAGGGTGCTTTGATCATATTATGGTGGGAATGCCATGTGGCAAAGAAATAATGATGAATAATTAATAAGACAAGCAAATAAATATTGATTTATCATGTTCCATTGCATCCCACATTTTATCTTCTAACTTAATACATGCGGTTAATACATGTTCATCAAACTCATGAGACATTGGCATCATGCATGCTAATGGCAGCAAGAATTCTGTAACAACAACAAGAAGAAGAAGGACAGGTTTGGGAATTTGCCATTACGACAAAGTTAACTAATACACTGGATTATTATTTTTTTTAAAAAAAAGTCAATGGGATACATTTGTGGAAAATTGGACAAGTTTTATTGGACTTTGGAGTCCGTGTATTATATCCAACTGTTCATTCTTGTTATTCTTTAAAGTATGGATTTGAGTTAGAAAGATAAGGAAACAAGTTTCCTTTAACTTAAAATAAATGATACAATATGTCAGAGAGATCATACTTTTAAAAATTTCCTTAAATGTAATTTAAAGACAGATTTGCATCTGAAAAATGAAGTTTTGTAAACAAAAAAGTGAATACTAAATTGCCAGTATTAGATTGATCTTCTTCTCTGTAGTATATGAACAGAACAAACATTAGCACTGTATCTGCTTGAGCCTGTACTGTGGAGATTTAGAAATGCATTCAAAATACTTCATAGGATTTTGTGTATCATTAGATTCAACTGTGTGGTAATATCTAAATTGTGAGCAAAGCTGTAAGTCCTCCGCCATTCACTTTTTCAGGGGTTTTGAAGATGCCTCAGTGTCTCTTTCCTCTTCCCACTGTCCCCTTTCGTCCTTGGTTTATTTCAATGGCTGCAAACTGAGGTCAAATTGTCAAAGTTCTTTACATTCAGTTAACTCAGCATGACCAATGGACCCGGGGGTGGTGGTGGGGGTGGTGGTGAGGAGGTACAGGAGGGGTCTTGGCCTTATCTGCAAACTCAGGCAAAAGCAAACTGCTTGCAGCCTCTCCTAGCTTTTGGATTCTTTTTCTTTAATAACTTGCCATTTTGACCATGCTTGATTTTGCTTGGTCACACATGTCTCAGTTTTCATCTGTGAAATGGTGGAGAGTGTAAGATATTATATGCAAGAGAGGGAAAAAAAAGAACTGAAAAAGAATTAAGGGGGGAAAAAGATTACTTTGTAGTGTGAAAAGAGCAGCAACAGAAGTCATATGCAAGCTCTGTAGTATCATTTTGATATCTAGTAAAGGCAAATATGAGAGGATCCAGTTATCCAGTTAAATCCAGTTATTTCCTCACAAACAAACAAACAAACAGACAAAACACACACACACAGGAAAAAAAACACTGTTGGTCAAAGAACATTAGGTGATCTTTCTAGCTTTTCCTTCAATCTAACCTCCCTACAGTTCCTAAATCTGTTTTCAAGGTTTGAGAGATCCCCTGAAACAGTGTAGGATATAGTGTGAGGGGCAGCAGAGTGAGTAGTCAGCAGGCAGGAAGAGAAATCAGCCAAAAATCACTTCAATTAGTAGGAAGCTCTGAAAAAATCAAAGGTCCTTACATTCTTAGAAGGACTCCTTCTCTGAATATAAGGGCACCTTTGATCCACTCAATGTATATTAAGGCTCAACAGCCTGACAGTTGAATGCTTTCTGAAATGTCAAATAAGAACCTGTGATTGACATATCAGATACTAGGCCTAAAACCAGTTTCTATGTCTGTTAGAATAGATCCATTGAATCAACTGCTGAATGATAAGTCAACATCTATGTAAAGCCCATTGAAACAATAGATTTGCTTTTGTCGGGATGAGCAATTGCATACTCTCCAACTGTTCTAGTTTGGCAAGGGCAGCCCCAGTAAATCCTCTGCTGTCCCACTATCTCAGCTGCTTTTAAAACGTCCCAGTTTTTCTCTTCTCTTCCTACCTTTGGCTTACTTCAATTGCTCCAAAATGAGTTCAAAGAGCAAAAGCAGTCTGCACTAATTCAGGCAAAAGCAAACTTGTTTGTTCTTCTTCATTAATAACTTTTGCCATCTTGTTGCCTGGCCACACCCTTTCAACTGCACTCTCGTGTAGTTCAGCCACACATGTCCTGCTTTTCATCTGGGAAGTCTTGGAGGGTATGCAATTGGAGTTAAAACTAAAAAGTTTTAATAAATTCTGTAGATGTTATAGTGGCTGCCTGCCATGGAGGAGCTGTCAGGCAAATCACTTAAAGCCCATGGTTGTGTATATTTGTTTCCTAAATCCTAGTGTAGAATATGTCCACAAAGAACTTGAGGGATGCGACCAAGGGGAAGAGGGAGGAAGTAACACTTTCCAGGAAGAAACTGTTAAATGGTCATGAGAGAAAATTACTTGGTTTTGCAAAGGCATTGTTTTTTGTTTTGTTTTGTTTCAATAAAAATCTATAAATATTGTACATGAAAGCACTGGAGTTTTTAAGCCATTATTGTTCCCCATTGTCTGAATTCTGCAATGACTGCATGTGAATCATCACTGGCTTATTTGTTCATTCATTACAAAGAGGAAAACAACAACCCCATTATCTCTATATCTTGTGTACAGTAAGCTGACAAAAAGTCAAACCAGAGGATGCCAAAGCAGTTCAAAGTGAACCCCTTCCACAGAGATGATTGTCTCAAAATACAATTTCTTGCTCTTTCTTTCTAGTATAATTTCCAAACTTGGGACACTAAATATAGCAACGGAATGTCATATGCTGAGGATTTAGCAGGAACACAAGGGGAAAATGAACTTCTTTCCTTGTTCTTCAGGAAATAACTATTAAGACACAATGCACCACAGGAATCTGAGAACCCCACAACAAAGAATTGCTCATGAGAAAAGCAGTATGCTGGCTAGAAGGAAAATTAAAATCTCATAGTTAATAGCAATAATTTCATGCCAGAGACATGTTAAATGTGTTAGTTAGAGGCAAGATTAAAATTTAGTAAATGAATGACAGCAGGGAGACCACAGAGGGCAAAGTGTAATTGAACAAAGAACACTGTGTTGCATGCGCCAGCTGTTTGCCACCCAGCACAGAGTTCTGGGCTAGCAGGAGGCTGTTCATAGTCAATAACACTTACCTGCTCAAGGTGAAGTGGAAACATAGTCAGGAATCAGACCAAAGGTCTAGGAATCCAGTGGGCAACATCATCAGACAGGCCAGGCTCAGAAAATCCAGACAGGCAACAAGCAGAGAATCTAGAGTACACAAGGCAAAGGTCAGCAAACACATGAATTGTTTTGGGCATCGAGCCACCACCCTCTGTCTTCCTTAAGAAGGCTGGAGTCAGCTGTCTGATTGTCCCCCAAGGTTGCCATTCACCTGGGGAAGCCACGTCCTGGCCCATGACACATAGTCTGAATCTTCTTATAGTAATGAATATGGGGAATTCAAGGAGGATGTTATTGCTCTCACTGCCCTTGGAGGAGGCTAGATATGTCATCTTTCAGTGTCTCACTCATCAGCACACCAGAACTCCTTCTTTGATATGGCTGCCTGGCTTTAAGTTGGGTTTTAGCAGGTTGGAGTGGAAGATGAAACACAGCTATGACTTTGTAGCTACTTGTCTTATGCAGGATCTCAGTCAAACATTAATCAGAAGTTATGAACATATTTATCCTGGGAGTAAAGCAAAAATCCAGTCATGTGCTTTAACTGGGTCTCACAGTTTCTACCATAATCAATGATTTCATCCCTCCTGCACTCTTTGTAGACCTTAAAAATCTGAGAAACCTCCTGGAATGGGTTTTTCGGATGCAAAGGGGCTACAGCAGGAGGGGAAAGGAAGTCCCAATGTGATTGATTCTGGATAATAAAGTACACAATTTAATCTACATTTTAAACTGATTAGTGCAAAAAATAGAGATGATGCTTCAGTTTGGATCAAGTTATGATGTGGCAAAATCTATTGATATGATACCAAACTCTGTGTATCATATGCAGAGTAGAGATGTAAAAATCTTCACAAATTTTCTCATCCTTGACGAGAAAGGTGTTTTCACATGTCAAAACACCTGTTGAAAAAAGGTCAAATTCCATGAGATTTTTGACTCAAAAGCAATAAAACTAGCACAGTTTGGAGGTTTGGTGCAAAAACTATAGTAGCTTGCAAAAAAGTTCTGACATACAAAGAATCATCAAGAAATACATAAAAATTGATAATGTTGCCCAGTCAGGAGGAAAATTTTGAAATCTCACATGCAAAAATGAAACAAGCAAAGATTTATATCCCTAAGAAGGGATCAAAATTGAGGTATCCTATATTTGAAATAAGAAATTTTGTTGAACAAACTGAAATGATAAGCAAAAATGAAATTCTCATGCTTTTAATCTTAACTACAGAAAAAAAGATACTTTATCACATATCCTTCTGTGCTATTGAAAAGAAATCAGTTTAGATCTAGATGTGAAAAAGTATTGGCTGGTTGGCTGGTATCCAGGTATGGCAGAATACCCAGACCACACGTTTAGTTTTGTGTCCATGTATTTATAAAGTGAAATAATCATTATAAGCAATTTGGTCAATAGTATATGACTCCCTATCACTTAAATCAAATTTATCCACATAGCGATGGTGTTGGAGGTGCTGATACCAAAGGTATACCATCACTCCTGTTTGCTGAAAATGTTCGATACTTAAGCTTTTTTGGGAATAAAATTCCATATGTTCTTCTTGAGGCCCTGCCCTTAGGGAAATATATAGCATACACAAAGGGTAATGATCAAGGGATGGTACTTGTCTACTATTTCTTTTCTGGCCTGTATTTTGGACTATGAAATGTCCAACTTTTATTTCATGGCATGTGGCATCTGCATGAGCAGATTTTTGCAAAAACCTGCAAAAACAAGGTCCTTATATCTGGTTCAGACATGGTAGTGCCTGAGATTTATTATGTTAATAATGTCCTAGATTTCCCATAAAGGTAACAGAAGGAGTACTCATTTTTATAGCGTTGGATATGTCGCTTGCATGGCTCTTGATTTAGGCAAGTAATAAAACTCCTTCTGAAATTTATTTGGAAAAAAAAAGTCAAGTTTGCACGTGTTCAGTAGCAGCTTTTCAAGTTTAATAACTTGTTCTTTTTTATTTTGTTCTCCTCCAACTCTTTGGACTTTGCCAATCAGATTTCCATCTATATAATGATCAAGGATTTTATGGAGAAGTGGAAAAAACCAACCAGCTGTACATAAGGAGTTTGAAATGGCAATCCTGTGCATATAGCATCTTTCATCTTTGCCTGGTTTGGGGTTTTAAAAATAGATTAAAATGAATTGTGTCAGATCCATTTGACACCTCTGACCAAATGAACCCTGATACATCTCCAATACTAGGAGTTGTAAATACTGGAAGTGCTAAGGCACTTTTGACACTAAAATATACCATCAATAAATCTTTTCTTTGCAAAGCTGCTATAGGTTTTAACAGTCTGTTGTATCTCTAAGATTCTAATTTAGAAATTTTAATAAGAAATTCCAGGGGACTTGGAGAAGTTCCTTCATTCCTTCTCTCAAAATTTCACAAATGTTTCTATCAGATAAGTAATATCAAATTTGCCATTTCAATTTGCTTTAGCTGAAATTCACTGTCTATGCTAATTTGCAAATCAAATCAACATTGCAAATCTTATCAGTGTTTTTCCCCATAGTTTAGCACTTTTCTACTCCCAGCAGGTTATGAAGGTCTGTAGGCTAGGCGTATGTTGAACAGTAGCCTCCAACCTGGTGCTCTGCACCTGTTTTGGACTACAATACATGCGCATGTTGTCTGAATATGTTGAGAGACCTCCAGCGCCCAGAGGCAGAGTACAGAACAGCTGAGTCCAGGGCCTGTTCTATCACTAGGACCAGTGAAGTGGTCACCTTAAGTGGCAGATGCTGAGAGGTGGCAACAAAGGGTTAGAAGCCTTGCTCCCCACTCCCTCAGTGTAGGATGCCCTGCCCTGCCCACCTCTCAGAGCTACCTTTTTTACGTCCTGGAGCACAGGAGGACACTCTCCTATCAGAAGTGTTGAAGAAAATTCAACTGCCAGTCCAGTCAACTTATATACATGGACTGAGAAGGAAGCACCGTCAGGTTTTTTGCCTGGGGTGGCAACTGTTATGGGATGCCTCTGACTGTTGCTGAGCAGCCACAAGGCCTGATTGCTAACAAACTTTTATCTATACTTTACTTTTTTGTACACTTAAGGAAGCAGATGTTCATGATCATTACCTCTTGACAGAAAAGTCGTTACCAGAGGCAGAAACAACACAGAAAGCACAGAGATCCTAAACCATAAAAATGGAGAGTAATTCAAGATGTTTCAGGAAATGTTTTACTAAAAATTAAAAATATGCGCAGATGAAATGAAATAGCCAGCAGGCGAGCTTTGCATAATTAACAATTACATTTTGAATGTACTAGAGATCGCTTGACTATTTCATTGGAAAAGTGTCCAGGGATGGCTTTTTTTCCCCCATCAGCCTTCACTTTTCTTACAATAGCCATTTTGGTGGCCAAATGTATAGATCTATGCTTTTTAACATGCTGGAAGTAGATGGTGAGTAGGCTTACCAGTTCTCCCCTTTTCTGTTTGCTGTTCACACATGTTCAGCAAGGGATCCTGGGTGCACCTGCTGTTTATTTTGTCTATTGTGGACAAGCAGACATGGCTGCAGTACAATTGGCTAAAGCAGAATCCTGCTTTTACCCAGCTCAGGCTTTGTTTATTGCATTACTGTAGATGGTTGCTACAGCTCAACATTAAAAGTCTGTGTTTCTCCAGCCTTCACCCACCATCCTCCTAATGCTGCTACTGCTAAGAATGTTCCAGCTAAAAAGAGAACGGGGAGGAAAAGCAGGGGAGGCTGGCCAGGTATAAAACAGTATTTGTAGAAAGAAGCTTCACTGTTAGAAGCTTTGTTAACCGAAGTATGCCTTTATTTAACATGACTTCCGGGGTGGCTTGAGAAGTGGATGGAAGAGTAGAACTTGCATCCATATTGTACTGTGGGTCTCAAGTATGGACGTGTGGAGCTGTTGTGCAACAAATCAGATTATTGGTTCATCTAGCCGTGTACGGTCTATACACAATGGCAATAGCTCCCTAGGTTGCCAGGTGGGGACCTTCCTTACTACCTAGTAATCTGTACATTCAATTTGAATTCTGGGGATTGAACATGCAAAATGAGTGTCCTACCATTAATCTATTGCTTTAGATCAGGAGTGGGCAACTGTGGGAGGTCTGGGGCTTCATAACCCACTCCCAGGCGGCCTTGGGTGAGCACTCCACTCTTCTGTAGCCTCTTGACATAATTTTTTACCCCAATGCCTTTTAAGGGATCTGTGTTCCATTTTCACCACATTTTTTGCCTTCCTGGACCATTTCAGGTCCAGGAGGGGCTTTCTTTGTCTTTTTTACAGAAACAGGAAGTGAATAGAAGTTTGCTTCCTGTTTTGGGCTTCCTCTTAAAATGGCTTGGGGGAGGGCAAAATGTGATGAAAATGTCCCCATGCTCCTAGAGGGCATTCAGGGGCATTTTTTAAAATGATATTTTCAAAAATAGCTCTAGGGACACAGAACACACTGCCTATCCTTGTCCAGGTGACCAGCTGTCTTTTCACACCAATTAGAAAAGATCGCAACAAATTCACTTTCAAATATTTATAGACGGGATTTACCTGGGTTGCTACCCACCACATATTCTTATTTGTTTAAGAAGGTAAAGATCTGAAAGTTATCGTCACCCTGCGGCATGATTTAAACAGCTTTTTGCTTGTTAATTTATCTCTTTATTTAGATTGTATTTTTATCTTCTCTGTGTTATTATACTGTTTTTAAATAAACTCTCTTGTGTTCTACTGTGAAAAGGTAAGGTTTGTTAGTACTACTGTAATATCATTAGTACCAGCACTATACTAGAAGTACTACAATTGCTACCACTGCTACTACTTACTATTGCCGCTACTCCTGCTACTGGTGATGATGATAATGTGTTGTTATTGTTGTTCAGTATCATCATATAAGTCTATCCAGATCATGGAAAAGTTACTGTTTTGGACCACTTCCCAAAGTTTGCAGCCATGCAGACTGAAATATTAGGAGAGATGGTTGTCCTAAAAAGTAACTTTTCCAAGCTCTGGCAATGCTCCTGATGTTACATGGTGCAAGCAAAGGTTTTCAATAATGCGAAGCTCTAAAATCCATTTATCTGAGTTATCTATCTTTAGAAACAGTCCCGTTTGGAAATGTAGCTCATTGTTTCATGACCACATATAAAGAAAACAGAAAATGTTTTATCAGAAAAATATTTTTTTAAAACTTCAAATTAAAAGAAAGGAGGAAATTGGAAAAGTATGATCTTATAGTGTTTGCAAGAACCCATCCACAGTACATATACCTAATATCTGCAGAATAAAGGTATTGCAAATGTTTTCGCTGGGGGTGGAGACTTTCACACTGCTTAGTTATATTGCTATGACACCACCTTAACTATAACATCTTAAAGAATCTTGGGTTTCATAGATTATGGAGGGCATTGAGAATTCTCAGCCAGAGAGCCCCCCTAGAGCCTCACCAAACTACAAATCCCAGAAGGCAACCATGGCAACCAAGGGGAATCATAGTGCTATAACTGTGTACTGTGAAAAGGCTCTAATTTCCAGAAGGAGTAATAAGAGCTGTTGGCAGAGTCATGGACTGTCCAATACCATGTGATCAAGGAGTTTCAAAGGTACTTATGGAAAGAGAGACATCTAGTGGCCACATTTCAGAACGTCTCAGCCAGAGGCCATGTTGTTCTCACTTTATAAAATGAAGTTGTCCAGGAAGGTGTAGAACATTGCTGGTAGAGGAACACATTTTTAATGACCGTTTCACCTTGTGTAACAGTAAACTATGGCAAACAATTGTAGAGACTTTCTATAGTGGTACCCAATTAGTGTCTCTCTTTCTCGAGGGAAATTCATTTGGTGTCATCAGTGACATCTTTATGATCTAGGCAGTGATTCTTTTCATTTTTCCTAACATCTTTAACTTGAAGAATAATATTGATGCTTCTTTTATGTACTGGCTGAATTACACTTTAAAGTACAGTTTGTT
This sequence comes from Cyclura pinguis, assembly GCA_030412105.1. Classification (NCBI taxonomy): domain Eukaryota; kingdom Metazoa; phylum Chordata; class Lepidosauria; order Squamata; family Iguanidae; genus Cyclura; species Cyclura pinguis. The sequence goes on from CM059599.1 coordinate 44,056,938, forward strand.
CTCAAATTTGTGAATTTTGTTTGTTTCTTTTTTTAAAATATGAACTGCATACTCTGTTCTTATGTTTGTTATAAGGTCCCTTTCTGGACTTGTTCCTGAAAGTCAGATCAAACATATTTGAAAGCAAAGACTCTGTTTTCTAAGTTTTGTCCTTTTATTAGTATTTCGACATGAATGATGCATGAATTTAATGGGTTGGGTCCAGACTTAGTCAGACTGAGAACAAACCTGTTTAAACCACTCTAAAAAGTTAGCCTTGATTAACTTAAGCTTCAGTGATTTCATTGTGCCTACACCAAGCATTTCTAAGTCTGGATCAAACCGCTTGTTCTTATTATATTGCCAACCATCGTTGAAATATTTTTACTGAAGTTCAGTCTACTAATTTTTAAAAATAAATACATCCAACTGTACCCCACCTTTTGTGGGGTATATTAATATTGTGATATCAATGAAAGTGTCATTTATTTTGCTTGATAAAGCATGGACACTGATGGGATTCTGGGAACATTAGTACACAAAAGTGTATTTTTTGAGCTCTACATTTTGTTGACAATATTCCTAGGGCTATATCCTAACCAAATAGGCCTACAAAGTACTTTTGCATCTTAATATTTAAGACCTATGAAAAGCAGAATAAATGCCTTAGGATTTAATCTAATTATTATCATTCCATCAAGATAGGAGGAACAGACTTCCCTTATCTTCCCACAAGCCCCATGTTCCCCAACTGTTCCAGAAAACTGGGGCCCCCAGAACAAATTTGAAGGTGGCCAAAGGGTGCAAGAGAGGAAAAGGAAAAGAAAATGCCATTGACCAATCAGAAGTTTATTTTGAGCTCCATCCAACATCAAACAAAGTTGTCTTCCTAAAGGGTAACTGGGAAAAGAGAGGCACACTATAAATAGAACCATAATGACCATTTCTGTACTAGACTCTGATAGTGCTATTATTCCACTGTCAACATCCTATGGAATCCTGAGGTTTGCAGTTTAGGGAGGCACCTTTGAGGCCCCTCAAAGGCGCCTCCCTAAACTGCAAACCCCAGGATTCCATAGGATGTTGACAGTGGAATAATAGCACTATCAGAGTCTAGTGCAGAAATGGCCAAAGTTGGAGAGAATCTTATAGGTCATCTCATCCAGCTCGCTGCTCAGTCCAAATCCCCAGCAAAGAAAGATGATTTCTTGGGACATCTAATTTCTTTTCAGGAGTCTTTGTGATGCCATCCCAGGATTAAACAAATGTAGAACTTGGTGCATTTCCTCAGAAAATGGAGTCTCCCTGGAGTTTCTGTTGTAGTTTAGAGTAGGTTTTCACCTCATGGAGTTTTCCTAGTAAGATCTAACCTTCCTTATTAAAACTGAACTGCTAAGCAGTAGTAGAGCAGCCTGCCCTCAAATACTATTTTCAGCAGAACAGAACAGACAAGAAATCTAGGAGGATGGAGTGAATTACTGTGTGTCACACCCCACCATCTTTGAAACAGTTCTTGAAACAGAATCCACCCAGGGGAACAGAGTAGTTATATTTAAAACACAGCCTCCTTCAGACCATATTGTATCCCTTCTTACATACCAGAAATTATAACAAGCTAATGACTAGCAGCCCTCTCTACGTCCAAGTAGTTAAGCTGGTGTTGGTGAATTTGAAATATTTTGGCCCCTTGAGCAAGCTTTGCTTTAGAGTTTGGAGTGGCCAATCTAATAGGGATCCAAATCTTTGCATTCCCTGTCCTTGCACACAAAGATAAATATTCTCTTTTGTACTTCCCCACTGAGGAAGAAAATGAAGATTTCTGTATGTTTCTTAACCGGTATTTGCGCCTTACAAAATTCTTTGGAGGATTATTCTGTGCAGAAATACAAATGAGAGGGAGTTTGGGAAGGGAGAGGAGGTTGGGCAGGGAATAATGTTTTGTCTGCAAAACAGTCTGATCAAACGTTTCCTACATCAAGCGGGCACGGCATAATGCTCCCCCTCCATAGTTCCATGTCTTCTCCTGGTAGAGGCTGTTGCAGCTGCTTTGACGCAGCCTGCCGTTATAAACAGCACATGGAGCAAGTATGCCACAATGATGTTTCTCCTGTTTTGTTATTTTTGTTCTATAATACAATTACATTTTTAAAAGAAGTCAAAAAGTCAGAGAAGCTGAATTACAGACTTCAGAAGAAAAATTGCCATCTCTATCACATTTTGTTAAATAATCCTGAATATATAAGGCACACCAGTAGACAGTTTTCCTTAGGTATGAAGGTGTTATCTCTCCAAGGCCCTTGAAATAACACAGGTGCTATGAGAAAAGAAAATTTGTAGAAGTTTTCATCTTTCAGCTTACTGGTAGATAAAAATACAAAGGTATTACCATATTCATTATACATTTTAAAATAATAAAACTACATCAGAACAAAAAAGCTAGATTCTTTCCTAATTTCTTCTCTTGAAACAATAAACTCAAAAATGTTGGATGTTACAAGTAAATAGCCTTGTACAAACAGTGTACTTAGCAATGGAACAAATCCATTTTGCATTGAATTTGGAAAACCAATTTTTATTTAGACTAGAACTCTCAGAATTATATCTGGGGGTATCATTCCAAAATGTTATTTTTCCAAGATCTGATTTTGTGTTCTCCGTCCAGATTGGCATCTTTTTTGTGAGTGTTAAATAAAGTAAACCTATTCAATCAATTGTTGAATGGTGAGTCAACATGTAGGTATATTCCAAAGTTGTCCACTTTCATCTTTATTATTCACTTTGGCTCTTGAAATCTTCAACAGACGAATAAGACAAGATGAAAGATTAAAAGTTATAGGAATTAAAAAGAAGTGTTCAAGTTAAGAACCTTTGCTAATGATTTAGTGATTATTTTAGAAAATCTTATTGATTGTATAGAAGTGGTGTCAGAGAGACTAAAAGAATTAGGTGATGTGGGATTTAAGCTAAATAAACAAAAAACAATGATGTTGAAGAATATGAGAAAGAAAGAACAAGTGAATTTTATGGATAAGTCATATTTAAAATGAAGGGGAAAAGGGTAATACCTAGGTATAACTATGACAAATATGAACTGTACATTGTTGAAAAATAACCATACCAAAACATGGAATGATATTAAGCAGGATTTGCAAAGATAAGTGAAACTTAAATTATCATAATTGGGTAGCATTTCTGCGATTAAAATGAATGTTCTACCAAGAATGTTGTCCTTGTTCCAGGCTATACCGATTCTGACTAATGATCCTTTATTTAAATAATGGCACAGTGATGTGTTGAAGTCTATATGGCGAGAGAAGAAACCTACAGAAAAATACCAAATTTTACAAGATACTAAACAAAGAAAAGAATTGGGACTGTTAGAGCTGAAACTGTATTTCTTTGAATGCTGTTCGGTTTGACTGAAAGATGTGTCCTGTTGACAAATAAGAGATTATTGTATCTAGAAGGTAATGAACTGAAGTTTGGGAGACATGGAAATCTACAGTATGACAATGCTAAAGTGAATGTACATTTTAATAATCACTATGTGACAAAAGCTTTATTAAGAGTATGGAATACATACAAACCAGTGTTGTGTTGTAAAAAACTTTTGAGGGTGTCATTGAAAAAGGCTCTTTAAACAATGGAGACAACAGCAAAACAAAAATGGGCAATATATCAAGATCTTCTGGAACTCAAACAAGAACACCACAGACTCAAGTCAGCTGAAGAAGTAACATCTGAAACATATAGTTTTCAATGCTTCTTTTATGTATAAATAATTGAAAGATATAAAGTGGTTAAAAACGTTTGATTTTGAGTTGAATTTGAGAAACTGTTGTGCTCAGATGATGAGCACTTTATTGGTCAGACTATAAACTTTTGTTAAAACTAGAGATGGAAGAAGATATGGTTAAAGATTGTATGGGCACAAAATGGGCACAACATGTTGGGCACAATATACTGCTGGAACAATGAGAGACAAGGTGGACAGAGGGAATTAAATTTACATTATGTTATGATTTTTAAGAACTTTTAAAAGATTATGTAGCTCTGGTATTTGACACCAAAATAAATTGGCCAAAATGCATAAAAAGTTTTCTAATAAATGCTAGAAACGCCACAACTGGTCATATGTAATGGATATGTGAAAAGACCAAAAAAAAAAAAAAATCTGGAATCAAATGCATCTTATGGTGTATAACATTTTGAAAGTTAATGTCCAGTTGAAACTGCAGTTGTTCTTGTTGGGATTAGTAGAAGAGCAATTGGAGAAGGATTATAGCAAGATACTATGATATATGACTACAGTAGCACGTTTATTATACACTTAGAAGTAGAAAAATACAGACACTCCACTGAAAGAGGACTGGCTGCTTAAACTGTTGGACTTAACTGAAATGGATAAATTAACAACACTGATAAAACTATGGCGACTTTTGTGAAAGGTTGGGAACTTTGCTTTTGTAAGTAAAAGAATACGATATGTTGCTTGTAGGATTCAGCAATTAGCATTTTTTGGGAAGAGTAGCAGTGGAAGCATTTGATTAGTATTTGTAACTAGAGAAGTTTTCTAACGTAGGGTTATCAAGAGACTGCATAAAGAAGGCTGGAAACCATCTTTCTAAAATATTTTATTGTATTTTAGTTGTCTCTTTTTAATATTTAATATTTCTTCTTATTTATATTTTTCTTTTTCTTTTTTTGTCTTCTATATCTATTTGCTGTTGTAATTTGTTGGGAGTTTTTTTGTTTCATTTGTAAGTACTTTGAAAATTTTTAATATATACATAAATGTAGGTATATCCAACTGATTGAATGGGTTTACTCTAGTCAGGACTAACAGGATTTAGATGAAAATACACATGTTGAACTTCAACAGTGAAAGCTCGCAGAAGAAACCTTTGCCTTCAAAGGATTCCATAGGATGTTGAAAGCGGAATAATAGCACTATAACAGTCTAGTGAGGAAACTGCCTTGGATTGTAGCCAGTGGGTATGATTCAGTAATGCATTGATACCATCCTAAAAAACCTGAAAGCTCTTCGTTTCATGCTAAGGAAAAGGATAGGATATCTATCTATCTATCTATCTATCTATCTATCTATCTGTGTGTGTGTGTGTGTGTGTATAGATGTGTATATATATATATATATATGTACACACACACACACACACACACACACATGTAATGGAAAACATGAAATTATGCCCCAGAACTCTCCTATTGATTGGCTGTTGAGTCCTGACTTCCTAAATTCAGAAATGGTTGCTTAGCTGACAATGCACAGTTTCGTGAGAATTCTCATCTGTCCCTTGGTCTCCTCTGAGCTGTAACAGTCGTTATGTAGAAAAGAGTTCCACTCAACTTAAAGGATATTATTTTCAAATAATGCTCAGGGTCCAACACAGAACTTGTTTTTGATATGTGTACAAATAACAACGAGAGAAGATTCTTTTTTGCATGTTTTTTTAATTTCATTTTTAATTTCATTTCATTTAATTGTTAATTTGTCCTTTCTGGGTTTTTGTAGAGTCCTGTTGGCTCTGGCCAGAACATGGCGGTTATATTTGTTATAAAGACTTCTCCTGTTACTGAGAGAGGGGTAGCATTCCTGTTCTGTGTCAAGCTATTACAGCTTTAACCTCACTGATTTCAGTGGGTTTAACTGTGCTTAACTCTGTGTTGAATGTAAGCATAAGGGACATTTCATATTTGTCGATGTAGAGTCCATTTTGCTCCCATGTTGTGCTCTTTTTCAGCAACCCAGCTTCTCTGGTTTCATCTTGGGGTGTTTCCTTTCATCTAAAGCAAAAAGTCCTGTAACCAAAAGGTATAAGGTTGCCCTTTGTGCATGGAAAAACCAACAGCTCCATGTGGTGAACAAGGGGTAGCTGTCAATTACGATACAGCAGAAGTCTTGGCACTTAAGGGGAAAAAGTAAGAGGTCATATTTAGCCTTGGCAAAGCGGGTGCCATTCCCAATGGGAGTTTTAGCTGCTTACTTTAGAACTGGATTTGACTCATAGACCTCACAGGGTGGTCAAGTAATTAAATTATATGGCAGTTCTGTTTGTTTCTAGTATGCAAGGTGATGTGTAATATCTTCCTCCTGAAAAGAGAAGTGTGTTTCATAAATTGGTGCATTTTTATTTACTCCCCCCTTTGTTAAATGAGATTTTTACTGTTTTGAAGCATCCCTGATCTTTTGCCTTTCAATTCAAAGCACAGACAGCTTGAATTATTTGCTGCTTCTTTCTTATTAAATTGTACCTAGACACATACATACACAGAGCCACTGTGGTCTCCCATTCAATGAATTCCATTGTAAACTTCCCAGTATAGCATAAACCTCACTAAAACACATAAAATTATTGGCTTCCAAGACCAGTTTTAGTGAATAAGAGCTCTGTCTTTTTTAGTCTTTGCTTAAAACACAGGTATTTGGCTTGGAATACAAACTCTCAAACCAATTTTTAAAAGGCTAGGACCAAGGAAAGTTGACACGGGCTGTGTCATGTTAATTAAAGAAAGATTTTACTCCTTTACAGCCAATGGGAGTGTTGTAATGTTGACATATAAATGCTAAATAATTATGAGGTCATAAATAATATAGCATATTAAAATGTTTGATGCACAATGCCAGAGAGCATGGGAAAAACAGCAAGGAAATAGCCACAGCTCCACAATAGCCGGAGATAGTCTGGCAAGACGACCTACCACCTATCCAAATAGTGGAGGCAAGAGTGTTTTGTATCAACAAAAACTTGAAAGGAGAATGTCAGGAGCGGTCCAGTTTTGACACTTCAATGTTTTATTTTGCCACAATGTAAGGATCAACCTGGAGTGTTGCTCCCCTAGGATACTGTGCAAAGGAAAAGTAGACAGGCCCACGTGGAAAAGCAGATTATTGATGAACCTGAGTTGAGCAAATACCACAACCATATTTCCAAGAGTATTTGATAAACAGACAAATGAATTGACTTTGGAATCCTGAGCTGCCTTTAGAGATTGCTGGCCTTGAGCATTCCAGTGGTAAAGTTCAACAGGAACAAATCACCACAGCAGGCAAAACATACACTTGGATGGTCCCACTAGCATCAGAGGAACCCTCTTGGATCTGACCAAAGATCCATCTGGGCCAGAGTCCTATTTCTTATTGCCGTCAGTCAGATACCTCTTGAAGACTGCATAATATTTCAATGCTGTTAAATGGCAGCATGTAACTTCATATTCAATATAGATGATTAATTACATTTGCACCCTTTGGCAGTACTTTGCCAAAATCCAACACAGACTGAAATGTGTGAGGTTCATTGGAATCAGTGGACTTCAGTGCACTTAACTTGGCATTGTTTTGTGGCCTTTGTGTCTTTTCAACCTTTAAATCATTCACTTATGAAGGGAAAGCTTTAAAATGTAACAAATGCTGACTGTAAATCACTTTAATTAAATGAAAAAAAAAAACATTCAGTGTGGGGAGACACTGTCATATAACAGTGGTTTCAAAACTGGCTCTTAAGTGGAAAAAGTGAGAAAAAAATTCCCAGGGAAGAGTTTAATATCTTTTATGATATTTGGAACTTGTCCCAGGCCCAGACAAGTTCAGAAATGGTGACTGCTACTTAACTATATTGGAGGGAATATATAGGAAGCTATTGTATAATTCATCATCAGAATTCAAAAGAGAGAGGTGTTGAGTTTATAAAATGATTCCATTTCTTAATATAATTGCAAGCTATATTTCTTCCTTTTCTTTCTTTCTTTTTTTTTAATGGTCTCAAAGTGCTATAATTCTGTAGTCCAGACACATGCAAAGTCTGCCCTCTAAGGACCAGTCTAGCTAATCACAGATGGCGTGACCAGGAGGAGATGAATTGGCCGCAGCAACTATTAGCAAAATGGCAGTGTGAAATTGTTGCTGTCTGCATCAGTGGAAGGACTACCTGCATCAATAAGATCATGAACGTAACAGGTAGGGCAGTTTTAATAAAGATCACAGAACCGTTTCTCACAGATCATGAGCCCAGTCCAGATCAAACTATTCCCCCACCACTACTTTTTTTTAAAATAAAACCAGATGGAATAATTTTGAGAAAACAGCACAAGTCCTGTTCAAGTGTTCAGTATTGTACTTATCTTAATCATTCAGGTCCCCGATATTAAATGCATTTCTGTATATGACACAAATGTAAGGGAGGTTTACATGCATACTATAGCTTTTTCCCCATTCATATTGTTAAATAAATAAAAATTTGATTGATAAATCTGGGCCATGATGTGTGAGTTAGCAGACTTTGCCAGAGTATACTCACTAATTGTTATTTTTAATTATGGTGGCTTCCTGTTTTCTTGTTCTGCCTCACCCTCTCACTTCCTGCATCACTCTGCTGCAGCTATTTTCTCTTCTGTCTTTTGCCTCCCTTAGACCATGTATTAGGTATTGCACAAGTGTTTGTAAGCTGCTTTTATATGTTTTACTGAGAAGACAAAGCTTATGTTCTTTTCTCTGCTGGACCCTCTAGGTGGGACATGAGTGTAGAATGATGATGATGATCATGATCATGATCATCATCATCATCATCATCATCATCTTTATTTATACACTACTTTTTTGTGCGAAGGATTCAAAATAGCTTACAATAATAAAAAAAGTAGTTAAAAATCGTGGAATACAAAAGGTCAAACCCAAATTAAACAATTAAACAAAAGGTCAAACCCAAATTAAACCCAAAAATTAAAACAATGTACATATGTACAAAAATGTACATAAGCATACTTTAGCCAACATGGAGAATTTACACATTAAAGAAAGTGTTTAAAAGTGGTATACTTTGGAAAGATTCCTTGACTCAAACATTAAAAAACTCTGCTTTAACCAGCACCTTTTATCAGACAGACTACAATCACACATTGAATGTCATTGGAATAAAAATGTAATTGCTTGACTACGAAAAGAAAGTAGGAAATGTGTGAGTCTGACTTCTCTAGGAAGGGAGTTCCAGAGCTGGGACCGGCTATGTGCCGGTTGCTTTACCAGTGTGAGTACTCTGCTTGAGAGAACAAATGGCTGGATCTATTACCAATGGTCAAAGTTGTTGGTAAATATGTTAGAGAGTACTTGTTCTCTCAAGCAGAGTACTCAGATTGGCAAAGCAGAACATGAACACATTGCCATAATTTGGAGATGACTTGAAGTCATTCAACAACAACAATAGATGGATCAGAGCTACCACCTTTGACATTGTATTGGGGATGATTTGAAAGACGTGTATATGTTCGTTCCATAAAGTAATGACCCAGACCAAACGGGATAGATAAATATCATGACACAAAAAAATTACTCTGAGACCAAGAATATATAGCTATATAGCTGACTTATATAGCCTGTTGCGTGTGGCCCAGCTCCTGTACTTGGCCTCCAGATCCATTTAATGATTGCACCTCCAAGGGTCAATGTTCGGCTAATGAATCCTCCGCACTGAGGTATCCCTTGTCCTAATGAGAAGTAATAAAAGGCATTTAGTTGACAAATGCAACCTAAGACTCTGCATCGTTTCACTGCATCTGCTTAATAAGGGCCCGGTTTGAGATCATGTTACTGCTGGCTCAGCCAAAGTGTTCAGTTTGCAGGCATGGGGCTGTGAGGTGGGAGTATCGAGAGCCATAATATGGAAATTCCTTCCTCATATTCTTTGCAGTATTGTGTGATTACTTAATTCATTTCGCTGAGAGAGGCTGATGGCTCTGCCAACTGTTTCAGAAAATATACCAGGACGCTAAGCAACAAGCCCCCCCTACAAGGCCTTACTCAAAGAGGATTGCTTTTCCTGGGACTGAGCTATTAACAGTTGCTTTGAGAGTTCAAAAAGAGCTCTAGATAATGTTACCAATAGAGATTGCTTTGATATATGCTTTGTTCCCAACTAGAGTGCTGATGAATATGATCGCCAAGTTCTAAATACCAGGGTTTGCTTAAACACAGAAGGGAGAATGATTCCCACCTCCCCTTCAAGTAGCAGCCATGTAACTTTTGGAAGTAGTTCTAGAGGTGGATAAGGATTTCACATTAATTGAATTTTTGAACAAATTTGTCCATTTAATGGTCTGTGAGACCATTAGTGAAAATATGCACATATCTTTTGGTTTTGCATCACTAGAAAGAAACCACAAGTGGCAGATTCTCTTTCCTTTTTCCTTTCTGAATTATGTACAAATAAATGAACACCACTCAAAATGTATTATCTTTGAAAAATGTACATAAGCATACTTTAGCCAACATGGAAAATGTACACATTAAAAAAGTGTTTAAAGTAGTATACTTTGGGAAGATTCCTTGACAGACACACCTGATTTTCCATGCAAAAACTCCACACATCAACTTGCAACTTGATATAAGACAAGGAGTAAAAGAAAGTGAGTGAGTCAGAAAAGAAAGGTGTGAGTCAGAGATTTTTCACACCCCTTTGTGCTCCATACAGGTTCATTATTTATTAAATGAGTGGATCTCATTCTTACCATAGCTTTAGCATTTCTTAATGGAAAGCAGGGTAGAAAAAATATGAACAGTACTATATCCAGAGGTGACATAGCTGGGTTATTTGCCAACATGACCAGGGGTTCATGGACTTAACAGTGCTGCCATTTTTCCTTTGGCCAAAGTATCTAGGAATAGCAGATAAAGTGTAATAGAGCATAGCCGACCATCAAAATCCAGGAAATAGCAAAAAAATTCATCTATAATAATAGAAGAAAATGTGTGTCTGTGTTTCTGAGCTATATGCTTAAGACCATGGAACCTAGACAGATGATACTGTGTCTAAGGTTTGTTGTTGAGGGTTATTTGCTTTTTAATATTAATTAATTAATTAATTAATTAATTAATACCAATTGTGGCCATTAATACTCATTGTGCCCAGAACTGTGTCCAGTTTTGGGCACTACAATTCAAGAAGGATATTGACAAGCTGGAACATGTCCAGAGGAGGGTGACCAATATGCTGAGGGGTCTGGAAACCATGACCTATGAGAAGCGGCTTAGTGGGCTAGGTATGTTTAGCCTGATGAAAAGAGGTTTAAGAGGTGACATGATCGCCAGGTTTAAATATTGGAAGGGGTGTTGTGTTGACAATGGAGCAAGCTTGTTTTCTTCTGCTCCAAAGACTGGGACACAGAGCAATGGATTCAATCTACAGGAAAAGTGATTTCACTTAAACATCAGGAAGAACTTCCTGACGGTAAGAGCCGTTTGACAGTGGAATATGCTGCCTTGAAGTGTGGTGGAGTCACCTTCTTTGGAGATTTTTAAACACAGGCTGGATGGCCATTTGTTGGGGGTGCTTTGAGTTATGTGTTCCTGCGTGGCAGAGGGTTGGACTCAATGGCCATTATAATCTCTTCCAACTCTATGATTCTATGACTCTATGAATTCAAAGCCTGAAGTCTGTGTTATTGTCATCAGTCCCTAGATGGCAGACTTCCCTTGTATTCACTACAGTTAGAAACTTGGAGATGGTATCGTGAGGAACACAGTTGTAAAATTGCCTATTCCTCCTACTTGGAGACAGCACTGATCCCAATGTACATGGAGGGGGCAGACACCTCCCTTAGGAGTCTAGATGGGCACTATGGTAGGTAATGTGGAAGAAATACATTATTCCTTTCTTGAAACAGTTTCATGGGCTGCAGATTCATTTTCAGACACAATTCCAAGTGCTGATTATGACCTATAAAGCCCTATATAGCTTAGATCCAGACTATTTGAAAGACTGTTATCTCCCTATATGAGCCTGCCTTAGTTTTAAGATGCTCAAGGGAGTGTTCTTTTGGTCCCATCACTGTCAGAGGTACTCTTGCTGAAGACATGGATGAGAGCCTTCTCAATGGCTAGTTTAATGGTGTGGGGGGACTGTACCTCTGTTGTTATTATCACATTCTAAAATAATTTTACACTCTTTTAAAATACTGATGTTTTAATAGTCTTTTTTAAAAAATTATCATTAGATTGTTCAAATGTAACTTTTAAAATTCAACTTGTGCACTGCTACTTTCATGTTGCAAGAAAGGGAACAAAATTAAATTAAATTGGAGTGGAAATGGCTGTAGCTTCAGTAAGATGGGGTGGACACAGTCGCTTCCACTTTGGCAGTTGAATAATTTTGCTTGAATTTGAAGGCTTTGGTTGGTGAACGTAAGGGATATTCCAAACTGCATGAAGTCAGGGACATTCACCAATCAAGAAAAAAGAAGCATGTGAGTCAAACAAAGCACAAATATTTAAAAAAAAATATGCAGAAGGATGGCTTCAGTTCTTTCCAGTCACTATAATCCAGTGTTTTAAAGAGCCATATCAGGCTGTCCATGCATAAGCTTTTCATACTGGATCAGAAGGACAAAGAGGGAAACAGAAAGGAAGTATGATGGTTTTGAAGGAAGTTGAACAATTCCAAAGTGGAAGAAGGGTGGAGATGTGGTATATTCATGCCAGAGTTAAAATTTATGGCTCCTGGGATGCGCTTGAGCTCACCTGAAAAGAAGTCGGAAATCATCCTGTTCCAATTTGGCCACTGGGGGCTATTTTAGCCTTGGGGGGTGTCTATATTTTTCACATAGATTTCATCTCCACACACAAAAATAGTAAAATGAGAATTGGTCTGTTTCAATTTTTTTCAGTAACTGGATGATGACTCTAGATTGTGTTGGATTTTTAGGTTCCCTAATGTATTTCCGGATCTTCATTCTTTCTCCTCTTGATGCTCTTTGTTTAAAAAGAGAGAAAAGCAAAGGATATATTTTAGCTTTCACAGAAAAAGAAAACTTGACAGCTCTGGAAAAACTCTTGTCTCTTCCAGTCCTCCTCGGATACTTGTACTGATTTCTGTTCATCTTACACATTCTCAGGCCTCTGAGTCTTTGTTTGAAAGACCTCCACGTTCCTACTCCAATAGTTATCCACATATAGATACAGATACACCCACATGTGCTAATTCTGCACAAGGTTATCTACCATCAGGCTCTTGTTTCTCCTTTGGGGATATTATGAAACTTGATTTCAGGTTTATGCAAGACTAAATCTGAGTAAAGATATTGGCAAAGTTCCACATCTTATGTTTACAAGCCTTTGCGCAAGATTTTTTCACACTTAAATCATGTCCTCCAACTGTCTTGATCTGGCAGGGACAGTCCCAGTTAATCCTCTGCCATTTCCCTTTTCTAGCTGTTTTTAAAATGTCCCAGTTTCTTCCTCTTCCCTCCTTCCCCATTTATCCTCAGTTTACTTCAGTTGCTTCAAACTGAGTTCAAAGTGCAAAATGGTTTGCACTCAATTCAGCAGGGGGTGGGGAGACAAGAGAGGCAGAACCCTACCCTTCCCTGTAGGCTCAGGCAAAAGCAAGCTGCTGCAGCCTCTTCTAGTTTGTTTGTTCTTCCTCATTAGAAACTTTTACCATCTTGACCACACTTTGATGTTGCATGGCCACATGTGTCCTGGTTTTCATCTGTGAAATGTAGGAGCAAATGGGGTTTCATCCCAGGTAATACTGATTAAATAAACAAACAGTACAGTTTGAACACATTCTGGGATGGAATGTTGTTCACTAAAGCTTTTGGGGCCTAATTTGTTTTGCACAGACATGGTGTTCAATCATTTCAAACTATTTAACTGGCTTTAGTCTGTCTTTTTTAAAAATTTGTGAATATACTTTTAGCCTGTTACAATATATTTCTTTGTTTGCACTAGCCAGAATTCACTAAGGAAGTTAAAAATATTCAAAAATATTCATGATCCCTACATATTCATTAGCTTAGGGAATATGTAGGGACAGTGAAGGTCTCCCAGTCCACACTTACTGGGCAGCAGCCACTGTGAGCAACAGGGGTCTATTCCCCTGTCAATTAGGAAGCTCCTGATTGATGTCTCCCCCACTCACACGAGTGATCTTCTGAATTAGGGGGAATTGTGATAGAGACCCTGCTGCTGAGTGTTGTACCAGAAATCACTCTCAGGATGGAGCAGGAATGTCAGTCGTCTGCTTCCTGAGAAATGGGGGAAACAGATTCCTACTGCTTGCAAGAGCTGCTCCCTGGTAAATGAAGATTGGGGAGGTATTAGGCCAGGACATACCATGTAGTTATCTAACTACAGTGGTCACATGTTTGTACCTGCTTCAGTGAATTCTGGTCATTGTTTTAAATTAGTCAGATTGGTTTTGTTGCACGCTGCCCTGAGATTTTGAGATACAGGGTGTGTATATGTGTGTGTATTCTTGTGTGTCTTCAAGTCATTTCCTGCTTATGGCAATCTTGAAGTGAATCTTACACAGGATTTTCTTGGGAAGATTTGTTTGGATGGTGTTAGTCATTGCCTTTCTTTGAGGTTGAGAAAGTATCACTTGTCCAACATCACTCAGTAGATTTCTGTGGCAAATCAGAGATTCAAACGCTGGTCTCCAGAGTCGTAGTCCAACACAAAAACCACTGCAAGACACTGGCTGTCTCTTTCTCTCCCTCCTGCTGTCTTTAAACATGCACACACACACACACACTCCTCAGGAATTAGACTTTCAAGTTAAGACCATCATGTTTACCTTCCAATGACCAATCACGGAACAAAGAATGCTAATACAAACATATGTTCCTTGTGTTCTTCTTTGAGGAAACTTGTCTTTTACAAACATGATAAATCTATTGCCTATTTTGACACTTGAATTTTTAAATGTATTTATTTAGTTCATGGTCTGTAAAACTATGGATAAAAGCATATGCATATCTATTGGTGTTTCATCAGTAAACTGTGATTGGCCCTTTCCACACAGGGCAATTAAAACGGCACAGAGCGACCTCCGACGGAGGTCGTCTGCACCGTGGAGTGGACTGGGTCGGACTACTTTTCGTAGTTCCGCACCTCAGTCCGCTCTGAAGCGACCGGAAGTGGTTGCACAGCGTGCTTTTGAAAAACCTCTTTTAAGCGGTTTTTCAAAAATGCGGAGTGCGCGACTCCGTGTCGCTCCGTTGCCACGCTCCGGTGCAGATTTGCAGGCGCGCACTAGTGCGTGCCTGCAGATCTGCCAGGGGCGGGCTTTAGGCTGGCGAGCTTCTCTGGTTGGTGGACAGCCTCCACCAACCGGAAGCCACCATTTTGGACGCTGGAGCAGTGTGGAGCAACGAGCTAGCACTGCTCCTCGTCCCGACGGACCCGATCAGACCCACGAAAAAGCCAGTGAGTAGTGTTTCTATGCACTTCCTTCCCCACATGTGGAAAGGAACATTGTTTGCTTCTCTATGTCTTTTTTCAACTTGATATGAAACTTCAAAGGGGTAAGAATGCTGATGGGAGTCTAAAAAATGCTTTAAAAATGCAATTGATGAATTTTTCACAATTTGAAATGTATGTGTGTGTATGTGCCTTCAGGCTGCTTGCTGACCTATGGCAACCTCATGAATTTACAGGGTTTTCTTAGGTAAAGAATACTCAGAGATGGTTTTCCTTCCTCTGAAATACAGTTTATAGAACCAGCTATTTGTTGGCAGTCTTCCATCAAAGTACTAACCAGGGCTGATACTGCATAGCTTCCAAGATCAGACTGGATCTGGTACCTTTAATGTATATATGTATAAAGTGTGTTTGTGTATGTATGTGCCTTCAAGTCAGCTATTGACTTGTGGATTTATCTTAAAGTTATATTTGCTTTCTAACTTTAAAAAGTGGTGATGACTTTTGCTGTTTCACTAGAAGAGTTGAATACAGTATAGGAATGTTTCCCCACAGAAATTAAGAAGAAACATTTTTCATAATCTTAAGTAGCACTTCCTTTAGTCTATTTATAGGTCGCTATTTTTCTTTCTTTTTTTCTTCCAGGACTTGGTTGCTACTTGAACAGGAAAGAGACAGTAACAGCACAAAAATGAAAAATACAGGAAGAATTAGGAAGCTTGACAAGCAGTGAAGAATGCCCTCCCCCACAAAAAACCAAAACAAAACAAAACACCAAAGACCATTTCTGACAAATCAGAGATGAAAGATAAGCATCGGACAGAGAATGGATGAATTTAAGAAATTTGTATAACAGAATCTTAAAATAACTCTAAGAAGAAAAAAACAGTGATGAGAAATCAAAAATAGAGAAAGGCAATTATGTTTGCAAAAGAAGACATAGCATGTTGTAGAATCCAAAACAGCAAGAAAAATCTTAAAGGTCAGGTAAAATAGCACATGTGTCCTACTTAAACATACATACATTCTTAATAACAGAATCTTCCAGGCATGGCAATTTCCCCTTATTGTAGCCTTTTTTGGTGGTTGGGACATGGATCAGTTAGGGATTGGAGACAGCAAAATGGCCTTGAAATGGGCACATGGAACTTGTGAGTAACCTCTGAGCCCACCTTAGTCACTGAACACAATAGTCACATGAAAATTAAGATCAGTTTATTGAAATGAGATTATACCACTGTAGTTCTGATCAAGTGCCTGGCTTAGTAGACAGGGAAATTATAGCGATATATAAGCATGAACAAAGCTGTTGTTGACCTGCATATTGTGGATCATTTGAGTAGGTAGATGGCATTGGAACAGGGGTGGCATTACTGCAGAAGGCAGAACAAGATGATCTCGTAAATCTTTGAATTGTACTTCTGCAACCTGGTGCTCTCCAAATATTTGAACCAAGTCCTATCAGCCTAAGCTTGAATGGTCAATGGCCCAAAATCCTGGGAATGGTAATCCAAAACTTCTGGAGAGCATTGTCTTAAGGCAAAGTGTTTGAGATGATCTGCAGATGATGAGCAAGGCTTCCTGACTCCCAGCTGTTCAAACCAGAGGGGAGAACTGTAACTCACCAGATATTGTTGGACTGCTGCTCTCAAAGCCCTTCACCATTTGCTGTGCTGGGAGTTCCAGTCTGGCAGTATCTTCAAGATATAGTAGGCTGTTTCCAGTTTAAACAGAAGTAGCAAAAAAAGCCCTGCACCAATTTCCCTAAATAAAGTTCTTGAGACATTGAAAGCTCAGGGGATACCAGTATTTTTTTTTCATGAACAGCCTTGACCCCTGTTCCAACACTAGAAACAAATTCATGCACTGAGGACATGATCTGAAACCTTTATTATAAGTTTATGAACTTAATTTTACATTCCTTAATTTTATACTTTCTGTTTTCCCTTGAACCACAAGGTTGCTTGTGAAAAGCAATGTAAATCCCTTTGAATTTATGGAGTATGTTATTTTGCTACTTTCATTTCTTCCTGTCCTTTCTTTTCTTCTTTATATAATTTCTGCAAAAAATAAAAAAGTAAAAAAAAAAACTGCAACAAGGTAGACACCTTGTGGGATGTCTGCTCACCTTTATGAAGTGATAGGTTTCCAAATTCAGCAAGTATTTTCTAGAAATAATGACATATTTCAGAAATATATACAGCTAGCTGGCAATGCTTATTATTGCAGTACAATGGAACATAACTGAAATAAATTATACGCACCTCCTATTCATCATTGGACTATTTTATGATGTAGAAACAGGGAGTCCACTGCAAATATAATCCTGAACCTCTGGAAATGATCCTGCAGAACGATATCCTACAGCAAGATTGTTTTCTGCTGCTCCAGAAACTAGAGCATGGAACAATAGATTCAAATTACAAGAAAAGAGATTCTGCCAAAGGCCATTTCTGCACTAGAGTGGAGGAGCGTTTCACCACGTTTTATGAGCGGTTTTTTACCTTAACTTACCCCGATTCCTATCTGCATGCCCTCCAGTTTCTATCAAAGTAAAGTGGATCATTTGTAGCTTCCACATCATCAATTCTCCTGGAATTCCTATTCCCCTCCCTCCTCTATTCTGCTGCCACTGATTGGTCAATTTAACGCCCACCTCTGTGGTGTGAATCAATGTAACACTTCCACATGTAAGAAAAAACGTAGTGGCACCATTGCGTTTGGTTTGGATTGGAGTTTCTCCATTTTTATATTACACCAGTTTCACAACGATGTGAACCACGCTAAGAGCTGAACACTTGTGGAATGAACTACGACAGAATATCAAACCGGTTTGACGTGCAGATGTATTCCCGACGCAACAACGCTACAGCAATGTATCTCCCTTGTGCGGAAAGGGCCTAAGTATTAGAAGGAATCTCTTTGCTGTAAGAGTTGTTCAACAGTGGAATAGGCTGCCTCAGAGTGTGGTGGATTCTCCATTTTTAGACGTCTTCAAACAAGATGGATAGGTATCTTTCAGGAGGGCTGTGGTTGTGTCGTCCTGCATGGCAGGAGGTTGAATTAGATGCTCTTGCAGTCGCTTCTAACTGTCAAGATTCTATGATTCTGTGGTAACACATATTATGCTATGTTGCAATGATGGTTCAGAGATCAGTGTGTTTTCCTACAGAAACAGTGTGTTGCAAAATATCTGTCTGGATTTAAGGAACTTGGACACATAAGTCAAAATATACTGCATTTCACACTGTAATAAGCCAAACCAGGGATAACACTGAATGTTCATGTGATACAGAAATTCTTTATCCAAAGATATTTCTCCTAGTCTTTTGTCAACAAGGTCTTTCCCTTAAGCTCTGATATTTCCAAAAATATGCCTTCTGACAATAAGAATAGTAGAATTCTTTTTAAAAGCATCTTGACCTGTGGTTCTCAATCCTTTTCCCCCTGTGACTCCCTTTAGATCTACATGCAGATGTTGTGACCCCCTGCTCAATACCATGCCCCTCCCATCCTATCCTAGGCCCCTCTCTCTCTTTCTCTCTCCCAAAGGTCCCTCATGCCACCGAGGCCCTCTGTCTTAATGCTGAGCTCTCATGCTCTCCGCCTCCTCTCTTCACTTCATTTCTGTTTCCCCCCCACCTGAAAAACTGCCTTATGGTCACTAAGGGGGCATGTGCCTGCTGCATCAGTGGAACATTCAGAGAACTGAGTAGGAAAAGCATTAAAAAAGAGAAGCCGTTTTTTGCTACGTCCAAAGGTTGGAGGAAAGCATAATGGGTGAAGACACTTGTGTCACTCTTTCGTAGAGACCAGTCGATCCTCAGTGGTCTGTATGTGCATGCGTGCACACACACAGAGTATTGCCCTTTTCATACCCGCTGTACTTGCAGACTGACTTTTCTTGCCTCCCCCACTTTGAGCAAGTATTGTGCCCCCACCCTTAGGGTCCCTGCCCTACAATTTGTGAACCACTGATCTTGACTGATGCGCTTTTCAAAATCAAGATGCAGTTCTTGTTTTCTCCTTAGCGGCAGGTCTTGTTTCAGTGAATTTTGCCATACCTACTAAGCTCAGGGGTCTTAAATCTGGAAAGAATGGCAATGTACCAGATAATTTTTTCAGACTTGATATATTTTGTGTGTGTGCCTTAATTGCAAAGTCAGACATGAAATGAAAAACACTGTTGTCGTTAGAGGGGGGAAAAGTCTAAACCTGTGATAACTAGGGATATCCAGGGATTTTGTTAAGTGTGTATTTTTAAGCAAGTACATTTGATTTGCAGTTCATACACTAACACATGTATTGAAATGTTTTTGCATTTCTCTGAATTTTGTGGTACAGTTCTCAGCTCAATAAAAGTTTCAAAATGCATATAAAATGTGTGCTTTAGGTTAAGATGAGTAAAATCGTATATTTAAAGAGAGTATTCCTATTATTTATTTAATATAAAATGTATATTTTAAGATAAATTATTAAAAAATGCATATTTGGTGGGAAATGGCTTCAACAGTAAAGCCAATTTTCCTATGGTTTTTAAAAAATTGCAGATGAATGCAAAAATGGACTAAATGCGAGAACACACGGAAAAATGATATCTTTTGTCCTAACATTGTTCGTAAGATCTATTTCCAACATCTCTGCTAACCTCAAAATCCTACAATTAGACAACTAGATTATGTTATTAAGTTACCCATGAAAAGAAATACATACCAGTGCTGTGTAAAGGCAACCATTTTCAAAAACGTTCTTACAGATGTTCTGCAAATGAGGATGCCTACTCAGTATGCATGCATGTGTGTAAGTACATATATATTTTATTTAGAGTATTTATGCCCTGCTCTTCAGCTCCAAAGGCTCCCAGAGCAGCTTACAAATTGTTAATTTGACAGTTCCTTGCTCTCAGACCTACAATCTAAACAAGGCATGACACACAAGGAAAAGAGTATGGCGGTGCAGGAGGGAGTCAAGCTCAGCAAATACTGCCTCTTCCTCTCTCCCTCTGAGGTGAGGGCAGTGGCAGTCAGGATGAAGGGAGGGCCCTTCATCTGCTTCTGGGCCTAGGCATGGTGGTACTGTGCCTGTTTCCTCCTCTTAATATGTATTTGCCTTTTAAAAAATATGCATACCCTATACAAGCATACCTCAGTCAACAGTCAACAGTGGATAGGATATAAATGAATGGATGAATGAATTAGGCCTTTTCCGCACGGGGAAGTTAAGATGGGCCAAGGCGTCCTTTCACGGAGGTCATCCGCACCTTGGATCGGACTAGGTTCGGACTATTTACCTTAGTTCCGCACCTAAGTCCGATCCAAAACGCCCCCAAATGGTCCTCCAGCGTGCTATGTGAAGACCGGAAAAAATCGGTGTTTCAATTTTCCGGAGCGTGCCATTTCTTTCCTGCTCAGTTGTGCAGATGTGCAGATTCGCACCAATGCGAGCCTGCGATCAGCAGAGGGCGGGCTGTGGGCGTGGCCAGCTTCAGTGGTTGGTCTGGACCCACAAACAACCGGAAGCCGCCATTTTGTAAGCCTCACCGGTGCGGATCTGAAGACCTTGCAATGCTTTGCATCGCCCTGCAACAAACAGAGGAGCCCTGTGGAAGGGCTTAAGGGACAGTCCGTGTTGCTTCGAGCCAAGAAGAAGTGGTGAGTAATGGCACAGAGCGATTCACTTGCCTCGTGCAGAAAGGGCTTGAATGAATGAATGAGCTAAGAAATAATGGATTCTAGTCTAGCTGATACTACTGCCACTGTGTGTGGCTGCCTGCAACAGGCAAGGTAAACGGCAACATGCATGCACAGTAAAACAAAGGGGAAAGGGGAAAGCACATAAGCCTGCCTACTTCACCAACAACCCCACATAAGCAAAAAAAAAAAAAAGCATAAATCTGTAAGTGCAGCCACAGAATGGAAATCATAGGCTGGTGAAAGAAAAAAAAATATATCCCTGGATGTATTTTGGAAGAAGCTTTCAGGTGGTCTCTAAAAGTTAAAGATATTTTTGCTTATTTATGCGAGGCTTATCTGGCCTGGTTGTTTCACGTGTGTGCTTTCTTAGTTTTGGATCAAAATTTTGCTGACACATGTTGAACTCCTTTTTTGTGGTATAGGAACCTAACCCCATTCTTTGTATGTTCTTTCTGCTTCTGGTACTTTATTTATTTATTTATGGTAAAAGTAATGCCTATGAACACATTTACTTCACTGACTGAGGTACATCAGTAGTTTGTTGTCATGTGTCTTCAAGTCAACTCTGACTTATGAGGACCCTTTCATAGGGACGACAAGTTTTATTCAAAGGAGGTTGCCATGCACCTTCAAATTGTTTTTGACTTATTGTGACCCTAAGGTCTGACTTATTGTTAGTCTATCACAGAGTTTTCTTGGCCTGAATAGCTCAGAAGATAGCTCAGAAGTTTCCCCAAGTCCTAGTCCAAAACACTCAAATCACTTAGACCATGCTGGCTCCCTTCCTGGTTTTGATATTGGTACTTGGGTCTGTGATCAGGGAGAGAACTATCCATCCACAATGAGCTCTAGGATACTGCTGGAGCAACATCTGAACCTCTATTTGGATAACCATATCCAGTCAGCAATTTTACTGAAATTGGAGTCCACACCAGATGCCATCTGATCGTGGAAGCTAAGTAGGGTCAGCCCTGGTTAATACTTGGATGACAGACTGCCAATGAATACTAGGTGCTGTGGGCTATATTTCAGAGGAAGGAACTGGCAAAACCACCTCTTAAGTATTCTTGTATGTATGTTGCCCAAGAAAACCCTATGAAATTATGGGGTCTCCATAAGTCAACAGATGACTTGAAGGCATACATGCGCACACACACACACACAAGTATATACACACACATGTATGTCTTGCTGAATTGGCATTTTGCTCTTTTCAGCTTCTGATAATTTTCACTAATTTAAATCAAAACACAAAACACAGACAGATCTTTCAAAAACAAAAGAGAAAGAAGCAAAGTCACGTCTGCTGTCAGATATCACTGATGGTCTCTTTGCTAGAAGAATCATTAACTGTTGCTTGCACAGGGGCTAACATAATAATGATTTAGTTTTAACTCAAAATGTCAATTGATTAATGAATATGTAGTGGATTAATCATTCATTCCCTAATCAATCATGTGACTTAAACTGATTAAAAAAATTTGCCTTTTATTGAAATATCACTAAAGACACATTTACGTGCCCACCCAAAAGTTAGACGTCAGGATATAAGTAATCCTTACCAAATTTTCAGATAACACAGAAACAGAAGACACATCTAATAATGCTGAAGGTAGCAATAAAATTATTAAAACTTATTTTGAGAGGACGGATAGAAATGAGCTGACACCCACAAGTCAAATTCAGCAGACATAAATGAGAAGTTCAGCATTTAAACAGAGTATTTATTTATTTCTTGCCTTTTCCCCAAAATTTGGGATTCAAAGCTCAGTCTTATGATAATATCTTCATTCATCCACTGTTTTATTTGTTGGTCTATGAATACCTATGTCTATTGAAGCCTGACATTCTCTTAAATATACATAATGGTCATGATTTACCAAAGATTGGTAGACTTACGTTATCTTAAAAGACACAAGAGAACAAAAGTTGTTCTATAATTGTGAGTTGTTATGGTGTAGTGAGTATAATGTTGGACTGAAACTGAGACGCTCTAAGGTCAAGTCCCCACTGAAGTATGGTGTCCAATGGATGACTTTAAACTAGATTTCTTTCTCTCAGCCTGACATACCTCACAAAAATTTGGAGCAAAAGAATCATGTCCCTCATGAGTGAAGTAGACAAAGAGTGGGCAAGTGGAGTTCTGTGTGCAACCCCCTCAAGATTGTTTCTTGGTTTTTGACCTCTCCAGACTTATTATTTCAAAATGTAGATTTTTTTTCATCAAAAAAAAGAAGTAAACCCCTCTTCTCTTCTCTTCTCTTCTCTTCTCTTCTCTTCTCTTCTCTTCTCTTCTCTTCTCTTCTCTTCTCTTCTCTTCTCTTCTTTCTTTCTTTCTTTCTTTCTTTCTTTCTTTCTTTCTTTCTTTCTTTCTTTCTTTCTTTCTTTCTTTCCCTCCTTCCTTCCCTCCTTCCTTCCCTCCTTCCTTCTCTTTCCAGTATTTTTAGAGTTCTTTGTGGCCTTCTGCAGATAGTGGGCAGAAAAATGCCCCCCAGAACAACCACAGTTGCCCACCCCCTGAATTGTGGAGAGACAAGATGGAAATGTAATAAATAAATAATTGAATAAATTCATGAATATATCCTCTCTAAGCTCCATATGTTCAGCCAAGAAAAGATTTTACAAGGAAAGAGAGGAACTAAAGGAAGAAATATTAAAAGCTGAGAAAAGATTTTAAAACAGAATCAAATTATGTGCAAACTTGGGAATGAAATGTACTTTCTTACACCACTTGTGAATGTTGCAAGCAACAATTTAAAAATCTGTACCAGCAGTAACTTAAAACAGAAGCATCCCTCGATCACTACCATATTACACCTCATCCCTACAGATGTTAGACCTATTCTGTATAGTTCTAAATGTGGGCACTGGACTTTGAGCAAAGAAATAGGTCCAAAGGTAACAATAAAACAATGTAAAAATCAAACAAGGTTGCACAGCTGTGGATGATCATCACGGGATCTGTTATTATGCACATATTCCCTTCCATTCAAGTAAGCACTTTTTATTTAGCCCCTATATTAAGTTTTAAATAAAAAGGGCATTGAAAAATTGTGTCCTTCCTCCACTGTGGCTTGCTTGTGATTCAACTGACTCTCAGAACAAAAAGGCTGAGATATGGTTAAAGCCTGTAGAGTGAGGTGGGAAACCTTTATTAATCTAAGGGCTGAACTGGCTCCAGTCCAGTAAAGCACATGGAGGACATATACCAGCAGTATGGAACACATCCAGAAGCAGGCAGGGCCATGCCAATGGTGTTCCTCCAGTGCAAATGCCTAGACACACACACACACACACACATTCCTCTCCATAAAATGCCCCTGTAAGCTTGCATATATTAGCTGGATCAGTGAAAATAAGTGGACTTGTGCAGTCTTACTGTGAATTATAGTTATATCCCATTTCTTTAGTGGAGTCACAGAATCATAGAGTTGGAAGAGGACTCATGGACTGTCTAATTCAACCTCTCTACTCAGTGCAGGATCTTCAGATAAAACATCTCCAGCAGGTAGCTGTCCAGCCTCCTTTTGAAGACATCCAGAGGAAGAGATCCCACCGCCGCTCTAGACAATTAATTCCACTGCTGAACTGCTCGTACTGGCAAGAAGTTCCTTCTAATGTTCAATCAAGATCTACTCTCCTGTAACCTAAAACCAATAGATCTGGTCCTACCATCTGGGGCAGCAGAGAACAAGCCAGTTTCAAACTGAATTCTATAATCTAAGAGAATATCCACCGTACACAGTTACAGTGTTATCATGTGTTATCATGGTAGTGTTATCATGACTCTGTCTCTGGAATTCTGAGATATTCAGTTTGGTGAGGTACTTAGGATGCTCTGCTGTGGAGTTCTAGTGCACTACTTTGAATTATAGTACTAGAGCTCTTTAGCAGAGAATTCTAAGCACACCAAGATGTATATATTTATTCTCTCTGGTTGTACATTTGAGCTGTAATCAGGATATAAAGACTCTTACGTAAATCAAGAATAAAAACAGCCATAGAGATTCTGAGAAACATCTGAACATGTGCACGTACAGTGCGAACACACATGCAGTATAACAGGCAAGTACCCCTCGTTGTCTTTGTCATATTAAGAGTCACAACGCTGAATGTAAAGAACTCTGGGATATAGTTTGCTTTTCTAAAGTGATCACAACAGGCATCTGATTTGGACTCATATGCATATTCTCTGTCAGCAATAACACTCAATCCCCTTCTTTCTCCACCCATTTAACAGCTGTGTGCGTGTGTGTGTGTGTGTGTGTGTGTGTGTGCATGTGTGTGTGAACTTCTCAATTGCCCTCAGATAATCACCCACCTAAAACACTGCATTATGGCTCCACCTCCTGGCCTCCAGAAGCACACAAAGCATTTGAAAATCAGCACAGCCTAGCAAACCAGCATGGCTAAAGCAACTGGGCTTGAAGAAAGCAACAACTGTAAGAGGGAAAGGAAAAAGCCAGGAGGGGATACAACTCAAAAAGATTTCTAAGATTTTTTTCCCTCTTGGTATCTTCCCAGAAAAAGAAAGCTGCGTTGCAGAAGTTTCTCAGAATATTGTTGCTGGTGTTTTACGGGTATTAATTTGTATTCTGCTGTTTCCCAATATTGGGACTCAATGTGGATTGCAAATTAATAAAACCAGAACATATTTAAAACATTGCAAAATCCTCAGTAATAATATAAAGGTTGCACTGTATTTATACAGTATATTATACTGTACAGTTTAAAACATTTAAAATTCCTCTAAAAGACAATGTACAAATCAACAGAACAATACAACACACCATTAGAGATTCTTCAGAATACACACAGAGAGATGGACAAGATACCAAAATTTATATGTATATCCAGTGCATACAAATAGTTTTGAATCCTATTGATAATCTCAGCTAGAGCAGACTTACTGAATTAATAGAAATTTGTAAATCAACACTTAAGAAAATGCCATGGATTCAATGTTTCTACTCCAATTGGGACAACCAATAGAATTCAAGTCATACTGTCTATCCATCATCTCTCTCTGTCCTCTGTGCATATGTCTGTGTGTGTCTAGAGGATATGGTGGAGGATATTGTGTTTCTTCCCACAAGGCTCTCGTGCTGCTGATACAGTTGCTGGTGCTGTTTGCAATGCATGCCATTGCCAAAAATAATAATAAAGAACTTTACAGGGGCAAACAGACAGAATGCTATACTATTACTACCACTGATGATGAGTCCCATCCTTTAGAAACTGTTGAAGTTTCTCCTCTTTGTGGAAATATTCAGTGAAATCCCCCACACCATTACAAACACAGTTCTTTGTACGTAAATATCATGGAAGATTTCAAGAGTCCATTGCAGATGTAACAGCAAAGGGAGAGGGAAGAGTCTCAACACAAAGCACACATTTATGCATGATGTGTGCCACATATAGCATGCACTCATCTTAAGGCAGCACTGTCAGTTATGGTGCATAATCTTTACCTATTTGGGAATGGAAGGATCTCTGTCAGGCTTAAGAGAGGCCTGCCTCACTCTTCAGTGTGCCCACACATGGTTGTTTAGGTAATTGGGATGACTGTAAGGTTGCCAGATCTCAGAGTCCTTCTTCTTCAGTCTTCAAGGTGAGGGGGAGGAATTTCAGAGCAAGAGTGCTAACTTGAAAGGTGTGTATGTATAACTGTCCGGCAGTGGAATGTGCTGCCTCGGAGTGTGGTGGAGTCTCCTTCTTTGGAGGTTTTTAAGCAGAGGCTGGATGGCCATCTGTCGGAAGTGCTTTGAGGGTGTTCCTGCATGGCAGGGGGTTGGACGGATGACCCGTGTGGTCTCTTCCAACTCTACATTTCTATGATTTGTTAAACTTAAGCCCTACTACACTACACTGTGATCTCATGTCACCCTGTCACAATCCTGACAACGCCATTGCTGGGTTTGGATCAGAGCCCAATTGCTCCTCACCCCACCAGTTGGCTGCCAGTGGATGGGTAGAGTTCAGGACATGCTCCTTCCTTCTGCAGTGCAGTTGGCCTCTTCCTGGGCTGTATTGCGAAAGGAAGCACTTAATAGTGCTTCTGCCCTTCCTGCAGTCCTCCGGCTGACAGGATCGTTGCACAAAGGGAGGCCATTACCAGATTCCTTTCAGTAATGGTTGACGGCACTATCATGACGGTTGGGGACATGACAGCAGCAGGACCACAATGATGTCATGAAATGGCACATGCCATGGACCAGCAGCAACGTGCACCCTGTGCTGGGATGGTGCCATGGCGCAGTGAGGACCTTGTGTTTTTTTGTACTTTAATGACATACTCTGAGCACCTGCCATTAGTGCTTAATGCATAATGACACCACCAGTGGCTGCCCCTTGTTACATCCCCTTTCTAATATCACCAGGACCTACCTACTATGACAGCACAGTGTTACTTGGAATAGAAGTTTCATGCACACATATCCAATATCTGTATCTAGCTCTTCCCTTCTTGCTAGGATCATGCCGGGGGGAGGTATTGGAGGATCTGTTCCTGTGCATCAATGCATCTCCCACTCTTGATTTTACTGCTGCTCCTTCTGCTGCCATCCCTCACCGAATGGGGGTTCTAATTGCTGCTGGATCTTGTCCCTCCAAAGTTCAGCACTGGTACAAATCTGGCTCTGCTCAGGACAGCTGCAGAAGGAGCAGCAGTAAAATCAAGAGTGGATCTACTTCCTCCACAGCAGTCCCTGTCTGGGACTTGTTTCTTAAGTTCCCAATTGAATACAGTAATGAGCCTAGACTGAGATAAGGAAGGCATTCCACCCATCCTGACTGAATATGAACTGCAGGGATCCTACAAAGATCCCTTTGTAAACACCTGATGTGCTTTTGCAAGGAAGAAATAAGGCCCACATGTTTTGCCTCCATTCCTAAATGCAAGCACTGAAGAAACAGAATATCCTAAAGGTTAATTTGTCCTTGGGGCACAATTGCAAAGGACGCTGATGGTAGTGCCTCTTAAACTATCTGATGTAGAGGATTGGCAGGGCTTCCACTCCCCAGATGTGCCAGGGACTGGCATCATATTTGTACACATTGACTGGGACTATTCCTTTATTTCCTGGAAAGTTGCCATTGCCATGCAGTGGCAGTCAATAGATTGCAAATTGGCACCAGTCCATGGGATACTACTGTGACTTAGGCTACAGTGCTAGTTAATTGTCCTGAGCACATGCAGAGAGATTTGGCTCCTAATTGGATCATAAGACTGGGGGATATGTTCTAGGAGCACTTGAATGGAGCCAAAGTACTTTCCCCTTAACCTGAACTTCTTGCACATAAAAGGTCAGTTCTCATCAGCATGTTTGCTTTGTCAAAGTCCTCACTTTGGAGAAAGGGTAGAGTGTCTGGTTCCCTCCAGGTATTTAGCTCCCGTAAGTCCCATTAAGTATGATCAGTGACTGGGGTCTTTTGTATGCTATAGCCCACAATGTCTGAAAAGTACCAGGTTGGCTACCCCATTGGTGAACTAAGGTAATCCTTTGCCACTCATGCGTATACTCTGGTCCACACCATCACAGGTTGGTACTTATATCTACCTCCTCCAAAACTATTTTACTAGTACCAGTATAGAAGGAAGCATTTGAAAGACTGGGAACAAGAAAGTAATAGATTATGTGTGAGATATCTGCAATCTTTCACTTGCAAGAGTGGGCATCCTATTGGGACACAGATAGATATTTTTTAGTGCTTCGGATTATACATGGATAGTTCTGTGTTTCAATATGCTGTGAAAATCAACATAGACAGGAGAAGGCATGTCCAGGGTATTATTCAAGTGAGGGGAGCATTCAGGACTGGCCTGAAAAGATTTCACCATTATTTGAAATGACAGAATTGGCATTAGTCCACCACACAAGTCACCACAGTGATTTCATCAAAAATGAAATTAAAATCTATTCAATTGGGACAACTGAAAATTCAACTTTCTTCCCCAATGAAGGTATTACCTTAGAACAGCATACTTAGAAAGAGAATACTTATGTCATCTCTGGTGACCATGGAAAGAGAGAAAGAGAGAGACAGAGAGAGAGAGAGAGTGTTTGGCTATACTTAGTACAAACTTAGTGTTTGCAGGTGTGTGTGATGTCAAGGATACCTCATGAATCCAATGTGGGTTCTGAACCAGACTTTTTTATACTACCATTCTCAGAATACCCCAGCAAACATGGGCGGTAACTGTGATGGATGGGAGATCCAGGGAATTTTAACACAAAAACATAAGTTTCCCAAGTTCTAGCTCTGCTTCATAAAGTTTTATCAGCCATAAAATGATATGTTATTCTTGAAGTCTCTGTTCAGCTTGATAACAAAGAAATAAATACAACTGCCCCTCTGGAATTCATTACATGTTGCACTATTACTGTCTGCCCAGCAGGTGGTAATATTTGTCAAACCTTTTACCGACATAACTTCCTAGAGCAGTGATACATTGATATATTGTCTCTCAATTTATTATTATCAACATTGCCACTGAAAACCAGTCTTGGGAAGAATTTGTTCTTATTTAGTCAAGTCATTGCTTAGTCCTTTGCAAAATCAATCCATCCATTTCCTGGTACTAGTTCCGCAAACTGTAACAAAAACTATTTTTTCTAAAATTGCCCTTCCAATATAATATTAAGTCAATGAAGAAAGGCGTCAAAAAGCTAATAAGTAAATGGAAAAGTGCTGAAAATGTTGTGCCTTCTGAGGCTTATTTAAAAAGAGAGGTACACTCTAAATGTATATGCTGTGCACCAATTTTGTATCTATGTTTGTGCATGGAATAATCTTCATTGGGCTATTGGTGGAATGTAGGAAAGTTGTGTGTGTGTGTACACGCGCGTGTGTGCACTCCATCAAGTTACCTGTCGACTTGTTTCTATAGGGTTTTCTTAGGCAAGAGGTAGTTTTGCCAGTTACTTCTTCTGAATCAGTCACTCTTTATATATCCATAAATCAAATAATCTATATACCAAATATCTAATATCAATATATCAATACGTATCAGTCTATAAATGAAACAATAAATGTCAACATTTCAATGTACATAACAGCATCTATAGGTAGGAATAGCAATGTCATCAAATATCAGTAAGCATCGCTTATCTCCAAATTTCACCAGTAATCATCAATTGTTATTCAGTTTCAATTCATTCTGAGATCAACATACTTTAATTCATTGTTCTTAAACCTTAAATTTGTATTTACTGTGTTTTCCACCTTCGCTTCTCTTCAAGAAGCTAATCCCACTGATTTTCATGTCTCGTAGTTTTCCTTTCTTATTACAGTCACCCAAAGTTTAGTTACCTTAGCAAAAGTTCATTTCATTTTTATAAGTTCCCCATGGTTTTCTTTTCCAGAAGTTACCCTTGTTTTAAACACAAGTCAGTTAATCTCTATGGATCCCAAAGAATAAAAATTTAGGCGATTGATAGATGACATTGATATTGATATACTATAACTAAGGAATTTTAAGATGGTTTAAGGACTAAGAGTTAATGATAGAAAGCGAGACTGGCTTAAAGGTTATGGCAACAGGACCAAAAAAGATAGTACAACAGCAACTTCACCCTGTAATATTAGAAAGACAAGTTTCAATAGGTTCTAAGACAATGCATTTACTTCTTCTGAAATATAGCCTACAGCATGTGATATTTGTTGGCAGTCTTCCATTCAAATACTCACCGGGGCTGACCCTATTTTGCTTCCCAGATCAGGTGGGATCTGATACCTTTAGAAAATTAAGGAAAGCTAAATTTATTGAATTTCAATTAAAATAAATGAAACTTAAAGGTGCAAATAAACTTATATTTCCAGGGGCTGGGAACATGCAGCTGTGCCCAGATATTGTTGGGCTGCGCCTTCCATGATTCCGTATCATTGGCCACACTGGCTAGAGTTGATGAGAGGCCAAGCCCAACAACATTGTAGAGGACACTTACTTTCCATCCTTATTGTTGTTGCTGCTGTTTTTTGTCTTCAAGTCATTTTCAAATTATGGCAACCTTAAGGCAAACCTATCACAGGGTTTTCTGGGGCCAAGAGTGTGTGATGCTCTCTAGGTCACCAGGGGGTTTCCACACCAGAGCAGGAAACGGAACCCTAGTCTCCTTACTGTAGTCCTATCTGGGGATGAGAGCTTGCAGATTGGAGACATTTTTTTCATGCATTGCTGGGTATACTTAGAAGTAAATCACTCAAAGTCAATGAACCTTGGAATAAGTATGTACGAGATTGGGAGGTACACTTGCTGAACTGGGAGAATCTAGTGAGATGTCTTTGTTGGATTGTTTCTCTTCTGCACTATCCGTTATTCAGTTGTTATACTGCATATCTTGTATTTTTCTCATGACAGTAGCTCTGGAAGGAGATTAAGAAAATCTTATCAGTGTGGGATAGGTGGGGTAATGAGGATGACAACTATCTTTACTCCACAGGAGAACTTTGAAATATATAGCACAAAATTTCAAGTTGTAAACTCAGCTATACTAAACCTATTTAACTAAGACTGCAAAGCATCTTTGTAACTTTCTTAGGATTGGGCCAAATACAAATAACAGCTCAGTCACCTGTGCCAGAACAAGGGTGGTGGCATGTGCTGATTGTGGGATGCTTATGGTCTCACCACCTATTTGGAGATCTTGCAGCATTCAGAGCACATACCCCTACGCCGAAAAAATATTTTGTTTTAACATAAAAAATGGAGAATCACACTCTGAAAAGCCTCCAGGCAGCATGATTCCTTGTAAAATCACATGATTTTCCCTCCTGTGCCTTTTTAAAGTGAAAACTGTGGTGTTTAAAGTGAAAACTGTGGTGTTTAAAGTGAAAACTCTCTCTCTCTCTCTCTGTGTGTGTGTGTGTGTGTGCGCGCGCGCGCGCACGCGCGTAAAGGAAATGGATCCTTCTTTCTCCAGTAAGGAGGAGAAGAACAAAAGGAAGACAGAGGGAGGAGAAAGGAAAAACAGAACTGAGTCTCACTAGAATCTAAAGGGAGGAAAAGTTAGAGGTGACAAACTATAGTCAATTTACCTCTTTGTATGGATCACACTTTTGCTTCATGTTGGTACTGTCATGAGGCAAAAGAGGTAAACCCTATAAAGCAGAGATGGGTAGGGCCACACTTTAGGAGTCCCATGTGCCATATGTAGCCCATGGATCACATGTTGCTATAAAGCTTTTTCCTTCCATATGTTACCAAAATCTTCCTAGGAGAAGGGTTACCAATGGCCCTGTAATTTGCCATGGCTTTCCACTGCCAGACAGGTACCTAAACAGGTAATATAAGCATCTTTTCAAAAGATCTCTGTCCATCACCCCTCTCTGCAAGGCTGGGCTTCTTGCACTTCACCATAAACTATCTAAACATGGGCTTGCAGTTAAATACTAAATAAAACATCTCTAGCATTTTCCTTTTACAACACATCTTAATATTTTCCTTCAAAGCCAGATTAGGGCTGTCAGCTGAACAGGATGAGACTTCAAACATGTTAACAAGATGTAACTACAGATGTTGCATTTGGAGCAGTTCACCTTCAACGCTCAGTTGCTGTAGTGTCAAGCATCCAAACAAAGTGTGAATGTCTTCTTCTGAAGAAGAACCACCATCAGCAGTACCTCAGGTATGTATTCAAAATAAATGTCAGCTAAAACATGTCAGATAAGATTCACAAGTCAAGCACTGCCTCTTGGATCTCAGTTTCATTCACATGCTCTGTGTAAAAATGTTTTGAATTAAGACTGTGACTTCCTTCATGGTACCTGAAGGTGTCTCCTTTTCTTGTTGAAAAAGCTCAATGGCTTGTAAGGGCTCTTTTACACTATAAATGATAGTACTATGATGCCCCTTTAACTGTCATGACTGCACTGTATGGAATCCTGGAGTTTGTAGTTTGGGGAGGCACTAGAGCTCTCTGGCTGAGAATTCTAAATTGTTGTTGTTGTGTGACTTCAAGTTGTTTCCATCTTATGGCAACCCTAAGGGTGAATCTATCATGGGATTCCTGGGGCTGAATGTGTGTGACATGCCCAAGATCACTCAGTGAGTTTCCATGGCTGAGCAGGGAGTCAACTAAATACCCCTCCCTAAACTACAAACCTCAGGATTCTATACGATATTGCCATGGTAATTAAAGTGGAATCATAGTACCATCACTGTGTAATGTGAGTGTGCCCCTCACTTCAGCCAGTGGTATTTTTTTTTAGATGCAATGCAAAAATATCATAAAACTAATTTATGGGATATATTACTCTCACTAATTCAGCACCAACTTGGTGCTGAATGGACTGTAGCCAAAATGAAAAACAGTGAGAGAGGCATCAGCATACACACAGGGTCCCCAAGGTTTGTGCTACCTAAAGAAAATCCTGACCAATGAGTTCTAAATGATCATAAAATCCTAAGTGTCTTTTGGAAGGATTTTTTTTCCGAACAGAGTTCAGATAATGAATGGAATGGGATGTCTTGACTATCCATGGCCGAACACAACTCTGAACAGCAGACCTTAATACTGCACCATTTTGTTGAAGGTCCTATTGCAGTTTATTGCAAAATTCTGAGAACTGAAAAAACTAAGCACACAAAGGAGTGTTGCATTCCAGTCTGCCTATCAGTTTCGGAAATGCAAGTCTGATTAGTTTGTGCTAACATGTAAACCAAGTGAATTTCTCCCTCATTCCTGATCAAGATTCACTGCGTGCTCCTGGATTCTTTGCCCTACCAACTAGGAATATAGTTTCTTTCTTTGGGCCCTTTCACTTTACACAAATATAACACTAGTATTCCACTAACTGCCATGGCAACATCCTGTGGAGTCCTGGGATTTATAGTTTATGGGAGAGTATTGAAAATTTTCAGCCAGTTTAGTGCCCTCACCAAACTACAAAACCCTAGGTTTCCATAGGATGTAGCCATGGCAGTTAACGTGGAATCAAAGCACCACAACTGTGTTGTGTGAATGGGCTACTTATCCAAAAATAAAATGTCTCCAGATGACTTCTTTGCAGCACTATCTCTCAGTTTTCCTCATTGAGATCTAGTTAATTACCATAGCATAATGGCTCAAATCCCTTAAATTCCAAGGCACAGCCACATCTAAAACACACACACACACACACACACAACCATCTCTAGGATTCTGTTACCTACCTTGTCTATCCTGTTTCACCCACCCACTCCTGCACTTTATGCTTGCAAGCTGTTGCCCTGTATTCTCTCCTGCCTAGACAACATTTGCCCATTTGACATAAAAAGCTAAGTTGTTTATATAACTGACTTCAGTTGTCTGAATATGGGGATCTGAATTATTTACCAGATGACTCAGCCCTTGATGACTAAATTGGTACTTGGTTCAGCCCCATAGGGAGTGAGAAAGAATAAGAAATTTAATAGACAGAGCGTCTTGCTCTGCTCCGCTAGGGGACTACATTAGTGTGCAGCCCATATAGTTCACTAATAGAGAAATGTGTAGAGGAGGCACGTGCGGCTGATAAGACTCCTGCAAAGTGTTATCTGAAACCAATTTCATGGGATAGAAATTGGACTATGTTGGTGGTTACACAGTTGTAGATTGACCAAAGCATCTATCTATTTTATTACTAGTCTTGTGCTCTTTTATTTGCACCTATATTTTCAGGAGAGGAAGTACATACCAACCAGCAGAAACAAATGAGCAATCCAACAACAAGAAAATTAGAGCTGAGGTTTTTTTTCCTAAAGAGAATCATACAATATTCTTTCTGAGGATTTCCTTTGAGGGGACTTGCCCCCCAAGTTGTAGGAGAAATTACTCCAGCCCCCACTCAGCATCAGACATCACTTTCCATTGTTGCCCCCTGCCAAAAGTGCAGAAAGTCCAGTTTTAATGTTGTTCATGCTGTTGAAGGAAGCAGTGGGTTTGGACCTTCTATTACTTCCAGTCCTTCTCTTTTAGCCCACTGCTTCTGTCACCCACCAGTATGAACAAGCAATATAATTTTGCCCATTCTCAAAACAGAATTTCTGAGAATGTTTTTGATAATTTTCTCTTTTTTTGGTGATGTAATGCAGATAATGCTTCCTTATGGCATACGATGTGGGCATATTCAGTGACTACTCTCTTTTGGTTGGATGTGTTACAACATAGTAATTTTGTACTAGAAAAAATCTTTGGCATTTTTAGATGAACATGTTCTTTCAAATTACACTCCTGTGATGTGGAACTTAATGGAGGGTCAATGTGGGTGGAACCCTGCATGCTTTCTCTCCTACAGAAAGACTAACACTCTAAGATTGGAAAGATAAATATTCACCATTCATTTTTCAATGGTCAGAAGTTCTTACTGCTTTAATTGCGCATAAACTTAGATTTCATAGATATCAACTGTAAGAAAATCTGTTTTTGGAAATATGGTCAGAGTATTGTATTTGTTGGCGTACAAAACTCACTTTTTTCCCTGAAAAATACTGCTTGCAAATGGCAGTGATGTGGACCAAAGTTGGACTTAAGTCTCTTCAATGACTTGATTCACACTCAATTTGTCAATAATGATCAACAGACTCCACTCCACTCCAGACTTGTCTTTTTTTAGTGATCAACTTGCTGCCCACCTCCCCCTCCAGCCTGCCCCCAATCAGCAGTGAGGGAATGTTATGCTGGTGACCCAATCAGAGCTGCACGGGCTCCTTTATTCCTGCCTCTCTGCTTCTCTGCCTCTCTTTTGTTTCCCGCCTTTCTCCAGAAGCCCTTTATAGGAAAGCAAAAGAGCAGGATGAGTTAAAAGGGGAAAAACAGGACTTTGCACCTTTTTTTCTGGTTAGTGTGGGCAAGGAGTGGTCTCTGCATCTGGATTGAGGGGAGGGTTAGGGGTTGAGGTCCCATCAATGTTAATGTGAAATCCTCCTCCTCCTCTCCCTTCCCCATTTAGCCACTCCTTGCTCAGACACAGGCCCTTTCCGCATGGGGGGGGGACGCCCGAAAACGGAGCTTACCGGCTTTGTTTTTCGGCCGGCCGAGTCTGTCGCCACGAGGAGCAGCGCGAGCTCGTCGCTCCGCACTCCTCCGGCATCCTAAATGGCGGCTTCCGGTTGGTGGAGGCTCTCCACCAACCGGAGAAGTTCGCCAGCCGGAAGTCCGCCCCTGGCAGATCTGCAGGCACGCACTTGTGTGCGCCTGCAAATCTGCTCCGGAGCTGGGTGACAGAGCGGCACGGGGTTGCGTGCGCCATGGTTTTTAAAAACCTCTAAAAAGAGGTTTTTAAAAAACACGCTGCGCGACCAGTTCTGGTCGCTCTGGAGTGGACTGAGGTATGGAACTACGAAAAGTAGTCCGCCCCAGTCCACTCTACGGTACGGAAGACCTCTGTTGGAGGTCGCTCTGCACCGTTTAAATAGCCCGGTGCAGAAAAGGCCACAGTTTCCGTCAGTTTGCCTTTTGTGTTCCTTGATGGTTGAAGGTTTCCTTCCAAGCCTGCTTGCTCACAAGTAAACAGGAAAGAAAGGGTGTCCTTGACAGCCATGGCAGTGTGGAAAGCAGTTTCCTTCAGAAGGGCTTTCCTATTCTTCCATGGCTGAAGGCTTCCTTCCAAGACTGCTTGCTCTCAACTTAACCCCCACCCCATGCACAGATCACCAGCTCCTTTTTTTTTCCCTGTTAACCTTGGCTCCCATACTTGAGACTTGACTTGAGACTCGACTTGAATTATCTTGCAAGGACTTAAGACTCAAGACTTGAAGTCAGCAACTTGAGACTTGGAGTAAAAGACTTAGGCCCTTTCCACACTAGGCGAGGGAATCGCTCTGTGCCGTTACTCACCACTTCTTCTGGGGTCTGAAGCAATGCGGACTGTCCCTGAAGCTCTTCTGCATGGCTCCTCCTTGGTCCAGGGCGAATCGGAGCAGTGCGAGGTCTGTAGATCCGCACTGCTCTGGCTTCCAAAATGGCGGCTTCCGGTTGGTCGTGGGTCCTGACCAACCGCTGAAGCTCGCCATGCCTAAAGCCCGCCTTCCGCAGATGACAGGCTCGCATTGGTGCGAGCCTGCAAATCTGCACAAGAGAGTAGGAATGCAATGGCGCGTTCCAGGAAAATAAAGACCTGTTTTTTCCAGTCTTTCAAAAACATGCTGGAAGACCACTTGGGGTCGTCTTGGAGCAGACTGAGGTGCGGATCTCCGGTAAGTAGTCTGTTCCTAGTCCACTCCAAGGTGCAGATGACCTCCGTGCGAGGACGCACTGCCCTGTTCTAATTGCCTGGTGCGGAAAGGGCCTTAAATACATCACTGGAAAATGGGGTGCATCTTATATGCTAGTATGTCTTATAAACCGGTAAATAGTATTTGCCAGTGTATAAATGGGGTGTATCTTATGCAAAGGTGTATCTTATACGCCAGCAAACAAGGTATATCAATCTATACACATTCATAACCTGCATTCGTATCATATGTATTTCCCCCTTTTTATTCTATCTTTTTCTCTCTCTTATTATTTTCTCTCTCTTTTTCTTTTTGTGCAATTTTACTTTAAAAATCTAATTAAAATATATATTTAAAAAGATAACTTCTGATAATGTTTCTGACAATTTTCTCTTTTTTAATTCATCTTTTATTGTTAAAATACTCTTCCTCTGTCTGTTGTTGCTGGGTGCCTTCAAGTAATTCCCAAATTAGGGTGACCCTAAGGTGAACTTGTCATGGGGTTTTCATGGGAAGATTTGTTCAGAGAGGGTTTGCCTTTGTCTTCCTCTGAGTCTGAGAGAGAGTGACTTGCCCAAGGTCACTCAGTGGCATTCCATGGCCAACTGGGGATTTGAAGCATAAGGCCTTCCCGCATTACACTGTTATAGTGCTATTATTCTACTTTCAACATTCTGTGGAATTCTGGGGTTCGTAGTTTATTGAGGCCAAAGAGTTCTCTGGCTGAGAATTCTAAATGCACCTCCCTAAACTGCAAAACCCAGGATTCCATAGGATGTTGAAAGTGGAATAGTAACACTATAACTGTGTAGTGTGGAAAGGCCCATAGTTTCTAGAGTCATATTCCAATGTTCTCCTGCAAATATATAATGTATATATAAATATATAATATATAATGAAATCCCATCCTCTCATTTTTATACTCACAGATGGGAGAATTTTGAGAGACCATTTTCATTCAGGCATAGGCAGAACCAAATTGTACTAATTAATTGTCATGGAGGTAATTAATTGTCACTGACATATTATAAAAATACCGTTAATGCAATTTACCAAGATCCCCTCCCAGCAGTGACTCACTATTTTGTCTGTGTGTGTGTGTGTGTGTTTTGCTGGTGGTGTTGGCAAGGAAAAGAGGACCCAACAACAAAACTGAAGGCACACAACAACAAAATCACCAGCTGTCTCTACCTGTGTGCTGCTCCTTTCACCTGAAAAGGATGGAGTTTCAGTTATCCCTTCTGAAGGTCCAGATTCATGCTTGACCTTGGGCTCTGGCAGCTCTTGAGTCACTAGGGAATCTCTGTTGGGTCTGGTAGGGGGATAAAACGGTGAGGTATATCATTCACTCTCTAGGACTCACTATGAACAGACCGATCTGCTGTTTCCAGAGACCAAGGCCTCAGTTGCCCCAGTTAAGGGAACAATGCATTTGCAAGAGCTGTTGACCTCACACCAGTGATGGAACTTGGACTCAGATTGCATTGCTGTTGTAAGGGCAAGAGCTGTAATTTTTTTTTCCTTTTCAGTCTAGTTAATGGAAGAGGGAGACATTCATCATTTTTGCAGTTTGCTACTCAAAGGCTCTTGTATTTTCCAAAGTAGGCTTGTTTTCAAAGACTTGAACTGCTGCACAAATATTCCCCATGTGTGCCAACTAATCCTTGAGGCAGCTTGAGAGGCACAGCACTGTAGCTCAGTTCAATCAAACAGGAAGCAAAATGTCTCATAAGCTTTTACACAGTTCATCAGCTTGGTGAGCCTTATTCATGCCTGGCTTCTCATCCACTCCTCAACCCGAGCTGTGCACGTTGGCCAAGCCTTAAGGGGATGGAGAAAGATGTCATCACAAAAGGTCATACAAAGGTCACAATGGCTGTACGTCAATTTTAGTTCCCTTTTAGGACTGGCGAATTAACTAAAACAACAATTATTACTACTATTGCTACTGTTACTTGTTAGTTACAGCAGCATGGTGGTAGTGTTTCATAATTGTATAACATGGGTATTATAGCATTTACAAATATCTGAACATTTGACCACTTGCTACTTAGCTTTTTAGCTGATAACTCCTTTACATATAGTTTCTTTCTTTGCATCTGTTCATCACAAAATTTCAGGACCCAGTGTGATGCCGGGTTATTTTGATAGAAAAATGGGAAATCTGGGGGAGAAAATCTGCAAGAAATTCAAATGACATATTTTACAAGAACTGAATTCATCCACCAATAGACTTCTCATCTGTTGGAAAATGTGAAAGATAGTACTGGATCTCTTAAACAGAGTAATCAAACTGTCAAGGCAGAAGCTGAACAATAATTAGTCCCACCTGCACTCTCTCTCTCTCTCTCTCTCTCTCTCACACACACACACTCACTCACTCACAGAGAGAGAGAGAGAGACTACAGCAGAGAAAAGATGCAAGCTCAATTTTCTCTGTAAATCTTATAAAATTAGCCTTATTTAATTACATGGTCTAATGAAGGAGTGAGAGGGAAGAAGTAAATAGATGATTGCTATGATCCTACTTGACAGATTGCTGCATTTTTTTCTTCTTCTGTAGTATATGCACTGTGCAAGCAGAGAAGTTGAAAATATTAAGGCCACTTTGTACAGCCACGTTACCTAGATGATGTAACATTTCTTGCAGAATCCCACCTAAGAAATTCCTATAGAGGCTTACCTTAGTTGAACCTGTTTTAACCTGTGATGGGTGGGAATTGTGTAGACCCTCAAATTTTTCAGCCTCCATGATACCTCCTCCTGAACCCTCAAAGGAATGCAATTCTCCATTTTAACACTTGGGGGTACACTTTGGGGGCCATGAAATAATCTTTTTGGAAAACTGGACATGACCGTTTGGTCACCTCTGATTTTGCAAAAGGGGCAGATACAGTCTGCGGATATCTGGGAGAGGTGGAAAATGGGCCAGGTGTGGCACCTGAACCTTCTGCAACATAGAGCTATCTCTTGCGAAGGTACAAGAACAGCATACAGGATTGTCAGGTCAAAAAAAAAAAAAAAAGGCAGGACAGGATTCCAGAATCATTGATAGTTGCATTGAAGAGATATTTTCAGCTGGAGTTGCTTGGCAGGCAGATGTATTGCTCTCACACATCAATACTAATTAACTGGTCACTTAAAAGGCTACTAACAGGCCACCTGAAAGACCTGCATCATCTCAAGCAGCTCTCTGAAGGCTTATAGCCAAGGTCACAATTTGCATCTTTCTATATTGTATTACACTCTATTCTGCTCATCCAACTGTGTGACTATGCTTAAAAACTTGTGGATTTAATATCACTTTATCTAGGAATCTGAGGAAATGGATGGATATCCACAAAAGCTCATGCTAAAATAGATAAATTAGTCTTAAAGGTGCTGTTGAATTCCCCTTCTCTCCCTACCACCACCACCCATTTTTCCCCCTCCTTTTTATGCTGCAACAGACACAGCTATTTCTTTGCAAATAGTCACATAGAGGATATGCATGCTGCTATGAAATACCCTTTTTTGCCACAAAAAAGAAAAAAATCAAGAAATACCCTTGGTAGGGAGAATAGATCCTCTGGTTAGTGGGTTTAACATTTGACTCCTTTCAGTCCTGATGATGCAACAATACTTCAACAAGGCAATCTTTGTAGAAAAGTCAACACATGTAGCTGTTGTTCTACTGCTTACTAATAATTTGTACTAGTTGCTTGGATGCTTTTTTTTTTTCTGGATAGATAATATAGATGAAATTCTATTTCCCC
The DNA here is from genome assembly GCA_030412105.1 of Cyclura pinguis. Taxonomy (NCBI): domain Eukaryota; kingdom Metazoa; phylum Chordata; class Lepidosauria; order Squamata; family Iguanidae; genus Cyclura; species Cyclura pinguis. The sequence goes on from CM059599.1 coordinate 44,097,750, forward strand.
CTCCCATCATTTTTAATGATATTTATTCAATTCAACCCAAAGAGATAATTTCTCTGACCATTTGTTTTCATATACTCTCACAATGACTAAGTGGACTTTCACCTTTTTCAAGACTTCGCGTTTTCTTCATTAGGCAAGGTTTTTGACCAAAATTTTCAAATTTTGAGTAAGATTTCTTTTCTCTAATCACAGACTAGCCTGCCGTGTCTGACCTGACTCAGGATACATTCACATATTTATTTTGTCATAAAGCCAAATTACATGTGGTACTAAATAGGCCACTTGCAGGCATGTGCATCTTTTTTTTAAAAGTTTTAAATATTAGGTGTAGAAGCATAGTTAATACTGGAATCATGGCATGTGATGAAGGTTGTATACTTTATGCTGTGCTGTGGTGCGAATGAAAAACTATGATTTGCTAGGAGAGGGAAACTCCCACTGGGAACCATTTTTTGATAAAACTGGGAGCTTTCCTCTTCAATCAAAAAACAGTTTGGAGATGGGGAAATGTTAGCAATTGTTATCAGGATGGGAATGAAAGAGGAAATGGTTAAACCTCCAGCCCTCAGCAGATTCTTATGCAACTGCTGAGGAGTTGGACCACAAAGTACCAGTAGCATGTAGTGCTGGATGTGGTGCCTCCCCTGCTTGGACCACAGGTTCCTGCTATCCTAAAGTCTCAGTTTTTCTGGAGACACAAGTCAAGAATCATTTTCATGTATAGCTTTAAAAAAAAAGGGGGGGGAGGAGAGGAGATGAACCTCATGGCTGACCTACGATGCTCATGGTGCGTAGGATGTGCACCTCTCTGTACATGGGATATTATAGACTCTTTATTTTAGGAAGAAGAATGTATCCCATCTGTTTTTCTCTGTTTCTAAACATTAAAAGTGACAGAAATTCTCTGTTTCCTTTATATTCATTCCATCCAGTAGTCTGGACTATTTGGGTAGGTAAAATCAGTCCATGTCTGCTTTCTAGTTAATCTAAGCAGAGCTTCAGACACCCCTGGGTAGTAGAACTGTGAAGCTGGATGATGCCTTAAAAGCCCATATAGTCCAATCTCTTTACAGATTCAGGAATTCTACCACAATAATATCCTTGAAAGATGGTCATCCAGCCTCTGCTTAAAAATCTCCAATGACAGAGAGGCCTCCACATTTTGAGAATAATATGGAAAAGTTATTTTATTGGACTGCAGTTTCCAGAACTTCCAGACAACATGGCCACTGTTTTTAAGACAGTATGTTTTCCTGGCAAATAGCTCGCACTGTTGGGAGCAATTCCCTAATGTTTATCTAAAGTTCCCATCTTGTCATTTGAACCAGTTGGTTTGGGTTCTCCTCCCAGTTAAATACATAAAGTAATTTTGCTCCATCAGGTATATGTGTGTTTTTTTGTGTGTATCTATCTATTCAAATATCAAGATGTGAAGGATCCCACAGCTCCTATTTTATACTTTGAAATTTCATCACAGAATCCAAAATGGGGCCTATGATTTAAATGCAATTGTCAAACCTAACTGAAGGAGACATCATTGATTTTATGGAACTTATGTTTTGACTTACCAGGTTCTACTCAGGTTCTGGGTTTAGGCCAATGATAGAGTACCTCTTTCTGGGTTCTATAATTGAATATTGTAAACACAATCACAATTTAAGCCCCAATGTTGTTTTGTTTAACAACAATGTAACAAATTGTACATTACACTTAACACATATACATTGTCCCAAAAGTTCCATGCATCCAATGAGATCCCAATGCCGAACCCGATTGCATGAATCTTTTGTCTGTGCTGCTCAGTAGTATTGCAACATTTGGATGAAATCTTAAAGGTGTAAATTAACAATATGTAATAGATGGAAATGCAATATAGAAGTTACACCCCAAAGAATTTACCTGTTTTGTTCGCTCCTAAATAAATAACTGAAAACACTACTACCTTATTCAAGGGGAAGAGAGCCTGTGTGACAGCCCTGGCCACTGCAGCTCCTTTACTGTTTCAGCAATCCATCTCTTTCTGAAGTCAACTTCCTTAGAGCAGATCTTTCCAAACTTTTCATGCTGGTGACACACTTTTTGGACATGCATCATTTCACAACACAGTAATTCAGTTTTACCAGCAAACCAGAGGTTAAACTAACCGATTATGCATGTACAGTACCCAGAGGTGTATCTAGGGTGGGGAAAGGCACCCCCCCCGATCCTGGCCCACTGCTGTCGCCCTCGCCAAGAAAGACCCTGGCGAGGGTGGCAGTAGTGGGAAAAGCAGCCCTCCTACCTGGTCCTGGCCTGCTGCCTTCGCTCTTGGTGAGGAAAGACCCTAACGAGAACAGCGGCAGTGGGAATGGCTTGAGTGAGGGGTGCCTTTCTCAGCCCAGGAAGGCGACACACCCACACACTTCAGGCAACATAGTAATGTGTCACAACATATCATTTGGAAAGCCCTGCCTTAGAATTTTCTCACCCATTGGGCCATAACAATAATTCATAGGGGTTACAATAGCAGTCCCTCACACCCAAATCCAATGGATTTATTGAGACCAAACACAAGTTAATACCGTCACCAAGGGTGGTCCAAAATGTTTTGCAGCCTCAGCAAAAGAACAAAATTGTCTCTCCTGTCCTTCTCTGCAGTACACATACTTGATTCATTGTACAAAAATTTAGTAATGGTCATGAAATAGCAAAGACTTCAGTAGGATTCCTTTTAGTATTTGAAATGTGAACATCATGATATGGAGGTCTACAATGGTCCCTGAAGCCCTCCAAATGCATACCTCCATTGATGGTTTTGTTCCATGTTCAGACATATTCACGCACATTTTTTCCACAAATTTTAAGAAGTAAGGTCAAGAAGCCAGTTTAGAATGATGGACATGCATTCTGCCCTCGCTCTGAGTGAGCAAATGTGATTAGCTTATTGGGGAGATTTCCTCAAAATGTTGAAAAAAGGTACTGTGAAAGGCCCTTACTTCTTCCAAATTGGTATGGTGGTTCCCAGCCTGATAAAGCACCCTGTCTTTACCACACAACTCTTCCTCCCCCTGGCCACATAAGATCACCTTTGTGTAAAAGGGCAAGGGCTTTCAATGTTTATGTAGAACCACTTGATAATTTTACAGTAGTGTGTTTTCTGTGTTACTTATCACTATAAACAACTCAAGTTGAATCAGTATTTAGAAAGAGAAACTGTAACATTTATTAAGACAACAATAAGAATAAAATAGCATGTTAGAGTTCATATGCAGTTCCATTCAATACATTTCTTCAGCGCATTTTTCAGACAATATTAACAGTTACCTTCCTTCTCAGAAACAGTTCAATTATATCTTTAGACTTTCACAAAAGGCACAATTATCATATAACAGCACTTTGATTCATAGACTCTCGCTAAAGGCCTAACCCCCCCCAATCTAGGTCACACTCTCTGACCAGATCCTACTAAGGCTTAATTACTCCTCTGCCTCTCACTAGGCTTCCACTGAGAACAAAATCTCCCCCAACAGCCACACTCTCTGGCTGACTAAGGTACTCTATTCCCTAGCTCCTTGCTAGGCTCTTACTGAAGGAATCAAAATACCCACAGGTACTTGGTGTTATATATTTTTTTCTCTCTCAGCCATAAGCCCTTCCCACCACTACCTCCTGCAGCGCTGTTCTGGTTGTCTACCATCCTGCTTTCAGGTTGCACTGGCAGTCCAAACAACAACATCACCAGAACTTCATCACAGGTACTTTTTGTGAAACATGGAACTTTTTATCTGGGAAAAAAAAATGTCATTTCTGTTTCAAGTCAACCCTAAACCTGATATAATAAGGCATCTGTGATCCAGAACTGTTGACTTGCTGCATTTAGTATCAGGAAATAGAATTAATGCAATGGCACAAATTCACCATTAAAAAGAAAGAAAGGAAATGGTCTCCAGCAATGAGGGAAGACAAGCAGCAACATGAACATGCTGTAGCTTCTGCCTGTTACATTAAGCAGCAGTCATTCAGTGCCCATGGGCATCTTACGGAAAGCATTTGAACTGTTTGCAGAACCAGACTAAAGGTCCATCTAGTCCAGCATTCTATTTTCACTGGCCTTCCTCCTGGTCCCAACTGAGATGCTTCTGGTATTCACAAGAAAGGGACAAAAACAACAGCTTTTCTCCATTGTTTGCCTCGAGTAGAACTGCACACAAACATTCCATTAGGCTAACAGTCACTGACACCAATCCTCCGTGGCTTTGTCTAGTCAGTCTTTGAAGCACTTTAAGCTAGATGTTTATCTATCTCAAACCTTAGTCCTTTTCACACTACGCAATTACAGTGCTATGATTTCACAGACCTGCCCTGACAACAACCTATGGAATCCTCGTCTTTGCAGTTCAGAGAGAAGTATTTAGAATGCCCTGCTAGAGAGCTCTAGTGCTTCACCAAACTAGACACCTCAGGTTTCTACAGGATAAATCCATGACAGTTAAAGTGAAATCAAAACACTATAGCTGTGTAGCTGATAGGGACCCATGTTTTATTCCATTAAAAGATGCACTTGTTTTGGTATTTCCTTTGAACAAATTTTACTTCCAAGTTTTACCTCGCTATAGTTTATGAGAGCTTTTTTTTTTTTAATAATTTTATTAAAGTTCAAACATATAAAACAACTATATAATTGTACATATCATTGTAATGTTTCTGTTATTCTTCCACTCCTCACTGGATTTCGTTTTTCAAATATGCAACATGTTGGCTTTAATTGTACTGCAATAATAAATGAAAATTATACTTGTTAGTTCCTGCCCTACATCAAAACCGTACTTTCTAACACATCTATATCAAATCACATGTTAATATGTCTTGATATACAGTCTTCACATAATATCTTCAAGCATTATCACCTGTTCGCACCCAACAATTATCTGTTACTATTTGCCATTCTTTCTTAATTTCTTCATCTGATTTCCCCTTTAATCTCTGTGAGACTATATCTGCATTTTTGTTCTCATTCAAAGCTGCCCATCATTGGTCAATTGTAGGAATTTGTTGTGTTTTCCATAACCGTGCATATTCAATTCTAGCAGTTGTGGTCATATACAATATTATCCGCCAACATTTCTTCTGAACAGTTCCATCTATCATATGTGTCATATTCAACAAATACATTTCAGGTGTTTTATCAGATTGCACCTTCAATGTTGCACAAATCTTATTATGGACTTCTCCTCAGAAATTTTTGGCTTTGGTACATGACCACCACATGTGGAACATCGTACCGACCTCCTTCTGACATTTCCAACACTGTCCTGTTCCTGTTTTGTAAATTCTCATAAGTTTTTCTGGTGTCATATACCATCTATGAAACATTTTATAGTAGTTTTCTTTTAGATTCTGGGCAGCTGTAAATTTTTGTGTTTTTTTCCAACTTTGTTCCCAAGACTCTAACTGAATTGGATGTCCGACATTTTGTGCCCAAGCAATTATTGTTGTTTTAACTGTTTCCTCTCCCCTCTCTTGTTGCAATATTTCCTGATATATACAAGATAATAACTGTAAAGGATTTTCAATTAGCCTTTTGACCACTCCTTCTTTCTCTTTTTGTTCAATTCCGCAAGTTTTCATGTCCATCTGAAATCTTTCAGCTAATTGTCTGTAGGGGAACCAGTTTAATGTTATACCTTCTTGTTCCAGTTTTTCTCTTGTTTTAATCTTGATTGTGTTGCCAATTGATTTTTCTATTATATCATCATATCTAATCCATCTGTCTGTTTCAGCCCATCTACCAAAAAATGCCTCTTGAGGGGACACCCATGATGGGAACTGCCTAATGTTCCTTGCCTTGTACTCGTTCCATATTTTGAGTAAGGATTTTCTCAAGTAATGATGTGAAAAATCTTTGTCAACTTCAGCTTTATTATAGAACATATAGGCATGCCACCCCATTCTTAAGTCTGCTCCTTCAAGCGCAAGCATTCTCATGTTCTGTAGATTAATCCATTCTTTTATCCAAGTCATTGCCGCTGCCTTGTAATATATATGAAAATCTGGTAGTCCCATTCCTCCTCTTAGTGTTAGATCAGTCATTACGTTCCATTTTATCCTAGGTTTCTTGCCTTGCCAAATAAATTTTGATAGTTCTCTCTTCCATTGTATAAAGGGCTTCCTGTTTGTAATAATAGGGAGGTTTTGAAAAAGAAAAATCATTTTTGGAAGTACATTCATTTTTACAGCTGCTATTCTGCCCATTAATGATAGCCGCAATCGCGACCATTTTTCCAAATCTTTTGTTCTTTCCTTCCATTTTTTCCCATAATTATCATTAAATAATTCGTTGTTCCTTTTTGTGATCCAGACACCTAGATACTTGGCTTTCTGTCCTTTATTAAATCCTGTTATGTGTGTTAATTCCTTTTCTTCTTTTTCACTCATGTTTTTTGTTAATAAAACTGTTTTTTCTTTGTTGATCTTAAAACCAGAAAATTCTCCATACCTGTGTATTGTCTCTACCAAATGTTTGATGCAATTCACAGGATTGTCCAGAAAAAGAACCAGATCATCAGCAAAAGCTTTTAGCTTATATTGATATTTTTTTTATCTGTACTCCACTGATTTCTTTGTCTCCTCTGATTATATTATTAAGTATTTCCAATGTGATGATAAATAACAATGTAGAAAGCGGACAACCTTGTCTTGTTCCTCGATGAACTTCAATTTGTTTGTTTTTTTCTCCATTGATAACTAGTTGAGCTTGTTGGTGATTATATATTGCTTCAATTCATGTTCTGAATTTATCTCCTACTTCTGTTTTTTTAAGTACCATTTTCAAAAAGGCTCAGTTGATCATATCAAATGCTTTCTCTGCATCCACAAATATCATTGCCAACTTACGTTCGTTGTGTTTTTCATAATGCTCTATTATATTAAGCACTGTTCTAATATTGTCTCTCAAATATCTCTTCGGGAGAAAGCCATTTTGGTCCTCATAAATGATATCTTGCAGCGCCCTCTTGAATCTGTCAGCCAAAATTGTAGCAAAAATTTTATAGTCTGTATTTAAAAGCGAGATTGGTCTATAGTTCTTGACATCAGTTAAATCTCTTCCTTCTTTTGGTATCAACACTACATTTGCCTCTTTCCAGGTGTCTGGTATGCCCATTTTTAATATCTCATTTATTGTAGTTTGCAAAGGTAGTGACAGTTCATGCTCAAAAATTTTGTAATATCTCGCTGTGAAGCCATCTGGTCCCGGAGCTTTATCATTCTTTAAATTACGGATAGCTTCTGATACCTCTATCACTGAGATTGGTTTGTTTAAAGCTGTTCTATGTTCCTCTGAGAACTTTATCTTGTTCATTCTTTCCAAGTAATCATTCATTTCCTGTCCCTCTTTAAATGTGGCTCCATTCCCTAGCAACTTCCGGTAGCATTTATAAAATGTTTGCTTTATCCCCTCCTGCTTTGTGATTCGTTCTTCGCCAACCTTTAGCTCCGCTATGATGTTCCCAGTCTTTCTTTTACGCAACATATGAGCCAGAAACTTAGAAGGTTTATTTGCTTGCTCAAAGTAATTACTCTTCATTCTTTGTATCTGCTGTTCAATATAGTTTATGAGAGATTTAAAGATAAAACCATTCCCATTTAAGAAACAAAAATTCCTTTACAAATCAAGTGATAGTTCAGAAAGAAATGTTATAATTCATGGGCATATGTGTCCTTCTCAGCTAAGGATGTGAGAGGTTTAAATAAATGAACAAAAAAAAGAAAGAAAGAAATCTACAAACTGGCCAAGATGGTAGCACAACAGAGAGATAAATATATTTGATGGCATTCAACAGCAGAGGGGAGACAGGGCTTTATATTTATGTCATCATTAAGCTTTTGTGTGCAATGGACCAATGAATTGAGAACAGTGTCACAAAGCCATCGGCCCCAGATACACTGCTGATGTTTATCAAAGTCTTAGCCTTTCCTAAACATGGGTAATAAGACAGAGCAACAGAGTTCAGTCTGAAATATTTTATTGTAGCACAACAATTTATTTATATACATATGCACACACATACAGACATACACACACAGGGAGGGAGGGAAGCTTATCAGCCAACTGTGTGTGGGTAACTGCACATATGTGAAGGCCTTCCATGAATAACTAAAAGCTGCTTTCTGCCTGCTGAGAGGTTGGATTCAATGAACTACTGATCATTCATTTGCAGGGTGATAAACTTATCATCAGGGGCACATTTCTCTGCTTTTGAAAGTATTGACAGCTGCTACATATGTGAATTGAAAAGGCTATCATTACAATAAGGAGGCTGATTCCTGTCATGGTTTGAAGATACAATATTAAATAGTGGTCTGCTTGTCTCCTGGGTCCATCATGAGTCATACCACTGAGAGTATATTTGCATTATACAGTTATAGCAGTTTGACACCACTTTAATTCCCATGGCTCCATCTCACAGAATCCCAGGATCTGTAGTTTGGTGAAAGACTTAACTGGCTTTCACACATTATATTTGCAGCAGTTTGATATTACTTTAACTGCCGGGGATGCATGCTATGGAGTCATGTGAATTGCAGTTTGGCAAGGCATTTGACCTCTATAGATGAGAATTTTGAATACCTCACCAAACAACAAGTCCCAGGATTCCATAGACTGGAACCATGGTAGTTGAAATGATAAGAAAGAGCTATCATTGTGTAGTATAAAGGGGCCCTTAGAATTCTTTGCTAGAGAGCTCTGTCGTGCTCTCCTGAACGACCACACAAGAGTTATCTAGCAGACAATTGTACATACCTCATCAAACTACAGCTGTAGGATGTAAGATGACGCTGTAACAGTTAAAGTAGTATCAAACTGCTATCAAATTTTGTCATGTAAATACACTCTAAGAGAATGTCTGCATAACCTGATGGTGAGGTTGCTCCAGTTTCTGGGCTGGATTCAAAGTTCTGGTGCCAAACATTTTAAAGCTCTAAATGCCTTAGGACTAATCTACTTGAAAGATTTTTCCCTCCCTATTGGACATTCTTTACCATTTTGGGACACAGAACCCTTTGAGAAACTGATAAATACACTTGCACTTACATACAGATTTTAAAGTAACAGGAAAGAAATCAAAAGGAGAAAATCATAAGCATTGTGCCTGATTCATGGGCCACCTATGGTTAAGCACCCCTACTCTACATTTTCCTGCCTGACTGTTAAGATCATCAACACAGGTTCTCCTCTGGGTGGAACCACACATAACAGTATCCTGAAATCTTTACTATATAGGTTCCAAAATCAGTCTAAGTCCTTCCTTTTCCAGCAGGCATCTAACCATTAATTTGCAATTTTTATTTTCAGTTTTACTGCAGAGTTTAAACATCGTAATGTTTTATTATTGCAACATGCTGCCTTACTGCTTTGGTGCTTTGCTGTTATTTTATTTTAGTGATATCCAGCCTTTCTCCCAGGGCAGTTCACAAGGCTGAAAAAAGCAACAGATAAAAACATTGCCACTGAGATCTTGCATTGTCAGGCATAGCTATGATGACAGAGTTATTTCTGCCAATGCCATTCCATCAAACCTACCTCTTAAACCAGGCTGCACCCCAGCCAAAGGGATTTTGAGGTGCTGCAGATCAGGGTGCTGGGAAACTATGACTGTGGAGCTATCTTGGTTGTGGGGTGCATTAAGACAGGCAGCTGGAGAGACCCCTCAGGGTCCTGTCACACCAGCCTCTCTCAACGAGTTCTGCGAGCAGGAGAGCATTGTAGTCATTATTTCCCAGCACTCCAGTCTTCAATTCCTCAGAAGCTCTTCAGCCGGGGTTCTGCCTGGATTAAGAGGCATGCTTTGGGCGTCATGTTTGGTTGTTTACAACTGTAAACATGAATCCCAAAAGATCACTTTCCAGCTTATAATTGCAAAAGTACTGAACAGGATGCCAGTCTGCATATATTACTGTTAAACAATCTACAATATTGAAAATTGATTAAATTTAAAAATCAGTTTATAAATACATTGATTTAAAAAAAGTACCACACCCAGCCATTAACAAACTCTTTTTGCAGCAGCCAACCAGCTGCCAAAATAACTAGGTCTTTGCCTACTAGTAGATGAACAACAAGGTGGGGACCAGCCTAGCCTCACTTGAAAGGGACTTTCATAGACGTTATAGTTCATTTTCTCACACTGAGAAGAAGTCACATTACACATCTGGAGTTACCTGGGTTAGTGATGAGCAGTGGGCCAGAGTCAAGCAGTGGATGAATGGGACAGATTGGGTAGCTAAACAGCTAAGGTCTGACCACCATGGGGTAGCTCCCCCCCACCCTTCCCAAGAGAATTGATAGCAAAAAAGCCATCCTGACTACTAGAGAGACAGTGAGAGTAGTTTGCTTTTTAATCGGAAATAAGATGGGCTAGTCCATGTAATTTTTATATGATTTGCAGATGATGGAAATGCAAGCAACTGAACAATTCATTCATATATACAGTAACATATTTTCCTGTGTATTTCCATCCTAAAGAGATCTTTTGGGAGATTCTTCTTTTTGCAGTTTATTATTCTATGGTTGGTTGGTTGGTTTGTTTTTTTAAAAAAACAACAACACTGGATTAAGAGGCTTATTGGAGAGGTTAGAAAGAAAGAGGCTCTTGTAGGTCTTATCATGCTCCTGGATCCAAACAAACTCTCTCAGGAGGCACTGGGGACCAGAGTGGACTTTTTGCACTCCTAAGCACATATGATTGATCAAGCAAGGATTAATGAAAGAAGTGGTGGTGGTGGTGATGTTACCTTTCATTTAAAAATTCAGGAAGATACAGTCTGCTGATGGTTATACAATCCTAACTGTTCTCTTTCTTGCTGTATGCTGATGAATGCCCTATATTCTAAAGCTTCTTAGAGTCCTAGTCCAAGAAACGACTAACGCAATCACAGAATGCACCTTTTCATCCTCTGGCCGGAAGCCCCAGTAATTTTTGTCCTGATTCATAATGACAACTCGGAACAAATGACCCAATTACAGGGGTTTTCTGAGGTATACTGCCGGCAAGCAGACTGCCCAGGAAAGCATATGCGAATGTGCAGGAGATGACATTTTATTACACAAAACAGAGCAGTTCAAAGCCATCACAGAATAAGACCACAGACCCTCCACACACACATACAGTGAGATATAGAGCAATCCACCATGGTCATCTTTAAAAGTCAAAATGTACTTATGACTAGAAAAGCAGTGAACAAAGCCATCTTTGCACTATACTGTTATAGTGCTATTATTCCACTCTCAACATCCTGTGGAATTCTAGGGTTTATAGTTTATTGAGAATTCTAAGTGCCCCTCCCTAAACTGAAAACCCTAGGATTCCATAGCATGTTGAAAGTAGAATAATAGCACTGTAACAGTGTAGTGCAGAAATGGCCTATATGTACAGTTACATGGTTTGTTGTTGTTGTGTGCCTTCCAGTTGTTTCTGACTTGTGGCAATCTTAATGCAAACCTATGGTGGGGTTTTCTTGGCAAGATATGTTCAGAGAGGAGTTCTGCCTTCCTCTGAGGCTGAGAGAGTGTGACAGGCTCAAGGTCACTCAGTGCCTTTTCATGGCTGAGTGGGCATTGGTCTCTTGAATCAAAGTCCAATGCTGAAACCACTACGCCCACACTGGCCCTCTACAGTTATGTGCACCTATCTACATTTCTTGTTAATATAAAAGGACTTTTCTTCCTTGTTTAGAAACAATTGCTATTTTCAGTATTATTTGAGACTGCAGTTATATTGTTATAACAGAAACAAATGTTTATTTCTTAAACGTATGGCCTCATGTAATTACTTTTGGGTTACAGAAGCTGTTTGTTTTCCTGTTTGTACTGGAAATTTGAATTATTCACCTTCAAATAAGCAAGCAACTTGACTGAATTCACACATTTCACTTTTTTTCCCCATTACAATTTTTAGATATACATACAAGACATTTTAATAAGGTCCAGCTACATTCAGATATTTTTTTTAAAGCAATCAGAATGCAAATTTAAGTGGATGTCTGTGATGGCACTTCCAAATATTAGCCCACAAATGGCTTGAAGAGCTCAAGTGATGTAAACAGGAAAAATTCTGTTTCCAGTAATTGTAGATAAAAAAAAAAAACCTTCTGAAAATTAATCAGAACATAAGAAGTGTCAAAGGGTTCATCAAAAGACTACCTCTTGATTGAAGAAGGAATCATCTACAGTCTGCTGATGAAGAAATACATAGTGAGTGGCTACCATCCAAATTGGGATCAGACTGACCTCTGTTCAGATGCCAGTTCAACTGAGTGACCTTGGGAATGAGAAAATAAATATTGTACATAAATCCAAAGAGAGATTTTGGTAGTTTCATGCCTTACCTGTGTACATGTGCATGGTACTCAATGACAGTTATTTTGACACCCAAGGTGGTAAATCTCTATATGTACCAGTCTAAGGATTGGGAGCCCCGCTAGAGTGCCCTCTTCTACAACATACCAGTGAGGTCATAGAAGAGAGCCTTTTTAGCTATGGCACCCCAACGGTAGAATGCCCTTGGAGGCCTTATTGGCACCTATACTCATTTCATTTAGGCACCAAGTGAAAATTTGGCTGTTCATCAAGGCCTTTGGACCACATTGATTCATCTCAAATACTGATGTACATAGTATTAAAATATTTAATCTTTTAAGACTGTCCTAACTTGTTATTATGTTCAAATATGTTTTTAGTTTGTTTAAATTATTTTATTGTTTTGAACTGTTTAACTAGTCTTAGTTTTACTTGTCAGCCATCCTAAAATCTTTTAGATATAGGGTGAGTATAAATAAATAATGAATGACAACAAAGCTAATAATCGTCAACCTCAGACCACCTCATTTTGCCTAGGGGTAGCCTGGACTTAGGACTTCTTATGAGAGGAAAGAAGACTCCCAGTTGAATGACCAGGGCTGTTGATACCCTGGTGAGGAAGAGAATGAAAGAAAATGGAGTTCCAGATGAACCAGAAGTTGAGGGAACATAAAGACTCTTTGAGCAAGGTGGACTCTTAGGCCCTGTGATAATCAGACACCTAGGGCATTGGCAGGAGTTCGTGGGACACTTAGGTGATAACAGACTCAATTGCTTGCTAAGGAATCACCTTACAAGTGATAAGCAAAACTTGGAAATTTAATTTCTGGGTTTCTACTACTCCCAGAATCCTAGGACTAGTATGGCTGGGATATTCTAGGAGTTCTAATGGGAAAAAGTAATTTTTACAACATCTCTCCATAAAGTAAACATGGTAGATGAGATAATGTACTGGGCTACCTCTTCTACATTAGGATCTTCAGTGTAGCACTCCAGCCAATTTTTTTCCCGCATTAGTATAAGCAAATCAAGCAGAAGGCTATATTTCATGGGCAAGGGGTCACAGCAGGCACCACACAGGCAGTTTAGGAATTAGGGCAAGACATGAGATGCCAGGAATCCTCTTCCTGTTCTGAAAGAACTTATTTAATACAGAAGATGAAAGATACACTGATGGCATTAGAAAACAACTCATGTAACTAGGCTATTACAATAACTATTCATCTATCACTTCTTCCTGCAGCCATCCGCTTGCCTTTCTGGTGGTGTGGCCTCTCAGAGAAATTCCAGCAGGGCTGGCATTACTCTCAGGCAGAATAAGGAAGCCACCTGAAGAGGTGAATGCTGGGGGACGAGGAATGGTGGAACAGCATTGGAAGAGTGGAGTTTGTCAGATCTGATGCTCAGGGTGAGAAGGCGGAATCTCAGGTTAAGATCATTGTCCTGAAAGGCATGTGTGAAGGTGTGTGTTTTCATCATTTGTTAGATTTGGGTTTTTATTTGAATGGAGTACTTTGGTTGATTCTTAAGGTATCCTGCTTAATAACACCAGGGGTCCTGTGACATCACAAGTAATCATCTCTAGATTTCAAGTTTTCAAGTTTTTCAAGATTTCAAGTTTTGCCCTCAAATTTCAGGGTCTGGGATAGCTCCATCCTGGTAGCACTATGGAAGGTGGAGCTGTGTGTGCCATATGTCCTCTTACCTACCCTTCTGTTTGTGATAAAGCATGCTGTCTCCTAAATGAACTTGAAGCAATTTGAACTGCTTGCCCTTCACCTCAAGATCCCAAGGACTAACCTTGATAAGAGGAAAGGTGTTAGGGCTTCTTCCGAGCTCTTTCATAGTTCTACCATCTCTGCTACTGGCTTTTGGATCAGTGATGTGCCCAGAAAGGCAAGCATCATGATTTAAATCTATTCAAGTATAAAACCCTGGGCTTTGTAGAGGGTAAGATATAGATGTGAAGAATAAATGAAAAACATCATTGCAGGCTGACTTTGCTAACAGCCAAAGTAAATACATCATGAAAAACATGGTCTAAGGAATCCTGCTGAGATATTCAGAGAAATACCTGCCATTAATTTCAATAACTATGCAATAAGAACCACTGCAAATTGTTCATGAATCAAGCAGAGAAGCGGATCAGCTCATAATATATGGAAACATGCTCACTTTCAACAGAATTACAATTTATATCCGAATGTTCCTGTGACTGCTATTTATTTTAATTTCTTGTTCATACCTACACGTCATAAGCAATGAAGTGGAGATATTTTGTCTTGTTAAGATGCCCTTCACTTTTGAAATGGCAGAAAAAACAGAGCCAGATTTATTTTTATTAAAACAACGCACACATCCTCTAAGGATTAGCCATATGTTGGCAGTAAAAAAAAAACTTTCAGTGCTTATATATATTCTGACATGCAAGTAAATGAAGTTCACACTTCTGAGCTTTCATTAAAGTGCAGAGAGCAACACTGGAAAAGAAGCTTCAGAGTGCTTGGCCAGATGGCTGACACTTTCCCACCATTTATGGATGGATTAAGAGGTGGCTGGCTTGCGCTGAAGAAGTACTTTAATATGAAATCTGTACTTAACTCACACGCATCAGAGCAGGACATTTTAGTCTCTCAGAGTACCCTTCTGTTATCGAATTAACCCCAAAATGTGCGCACTATATGAGACTGGGCAGGTATCAGATGCTAAGGAGCCACACAGGCCCCCAATTGGGACCTTGAAAATCTCTATCCCTATGCAGCTCTCACTTCCTGCATCCCATCACATTTTTGACTCTTTACTCTTTGACTCTTTTGATGTCTTCAGGTCCAGGAGAGGCCTTTTTCCCCAAAAGGAAATGACCTAGAAGTCAATTTGAGAGGTGGTTGGCACTAAAAAGTGTTGGTTTTGCCCTCCTTGAGCAAGACTTTCAGATGGAGAATTCAGAGGTCCACTTCAAAAGAGGATAGCCTGACTAATATCTCAGGTTTTCCACTATCTTCTTATCATCAGCTGAACCATAATTACGGTGCCACTTTCAAGTTTAAAACACTGAAGAGCTTGTACCCTAATATTTCTACAGAACGCATCTTCTCTCCTGACACTGTGCAGAACAGTTCAGAATGTGCAGAATACTTAAGCCAACAGCAACAGCATTTCTAAATCAGCTACATATAGGGCTTTCCACATTATTACTGCACTAAATGGACCACTTTTTCATAGATGCAAAAGGACTTGGAAAGGGAACAAAGCCCTTATCTGTCTGAATGGACTGGTTCTTACAGGCGTTTAGTGTAGGAATGTTTATAATTTCTTGGATTCAACATTTGCAAATGATACAGAAGTCGGAATTGGCCAGCACAGATTTGTCACTTAAGAACAATGATTCAGTGGCAGAGTATTTTCTTTGCATGCTCTATCCAGAGCAGAGGTATGTATGACACTTTTTTTCTTCAAAAAGAAGTTAAACACTCTTCAGGTCTCTTTCACACTATGCAGTTATGGCACTTTGATCCCACTTAGTAATGTGGCTGCATCCTATGGAATCACAGTATATGTAGATTCATTTACAATTCTTTACCAGAGAGCTCTAGTGTTATCACCAAACTGCAAATCCCAGGGGTGTGAAGGATGAATTCATGACACTTAAAGTGCTATAACTGTGTAGTATGAAAAAACTCTTTAAAAAGTGTGTTTAGCATAAACTGTAGCTCAGGCTGGCAGCTCCATTTTAGATAGAAGAATGATGCTGAAAGGTAGTGATGCACCTGAGTGCTTTGGCCTCAGAATATAAAGCAATTTGAATTTAAATCTAGTTCCAAGATCTGGAATTTATCCAGACAAGGAAGTGCAAATTCCCCTGAGAAACACTGGTAGCCTTTCTGAAAATGCTTTTGGCTTCTTTGAAATTCCTTACACATTACATCTGAGAAGGAAGGAACTCCAACAATTTACTCTGAAGTTTACTGTAGATGAAATTTTACTTCAAATTAATTTCACTGTAGACATGCAGAATACCTTCAAGGAATTTCACCCAATCTTAGTGAAGCTTTCTGAGGCATTTTGAGAAATTGTCCCTTGAGGAGAAACCTCCACATCAACTTTCGTTTTGGTGAATTTCAGTGGGGACTGTAACGCATTCTGGATTCCAGTTTAATAAATCATGTGTGCCTAAGTGCTAAAGATATCAGAAAAATATGGAAGGGTGGGTTTTCTTTGGTTCATTTTTGAAAAAAATATTACTCTGTTATTTATGTAATAATTAAACTACTGTTATTTAATCAGAACTATTGCAACCTTTAATAAGATTTAATAATGGAATTCTTTAAAATATCACCACCACCACCACTTTTGTTTACACCTTGCCTTTGTGACTCTAATGTTTAAACCAATTAAGCATATTTAAATTTATTTAATAAATGTGCTGGTAAGAATTTGACTTTTTTTAAAAAAATGAAATGAAAGCAAAAGTAAAAGATATGCAAAAGAAAGAAGTCAGGGCTGGCTCCTGTCTTTAGGGGGAATGAGGCAGGTGTCTCAAGCATTAACAAATGTTAGGGATTGGGAATGGCAATGAGTTGTAGGAGGACAGTATTCATCTCCATCCTCATTTGGTGGAGACAGTACTTATTAATCCTCTGTTGGCCCACTTTTTCAGCTGCCTTTACAATGTCCCAATTTCTCTCTCCTCTTCCTACTTTCCCCCTTTGTCTTCAGCTTACTTCAATTTCTGCAAAATGCGCTCAAGGTGCCAAAGAAGTTTGCACTTAACTAATTCAGCAGTGAGGAGAGGAGGGGGCAGAATCTTGTCTTTCCCAGTAGGCTCAGGCAAAAGCAAACTCTCGGGCAAAAGCGAGCCTCTCCCAGCTTGCATGTACTTCCTCACTAGTAACTTCTGCCATTTTGGCCGCACAATAACATTACTTGGCCACACATGTCTCAGTTTTCATCTGCAAAATGTTGGAGGGTATAAGTTCCCTATGACCAGCCTTCCAGTACCAAAGCTATCCTGCTACTACCACAGAGGAACACTGGCCCACTACTGCCAGTAAGATTCAGCTGGCCAGTCTGGTCAGGTTTTGTATATGTAATCTGATGAGGTGCCATCCTGTCCTTCATGTCAGGCAGCACAAAGTCTTGGGCCACTGCAGGAAGGAATAATAATGTCTGGGTGAGTTTTCCAGAGACTGGACTACAAAAGGCTGAGGTGCTGACATCTGAACAAGCAAAAATAAATGTACCCACTTCACCCGTCTTGTCTCTGTTGATGTTTCTAGCATAGAGCTATCTTTTCTGTTCTAGTCTCTTAGCCATGCAGTGTATTATATTTATCATTAGATAGATTCCTCCTGACAAATAAGTAACATACAAAGTAAGTTATAATGAAAGTTTTATTCTGAATAACGAAACAATAACACAAATCCATAAGAGGGTGGGGGACTGAGAATGTTCCCTACCCTAGGAACAAACTCTATGAAATGTCAAAAAGGATGCAGGGTTTGGTATTGGGCCCTATCTCTGTTATACTTTGCTCAGGGATATTATTGCCAGGTTAATTTTTATTATTCACTGGGGGAGCCATAACATAACCTTCACTGATATAAACCAGAACAGACAGCAAAAGACTACAGCATTGCCAAAGATCTAAAAGAGGGCACACAGGGGTTTTTGTTTTTGTTTTCCTTTCTGTCCTTACAAAATTTGGCCTCTGTATTTCCAGGAATAGGCCTTTGCTGTTGGTTTAGACAGGAACAGAATGACAATCCAGCCTAAGCATGCAGATAATGACCTGCCAAAGAAAAATAATCACTTCTCTCATTACAACTGGAAATTTCATTTATATAAAATAAGAAATAATTTAATTAAATCTGAACTGTGAGCTCCATACATTTAATTGGATCTAAGCCACATGTCTCTTGATGGTTTTTCAGGGTGCCTCCTAGGGAGCATTTAGAAGAATAATTATTTTTCTTCACATTTTACTTCAAGTATTTGGTTTTTAGATGTACTTTTGAATCAATAGGTCCAGCGTACCAGTGGAGCTACTCGTACTATATGCACAGAACAAGGATTTTGCCTGAATATTCAAAATAGATGGGGAACTGTATATATAAACAGACCTCAACAATCAGAGCCAGATTAATATATATAAACTATATCAGCTTTAAGAGTCTCTATAGCATTACCAAAACAAGTATTATCCTATAAGATAGAACTCTGTGTGTGTGTGTGTGTGTGTGTGTGTGTGTGTGTGTGTGATGTGTGTGTGTTTAGAGCTCCTTATATGAGCTTAAACTCCCAAAAGCCCTAGCCAACATGATCAATGATCAAGAAATCTGTTAGCTGCAGTACAAAACCCCTGGAGAACCACAGGTTAATAACCAGTGCCCCTTGTTATCTCTTCCCACCCCCAAAACAACAGATAGACAAGATTTTGGCTATTTTGAAAGACTCAAGCTGCTCTGTGCCCAGTCCTTTAGATCATGGCAGAGATATATGACTTACAAATGGCCCAGAGAAATTAGAGTCAATAGGTGAAAGAAAGATAAAAGCGGTTGGAAGATCACAACAGAACAGATGAGTCAAGGAAAAGCAAGAAGCGTGGTCTGCCTGGCTGGAGGATGCTGGGAGCTCTAATCTAAAAATTCAGTAACTTTTCTAAGCTCTGCTTGGAACCAAAAACAGTGGTAATTGCCTAAACAATTGTTCCAGGGAAGTATACCAAAACATTACTCTACACCCTTGCTCCTCTCTGCAAATCATCACAGGTTTTCTACTACCTCTGTTCTACCTTGCTGTCCCACATATGGTCTAAATGACCCTTGTGTTACAGCTATATCTTCTTCCATGTGTTCATGTCCTGTTCCTAAGCTGCAGAACACACACAAGTAGAAGAGTAACAGACAGCAATTCTAGAGCATGAAATGAAGAAACAAATATGAGAAATAAAGCACTTCATTTCAAAGCATCTCATTTCAGCTGGAAGGAAACTTTGGCATGTTCCTGACAGCTTAAATCTCTTTTAAGTCTTGATTCTTGGCTAGGATACCTGATGCAGTTTTATGTTATTGTTATCTGGACAGAGTTTTTAATGTTATAGGTCAGAAGAATACGATACAGATTTACTAACAGCAGGTGAAGGTTTCATAACTCTTGCTGCCAGCCACCCAAATGGAAATGGTGGTCCCTGCAGTTCTGAGAAGAGATAACAGGCTAGAGAGATTGGAATGGGCTGAGAATATATCCCCCTGTCATGTAAATCCCTCACATGCTTGATGGCTCTTCACTGCCAAATAGGTAAGAAGAGTATTCTGTTCTGCATTCACCAGCAGAACTATTTATTTATTTATTTAATAATTTAATATTTGTATCTCACTCTATATATGAAGATCTCAGGGCAGCATACCATAAAATCAACCTAGTTTTAGAAAGTATAAATAATCAAAATGATTTTACATGATTAAAAACGTCTGCCAATCTTCTTCATTGGCTACTTAGGGCCTTTTCACATTACACTGTTATAGCACTGCTATTCTACTTTCAACATCCTATGGAATCCTGGGCTTTGCAGTTTAGGGAGGGGCATTTAGAATTCTCAGCCAGAGAGTTCTTTGGCCTTAGTAAACTACAAACCCCAGAATTCCACAGGATGTTGAAAATGGAATAATCGCACTATAACAGTGTAGTGTGGAAAGGCCCAGAGTTACATATGCATGACTAAGGCCTTTTCTGCATGGACACGACATCCTGGCATGGGGACAGGAGTGAAGCAGGACTGTGATGATCCTTGTGCAAGACGCAGTCATGGTCCCATCCTTCTCACGTTGCCAGCCAGCGCAATCATGGGGTAAATCATTTATGGATTTTCTCTGTCAATGACCTCTGATCACACAACACTCCTGCACTTACCTGCCACACAGAAGCACCAGAAGAACAGTGGAGGCACTTCCTGCCCCTGCGTAACATGGGAAAGAGCCTGGCTGCACAGCAGAAGGAAGAGGCATGTCCCTCATGCTCCCTTCCACAGAAAGCCTGTGCAGTGTGGAGGGGAGTGTTCTTGTCATGCTCACTTCCTGCCAAAAGTGCTGACGGGATCGTGACTGGAGGACAACGGGATAAAGTAAGGTACAGAAAAGACCTAAATAACATTTCCTGGCCCTCTTCCACAGTTTGCATTAACAGCCAGCACTTGCATCAGGAAAAGGAGTTTTGTTCATCTGCCAAGCAGGACGCAAGGGAAATTACATTTCCAGCTCCTTCCCACCCACAAGCAAAGAATTATGACAGAGGTCCTGGTTCTGACTGTTGTAGCCCGGCTTACTGGTGGGGAGGAGCTAGAAATGTCATTTTCCTTGTACTCCGTTTAGCAACTGAACAGACCTCTTACATCCAATGTGGCTGGTGGTTATTAAGGTGGGCTTGGGGGTCATTTGCATAATCTTACAGTAAGACCAAGTAGTCTCACTCAAAAAGGAGCAGTTAACAGATTTGTAGCTCTAGGCTACAAATCTGTAACAGTGGTACAAAATGACAGCAATCTTAAACAATTTTAGCCTGATGAGGATAAATATTCATTCCCTCGACTCCGACATTTGGAGTGATAACAATGTTTAATTCAGTGATTACATGGAAAACATAGGTATTCGGTTTATATTCAATCTAGGGCCCTTTCCGCATGTGGGGGGGAACGCCCGAAAACGGAGCTTACTGGCTTTGTTTTCCTGCCGGCTGAGTCCGTCACCACGAGGAGCAGCACGAGTTCGCTGCTCCGCAGTCCTCCAGCGTCCCAAATGGCGGCTTCCGGTTGGTGGAGGCTCTCCACCAACTGGAGAAACTCACCAGCCGAAAGCCTGCCCCCGGAAGATCTGCAGGCACGCACTTGCGCGTGCCTGCAAATCTGCTCTGGAGCCGGGCAACGGAGCTACATGGCTTCGCTCGCTCTGTGCTTTTTAAAAACCTCGAAAAAGAGGTTTTTAAAAACCACACTGTGTGACCACTTCTGGTCGCGCAGAACCGGACTGAGGTGTGGATCTACAGAAAGTAGTCCACCCCAGTCCACTCTATGGTGCAGAAGACCTCCGTTGGAGGTCGCTCTGCACCATTTTAAATTCCCAGTGTGGAAATGGCCTAGATCTTTATTACCTTTCCTGTTCTGAATAACAGCAGAATATTTCAGGCAGCTACTATGGCTGAACTGAATTCAAATTAAGCCTCATATTTATGATTTTACTGCCCAAGACTTTAGCCAGCTTACTGCATTTAAGAATATAGGTGGTTAAACAATACAAAACAAGTAGATTTTTATCACTGTTTAAATAAGTAGTTATGGGTGAAATGGGTACCTCAATTTGTATTAGTGTATTTACCCTATAAAGTTCAATTAGTATTCCTCATAAATTCAAATGAAATGTTATAATTGGTGTGTGTGTGTGTGGGGGGGTGCATTGGAAATTTATGAGTGTCCAGAATTTTGTTTGCCAATATCAGTGGAAATGGAAAGGAAATGATACTCCAAACTTTACAGGAAGTGGCTGTTTTTTGAAAAATGGAGAGCAGTAAATTTCCAGACATCGAACAACTGTACTTTTGTTTGTTGTGATGTGATGTCTCTGCCTGTGAAAAATAGTGTATCACAAGGCCTTGGCTCTATATTCTCAGCCTCTTCATTTCTCTGGAAATGACATGGAGTGGATGTTTTCAAGGCAGCCCTTGAAAACAGGCAGTCATATTTCATATTCAGAACTGCAAAGGTGATCTTTCTCCTGCCAACAGTAGCCAGTGACTGGAGAACAAAGAACCACCTCTCCCCTAGGGATCAGAACTTGGAAAAGCTCCTTTTTTTTGCCCTCAGCTCTTAGAATCCCCCAACTAACATTGCCACTGATCCTGATAGCCCTTGCTGTAAGCCCATCAGTCCTCAAGCAGTATTCCTTCCATTTCTTTCCCTAAGGGAATAGCTGTGGTGGTGTGGGCAGTGGCAAATTGAAGCAGCTCAGATGAGAATGCCATCTTCCACAGGGCACTGGGCTCCTCTGCCCTGTCATGATGCTCATTGGCACCCTCCTGTGTGCCTGTGGGAGGATTTTTGGAACTTGCAGTTTTCTTCTTTTACAATGGAAGGAAAGAGGGCTTGTTTCAGGAGTTGGTGGACAAGGTTTTAGAAATTTGGGGTGTGGGGAGAGATGATCCAAATACTTTTTCAAGCCCCTCAAATGGGCTTGGAAAAAAGTTAAATAACTGTTCCTGTTTCCTCCTGTGAGAAATAGATTTGAAGGAATGCTTGCATAGAGCATCCATCTCTCTAACATAATACACATGCACTTACCGAAAGAAAGACAAGAGAGAGGGATGATGATGATGACGACGACAATGATAATGATGATGCCTTGTGTTGTATCAGACCAGCTGGAGAGAACAGATTTTTCACATTATACCAGAGTACACGAGTGAATCAAAGGTCACAAAGGGGATAACAGTGTGGAGATAATCTGAATTCTGAATTGTTGCAAAAACCGCCAAAAACTCAGAATGTATCTTATTAAATGTGTGGAATTCTTTTCTGATGCACCAAAAGAAGACAAGACAACGTGTGCCAATATATTCAGAAGAAATTAAAATTCGACTATACTTCCTTAGGAGATATTCTTTGTCCCCCCTTCTACTTCCTTTAGTATGACCTTATGGTGTGACAATCTGTTTCATGCTAAATGTGTACATTTCTTTTTCCTCCCTAAAGCTATTTCTACCCACATTCTGCAGTGTTATGTCACAGTCCCTGTGCACATTTAATGTGGACTGATCACTCTGTTCCCAATCTATGGCCTAAATTTTGTCATTAGTCCTGACTAGAGGGGACCCATTGAATCAACTGGAGATACCTACATGTTGACTCACAATTCAACAATTGATTGGTTCTACTCTAGTTGGGACTATGCCTGTGTCAGTTTTTTATGTGTCCTCCTGTCCTATATCCTACCGAAGATTTATTTTATTTATTTACTGAATTTATATCCCACCTTTCTCCCAAGGTGTGATTCAAAGTGGCTTGCAATACAATACAATAATAATTTAAACATCAGTTAAAAACATCAAATAATTTTAAAATTGGCCATGATGCCATGGTGGCACAGTGCTCACACAGTTCCTGGTCATATGGACAGTTTCATATTCACTTTGCTTAAGCAAGGAGATATCCAAATCTCCTTACAAAAGTGTATTACAGATGGGGCTTTTCCTTTAAATTAATTGTACAATCTGAAAATAAAACATATTCAGCGAGCAGCAAAGCAGAAGCCGTTAAAATGCTGGAAACACTGAAAATGCAGTCTCTGTGATCTTCAAAAGACTTGGAAGGGGAAGGAAATAAGCATTTTCAACCACACGTAGAAGAATGGAGAAGAAGGAAAAAGAGCAAGACAGCAGACATAAGCACATAAGCACAAGACCCAACCTCAATCAACAACCATGGAGCTCTGGCCATGACTATATTAAGGGATGTGCTTTATCTAAATCAGGTATAAAGAATAAACTGGAGAAACTCTGTAAACCTTAATGTAGATAGATAGTATACCAAATAAATGATCGTTAGCACTGCTGTGGTTGTCTGCTTTCAAATCATTTCCAACCTATAGTGACTCTAAGACCATGGGGTTTTCTGAGGCTGAGAATGTGGGTTTCCGTGGCCAAGCAGGGAATAAAACACTGGTCTCCAGGGTCATAGTCCAATGTTCAGACCTATACCACACTGGCTCTTTGATAGTTGAGACAGTTCTGCTTAAATTTTTTGGTCTCTAGTTTTTCCTCTAGTTTTGCTCCCCCCCGCCCCCAGATTTTTAACTTCAGGTTTTATTTTCCTTTCCCCCTTCCTTTTCTTTCTTTTAAAGGATGTTATGTTGACAGGTTAAGAACATTGATAACTTATAGAGATATATTGATAACTTATAGAGAATTGAAAATTGAAAAAAGCTGAAGATCATTGAACTGGACAATAGGCAAGGACTCTACATGGTCTTAGAATGGCACCAAGGCCTTCATTGGATTTCAGAAGTAATGGTGAAATTCTTGTTCTATACATTATATTTAGTAGGAGAACAAAAAATTTGGACCTGGGACTTCAGAGTAGGACAGACAAATGACAAACAAATGCCTAATAAAAGGTTGGAGACCTCTCAGTGTTTCTCCTAATTTGGGGATCATCTGGTCTATGGTGCCAAAAGAAGGAAAGGAAGAATGTTTACTCAGTGATGCTTTACGTAACGGAAGAATGAATTATAAAAATCAGAAAGGATAAATGGTTTACTTTCACATGCAAATATTGTTTGTAAATTACAGTTGCAGCAGTTAAAGTATTATCTAGGAATGTGATAAGATTAGGGTCAGAACAACCACAGCATTGCAAAAACTTAAGCAAATGTGGTTTATTTACAAGAGACTCATTATGTTAAGAAATGACAATGTCTGTTAAAAAGGTAATTTTGAAGAGCATTCTTTGGCTCCAGATAATTCTAAATCAAGAGGGGCAGGAATTATTTTTCACAATGCTTTTTAGTTTTAAGTGGACAATATTTGCACAAATCAAGAAAGATTTTTTTTTGTTTTTTAAAGGCAATTACAGAGGCAGGTTAGTAACATTTGCCTCAGTGTATTGTCCTAATATGGGGCAACACTGCTTCCTTTGTAAAACAATGGCTAAATTACATAAATGTGGAACAGGAGATGTTATATTGGGGTGATATGTTGTATTAGACCCACAAAAAGATGATAATTTTCAATGCATGGGACAGAAGGACAGAATTTGTAAAAATTTACCGATTCATATTCTTGAATAATTTTCCCTAATAGATACATGGAGAACTCATAACCCTGCTACTAAAGATTCTACATTTTACTCTAAGGCCCTTTCCGCACGAGGCGAGTGAATCGCTCCGTGCCGTTACTTACCGGTTCTTCTTGGCTTGAAGCAACGCGGACTTTCCCTTAAGCCCTTCCGCAAGGCTCCTCTCTTTGTTCCAGGGTGATGCCGAGCAGTGCGAGGTCTTTAGATCCGCACTAGTGAGGCTGACAAAATGGCGGCTTCCGGTTGTTTGTGGGTCCGGACCAACCGCTGAAGCTGGCCATGGCCACAGCCTGCCATCCGCTGATCGCAGGTTCGCACTGGTGCGAATCTGCACATCTGCACAACTGAGCAGGAATGAAATGGCGCACTCCGGAAAATTGAAAGACCGTTTTTTTATGGTCTTCACATAGCGCGCTGGAGGACCACTTGGAGGAGTTTTGGATTGGACTTAGATGCGGAACTAAGGTAAATAGTCCGAACCTAGTCCGATCCAAGGTGCGGACGACCTCCATGACAGGACGCCTTGGCCTGTCTTAACTTCCTCGTGCGGAAAGGGCCTAATACATTTTCCTCTTATTCCAGAATAGCTTTTGTTTTGGCCTTTATATCTTCAAAGAGTTTGATCTGCCAATCATCCGTTGGTCAGATTTATATATCTGATCATTCACATGTGAAGAAAATTTTTCAGTTTAAACCTAGGCCTTCTACACTATCTACTTGGTGTTTTAATGGAGAGTTGTTAAACAGTAAGTGCTTTATGGATAAAATAGCAAGAGTACTAAATTGTACTTTGAGGTTAATGAAATCCTTGATATGGATTATAGAATTATTTGGGATGCTATGAAGGCTACTATTTAGAGTTTCATATCAAAAGATGTTTCAATACAACATAAACATAAAATGGCATGTATGAAGAATCTTCAAAGTGATCTAGAAAAACTAGCAGAAAAATATAAACAAACGGGATCCAGAAAAAGTGTATAAACCCCTACAGGCAAATCATGATGAATTAGACAGCTTAGAGATTGGAAAAATAAGAAAGCTCTCTTACATGAAAATCAAAAATATAAGCATGGCAATAAATGTTCCAGCCTGTTGGCAGCTACATTATGTTCCAGACAAAGGAAGATAATATGTACATTAAAGGATAAAACAAGTCACAAAGCCTGTGATGGGCAGGTTATAGCCAAAACATTTTTAGAGTATGATCAAGAACTGTAGTCTTCAATGAATCCTAGTATAGATGACATTAAAAACTGTCTTAGTAAAATTCATGTTAAGCCTTTCTTATCTACACATCCTCATCTACATCTACCTACGATGACCTGATGGCTTTTCATCAGCCTTTTATAAGTTTTCTGATTTTCTGACACCTAGCCTGACTAGACTGTTTAATAACATTTTGAAGGGTGAAAGCATTCCAGATTCTTGGCAAAATGCCAGAATTATGGTAATTCCAAAACCTAGAAAGGATAGTACAAATGTAGAACCATATCTTCCAATCTCTCTACTGAATCAGTACCAAAAGCTAATCAATGCAATATGAGCAAGAAGACTGGATATGAGGTTTTTGTTTGTTTTGTTTTGTTTTTGCACATGGTCATCATGTTTGAGACTCAGTTAGGTGAATGCTTAATATTATGATGCAAAGCAAGCTTCACAGAACACCACTTGGGATACAGAATCGTAGAACTGGAAGATACCAAAAGGGCCATCCAGTCTAATTCTCTGCCATGCAGGAATACACAATCAAAACACTCCCGATGGATGACTATCTGTGATAATGGGGTTTTCACCATTATCTAAACATTGAAGCTTTAGAAAACTAGCTCTCCCTACTGCCCACAAGGGGTTGGGTTGCCCTGATTGGAGATCACATGATGTGGTTGGCCAATTGGAGGAAGGGTGGACAGAAGCTTCCAGAAGCTAGAAGAGTCTTGAGGGGAATGAGGGAAACCATCAGAGGCAGAGAAGGCTGCCTCCTGTCTCTTCCCAAAAACATCAACTTAAAAAATTGACTAATATGAGTGGGGTAGAATGTACTGAGTTAGCTGCTCTAAAAATCTTCTATCCTGGACCTCTGGCTGATTTGAGAATGCATTTATGTTTATAACTGTTTGTAACTAAGAAGTATACCTGAGGGGGTGAGGGAAAGGCCTTTCATGATTTTTATTTCCTAGTTTGCCTTGCCTGTTTTAAATAAATTCTTTCCTGTAAAGACTCTGTTACTTCTCCATTCCCACACCTTCTTCCTGGGTACATGCTTGGTTAGGTTCCTCGTACCTCAGAAGGGGGAGGTGAGGAAAGAGAAGGATCATGGAAGTTAGAGACTGTGGAAAAATCCCAAGCAATGTCCCACTGCGTTGTGGTAGAGTGAGTTCAGTTGAGTGGTGGCAGCAAAACTAAGAGAATTTGGGGGAAATTCCTAGCTCCTTTGTCAAGGCTGTAGGCAGCAGAGAGAAGGAGAAAGGCCCCCTTCTTCCCCCGAATCTGTTTAAAAAGCTCCAAAGAAGAAAACTGCACCACACTCTGAGGCAGCATATTCTACTATCAAACTGCTCTTACCATCAGAAAATTCTTCCTAAAGTTTTGGTAGAATCTCTTCTCCTCTAGATGTCTACAAGGCTTTTGATTGTCTTGAGTTGGCCTTGAGAAATACAACAAAGGTGGCATTTTTAAAAAAGCTATACAAAAACTATATTATATTTCAACAGCTACTGTGAGAGTTAACAACTGTGATTCTCCAGTTTTTTCCATTATTTTGTGGTGTTAAGCAGGGATGCCTGCTATCTGCACTCCTATACATTATTTCATTAGAACTCTTGGTTCAAGCATTTATAGACAGCCCAGAAATAAACGGATACAACATTGGAGACAGTCAACATCTTATTAGTTTTTATGCAGATGATGTGACTTTATATTTAGATAACCCTAGTAAAGATCTAGCTGTCGTATTTAAAGAAATTAGTTACTATTTTAAAATTAGCAAGATTAACTATAAGCAGTAATAAGACTGAATCTCTTCATATAAATATTCGACCACTGGCACAAAGAATAATTAATTAGATCTTTTCAAATTAAAGCACAATTAAAATATTTTAAGTACCTGGAGTTCAGATTTATAAGAATTTGAATAATATTTTTTCCTGTAACTATAATTTGATAATGAAGATGATTAAACATGACATAATTAAGTGGAATAAATTGAACTGTTGCTCCCAAGTCAAACAGAAGCAATTAAAATGACTGTACTTTTGAAACTACTGTATCTTTTTCAGGTAATACCAGTAACCCTCATAATAAGGTCCTACACAACTGGCAGGCAATGTTAAATAAATTCATACTAAAAAACAATCAAGGTTATGAATAAATGTATTGTACACTTAAGTGCAACATGGAGGTTGGGGTGCCCCTAATCTGAGGGTCTATTTTGATGCCTTTCAATTGAAACATTTTTTGGCAATTATGTTGGAAGATGACAGAAGAACATGGATCCAACTGGAATTTCCTTACAAACAGAAAAATGAACTGATGCAATTTATTTTTACTAGAACATAGAAAGAAAAAAATCCATGGAATCCATGTTGTATCCTTTTACTGGATGAACATAGGATGCCTGAAGGACATGGCAGTATAAGATGTCACCAGTTATAATTCCACTGACTCTAGTAAGATACTTTTCATCATCTTCCATTTTAACTGGATAGTTTGGAGAATGGATACACACACACACAGAGATTTTTATCAGAATAAGAAGCTCTCATATTTTGAGCAGATGGAACAACTTTTGCTTGGTGCCCCTAGAACCACAGCCCTACCAACAAAGTCCAAAGCCAGACGGAACAACATTTGCACATGGAAAAAATTAATTGGCTTCTCTAGTTTCTTCAAATTAAAAGCTTAGTAGAGCAGGTACAAATAAAACAGATATTTATTTGAAAATTTTAATTTTGATCAATTGACTTTGGATATGATTTGACAACTCAAAGGGAATAATATTCAGATTGCATGACCTTCTCAAGAAAATAATATCACACAAAAGGACTTGAAATGAGTTGGGAATCAGATTTTCAGGAAACCATACCAGACTTGGCCCAAAAACTTGGCCCCAAAAGTCGTTCTGATCAGTTTCAGCCAATAGCCAGGGAAATTCATTAAAATTATTACACAAATGGTATTGAACACCACTCCAGATCTCCAGAATTAAAGGTGCAGGAGCAGAACTTTGTTGGTAGGGCTGTGGGTCTAGGAGCACCCAGTAGCATATGTCATGGGACTGCCCACTTGTTAGTTTCCTATGGGATTTAATTATTCAAGAACTTGCCTTTATACTGAAGATGCCAGTTGTGAAGCATCCTAAGCTATGTATACTAGGACTTTTTGAGAGAGATAACATCAAGATTGTTATATAAAGACTTTGCATAGTGGCAGCTCATTCTGTAATAGCTCAAGGACAGAAAGATGGTCACAAATATTTACTATCTGTACTGTATAAAAAGATGCGGTTTATAGCTATTATGGAAAAACGTCTCATAATATCTTATTGAGTAAAGGAAAAGTTAAACCAGAGGCATTTTATTTAAACTGGTATGCATTTATTCATTATGTTAATGATGAAAACACGGATACAAGTTTCCAAATTAAATTCCAAATATAAGTTTGAACGGTAAAAATAAGTGGAGTTTGACGAAGGAGGTATAATCTGGATAACTTGCACTGCTCTATCTTATTATGGACACTGTAATTTTATATCTTACATCACAGTGGGACATCTGAACAAGAATTAAGTTTACCCCATTCCTTTCTTTTCGTAAGTTGTTGTAGAATTAATCTCTGGGGGAAGGGATGAAATATTGTTACCTTGCTTGATGTTATGATTTACAATTTAATTAAGAAAAAAAACTTTTTAAAAAGGTAAAAATAAAAACTGTGAATTTATTGTGGCCATCAAGACCTGTTAGACTGGAGGATGCAAGACACAGGGCTATATCTTTTTGTGGAATGCTTTCCCATATAGGGACTCTGCTATGACAGTTTTTAAATAAATCCTGCAACTCATAGTCTCACCTAGCAGGACTCTTATGTTCTTAGAGGTGCTCCTTTCTCCCCAGCTATTCTTGAAATACAGAGATTTCACATGGGATTTCAGTGGCAAGGCAGCTGCTTTTTTATTCCATTGGTGGTCATCTGTGACCTACTTTGAAGAAGCCCAGACACTAGGCACTTGAAGCACTTTCTCCATGTATTCTATTTTTAGGAGCTCTCACTTTATATGTGCACTTATATCTGTCATCAACAGATCAATGGCCAGCTTCTTATTTATGCTACTGTACTGTGACACAATGTCAAGCCTACATTTCAGTTATAGTCTGATGGTCCATCGAAGGTCATCGTTTTTCTAACATTTTGACAAGCACTCTCTTGATAGCTCTGCAAGCTGATCCGACTGAACTTCAGAACTTCATCATCCAGTCCAAACATGCTGTCTTAAAATGGGATTTGATAATAACAACTGTGCCAACAGCAACTGGTTTGTTCACAGCAGGGAGGAAGGCAGGAAAGAAAGAAAGCAAAGACTGTTTATGACTGGTTTGTCCTTGAGAATAGAAAAAAAAATGAGGAAAAAGGACAAAATGTAAGAAATTAAGTAACACTGATAGCAAAAGCATAGGAACTGGTGTAACACAGTGGCTGTGATCTGAGCTGCCTCTAGTTCACTGCACTGAGAAATGGCCAGACACTCTTAGTGGAGGAAGACAGGGCACAACTTTGACAATAAGTACAATGTCAACAGTTTAAGGTCTCAAGGAGAGACCAGTACGGTGAGGTTGGCCCAGCCTTCACACAGTAATCAAATTCATGCTGGATCAGCCTGCTCCTGGCTCAAGTATGCTGCATGCTGACTGAGTGTGAGAAAAGAAAGGGGGACAAGCCGTGAAGAGCTATCCCACCAAAACTGGAAGGTGTTACCTGGTTACCACCACCATCTTGAGCCCCTATTGAAACCCACTTTATTTCACTGTATTTACTTTGATTTGTCTCGCTCTCATTAACCCAGATGTTCACTTTAGCAGCAAATTCACAACCTGAACCTCTCATTGTGAGTAAGGACATAAATACAAGCTTTCCTAAACCAGAGTAGCTCAAACCTATTTGTAGGCCCCAGGAAAAGTGAAAAATATGCCACAATGACATGAAAAAAAATCTTTCCTGGCCCTGTTAGGTTACCAGTGAATGTCTGGGATTACACATAATACAAAGGAGGAAAGGAGGGTGCATCACATTCAGCCAAGAAAGAGGTTGGATCATGTGGCACAGGCCTGTAAATATAGCCTGTATAAGAGGAAGGACTCTTGTGAGACTCCCCAAGTTTTGCGAGGTCAGCCAGTCTTCCAAGACTGGATATCTCCCTTCCAGATCTAGCAATGCCTGAGTCTGGGCACCCATTGCAAGATCTGACCACCTCCCAGTATAGCTGAACAAGTAGATTGGTTGAGACCAGGTATCAGCATGACTCACTGCAATGTATTCTTGGCCAGGCAGGCTCTGGTAAGGAAGCAAATCCTGTTTCAGTTCAAATATGAACTCAATGAGATGCCTTCAACAAACCACCATTTTCTCAGCATGGATTTCTGCTTTGCAATTTAGAGATAATATTATTCATTTATTCCTTAAAAACTGCACTCCAGCATTCCTCACAGGTAGTATTGGACCCCCTCCCTCCAGTGTCACTGACCAATCCAGTTCATGGGAAATGAACTGGAAATGAACTTTTTTTTATCTTTGCAACAAATTTGAGAGGTAGGCTAGGTTGAGGTAGGATGATTAGCCCAAGGTCATCCAGTGAGCTACATGACCAAGTAAGGATTTGAATCTGGCTCCTGCCTACCATCCTAGCCCAACACTCTACCACTCTATCATATTGGCTTTCTAGAAATAATAACACTGGACTGGACTCTTAGTCAGTCTTAGAAATGCTATACTGAAATCAAGAGGATTTAAGTTAGTGATGATTAGTCTGTCTAGTTACTTTCATTGGTTCTGTCAAAAGGGAAATCCAACCAAATTAATTTTATCTATGTGTTCGCCATTCAATAATCAATTCAGTGGGTCTAACTGGGGCTGCCCAAGATGATTCTTACTCATGTTTCCAACCTTTCTTCCATCAGGAGCCCAGTGTGGTATATGCAGGGTTATCATATGGTCTCTCATCTAGTCATTTATTAGTTTTGCTTAACTTCTGTAGAATTATTATAGGTTCATTGTAGGAATGACTGAGACTATGTGCCAGAAGCACTGTCAATTTTACTAAGGCTGCCATCCCATACTCACTTTTCTGGAGCTAAGTCGATTTCCATTCAGTTACTGTGAACAGACATGTATATGGTTTTGTTGTAAAAATCTCAAGTAGTAATAATATCTCCCTGGTTTCACATAGATATTTGTCTTCTACTTCCTCAGAAGAGTTGGTAGGTCTTCTGCTTTGCCAGTGGTTCTAGTGAACAGGTAAAAATAGGACCAGTTGTAGAAATAACAACCAGAGGCATTGGGTAAGCACAGGAGTTTGTATCTATTGGTCTTCTATCTGGTGCTTTCATCTCCTGCTGTCCAAAGATAGAAACTAGTCAGTTAAAATCAATTAAGTTGCAAATTTTCTAATGTAAAGGGTGACTTAATTAAATTTATTTTTAACTAAAATGATTGGCTTAAATAGGAATTTCAGCATGAATTTAATTCAGAATTAAGTTATTAATTAAGTTAGTAATTAATTAAATGAGAGACTCATTATTCCTATGTAGCTAACAGATTTTTACATTTCAGAGCTGGTTCATTACTCAAGGTCTAGTACCACAGGATGTTTCTTTTGCAAAAGTAGATCTTGCTTTCTGTTAGTCTCTCAGGCTTGCAGGAAATAAAATCTTTAGGTCCAAGAAAGAATTTGAGGCTCAAAAATAATGTGCATGACATTAAAAGTGAAACTAACAAATTTCCCATCCCTGCTTGGGGTAATGACTGGCCATGTACAATCTTTATCTGTATATGAAATTATTCTACAGTGAAATCAATGGAATTTGTGGTTTTAACTATAAGCTTAAGTTATTTTGATGTTGCTCTTAGAAGTACAAACAAACCATTCCTTGTGATACCTGTGCCACATACAGCTTTGGTACTGAGATGACATATGTGAACATACAAGGGGTTTCCTGTGTTGATATAGCCCCAAAAGTTTCACAAAATATAAAGGAAATAACCCACCCATGGTGAGAATATGTACAGAAATGGAGGCAAGCAGTATCACAAGAAGAGTAGACGTACTTAGGGTTTTCATATGGCCTGAGAAAATATCTCAGCATTCTATTCACATAGTAGCCAACCAGTTGCCTATGTGAATCTCACAAGCAGGGTGGCAAGAGCACTATACCTTTCACAACTGATATGTTGCCTCCGATACTGGAAGTGATATGTGGTCATCTTGACTACTAGCTAGTAATAGCCATATCATCCATCCTTTTAAAGCTATCCAAGTTGACAGACACCATGCATTTGGTGGGAGTGACTTCCACAGTTTAATAAGGCACTGTGTGAAGCAGATGTTCCATTTATTTGTTCTGAATTTCCTACTTTCCCAGCTTTTTTTAAAGACTCTGCATTCTGGTATTATCATACAAAAAGAAAAGCCTATCCACTCCTTGTCCACTTTCTCTGTATCACATGTAATTTCCACATGTCTATCGTGTCTCCTCTCAATCACTCTTTTCCTAAGATAAATAGCCTTATACAAAATCATTTTCTTTAAAAGATAGTTGTTCCAGTCCATTGATCCTTTCCCCTTCCCTTTTCTATTCCTATGTTAATTTTTACCATATTCACTCTCAGGTGAAGTGAGAAGAACTTCACAATATTCCAGATGGGATTTATCATTCATTTGCACTGGTGGCTGCTAGCTTCAAAGGAGTGGTGTATACTCTCTGAGTTTCAATCCAAACAGTAAAGGAATTATCCACGGTGCTGAAATATGTCCCCAAAATAGGTTTGGAGACCCAGCATGGTATAGTGGTTTGAGAGCTGGACTACAACTCTAGAGACCAGGATTTGAACCCCCACTTGGCCAAAGAAACCCAGTGGGTGACCTTGGGTAAGTTTGGCACCCATTCCTTCCAGATGGAGGCTGCCTCTATGGCTTTTGCAAAGCGTTTTTACCCACAAGCTGTGGTGAAGATGTATGGCTGTCTTTTTAACTATCAAGGTCAGAGACATGGGCGGCGAGCCAACCCAGAGAAGAGAGTGGGAGAGCCAGCAAAGTCCAGCCGGGAGGAGACAAGCAAGCACTTACTCAAGGAAGTTCATTTACCAGAGCGCCAAGCAAAGCCGTAGTCAGCGTTCCAAAGCCAAGGGTCAAGAGTCCAGAGATCAATTCAAGGTATCAGGAACCAGGTGCTGGGAGCAAGGTACAGGCAAGAAGAGGGCTTGTAAGAATTTTGCCACAAGCAAAGGAAAGCTTCCAGGCAGGCAGTTATATAGCCCCAGGCACAGGTGTGTCTGGTCACCACTTCTTAAACTTAGCCAAGGAAGCCTCCCTTCGCAGAGTCCTCTTGAGTCTCCGCTTTGATTGGGGGCTTACTGAACCAGGCTCCAGAGCCTCTTCAGAACTGGATCCCTGTTGCTCCAAAGGAGCAGGCACAGAATCGGATCCCTGTTGCTCTAAAGGAGCAGGCAGAGGGACGTCCGCGCCTGCTTGGTCCATGGCAGCAGGGGGAGCTCTTGAGCTGCAGGACTCATCTCAAGCCAGAGCCACAGGGACCAACAGCTGCTGCTTGTCATCTCCACCTGAGCAACAGGGACCAACAGCTGCTGCTCATCATCAGCAGCTCTGACAGGGGCTTCAGTTATCACATTAACTTTTGAAGGTATCATGACATAACCAACATTGTTGTTCTCTTTTCTGTTAGTTCTTAAGTGCTGTTTGGCAAGATGATATGTCCTGATGTGCAGCCATAGCATGTTTTACTGGTCAGTGCACCAGGCCCAGAATTGCCATTTTGGGGCTCAACTGGGATGAGCAATGTTGCCACTGTGGGGTGGTTTGGGAGAAAAGGCCTCTGGAGGAGCAGTTTCTTGCCTTTTCTATTTGAGGAATGTGCTGGGCCTCCTCAGCATGTTCTAGTCATTCACCCTGATGAGAATGACTTGGGCTTGCAAAAGGGCAAGGCCCTGAATTCTTAATCTTTGAGTGATTTTCAGTTTATACAAAGTTATAGACCTGGGGTTTCCTTCATTTTTTCTGTTATTTCGCCCTACCAGGTGTGGCAGGGTAGGGGTGATCCTCAATGTATTGATTGGTCCTGAAGGGAAGGTCAATAGGGAAGTCCATAATGCCCTTGGTAAGAGGTTGGGCCAGGCCACTTTCCCCTGTATCCTGCCATAGTTTTCTGATGACCAGAGCTCTGCTGGGCTGATGACATTTTTTTTTTGTTGAAGAGAATATTTTGTTACTGGAGGGGTTACAACAGGGGGTGGGGGCCATGTTGGCTAGCTCAGAGGAGGCAAGGAACGAAGCAGATGCTTGTCCCTAGCCCATGGCAAGTTGTGGAGGAGAATATAAAACTTCATTGTACACATTGTGCAGCCTTTTGGTTTAGGGAACTTCCTCTTTAAGGACCATGACCCAAGGGATGAGGAAGGAGGTTACCCTTGAGGCTAACCTGTGGCTTGGGTGGGAGTCCCCTGGGTTACCTTCAATTATGGCTGGCTGAGGAGCAGCCCAGTTATTAGATTGCCCTCAGGGCCCAGGTGTTTCACCCAAGCAAAGGCTGAGGAGGTAGTCAAGGAATGACACCTGGCCTCGGCTGGACCCGCATCAGGTGGCCCTTCCATTCCATTTCCAGACCAACACATCTTAAATAGATTAGGTCAAATAAAGTGTTCCTTATTTAACCCAACTTTCTGTGTCTGGTATCATTATTCCATGGCTGGTCATCAAATACCGGGTTTGTATACAGCATTCAGAATATGGATAACATGTAAATGTTAATGAAAGAAGCAAGACCATAAAGGTGGACTGTAGCCATGCAGGGGTGCAATTCACAGCCCTAGTTATGTTTCTCACCTGGCTTTGCCCCATTTTCCTTTCCCTGAGCCTTTTCTTTGTTTTTTTTTATCTGTGATACCATTTCTTCTATGCATAGTACCGTTACTCCAATTTCCTCCTCGCCTTCTTCCCTTCAATCCCATTGCTGTAGTTCATTTCAGTGGCAACATAACTGAGCTCTCAGAATGTTTTGCAGGCATTGAACAACAGGTCTTGTCCAACATACTTACTCAGTGATGTGCTGTCAGTTAACTCTGCATATAATAATCTACCCCATAGGTGTTCCAGCAAGTTAGATGCTTTTGTTTGCTCTATTGTTGACAGAAAGCTTTTTACATACGCACACACATATGCACACACACCACCCCAATCATATTAGAGAGCCAGTGTGGTGTAGTGACTTGAGCACTGGACTATGGCTCTGGAGACCAAAGCTCAAATTCCCACTTGACCATGGAAATCCATTGGGTAACCTTGGGCAGGTCACATTCTCCAAGTCTCAGAGGAAGGCAAAGGCAAACACACTCTAAAGAAATTTTGCCAAGAAAACCCCATGATAAGGTTCACCTCAGGGGCACCGGAAGTCAGAAATGACTGACACTATATCATATTAGCAGATTTGGCTATAAAACCCCAAATAATAGACATTTTTCTATAATGCAAACTAATATAAAGTCACATATACACATTTATATAGTACACAAAATTGGACTTTTTGTTCTCTTTTTAAAAAATGGCATCTCTTTGATCATTTTTCATTACTTTTAAAAATTCTGCAATGCTTTCCAGAAGCACATACACATATCTCTGCAAATGTTGATGGCAGCAGGTCCTCCATCCCAGACAGATTCCTCTGTGACAAGGCTAGCCTTATGAAGTTGCCAAGCCCCTTCAGGACAAGGAAAATACAGTACCAGCAGATTCTGTGGTAGGTTTCACCAGCATCCCCATCTCTACTTTTCTTCTTGACTCTTTTTTTCCAGGCATTTAACTTAGGCAGACTTTTGCTCTTTTCTTTCAGGAGAAATATATCGATCACCAGGCATCTTATATGAAAGGGGAAGATCTGCGCCGATGTCACAAAGGTGCTGATGTCTCTCTTAAGCATGGCACTGAGTACCATGTTTCTGGAATGCAGGGGCACTTGGGAAGCTTGCCACCAAAAGAAAGTTTTCAGGTTTCTTCAAACAATATACTCTTACATTTTTTTCCCTCTCAAGGCAAGATGGCGCACCTTTCCTTTCCATGTTCAGAAGCTGATAAGATTGACAGTACCATTGTACTTCAATAGGTCTGTGCTTTCCACAGCAGTCTAGCTTGAAAGGGGTGCAGAGGGCAGGCCACATAGACCACTTAGCTCTGTTGTTCAGCATCTTGCCATTGCTCCATGCCTCCAGTACTTAAGATGGCTGCCTCTCTCTACCAAATGGTATGCCCAATACCACTGGTCTCTTTTACCTGCCTGTGCCAACACGATGATTCAAGAGGAGATAAGTGGACTGATGGACAGGATTTTGTATTATAGACATACATTTATAGAGTACAGACACACTTTTAACACAATAGCATAGTGAATAAATAGAGAACTGTATGGGCTTGTACTGTGAGTGGCAGTCTTCAGCAAGGAGCAAAGAGTATATCAAGACCAATGGACAAGCCAAGAAGGCAGGGTGAAGAAACCAGCCAGCCAGCACTGACAAGGGGTGGGACCAGTACATTTTACCAGTGTTCAGTGGTCCAGAAGCGGACCTGGCTATGTTGCAAGTGTTTTTGTCTTTCTGAGTAGTATCATTGTCTACTGTTTTTGACACCCATTTTAAAATTGGTAAATGTAAAAGAAAATATAATGATACACAAAAATTGAAATCCCATATAAAGATGTTTAATTGGTCTCTTCAGGGATCAAAAGTGCTACTAACTGAGATGGGAAAGGCAGCTGGACTTCTCAAGAGTCACTTCCACAAATGAAGTGGCCTAACCATGGCAGCAAAGAAGGAATGTCCTCCTGCCTCCAGCCAATGTGGGCTCCAGGATGCTTCAGGTACTGGAAACCTTCCGTTACCCTCTGTTTGTTGAACAAGCAGCTACACTTTCTCCCTGCCCCACCCACCCATCCACTCATCTTACATGACCCTGGTAATGTTGCAGTTGCAACCACTAGGAACCGTCCCCTTCCTCCAGCAGCAAGTCTCCAGAATCTTTTTCTGGCTTGCAGGAAGTCAGGAAGATAAGGAGAGAGGGAAGTGAGAGAAAATGCCCTTCGTTGGATCCCTTTCATTCTTGAACAGCTGGGACTTCCTTGTCACTTGGTCCAAATCCTGTCCCAATCCCGATGTGTTTATTCTGCTGCTTCACCAGGCCACAGTTACCCATCACTAGTCATTGCTCATAACACTGATTTGCAATCTATTGCTAGTGAACAGATTGTGTGGCAGGATTTCACCAGGGCTCAAGCTCACCCTTGGTCTCCCTGAATCCAGAGGTCAGGACCAAAAGAACAACCATTGATACAGGAAGGACACCAGAAAGCAAGAAAGCCTGCTGTTCAAGTAAAGTTCAGCTGGAACTGGAAGCACTTTTGGAGTCCTTTCTTTCCAGAAGGGTCCAACTGGAAGTCTTAGTGGGTGGAGCCAGTCTAGGGTCTGAGGCTGTTTCATTGAGAAGTCACCATCTGCTAGGGGTGCATGATGCAGAATGGCTGTGCACAACAACCCTCACCCCCTAGTACTTTGGTTCAAAAGTTTAGAAACCATTAGGAATGCAATCATTTTGTTGTGGTGAGGGGCATGCCCTAATTATTTCAGCTTCTGATATAAACCATTCTGACAGTAGACAGTTGTCAGCATAAAACGTCAAAACAAGAGGTTATACTTTCAGTGTTCACTGATCATAAGATAGAGCTAATACCTCCAAGGTTAGGTGTGTTATGCAATGCATTTGTAACAGTATCTGCATTTTGTTATCAACATTTGAATACTGACATTGCACCTGCTGTTTCTAAAAAGTGGTAGAGGAAATCCTATAATATACTCTGCTATTACATTACAAATCCTGAAGCATGTAGCTAAGAGCTCCCTAAAGCCCCCTATGACAGATCACTGAGTTAAAAATAGACTGAAAACCCGCATAACCTGACCAACTTGTAGGCTGCAAATGAAAGATGTGTATGAAGTGCATGGCTATGATTGGTTTGACTGATAGTGGATGTCAGGCTGACCTTGCACACTCCATTTCAGCTTGCTTTCAAGGAGTCAAAGCAAACAAGTTTATAAGGAACCAAAACTAGAAATATTTTTACTACGTGCATATCCTCATGAGATCTCCTGAGCAGATGCCTCCATGCACGATCAAGGCTACAAGGAAGCAAGACCAAAGCAAAAATGAGTTGCACAGGGAGTGTGGTGCACTTTTTGGCCACTCCAAGTTTCAGTTCCATAATACTAGGCTAGTGGAACAGACACCTTCTCTAACTTAGTACACTGAAGATATTTTGGACTTCTATTACCATGATTCCCCCACCATTTTCCAGAGCTGTGGCAAGCTGCAATCCAAATTGGAATCAGAGACAAATTCATTTCATTTCCATTTTACTGCAAGTTCCCCTAATTTTGCTCTTTTGAATCAAAATGCAAACTGAAAGTTCATTATTCTTCAAAATTCACCAACCAAATGTGTGTAAATAATTATGTACACCAGTTTGGGAAAGGCTACCACAAAATTTCCATCTTTGGAGGGCTCTGAATATTAGATATGCCAAATTGAATCAGTACATACACTAATGTGGAAAAAATGAATATAGGCAGTCTTATTTTATTACTTTTCCTCTGTACACTTATTATTATTGTTATCCAAGGCTCTCCATTAACATCAAGCATGATTAGTATAGACAGCATGTATAGTGGAGATACCTTACTAATAGCTAGCAATGACAAAGAGTGCTACCAGGGACATTTTCCCCCCATATATTGAACATGCTGCATAAAATTCACTGGGGGGGGGGATGAGAGATACTATCATAAAATACTTTAAAACTATTGCTTATGTATGCCCTATCTCTCTCATGTATGTCAGAGTAAATTCAGTCAAAATAAAAAATGGAATGAAATGGATTTGGAGGTAATCTCTTTCTCAACATTCATGCTTTGGTAATAAAAGTAGTGCTGAGTTGTAAAAAAAACTGCATTCACAGACAGGTGCCATTTTGATGCCCTGGGACAGATGGACAGCTCCTGGTATTTTTGATTCTTGGTTTTTGTTTTTGTTTTCTTAAATGTATATGTAGATTGCTGCCTTTATGCTTCTCTTCCTTCTTTCTCTAAGGTCACTTCCTGTTCCTTCTTCTCTCAGGTAGAGAGAGAGAACCTATACCTGATGAGAAGAAGGAGGAAGAAGCAGTGAAGGTCCTTCATAATATCCAAACAGGACTTTCACATCTTACCTTAACAGTTAAATGGACAAGTTGTCTATTCTGTGGAAGCTTATGCATGTTACTATCAGAGGAAGCTGTAAAATTTTCATGTTAGACAGTAAAAAAAAGAGCATAGAGAATGGGAAACACAAGTCACTCATGTGTTTTTTTCCCATCCCCTTTAAACAACATCTGTATCTACTAATGTAAAATATGGTGCTGGAGAAGACTTCTATAAATGCTGGAACTTCTAAAAAGATAAATGAATGGTTGCTAGAACAAATCAAGCCTGAACTCTCCCTAGAAGCCGAAATGACTAAACTGAGGCTGCCATACTTTAGCCATATCATAAGAAGACATGACTCACTATAAAAGACAGTAAGGTCAAAGGCAGTTAGAAAAGAATAAGACCGGTGATGTAGACTTGAGTCGACTGATTCGGACTCAAGTCTGACTTAAGTCACTTCAGTGACTTGACTCAGACTTGAATTGGCAATAAATGATGCACTGACTCGGCTCAACTCAAGACTTGTATATTTTTAGTGACTGACTTGCTGCCCTTGGTTCAGTAACATAACACATTTATCCAGAAACCTTGCAACTTTGAACAATGCTTCCATCTCTTTTTGTCTACTGGTCACATGACAGTCTGTCTCAAGCCCAAATTTAAGGTGTATTTCTCAGAGGGGAATAGCAGATTGATTAGGCAATGGCTTGAGCCAGGCTTGAGGTCCACTCAGCAGCCTGTCCCTGCTGCATATCAGAGGAGCTTTCTAAAACTTTTCCTAAGAGCAGAAGACAAGACTCACCCCCAGAATGCAGGGCACATTTTTCAGAGGGGAACAGCAAATGTGTTAGGCAACGGGCTTGAGGAGGACAGAGATTTCCTTCTAATCCTCTTGAAGCTTCAGTAATGGAGAGTAAGAAGGATCCTATTCCCCATTTCTAAAGCTCCAGACCCTTGTATGCCCATTGACACAAAGCTCCAAGTTTGGGAAGAGAGAGTAAAAAGGATCCTATTCTGAAGCTGCAGGCAGCAAAATCACAAATGTGGAGGGTTGACTCTTTTTATATGGTTAAAATTGACTTTATTCAACTTTGTCCAGGAATTCTGGAATATAGGTTGGGGTATACATTTGGCTCCCAGACTTGAGACTTGACTTGAAAATATCTTCAAGGACTTGAGACTTGACTTAAGACTTGAAGGTGGAGACTTGACTTGAGACTTGGAGTAAAAGACTTAAATACATAACTGAATAAGAAAATACTACAGATGGATAGACTTAACCAAGGAAGCCACATCCCTGTGTCTGCACAGCCTGAGTGGTGTTGTTGACGACTGTTGACGACAGGGTGACTTATTCACAGAATCACCGTAAGGTGAAGTCAACGTGACGGCAATTAACAACATAAGTACAAGGATAACACTTTTGCTGAGTATTTTGGCTACTACAGGAGAGGCCATCTTGGGATATGAAAACAACAGGCTGCATTACAGCAGGCCTTGTCCTTAGACCCCAGCCACAATGCGTGAAAAGAGTTTATGCCATTGACTAATTTGGCAGGCCGGCCCAGGAATGGAGCACATTAATCCAATTACTTGACCTGGCTTCTCAAACCCTCACACAACCAGTTGTCAGAAGAGTTTATGCTCCCACAGTTGAAATGAAGTTAAACTTAGTAGGTGCATGGCAGGCCTAAAAATACACCAGAAAGAATTCAGAACATATGACATCATAATGAGAAACTCCCCCACCCCATGTGCCATTTCTAACAAAACACAACTATATATTTGCTAAAAGTTGCAATTTGTCAGCAGTGCAAGCCAAGCTGTTTTAGCTTTATACACGATTACATCAAACATGTTTTGCTCACAACAGTGAGATAAGAAAAAAAACTAGTCATAATTTACACTCTGAAAATAGCCATTTCACATTTAGTCCAGATGATCCTGTAGGTCAGCACTCAATTAGGCTTAAACAACTTTGTGGAATATTCAGGACAGGGGAAAAAAAGCCCAATCATTTCCACATTTTGGAAGTTAGCAACACATGGCTACACATAACTCCTACCTTCCTGTTTTTTATCCCCTCCCCACTAATCCCATGTCTCCAAAAGCACTTTCCTACTTTTCTTCTGGTCACTTCTGGAAGAGAAGAAGAGGTGAGCTGTTCCTGCAATCTTGCAGGGCTCTGTGCTCCAAGAAGATACCCTAGTACCCTTCAACACCACAGAGAGTTGCTGCAGTTATTGTCAGATTTTATTGGCAAATTCAGCCTGAGGAAATCCTGTGGTAGTGCAACCAGTAATAGGTTATGGGGCAGGGAGGGAAACAGTCCTGCTGTGGCCCACTGGCCTGCAGAAGTTGGCCACTAGTGATGTAAATCTTTGTACATTTTTTTTAAATTTTCTATGGGAAAGAACACCTTTTTTTTCCCTCCATGCTGTGAAAAAGTATCCAAAAACAGTTCAGTTTCAAAGGATTATTTGCAGTTTGGTACTTAGCCTGGTGTAAAAATGTACAAGTGGGATGTTGTTTTCCACACAGAAAATCATACTTTCTATACAGAATTGTTTTCTGAGCAGAAAACAAGATTTCTGTGCAGAATATGCTATTTTCTGTACAAAAATCTCACATGCATTTTTCAAGCAGAATAAGTCTTGAACTACAAAGAATCTTGTCCATACAGGACTCTCTTTGTAAGGGAATTCCAACATTCAAGAAATCAAGTGTTTCACTTGGGATTGTAATATCTAAAAATATTCTTTCCATCCCTATTGCCCACCACTGTTATAGTACATATTTCAGAATGTGGGAGTTTGGGGACTCTGTCATCAGAAATGCTGCCTACTATCCTAGCAATCCACCATCTTGCCTCCTTCCACTCACTCTGTAGAACCTTTTTTCTCTCCCTCTCTCTCTCTCTCTTTTTTTTTCTTCTGGCCTTTAACCTTTCACACATCATGAAGTGTACTCTTTTCGCACATTTGTTCAGAAATGATCCATTTGTTGGTCTGCACAGAGCTCTTCCCCCACTTTTTATGAGACAACATTCCTTTAAAGATGACATTGTGCTGGTCCAAAGATTGTAACATCTCCAAAGACTTAAAGAATTATATCTTTTGGACAGATGAAGCCATAAAACTTTATCTTGTGAATTCCCATCTAATGAGCCATCTGTAGTTTTCCATGAACCTCGCCCCCCTCATGAGTTCCTTGAGGAATTCATGGATGGGCAGGGGGAAACCATTCAACTCAAGAATTCAGAATGATCTCATTTAATGGTTTTGAGGCTTGCAGTTCCTTTGAACTATTAATAATGCTGATTCCTCCTTTATTCTCAGCTCTACAAAATGTTGTATTTCTCTTGCCTGCCCATACTGTTAATTCAGTCTGTAGACTAATGGAATGCCTGAACAATACAGTCATCTAGATTACAGGTGGGGAACCACTGGCTTTCAAAATGCTGAAGAAACATACAACTCCCATCATTCTTC
Organism: Cyclura pinguis; assembly: GCA_030412105.1. Classification (NCBI taxonomy): domain Eukaryota; kingdom Metazoa; phylum Chordata; class Lepidosauria; order Squamata; family Iguanidae; genus Cyclura; species Cyclura pinguis. Next base: position 44,141,917 of record CM059599.1, read on the forward strand.
ACCATTCACTAGGGTTGATGGCAACTGGACTCCAGTAACACCTAGAGGGCCATAAAATTGGACTTTTTTGTTGTGAGAAAGCTGAGTACATTATCACTTTCAGACTGAGCAGCAGCTATTACACTCAGAGTAGACCACAAAAAAGAGCCTTAAGTGTAAGTAGAACCTCATGAGCATTGTTCTGGCATTATTCTTGTTAAAGAAAAATGAATATTTCTGCTTCTTTGTTCTGACATTTAATTTACGTTAATTTCTTTTTTTATTGTTTTGCCAATAAAATTCTCACATCAGTGAGAAAACACCTCTGTGTGGAATTAACGAAAGGAAGGTAAACATTCCTTCTAACTGATCACTCATCCAGATTTACATATATAGCACTATAACAGTGTTTCACTTTGTATTTGTGTTACTGTTAACAATGATGAGTGAGGCTTTAATGCTGTTGAAATAGGTGTGCCACAACCTTTGATTGTCCTGATGCATAAGCTGTATTCAGGACAAGAGGCCACTGTCAGGGCAGCAAATGGAAAACAGAATGGTTTCCTATTGGCAAAGGGGTCAGGCAAGGCTGTATTCTATCACTCTATCTGCTTAGTTAGTATCTTGAACATATCAGATGTACAGCAAGATTACACTCAGAGGAAAGAGGTATGAAAATCGGAGGAAGGAACATCAACAGTTTAAGAGATGCAGATGACACCATACTGCCGGCAAAAAATAGCAGACTATGGAAGAAAGTTATAGAAGAAAGTACAAAAGCAAGTTTACAGCCGAACCTTAACAAAACAAAAATAATGACCACAGATGATTTACAGAACTTTAAAGCAGACAATGAAGACACTGAAACAGTTCAAGATTTTCCATACATTGACTCAGTCAAGAATCTTAATGGAGACCTGCAGTCAAGAAATCTGAAGAAGACTAGGACTTAGAATGGCAGCTATGAGGAAACTAGACAAGATCCTGAAGAGTTAAGATATACTGTTGAATACTAAAGTTAGGCTTGTCCATGCCATAGTATTTTGTAGTTTCTATGTATGGTAGTAAAAGCTGAACAGTGAAGAAAGCCGATCAGAAGAAAATCAACTCATATGAAATGTTGTGCTGGATGAAAGTTCTGTGGATACCAAGGACTTCCAGAAAGACAATTAAATGGTTCTAAGAACAAATGAAGCCTAGAACCCAGGATGACTAAACTGAGACTGTTATAATTTGAACATATCATGAGAAGACTTGTTGTGTACTTTCAAGTTGTTTCCAACTTATGGAGACCCCAAGGTGAACCTATCATGGGATTTTCTTGGCAGACTTTGCTCAGAGGTGGTTTGTCCTTGCCTTCCTGAGGCTGGGAGAATGTGACTGCCCAAGGTCACCCAGTGAGTTTCCTTGGCTGAGCAGTGATTCAAACCCTCATCTCCAGAGTCTTAATCCAGTGCTCAGACCACTATATCATACTGGCTCCTTAGAAAAGACATGGTTCACTAGAAAAAAGAATAATGCTTGGTAAGATGGAAGGCAGTAGAGAAAGAGGGAGATCGTACTACAAGTAGATAGACTAAATCAAGGAAGCCATGGTCCTGAGTTTGGAAGATTTAAGCAGGGCTGTTGATAAGTCTCTCATTCATAGGGTCACCGTAAGTCAAAGTTGACTTGACAGCAGTTGACAACAACAACAACAGCAACGATGCAGTGCCTTTGAATGTTAAGAACTTACCAATGAGGGTACAAGTAAAATTAAATGAACTAGGATTAAATGAATGTGGGTAGTTTTAAATATTACCCAATTAAAGCAAGTTAGCCATAACTCCCTAATGTACATATGTCAGGGGAGGGGTTGGATATTAGTGGATGTAATCTGCTCACAAACATTCACTTGGATGATGCTAAGATCACCTGTTCCACAAGCTTTGTATATAATCTGTGTTTGATTACAGTATGTCCAAGATAAATTGGATTTCAAAAATAATTTGAGTCTTGCACAAGACCAGCTTCTAGGATATTCAGGAAGCAGATATCATCTATCAAAACTATACAAAACAGTCAGCAGTTCCTTCCACAATAGCTTTCCCAAGGCCGGGACCTAAGAAGGCCACATCTGATGGTCATGTTAATTTGAACTTCAAAAATCAGGCAGGGAGGCCATATAGTCAAGGAAAAATCCCAGGAGGCGAAAATCTTTCTCAGATCTTTGAAGCAGTGAGTTACACAAATAAAAGGTTACTTTAAAATTTTTCCTCTTCACAAAACCAAAAGTACATTTATACACCAGTAAACAAAGTAGATATGTTTCTGCACTTCACTTTGTTAACAGAAACTGTGGCCATTTTCACACTACTCTGTTATAGTGCTATTATTCCACTCTCAACGTCCTGTGGAATTTTGGGGTTTGTAGTTTGCTGAGGCCAAAGAGCTCTTTGGCTGAGAATTCTAAAGGCCCCTCCCTAAACTCCAGACCCCAGGATTCCACAGGATGTTGAGCATGGAATAATAGCACAATAACTGTGTAGTGCAGAAATGGTCTATGATATCAGAGGCAGAAATAACATGGAAAGAACAGGCACAAGTTCCTATTCCACAAAAGTGCAGTGTTGTGGATGTTGAAACAACAAGATGGATGAGGAATTAGGGGAGGGTACCACAGAACGCAGGCTTGTCATATCCAGATCTCTCTCGCGCGCTCTCTCTCTCTCTCACACACACACACACACACACTCTTTTGTAAAAGTGGCTAAAATATAATTCTTTCCTTTTAAGAAAAAGGAACTAAATGCTACTTTTAAAATTGCAAACATAATGGTAGCTAACTGCTTTGTGAGGGAGGTTCAGAACTTTAATTATAAGTAACTGCCATTTCCAATCACCTTTCCCAGTTCATCTTTTTACTCTAGAGAAGTTCTAACGAACTGGACTCCTGGGAACAAATGACTGGGATAGGGTTGTACCCAGAACTACACAAAATTCAGAAGTGAGATGGAAGAAGATTATTTTGCAGAAGATGAAAAGGTGAAACCTATGCAGAACGGGCAATCAAATGTACTAGGCACTGAACCAACTTCCCTTTGAGAAATGTTTGCAAGGTTTAGGACTTTTATTTTTTTTGTTTTGAGAGTCAGCAGTCTGTGATAATGAGAGAAATGTATAAAGTAACATGTGATATGGAGCAAGCAGGCAGGCAAACTTCTGTGTGTGTGTGTGTGTGTGTCGTAATACTAGAGTACTGCACTTCTTCCAGCTCAAAGTCAGACTGTGAAATTCACTAACAAAAATGTGGTGACCACAGACTTATCCCTAAAAGATGATAAAGCAAATTGGAGGATAAGGTCACCAATCACTATAGTCACGGGGGATACCTAGCACTTCCAGGACCAGAAGTCGTATGGCCCTCAATGTCAGCTGCCAGGTTGATGTTAATCTAATGACCTGCTTGAATGTAGACACCCCAGTGATACCTGTTTGATAGCTATGGGAAATAAGGTGTTGGAAAATGATCCCCAGCCAAGCATTCTCTTTAACCCCTTTCACCCATTTCCTATTAGAGCAATGAGACTTCAGCCACTAACAGTTTCCTGCATGCACCTACCCTATATATGCTATCTGTAAAACTTTCTCCATTTGCTCAATCATCCATTGTGGGGATGTATCGAAGTCAACCACACCATGTGACCAGAAAACTTTGCAGGTGTGTTTGCAAGCACATAAAAGATTCCTCCCCCACTTCCTCTCTCCTTTTTCCTCCTCTCTCGAGATGGTGAGTACAGGCTCTGTTAAACTGCTCCTCTTTTTGAAACTTTCCTGTCGTTAACCAGGCCTTAGGCACTGCATGTGTGTATGTTTGAATGTGCCTTTAAATGTAATTAGTAAAGTTTTTAGCTATGAAATTTGCATACTGCCTGTTTGCCTTACTTTGCTAAAAGTAGTCTCAGAGGGGCCCAAGAGATTCAGCACTTTCCACTTGTGAACTCTGCTAAAGGAGGCTGAGTCTTTATTGAATCAGATCTTTCTCAAAAAAGGGGATACCACCCCAGGAATCTACTTCTAATCCAATACAAGCTACTGGATTACAGAGGTCTTTAGTCTGATCTAGCAGGGTTCTTCTCTCAATGCTGAGGAGTATCTTATTCCTCAACCTTGAGCAAAACCTGTGATTTTCCAGTGGGAAAAAGTAGGCATCTAGTATGACAGCAGTTCACTTTTAGACATTGTAACACTTTTTAGACATTGGTTATCCTAAAGGAAAAGAAGAAACAGATTTTAGTTGAGGAATCAAAGCTTAACTTTTCTGATTGCAATGCCAGAACCCACCAACCAGCCTGGCCACTGCTTATACTGGGTGGGAGATTCTGGAAGTTGTAGTCCAACACCTGATTTTTCTAGGCACTGGGGAAAGAATTGTGCAAATTTATTTACATTATTTATTTAAATTTTGTCAACTTGTCTGTTTATTTATTTAGTTATTTAGTATGCTGCCTTTTCTCTGAGAATGGAATTAAAAACATTAAAAGCATTTAAAACTTTTAAAACAATTAAACATATAAAATCTTACAAACCTAAAACAATGTACAATTTTAAAATAAGTTAATAAATAAATAATAAGCTCCCCAGCTCACACAAAAGCTTGCTTAAAGATAAATGTTTTTGTCTGCCAGAGAAAGAGGAGCAGGGAGGGGGCCAGCTTAGCCCCCCCATGGAAAACCATTCCACAAGGTGGGAGCAGCCAGTGAGAAGGCTCTCTCCTGTGTCCTCATCAGGCAAGCCTGTGATAGTGGCGGGACCAAAAGAAAGCCTTCCCCTGCGGATCTTAGGGCTCTAGCAGGGTTATATAGGGAAATACGGCTTTTCAAATAGCCTGGACCTAAGCTGTATAAGGCTTTATAGGTCATAACCAGCACTTTGAATTGTGTCCAGAAACTAAGTTAGCCAGTAGCGCTGTTTTAACAAGAGAGCTATGTGCTCCCTGTAACTGGCCCCAGTCAGCATTCTGGCTGCCACATTTTGAACTCACTGAAGTTTCTGAACAGTTTCCAAAGGCAGCCCCATGTAGAATGCATTACAGTAATCTTTTAAAAGACTGGTAATCCATTAGGGCTAGAAGATGTGTAGCCCTCCAGATGGACCGACAGCAGCTCCCATCAACCCTAGCCATTACAGGCAATAATGAGTGGTGATGGAAGCTTCAGTTCAACAGCTTTGGGAAGAGTCACACGTTCCCCATCTCCACACTAAATCAACTCATTCTGCTTGGATTTCATTTCCTACAGCTTTCCTCTCCCTTTCTGATTTTCTCATCTTTCTGGCTCTAGGGTCTTTTTAACCAGTCTGCTTACCATCAATTGGAACCAGTTTGCATATCTGTTGTGCTGATTTTTTTTTTTAAAAAAAAACACATGTCACTGCAAATGAAAAAGCATTCCAGTGGGTCACAAAGTCCCCTCAAAAAGAAACTAATTTATCCTGAAAAGGCATGATTGCTTTTAAGCACATTGTAAAAACATAAAAGGCATAAGCTACCTTCATTATGTCCCCTAATGTGCTCTTGTATTCTGACATCCGTCTGGTAGAGGCACAAACAGCTTTTCAGGAGTGCTCTTATAGAAGTTGTGTGGGCAGATCAATTCTATGTGATTGTTGATTGAAATGGTTATATTTAATGGTTTGATTAATCACTTACATTGCTATAGTCTCACAGAATGTAAAAGAACATCACCCAGCATTGTCCAACATTACCCCTCAAGTTGCTGTTTTCTGGCAGGATTCCAATGCCTTTAAAAGTTGTGTGGCAAGCATAAATTTTAAAACAGGAGAATCACCATCTCCCAGCAAGGAGGTATAAGGATATGGAAAGTGGCAGAAAGTTATTCAAACTGCTGCTCAAGACACAGATGATACGCTGGGGGTAGGAGCAGAAGGGTGAATGAAAAAAAGTTTTTAGAGGTCTCCTGCTTGCCACAGTAATGATTTATGGGAACTCTCAATGTTATTTGGTTCTTCTGCTAAGAACCTGTAATGAGAAGGGAGGAGACAAAATTCAGAAGGTATAAAGGCTTGAGAATATTAACTGCTTCCACCTACCAATGTATGTAGCAGACACACCTCCAACATCCACATTGGACATGAAGGGATTCTTCAGTACCTACAGACTGGGCCATGATCTCCCCGCATATGGAAGTGCTGTGGACACATAAAGACTAACCCACATAGCTAAGCCAGGAGGGGCTAGCCTACCTTGCATTGCAACCCTTGCATTCTCACACACAGGACTGTTGGGAGAGAGCTTAGGCCACTGTGGGAAAAAAAATTCAATCCCCTTCACCAGCTAAGTTGGCCAAGTTTTTCAAACAGTAATATGGGACAGCCCTCTTTGTTGCAAAGCTCAAGACTGGCTAGTACACATGAGGGAGACCTATATAAAGCCTCTCTCAAGCAAAAGTGCCAGACTTTCATGAGATTAGAGATCCTGAAGGAACCCAGGCCTCTCAGGAGACTTGAGACAGGCTTTCTAGACTCCTGTCCCAGGTGCTCCTCACCTCAGTCATCTAAGACAGTAGTTCTGAGAGCAGGAAAAGTGGGTGCCAGCTACATTCACAACAGACAGGCTTCTGCAGTCTATGATATATACTTTGATGCCTTTTTGCTGCAGGCCAAACACTCAGGGGAGGGTCAGGTGTGAGTATGGCTGGGGCCCACTCTTCCTGCTCTTGTCATTGTGTGCCTTCAAGTCATTTCTGATTTATGGTGACCCTCAAGTGAACCTATCCTGGGGTTTTCTTGGCACAGTTTGTTCAGAGAGGGTTTGCCCTTGCCTTCCTCTGAAGCTGAGAGAGCATGACTTGGCCAAAGTCATTCAGTGGGTTTCCATGTCTAAGCAGAGATCTGAATCATGGTCTCCCACTGTCCTGTTCTAACACTCAAACCACTGTACCAGGTTGGCTTTTACCAGATCAAAGAATACAGGTTTGGGGCTCCTCTGCTTCAATAGCAAGAAGATACTTAATCTAGTTGGGCCCCAGCACCTGTTCCAGACCACCAGGCATGGCTAATTTGTATTGGCTCCCTGCCCCATTGTCCCTGCTCACATATATTCTTTCAATACACTTGGGGAGATCATATCCCCAAGCTGAAGTATTTCAGTCCTTCAGTGCCTGTAGATTTGGCAAGTACCATTCTCGGAACTGAAGGACACTTCTATGGAACAGACACAAAATATTATTTGAAGGAGTATTTCTTTAAAAAAAAATGTGGATTTTTGGGTGGGTGGGGAGCCTGCAAATAATTCTGCAGATAATTTTTAATCCAAAGACTCCCACAAACTCCCTTTCTATATAAAAAAATAGGTGAAAAAATGACTGTTCCTGTCAGAGTTAGCAACCTTTGTACACTTAGACTAATTAGTAGTTTGCATGTTTGCTGCCTTCCTGTTAGTTTGCTTTCCCACACCCTCTCTCTCCCTGTATCACTTTAACCTGCAGTCATTTTTCTTGTTTGTTGTCTCTTAGGTATTTGATTATGCAGAAATAATTTGTAAGTGAAGCTAAATATTTTAAAAGAAGAACAAACTCCTTCTGTTTTGCTTGACTCTGCATGCGTGTGGGCAGGGTGAAACTGATTCTTGGTCATCTTCTGCCTTGCCAATTTGAGAGACATCCACTACTATCTCTCACATTTAATGTTATTATCATTTTTTTTTTTTGCCTCAAAGGACAGAGTACCTCTACATTTTCTTTCCCCCACCCAGAAAGAAACACAAAAATTAAAACCTAACATAAAAAATAAAACCTGCCTGAACCTGCAGAGCATGCCCACCTTATCCACCTACAGCAACAAGATTCCCAGAGACGATGTAGTTTCAGCACAAGACTGGCCCTCACAATATTATCTATACAGTGTTCCCTAGATTTGAAAGATTAATGTGCCATTTTCCTGTGATTGTTTGCTTTTGGTTCTAAACCTAAGGAATCCTATCGCCTGACTTCCTGTTGCCTGACAAAATGGCACCTAATTCTGTGACAGATAACAGACAAAACAATGTTTTTCCTTTGAATGTACAGACTTTGCACAGTCTGGGGCTACAGCCACTGTAAGGCTTCAAGGTGAGCTCTGAGTATTTTATTTATTAGCCTCAATGGATTTCTTTCATTGTTCAAGTCTGTACTCAATTATTTATTTCTCTTCTAAAGAGGGAAAGGCTCTTCAATATTTGATGGCACCAGCTTCAACACCTATGGACAATTTGTTATGACTGACCGTCCTTTGCCCTGCTGAGGTCTGTAATGGGTATCCTATGCATTGGCTCCATCAAATTCTAGAGGGTGACTTTGTGTGTTGATATTGACAGATGTTTTCCACAATTTGAGTCAATTGGACTTTTACCACTGATTGCTGTTCTTATTTCCTTTAAATAGGAGCATTAACAGAAGCCTTGGCTATGAAGGAATGAGTGCAGAGTCTGTGGTTTGCATACAGAAGATGCCAAGTTCAGTCCCTGGTACTTTAAAGCAAAGATGGGCAATTTCACAAGATCTGAGATAAAACTGGGTCATCAGAACCCTACTGTGGGTCACAACTAGGGTTACCAGATCTCCAGGTCTGCACCCTCTTCCCCATTACTCAGGGTGAAAAGGAAGAATCTCAGCATGAGAACACATATTTGAAAAGTGTGTGTGTGTGAATGTCTTCCCTTGTCACTTAGACTTGGAGTTTTTTATTTGAATGGTAGATCCTGTGTACCTGTGTTTGATGTCTACTTTATCCTGCTTAAATGACATTACTAGGGCCCACCTGTGGTAACATCAACCTTATAAAATCACCATAGCCTGTCTCCTATCAAATCACAAAGGGTTGTCTCTCAGTCTCAGGTCTTGGTCCTAAAATTTGAAACTAGGCTTGCCAGAGTGAAAACTAGAGATGGTTCCTATACCTTTAATAGCTGTGTAGAAGAGGGCATTTCAGCAGGTGTGGCTTGTTACCTGGTTTAATGTCACCTACTAAAATTCCCTCTTCTACACAACTGTTAAATGTACAGGAGTCCTTTTCAGTTTTCAGTCTGGCAAGCTTGCCTGATCACCAACCCTAACCACAACAGCCCTCCAAATGCATAAAAATACTCCCCATCAAAACCAGAAAAGGTTGGTTGTGTCTTCATTTCAGCGGCCTGGATCCTGTTCTATTGCAAAACCACAACTCCTGGAAGCTTCCAGTGAAGGGGCACCAGGAGGAACTTGGAAGCTGCAAAAATGGATTTAGAGACCTGTGGGCCACACCTTGTACCTCACTGCTAGGTGTTAGGTGATGGGAAAAACCCATGATCCACTTAAGAGATATTTTGCTGACTGAGACAAAGGATAATATCATATCATACCTTCTGTTTCATGTACAGAAGGTGACTAGTGAAAACTGAAGCTTACTTCAATCATGACGATGGGATATGAGCTTCCACTGCAACTGAAGGTGGGAGACTAGCTTATAATATGCAAGACAGACTGTATAGAATGCACAGCTTTTGTCCTTCACAAGCAAGGAAAGGGCAGGAAGATCAGGAGAAACTACAGGACTCCCAGTGCTTCTTCTCAGCAATTGCTGCCTCTGAGACTTTTGCCCCACTTTGAACAATGGTGGAACTGATTCAGGAAAAGCGTCTGCCTAGAGCTTCTCTCAGTCAGAGCAGACAAAACAGTCAGACAGACAAAAAACTTGATAAGAGACATCATGTTATGTTTCTAATCCCTTGGTGGACATAAAAGAATTTTAGTTTTGTTCCATCTCCACTTCATATATAGAATAAGGGTCAACCACAGCATTGAGTAATCTCCTAGCTGCTTCTGTTGAGCTTTCTTTCCATCTCCTGTGGCGTACATATCATCAAGGAAAAACAATTAAGCTTATTATAATTACAACAGTCAGATATTGTCCTTACTGTTACTGTTTCATAGCAATAGACAATATTCCACTGATGAGACATTAAAAAACAACAAAATCCTATATTACCTTTTCATGCACTGGAAACACATCCAGGTTATGATGACCAAACCTGCTTCTTAGTAGGAGACCATGCTGGTATCTGCTTTGTTGAAGATTTGACAAAGGATGATCATCAGAAGTGGCCCAGTCAAGCAGCCAGGTCAGATGCAACTTTTAGAATCTGATGGGTATGAAACATACAAGGCTAGGCAGACCTAGTCTGAATATATATCATAGTTTGGAACTAACTAGTGCAAATAATTAGTTACTTGCAATAAATTCTGTGTTCCAATGAGAAATAATTATATTACAACTGTAACTTCAGGAGAGTTGGTTGTGGTGGTAGTGGTGTGCTTTTGAGTTGTTTCTGACTTATGGAGATCCTAAGGTGAACCTAGGTTTTCTTGGAAAATCTTTTTCAGAGGGCATTTGCCTTTGCCTTCCTCTGAAGTTGAGAGTGTGTGACTTGCCCAAGGTCACCCAGGAGGTTTCCATGTAAGTAGAGATTTAAACTATAATCTCCAGAGTCATAGTGCAATGCTCAAACCCCTGCACCACACTGGCTAATGAGGGGTACTTGATTCCTTTTGAGATGTAACTATGTTTTTCTTTCCTTTTATAGTTCTGGGGGAGGGAGGATTATCACATGACTGAAATGCTGTCTTATCCTGTGCTTCATGCTTCTGTCTTGTGCACTGCAGCAGGTGTTGAGACAAGAATGAGGTATGAGAGGATAATGGCCAAGATCCTGCATCAACTCAAGGCCTTGTTATGCTGCACAGTTATAGCACTTTGATTCCACTTTCACTGTCATGGCTGCATTTTAGGAAACTCTGGGTTTTGCCATTTGGTGAGGCACTAGAGCTCTCTGGCTAAAAATTCTGCATACCCCTATAGGATGTTCCACTTTAACATGGCTGTTAAAGTGGAATCTGCTATAACTGTGTATGTAAAACAGCCCCTGGTGGGGTGTAAATTTCCACCAAGTGTAGCTTCTCTCTGTCCCTCACTTTGTGCACATGACCCCCAGGGCCACTTAATGGCCAGGGAAGGCTGGGAGTGGGTAGGCAGTGCTTGGATGTTTTTTGTACGGTCAGGTTCATAAAGATATCATTGTCCTATTAGACCGCCAGAAGACACACAGGAAGTCCAGAAGGACTGCTTTGGGCATCCAATTGCAGAAACACAGCCAACCACTGCTGGCCACTCAGTAGCCATAGGGGGCATCCAGGTAGTATGAAAGTAGATGGTATGAGCAGAGGGCATTGCAGAATGAGGTACTGCATACCTCCATCTACACCATACCTATGTATGTCACCCACAGGATTCAGGCCATATGGTTTTATACTAAAGGACAGCAGCATGTAGCCCTAAGATTTTTTTTCAGGCAGCTATTGCTTATTTTTGGAGAAGAAGGAAAGTAAAAAGTTAGAGGCATATCTCAGTTAACAAGGGCTCTGACAGTCAAGCTCATTTTTACAAAAGGTTTTACGCACTCATGCATAAACACACATCCAGCCCTTCTTTCTTGTCCTCACAATGCTCTAAAAAATGATACAATGTAGCCTACATTTCAGGATCAATCTGGAATGTCTTTAGTCAGGATCATAAGCCACTATAAACCTAAAGTCGTCATCTGGAGAGCCCACAAGTGGAATTTTAATGTGTGAGGAGGTGACCACAACTATCAGTGGCACCCCTACACATGTATGCACATACTTGGGAGGTGACATAGCTAGTCTGTACACTCAGCACATGTTACATTAAAAAAAAAAATTAGAAGCCAGTTCTTTAAATCTCAAGAAAAGATCAATCCGGGCACTGTTGATTGTCTTGTTCTGTTTTCTTGCTGTTATTATTTGGCATCAAGTCTAATAATGGGCAGTATGAATGAGAGACCTCAAGAGTCCCGGTTGCCAACACCTATCCAGGTCTTGCAGAATCAGGCCATTTTCGCACTACATTGTTATAGTGCTATTATTCCACTTTTAACATTCTGTGGAATTCTGGGGTTTGTAGTTTACTGAGGCCAAAGAGCTCTCTGGATGAGAATTCTAAAACTCCCTTCAACTGAAAACCCCAGGATTCCATAGGATATTGAAAGTGGACTAATAGCACTATAACAGTATAGTGCGGAAATGGCCTCAGAGCCATGGCTTCCTTTACTGAGCCAATCCACCCATAATACTATTCCTCTTTCCCCGCTCCCTTCCAGTTTACCACTGTCTTCTTGTTCAATGAGTTGTATCATCTTATGATGTATTCTGTGTAGGGAGGGAGAAATCTCCCTAAAGTTTGTTTGTTTTTCTTCCCACTTCAGTTTCTTAAACTCTAAATTGCTTCCATCTTGTATACAAAGAAATTCTGAACTTTGGCAAATTCTTCAAACTATATTGAAATTACATCCACACCCCTATGTACTGGCCAAATTCAAGTAGAGCACTTCCCAACGTGTTGTACCTGCTATCCATATGTCTCAAGAATGAAGACACTCTCAGGCAGTGATATAGACTCAAGTCAATTGACTTTGGCTCAAATCAGACTTAAATCACTTCAGTGATTCGACTTGGATTTGACTCGGCAAAAAATGAAACACTTGACTCATGACTTGTATATTTTTAGTGACCAACTGATTGCCTTGGTTCATAACATAACACATTCATCCAGAAACCTTACAACTTTGAATAATGCTTCCATCTCTTTTTGCCTATTGGTCACATGGGGATCTTTCTCCAGCCTAAAGTGTGGACTCGCTTCTCAAAGGGGAACAGCAAATGGATTAAGCAAGGGGCCTGAGGCAGGGTTGAGATCTGCTCAGCAGCTGTCCCTGCATATAGGAGGAGCTTTCCAAAACTTTTCCTAAGAGTAGAAGGCAAAACTCGCCAGAGCTCAGGACACATATGTCAGAGGAGAACAGACAGTGTGTCAGGCAATGGGCTTGAGGAGAAAGGATTTTTTCTTCTAAAGCTTTTAGGCGGAGTAAGAAGGATCCTATTCCAGACTTCTGAAAAAGCTTCCAGCTTTGCAAATGGGAAGTAAGAAGGATCCTATCCCCACTTCTGAAGCTGCAGACTCTTTTATGCCCACAGACACAAAAGCTTCCAGCTTCTAGAAGAGGGAGTAAGAAGGATCCTATCCCCCTCTTCAAAAGCTGCAGATGGCAAACTTGAAAATGTGAACTCTACTTAAATTGTTAAAACTGGTTTTATTTGACTCTGTCCAGAAATTCTGGAATGTAGGTTAGGGTATAAAGTTGGCTTCTCAACTTGAGACTTGACTTGAAAGTATCTTGCAAGGACCTCAGATTGGACTTGAGACTTGAAGGTAGAGACTTGAGACTTGGAGCAAAAGACTTAAATACATCACTACTCTCAGGAGAAAAAAAATGCTATCCTAAGTCAGCATTAGTATGGTTGAATTCACAGAGATTCAAAGTCTGGCTCTTAAAAGTGAAACACTAGGGATTAGAAGATTATCCATAAAATGGTCAAAAACTATTTTTCTTGAATGTCAAGAAATCTTAATGAGAAGAATCCTGGATTAACAAGAATCTTTGAAGTTCAGGACTTACTCTATGCAAAAGTTACATGTGGTTGTTTGGCACCACATAATGATTTTTCTGCACGGAAAACAGCTTTTTTGCTATTTCCTGTGCAGAAATACCATGTGTGAATTTTGAGAATTAACTCTCAAACTGCAAATAGTCTTTGAAAATTGTCCAGTTTTTGAAGGCTTTCTCACAGTGAGAAGTAAACTGCCAAAATTATTCGATATGTCATTTCAGAAGAAAATTAGTAAAGATTTGCATCCCTTTGAAATATTCAGCACTTTGAGCCTAGATGGATAAATCTGTCAATTTAACTTTTCTCCATTTTTTTAAATCTCTAATTCTTTCCACACACAAAAAATTTAAAAAATTGAACTTTGAACAATTCTTATTGGCAAGAAATTGAAACCCAGTTCTCAATCATCCTTAGTTCTGGGCCTGAATCCTGCATTTCACTGCTGCAAAAGTATAATGCTTGCAAAATGCATGAAATGTGCTTCTTTCATATTAAATAACTTTCATCCAGTAACTGCAGTAAAGACTGCAATCACTACTAGTGAAACATCTTGGAAAGATTAACATAAATAACATGCAATCTTGTGCATCAGCAGATTTTTAAGCGGTTACATCTTTTGTATTTGAAATGGGGGGAGGATGAGAGAAGAAGATTTTCTGGCTTTTCCCCTTCTGACCCAGCACTTTCAGTGCTGTGGCTTGCCAGAAGAATAAATAAATATAGTTGCTCAATAAAGTGGTTTAAAAGTTTCTCTGAATAATGAAAATTTAAAAAGTACCATGATAGTCTTATGAAATGTCTCAAACCTCAGTGGGTTATGTACAGGCTGAGCCATATAAAGTCAGCTCAGTCAAGTAGAAGTCCCTTTGGGCCTGCAAGGGAAGCTTGTCTTTTCCAAATACGTTGAACACACAAGCCCAAGGCTGAATACAGGATTGCTGAGATCAGGGCTATTTTGGTGCAGGCAAGTTATGTACTGCTGATAGGGGAGGATTAATGAGTGGGTCTGCTCATCCGTTGCAATTAGAAACAACACTAGAACTATTCTGGGACTATTTCTATGGTGAGAACTTGAACTACAGCTTATCAGAGGGCAGCCACTTGGAGACTTTCATTTCAAAGGTTTATTATAAATACAGGATAATCAAGCTAGGAACAGAAGAAGTGGTGGTATCCATGCTGCTCGAGAAAGGGCTATTTGTTACCAGCAACAGAGCAGTTTTCTCATAGGGAAGGACTGGAGAGTGATTTTTGGCATCACGTTATGAGTGCTCAGGTTTCCTTTGTATTAATGGCAGAGGGAACAACTAGCTCTAAGCCAGGATTTGTAGTGGCTAGAGCTTCAAAAAGGTGGCATGGGTGTATGTGGGAGCGGGAGATGTTGCATACTATCTCTTGAAGAGGCAAGCTCACAAGACTCAGTGCTAGTAAACTGCATGAAAGGAACAATTTTAGGAAGACACTAGGTACAGTTGGAGTAGATGTCTAGACAGTCCTAGGCCTACTTCAGATATGAACAAGTTCTTAAAGTCAGATATTGTTCAGGTGGCTTTAACAAATAATCCATTAAATCCAATTGTTAGGACCAACTATAGCAGATCCATTGAACCAACAGGACTTAAAAACCCAGAGAGTGCTCACCATTGGTTCTTTGTCATTCTGGAGAAAAGTGCCAAGCAGGGAGTAACAGGGTCCTCTCCTGAAACAAGGGGTTGTTCAGCTTGGACGCTAGAGTAGAGGGGATGTTCATTGGATTTCCAGAAAGAGAGGGGTAGATAATATCTCAGAAGACTGAATTAGGAATCAAGATGACTCTAACAGGTTTGAAAACTAGGCTAGGACAACCAAAATGAATGTCAGTAAAGATAAATGGAGACTACCACATTTAGTATTTGACATTTGTAAATGTGGACTACTATGTTTAGGCGAGATGAACCAGTAGAATACTATATTTAGTGAGGAAAACTCAGAGACATGTATATAACATGGATGACTACTGGTACATGTGAGGTTTTGGTGGACTACAACATAAGTCAACAGTGTGGTGTGGCAGCAAAAAAGACAATGCAACACTCAGCTGTATCAACAGAAATCTAATGTCCAGATCAAAGGAAATAATAGTAGCACTCTATTCTTCAGCAGAAAAAAAACTTGCTTGGAATATTCTGACCTGATGAGAAATGCCTGTAGGAATTGGGTATGTTTATCCTGGAAAAGAGAGGATTTAGAGATAATAGAATATCTGTCTTCAAATATCTGAATAATTGAATAATATTACCATGCAGAAATACACACACACACACACACACACAGATATACTGAATTCACATGTGACTTATTTCTTTGGTTTTGCACAGAAAACAGCTATTATTATTTTCTGGGCAGAAAGTGTTTTCTGTGCAGAAAATATTTCCTATACACAAAAATGTGAATGGAGTAAGTCTCAAAACTATGAAGATTTTCATCAGTCCAGGATTTACCTTGTCATGATTTCCTGACACTTGAGAAACATGTTTTTTAATTATGCATAGTATAGATAAAATTATTTTCAGATATTTTTTTCCATCCCTAATTCAGACAAGGACAAAAATCTTTCTGTCTACTTTACCTATAGCATGCACAATTTCTATATTACTAATATAGCCTTGCCCAGATATATTGGACTACCACTCCCATAGTCCTCCCCAGCAGATTCAGGATGTATCTTTTTCCCCCCACTAGCATCTCAGCTATTGTAGCCTTTCCCTGTATGGAAAGTGCTGTGTCAATTAAAGCCCTATAAAGATTTGGGATCCTAAGGGCCTTCTATAGACTCAGTTTATAGTCATACGAATGGGGTTTGAGAGGTTGTTTAGGCTGAGGAGAAAGTGTGACTCCTCAAGTGATGTTGAACTTCAGCTCTCACTAGACTTAGCCAGGGCCAGCAAGCCACATTGCTGTGAACAATATCCGGATGGCTACAAATCCCTCATCCCTGCTTTGGGAGGTA
Source organism: Cyclura pinguis (assembly GCA_030412105.1). Taxonomy (NCBI): domain Eukaryota; kingdom Metazoa; phylum Chordata; class Lepidosauria; order Squamata; family Iguanidae; genus Cyclura; species Cyclura pinguis. The sequence continues at coordinate 44,158,423 of CM059599.1, forward strand.
TACAGAGGTTTTTCTTTTCTTTTCTTTCTAATATGACTTCGAAAACTGCTGCTACCTAAGACTGTGGTTATAGCACTGTGGTTCCGTATTAACTACCATGGCTGCAACTTATTGAATCCTGGAGCAAACTTTTATCTAGAGGCACTAGGGTCTCTGGCAGGGAATTCTAAATACCCTTTCCTAAATTGCAAATCCCCAGATTCCAAAGGATGTTTTAATGGTAATTAAAGTAGATTCATAGTGGTATAATTGTGTAATATGAAAGGGCCTGTAGATAAGTGGAATAGCTTTTCACAGTCTTCATGCTGTGTTGGCAAAGGAACAAACAGACAGGGCGCAACTGCACACATGGTATCATCATCCAATGAGGCTACAGAGCTTTCACATTTGTGCATAATTTTTTGAGCTTCAACAACATGTTTCAACTTCTCAGAAAGGCCTGTTTTTGAAGTGAACATTGAAAAAAAAATCAGCAGTCTCTACAGTAAAGAGTTTTTAGACTACAGGTGGAGAACTCCTATCCATTTTATTTTGGACAGCTGAATTCATATACAGGGAGGTTCTCATGGGTCACTTTCCAGTGGTGGTGAAGTCAACGATAAAAGTGTGGAACCTAAAATACCAGGAGATACCAGTAACTAAGCATTAGAAGAGGTATTTCAAAATTTGAATAATGGGCAGAAAGATTCATACTGTAGATGAGAAACCACTCAACGACAGTGTCATGGGAAAAGGAATATAACCGTCTAGTGGACCTCAGATGGCCAGGTTAGGTCCCAAGGTGGGCAAGTTTCCCCAATTCTGTTCTGAGAAGTTATACCACCTGTGCAGTACTCACAACAGAAAGGCTTTTCAGATACATGTAAAGATCCAAAATAACCTAGGCTACAGGACTGCTGTCCTCCCTATGATATTGCCAATACTGATAATCTTCAGAGGCAACCTTTTCTATCTGCCTGTAATATGGAAATATTCAAGAGAAGGCCTTTTCTATGATGGGACCTAAACTTGGGAATTCTGTCCCTCAGCATTGCCTCCCTGGCACTGTCATTACTTCTAGGCATCAAAGGAAGCTCCTGCTTATGAGCTTCCAGTGACACCAGGGATTTGTTTTGGCTACTGTTTTTATTCTGCTTGTTGCAATATTCATCTCTCTGCACCAGGTGGTTTTTACAGTGTTTTTACTTTTTGTATGCATATTATTTCATATCAATTTATTTTGCAAGCCAACTTGATGGCACTGGTTAAAAGGCAGGGGTTAAATCCAGCAATTTCAAACAGAGAGCTGAATCTACCCACTCCCCATAGTGAAGGGAGTACAACACACCTGTATGTAATGCATGAGACCCATGACTAGCTCTCCTGGTGTATAAGCAATTGTGTATAAAGAGGATTTTGTTCTAGGGTGGGTGCTTAACCCTATGCCAGTACCATGATCTAAGCTGACAATTCCACAAGCACATATCCCAAAGATATTATTCAAGTTGATGGGATAAGACAAATACTTATTTCCCTCCAATTTCAGTTTTAGGAAGAGGGTGGTTTCAAAGAAGGCAAATAGAAAAAGACAAATGTATAAATCCACACCATTTCTTCCTTCTATACACAGCTGTATCCCCTAATCACTCTGGGCACCTTCTCCCCAACCCCACAGCTTTGATCTACTTATTTCTATTGTATAAATAGGTATATTTTTTAAAAAATCAAAGAGATTAAAAATTTGAACCAGAGTTTTGAAAAGTTACTTTTTTTGGAATACCACTCCCAGAATCCCATAAAGCAGAAAGTGCCTTTCTGAAGCTTCCCAAATGTAACTTTCCCAAGCTCTGATTTAAACCAAGATGCTGACTTCCTGAAACATGTTTTCTTCCAGTCTGGTAATAACATGTAAATATGTATATAAACAAGAGCACATAAAGAAGGAGTGCAGAAAATGTGGCCCTTTAGATGTTCTTGCACTACAACTCCCATCATCCCTGCCTATGGTGAACAGAACTAAGGGAGCTGCAATTCAACCACATCTTGAGGGCTATAAGATCCTCATGCAAATCTGAACCTTGTTTTCCAACGTTATCAATTCTGTTCCAGCAAAGGTGTGACTCCAGGTAAGACTGAACTTCATCAATCCAGGAGAAATTTCAGCAAAGAGAACCCTGGGAACATTCCTAGAAATTAGCCAGCTCTTCAGCAGTGTAAATGTCCCCTATCTAGAAGAATGTTCTTTATTAAGCAGCTATCTGCCACAGAAGTGAAGACCTAGTAATGTCTAGACCTTCACTATAATAGCAAAAGCCACTGCAGAAGAGGGGAGAAAATACAGGACAGGTAAGACTGCAACTGTTCCAAGAAAGCACCAAAATAATAATCAATTATTGTATAAAAATAGTTTAATAAAAGGCATAAACTTTCAAGAAAATATCTGTATTGTACTGTAGTAACATTGTTTGGCAAAAGTACACAGAAATATACATGTCTCTGGGATCAATTTACATAATTTCTTTCAATACACCTTTTTATACTTTGTTCAGTCTATATAGATTTTGATCTGAAAGGAAAAGACAACATCCTCCTTACAGCTACAAAGCTTCCTGCAGTCATTTCCACCTTTCCTCTATTCATTCCAAATCAAAAGCACAATTCACTAAGATGTTCTCCTGCAAATACACCATTAAAATGAACACAGTTATGTGGTTTCCCTTCATTTCAGTGGAGCTTTACAGTTAATTGTGCCCAAGGTTTGGAATGCCAAATGACAAGATTACACTGTAAGATGGGATTTTTAAAAAGGAGTAAAAAAAAAAAAAGGATACTGCATCTGAATGGAAAAAAAAATCAGTGATGAATGCCGTTTATGTGGATTTTGCACTAGCACGAACTTAACCAACTTCTTTTTAAAAAACATGATTTATAGGTAGGTTAAAGCAAACACCAATACTATTTAAAAATGAAAGGACCAGGAGGCCAAACAGCCATTTCTCAAAGGAAACATTTATATATACCATTTCAATACAAGTATTAACTTGCTTAATCAGTACCAGGAAAGCCAGGAAAGAAGAATCTGCAGTGTTTTTCCTAGGGGCTAGGTTCTTACCAAGTCACAAGTCAGATATTTTGATTGTATTTCTGTACTGCTGCCTCTCCAAATTAGTTGTTGTTGTGTGCCCCAAGGTGAACCTATCATGGGGTTTTCTTGACAAGATTTGATCTGAGGCTACTAAATGGGTTTCCATGGCCAAGTGGGTGTTCATACTCTGGCTTTCTGAAGCCCTAATCGAGGACTCAAACCACTATATCACAAAAGACTCCAGTTAGATGTCTTGCTAATTCAGCAAACCCTAATTCTTTTTAACTTATGATGTGCTGCTGCAAGTATTTGTGAAACTGCAACTAGTTAGCAGGCAGTTGGCTAACAATGAGTCTGCACAGCCCCTTCTCACACTGCTAGTTCTTGGTTTAGTATTGAAATGGAAATATGGGAAACCATACTGCAAAAATGGTGGTGGTGTGATGTTTCAACAACATACGGACTATGTCACTCACACCACAACTTCAGTCGGGACCACTGCATGTACTTTGCACGTGTGAGCAATACAGCAAATGGAAAAAAAAGCTGTATGTGAACATACCCTTTGATGACTAATAATTTTCCGCAACATTTTATGACCACTGTTTTGCTTTGCATTTGTGCATCACAGAAATGCAGCTATTTGGGAAGTGTACACAAATTGTGAAATAAATTTTAGCTGGAAGACACAAGTTCAACCATCACTCCAAAAATAGAATACAAAGGTATGTATGACAAAATAATATGGCTCACTTCACAATTTTAGTGCTATGATTTCACCTTAACGGCCATGGCAACATTCCAAGGAACCATGAGATTTGCAGAGTAAGGAGGGTTATTTAGAATTCTAAGCCAGAGAGACGTAGTGCCTCACCAAACTGAAAAGTTCAGAGTTACATAGGATACTGGAATTGTGTAGAGTGAAAGTGCTTCTTGTGAGAATCATGAGTGAAACACTCCCCTATGCACCATGCATTTTATTTAAATGCTCTTCTGTGCATCTGGCCAGATACAGGTAATGTTACCACTGGTGTTCTAGCCTAGGTGCAGATCCTTTCGGTGTGCTAATCCTGCACATACACTAACCAGTTGCACAGGATACACAGGCCCAGTTCAGACAGACTGATCTTTATCTAATGAAGTCATGCTTTGTCAGACCAAAAGCATGAATCACATTGGTAGTCCCAGCCAGAAATAATTCAACAAATCAATGGGAATTTGGTGAGTAAGTAGTTCTGTAAGTGCCAGTTATACAACTGATCGACTCAAGTTGGCACTAAGGCCTTTTCCGCACCACCTTCCCAACCCGTCATAGGGATGGGAGAAGGACAGGACTGCGATGACACTTCCGCATAACATTGTTGCATTCCTGTCCTTCTCCTGTCCCCAGGCAGCACAACCATGGAGTAAATCATTGACAGGTTTTCCCCGTCAGTGACCTGCAATTGTACTGCTGTAGCGGACTTAACTGTCATGCAGAAGCCTGGGAAATGCAACAGCTGCACTTCCTGCCCCAGAGCAGCCTGGGAAGATGCCCGGCTGTGCTGTGGAAGGAACAGGCACGGTCACTGCGCTTCCTTCATCACAGAGCCAGCCGGTGCAGCAGAGCCGCTGCTGGCATCTCCACCAGACACTGCCATGGAAAGGCAGGATGCGGAAAGGGCCTCACAACTGGATTTCACCTCATGACTGACAATTGTCTTCTGACTCTTCCTCCTTCTTGAACTATTTCCTCCCTCTTCAATATTTCTGGGTTTTCTCAAACCAGAGTTTTCTGATACATCTGAACTATGAAACTAAGATTTAAGAAGCCCCAGAAGTATTTGAACTCAGGGCCTATTTTACACTATACAGTTATAGTTCTGTGATTCCACACTACGTGTCATGGTTCCATCCAATGGAATCCTGATATCTGTCACTTAGGAAGGTGTATTTAGAATTCTTGGCCAGAGAGTTACAATTGCCTCACCAAACTAAAACCCCGGTATTCTACAGAATACAGCCATGGCAGTTAAAGTGGAATCATAATGTTGTAACGATGTAGTGTGAAAGCATCCCTGATGTGACAGAGAAAGGGAGGAGAAAACAGGTGGGTAGAATACTTGCTTTTGGTTTGATAAACCATGGCTTAATGGAACTAAAGGAATTGTTTCTAAACTGGGCTACTTTTGGGGCATCTAAATGAAACCAGAGTTGCATGGAATACTAACATAGGTAAGTTGTCAGTCTTTGGGTGATATCAAGCTCCCCAGACCTTTCTCTACATATGACATATGAAAAGTCTTAACTAGTCAGTAGCTTTGATTGAAGAAATAAGAAAAGGGAGACACACACATACACACACAAATGTTCTAAAACAGTATTCATTTTATAATCAACTTTTTTTTTTACATGAACAGAAACACACCAGTATTTTGTGCGAAAAAAATATTTTAAATAAATTTTGCTTTTTTTATCTTTGTACATTCTGATATACACATGTAACAAGATTTATGGCACTATAACCAGAATCAAAAAAGGGAAAAAATAATTGCTTTTGTTGTATTCCTACTTCTAAATCAAGCCAGCCACCTTTGCGCTTTTTCTTTAAGAAGAATTATTATTATTATTATTATTATTATTATTATTATTATTATTATTATTATTGGGCAACCAGCTGTAACTGGTTTTAACACTCAAAATAAAGAACTCTTCCCATCCCCAAAAACTATTATTGCACAAGAAGCCAGTAAAGGCATATGGCATAAAATAGTCAAGTCCCTTGGTGTTAAAATTCTTACCCCACCCTCACCCTGAAATAGAAAAAAACAGTACTGGAAGATGAAACACAGCAAATAAAAAGATCTTCTTTAGTCAGAAGGGCGAGAAAGTGATTTGCAGATAGTTTAAGCTGCTCTGACCTTCTTTGCACCAGCAAGCATTTTGCTTAGGTTTTCTTTAGCAAAGCCTTGCAGTCTCAAGGCCCATGTATTTAGTTGTCTTTTTGCTTTTATTTTGGCTGGTTGTGTTTTTATTTTTTTAAACATAACTGTTTTCGGTCTATGAACCCGCACAGACTACTTAGTCATAATCTCTACAAGTAGCTGAATCACCAAAAAGGAAATAAAAATATATAGTGTCCGTTTTTTCTCACACACGCACGTAAATTTCAAAAACTGCTTTTCTTTTTAAGCATCTCTCTTCTTCCATTTTTTTCTTCCAAAAATGAACTTACAATGACATTCACTTCAACATTTGTGAAGTCCTTCTATTTTTAGAATCTTTTCTTCAAAAAGGTTGGTGTCCAGAGGTTGTCTTAAACAACCCTTCCCCAATAAAGCTTTAAAAAAAACAAACAAACACCCAAGCCTCTCAATCTGTGTCAAAAATATGATAGTCTCTCACGTGCTTCTTTACTGTCACACAACAGTCTCAACCCCAATTAGCTTTGGCGTAAGGATTCGGGGTGTGACTCCATTGTTTAAATCTTCTTCAAACTCCAATAACTGTCCCATAAAATTAAGATTAGGAGAAATGATTGGTCGCTTGCCTTTGACAAACTTATAGGCATCAGTCATGGTCATCCGTGTGTGCTTCATAAGGTAAGCAATGACTATGGTGGCAGAGCGGGACACACCAGCCTGGCAGTGGATAAGGAGACCTTTCCCACACTGGTGAGCTTCCTCTGAAAAGAACAGAAAAGAGATGTACACATTCACTTCAAGGCATGACCTCACAATGCAGCATCCCACAAAATGAGCAGGCAACAATTCACTCACCTAATTTAGAGGGATGAAGGGGGCGGGGGAGATCTGGCTCATACATAACATTCAGCTGTGATTTAATGCAAGGAGGGGCAACTCTGGCCTTCCAGATGTGAGACTGCAAGTTCCATAATACCTCACCGGGGATTATGTTGGGTAAGGCTGCTGGAGATCACAGTCCCAAAAAGACTTAGAGAACTATAGTTGTCCACCCTGGTCGGAGCTTGGAAAAAAATCACTTAAAAAACAAACAAGCTACCTTTTCAACAGCTTACTTTTTTGAAATTTTTCTCTTTTTGGGGGGGGAGGGGGGCACATTGGCTATGGGACCATGAGAACTGTAATCAAGAAAATAATTTTCCCAAGCTCTATGTTAATCTACTATTGCAGTTCTTGGGCCTGCATGCTTCTCATCTCTTCCACATGGCCAGGAAGTGGAATAAACCATGATTCAGTTTCATTTTCCCCACTTTTTGGTTTGTCATCATTTAAGCCCTTTTCACATGGCATTTGCCATGCGAAAGAGGGCCTGAAGCGTCGCGCGATTGCAAGGAGCGATCTGCACGACGCACTCACAATCGCGCAACGCTCAAGGGGCCAGCAGGGGCTGATTGCGCACCTTTTCATGTTTGGCTTGAAGCTGAAAATGGTGTGCAATCGCACATTGCTCCTGGGCCCCGCGTGCACTTACCTGGCGTGCGGAGCCTCTGGAGCCGGGCCGGTCACGCTTCCTGCCCCAGTGCAGCCCGGGAAGGTCCCAGGCTGCACTGCGGAAGGGAGAGGCGGGGCTCTCGTGTGAGCAGGCAGCTTGGGAGGAGCTGAAGCAGCAGGGGAGTGAGAGCCTTTCGGCAGAGGCTGCTCACGCGATCCCCACACCCCAGCGCCGGAACAAGGTAAGGTGCGGAAAGGGCCTTAGAAACAAGAAACTATTTTAAATTTCACTCTACACAAGTCATGCACACTGAGTAAATTCTCTGATTTTCTATTAAGAAATTTTAAAATCTTGCTTAGTTTTCTTCAAGTGCTCCAGAATCCATTCACACCTAATTCTCCATTTCCAGAGTGACAATTCCCATACATTGTAAAATTGACATTGACAAGGGACATGCATATTATGTATGCATGTATCTTATGTATTATATATACACAAAACTTGAATTTAATATGTGTAAGAACACCAGCTCTTTGGCCTCTTTACTAAACATCATGGAAACTGTTCACAAATGAATATCAGGGGATTTTGCATGCTCTCAGGTCTTTATGCACCATCTTCAAGTGATGCGAGAAGGCTTTATGACCGTATATACTAGCCTGTATGTATGTATTATATATTCAACACACACACACACATATACGTACATACATACATATACACACACACACACACGTGTGTGAGTGTATTCCAAGTGGAAACTATGCATACTGACTAGAAAGTGTATATGCAATGGCTACAGTACCAGTATCATTTACGGACTCTACATATGGACCAATATGCAAACACGAATTTTATGCCATTCTGTTTGTGCACATGATCCATACTTTTTCTGGGCAATGTGCACAGTGGCCTATGTTTGTGCACATTCTCCATGAAGATTAACCCCAGCAACAAAATACAGAATAATTGTACAGTAAGAGATCTAACATTACACTACAAGTTATAAGCGGGATCTGCAACAAAATGTTGCAGTGTGGACTGCTCCTGTTCAGAGGTGGATGTGTACTGATACAGATGCATATATATGAGCATACACTCTATGGAAGTAGGCACCAATCTTAAGAAAAAAAATAGCAGATGACCCATATGGTCCATAAAATCAAGATGGACTGAATTATCCTAGACAGCAGAAATGTGCCACAGACATAAAAATCCCCCCATCCCACTCTTCTCCATCTATCTTCCTATCTATAGCTCTTCTCATGTGGGAACAAGAATTATTTACTCACTTCTTAGATTAGACTGGAGTGGCAACTTGTGACTCTCCAGATGATGTGTACTGTAATTTTCCTCATCTCTCATCAGTGGCTAGTTAGGGCTGATGAGAGGAGGATTGCCAAATTTTCAAATTAGTAATAAAAGGTAGTTGAAATCATGACACCAAGCGGTATGTGGTCAGAGTTTCCAAGCAGCTAATAATAAGGTTGTGCTGATACCAAATATAAGCCTTCTATACTATTTCCCCCCTCCTCTTTCAATCGTGTCTGTGCATACTGTCCACGACCCACTCCTAAATAAATATAAATATGTGAAAATATAGATCTGCCCAATCAAACTGATTCATCTTAGAATGGATTTGCCTGGGGGTTTTTTTCTGGTGTGAACATCTAAACTAAGGAAATATGGATTTCCATGAAACCAGATTTAAGTTGATCTCAGTGATATTTTCCTTCTAAGTAGAATTCTTACCCCTTAGAATCAAGTTGCCTATCTGCATTTGATCTTCGTCAAAATAAATACGCCTAATGAGATTAGTTAGCCTTGTGTTGTTGACTTGATTTCTTCTAGACGTAAAAGAAAGTATTCCTTTCCTCCAGTCCTGTAATTTGTACCTGGTAATTGCCAACCCATGATCTGCCCCAAATAAATATAAAGCTGCCCAAATATAAATGGGCCTAATGAACTTAATCAGTCTTTTTGAAGGGGTGCCTTAATTTCTCTTAAATACGTAAAATATATTACTTTTTTCCCAGTCCTAATTGAACTTTGTCTTTTTTGCTACCTGTTAATTTCTGCCGGCTGGACTCCGTGTCCAAAAAAGCGATAGAGCCAACAAGTATAGCAACGACAACCCTACTGGCTACTGACACATGCGTCAGGCTTATACAAAACCTGCACCTGCCTCAGGTCTCATGAGAGAAGGGCCTCTAGTGAGAGTTCTGGGCTCATGCAAGGTCATTAATAATGTGGGAGCTCCAACCTGTAAAATCTCACAATGGCAGGACATATATTGGGAGGTAGGGAAGAACAGCCACTGGGCAGAGAAGTGCCAGCCATGTTTTCACAAAGGGGCAGCCTCTCACACAAGCATCTGGTATGTCATATGAGTGCATTGCTGATACCAAGTATCAGGGGATCCACCTATTGCTAGTGCAGCTGGAGTCCACTCTACTTGCCTCACAGGCAAATTGCCAAAACAGGATTCGGGTTGTCCTGTATAATAGAGATACAAGACAGCTCTTTTGGCCTTGAAATACAGGGCTTCCTGTATAAAACAGGATGCCTGGGAACTCCAGACAGGAGATCCAATATCATATCATCTGGAAGGTCACAACTTGCCCAACCCAGTATTAGGTGAACTCGATCAGGATCCTACTAAATCAAACCACTTGCAATAACAGGCCACAGCACAAGTGGTATGATGCTATCACCATTCACACAATGAAGCAGCCAGGACCTCACTGCATGAATGGAAGTTGCATCTTCTGAGGGGAGATCACCATGTGTGCAATGGCAGCGGCTTCTCCATCAGTCTTCAATAGGATTTTGGCCTTTATTTGTATAGAATAGCAAGCCCCATGCATTTCAAGCGAGACTAGCTAGACATTACTAACAAAAATCATGAAAGCTACATACTACATAGAAGCCAGTATTTCAGTTCTGAAAACCTTTTCAGGGAATAGGTGATGGTCCCCATTCACACATTACCCAAGGAAAAAGCCAGGTTTGCCACAAAATGTGCACTTGTCAGGAAGCTCCACAATGTATGCCACATGCTGTTGCGTTCTGCCTTCAGGTGATAGCTTGGAAAGTTATCCTCCGAAAAGCAATTAAACAGTTATTGCTCCAACGATCCCTCAAAGTGGTTAGCTACCATTATAGTTACAGTTTGTGAAAAAATAACATTTTGCTTCTGTTTGTGAAAAATAAGTAGAAGTTAATTTTAGTTACAGTTTTAAAATCCAGATCCTACAAGCTGCTGGCCTGCAATACAAAACACTCCCCTCTCCTGTGCAAATCCTAAACAAAGTATGAGGGAAAACACAAATCATCACTTGAACCCTATGCTATTTCTTTTCCACCCCTTAGTGAGTACACATCCCAGTAATAAAAATAATGAAAAGGTCAGAGTTATACCAGATGAAGACTGAATCTGTTGATAATTTAGAACAGGGATAGGCAACAGCAAACAGGGCAGGGGGCTTTTTCCTTCCTATAGCCACCCTGTGGGCCACAGTAGCACATTTCAGCTCACCCAAAATATGTCACTTCTGGCTGCCATTTTGGCTGACTTTCAGCCTATTTTGAAGATGTTTGGGGAGACTGAGAGGTTAGAGGATCAAACCTTCTAATACAGTTTTTGGGGTGGTTTGAGGGGGGAAATCATTCCAAAATCAGCCAGAAAAAAATCATATGGGGCATAGAGGGCCTTCTGGGGATGTCCTGTAGACCACACTTAGGAGGTCCAAGGACTACGTTTGGTCCAAGGGCTGTAATTTGCTCACCCCTGATTTATAACAACATAATGTAATTACATCTAAGTTACTGGGGAAAGCACTAATCATACACAGCTAGTTACTTGTTACCAGTTATTTTCATGCCTGACTTGCATACTGCTATGTCTTGTATGACATGACCTTCAGAGTACAGAACTAGGTGTCCTCTAGTCTGATCCAATATTGCTGTTCTCAGAGTCAGATTGTACTTTTGGTTCATTCTCTGGAACTTCATTATTGCTTTCTCAGAGACCATGTGCATTTATTTCAACCTTCACCCCCACCCCCTGGGTTCAAAGAGAGAAGAAAATCTGTTTAAGGCATCCCAGATAATTCCAGATCCAATTGATGCTGTCTCTAGGGCAAAGCTAAGCTCTGACTTAATTACTTAACAGAATATTTATCCTACTAAAAGTCAGGACAAAGAAATATTTTTTTATCAAGCTGGCAGGCACAACTGTAGGCCATAGTTACCAAAGTGAGGGGGCAGATTGGGGAAACTGAATTTGGAGATGAAAAATTCTGTGGACTCTCCAACATAGAGTCTCAGGAAGTCTTTAAGAGCTACTCTCTCAGTATTATTCAAAAAAGGTTTAAGATTTTGCCTTCCATCTCATTGTCTTCACACAATAAACAATAAATAAATCATCCTTAGAGAACCATCCAATCTCTTGATGTTACACAAGATGAGCCCTAGGCTAATCCAACATCTATTTTAAAATGCACACTAGGGAACAATGACACAAAGGGAAAGGAGCTCAAAAAAGCAAGGCGAACTCTGTTTTTTCATATGATGGTAAACTGTTCAGCATGAAAACATACATTAATGATATGAATACCAAATCATCCTCTTCATGTCCTCTTCATAAAGCAGTTTTAAATTAGGGGTGGGCAACTGCATGGAGAACAGGGACAATTTCTTTTCCTGACCTCCCATGGATCTCACTTGCCCCCAATATACAATAATGCCTCCTCTTCCATCAGGGTCCTTCTCAAAATGATGTCAAGAAATAACAAAATGTGGCCATTTTGAGAAGGTCTCTGATGAAAATGGAGGTATTTGAGGTTGGTAGGAGATCCTGGTGGGTTTTAGCATTGGGATGTTTTATGTGTTTCAGTCTGGTTTTCAGATATCATCCAAAAATGTTTTTAAAATGTGTGGTTGGTAGGCTTTAAGGGTATAGTAAATGGCTTTAGGAGCCACAATAGTGGGTCCTAAGGCTCCATACAGCCCAGGAACCCCATCTTTTCCCCCAATTTAAATGGTTAAACAAACACACATACAATGAGAAAGTCATGTTAAACCCCAACCCATCACTGCAATCTAGCTATTTGTTTATGTTACTAGTTCTTATTCAGAGTCACATGCATTATAATTCCACTGCACTCAACTAAGGCCATTTCCTCACTAGCCTGTTATAGTGCTATTATTCCACTTTCAACATCCTATGGAATCCTGGCCTCAAAGGCCCCTCCCTAAACTGCAAACTCCAGGATTCGATAGGATGTTGAAAGTGGAATAATAGCACTATAACAGGTTAGTGAGGAAATGGCCCAAGTGAATCTGCCAATGGTGAAACACTGAGTGGTTCAACTAGAGCAGTTGAACACTAAATGAATAGTTAGTCTCTTTGCCACAACCACTGTCAGCTCAATTCAACCTCAAGACACACTTTATTAACACAGATCTTATTACACCAGAAGCCCGACTGAGGAACATAAGTATTTCTGGTTTGGTTTTCATCCCCAATTGCTTCCTCACCCCAGATGACTTAATCTATATTTGCACATGTTTCATTAAGCGCTTGGGCCAGTCCACAAACCAAGTAGACTCTTCACAGATGCCTCCACTACTTAATGAGCAGAAATATATCAACACACGGAAGCACTTTGAAAGCCAGTTGAATATAGACACAATCTGTATATCAAACTGGTTGTCCTGACAAAAAAAAAAAAAAAGTATTTCTAAACATTTCTCTAGATAGTGTGGTGCACAGGCACTGACTGTGTGTTACACAGGCGTTTATATCCTACATACACCCGATGACTGAGCTCAGGGCTGTGTATTTCTAGCCAATCTCCCATTCTGACCTATTAACAAGACCTAGTTCTACTTAGCTTTTGTAAAATTACTAGATCATACGCCTTCATGTTGTGCCCCAGTTCTGAACTGTAGGATATGTATACTGGGACGATAGAAATATATTAATCTCTACGTTCAGTCTCAAACTCAAGTGGCATGTCCCATCAGAAAGGATTGCATCACAATGAACGTGACACATTTGTCAAAACAACTATACCAGCTGCCAGAGTTCATCAGCCACATCTATGGAGGTAGTTGTGGTGATGAGGATACTGTACATCAAAAGTAGTTCTCTAGTCCAAGACATTATGTTCCATTAGGGGCAAGTTCAAATATAACAGGAAACCACAGTTAAAATATGGCATACATGGTATGTTGCTGTCATATTGCAAATGGGCCACCTGCTATAGCAGTGGGTGACACATATCTCACATGGTCTCTCTCTCTTCCTCTCTCTCATTCACTCACGCAACTGCACACATTTCAACAATCATAAAACAAAATGGGGGAGGGGTGAGAGTTTCAAGGTCCAGCCACTGCACTGGCCACACCAATCACTACAACTATCCTGTAGAGTAACACAATTCTGTAGGTTGAGAATAAGAGAAAAGGACCTTGCATCTCAATTGGTTCACGTAACCTAGGATCTAAGAAATGCTTCAGAGTCCATTGTCATATAACAATTGAGAAAAAAGGGCTACCTCTGAGACTGTGTACACATCCATGAGTACAAAGAAAATATGCAGATTCCAGAAAATATTTCCAAAGCTAGCATTGCAAAGATGTTAACACTTACCCTAAAAAAAGGAAGGGCACTGTACAATAAAACAACATGGAGCAACCTGTTGTACTCCAGGTGTTGCTAAATTGCAGCTCCCATCAGCCCTAGCCAATACATGCAATGGTGAGGGATGATGGCAGTTGCTGTCTAACCTCTGAAAGGCACACATTGCCCAATCTTGTGTTAACAAGGAAGCCATCATTAGCAGACAAATACCTCTGAGGCATCCTCTATTGTTCTAAAAGTTTTTAATTTTCACACAGGAGAAATTCTCTGGCAATGTCTCTTTTATCACAAGGGTTACATATATAGAAGGAGAGCAATGAAAATTTTATTTGGCAAGGATTGATTCATTACATATTTTTACTCAAAGAAGACCAAAACAAAACAAAAGCCTTTCCTGGACAGTCCAAAGTTTAATCTCCAGCACTAGTCAATTCAAGAGACAATGTTAATCAGAACTATGAAATATTATCACAGACAATCAGGGATGCAGAAAAAGGCTTGAGGGATCATGTGGTGGCCTTTCCACACCTTACCTTTTCATGGAGGTGGGGGGTGGCGGTCGCGCAAAAAGCCTCAGCAGAAACGCTGCCACTTCCCTGCTGCTCGAGTTCTGCATCGGCTTCCGGATCGTGCAAATGTTGTGCGAATGCCCCGCCCCTTCCTACCGCAGCGCAACCTGGGAATTGCAGACTAGCGCTGAGGCAGGAAGCGCGACCAGCCCGGCTCCTGATGCACCGCACAGCAGGTAAGTGCGTGCGGGCCCTGGGAGCATTGCGCGACTGCGCACCATTTTCGGCTTAGAGCCAAAAATAAAAAGGTGTGTGTCCGCTCTGCGTCCGGCTTTTGAGCATCGCGTAAATGGGAGTGCGTCGTACGGACCGCTCGTCCCATTTACATGACGCTCAAGGGGCCCTTTCGCTTTAGAAATGGCATGTGAAAAGGGCCTTAAGAGTGCACAACTGCAGCAGTTCACTTTAACCACCATGGCACCATTCTATACTACTGTCAGATTTTGAGTTTGGTGAGGCACTAGAGAATTCGAACAGCAGATTCTAATTGCCTTATAAAACTGTAAGCCCCAGGATTCCATAAGGTGGAGCCATTGCAGTTAAAGTAGGATCAAAGCACTATAACTATGAAGTGTGGATATACCCTGACAACAATGGATTTCTGAAATACAACAGAAACGTGAAAGTTGCCATAGAAGCTGTTGGACCATGGGATAATGACTTTATTTAAAGTCCTCAGAGGGTAATATCCACTTCATCACACCATACTTAAGTTTTCACACAGTGGTAGCCCAGCAGAACTGCAGAGGCCTTATTTTGCTGATCTGTGTTGTGGCTCTTGGCTGTAACTGCCACTTCATGGCAAGTTTCTGTTTGTTGCTCAAATGAGGAGACAATGCATCTTCCTTTTCCAATAGCAACTCAATTCTCTTTTTGTGGCCAGAAAAAGAAACACACAGATTTAACCTATACTGGGGGAAGGAGTGGGGAATTCCTGTTGAAAATGATAGTAAATAATGCAGGGGCATTTCCAGAGCTACCAGTTCTATGCCTGCTCATTCAGTGTTGGGCAATAGATCAAAAACTGAACTTTTTTTTAAAAAAAAAAATCAACCAAACAAAAGGGAAGCACCAGTTCCTTTCAGAGCCTATGCTGAAGCAATGGGTTTTGGTCACTAGAAAAACATTGCCTCTTTCTGACCTCGTAGATAACTCCACAGAAAGGAATTCAGCTCAACTCTGCAAGAATATCTAAAAGCACCATTATTTTACTTTCAGGAGTTATGACAAAATCTCTGTGCCAAAGGGTGCATCACAGCTCAGACAGTAAGCTCTCAGAAAATATTTCCAAAGCTAGCATTGCAAAGACGTTAACATTTAGTCTAGAAAAAAAAAAAGGAGGGGCAGGGTACATTAAAAGGAAGCTTATCTGCTTTTGAACAATGCACAATTATTTAATTCTTGGCATGTTATAGAGCAAGTGAGAGAGCTGGTGTGGTGTTATGGTTTCAACAGTGGACTCTGGAGACTAGTGTTCAAATCCCTGCTTGGCCATAGAAACCCACTGGGTGTCTTCAGAGAAGTCACACTCTCTTGGCCTCAAAGAAAGCAATGGCAAACCCTCTGTAAACAAATCCTACTAAGAAAATCCCATGATATGTGTGGCTTAGGGTCACTATAAGGTAGAAACAACTTGTAGGAACACAACATCATATTACAGAGTCCTGTACTCCAGTGCTACTCAAGCTTGTGGTCCCTGGACCAGTGATGGTCCCTGAGCAATTGGCTGCCAGTCACAGCAGGTTTTCAGGAAAGAAAGAAACAGTTGTAGCCAATAGGCACAAATACGGTGCTGGTCCCTGGCACACTGGAAGATAACAATGGGCAGTCCCCCATAACAAACAACCTGAGAAGCTTTGCTGTAGTCCTGTCTGTTTACTACACTTAGGTCTCCCTTCTATTGATATAATGTCATCTGCACAGACCTTTTCTTGGCAAGCCTGCATTAAATGTGCAGTGTGAGGGATTCAGCCTATGTAGTACAGGCCTGCGCCACACTTGCATTGGGACATGTGGTTTTCTTGAACAGCTGATTAGGACTTGAGGACTTTGGTGGTGTTCCTCAATAAGGAGAGGAAGACTGATGGGATAAGGATCCCACATACTTGTAAAGTGGAAGATGGCCAAGAACACAGGAAAAGCTTTACTGGATCAGACAAAAGGCCTATCCTGTCCAGCATTCTGTTATCCTCTGAGACCAATCAAATACCTCTTGGAAGCCCTCAGCCCTTCTGCGCAGTTGCTTCCTGATGTCTCACATGCAGAGGTATATAGCAGGCAGTAAAGAATCACAATGACTTGCAGTCACCATTAGCCTTACCCTCTATGAATCTGTCTAATCTCTTTAATCCCCCCTTGAAGTTGGTGGCCACTACCACATCTACAGTAGAATTCTACTGTTTGATTATATACTCCTCCTCTTACCAATAGTAGAAAGCCAATGGTAGGGGGGAAGTAAGTGCATGCCAGGCTATGGAAGGTGACAGGAGAGGTGTTCAAATAATGTCCTATGTGCATGTACCAAACATATGGGGGAGGAAGGAGGACCACATCCAATGCACCCATCAGAGCTTGGAAAAGTCACTGTTTTCCCAGTAGTTAGCACCAGATCTCACAGAATAACAGAGGACTATATCTCTCCCAAAAGTCTCTAGTGGGTGCAATTCTCAGATCAACAAGGCTAACAACCTGTTTTGCCCCCCCCCATGTAACTTAAAAAAAAAAACTTTTATCATGGAACCTGAGAAACTGGCAAATGAGCTGGGGTGGGCCTTTTAGGGCTGCCTATCCTCTTTATATTATACTTGAAACACAGGTCCCACAGTAGGTGGGGAAGGATGAGGTACCTGTGACCCTCCAATAGATGTTGGGAATGCAAATCTCATCATCTTTCTCCACTAGATATGCTGGTGAGGACTACAGTCCAGCCAATATCTGCGGAGCTATTGATTCCCCCTGAGTAAAGGTTTCCACAAATAAGAAAATTTGAACTCTTGCTCATTTGGTGCGAATTATGACAATTTATTAGATCATGTTTTGCAGTTCACTCTAATATGTGTCTACAAAGTTACCGCCAAGCACTCAGGGAATGCCAGGTCTTCAAGAAAAATGCACTTAGTCAACACTGCATGTTACACTGGATACAGAGTAACAGAATTCAAACCAGAATAAAAGCTAATTTGTGCTTCCTGGTTTCACATGCTATTATTTTAATGAACTTGACAGAGGTACAACTGTAGTTAGAGGATATGTTGAACCTATAATATTATGTGAATGCAAGTCACAAGTGGTTGCAAACATCTACAGTATAGAAGTACATTTCCCAAGAAGATGTCAAGTATACGTTCTGCGTTAATAGCTAACTGTAACGATACACAAACAAACTTGAATGGTTGTTAACCAATATTCTATGAGCAATTACATATTTCATTTAGAAATGGCCCTTCTCAGTAAGTATTGAAAATAATAAAAGTATACATTCTGTAGCAAATTATGGTATGCCTTGCATACTATGCAGAAAGGCACTTAAAAATGTAAATGCAAGAATTAGGGATGGGGCGATTCAAGGTTAGATTTATAGAGGGAAATCCTCTGAAGTCTAGAGTGGCCTGTATAACTGAAACTGTCACTTTCAGTTTTTCCAAGGTCAGATTTTTTAAAATTTTTATTATTTTTTTTTAAAAAACAAGTTCTTTCCATCTCAAATATGAAGACGTGTGAATTTTTGTAAATTCCTATCAAAATGCAGCTGAAATAAAATTCTTACCTATCTCCCAATAGAAATGATCTGTCAGTTTTTTGGGCAGTACAACCCCAGGCAAATAAAGTCCACAGATATTCAGATGTTCAAATTGAAAAGGTGGTTACAGCCGCTCTGCCCCTTGAGCAAAGATAATCAGTTCTACGCCTATCGTCCCAGAACTAAACACATTCAACCCGTGAAAGCAACAATTACCGCAATTTACATGGAAAGAAGACAGCAAGCAAAAGATAGTTACCAATGAATTCAAAAGCCTCTTCAAAATACTGCCTGAGATTCTGCTTGTTGCTGTCTGTAGCGGGGAGTCGCTTGTAGTTGAACAAACCTTTCTCATAATGATAGAGGGGGAGGTGAGTGGTGACATTGATGACGTAGCCGATGTTCAGCCTCTGCATTTTCTCCAAGTCCTGAGCATCGTGCTCATTGCCAAGGAACAAGAAGGGCAAGATGGGGGTGAGCTCGGCATTCTCAATGTCTGGAGTGGTAGGGACAGACTGAGGTAGCGTACAGGTCACTGCGGTGGCACCGCTCCCACCACCTCCGCCGCCTTCTGGGCACTCTTGGAGCTGGAGGGAGGTATCACAGAGGTTTTCGTGGTTCTGTTTGAAACTGCTGAGTCCACCTGTAAAGGAGAGGGTTCTTTTAAAAGAGTCTTCAGAAACATCAGTAACACAGCGCTAAACCAAAATGGACATTCAAAATGCACACAATCCTGCATTGTCATCAAGGCTGTGATTGTCAATTCTGGCCAAGCAATGTAGCTACAATCAATAAGGCTGCTCAAAAATGAATGCTCTGTGTAACCACACTGTTTGAAAACATATTTTAATCTGCACTTGCTATCTCAGTGCCAATGGTGGCAATAGACAATGGACAGAGAACAGTAATAGCTTCACATCCACAAACCTCAGACAAATGAGTAAACATAATTAGAGTGAAAACCTGGGCTGGCTCAAGACATTTTGCTGACTGAGCCAAAATAACCCCCACAACCTATCCAAGTATATAACATCCAAAACCAAGTTCAGTTGTTTTGGCACATGAGGCAGAACATTTCCACAATAATCTCTTTCCATTCTTGGTAGTAAAAAATAAATAATTAAAAATAAATAATTAACAGCTAGGTACCCCTTTCATCATATCCAAAATCAGCTTCCTGAGGCAACCACCAGACTCTAATGTTAAGACCAGCCCTGGAAAGCATAATTATTTTATGTGAAACTTTCCATGAATTCTCACCAGTAGATTAAATCCAACAAGTTAAAAACACTTAATGGCAATAAATTCCTGCTGTAGTGTATCTTCAAGTAATTTCCAACTTATGGCAACCCTAAGGCAAATCTATCCCAGGGTTTTCTTGGCAAGATTTGTTTGGGGGGGGGGGGTGCCCTGCCTTCTGATGCTGAGAGAGTGTGACTTGGCCAAAGTCAATCACTGGGTTTCCATGGATAACTGGGGATTTAGACCCTGCTCTTCTGAAGATCTGGTCCAACACTCAAACCATTACCCCGTGCTGCCTCTCAAGATTGTTTCTAGTATGTTTTTAAGTATGTTTAACTCTGTTTTGCATGGCACAATTTGCCTGCATTTTAAAAATTCCCGCACTTACCAGATGTTAACAATTTTTTTTTCAGATGGGGCAATATATGGAGGGTACATGACACTAGTAATTTTCTTCCCCTGCCTTTTAAATCAAGATGACAACAACGCAGATTTCACAGTGAGATTTTTAATTTCCTCCTGAAAGGTAAGGAAGTTCCATCTTTTTAGCAAATCCAATTCATAAGGAAGAGATTACTTGAAAAGAAGGCGTTTAAAGCAAAAAGAGTGTCAGTAAAAGAATGTGTAGGAAAGTGTGGCATTTTTACACCAACACCTAACATGCTTTGATGATTTTCCAATCTTTTTTCTAATGAATTGTTGCACAAAATCTGAAGAGAAAAGCAGAAGCTTAAAAACTTTCTACACCTCCATTGGAGATGACATCAGCGCAAGCTCCCCACCTGCCTGGTTTCCATGGTATTTACACAAAGACATACAATGACATCAGCTCAGCATGACATCAGCTCTTTGAGTGCAAACAATGCAAGAAGAGTGACTTTGTCTGAGGGCTTTTGGTACAACTGTGTTCTTGCTAGTGATGTAATGCTAACAGGTGGTTGGGCCAGCTTTTGCTTCACAGGGAGGAGGAAAAACAAAGTTTTATCCCTTCTGTATACATGGGAGATTATAGGTTAAGCTTTCACTAACGGCATGGAAAAGAATGCATTAATTCAAGAGAAATGTCATTTCGTGCAAACCAGACAAAGATACGGAAATTTGCAAGGACAAGACTCATTGTATAAAGCAACATAATCTGGACAGAAAGCAGTTTCTCCCTCTGAATGCTTGGATGAAAGGAAGAAGTTTTAAAAATCGCAGTCCACAGAGTTATGCTGAGAGACAACTCTTCCTGTTCTTCTGATTTTTGTCTATAAGGCTCCCTGTGCCAGAGCAATAAAAACCTTTTAGACATTTTCAAACTAAGCCCTCCAAAAGAAAAGACCTCCACTTCACAGTTTTTAAAAGGAATGTATCAGACCATTCAAAATAACAAGAGACTGGCTTGTATTTTTAAAAGGGAGGTAGATATTGGAGTAAAGCTGACAAAGAGATGGGAAGTTAAAAGCTTGAATATCGTAATTTAACAATTATTACTGATGCGATGTGCAATTTGCTATACAATCATTCATTGGATACAGATTTATGAAAGAAATCTTAGAAAAGACAAGTTTATTGCACTTTGGACTGCACCCCAGTCCTAACAAGCTCTTTTCTCTAGTTTAGAGAGAATTAACTATTTTTACTCAAGGTGATAAAACTCTTGCAAGTTTAGACTGGAAAAGATTACCTTCACTAGACTGCAACTCTGTCTTTAACCAGGGAGTAAACCTCTGACTCCCCCTGTCCCCACAACTCTCAATACTTTTTTACACTTGCAAGTTTATTTAACCAGGTAAATTTGTTCTTTAATAAGCACTTGGATGCTAGAGTTGTCACTTTTTCCACAACAAAAACTTGGAGGTTGCATGACAGCAAACTTCAACTTGTCACAGCGGTCTCAAGCAGGGGAGAGCCGTAACAAATGAGTTTTCTACATCTTCTACAAAACACAACACTCCCAAAAAGACTACAGACCCTGAGTTCAATACCAGTGCTATTTCAAAATATATTTTAAAATTTAGATTTAGAGGATTTTAGAACTACTAAAGTAAATACAAGCAGAGCCTTGTGAGACTTGTAGGTACCTGCAGGGTGGTACTGTGTGAAAAATTCCCTTTTAACACATCATTAATGCACAGCTTCATTGCCAAGGTCCTTTTAGTATATATACTTTTAGCATAACCTGCTTAACCTTCTTAAAGCAAAGGATATAAAATTATAATTAAAAAAATATCTCATGAGTGCCATATCTCTCTGTTATCTGAGAAGCCTATACTTACGCATAATTGTTTTGGGCTGAGGAGGAAGTAGTGAATGGAAAAAGAACTCACCAGCTGATGTGATTGAGTTTGTTGTTTATTCAAGAAATATTAACATGTTGTTTTGTGGGTACAACAGTCAGGATTACATACCTTCCAACATTTCACAGATGAAAACATGTCTGACTAAGCAACATCACTGTGCAATCAAGATGGCAAAAGTTATCATTGAGGAAGAACACACAAGCCAGGACAGGCTGCAGCAGTTTGCTTCAGCCTGAGTCTGCAGAGAATGGCAAGATTCCACCCCGTCCTCTCCTCTCCGCTCAGTTAACTGCATGCAAACTACTTTTGCACTTTGAACTCAGTTTTCAGCAACTGAAATAAGCCAAGGACAAAGGGGGAAAGACAGAAGAGAGAAACCAGGACATTTTAAAAGCAGCTGAAAAAGTTGGACATGATAACAGAAGATTTACTGAGACTGTCCCTGCCAAATCTCAGCACTTGGAGACTACGAGATTACAACTTGATTAACAACTTCAGAGGGTGAGGCTATGACTGTTTCCAGACCAGCAGCAATTACAGGAAGGCACACAGAGAAGGACACACAGTATCTTTTCAGGGTCTCATTTTGCCCACGACTTTCCCATGCCCCTCTGTCCACAAATTTCCTCTTGCCATTTGTCATACTACTGTGCTGAAATTAGTAATGTGTCAAAATCTGTCTTTCAATTGCCCCAAAGTGTCCTTCCCTGTGAAAGAGGCTTGCATTTTCCTTTCTCAGGGCACTTCAAAATTTCTACTGGCACTACTTTTGATCTCACTATACTGGTACAATGTGGTAAAGAGTGCTGTGTTTTTGTTTTTGATTATATATCCCTCCAGTGCCCTACAGCTGTCCTAGCTGTCCACATTTCCTGATATGAAAACCTCCATGGAAGGAGTTATATCTTCCAGAAACATTCTACAAATATTCTTCCCTCTTTCATGGATTTTTTTTCTAATTCACTTTTGCTCTCCTTAGGACAGTTGTTCAAGAAAGTACCCTACCATTTGTAGATGGGGTCATATGTAAGCATCAACAATTTTTATTTGGTGATAATGAAAATTTCACTGTGTTGTCTACAGAATTTTTAAAGTCTCATACACATACACACACACACACACAAGAATATCTTTATTTTTAGAGCAGTAGGGACATAGGCCTACATTCAGTCACATGTTGGTGACAATTTCCCCCTCATTAGAATTACACAGGTTATAGCATATAACCCCCCCACACACCAAAAAAGTCTTTTTATCTTGTCTATATGATTTTTATAACTTAGGTCTGCTTCTTTCGTTCTATAAATAGAATTACTGAATAGAAATTTTATACCACACATATACACTAACCAGTCAGAACCAACAGTTCCAGATGCTTGAAACTGGGGCAAATCGGTAAGCCTGCAATTGATAGAGTCAAGTTCTAAATGTATTTATATTATTTGCATTAAAAGTTAGTTGCATGCATTTCTAAAAGTCTTTATTTTATGAATCCGCTTTATTTGTGAATGCCAGTAATAATAATCGAACGGCTATGAGGTGTGGTAGATCAGTTATTCTCTAAGTCTGCAAATTTTTGGATCTCCTTCCCAGGTAGATCATATCTCCAACTGGAAACTATTTTAATCTTGTAGATATGGAGATGAAGCAGGCAGGCAAAGAGGAACATATAAAGGTAAGGAGTAGCATTGCAAGTGATTTGATGAAGATTCATAACTGGTTCTTCTAAGCATCTGTGCCATCTTGTTGTGTTTATCCTTTATTATCCTCTCTTTGTATCAAGTGAGCAAACTCACAGCCCTCTGGATGTTCATAAAATTCATAAACATTTCTACTTTTGTTTTCCTGCTGCAATGGTGACCACTTCAGCTGTTGATGCTATATGACTATGCAGTATGTGCTTCATAGGTCATTAAACCTAGTTTGAAAATGCATTTCTGGTATTAAACACCAGCTCTAAGTCTAATAAGTGAATGGTGGTGAGTGCAGATATTTCACAAAACTTTGTCTTGCTTGCCATGACACAATTGATGAACTTTCTATTTTTAGCCTGGCCCACTCCTGAAGTTCTTTGAGTTTGCAGCATGTGAAATTTTTATAGTTAAATTGATTCATTTTAATGTACCCAAAATAGCCAACCACTAGAAGTCCTTCTTTGAAGGGCTTTATAGAACAGACCCCGTTTCTTTCTGTACAGCTGTGAATTCATGGCTAAAACATACACAGAGAGAATGAAAGAGTCACCAGTCAAATGATCACTGGTGTCATTTCTAGGATCTGGAAAATTCCAGCTGAGACACCATCAGTTTGAGTGCACTGCAAACTGACACATAGCTCTGATCTTTCTATACATCTTCAGAAACAATATTGATAGCCAAGCCCTTGAGCCCTTTTTGGGACCACGCAAATGGCAGACCTCATCACCTACTGCTGCAAGTCTGGATGGCTTCAGAGAACCATTTTAAAAAGAAACTTGCCATGCATGTCTGTTGTCTGAATACCTCAAAGGAAGATTTTAAAAAAGGGTTGAAATGTCTTTGTTCACCCTTCCTACTAAACAGGAAAGAAACATTTTAGAAGTTGTAAAGCTTCCTCAGAGCTACCAAACTCATCTTTAAAAAAAATACTCCTGATGCATCAAATATGTTATCTAGACATTGTATGACATAGTCCCCATTGTCTCCACCTGGACTCTGCTATCTTTGAGTCACTGCTGTGCAGTAGTTTCAGTTTTGGACTAGGACTAAGACTCAGGGAGATGAGGGTTTAAATCACCACTCAGTCATGGAAATCTACTAGGTGTCCTTGGGCAAGTCACACTCTTTCAGCCTCACAAAAAGGGAATGTCCACTCTCCTGTCAAAAATTGCCAATAAAACCCCACGGAAGGGTCATTATAAACTGAGCCCAGGATTTAGCTGGGAGGGGGTCCCTCAATTTTGCCACTCCCCAATTACACCCTGGAAGAGACACAGGACAGTGACAGTGTCGGATGATAGGTAGTGTCAGATTTAAGGCAAACAAGATCTGGGTTCAAATCATAATTCATATGGGGAAAAAAATGATTTCTTCAATAGTAGTAATAGTGACAATAATAATAAAGGCACACCTGGTCCTTAAAATTTGTTTCACAGAGAGTTCCATGTAATATAGGCTCAAAACAGCAATTTTCTGGAAAATGCCAACATTTCCCAAGTTTACACAAAAAATATTCAGGATATCATCCTCAGTCTAAATATCACACTTGCTCAAAATCAATTATAAATCTGCAATCAAAACCCAAAAAAATAGAGAAATCTGAAGTATCTATTGAAGTATCCAGACTAGCTGATAGATATTCATTACCACTGAATTTGTTTTGATGTTACAAGCTAACACACCAAGTTAGGTAATTCTGTGATCACGCACATAGTTTTGGAGAGCATAACAGGCACATATCTTAAATTATATTATTAATTTGCAAACCTGGAAAGTTTCTCATTAAAGAAGTAAAAAACAGAAACTAAAGATAATTCTTGGTCAGTCCTAATTTAGCCACAGAGCTCTTCCAGTGATGAGTCCAAAGGAACCATCTCTTAACAGCAAGGTAGGCAAAGTGTAGTGCTCCAAATTTTGAACCACAATTCTCAGAAGCCCTGGCCAGAATAAGCAGTAATGAGGAATTCTGGGAAGTATAGACTGAGATCCTGAGTGGGTAGAGCAAAGTGGTCCATCTGTGCAGTTCTGTGCCCTGTCTAATCACCGTCAATCTCTGGGAGGGGCTACAGCTGCTGTTTACCAGTGAGAGGCAATTCAGATGATGAAGAAACAACTCATCTTACCTTGGAGGGGGGAAGAAATGAGGGTGTGCCCACAAATGGAGTGCTTTTTCACTGTGGGCACAGGGCAGCCATATCTTCATAGCTTGAATTGCCTCCCACTCACTTCCCTCCGCATTAGTAAGCAGCAGCACCCACCCAGGGCTTGACACATTCTGTGGGGAGCTTTGGGATGGAGTGCTAACGATTATTGTGCCCCAGTCAAAAAGAGACAAACATGGGCAAAATTCACACTTGCATATCTCACTAACAAGATGCTATCTGCAATCTGACAACATCTGGGAAGTTGCACTTTGTCTAACCCTCTTCTATGCAAACTCAAGAGAAAAAAAATGAAGAATAAAATGTCAGGAATTCTGTGAATACCATTCTGAGCTCACAGGATAAAGAATGGAACAAAAGAAAATTATAACGAACAAAAAAATAACACCTATTAAGTAACACCACATGGAACATGAGTGCCTAATAAAACCAATACAGAGGACATAGAAACTGAGGCTTCAGTTCACAATCTCACGCCCCTGGCACTCTTATTTATTAATCTGATCACATTTAATTACATTTATGCTCTCAGAAATGCTTCTTCCTCCACTGGCCTTTCTGCAGCATCACATAAGAGTTGATCTCCATCTTTCAGATCACTTTTCCCTTTCCAGTGTCAGGGAAGGAGATCCAAAGCATCCTTCAGCCCCGGAGGTGATGTTCCAGGAACCACATCAGTCTGATCTAAGGGCACCTCTAGATAAAAAAATCTCTGGAAAACCAAGGTTTTGTTTCTGTACAAACCATTTTTATTTCAAAGATCCATATGATATTTTCCTCATCCTGTAGTATTCCCTGGGAACTTGCAGCATTACAAAAACTTGTTATTTCCACTCCCCAGGTCAGTTTAAATCAACCCAATGCTTTCCAAAATGAAATGCACCATTTACTCTCTCTACGTTTCTATTGTTTCAGGCCCAGAAAAATGGCCAAATAAACACAGCTATTGCTTCTAGGACACAGATTCAATAAAGATCAAGTGAGAGAAAGAGTGATGTTAGCTTAAAATAAAGGAATCCTAATGCTTAACTAGTATAATATTGCCAAAGCACTCAAGCACTTTGAATGTAACTCCTGAATAACAGTAATAACAACAAAAAGGCTCAGTGGAAATTTGTGAAAATCAGTTTCTGAAATGTTGCATGAGAGTGGATGTGACATGTGAGCAGCTGGAGG
Source organism: Cyclura pinguis (assembly GCA_030412105.1). NCBI lineage: Eukaryota > Metazoa > Chordata > Lepidosauria > Squamata > Iguanidae > Cyclura > Cyclura pinguis. The sequence goes on from CM059599.1 coordinate 44,185,401, forward strand.
AGAAAGGGAAAGGACACAAGGGAAGGAGGGCTATTTTAAGAGGGAGGACTGGATGCAAGCCTGTGAATATGCAGGTATGATGAAAGCAAAAGAATCAGAAATTTTCAATACTTTGTGGCACTCTGGTTGAGTTAAAATAATTTAGCAACTAAATCCTACCACAGATGCAGGATGGGAGCCCTGTCCTGGTAATTTTTCTTCCTTCCAGCTAGGGCTGATGAAAGTGCAGTCTGTGGACCACATGTGCCCTCCCCAGAGACATATTTGGGTCCCTAAAGGGTCAAACAACATTTTCACAAAGCTTTTGCAAAATTTTTCAAAAACAACTTGTGCTTCAAAAGGCCTTCTACAATGTGAGGGGGCATTTCCACCATATTTTGGGCACACTTTGGGCCTATTTATGGCCAAAAGAAGCCTTTTTAAAAACATGTTGTTAGGCCTCTTCTGGGCTTAACATAGCCCAGCAAGGCCCAAATAATGGTGAAAATGCACCCTTGTCTCCTAGAAAGCATTTGAGGACAAAAAAATATATCTGATCTTTTTCTGAGGGAGCAGGTACAGTCCTCCAAATTCTCCTGAGGGGGGTCCTCAGGTCCCCTACCTTTCACACGGTTGCCCACTCCTGATCTTAAGTGAGAAGAAGAATGGAGAAGCACTTCCTGTTTTAAACTGGCCAGAAAACCATTTCCAATTTTAAAAAAAAAATGTAAAAGATCCAACACATATCTCCGTAATTCTTTAATCATTCTGCCAGAGTTGAGAAGGGGTCAGGAACCTATCAAAAGGCTGTGGGGGATGAATGTGGTCCACAGGCCACCTGATTCCCACCACATTCTAATTTTTAAAGGCTCGGTTTGCAATAGAACTTAAACTTTTATGATAGAACTTCAGTGACTGAGTAGAACCAATCATTAATAGGACATGGCAGAGATCATGTTAATGCAGAGTTGGGAAGGGTTAAAAAAAGCCCTCCTAACTGGCAAAAGATTCAGTGCAGCTCTGTGTTCGTTCCAAACTTGTATCAAAGAAAGTCAGCAACAGTACATTTTTAAAATGTAGACGCTCACACACAGACATACGCACTGTGTGAGAGCACAATTTCAAACCCAGCAAGTACAGCCTGTTTGTTTAAAAACTGTGACCTCATTTATTTATATTGCTGCAGAAAGCCCTGCCAGAGCAACAGCTGATGACAGCCTTATGTATTTTTCCACTAAGACAACAATTAAATGGCTTCTGTGTTTTAATGAGCAGAGGACATTATGTCAAAACTGATTCAAGGAAAGAGATGGCTGAAGGATAAGGCAATGTCATTTCAAATACAGAAAATAAATCCACACTCAGCAGGAGTAAGAATATATGGTTGAAGCATGGAATTTTTCCATGATATACAACTGTGTAATAGCATGAAAAATTGCTTAGGTGTATGTGGAAATTCTTCAGGCTTTTGTCTTCTTTCTTTCAACTTAGGGGCACTCAAACTGCTAGAATTTGAAGCATGGTCATTAGGCAAAAATATTGGGAAGGGGTAGAGAGAAATGGAAAGGAGACGTATTCCTCATCTATACAGGATTATAGCCTTATTTGTTGAGACTTTTTTTTGTGCGGTATGGTAGTGTATTGAATGAGGCTTCTTTCCAAGGGTATATAGGATTACAGCCTTATTTGCTCATTCAGAGCAATTTCAGATACAATCAATGATGGTACATTCAGACAACTCTTTTACAGTGAAACTACCATGCCTCCAACACAGCAATTTATCAAAGGTCCAGAGGGCAACATCTCCCATCTTTTTATGTTTTTCCACTGTTTTCTTCATCTTTTCTCCATCCACCTGCAGCTCCTAGCGCCCCAGTATACTACGGGGTGAAGAAAGTAAGGACGAAACTCTTTGGGGTGAGGCAGCCTTTACAACAAGGATTGCTGGGAACCCTTCTCCCTAGTCTTCTTGTCTTGAAGAAGAAGCAAGGGCAGGAGTGGAAAACTTGTGGTTCTCCAGTTGTTGACTGCAAGCCCTAGCCACCAATATTCAAGGTTGATAGGAGTTGCAATTCAGCAATAGCTAGAAGGCCATCGTTTCCCCACCTCAGGTGTAAGGCCTGCCTTGTTTCTTGGATAGCAATTAGATGTGGAAGCCAGGACTCTTTTGCTTTTGACGTAATAATTACAAATGATGCACAATGCAGAGACTACTGACTTGCAGGGGATAAGTTTGATTAGCATGTGTCAATTACAATTAAAAGAAATGCTCTGACAGTAACCATGCTAAAGGCAAACTCAATATAAATGAGCCATACTAAAATTTCTATTATACTTTTAAGGCTATTTCATAAATCAATGTTAATCTATAGTATCTCCCAGGGACTTCAAGGAGAGGTTTGTCCTGAGGAGGTATAGCACTTGGGTTAACTAAGGCCATTTCCACACTACATTGCTATAGTGCTATTATTCCACTTTCAACATCCTACGGAATCCTGGAGCCTGCAGTTTAGGTGGGGCCTTTAGAATTCGCAGCCAGAGAGCTCTTTGGTCTCAGTAAACTGCAAATCCCAGAATTCCGCAGGATGTTGAAAGTGGAATAATAGCACTATAACAATGTAGTGCAGAAACGGCCTAAGGTGAACATCAAAAGTGCTAATCTCCATTAATTGCTAGTCTCCATTACTGAGTTATCTGTTAGGAAATAATACCACAAAATGAAAATGGTATTTTCATTTCTATTTCTGTTGTCTCAATTCTCCATCGTTCTTCTATTCAAGAAAGTGGACATTTTGCGTCCTCAATGAGGCAGACCAAACTTTGTATTCCATAAGGCAGTGGTGCCCAACATTTGGTCCTCCAGATGTTTTGCACTTCAGTTCCCAGATTTCCTGACTATTAGCCAAGCTGTATGGCAGTTGAGTCAAAAATATCTGGTGGACCGAAGGTTGGAAACCACTACCATGAAGAAAAGGAATGTCACAGAGCAATGCTTGAGACTTTACTTTTAAAAACGAATGAGTAACTTAACTCCTTACTTTGATTACCCACATCATTAATTCTAACTACTACTGAAGTCCAGAAAGACAATTTATGGTGTTGCACCTTGGAAATTCTGAAAAATACAAAAGCAATCCTCATGTAGCCTTTTTCCCCTTTACCCAGATGCTTTGAACTGCAGTCCCCCTCATGCAATGCTATTCGAGATGCAACTTCTGTATTTCTAAAATATGCAGCCATTTTTAAAATACTTATGATTTCGAGCAGCCTGTCCTCTTTCTACCCCTACTTGAATGCCATCACCTTGATTCTTTCTCCTTCTGGCTGTGGCAAATATGTAAATCTAACTAACCTGAGTCTCTAGTACAGCTCATGCTTTTATTACTACTTTTCTCTGCCTTCTTGCTGCTGACCATCCTACTCTTATTCCTCTGTTCCTTGCTAGCTGCCCAATACTCCACAAAGACACAGGAGCAGGGAGCCAATTATGTGACCTTTCCCTCCTCCATTTCTCAGACTATGGTCCCTATCACACTACACTACACTGTTATAGTGCTACTATTCCACTTTAACTGCCCTGGCTGCACTCTGTGGAATTCTGGTGTTCTTAGTTTGCTGAGGCACTGGAGCTCTCCGGCTGAGAATTCTAAACGCCTCTCCCTAAACTGCAAATCCCATGATTCCATGTGATATTGCCATGGCAGTTAAAGTAGAATAATAGCACTGTAACAGTGTAGTGTGATAAGGCCCTAGGTCAGAACACATCCAGTTATAAGAACCAAGCCTCATTACATTACACTGAAAACTACTGAATTATAGCAATGGACATTAAAAGCCTCAAAGTGACAGTGTTCCAGCTCATCACTGCAAAAGTAGTCGCAGAGGCACCTCACTGGAAAATGAGTTACCTCCTATCTCTGCAGCAGCATTTATGCCCAACTTTATAAGTAGGGCTTGACTGGTTGTTTTTGTTAGCTAACATTTTGTACTTTTTTCTAGTCTGAACTGAAGATCAGAGAAAATAATGGTTAGGTTTGAGACGCTGGAGCAAAGGCATCTCCTGTTCTGGGCTAAATTTTGCAATAGGGTGGGAGGACTGAGAAGAATAAGAAAATGGGTCATCTATTTAAAGCCAGGAAAAAAATTACTTTTTCAAACTTCAACCCCCAGCATCTCCAGACAATATAGCCACCGACTGTGAGATCCTGGGAACTGTAGTTAATAGAGTTACTTTCCCAAGCTCTGGACCTATTATTACGCTAAGCATTGCCATGGTCCAGCCTCTCCTAACCTGGTGCCCTCTACGCATTGTGATCTACAACCTCCAGAGGCATAGTCAACATGGCAAATTGTCAGGCTTTATGGAAGGTGCAGTACAAAACATCTAGAGTGCAGCAGGTTGGGGGAAGGCCTAGCCAAAACAGCTGCAGGCCTCAGCTAGTCATGGATCTTAGTGATAGATAACAAGTCCAAAGGCTTATGGCTGGAAGGACAGAATTAATTCTTCATAAACATTTTACAGTTCACCAGTAAAAAAAAAAAAAATATTTTACAGTTCAGAAATCCAGTTGAGCTTCATTTTTTTTCCTCCAAGAGAAAAAGAGGAAACGGTTTTAAAGCCATATTAGCTAATCTCCCATTTGAGGGAAGAACCTGAAAATAGTGCACCAGAAAGCAGAAGACAAAAGGACAGAGATCAAGGAAGTTGCCATCTCCCACAAGAAATGATTTGGGCAGCAACCTCCATCTTATTCATTCCAACTGTAGTGCAATGTGATATTTATAATTCCAAAAGGACATTTATATGGCCATATCTACATTGTACGATTTATTCAATCACAGCTGCGAGGTTCAATCCAAAGAAAATTTGCTTATAAGTAATGCCACTCTGAAATTTGGTTCCCAGGTAATTTTTGAAAGATTGCAGGTTTAAAATTAGTCTCCCCACTCTGAATTATTATCAAACATATGAAGCATCCTATCATACAATTGCCTCTGTATGATACCCCCACAAGCCTCTAGAAAGATAGCCTTCCTTATGCCTCATACCACAGAGGAGGGAAAACCTTGCTGTAGGAAGATCGTGTTCACCTCTTTGGGGCTTTTCCTGTATTGGAGAAACTAACGTTGGAGTGTGCAAAACTCATGAAAAAACTGAGGTGGCAGGACTTTGCTTCAGGAGGAAGTGGGCAATACTGGAGCTTTTCATCTCCTTTGTTATTTAAAAGAGGCTATACAACTTATATAACAGTCAGAGATCTCTAGTGGGGAAGTATTCGGCTCTCAATACAGAAAACATATTAAAGTTACAAAGCTGAGATCACTAGAGATATAACATTGTGAGAATTTTTTGAGCCATAGGGAAAAACAGAAACTTGAAAAATGCAATACTAGCACCTTCTACAGGTTGAAAGCCACTTTGTTGCTTTAGGAGAACAAGCATAACTTGGTTTGGCATTAAATTATCATGATTGATATAATACAAAAACAATCCATTCAAAAGATAATTACAAATTGAACTTACTTTTTTAAATATCCATCTGTCTGTCTGTCTGTCTGTCTGTCTGTCTGTCTATCTATCTATCTATCTATCTATGGTTACAAATGGAACTAGAAGGTTCTGAGCTCTAAAGAACCCCCCATACTATTAACCTCTTTAGTTTTACCAATTTGAGGAGCAGATAAACAAATTCACAAACCAATTAAAAACAGATGAAATCATCAACATTGATAAAACAGGAAAAAATATTTTATTTCTACTTGTTCTTCATAGTGTCAAATGCATGCACATAAAGAGAGCTGAGAAAAGGAAACCAAAATCAGGAACTATAATGATTGGATGCTTTTCACAGGCTTACATGTAAGTCTTCTACTTACATCATTTTTAGAAATTGTTTGGGGGAAGAAAATACATGAACATCTTGTTTTAGACACTATATTCAACACGCTAAAAGAGAATCTTCCATAATCCATTTTTTAAATCCATTTTTAATTCATTTTTTTTCTGGAGGAAAAAATGATTTCAAGAAAAAAGGGAGAAAACGTTTTTCTCCTGAACCTTCAAATCTCTAGATAGCAGGATAATTTGTTTTCCAATTATATTACCTGTTATTATATTTGTATTATTCCTTCTTCTCTCTCTCTCCCTCTCCCCCTCTCTCTCCGTATTTGACTATATGCCCTTGAATCATAGAGCTGGAAAAGACAAGGGCCATTGAGTCCAACCCCCTACCATGCATTCATAACACTCCTGACAGATGACCAACCAGCCTCTGTTTAAAAAATCTCCAAAAAAGGAGACTCCACTGTACTATCAGGCAGCATATTCCACTATTGAACTGCTCTAGACCATCAGAAAGTTCTTCCTAATGTTTAGGTAGAATCTCTTTTCTTGAAGCTTGAAGGCATTGCTCCTTGCGTTAGTCTCTGGAGCAGGAAAAAACAAGCTTGCTCCATTTTCCATATGATATTCTGTGACAGGGATTTTTTTTTATTGGTCTTTTATTTGACAGTAACAGCTACACTGATAGTGCTATTTAATAATTGTCATCATCATCTCATAATATTATATTATAACAATAACAATAACAATAACAATAGATCCAGCATGCTGTGGTGGTTTTAGCATTGCACTATGACTCTGGAGGCCAGTGTTCAAATCCCTGTTTGGTCATGGAAACCCACCGGGTGACTGTGAGCAAGTCACACACTATCAATATTAGAGCAAACCCCTCTGAACAAACCTTGCCAAGAAAATGCTGAAACAGGTTTGCCTCAGGGTCACCATAAACTGGAAATGACTTGAAGACACACAACCACCACGACCACCAGAATAACAAAAAGGGGTGCATTACCACCACCGCCATCATCAAAGGACAATGGTCTCCAGCTGAAAGAACATGTCTGAGAACTGAGACAGGCTAGCCATGCCAATTTTAGAAAGTTTGGAAAAGATACTTCCTTTGACTGCATCTTCCAGAATCTGCCAGTCGGTATGGTGGCCGTGATCACTGGAGGACTACGGCTCCCAGGCCTCACATGTGTACTTGTGACAATCACATGCAAGCACCAAAACTGAGGAAGGTTCTTTCACCTCACAAGGAAAAGTAGGAGGTATTGGCCGCTGGCCATGGCAGAGATGAGCTAGCCCACACACCAAATACATTCATTCAATGTGTGGAGAAAGCCTGACACCCTCTTTTACCACCACAGTTATTGTCCAGTCAGTGCTCCTGGCTCTCACAAGTGCACTCCCCACATAGGAGCCCAAATCTGAAATGATACATGAAGGTTGGAATCAAGAAGAAAAAATAAGCAGAAAAGTGCACTTGTAACATAGTGATGTCCATAACAGAAGTGTTTCCTTCAACAAACTATGGATGCTTTCTATATAACAAAATAAAGCAAAAGATTTCAAAGACTGGGATATTCGGGCCATCCAGATGCTTTTGTCTATAATTAACCTAATTTGTTACCACTGACTAACCTGGGAGCACAGAACATCTTGAGCAATATTGCATTCTCAATAAATCTCCTGATTTATTGCTCTAAAAGAAAAGATATAACTTCTATCAATATCTAGGGTTCAGTAATATAATCAGCGATCACAATGTTATCATGAATAACTTCAACAAGAAAAGAAAAGATCAACCAAGAATTTGTCCAGAGCACGTCTTTGGAAGATTCATTTCTCAGCTTTCATAGAGAAATATTTACTCACTTTTATTTAATTTATATCTCACCTTTCTTCCAGTAGGGGATCCAAAGGGGATTACAACAGTTTAAAACAAAGTTCAGATAAACTCTTATTTTACAGAAATAAGAAAGCAAAATAAAAATAAAATAATTCTATTTAGAAAACACACAGTTAAAACATTTTTTAGCATATTAAAAAGATAAAATATAAAAGTCCAGCACACCACATTGAAAGCATCCTTCTGTCACATGGTTTAGAAACCTAAGACATGTCTAAATAAATAAATAAAAAAAGCTTACAGATAGAAAATCAACACAGAGAGGGCCAATTGAACCTTCAGTGGAGGCGGGGGGGGGGGGCAAAAGTCAACTTTGGTTATTTTTTCTTCCCTCTTTCCAAAGGACAGGTTCATAAGCATTTAAGTTGAACCTGCACTTTGTTGTGATTGTATGGATGAGAGAATGTCTACCATTTTTAGTCTGGTAAATGTGACCATAATAATTAAACTACCATTGTAGGCAGTCTAGAGATGGATTAACATCCAGCACATTGATAGAAATAAGGTGCTTTATTGATAGAAGAAAAGAAACTGGCCATGCTAGCTAGAAAATCTGAGAACTTGTAGCCTGAAAGCAAATAACTTTTCCAGGCTCTGTTGGCAATATACATGTCAGTAGGATTTTCAGGTAAAGCATGAGTAAGAGCTTATGCCATTCTTACCTGGGAAGGGTTACAGACTGCCTACACATTTGGAACAGTCTTGGTCAATGGGGGGAATCTTATCAAGTGATAATATCTCATCACAAGGGAAGTATTCAAGGTCTCCCTACACATGTCACTATGAAAAGCTGATTTGTTGTGGTATCATCAAGTCAACTCAAACCTGTCATAGGATTTTCTTGACAAGATTTATTCAGAGGAGGTTTGCCACTGCCTTCCTCTGAATATAGTTTACAGCAGGGCTACTCAAACTATCTGACATGCAGAGCAAGCAAGGTTTTTCCTCCAGTTTGCCAGGGATCGGTACCATCTTTGTGCCCATTGGCTACCTCTGTTTCTTTCCTGGCAATGTTCCTTGGACCAGCAGTAAATAGCTTCCAAACTGGCACTGATCCATGGGCCATCACTTTTGAGCATCACTGGCCTACAGCACCTTGTATTCCCTGGCTGTCTCCTTTCCAAATATTCACTGACCCTGGCCCTGCTTAATTTCCAAAAGCAGACAGTATCTGGCAACTTCAGGGTATTTTCGCTTCTGTCTGTGTGTGCGTGTCTGCGTGCGCATGCGTGCTTAAGACAGCTTTGCACTGGGAGGAGAGGAGGAGGAGAGGATCTAACACAGAAGATATCCCATGCTTTTCCATGTAGTTAAAGAGTGGTCCAATATTGTTACAGAATGCTAGAAACATTCTACAAGCACAAATAATGTTCTCTTCCATGCCCGCAATTTGTCCCCATCCCCAGTCTGAAGATTTTTAAATGCAGATGAAAACGATTTGTGACACCTTAAACACTAACATTTTATGTGGCATACATTTCCTATCTGCTTTATCAGATGCATGAACTCCTTGTTTTTGCTGCGATGGACTACCACAGCTACCTGAAAATGTTGGCCGTCTGTATGCCAAAATAATCATTGCAGTTATCAGGGAGATGCCATGATTCAAATCTAAAGGGAAAGAGATAAAGGAACTGTTTTCTGATCTTTCTACCAGTTGGAACACATTAGACTATGAAGGGAAGTAGCAAGCATGCTGGAAGGAGGAACTTAACTAACCCTGGAAAAAACTTCCCCAGTTCCACATTTAAGCAAACCTCTTCCCACCAGCTGCTTCTCCCTAGCAAACTGCCCTGCCCTGAAGGAGAGGATGAGGTTTTAAAAAGGAAATGATGAGGTTTTAAAAAGAGAAATAAAGGGACAGTTGCAGTCGTAATTGCATCCTGGGTATGTTAGCTGTCTTTAAATTGGTGCCCTCCAGATGTTTTGAACTACAGCGCCCATGATTGCCCAGGATGGCTCAGAATAATGAATTGTAATCTCACATGTCTGGGCAGACAGAGGGAGAAGAGAACTATGGTTTACATCTAGAAGGCACTACACTGGGGAAGGCTAGTGTGTGTTTCAAACTTCTATGAGTTCGGTCAAAATATTTATCTTCTATATTCTTTCCACCCCACTCTAAGATCCTTGGGGAAGTTACCTTTTTGGACCATAACCCCCCATTCCCAGCCAGCACCAAATGGCAGAAGCAATGCTGGTTGGGAATTCTGGGAGTTATGGTCCAAAAAACTAACTTCCCCAACCTCTGCCAAGGATTGAGTGCATGAGTGAATCTGTCACTAGCTCTCTACAGTCTTTACATATGAGTGCATTAAGTAAGAGCTGACTTGTGCACAAGCAGGGTCATTACACATAATAAATGCAATGGAAGCATTCTCTGATTTGTGTGCCTGCTTACTATACAAGACTTATGAATAGCATTCTTTTATCACATGAGCGGTCCTGGTCAATGGAGGGAATCCTATCAATTGATGGCATCATCATGTGACCTAGTCCCCCAGTAATATTTGTGGGATCTAATACTGGCATCATACAGTCTTTGGTCTTCAAAAGCACTGTGCTTGCCCCAGCCAAACACTGGACCCAAGTTCCTATCACATCCTAGTCAGGAGAACAAGGAAAATAAAAGTGGAGGGAAATACAAGGGAAATGTTGCTCTTTCAGCATTTCTGTTGAACCTGGAACACCCCTCCTGACAAATCCCTCCATTTCATTATGGCAGGGAGGGGGAAATCAAGAGGTTCCCCCAAGTGTTATTAGATGGGAAGTCCCAGCAGCCCTAGGCAGCATAAGAAAACTGGGAACTGTGGTTGAACAATATCTGAAGGACCACATAATTCCCACCGCTGCACTGAGGCTTACAGAAATGAACTGCAACTCTTCCTCCTCTGCAGTGGGAAAGAAACAGCTTGCAGCATGCCCAACAGTCATAGTTTATGGGAGATATACTCTAAAACATTTCAAGGGCAAGTACCCTGAAACTTGGAGGAGCTTTCGCCCCCAAGATCACCCTTGAAAAAGATCACATTAAAGAGTGAGAGAATTCGACCGGCATTCCTAAATAATATCAGCAATATGGCTCCTAGACTTTAGCTCTGCAAACATTTGCCTTGCCTGTCCACCATGCTCCCTTCCTCAGAGATATTTTTGGCAAATGTCACCACCAGGATATTAAAAAGGACCTTTAACATTCTACAAGAGAAGTGCCACTTGAGCCCCTCCAAATGTTGTGGGACTGATACTATCTGACCCTCACCATTGGTTTTGCTGACTAGGGGTGCTGGGAGTTGCAGTCTGACAACAGCTGGAGTGCAACAATTTGTCTACTCCTGCTCCTGATCTTGGAAGGTTTTTTTTTTTTGGTGTGTGGAGGGGAGAGAACTCCCTGAATATCCCAGCCAACATGATTAGAGACATGACTCCCAACCATGATGAATTCAGCTGAACCAGTAATCTAGCTGGACTGAGAGGTGGTGCTAAAGCAGATATGAAAACTATCTGTGGTAATCAAATTTTGTCATAGCTGTTTCTCATAAATGCAGTTACTCTACATTTCAGTCATACAGGTAGTGACTCACTTGAGAACTCCTTGCAATTTTTTTCTTTAGTTGAGAATCACAGTGCAAAGCAAAAACACAAAGAACAAGATACTGCCATGAACTCTGGAAGTTAGCATATCACCTTTTGTGGTGTCTTTAAAATAGAGACTGTCCTGTCTTCTAGAGCAGCCTTTCCAAACCTTGCTACTTCAGATATTATTGAGTTGTAACTCCCATCATCCCTAGCTCATGCTTAATTGTAAGGGAAGATGGGATTTTTCAGTACAACAGAGCCACAGAGTTCAGAATGGCTGCTCTGTAAACATATCTATATATTTTGAGCATGACATGCACATATTTTGTTGTTGTTGGTATTTTTATGAGCCTTCAAGTTGACTTTCACGTCGGTTTTCTTGACAAGACAATTCAGACACAATTCAGAGGAGGTTTGCTACTGCCTTCCTCTAAAGATGTCAGAGCATGATTTGCCCATGGTCATCCAGTGTGAGTTTCTTTGGCTGAACAGGGATTCAAATCCTGGTCTCCCAGGATCTTGTACTTCGCTCAGCAACTATTCCAAATGCTGTAGTTCACTCAAGAATTTGAGCAAAGCAGACCTGCATTCTCCACCAAAATTCTTCAGAGCCAAATTACTAACCAAGTATGGACAGCCAAAACATGAGTGCCAGCATTACACACAAAACTGTGTCTAATATAAGGTGGGGATCATATGGGCCTATAGATATATGCTTCACCATTGGCTATGGCCCTTGGGACTGGGATTCCTACAATTTCCAGATAGCCACCTGATTCCCTAGCTCTGACCTAGTAGAGAAAATGAGGAGTTCTTTGTATGGTGGGGAAACAGACAATGCACACCCATCTCCATCCAGTTTCAAACTACATTCGAAAAAGAGGAAGAGGCCCTTCCCCATTCTCATTTAGAAGGTGCAGCCTTTTAAAACACTATCCAACTATCTTCCACCATTATATAAGCCCAAAGTTCACATGAAGCCATTGGGGCGAATCATGTGCAACAATTTGCAAATAAACAGGGAACACTTCATGAACTTTCAAGGTCAATTCTCCCACCCCCCCATGATGTGTAATCTGGAGAGGCTGGTACATAAATACTCTGCCCTATAGTAGCTCATGAGCAAATTAGATTGTACTGCAGTTCCTTTCTGAAGTGGCACGTACCTTACTCATCAGCCACTTAGCTGGCCATTTAGGTCAAATGAAGTAAACATGCCTCTTAGTAAGGGGCATGCAATCAACCCAGAAACTTTAATAGTGGCCCATGACAAACAGCCAGAATAATTTTATTTCTGATCATTCTCTAGTCTCCAGAGGTAAAGTCAGAAAGGCCCTATAGCTCCTACTTTGGGATTCCCATAACACATTTACGTATCTTCCAAATGTCCCAATATGGCAGAGACACTCCCAGTTAATCATTTGTTATCCCATTTTTTCATCTGCTTTTAAAATGTCCCAGTTTCTCTCTTATTCTTTCCACTTCTCCCTTTGTCCTTGTCTTATCTCCATTGATGCAAACTGACTTTGAAGTATAAAAATAGTTTGTACTCAATTAACTCAATGAGGGAGGAGAGGAGGGGATGGAATATTGCCCTTCCTAATAGGCTCGGGCAAAAGCAAACTGCTGCACTGTCTCCTAGCTTGTATGCTCTTCTCCTTTAATAATTTTGCCATCTTGACCACACCGATGTTGCTTGACTACATATGTCCCATCTGTGAAATGTTGGAGGGTATGCATTTATTGACTCAATATGTCAACTGCAGGTTATTCCTCATAGACCTGCATACTGTCTGGAGTAGTACTCAGAACTACTTTTTAGACTACAGATCCCAGAATTTCTCAATCAGACTAACAACTTTTGTGATTCCAAGAACCATATCTTTAAAAGTGGCTTTTTTTGAGCTGTCATCAGAAATAGCAATGCTTGTAGTCTTCCTAGAAATGAGCCATGTCACCATTCTTGGAATTTGGGGGCCAGTCTACATATTCCATCTCATGGGATGTAAATACAATGAAAAGTAGTCCTAAGGAGAGCTATACTTTCTGGCAGAGATTAGATCTTGGAAATGTTACACTTTGGACTACAGCTCCCAGAATCCCTCAGGCAGCATGACCTGTGGCTGGTGAAGAATGCTGAGCATTCTAGTCCAATGTCTAGATGGGCCCATTTTGCTCACCCATGCCTGAAGCATTTCCTTCTTGATATTCTTTCACTTAAAAATGCAGCCTTCTAAGAGAAGGCTTTGGAAAAAAATAAATATAGGTATTTGTGCAGAATACAATTTCAATTTGAGAAGTTTTAGTGTATATGTATGGCTCTCAGTGAATACTAGCCATGACAGCTACATGTAGATATCAGGACTGGTAGTCACTGAGAGCATACCTTTGAGCGGTAGGGTCATATTGCACCCATGGACTGCATGTTTGCTTTCCATAAGTATCTGGCTGGCCACTGTGAAAAATAAGCTGGACTTTTGATGTATTACACTGATATTCTGACTTTCTGTCAATGAGCTCAAGGCAGCATACGTGGCTTTCCTCTTTGCCCCTTCTCCCCACAACAGCTCTCTGAGGTAGGACAGGTGGAGAAGAACTGGTCAACCCAACATCACACACAACAGTGTAGTGGAAAATTTTGACACACTGGCCCTCATCATGACAGTCTTCTTGGCAGTACTTGCGAGGAATACTTGTGAGGAGAGGCAAAACTACAGATGGCTTTTGCCATTTGGAGACTGAAGGTAAACTGAGAGGGAAAAGGCAAGTACTGGGAGAGCAGATGATAGCATCATTCCTGATAATAAAAAAGACTCAGGACTTCAACCCTGAAAGCCCGACCTCCACTATATCACTGGCTCACTTATGACCAGAACTGGGATCTCCCAGTCTAACATTCTTAAAAACAGACCTGGACTTTGATCCAACGAGACACTTATGTTATTCTTAGGAGTATGAATTGTGTGCCCTCTGTCACTAAGGATCCTAAAACATGTACCATGTCTGTGATGGCTTGATATGGTGCCCATGTTAGTGGGGCAGGGAAACTGTTCCAGCTTTTAGTTTGAACTTTAAACAATCTGTCTCCAAAATGGGTTCAGCATCTCTAATAGCTCCTTTAAAGTTTGGAGTAAAATCTGGAAGGGATTAACTGCCCCACAGATATAGGAATCACCAGCCACAAGTGTTTCGTACAGTTAGAATGGTAAGGGAGCAAGATCAGTTGCAGTCACTGCAGAATATAAATTTTGCACAAATTCAGGTTTGCTGCTCTATAATGTGCCAGTGTGGTGTTGCAGTTAGAGCTGGACTAGGGGTCGAGGAGAGCAGGGTTCAAATCCATGCATAGCCATGGAAACACATTGGGTGAACTTGGGCAAGTCAGACTTTCTCAGCCTCAGAAGGCGGTAATGGCAAACCTCCTACTCTGAATAAATCTTGCCAAGGAAACTCTATAATAGGTTTACTTTAGGTGACAGCTGACTTGAAGGCACATAACAATAACAACAACAACAATATGTAAAACAGACCCAGACAATGGTATAATTTCTACCTTTCTCCCCCCTCCAACCAAGGCCCTGTACCTTTAACTGGGTCACAGTAATCTGCTTTGCTTTTTCAAAAAAAAAAAAAAAAAAAGGTTTCACAGTGTAACTTCTGAATCTTATGCATCCGTTCAGCAAAGAACTACCAACAGTTTTATGGCACTTCTAATCAGAAGCATTTGCTTTCAGGAAGAATATAAAAGATTTATACTGGAATGAACACTGTGGAATTCTCCAGATGTTGCTCAGACTGCAACTCCTAGCATGCTTCATCATTGGCTGGGGCTGAAGGGACATGCAATCCAACAATATACACTTTGCCATCCTTGATTTAGACATTTTTGTTGCATGAAACTGCACTCCCTTCATGATAAGGCTATAGGGGTAGTCTTATGCTAAGACTAAGTCAGATGAATTGCCTTCCACCATTACTACCAGAAGCCGGAAGGAATAGGTAATACGGGTTATATGCAGCAAACAGTGCAACAGACTGATCTGAAAGACTGGACTAAGGATAGATTATGCCAATTTTGGTAAATAAAGTGTAAGAAATTGATTGTTTATAGGACAATTAAATTTTAAGATGTCCAGCAATTTGACAGGTATTTCCTAAGGTTTTTTATTTTATTTTATTTTTGCTCACAGAAATTTTCTCCATTTGTACAGTGTGTCTTTTGGGAAACCATTTGCTGCATTAGGCCAACATAAAAGTGTGGTACACACTTTGCTCCAGCAGTAGTGTAAATATTTTGTAGCTTTTATTGGAAAAAGTAATTTCCCAGCCCATTTTCGACTAGAGAGTTCACAAGGTTTTTCCCCAGGCACACTCAGTAGGAAACTGTTTGGCTTATCTGGTGAACCTTATGTATGAGAGGTCAGCAGGGAAGGGGTAGAATAGGAGTAAACATGGCTAGTTGCCTGGGATACAGGAAACTATTTTATTTATCTGAAGCATGCCTGAGCGTACAAGACATAAAAACATTTCAGAGATTAAATATAAACCAATAAAAACATTTTAAAATAGTCTAAAACAACTTAAAAATAAGTTAAAAACCATACACAGTTGAAACAGCCAGGGTTACCATCCCTGGTTTAACGAACTAAAGGCCATGCAAAGCAACACAGTCTTAACTGTCTTCAAAAAGTTCACAAGGGCTGGTTCCTACCTGAGTTCTCTTGGGAGGGACTTCCAAAATCAGGGTTCCACTTCAGAGAAAGCACTGCCCCATGTAATCACTCACCTCTGAGAATGATGGGACAGGTAATAAAATACAAAGGAAGGTAGAATTGCCAGGTCATGTGGACAACTGGGAGAAAGCAAGGTTTCCAAGATGGTAAAGGAATGGCAGTCCTAATTGTATTTTAAATATATAATTTATGCAGTTGTTATACAATGGAGAGAGGCCATTTTTCAGTCCAAGGGCCAAATTAGCTCTGGACAAGAACATTTGGGGATTTATTGCTTACCTAGGTCCTGTTAAATACACACACTCACACACTGTCTCTCTCCCCTACATACACACATTGGCCACTTCTGCACTACACTGTTGTAGTGCTATTATTCCACTTTCAACATCCTATGGAAAACTGGGATTTGCAGTTTATAGAGGGACATTTAGAATTCTCAGCCAGAGAGTTCTTTGGCTCAGTAAACTACAAACCCCAGAATTCCACAGGATGCTGAAAGTGGAATAATAGCACTATAACAGTGTAGTGCGGAAATGGCCATTGTTGGAATATTTGGTCCACCTGATGTTCCTCTCCAAAAGCAACTTGAGGACATTAAAGCAATAAAGGAAAATGAGTATATTATGAGTTATATAGCGTGTGACTTTTGTTAGGTAGTTGTGACGGTTACAGTCTCTCTTGCATGTCATCCCACAAAACCCTACCCCAACTCTCTTATTTGCCATCTCTTTTCAACTGTGGAAAGGACTGTGTGCACCACCTGAATTACTGTTCTGTTGGCAGACGTGTAATTCAGACAAGCT
The DNA here is from genome assembly GCA_030412105.1 of Cyclura pinguis. Taxonomy (NCBI): domain Eukaryota; kingdom Metazoa; phylum Chordata; class Lepidosauria; order Squamata; family Iguanidae; genus Cyclura; species Cyclura pinguis. Next base: position 44,202,246 of record CM059599.1, read on the forward strand.
TTCTATATTTCAGGACTCTCCTGAGAACTACTAATGACTAATCCCCACCAGTCACAAAACAGTAGCAGTAGAACCAACCCAGTCACAAAATGATGCCAGACGGTTTGGTATGATTGGTTGGTATTTGCTCATACCATTTGTTTCTCTTTCTACTTTCTCTTTGGAAATTCTAATCCCTCTTCTCCAAGGCATCCTAAAATACCTTTTGCTCAGTTCACCTTGGGATGCAGCATCTTTCAGTTAAATTGATATATCTGTCATTGTTTGAATAAAAATAAGATAGTTTTTACAATGCATAAATAGAAGATGCCTGCTGCATGCTAAATTGTGTATGATACACTTGTGTTCTTGTATTCAAAAACAGCAAAGTTACCCACACTAGCTAAACATCAGCAAGTGAACTCCAGCTCCATAGAACACCAGACATTTTCAGATCACAGTCTGAGAACCTCTTGTCTCAAGAAACTGTGGAATTTCCCACTCAAAAGCATTCTAGGGCAGTTCTTATAGAATCATAGAAATGTAGAGTTGGAAGAGACCACATGGGCCATCCAGTCCAACCCCCTGCCATGCAGGAACACCCACAAAGCACTCCCGACAGATGGCCATCCAGCCTCTGCTTAAAAACCTCCAAGGAAGGAGACTCCACTACACTCCGAGGCAGCATATTCCACTGCCGGACAGCCCTGACTGTCAGGAAGTTCTTCCTGAGGTTCAGGTGGAATCCCCTTTCCTGCAGCTTGAATCCATTGCTCCTTGTCCTTGTCTCTGGAGCAGCAGAAAACAAACCCACTCCCTCCTCTACATGGCATCCCTTCAAATATTTAAACATGGCTATCATGTCCCCTCTTAACCTTCTCTTTTGCTCAGACTATTCTCAGACTATTTGTTATCAGGGAAGGGCATTTTTTCCACAGTGTTCCAAGAACTGGTACCATATTTGTGCCCACTAGATACAACTGTTTTTCTTTCATTCCTAGAAACACCCGGCAGACCAGCACCTCATGGCTCACAAACAGGCATCAGTCCAGAGACCACCACTTTGAGTATCACTGTTGTATGGGGAACTTTTCACAGGTAAACAGTTCTCCCCTTTTTGTTTGGAAGATTCCACAGATACCCATGGTAAGAATGTAATTCTTCACTAATTTCATTCTTGAAGGAATAAAGGAATAACTTTAGATATTTTATTCCTACAGCAACTAAGTCTTTGATAAGTGTGCACTTTTTGAATACTATTCACAGTTCAGGATTTATTCTATACAAAATTCACATGTGGTATTTTTGCGCACAAAACAATATTTTCAGTGCAGAAAACAGTGCCTTCTGTGCAGAAAATAATAATTCTGTGCAAATATATCATCTTCTGTGCAGAAAAAACACCACCACCACCAAGTTGTATAACATTATGAACTACATTCCATTGGCACACAAATCACATACTCAACAGCCATTTCAGGACTGGACTGTCTCCTAAGCAAATTCATGAGGATTTTAATTGTTTGAAGCCAGGACACAGCAAAGTTCTATCAGCAACTGAGTCAAAAAATCAAGCTCTAACACTCATTTTTAATTAACAGCAGGGATGGAAGGAAGGGTTGGGAACAGAAAGCGTGCCCTGTCCAAAAGAGAAGATAAAATACTGTGATAGACCACAATATGCATATGTGTACATGCAATTCAAATGGGAGTTAAATTAGATTATAAGCCTGAGGGCTGGGGCTGTTTCAAGTGTTATGGCACATATGTTCATCTGTCAAGTACTTTGGAAATTAATAAATATTATTCACTCTAAATTGTAAACACTGTGATCCCAATCCAACTAAAGTTAGCAATGAGGAAATCTCATGGGTCATAAGAGAACTTGTTGCATTAAATTGGTGTAGGATAGAGACATGCATAATGTACCTGGGGTGACATACAACCCCAAAGACTATTTCTGCAGGCCTCAATTTCTGTAGACTGTCCCTTTTCTGGTCCCCCCAGCACCAAAGGCTGACTGCCTCTCCTGGAAGCCCCCAGAAGTAGCAATTCACATTTGAAATAGATTTCAGGCTGGTCCCCTGATCTGTTTGTATATATATATAAAAAGCATTCCCTCCAACATTTTACAGATAAAGATTGGGACACATGTAGCCAAGTAACAGCAGAGTATCTGGTTGACATGACAAAAGTTCTTAATTGGCTAGAAGTGGCTGCAGCAGTTTGTTTTTGCCTGAGCCTACTAGGAAGAACAAGGCTCTGCCCTTTTCTGTCCACTCTCAAAATTGAGTTAATTTAGCACAAATTACCTCTGCACTTTGAACTCAATCTGCAGCAACTGAAGTAAGTTGAGGATTAAAGGGAAGTGGGAGGAGGAGAGAGAAACTGGGACATTTCAAAAGCAGCTGAAACACTGGGACAATAGAGGATTAATCAGAACTGTCCCTGCCAAATTGTGACAGTTAGAACCAGTGGTGTTCTAGTGTAAACAGCACCTAGGGCAAGCACAGGAGTTATGCCCCTACCTTCTTACCCTATCCCCACCCCTACATGCATGGCTTTTTTGTGCCCCCTTGCACTGGTACCCAGGACACATGTCCCACTTGCCCTACCCCAGGTACACCTCTGTTTGGAAGGTATGGAACAGTATGTATATTTCAAAAAAAAAAAAAATGAAATGAGACTTCCAGCCACTTCTAGTTTTGTTTTTGTTTTGTGTTTTTCATTTTGTCAGTTTGTGCAGAGGGTCCTGGGGACAGAAACTGCCCCTCTATGCATCACAGTCACTCCAAGGCCAGAGCTAGATGCTGTTGGAGATGCAAGGGTCAGAGCCATTTCTGCCACTAGGCTGGGAAAGGAAACCTCCTTGGGCAGCATACTTGGGGCATCACAAAGGAGTAGCAAACAGTTACGTGATTTACTGTTACTGCATTTTTCTTCTGCCAGAGATAGGAAAAGGTGTTTATAGAATTTTCTGCTTCATGTGCCAAAGTAACTTGGCTGGCTTTGGAGACTACGCATCTTGACTTGGTTGGTGGGGGTGGGGGAGAGGTGCCATTTGATGCTCAACCTCCAGCAGCAAAATGTCTTGGGTCAGCCCTGTTGTAGCTGCTGCTACCGACAGCAACCTGTGTTTTTCCTTCTTTCCAAGCAACAGCACTGTGCTAAGATTTTTCTTACACCCTGCAAGAAACAGCCAATGGAGTCGGAACAGGGCCAGAGAAACATTGCCTGGTAACGTTTCCTTCTGGTCCCACTGCCTCTCTTAGTCCCCCGCAGGTCTCCTGCATTCTCAGATAACTCTGTCCATCCTTTCTTTTGCATGCGGTTGCCTTCTCACTATTCCACCCTCTGCAATGGCCTTCAAATCCCTGTCAAAACCCAACTTTCCCCTTAGGCCATAAACAAGTCAAGCCAAACTAAACCAAATGTACATTCCCATCACCTTCTATTGCCTTCCTCGCTTTAAATTCTAGACTATAACCTGTTTTGGTACATGGACTTATCCTCCAATGCTACATTACTGGCATGAACAAATGAAGTCAGATTGCAAGTGCTGTTACTGGAAGAAGAGACACGAAGCCATAGTTTTCAGCAGCTGCCACATCTCTTTTGAGAGCTCTGGCTCTTACCCAACAGCAGCTTTTCAGGGCCTCACCAAATGTCTACACAGCCCAACAAGCTCTTTTCCACAGAGACCAATCAGATGCTTTCAAAAAGCCAACAAGCAGGTCACAGAGACAAAAACCACCTCTTGCTCTTCTTTCCTGCTTAACTTTAGCTGGATTAAGGTAAGCACTAGGGTACATTCTTTTAAGGCAAGGGAAAGGATCATTCAAGCAGGGACAGAGATCAATATTATTGGTCTGAAACTCCCATCAGTCTGAGTGAGGGATAACGGGAACTGTAGTCCATCAAGATGTAAAGAGAAACACAATCCCCACTCTACTGATGCAAGTTTAAGGCCATTTCTGCACTACATTGTTATAGTGCTATTATTCCACTTTCAACATCCTATGGAACCCTGGAGTTTGCAGTTTAGGAAGGGGCATTTACAGTTCTCAGCCAGAGAACTCTTTGGCCTCAGTAACTACAAAACCCCGGAATTCCACATGATGTTGAAAGTGGAATAATAGCACTATTATAGTGTAGTGCAGAAATGGCCTAAGTGTTCAACAGGAGTACTCAGATGATCCAAATGAATTTTAGCTCCATCCCTATGCATACTCATCTAACATAGTTCTTACCTCCCTGCAGACACATGCATTTGGGAGTGGGGTGTAGGCTTTAAAATCAACATCTCTTTATAGCTTCAAAATCCACAAACGAATGCATGACTGTACTATGTGAAGTATTTACAATATCAAAAAATTCTCCCACCAAAGAAATGTGGAGGAAAAATTCAAAGGACAAGCCATTAACACATGAGCCCATTTTTTTCCATGAGCTAAAGGTGTTTTATCTCTTTGCACAGACTTAGTCAGCACACGTGTCTGCACTGAGCACTTAGAAAGGAACTCGAATGAAACATTAATCTGTCCATTCGGGGATTTTAGTGCTGATTCTCTCTGTCCCCTTCAGCCAGCCAGCAGGGTATTGGTATCTAGTGCAACACTGCCTGCCCTTCACTGCAGTGTTCATTCGGAAACAGAATCAGCAGCTGGTGCTGTCATGTGGGGGATTAGGCAGGCGTTAAGGCAACACAAAGGGCAACATTCAGCAATCGGGAAAGGGGGCAAAATAAGAATCCCCTCAGATGGATTTAGAGATCTGGAACTCCTGAAAGGCAGAGAATGCTTGCCTTCCCTTAAGTTTACCCAAGCCCAAGCTGTTTACAACAACTCCAATCAGTTAAAGCCTTAGAAAAAGCTTTTCTATATTCAAAGGAAAGGAAAGGAAAGGAAAGGAAAGGAAAGGTATTTACAGTGGCAAATTCTGAAGTGCAAATACTCATCAAAATAGTTCTGATATCCATGGTCCAAAAATACAGACAGTTGTGTTGATCCATCTCTTTTTCTCTCATCTCCTCATCCTCTCATCTCTCTGTCTCCTTCTACAGATTAGGGAAGACCAGGTTATGGTCGAATGCCTGAACTACCTCGAGAAACAGGCACCCCTTCATACACATGAGCAAGTTCTCCCACCAGAGGCAGATTGTTTATCAGCACTACTGGGGCTGAAGCCAGCTACTTTCATATCCAGGGGGAGAAACCAATGGGCTCCCCCCCCCCCACTGCTCCAGCTGGAATAACTGAGTCTCAAAGGAAACCACCATAAAAGGTTGCCCAGCTCTTCACTTGCTCTACTTCTGTAAAATGGGGCTGGGGTGGGTGGTAAATGTTATCAACCCTTGGAGAAGTCAAAGGGAGAGAGCCCTACAGCACTTCTCTCTTTCCTGGGGTGTTTTTCTCTTGACAACACCGAGAAGCTTGTGTGTGTCACCTGCAGCCACACAGAGCTCCCAGACACTGCATCTCCCCAGTGGCACCAAGGCTGGATTGATAATCCTAGGTTGGTGGGCAGCTGTGGAGGGTACGGAGCAATGCACTCACTCCAGGTACCCTGCTACTAGATCCCCATAGGTTACCTTTTCTATTTTCCAGTGGAACCAGAACTGATTAGAAGATTGCTTCCCATTTAATTTAACTACTTTGGGGGCTTGTTAAGCCAGGAATTGCAGGACTTAGAGCCTCAATTCTTCATTTATCTCTAAAAGAAAAAAAATGCAAAGGGTTTTCCTTGTAAGGACTCTAGTGGCCACCCTGATTTCTGCGCACATGAATACAAACCCTCCTTTGAGATGTTTGACGAGTTTGTTTTCCTAGCACCAGGAAGAAGCTCCCTTCCCTACTGTGTGGATTGCAGCTTTGTTTAAAAGGAACACCGAAATCTGAGAAGCTGGGGCAGCAGACTACCTCATCATCCCTGCTAATCAAAAGGTCCCCTAGTTCTTTGACCCTGCAAGCCCTGATTTCCCCATACCACTAGAGGTACAGTTGTGGAAATACAGTTACTTCCCTGTATAGATTCTTCAGCACATGACTTGTAATACTCTCTTCCTTCTCATCACACTATAGTTGTTGAATGCCTAAGTGTTAAAACACAAATGGCTAATGCATGCAGAACTAACGGCAGGGGATTAGCAAACCGCCCCCTAATCTCACCAAGACCATTTCTGATGCCTGTTTATTTTAACATGATGTTCTTAAAATGCTTTTCACAAAAACCCAAGCAATGAGTATTCATAGCCTGTTAAAGGGTCAGACTGCCACCAAAGTGGGGGGGGGGGGGATAAATAAAATCCAACTTATCTGCTCTGGCATTTTAACCAGAACTCTGGAAAGTCACTTTGGAACTACAGCTCCCAGAGTCCTCCAGCCATGATGGCTGGAAGAGTCTGGAAGTAGTAGTCAAAAGAGTAAGCATTAAGAGCTATACATGCAGTGGTGAAACTTTTTGCTGATTGGACATGGGCATCATCACCTACTAATACCAGAAGATCAAGCAGGTGATAGTCAAAAGCTGATAACACCAAACTGATGTCTTTCCCGCTGCTACAGTTTGACTCCATTTTCATGCAACTATGTGCTAGCTACAGATTTCTCTATAGACTTTGCACAGAAACTGAGAATCATTCTATCCCTAATTCATTATGCAGCTCTGGACCAGAAACATTGCTGTCAATACAATAGCAAGCAAGGGGGAGGCAGAGTCAGGAAACATTGTTGGGAAACAGCAGAGGCCAAACCTGCCAGGGATGTTCCAGATCCTTTTGCTCACTGTTCAGATATATTTCCTCTAATGAATTTGAGTCAACGTACATAGCATATCTGCTCCGCCCGTGATCCCCACAAGCAAACCTGTGAGGTAGGTCAGACTAAGAAAGAAACTAACCCAAGATCACAGAATGTCCTGGCTCAGTAGAGACTTGAACGTGGATCCATCATATCTCAGTGAAGCTCTCCAATAACAACACCACATTGTCCACACTCCATTTTTTTGTAGCTGAGAATACATAAGCCCTGCCCAATCATCCATAGCTTCCCATCATTACTCGCCTATCCAACCCCCTCTGTCATGTCCCTGCTCCTTCCATGAAGAAGACCAAAACAATCCAGACAAAGAAGTCTGTTCTACATTGGCTGGCCTTCTGTGCAGTTTTGGACTCTGGTCACACAGGGTTCCCCACCTCAAATGTTGTCATCCACAGTGCGGTAGTGAAAACAGGTGAGCAAATCCCCTCACCCTTTTCTATCAGTTAGGGAATATCTGAACAAGACTAGACCTGCTGTCAAGGAAAATTATGTATATTTTAAAATACAACCATCAACTGTAACAGAGTCAAATAAAAGCATCCACTGCTCATTCATATCAAATGGGGTGGCCAACTCTAGCCCTCATGAGGCTGCTGGACTACAAGTTCCATTAGGCTTAACCAGCATAGCAAATAAAGAGAGATGATTGGAGTCATAATACAACACCACCCAAAGGACCACATGTTTCCTCACCCCTGTTCTTTTGGCTCAGCAATTCAAACACAACAGTCATGTACGTCAATAACTGACATGTTCATTTTTCACCTTTCAGAAGTTTTTTTTTAAATGTAGGAGAACATTTATTCTCTCAGAGTAAAATGCCACACAGTCCACTAGAAGGTACAGCATATGATTATCCTGTTTCGATTTTAATGCTTTAATTTCCCACTCAAAATCTCACAATAAGTCATCAACTCATAATAAGGACATCAGACAACCATAAGGAGGCCAAACTTAACAGTGAACCTAATGCAGAAAAAGGAAGTGCTGAAACAACAGTATCTGTTCTGCCACAAACGTAAAAATTACTTGCTTAAGTTAAAGACAGTAGCTGCATCTCTTGTTCTAACAAGACTATATCCTTTTAATTCACGTTCAGAACACATTAAGATTTATACAGAGACAGTGAGAACCACTGGGATAAAATGGTGTTCTTTCACCATTTTAATTTTGAATGTGCATTTTAACAGAAATTTCAAAAGCCTAATTCATTTCACATTGAAAGAAGCAATCAAATATTTAGTGGAGGAAAACAAATGTTCACAGCAATGCTTTAACATGACTATCCTTGGCCAAGACTTAGAAGCTGGAGGGGCAGCCAACCCCAGAGGATTATAAAAACACAAGGTGGTGCATGATTAGTGTTACTGTGGGAAACAGGACACAGAGGCTCCTAAGATGCCAAGTAAAGGTACATACGGCCCTTTAAAAAGCAACTTTCTCACTATCTGCATCCATACAGGGGTGAACTGCAAACTTAAGGAAGTTTTTCTCATATGTGCAGATCCAAACTTAAATTTAGGGATGTAATAACATTCCCTGCACTACTTGATCAGCTGGCCTGTGTACCATTAGACCATACTGCCGCAAGCTCTCATTCTTAAGAATACCTTGGTCGTCTGCAGCATCCAGAGAAACAGCATGGAGCATTTGACTCTACAACATGTGGCCCTGTTGGAAAGTGGACATTTTGAGTCTGAGCTTCACTACACACTCCCCTGAAATACAGCACCACAGCTCTCTACAGAGAAGTCTAAGCACTTCATCAATTACAAATCCCAGGATTCCATAGGACAGACCTATGACAGTTACAGTGGTATCAAACTGCTGTAACTGTGTAGTGTAGATGCACTTACAGAACAGCTATATGGTCATTCACAATCCTACCATGTAGCTCGTTAACAGAAACCACAGAGCTATAGAACACAGAATGTTGCCATATGGCAGGTACAACTGTTGGTCTCTCTAATTAAAGTACTGTCTTTAACCAACTTGGTGTTCTCCAGATGTGACAGATTTCAAATCCCATCACCCCAGCCAGCATGGCCAATGCTAGTTTGGACTGTACTTCAACACATTTGGCAGACACTGTGAAGGGAAAGTTAATGTTCACAAGCCTCAGTTTGTGACAACAAATAATTTCCCCCCGGGTCTTATCTACGGACAAACCTGAAATCTGAACTGGGGCAGAGCCATGTGCTCTATCATAAAGCTATGTCCCTGTTTTGCATCTGTCACTGGGCATTAGTAGAAAATGCTTAGTGCATTTGGTTAATTCCTAATAAGCCAAAAGAAATTATATTTACACTGGAAAGAGAAAAATTGGCTAATATGTTTATATTAAACAGTTATTCAAATTTAAGTTAAATCTCACACTAAAACCCTTGAGAATGACGCTAAAAAATATCACCCACAATTTTCCTCTCTCTGTCCTTGCTTCCCTGGTTTGAACTTGGGAGAGAAATAGCTGCATGAATTTTTGAAAATCCATTTTCACTCACACCACCAAAAACATTTCTCTTCCTTGCCTTTTCCATTATAGTTGCATTTCCTTTCCCTTTTCCTTCCTTCGCTGATTCTCATGTGAATCCCTTAACATGATCCATTCAAGTAGAACAGTTTCTGAATAAGTGCCCTGAATTAAAAAATGTAGTTCTCAAACCCTGGGGAACTAACAAAAAGCAAAATCTTAAGACAAGATCTTAGCACAAAATGTAGGCCTGTGACTCTAACATAGCACATAGTGGGTGACTATGTTTCCTGGATTTCAAGATACTAAATTTAGCCACAACAGGGGAATCCTAAACAAGAGGCAGCCAAAGGACTGAGACTTAACTCTTTGAGATTTCTATCTCCAACAAAGGAAAAACTCTTTCTTTGAGACTACAATTGGCACATTTTACCTATACAGCACCTAGATGTTTTTCCAGATGTTACAGAAGCTTTTCGAGGAATTCAACATTTTCTTCCTAAGAATGAGGCAATAGCCTCCACAGGACATGGGCAGCTTGGATCTCAAGAGGAGTTACTTTTCTGTTGCTAGTGGAGTTGAAATTTGATTACCTAGATATCACAGCTATTTGTTTCACAGTCTCCACATGGCCAAGTGGGGAGTGGCTTACACCTGCACTGATACTGCTCCAGTCCATCTTAACTTGACAACAAACATAACATCTTAAGACAAAAGTAGGCCTGTGATTCTAAAATCATCATTTTTTTCTTCTTCTATATGATTTTTAACACTTTACCTGATTAAGAAGTCACTGGAGCTATGAAAACTTGCACAACATGTTTTGTGCTTTTTTTAGACCCAATAAAGGTATCGCTGTTTTGTGGTTTTTGGATTTTGTTGTATTTTGTTTGCACGGCCAACGTGGCTACCTCTGATTACGTTGACAACAGGCAAGAAATAGTTTTGTTCCTGTTTTTTTCAAAAAGAGAACTAGGCTTTGGGTAAAGAATCAGCTGGCAACTGTGAAATTTGCTGGCTCTTTAGCATTGCTTCTCATTTAATTAATTAATAACTCATTTCTGGAATTAAATCCACAATGAAATAACAACTTATGTCAATTGCTTTAGTTGAAAAAAATCAATTTAAGTTGCCCCTTTTATACAAAATTTCCAATTGTTTAGTTCCTGTAACAAGGGCCTAAATACTCGAAAGGCACTGGATTCCATGTGATTTTGGAAGCTGGGTCAGCCCTGGTTAGTACTTGGATGGGACACTGCCAATGACTACCAGGTGCTGTAGAATGACTACAAGATGCTATAGGCTCTATTTCAGCAGAAGAAGCTGGCAAAAATACTTCTGAGTACTCCTTAACTAAGAAAACTCTAGGGAATTCAGGGGGTCAACATAAACTGGCAGGTGACATGAATGCATATGCACATGTGTGTGCACACACACACATACAAATGCCTAGCCACTGGCACTGAGCCATGGCTCCTGGATTCAGAATACACATAGATGTTGAAAAGTACCAGGACATCAGGCTTGTTAACACTTCTAATACCTACAGCAGAGTTCCTTCTAAGAAAGAGAGAAAGTCTGGACTGCATTTGAAGGGATCAAGGGTGAATAATAAATTAACACAGTATATTACCAGCTTGTTTGGCTCCGAAAGTGTGTGGTCTGTCTGCCATACACCTCTTCATACCGATTTATAAGAAAGTATATAAACAGAAGCTACTTTAACAGAATTTGCTATGAGATTTCATCATTTCATTTACTTTCTTTTCCACAGAAAGACTATGCTGTGTCTAATAACTTGCCAGCCTTCTTTCTGGAAAGACATGGCCCTTCACTTAAGAAATCAGCTCTCCCTACCATCCTTGTGTGTAAGTAGGAGAGACACAAGAGAGGTTCACGTTGATTCTGCCTGAGATACAGATTTGAAAGCGGCAGAACCTCTCAGAAACAAAGTAGCAACCCTAATTCAGTACTACCATGACTGAATACACAGAAATCCAATCCTCAGCTTTTAAGAATCAAACCGTCAAAGCTCTGAGTGTGGATGATGACTTCTGCATTCAGATTTTTAAAATCTAAATATTGTTCTATCCTAAATATAAAGAAATTTGCATAATTTGGTAAATTCTTATCAAAGAATAACTGAAACAAAATTCTCTCCCCACTTACTATCAACCAAAATTGGCAAAGTTGGCAAAATGCCACCTTTAAAAGAAGAGTACCTGTTACCACTAACTGTGATTAGGTCTGGTACAGATGTATCCAATAAATCACAGTTGGGGCTGACAAAATCATGGTGGCAAATTGAAATATCTGCCAGCAAGAGAGGAAGAAGTGCATAGCCCACCTCAATCCTCAACCACCGATATTGGTCAAACATTACATCTGCATTGTGCCCTAGTAAAGTGACAGTCAGTTTTAAGCTAATATAGCCCTAAAGTTATAGATTACAAATTCAACATACTGCCACAGACTCAGTATACTCAAATTGTTCCAGCAACACCTGAGTTAATCATCCGTTCTTCTTTAGAGATTATGAACTCTGTTTTTTTTTAAAAAAAAAAGAGTAAGAAAGCAAGTTTTTCTAGAAATGTGTTGTCCTTTTACAAATATCACATCATAGACTATTCTCCTCAGTTCTGTATCTAGAGCAAGAGGAAGAAAAACATGATGTTCTAAGAAGGGAATCCACTTGAGAAACTGGTTCCCTTTTTTTTTTTTTTTTTTGGTAAAAAGATTTTCACAAGACACAACTACCTGTTCTTCAGAATGAAAAAGAGGTGATACCTAATAAAATAGCAAAGATAATAGGAACAGTTGCAAGCGTTGTTAGGCATACTCAGTCCAAGATTACAGATAGCTGGTTGGGCCATTAACTTTGATTCTCAACCGCCATTTATTCTTCTGTGTCTTTATAGAGAGTTGTCATTTACAAGTCATATCAAATCTCATAAGAGCACAGCATCAGAAGAACCATGCTGCATCTAGGGATATGAATATCTCGCAAAGTGAATTTTACAAATCCCATCTACACTATTTTTCCCCCTCTTCACGGGTACTTTTTCCCTTCCGTCCTGGTAACTTGTGTACATTTTTCTTGATGTGAGCATATATTTATTCATTTTACCTTATTTCCTCACTCCCCCCTTAATAAAAGGATGCTTGTTCATATTTTTCTCAGCTGTACATATTTTAATTTGTGCTTTTTATACTGTGTGCATTATTTTGTGTACACTTCATTTCTCCAAAACGTCCCATGAGCTTCATAAATGTGTGAATTCTTGAGAAGAGGCATATCTCCTCTCACAACAAGTCTTGAGTGGGGCAAAAGTGCTACTTCTGTTGACACTGTGGAATCCAACCAAATTCTCCATTCCTAGCTGCATCAGATCAAAGGCCTATTTAGCTCACTGTTCTGTGTCCATAGTTGGCAACCAGATGATTATTGGAAGCCCAGAACAAGGACATAAGAATAACAACACTCCTGCTCATGTTCTCCAGCAAATGCTATGCAGAGGGATACTAAATCTGATACTGGGAATAATGTTAAGCCATCTTGACAAGTAACCACTGATAGCCTTATCCTCTATGAATTTTCCTCTTAAAGCTGTCCAGATTGGTGTCAAGTGGAACTATGCACTGGATGAGGTATCTGCCCTGTATGGAGATGACCCTACCTTTTAGCATTTCATTTAATGTCCTCAAATTCTAGTGTCATGAGAGGGAAAAGCTTCTCCCTATCCTCTCTCTCCTCACACCATTCATTCATGTATTTACATTTTTCTATCATGCCCCTACTTTACTCACCTTTTTTGGAACTGTGAAGCCCCAAGGATTGCAACCTTTCCCCCTGAGGAGCTACTGTGGCCTTTCAATCATTGTGGCTGTCCTTTCCCAAACCTCTTCCAACTCTACAGTATCTTGTATATTCCAAGTGTGGTTATAACACGGATTTGGATAAAAGCATTATGATATTTTTATTTTCAATTTTATTTCTGATACCTTTCCTAATGACTCCAAACCAGATTCTTTTGTCCATACCTGACACACAATGGTTTGACATTTTCATCAAGAAAATTCACTACAATATGTTTTCCCTAGTTAGGTGATGCCAGTTCAAATTTCATCAGGTTCTTCAGGTTATTCTGCCTCAATCTCCCCGACTTTGAACTTGCTTACACTGCCACCATTTTAGTGCACATTCCTGCAGTTTGCAGATACCCTTTTGCAGTTCTTCACAATTCACTTTTGTTCTAACTATGCCAAATAAGTTCGTGTGGTCAGCAAACTAGGCTTCCTCACTACACACCCATGGCTCTAAATACTTTGTGATCAGATTAAAAAGAATTTAAAAAGCAGAAATTGTTTGGGGATTCCTCTGATTACATCATCTCCTGATCATTGTCCATGGACATGGCACTGGACACAGCCCTGAAGTTAAACAGGTCAGGGTTATTATCCCAAGGACATCAACAGAGAGAAAGGATCAGGACAAGACAAAGAAGAATTACAGGACAATCAGAATCAAGGTGAACTGGGGGAAGGAAGGTGCTTCAGCTTCTGAAATATGAGATCTCACCAGCAAATATCAGCATAAAAGACCCATTTAACAGAAAAGAAAAACGTGTGCATATATTACATCATCTCCCCCAAGGGCACTGCCCACCATACCATCTTTACAAGGGCAGCAAGTCTCAAGACAGATTATTTCTTGCTTCTCTTTTAAGAATGCACTGTGAACTCTTCCACAAATTAGTGAAGGTCTACAGGCTAACACATTAGTTATCTATCAGCATTGCAACCAAGTTATAAAATGGCTGCAATCCAGGATGAAGCCATGCTGCCAGCATCTCTTTTGTCTTTTCCAATAAAGCCCACAAAGCAGATATGGAAAAACCTCTCTAGAACTAAACGTAGGTTCTCAGCTCTTGCAATTAAACTGTCTGTATGCACCTTTGGATCAAATCAACATAATACAGCTCCCATGGATTGGGACCACTTTGTATATGCATGTTGGCTTTTTAAACTGGAGGTATTTTGCAACCTCTCATGAGTTTTCCCTTCAAAAATCTTCTCTGAGGAAAGCTCATCTTTTAAAAATGGAGACCCAGACTCAATTCAGATATAAAACCTTGGGTCAAATTTACACTCCTGAAGAAGCCAGGAACCAATCACTTCACTCTGAAGCCCTTTCTGCAGGAGCCTTCCATTCCAGCATGGTGATGGGAGAGGAATGGGACCATGACAACGCTTCTGCATGGTGTTGTGGTGGTGGTCTTGTCCTTCTCCCGTTGCCTGGTGGTGTGATCGTGGATTAAATCATTGCCAGGTTTTCCCCATCAATGATCCATGATCATGTGACCATCCTGAACTTATATGGCCTGTGGAAGCACCAGAAGTGCAATGGAGGCATTTCCTGCTCCAGCGCAGCCTGGGAAGTGCTCAGCTGCACTGAGGAAGGAAGAAGCGTGTCCATCACACTTCCTTCAATGAGGAGCTAGACGGTGCAGCGCAGAGCATTTGTGTCCACACTCCTACCTCGGCAAAGCCGCTGCCGGAACAATGCTGGGATGACACTAGAGACAAGTAAGGTGCGGAAAGGGCCTGAGTGTAAGTTACCTTACAGAATCATTGTCTTGGGCATGCGGAGAGAAAAGAATGTATGTATTAACAATAGGCTTAGAGCAATGTTTCTCAACCAGAGTGTGGAAAATTTACTTTTTTGGACTACAGTTCCCAGAATCCCCAACCACAACTAGTTACATTGGCTGAGGATGTCTGAGACTTGCAGTCTAAATGGTACCTTTTCCAAGCTCTGCTCTTGACTTTTCATCATCCAGACGGTTTGGACTTCAAGTTCCAGAATTCCTCCCTACTGGCCATGCTGTCTGCAGCTCCTGGATGGTGAAGTACAACAAGATCTGGAGGGCCAAAAGTTGAGAGCCGCTGCCTGCCTTCGAGGAAGGACAAACATGTGAGAGATACCATACTTTCAACTCTACATTACCGAGGACATGTTTAAAACATATCTGAACAAAAGGCTGGTTTTTTAAGTACTGCCACATTTCTGTACACTTAACACACACACACACCAACAAAAAGCACCAGACGTCTGGAACAGGAATATATATTTGACGGAGGTCAACAGCCAGAGATGTAAATTAAGCCTGTAATTTAATCTGGGTGGGTGGAGGTGTTCTCCGATCAGTTTCTCCTCTATGTGACACTGTATCACTGAAATGGCAACAGAGCCGTCCGTTTTAACAGGCAGCACCAAACATGGAGAACATGGCACTGGATCACTGGAGGGGGGGGGGAGTTGGACGGAGACAGACTTGGATGGGGCAGTTAGCAACCAATGTTTACAAACATAAACCAAGGAGGATCAGATGGGCTAGCCATAAATTATGACAGGATCGCGGTTGAGTCAGGGCCTCACTCAACATAAAAAGCAAGGGAGGCTTTATAGCCCAGCTTCAGTTTTAGTTCGATCTCTAAAAACAAAAATTGCATCACATGCAGGGCATTAAGAGCTACTGAAGCATGATGGAAAAAATTCCATCTGACAAGTGAAATTGAATAACAAACACCTCTCTCTCTCTCTCTCTCTCTCTCTCTCTCTCTCTCTCTCTCTCCCCCCACCCCCCCATCCCTCTCTCCTCACCACCAGTGTGCAAGCACAGATGCTGAAGCACACAGCCTGATTATAACACATATCCCCAGTCCAGATCAACACTTCCAAACAAGGCAGGGATAAGAAAGGGGGCTTAATTTGTTGTTCTTTGCAAGTACTGGCCATTTTTAAAAAAGAAAGAGAGAGGAGAGAGATGTCGCCAGTGCTCTTTTTCTAGCTCCTGTTCATTTTTTACCCCCCCACCACCATCATTTAGCTAAAAAAGAAAGAAAATCCTGCTGTTATTAATCCCTTGATCTCTACCCACATTTTTTCCTTAGCTGGCAGAAGAAGAGAAAAAAAAAATAATCCCCCCCCCCCCCATCATTTCTCAAGCTCCCTTAAATCAAGCTGCTAAATGCTTTGGGCTAATTTTAAAACTCGTAGCTTCAGAACAGGGCCAGGGCGGCTTTTACTGGGTGACGTTTGGGATTGCAAATGATGCAATCACTGGACTTGGCAACCTAAGAGGGAACCCGAGTTTAGTTTCTCATATTTCAAGGAACTTTTTTCCTCCGAGGGTTCAGCCTTCTTGCAGTCTTTCAGCCATCATGTACACCCTCCACTGAGATCCCTATTCTTTTGGACTTCAGTATTCCAACAGGCCAGAGAAACACGGATTTAAAAATATTATCTATTGCTGGGTCACTCTGAGGCAACGAAAATTGCTCAGAGAAAGATCCATTTGAGTAGCAGTAACAACTGCTATTATCTGTCATCCAGGTTTTCAAAACATGATCCTTGTTGTTCTTCCTAAACTAAAGACCACTGAAACAATGCAATGAACTTTTATTGGCCTCAACTGAATCTAAATATAGTGAAATTCTTAGGTGGTACAACTTTTAATAATTAGAACTGCAGTTGCTCACACATAAGCTCCATATGTTTATGTCTAATAAAAGACTGCCCTTGTTTTGCTTGTCAGGGGAGACATTTATTTAGTGTGTGTGGGGGGTGTACATGTACACACACACACACACACACCACTTCTTTTCTACCAGGAAACTCAAGGTGGAGGTGTTTAAATATTTTGTTAAAAGAACACAAGCATGGACTAAGGCTCTTTTGCATGAAGAACCTTATGTAAATGTCAGAAGTTACTTCTATAGGGCATTAAGGGCACAGGTAGACTGGGATAGTCAGCCCTCCAGATGTTGTTGCAATGCATTTCCCATTCAGCCCTAGGCAGCATAAGCAATTGCAAGAGTTCTTGGGATTTGCAGTTCAACCACATCTGGAGGACCAGACAAATTCCCACCTCATTGTGGATGTTTACAACAGGGGCACAAAATGCCAATGCACAGCTCCCTTCCCCTCCCCAAACCCCACATAGTAAATTCTTCTGAACATGTGAGAAGATTTGGAAGGTAATAAGCAGCATGGTCATATCTAAAGTAAGATGAAACAGTTTATTCAGCATTCTTACAGAATATACAATATGTTCAGGTATACAGGAAGGAATGGAAGGAGAGCTGAGCTTGGGAAAGTTTGTTTTTGGAACACAACTTCTAAAATCCCCTAGCCATGCTGGTTGGGATATTTTGGAAGCTGGAATACAAAACAGCAACTTCTCCAAATTCTATAAACACACCAGACCAAACAAACAGACCTTTCATCAGTGCTTGAAATAGAGAAGGGTGCCATATGCAACACAAAGGGGCAACTTCCAGAGGTGACAATGCGCACTGGGCCTCTGTGAGCCACGTATACCCAACAAAGAGAAAACTCTTACATCCCTAAAAGGCATTTCTTAGAAAGGTTCCTCAAGCACTTTGGAAGTGACTAGATGTCACTTCAAGCTTGAGGGAGAAATCATTTGGTATTAATACCATTCAGAAGAGGCATAAGAAAATTTACTCTATTCCACCTAAAGGTTGGGGCACTGTTGCCCATTTTAAGATAAAAAAATACAAAACTTGGAGGCACAACAGACCATTAGGGCACAAAATGAGCTTTGGGAGACTACACACAGCTTGTGGATCACTCTTTACCCATTGCTACGGAGGAGTCTGGCTTATTTCTAAAGGAGGCTGTTGCACTAGCCTTTTTTTTTCTTCATCCTCACTTTGAACACTGCCTCTCATGGTCAGTTTCCACATTTTGTCCCAGAAGCCGGTGTAGGGCAGGCCACAAGAAGTAAATATATACCATGTACTTTAGAGAAAGGCAGAGATGAACCTTAAACAATGTTTAATGAAGTGCTTGAAATAGATAGGCCTCCTTACCTTCTGTGGTGGCCTCCTTAGCAACTGTTTTTAGAAAACAATAGAGGTGAGGCCTTCCTGGGCTAGCTGAAACTGGAGAGAAGAGGGCTGTGGATTTCATTCAGCACTCCTCGGCTTCTACCCACCCCCTGCCATAATTTGACCACCAGAGGAAACGTCATCTCATACTTTGAATCCACACATGCAGATGCATTTAAAAAACTGCTTTGCTAAAATGCAGTTGGGGAAACAGAAGAATCTTGACAAACCTGGCTTTCTGATGAGTGGTTTGCTCACAAGAGCACTAAGTACTAATGATAGCAATACCAGTGAGCGCACAATAAAGTGGCAAAAGCCATTATTTCCTTGGAATTTTGTGCCACTTTGCACCCTTATTCAGTAGTTAAGTTCTGAAAATTTTGATAGTGAACTGAGAGAGAACATGGTTCCCAGAACTCAGGGCCTTTCCCCAATTCTTGGACCCTGGTCCTTCTTCTCCAGTTCTGTGAGGAAAGCAAAGGGTGAGAACACTGTCTTGAAAACTCTGTGTGCATCATCTTCATTGGTTAGACTTGCTGTTTTTAATTTAAACGGCATACTCTGGGTAACTGGGTTGATGCTTAATGTATCATGTGTAATGATGTCACCAAAGCCAGACTCCTGTGACTTCACAAGGTGTCATCCCTAGTTCTCAGGTTTTGGCACTGATATCACAGGGCCTGGGATAGTCCTGACCTGACAACCCAAGAACCTGGAGATATAAATTTAGTTCCCTGCATACCCATAAGCTATGTTCAGGGGCTATCCACTGAAACAGACAACAGGAATGTCACTGAGCCATAGGTTTAGTACATGAGGAGCACACAGCCCCTCCCAGCTCCTGATGAGATGATGGTGAACTTCAGCAATGGAGGAAGAACATAAGTATCCATAGAAGCTTACTGTGCAGCATCTGGAGAAACTGGACTACAACTTCCAAAATCTCCCAGCCAACAAGACCAGCTGGCATGCTAGCTAGAAGATTCTAGGAGTTGTAATCCAAGCTAGCTATTTTTCCAAACTCTGTATATGTGCAGTCAAGGGCCCTGATTTCCCAGAGTCCTTAATTATGTGGGAGTCTCACAGAGACACACATTTCCCCATTGTAGAAATTCATGATGATTGCAGAAGTGTTCAGGAACCAAACAACCAAGAGGACTGTAAAGTCTTCAGAGAGCTTCTGAAAAAAGAGAGAGCAGCAACACAACCCTATATCTTTATTCAGAAGTCAGACCAAATTGGACGTATTCCAAAGTAACTGAATATATGATTATTGCCTAAAAACTCCAATTTGCTGAAAATTTGAAAGCCATCTCAGTCATTACCTAAAACAAAGATGGGAATCATTTGGCATGCAGACCTCATGTGACACCCCCCCCCCCAAATCATTTATGTGGAGTCCACCAGTAACATGTCCCTCGCCACCAAAATTCTCCTTTAAAATAAGGCACAGGGCCTCCACACCTTGTTTTAGCAGAAAATGAAATGAAACAATGAAAATTCCCTTCCAGTTTCATTTGGAGGGCATGATGGTGCCCCCAGAGGGCTCTGGGACAACAAAAATTGCCTCCTGACCTCAAAAGCTTGCCCTAGAATGTTGAACTCTTTTAGGAATTTATTAGTAAACAATTCTAGACCTCTAGTACCGTATCCTTAAAGTTATACACATGTCTACTCTACCTTTCCAGGAAAAAAAATGCTCAAAGTGGCTTACAAATATTCTAACATTCTAACAACACTAGAAACAAGTTCTTAACACAGTACATACATGCTTCTTGCTGAAAAGCCTTTTTTTTTTAAAGAGGAAGTTTTCTTCTACTTTGAGTCAAGCTATCATCTTTGAGATATACCTTAAACTTAGTAGAATTTCATCTAGCCATTTTTGTTCTAAATCTATGCCTTCTGAGAAAGAGAAACCATTCCATACAAAAGGATAACAATGATAATTTACAGGTACTATGTGAAAAGATGGGGAAAATCACAGGAAGTGGTCTTATAGCAAGCCAAACCATTAGTACACCTAGCCCACTGTTGTCTACCAAAGAGCACCATCAACCATGTAGTCCAGCTCATACACTCAGATCGCCTCCTGCTCCTGTGCCTAGTGGTAAAATTGTTAGTCTAAATAAGTACAAGGATAAAGACTTCCATGGTGGTAGCCCCCAGTTATGTAACCCACTACCGGTTCAATAGAGCTTAGCTGCTTCAGCCCAGGTCTTTGAGAAGACCTTGACATCATCTCTCTTCACGGGAGATTTTCCTTGAGAATATGAAAGGCTGGTGTCATTCACAGTAGGTTTCATCTCAGTAAATTATCATATATTGTACAAGTCTTCTTTGCATTGCTGTCTGAGGACATGGCCTTAGAAAGTAACTTATGAGCACTCAAAATGAACTTCAACTAGGAGCAGTTCTCCAGGGTCTTGGTCATGTCTTCTTCAGCCCTGCTACCCAGAATCCCTTATCTAGATGTGAAACTGCAATCTCCAGATGGCAACATGTGCTTTATCACTTCTCCCTAAAGCAACAATAGACAATATAGTGCCCTCCCTATCTCTTGGACTAAACATAATTCCTGACAGTAGCCATACTGGCTGATGTTTGGTGAGAGGTAGGTGTGTAGGTGGGGGTGGTAGTAAAAGGAGGGTACTGTCCCCAAGCAAGAATTCTTCCCCCCCACAAAATTCTCCTTTGGTCCCCAAATTTCTAGTACTGCAGAGAGTGAGACATAAAAAATAATTTATATCTAGAATCTGTATATATGCTGTGTTTGCACTCCCTTGGTAAATCTGCTGTCTTTTTTCCTTTGGATGCCTAAGCTATATTCCAAATACTCATCTAATGTTTTAAGTTATTTCAATGGCTAGAAATTCCAGCACTAAAGTAAAATTTTATTGGGGAGGCAGAACTCTTCTTGGGGGAGGAATCCCCTCACCTTCCCCCTCCCATAGCTACCTCCCTGCTGGGATCAGCCAACACCTTCCAGAGGACATTACCTTGCTTACCCCCACCCTTTAAAAAAGGTGATAGATCAGATTCCCAACCTCTGACTAACCTGTGTTCCAACTACTGAATTACAGGAACATTGGAAGTTACCATACACTGAGTCAGCCCACTAGTCCATCTAGCTTTACATATTGTCTATACTGACCAGCTTAGGCTTCCATAGTTTCAGAGAGCTGTCTCTCTCCCCCAGTCTCTGGCATCTGTCTAGAGATGCCACAGAGTAAACTCAGAACCCTCTGATTACTAAGTATCTCCTGCACTAGTGAATTATTGTTCTTTCTCCAACCATTCAATCCACTATTAATATGCTAATGGACAGTTACATGATCAAAAGTCTGGTGTTGTTGTATGAAATGTGTTCATTCACCTTCTTCTATCAATAGGTCTCAATACTGATTAACAGAGTTCTCTTTAATACACTTTAAACAAAAATCCATTGGTAAATATCAGGTCTCAGCAAAACAGAACATGGCTGCTATCAGTTCTAGGTAGCAGATCAGCAAAAACCCTGCTCTGCCCTCCTCCAGCATTAGTTAGTTGCTCTGCTACTACAGTCAACTTTTGCAGACACGTTCCGTATTTTCTTATAAAAATCTAACAAGCCACAAAACTGAACAATACTGGACTACACTGCAGGATTATTATCTACCATAACATCCCACCTTCAAACAAATGGATGTAACAATACTGGTTACAACAGCAGCTTGCTGCGCTTGCATAACCAAAAAATCTCTCAGCCACAACTGCCTCCCATTATACATATGCCTATGTTGACAGACTACCTGCCAGAAAGATACTAAGAACATTCATAAATTTTGGGTGGGGGAGAGGGTAAAAAAAGAACTGAATGTTTGATATAATATAAAATACTTGCATTGGACAGATCAGGACCCCACTGGGTTGTTAACTTATTTTTGCTTTTGCTTTTTTAAAAAGACAAAATACTTGCCCAGTCATATCTGCACAAAATCCTTAATTTCTGAATTTTGCTCTGTGAGCCACTCTTCTACCAGGGAAAACAAAACAAAAGCTTAAAAATGAACCAGGAAGTTCCTTCTCCAGAAAACAAATATCCCAATCTTTGCTAAGGTTTGACTTCCTTTATTGGTTGCAAACAGCCATAGGCTGGAGCAGCCAATTTCTCACAAAACAATGTGGGGAGGGGGGCATACTCCTCTTCACCCAGAGATGTCCATGCACTTGAATGTACCAATTTCTTTCTTTTGGCAGGGAGGGGGGGAACCTTGGGCATATTCTCAAATCAGTCTCTGGCATTGCTAATATCAGGGCTACCATACTGTTTTCCGCTTGACTTAACAAGAGATTCTAGCATACTGGTTACAAATTATTGTTGCTGTTTTTCTGTTTCTATTTTATTTCTCAAAAAGGAAATCCTTCATTTGCTTCTGTCCCTATATAAATCACATCATTGACAAAAAGAGCCCATTACCATCATAAGATTAAATAAAACCGTGGAAGGTGTTCACCAGAAACATTCTCTATTTTTAAACATTTTTAAACGTTATATGTTAACCATCCAGCCTAAGAGTTCTGTGAAACTGAAAATCTGCTTGCCAATTTTATGAATACTTATTGGTCCAAAGGAAAGAAACTTACAAACATTGTGGATTAACCTCAGTTTTATAATCATTTTAATAAACTAAAAAGTAATGTCAAGATCTCATTCTTCATTTATGAAGTACTGTCACCACTTCTAAGGTGTTTGCCTTCTGGTGACATGGTAAAGCAAGACTACTTGACAGTACAGAGGTGGGGGAAAGTAGCAGAAAACTTAGTCATAAATACCTTTTAGAACCAATGGTTCCTTGCCTTCCCGCTTAAGAGACTCCAGCACTATGTGCAATGGCTGCGAAGGTATTACTCTGCTTGGCTCATTGGTATTCTCATCATAAACAACAATTTCTTTGGAAAAGATTCTCTTGAAGGAGTCCTTGCCTTCCCGGCAAGAGATCAAGTCCAAGACAGTGATCTTGCCCTGCTGAAGCCTCCTCCGGCTGATCTTATCAGAGCAATTGATGTGAACAGCCCCCTGGATGTGGCTCTTGTTGTATTCCATGAAGGGCCGACAATCAATAATGACCGGCCCTTGGTGGCTTTTAGTGCATTTGGTCATCTTTTTAGCCAGGTCATTGGGGTAGATGATTTTGATGCTAGCCAAGGGCTTCGTTGTGCCTGAGACAGGGCTCCCTACTCCAGCTGAGGGACTCAAAGTGCCAGAGTTCTCATTGTTGTTGACCATTTGGTTTGCAGGGCAAGTGGTCGAGGTTCCTACGTTGGCAGAGGTGCTGCTGGTGCTGGCTTGAGTTTGGGCCTGATTGTCCTTGTCGTACGTTGCCACAGTGCAGCAACTGGCACTGCTGCATCCACAACTCAGGGAGCGGGCAGAGCCGTTGGATGAGGGCATATACGTGAGATTAGCAGCCTTGAGGGACACAACAGTGGTGCTAAGGAGACTCACGTGGCTCTCACTGGTGGAAGAGGCAGATACAAGGTAGCCGGAGTCTAAGGAAAGGTTGAGATCCTGAGGTCTTACGGGCCTGGAGAGTGCCACTACTACCCTGTCGTCTAGTGGAGATGGAGGCATGAGGAGGCTGAGAACGGGAAGTCAAAAGGAACTCAAGCTCTCTCTGTTAAAAAGGAAAAATAGCCATCAGAACAACAATAACAATAAGGCATCTCGTCATCTATGGATTTCAGCCTTAAGCCTGGATAGCAATGTCTTAGGGTGAGGAAATATGTGACCCTCTAGAGGTTGTTGAATTGCAATTCCCATAAGCCCCTCCAGCTAGGCAGTGATGAAGAATTATGGGACAAGTCACTGATTAATATCTAGAAAACCACAGATTCCTCCAACCTGTTCCGAGCACAGATAGTCCGAGGGCTCTTTTTGCTTAACATCAAACAAAATTGAGAAATGGAGAAGCTCCTTGGCCTAGAAATGGCAGAGGAGCACTATGTATCTGTGTTACTTTTTAGAACAGATCATAGAACACTAACCATAGAAGAAGAGTGAGAAGATCAGGCATCCTACCTTTTCCACTATGGCAAGCTAAAACAAGCTTGTGTCTGCTGCATCTGGGTGGATGCATGGGGAACGGGTGAGCTTTGGCACAGAATTTTGCTTCCCAAGTATCACAGCTTGCTTTGAAACAAAAAGAGCAGTTTTGTAGTTCTTGCAACAGCAAAGCTATGCTTGAGTGTAAGTGAGCAATGCACAGTGAAGTATCAGAAGGCAAAAGAATAGCTGAATAAGCTTTCCACTGAGTGGAGGGCTTTTGTGACCTGGATGGCTTCTTACCCTCCCCTCCCACTGGGAGAAAAGTTGCAAAATAGTAAACATTATGTAACAAGTTATGCAAAAGAGGAGAGAGAGATTATGATGATTTAATTGACATAATTTATACACATTGCAGAATTCATTATGTGTGATTTCAGTTGTTTGATTTCTTTTCAAAAGAGTACAGAATGCATAGGCCTGAAAAGAATAAACTAAATAATGCACATTGTGGAGTGGGGAGGAGTACAAAAGGAGCCTACAGAGCAGATAACATCAGACAATTTCAGCAAGGGAGCTTAGTTCTCTGGTACTCTGAAGGACTGTAGTCCATCACAGAAAGGATCTTTCCCCCAAATAGTTTCTCTACTGCCTTCTGCAAATAAAGTATTCCAAAACTACCAGTGTGATGGTAACAATGAATAAAAATTCCAGGCAGCCAAATCCAGCCTGGGAGTATATTATAACTTTCTTCCTAGCAAGCCATTTTCAAAAATTGTGGTGTTTTTTTAAAAAAATATTTTTAAGGGGTTTTTTTTTGGTATTTTGAAAGTCCTCAGGAAATTTTCCACTAATCTGAATATATACTGAAAAGAACAAGGAGCTAAGAAACTAAGAGTGTTGTGCGGAAAGGTTATTTTAGAACTGCACTTTCTTCAGATGCTAACACCACCCTTCAATACTGACAGCTCAGGAATATCAATGCCTTAAAATATCAACAATCTTTCTTTTTATCCCCTTGTTGCTCCCATTCTACATGCAGCAGGCAGCAAGAGAAGGCTCTGTCCTCTCCTAAAATCAGAGGTTCATTCCCATCTCCACCACTCCTCATCCACTATGAAAGATCATAACAGCTATTTGTTTATGGAACAATTTAGTGCCATAACATTACATTGACATTTGGCATAATCCAATTGAGGTCAGTCAAAAGATATTTTTTAAAGTCATTCTACACCTACTCAGTAATTTATGGGTGATATCCTACACATAATGATACAAAACAACATTCTCACTTAATCACAAAGAACTTGCTTTTGAATAAGTTTGCTTTGCTTGAAGTTCAATGTACTAGAAGACAGCACTGAAAATTAAAGGGGAGTTGCTATTACCTCTTTCCAGCAGAATGTTTGGGGTCCCCATTCACAGCACAAGCAACTCAACCAAATTCAAAAGAATGTTTTTAAAGCAATGTGAATCCCCCACCCACCCGTGTTTTAAAGGGATGTGAATACTTCCCAACATTCTACTTTTCAATAAGCCTACAAGGAACTGGCAAAACCACCTCGGAGTATTCCTTGCCTTAAAAAAATACCCTATGAAATCCATGAGGTAGCCTGCCGTAAGTTGAAAAGTGACTTGAACACACAATACACACACATGCAAACACACAACGCCCCGCTCCCCAACCCATTAAGATGGGCCATTATCAGAGGACAACCAGCAAAGAACATATCAAGGCCTATGAGATTGGGAGCATCTAAGAAGCTGAATTTGGACTATCACTGTCAATGGGGCTGGGTGACAGAAGGATAACATATATGGCCTATTTGGGGAGAATCTACCCCACAGGTCTAAGCAGGGCAAAAAAATCTGAAAGGCAGAAGACAAGTCCTACTCAATTTCTGAGTTTTTTCTCCTCTCCTCTTTTTTGGAGGACAACAAATCTCTCTCTCTGGCCACTTCCACACTAGACTGTTATAGTGCTATTATTCCACTTTCAACGTCCCATGGAATCCTGGGGTTTGCAGTTTAGGGAGGGGCCTTTGGGCCCAAAGGCCCCTCCCTAAACTGCAAACCCCAGGATTGCATAGGACGTTGAAAGTGGAATAATAGCACTATAACAGTCTGGTACGGAAACGGCCCCCCGCTTTCTGACACATGTACACACAAACACACAGAAACACCACACTCCAAAAAACGAGGGCTGTAGAAGCAAAGCCGAAGAAGGGGGAAATGGTCTAGTACCGCCCCCCCCGGCAATTAAAGCTGTTACTTTTGTAACTCCATCACGTGTGGCCGCCGGTAGATTATATGTAGAACAAACATTCTGCTAGCGCGTCTGGAAAGCCAGATAAGATAAGCTCATTTCCTTCAGACGGGCAAAGGATATTTGGGGAGATCTGCATCTCTGCAGCGCTGGTCGTGTTATTTCCAGCCAAACCTTTAAGTCAGACTAGGGAGTTTGTTTTTTTTTTGTTTTTTTTTAAGGATCCCATCCAACAACCACCATGAAAAATACTAATAAGGTCAGCCTTTTCTGGCTCACCCGCTCCTCGCCTGTCCAGGATCTTGACCGTCAGGGGCACGGCGCTCTATGGACCTGGGCTAAAAGGGGGATATATACACGCAAGGAAGGGATGCTGATCCTCCGAACCTCTCATGCACGCCGATCTCCCTTCTCTCCCTCCTCCCATTCTGCAGCAATCCCAAACAACGGAGAGGGGACG
The DNA here is from genome assembly GCA_030412105.1 of Cyclura pinguis. NCBI lineage: Eukaryota > Metazoa > Chordata > Lepidosauria > Squamata > Iguanidae > Cyclura > Cyclura pinguis. The sequence goes on from CM059599.1 coordinate 44,229,177, forward strand.
GAGGGGAAAAGGAGAATTCGTTTCTTCCCATCCTTTCCCGAAAAGGTCCACGAGAGAGAGAACCGCACACAGGCGCAAAGCTCCGGCGGGGAAAGGAGGGCGCGCTTAGCGGCAGCGGCGGCAGCGGCATTACTCTGTTTTATTACCCAGAACGTCCGGCACAGCCGAAGGCATCCCTCTTCGCTAAGGCAGCCTGGCGTGCGGAAGACGGTACGTAGCGAGCCCCGTTCGCCTAGAAGGAGCCGGAGTCCCCCACTTACTTCACAAAAGGAATATTTCCCTTCCGCATCTGGCGCTCGTCTACGGCTATCGATTTACGCATCCAGCCCCCATTCACTCGGCTTCATTGATCTCCCGCCGCAGCGTACTTTCTCTTTTGCTACCACAGTAAATGTAAGGTTCGAAAGGAGGCGTGGCGGGAGGCGGTAGAGACGGGGCGCTGGCCCAATAGGGACTCTCCTTCGGAAGCCGCTCGGTGCCCCCTCGCGGAGACGCCGACGATTGGCGGCGGGTGGACGAGGGGGCGGGGCCGGGGCGGGGCCGGCCCCCCGGTCGCGGAAAGGGTGGCTCGGGTCGCCGTTGGTTCGGGTCTTGTGTGCCGTCAGCCGCGGAGGGAGTGATGTCATTGGCGGCCAATCAAAAGCCCCGGCGGGCCAGCCCGAGCCGGAGAGGAGCGGCGGCGGCAGCTGCCGCTCTCTATTTACGTGTCCGCGGAACCCGCGGGAGGCGGTTAACTCTTCCCTGCGCAGAATTGTCAGTGGCGCGCACCGGCGGCGGCGGCGGCAGAAGTAGCTCCCGCTGCCTTTTTTCCGGCCGCGCTGGCCTCTTTCTCTCCCCCCTTTCCTTCCACGAGGGGAAGAGACACTGGCCATTTCCGCACCGGACTGGTATAGCGCTATTATTCCACTTTCAACATCCTATGGAATGTGGAATCCTATGGAATTAGGCCGGCCGGCCCGTCCCCAAACTGCAAACCCCAGGATTCCATAGGATGTTGAAAGTGGAATAATAGCGCTGTAAGAGTCTAGTGCGGAAATGACCATTCTCTCTACGTCGAACAGTCGCTTTTCTTTCTTCCTCTCCACGCGCCCTTTAAGACTCTTTTTTTTTTTCAATGAATGAATGAATCCGTGAATGAATCGTGCCGTCCACTAGATTTCTCTTTTTTTCCCACACAGCCGGTAACAGCCACAAGAAAGTGAATGGCTTTAAAGGATTTTGATTTGGCCACCTGGTGCCACACACACACACACACACACACACACACATCCTAGCTATATACCCGGCATTGCCCGGTATTTTATTTTCTCATAGGTAATACTTGTTAGAAATACCTTAGGAATTACCTTACCTTACCCTAGGAATTAGATGCAGTTGAAATACACAGATTTGAGATCCTGCATCTCTAATTCTCCCAACTGTCTTGTCCAGTACTTGTAACTTTTTCCCATAGTCCCCAATCCAATCTATATTCAGAGTTATTAACATACTGGGATTTGGTTTCTGAGAGAATACACTGCCCCCCTCCTTGCTGCTAGACCCCAGGATTCCATAGACTCTTCTCAGGCAGCCAATCATATGAGGTCTTCCCTGGCTGACACAGACAAACTTATAGATATGCACACCCACATACATATAGATAGAGATATGTTATAGTTTGTAGGGCTTTAAAAAAAAATCTGCCGTCCCAAGGTTCGCCATTTGGGACTCGAAAATGGGGCTGGAGGATAAAGCCAAGAGGCACGTGCCTGAATGTGGATTGCACACAATGACGGGACGCTTTGTAGCCTGTGCAAGGCAGGGAGAGAATCAAACGGCAAATACATGCTTACAAACGAATACGTATTCTCCACAGTCAATTAGATCTGAATAAGTAGCCGAGCATGAGAACTAAATCCCAACTTTCTGGCTAGTCCTGCATGTTTGGATGTCCCCAAATAACCTTCATTTTTCCCCCCTTCTATATCCAGCCTCGCGCTGTGACAACGATGCGTTGCTGGAATTACACCGTTTCTCAAGGTGGTGTGTGAGCTACTTGTTTCAGGAAGGAAATAGGGAGCAAGAATTGGGCTAAAAATTAAACGAATCGGGATGTGAGGACTGCCAGTTTCATTCCCCACCTCCAAAAGCTCAGCACTGGGAACAAGTACAGTTTTTTTCTCCATCTCCCAACCCATTTTACTGTTTGTATCCCTGTGAAACTTCCTGGAGTCCTATTTATTTATTTATAGGTTTTTTTAAGACTGCCCTTGAGGTTGGAACCGTTGCAAAGCAGCATGCTAGTGAAAAACTATACAAAAGAGTAGCAATTGCAATACAATATAAACAGAGTAAAACAGATCCAGGACCCCTCATTCCAGTTCTTCTTTCAACAAGCAAAGACTTTATGTCCTCACAGGCTTTTGAGAAATGAAAGATTTTAAAGGAAAGGTTTTTAAAAACATGCTGTACTGTTTTAGTTGCTCTTTAAAAGTCCTTGTAACCTCTTGAATTGTACGGTTTCTACTGTTGGTAATGTTGTTAGTAGCTCGTTCCATTTTAATGCTGTTGTTTCTATATGTTTTAACTTTATTCTACTTGTTTTAATGTGTAAACTCTTTTGAGTCCCAGGGCCTTTCTGCCCTATACTGTTATAGTGTTGTTATTCCACTTTCAGCATCTTATGGAATTCTGGGGTTTGTAGTTTACTGAAGCCAAAGAGCTCCTTGGCTGAGAATTCAAAATGCCCCTCCCTAAACTGCTAACCCCAGGATTCCATAGGATGTTGAAAGTGGAATAATAGCACTACAATAGTGTAGTGTGGAAAGGCCCCCAGTTTTGAGAGAAATGTAGGGTATAAATAAAGTGAAGAAGGAGACAAAGGAGAAGAAGAGGAAGAAGAATCCGTTAGAAAAATGAACAGGTGAGTCTCCACAGCTTTCCTAGGAAAAGGGATTCCTCACACCTTTGAAAAGAAAAGCCTCCAGAGCCTCCAGTAGCAGTTGATTCCAGAGGTGCAGGAACCATTTTGAAATTAAGGGGCAACCATGGAGGAAGGCAATCATGCTGAGTTATATGAAATAGTGCTGTGAGCTTTTCTGAGAAATTTTGTTGAAAGTGGTGAGGAAGGAAGTGTAATAAATAAATAAAAGATGGGCTGACCAGTGTCCTGTTCAGATATAAGCAGTTCCAGACATTGATAAAATGTGTTTTTTTTAGAAACATATCAGCCACAAACATGCAAAATCACGCATATTAAGAAACACAATCCACTATCATTAGAAAGAACATTGTCAGTTTGGGACCAAAGTTTGGAAAAATAATTTTTTTGGATGACAGCTCCCAAAATCCTTTGGCAGGTATGGCTATACTGACTGGAAGATTCTGGGAGTTGTATACCAAAAAAGTAACTTTTCCAATCTCTGTATGGGACCTCCGTGACTCAATAGAATTAGGGCACAATCCTTTACCAAAGATCTGCCAGTTCTTGGGGGCTACATTAAGATGTGGCAGAAATTTTCCTATGGCTGTAGATCATCAGGCACTCTAGATAAGTTGGCAGAGCAGTTGGTCAGCAGAGCCATTCTGGTGGCAAAGATACACCAACAGAGCTATTAAAATATGACAGAGTCTCCTACAGGACAGGCAAGGCACAAGGGAGTAGCACATATCTATATTGCTTCATTCCAAAAGCAAGAATCCATCAACATTACAACTGTACACCTTTCCTGGACTGGGTATAGGAAATCTCACTTCCACTGACATCAACTGGATGGATGAAGTTCAAAAATGGCCTGCTCCATGTTCATGAATTTCACACCCAGATTGTCACAGGAGAGTATAAGATGTGGAATTAATGAGCACCCAGGCCCAGCACACTACCCCAGTATATACAAAAGGACTAAGGCCATGCATGGCCTATGGACCACATGTGGTCCCAGCTATTTGAGCATGCCCCAACATAGAGCACCACGGGGGCAGAGGGAGAATCACATTTTATGGAATGCAAGTCTTTTTTTTTTTAATTTTATTTTTTTAAAAAGTAAAAATAATGGGTTTTGAAACCAGAAGTGGATGTCTGGTGACTTCTGATTTTGGCAGGACAGTGTAGTATGGGCAGTGTGTGGAAAATGGATTGTCTTTTTTCATAAACCAAAAAGGCCCTCATCTTTTCCTTCCAGTCTTAATTCAGGCCATTTTGATTCTTTCTCTGCTTCTCTTTCTGCTCTGGAGCACCCAATACTGAAAGAATGCAACACAGCATCTGTATCACTGTAGTAGAAGAATGAGCAAACAAGAACAAAGTAGCTAGACTCATACAGCCAAACCAGGTGTTATGCATGTGCAGCGATTTTCACACTGACTTCAGTTTGCCTACCCAAAATCAAGATGTGATAATTAGTTAAGAATTGCTAGGTTTCTGTTACTCCACTGGAAAAACCCTATCCCGGGGTCTACAATTTTGATATTAAAGTATGATTCAGTGTGCCTGAGAGGTCACCCGGACGGGCAGGTAGGCAGCAATGGTCAAAGATCAAAAACCAGTAAAATCCCCAGTCACGTAGCCCCAGAAGACCTCAAGATGTGTAAACCCACAATAAACAAAGGGTCCTCAGCTCCAAGATGCTGACTTGAGGGGATTAGCATGTCTGCCCCAAGTTGAGCAAATATTCCATCAGCTGAGGACGAATTACATGAAGTCACACCACAGACTAACACAGCCAAAGATCCTGAGACTTTCGCAACACCTTGCAATCCCATCACATGAAGGAAATTGCCATGGTAGAGCTTCATTAGCGCTCCAACACCCATTGTTCTTCCCGGGAAAGGATTAGTCCTCCAGCTACTTTTTCCCCTACAAATAGTCCCAGTTTTTGAGTGGATCTTTGGATCACCCCCGGTCATCCCAGCAGACCGTTGCTCCATCTGTTGAGTGATCCCCTCAGCGCTCTCCGTGCTGAGCCCCACTTCTCTGCTGTTTTTCCTGGACCAAGGACTTCAGGACAAAGGTGCAGTATCACCCCAGCTATACCCCTTCAATACTCCCCTATGCAGTTTCCTCTCTTTTGCTTCTTAATAGGTCTCGAGTGAGTGTGTGAGTGATTGTGTTGCTGCATGAGACTTTCTTCAATAAAATCATTTATTGGACATTTTTGTTTGGTTTTTGGCTTGGCCTGACCCTGTAAAAACTGAGTAAAAGACCCTGCTAGGTTACCCTGCCTCTCGCATTGCTATTGCTTGTGCTCTGGCTAGTTTGCATTCCCCATCACATGCAGCACATTGAGGTGTCCCCCAAGGGACCCCAGAAATCAGGGTAACATTTCTTTCCCAGACTTTGTCACCTAGTGGGAAACAAAGAGGCTGTCTTGCCTTTTGGAAACTCTGCCTACCTGACTTTGCCCTTCCATAGCCACAGTTATTTGGGAGTTTGTAAGAGCAAGTGGTAGTTACACTACAACCAATTATTACAGAAATATCGAGCTTGAGTACCAAAAACAAACTTAGGTGAAGTTGAGAAAATTGCCATAGTTCTATGATTCTGAACAGGTTGGGGCAGATTTTACTAAAAGCCCCAGCCAGAAAATACTGTGGTGTATTTTCCAGTACATCCCAAACTGCTTGGTTGAGAAGCCTGGAATAGATGATCTCAGGCGAACAGCACCTATGTATGTTTGTGCTTATTCACTTTCCGGGTGAGGTTTACATTTGAAGTGTTTTGTCTCATCCAGCTACTGAAATTTGGGGTGCTATCTTTAACTTCTAGTCTTCTCAAAAAAGCCAGATCACAAAGGAAAATTGATTTTGTAGGCAATCTCTCATCTGTACCTTATAGGTGGTAGATAGTGATCTTGTCTATGCAAAACAAAGAAAAGTAAATTTTACTTTAGAAAAATAGACGTTTCTATATATCTTACCCTACCTTAAGACTGAAAAAAAAATATTTATTTATCCTACATATGAAGCTTGTCTTGCTTTTATTGACTGGGGATCTGTGTGTTAACAAATTATGAAACTTGAGAATGTTTACTTCTGATCCAAAGTGATCACCCATGATGTGATTTCTTTATACAGGTTTTTGAAATAAAGCTCTTTGCTTCAGAAGCAGATCAGAACAATGTGTCTTGACCTTTCTAAGTTTTGAATCACCACTGTAACGAAATATGACATATATATTTTAAAAATGCAACAGAATTAGCAATGATTGGGCTAGCTCCTGATCTTGTTTACACCATAAAAACTCATTGATTTTTTTTCCCCTGGTAAACGTCAATGACTAGCCGTGCATGCATTTGCAAAGTCTCCTTCCCAGAGGCATATATCTGATTGTCCTTTCCTAGTGCCCAGCACATTTAGATAACAACATAACAACCTTCTGTGTGCTGCGTGTGAATTAGCCACTTCTGTAGCTCTCATGCCTCTCAACATTTAAAAATAGACCCAAGGTTTTCAAGGTGTTTATAGGCTAGTCTGTGACAGGATGCAAGGGTGGGTCTTGCATACCACAGCAGATCCTCCACCACTGTCCTACACTGGTGGGATTTGTATTCAGAGTAAGTAGCTTGCTTTTGTAGATTGCAGTTTCCAGAATCCCCCACCAACAGGGAAATGGGCCATTCTGCTTGGAGGTTGTAGGAATTGTCATCTCCAAAATTAACATATATGAGCACTGCTTGTGCATTGTGCAGTCAGCAATTGAAAACTGCTATCATGATGATCTATCCTCTTCAGAAAGAAAGGTAGGTGAAAGAATTTGCTTTCTGGCTGCTGACTGTGAGTGCATCTATTCTACAGAATTATAATGCTTCAACGCCTCTTTAGTTGTCATTGCTTTATAAATAAATTTTGGGATTTGTAATTTGGTGGTGTGTTTAAAATTCTGTCCTAGAGAGGTCTAGTGCACTTCCCTGAACTAATGCACTAGTATCTAGCAGAGAATTCTAAGTACTTTGCCAAACTACCAATCACAGTATTCTATAAACTAGAGCATGACAGTTAAAGTGGTATCAAGCTGCTATAATGATATGGGTTATGTGCACTCTCTGGGCCTTTCCACATGACACTGTTATAGTGCTATTATTTCACTTTCACCATCTTTTGCAATTCTGGGGTTTGTAGTTTACTGGGGCCAAAGAGCTCTCTGGCTGAGAATTATAAATGCCCCTCCCTAAACTGCCAACCCCAGGGTTCCATAGGATGTTGAAAGTGGAACAATAGCACAAAACAGTGTAGTGTGGAAAGGCCCTCTGTTCTCTAAGCAATACTTCATCCAAGAAAGGACTTGGAGCAAAAATCAAGGGCCACACTCAGGTGAATGAGACCAAAGACCTACAGGTAGAGCAGGACTGCCTTAGCACAAACAAATGAAATAATACACATTGGCATCTTAAGCAGAGAAGTAGGAAGGCCTGCAATACTATTACATCCTGGGCCTAAAATTACCCAAGTGCACCATAGTCTCTGAGTGACCCCTTAAGGAGCTGATTTCACATTTCACATCATGAACCCATTGTAGCGGGGGCATAATCCAGGGCCAGCTCTGCCATTAGGTAGAATGAGGTAACCATTTCAGAAAACTGATCTTTATTTATTTAATTTGTTCTTACTTTTTTACTTTACTACCAAAGAGGAAGAGAGATGCTTGTGTGATCTTCTGCTTCAAATGCCAAAATAGGGCTTTAAGTCCTATACACCTTGGCTGGAGTGCATGAGGTGGCACCATTTAGACAGAAAAATGTCCCCCATCAGCCCTGGCATTACCGCTCTTGACACTGGGTGGCCCAAAATATTGGAAAGTGACTCTTTTTCCATTACAGCTCCGAGAATCACCAGCATGGAGAGATGAAATGCAAATAATAACAATTTGACAACCTTCCCAGACCTTTGGGCCAGCATTCACTGAGTGACAGGAGGGTTCAATGTGACTGTACACAATGTGTGTATAACTCTGCTGTCACTCCATGACATTGTGTACTAATCCCCTTGCAGGATGCTTCCTTTCTACTATAGCCTAACATTGCAGCAAACATTTTTTGTGAGGCAGGAGTGACAACCAGTGGTGTACCTATGAGATGGGCAAAATGAAAGCATTGCCCTCCAAATAAAAATTCTGCCTGCCCTCATGAAATTTTCTTTCAGTTCCCAAAATTCTACCATTGCAGAAAGTGAGATATTACAAATCATTCACAGCCAGAACTCTTCTGTTTGCTGTGCTTGTATTTGCTTGGTAACTTTGAACTCTGCCCCTTTTCGCAACATGCTTGAACTGTATTTCCAAATGTTCAACTGAAGTTTTAAGCTTCTGCAATGCTAAAAATTTGGGATATGAAGGAAATTTTCCTTTGACCGGGCAGAATTCTTATTTTGGGGTGGGGTAATGACGTCATTCCCCTGTCACTGTAGCTACACCCCTGGTGACAATTCAAAAAGAAATAACTGTGACATAACCCTGAGAAGACAAGGCTAGTTGATGCCACCAAATTACTACAGAAAAACAAAGAGGTAAGACAGAGGTGGAAACATCTGGAAGTTCTCCAGATGCTATTGAGCTACAACTCCCAGCATTATACAACATTAGCTATACTGGGTAAGGCTGCCAGGAATTGCAGTTCACAGCCTCAAGATCCCCACTCCTGAGGTAAGGGGGAAATATCCACAGCATGCTCAGAGAATCTTATGCCGTTACTGTTAGCAGGGCTGCTATCTCGCCTTCGCAGATGTGTGAAAAAAGCCTTGACTGAAAGGCCATAAAATTGCACTGAGTGCTTGTCCTAAATGAACATGCTAACAAATTTGTGCTTCTTGAACACCTTTTGCTTTGTCAGTCTTAGTGTTCATTTAAGTATTCAAAAGACATCCATCCTTTGATACTCTGTTTCTTTCTGCTGCAAAGGCAGAATCTTTGCATCTTTGCACCAGTTAGAACATTTGCAATATTCCCGCAGTGGGAGATCCTATGAAAAAACAAATAAGCATGAGAACCTGGAGCTTTAATAAGGCATTGGAAGGGCTTCCTTGTACATCTGAAAGTTCTCCACCCATGCAAATCAGCTTAAATCATGAGAAAGAACGAGAGATAGATGGAATTGTTCTCTGTTGTTTTCTCAATACATTTGATTCAGACTGTTCCGTTCAGCTTCATGGTACCTTTTGAGATTGCCCACTATGATCCCCCAGCTGCAAGGGAAGGAACTAGGTAGTCCTCCAGGTGTTATTAGAGTGCATCTCCCAGAAGCCTTAGCCAACAGAACCAACAGGAAGAAATATTGGCAGCTGCATTTCAACAACATCTGCGGGGCTGTACAATTCCTACCTCAGCCCTACATGAGAAACTGTGATCCTGTCTACTGTCAACCAGCTAGTTATTTCTCAATCTGGGATTCAAATTCAAGCCCATGTTCATATCAACATTAGTTTCACAAATCTGCAAAGAATATTAATCCTGAAGCCTTTTTCAGATGTCACTTTCCCCCCTGCTGTTAACAATGTGCCCCCATGTGGGCACCAGTATAGACTCTTTACTTCCAATGAGAGGTCGTTTTTATGAAGAGTAGATGGAAGCGGGCATACTCTCTCCTGCATTACCTGAGGGAGAATACCGTGTCAATAAATTGACGATGAACCAGGACCTAATACTACTGAAATGTTAACGTTCTGAAGTTCTCTTTACTGCTACTGCTACTACTGTTATTACTATAGAGACCCCATAATTCAATAGAAGATGGGTTTGCTTCCCCTTTTCCTGGGACATATGTAGGGTGAGGAGCAACTTAAACCTCTAAAAGATAAGGAAAAAATGTCTAGATAAAGATATTTCTTTCTCACCAGCCTGTGATACTCCGTCACAATGAATGACAGCATCTGGACCTTTTTCCTATCATTATAATTTCAAAGAGGTAAAGATGTAAGGCTGTTAATTCTAAGTCTACCACAAATGCAGTGGCGGAGCTTGGAGTGTGTGGAGAGGGGCCAGGAGGGGGCATGGCGACAGTGGGGGGGACACGGTGTGGTGGTGGGGCTACAGTGCATGGAGGCAGGGCTACAGTGCACGGGGCATGGCTAAAACAGATGGGGCAGGGCTACGATGCGTGGGGGAAGGCGAGCAAGGAGCCGGGACACCCCAAAAAAATTGCCGCCGGGGGCGAACCGTCTCTTTCACCCCCCCATCCCTACAAGACTGCGCAAATGTACTTTTCTTGTTTTGTTTCATTTATATCTCACTTTTTCTCCCAAGAGCTCAAGGCACTGCACATGGCTTTCTTCTTTCCTACTTTATAGTCAAAACAACCTTGTGAGTAGGTCAGGCCAAGAGTGAGTAATTCGCTCAAAGTCACCCAGGGCCTTTCCTCACTACACTGTTATAGTGCTGTTATTCCACTTTCAACATCCTATGGAATCCCGGGGTTTGCAATTTAGGGAGGGGCATTTAGAATTCTCAGCCAGACACCTCTTTGGCCTCAGTAAACTACAAACCCCAGCATTCCACACTATGTTGAAAGTGGAATAATAGCACTATAACAGTGTAGTGTGGAAAGGCCCCCAATGAGTTTTATGGCCCCATGGGACTTAGAACCTGGATCTCCCGCCATAATGTCTCTTTACGTGTAAAGAAATAGGAAAAGTGATCAGAGGCCTCTTTAATCTTTTGTTCTATTCCTGCACTGACCAAACAAAGAAACCCACAAGCAGATGAAGAAGATGTGGGAGAAGAATTAGGAGGAATCATCATCATCATCATCATCATTCATTTATGTCCTCCGTCACTGGGACTCAAGAGAGCTGACAGAAACAAATAGAGATACAAGCACATACAAAGATATAAGTAAAAGTGAGATAAAACCATTCCAAATGTTTTTGCTAAAATGCAATTAAATTATCAATAGAATTAAAACCTTTTACAAAAATCCATTAATGGCATAAAAGCTATTAAAACAGCCCACTTTTTAAAACCCTTTCAGACAGTTCCTAAGTAGAGATGGGACAAATCCAGAATTTTCTGAATCCAAATCTAGATCCAAATCCCTCGAAGCTTCAGGGAATCCACGAGTCTCACAAATCTTGAATCTTTTGAATCCTTTTTTAAAAAAGTGTTTTAAAAGCAATGGAAAGAAAGCACCTCTATTAAAAGTGTTTTTGAAGCAGGATTTGACATCTTTGTTTAATGAAAAAAAATTAAATAATAGTTTTCACTTTCAGGAAAACTTTCAGGATCCCGGAATCACCCTGGCGTCGGTGGGAGAAGAGTGGGGAGCACGGGATCGCACTCTTCGCAAGCTTCTGCAGCCCGCCTGGGGCAGGATCTGGACTGCGGCGGATGGGAAAAGAGCGGGGAGCGTGAGATCACACTCCCCGCTATCTTCTCCTGCCTGCCACCAGCAGAATGAGAAAGATTCAGTTCACCTATTTTGGCAGGGGGATTCAGATCCCCAAATCTCTAATCCTTGCCCAGAATTCAAGGATTCGGTTGGCCCATCCCTACTTAAAAGCCTGCCAGAACAGAAAAGTTTTCACTTTCTGACAGAAACACACAAAGGAAGGAGCCATCATAACCTTCTTAGGGAGGGAGGTCCAACATCCGGGAGCGGCCACTGAAAAGGCCTTCTCCCATATTCTTACCAGAGGTGTCTGTGAAGGTGGTGGAACTGAGAGAAGAGCGTCTCTTGAAGACCTTAATGCCAGGATAGACATAAATGTGAACACAAATAATACTCCAGTGCTTGTGTCTCCCCTGCCTCAGCAATTGGTATTCATACTTGAAGCCATAGTTGCTGTTAGCTTTCCCCTCCATCAGAGTCTCATCCTTAAAATACAGCAATACATTCAAAGCTTGATCCACATATATTGGATAGGTAACTGAAGCAGAACAATCTGCTAGGAACCATGACAGAAGAGTGCTCGGGATTGTCTGAACATTTGCTGTACCACTCATTCATGTCTCATGGAGAACAAACCAGGTGTATCTAAACAGATTGTTGTGACTTTTGCCACCCACACTCCTAATCAAGCTGCATATGTCTGTTATTAATATGATTAATGCATCAGTTCCATCTCCCTTCCTCTCTCATGCATGCATAAATACATAGAGAGGGAGAGAGAGAAAGAGATGGGTTGGGTTTTTTTTTCCAAAACTCCCCCCTCCCCAGATGCCTAACACAGAGAAATTTACGTTTTCACTTCTTTTCTAAACACTGACTAAATTATTGCTGAGTTTCTGATCTACTGAGGATTAAATTTGCATGTGATTTAGCTCAGCCAAAGCTCATGTTTTTAATCAACATTAATTATCTAATCCCCAGAGGGTCTGCATGGAATTCCTCTAGTAAACAGATGGGAGGCAAGGGAGAAATGGAAGCAGGAGGAAATGTTGAACTGGGGTCAGGCATTTGGAGCAGAATATTGGGACATGACTTATTTCACAGTATCCTGTGATCATTGGACTAAGCAATGCTCATGACACAATGCTCATGGTTAATTTTTATTCTCTCCAGCTAATGTAACCTAAAGTAGATAAATAATGTTGGTATAAACAATCAATTCTGGAAACAGTTTTAAAAACAAAAAACAAAAGAGGAGTTTCATGGAAAGAGAACTTTGTAATAAGTAGAAACAGAGTAGTCTCTACATTGCAAATCATATGCAGAAGGGTTGTAGTTGGGGAGGGGAGGCAAAATGAGGCTATTGTTTCCAAATAAGAATTGAGGAGAGCCAGTGTGGTGCTGAGATTTCAGCATTGGTCTACAACTGTGGAGTCAGAAATCCCCATTTAGCCATGGTAACCCACAGGTAACCTTGTGTAAATCACATTTTCTCAGCCTCAGAGGATGGCAAAGGCAACCTCTTGAGCAAATCCTCCCAAGCAGACCCCTTTACAGGGTCATTTTAGGCTTGCTGTAAGTCAGAAACAGCTTGCAGGCACACAGTAACAACAAGAAGTCTGCCTGCAATGAAACACTCTTTCAGTCCCCAAATTTCTAGCAATGCAGAGAGAGAGATACTGAAAATCATTCATACCTGGAACACTTACATTTGCCCTGTTCACATTTCTTTTGTAATTTTGCCTGCCTTTTTCCTTTGGTTGTCTAAACTGTATTTCTAAATACTCAATTTTAAGCCATTGCAGCATTCAAAATTTGGGGACTGAAGAAAAATTTCATGTGGATACAGAATTCTTATTAAGAGACCAATGGCCATATTTTACCTGACCTGTAGGCATTCCTTGGCATGCAGGCAAGATATTTCAGAATCTTACTTCTTGCAATTCAGCTCCAAGAATCCTCCATCTGCTCTGGGAAGATGAATGGGTTCTGGGACCTGTAGTCCAAAAACATAACATTCACAAGGTCTGGTTCCTGTTGAGTGGCTTCTCTACCTTGCAGGCTGACTGTGTAATACAACCTTCATCTCAGAGGGTTAGATCCAGAGACACCTTAGTGGAGGGTATATGTTGAGGTCCTTACATATCTGTTAAAACCAGCTTGGAGCAGGGGCACATTCTACCAGAGGGTACTGCCAGAACCCAGAGTGGGTGCATTCTGACCTTAATTTGGAATGGAATGGAAAACTGGACATTTGCCTCCAGGCATTCCTCTTCCCTCACTTGTATAAGGTTCTTTCCAACAGCTTTGTAATCCAGAAGTGGAGCAGGACAAAGTAAGTAATATCAACAACCTGGAACAAGCCTGATGAATTAGCATGACTGAGGAAATGGTGTCATGCCCTACTTCCAGAAACATGGATTCTGACTCGGAGGTTGAAACAGAGGACATGCCAGAGGCCGAAACAGGGGACATGGCAGGAAGAGGTTACAGTGCCACAAACAGAACAGGAACCAGTGCCAGCCCCAGCAGAGAGTCCTGCCTCTTCTGACACAGACAAGCACTTACCTGTACCCACCTTTGCAGGGTATAACTGGGCATTTTGAAAATTCTAAGACAGACTCAAGCTTTTGCACACATTTTCAACTTTCAATATTGTTTTCCTCAAATATTTTCAGATTCCTTTTAAAATGATACCTTGAGAAATACTTTTACAAATCTGACCTCTGAGATGTTAGTCTTTTAAATCTAGCATCATTCATAAATTGGAGGAAAGGGACTTATTAGGACATATATTTGATTCAAGTTGAAACCAGGCAAAGGTTTCACTTTCCTTATCGCCAGCACAAATTTATTACAGCTGTAAAGTTGAGAAGGGGGCAAGGTATATATCTGGGGATGAGAGACTATGGATACACTGAGAGTTTTCTCTCATGGGTACAATTCTCTTATTGGTGGAGCTGAGGGATTCTGGGAGTTGTAGTCCCTAAATATTTTTTCCATGCTGTGTGTGGGAGGGCTTTGTGACCCAAATGGTGAGTAAAGAGCACAAAACTATAGTCATTGTGTTATTCATGAAACTGGTGTCTTTACAATTCATTGGCCTGGATGCTGAGAAGCTGTTGAATTACTTAGCGCTACAAATAATTTTGTGATATTGTGCTTGCAGCAGTTTTTGAACTCAAGGGGCGCAGAAGTCAATGGAAAAGATTTCTGAACAAAAATTGGCATGTTATACTTGATGTATAATGGTAAACTCTACATCTAGAGTAAACTGTAAACACATAGAATACACTGGCTAATTTTCATGAAATCCTTGTTACTAATGTTGTATTTTAATGTGTGGAGACATAGGCCCTTTTCACACACCGTTTTCCATGTGAAAGGACGCCTGGAGTGTCACGCGATTGTGAGGAGCGATTTGCACCATGCACTCCCAATCGCGTGATGCTCCAGGGGCTGGCAGGCACCAATCACACACCTTTTCATTTTCGGCTAGAAGCTGAAAATGGTGCGTGATTGCACATTGCTCCCCAGCCCCATGCCCACTTACCTGGCGTGTGGAGCCTCCGGAGCTGCGCTGGTCACGCTTCCTGCCCCAGCGCAGCCTGGAAAACTCCCAGGCTGCACTGCGGAAGGAAGAGGCAGGGCTCTCGCACGAGCCGGCAGCTCGTGCAGAGCCAAAGGACCCTGGACTTGAGAGCCTCTTGCCAGAGGCTACTCGCACAATCCCTGCACCCCAGCACCGGAAGAAGGTAAGGTGAGGAAAGGGTCCTAGTCTCTGCCGTGAAGAAATCAAACATACTCCTTAATTTGTTCCCTTTGTAGTCCTGAGCATTTGTTGTTTGTTCATAAAGAATTTAGTCATCATTCTTTTGTAGTGCTTGTTAGAGAATAAAATGTATTTTAGGATTACACAGTCTTTCAAAATATAATAGTCACTCTTAAAAAACATAGCGCTGTTGTATGAGTTAATAGGTGTGTCATCACGATTGTTGTGTTTGAGAGCTAAATGTAAAAACAGCATTAATTAATTCTTCAGAGATTTATGACTGTCAATAGGATTTTTCTGAGCATAATATAACATTTGTAGTCTGACACATCACCACACACATAATACCAGAAAATGTGAAAACAGGCAAAGTGAATTGGCCACTTCAGACAATTAACTTTTTTTAATTTATCATTTTTCAAACAAAACACAGATTCACAGGTAGAATCAGAGTTGCAATCAAAGAAATATATATTTAAAGAAAAAGAAAAAAACTGATCTAAAACTAAAGTGCAATAGTAGCACACTAAAAGACACTGAATTCTAACTAACTAAAACACTAAATTCTGACCTACTAAAAGGGCTCTGACCACCCTACAAGCCAGACTGAAATGAAAAAAGGGGAAAAAAACATTATTCTACCATTATAGATCCAACCAAGTAACCCTACTAGATTTACTAGTTACCATAACCACAAATTGTTGGATTGTTAGATTTCTTATTGTTCAAAAAGTCCATAAATGGTTTCCAATCTTTCCAAAATCTTCAGTTGACTTATCCTTTAAAACCCATATTAGTGTGGTGATTTTGGCTCAGATGTCCAAAAAAAAAAACAAAAAAAAACACCTTGATAAAAAGAAGGAAGGAGAAAGGAATCTTGAGGTACCTTCAGATTAACCAATGGAGGCTTTCCTGGACTACAGTCCACTTCTTCAGATACAACCAAGGCTTCAAACGCCCAAGGCTGCCCACAATAACTTGATCAGTTTTGTACATGCTTCACAATGACTTCCAATTCTGACTCAAACACCAAAATGTCCTCAGCTTGCCGTGCATGTAAGGCAAGAAGAGGAAAAAGAACACATACAAACACTTTCATATCAGAATGTTTGGCCAGGAACAAACATTGGGACACCTCATCAGCCCCATTGTGAGTTCTGCTGGAACAAACAATACTGAATAGTGGTCATTATGGGCCTTCTGCTGTGTTCTCTCCATTTGTTGTTGTTCTTATTCGTCATCAAGTCCAAACATAATGGCAGCCCTCATAGGAGAGACCTCCATGAGCTCTAGGTCCTTTCTGCCCCCCACCTTTTCACTGTGGTGTCCAATGGGGATCCATGAATCAGCTGTACCTGGAGGGGAGCGCAACAGGAATGCTCCCCTCCGCACTGGCTGGCTCCGCGACGAAGAAAGCATGATGGCCCCACTTCTTCCTTCCATGGTGTAGCTGGGTGCTGTCCCAGGCTGCACTGGGGAAGGAAGCACAGCCATTGTGCTTCCCAGGCTTCTGCATGACAGATAAGTCTGAGATGGCAGTGTGATTGCAGATCATTGATGTGGAAAAACCTGTCAATGATTTAATCCATGATTGTGCTGCTTGGGGACAGGAGAAGGATGGGACTGCAACGTTGTCATGCAGAACTGTTGTCGCGGTCCTGTCCTTTTCCTGTCCCTATGGCAGGTTGGGAGTGTGGAGCGGAAAGGGCCCTAGTTATCAACTGCTCTGCTCAGGTCTTGCAAATACAGGGCAGCTATTGGCTGCCTTGATTGAATCAATCCAACTGTAGTGGAAGAGAAAGACTGCAGTTTTCTTCCTTTTCTATAGCCATCCAATGAGTCATTTTGTCTCATGATGCATCCAAAGTACAAGAGCCTCAATTTAGTTATCTTACCTTCTAGGGAAAGGCTTGATTTATTCTCAGGCCCATTTATTTCTCTTTTTTAGAAGTCCCTGGTATCCATAGCACTCTCCTCCAGCACCTTACACTCAGTGATTTGATATGTTTTTGAAACCTTAGAAATCTAATCTTTTCCTTCTTACATAAACTAAAAGATAGGAAGTATTACAATGTGATTTGGAGAGAACATGTGAGCTTCATCATACCAAACAAAATATAACGCCAAACAAAAGCCCTGGCACGTTGACCTTAGGGTTCCATAAGGCCCACACAGCTGTTTTGTGGCCCCCAAAGCTCCAATACCACACATTTTCTAACCACCCAAAAAGATTAATCACCTTTCCTAGGAGCCTCCAAAAGTGGGTGATTCAGCTTTTAAATAGATTGCAGCCTTCCTGTCAGAGCCAATACCAAAGCTGGGGGTGGGCACAATTTAGAATACCCCCCTTCTCTCAAGATCATCCTTCAAAATTTGGATTGAGAAGGGTCAAGGAGAAGGAAGTGGGACTAAAGAGAAAGATGGATTCCACCAGATATCATGAACCACTGGTCATGTACTAGCTTTTTGAGTCAGGTCTGGAAATGGACAGGAATAAAGTAACGGCAAGCCAGGACCAGTTCAAGATACTGACCGTCCCTGGTTCTGGTCGTTAAAAATCCTCTGTACCCATATATTGCACTAGCTGAAGCTTCTGGAATATTGCAATCAAAAAAAAGTACAGGCTGGCTAGGAAGCTGCGTATATATTTTATTGCTGCAGGTCACTTTGGAGTGTTTTAATTAAGACTCCCTTAGAGGCTCATAGGAGGAAAGCTTTCAGGACCCACCTTATCCATCCATCTACCGTTTAACAATTGTGGTTCAAATGGAAATTTTCCTTTCATAGAATCTAAAATGTAGATACCAAAGGGCAATTTCATTATTCATGTTGCTTTTACTGTTCTTTTCTTGAAATAATGGTACTCTGTATCCTGAATGATAAATACATCAAAATACATTCCTTTGTGTTGTGTTGCATGGATACCTTCATTGTGTTGATCTTTATAACTTGAGAAGTTGGGGCGCAATTTTCACTCCCATGCCCCTCTGGCTAACTGCAGAGGTTCAGAGTGGTGGGGCCCAATCCTGACAAATGAACAATTTGAACAATCTGGGGGCGTGGAGTGCTATGTTTTGCAGATGTCTTGAGCCACTGGGGCTGAAAAATCACACAGATCTTTTTAAAGAAATAATTGAGTGTCTAGGGGCTTCAAGGGGCGTGTGTAGTCCATAGGTTACACATTGATTACCCCTCCTTTTTGAGATTAAATCATCATATATTTTGATATCAGTTTTTTAAAAAGATATTGAAAATGTTAAAATAAAGCCAAGAAGTTGAATGTTTCCTGTGGTCTTTAAAATCATGCGGGAAGAATGAATCCTCAGTTGACATAAACCTGGCATGGATGGCACCTAGACCAACTGTTCACCTCCTGTTCTGCTCAATGAGCAAATCTCAGGAGAAGAGGAGAGCAGACTGGCCTTTTCCTCTTGCCATTCTCAGCTGGCACTAAGATCCTAAAGGGATCAGACCCAGCTGTCATACATGAATGTTTGGTCCTGAAGAACTTCTAGCTAAATAACAAGGCTTCTTGTAAAAATATTCAGTAGCCCTTTATGATTTTTTGGCATGCCCGTTGTCCTGCTTGATGAAACAGTGGGGAAAGAATTTGGCTAAATGAATGGAACTAGTAATAGGATAAAACATTTGTTATGTGAAGTCAGTGAGAATTCACATCTGCCCTAGTGTATCAACAGGGGACTACAAACTTACCTTTACAAATGACAGTAATTTGACCCTGTGTTAATTTTGGCAGTAAAATAGTTCATTTGTTTTGCTGGAAAAATCCATGGGACTTCTTCTATGCCTGTAACATATAGACAAATACTTACATATTGGAAATTTTTCTAATGATCCAGAGATGTAATCCACGCTCTGTATGGTCTGAGATTGTGTTCGGGTCTCACTCATATCTAGAATAATGCTCACATGTTTTCATCTTTAATGGTACATTGATATTGATCTAGTTTCTCTACAGTGCATCCAGATTAAAGTTCCAGATTGAACTCAGTGGGACTCACCTTTCTTTGCCATACATAGGACTATATCATTAGCTGCACTTCCTGCGTAATTGTATAATTGTATAAAATTGTGTATGTTGATTGAGAAGCAAGCTCCATGTAATTCAATGGGACTTACTCCCAGGCAATTATATATAGGAATGCAGCCGCCATTTTCTTCTAAATTAATGACTAAATTCATGACTACTTTTCTAAACTCATTTCAATGGGTCACAAAAACAACTAATTTCATATGGCGAAAACTGTCCATATAAAATTATAAAATTATAAAAGTGGAGCTCCCCACATTTAGGATAGACATAGGACAGAGAGGAGGGCAGTCCTCAGACCCCCTATGGGCCACTTCATTAGTTGTTGTTGTTTTTTAACATCTTTGCTGTATATGTAAGCGCCATAATATGTCCAGCCAAATGCATGCATTGCATAGGTACATGTCATAATATATGAGAAGAAGACCTGATCTGCCCTGCTTTCTGGCTATTTAAGGAATATTTGCACTGCCCAGCTATATCACTTTCCTAGCCCTTTAACTGTAATTGGTTCCACCCTAAAGAATTCTATGATTTATAGTTTAGGGACGTATTTAAAAACCACCAGGGAAGAAAAGAGAATTAAATGAGTTTAATTACGTAACATGAATAAGCACTCAGGGTATCTTGACAACTGTAGTTTAGGTGGAACTTAATATTGCTTTCTAATAGAGAATTCTAAGTTCTTCACTAAACTAAAGATCCCAGGATTCCTTAAGATGGAGACATGGTAATTAATGTGGTGTGAAAGTGATAGAATTTTGTAGCACAGATACATCCTTAGATTGGCTACAGGCTTGTGGACACAGCTGTATCATCTTATTGCCAGCTGCCAAGCAGCTATTAATACATATGCTGAATCTGTTTTTCCTTCCTCTTTGTGTTAAGGTAAAAAATAAACTATTCTTCTTATCAGGAGGTCTTGACTGACCCAGATCTATTTAGCATCATTCCAGACATTTTGTGAGTGAATGGGAAACACTTTAGTGTTCCCTTCAGTTCTTTCTCTCACTGGACCAGCTAGGAAAGCCCTAAAGAGCACCCAGTGAGAGACTTGGGGCCTTTCCGCACTACATTGTCATAGTGCTATAATTCCACTTTCAACTTCCTGTGGAATTCTGGGGTTTGTAGTTTATTGAGGCCAAAGAGCTCTCTGGCTGAGAGTTCTAAATGCCCCTCCCTAAACTGCAAACACTGGGATTCCATAGGATGTTGAAAGTGGAATAATAGCACTATAACAGTGTAGTGCAGAAAAGTTCATAGTTTGCTTCTCCTCTTGCTGCCTCCAGTACAGAAGGATGAAGTTGCATCAGCTTAAACAGCGAGATCATTTTTCTAATTATTGTTAGGGAAGTCAGGCATCATATTCACTCCAGTGCTTCTGCTGTGGCTGAAGCTCTGTCTGTTTATTAAAAGGCATTAATGAGAAGACAAAACGGTCTTTTTTTCCCCCCACAATGGCTTTGCTGCCCACTAAAATCAGATCAAAGTCATGAAGCACAAACAGCAAGACCTCTTGAGAGCAACACCACTGGGTTAGTTTAGTAGTGAAGTAAGACAGCCTGCTGAGGTGGGAGCAGGGAAGGAGGGAGAAACCTTCAGTTCATTGGCGTCCTGGTGCAAAGCCATTTGCAAGGGGAGCAGGCAGATTCTGGAGTTCTGCAGCTTCTCCAGGATTAGGATGGTCATCTTTGCTTCCACTCAGCAGAAAGTTAATTATAGAACCACAGAATCACACAGTTGGAAGGTATTCCAAGAATCATCGAATCCAACCCCCTGCCAGCACAGAAAGCCAATACTATGGCCAATTCCACACCTTACCAGTTCCCACTGATGTCCTGTCACAGTCCCAGCAGCACCTTTGCTGGGAAAGGAGTGTGATGGGAATGCTCCCTTCTGTACCCAGCTGCCCCCCCCGCCGTGGAAGGGCGTGCGAACAACATGATCCATCCTTCCCCAGCACAGCTGGCCTCTTTCCCATGCTGCACTAGGGGAGGAAGCATGTGATTGTGCTTCCACCCCTTCTGCATGGCCAAGAGTGATGGGAGCATCACACAACCACGGGTACCTAATTGATTTTTTTTTCCATTAAGCAAATATCCCCCAATTGCGATGGGCGGGGACAGGTTGGCAGTGGGAATGCAATGACGTCATGTGAAACACAACCTGTGGAATGCTGCCATTGGGTCCCCATCACGGGACTGCAACACCATGCGCAAACAGCCTATGTTTGTTGTTTTGTGCTTTCATGTCATTTCTGATTTATTGAGATCCTAAGGTGAAGCTCTCACAGGATTTTCTTCACCAAATTTGTTCAGAGGGGGTTACCTTTGTCTTCCTCCAAGGCTGAGAGAGTGTGACCTGCCCAAGATCACCCAGTGGGCTTCCACAGCTGAGTGGGGATTCCAAGCCTAGGCTGCAGAGTCATAGGCCATTTCCACACGGGGTTTTTAAAACGGTGCAGAGCGTCTTCCAGGGAGGACGTCTGCACCTGGGAGCGGACTTAACGTAGATCCGCATCCCAGCCGGAACAACCCCATGTGGTCGTCCAGCATGCTCTTGAAAGACCGCTAAAAGCAGGTCTTTCTAAAGCACAGAGCACGCCACTGCGAGCCTGCTCGCTTATGCAGATTCGCAGGCTCACATTGGTGCGAGCCTGCGATCTGCCAGGGGCGGAAATGGCCATAGTCCAACACTCAAAATACTACACAACACTAGGTGTCTCCAACACTAAGTATCTGTGCTTAAAATCTCCAATAAATGGAACTCCACCATCTTCTGGGATAGTACATTCCTCTGTTGAAGAGATCTCACTGTCAGGAAGTTCTTCCTAATGTTCAGCCAGAATCTCTTTTTTAATAACTTGAATCCATTGGTTCAGGTCCTACCTTCTGGAGCTGCACATCTTCCATGTGACAGCTCCTCAGTTGTTTGCTTCCAGATCTAAGCAGTTGAAAAAAGAACTTGGAAAAGATTTGTTTTGTTTTTAATTGCAACTAGCCACCTGGGCAGAACCTTCTTTGTACCAAATTTCCTTAAACAGTAAGAAAGGAATTACACTCAATAAATGCAAAGGTGGATTTCTTTCAGCAGGACATTGCATACCCACAATCTTGTTCTATTGGTATAAAATAGAATCCTTGTCTTTGAAACTGAAGCTAAGATCCAGAACCCATGACCTTTGGCTGCTCTTTGTGCAGCTTCCACTGCTGGCAGGATTCGACCCACTCTTGAGCTGCAGAAGAAAAAAATGGCTTCCAACAGTATCAACCCTTTCCAATTGTTAGTACTGACAGAGAAACAAGAATCTCAGTGGAGCAGTGGGGGAGGCTTCCAAACACACTCTCCCAATTATTCAACTTGCCATCTCTGATGCTGAAATGTGTGTGGGAAAGATCATGTGTGGGTCCTCATCTTATATTTCACCCAGCCTTCAGCCCCAAAACTGTTGTGCACCCTGAATTTAAAGGCATAAGAAATTGCTCTCAAGTTAGCCAGGCTTACTTTTACCAAGCGTTTGAAAAAAATGCAAAATCACAACAGAGCGAGATCTTGCTATTAGCACAGCCAGGCAGCAAACAGCCTCATTATCTACCGATGGCTGGTTCACATAGCCTCATTTTACATCTCTCAATTTCTCATCACAACTTGGGAGTTGATGGCTGGTGCAGACTCCAGTCTTCTGGAAAGCTTTGCATTTGAGGTGACATTGAGTGAAATACAAGTCTGTCTGGGTGTGGCATTCTTTTTTCCACAAATGCAAATCACTGCCTGAAATTGCAAGGTGACAGCCTCTACCTCTTCGGCATGCTGGATATGCAGGAAATAGGATGACAGCTCCAAATAACATGTTCAAGTCTTTTACTTCCATCATAGTGATTCTTAATTTCCTCTGTATTACTTTTTATCTCATATACTTTGCATGTTAGATATGGAGCCAGTCTAGTATAGCAGTTTGTGTGTTGGACTAGGGCCATTTCTGCACTAGACTGTTATAGTGCTATTATTCCACTTTCAACATCCTATGAAATCCTGGGGTTTGCAGTTTAGGGAGAGGCCTTTGAGGCCATAAGTCATGAGTTGCCATTAGTCAGAGTCAACATGAAGGCACATAAAAACAAAACTATATCTGTCCATTTTCTAAAGGCAAAACAATATCATCAAAGCATCCTGTCCTTTGGCCTCACCTCTTTATAGCCAGCTGTCTCTTTGCCATTACTGTTCTTTCCGTTCTCCTGGCTACCTTAGTTTATGGATAATATTCAGAAATGGCATGAAGGAGGCTTTCTGCACTACACTGTTATAGTGCTATTTTTCCACTTTCAACATCCTGTGGAGTTCTGGAGTTTGTAGTTTACTGAGGCCAAGAGTTCTCTGGCTGAGAATTCTAAATGCCCCTCCCTAAACTGTAAACCCCAGGATTCCATAGGATGTTGAAAGTGGAATAATAGCACTGTAACAGTGTGGAGTGGAATAGGCCCTAGACTTAGGCCATTTCTGCACCTGGCTGGGTCACATCAATGTACCATTGTGATTCCGGCAGTGCCTTTGCTGGGATGGGACGGGAACACTCCCCTCCACACCTGGGCAGCTCCCTGCAGAAGAAAGCATGAGTGAGACACACCTGCCTTTTGCAGCACTGCTGGCCTCTTTCCTGTGCTGCACTGGGGAAGGAAGCATATAATTGCACTTCTGTCCCTTCCACATGGCCAGGAGTGATGGGAGTGTCATGCAATCATGGGGCTTAATGGATTTTTTCCGTGAAGCGAATATCCTGCAATCATGACATGTGGATACACGCTGGTTGTGGGACTGCAACAACATTGTGCAAAAGCACAACCCATGGACTGCTCCCATCATGTCCCCACCATAGGACTGCAATACCATGCAAATATGGCCTTAGACTGCTGTAACTTGAATGATTATTTACTGAATTCTCACACCTGTAGGGTACCCTTCCTCTGAGAATTTAAAGGCATTTCTGCAAATAATTTCCTTTCCTTGAACTTCCATTGTTGCTGCTGTTTCTACAGGATGCTATATCGACACCCTGCCTTCTTCTTCTTTCTCTCTTCCAAATTAATCTAATGGATTATCTCAATGAAACATGATTCATATATTGAAAAGAATGATATTACAATGCAATGTAAGGAATAAGATTTGGTTACTCCGCAAGTGAAGATGAGGGCAAGTAAGGGCAATATTAAAGTATAAGGTAGAGACAGGAAACTTTCCATGTATTTTAGATTCCTTGTTCCCCAACCATTGCCTAGGCTGGCTGTGCTAATGGAATTTGTAGTCCAGTACATCTGGAAGGCTAAGTTTATCTACTCCTGGTACATAAGGGAACAATATTGCAAAGAGTTCCATAAAATTGCTGAAAAGGAAGGTGGGACTACAAGCAGTTTCCACTTGACTCCATCCAAGAGTTCAAATATGGAATATAATGCACACAAGACGTTTTAAGCAACATTGTCCCCATTAAAAGTGATGAAAGATGTGAAAAGGAAGAAGTAATACAAAGCATATATAAGAATCTGCTCTTTGGGCATTATACACTGGCCATTTCCACACTGGACTGTTATAGCCCGATGATTCCACTTTCAACATCCTATGGTTTTACAACTAGGTTCAATTAACTGGCAATAACATGTGAATCAGTTGTCCTTCGCCCTTCAGTCAACAGGTAAGTAAAGGTCAGTTACCATTCTGTGCATTTGACGTGTGAATAGTTCACAGAACATGAAAGCAAGTTCAGTTTCTCTTGTTATTATCTTCCATGCTTGAGCATAATTTAAAATGGTGACATGAGATAATCATTACCAAACTATTGGTTCCTATTTATCTGTTATTCTTGAGTTTCTGGATGCCATACCTAACAGATTTATCACATGACCTCCAAATTGTAATACAAAAGAATATTTTCTTTTATAAGCTATTAGCACTTTTTAAAAGATGCATACCATATGTGCAGAGGTAAGCTCCTCAGGCAATCTGGAACAAAGCAAATAAGCCATTGTGGTTTAGTAGTTTCAGCCATCATGATTGCAGTCTGGACATATCTGCTCAATGGTACTTACTCATAGTTAACTTTGTATAGGACTGCAGCTTGGCTCATCTTATTTAGTGAAGGCTATACGCACTACTGCTTCCTCTTCCTGCTGTGTGTCTCTGACATCCCAACCTTACTTTCAGGTCTTCAAAGACTTCAGGTCTAAATCATCCAAAACATGTGGTTGTGCTAGTCTGAACACAAGCTTAAAAACTGATTTGTGGCCAGAAATGAAGAAAGTGTTTCGCATCCTGTTAATGAATTATAGTTAGTCACATTTATACTATTTATACTATAACAACTCACTTTTTTGGTTGTTGAAGAGACTGGGATTCTATTCTGGCCATGCAACAACCAGCGTCCACTCCTCGCCCTCTACTATGTAAGCATGCAGCCATGTTCACATTGCTGGAGAACAGAGGGAACAACCGTTATTCTCCTGCAGTTGGACACATTGCAAGGATGTCATTTGCTGGGATCTCCCGGCCACCCCCAGAGGTCTGTGTGGATGCCTGTCACAACAGATCCAGCTACAAGAAAATAGCTTGATGTGTTCCCACTGATCATCTCAGTCTGTGATAATACAGAAATGACCATGTTGAGGAGGATGGCAGGGATTACAAAATGGGTGTGGGTTGTGGTAGCATTGTGACATGTAGCTGGAGAGCTGTAGCTACATGTTGCACGTATATCTCCCAGTGTGGAATGTCAGCCAGTATTTCCCTCTTCCCTCAATGCTCCTGCAAAGTGTTTTAAATTTAAATAGGTTGAGTTCTTTTATAAATTTGGTAGGCTTTCAATTCATCACCACATTTGGTAAATAAATGTGGTCAAAAGAACCCAACTGACCAATGTCTACTTTGTGATCAGACACACCCCACACATGATTCCTGTCAGAGCTTGGAGAAATTATTTGGACTACAGATTCCCAGCATGAACCCTGTTGACCTTGCTTCACAAATTTCCATTTGAAAGCACCTGTGGAGGGAGGATATCCCAAGAGAAAAGTATTTTCTTCTGAACTCTGCTCCTAATTCTTTGTGGAGGGGGTGGGTGTCTGGAGTAATCTCAGACTTAAGATTTTCTCATTTTGCCAGTTTCTTTTTTCTAAAGTTAATGTCACATGGACAGAGCTTCCCTTTTGTTTTTTTGTGGACAGCAAAACATAAGGCAGAAGGAACAACTGCCATTTAGTGTCTCAAATATCAGGGCATGACAATTGTGAATCGATGTTGCCTTCTTAATAGCAACTTCTCCATAAAGCTTTGGCTACAGGAATAGCTGCAGTTTGTGAAGACTGTTTCTTCGGAGACTCACCAAAATGATAGATCTCTCCATCTAGAGATGTGAAGTGCTGAAAAGCATTTGAGAACTGCAAAATGAATATAGCAATTCTGCTTCTAATGATACAGTAAAATAGTCATGAGAGTACAGAGAGAGGGAGATGCAGCTGTTTTGTATGGACAACAAATGGCCAACCATAACAGCACTGTAAACTATCAAGGAAAACAGTAATGAAGAGCTATAAGTCATTGTATAGGTGGTCCAAGGTTTTAAGAAAATAGAAAGTACCCAAGTTGTTGTTGCTTTTAAAAATAACTGCTTTTTGACTGGCATTTGCCTCTTGTTATTTTGTCTTATTGTCCATTTCATAGTACCGGAGATTGTCTTATAAGGTTTATATTATATGTTTCCTGTGTTTTTAAATATGTAGGACTATATCCTGGTTCACTGTGCTGCAATTGCTCTGAAATGTCTTACGTATGAGCATAGCAGTTTCATTTTACGCTATTTCATTCAGGCTTTTAACTGCCCGACTACAGTGAATGCTTGGCTGCATGCAAATCTTCTATAACATTCATATTGAATTCATATATTAATAATTAAAATTGTGAAATAATAATGCCAGTCCAAGACGTTTTGCTGCCTGAAACAAAGGCCCTTTCTGCACCAGGCAATGAGAACGGGGCAGTGCATCCTCTCAGGGAGGTCGTCTGCACCTTGGAGCAGACTAGGAGCGGACTACTTACCGGAGATTTGCACCTCAGTCCGCTCCAAAATGACCCCAAGTGGTCTTCCAGCGTGTTCTCTAAAGTCTGCAAAAACCAGGTCTTTATTTTCCTGGAATGCGCCATTGCGATCCTGCTCCCTTGTGCAGATTCGCAGGCTTGCACCAATGCGAGCCTGTGATCTGCAGAGGGAGGGTTTTAGGCGTGACGAGTTTCAGCGGTTGGTCGGGACCCACGACCAACTGGAAGCCACCATTTTGGAAGCCGGAAGCCGTCATTTTGGAAGCCAGAGCAGTGTGGATCTACAGACCTCGCACTGCTCCGATTCGCCCTGGACCAAGAAGGAGCCCTGCAGAAGGGCTTCAGGGACAGTCGGTGTTGCTTTGGACCCCAGAAGAAGTGGCAGGTAACGGCACGGAGCAATTCCCTCGCCTCGTGCGGAAAGGGCCATAGCCTAAATGCCGCTCTGCTCTATCCAGTGCCTGCATTTTAAAATTTCTTGCTGGAGCAAGTAGACATGATTACCCACCATCCCACCTCATGGTGTCATCTGAGCCCAGTCAGCAGCATTGAAAGTCTGAGTTTGTATAATCAGTAACTAAGCAAAGCAGAGGTGAACTACCTGGGTCCCTACATTTAATTTCATGTGGTCCTATGCCTAATTTCTAAAGCCCTCTGCAGCCTATCAGTTTGGACTTCTGGCAATCCCTTCTTGGTCCAGGAGCCACTGGGTGAGAAGGAAGAGAGACAATCTGAAAGAAAGGAGGTCATGTGATGGGAAGGGTTGTCCTGATCGCTCTTCTCTCCAACTCCACATTCATCTCCAGTCCACTGCTTTCCGGGAGGTTGCTCCCAAAGGCGTTTAAAAGCATTCAAGCATTTAACTCTCCACCTGAATTTGGAAGTAGTAACAGCCCCTTGAGTACTGTAGTACATTTTGTTTCACTGGGTAGATTTACATCAGGGTGTAGATGAGCTGTCACAAATAGATATACATGGTGCACCAGCTCCTGCTCCTTGTTCGTGGGAGTCATTTTCAGAGAAGTTTTTAAAACCTACTATTGAATACTTAAAACTGGGGGAGGGGAGATAAATAACTTTTACACCTCGGAATAACTACAGCAGCATTGTCAATCTGGGTAAAAGAATGATCAATCCCCCCTCCCCTTTTAAATAGATATGGTTTTCAGACTTTCGTATATAGATCTACTTAACTCTCATGCACTAGGATTTTTTTTAAAAAAAGCTTGCATTGTGTGTGTTATTTTCTGATCCAAATGAGAATTCCAGTGTATCCACAGAAGTAACAGTAACACTGAGTGTATTGTGTATTATTTTCTGACCACAGAAGAGAGAAGAATGTAGTTCAACAAGGGTACTTTTTACTTTGTAATACATTAATAATGAACACTTGTGTTTTTCTTACTTGATTGTGCCCTTATTTCTGCCTGACTGCATTGCTTCCAACAAGTATAAAGACTGAGGAAATGTCCCTCAGGCTCCATATGCTGTCAGTGTACATTTTCTAGAAGAGAACATCCTCTGGTGAGAGTTGTCCTAGAATCTATCTACCAAGTGAGCAAAACACAAGTTTCCATTCCATCTCTGTGTTATCAACAATAATCAAAGTGGTGATTGTAATCCCTTGATGTCTTTTAACCCCACCAATAAAAAGGGGAACCTTGTACTTTATTGAATTACACACACCACTGACGTAAGTCAAATGTTTTTACACACAAGGCTGTACTGTGGCTTTCTATAGCACTTGGAAGCAAAGCAGCAAAATTCCCCCAGTGAGCAGGATGTGAACAGAAAACTTTACTTTGGCTTCAGGGATACTGTCACTGTTTGGAGGCATCAGAGATAGATGTTTTTGTGGCCTGGCTTTATGTTGCATCATGTCATAGAAGATGTCCTGTTCTCTAGATGCATTCTCTAGATACTCATTTAGTCATTTTCTGTACAAGACCAGATCTGAATGCTGGCAAGCACAGTGGCAATACATGGCTTGTGCTATTACATCATGGGCTTTGTACATCTGGATAGGCCACTTTTAATGTCCTTTTAAGCAACTGAATAGATAACCATCCTGAAGGCAGAAATACCAAAGAGTGGCAAGCACTTCTTATTAACAAATACAATCACTAAACAAAGCAATAGATAAACATGAGAGTTTTAAGGTCTGTTGGAAACATTTACTTGCAGCCTACTGCCAGTTGTATACCTTTGTAAAGGGGAAAGAGAGAGTTAAGTTTGTTGTGGTATCATGTTTTGGACACAAAATCACTTCTTTTCCTGTGCCTGTGCTGTCATTGTACATGGTAATATTATCAGGATCTATATCAGCTCACTGGCATCAATTCCTAGAAATCAAACTCCCTTTAAAAAAAAAGGTTGTCCAAGGAGTCAATATTTATGGCTGTTTTATGCTCAAAATATTTTTCTAAGTCAAACATCAATTAGCCAAGAAAGGCAGCTGTAAATAGTATGTCTTTCCTGTATAAACACATAGCATATGTTTCTTGCTATATATGCCATGTGTTATGAACTCAGCAAAGGAATTAATTTACACTTGGCCTTGAACTGTGCTTGCTCATGGAACATTTCTGTGCATGCTTATGGAACATGGGCTTTCAAAGCTAGGTCCTATTCCTCAAAGCTACTCTATCTGAATGGAGCGTTCAAGGGCTGGATCAACATTGTAGCAGCTTCCTAACAAGGAGATAAAATAACCGTGTGGACAATACAGACCACAGGTTGCTTGAAGCTAGGAGGGAAGCAGAATGGCTTCTGATGGATGGAGGGCATCTTACTGAAATGGAGATTGGATTTTCAGGCACTACAACAGCAGTGAGATTTGTTTTGCATTCCAGATATCATTGGACTACAGCTCTAGAGATCACAGTCACCTCTAGATACTCCAACCACAGTGTTATGGTTGGAGTATCAGACTGGAACTTAGGAGAGCCAGGTTCAAGCCCAGTCTGAACAATGAAACTCAGCATATGACTTGGTACCAGTCATTCTTTTTTTCTCATCTTGACCTACCTCTTGAGGTTGTTGTGAGAATAAAATAGAAAATGGTGTCTGCTTCCTCAAGCACACTAGAGGAAAGCCAGGGTATAGATGAAACAAATAACTTAACTCCTATCAGCTCTAGCCGGTATAGCCAATGGTGAGGGAGGATGGGAGTTGCCATTTGTGATAATGGGGCTTCCCATTATCTAGACTTGGCTGAAGGGGGATACTTCCCGCTTCAGGTAAACCAAGGGTTAATGAGGTGTTGGGATTAGGTTACACTTTCTATTGTGGGTCAGCCTCACAGGTCACGGAGGGAGAATTGCCCAATCAAGGGGAAAGAGGTGAGCATCTTCGAGATGCTTCGAGATGCTTCGAAGGAGAAGTTATAAAAATCCTCCAGAGGCCATGTGGCAGAGAGACAACAAAGGAACCTCCTGGAGATGGGATCTGTGCCAGTAGTAGGCTGCAGGCCCTAGGCCTCGCCTCCTGGTCTCATTCCTCTCCTAGACCATCTAAGCCTGTGAACCCAAATGTGAGTAACTAGAATAAGGTAGTTAGTCGCATTAGGGCTTTTTATTATTTTGGAGGTTGGCTGATCTTAAGAATGTATCTGTTTTTATAACTACTTGTAACTTAAGCGTACCTGAGAAGGGGGAGCCTCTCATGAGTATTATTGTCTTGTTTACTTGCATGCCTTAAAATAAATGCTTTTCTGTAAACCTCTGTCTCCTCTTCATTCCCACGCCATTCTTCGGCACACGCTTAGATAGGACTTCTCTCACTCAGAAGGGGGAAGGTCCTTAAGCATAGAGATTGGCAATCCACTGAGCAGGGTCCCACTGTATTGTTCAGTTAATTCAGAATTCAGTGGGTGGTGGCAGCATGAGAATTAGTGAACGCTGGGGGATTTCCTGCTCCTTTTCAAGGGTAGAAGTCAGTCTTGGAGGGCTGGAAGTAAACTCAGTATGATACCATTCAACAACATTTTGAAGGTCATCCTTGTACTTTATTGTTGTTGTTGTGTGCCTTCAGGTCATTTCTACAGCATCCCCAGTGAGAGCTGGTTTGGTGCCTTAGTCTATGTCTTTTGAATAATCACAGGGTGCCTCATTATAGGAGTCATCAGACTTTTAACAATGCTTCAAAGAGAAGACCAAGGCCATTTTCTAACTAGACTGTTGTAGTGCTATTATTCCACTTTCAACATCCTATGGAATTCTGGCCTCACAGGCCCCTCCCTAAACTGCAAACCCCAGGATTCCATAGAATGTTGAAAGTGGAATAATAGCACTATAACAATCTGGTGCGGAAATGGCCCAACTGTGGCAGTTTTGATACTCAAGTATTTTTATCATATTCATAGTGGCTGTGCCAGACTTTATGCAAGGCACGGTCAATGATTGTGCCCACAAATGTTTGTGCCTCTTTCCTTGGCCTAATAAAGGTACAGAAAATGGTCAAAGTGGCTACCTCTGCTTATTGTAGTTTCAGTTGGAAAGAAAAAGATCAGTCTTTTCAGATTGCAAAACTGAGATGAATCCTGTACACCAATCTTAAATCATCTCTTTTTGATGCTCTATGTGATATGTCAATATACCATATACTTGTATATACATTAACCTCATGTATAAGTTGAGGGCAGGTTTTGGGACCCGAATTATAGATTTTGATATGCTCTGCGGATAAGGCAAGGGTCATTCCACAGAGAGGGGAAAGTACCAGCACCACCTCAGGGGGCCAGCCACCCCTGGCTGCTGCCATCTTTTTCCTGTCCAGGCTTTCAAAAAGGTTTTTCACCACTCTATTCAGAGAAAGGGGTGGTTCTTTTCTTGATAAAAGTTAAGGTACAACATTAACTCTTACAAAAAAAGGAACCATACCCTTCTCTGAGTAGAGTGGTGAAAAGTGAGAGCTTAGTTTGTCCTAGGAGTACATAAAAGAAGCATTGACACACACTCTCTGCTACTCCTTTGAGCAGAAGCACCAAAAAGCTGCCACTGCTACCACTATTTTCCCACCCAGGCATTCAAAGAGGCCAGAAGTAGCTACACAGCAGAAAGAGATAGAGGGGGTCAGTGCTTCTTTTAAGGTTTTCCTGAGGCACGTTACGCTCTTGCCTTTTGCCACTCTACTCAGAAAAGGGAATGGTTCCTTTTTTGATAAGAGCTGGGGTACAGGGCTTGCACACTGACCTGTGGATAAGTCAGCCCAGCTTTTTGGAATCAATATTTTGACTAAAATTTCTAGACTTAAACATTAGTATTTACAGTATATATATGCAATGATATGCCAGAGCATATGGGTTACATAACTGGTAGGACAAGCATTTTTCCTGCATGGCACCATATTGAAAGTGGAATAATAGCACTATAACAGTGTAGTGTGGAAACAGCCTTTGTGATGATGAACATTATGAGAACGTCAGGTTAAACAGATAAATCTGCTGTTGTTCACTGCTGTCAAGTCGGCTCCAACTTAAGGCGACGCTATGAATGAGAGACTCCTCGCTTACCCTGCCCTGCTCAGCTCTTGCAGATTAAGAGATATGGTTTCCTTGAGCTGAGATTATCCATCTGTAACATGGTTTTCCTCTTTTCCAACTGCCTTCTACCTTGCCAAGCATTACTGTCTTTTCTAGTGACAATATCTAGTGATAACATCTAATGGCTCACCAATAGTTCACAGATGAAAACAGGGACACATGTGGCCATGGAATATCAGAGCCTGGTCAAGATCGAAAAACTTCTTAATGAGGAAGAACACACAAGTCAGCAAGAGGCGGCAGCGGTTTGCTTTTGCCTGAGTCTAAAAGGAAAGGCAAAATTCTGCCCTCTCCTTTCCTCTCTCCTTGGTTAGTTAATTCAAAGTGAACTACTTTTGCACTTCAAACTCAGCTCGGAGCAATGGTAGTAACTGAATGACAAAGAGGAAAGTGGCAGGAGGAGAGAGAAACTGGGACATTTTAAAAGCAACTGGAAAAATGAGACGACAGAAAATTAACTGGGATTATCCTGGCCAAATTGGGACAGTTGGCAGATATGTATCTCTTGCTAAATTGAGGACAGGGGGGTTAATCACACATCTTGCCCCAGACCACCTTTCACACTTCACAATTACCATATTATGATTCCACTCTAACTGCTATGGTTCTACTTTATGGAATCCTGGGATTTGCAGTTCAAGGTATTTAGAATTCTTAGCCAAAGAGCTCTAGTGCCTCACCAAGCTACAAATCCCAGGATATATCTTATCTGGAATGAGAGAATAGTAGTCCAACACATCTGGAGAATCTTGGGTTTAGGAAAATTCTTCAGGCCAAAAGTTTGATGGTTGAACAAGCAAGTATGCTTCGCTGTCATTCTTTCTCTCATCACTGATTCAGCTACCTTCTAATTAATCTGCCACTTAAAAAACTCATTTAAATGGGATTTTATAGAATCATCTTTTAATCACTTAAGGTAATTGCTTTGCAGCTAATTTAAGTTTCACAGGGAGCAATTTTCATATCCCTACTGAGTTTTATCTAAAAGTAGCTGATGTGTCTTCTGATATGCATCTGACTATCTGTCAGAAAGTACTGTGATTCAACAGGTTTGTGAAAGATGTACGACATAATTACAGAAAATATGCAAAGGACTCATCTGTCCTATACATAAAAAATGCATTAACTTGAAGCCATGAATTCCCTTTTTGAAGGTAGTCTGTGTACATGGCAAGGTGAAACAACAAGGTGCTAGTAGTGTAAGCACAAATAACGTGCAGCAGTTGCTTGGCAATATTCAGGTGAGGTGATAAAGCAGCAGGAATAGATGAATGAATGAAGAAGGAAGAGAAAGGGAGAATGAATGAATGAATGAATGAATGAATGAATGAGTCACTGACTCAATGAATGTTTACTGCTAAATATTGTAATAATCAAACAAGCAAGTTATTGCTTCAGGCAATTACTTGTGTGTATAAAGTAAAACAATACAGTTATTCATGCTATGCTATTGTTATGTCAGACATAGTGAAATATTTCCCTGGATTTGGAAAAGCACCCAGTTGTTTTCGGACTAACAGGGGGATCTCAACATGGTACCAATCCATAGCCTTGTAAAGAAAGCACTAACAGGACGCTTAAATGATTGCAAATAGTAGCTTTTCTTTCTTAAATGGATACCGCATTGTTTACATTCACACAATTGTCCTCTTCGTTTTCTGGAAGCCTCTTCCTGTTCAGTTCTTGAATGAGATCTTGAATGTAACTGGTAACAAATTACCAGTTATTTATAAGTAGTTCCTCTTCCCAAGATCAAACATTGCCGTTATAACTTAACAAGGAATACCTTTACTCCATTTGTGTTGTAACTGTAACTGTTATATTGCTTTTACAGTTACAGAGCTATGACCTCATCAAATGGTGGAGGAGGGATATTGCATGATTAGAGCACTGTCTTGCATTCTGTTTTCACTGCTAAGACAATCACAGGATGGAAGGGTAGAAGTGTGGGTTTTTTAACCGCAGCCAATCATCTGTAGAATGTAGACTTAAAAGACAACAAGAAATAAAGAAACCAATATAATGAGAAAGCATTTAAGATCTGAGAA
This sequence comes from Cyclura pinguis, assembly GCA_030412105.1. Lineage (NCBI taxonomy): Eukaryota > Metazoa > Chordata > Lepidosauria > Squamata > Iguanidae > Cyclura > Cyclura pinguis. Next base: position 44,263,963 of record CM059599.1, read on the forward strand.
CACTAATGAACATTGAGATGAATCCTGGCTTACATTTTGGCCTTCAAGCTCCTAAGTTTTTTGCATTTAGTTTTTGCAATTGTCTTGTGCTGAACTGATCCTGCTAGATGTGTTCGTTTGTTTGTTGTTTTAATCAATCCAGACATGCTTTGTGTAGAGGGCAAGTACACTTTTTTGGAAAAAAAAATACCGGCAGATGTTAATAGCTATCATTGGCAAGTCACTGTGAGATATGCAACAAATAACATTTGCCTCTTCCCCTAGAGACTGAACTACCTTTCTCCTGCTCTCAGCCTTAACAAGTTTGCAGATGCCAAGGACATGGCCTCATTCACATCTCTGTCCCTATGGCTGGTGTTTTACTTTTTCCTGTGAATCACAGCACTGGAGGGATGATGACTGAAGCAAAGCAATCAGCTGTTTTCATCCCAAGATTATAAACAAGTCCCAGTTTTGCCAGAGAAGGTATATTTTCAGTCATAACAGATCAGCTTGTAATATTTATTTCTTTTCAGCACTAAATATTCTGCCCACACAGCATGTGGCCTGTTCGACACAATTTCAGAGGAAAAGACACATCTTTCCACCATCCTGAGACACATCTCCTTTTCTCTTGTGTGTTTCACTAGGTGCTCCCCACTTTTTGCTTTTTTTAATACAATTTAAGACCATAAAGCACTAAAACCTAAATGTCAAAGAGATAGCAAGCCCCACCGCAATCCAAACCAAATAGAGAAAATAAATTTAAAATGGCAACAACAAAAGCAACCCACAGCAGAAAGTTAAAACCTGAAATCTTAAAAGGTCATTTTGAAATCCAAAAATGATTGCTATTTTTTATAATACAGATATACTGCTTAATACAGGGGTGGGTGACAAGTGGACCACCAGATGATGTTGTGTTGCAGATCCCATTGCGCCCTACCATTGGCTATGGGGCAGGGGAGCTGCTCTCCAACATCTAGAGGATGTCACCCACATTTGCCTTGATATAATGTTTAAGGTGTTACAATTAAAAACATACACTGTGCAGTATTTAAACACTTGAAAAGATTTTTTAAAAAAATAGTGACCAAGCTCCTGCATCATGGTCTCTGATGTATAACTTTATGATGATGGATCTATACCACTTGACATAATACACAAACATGCTAGTGAATTACAAGAAGGAACAATAGAGCACTGCACAAGATATTCTGTTGCACTATAGGGGCTCCTATTTTGCTTTGGGATAGTTTTTATATTGGAACAGGTTGTGTATTAGAACATGTTGAGCACCAGCTATACTACTGGTTCTGCTTGTGTAATGATCTCAGTGGTGTAGCTACATCTCCGTTCCCCCCCCCGAACACAATTATTGCGCCACAGTGCAATTCAACTCTACACAATCATAGGTCAGCTTACAGTGATGTAACTTCCCAACAGGAGGCTGGCCAGTAAACTTTATTTTACTTATTTTTATTATTTATTTAATTCACATCCCATCTTTCTCCTGTTGCAGGACCCAACACAGCTTACAATATTGTCATGCCCTGCTTCCAGAGCATGAACTCTGACTCAGAGTCTGAAGCAGAGGGCACTCCAGAGGCTGAAACAGAAGGCATGCCAGGGCCTACTGTACAGAGAGAGGCTGTAGTGCTGGAAATAGAACAGGTGATGGTGCCAGCTCCAACAGAGAGTCCTGCCTCTTCTGATACAGAAGAACACTTACCTAGATCCAGTTTCGCACAGCACAGGCAGCAAAGAGAGACCCAGTATCGCTCTTTCAGAATTTATAACTGGCAACAATCAATCAAGGCACAGCTCTGCTAGGCTTTGGGTCTATTTAGCTGTCATCCTTCCCCTCCAGGAGTTGTCAGAGCTTATCTGACCTGCTACCTTGCTGGATGCCTTGACAAATGCTTGGATTGACCTTGGACACTCCCTTGCCATGAAACCCTGCTGGACTTTGTTCATGTTGGATTTTATTTATGATTTCTTGCTTACCTCCTGGAAGTAAGTAACAAGCTGGGAGATATGCAGTTTGTTTTGTTTGATTTATCAGCTGTGCCAGGACTGACATAGGACAAATATAAATTGAACATTGAGTCTGAGAGAGAGCAGAAGGAGAGTTGTGTTTTGGAGGTCACCCCTGGTTTTCTGATATTTTTTTGAAGGTTTGTGTAGAGGATTTTGTTTGTTTTTGGATGTACGCTCTCCCTGAGTACATGTCTAAAGGGGCAGGGCTTCTGCTGAGTCACTGACTTGGTTGTGGGAGGAGCTAGCAGCCACTAGCTCTGTATAAGTGCTGCCACAGTCTTTGGGGCTCAATCTCTGTGGGCCAGTGGTGCACACCTTGTGCCCTGTGCCATCATATCAGTAAGAATTATCATAGTCTGAAAAGGGTGAAAAAAATAACTGCAGGGATGGAGCAAGAAGGATCTGTCATTGTCAGCTGTAATGTTTGTGCAACGTTTATCTTCTTGCCAATAAATCTCATGGACTACACTTGCAGCAAGTGCAAACTGGTGGCTCTCTTGGAAGAGAAAGTCAATGCATAGCAGCTATGTGTGGAAACTCTTCAACACATTAGAGAATACAAGGGCTTCCTGGACAGAACAGAGAGGGAACTGATCCTACAGAACCTAAAAGAAGAAACTGTCAATGGAAAAAAAGAGGGCAGGAACACTGAGAGAGCACTCTAGAGGACAGTCTCCACCATGCACAAGGAGTTTAGAGCCATTCCAACCAAACAATTGCTTCCTACCTCTTCCTGGGAATAATGGTGGCAAAGAGACACAAGCACAAGAACAGCAGCAAGAGACACTGTATGTCAAGGAAGGAGCCATCCTAGGCCATTTCCGCACTAGACTGTTATAGCGCTATTATTCCACTTGCAACATTCTATGGAATCCTGGAGTTTGCAGTTTCGGGAGGGGCAGCCGGCCCCTCCCGAAACTGCAAACTCTAGGATTCCATAGAATGTTGCAAGTGGAATAATAGCGCTATATCAGTCTAGTGCGGAAATGGCCCTAACCACCTACTGCAGCAAGGAAAAAAGAGTGCTGGTGATAGGGGATTCACTGCTCAGGTGTATAAAGGAAACTGTGTATTAGACAAGATGAACTGGGAAGTGTGCTGTCCTCCTGGCTCACATATCCAGGATGTCACTGACAAGTTGTCGAGGCTCATCAAAAACACAATCTTCTGATTCATGTGGGCACCAACAACACTGCAAAGAACACCTTTGAGCAGACTACCTTGGACAATGAAGCCCTGGGCAGGAAAGTGAAGAAAGAGAAGCACAAGTGTTCTTGCCAGTTTTACCAGTGAAAGACAGAGGACCACATAAGGACAGAAAGATACTGCAGGTGAATAACTGTTTACACAGATGTGTCAACAGGAGAGGTGTGGCTTCTGGGAAGCATGATCTTTACTTCCTAGATGAATGACTACTGGTTACAAATGGGTTATACTTCATGTAGCCCAGGAAGAATATCTTTGGCAAAAGCATGGCAAATCTGATCAAGAGGGCTTTAAATTAAATTCTTGGGAGAGGGTGCATTGGAGATAATAGCTTAAGCATCCGTTCAAAAGCAGACTCTAAATACAAGGATGTGAATTCTAGAGGAGAAGCTGAGGGAAAGAATGGCAGCCACAGTAAACTCACGGTAGAATAAAAGATGAAAAAAAAGGGGCAATGCTTTATATGTCTATACACCAGTGCACAGAGTTTGGGTCACAAATAAGATAAGCGTGAAGTCCCAGTGCAGGAAGGTAAATATGTCTTTATATATAACAGAGACTTCATAAATTAAATGGGATGAATTTCAGATTAAGTGAAAATCGAACGAGAGAGAAAGCAAAGTTCATAGATCTTTCCCCAACCTGACTTCTGGTTCCACTTTCCACTTTTGAATCTTCAGCCAAGTGATCAGGACCTACAAGAAATTTGTTGCTGTTTTGTGCCTTCCAGTCAACTCAGTTTCTTGACAAGATATACTTAGAGGAGGTTTGCCTTTGTCTTCCTCTTAAGGATGAAAGAATGAGACTTGCCCAAGGTCATCCAATGGGTTTTTATGGCTGAGGGCAATTCAGACTGTGGTCTGCTGGTGTCTTAGACCATTAGACAAATCACTACACCAGACTGGCTCCTAGAAGATATAATTGGGAATGTTATGACACCATTCCACTGTGCTATACATGATTCTGGAAGGAACTATAGCTCTGTGGTTGACCTAAATCTGAACCAGGCCTAATCTCCCATTCCGCTGCTCACAGTTATTAGCCATTGTGAGTTAGCATCAAAAGTGCAGGTTTTGCAAGAGAGAGAGAAAGAGAGAGAGAGGAAACAATAGCACAATACTGGGTTTTTAATCTAGATCAGAGCCTTGTCTAGTAATGAACTTGGCCAATTTGTAACGCTGTGACTGGACACTGTCTTTTGGGCCTCTATTTTTCCTATTATTTTATAAGAATCTCAATCAAAAATAGCTTAGCTAGTAATGATCCAAAAAGGAGCTGAGTGGCTTTCAGATGTAACATTGGCATGAGAGTGAACTTGGAAGCTACAGCATTTTAAATAACAATTTAGGAACAGATTTTTCTAGAATGAAAAGATGCAGTTATTGAAGGACAGCCCAAACCTGTTGTTAGAGACATTTGCTCTCCTTTAGTGCCTCTTGGCTAATTCCTCCAGAATATAAAAAGGACCAGATTAATCATACACAACAGACAAGTTTCATCTAGTCTGAGCCATCATAGCCTCCGGGAGGACACAGATACTTTTGACATCTGCAGGTGTAGAAAGATAAGGACAAGGTTAAGAAGAACAAGCTGATCTGCATTTCATCTAGCGAAAAGCTGTTCTGCAGTGTGCTTATTTGCAAAACTAGTCTAGAAGGCTTTATAACTTTCTGCTATTTAGTGTTAATTTGGTGCTCTCAGTCCTTCCTGTCTCTTTTTTACATTTGAAAAAATCATTGCTCTTTTTGAAAATGGGTCTGTCAAAATCATTATAGCTTGATGTACTGAAGAATATTCCTCTTTTTCCAGTTTTCTTTCTGGAACATGATAAAATTGAAGCATAGCCTAATATGAGTAGACTTTATGAAAAGGTATCACTTCAAGTTGTATTTTTCAAGACAAATCAATTTTATACAATTTACTGAGGTTAAAAAGGGTGACATTAAAATGTAGACTCTAGCTTGAATTTCAGAGATTTGAGGCTTGACTCTTGGCTTTGCAACAAAATCTCATAGTGGGAAATTAGATATGTATGCTAAGAATTGTGAAAGGATTATTCTTGTGTAATTTTTTTTAAGCTGCCCTCCTATGTAGGTACATGACTGCAAGTAGGCATAAGAGACAAGGCTAACCTAGTGTTGACAAGGCAAAGATGGAGTAGATGCCCAAGGAAGTTCACTTAGAACTGCTTGGAGGGCTTTCCAATACTGTCTTATTGGGACAAGAAAGCCTCATGGTGAATGCTCCTGAGAGGCACATTGGTCTTACTTTCTCACTTAGGCAAATACCACAGCAAGAGAGCAAGTCATGGAGCTCCCTGAAGCTGCCACCTGCCCAACATCTTCCTGATCCCCTGAGAGTGAGCTCGTGGGTGGTTGGGCTTCTCAAAGCAATCATTCTCTGAATGTTTTACTCTGAGGCATCCTCACATGAAAAGCAGGTGAGGATGCTCTCTGGAGCAATCAGCCTCAGAGAATCTTCAGAACAGGCATTCTTTTTTCCCCATTATTATTATTAGTATTAGTATTAGTATTAGCATTGTTATCCAATATACATCATATAATATATATTATGAGTATGCTTACTTAATATACATACTTACATACAGATTTATATCATTTTGGTCCTTTTCACATGTGCGGGGGGGAAACAGGCGAAAACGCCCCCAAACGGAGCTTACCTCCAGCCGGGTAAGTCCGTCGCCACGTGGAGCAGCGTGAGCTCGATGCTCCACACTCCTCCGGTGTTGCAGATGGCAGCTTCCGGTTGGTGGAGGCTCTCCACCAACCGGAGAAGCTCGCCAGCCGGAAGCCCGCCCCCAGCAGATCTGCAGGCACGCGCTTGTGCGCGCCTGCAGATCCACTTTAGAGCTGGGTGACGGAGTGGCACGGGGCTGCGCGCTCCGTGCTTTTTAAAAACCTCTAAAAAGAGGTTTTTAAAAAACACACAGCCCCGCTAGTTCCGGCCACTCCTGAGTGGATTCTGGTGTGGAACTACGAAAAGTAGTCCACGCCAGTCCACTCTACGGTGTAGACAACCTCCGTGAGAGGTCGCTCTACACTGTTTCCCCCCCCACATGCGAAAAGGGCCTTTGCCTTCTTTAAACTGAACAGTTGAATAACTGTCAGAAATGGCTAGTCCTTCCATATGATAATTGATGGAGGACCCCAAATGTTCTCCAAATAATTGTACACACATTCCCAAGCTTCCTTAAACCTTTACATAGATTTATCTTTTAACAATATTGATAAGTTATCAATCTGCATTAGGTCATACATTCCCAAAAGCCAGTCATCAATTGTTGGTACCCCTTCTTTTTTCCGTTCTTTGGCATATAGTAGTCTTGCTTCGGTTATCAAGTGCAAAAAATTTTGTTTTGTTTTGTTTTGTTTCCCAATATAATCCTCTATCAGTTCAACCATATTTAACAAATAACATTCTGGTCGCATGGGGAAATTTACTTTCACAATTTTTGTAATTTCCAAATGGATGTTTTTCCAAAAGAGTTTTGCCTTTTTGCATTGCCACCAGCAATAAAAAAAGGTTCCCCTTTCAATTTTACACTTCCAGCATTTATCATTTCCCCCCTTATATATCTTAGCCAATTTTTCTGGAGTTAAATGCCACATATAAAACATTTTATAAAAAAATTTCTTTAAACCCTTGAGACTTTGTAAATTTTAGGTTTTTCCAGGTCTGTTCCCAGTTTTGTAATTGCACTGGGTGGCCAATATATCGTGGTCATTTAATCATGTTATTTTTTACTACTTCTTGTTCCATTTCCCATTTTAATAGTAATCTGTACAATTTTGTGATTAGATGCCTATTCCCTGATTCTAAAACCAGATCAAATTCTGTTTTCACATTATTAATCATTTCCTCTTTGTTGTCTTGTTTGAATCTAGCATATAGCTGTGCGTATTGATACCAGGAACATTCCTTTCCTAAAGAATACCTGTTCTTTCCCGGAACTGGTATTCTTTAGGATTACCTTACCTGCAGTGACTGTTAGTGACACCTTTGAGGTGGGGTAGCCTACCTGTCTTCTGTCTTTCTCCAAAGAAGTCCTCAAAAGCAAGACAGGAAACAGGTAACAATGGCATTGGGAGTAGAAATAGCGGTTGCAGGGGCAGTATCAGCAAGTGAGGACTAGCTGCACATGTTCTTTCACCTCAGGTGGCAAGTCAGCTTGCACAACCACAGCTGGCATTTCTAGGTGAGCATGGAAAAAACTCTAGCCTGAAACTATAAACTGCTGCTGCTAACCAATGTACTGAGGCAGACAGGCCTGACTTAATATAAGGCAACTTCCTATGACACAACAGTAAGAAAATACATGAGGGCAGTGATTCTCAGATTTTAAGAAGCATCATAGCAAAGTGTCTGAGTAGATGTTTTGCCAGCAGAAGGTGTAAGATTCAATCCCTGGCATCTCCAGCTTAAAAGATCAGGTAGTAGGTGATAGGAAAGACCTCCGTCTGAGAAGATGGATAGCTGCAGCCAGTCAGAATAATAAATAATCAGCTACATAGAACAATAATCTGAGTTATTATATGGATTTTTAATATACATATGTGCCATGTGGTAGTTCTGGTTGTTCAAGCACTTTCTTCCATGGTTAGAGAAATATGGTATGGCAGAACTTGCTATTGGGTTAAAGCCTACAACCAACTTTCCATATGCCACTATGTAGAATGCTCTGAGCATTAATTAACAACTAGCAACTGTTTTGAGCAGAGATAGGAAATCATTTAAATTGGGCTGTTTCTAATAACATAGGGACTTAATTTTGGCTGTTAGGTAGACATATCATTGTAAACAAACTTACAGTCACAAATTGCACTGTTGCACAAAGTTCATGTTCTCAGAAGGGAAGCAGAGATGTAGTTACATCTTCAGAACCATTGCACAAGCTGAGCCACCAAAGCACCATAGGTCTCATTGCTCAGTGAGTCTCACTGAGCAATAGGCATAATTGCTCTATGGGTCCTTTTGCACAACGGTGGTCCCATTGTATGACAGGGCCATTTTGCAATGGGGCTTCCCATTGCACAATGGGACACCATCAAGTCACCCCAGTATGCAGTATCACAATTCACTAGAAGGGCTGTGTATCATTTAAGAGATATAGCTACATCATCATAAAGTTACAAATCATTGCCTCTAATGCAAGATCACAGCCTTTATTTTTAACTTAAATTGGGATTTCAGCATGAATGTGATTCCAAAATTAAGCTATTAATTAATTAAATGAGAAACAAGGTTAAAAAACCAATACATTTCACATGTCCCACCTGGTTGTTCACCCAACATCTAGTTCATTGGGATTTTTGCACAACTACTTTCTGCTTTTTGATAGGTCTAAAATCCAAGCCACTTATTTTAGTTTATGATTAGAGAATGATAGAGTAGATAATGCCTAAGTTAGGAGATGTCAACTCAAAAAGTGGTAAGGGAAGCTTGGAAGAGGGTGCTCCTGTATACAGCCATGTTGACTAGTGTACACAGGCTTCCTTTCTGTCCTAGGAAAGTTAAAACTTCTTGAAATTTTTAATCTTGGGACTTTCTCTGGGTTTGATGTAGCAATCAGCTAAAGAAGTAAGGAGATAAATGAATGCAATCAGCTAAAGAAGTAAGGAGATAAACATGAAGAAGGGGTGAAGGAAAGGAGATAAGATTGAAAAGGAAAGGGAAAGGAAAGGGAAGGAGTTTCAATGGGATGGATGAGAAATGGGCTATTCAAAAATTCTTGCTGCTAGTTCCTTCTTTCTCAAGCACAGAACAGAGGCAAATCAGGGTGCGCTGAATAAAATCCTGGATGGCATTATTTCAGCTTCATTCTAATTAAGATTTTGATTCAGAGTGTGAACTCAAATGTAAATGGCAGTTTAAAATAAACATAGGCCCTTTCCACATGTGTGGGGGGGGAACGGGCGAAAACACCCAAAAACAGAGCTTACCGGCAGCCGGGTAAGTCCGTCGCAACGCGGAGCAGCATGAGCTCGCTGCTCCATAGTCCTCCGGCGTCCCAAACGGTGGCTTCCGGTTGGTGGAGGCTCTCCACCAACCGGAGAAGCTCGCCAGCCGGAAGCCCGCCCCCGGCAGATCTGCAGGCACGCACTTGCGCACGCCTGCAAATCTGTGTCGGAGCCGGGCGACGGAGCGGTGTGGGGCTGCGTGCTCCGTGCTTTTTAAAAACCTCTCGAAAGAGGTTTTTAAAAAACACGCCGCGTGACCAGTTCCGGTCGCTCCTCAGTGGATTCTGGTGTGGAACTACAAAAAGTAGTCCACGCCAGTCCACTCTAGGGTGTAGAAGACCTCCGTGGGAGGTCGCTCTGCACCATTACAGAAGCCCGGTGTGGAAATGGCCATGGTAGTTAGTTCATCTCTCCCATGTAAATGCAATTGAATGAGATTTTCAGCTAATTGAAGATTCATTAAAAACACTAGCCTTTTTCTACTAACTTTCCTATCTCTCATTTTGGGGATATCAAGCAAGTCAAAGTGGATATTAAGGCAGGATTCAACCTGTACGCACAAAGTGGTTTTGCCTGGTTCTGAAACCAAGATAACCAAGCTTAATTAATTTCCAACTATCACTTTGATTCCCTAAGATGTGGAGAGACTGTGCATTCAGTTTCTAGCAGAAACAGGAATCAAGCAGCCTCTCAGATATTGTTGAACTGCAATTCCCAGCATTCTTCACCATTTGCCATGCTGGTTCAACCTGCTGCGCTTTCTAGTTATTAACTGCTTTAAAGTAGTAATGCTTGTTTGTGCTGAAGAGAATGGTTATAATGCACGCCACCTAGTATAGGCATGCATTATTTTTCCCGAGATTTTTGTCCTCTCTCTGTTGATTCTGCCCCTCTGTGATGAGATTGTTATCTCCAAGCAGAGTTCAGATTTCAGTTTCAATATCCACATTTCTTCATTGCTAAGTGTTAACAGACAGGATATGCAGGTCATATAGCTGTTGCTGTAGGCAAGCCCCTTGGATTCTCAGTCCTTGATCATCTTCATTTCAATTTTGCCTTCTCTTCATTTATTCAGTAAAGACAATGGCTTCCCCATCCCCCCGTTCTTCTTTCAGCATTCAAAGAGATAGGCTCTCACCCTCCAGAACAGTTGAAACTGGACAATAATTTTAGGAACAAATTTTAGTGAATTATTAGGAGTAAAATCTTTAGTGAAATCTTCCAGGCAGTTGTAGCAACCTGTAGAGCACTACCTAGGAAGGCTCCATGTTAGTACCTTGTTATAACATGTGATTTCCTGCAACCAGCAATGAATCTTATTTGATACCTCTTGACCAACATTACTCCCTCTTGGGCTCCACCCTTTCCCCAAGTAAGAAGTTTTAAAGGGCAAGGCATTTGGCTTTAAACCTAGCACTTCTCTGTCTCTTCATGAGTTCATGCTGGACACACTGTTAACATTTGCTTCAGAGATCATGGAGGTCTTGGAAGAGGCTATGCTACCAATGGAGCTAGGCCCAGGGACAATCAACGTTTGTTTGTGCTCATAGGTCTTGGACACAGATGTCTGGGGCTGGGATCTTTCAGGTTTGAGTTTCCCGGTGCTGCTTGGGCCAAGTATCTCCTCTGCTGGCACGACTAGTTTCTCAGCCCCTGAGTCTTTACGAGCCTCTCCTTGGTGTCATGTGTCATAATATAGGGGAATGTCATAAGACACTGTAACAGATTCTAAGGATTGGAGATGTATGTCCTCCAAAGACTGGAGATGTATGATCAGAGAATGAACAGCATTACAAATCCTGCAGATGGTGGACTAGATGACCATCACAAGCTCTTGTCCAGCTTTATGAATGTGTGACTTTGAGGCTGCTGTCCAAGGGCAGCAACAGCAAGGAGAAAGAAAGAGCTGGTAATTACTACTAAGATTGCCTAGTCCAGCTTCCAAGCTATTAAAATATTTCCAGAGGAAGCAGTTGCTTTTTAGAAGCCTGGCATTGAAATGACTCTTCAAATATATCATCAGTTCAGTAAGTAGTTTGCTGTTGTTGTTCTTTAATGCCAAATAAAATCTATGGCTGGAAGTAGAACAAAATACAGTTTTGAAATATATCCTGAAATTGGTCTTACTGGTATGTGCTAATAATCTTGAGAAGTGACCTGGTAACACCTTAGCCCCTCCATTTTTTTTTTTTTTTTTTGCCACAAACAACAAACAATGTGAGAACGATCCAGCCAAAGCAAAAAAATTTTAAGGCTCCAATCCAACACCCACTTTCTTGGGACTAAGTTCCACGCAGCTCTGTGGGGCAAACATTTGAGGAGGCATGCTTAGACTTGCACTGTAAGGTGCGGTTATTTCAGTAGCAGAAATGTAATCTCATGCTGAACTTTCTCATAAAAAGCAAAGGGACTCAAATCTGTAGCACAGATAGTGAGGCTCAGGCAAAAGCAAACTGCTGTGGCCTCTGCCCCACATGTGTGCTCTTCTTCATTGATAAGTTTTACCTTTTTGACCCCACTCTAATGTTGCTTGGCCACAAGTATCCCAGGCTCCTTCTGTGAAACGCTGAAGGTATGCCACTTCCAATTTTTGGTTTGGGGAATTTCTGGCAGCCCTGTCAGCCCTCATGGGAACCCAGGGACTGAATAATCACTCTGGACTCTCTGCTGTTTCCCACCCTACTCTATAGTTTTAGCAATGTGCCACATTTAAATTGATCCACAGAATCTCATTGCTAAAGACACACAGAGAGAGAGCAAGAGAGTGCTATGACTTCAATCCAAAGTATTTAACCCTGGTATGATACTTTGATTAGCTGTTCATCAATAAAGGGGAGAACAGGAGAAATTCTACCACTAGTTTCCCCCCAATTCCCCTCCATGCATTTTTCAGCATACATAATTAGGACTACAGGACTGCAGCTTAGCATATCAGGTGAGGGCAAAGATAAGCACCTCCAGACATCATTATTTATTTATATCCCACCTTGAGTCTGGGACTCAAGTTGGTTTACAAAAGTTAAAACATATAGAGTTTTTGAAAAAAGTGCATCCTACAAAAGTTTAAAATATAATTAAACTATAAATGAAATGCAAAGCTGTTCAAAACAAACCATTAAAAAAAGAACAACATACATACAACATGAGAACACAGCACATGAAAAAAACATTTCTCCCCTAAACAGCCAGCTTTTAAGGGCCTGGAGAAACAGAAAGGACTTTGCCTCCCTATGGAAGAATAGCAAGGAGAATGTCAGTTAAACCTCTCTAGGAAGGGAGTTTCAGAACTTGGGAGCAGCCACTGAGAAGGACCTTTCCCATGTTCCCAGAACATACACTTTTGAGGATAGTGGGAGAGACAGAAAGGTCTCCCCCAGAAGATCTCAAGACATGGGCAGACTCATATAAGGTAATACAACCTTTCTTCTAGCATGGACCTGAGCCATATAGGGCTTTGCAGGTCATAACCTGCCAGTAGAATTGTTGGCAACAAAGGAGTTGTGTGCTCCCTGTAGCCAATTCCAGTTAACAATCTGGCTGTAGCTCTTTAGGCCAGCTATAGGTTCTGAACATTCTTCTAAGGCAGCTCCACATATGATAAAAATAATCCAAATTGGATGTAATTAAGACATATATCACCATGACCAGATTCAACATCTCAAGAAATGGACACAGCTGGTGGCCAAGTCTGAACTGTGCAGATGCACTCCTGGCCATTGCCAAAACCTGAGTTTCCAACCTCAAGGTGGAGTACAGGAGTATGCCCAAGCTGCAGATCTGCAATGAGGGGGTGGGATACCCCATCCAGCACAGGTTGATTCCCTTTTGAAGGACCAGGAGCATACTTGTTTTATCTGGATCAAGTTGTTCACCCTTATCTTGTCCATTATTGATGATGGGCAGTGGTTTAGAACCATGATTGTTTCTTTGGATTGAGATGGAAAGGAGTAGTATACTTGGATACCATCTGCATGCTGAGGACACTGGACTCCAAAAGTCTCCCAGTGGTTTAATATGTATGCTAAATAGTATGAAGGACAAACCCTAACTCTGAGGGACCCCACAAACCAATGGCCAAGGAGCTGAATAGGAGTCATGCAGCAGCACCTTCTAGAGTCGCCCCTCTAAGAGAATGGAGCCGCTGTAAACCAGTTCCTCCAAGACCCGTCCCTCTAAGGTGGCCTAGAGGGATACCATGGTTGATTGTATGAAAAGTCACTGAGAAGTCTCGCAGAATCAACAGGGACACCTCCCCTGCCCAGTTTCCAGAACAAGTCATCTGCCAATGTGACTAAACCAATCTCTCTCCATAGCAGATTTGAAACAACATTGAAATGGATCTAGATATGGGTCAAGATAATCTTCCTAATCCAAAATTCCATGGACCTCGAAGGCTACCACAGACTCTAGTACCTTCCCCAAAAATTGAATATTGGAAAATGGCTGGTATTTATCCAATACAGTGGGATTCAGGGAAAGCTTTTCCAACAATGGTCTTATAATTGCTTCCTTTAGGCATGATGGAGCTGTACCTTGTTTTAGCAAGGCATGACCAAAGGGTGCTCACCAATGGCTGCTTTTCATCCTGGAGAGAAGTGACTAGCAGGGTGCCACAGGGTTCTGTCCTGGGCCCAGTGCTGTTCAATATCTTCATCAATGACCTGGATGAAGGAATAGAGGGCATGCTCATCAAATTTGCAGATGACACCAAATTGGGAGGGGTTGCTAATACAACAGAGGACAGGATCAAAATTCAAAATGACCTGGACAGATTGGAGAGCTGGGCCAAGGCTAACAAAATGAAATTCAACAAAGAGAAATGTAAGGTCCTATATGTAGGTAGAAAAAATGGAATACAGAAATATAGGATGGGGGACACGTGGCTGGATAGCAGTACATGTGAAAGGGATCTAGGAGTCTTAACAGACCACAAGCTGAACACGAGTCAGCAGTGTGATGCGGCAGCCAAGAAAGCCAATGCAATTCTCGGCTGCATCAATAGGAGTATGGTGTCTAGATCAAGGGAAGTACTGGTACCACTCTACTCTGCTTTGGTTAGACCTCATCTTGAATACTGTGTCCGGTTCTGGGCACCCCAATTCAAGAAGGACATGGTCAAGCTGGAGCAAGTCCAGAGGAGGGTGACCAAAATGGTGAGGGGCCTGGAAGCCATGCCCTATGAGGATAGACTTAGAGAGCTGGGTATGTTTAGTCTGCAGAAGAGAAGGTTAAGAGGGGACATGATAGCCATGTTTAAATATTTGAAGGGATGCCATGTAGAGGAGGGAGAGGGCTTGTTTTCTGCTGCTCCAGAGACAAGGACAAGGAACAATGGATTCAAGCTGCAGGAAAGGAGATTCCACCTGAACCTCAGGAAGAACTTCCTGATGGTGAGGGCTGTCTGGCAGTGGAATATACTGCCTCGGAGTGTAGTGGAGTCTCCTTCTTAGGAGGTTTTTAAGCAGAGGCTGGATGGCCATCTATCGGGAGTGCTTTGAGGGTGTTCCTGCATGGCAGGGGGTTGGACTGGATGGCCCCTGTAGTCTCTTTCAACTCTACATTTCTATGATTCTATGACCAGTCCCTCTACCCAATGAACCAGTCCCCCTCTGACTTTTTTAATAAGCCAGAAATGGAATGGATGGAGCAAGCTCCATAGACTCCAAATATTAAGACACAGAGCAATGGCTTCAAACTTAAGGAGAAAAGATTCCATCTAAACATTAGCAAGAACTTTCTGACTATAAGAACAGTTCAGCAGTGGAATGTGCTTCCCCAGAATGTGGTGGAGTCTCCTTCTTTGGAGGTTTTTAAGCAGAGGTTGAATGGCTATCTATTGGAAATGCTTTGATGGTGTCTTCCTGTACAGCAAGGTGTTGGACTCAATGGCCCTTGTGATCTCTTCCAACTCTATGATTCCATGATTCAATGGTAGGAGTCTAATCCACATGTGTTGGCTCTCACCTCTCCAAGGATTTTTTCCACATCCTCTGGCTACACAGATTGAAAAGTATCAATTGCCATTGGACAAGCAGGGACCAAAGTTACATGCACTGTTTTAATTATACAATCCAAATCAAAGCAGATCTGGGCAATTTTATCTTCAAAATGCCAAGTAAGTTGTTCATAGACAACAAACCCCACACTAAATGGTCATGATATCAGGAGATTATGGGGCTGTAGTACAAAACATCTGGAGTATGCTAAGTTGCCTGTACTCAGGCTAAGAAACTGACTGATCAATAGCTGTTTTGCACAGACAGGCTGAAAATCTACGTTGATGTTCATAGCATAAGAGTTCCTCATGAGGAACACCCCGTCACTAGCCTCAGGACACATTGTCACTATGATAGCCCCCCATCCATGGCCGTTCGGTTGGTAGTGGTAGGGAAACAGAGAAACGCCTATCTATATTCCCACCCCTCACCATGGACATCTTCCACAAAGACCAGCTGGGGTCTTGTGGAGGCCTCAGCAGATGATGACATCAGCCTGTGCCTGGCTATGGGAACATAGCCAGATGTTTCGCCAATCCCCTCTGCTCTGCACCAGCAGTGGAATGGCCACTGGGGACAGCTATTGCAGTGATAAAGTGAGTCTAAAGGGGGCTTTGGTCCTCGTCAGAGGCGGGGAGGCAAGGACTATCAACCTCGCCAATGACAGCAAAATACATATGCAAGCATAAGTGTAATTATGTATGTCTATGTCACTAACAAATTGCTAGCCATGGTTCTCCATACATGTTGGAATTCCTACACTAGAAGACTATGTTGGACTGGGGCAATTTGTTCTCATGATTTTTATAGCCTTTGTCAAGTTTCTCTCTGGAGAATTTTGAACTACACTGGGGTGAAGTAAGGCAATTTCTAGATTGATTTTTGGTATCATGAGGAGGGTCTCTGGGAAGCAGAAATAAAGAATTTCAGAGCGTTATAACTCATGCCATTTGTCTCCTAAACACCTTATTGATTTATGTTTGCAGATCCCACCTTTAGCTCGCTCTCTCTGCTGTTGAACTTTATTTATATTGATTGTGCAAAAACTGATGAGGTAGTAACATGTATTAGATGCCAAATTTTTAGCCTTCAATGTGAAGCTGCAGAAGAACCCATAAAAAGCAGCCCTAAAATACACTTACCAAAGATGCCATGCAAATTGAGGATAGCTACTCTACAGCAGCTGATGACCCCAAATAACAAAACAAAACACTTCCCAATGCTAAATTAAGTTTTGCCAAAGGCTCACTGTGAAAATATATTCTCCAAGTTTTGTGGTCAGCTGCAGAGATTACACATTATCAATCCAATGTATCTTCCTATAAAGGTAAGGTAAAATCATTCTGCATACTGTACAGCCAAAAGGGTGTTCATCCATAAACTCTTGATTGACAAAGTATTGGTATTTGGAAAAGTTACCTTTGTGGGACAGAACTCCCAGAACATCACCATACAGTGTGAACAACCCTAGCAAAGAGAGGCAATATTGAGGTATTATAGGATATACAGCCTAATGACTTAGAAGATCAGAAACTGCCCATTGATAAACTACACAAATCATAGCTCTTAACATGTTATACGTGGTATGTAAACCGGCTTCATAAACTTAAATTTAAATTTAAATGTTTAGATTTCCCCCTGTGAACTGGAGATGTTAACCGATTGATTTAGGTAAGCCTTAACTGGGTAATGGTTGCTAATTCAGAACCCAACAGGCACTTACAAGTGAACACGAATCATAACTAAACCACACCAACTACTGTACTGTAATGTAAGCCACGTTCAGCGCTGCCCAGGTTGTTTTTCACTTTTTGGCTCCTCCAGATTCCTGAGGCTATCCTTTTCCAGCCCTCCCTAAAAGGGTGAATTATCTTCACAGAAATCCTTCAGGAGAGACAATTCAGTATATTAAAAGTTTGAGGACTGGAAACAAGTGAGGGGCTCTGGTGCCTGGAAGTCCTCCGAAGGTCAGGCTGCTTCACTTGGCAGCTGTGGGAATGACTCCTGAGGAGTCCAACTTCCTTTCCTGGATCACCCAGCAGCAGTTTTGAGCCCTTGGTGGACCAGCTGAAAACACTGACACAGGATTTCAATTTTTCTTTATCATTATTATTTTTGTTGAAATTCATTGGGTTTGCAACGGAAGTCAAAAACAATAAAAAATGATACTACTGAGGAATTTGTTCTAGCTCTGACACACACATAAACACACACACTTGGCCCTGGTCACCATTTAACAGAAAGATTGGTCAACATCGGTTCGTCGTTATGGATCAGCCTGCGATACTTACATGCCATGTTCTTGTTCCCTCTCCTACTGCTGCTAAACTAAGCTGGCAAGACAATGTTACTCACATGCCATGTCAGGCTGCTTGTTCTGACAAGTTTGTTTTTTTTTCTCTGAGTCAGTTAGCGTGATGGGTCTGACATTTTGACAGCCTTGCAGCCAATACAGAGCATAGAAAAATACTGGGCCTGAAAAGTACTCTTTGTATCCATCCTTGTTCCACTGTCAGGGTTGCTAAGCTTGAGAAGGTCTCTCTATCAGTGAACATGGACATTTTCTTTACTCATCCAAAACCTATTAAGACAGTGTCATTATAACACTAATGGGCCTGTCAGATTTAGCTAGCCTCTCCATGTGTGCCCCATCAGGGTTTGTTGCCACATATTGCGGGCAACGGGGGCATTGTAACTATATTTTCTCCACAGTTGAGGTCAGGTCCATTCAAAGTCAAGAGTCACAGAAAGCTGAATATGTTAGGATATATGACAATGGTAACAAAAAAAAAAGCGTCTTCATCCAAGGCCTAATGCTTCTTACGGCCAGCTAGAAGAATGCCTGATATTATGCCCCTTTCCGCACTAGAGTGTTATAGCTCTATGATTCCACTTTCAACATCCTATGGAATCCTGGGGTTTGCAGTTTAGAATCCTGCAAACCCCAGGATTCCATAGGATATTGAAAGTGGAATCATAGCGCTATAACACTCTAGTGCAGAAAGGGCTTATGACAGGCAAAGGACAGAGAATGTTGTCAGAATCCAGAAATTGACTGGCCCAGCCAGTGTGGGCAGACCTGTGAAACAGTTAAAAGCATGAAAATTGATTTTCTTACCCAAGTGCAGTTTTCCAGCTACTCGTGGCAGCCAATGGCATTGATGTTACCAGCTTGTTGATTCTTTTTAGAATTACAGTCTGAACACTAACATACCTATCCAAAGTGCTGAGAATATTTGGGGAAAGTGGGCTCAGCATCTGTGAAAGCCTTTTTATTATTATTATTATTAATTTTTAACAGGAACAATATAATTGACAATGTAATATACATTCAAAAAATAAAGAAACAGAAAGAAGAAAAAGGGAGAAAAAGCAAAATGGAGAAAAGGGGAGCATATCACTAATCCCCAGTAAGGTTTTGATCCCCTCATCCTGACTGTAATGAATAGAAAAGTGAAAAAGAAAAAAAAAATTATTCTACCATTACAGATCCAGCGAAATAATCCTACTAAAATTCCTAATAACCATAGTCACAGATTACTACATCCTCAGATTTCTTATTGCTCAAAAATCCATTAGTGGCTTCCAATGCTTCAAAAAGTCTTCAGTTGGCTTAACCTTTAGAAGCCATGGTAACTTGACCATTTGGGCTGACTCAGCAAATTTAACCATTCCTTTTTCCATCACTGTTGCTTCAGTCCATTTCCAAGTTTGAGCGAACAGTATTCTTGCTGCTGTTGTCATATGTCGAAGAAGTAATATTAACTGTTCTCTATCTCTATCTCTATTAACTACAGTTCTCTATCCATTAATGCCCAACATAAGCATTTCTAGTAACATTATAATATGTACATTTAAGATTTTTTGGATTAAGATATAAATCTTAGGCCAGTAACATTTCACATTCTTACAACTCTTACAAGTCTACCAACATAAAAAAGGAGCCCTCCTTATCTTGACATCCTCAATATTAGTCTGAAACAATTTGGAACATTTTTGACAGTTTATTTGGGGTTAGATATCTATGAAAGTTTCTTCATGGTCTCACAAACACTTTGGGTAGATTTACCCCCCTTATGTGTGGCAGACACCAGCCACAGTTATTAGCCTTTTGTAATTCTTTTAACTGAGTTATTAATAATATAACATAACCACATATTTTAAAGAGCAAACCAGAAACACATCAAGTTTTATGTATGATTCCTTTAAAAAAACCCTCAAGATTTTCAGAAATTATGCAAAATATCCAGTTCATATTCAAGATGTGGTTGTTCTGCTTATGCAGGCCGAATTTACACACATTTATACAAGGTAGGGGCTCCTGGATTTATGTTTGGTTTCCAAGTGTGGTGAACCAATGGGATTTTTTCCCCTATTGTCTGTGCCAGGTAAGGGACATTTTAAGGGAGTCACCACTATACTGGCAGGGAAGGGATAATGATCCCCTCATCATTTGCTGGCACTCCCCTGCTGTCTCACTCTGACTGTAGGAATTAAAGAAAATCAGAAAGGGAAACTGCACACTGAGCAGGAAGCAAAACATGGAGTGTTGCCTTTAGTTATGATGCACTGCTATTGCTCTAGCTCTATTCTTATGTACTCTAAAAATGTTTTTGAAGATGTTATGAAACAGACACAAAAATGTTTATTCTGTGTCCATTTATTTTCTTCTTCGAAAATTGTATTCATGCTGGAAGTGTCAGATGGGTAGCTTGTGGCATTTGTATGAAAGACATGTGGCTTTTGAACCAATGTTATGATACCAAAAACTGCAAAGACACCACAGAAGCTATAAATACCAGGTTATGTCATTCACCATGTCTGCCTACATAATCTCTGGTGCATCCAAAGAGTGGGAAGTTCTAATTTTATAAACATTGTGGCACTCCAAACTATTCAAATATTTTGCTCTGAATTTTCCCAAAGTAACCCTCTTCCTGCCTCCCTCCCTCTCTCCTTGTTATATCTAAGTTGCCTTCCTGCCAAACAAAACAGTTCTTTGGAAATTAGGTAACATGGCCTTCCCAAAGCTGGTGCTCTTCAGATGTGTTAGATTACTACTCCCATCCTGGCTGGAGATGATAGGGGTTGTAGTCTTCAGATGTAGAAGACACCTGCTTCGAGAAACCTGCTATAATATGCAGTGCTGTACTGCTAAATTTTAAAGGGCAAACAGACCCTCATCTTATTTAATTAAGAAATTAATTCCCTCCTTTCTCCCAGTATCAGACCCAAGGCAGTTTAACAGTATAGATTAAAACAAGATAGAACTAAAACAATATATAGTACATTTTTAAAAAATTAAATAAGCAATCCTATTAAAACATTAATTTAAAACTTTTAAAAAGTGTTAAAGACATGATAAGGAGCCATATTATAGAGGTACTATAGATGTACCTGCAAGGAAAGTCAATCTATCTGTTTGTCTATCTAATTATCTGTCTGTCTGTGTGTCTATCTATGCAAGACAGGATTAGGAAGAGGAAAGAGGCATGAAAAATGGAGGAAGGAACATCGATAATTTAAAATAACACCAAATAACAGCAAAATAACACCAAACTAATAGCAGAAAATAGCAAAAATGTGGAATGATTGCTGAAGAAAGTCAAGGCAATTTACAGCTGAACATTAAGAAAACAAAAATAGTGACCATGGATGATTTAAACAGCTTTAAAGCAGACAATGAGGACATTAAAATAGTTGAAGATTTTCCATACCTTGGCTCAGTCATTAATCAGAATTAGGGATGGGCCAACCAAATCCTCAAATCCTGGCCAAGGATTCAATATTTGGGAATCCGAATCCTGACACCAAAACAACGAATTGAATCTTTTGAATCCACCAATCAAGTTTGTTTTTTACTTTTTACAATTGGCGCCTCTGGGGCCCACCAAAAGTCTGATTGGCCAGCAGGCCCTGGGTGCACAAAAATTGTAGCATAAAGCCACGCACGCACACTGGAGGCTGCCTGTGCTCGCTGGCTCATGCTGCCTGTGTCCGCTGGGGCTGCCTGCCTGCGTCCACTTGTGCTCCCTGTGCCTGCGGCTGCCTCCCTCTGCAAGGTAATATAATTATTCTATAGTCCCCAAGGGCTATGGCGTGGCCAAGGTCACTGGTGTCCCTCTGGGGCAGCCATGACTGGCCATCGCCCATGGAGAGAAAGGTCAGCGGCCCTTTCGATCATGTGGCTGGACCTGCTCTGGCCCCAGGTGTTTTCCTGAGGTCTCTGGCGGCCCTCCAAGGCGGTGATCACAGGGTGGATTAGCTCTATTCCCACAATTGCCACCTGGAAGGGATGCCCCCAATCTCAGCAAAGCACATGAGGCCAGAGTGACCTGGGCCAGATGATTGCTGCCCACTTCAGCCTTGCCCACTTTACTCAGATCGTGGGCATCCCTTCACAAGAACAGAGCTATCCTGCCCCATGATCGCCCACCAAGGGGGATCCTGAGATCTGAGCAAAGCAGGCGAGGCTGGAACAGTTGGAGATAGCCTGGCTGAGGTCGCTCCAGCCCTGTCTGCTTTGCTCAGATCATGGGCGTTCCTTCTGAGTGGTAGTCACAGAGTAGGTTAAACCCTTTCCCATGATCGCTGCCTGGAAGGGAGGCTGGCGATCTGAACAAAGTGTGTGAGGCCTGAGCTACCTTGCCCACTTTGTTCAGATCACGGCTGTCCCTTCTGGGCGGTGGTCACGGGGTTGGTTAGGCACTGTCCTGAGATCACTGCCCGGAAGGGAGGCGATCTGAGGAAAGCAGGCAAGGACTGAGCTGCCTCACCTGCTTTGCTCAAATCACAGCCATCCCTTCTGGGCAGTGGTCGCAGGGTTGGTTAGACCCTTTCGCATGATCACCACCTAGAAGGGAGGCTGGCAATCTGAGAAAAGCAAGCAAGGACAGAGCTGTCTTGCTCGCTTTGCTCAGATCAGGGCCGTCCCTTCTGGGCTGTCACGGGGTTGGTTAGGCGCTTTTCCAAGATCACCATCTGGAAGAGAGGCTGGTGATCTGAGGAAAGCAGGCGAGGACTGACCTGCCTCACCCACTTTGCTCAGATCACAGCCATCCCTTCTGGGCAGTGGTCGCAGGGTAGGTTAGGTGCTTTCCTGAGATTTCCCCCAGGAAGGGAGGCCAGCTATCTGAGCAAGGCTGCCTGTATCCGCTGGGGCTGCCTGCCTATGTCTGCTCCTGCTGCCAGTCCCCAGGGCAGCCTCCCTCTGCAAGGTAATAATCTCTATTTTTTTTGACTTGAGAGTTATGTACTTCCTGTAGTAGATGAACATGTCAATCGCACTTGTATCTTCTTAACAAGATGTTTTCCTGAAAGTGAAAACTATTATTTAATTTGTTTTTCATTAAACAAAGATGTCAAATTCTGCTTCAAAACACTTTTCAGTAGAAGTGCTTTCTTTCCCTTGCTTTTTAAACCCTTTTTAAAAAAAGGATTTGACAGATTCAAGATTGGTCGATTTGCAGAACCTTCCAAGGATTCGGATGAAGATTCGGAAAATTCTGGATTCATCCCATCTCTAATCAGAATGGAAAGAAATTTAAAAAAGACTAGGACTTGAGAGGGCAGCTATGAAGGAACTAGACAAGACCCTGCAGTGTAAAGCTATATCATTGAATACTAAAGTTAGGATTGCCCATGGCTTCATATTTCCAAGTTTTATGTATGGTTGTGGAAGCTGGAGAACAAAGAAAGATAATATGAAGAAAATCAACTCATTTGAAATAAGCTGCTAAAGAAGACTTCCATGCATACCATGGACTACTAAAAAGACAAATCAATGGGCTCTAGAACAAATTGAGCCTGAACTTTCCCTAGAAGCCAAGATGACTAAACTGAGATTGTTGTACCTCGGAGATATCATAAGAAAACATGACTCACTAGAGAAGACAATAATGCTTAGTAAGATGGAAGGCAGTAGAAAAAGAGGAAAACCGCATTACACGTGGATAGTCTCCATCAATGAAGACACTGCCCTGAGTCTGCAAGATCTGAGCAGGGCAGGTGATGACAGGGTAACTTGGTGGTCTTTCATTTGTAGAATTACCTTAAGTTGAAGCCAACTTGACAACAGTGAACAACAACAAATCTTTCCAGAGAACATCTAGACAACATCTAACCTGATGTTCTCATAATGTTTGTCATCATTAGGAGGGATAAAGCTAACAGTCACTCCCAAAATGCTTGGATTACAACAAAGAATTTCTTGTTCTTGTTGTATGCCTTCAAGTAATTTCTGACTTATGGTGACCCTAACGTAAACTTATCGTGGGGTTTTCTTGACAAGATTTGTTCAGAGGGAGTTTGCCATTGTCTTTATCCAAGGTTGAGAGAATGGAACTTGTTCAAAGTCACCTAGTGGGTTTTCATGGCTGAGTGACCCTGTTCTCCCACAGGTGTAGTCTAACACCCAGACCACTATACCATGTTGGCTCTTGCAACAATTCATTACTTCTGAGAAAATACATTTTTACTTTAGCCACTGTCAGAATGCTGCCTAAACTCTGAAGAAGGTGGCAGATAATGTCATGGTCCCTGCTAATCAAAAAGTTCCAGGGCTTTGACCCTGTGAGCTCTGGCTCCACTACACCACCAGCTATAGGCTGTGAATGTAACTGCACCAAAAAAGCTCTAACCTCATCAAATATCAACAGATCAGGACTTTTGCTTTCATTCTTCATGCCATCTGTACACAGTTGAATTCAAAGGCACTTTATCTCCACAACCTCATTTTAATCCCTTATGTGACTGTTGGTGGCAGGTTACAACTGGGAATGGTGAGCCTTGTCTGAATTTGATGTCTTTGAAGCAGATTTTGGACTACAGTTCTGAGAATCTTCCAGCCAGCATGGCTAGCAACCATGTTATTTGGAGGATTCTAGGAGCTACAGTGCAAAACTATTATTTTTTTCTGGAAGCTCTGCTTTAGAGGATGTGGAATGAACTCCTGAATTTTTCCAATGAGTAGATTTTATTTGCTTTTTTTTAAAAAAAAAATCCAAATTACAGTTCTGGAGAAGTCTGAAGGTCAGCTCACTGCTGATCAATTAGTTATAGGATTTAATGTGAACTGAATATAAACCAGCTCAGTGATTCCTATTCAAACCTTGTTGATGGACTGAAGTACATGAGAGTACACATTAAAAATGGTCTGCACTACACCAAATACAGAACCTGAGCTACACACAGTAGTTTTCTGGGGGAGCTTAATAAACCTCCTGTCTTTGATGCCTGTTAGATGTACAAAAGATGAAAATAACTATTTTGAAGATTAAACATGCTTTTGTTTTGGAATGCGCATGTATATGTCACCTATTAGAAGAGATGTGACAATGAGGAGTGAGGAAGGTTTATTCAAATATAATCCCTGCATTTGTATGAACACTCATTTTAAAAATAATGACTTTTTTTTAAAAAAAAATGTTGCCCGGTTAATTAGAGTCGATTAAGACTTTTTTACTGATTGATTGGCCTAATGAATTCACAATTGAAACCTATGAATTTCCACTCAGATGTTTCACTGAATTCGATAGGACAAGCTCCCAGCCAGGGAAATGGGTACAGAATTGTAGCCTAAAGACTGGAGTGCTAAGAAAAATATACCTGAATGTAAGTATGGTTATATAAATCAGTTACAGTAGTTCCTCCACATTCATGAGGGTTTGAGGCCCAGAACCCTTGCGAAAGTGGCAAAACCATGAATAAATCCCACCCCTGTGATTCACCTCCAGAACTCTCCCCTCTGTTCCTTTGCCTCTGACCCTGCTGTGGAGGGGGGATGAGAAAAAAGATAAGCTAAAGAGCTTTCTGGTTCTTTCCCCTCAGACGGAGAAAAGCAGCATTCTTGCCTTCTAGATACTTCTGGCAGTCATCTTGAGAAAGGAGGGATAAGAGAAAAGAGAGAACCTGACCAATCAGCAGCCATTACATTGCACAATATGCAGCCACATGGCAAAGAGGACACACCTCCAGTAGTGAGGGTGGACTTTGCTCACCCAAAAGGAAAAAACATGCATTTTAAACACAAGCCCTGCAAACCTGGGTTGAGGAATATGAGGGGAAAATGTGGAGGGGGCAAGCATGTGCCTCACGAATAATCAAATTCATGAAGGTCAAACCCACAAATGTGGAGGGAGGACATTAGTATCTTGTTCTTTAAGGAGCTCAGATCAGCATACCTCTGTTCTTCCTGCAGCTGGTTTTATCTTCCCCACAACCATGTGATTTAAGTTGGACTGAGAGAGGGCATCCAGTTCACAATGAAACTTTGTGGCCATTGGTCCACAGACCATCACTTTGATTCACTTTTGTTCACACTTAACACTAAATGCAACTATAAACTCCGTGTTCTGTTGTGGTCTACATTGACATACGGTAATGTGAGGCTCCATAGCTACAATCTGAGCTGAAACAAGTATTTGCAAAATATTGGGTTTGCTCTCTTCAGTAAGAATTCTTTCTCCCAAGAAATTTTCATTCAGTTAACAAAATTCTAGCATTGTACTATCTCAAAACATAAAAAACAAAGTTACCAACGAATGTGAACATGGCAAATACAAGAGTTCTAGATGTGAACAATTGTTACTGCTTCTCTCTCTCTCTCTTTCTTTCTTTCTTTCTCTCTCTCTCTCTCTATGCAATGCTAGAAATTTGAAGGAAAATTTAATATAAAAGGCAGATGGTCTCTGAGGATACTAACTCCGAGCCTCTGAACAAGGGAATTCTACAACTGGGATGTCATTGCAGAGAAGACTATGTCCTCCCACAAAGTATTTCCCCTACGAGGGGGACACAGAAGAGGGTCCCCCCAACAGACAGGTATATCTACAGAGTGTTTTTCCTTCTTCCTACCTGCCCCCCCCCCCGGGCTCATACCTTGCTGCTAAGTATATAAGAGGCATTTGCAGTATATTCTGGAAGCAAATCTTTGCTGGCTAGCAAACTTCCCCTGACACCACTCCACAAGCCACTACGGTTCAAAAAAAGTAACCATTCCAGGCTCTGATGTAGATTATATTTTAGTTTTCCTTTTCCCCTTGTACACATGTCCCAAAAAACAATCCAAATGTGGAGCAAAATCTGGCTCAGTGAAAGTAGTAAAATGTGTATATTTGTTTAGTTGAATAATCTCTGTTTGCATTGAGAAAATCCTTTCCATGGCTTGGATTAGTTAAGGGAAAGAAAACAGTATCTAATTTTCACAGCAAAACCAACAGCAATTCTGTTCTTGGTTAGAAAAATTCTTTAAAAGCTAACTTTTGCCCTGTATCTCCTTGCCTTGTTCATCTGCCAAAAATAAAATATTCTTTTCACAGCTTGGCAGATGTTTTGTAAGTGATGTCACTTGAAAACCACTCCACAGTCTAAATACTGAAAGAAACTCTACAGCTTCCAGTCCATGTTTACAATCATACTCAGTCTGTGCATAAGATAGCATCTTAAAGAACTATGCCCACTGGTCAAACAGGAAAATTGAACTTGGTAAAGTCACTTTCTTGGTCTGCAACTCTCCCAGCTGATAGTAGTGCTGGCTGGGGGATTCTGGGACCTGTAGTTAAAAAAAAAATCCAAGAAGGTAACTTTTTCAATCCTGCAAGAAAAGCTAAACATTTTTTTCCAAGAGGCAAAAAAAAGTGCCAAAGAGCCCGTTCCAGGGCTACCTATTTTATGTCCTTAATTAAAGCCTGGAAGGACATCAAGCTCCAAAAGGAGAGGGGGTGGAAATACATCTTGGTATTTTCTTGCACTCCATCTGCTGCATGGGAAAAATAGCACGGCAGGGGGGCTTTCCCTTTTTTTAAAGCTATAAAAGAAAAAGAAAAAAAGAACAACTTTCACCATTCCTTGTGATTCACCCAAGACAATGAATGAAGATGTCAGCACATGTTTGTGGCCTACGGACCCCCTGCACACATTTCATTGCAAGGATCCTGAAGATGTAGTAGGAAGAAAGAATGCAGACGTTGCAATGACTTTTCTCTTTATTGATTTGAAACAGTTGCCAACTGCCCTTGATCATATTATATTTCAGGACAATTTACGTTCTAACACTTCAGGACAGTGACTGAGAATAACAGCAAAATGCCCTTCAACCCTTCTTCGCCTAAGTTAAACCATGTGTATCCATGGGAGAACAATAGCCAAGGAATGTTGGATGGAAGGGATGGGTCTTGAACGGCAGGGACTCTTGAGAAAGGCCCTACAGGTTGTCTGGGGATTGCTGGAGTTGCTGTCTAATGTATCTGGCTGGCACCAGGGCTGAGATCCTATGGTGAGCAGGTGGAGCATAATGCTCTGCCCATGTGGTTCTGTAGCCTCCCCAACAGCAGCACTCAAGGCCTAAGAAGAGCCACTGCTTCTGCTTACCAATAGGGAAGAAGGAGCGAGGAAGCAATACAGATGATGAAGAAATAATTGGTATCAGCTGGGAGGAGAGGAAGAAATGAGCATGTGCTTACAGATGAAGTACACTCTCTTTTTCCTTCCCCTTGGAGACGAAGGCAGCTGCATCTTTGTTTTCTGAATTGCCTTCCTCCTCTTTCCCTTTATCACTGGTAAGCAGCAGCAGCTAAGAGAGGAGGTTTTAGATGGAGCTCAAAGAGCTAGAGAACATCCCGCTATGCCCCCTATACATGCACACATGTTACATGCCACAATAATGCATGTTATCTCACCAACAGGATGCTACACCAGGTTGGCAAAGGCTCTCTTAGGTCCTCAGTCAAATATTGGCAATGCAAAGCTAAAGCATCACTCTAACATTGTGTCCCAAATACCTGCAAAATGACATTGTGTAGTTTTAATCAACCAACCCCAAATGACTCAGGAGATTAATATTCCAAAAAAAGAATCCTCACTCTCTAGTTTGGTGTCTTGCACTAATTTGCAGGAAATCAAAAGAACTGAGTGAGATGGAAGAAACAGCTATCAATGTAATTACTTCCTAGCAGATTTTGGAAAAACCAACTCCATAAAACTTGGCAGGTAAAACAGACATGTTGGATTATACAGTATGGATGAGAAACATGTTCAGCATTGCTGAACCCGCCAAGTTTTATGGAGTTAGCACTGAGAGCTGCTGCAGAAATGGATCACAAGATATGTCATGAATCATGAGAACCGGCCTCGAAAGCACATAATGTATGCCTTACTTCATGCCTGCAAAGCAAGTGGCACTCTGTTAGAAGGCAATCATATTAGCCCCTACCAACCTCTCACGACTACCATGACAACATTGAAATGTATATTAAAAAGCTTCCTGCAGTAGAAGGAAAGCCTAGCCAGGCCACGATATGACCTATCCAACTGTTCTATCATGCACATATATACCACCATCATTGCCACAAGAAGCAAGGGAATGGGAAGGGGATCACAGGGAGGAGTTATTCAAAGTTTTTCCACCTTTGCGAGGGCTCTTCCTCCCAAACCCTTGTGAAAGTGGAAGGGTCGCTGTATATGGTATATCCCTATGAGTGAGAAATGGAGCATTGGGGGAGAAGGATTTTATAACATAATGCAAGCTTATACCATACAACAAAGTTACACAAACATGGAAATGCCGGAGTTAAAAACAGTGCTTTTTACAATACAGCAAAACAGAGAGGTATAGCAGGGGGAAGGAGGAACACTGAGCTGGATCCAACTTCTTTTCTACTGGCAGAAGCATCTCTTGAGCAGCAATGCAGCATTCCACTTGAATGGCATTCCACACCTGCTGGCCAAAGGAAGGAGGCAATCTTTGCATCCTCCAGCCATTCTCCTGTACTGTTCTGGGATGCTGAAGCTTTGGAAATCTACTGGCGAACGCTGAAGGATTTAAAAATTTGGGGGTGAAAACAGAGGACTTCAAGGAAGGAAAAGTTCATTGCTGCTTGTTTTTATGAATGGCATTCACTGACCAGATAGCCTCCTCTTGCATGGAAAAAGTTCTTCTGATCCTAAAAGGGCAGATTCTGGACCTAACACAGTTTTTCAGTTTGTGAATGATCCTGCATGCAGGAAAAATACAGAGTACTGAAAACAATGCAGTATCTTGGTTTTCTGAAGCCCTTCAAATTACTAGCCCCTGTAATACATTGACGATACAAAGTACATGCACTGCTCAAAATGCAATCTATTATTTAGCTTGAGATCATTTTGTGCC
Organism: Cyclura pinguis; assembly: GCA_030412105.1. NCBI lineage: Eukaryota > Metazoa > Chordata > Lepidosauria > Squamata > Iguanidae > Cyclura > Cyclura pinguis. The sequence continues at coordinate 44,293,308 of CM059599.1, forward strand.
CTGCTGAATGTCTGAAGTGATTCAGTTTATGTGTGCCACAGATAATATGTGTGTCTTCGAATAAAATTATATTGCTGGGAGACCAAAGTTCTGAAAATAGACAATGAGATTTAGCAAACTGCATGGAAGTTGTCACTGTTGACATTTTGTTGCTATTGTTGTTGTGTGTCTCCAAGTTATTTCCCAATTTAAGGCGACCCTAAGGCGAACTTATCACCAAGTTTTCTTGGCAAGTTTTGTTCAAAGGGAGTTTTGCCTTTGCTTCTCTCGGAGAATGAGGGAGTATGACTTGCTCAGTGTTGCCCAGTGGGTTCCCATGGCTGAGCAAGGATTTGAACCCTGGTCTCCAGCATTTCAGTCCAATACTCAGATTACTGTATCATGGTGGTTTTGTTACTTATTCCCTCAAAAATTATTTTATTGCTTTAAAGTTGCCTTCACTGGATGGCACTTTTTCAGACTGACTACACAGCTCATAATACAACTGTTGCCTGGGGATGGTGGGAATGTAGCATGTTTGGCAACTGTCAGATGAGAAAAGGCTGTCTTGCAGGGTGTAGTGAAAAAGATTGTGATGCTTCTCCCCGCTCCTGATTTGCCTTCAAGCAACTACATAATTTTTGTTGTAGTAATGGGAGGGGGTTGGGAGGAGGCCAACCTGAAGGCATGAAAATTTAGGTGTACTATTGTGTCAAAATAATATTGCACTCTAGGAGTTCACTTTTTCTCATTTTTCCCCCTCCCTTGATTTTATATTTTAATTGTCTTTGGTTTTATTAATATACTTTGCCTGTTTTGAGGGCTTTACCTTTTTTGCTTCCTCTCTAAGAGAAAGTTTAGCCATTTACTGGGCTCCTTCTGAGTTCTAGTTCCCTTTTTTGGAAATACAATTTTTCCCATTATGATATCTCTGTGTTGAAGCTTCCTTTCCGAAACACCTGAGGAGGGAAATTTTCTCTTAGATTTATCAATTTTTACTCTAGATTAAAAAAAAAGAGGTTAAGTTATCAGTGCTGAATCTTCCATAGACTCTTTACATTACCAGCTCATGGTTCAAGGTCATAGTCCAAGTAGTGGGGAAAGCACCTCAATTTTGGTGGGGGAGGGATGCTGCCACTCCCACTTGGACCATAAACCACCCTGGATTTATACAGTTTTGATCAATCTTTTTTACCTCCTTGGAGAGGTTCTACACCAGCACTTCTTTCAGAGCTAGCTGTTTTCTTGAGCTAAACTTTGGTCTTGTAGAGAGCTTTGAATAAATCTAGATTTCCTAGTTCTCTCTTCACCAATTCCTCCTCCTCCTTCTGACATCACTGTCATCATCTCCTGCTGAGGCTCATACTTGACTTTTGTATTTTGTATTTCTGTCTTCTATTTCTCCCTGGAGTAATTTTTCCATCCACATGCGTCTATCTATTAGATCCCTCATGCTTTTTGCAATCCAAAAAAGTGAGTATTCTTAGCTCTCATTTAACTTAGGTTTGGGAAACTTAGGTTTGGGAAACTGTTTGAAGGAGATAAATATCAAGGTTCTTTCTGGCTCTTGTGTATGTGGTAGAGCTTCCTCACCACTCCCAATTCAATTCAGAGTTTCCTTTAAGAAAATAAAAAATACCATGGGCTGCTGTACCTGCTACTCACATGTGCAAACTGCTAATAGGATCCTATATAGAGGATGGGTGAAGAGAAGCATGTGGCAATTTGCAAAAATAAATGACAATGCAAAATAAATAGGAAGGTCATCTTAAGATACAGCACACAATTCAAAAGGGCATTTAGCTCAGGAAATAATTTCCTTACCGCTATAGCTTAGTAAACATTTGACACACATACATAGATTCAGTGTCAGCTTATCATTCTCCTAGAGATTAACATCACTGCCAACTGTATGCATGTGACAAATGTATTTGGAAAAATTAGGTAGAAAGACAGCTTTAAGGACAGGGACTGGATAATGCACTTTCAGTGTAAAAGCCTACATTTTTCATTGCTGTCACCCTCATTTTATTCATGTGTTGCAATTCATGTAGAAACATCCCCCTAAACACTGTGCAATCAGGACACAGCCTGGCTGAAAGTCACAGCTGATAAATGCAGAGTTCACTTAGGCAAAGAAAGACATTCTGACCCAAAGGCTTTCAGGGGTTTTACCTTCTTACAGTCTTTTCAGAGCCTGTGTGGTTCTTAAAATTCTGGTACTCAGATTACACATCAAAGGCTCTCTGCCCAAGGGACTTAAAACTATAATTGCCACAGTCACTTTAACCTGCAAATGACTCCAACCAGTGATGTTCAAATGGAAACAATCAATTAATCTTCCCTCTCTGAATGCCAGCAACTCTTTCAAAGTGTGAACTGAATAAGATGTAGGTTCAGAATCCTTCCTTCTAGTACAGTGTCCTGGGAGAACATATGTATCTTGGTTTTCACTTTTCTGTCACCACTAGACTCCTAGGAAATCATTACAGAGGTTGGCCAACAGATAAACTGGACAGTTGTCCCAGATGATAAGCTTGTGAAAGTTACTAGAGGCCCCTGGTGGCTCCCAAGTCAGCAAAGCAGTGAATCTTTTGCAGGCTATACCATTGTTGCATCAAGGTTGAAGATGGGGTTCATCAACTCCTTTAAAATCTGGACAGCACTTTTAAAATATGGACTAAAACCTGTACTGGATTTGCTGCCTCATTGACATGGAAGCTGCCACCTGCCACTGACTAGAACTTGAAATAAAGCAGAGGTGGGAATGAATAAAATCCAAACAACCTCACAGTCATTTCTTATGTTCAGTCTGGGTAAAATGGAAAGAATCAAAAAGAAGATTTTTTTTCCCCCAAGTAGCTGTTTTTGTTGTCATCCTCTCAGACTGGATAACAAATCATGATGTTAAATGAAAAGATGAAGAACAACAGAATAACAATTACAATTTTACAACTATAATTACATTGCTGTCACAGAACAGCAAATGGTTTGCTGCCTATGGAAAAATAAATCTACTTGAAAGTGGAGAGTGGTCAAATAAAACCTTGTAGTGGTTACAACCTTGTCATCTCAGATTCATTCTGGATCAGTGAAGTTATAATCAAAATAGGATTACCTTTGAGAAGCATGAGATTCAATGCCCCTCTCTGTAACATTCAACATAAGCTGCAGAGTTCTATCTCCAAATAATGGGACGATTTGATAACCCTATTCACACATTCAAAAGAATATTGAGAGCACAAACTGTGTCAAGGATGTTGGTTGCACATACTGGCTCTGTCTTAACATGTCAGCCCCAAACAGGAGTGCAATAGGGGGAGGGGTTAAAATGAGGGCTTGTCCCCCCAATAAAAATTCTGCTTCTCAATTTTTTCTTCAATTTCTAGCACTGCAAAGAGTGAAACACTGAAAATCATTTAGACCTAGAACTCTCACATTTGCTGCGCTCACATTCCCTTGGTAACGTTGCCTAGCCCTTTCTTCTCTGTATATCTAAACTGTGCTTCTACGTGTTCAATTGAAGTTTTAAGTTACCGCAATGCTAGAAATTTGGAGAATGAAGGAACATTTCATTAGAGGTAGAATTCTTGTTAGAGGGGACAATACCCACCTTTTGCTTCCCCACACCATACCAGCAACCCTGGCTCCATCCCTCCAATCCTCACTTTTGTACCTTGAGGGCCAAAGCAGACACAAGCATGTTTGTCCCCACAATTGGGAGTCTTGATTGTTCAAAGTTCTTGTTCACAGGAAGGATTCTAACTGTGTTCAGCTGAACCTACTTTGAATATCCCCTCAGACAAATGGTCAGGAGCAGAACAGTGCCTCTACGTAGACTAAACCTTGATGCATTCTTGAGAATGCCAAGATAGGGCCTTTTTATCGTTTCTTCCTATTTAACAGAACTTTATTCAGAAGTTACTTACTACAACTGCATCAGCAGTTGTGAGAAGGCATCTCACAACTTTGTCACTTTCCTCATGTGGAAAGCAACAGGTCCTAAGAGAAGTTCTTATGTATATAGAAACTTTATGATCAAAGATGCTCAACAATTGGGGTTCTTGCCTGCAGCCCTAAGGCAAAGTATCACAAGGTTTTGTGAGGCTGAAAGTGTATGACGTGCCCAAGGTCACCCAGTGGGTTTTCTGGCCGATCAGGGACTTGAAACCTGATCTCCAGGGCCATCGTCCAACACTCAAACCACTACATCATGCTGACTCAGGCCATTTCCGCACAAGACTGTTACAGCGCTATGATTCCACTTTCAACATCCTATGGAATCTTGGGGTTTGCAGTTCCAGGATGGGCCGGCTGGCCCCTCCTGAAACTGCAAACCCCAGGATTCCATAGGATGTTGAAAGTGGAATCATAGTACTATAACAGTCTCATGCAGGAATGGCCTCAAACAGAGGACTAGCCTCCGTAAATTATGGTGTATGGTCTCCCTGTGCTGCTTCTGGGGTGCTTCATAAACCATGTGGAAATTTGTGAACAACATGAACATAGTGTACACAGTAGTGAACTGTCAATACCATTTTAAGGTACGTTATTTCCTCTACAGAACTAGAAAACTTTGATCCATTTGCTTCATTTAAACTTATTTTGGAATTGGTCCTGTTAGAAAGAATATGTGCAGAAGTTCTCCCTGAAAAACTACATTGACCTGTTTAAAATCTATGTTTAGAAACCTTAGAGACCATCCCTCTTGACACCATGTTACTCACACTTTTAGGCTCGTCTCAGCTTGTCTCTTCATTAAAGCAAAGAAGAAAAAAAAACCTCTTGGTGAAACATGGAGGTTTTTAAAGCATCAGAATTTTCACTGTCAGGAGTCAACTTGTCTGTTCGTACCTCTTCAACTGGAAACAAAGGGGGGCCTGCTGAAAAGATGCCTTAATTAACTGATTTTAAACTCTGGGCCTGTCATGGGGGAAAAAAATGTTTTTAGACTTTGTTCCTAATAGGGAGAGCTCACTGCATACTGGGATATTGGATGATTAATCTTAATGTGGTACTGAATGATGTTCTTTCCTCAGTAATGATCTGTGTTTAAAATGTAATTGACTTTTGGTTTGGCTTTGGTTTCTCTCTGTCTCTCTCTCTTTGTGTGTGTGCAATGTAGCCAGCCCTAACATTTTATCTTTCTGCTACAGTAGAAACTGTCATAACCTGATATTTCATTGGTTTCTTAGGTTCATCGCAACATGAAAAGAAGGCAGAGGAGCAGATTTAACTCACTGATTTTAAGATGTCTGCTCCAAGGGCCCCACAATTTGAAACCTATGCTTATTCTGGATTAACATCCCAAGGGGCTTGCTATGCAAGTGAATCCTTACAAATGCTTGCGCAAAACATTCTAGACATAATAATTTCCATATTTTTGGCAGCTCTTTGTGTGTTTGAAGAATTTTTTTAATAGGTTGTCTAAAGTTCAGAGGCCAGTTGGATGATATCACATTTCTTTGTTCAAGCCTCTGTGGTTTTTCCAGGCAGGCAGTACTTATAGAAATACAGCCTTCATATGTTAAGCATTTAGCAGCCTTCTTTAAAATAGTGTACATGCCTTGTGATGTTCTTGTGTCTAGTCTTTAAAGTCTGGGAACAGACAAGGTACAGGCTATGCCCAGGCACTATGACCTAATGCTCCAAAATAATGTGAGGACCCCACACCAATCCCATTGACTTGGGCCCTTTCCGCACCAGGCAATTAGAACGGGGCAGTGCGTCCTTGCACAGAGGTCGTCTGCACCTTGGAGTGGACTAGGAGCAGACTACTTACCAGAGATCTGCACCTCAGTCTGCTCCGAGACGACCACAGGTGGTCTTCCAGCGTGTTTTTGAAAGACTGGAAAAAACAAGTCTTTATTTTCCTGGAACGCGCCATTGCGTTCCTGCTCTCTTGTGCAGATTTGCCACCTGCAGAGGGTGGGCTTTAGGTGTGGCGAGCTTCAGTGGTTGGTCAGGACCCACGACCAACTGGAAGCCGCCATTTTGGAAGCTGGAAGCCTCCATTTTGGAAGCCAGAAGCCGCCATTTTGGAAGCTGGAAGCCGTCATTTTGGAAGCTGGAGCAGTGCGGATCTACAGACCTCGCACTGCTCCGATTTGCCCTGGACCAAGGAGGAGCCCTGCAGAAGGGCTTCAGGGACAGTCCGCGTTGCTTCGGACCCCAGAAGAAGTGGTGAGTAATGGCACGGAGCAATTTCCTCGCCTCGTGCGGAAAGGGCCTTAGTTCAGACTTACTGCCTTTTGACTTCTGGTCTCCAAAAATAGCCATTCCACCTGATTGTAGATAGAGCTGGGAAATAACTGCCCCTCCATATTCACAAGGGTTCCAGTAACAGAACCCTCGCAAAAGTGGAAAAACTGCAAATAACTTCCCCTGGCAATTCCCCTCCAGAGCTCCCCCTCTTATTCCTTTCCTCTGGCCTTGGTGTTCGGGGGGGGGGGGGAGAGAGACAAGGTAAAGGGCTTACCAGTACTTTCTCCTAGCATCCTAGCTACTTGCAGTGGCCATCTTGAGAAAGGAGGGGTAGGAGGAAAGATAGCTGCTAACCAATTAGCAGCCATTACACAACAGAATGTGCAGCCACAGGGTAGAGAGGACATGCCTCCAGCAGTGGGGGGGAGGGCTTTATTGACCAAAAAGAAAAAAAATGTCTATTTTAAACACAAGCCTTGGGTGAGGAGTGAGCAGAGGAAAATGCAATGGGAGGCAAGCACATGCCTCATGAATAATCAAATTCTCAAAGGTCAAAGCCACAAATGTGGAGGGAGGACTATAATACTAATTCTACTAATATTAATAATACTACTCTGCCTTATATCAAAGATCTCAGGGTGGCTTACAAACAAATACCTAGTTACTTATAGTTCATTGCTTTGCCCAATGAGCACAGTATAACTAAGGCCCTTTTCACATGTGGGGGGGGGTGGAACGGTGTAAAGCGACCTCTCACGGAGGTCGTCTACACCGTAGAGTGGACTGGCGTGGACTACTTTTTGTAGTTCCACACCAGAATCCACTCAGGAGCGGCCGGAACTAGCCGGGAGCCGTGTTTTTTAAAAACCTCTTTTTAGAGGTTTTTAAAAAGCATGGAGTGCGCAGCCCCATGCCGCTCCGTCGTCCGGCTCTAAAGTGGATCTGCAGGCGCGCGCAAGTGCGTGCCTGCAGATCTGCCGGGGGCGGGCTTCCGGCTGGCGAGCTTCTCCGGTTGGTGGAGAGCCTCCACCAACCGGAAGCTGCCATCTGCGACGCCCGAGGAGTGTGGAGCAGCGAGCTCGCGCTGCTCCACGCGGCAACGGACTTACCCGGCTGGAGGTAAGCTCCGTTTTGGGGCGTTTTCGCCCGTTTCCCCCCCCGACATGTGAAAAGGGCCTAAGTTATGTTAAAATTGTAATTCATCAAGGGATATCATCCTTTTTGGAGCGTAACTATATTTTAGTTACTTTTATGGTTATAGGTAAGGATATAACTCTTTACTTTTCTTGTTCTCACACACACAGGAATGAAGAATTGTAAAAGGGTGAGGCACAATATTTTTTTTAAAAAATGTGCTTTTTGTGCAAAGACAAGATGAGTTTTGCATATCTTTATCCAAAATACAACATTTGTGCACAAATGAAATCTTTGCAAAGTCCCAAATGTGAAAAACCACTGAAAATATATACTAATTCTCAAAACATTTTCAGTTGTTTTGAGACACCATAAACTGCAAATATTGTTTATATCACTAGTTATGGAAGTGTGTGGCCTCACTAAGTGGTGAAGGAGGAATCTCACACAAATGGGGTGTGGGTTTGTGCCCTCTTGCAGATATTAAGGCAACAAAGAAGACAAGAGGGGACTATGTGTCATAAAACAGACACATGGCATGTAGTCTCTAGTAGGCTATTCTTTAGAATAACTAACTTCACCATTTTGAGTACTTTTGGGACACAGGAATGTAGAGGCTTACTTTTTAAAATTTAATCACATTAGTAACTACCTATCTGAAGGGTCTTGTAGTAACATTACCAAATTATATTTTAAAAGCTGGGATCAAATGCCACCGGGTTGTGCCTTTTCCTGTATTGCAGTGGGAGGGGGGCTGTGTAGCCATCCCAATGCTGTTTGACTACAACTCCCAGAATTCCTCAACATTGGCTACTTCAGCTAGCCAATACCGAGAGTTGAAATTCAACATCTGGGGATAGCTACATAATTTCCACTCCTGCTATATTGTGTTGCCAAGGTCCAGACCATGACAGAAAAGTTTTCCTGGGTGAGATTTACCTGTTTACCAACTGTCTTTCCATACTTTTCACCTTTTATGTCTTTTTATTAAAAGCTTGAAGACAGGACATGTTTAATGTTTTAATCTTGGGACAACACCTAGAAAAATGGAGGCCCAAATGTAGTAAACAAACAAATAAAATGATATACACCAGACAAACAAAAAGTATATATCTGGGCTCTTAGGCCTTCCTGTTCAGATCTGGGTGTGCCCTGAATCTAGAATTAATTCATTAAAAATTAATTTCTTACCCACGGTTCATTATAATTTCTTGCAAAGATAAGTAATCATTTTCATCTATTTATAGTGATGATATTACTGGTATGAACAACAGTTAATGTTTTGTATTATGTTAACTCATTATTTCAGGGAAGCACTGGAGAAGATAGCCATTTTGGTCATTTAAATTGATTTTTTTTAAAAGTTAAGTATAATGGATCACTAATGAGTAATATAACTAAGTAATTTTATGATGTTCACTTAAACAATTAACATTAACAAATTAATGTTTTAATAAGGTTAATGTCATGTGCTACCTTTAAAACTAATGTGTCCAGACCCTAGGGATGACTTCCATTGTTGCAGTTCAGAGTGAGACCCTGTAATTTTAAACAGAGACATTTCACTGGGAAATGGCAGCTCCAGCCTTAATGCATAAAAGCAAGTGAATTGCAATCTTCCTGCTCTTATGCCAAGTAACATGAGACTTTAAAGTATCCCAGGGCTTTTGGTTGTTTTCCTGCAATGGACAAAACAGCTACCTGCTCTTCACCCTCGTCCATACATATATATACATATACATATACATATACATATACATATACATATACGTATATATGTATGTGTATATGTGTATATGTGTATATGTGTGTGTGTGTATACACACACACACACACACACACACATACATATACAGTTATAGTTCACTTAATGAAATAGGAGTGTTCCTGGACATTGCTTGTTTAAGAGGTAATGTTGTACCAGAGGCAGAAATAACATGGAAAGAATAGGGATAAGTTCTTCCACTACAAAAAAAGAAGAGCAGTTCTTTTGTTACCCTGATTGCTGGGGGTCCCCTGGGGGACACCTTGATTCACTCCAAAAATGCAAAGACTGGGGGAATTAGCAGAGTACTGGCCTTGGCAGAACGAAGGGCAGGGTAACCCAGCGAGATCTTTAACCCAATTTTTGCAGGGTCAGACTACACAAAAACCAGCCAAAGATTAAAAAGTAAGCTAAAAATGCGTTTTTATTGAGGGAATTCACTCATGCATGCACACAAGATACATACAGTCAAACATTCACGCAAGAGCTAACTGAAGGAGAAAGGGAGAGAGAAAAAATTATGGATGGAGAGGCTGAAGGTTTTTGGGGTTATATAGTTACAATTCCAGAAGAGTAGTGAGAGCTTGAAATGTGACTTAGACTTCTGTCTACAGGCAGACAGATCAGGATTCAGGGAGACATAGTGAAGTTTTGCATTTCATCTGACTTTAACTAACTTCTCAAAACCAAAGGTTTATATACTCTCTTTTCCTTCCTGAAGGGGTGCGAGTTGACTGGGAGTTGCAACACAGACAATGGGATCTGGAGTGGACTGATTGGTCCCAATGTCTTGGTTGAGAGGGGTTTCTGGGCTAGTTGCAGTAGGATATGCACACAGTAGGAGTCCTGGCCTCTGCATCTGGGCACCTTATTGTTTTCTATGTTGGCAGTTGATAGGATTAGCTGAGAGCCATTAAGCCAGGCTTTCTTGGCTAATTTCAGAGAACTTTTGACCTGGCCATGCTAAGGTCACCTCTAACCTACTCCCAGCCAGTGTCCCTTTCTTTCACATGGCTTTGCCAGCCATAAGTATAATTTATATTTTATGCCAATTAAACATATCTGCCAATTAATATATTTTGGCAATTAGACCATATCAAAATGTGGGGATGTATGGCCTGGTAACACTTTAATCTTTCCAGAATAAAGATAAAATAGGTACAAGACTGCTTATTAATACAGAGAAACTATTATTTAATAATAGCTCCAAATATAGAGGTTAAATAAATAAATACTGAGTGCATTGTTGGTTAGAGATCCACATATATTTATGTTTAAGTCTAGTGTGGTTTGGTCTTGATTTTTGTATGTAATTTGTGTGTGTGTGTGTGAGAGAGAGAGAGAGAGAGAGAGTTCTTATGTTGTCTTATTTTTTGTGTTCTATGTTGTTTTGTAATAATTAGAAGAAGAAGAAGAAGAAGACGAAGAAGACGAAGAAGAGCAATTTGACATGTTTCAGCACACTTTTTATCCCAAACTGACAATATGGCCATGAAACAATATCTGGACCAAATTCTGACCATTTTGAAGTTGCTGCCCCTGCCTCTTAAAGGCATTTCTGCATTGGGGAGGCCTGGAAACAAGAATGCTGTGTGTTGTAGCAGTTTTGAGCTGCTAATTGTGTTCGAGTGCAAAAAATATCACCTGTGTTTTTTTAAAAAAACAATTGTTGGGTTTGGGGGTTTGGGAAGCTGCAAAATGGAGCCCCTGGGGCAACATGCAGTCTTGAGCTCCACCCTCTCCCCTGTTCCCAAGATCACAAGGAATATAATATCTGTGTACAATGAACTTGCTCAGGGGTTGCATAATTCTCTTGAGATTTTGAATCAATCCTCTGGAGCGTTTTCACAGATTCTTGTTGTTTTTGCGGTTGTAATCCTCATTATAGTTCCTTTTAGTGTCTGAGATTTGAGTGAAAAAGAAACATAAGATGAAGCAGCATTGTGAAAAACAGAAGCAGTTTTTGGCAATAGGAAACTCAAAACAAGAGATTGTATCAGTATAGCCTGTGTCCTCACATGATTTACCCTTGCAAGAATTCGGGGAGCGGGAGATGTTCACCCTGCATTTTGAGGTCATCCTGAGCCCATGGTCATGGAACTTGCCACTTACCAGCCATTCCTTGACATTGTGTCATATCAAGCGTGGCTGATGCTACAGAATTATAGACTTCACAAACCCTGTGGCTCAGACCCTCAGAAAATTTTCACTGTATTCAGATAATGCACTGCTTTCACTTGTGAAGCCACATATAGGTCTCTGGAATCCACCAGTCTTAACAGATGTTTGCTGTGTGGCTTTTTTTGTTCTGAGACCTGGACATTGTTTTCTATAAAGTCTGTTACAATAAGTCCTAATTCTCATTTGACCACTGCTATAACACAACATGGAAACAGAGAAATAATCATTTAAAACTACAGGGTCAGAATGGACAAAAATCAATTAATCTTCACTGATAGCAGTGTTGTAGACTTCTCCCTGTTTATTCACTGATTGATCGATCACAAGAGCCAAGCTGGTAATCAGATTTTCATACCATCCAACATTTCACAGATGAAAACACGGACACATGAGGCCCAGCAACATCAGAATATGTTTAAGATGGCAAAAGTGATTAATGAGCTAACACAAGCTAGGAGAGGCTGCAGCAGTTGGCTTTTGCCTGAGCCTACAGGGAAGGGCAAGTTTCCACTTCCTCATCCCTATCCCCTTATCTCCTCCACCCCCAATGAATCAATGAAATGGAAACTTTTTTTTTTTACTTTGAACACAATTTGCAGCAGTTGAAATAAGCTGAGGACTAAGAGGAAAGAGGAAGGAGAAGAGAGAAACTGGCTCATTTTAAAATCAGCTGAAAAAGTTGCAGGACATTTTTTCATCAGGACTGTCCCTGCCAAATTAAGACAGTTGGAAGGTGTGGATTTTAAGCTCACCTGCCCTTCCTGTCCTGTAAGATAGTAGCACCGAAAGCTATCTTTCACAATTATCCTTTTGTGTGCCTCTTTACTTCCCTAGCTCAGGCTTGGGACACACTTGCAGATTAGTAAGACACAGCTGCATTTTATTTATTTCTTAAACTTAAAATACCCCACACAACACAATGGGAATCATGTGGCCCTCCAGATATTGTTGGACTGTAACTTCCAGCATTCTTCACAGTGCTTCCTCCACACTGGATGTGTTGGCCAGGGTTGCTGTGAGTTATAGTCCAAGATAACCTGGAGGCTTCATAATTCCCATTCAAGTTACAGAGCATCCTAGTGGGTTGTACTGGTTACAGCCTCAGCTGCTATTAGGTCTCTGGTGTCCTGTGGGTAAAGAAAAGAAGGGGGATCAAGAACCCTACGTACACACCCAAAGCCAGTTGTGGAAGTACAAATCCACAATTGCATGAGGAATATATTCTTTCCCATCTTATTCAGAATCACCTGATCAATACTGGCTGACAATATGCTTCCAGTCTGAACTCAAGGTGCTTGAGATGACATTTAAAGTCCCAAATGGTCTGAGACCTCAGTACTTGAGAGAGCCTCTCCCTATATGTGGCTGCCTGATGATTAAGGTCTCATTGTCCCACCAATGAGGTCAACACACTGTGAGCAGACACGGGAGATGGTCACTGAAAATATGCAAAACCTTCCCTTTAGAAGTCAGGTTGGTGCTGACACTGATTTTCTTGAGGCACCAAGAAGAAGCTCGATTGTTCATCAAAGCCTTTGGGCTTCACTGATTTCTCTCAAACATTAATGCATTGGTTCTTAACTTTGGCAACAGGGACTCCTTGGGGGTCCACGGAGCCTTTGTTGGGGTCTGTGATGTTCTGCTGCTGGTCCAGAGGAGGGCGACCAAAATGGTGAAGGGCCTGGAAGCCATGCCCTATGAGGATAGACTTAGAGAGCTGGGTATGTTCAGTCTGCAGAAGAGAAGGTTAAGAGGGGACATGATAGCTATGTTTAAATATTTGAAGGGGTGCCATGTAGAGGAAGGAGAGGGCTTGTTTTCTGCTGCTCCAGAGACCAGATCAAGGAGCAATGGATTCAAGCTGCGGGAAAGGAGATTCCACCTGAATCTCAGGAAGAACTTCCTGACGGTCAGGGCTGTCCGGCAGTGGAATAGGCTGCCTCGGAGTGTGGTGGAATCTCCTTCTTTGGAGGGTTTTAAGCAGAGGCTGGATGGCCATCTGTCGGGAGTGCTTTGAGGGTGTTCCTGCATGGCAGGGGGTTGGACTGGATGGCCCGTGTGGTCTCTTCCAACTCTACATTTCTGTGATTCTGTGATTCTGTGACTTCAACAGCAGTGGCAACAACAAGGACAGAGCAGCCGGGGGGGGGGCAAACTGCACCCTCGTTTGTGAATGAGGGAGCAGTTTGGGCATGCATACACATCTGCCACTGTGTCGCTTTTGTCAGGGAAGAAGCAGCAGGGTGTGTGGGTGCTGAGGAACATGGTGGCAGGCATGCGCATATGGTCAACTGTTTGTTGTTTGAAAATTAGGCAGCAGTTTCAGACCCTACACACCCCTGCTGCTACGTCCTTGAAGAAAGGGACTTGGCGGTAGGCATGTACACGTACTCAAATTATGACTCTGGAGACTAGAGTTTAAATCCCAACTCAACCATGGAAATCCTTGGGTGATCTCAGCCAAATTATATTCTCTCAGCCTCTGAGAAAGGCAAAGGCAACAAATCTTGCCATGAAAATCCACGTGATAGGTTTACCTTAGGGTCACCATAAGTTAGTTTTCAAAGGAGAGACACATGATGGCTAGAAAGAACACCACCTCCCTTCAGTGGCATTTTGTTGTTGTGCTTCTTGAAGTCACTTCTGACTTATGACAACCCTAATGTGAAACTATTGTATGAGTTTTTTTGTAAGATTTGTTCAGAGGGGGTTTGCCTTTGTCTTCCTCTGAAGCTGAGAGAATGTGACTTGTCCAAGGTTACTGAGTGTCTGGGCAGGGATTTGAATCCTTATTTCCAGAAGCCTTTCATAAATAAATAAATATTTGAAAATGTAAATATTTGAATATTTAATTCTAAATTTAAATATTTAAATCTTGAGTTAGATCTTTGGGGGCCCCAGCAACAAATTACATTTACAGAAGGATCTCCACAAAGCAAAGGTTTAAAACTATGTGCACTAGTGTACATAGTTTTAAACTGTTTTAATCTTCTAAAGTTCTTTTAATTAATTAATTGTCCTTAATATGCTTTTAATTTATTTAAATTATTTTAACACTTCGAACTGTTTTAACCTGAATGTTTTAATTTTGCTGGTAAGCTGCCCTGAGATCTTTTTGATGTAGGTTGAGGAGAAATATCTTAATAAATTAAATTAAATCAAGCTCCCCTACTAACATACAGATCAGAGCTCTCCCAGGGATTTCATTTTTCTTTGCAGTCCAATTCTCAGCAGTTTAAATGTATCAAAATGCATAAAATATATCAAAATATATCAAAATACAGTCCTTGGTATCTTCAATGCACTGAAATCTCTTGTGATCATTGTTTTTTGTGTTTCATATTTGATTTGCTTGTATATTTTGATGTCCATGAAATGTTAAAATTCAATAAAAAGATTTTTGAAGAGGCAAACAAAAACTCACCTCCAGGGTCCAGTTAAATTTGACTAGAGTGAACTCTTGAATAAAGTTAAAAGCAATGCAGAAAGAGAGCAAAAGGATTTGGAGAAGGGAAGAGGCTTGGTAGTCCAGGTATACAGGGAATGATGTACTCTTCCACTCTTTGCTTCTTATTGCTTGTAAATCTTCTTCCTGATGTTGAACTGTTACTGATTTTTGGCTATCTACCTTCAGCTACTCTTTTCCTCTTTTTATGGGAGACTTTTCTTGACATAATTGATGAGGGAATGGTGGTAATTTATGCTTGAGGTGTTTTTATTCTTAACTATAAATATGAAGGAGCAAGGAGAGCCAGGATATAAACGTTGTAGGAATAGAAATGCTGCCATTATGGAAGACAGAGGTAGTGGCTTTCTTTTGGTTACATAGGCATTTATAGGGTAGATGAACCAAAAGGCAGCAATTTTTTTTTTTTTAATTTTGTTTTTACTATTGCCTATCATTTCATCACTTCTGTTCTGCAAGTAGAAACAAGGATGAAAAACTTATCTGATAGGTCATGGTTTTACAATTATTAACAAAAGTAATGAATGAGAACATCAAAGCACTTGGGAGAAATAAATCACCAGGACTGGCATTCCAATCGAACTGTTTCATTCTACACAGATAGAATCATTCTAAATTCCAACCAAAATCTCCCCCAAAATAAAATAATGGCCCACAGACTAGATATATGTTCCATTTACATTCCAGTCCCCAAGAAAGGACACACAAGGGATTATAGTAACCCTTGGACCACTGCAGTGATCTCCCCTGAAAGAAAAGTGATGCTCAAGATCTTCCAACCAAGATATTTACCATATAAGGAGTCAGAAATACCCGATGCCCAAAACAGGTTCAGAAAAAGGAAAAGGCACTAGGGATCATATTGCAAACATATGTTTGCTAATGAGATGCATCAAAGAATTTCAGAAGAAATCAGGTTTTGCTTTATAGCAAAGTCTTTGTGTATATCATGAAACACTATGGCTTAGTCTAAAAGAAATGGGAGTGCCATCACTTTTGATTGTCCTGATATATAACCTATACTCTGGACAAGAGGACACTGTCAGGACAAAATTTGGAAAAACAGAATGGTTTTCCCCTGGCAAAGGCATAAGACATTTTATCTCTTTAATTTATGTGCAGAACATATCACATAGAAAATGCGGTTAGATGTAGTGGAATGAACGGTGAAAATCTGAAGAAGAAACAGCAATAATTTTAGATATGCAGATGATACCATATTGCTAGCAGAAAATAACAAAGACATAGAATGACTGCTGATGGAAATCAAGAAAGAAAGTTGAACGGAGGTTGCTATGGAATACAATAGGTCCGCCATAACTGTGTGACCAGTATCTACAGTTTCACTTACTGCTGCCACCGCCAGACAGAGTCCTAGGTCTGTGCAGCTGGCTAAGAGAGCCTGCTGGCACAGTGGTTAAATGCCGTTACTGCAGCCACAAGGTGATGAGTTTGATTCTGCTGGGCTCCAGGTTGACTCAGTCTTCCATCCTTCCACAGATCGATAAAATGAGTACCCAGCTTGTTGGGGGCAATTAGCTAACACATTGTAAACAGCTTAGAGAGGACTTAGCTGATAAGCGGTATAGAAATACACACGCTATTGCTATTGCTAAGAGAGGCACACAGCAAGGCACACAGCAAGGCACACACCTCTGTTAGCTGAGGAAGAGATGGACACTCTTTCCTTGACTGAAACAGGCACAGAAAGCCTGGCTCTGCAAAACCATCCATTTCCTTCCACTTGGGAAGGAGACAGATGCTCCTTCCTTGGTGGAGAGAGGCACATGAAGCCCAGCACAGGTCCCTCCACACCTCTCTCCACCAAGGATGGAGATGGAAACTCCTTCTTCAGTGGAGAGAGGCAGGTGAAGTCCAGCGTGGCTCCCCTTGCCCCTCTCTCCACCAAGGAATGTGATAGATGCCCCTTCCTCTGTGGTGAGAGGTAGGTGAAATCCAGCATGGCGCTCCACCAAGAAAAGAGATGAACACTTTTTCCTCAGTGGAGGCAGGCACATGAAGCCCAGCATAGTTCTCCACTGAGGAAGAAGATGGATGCTCTTTCCTTGGTAGAGAGATGCATACAAAACCTGGCACAGGTCCCCATCACACCCCTCTCTCCACCAAGGAAGGAAACAGATGTTACTTCCTTGGCAGAGAGACATGTGAAGCCCAGCACAGCTCTCCCCGGACACATTATTCACTTTTTTTTTTTTTTTGGCCATCCCAGAATTAAGTCTGGGAATGTACCCATCACAGATATGGAGGACCTACTAAATTACAGAAACAAAAAATAATCACTACAGAAGATTTACTTGGCTTTAAAGTGGGTGATGAATTCACCAAAATTGTTAAAGATTTTCTATCCTTTGGCTCAGTCATTAATCAAAATGGAAACTGTAGTGAAGAAATCAGAAAACTTGAGAGCTATGAAAGAAATAAGTAAGATCTTCACAAATCAGAATAATCCATGCCGCACTATTTCCAGTTTCTACATACAATTATAAAAGCTTAAAGAGGAAGAAAATCAACTTATTTAAAATAGGGTGCTGGAATAGTATTTAACAGATATCATTGGTTACTAAAATGACAAATAAATGGGTCCTAGAGAAATTTGAGCCCAAATTCTCACTAGAAGCCAAAATTACCAAATTGAGGCTGTTGTACTTTGGGCATATTATGAGATGGCATAACTAATGGGAAGAGACCTTGGCAAAATTGTACACAGTAGGAAGAAGAAAAAGAAAAAGAAGAAAGAAGAAGACTGCAAAACAGGTGGATAGATCTAGTCAAGGAAGCCAGAGCCCTGAGTTTGCAAGACTTGAGTAGGGATGTCAGTAACAAGACCTGAGTAAGGTTGTCAATAACAGGGTATGTTGCAAGGTCTGTCATTCATAGGGTCTCTCATTCATAAATTGAAGCCTACTTAACAGCACATAACAACAATGGCAACTAATTTGTTGGCAAGATGTAAGAAAGTTTGGAAAGGGTCTGAGTGGATTTTTTTTGGACTCCCAGAATCTCACACTGCCTGGGAGACCCTGTGAGATGAGGTCCAAGCTCTGGCAGATATCACTTAGAATGCCTACTCTGCTACTCCAAATAGATCTAAGTTGCTGCTTCCTTGTAGAGTGAATGAGGTTAGCAACAGCCATTGCAGAAAGGGTCATGAATAAATAAAAAAAGCTCTTGCATGCCAAGACCAGGTTCATACAACATTCCTCTGGCTGACAGGCTGGATACTAGCACTCCTAGGAGAGCAAAGCTTGGGTAAGTTACTGTTTGGGGGACTACAGTTCCCAGAATCCCCCTACCAGCATGGTCATTTATTCTCCCTAGTACCTGTTTCTCTCTTCTCCCTAGTATCTGTTTCTATTTTTGTGAGAATTCAAGTTATTTGTGAGTTATGGAGACCCTAAGACAAACCTATCATGGGGTTTTCTTGGCAGAATTTGTTGAGAAAGGATTTGACCTTGCCTTCTTCTGAGGCTGTGAGAGTGTGACTTGCCCAAGATCACCCAGTAGGTTTCCATGGCCAAATGGGAATTTGAATCCTGGTCTCCTAGTGTTCTACCCCAACACTCAAACTACTACCTTCTCCTAATCTAGGGCCATTTCCACACTAGCCTGTTATAGAGCTATGATTCCGCTTTCAACATCCTATGGAATCCTGGGGTTTGCAGTTTAGGGAGGGCTGGCCCCTCCCTAAACTGCAAACCCCAGGATTCCATAGAATGTTGAAAGCGGAATCATAGCACTATAACAGGTTAGTGCAGAAATGTCCCAGGATATCTTTTGGTAGCATTCATCGCTCCATCCCTCCATCCCTCATCCCTACTCTCTGACTCAATCTTGAAAAGAGTATTCTCTAAGCTGGTGCTGCTCCCTTAGCTGGACCTAATTATTCAATATTTTCTTGGCTGACTCACCAAATCTTCCTGAAGGCCCTCATGGGGCTCTGCCCACCAGGGTTCAGACCTGGAATGACTTAGACAATCTCTGTTGCTCACTCATGTTCATGGGATCACCATGTCTGCACAGGCCAGTTCCCTACAACACTAAAGAAGTTCATTTTTTCATAAGAACTGATCATGGTGAAAAGGCATCCTGCATGACTTACTCTACATGGGATAATTTTAATGTAATGTAATTTTTAATCAGTTTGGAATAACTCTTAGCTCTTGTTTTTTGTGGTGTAATCTCTGCCTATCAACAGTATTTGGAACAGTTTTTACTAATCAGTTGCATTCATGTTTTTACTTTGTATGTTAATATGTTTTAAAGTGAGCACAAAAGTAATTCACTTTTCATAATCTTTGCATTACAAACCAATTTCAAGGGGCATTTTCTTACCTATCCTACTCTGAAAATATTGTTGTAAGAATCAGATCACTGTCCTATTTCTATAAAGACACCTGTCATAATTACTGTTTTCCCCTAAAGCAATACCTAAACATTCTCAGATTGGACACAGGAATGTTCACGGACTAGACCGACCAGTGGATGTCTTTTTATAGGACCAAATTGTCAGAGGATGTTTGTTGATACAGAAATCACTCTGGAATGTTTGGAATGAAAAACCCTTGTCAGAGCTCAGGGTAGGTGATATGCCCCAGTTGCAGCAACTAAGGATGGAGAAATCAGTTCCTTTCTCACACACATTCAGTTTAAAAAAAAAAAAGCTCAAATTCTTTTTAATCCCAGTTCTGAAGAAATCTCTACATTTTGGATAAGTTCTTTTAAAAAATGAAACCTCCACCTATTTACATTAGGAAAATTCAATAAGTAGTTATTCACAACAACTTTGTCCAAAGTAACTTGTCCAAAGTTACCCAATGGGATTCCATGGCTGAGCAGGGATTTGAACCTTGGTCTCCAGAATCTTAGTCCAACACTCAAACCAGTACGAGCCTTTCCGCACTAAACTGTTATAATAATAATAATAATAATAATAATAATAATAATAATAATAATAATATTGAACTATTATTCCACTTTCAACATCCTATGGAAACCTGGGGTTTGCTGATTAGGGAGGGGCATTTAGAATTCTCAACGAGAAAGTTCTTTGGCCTCAGTAAACTACAAACTTCAGAATCCCACAAGATGTTGAAAGTGGAACAGCCCTAAGTGTAGACTCACTATTCCACAGTTGATGCAGT
Source organism: Cyclura pinguis (assembly GCA_030412105.1). Classification (NCBI taxonomy): domain Eukaryota; kingdom Metazoa; phylum Chordata; class Lepidosauria; order Squamata; family Iguanidae; genus Cyclura; species Cyclura pinguis. The sequence continues at coordinate 44,313,199 of CM059599.1, forward strand.
ATGTCTACTCTAGCTATAACTACCAATAGGATTCAGATCTAAGTGTTTATAATGATACCCATCCATTATTAATCCACATTTTTCTTGACATCTGTATGAAGTTATCATCCTGTAGAGATTCTCCTGGGTTCTTTTCCATCTCTTTTGACAACTACAGAAAAACGTATTTTAAAAAACATCCAAAGATCTATGAAATCACCACAGATGTAGATCAATCTTAAATCTATTTCTCATCTGCCATTTGTCAAAAATCTGGCATCTGTGACATAATTCAATTGTTAGTTTGTTGCTGAAAAATGTTAAGAAGAAACTTTGAGGCCCTTGAAGAACCACGTACAATGTGTTTTATCCCCATAGATTTCTATACTTACATATATTAAGAATGGATGAGTTTAAAAGGTCTCTCTCTTGCTTTCTCTCTCTCTCACACACACATACACGTACCTGCATGTGCGTGCATACTCACAAACACACACCCACACAATTAGAAGGTGATCACCAAGTTAATAAAGATGAAAACATGCCCCCTTGGTGATTTGAGTTATGCAGCCTTGCAGTATGAAGCCTCACAAAAGGAACTGCTGCCCCAGATCTCTGTGCAACCTAGATCCAGCAATGAGGAAAAAATTCAGTCTCAATTTCATTATGTTTCTCCAAATCCAGTTTGCATCTCTGTATGTCCTTTGTTTGTATGTGGCTCCTTTTTGATTTTTTGACTTTTTCTTCCTGTATGGACATTAAGTATTTTCCATAATCTGCATTTATTTACACACTGTTCCTAATCTGCTTAGTTTGCATACATTTTCCTCTGCTCATAAATCTGCATGTTATTTTTCAATTGCATGTTTTTAGCAGCTCACTTTTAAAAAAAAAAATACACACACACATTTTCATGTGCATTTTGGCCAGAATCCGGTTGTCCCAAAGAAAGTAGACCCATTGAATCAGTTGATGAATGGTGAGTCAACACATATGTAAATACTACTGAGTAATGGATTTACTTTAGTTGGGACAGAAAAAGATTCAGGCCTAACATCCTCCAAAACCTACCACAAGACTTGCAAGGTTTGTGGGAGGTGCTGAAATGTCTGGGAATCTCCAGGTTACTGATATTCTTCTCCACCCTGCTTAGAGCTGGCCCTAGCTATAGCAGGAATCATTTGAGAGAAGAACTGTGTGTGTTAAATGACTACTTGGTTCCTAATTTTAATCAGAGAAATGGCAGAGGGAGTGTCACCAAATATCTCCTGGGGAAGCGTTCTTCCAAGGGCGCGGCTCACCATTAGCAGTAGTAAGGGATTCTTCCTCTTTTCTGAAAGTTTTTGATTTTTGCTTTGCATGACTTTAGCCGAGACAGCAGCAGCAGCAATTGTCCTGACACCCTTGCTAGCATTTTGTTTCCTCCATAGCATCCAAGATTGACTCTCATTCTGAATAGGAGTCCCAGATCTCAGAGCCTGGACCCTCTTCTCTGGGCCTCAGGGCAAGGGAGAAGAATCTGAGGGCAAGGAGGTTGCCTAGAAAAAGAAGTGTGTGTGTGAGTGTGTTTGTGTGTGCGTATGTGTGTGTGTGTGAGAGAGAGAGAGAGAGAGAGAGTTCCTCATTAATTAGACTTAGTGCTTTTACTTGAATAGCATATTCTACACCCCTGCAGCTGATGCTTAATGTATCCTGCTGAATGACATCACCACATCACCAGGGCCCATTCTCTGTGACATCACAAGACGTCATCCCTCTGTTTCAGGTTTAACCCCTGAAACCTCAGGACCTGGAATAGTTCTGACCCAGCAACCCTAATTCTGAGGCAGAGTAGCAAAACAATACATGCAAAAATGGCAGAGAATATTTGGAGGAAATCCAACGGCGTCCTTTTTTTTTTCCTTAGGGCAAGAAAAAGAAAAAAAAAATCTGAGAAATTTTCTCAGGAAAATGTCTTCTGAGATGTTCCAGCTCTGGTCTGTTTGAAAGGCACTTACAGCTGAAGTTGAGATGCCTATGAGTCAGCATTTTCCAACAGAAATGCTTCTCTTGGCAATTTACTGGCCAGCTCACTAGCGTAACTAAGAAACAAAAGCAAAACAAAATTTCCTTTCCAGAAGTAAAATATCGTTCATCATCTGAGCTGTAAATTGCAACGTTACAATAATATTTTTTTTTAAAAAAATGGTAGTTATTTCACTCAGTGCCATAACAGAACGTCCACAGTGCCAATATGCCTAAGGTTAATCCTTAAAATCAAAAGGGGGAAAGTCTCATTCTGTACGATCCTAGCATGTGTTTCCCTGTTGATTAGCAATGGCACAAATGGGACATGGAAAATGCCTTTCAGGCATTTGACCATGAAAGCTTTTATGTAGAGGCAGATTGTTTTGTGGTGTATTCCTTCCGTAAATGTACAAAACTACAAATCACACGGTACCTAATACACACACCATATACCAAAGTAGTACAGAGGAAACTGCTTTTTACTGAGTCAGATCTTTAATCCTTCTAGCTCAATTACATCTACTACTTTACATCAACTTGGCAGCCATTTTCTAGGGCTTTGGTCAAGAGTTCTTTTTACTACCAGGAGTTTTTTGCTGTATCAGTAGAAATACGGTGTCCAGATCAAGAAAAATAGTAGTGCTGTTACCGCAAAACTGTTGTTCCCTGAGCTGTATGCCAATAAACAACTCAGAAATCTTTGAGTGAATTCAGGAGGAGGACTGTCTTTAATTTTACAATTGCAATTGGGCCGAGCAAGATCAGCCCTGAATACATCTTTCATTCAGAATTTATATATTCCTTGTCTCTTCAAAAATACATGCTAACAGTACCACCGTATTCTGCGTTGGTAACATCTCATTTGGGGCCCATTCATATTACAGAATTACAGGACTATTATTCCACTTTAATCGCTATGGTTCTGTCCTCTGGAATCTTCAAGCTAGAACTGAGTTAGTGGCAGGAACAGCACGCTTCCTCTCTCTCAATTACTTCTGGATACATTCAGGCCTCAAACAAACAAACAAACAAAACAAAACAAAATAATGGGAAGGGTGTGGTCTGAATAGTAAGCTGGTGGCCAGTCTGGTTAAATTAAAGGGGAATGAGCTGAAATATTCACACATAAATGAAGTACATTCAACAAAATCAGCTCCATAATGTTTGCCAGAAAAATCAGTAAGTTGTGAAGCAGGGAAACACATAGCTCATGAAGTTAATGGCCAACCTGCTGCGGAAGGGAAGATCACAGGGATTGGGGGTATGTGTTTGAACCTCCATTCTTTCCCCGCATTATAGATCTGGATATGCTAGGACTAGGTGGATGTTTCAATCTTTAAGATGTGGGGTTTTTTCCCGGGATCTCAGTTGGATAGGCAGGAGAAGCTGGTGGCTGCCCATATCAGTGGAGGGTTTTAGGCCAAACTGTAAAGGAGCTATCCAAACAGGAAACTTGTGCAACCTATGCAGTTTGAGCTTGCCACACTGCCCTTTTCAGGTTCTCCCTTTGATATGTGCCAATTCTTCATCAGTAGCTAACGTAGACATGGCCACACACATTTAGCAGGATACTTTGGTTTGTCTCTTCTGAAGTATCTGTCTGAGATTACAATCTTTCACTTAGCTCCTGTGATTAGCTGTACATTTAACAGCAGCTGAAACTGCAGACATCAGGAAATATTAATGTTTTCAGGAAATGATTTCTGCAGATCAAGCTGACATTAAAGAATATAATTTTTTTCCCTGCTTAGTTGCATACCCTCCAACATTCACAGACAAAAACTGGGACATGTAGCAGCCAAGCAACATCAGAGTGTGATCAAGATGACAGAAATTATTAATGAGGAAGAGCACACAAATTAGGAGAGGCTGCAGAACTTTTGCCTGAGCCTACTGGGAAAGGCAAGATTCTACCCGCTCCTCTCCTCCCTCCCTTGGCTGAGTTAATGTAGTGCAATGTACTTTTTACACTTTACACTCTATTTGTGGCAATCGTAGTACGTGGAGGATAAAGAGGTACAGTGGAAGGAGAAGAAAGAAACTGGGATATTTTAAAGCAGCTGAAAAAGTGCGACAACATAGAATAAATTGGGACTGCATAATGCATAAATGGTTTCCTGTGAATCTTAGGCCCTTTTCACATGTGGGGGGGGAAACGGGTGAAAACACCCAAAAACAGAGCTTCCCTCCAGCCGGGAAAGTCCGTCGCCACATGGAGCAGCGCGAGCTCGCTACTCCACACTCCTCCGGCATCGCAGATGGCAGCTTCCAGTTGGTGAAGGCTCTCCACCAACCCGAGAAGCTGGCCAGCCGGAAGCCCGCCCCCGGCAGATCTGCAGGCACGCACTTGCGCGCACCTGCAGATCCACTTTAGAGCCGGGTGACGAAGCGGCACGGGGTTTTTAAAAAACACGCAGCCCAGCTAGTTCCGGCTGCTCCTGAGTGGATTCTGGTGTGGAACTACGAAAAGTAGTCCATGCCAGTCCACTCTACGGTGTAGACGACCTCCGTGAGAGGTCGCTCTACACTGTTTCCCCCCCACATGTGAAAAGGGCCTTAATGTTGTGTAGAATGTTTGGTAATTATAGTGAAGTTTAGGAAGGATTTGTAAAACAGAATGACTAAATTTAGTTCTCATAACCAACCATATTTGTCCTATTGTAAGGGCCTTGTCCATTGTCAAAATTTATTTCTCCTCCTTATATGTCTCTCGCTGGAAGATGGCATTTCTCCATCCTTACACAGCAGTTTTGAAATCTGCCCCGCTAGGTAAGAACGTGAAAATGCTGAACAGCAGCCAAGCCATCCATTTGCCTGTTCAAACCTGATAACAAGCTTAAGCATCCAAGCGGAGCTTGAGCAAAATAGTTTTTGCAGGGGGCAGACTTTGTGCCGAACACCAGTAACATTTGCTTACTTGCTCTGTTATGGTCTCTTAAGAGTTCGGGAGTGTTTCCCTTGAGGAGTTTAATACCTGTTGTTTGCCTTCCTAAAAGAGACGGAGCAAGGAAGGAAACCATTGCAACTGGCTCAAGTTTATGCCAGGGAGAAAGACTTGAAAAGGTGACCTTTTTTATATTAAAACTGGAAATATTACCGGGAATCATAACTTCCAGAATCCTTGTGGGATTCTAGGTATTGTAGTCTAGAAAACTGATTTTTCTAAGCTATAATTTAATAGTTTTGGTCAGATCTGTGGGTCATACCATAGATTTATTTTTATTCCAGTTCAGCAAAAAGGCCACTGAGCAAAAGTAGAAATGAGTTAGAGATATATTTCTCTACTAATTTCATTCTCAAAGGAAGCAATGAGTAATTTTAGCAATTTTCTTCCTGCTGCAAGAAAGTCCATGAAAACTACAGTTTCCAAAGACTATTCACAGTTTGAGACATACTCTACACAAAAGAAATTCAGAAATTGAGTTTTGTTTTTGTTTTTTTGGTTGGTCCTCCACAGAAAATAGCATTTTATATGGAGGAAACAGCATTTTAGTAGTGCAGAAGGTAACTTCTTCAAACTCTGACTGCACTTAGCAGAGCAGAAAAAGAAATAGCTGCTATACTGTGTGCTCTGAATTTCCAATGTTCTTTTACTTATTAACAGGCTGCCAAAAATAAAGACGCAGCTGGCTTGCAGCAAAAGAGAAGCATGGGCCTTTTAAAAATGCACATGGTTCCTGGAGCTATGGGCACAGCACATGACATCCACACAGTCCAGCTCCTCATGCTTCTCCTCCTCCTCCTTCTCTCAAGTGCGTCAAATGGAAGACCAGGAAAAGGAAAAGAGAATGAGATATAACCTTCCTATGAATGCTTTGTCATCATATCCTTTGAGTGCACCTCTTTCTTTGCTGTAATTTTTTTTTAGTGGAGTTTGCTTATAATTTTGTTTGTTTGTTTGTTTGTTTAATTCACATCCTACTTTCTTCCCAATACAGAACCCAAACCAGCTCACAATAAAAGTTAAAACACAATGCATTTGAAACAAAGCATAATGCAAAGTTTTTTAAAAAATTAAATGAACAGATATGTTTAAAGTAGGGATGGGCCAACCAAATCTACGAATCCTCGAATCCTTGGGAAAGATTCGAGATTTGCGGATCCGAATCCCTGGACAAAAACAGGAGAATCGAATCTTTTGAATTCCTGCATGCCCAGAGGCCTGAGCTGGCACTAGCGCCCTGGATCAGGCCCGCGTAGGCGCGCAGCGGCAGCGAGAGCTCCTTTCCTGCACACCCGGAGGCCTGAGCTGGTACAAGCGCCCCGGATCAAGCTCGGTCTTGTTGCCTGTCCCTGTGGCTGCCTCCCTCTGCAAGATAATTATTCTCTTCTTCCTATTCTTCCTAGACTTGAGACTGGAGGGTAGGGATTGAGACTGGACTAAAGGCTGGTGTTTGTTTTTGTTAAGTGCCTAGGACTTGAGACTGAACATCAGGGTAGAGAATTGAGACTGGCTGGAGCCTGGTGTTTTTGTTTTTTTAAAATGCCTTCCTTGTTGCAGGACTTGAGACTTGACTAGAAAGCACAGTGTTCTTGAGATTTCAAGGACAGCTGAAGAAGGTTCCTTTGCATGGCTCCCTTGCAAAGCTCCTTCATACACAATTCTGGGGTTTGTAGTTGGACAAGGTGTCACAGCCTTCTCTGCCAAAGTGTGCTAGTGCATCATCAAACTACAAACCCCAGGATGCCATAAGGAGCTATGCAAAGAAAAATCCAGTTTTGACCTGGATTATCTCTGTACTGTAGTATGTGGCCCTGTTTACATAGGCAGGAAAATGTGGGATTAATAATCCACATTTTCCTGCTTGTGTAGAAAGGGCCTTCATGTCATTTTCAAACTGGTGAGATCCTAAGACAAAACTATGACAATTGTCCTGGCCAGATTTCTTCAGAGGCAGGTTTGTCTTTGTCTAGGCTTTTGCCAAGATTATCCTTGCCCTTTTGTTTTGTTTTGTGAGTGAAGGAAAAGACAATCTCCATTACAAGCCAGGAGGTAGTCATGTACACAGGAGTCCTAGCCCCTCCCATCTGCTGACTCATGACTCTACCTCACCTGAAGCGCCTCCCTCTGGACATTGCCTAATATGGTACGGGGGGATCTGTGGTTGGTGGAAAAATGCCGCAGTGGGTGTGTATACTGTAAAAAGACCTTGCCCCGCCTCTGGCCTTTGTCCTGAACCTCCGGCACCCTGCTGCAGCAGACTTATACTTTTATACTTTTGTACTCAGTAAATCTGGCCTCTAGCCTTTGAACCAAGAAACGTTTGGTCATTTGCCTGTTTCTCAGAAGAAGCTGTCCTTCTTAAGGGCGTAGAAGGTGACAGTTTTGTTTTGTTTTGTAATAGTCAACCCAGGAGTCAACTCCAACATCTGGAGCTACTTCCAAATTACATGTGATTCTTAATAAGAAGTATATGAGTATGTTTCCTGAAAGTGAAAACTGTTATTTAATTTGTTTTTCATTGAACAAAGATGTCAAATTCTGCTTCAAAACACTTTTCATTAGAAGTGCTTTGTTTCTCTAGGGTTTTAAACCCTTTTGTAAAAAAGGATTTGAAAGATTCGAGATTCGTGGATTCGCAGCACATTCCAGAGATTTGGATCCAGATTCGGATTCAGAAAATTCTGGATTCGTCCCATCTCTAGTTAAAAGCATTAACTCACAACCATTTAAAAATCAGGTAAAACATTTCTTCTTCTTGTGTACCTTCAAGTTGTTTCTGACTTGTAGTGACCCTAAGGGACACTTGTTACAGATTTTTCTTGGCAAGGTTTGTTCAAAGAGAGTTTGCTTTTGCCTTGCTCTAAAGCTGAGAGAGTGTGACTTGTCCAAGGTCACCCAGTGAATTTCCATTGCTGAGGGGGGTTCAAATCCTACTCTCCAAGGTCATAGTCCAATGCTCAAACCAGTACACTGTGCTGGCTCTCCAGATAATTCAGTGATAATTTAAAAACACACACACAGAGAGCTCAGGCCAGTTAAAAGATTTTCTGCAATGGCCATTTAACAAACAAAGGCCTTGGTAAACAAAAGGTCCTTTGCCTATCCCTGGAAAGAGAGAAAAGAGGGGGCCAACCCATTCTTATGAGGTCCAGCAGTTGATTGTCATGCTGAGTCTCCAGATAAAGATGTGCTCCTAAGGTTTTGGGACAAGACGTATGCGATGAAATCTATGAAAACTGAAAGGAAACCTAGCCCAAAGCACCAGGTTAACAAGACCCAAACACCTTTTCATTTGAATTGCTCTGTTCAATATTTCCTAAAACATCTCCTTCTCCTCCCATTAACACTGAAGGCCTAACCTAACCTGTACTTAAACAAGTAGACAGCAGCTACTGAGACCTGATGCTGTTGGTGGGGTACATTAGTGTTTTGGTGTTCACCAGCCTTACTTGAGACAGAGTATTCCTTGCCCAAGAAAACCCTGTCAAATTCATGAGGTTGCCATAACAGGTGGAATGAAGGCACATATGAACACACACCTCTTACTGGATTGTTTTACTGTGGGATGACCCCCATCTCCCCCAGAAGAGAGGAATTCTGCCATCAACAGTTTAATAGTGTTACTCAGGGCTTGTTTCTTTTGGTGGAGAGATCAAGTTTAACCGTTTTATAGTTTTATACCATTTTGAAATCTCATTTTATTTAGAAATATGAACAAAACTGGAGACAAGGAGCATACACGTTCTGATTTGCTGCCTGAGGTGAGCAAGACTGTGTCTCTTCCCATGCTGTTTACAAAAGCCAACCAGCCTAGCAGTTGAAACTTTTTTCAGTGCTCACCACAGAAGAGCATCCTTCATTGCAAATAAAGGCAACAAACTGGGCTGGAAATCTAAGGGCAAACAGCATGACATAACAATTGCTCTCTCTTCCAACACCTTTCTGTCACCTCCCATCATCTATCACCAGAAATGACCACCTCCTTCTGTCTAATGGAAAAACCGGCCCTGCTCCATACCTTGCAGCTGATCACCTATGTGACATCAGAACTCCAGAGAGGGAGACCTTACACAGGATATCTTAAGCTAATTCTCAGCTCTCTGCTTTTGTCCCTTTCTATCCCCAAGTGGCTTCTTTTTGGCTCCCATAAGCATACTTTTGCTCCCATAAGCAGACACCTATTGGGAAATTATTTGGAATTATGAAACGCAATTCTGTCATCATATCTGAGATCATTTCTGCACTAGCCTATTATATATGGAATCCTGGGGTTTGCAGTTTAGGGAGGGGCCTAAGGCTCCCTAAGGCCCGTCCCTAAACTGCAAACCCCAGGATTCCATAGGATTTTAAAAGTGGAATAATAGCACTATAACAGGCTAGTGCGGAAATGGCCTGAAACTCTAATTGAGTGTTGCTTTAAAAGAGCTACTATGAAATGCAAAGATCCTTTTGTAAGATTTGAGACTCTGGTCAAGTATTGCTTTAAGGGATGTGTGAGGATGGTGTAGACTTCTAGAGGTGGTTGGGCTATGTGATGAAGCCCAAAAGGAGAGGCATGGTAGCAGAGCTATATAGCAACCAGGAGGGGTTTACACTGATTGGCTGGTCAAACAGAACCTGGAGAGCTCGAGGGAGGGGTGAACCAGGGAGGAAGGGAAAAAAGGGGAAAAAAACCCGGAAATTTAACTGCCAGATGGAGTTAGTAGAGGGGCATCAGTAGAGAAGCAGGGAAGAAGAGCTCTGTGTTAGAGAGAACTGAGAAATAGGGTGTACGAGAGACAGTCAATGAATTAAGCAGAGAGAGAGAGGGAGAGAGAGAGAGAGAAAGGAGAAGGGTGTGCTGTTTTATAAACATTTAGTTACAAATAAATTTAAGTAACAGTGTAGCAATAAATGTTTGACTTTCTGGTTTCCTTAAAACAGTCTCACAGAGTATTATTCTACATCCTGAAGTATACACGCTACCAACAGTACCATTTTTACCATAGTTCCAATAGTACCACGGTCACTGAAGAAATAAATCACAGCTTGTCCTTACATCCGAAAAGGGGCAGATTTAAGAAAGACAGCAAAGGGGGAAATCCTGGAAGGAGAAGCCAAGGGGGGACAAGAGAGAAGAGGGAGCTCCGTTCTCAGTGAAGGGAGAACTGAGGCGGACCTAGTTGTCATAGCCCTGGCTAAATCCAGAGATCTCCCTGGCTGTTCAGACCTGAGCATAGAGAGGCGTCGGGTTGGGCAGGCCTTGAGTGAGGTTGGGTGCTCATGTGTGACAACTCCCATCAGCCCTAATGCTGAAGTTTGGGCCCATTCCCTACTATAAAGCTAAACCATATGTGTCATAACAAATTCCCATGGGGTTATACTGCATATTCCTGCTCCTAGGGGCTCACAGTTGTTGCACCTCAACCAAATGCATGCTGTTCAGCCATGTGAAGGCTGCAGACATAGGGCCTTTCTGCCTTAAACTGTTATAGTGCTATTAGTCCTCTTTCAACATCCTGTGGAATTCTGGGGTTTGTAATTTACTGAGACCAAAGAGCTCTCTGGCTGAGAATTCCAAATGCCCCTCCCTAAACTGCAAACCCCAGGAGTCCATAGGATGTTGAAAGTGGAAAAACAGCACCATAACAATGTAGTGCAGAAAGGCCCTTAGTCAGGAATCACCCAGCTAACCTAAATGAGTTCACATCTGCAGGACCAGATGAATTGCATCCCAAAGTATTGGAGGAACTTGCTGAAGTAGTCTCTGAACTCCTTGCCATCATTTTTGAGAAATCTTGGAGAACAGGTGAAGTGCCAAAGGACTAGAGAAGAGCAAAAATTGTCCCTCTCTTCAGAAAAGGCAAAACAGGTGATCCAGGAAACAGATAATACAGGAGTCTGTCTGCAAGTGTCTTGATGACAATACAGTGATCAGTAGGAGCTAGCATGAGTTTGTCATGAACAAATCCTGTCAAACTAATATTATATCTTTTTTTTAATTGGGTTCAGTAGTTTAGTAGATAGTGGGAATGCTGTGGATGTCATTTATCTGGATTTCAGCAAAGCATTTGACAAGGTCTTCCATGATATTTTGATGAGGAAACAGATTTAATATAGAATAGAAGGAAATATCATCAGGTGGGTCCATAATTGATTGCAAAAAGATGCTCAAAGAGTTGTTGTCAGTGACTATGCTTCAAATTGGAAAGAGGTTTCAAGTTGAGTGCCACAAGATTCTGTCCTGAGGCCAAAGCTGTTCAATATTTTTATCAATGATTGAGATAATGGGTTGGAGGGAATTTGTATCCCATTTGCAAATGATACAAAACTAAGAGGGGTGGCTAACATATATTGGAAGATAAGAATGAAATTCAAATGGACCTTACCAAACTAGAAAACTGAGCTGAAATTAAGAAAATGAAATTCAACAATGACAAATGCAAAATTGTACATTAGGCCACAAAAACCAAATGCACAAATATAGGATAAGGGATTCATGGCTCAGTAGTACTACATGGAAAAAGGCCTTTGGGATTATTGTCATCATAAATTGAACATGAAACAGCAGTGTGATGCTGCACCAGAAAAGGTGAATGCTATTTAGTCTTGAATTAATAGAAGCATAGTTTTCGAGACAAGGAAAAATAATTCCTGTAATCTGTGCTGGTCCAGTCTCATCTGAAGGACTGCATTTAGTTCTAAGCACCTCACTATTAGAAGGATATAGACAAGTTGGAGCAGGTTCAGAGAACCTCAATGAAAATAAAAGGAGATATGGAGAACAAAACATATTGGGAAAGGTTGAAGGAGTTTCATGTTCAGCTTCATGAAGAGAAGACTGAGTGGTGACATGATTACACTCTTTAAATACCTCAAGAGCTGTCACAGGGGGGAGGAGGCAAGCCTGTTCTCTGATGCCCCAGAGGCTTGGACCAGAGCTAATAGTTTGAAGTTACAGTAGATAAGATGTCAATTGAACATTAGAAGGAACTTCTTGACAATACAAGCGGTTCAGCAAAGTAATCAATTACCTAGAGAGGTGGTGAGCCTCCTTCTCTGGACATCTTCAAAAAGAGACTGGACAGCTACCTACTGGGGAAGCTTTAGCTGGAGATCCTGCATTGAGCTGGGGAGTAGACTATGTGGCCCATCAGTCCCCTTCCAACTCAATGATTCTATGGCCATTTCCACACTACACTGTTATAGTGCTATTACTCCACTTTCAAAATCCTGTGGAATTCTAAGGCTTGTAGTTTACTGAGGTCAAAGAGCTCTCTGATGGAGAATTCTAAATACCCCTCCCTAAACTACAAACCCCAGGATTCCATAGGATGTTGAACGTGGAATAAGAGCACTATAACAGTGTAGTGCAGAGATGGCCTATGACTCTATGATTAGTGTGTGGCTTGCACATGCAGCAGAGAGACAAGGCCGTATTATATGACTCTATCACATAGTCTGTGGAAATGTGGCTTTTGATAAAAAAAAAATACTGTACAGTCACAAACCTACTCACATCTGATGAATCTGATAAAGTGGGCTGTAAATCACAAAAGCTTATGCCAGAAATTTCTTTTTCCTAGTTAGTCTCCAAGATATTCCGTGATTTCCCCCCATGTACTTATGCTAAAACAGACTAATATGGCTATCTCTCTGAAGCCTATTCACAGTGATCAGGCAATCAGCTCAGAACTATGTAAAGTACATTGTATAAATGAAATATGTTGTGTAAACGTTCTCCCTCCCTCCTTCCTTCCCTCCCTCCATCTTTCCTCCCTACTCCATCCTGTCCTCCTCTGTCTCTCATTAGGTTTCAGGTTTCTCCCATGACCTCTCACAACCAGTAAAGAAAATCTTTCAAAAGAAACTAATCTGAGCTAATTTAACAATGTCAACACAACTATCCTATTGCAATCAAGGATCCACCTGGTCATTTACAAGAGCTGTACTTTAGTAAGCAGAAACAATGATCATCCTGTCCTTGTGACATTTCTAGCATGGCATGGGGACATTAGAGGCCATTGCAGAACACAGTGTTCTGCCCTTAAAATTCCCAAGAGTCCAACTACCCCAGCATCATATTCACATTTGGATGAAAAGATGCAATCAATTCAAGAGAATTACCATAGTGATCTTTTCCCCACATTTTCCTGCTTCTGTTCACCAGTAATATGCAGCAAAGAGGTCAGAGTTCCTCCATTAATGGGGGCAGGAGTCACCATTTTCAAAATGCATATATAATTGCACAGACCTATACACACATTTGCCCACCCTGCCATTTTCCTTAAGCAAACAAAGGGCATGCATATATTTTCCCTGTTGGAGTACAGAAGGAGGGAGGGAGGGAGTTGATCAGGTTTTTTAAAAAAATAAAGAATTATGTCAGTGAAAAACTTTGTTCAATTTCTTTATGCCTGCTGACCAATATATCATTTTAAGACTTCTTCTTTTGGATACTCCAAAGATATTTAATAGCCAATGACTTTTTCTGGAATGACAGAGGTGCAAAACCTTGATTAAGAAGCATGAAATTTATTCTGGATTCCGGAACAGCCTTCATTAGCAAAGCTGGCAGACAGTTATTGTAAAACAAGGTTTGCAGCAGTCCATCTAGTGCTGAACAAAATATTCACAAAAGTGGATCTCATGTTTCATGGGGTCAAACAGCAGGACACTCCCAGGCACGTCTGAAATGCAACTTTTTACAATACATTGGGGGGGGGGTCTCCCCCTATTTCTAAAAAAAGAGAGATTCCAGTGTCTGTATTTTCATCCTCATTCTCTGGCCGGTCCCTCCCTAAACTGAAAACCCCAGGATTCCATAGGATGTTGAAAGTGGAATAATCTTTTCTTTCTTTGGATGTGTCACACAATCTCAGCCCCAGAAAATCCTGTGATAGTTTCACCTTAGGGTCACCGTAAGTCAGAAATGACTTGGTGGCACCCAACAACAATGCTACTCTGAACTGCTAGCATATGTCACCAACAGGATTCTTGACACAATCAGATTCTCAAAGTGATCTTTGACCCTAAAATGATTAAGAAGCACCACTTTAAGCTGATAACTTCCAACAAATTAAACAAGTATAAAAAGAGTTATGATAACTTATAGCCTGTTATATTTTATTATAATTTCTTTCCAGAAGATAATGATAGTTGAGCAGTAAGGACAAAAACATTGTATCAATAAATAAATGTGATGTTTTTCCCCCCATGGAGCTTGTTCACACATTATTGAGTGAAAGCCATTGAGTGACAAGATATTGAGTGGTGGAGAGTCGTGTGTGAATCCATCTATCATTCAATGTGAGGCTTTCAAGTCCACATAACTAGCATGATGACGTCAGCAGTCCCTGGCATCTACAAGTGTATCAATATTTGTAAGGCAGAATGATGGAACAGGATCAGATGGAAAGAGCAAATGGTCTCCCACTCATGGCCACACACACACAGACATTCAGCAGCTTTTGAATCAATTTGTGAATGAATGCTTCAGTAGAGATCTGTAAGCAGCAAAGAGCAACCAGCTATAAACTTTTTCCTACCAAACTAAATTATTCACCCTGATTATGTAAGGATACAGTTCACCTTCAGAACACCACTGCGATTAAGAGAGGCACAGCTGACAAAGCAGCAAACATCCTCCCAAAGTTTTACATGGTGTCTTAGAGTCAAAATGTCAAATCCTTGCCTACATCTTGTTTCTTTAAAAGACATATTTTTATAAAGATATAGATAGGTCTACTTCAGCTATCCTCTGGGAGATTTGGGGAAGCAGGTAAGAATTCACCTTGCTGAATTACATCTGGTGTTCGACAGTTGGCTCACTCACAAAACTATGCTTTTGTTAATTGTTATCGAGTTGAGTTTGGCTTATGGTGTCTCTATGAGTGAGAGATCTCCAATATCCTATTATCAGCTGCCCTGTTCAGATCTTGCAAGCTCAAGACTATGGTTTCCTTGGTTGAGTCTATCCACTTATAATGTGGTCTCCCTTTTTTCCTACCTTATCAAGCATTATTGTCTTTTCTAATGAGCCATGTCATCTCATGATGTGTCTGAGATACGGCTATGACAACCTCAGTTTAGTCATTTTGGCTTCTGGGGATTGTTCAGGCTTGATTTATTCTTGTGTACTGTACAATATGATGGGGACTATTCTGGAAGGTATGTAGTTTATTCCTGGATTTTATTTTATTTTATTTTATTTTATTTTATTTTTTTTTGCACTGATTACTTTTCTTAAAATTTTGTTTCATCACACTAGGTCCTATAAAACATATGTTGAATAAACCTGAGACTTTCTGTAGGAAGCCAGATATTCAGAATCTTAGTTGAGCCATTTTAAATTGTTCAGTCTCTCTGTTTACTATATAATTTCATGCATTTGATGAGGGAAGGATCAGTCATTTCATTTAAGTCTCCCTCAATTTTTTTTCCCTTGGCTTCTCATCTCATTTCCCACTAGTTTATGAATTTTCTTAAAAGTCCATACAAAAATCTCTGTATACAGAGTGTATATTAGGGGAAACTAATATACACATTTTTGTGTGTCTGTTTCTTAATACTTTGTAAGCAATTCCCTTAATATTTTGATATTCTATTTGCATAGAAGTATTCCTTAAGTTTCCCTTAATGACACACTTTTTTAAAAAACCTGGAAAACTGCATTGCAAAATTTCAAAAAATATGAATTTTAAGGAATAACTGAGTTTTGATTCACATATTGGTTTGAGAAATGTGACATATAAATGTTCAATTTAAAATGTGGATCAAATGATCAGGCCTAAAAAGTGGAAACTGTAAGAAAACAGATTTTGGCAAAGGCTTCACCTGGTAAATGCTGTCTGACAGTAGGACAGATTTCCTTTGGAGGTGGTGGGCATTGCTTCACTGGAAGTATTTAATCAGAGGCTGGGCAGACATCTGTTAGGAAGGCAGTGGTACCACAGGTGAAATAGGTGTGGTTCCCCACCCCTATCTCTTTAGACTGAGAGACTGAGGTTTGTTGCCATTTGTCAGCTACTCTGGATGTTGTCTGGGGTTTCATTATCACCTGGCCAGCTGAGGGCCAATTTGTAATAGCAGTCGAAGAGGAACAGTTAACACCAGCACTCCACTTAAGCATTCTTAAGTCTTGGAATCTCAAGATATTTATATGAGATAATAAGAAAAGCTCTTGGGTCAACTTATAGGCTTTTACTACATGCAGTCATCGATGTAGAAACATATACATTCCTCTAAGGAAAAAATGCAGACATGTTAATGTCTAGGTGTTGAGCTTGCATCACATTACATTTATGGCATCGGACATTCATTACATTACATCACCTGATCACTAAGAAGTTACACTTTCCGAACCTTTGTCCCTCTATGTTACCATCTTAAACATTATAACTCAACTATAAATCGTCATCATCATCATCATCATCACCACCACCACCACCACAATCAGGTTCTTTCATACTCTCCATATATACTGTTAAGACATTATACTGACATTTCATAAAGACTTTAACTTGTACAAATTTCTGTTCCTTGTATCATATCCATGACTATATATCTATCAAAGAATACAATTTCATCTGTTGAGACACTACACATCTCTAAACAGGCATCTGTGACCACACAGATATTCAAGGATTCGGCTGTCAGCCATCCAAATTGTATCAGCTATAATATCTGTTAGAAACTTATCCTTGGACACATCTGCTCACATTGCATAGTGCTGCCAGAAGTGCCAGTATTCTCATCCTTTATCTTGTTTATATTCTCATAGGTGTATGGCCAAGACTGAAGGCACTGCTAGGTTTGAAATAATACATATACACACATTTTAATACATCTAGTTGTCTGTATATCTTATACCATATATACTGTACTCTTGGTTACACCAGATTACATTCTGTTGGCTGCAAATTGGCTACCAAATAAGTCTGGCCTGTTAACACAGGAATGAATTAGGCAGCATCTAAGCTTCCTTCTAAATTTAGATCTCTGTGATTTGGATCCAGAGATCCAGACATAGTTATATGAAAAGTAGACCCATTAAAATGAATGGGAGAAGTTGGTACTAGCTTGAGTCCCATTGATTCCACTGGAACTTGTCTAAGTGCAACTAAATCTAGACATAATACTATGATTCTATATTTTTCTTTCCCACATTTTACCTTTCTTCTATGCTCAGTTATGTGCCTTCATGTAATTTCCCACTTATGCAGGCCCTAAGTCAAGACTATCATTGGGTTTTCATGGCAAGATTTGTTTATAGAGGGTTGTAAGAGCCTTCCTCAGAGGCTGAGACAGTATAACTTGCCTATGATGGATTTACAAACAGAAATTCATACCCTGGTCTCCCAAGTTCCTAGTCAAACACTCAAACCACTATATTATGCTAGCTCTCTCACACCTTTCCAAGTGAACATAAATATATAAATCAAGTACTGGCCATGACAAAGCTTTTTAATGCCCTCTAAACAGGATTCTTCTATTCTCGGTTAATGAACTAAGCCTTACAGCATTTTCATAGTTATTCTGCAGACTGATCACAGGTTGTTGTTTTTTTAGCACACACACACAGAGTTTGAATTTAGGAGTATTAATGAGACACTGCCATAATACAGGCTAGTTTGCTTCTACAAACAGAAGATAAATCCTTTAGTTTGTATGACTCATCCTCCTTCTAACGGTTATTAACCAACTTAATTCTTAAGTCTCTCAAACAGTCATCTCAGAGGATCAAATGATTTTCCGTTATCTCTTCTCTGCAGCATTTTTTAAAAAAGCATATTTGCAATGCAAATAGGAATGTTGTTCATGGACATATTTGATGAGCCAACATCATTGGTTAGCTGGAGAAGTGCTGACAAATGTCTCATTGCCTTGCAGTATAATCAATAGTTAATTGCTTTCAACTGTTTTGCTGACAGAAACCTAGGTTAAAAATAATTAGCAAAATTATGAATAGCAGTAAATCACTCCATCATTTAAAAAAGAAACCCTAAAACTAAGAAGGAAAGAAGGATGATACAATGAATACAGAATAGCCTCATTTTTGATGCATTTTTATAGAGATAATAAATTCAGGAGGAGCTCTATAAATTTATAATCCATCTCAGAAATACATGTCAAGGCTCCACATTGTTATCTCTTGCTTTTCTCACCTACATGGGTCAGGAAATGAAGTGGCATATTAATCCAGAGAAGAGCTTTCTGTGATTCTGAGCTAGGTTACAGAGGGCAGGAACTGGCATGAGTGAATTTCAGAGACTCCAAATGAGACAGATTCTGTTAGCCTTCATCCCCATGGGAGCTGGCTCAGCCCTTTACCTGTAAACTAGAAGTGCACCCATTGAGAATGCTTTATCATTTATTACAGAGATGAAAATTTCCACTGTTGAAAGAAATATGCTTGTTTGAAAATTAATTTTCCTCTAAGTCTGGTTGAATAAACTAAAAATAAAAGTCTTTTAGAGTGCAATGGTTTGTACATCTAACGATAAAATACCTTCACTGCTTCAACTATTTTTAACAGTACAGTCCTCCCTCTCATTAGTGGGTTTGACCTTCGCAAATCTGATTATTCACTAGGCAAGTACTATTCCCTTGCATTCCTCACACCTGGCTTTTGAGGCTTGTGTTTAAAATAGACATTTTTATTCCTTTTGGGTGAGCAAAGCCCCCTCCCACTGCTGGAGGAATGTCGTTTCTGCCATGTGGCTGCACATTCTGCTGTGTAATGGCTGCTGATTGGTCAGGTGCTCTCTTTGCTCCTACCATTCCTTTTTCAAGATGGCCACTGGAAGTAGCTAGAACACAAGAACTCTACTCTTCTCCATCTGAAGAGAAAGAACAACTAAGCCCTTTACCTTGTCTCCCCCCCCCCACCAGGAATGCCAGGGCCAGAGGCAAAGGAATGGGAGGGAGAGCTCTAGAAGGGAATCACAAAGGGGAGTTATTTGTGTTTTTTCCATGTGGAGGGGCTACCGTATAGGGACTGGATGTTTCCACCAGTGGTGAGACACAGGGCATGATTTCAAGACATATGTCCAGGGTTTCAACAGAATAAGCAGGAGAAGTCCCAAATGTGACCATGTACCACGTATTAAGGTATCATAGAATCACTGAATCTTAGAATTTTACAATTAGAAGGGACCACAACGGCCATCTAGTCCATATCATGGAGGAATACACAACCAAAGCACTCCTGAAAGATGCCCATCCAACCTCTGTTGAAAGACCTCCAAAAGAAGGAGAATCCACCACCCTCTAAGGGTGTTTGACTGTCCACTGTCAAACAGCTCTTACAACAAAGAAGTTTTTCCTAATGTTTAGGTTGAATCTCTTTTCTTGTAATTTGAATCCATTGGTTTGTGTTCTAGTCTCTGGAACAGCAGAAATCAGGGTTGTTCCATCTTCTAGATGACATTGTGTCCCCAAAATGACATGCAGGTAACACAGGGGTCCACCCGCAATGCCAGTGCCTCCGTGAAATGGTGGGGTGTATCAAAGAGGAGGCCTGCAAGTGGAGGTTAACCTTACGAGATCTTTTATACCGATGTCTATTGGTACTAGTGCAGGGAAGAACCAGCCACAGATCCAAAAGTAAGCTTATATGTTTTATTAGGGGAATTAGGGGAGCACACACAAGATCCATGCAGTCTCACAATCATGCAAGGCTAACTGATGGAAAAGGGAGGAAAAATTGGGATAGCAAGATTTTCAGGGCAAAGTGGGCGATATTCACCAATCCAGTAGAGAAGCAAAGAGCAATGTGGCTTAGACTAGGAGTCCAAGGACAATACACAAATAGGAATCAGAATGGCAAAGTTACAACCAGTAACCAGTGTACAATGAGTTGGCTAGCCCAAAACTGGGGTTTAAATACTCTTTTTTGGCCTGGAGGGCAAAGGTGTTAATGGCTCTCTGGCAGAGTAAACAATTGAGTCCGGAGAGTGAACAATAGGGTCCAGAATGGACTAATGGTCTTAGCATTAGGTGACAAAAGGCTAACAGTAGTTTTGATAGCTCCATGATTGCTTGACAGGTGTGTGGGAAAAAGGAAAGTTTGTTGGTCAGAAGAAGAGGGACTAAGACAGTCAGCCATCCTGTGGTAACATTACAGATGTTATTGAAGTCCAAATACATTGACCAAGATGTAGTAGTGTATTTTGGTATCCCATGTTAGTGGAACTGGGCCTTTCTTCCCTGCCCCACCCACTGCAGTCTTCTCTGGCACCACAAGCCTGCTTGAGAGGCAAAAGGTGTGCAGCACTCCAGAATGGTGTTAAGACTTGCAAGGGGGCTGTAAGAGGAAGAGGAGCAAAGTTTTCTAAATCTGCTCTTATCTGTAGGGAGACATTTAAAAACCCAAACTATATGTCAGATCTGACCATTAAATATGGAAGACCTTTTACACTGGCTAGGCTGAATGTTTTACTTTCAGTGCTGCTGGGATGAAGGTTTTGGAAGATCTCCATCCAAGAATGTCTATATCCCTGCAACAGAGGTGTTACGGAAACTGTCACTACATGGTCCTTTCTGTCATGATTTGCATCTTGATATTGTTACCCCAAATCACCAGAAATATCCAGGGAGAACTGACACATTCTGCATGGATTATCTACTAGAATAATAGAATCATAGATTTGGAAGAGACCACAGAGGCCATCCAGTCCAACCCTCTACTATGCAGGAACACACATCAAAGCATTCCCAACGTATGGCCATCCAGCCTTTGCTTAAAAACCTCCAAAGGAGGAGACTCCATCACACTCTAAAGCAGCATATTCCACTGTTGGACAGCTCTGACCGTCAGGAAGTTCTTCCTGAGGTTCAAGTGGAATCTCCTTTCCTGCAGCTTGAATCCGTTGCTCCTTGTCCTGGTCTCTGGAGCAGTGGAAAACAAGCCCGTTCCCTCCTCAACATGACATCCCTTCAAATATTTAAACATGGCTATCATGTCACCTTTTAGCCTTCTCTCCTGCAGACTAAACATACCCAGCTCCCTAAACCATTCCTCATAAGGCATGGCTTCCAGACTCTTCACCATTTTGGTCACCCTCCTCTGGACACACTCCAGCTTGTCAATATCCTTCTTGAAATTAGGTGCCCAGAACTGGACACAGTATTCCAAATGAGGTCTAACCAATGCAGAATAGAGTGGTACATTACCTCCCTCAATCTAGACACCATACTCCTATTGATGCAAACAAGAATCACATTGGCTTTCTTGGCTGCTGCATCACGCTGCTGACTCACATTCAGCTTGTGATCTATGAAGACTCCTAGTTCCCTTTCACACATACTGCTATCCAGCCACATGTTCCCCATCCTATATTTGTGCCTTCCATTTTTCCTGCCTAAGTGTAGGACCTTACATTTCTCTCTGTTGAAATTCATTCTGTTAGCTTTGGCCCAGCTCTCCAATCTGTCAAGGTCATTTTGAAATTTGATCCTGTCCTCGGGCGTATTAGCAACCCCTCCCAATTTGGTGTCATCTGCAAATTTGATCAGCATGCCCTCTACTCCTTCATCCAAGTCATTGATGAAGATGTTGAATAGCACCGAGTCCAGGACAGAACCCTGTGGCACCCCACTAGTCACTTCTCTCCAGGATGAAAAGCAGCCATTGGTGAGCACCGTTTGGGTTCGGTTGGTCAACCAATTACAAATCCACCTAACAGTAGCCCTGCCCAGCCCACATTTTATAAGCTTCTTTGCAAGAATGTCATGGGGAACTTTGTCAAAGGCTTTATACAAGATATGTACAAGATATGTGAAGATATGCTACTTCTACAGCATTCCCTTCATCTATCAAGCTTTTAACCCTATCGTAAAAAGAGATAAGATTAGAGATACGATTGTCAGACTTGAATTCTCAGGTTACATACAAAGAGCAAGATTTTGTGCATCTGCTGTTAGTTGTAGGAAAGTGATTACGGTTGGAATCATAACATATCCACATTTTTCTTTTAAAGATTATAGTGGAAATGTGTGTGTATTTATTTTGTTTCAGCTGTGTGATTTTATCTAGAATTGGCTCTTATTTCATATTATTGCATATAGTTTTGTTGTCTGTAAAATAGTGCTGGTCTTTGATAGTAATAAACTTACATATCTATCTTGCCTGTTCTTCCCGTGATGGACTGACACGGTTAAAATTTGCTAGTGTCACTTTTTTCTTTCTCCTTCTCTTTCTGCCATAATTGTGTAGTGTGAAAGGGCCCCAAATGACTGTCGGCACCATTTGACAGAATAAGCCATGCCTCCTGTCTTTCTGTAGGAAAATTACTTGCAGAATTTACTTGACATGCTATCTATAGAGTGGTCCTTTGTTGGTGCACATTTTCTATTGTAGTAGTAGTAGTTGTTGCTGCTGCTGCTGCTGCTGCTGCTCTGTGCCTTCAAATCATTTCTATCTTATGCTGACTCTAAAACAAATCTATTATGGGAGTTTCTTGGCAAGATTTGTTCAGAGGGCGTTTGCCTTTGCCTTCTTCTGAGGCTAAGAGAGTGTTACTTGCCTAAGATCACCCAGCAGATTTCCATGGCTGAGCAGGGATTCAAACCCTACCACAACATCACATTAGCTCTGTTCACGTTTCTCTTAGCAAAGGCTATGTTGTTACTGAGGCAAATAATTACCCCAGGATACAGTTAATGCTAGGTATTAGCAATGTACCTTAGCAATGTATTTAAGGGGGAGCATTTAGAATTCTATGCCACACAGCTCTAGTGCCTCACCAGGCTACAAACCCTAGGATCACATAGGATGGAACTATGGTAGTTAAAGCAGAACCATAGTGTTACCGTTACATAGTGTAAATGGGCCCTATGTCCTAGGTCTTTGCTTAGTAGACATTCTGACAGAAGGTCTAAGCTGATGGAAACTTTAGCCTGAATCCCGTCTGAAGTAATGTAGACCCACTAAAACAATTGTTGTATGGTGGGTCAACTCACTGGTAAATTCCATTGATTCAAAGAGTCTGCTACACATAAATAACCTGTCCTGGCCAAACTTCCCTGCAAACCAGATAGAAATATCATTCACCATGCTCCAGCCACTGGCAGAATGGACTTCCTTTTCCCCATGCAACTAATACCCAATAGAGTAGGTTGGGGGGGACAATAGTATCACAATCATGACTAAGGCTGTTTCCGCACTGGACTGTTATAAGCCTAAGTGGTGATTGTAAATACAAGACAGTTACTTAGATTTACACATCCATAACTGTCCTGTATTAACAATTACTACTTCGTCATGATTATGACACTATTACCAGACTTGTAACTAACACACACACACACACACACACACCAATTGTAACACCCCCAGACATCAGCTGTACAGGGAGAAGGAGCTTCATTCTGTCAGTAAGGACAGCATGGGTAAATGACATTTCTGTCAGGTTTGGGAAGAATGGGCCCAGAGAGGTTACTTAGAATCATAGAATCATAGAGATGGAAGAGACCACAAGGGCTATTGAGTCCAACCACTGCCATGCAGGAATGCACAATCATAGCATTCCTGACAGATGCCCATCCAGACTCTGTTTAAAAATCTCCAGAGAAGGAGAGTCCATCATACTCCCAGGCAGTGCATTCCACTGTCGAACTGCTCTTACCATCAGGAAGCTCTTCCTAATGTTTAGGTAGAATCCCTTTTCCTGTAGTTTGAAGCCATTGTTCCATGTCCTAGTCTCCGGAGCAGCAGAAAACAAGCTTGATCCATCTTCTGTATGACATCCTTTCAAATATTTAAACATGGCTATCATGTCACCTTTTCTTCTCCAGGCTAAACATACTCAAATCCCTAACCTATTCTTCATAGGGCATGCTTAGTCTAGTATACTTAACTAAGCAGCTGATATACATAGAATAGTGGCCCTAATCTTTCTGCCTTTATGTGGATTGTGTTGTATACAGTGCTTTCTGTGAGCAGCAGTTCAAAGACTTCCAGCACTGTTTCTTTGCTCACATCGTTCTTTGTCTCTGGGCATTTTCAAGCGATGCCTCTGGCTCTGTGGTAAACTGCCTATCAAAGTCTGTGCCAGTTGCTTTTTTCTTTGCCTCTCATGACATCAATATCTCTAGGTTGCGATCAAGTGAATGTGTGTTTGCTCCCCTCTTCCCTTATAGCAAGGGAAAATGTTGTTTCTCATCCAAGCACTCATATCAATTTCTTTGCAACATATTCTAACTACAAAATCACCTGGGACATGCTTTGTCCCAAATGAATTACTTTGTGACAAAGAAAAGTACCCCAGTGGCAAAATGAAAGAGATTTGTGATTTGTAAGGACAGTTTTTGTTTCAGACAGTTTTGTCAATAATAAAAAAAAAAAAAATTGGAGGCTGAAACTCAGCAACATCATTTAAAACTCTTGAGGTGACTGTGAGCTCCTTTAGATAAGGCAAATGAGATGGGAAGTTGCAGTATTGGTTTTTGTTGCTCTTGGATGGAGGGTAGATATCCATACAATATTTCTATTGCCCCGAACTATTTCCTGCATCAGCAACAACACTTTATTCCCACTCTTGAGTGTATTTCATTTTCATTCAGATGTACTGAAACAAAAAAAAAGAGATCCTGCTCTCCTTCTTCCCCCACTTTAAAAAAAATTTCTCTCCTTTTTTTTTAAAAAAAATAGAGTTATAGTGCATCAGGGCATCAGTGAAATAGCATTTTTGTCCTATGTCTCTCAGAGAAAAAAAAAGAAAGAAGGAAAGAGAAGATTTCTGTTCCAACCATAGAATCACCTGAGCAAACATGCCCTAGACTTTAAAACCCTGAGAACAGCTCTTGTGCACATCCAAAAAGAAAAAAAAATCACTCCAAGCAGCCCCACAAAAGAATGGAACAAGAGAACATAGAAGGGGCAACAACCAGCAAAACCCGAGGAGCTATATCATGAGAACTCATGCTTCTTTAGAGCAATTTGGATGAGCCTGGTGCTGAAGTTCCAGGGTATTGTATTGATATACAAGGAGACATGCAAGCTTTTAATCAGTATTTCCAAATAGGTTATATTATAGTGAAAAACGTATATGGATTATCTTGAGCCTTCCCTTCCCAAATGTATCTGTTACATATATACCCCACCTTTCGTCTAAGGAGTCCAAGGTGGTATACATGGTGTTGTCCCTCACTTTTAGGCTCACAACAGCCCTGAGAGATCAGTTAGACTGAAGGATAGTGACTTTCCCAAGTGAGCTTCGTGGATGAACGAGGATTTGAACTAAGTCTTCCCAATCCTAGTCCAATATTGTAACTACTAGTCTTTTGTACACCAGAAAAACAATGCAAGCATATTAATAAAATCATATACTAAATACAGTGCTAAATAAATACAATCAGAATGCTTAACAATGGTGAATATTGTTTTAAAAAAACAATTGAAAACTAGGGAGAACAGATGAATTCTTCAATATTCTTTTGAAAGCAATCACAGTTGGAGCTGACCATGGAAGGGGTGATTTTTGAACATAAACCAAGAGTCCCTTGGGAATATAAATATTTTTTTTAATCAAGGTATTAATGAAAAAGACACTACAAGGTTGTTTGCTTCATCAAGAAAAGAACACTTTTATCATGGAAAGCTTTCAGTGATATTAAACAGATGCTAAAGAGTGCAACTGAAAGGGAAACATGTAAGATAGAAGTGGCAGGAGTGAAATGAGATATGACATATATGAATAAAACAAACGTTGCCCTCATTCCTGATCATTTAAAAAACATTAACTTTGTGCAAATGGAGCATAATTATTACTTGTCATAATCTCTGAAATCAAATATTTGCTTTTCCTGGAAAATGAGTATCATTCTCCAAATTTCCAAAACACACCAAATCACTTCAGCTTTGGTGTGTTTATTCAAAGTGACAGTGGAGGTGGATCAGGTCACTGGCTTCTTTAGGTGGGGAGGCAGCTAATGTATTTTCTGTATTCCATCTCCACTGGCGATCAGGTCCTAAAAAGAGATCTGCCTGTTGACTGAACCAAGAGCAGCAAAACTTTCCTCAGCAAATTTCTTTCATTTTGGCTCTTCTAAACATGCCTTAGGAGAATCGGCATACTAATCCTCTGGATCCTCTCCCTCTTCTACCAACTTGAGTTCTATGATTTATTCTGTTCTATCCATTTGTTTCAAGGTACAGTTCAAAATGTTGGTGATTAACTTTTAAAGACTCAATTGGCTTGAATTTGGGTACTTCAAGGTCCACCTCCAACTCTACCAGCCTTCCTGCCGCCTAAGATCTGATAGAGAAGCTGGTCTCTGAGTTCTGCCCAGGTCCAGCATTTCTTTGAGGCAAAGTTCACAGGCTTGGGAAGTAATGAATGCAGCAATTTTGTAATTATTTACTTTGGCCATTTCTGTACTACAGTCTTATAGTGCTATTATTCCACTTTCAACATCCTATGGAATCCTGGGGTTTGCAGTTTAGGGAGGGGCTTTTAAGGCCCCTCCCTAAACTGGAAACCCCAAGATTCCATAAGATGTTGAAAGTGGTATAATAGCATTATAAGATTGTAGTGCAGAAATGGTCTTTGTTATCATATTTTTACTGTAAGGGATGGAGAGATGCACACGTAGGATCTTCTACATTCTGTGCCCAAACAACTTAGGTGGCTTGGCATACTATGCATTTTGACTTGGATGATGCAGAGGGATGTCATTTGCTGCCTCAGGCTTCAAACTGTCTTGGGCTGGCCCTGGTTTTGCTTAGGCTAGAAATATAGTTGGTGGTGACAAGAAGGACTACCTTCACTGTAGCAAAACATCTTATCCCAAGAAATTTAACTGGGGAGTAGCTGTTGTAGTAAAAAGAAGAAACAGTTTTGTGAGGAAAGTAGAACATAAATATATTTAACTGCATCAGCAGCTAACTGTATCTGGCATAAGTTTTCATGAACCCTTGCATGAAGGCAGCCAGGTACACTGGGGATGTTGAAAGTTACAGTCCAAAAGGAAACTTTTCCTACCTCTGCTTCTTTGTCAGTCAAACAATGAATACATAGGCCCTTACCCCACAAAGCTGTCACACTGCCAGAACAACGCATTGTTCCGTGTCCAGGACTCGTGCTATTGCATGACGTCATCACTAACCAGCTGCTATCGGGTTGTCTTCTGTTGGAAATCTGTCCTTTTTCAGTGCCAGGAAAAATCAGGTAACGACTCCCTTTCCCACCACAATCCCATCAGCTGTGTGAGTGTGGTTTTTCATTTGAGCTTGACAGTACTTCCTTCTGCAGCCGATTCAGGAGTGAGCATGGTGTGGGCATTCCCAGGTTGTTCTTCCCTCAGCTACTCCCATGGGATGGTAAGTTTGAAATCTATCACCTCTCTATATTTATTTTAAATTTCTCCTCTGAGTTAAATTTTTTTATTTAATACATTTTTTTAGCATTATAGTGCAAAAATGCAATAGTGTATCAGTGTGTCATGACATTACAATGTTGCTACGCTAGTACGGTTTTTAAAAAAATGAAAAAAGGTCCAATCACAAGCTGTGGGGCAGGGAAGGGAAAAAGTAGGGAAAAGGACTTGCCAATGACACTCTAATGCAGTGGGAACGGTGGTGGCAATAACACTTCTCATCAACTTAAGTCAAAAGGGTGCGGTAGAGAGCGTTCAGAACCCAATACCATCACAGAATTGGCAACGCTTAGATTGTAACGGAACAATGCGCTATTGAGGTATGGTGCAGTAAGGACCATAATCAAAGAAACCTTACAAGTCTGCTACTGCAATACATGCAGCATTTCAGAAATATAAATTGCTTTTTGATAGCATAGTGGCAAACCTTGAATGGAGACATAGCAGCTTTAAGTTAGCTACCAACAATTTTCTACTCTAGGAGTTCAGTCTAAACTTTCTTTCCCAACCTTCATCTCAGAGAGACAAGGAACTTAGGCCCTTTCCGCATGAGGTGAGGGAATCGCTCCGTGACGTTACCTACCGCTTCTTCTGGGGTCCGAAGCAACGCGGACTGTCCCTGAAGCCCTTCCGCAGAGCACCTCCTTGGTCCAGGGCGAATCGGAGCAGTGCGAGGTCTGTAGATCTGCACTGCTCCGGCTTCCAAAATGGCAGCTTCCAGCTTCCAAAATGGCAGCTTCCGGTTGGTCATGAGTCCTGACCAACCGCTGAAGCTCACCACGCCTAAAGCCTGCCCTCCGCAGATCACGGGCTCACATTGGTGCGAGCCTGCGAATCTGCACAGGGGAGCAGGAACACAATGGCACGTTCCAGGAAAATAAAGACCTATTTTTTGCGGTCTTTAGAAAACACGCTGGAGGACCACCTGGGGTCGTTTTGGACTGGACTGAGGTACGGATCTCCGGTAAGTAGTCCACTCCTAGTCCACTCCAAGGTGCAGACGACCTCCGTCAGAGGACGCACTGCCCCGTTCTAATTGCCTGGTGCGGAAAGGGCCTTAGACTCTGTTGCCAAGTCAAACAACACAGACAATTGCATTTCTCATTCATCATGGTAGCATCACCATATGGAAAAGAAGACTTGGTAGAAATTTCAGAGTTTATCAAAAGAAACTCTCCCAGTAAGGAATGTGTAAGACAAACACAGATCTCAGCAAATGAAGATAGGTTGTGAATCATTGCCATTAATCACTTGAAACAAGTGTCATGTTTTAAATAGAGGTCTCATAGATAACAATCTCTCTCTCTCTCTCTCTCCCCTTTTTTTTCCCCCCTTAAACTGAGCCTCAGCAAACTTTGGAGCCAGCATGGTAGTGGAGCCAGTGTGGTGTAATGGACTATGACTCTGGAACTCAGAGTTCAAATTCCCCACTGCATGACCATGGGAAAGTAACCCTCTCAGCCTCAGAGAAAGGCAAAAGCAAACCCTCTCTGAACAAATCTTGCTACAAAAGACCTGTGATAGAATCATAGAATCACAGAGTTGGAAAAGACCATAAGGATGATTCAGTCCAACCACCTGCCATGCAGGAATATACCATCAAAGCATTACCAACAGATGGCCATCCAGCTTCTTTTTAAAAACCTCCAAAGAAGGAGACTCCACAACACTCTCAGGCAGTGCATTCCACTGTCAAACTGCTCTTACCGTCAGGAAGATCTTCCTAATATTTAGATGGAATCTCTCTTCCTGAAGTTTGAAGCCATTGCTCCACATCCTAGTGCACCATCCCCCATATGACATCTCTTCAAATATTTAAACATGGCTATATGGTCACCTATTAACCTTCTCTTCTCAATATCCTTCATGAACTATGGTGCCCAGAACTGGACACAGTATTCCAGGTGGGGTCTAACTAAAGCAAAATGGAGTGATAGCATCATTTCCCATGACTTAGACACTACACTCTTGTTGATGCAGCCCAGAATTACATTGGCTTTCTTAACTGCCACACGCTGCTGACTCATGTTCAGCTTGTCATCTACTAAGACTCCTAGATCCTTTTCACATATACTGTGGTCAAGTCAGGTGTCACCCATCTCATATCTGTGTACTGATAGGGGTCACAATAACTCAGAAAGGACTTAAAGACATACAACAACTCACCAACCCAGTGAGGAAGAGCAAATGCAGGATGCTACAAGTCCAATTGCCCTAAAGAGATGCCTGCAATTAGAAACTAGGCAGCATATATCATTTCTCCTACTGGCTTGGGAGCTGCTTATCCAGTACATGCTGGACACAAATTTGGTGGGTGCAGATTTATTTACTTGCTTGTTTATATCCTTTCCTCCAGGCAACATAAAGCAGCATATCTATCTTTCCTTTTCCCAATTAAATCTTACAGTAACCCTGTGAAGTATGTCAGGCTGAGAAAAAATGTCTTGCATAGGGTTACCCAGTGAGCTTCATGATTGAATGAGAGCCTGAATCTAGATCTCCCACATCTCAGTCTACCTCTGTAATCTCTATACCACACTGCATCAGGATGAAGATGTACCTTCAAATGTGAAAGACCATGCAATCCCTATCATGGCATGAGTAAATATGTTCCTTCCCACATGTTTTATGCAAATGTTCATGTGACAGACATCTCATCCTCTGTCTGGACATGCTCCAGCATCAATGTAACTAACACCTCCCAGTTGGCCCCTGGAACTGTCCTTCTTGACCTTCTCAACTTCTTTGATCTCCTGGACCTTGGTATACATACATTGGTGGAACTCTGCGCTCCTCAGATTCAGATAGCCTCTTGGCCCATATCTTTTAATTCTCAGCCACTTCTGTTTTGTGCGCAAGGAACACAGTGACCTTAAACATCATTTTAGTGTATTGCTAGGGTAACAAGACTAGTGCTGAGCCCAGTAAAGACAACTAGAAATCAGCTGACTTCACTCAACCCAAAATTCAATTTTCAATAATATATTTGTACAGCAAATGCAATTTAATTTGTTACACTTCAATGAAAGGGAGGTATATCTACCTCCCACTGAAGGCAGTGGGAGTTGATTGCAATACAATCTTTAATTGTATGGTAAGACTTTGTAATCTGTTATTGTATTATTTATCATCCAGAGTATCCTGTTTCTCCAATGTGTCTAGGAATAGTTTGCCAACATTGGTTTTAAAACAGACATTGAAGTCACAGTAACCTTCGAATCATCCCTCTGGAACACTAAGCATCAGAAAATTGGAATCCTATTGATTATGGCATTTCATTACACCCATTAAAAGGTGAGAGAAAACATTAAGGACTAAATCCAAAAGCCTCAGTAGAATGTTGTTGTTGCTGTTGTTGCTGTTGTTGCTGCTGTTCCTGCTACAACACAGCGAGCAACATTTCACATTCATTTAATGATGGATGTTAAAGCAAAACAACAAAGGTACGGTTGTGGAAAAAATCTGGGAATAATATGAAAGATGGAGGCACTGTTGGTGGGTGATTCACCTGTCGGGGAACATAGTATTCTGTCTGTTCTGAATGGGGTTGCATGCTATCTCCCAAAGTGTTAGATTCAGGATATGTCCACCTTGTACAATTTAGCAATTTGATGCCACTTTAATTGACATGAATCCATCTTACAAAATACTGGAATTTGTAATTTGAAGAAGACACCTCCCCACCCCAGAACTTTAACACTAGGGTTCTCTGGCAGATTATTTGTGACATCAAACTACAAATCCCAAGCTTCTGTAAGATGGAGCCGTAGCAGCTAAAGTGGAATCAAAGTGCTACGACTGTGCAACATGAATACACCCTCACAGTTCAGCAGTGCCAATAGATCCACCATTGTTATGGAAATCTAAGTTGCATCCATAGCAAGGAGTGCCTTCTTTATCTCTAACTGAAGTTGGTGTACCAGCTATAGATCCTAACTAGAAAGAGTCTGTCCATAATAATCAACTTTTAGATTAGACCAATTGGTTACAACCTTACATTCTCCAGATGTTCTGAACTACAGCTACCTTAAAATTGGCCATGCTGGGCACTGTCATTGAGACTTGTAGTCCAAAACAGTTGGAGGTCATCAGGTTGAGAAAGGAGACCAGATGATCCAAAATTCAATTACTGAGTCACAACGTACAACAACTGATGTGAACATACAACCTTGGTCCCCCAGCTTCTTGTCCATTCCCAGGAGCCATGCTGTCTGGGTAATTCTGGGAGTTGGAGCTGCAAAAGCTAACTTTTTCAACCTTCATACCTAAATGTT
Organism: Cyclura pinguis; assembly: GCA_030412105.1. Taxonomy (NCBI): domain Eukaryota; kingdom Metazoa; phylum Chordata; class Lepidosauria; order Squamata; family Iguanidae; genus Cyclura; species Cyclura pinguis. Next base: position 44,344,762 of record CM059599.1, read on the forward strand.
TAGATAAAATTGCTGAGCCAATATTTATAAGAAATCTTTTTTTCCAGATACAGCTGATAAAATGTCACAGATTTTTCTTTTCCTCACATATCTAAACAAATAAAGCTATTTTCCCAAATGTTCTATAAATATATACCATTCTCCCCCTCATAGTCTCCCTTCCATCCATCCATCCACATTCCACCACTTGCTTGGAATGGTATTAAGTCTGGGACATTGTGATAGATGCAAATTAGCAGCCAAGCTCCCAAGACAAGTGATGCTGGATACCACTTGCAGTGTCAGCCAATAGGAGGAAGAGGAGTAAGGAAAGAAGGAACTACAACCACAAATACTACCACTACTACAGGCCTCCATAGCAACCAGCCTATTCAAGACAGTCACAGTCGATTGATGCCCAAGAGCTCTCTGGCTGAGAATTCTAAAGGCCCCTTCCTAAACTGCAAACCCCAGGACTCCATAGAATCTTCTTAGACAGCCAATCATATGAGGTCTTCACTTGACACAGACAAACAAACTTTGACTTTTATATATTAGAGAGAGAGAGAGAGCTTTCACCAGATGTACTGGTGGGACACACTCTCAGGTACATCTAGATATTCTTGGATATCCTTGGGATTTCTGACCCAAAAGAGTGATTTTTCCAAGCTCTGTCTCTTCCACAGATTTTTCATAGAGAAGTGAGGGGACCTCTAGCCCTTGTGTTTCCATAGTTGCCAGACGAGCTGAAATGAAACTGTGCAAGTAGAAAATTGACCCCAAACAGACAGAGGTGCCCAGTTTGAGACAATGCCCCCACCCCAGCCTTCCATCTACCCTCTGAAATTGTTCAGGAGGGCCCTCCATGTGTCCAAAGAAACTTTCTCAGAGGTGCAGGTGATAAGATGGGAAACTTTTCTTGCACGATCTTCCAATGAAGATGGGCTTTGATTTATCATATGAACTGACAGTTAGGCTTGATTTGGTGATTTAGAGCACTTTGATAGCACTTTAAATGTCATTATTCAGTCCTATGGAAACCTGGAAATTCTCCCACAGGGGATCTGAATTAGCTCACCAAATTACACATCCCAGGATTCTTCAGGACAGAATTATGAGCAGGATTGAAATCCCATAATGGAGTAGTATACTTCCAGGCAATGTGCAAAACAAAACTATAAAAGAGACCAAATCTGAATCTGGACTTTCCTGAAGATTCATAAGCAATTAAAATAGAGGAAGACACAGAGATTCAGACAATATATCTCCCAAATATTAATAGATCCCCCTCCATCGTAATAAAGAAAATGCCATGGCCAGCAGGGAGTGGGAACAGGGAGCTGAGAGAGGAAATGGGTTTGCCACTAGGAGTTTTGGCTTCAGATCAGAGAAGCGATCTTACCTGGAGCCCTTTCACATTATTCAGTTGTAGCACTGTGATCCCACTTTAACTGCCATGGTTCCATCCTATTGAATCCTGGGCTTACAGTTTTGTTGTTATTTGCCATCAAGTTGACTCAAGGTGCCCCTATAAAATGAGACACTTCCAAGGACTCCAGTCCTCAACAACCCTGCTTAACTCTTGAAAAGTCAGCAGCAGCAGATCTAGGGTGGCAACTGGGGCACTGGCCCTGGGCGCCGTTCCAGAGGGGTGCAACAGCCGCCATCCCCCATGCCCACTGGCCACCCTGCTGCGCCCTTCTGCACCCGCCTCCCATCTTCCCGCACCCGCCCGCCATCCTCGTGCACTTTCCACGCCTACCCACCACCACTACCCCACGAACCATGTGCCTCTTAGCCTGATTTTTTTTTCGTGTTTTATATCTGGAACGACTTCTATGCCAGATGTCATCTTCATATTCTCTAGGAGAAATAAGAGTGTTTCTTCCTGGATGCCTACAAATGATAAAGACTGCTTTTGCACAAAGATTTCTGCACTTATTCATCTGAAAGCTATCAGGCGTGATTAAAAGGGGCAAACTACATAGGAGTGCATCAAGAATATTTTTTAGCATGATTGATGCTCACCTTTAAAATAAATCTACTATATGAAAGTCAAAATTTGTCTATTTGTGAGTTTGTCTGGGTCAGGCAGAAGAAGACCTCATATGATTGGCTGTGTGAGATGAGAAGACCTCGTAGGATCGGGTGGCTGTGAAGATTCCAAGAAATCCTGGTGTCGGCAGTTCAGGGAGGGGCCTTTGAGAATTCTCAGTCAGAGAGCTCAGACTGGTTGCTATGGCGATGAGGCCTACCAGCAAGAAGGAGGACGGTGTATTCCTTCATGGAACCAAACTCTGTATGTTAACAACTCTGAATACAGATTGGACTGGGGAACATGGGGAAAAGTTACAGGTATTGGACAAGACAGTTGGGGAATCAGAGACATAGGATCTCAAATCTGTGTATTTCAACTGCATCTAACTCCTAAGGGTACGGTAAGGTAATTACCTATGAGAAAATACAATCCTGGGCAATGCTAAATCCACTAGGAAATAAATAAATACACTTAACATGCACACACATCCACACCTGTTTATCTTCAGTTTCGTAGTCATAATTCCCTCCTAAGAAGCTACTGTGCCTGCAGTTACATCCAGTTCTGAGAAACGGAGGGAAATTAAGCTGTCTGTTGATTTCCAATGACAGTCAGTGGAAGACACAAAGACTGGGATTTCTGAACTGACATTTGACTCAAGAGGCTTTTCCATTTATCAGCCAGATTCAGAAAACAGTCAGAATAGGTTGATATTGATGAAAAGGCCTCTTGAGTTAATTCTTAATTCAGACATCCCAGTCTTTGTGACTTCTGTTTAATATCACTGGGAATCAACATCTTTCAGGGTTCACTTGGAAGAGTTCCCCTCAAAAGAGGAGAGACAGGATGACCGCCCTCAGTAGGAGGGTCTGTGCTAGAAAAAAGAATTAAAAGACCCAACTCCCAGACTTCCTCTGAAAACATTGGAGTCTGGGGCCAAGACTGGGTCCTTCAGAAAGGATTCGTTGCCTCCATTAAGCGGGAGGGGGTTGCCAAGCAGAACAATCCCAAGCCCTGAGAAGAGATTATATCTGAGCGTACAGGATGTCAAAACCAAGGCAAAGTGTAAATTTCCAACAAAAGATATCTCCACGGGAACTTCCACACTAGCAGTGGCAGGTGTGTGAAAGGGCTTCCCTGGTACCACTGTATATAAATACAATCTGTTGCAGTAGTGAGCAGACACGAGAACTTCCATAGTAGCAATGGTAGATGTGTAAAGGACCTTCCCTGGTACCACTCTATATAAAACACACTCTGTTTCAGTTTTGAGTAGGCATGAGAACAACGTATCACTTTGATCTGTGTTGTTCCCTGATCTCAGCCTTCCTTGGATTCTGTTGGACCTATTTCTTGGCAACCTGACCTTGGTATGATCTCTTGACTTTTCCTCTGGCTACTCCTTGTTCTGACTGATGAACTGGTAGGATTCTGATCTGTTTAAGGTTTCGAATTATATTCTGCCTCTTCCTTTTACTGCTCCTTCAGAATATCATGTTTCAGCTGATTCTGTGTACTGACCTTGGCCTGACTCTAGCAGCCTCTGTCAACACTGCCTTGGAGTGGTGTATGTGTCTACTGCTCCTCCACCCTGTTGTAACACTTACAGCCACAAACCAGGATAGCGTCAGAATCAGAACTGAATATTTTGCTCATGGAGACTCTTACTAAACACGCTCAAAATCTCCATTCGCCAAATTACAAAAAATGTTTCCAACTCCACAGGCGCATGTTTTTCTGTTTTTTTTCAAAGCAAGAGAAACTTTATTTTATAGCATCCACCTAACTTCTTCCTTTTCTATAACCTCATTTTTACATTCTTCAGAGAAGAGAAGATTGAGACAGATAACATCAAAAAGGTTGATTGCTAGCAATTCATGCTGGGAAAGAAACATGGGCTAAGGTAGAAAGTGCTTAAAGCAACCTTTGATCTCTTTCCGCATGCTAAACACACTGCTGCTGTAAAACTGTCAGCTGATCAAGAATACTGTCATATGGTGGTCACCTATTTCGAGAGCATCAGATTTTATAAGCTGGAGTGGAAAGAGGACTTTGGCTTTCGCTGTTTCTCTATGATTAAATGTCTCACAGCAGTATTTTTTCCCTAAATCTGGGACCAATCCTCACGCCAACTGCACCAAGGCAGTGGATGTCACCAGTTCTTGCAGCAAACTAAGTGGAGACATGGGCAGTGATGGGCAGCAGATGATCTTTGTCATTGATGCCTCTCTGTGCTCCTGTTCAAAGATTGTATTTCAGACCTGTACTAATTTTTATGGATATATGTACTGTAATATGTACCACCTTGCCACAAAAAGGCATTCTAAGGGGCTGACGACAACAAAAAAATATACATTAAAAATAAAATCTTATTCAAGACATAACATAAAAACAAACAAGTTACAAAATTTAGTGCAAAACATAGCAAAAGCAGCGGTAATTATGACACTGACAATGATGATAAAACAACATATATATTTAGTCCACAGACCATAAAAAAGAGGAAAAAATAAAATTTGAAATACCACTTTAAAGTGGCAGAATTTTATATTCTGCCAACAACAGGGGGCATAGATATTGCCATGAATACATATCCTCAACACTTGGATTCTCCACCACAATGATGGACCTTCAATATATTTTCCAGAATTTAGAACACTTTACCACAAAAGAATGTCATCCTCCAAGTCACGAACTGATCAGTTCATTGTGATTTGTTGCTGCTGTTGTTCAAGTCATTTCTGACTTACAGCAATCTGATCACAAGATTTTCCTGGCAAGATTTACTTAGAAGGGATTTGCTTTTGCCTTCATCTGAAGCTGAGAAAGTGAGACTTGCCCAGGGTCAACTAATGAGTTTCCATGGCCAAACTGGGGTTCAAACCTTGGTCTCCAGAATCATAGTTCAATGTTCAAACCACTACATCACACTGATACAAAAAGCTTAATTTTTCTTTCATTTTCCAGCAGTTCATTTTCTTTAGGAGGGGCTCTGAATGGTATTCTCTAAAGTCATCATAAAGCTGACATTTAAAAAATAGGATGAGGCAGAGAGATGGCCAGTAGAAATAGATTTGCCAGTCTTTTACATTTGGCCCTGACTCCTAAAGGACTAGGGAACAAGTAGCCTTACTCGTCCAGAATTTGGAAAAGTTACTTTTTGACAACACCTTCCAGAAATACACTGCTGGGGAATTCTCAGAGTTGTAGACAACAACAGCAACAGTAATAACTTTTCCAAGATCTGATTTTATCCTTGTTAACAAATGACATTAGTAGTACCCCCCTCCATTTCTTATTATGATGTGGGGAACTGTATTTGTGCCTGCAATCAGAGATAAGACAAAGTCCTTAGAATTATAGTGTTACAGTACAAAAGTGGCATTTTACAGATGCACTGTAACTGCTGGATTTTTAAAAAATGAAATCATATTTCTGATATATCTTAGAATGATAAAGAAGCTCACTCAAGAACAGAGATAAATTTTTGTAAATGCTGCTGGGAATTACAAGAAAATAGTCCAGCACAACAAAAATGTGATTTCAATGTGTGTGTGAACTACAGGAACATATTATGGTAACCTCAACAACCCTTTTGCCCATCTAGAGGAGCTCTCAGGGTATTTTTAACCTCCTAAAGGTAGTACGAAAAGATTGCAACAAGTGTACCCTGATGCAAAGGGTTCCCAGGGTTGAAATGCATGTGTGTGCTCAAGAAACTGTGACTGTCCTCAGTGAAGCCCAGAGAAGATCCTTTATAACATCCAAACACCCCTCTCCGCCACTTGGGAAGCTGGTGGAGAAGGATTAAACTGTCTTCATTATCTCTAAGAATTATAGTAATAATTCTCATACCTTTTTTATGGCCTTCAAACCATAGGATTATCTCAGAGAATCATGACCTCAATTTTAAAAATAACTTACGGAAAAAGTCCTAGTGCATATCTAAGAAATCACTACAAATAGTCCCCCAGAAGAATGGAATTAGGGGACCCAGAGGTGACAACAAATGGCAAAACCCAAGAAAACCCAAGGAACTATATTGCAAAAATTCACATTCTTTAGACCTGTCTGGAAGAGTCCTAAAATGCTGTCTTAAGAACAAAAATATAGAGATGGTGCTCTGTTGAACTTTTCCCCTTTAGATGGTGGTTTGGTATTCTGTATAAGGCAGAAATAGCTGATTCTAATTACTGTGGACTTTCAGACCTCATTCCTTTCAAGAAAGGTGTGATTATAAGAAACGGGGAGTAAGTTGACCTTTTTGAAATCTTTTTTGACACTATGTACTTACTAAAGCTTTATTTCAGTTCCTCTTGACAAGGATTTAATTACCCCCAACCTATTGTACCCAATATGGTTTTTACAAATGCTTATATGTATGAAGAGCAAAACTCAATAGCTGAGAGATACAAAGGTTGGATTATCTTCCCTTTCTGATTAAGTTCATCCCAAGAACAAAGATATTCAGGTTTAAATGAATCTATTCTTAACTCTTAATGGAACTCCTAAAAAATCATACGTATGATAAGTTTCATGAAATCCATTTAACCTCACTTGTCCACTTCTGGAGAACACAATTTAAGAAGAATATCACCAATCTGGAACATGTCCAAAGGAGGTACTACTTGGACCCTACAACGTCCTTTATGGAAACTAGGCCCTATGGAGAATGGTTGAAGGAAATGAGTGTGTTAAGTCTGGAGAAGAGAAGGTTAGCCTGGAGTTTATCCTTTAAGTATCTGAAGGGAAAATATATGGAAGATAGAGCAACCTGGTTTCCTGTGACTCAGAATGAGCCAAAATGGGAAGAGAAACTTTTCACAAATCTTTTTGTCCCCATTGAAATGTACCTCCTTTTCTGTTTGTTTTATTTCACTTTGCAAATGAGTACAAAGTTGTTTACAAAGAAGCAGAAGTCAAGGTGGTAAGAGAATTTTAAATCAGTCACAGTAGCTGACTAGTTGCTGCCAAATTTGGATGACGGCACATATTCGGATGCCTATGAGGTTATGCATTTTCTCATTTACAGTATGGGCATTCAGATACCCATAGAAATGAATATCCCAAACTAATGCAAATTTGTGCCAGAACCTGCAGCTATCCATGAGTAGGGCTGGACTTGGGCAAGAGCCTTGTTATGCAGCACTGCAGTGACTAAGCATGCCAGCCCAGTTGCCTTGGAAAAAGGGATGCAGTCCTCATTTGCCATGTCCCCCATCTTCCTATCCAAACTAATGGCAACATGAATTTTTGATTATCCCTCAATGGGGTTATCATATGATTAAATCTGAACTGCTACTTGGCACAGTGACATGATCACATCCTCTATATTCCTGATTAAATCAGATTGCAAAGTGAAAATCACGACAACAGATTCCAAAATAGCATTATGTTGGGTCTGCACATGAGCATGAACAACTGCAAAAAGGGCCATGATGGTGAGACATTCAAAATGTTTTTTACCCACTCAGAAGTTCTTTTTTTTTCTAGAAAATGGACAAGTGTATAAATTTGGTGTAGTGCTTTCTCTGACCAGGAGTAACTTGTTAAGATCTTAACCCTAATACCTGATATTTTTGTAGCAGGAGATGTCAGAATGAAGGTCCTTTTTCATGCAAAACGTGTCCTCTTCCACAAAGCTATAAGCCTCCCCAGATCATCACAAAAATGCAGTATTTGCCAGTTGCATAGTGTGAATTTATGCCAGTGCAGCTATGCCAGAGTTGAAGCGGGCTGGACCATTCCATAACTATGCAAAGGGTAGCAATGCCTCATTCCCATCTGTCTCATAATGGTTACATATAACTCCCTTGTTGAAATAACTTCACTGGCTACTGGTTCATTCCTCGGCACAGTTCAAAGTGCTGGTTATGATCTATAAAGCTCATACAGCTTAAGCCCAGACTATATGGCCAAGATCCTGGATCAACTAAGAGCCAAGATTATGAATTGGGAGATATATTGTAAACTTCCACATAAACAGAAGTACAACACATCTGGCCCCAAACCCCTACCTTTTAAGCTGCCGCAGCACCTCAAGATAGTTTTTACTGGTTGGTGGAAAGTGGTTGGCTATTTCCTCTAGTTGGATGGATAGTAATACATCATCCTTGGCCACCATTGTGGAATATTATGTTATTATTGTGGCCCAGCAATAAGATCATAGCTAGATGCTGCTTCTCTGCCTGTCTGTTCTCCACTGGCCAGTAAATGGCTATATTGGGGGGAGCTGCTACAGTTTAACATGTGGGTTGATACAGAGATCATTGACCTCCACAAAGACCAAAGAAAGTGAATTATACAGGCATAAGTTGGACTTAGGCCTTTGTAAGTCACTAATAGGATTCTAGTTCCTATCTCTCTATATGAGCCTACCTGAGTGTTAAGATCTTTAAGGGAGTGCTTTCTCACAGTCCCTCATCCTCAAAAGCCTGCCTGGTGAGGACATTTAAGAGGACTTTGTCAGCGATGGACAGATAGTGATGGAAAGAATATTTTAAAATGGGTTTCTCAAGTTTCAGAAAACCCTGACGAAGAAATGCCTAGACTGGCATGAAACTTCATAACTCAAGACTTATTCTGTGCAAATTTCACACTGGGAGGAGGGGGCAGGGATGTGCACAGAAAACAGCCTTTTCAGTGCCAGAAACAGCATTTTCTAGTTAGAAAACAATATTTCTGTATTATTTTCTGTGAGAAATAGCCAAAAAGACTCATAAAACAATTTAGCACAGGATTGGCTGAAGCATTAATGTTTATTAAAAGTACATTTCTACAGAAGCGGGTGCTCCCCAGAGAGAAGGAAACCCCCGGTATTGAATACCTCACGTTTTATCCCCTGTCCCTGCCGCAGGTTTTCCCTCCCCTGGGATCCCATTGGATAGGACCCTATCAGGTTCGCCTAAGAAGTCCTGCCTCAGTTTACGTTTCCCCCTCCCCATTATTTAGTGCCCACTACTCTTATTTACAGTTTTCCTTAAAAAGAATGATCACAAGCTGCCCATGTCTTCTCCTCGTGTATCTTTGTTTCTCATGTGACATCCAAGGTGTCTCATCAGCAGTTTCAAAGTACCCCTTTGTGTTCTGGCATGTCCCTATCAATCAGTTTACTCCTTACAGACAGCCTTGCCCTGTCTGGTATGTTGTTATCAACAAGGTCTGAAACACACCAGCCACCCTAAAGATCCAAGGTCTTTGAGGCCTTCTTTTGTTCAGCTGCCAATTTTAGAAAGCTGTTTTCTTAGGCCATTTCCGCACGGGGCGAGGGAATCGCCCCGCGCCGCTACTTACCGGATCTTCTGGCTCCCCGGTCCGGTCCAGGCTGCTCCGGAGCAGTGCGTGGTCATCAATCCGCTCTGCTTCGGAGTCCAAAATGGAGACCAACCGCTGAAGCTTACCAGCCTAAAGCCCACCCTCGGCAGATCGCAGGCTCGCACTGGTGCGAGCCTGCGAATCTGCACAAGGGAGCAGGCTCGCAATGGCGTGCTCCGTGCTTTTGAAAGACCGGAAAAATCAGGTATTTCAAAAGCACGCTGGAGGACCACTTGGAGTCATTCCAGAGCGGACTGAGGTGCTGATCTACAGTAAGTAGTCCAGACCCAGTCTGCTCCAAGGTGCAGACGTCCTCCGTGGAGGACGCACTGCACCGTTTTTATTACCCCGTGTGGAAATGGCCTTAGTGTATTACAGAAGCTCAAATATAAAATATACTGAAATATATCTAAAATATGTGTTATACATATAAGCTAAGATATATGCTTCTAATACATGTTATTAATACTGTATACCCAGTGCAGAAGCTAAAATATATTTTACTTCTCTCATTTTCTTCATAGAAAATGTTTTCTACACACACACACACACACCAAAAAAAAAAAAAAAATTGCACAGAATAAGTCCTTTACTGCAAATAGTCTCCAAAAGCTGCAGTTTGTAAAGACTTTCTCATAGCAGGAACAAAATTGCTAAAATCACCTGTTGCTTCCTTCAAGAATGAACTTAAGTTTCAGCAATGAACTTAATGAAGAATTGTATCCCTGCTTCCCAGTTTGTGGAATCAGCTCCTGTGGGTGGCTGGCCTTGGCCCCTCCCTCTCTGTTCTCCTTTTGCCAGCAGGCTAAGACCTCTTTGTTTTTGGCTACTAACTGGTTGCTGCAGAAGGGTCTTTTAATGGGGTTTGTATGCGGCATCTTATCTTTATTATTAAGGGTTTTCAGTGGTTTTATAATGTTCTAAACTATTGGTGTTTCAACATGATAGTTAACTTAATTGATGTTTAATGTTTTCATTATCAGGTTTTTATCTGTTTCTTGCTTTAACCTTGTAAGCTGCCCTGGACTCCATTTTAGGAAAGAAGTGAGATATTAATCAAATAAATAAATTTCTTCATTATTTTCTGCTCAGAAAATGCTGTTTCCTGAGCAGAAATGCTGTTTTCTGTTCCAAAAAAAAAGGGGGGCGGAGGGAAGGGAAGGGAAAGAAAGAAAAAAAATGCAGAAAGATCCCCAACTACAGCATTTTCGCCACAGGAAACAGTAATTTCTGCATAGAAGAAATATCTTTTCTGCACAAAAAATGCTGTTCACTGAGCCAAAACAACAAATGCAAATATAAGTTCCAAACTGCAAATGGTCTTCAAACACTGTGCAGTTTTCAATAATTTTCTCACAGTGGGAAGAAAACTGCTAAAATTATTCACTGTTTCCTTCAAGAACAAAATTAGCAGAGAATTGCATCTCTACTTCCAACAAGAGTCTGGCTGTTACATGAGTCAAAGGATTTGAGATCCAGCATCCTGTCTCTCCTGCAAGGAAAAAGAAATCCTTTTTTCCTTTTCTAAAATATATTTCGTTTTCTAAGTATACCACACTATCAGCCTAACCCTGCTCATTTGGGCCTCAAGACACAAAACTGAAATTATATCTCATTATAATTGTTATGTCAACCACTTTGTCATCAGGGTTTGCAACTTGAGACAGGAGTTAGCACATTTGCTAGCAAACTGATAGCTGATTGTCACAAACTTTATTATATTAAAACAGCTTTCCAGTACCTTTTATAGCAAACGGTTACATCAATATGATTAATTGCTATTGAATTTTAGTATAAATAACTAGGATGTCATGCAAAGATAAAGCACATTTGGCTGTAAATGGAAAAACAAATTAAATACCTTCTACTTGATACAGTTTTCAAGCCATTAGTAATCTGCTTGTATTTCACTGTTCAAGTGCAGACAAATGGAAGACAGCAAGCAGACTCATCAGATTCTAGACATTATTCATTTGCCATGGTGGAATGATTTGGCAAACATGGTTCATTTCCCAGTGGAACCTTGGCAGGAGATCTTAATTGAGCCAGTACTCATCAGCTTCTGAATTCGCTTTCAGTGCCAGGCCCCAGTCCTGGAACAGATGAAACATAGAACAAATACCTAAAACATAGATCAAAATCTTGTAGATATATTGGCCAATAGAATAAAAACATAAGGAGAGGGCAATTGTAGTATTTTTCACGAGAAACCATTCTTCAAAGTGCAGTATCCAACGATGAGAAATAGTCAGAAGTATCAAATGTTGCCAACAATTAAAATTCAAAATGCAGAATTCCAAATTTCAAATTCACATCCTAAAGTAGTGCTGAACACGGAACAGAACATGAAGGCTTAGCTTTTAAGTGGATTAAATGTATTGACACCTCTTGATTGTTTTGATTTTGGCTGGCATCCAATATGAAATCTTATTAGCTGGAAAAACTGAAGGACAGCTTTCCACTTATGAAAGGCTAATTTAATTACAGCTGTACAACAGTTTTTGGAATAGATGTGTTAAGACTGCTTCAGTCCATAGACATTATGGCTCCAACCTCATGGTGGATCCAAAACCACCATGAGGTTCTGCAAAACGTGTAGCTTGATGAAGAGTTCTTGAATCTTCAAAACCTTGTTCACTTGTTACTGCCCTGGCTAGCCCGAGCTTGTGGGATATAAAGATATCTCTTGATATCAATAATTCGGTCTCCTTTACCCATTCCCCTCCAGGTGCTTGCGAGGCCCCCGGACAAGCACGCATACAGGCTCGGCCGATAATCGCTGCAATATTCCAACACAATACAGGCAGGCCAGAAATAGCCGACTCGCAGCTTTAGGAGACCTCAAGGCAAGTACCTCCATTAGGTATGCATGCAACTTTCAAAAGATACTCTGCCCCGTGCTGGCAGCTTGACGATCGAGCTATACAACGCTCAAGTACTCCGCGTTTGCATACTGGCTACCCTATTGACAATTTGGCTATAATTCAGTCATTCAAATTCTGACCTTTCGGAGGCTTTGTCTCCAGCCCCAAATTCATTGCTTTACCTGAGTCCGAACTAGCCTGCGGTCACAATTCCCCTTATAAAAACCCCTGACTTTGAGCGCTTCCTTGGATCGCTCTTGGCTTCCATCCCGCCTTGCTGTCGCTTTGTCCAGAGAGCCTTCCCCTCAGCTCCACATGCTGAGATCCACGCTCCCCAGCTTCTCCGCTTCTAACCGGGCTTCAGGACAGGTGAAGTATTACCCAAACCAACAACTCCTCTAAAAATCCCTCTATCCCACTCCAACCTTTATTTCCTTAGCTATCTGTGTGAGTGTGCTGCATACACTGTTTGATTGTGTTTTAATAAAACAACATTTATTATTTCAACTTCTGTGTGCTCCTTGACTCGGCCTTACTCTGTAAACGTAGGGTTCAAGATCTCGCTACGTTACCCTGCCTCTCGTATTGCTAGGCTGTGCTCTTGGCTAATTTCCCCAACTTATAAAATTGAGAGCACATTTAGGTGTCCCTCCCGGGACCCCCAGGAATCACGGTAACACACTGATTTAAGGCCATTTCCGCACTACACTGTTATAGTGCTATTTGTCATGCCCTGCCTTGGAGACCCTGGCAGTGAGGAGGAGGATTCTGAATCTGAGGCAGGAGTTTCCCCAGAAGCTTGCTCAGGAGAAGACAACACACAACAGCAGGGGCCTGAGCAAGGGAAACAAATCCCAGAGGATGAGACAACATAGACGCTTACCATGCAAGAGAGATAACAAGAGAGAGAGGGGCTGTGCCACTCAGTGCATTTAAGTAATAAATGAGCCCTAATGAAGGAACACCTGTGGCAATAGCATCAGTAGATAAAAGGCTTTCAGCTGGCCCTTTCCTTCCAGGGTTAGCAATCAATCTTTCTGGTTATGAAACTTTGTGCTGTGTTCTCTTGTAGCTGGATCACCTTGACTATGTCTTGGATTTGCCCTTTGGATTTGTTTGCTCCAGAACCTGAATTCTGAATTTCCCTGCTCTAGCCTTTTGAGTAAGCCTTACTCTCCTGCTTATTGATTAATTGCCTGCTCTGCCCTGCACATGACACTATTATTCTACTTTCAACATCCTGTGGAATTCTGGGGTTTGTTGTTTACTGAGGCCAAAGAGCTCTCTGGCTTGGAATTCTAAATGCCCCTCCCTCAGCTGCAAACCCCAGGATTCCACAGGATGTTGAAAGTGGAATAATAGCACTATAACTGTGTAGTATGGAAATGGCTTAAGATGCATTTGGGAAGCCTTGGTTCTAATACTGTGGGTTTTACACCTACCCCTCCCCATGGACTAGCATGACTACTTATGTTTTATGTGTCCAAGACAATGCTCAGCTTGTCAAATATTGTGCAAATACTGCATGACAGCAATCAAATACTGTCCAATAATGACATCAAATATCCTACACTCCAAATTAACATATTGCTGAGCTGTGTCGGCAAGAGGAACAAGCAGAGCGCAGGTGGGGGCCAACTCTGGAGAAATCCTGTCAAACTGGGGGCTGAAGCCTGTAGGTTCTCTCCAATAGCATGCTAACGGATTTACACATATGCACAATATTCTGTGCCACCTCCAAATCTGCTCCAGAGTGTTTACTAACCTTCCAGAGCAGATTTGGAGGACACAGGGAGGGTTGGAAAGGGAGCAGGAATATTTTCTGTTACCACAGCAAGGTACAACCCAAGTTAGAAACAACTCCATGGTGGATAGATAGATGGATGGATGGCGATTGTGATTATGGATACTGGCAAATTGTTATTGTTGTTAACTGCCATCAAGTTGACTTCAACTTATGGATGAGAGATGTTCGAGTCACCCTATTATCAACCACCCTGCTCAGGTCTTGCAGATTCAGGGACATGTCTTCCTTGATTGAATCTATCCATCTGTAATGTGGTCTTTCTCTTTTCGTATTGCCTTCTACCTGGCCACCCATTATTGTATTTTGTACTGAGGCATGTCTTCTCACGATATGGCCAACATATAATAACTGCAGTTAAGTCATCTTGACTTGTAGGGAGAGTCCCGGCTTGATTTGATCTAGGACACATTCATCTTTTTAGAAGTCCAAGATATCCATAGACTTCTTCTTTAGCAACATATTTCAAAGGAGTTGAGTTTTCTTCACTGTCCAGCTTTCACAGCCATACATAACAATCTTCACTTTAGTATTCAATGATATATTTTTACATTTCAGGATCTTGTCTAGTACCTTCACAGATGCTCTTCCAAGTCCTAATCTTCTTTTGATTTCTTGCCTGCAGTCTTCATTCTGATTGATGACTGAAAAAGAGTATGGAAAATCTTAAACTGTTTCAATGTCTTCATCATTTATTTTAAGGTTATGAAAATTACCTGTGGTATTTATTTCTGTGTCATTAATGTTCAGTTGTAAACCTGCCTTTGCACTTTCTGCCTTGACTTTCTTCAGTGATCGTCCCAAGTCTTTGCTGTTTTCTGAATGTAATATGATGTCATCTGCATATCTTAAATTGTTGATGTTCTTTCCTCCAATTTTCACACCTCCTCCCTCTGAATCTAATCCCGTTTTAGGTGTGATATGTTCAACACACACGTTAAAAAGATAGGGTGATAAAATGCAGCCTTGCCTGAACCCCTTGCCAATTGGAAACCATTCTGTTTCTCTGTATTCTGTCTTGACAGTAGTCTCTTGTCCTGTATACAGTTATGCATCAGAAAAATGAAATGTTGTAGCACACCATTTTTTTTAGTGTGATCCACAGTTTCTCATGATCTGCACAATCAAAGGCTTTGCTATAATCTATAAAACACAGCCTGATTTTCTTTTGAAATTCTTTGGTGTGCTCCATTATCCAATCTATGTTTGCAATATGATCCTCAGTGCCTCTTCCTTTTCTGAATACAGCTTGAACATCTGGTATTTCTCACTACATATATGGTAAAAGTCTGTTGTAGAATTTTAAATATGACTTTGCTTAAAACAAAGGGGAAATTAACACAGTGATCTTGTGGTTACTGCAATCCCCGGTGTCCACTTCCTTGGGGATTGGAATGTATATTGAGTGTTTCCAATCTGTGGACCATTATTTTGTTTTCTATATTTGTCAACAGATTTTAGTTATAATTAGAGTAGTTTCTATTTCAATAGATTGAAGCAGCTTTATTGGTATACTATCTGTTCCTGGTAATCTATATCTCCGAAATACACTGAGTGCAGCTTACACTTCATTTTCTAAAATTGGAGGTTAATCCTTATATGGATCTTCCTTGAATGAATCTGTTAACCTTTTATCTCTTTTATATATTTGCTTAATTTATTGTTTCCTGTTTCATTCTCTTTCTACTTGGTCATGTAATGTGTTCCCCTGCTGATAGTATAGCATCCCCACTCTTGGTTTAAATTTCCCTTTGATTTCTCTGATCTTGTGCAAGATGTCTTTTTGTTGTAACCTTCTATTTCTCTGCACTGATTTTTACAGTATATCTCTTTGTCCCTACGTACAAGTCATTGAAATGTTGCACTCTGGGTTCTGACCTTGTATCTGTCAGCTTTTACTTTTGCTTCTCCTTTTTCCTTACTGATTGTAGATTTTCATCTGTCATGAAGTGAGGATCTTCTTTCTTTGTGGCTGAAGATACTAGCTTTTGGCATTCTTCTATCACAACATCCCTGGTTTCAGACCACAGTTCTTCTGGCTCCCGGTTAGTTAGGCTCAATAGTGCAAATCTAATTTTTTACATTATCTTTAAATTCTACAGGGATGTTCTTCAGGTTGTATTTTCACACAGTGATTGATTTGATGTTCTTCTTTGACTTTACTCTAATTTTTGATATTAGCAGTTCATGGTCTTGCCACAGTCTGCTCCTGATCTTGTTTTTGTGGAGAGAACAGAGCTTCTCCATCTTCTGCTTCCAATTATATAGTCTATTTGATTTCTATATTGGCCATCAGGTGATGTCCACATATACAGTTGCTTCTTGGGCTGCTTGAAGAATGTGTTTGTGATGAACCAACTGTTGGCTTCACAAAATTCAGTCAGTTGGTCTTTTGTTTCATTTCTTGATCCTGGGTCAGATTTTCCTACAATCTTTCATTCTCTTCTGTTTCCTTATTCTGCATTCCAATAGTCTATGATTAA
Organism: Cyclura pinguis; assembly: GCA_030412105.1. Lineage (NCBI taxonomy): Eukaryota > Metazoa > Chordata > Lepidosauria > Squamata > Iguanidae > Cyclura > Cyclura pinguis. The sequence continues at coordinate 44,361,244 of CM059599.1, forward strand.
CAAGGTCCTATTTTGGTATGTGATCAATTTCCTCCTGGACTCCTCATAGAATGTTTCAATTTCTTTTTCTTCTGCCTCTGCAGTTGGAGCATAAACTTAGATTATGGTTATTTTGATGGTTTTTTCCTGAAGCCTTAGTGACATGATCCGGTCAGACTTTGCATTGTGTCCTTTGACTGCTTTTGCTATAGCTCTCTTCACTATAAATGACATCCCATTTCTTCTTAGATGTGCATTTCCTGAGTAAAACACTGTGTAATTATCTAACTCAAAATGTCCCATTACCATCCACTTTAGCTCACTCACCCCAAGTACTGTAATGTTTATGCCTTTCATTTTTTGCTTTATTATGTCTGGCTTCCCCTAATTCATGCTTCTCACACTCCCTGCTCCTATAAAATGTGGCCATTTCCGCACTACACTCTTATAGCACGATTAATCCACTTTCCACATCCTATGGAATCCTGGGGTTTGCAGTTTAGGGAGGTGCCAGCCGGCCCCTCCCTAAACTGCAAACCCCAGGATTCCATAGGATGTGGAAAGTGGAATAATCGTGCTATAAGAGTGAAGTGCGGAAATGGTTATGTGTTATGCTTCTTTGGACTTTCCTTCCACCTCTGAGCATGGCTTAAGTCTCGCTGTACCCTTAGCCACAGAGCTACTCGCAGTTGTCCTCTGCTTTTCCCCAGTGGCTCACTGAGTGCCATTCAACCTGGGAGTTTCATCTTCTGGCACTATCTTTTGTTTCATTTTGGATTGTCTGACCAGAGCGTTTTCATGGTAAAAGACACTCAAAAGGGATTTACTGTGCCTCCTTCTGCACAGTACCAACAAGAGTTAGCTATTGTGCCACTGCTGTTGTCTCAGAGGTCCACCACCAGAGTCACTCCCACCACTCTTGTTTGCCAGTAGCTGTTTGGCACATTTAATCTGTCTCCCCAGCAAAACCCTGTGTTACATGGGAGACCCTAACAGCAGCACTGCTGGCTCTAACATATCGTCTTGCCTCACAAGAGCAGGCAATCCTACCTCCATGGAAAGGTAGAGTCATTGGCAGGACACTGGCAAAACCTGCCAAGGAATCTTCTGGTTTTACATTCCTGTTCTGAAGAGTCAGCATCCCCACTAGGCTGGTCTGCCTTGTGTCAGTATGATCTATGACCCTGTTCAAAAAAACCCTCTGTCCTCAAAATCTACAGAGGTATTTACATATGTGCCCATGAAAAATATTGTGTTAATGTCTGAAGGTGATGGTTGATGATGAAGGAGTTGTAAATAAAAGAGAGAAGAGAAGAAGGACATTTTTAGATATACAAATGTGATACGTGGCTTCATATTAGTGTGCCTTGCAGGAAAATCCATGTTATTTTGCATATTATTTTCTATCAAATATTCCTACAGCAAGCATTATTCTGGACCGGAGTATATGCTACTGGGGAGGCAAAACGAGGACATTGCCCCCCGCAAAAAAAAAAAAAAAAATGTTGCCTTCCTCAATGAAATTTCCCTTCCCTCCCCCTAAAAACTAGCATTGCAGTAACTTAAAACTTCAGCGGAGCATTTAGAAATACAGTTTAGGAATCCAAAGAAAAGAGACATACAAAATTACCAGTGGAAGGCCTACAGAGCAAATTCTAGGTGTGGATGATTTTCAGTGTGTGTGTGTGTCTCTCTCTGCAATGTTAGCAACTTGGAGACGGAAGAAAAAAATCATTTGGTAGGGCAGAATTCTTATTTGGGGGGCAATGCCCTCATTTTCCATGCGTGCATGCATGCATGCACACACACATACACACCCATGACCACACCCCTAAGCTGGACATATTCTGTGCAGTGGAAAAATAAAATGTGTAGTAGGAAACAGGCTTTCGTGTTGTTACTGATATGGACTTTAAGAAGAAGATGATTATTTCTTAAAATCAATAGTGGAGGAAAAAATGTAAAATTAAAATGACTACCTTTGACAATTCATAATCTCATATTAATAGGGACTAGCTACCTGGCTGCTCCATCTGTGACTAAGAAGAATGCATGCCCAGCTGTTTTGGATCTAGCTGCTTTGTTGTAGGCATTATCAACTGCATTCAGCATTCCTTTTGCACCATGGTTACTGGGTCCTCTGGTACCTAGGAAGTCCTGCTTTTCATTACTCGATTTTGTGAGCCCTTTCACCATTACATAAATGCTATTAATTCTGGTTCAGTCCACAGTGCCATCAGACCTCAGAGACAGTGAGAATCTAAGAAGTCAATGTCTTGGTGAGGCTGTCTCTGTCACTTTCTGCAATGCACTGTATGGGAATGGCAAATAACATGTGGTGCTGGCCAGATCAGGAAGAAGCAGCCTCGTGGTACTGGCCCTCCGGCTTTGCATGTGGAAGGAAGAAAGCTTAGAATAACTGCTAGCGTGGGGATAAAATCCAGAAAGAGCACTCTGGGGATGACAGGAGTACGTGACTGGCTGAAATAAAGGCAGGATGGATTATGTTTGACTAGTACATCACTAACTGTGGTGCTGTTCCTCTGCCAGCATTTCATCTGCTCTGTCCTCTCTAGCAGAACTGATGTGGAAGTGACAAAGGTGCACAGTTGCATTGCATACCATGCATAACAGAAGGACAGCATCTCTGACAGGAAGGCAAATAGATCAGCTTCCATGAGCACACAGGGACATACACCCAGTATGAGAAGAGTATGAGGAGAATGGAAATGGCAGACAATATTATTAATGGGATGGGAAAGGAAGGAAAGGCAGAAAATAGCAACTTTGTCAAAATGGAGCTGTTCTGTTGTCCCAGGTTATGTTCAGTTTTATCTCCTTTGCTGCCCATTACATTATCTTTACATCACAAGATTTATTTTGGAAAATGTCAATACATTTTTGAAAAGGTCAGACGCATGATGACCCAATCCATGCTGTCCAAGAAGCACTAGAAATAAAACTATGTTTTCTGAAAGTACTCATTAGTAGGTTTTCTTTCCACAGAGTAATATCAGTCTGATGAAGTGGGCAAGGATGAAAGGTAGAGACACATTTCAGCTCTTTAGTTACTAAACTCAAGAGTTTTCTCCTCAGTTCAGATATGTGATCTTTGCTTCCAAAGTAGCACAAGGGTGTTGCCAGCTGATTTTTTTTTAAAGAGTTGCCACATAAGTGATAACACCAGCCGCTTCCAAAGTGAACTATATTTATTAATGGTGCTCAGCCAATCAAAAACTGGAGAGAGCCTTTATCTTGAACTTCTTTTCAAATGGCAGCTGGTTGAAATCATTTTGTTAAAGACTCTCCTTCTAAGCCACTGATCCAAATGGTTCAGGAAATTCAGGGCAGTTTCTATGCAGCTATGTGAATAAAGCTATGATTAGGCAGCTAATTGATTCCACTTATGATTCAAATTTGCCAGGATTTTCCATTTTAATTACTGACTTGAAAGATTCACAAATCCGGTAGACCAAGAGAGTGTGGGGGAAAAAGAGGACGGGGAGGGGTTTTTTTAATATGGAAAAAAAACCCATGTACTTCATATCCTTCATTTAATTTTATGAGCTAGGTTGGCACTGCAGATTTCTGCTGGGACGGGTATAACAGGGATACTTGTTTTGAAAAGTGGTTATAGTACTGAAGCATGCTGCTTGTGCTCTTAAGTTGGTTAGAGCAGAAACCAGAATCCCAATACAACCTTATATATGCTTCTTTCTTTTGCTGTGGTGTGAGTTTATCCTTTTTTTACTGCAGATTTCTATTTGGCTATTTGGTCATCTGCTTCATCCAGAATCCCTAATGTCAACATTGATTGGATTTTCTGGCATGAACAACACTGGTTTTAAAATGGATGTACTTTTTAATAACCTCCTTCTTTACTATCATTTTTAAAAAAAACTCAAAGAAGAAAATTACATATCTGATGCTATGAAACATTGGAGAAAACACAAAATGACATTGAAATCGTGATCATTAGCACAGTGCAACGCTTTCCAAGAGACTCCAACACAGTTTGTGATGAATAATCAACTCTCTTCTTGCACCATTCATCTGGGACACAGCGATGGTAGCAATCCACTCATGACATCATACATTCTTTGTTGATCTCGTAAAAGCCAACATGGGCAGGAGTAGATGCACTAGGAGTGACAAATTGTAGGAAAACTGGCACTACTCTCCCAAGCAATTATCTCATGATGAGGTGACGTTGAGTTAAACAAACAGTGGATGAGTGCTTTCTCTGAGTAATTTCAGTAGACATGTGTCTACGTGTGTCACTCTCAAGATCAAGAGGGAAGGGGAGGTCATACAAGCTTTCTTCTACACATAAGGGAATATGCAGGAACGGTTACTGCAAGCAGTAGAGGAACCTAACCAGACATGTGCCAAACCACATTACCATCTATAGTTGCACACATGTATACACACACACACACACCACAAGAAAATATGCATATTTCAGCAGCAGCTCAGTCTTGTAATCAAGATCTAAAATTTGAGTCATAGTAAACCTTCCATTGGGAGATGGGGACTGTGATGTAACACTCACTATGGCCTACAGCAAAAGCTTCTTGTTAGATGTGTTTTTTAAAATTCAGTCACGTTGTGGCTCAGTAAGGCATCTGCAAAGACAAACTGAAGTTCTGATTCATTTCTAAAAATGATAAGGAAGAGGAAACGAGGGAAGAGAGTTTTATCAAAAGGATATGAAATCTTTCTCCAGTAGCACAAATCTCTGTGGTTCCAATTCAGAGCTTCAGAACTAAAACACCCCAGGCAATTGATGTCATGGCAGTGGAAGATTCAGAGTTTAATACTGAATCAGAGGAGATTCCTGCCATTCTGAATTGAAATAGCACACTGCATTCAAGATAAGTGTTGCCTTCATCCCCTCCCCAACAACACGCACTATTTTCGGAGCCTGCAAAAGCTCTTCTCAAGGCTGTAGTTCCCAGAATGCCCCAGTCCGTGTACGGACAGTGGAAGCTGTGGTCCAAAAAAAGGAACTTTTTCCAAGCTCTTTTTTCTTCTGTTGCCTACTGGTTGTAATAACAGAAATTGCTTTTGCAGTTGGGTATTTTTTGCAAACTTGACAAATTCATGTAGGCATGCCCCACAAAATGGCTGCAAAAAGGGTGTAGCGCGTCACAAAAGACAGGCACCTGGTAGATGACTGCCAGGCAAAGGCTGGGCTTGAGCCCACAGTACTTATTTATTCTATCTTCTGCCTTTCTCCCAATACAATATGAGACCCAAAGCAGCTCATAACATCAATTAAAACAAAATATAATGAAAAACCAGTCATCCTAACAAAAATAATTAAATTAACTATCCTATTAAAAACAAAATCAAAATGAAACAATTCATAAAGATTTAAATATAACCATGAGGATAAAAGAATAGCACATACCATTGAAATACCCATTTGCAGCAACCATTTATTAGCCCAGTACCTGTGTGAACAAAAAAGATCTTCACCAACTGAAAGAAGGAGAACAGAGAGGGGACCAACTTAGCCCCCCATGGGAGGAAGTTCCACAATCGGTGATCAGCCATCAAGAAGTCCCTCATGTTGTGTCCTCACCAAATCTCCCAGTAATGGTGGCAGGACCGACAGAAAATCTTCCCTTGAGGTTTTCAAAATTCTCATATAGGGAGATGATGGCGTTACAGATAGTGTGGTCCCAAGCTGCAGAGGTTCATAAGTCACAGCAAGCACTTTGAATTGTGGCTGAAAATAGCCCAGTAACTAGTGAAACTATCCTAAGATGGAAGTCAGTCTGGCTGCAGGATTTTAGGCCCACTCAAATTTCAAAAGAAACTACAGTTTACTACACTTCTCTGACTTCTTTGTTGTTGTGTGCCTTCAAGTCATTTCCGACTTATGATGACCCTAAGGCAAACCTATCATGGGGTTTTCTGGGGGCTGTGAGTGTGTGATGCAGCTTTTTGCGTGCTCAGGGCTGAGAGGTGCAGGTATAGTTGAGAGGCAAGGAATAAACCAGGCCACACACTGAAGCTGGATGAAAATAGGCCACAACTTTATTGGTTACAGAAAAAACAAGGTTGGATTGCGCATGGGTTGGGATCCCGGCATCGGCCAACCCGCCTGTTGACCGATGAGACCGAAAGCCACAAACCAAGACCACCTGGAGTCAGGTCCGAACCACCTGACCCCCCAGTAGTGCAGGGATGTGGACACCCAATCCGTGCCGTGTGTCCGCTGCTGACCCTGCCCTCCGGGCAACTGCCTCCATCCCCAGGCACCAGTGACCTGGGGATATAGCAGACCTGGATCCAAGACCCATGCCAACCGCCTTACAAGTTGTGACAATAAAAGGCAAAGACACAACCTAACTACAGTACACAGGATACAACAAAAGAAAAGGAAGGGGATGAGTGGGAGGGATGACATGAAGAGAAGAACTGAGCTCTGGGAAGAGGAGAGCCTAGCTAAATACAAAAAACCTGGACCAGAGGGAAAACTTCCTAGAGCTCTGGCCTGGGGAGAAGCAGCCAATCAATTCAAGCCAGCAGGTTTGAACCAATTGGCTGGGAGCTTTTTCCAGCTGCACAAAGGCTGCTGGGTATGAGGAAGTATGCATGGCATGGCAACTGAACAGCCCCGGGGGATGCCATGGAGGCAGCAGCACCACTCCCACCACCAACGCCAGCCCAAGCTGCAAATGTGCCACCCAGTAAGTCAGGCAGCTAACTTTTTTTCCCATTCCTGGAGCCCTGACCATTGCTTCAGATCTTGCTAGAATGCCACCCAAATTTGGAGGCATGGCAACATGTCATTTTTTTCTTTTTTAAAAAATCCCCTAAAGCTAAAACCAAAACAAGGCCCTCAAGGAATGCACATTTTTTTAAAGAGGTGAGTTGTTCTCCCAGAAGCCTGTGGGAAATGCAGTTTTTTTCCTCAAAGACTGGGTCTCTTTCAAACTAGAAAATTATAGCACTCTGATTTCACTTTCAGTCATGATTCCATCTTATGAAATCCTAGGATTTGCAATTTGTTATTGTTGTGTGCCTTCAAGTAGTTTCTGACTTATGGTGACCCTAAGGGAAATCTATCACAGGGTTTTCTGGGGATGAGAGTGTGTGATGTGCTGAAGGCCACCTAGTGGGTTCCATAGGCAAGTGAGGAATCAAACCCTGATCTCCAGGATCAAAGTCCAATGCTCAAACTACTACATTGGCTCTCGTTTGCAGTTCAGGGAGGAGCATTTAGCCAGAGAGCTCTAGCATTTCACCAAATTAAAAACCTCAGAATTCCATAGGATGCATCCATGGCAGTTACAGTGGAATCATAGTGCTATAATTTTCTAGTGTAAAAGAAGGCCTGTGTGTATACTCCTGGCCTGTGTTGTTTTAAATAATGGAGGGATGTCTCCTTCAACTGGATGTGGAAATAAATCCACTTCCCACTGCCACAATATGGGCCACACCGTAGAGCTTTAGCTGCATAGCACGATGTGTGGCCAGCAATGATATTCAGAGGGTTGAAAATTGTCCTTAGAGCCACTGAAGTTTCTCACTCCTGTTTACATGGAGAAATGTTTGACAGCTATTGTCAATAATACATGAATTGTACTTGGCTGAAAATGCACACATATGAATCATACAATTAAGCAATAACACCAGTCATCTCTAATAGTACATTGACAACACTATGCTCAGTGGATGGGCAGAGATATATAAACTGGATATAGAGTAAATACTGTTAACAAGTAGTCAAGTGACTAAAGAAAAAAATTCATTTCGAGGGCCATGCTTTGTCCTCCTCTCCCGTCAGAGCAGCAACTACCATTTGGTGAGCTTGGCAACAATTTGTTCTTTAAGAAATCATTTAGCTTAAAAAAAAATGCTGTGATCCCAAACAGCCACCATGGATTCCACAAATACATGTCATGCCAGACTAATACTATTTCCTGTTGGGGAATTGAGAGGTTTTTAGTAATAAGTCTCCCAATCAGCAGAGTATTCAGCAAATACACAAACGGAAGTTGAACAGATTACGAGCCCCACTTCATCATCTCCACCCCAGACACACTTAATCTAGCTCAAAATAAACACTAACAGTTTGGCTAAAAATATGTAAAAAGGATTTACTCACATCATCTTGTGCATAGTTTACACAGGTTCAAATTCTTGAAGAAACGTAAGATGAAAATAAGAACTCACATGCTTACAAGAAAGCGTGCTTGCCAGAGAATCGGAGAGCACATGCTTGCAAGGAAGCTGAAGAACAAAAAGGGAAGAGGAAAAGAACATGCAAGGGGAAGTGGGTGTTGACCAAACAACAGGAAGTTTAGGCAGTCCCCGCTATGCCTACAATACACATGCAAACTAACTAGCCAGTTAATTAAGCATGCAAAGGTTGCCACTCCTTCCTTCTTTTCCTTCTTTGACAGAGTTATATGGTGGATGTAATATATCTTGACTTCAACAAGGCCATCAACAAGATCACCCATGATATCCTTGCAAGCAAGCTAGTAAAATGGGACTAGATAAGGCTATTGTTATTTGGATGTAGCCAGTTTGTGGATAGCACACAGAGTGTCACCAATAGCTCCTTATCTACCTGGAGGGAAGTGACAAGCTGCTTGCACCAGGATTCTGTTCTGTGCCCAGTGTTTTTCAGCATCTTAGATGAAGGATAGAGTAGATGATTATCAGATCTTTGGATGACACTGAACTGATTGAGATAGGAAAAATGTTAGAAGCTAGAAACAGGATTCAGTATGATCTTGAAAGGATGAAGAACTGTACCAAAATTCAGAAAATTAATTTCAACCCTAAGATAAATTTAGAATTTTGGATTTAGGTAGAAAAAATCAGCGACAGAGCCACAGAGAGCAGGTGACATGTGCCTAGCAGCTGATGTAAAATGATCAGAGTGAACCAGAGGTTAGACAAGTGGCAGTACTGCAATGCAACTGCTAAAAGAGTCAATTCAAATCTAGGTTGTATTGAAGTAGAGTGTCCAGGTCACATAGAGTAATGGCAAGTTCTATTCTGCTTCAGCCAGATCTCAACCAAACTACAGTATCCAGTCCACTGAAACATAAGAAGCCTGCTGAAAACCTAAATGTGGTCAAAAAAAGAACAAAGATGGTGAGAAAGCTGGAGATAGTGAAAGCCTGAAGCTCCATGATACTTTTAACAAGGATAAGAGATAATGAAGAGGTAATATGACTGCCATCTTCAAATATCTCAAGCACTATCACATGGATGATGGATTGTACATATTTTGTGTTGCTCCAGATGGTAGGATCTCTGAACCATTGCATACATCTCTGGTTTCTATCTGCTGGAAGAGAGAAAGCATGATACAGCAGTGGATCTCCTGTAACAACAGAGAGTTGGACAGATAACCTATGATGTCTACTCCAACTCTATGATACTGTAATTTGACAAATATCTAATCAGAAGAAACAGATATATTTGATGATTGACAACTGACAGTGAAACAAAACGTACGTCACTGCCTTAGAATCATAGAGGTGGAAGAGACCCCAGGGGCCATCGAATCCAACCCCCTGCTATGCAGGAACACACATCAATGCATTCCCAACAGATGACCATCCAGCCTCTGCTTAAAAACCTCCAAAGAAGGAGACTCCACCACACTCTGAGGCAGCATAGTCCACCGCCGGACAGCCTGACCGTCAGGAAGTTCTTCCTAAGGTTCAAGTGGAATCTCCTTTCCTGCAGCTTGAATCCATAGCTCCTTGTCCTAGCCCACTCCCTCCTCAACATGACATCCCTTCAAATATTTAAACACAGCTATCATGTCCCCTCTTAACCTTCTCTTCTGCAGACTAAACATACCCAGCTCCCTAAGGTGTTCTTCATAGGGCATGGCTTCCAGACCCTTCACCATTTTTGTCGCCCTCCTCTGGACACGTTCCAGCTTGTCAATATCCTTCTTGAATTGAGGTGCCCAGAACTGGACACAGTATTCCAAATGAGGCCTAACCAATGCAGAATAGAGTTGTACCATTACCTCTCTCGATCTAGACACCATACTCCTATTGATGCAACCAAGAATCGCATTGGCTTTCTTGGATCCTGTGGATCCTGTGTCAGGAGAAAGGCAGGATATTAGTTAGATAGATAGATAGATAGATAGATAGATAGATAGAAAGAATACCTCGTGGTATAGACAAAAATGATATAGTAGAGGAGAGTCAAAAAACATAGCTTAGATTTTTATTTTATTCCATTTTTTACTACAGCTCTAAGGATCCCCACATAGCACGGCCAGTGGCCATAGCTGACTGGGAGGTTCTGGAAGCTGTAGTCCAAAATAGTTAATGTTCTTAGATTTTAATATGCTTTAGATGCTTGCTAGAACTCTTTGAATCCTTTAGAACAGTAAAAAATGGCATAGAGTTTGAATAAATACAAAAGTAGATTGAGACACTTTACTGCCACTGATTAATTGTATTTTTTATTAGCAAGTACTCCTGCCCCTGCAGCTAAACAGCTATTCCTAAGAGTTTTGCTATTATTCAGCCTGCCAGCTAGAGTATTACATAAATCTGCTCTCAGAGTGCATGAGTGCAGAGTGCCCTTTTATTTATCCATGACCCTTTCTGTAACTATTATTAAAGCTGCCCTCTTTTAACTCTGGGTGACTCCTTTATGCTTCCCACCCCACCCCACCCTCTGCTTTCTTAGAGCAGTGTTTCTTCCAGGACTACCATTAAGTACTACTTCTGCTTTCTTCCTGCCCCTCCTTCCAGAACAGAAAAGAGGATATGTTGTACAGTAGGGTCAGGAATAAAGAAGGTACCTTGCTGAGTTCATTTCCACAAAGAGCAAAATTTTACACAATGCCTCTAGGAAAATGACTTCCTGCAAATGGGGAAGGTGTGACCAGGAACATTTTACCGAGAAACATGACTCGTTCACATCTGAAGAGCTAGCTTGGATGTAAGCAGCTGAAGGAAAAGCTGGTTATTTTCAATCAAAATGCAATGGCTCATCCCTGCAAGTGCCTGGCTGTACGCAGACTCTCTCCCTGTCTAGTCTTATCATCCAGTTTTCCTTCTCCTGCCTTTGGCCTTGCTTCTGTTCTCCCAGATTCTCTTTCCCAAACCCCATTCCTGATTACTGAGGCTCTCTTGCTGCAGCATTAAGCAAAGGAAGCAGATTTGGGGTATTACGAACGGGCAAGATTTCATTTTACTTAGGGTTTTTTCCCCCCACTTATTCTTGTATTTTTACTGTCACTGAGAAGGAGCAATGCTTATGTAATTTCTGCCTTAAGCGCCACAGCAACTTGGCTCGCCTAGGGTGTGGTATGCACCATGGCTGGGGAGAGCAGGGGGAGAGGCCTACTTACTGTTCTGTTTCATTGACTCATCTGATTCCCCAGGCTATGGCTGGTAACGGCAAGAGGCATTTTTACCCCTATTATGTGAGGAATTCTTCACTGATGTGTTTGGCTCTGACTGGTGAAAATAATTAGAAGATATCTAGATTATAAAGGAGTTCAAGTACTGGCCACTGGTGCAGACCGCAATATGGGATGTTGGCCTTTGTTCAGGGGGTTGGCTAGTTTAAACCAGTGGTCATTAGTGAAAAGATTTACACCAAGTGGTGGACCTTTGCATTTATTGTGTCTTTAGTGTTACAAAAATGTATGGTTTATGTATTTAACAAAGATTGCTGTTTATGTAGATTTAGTGGAAACTGATCTTTTCCATATATACATATGAGTATATGTGTTTCTATAGACTACTAAAGGATATGCCCGGTGTTGCCCAAGATTTTATTTTCTAATAGGTAATACTTGTTAGAAAGATTTGAGATCCTGTGTCTCTAATTCCCCAAACTGTTTTGTCCAGTACTTGTAACTTTTCCCCATATTCCCCAATCCAATCTGTATTCAGAGTTATTAACATGCAGAGGTTGGGTTCCTGATGGAATACACTGCCCTCCTCCTTGCTGCTAGGCCTCATCTCCATAGCAACTGGCTAGGCCCAAGAGCGCTCTGGCTTAGAATTCTAAAGGCCCCTCTCTAAACTGCAAACCACAGGATTCCATAGAATCTTCTCAGGCAGCCAATCATATGAGGTCTTCACCTGACACAGACAAAAAACATACAAACTTTGACTTTCTATAATAGATATATAGACTCAATCAAGGAAGCCACAGACAGCCAGCATGGTGTAGTGGTTTGAGCACTGGACTATGACTCTGGAGACCAGGGTTTGATGATTCCCTGCTTGGGCACGGAAACCCACAGGGTGACCTTGAGTACATCCCAACAGTCAGTCCCAGAAAACCGTGTGATAGGATTGCCTTGGGGCCAACCATAATTTGGAAATGAAAGCACACAACAACTAAGGAAGCCATAGTGCTGAGTTTGCAAGATCTTCAGAGAGACATTACTAACAGGATGTCTTGGAAAGTTTTCATTCATACAGTCACTATAAGTCAAATCCAACTTGATGATAATTAACAATGATAAGAGACAAACAGACCAATCCTGCTTATTCATTTCCTGACTCTGTTGGCTTGTTCCAACAATATTTGGAAGGCCACATATTCCCCAGCCCTGGTTTGCAAACAGCTCAAAAACACACTCTCCAACTGTCCTGATTTGGCTGGGTTAGTCATTAATCTTCTGTCATTCCACTATTTCAGCTGCTTTTAAAGTGTCCCAGCTTCTCTCTCCTTCTCCCAGGTTCCCCCTTTGACCTCAGCTTATTTCAGTTGGTGCAGACTGAATTCAAAATGTATTCAATTTACTTGTCGGGAAAGAGGAGAAAAGGGGGTAGAGGGTTGCTCAAGCAAAAGCAAAAGGCTGCAGCTTATTCCAGCTTATGTGTTCTTCCTCATTAATAACTTTTACTTTCTTGACAATGCCATGATGTTGCTTAGCCACAAGTCCTTGTTTTTATCTGTGAGATGTTGAAAGATATGTAAGAAGTACTACATCCTTTCTTTTTATATCTGCACAGTAGCTCTTTCTTGCTCAAACTCTCTGAAAAACAAGCAAAGGAATGGTAATAGTTTTGTACATTGGGTAGTACCTATTTCCAAACGTTTCCCCACCTTTGGGATGAAGACGTGAGAAATAAGTGTGCAGTTCATGTAATTGTAGGTAAATAGGCCCATCAAAGAAAAGCAAGACCCTTTGATCCACTTCTCTCAGCTGCTGTTTCAAAAATCAAAGCTGAACTGATCCAAAAGAGGTGACTGGAGCTTCCCACTTTGCTTACCTGGCTTTTTTTCAATACAGTCTTCTCCACCACTGCTCTCCATTTCTGTTATCAGGCTAAGAAATACAAGAGAGATCCTGAATTCTCTCTTTCTCTCTGTACAGCATGAGCAGGGTAGTGTCTCATTTTGTTGAAAGGGAAAGCAAATTGGAGAAATACAAAGCATCCCACTGAATATGATCCAAAAGGCTGAAGAATCTATTTTTGAGCAGCTCAGAGATTAGGGAAGTTTGCATTAGAAGGCAAACCCACCCTGCAGAGCTGCTGTCATTAACTACAAATAACAGCAAGTTGGATAGACTAATAGTCAACTTTCTGTGTCCTTATGTCCATTCCTACAGCCTAAGATCTCTGGAGAGCCTAGTTGTTTCTTGCTATTTTACCAGATTCCATATAATTGCAAATAACAAGAGGATGACCTTTTCCGTAGTGATATCACATTTGATACAATAGCTTTTAAGAAAAGCCTTCCAAGTGAAGTCCTCATGGAACTTTAAATGTTCTTATGGGCGTTTTTGTTCCACCAGAATTCATGCCTGTTTGATCTTAAAGAGAAATCTTAATGGTCTGTTTTATCTATTGCTCCTGTTTATACGATTCAGGTGTCTCTCTTGGTGATGCGCAAAAGTGATAGTTTACGTATCTTAAATGTTTATTTCTTTATTTACATTTCTGTTCCACCCTTCCTCTTAGGAGTTCAAAGGGGAGTACATGATTCCTGCCTCCCACTTTTTTTCCTTTACTCTTTAAATTGTTAAATTAACTTTATTAGCTGGGGAAGGAAGGGAGATTTGCCTTCAATTCTCTTCAAAGACAAGATGAATTGTTAAAAACAGACATTTAGGCTCCTTCAGATGGGACTAATGTGTGGGGAAGATGACATATTTGTCACTGTAGTTCTTGGAGTTTTGTTTTTGGTTTGGTTTTGTTAAAAGCCAAACATGTTTCTGTTGTCCTGGACTATTCTCTAGCAGTTCTTGGCACTAGCTGCAACATTTTATCCCACTCTCAAGATTCAGAACAAGACATATCAAAACAAAAATGTCCCCTCTTCTCTTCCTCCTTTTTTTTAACCTATTGCATCTGTGAGGAGTGAAATGATATTTTTGCACTATAACTCTGTAAGTGTATAAAGCTATAACAGTATAAGAATTTTTAAAAGAGAGAGAGAGGGAGGGAGGGATTATTTGCCAATCAGAGTAAACTGTAGCCCCACTTTTAAAAAATCTTTGGAAAAGCCTAGTAAAATCCAGTAAACCATTATAAACAGCCTCTGCCCCACCCAAAAAGAATTAAACAGATGGAAGCAGCGATAACAACTGGCAAAACTCAAGGAGCTTTATTCATACTTCTCACACTTCTTTAGACCAACCTGAAAGAGCCCTAAGCTGGCAATTCTGTTCCCACTTATGCAAGACTTACTTCCAAGTAAACACACATAGGAATATCCCATGAATATTTGTAATTGTAAAGTATATTTGTCAGTTTAAACATATATTTATTTTCTGTATACTCTGAGCTATTATGAATATACAGTAGTCTCCCATCATGCTTTCAATTCATGTTGCAAATCTAATGGGCTGGAGTTTGCCAAATGTGCATCTGGTGTTTGCAGACCATTCTCTGGATCACAGAAATATATTTAAGAAAAAAAAGTGACACAATTAGAGTTGATTTAGCATAGCAGCTAAGAGATTAAGTAACATACCAGGACTCCTTGATTTGAGTCTCACCTTTGGATGACCTCAAAGAAACCACCCTCTTTCAGCCTCAATTCCTTCATCCAATTTACCTTTCAGCTGAAATGCTTTGAACACCTGAAAGCAACATACAAATGCTATATGTCACTCTTATTGAGTGTAAAATGTGTTTTATTTTTCTTGGGGTACAATGTGGGCTTTGTTGAACACTCTGTAAATATTTTCAAATCATGACATTGCATCAGGATAGAAAAGAACTTGGAATGCACAATATTTATGGATTCTTGTGATATTTATGAGCTAGATCTCAGTGTGGATGAGTAACACTGATTAGAACAAATTGTTTTCATTACAGCTAGAGCTTTTGGATCTATGTCAAGTCAGTTCTCTCTGGACTTTTGATGTGTTATATCACTGGATTGCTTTTTTCTTTCCTTTTCTTTCTGGATTTTCATCAGCGCTTTATAACATGTTATACAATTTGCAACAATTTGTCACATATAAAGCACTGCATCCTGGTGTATCAGTCCATTGTATGCGTATGTGTCCAGTATCTGAACCACTTGTTGCACATAATTATGTTATTCTTTAGGGAAGGTGGGGGATTACGTAGAACACTATGCACATTGGAAGTGGAACACAAGTGCAGTAGAGGATGGAGGGACTTCTTAACCCTTTCTTCTGGGACCTGTTTCCTGCAGAAATTCAACCATACACATCATTTGCTTTTAGACCCATTCTCATGATAAAAGAAGCTGATTGGTAGTTTTCAGTGGAAAAAAAAACCCTACTGGTGCAATATTGAGCATTCCTGTATTCTCAGTTATGTGGGCTGAGTCCTTATGTTATGAACACAAAGTGTCAATAGAAATCGACCCTGGATTGAAGGACATAAGAAGAACTTGGCAAAATCAGACCAAAGGACTATTTGTCCAGCATTCTGTTCATGCTGTGGTCAAACAGTTGCCTTCAAGAAGCCCACACGCAGGTTTCTGGACATTAATGGAGATATTTCTTTGGGTTGTCAAACTCCCAGGATTTGGCAGGATTTAACCTGTTTTTTAGGGATGCTATTCAGTGCCTGTTTGGTGCACCATCACCTGTCTAAGATTCCAGTCTTTCATTTTTTTCAACAAGTCTCTGACACTTGTAGGACTTGAATTATAGGGCAAAATGTACAACCATTCCTCTGTCCAAAAGTTTTTCAAGAAACAAGCTTGCCCTGCCTTTGAGTGTGATTACCCAATGCGAGAAGTATCGCCTTGCATTGATTGTTACAACAGAGATACTATTAGTTGAGATCAGTGGCATGCCTAGCCTAAATAGCACCTGGGCAAATGCGAAAGTTGCGCCCCTATGCAAGGTTGTTTACAAAGGTGGCATAGCCTCTCATCCACTGGGCTGCCAGTCAGGAAGGGGGCAGGCAGTCCTAGGTTAGGGCAAGCCTGGCAAACCCTCTTTCGCCTTTTCTGATAGGCTGATTGTTCCAGCCAAAGAAGGCAAAAGAAATGAAAATTCTGTCAGATCCCATTCACCAGGGAGGGACAAAAAAGAAGACAGGCTGTTCGAAAAGGAATGGGGTGGGGAGAGGTTGAAGGCAGTGTGAAGCGCGCAGACAATGTGATCGCCACTGAAATAAGAGGCGGACTGGTTGAGGGATCCCACCCATACTTGCCCCTCAGTGGGAAGCTAGGGAGGGGGTTAAAAATAAAATCTAAAATAATACTTTAAAAACCATGCTTCTTTTCCCCTGTCCTTGGCAGCTGTCCAGAGGTGTTGCTTCTTGCGCCACAATCAGCCAAGTGAGCGAGACAGCCAGCCATGAGCTTTTGGGGAAGAGGCTTATTTCAGCTGGCAGCACAGCTCCAGGTCTCCTTGCAGTGGGCCAGGATTTCTTGTTCCTGCTACGGCCTCCTCTCAATCTCTGTCTCTCTCTGTTCACTCAGAAAGGCTTGTATAGCAGTGGCGGCAGCAGAAGCTCCCACTGGGAGGAGGAAGAGGAGGATACTCACCCACCAGCCAAGCATAAAAGTGTGAGTAGAGGAGACCCAAGAGCTGGCTCAGGGGACAAAAGGGACGCAGTAGGGTCAGAGACGCTGCAGTGTTGGTGGTCGGTCTAGTCTGTACAGTTTTGCATTCACCGTGCTGATGATAGCCAGCCAGAATAAAATTTCTTTTTTATTATAACCTTGCTTTTCACAAATTAATTTCTCAAAATTATTTTTTTTCCAACAAACTATTTCTTGCTGAAGGGCTTTTTTGTGCCCCCCGGCACTGGTGCCCAGGACATGTACCCTAGTTACCCCATCCTAGATACACCTCTGGTTGAGATCCATTGTTCCTCAATATAAATCATCAATTTCCTGTGTCAGTGTTACAAACACACAGGAAAGTCTAGTGTTTCAAGGAAATGCCAGCTGACATCTGTTTTTCATGGACATGGTCTACTTGGAAGTTGGCATTTTAGTCACGTTCTTCTGTTTCAGACAGTTTGTAGAAACTGAGGTTCAAAAAAGCCAATGTTTGAAACACTTCAAATATTGGAGGAGGGCAAGTAGAGGAGGGTGACCAAGATGGTAAAAGGCCTGAAAACTGTGCCCTATAAGGAGCAGCTTAGGGAGCTGGGTATGTTTAGCTTGGAGAAAAGAAGGTGAAGAGGTGACACAATAGCCATATTTAAATATTTGAAGAGATGTCATATGGAAGATGGAACAAGCTTTTTTTCTGCTATTCCAGGACTAGGACATGAAGCAATGGTTTCAAACTGCAGGAAAAGAGATTCCATCTGAACATTAGGAAGAACTTCCTGATTGTAAGAGCAGTTCAACAGGGGAATACACTGCCTGGGAGTAGAGTGGAGTTTGCTTTGGAGGTTTTTAAGGAGAGGCTGGATGCCCATCTGTCAGAGTGCATTGATTGTGTATTCCTGAATGGAAGGGGTTGGATTGGATGGCCCTTGCAGTCTCTTCCAAATTTATGATTCTGTTTCAGTTGTAAAATGTTGTTCTCAAGCTTTTCCATCCCAACACTCTGGGCATCAGTCTTTCCCAAAAATGGCCAATCCAGTCTGTCCCATTCAGGCTTTTATCCACTCTCAGAGCCATGCCCAATTATTACTACATTCTCTCCACCTCATTGTTCCCTCTTCCTCACCTCTGCTTCTACTACAAATTCTCCCACTTTACTCGATATCCCTGTACTCTTCTTTGCCCAGAACCAGTGACAGCACCACTGCCTTAGGCACCGCTGGCCACTTCGTGTAGCCATTGCTTCTTCAGACTGTAGGCAGGGAGAGGCATAAAGTGAATCAATGGAGAGCGCAAGGAAATAGAGTTAGAGGTGCAGTTGCATATTGAAGAGAGGGAAGCATGGTAAAGCTGGGGAGAAGGAAGAAAGAGCAGGAGATGCCACAGGAGTGAAAGGAGGGAAAAGACAGAAAGGAAGGTGAGACACCAAGAGGCAGAGTGCAAGAAGCAAAGGAAGGAAACATGGTAAAGGTGTGAAGTGGGGCAAGGAATGGAAGGGAAGAGAAGGAAGAGGGAGAGGCGGAGAGGAGGATGAAAAGAGCAAAGAAGTAGAGGTAGGGTTATATAAGTTGCCACAGAGGGAGGAGTGGTGGCCCAAAGAGAAGCAAGGAGGGAAGGAAGAGGGGGAAGTGCAAGCAGTGGATTGTGCAAAGCAAGGGAGGAGAACATGGCAAAGATGCAATTGACAAGGAAGGGAGAAAAGTGCAGTGGCAGCATCAGGGAGGGAGGAACTATGCAGGCACAAAATAGAGGAGGAAGGGAGTGGTACAAAGAACAAGAGAAGTAAGAACGAGGTGAGGCAAAATGCAAGGAAGAGTGGCGCACTTTGTAAATTGTTCTTACTTTCCTCTGTATTTTTCCACAGGTATCAGATGGCAAGCACTTTCAGGGTTTTCCTGTTATATTTTCATAGATCTGTACCTTTTTGCCATCAGTAAGAAAACTGATAGCAAGAAAATATACTATAGTGATCTAATGAGGATATGATACGGTAGCATTGGAAGTACTTGTGTGTAATAAAAAGCTGTTACTGTTGTTATTTACCACACCATGAATATACACAGTCATTTTATATGGTTCCTGTCATGGTATTAAGTTCCAAAACAACCTTGTAAGGTTTATTTGCTGAGTAGTAGTGATAGCTCATGGTCACACAGTAAATTCCATAAACAAACAATGATCTGAATTTGTATCTCTCTGTTCAAGTCCTACACTATAAACTTTACTCTGTTCATTCACTCAGAAGATTAAGTACTCTAAAAATGGTACCAAGACGGAAATACAGTGGTAGAAAAAAGGCACTGTTAACATGTTAAATTTGCATAATTAGAATGCAAATTAATATGAACAATTATAATAATTTGCATAAGATACAAATCAGATGCCTAGATTTGATAAGCTGGAATATGGCAACTTGAAAAATTCTGAACTGAATTTTGGTTGACTAAAGAACTCTCAGCTGAGCTAAGCGTTAAGAGAAACGTGTACAGGAAATGGAAGAAGGGGGAAACCACCAAAGAAGAATTTAAGCAAGTAGCCAGGAGATGTAGGGAGAAGGTCAGAAAGGCTAAAGCACAGAACAAACTTAGGCTGGCCAGAGACATTAAAAACAATAAAAAGGGCTTTTTTAAATATGTCCGCAGCAAAAGGAAAAAGAAAGAGGCGATAGGGTCGCTGCGCAGAGAAGATGGCAAATTACTAACAGGGGGAAGAGAAAAGGCAGAACTACTTAACACCTTCTTTGCCTCAGTTTTTTCCCAGAAGGATACAAGTATTCAACCTGGCGGTTGGGGAGCAGGTGAGGAAGCAGGGGAAATGCGGCACATAATAGGTAGAGAGGTGGTACAAGAATACCTGGCCACACTGGATGAATTCAAGTCTCCAGGGCCAGATGAATTGCATCCTAGGATATTAAAAGAACTGGCAGAGGTCATTTTGGAACCGCTTGCTATAATCTTTGAGAAATCTTGGAGGACAGGAGAAGTTCCAGCAGACTGGAAGAGGGCAAATGTTGTCCCCATCTTCAAGAAGGGAAAAAAAGAGGACCCAAATAATTATCGCCCAGTCAGCCTGACGTCAGTACCTGGAAAGATCCTGGAGCAGATCATTAAGCAGTTAGTTTCTAATCACTTAGAAAGCAATGTGGTAATCACAAGAAGTCAACATGGATTTCTCAAAAATAAGTCATGCCAGACTAATCTTATCTCTTTTTATGATAGAGTTACTAGCTTGATAGATGAAGGGAATGCTGTGGATGTAGCATTGCTCGATTTCAGTAAGGCCTTTGACAAAGTTCCCCATGACATTCTTGCAAAGAAGCTAGTAAAATGTGGGCTGGACAGGGCTACTGTCAGGTGGATCTGTAACTGGTTGACTGACCGTTCCCAAAGGGTGCTCACCAATGGCTGCTTTTCATCCTGGAGAGAAGTGACTAGCGGGGTGCCACAAGGTTCTCTCCTGGGCCCGGTGCTGTTCAATATTTTCATCAATGACTTGGATGAAGGAATAGAGGGCATGCTCATCAAATCTGCAGATGACACCAAATTGGGAGGGGTTGCTAATACACCAGAGGACAGGGTCAAAATTCAAAATGACCTGGACAGATTGGAGAGCTGGGCCAAGGCTAACAAAATGAAATTCAGCAGAGAGAAGTGTAAGGTCCTACACTTAGGTAGAAAAAATGGACTGCAGAAATATAGGATGGGGGACACGTGGCTGGATAGCAGTATGTGTGAAAGGGATCTAGGAGTCTTAATAGACCACAAGCTGAACATGAGTCAGCAGTGTGATGCGGCAGCCAAGAAAGCCAATGCAATTCTCGGCTGCGTCAATAGGAGTATGATGTCTAGATCGAGGGAGATACTGGTACCACTCTACTCTGCTTTGGTTAGACCTCATCTTGAATCCTGTGTCCAGTTCTGGGCACCCCAATTCAAGAAGGACATGGTCAAGCTGGAGCAGATCCAGAGGAGGGCGACCAAAATGGTGAAGGGCCTGGAAGCCAAGCCCTATGAGGATAGACTTAGAGAGCTGGGTATGTTTAGTCTGCAGAAGAGAAGGTTAAGAGGGGACATGATAGCTATGTTTAAATATTTGAAGGGATGCCACGTAGAGGAGGGAGAGGGCTTGTTTTCTGCTGCTCCAGAGACCAGGACAAGGAGCAATGGATTCAAGCTGCAGGAAAGGAGATTCCACCTGAACCTCAGGAAGAACTTCCTGACAGTCAGGGCTGTCCGGCAGTGGAATATGCTGCCTTGGAGTGTAGTGGAGTCTCCTTCCTTGGAGGTTTTTAAGCAGAGGCTGGATGGCCATCTGTCAGGAGTGCTTTGAGGGTATTCCTGCATGGTAGGGGGTTGGACTGGAGGGCCCGTGTGATCTCTTCCAACTCTACATTTCTATGATTCTATGATTCTATGATTCTATGAACAGTAATCCACTTTTTTTCTTCTTCTCAGTGGTCTGAACACAATAGGTCAGTCTTTTTAGGTCTTCTAATCAGTATGATCTAGAAGAAGCACTAATTTGTGTAGGCCCTGGCTAGAGCTAGGAAACATCCCATTCCCCCCACCCAAAACTCCCATAAACTTCCAGTTCTGGGAGTTTTAACGCAAAAAAGAATGTCTCCATGCTCTGCTTCTGATCACTCACATATGTAGCTTCATTATCAATCTGGCTCTGCCTGCATCAGTAATACCAGAATGAATAAGCATCAGGCCAATAAAATCATCAACAGGAGAGATTTTAAAAGACAAGACTAAAAATTCAATATTTTAAAATCTTAGAAGATCCTTCACAGCGAGGTCTAGTTCATTTGCATATATAGCTCCCAACAGTCTTTGCAGCTGTTCTTTCATCCTGTGAGCTAATTTAGCAGCCCCTTCCCAATATGACTCATGCAATAAATTCTACTTTAAATCTTGTGCTTTATTGCTATACAATACAATATCTGGGCAATTTCCTCCTTGCTACATCCCTCCACAGCTCCCTTGGATCTTTTTTATCATCCGTATTGTTTCATATTTTATAAGTTACAGGATTTAACAGCATGGGCACTCAGCATGGAAATGGGTACCTGAAAGTCAGTGTTCACTTCAGGAAACTGAATAGGCATTCTCATGGAGGCCTAGCTCCTGTTAAGGCATGAGGGCCATCGCATTTGAGGAACCTGTCAACAAAGTTAAGCAACCTTTGAACTGTACAGTGCTGTCAAACTTCCTCTTAAAGCACAGCAATCCTAGGCTGTTCAAGAACTCTAACAGTCTGTAAAGGGACAAAAAGAACATAATAAAAACATTATTGCCAGTGGATCTTTTTTAGTATGGAGTGTTAAATTGATGTGCAGTAGTCTGTTCAAACATTTAGATTCCCACTTAGCTAAATGTACAGGCATAGAATGATACCATGCCCAAAACCAAACCTGTTCCACCAAGTGACCTGCATGATTCAGGACCCCACTCCTCTAGAAACTGGCACACAAAGCACAAAAGTCTGTAGAAGAGGGGTCTGCTCCTATACAGCCATATGTGTGTCCACCTCCCTCCGATCCAGAACTTCAAGAGCCAGGCCCATACATTTATAACTGTATGGAAGCAGACTCCCCTTCTGCAGACCTTCACATTGTGGCTGGAATCCTGTTGGTGCCACAACATTCAGTGAGAGATCATAATTTTTACTTGTGGCTCAGGAGATATTGAGGATGTGTGTGGTTATTTGTTCAAATATAATTGTAGAACTTGGTTGGAGATGTTTTATTACTCTCAGCTCTCACTGGAATGTAGCTTAAGACAATTGTTTAGAAAAATATATATTCTCTTGTAAAGGAAGGCTCATCATTGACAGCATTCACTTGGAAAAACTGTGGAATACTGAATAAAGGATGTATGTATTACGAATGTACAACAGCTGTAGCTCAAAGACTTCTCATGGTAAAGCATTTAAATTTTTGCTTTTGCATAGCTGCACTACATGATCAAAATATAAAGTCTATTATCTGTTTTTTAAAATGTTGGGGATGATAGGAGTTTCAGCCCCACGGAAACGCAGCGGAAAAACCAGAGTTCAGCGAGCCAACAGCAGCAGCCTTGTTCCCCAGTAAGGATACTCACACACAGAGGAGTTTCTTCCAAAACAGGAAGCACTTTATCTTGCAGCAAAGTTCCGTTATATACAAAACATAGGACAGACGGACAAAAGCTTGCGCCAAGCACCAGGTTTGGTCAACAGACAAATACATACTGGCGTTGCTTTGTTATATACATATCTACAACCAATCAGGTAGAGGTTTGCACACCTCCCTCTACTATCTGCACACGACCCCAGTTTCTTATGCAACCTTGCAATTACCCACAGCTGGGGCATGATGCAACATCTTTACAGTGGGCTGATCATTTTCCCAGGGTTCCCTGCATGGAATCCCTGACATAAAAATCCCAAGTAAATAGACCCATTTAATCAAATGGTGAGTTGACATATGGGCCAATTCAATAGTTTTCCTCTAGTCACAACTAACAATAGGACTGAGGCCAGACTGTGAACACTGGAGAGTGGGGCAATTTCATGTACATAATGCACATAATATAGAGACTAGTGCTTCTTTCAGTGTCACCTCCAGGCCACCCACCATCACCAGTGAGTTGGCTACTGCTTCCACAATTGTTGGTACGGACAAGAAGATGCTACTACCAAGAGGGCCCATCAAGACCACTATACCATCATATTCTGCTACCATTTTAACTGATATGGCGCCATTGTCCCATCCTGGGATTTGTAGTTTGGTGAAGTACTTCAAATTCCTTATAGACAGACACTAGATCCCACCAGTGGAAAATCTGAAGTACTTCGACAGACTACTAATCTCAGGATTCCTTAGGATGGAGTCATGGCAGTTAAAGTGGTATCCAACTGCTATGGTTAGAAAATTTAGATACACTCCTGGGGGCCCTGAAACATGACTGACCCTAGTCGTGGCAATGCAAAAAGAATACTAAAACGTTTCTGTTAACAATGGCTATACAAAAGAGTAACTCTTGAATCTTAGTAAATTACCTCTAGCAGCTCCAGACATTTTGCACACTTTGGAAATTAGAGTCACTCACCACTTCAGTATGTATAACGTGCTGTATGCTTGTGAGCCAGTTCCTCATTTTGGACCTATTTCTGTGGCTGGAGAAGAGCTGCATGAAATCCTTTTCCTCTTCCCTGATTCTTTTTCTCTCTGGACTGAACTTTGCAGATAAATGCACAACCCCTGTTTAATTAGGCATGGTCTTTGCACAAAAAGCAGAGCCAGAAGCTGCTCAAATTCTCTTGCCAGTTCTGACATTGGCAGCTTTTGACTGTAGCCTTCGGCAAGTCACTCTTGTTTTTAACTCTAGTTTCTGTTGCTTAAAATAATGGCACAGAGAGAGAAACATAAAGAGATACAAATCCTTGAAATAATTACTCTCATTCCATCAAGACCTGAAAGTTCTTGGGAGAATTCATCAGGCATTTGCCACTAACACACTGGCTCAGCTATCTGGGAGTGGAAACTATCATGGCTGCTTTCCACTTTGTACAGCAGCCATGTCCCACCACTGCAATCAGAGCATAAAGGAGACATGGATGTACAGACATGCATGTACCAGAAAAGAGAAGAAAAGAAAAGAAAAATAATAGACATGTACCTATGACGAGAATGACTTCCTATCACATATATTTGGGAATGTACATATACATTCCTGATTTTCCAGGACAGCCCTGATTAATCCTCTGTCATCCCACTTTTTCAGGTGCATTTGGAATGTCCCAGTTTCTCTCTCCTCTTCCTACTTTCCTCCTTCCTCCTCAACTTACTTCAGTTGATGCAAATTGAGTTCTAAGTGCAAGGGTAGTTTGGGCCCAGTTATGACAGCAGAATGGAGAGGAAAGGAGGGGACAAAATCTTGGCCTTACTTGTAGGCTCAGGCAACAGCAAACTGCTGCACTTTCCCCTAGAATATATGTTTTTTCCCACTGATCACCTTTGCTGTCTTAACCACACTCTTATTGCTTGGCTACATGTGTCCCAGTTTGCATCTGTGAAATGTAGGAGGGTATATATGAGTTTCTAACTCGTACTAGTTGGCAGGCATACCTACATTGCAAATATTACCAGTTTATGTAATGTGCTTAATTTAACGCAACACCTCTGAAACTTTAAAAGCATTAATTGCAGATGGACAGGGCACTCCCTGTAGACTTAAAAAGATTGTTCCCAAACACTTGTGATCAATCTGGGTTAAACCAACTTTACCAAACATATACTGATGAACTTTTATCTTTGAATCATAGAATCATAAAATCATAGAAATGTAGAGTTGGAAGAGATCACACGGGCCATCCAGTCCAACCCCGTGCCATGCAGGAATACCCTGAAAGCACTCCCGACAGATGGCCATCCAGCCTCTGCTTAAAAACCTCCAAGGAAGGAGACTCCACTACACTCTGAGGCAGCATATTCCACTGCCAGACGGCCGTGACCGTCAGGAAGTTCTTCCTGAGGTTCAGGTGGAATCTTCTTTCCTGCAGCTTGAATCCATTGCTCCTTGTCCTGGTCTCTGGAGCGGCAGAAAACAAGCCCTCTCCCTCCTCTACGTGGCATCCCTTCAAATATTTAAACATGGCTATCATGTCCCCTCTTAACCTTCTCTTCTGCAGACTGAACATACCCAGCTCTCTAAGTCTATCCTCATAGGGCTTGGCTTCCAGGCCCTTCACCATTTTGGTCGCCCTCCTCTGGACCTGCTCCAGCTTGACCATGTCCTTCTTGAATTGGGGTGCCCAGAACTGGACACAGTATTCAAGATGAGGTCTAACCAAAGCAGAGTAGAGTGGTACCAGTACCTCCCTCGATCTAGACACCATACTCCTGTTGATGCAGCCGAGAATTGCATTGGCTTTCTTGGCTGCCGCATCACACTACTGACTCATGTTCAGCTTGTGGTGTATTAAGACTCTTAGATCCCTTTCACACATACTGCTATCCAGCCACGTGTCCCCCATCCTATATTTCTGTATTCCATTTTTCCTACCTAAGTGTAGGACCTTACACTTCTCTCTGTTGAATTTCATTTTGTTAGCCTTGGCCCAGCTCTCCAATCTGTCCAGGTCATTTTGAATTTTGATCCTGTCCTCCCAATTTGGTGTCATCTGCAAACCCTCCCAATTTGGTGTCATCTGCAAATTTGATGAGCATGTCCTTTGCATACAAAACAGCAAACAGTTCTTTGCTACTTGAGCATAATTTTGCTCTGTCGTGCTAAATTACCTTCACAACGGTTTATTGTTCTGAAGCAAACATAGTCCTAGACCATCATTTGACCCATCAGTTTGGACAACAAGTGGTCTGACAACATCAAAATACTTTGGCACAGGTGCCTGGCTCAGCTGTTGTTTAATTATTTCAAAAGTCTTCTGACCTTGTGGCATCCGCTGAAATACTGCATTCTTTCTCAACAAGCTTCTCAGGGGTGCCATCAATTCTGCCTCATGGAGAATGTACTTTGACAGATACTGTGTGAACCTTAAAACTGAAGAACTCATTGTGGAGAACCACATTTCTCAAATAGCCTTAAATTTTTTTTCCAGTTTGAACTCCCTCAACAATCACTGTGTGACCCATGTATTTTTACTGACTAAGCCGTAAACTGAAGCTTTTCTTTATCAAATCTGATATTCTTAGCATATGCTGCTTCCATGACGTGATGTGAAATCAGATCATCTTGCTCAATTTTCTGTGCCTACCTTGACATAATAAGTTATCGTATATGCATCTTTTACATGTGCAAAAATTTCTTCAGAGGTTTTTATTGAAAAATTTCATTTGAGCACTTAAGCCCAGATGGCAGGTGATAGAAACAATGACTTCCCTGGCCCATTTTAAATAAGCATAATGGTGATGAAAAATAAACTGACTTCACCTGCCAATAGCCATCTTTCTTTTCTATAACTGAAAAAATATATATTTTGAGCTGAATGACTCAAAACTACTTCTACGTAGGGATATTACAAAGTTGCCTTCAGACTGCTTTGTTATGATCTTGTAGATCAAGCCATACATGCAAATTCCATTCTTTTTTTTCTAAAAGGACAAGACTGCTCACACAATCTGTAGGGTTGGTAACTTTAGATGTCACTCTTGCATGTTCCATCTGACACAAAGCGTCCTTTAACCTCTCAAGGACTGTGAAAGGCACTCTCCAACATTCACAATAACAAGAACAACTGCTGGATCAATATGTATATGGTGAGAATCTTTAAATTCTCCTAAACTTACCAAAAATGAGAAAAATAGCGAACAGCCATTATTGTGTTATAGATTCAACCATGGGTAACTATCAACCTGATAAAAACTAAATTCAACATCTCACAGTTTGGTCTACTCAGTAACAAAATTACTGAACATTCTGTTACATGAAGCAATAATTTATCCATTCTCCACTGGCGTACAGATGAGGGAGCGATGGAGGTAGTGCACCCCTGGCAGCAATTTTGGGGGGCACCACAGCTCCTTGCTTGCCCTCCTCCACGCACTGTAGCCCCACCCCCCATGTGCTGTAACCTCAACCCGTCCATCATAGCCCTGCCCCATGTGCAGTAGCCCGACCCCATCTGTCGTAGCCCCACTCCCACACTCTAGCCACGCACTCCGTGCACTGTAGCCACACCCCTGTGTGCCATAGCCATGCCCCCACCCACCCGCCGCACGCTCCAAGCTCCGCCACTGCCATCCTCTTTGGAGTACAGCGTTCAGAGATAGTAGCTCCTGAAGGTTAGATCCTTGTCCTTCAATAGGCTGCAAGACTTACATCACTTGTAGTTATCTCTCTCTCTCTCTCTCTCTTTTTTTTTTTTTTTGAAGAATCATAGAATCACAGAGTTGGAAGAGACCACAAGGGCCATCAAGTCCAACCCGCTGCCATGCAGGAACATCCAATCAAAACATTCCCAATAGATGGCCATCCAACCTCTGTTTAAAAACTTCTAAAGAAGGAGACTCCATCACACTCTGAGGCAACATATTCCGTATTCCACTGTCAAGTCACTCTTACTGTCAGGAAGTTCTTCCTAATGTTGAGATGGACTCTCTTTTCCTGAAATTTGAAGCCATTTCTTCATGCCCTAGTCTTTGGAGCAGCAAAAAACAAGCCTGCCTGGTGATTTACAAAATATATTGAATGGCAGGATATTTGCCTCAGCTCCTATATCTAATTTAAGTTTTACTAAACATCCTCGTAAAGTAGTATCAACATAACCATCAACATCTAGCACTTTGACTTACTGCTGCACCATTAAATTTTTGAGATAATTTCCCTACCAACAGACTATTTATATTAACTTCATGAGTCTCACATCTTTCTCTGTGCCAGGATTTACTAGTGTTAACTTATGTAATCTGACATAACAGTTTTTCTTGCCACGCTTACAAGTCTTTCCAAATGCTGTGCATATTTGGGGTTTGTATATTTTACCACAACAAGGACATTTTATTGTCTTTTATCTGGTCATGTCTACATTCTGCTTATGTCTCTAAGGTCCCTTCATGGAACACGTTTTTGTAGAGTCCAAAGCACATATTAAGAACTATTCTCACATATCATATTCACAAGGAGTTAAACTCCTTCAAAATAGTATTCAGTGAAACTTTTTAACAAGATGCACTTGCTAGAACAGTGGACTAGGACTGGGGAGATCCAAGTGCACTAGATGACCTTGGGCCAAGCACTATCTTTGGTCACTAGATGAGCTTCAGTTAAGCATTCTCTCTCAACCTAACTTACCTCACAAGGGCCATTTCTTCACTAGACTGTTATGGTGCTATTATTCCACTTTCAACATCCTATGGAATCCTGGGGTTTGCAATTTAGGGAGGGGCCTAAACTGCAAACCCCAGCATTCCATAGGATGTTGAAAGCAGAATAATAACACTATAACAGTCTAGTGCGGAAATGGCCAGAATTGCTAAGGGGAAAAACATGAGTATCATTTGCCTTCTTATCACTTGTTGTTCTATCACATAATGAGTGAGTACTTAGGAGCTAAGCAGGGTCTGCCCTGCTTACAACTTAGATGGGAGACCACCAACAAACATCAGGTGTTATAGGCTATATTTCAGAGGAAGCAACTGGCAAAGCCACCACTAAGTATTCCTTTCCTAAGAAATTCTATGAAATTCATGGAGTTCCCATAAGCTAACAGGAGACTTGAAGGCACACATGGACACACAGTGTGAAAAGCCTTTGAGGTGATATCATGTGACCTGAGTGTTGTGCTGTGTACTTTGTGATGTGCTAAATTATCACCTGATGCTTCTCTGCTAAAAGGGTGAGACGGCATCTGTAACCCTGCTTTAATATAAGAGTAAGGCCCAGATAAAATGATTGTGCACATTCATGTACTGTAAAATTGGCATTCGAGGTCCTTTCACACTACACAATTAAAGCAGTATCTTTCCACTTTAACTGCCATGGCAACCTCCTATGCAATTCTTAGGTTTGTAGTTTGGTAAGGCAATAGAGCTCTCAGACTGGGAATTCCAAATGCACTTCCCTAAACTCCAGTTCCAAATATTTCATAGGATGTTGCCATTACAGTAAAAGTAGAATCATGGCACTATAATTTTGTAGTCAGTCACATAGGACGAGGGGAGTGATGGGGCCAATTTGCCCCGGGCAGCAATGTTTTGAGGGCGGCTGACACCGTAGCCACGCCCCCACGCAGCCTGGCCATGCCCCCATGCATCACAGCCATGCCCCTGTGCACGGTGGTCATGCCCCCTGCACAGTAGCCCCCCCTCCTGCCCCCCCTCCACACGTTCCAAGCCCCGCCACTGTTTGTAGTGTGAAAGGCAGATGTAATACGCATATGCAATACAGAACTGATGGCAGCACGAAGTCATGTACTAATGTAAAATAATGCTGAGGCTGGATTTGGGAATGCGCTTGCCATACCAAAGCTTTCCCCCAACTTCTCCTCCCCCGTGAATTAATGTAGTTACCACATGGCATTTATTCTGTTTTTTTTTTCAAATCATTTTGATCCCACCTTCAACACAAAGGCTTTTAACAATCAATAATGAGACAATCTCTGCTGGCCAATATTGGTGATTGGTGAAGATAGGCAATTATGCAGATAGGTAAGAAAAGACCCCTTCTAGGTTCATTTTTGCACTGCATCTATATTTCTGGTTTGGCATGTTTTTGGCTGGACTCCTCATCTTTTCTTTCTTCAGTTTTGCTATTTCTATTCTCCTTTTAATTTAGGTTCATGAATTCAAACTTAATCTGCTCCCATCTCCTCAGAGCAAGCTGTTTCCTCAAAGGCAATTCTGGTCATCTTTGGAGAGTATGGGTCCCTATGTATATGATAACAAAAATATTGCACCAGTAAGGAACCTGTGTTATCCATACTATGTTGTTGCAGATCATTCTTGATTTACGTGAGTCTATCCATCATCTATCTATCTATCTATCTATCTATCTATCTATCTATCTATCTATCTATCTATCTGTCTATCTATCTATCTGTCTATCTATCAGCAGCCTAGTTCACACGTGATGCCAAACCAAGGTTTACACTTGATCTTAGTTAAAGAGCCAAGAAGCAATGATTCCAAATCAAGGTTTAGCATTACAAGAACGAGGAACAACATGGCTTAAGATTCTCTTAAATCACTTCACACTTCTCCAGAGCCACATTGCAGTTTTCATAAGCCCTAGGCACTCTTGTATTCAACTCTCTGCCTCCCTTCAACATACTACTAGGGATGTTTTTGTAGGAAATAAAATCCAGTTTTGTAGACCCTAAAATTTCCAGAGGCCCTAGGCACTGTGCCTAAAATGCCTAATTGATAAGGCAGCCCTGCACTTCTCTTCAATATGTCTATAAGGAGATCAGAAACTGCTACTCACTTTTCAAATTAACCACAGTTTTGTGTGCCATTTTTGATTAGTGTAGAACAAAATAAGTTTCCAAATGCATCCTTACAGACACACCATAGGACGGGCAAGATGTGCAAACCCAAGACTTAGAATAGTGTATTCTTGTAACAATAAACTATATTTGCATTACATCTAAACCATCCATGAACAGCATGATCTAAAATTCCTGGAGAAAACTGACTTGGAACTATGGATATTGAAAATACTCAAAAATTGTCTCATTCTTGGTGAGAGAGGGCGTCTCAAGACACTAAGATACCCTATCAAGAAAATGATCAGATATTTCAGGATTTGGGGGATGGTGGCACTTGAGGAGGTTTCCTTCCTTCCTTCCTTCCTTCCTTCCTTCCTTCCTTCCTTCCTTTTTTACCATCACCACCCATTTTAGCACCAAAAGTGCCTTTGCACAAAAAACAATGGCTGGCATTCTGTTAGGTATGTTATCATTAACTGACTTAGAATCACAGAGCATTTAAATTGCAGCTGGCAGAGGCGAGGTGAGCATTGGAGAAAATGTCCCCCCCCCCCAATCCTTTTTGGGTAAGAAGGACATTTTCACCAAGTTTTTAGCACCTTCCCAAGGCTATTTTGGACCCAGATGAGGCTTTTTTTTATATATAAGTAGAAGTGACCAGGAAGTCACTTCCTGGTCACATCTTGTTTTTTCAAAAGTCCTCTCCTGAGCCTAAAATGGCCATGGGGAGCAAAGTGGGAAAAATATCCAGTACCACCTAAAGGACATTTGAAGGCCAAAAAAAAATAAAAAATGAGCCTGGTGGGCCCTGGAGGACCATGGGCTACACTTTGCCCACCTCTTTCCTATACCCACTTTCACTCTTCCTCTCTCTTCTCTGATACATGCAACATTCTCCAGAAAGATATGTCTCTTCAGAAAGAACTTCAGCCTTGTAAATTTGATTGATACATGCAGTGAGGCTTTTGCCTGGATGCTGGCTTTTCTTCAAAATCATGACCTTTTTGTCTCACTTCACTCACTGAAAAGTGCTGTAAACTTGTTTAACTAGCAAGTTAAGCCCAGCTGGCATTTGTTGTATATCAAAGAGCAGCTGTAAAACAGCTAGAGCATGGCAATGAGTTTATATTTTCAGGGTTTGCAGTGGGTGGATGACATCCTGTCCACTTCAGTTCTTATATTATGACCATAATTGACATAACTTGTAAGAACTTATGCTGATATATTTTGGCATCACAATACCTATAGTAGAGTGAGCTGGGTATGGGTATGAGTGCGTCAACCAATATATATAAAGCCAGAGCTTTTAAAAGAGCATTGGCCATGCTAGCTGAAATGATTCTGGAAGTTGCAGTTCAAAAAAGTAACTCTGAAAAAAAAAAGGCTCTCTAAGGTCACAGAGGGAGTCTTTTAGTATCCTCTCAATTTACATGTTAGATGACTCCCAATTAAAATGCACATCAAAATCCACAAAAATGGTAGTAGAAAGGAAGAGAAAACAGAAGAGAGAGAAAAGATGGTGCGGAAGGAGAGTAAAAAACTAACATAGACAAGTATCCATGAAAATAAACAACCACTGCTTGTTTAAGATCAAGATCAGCCTATGACATACTTCCTATCAAGATACAACACTTGACTGTCTAAACACAACCACTTTGTGCCTGGACCCATATAGGTGGAGTTCTAATGGTGGCTGATTATGAATTGCTCCTGCATATAATTGCCTAGACTACAATTTTGTTTACTTACTATATTCTTTTGTGGCAAATAAAATAATAATAATAATAATAATAATAATAATAATAATAATAATAAATAATCTGTCATCACTGTATTGTTTTGGTAGATAGGCTGTGATCAACTCCAACACAAACTGGTATGAAGGCATATCCTCTAGAGAAATACGATCCAAAGTGATTTGAAAGATAATCAGTTTGGCATGGGGATAAATGGACTTTGCATTCCAAATTAATATTGTTTTTAATTCTTCCAACAGAATTGAATGCATGTTTACTCAGGAGTAAGCCAAACAGATTCCCACTAAATTCACAAATAAGCCTGTGTATGACTGCTGATTTATGCTTCTAAGTCAATATATCCCACTATGATCAGTTATAAAGGAAATATGTATTACCTTTGCTCTGTCCCATACTTGTTACTTCTTTATTTCCTTGGGAAATAACTACTTAGTTTAGTTTCTTTGGGAACTATTTTCAAAAAATCAATTTGGCCTGTAATCTTCCACATGCATTTCTGGGAGTGAGTCCCTTTAACTTGTTGGTGTTTAATTCAGCATAAGTCCGTAGTAGAATATATAATTCATATAGAATATAATAAATTCATAATATGAATTTATTATGAACTTACCTTAAGACTTGACCTTTAAGTTTTTTAAATTAAAGTTAAAAATACAATATAAAAAGAATACAATAATATCGTATAAACAGCCTAAATGGGAGGAGTACACAGTTACAAAATCATGAGATGGTTATTCTTTATTTCTGCAAGAGTAGGTTTGAGTTTATCATTATTCAAATATGTTTCTCTAGATATGTCCTTGTGATGTGGGAGGGCAACAAAGATAATCTGATTCATGGATTGCATAATAAATTAAAATAAACCAAGTTGCTTCAAATCACTTGAGTCTTTTTATGTCGGTTGTTGCCATAACTTATGTGTTAGCTTCTCTGAAAGTGCTAGAGCCCTAACACAATGATGCCAACTATTCAAAGACAATCATGTAACTACCTTTTAGGTTTTGGTTATTTCTTGTCTAGCCACTAATAACAAGAAGGGGATAAGGTCTTTGTTGGACAACTTTAAAATTTGTCCCTGAAAAATGTTTTTAAATGAGCAAGATCTATTTCCAAATTCATCATGTTTTTAGTAATTACACATATTTCAGATTATATTTCTCTCCAAATCTCATAGATATATTCCCACCACACCTGCAGGTATGTACCTGTATTTCCACAATGTCCCCAACAAAAATTTGAGCTGTGAGATGTAATATGATCAGTCCTCACCATTGTAAGATGCCCCTTATGGTTGGTTCACATTTTGTTCTGTCAACATTGATTTCATTAGTGTGATTTTCCAAATTTTAGTCCAGTATTTTTCAGACACAGAGATACCTAGATCTTATTCCCAAACATTTTTCAGTCCAGTAGTGGTATATTTGGCCTGAGCAATTAATTTGCAGTATATAATTGATAGAAAACTTGGACAGAATTCTGATATCAAAAAATTTTAACTTTTAGAAGTTGAGTAATATCCTGCCAGCTTGATAGGTTATGTCTTTATGTTCTAAGAAATGAATTTCCTGGTGAATTCAAAAACATGAACCTGAAAGAACTGCTATTTTGTCTTGGCTTTGTTGTGCATTTCCCTAGACGTTTTAATAACGTTACATTATACTGTTAAAGAAGACAACTGTTTGTGACTTATGGATGGGATGTGATCCTGCCTTTTGCTTCATATGGCAAAATAGTTTGAACTGCTTCTGACTCATTTCTGAATAGCTGTGCAGAAGGCTAACATTCTAGGGTAGCCAGACCCTCCATGGAAAGATAGTCTTGGGGGAGTTTCCTTATAAACTGTGCAGGTAGTGGTCTCCGTGATAGTGGAATGGTGAATCTACTTCACATGTTACCTTAGCTTTTAAAGAAGATATCCACGGTACTGGAATTATATTGGAGATAGGTTCAGAAGCTTGGATATCTAATATATAAAAGTCAAAGTTTGTGAGTTTGTCTGTGTCAGGCAGGCGAAGACCTCATATGATTGGCTGTGTCATGCGACAAGACCTCATATGATTGGCTGCCTGTGAAAATTCTGTGGAATCCTGGGGTTGGCAGTTTAGGGAGGGGCCTTTAGAATTCTCAGCCAGAGAGCTCTTAGGCCTTAGGCCAGTTGCTATGGAGATGAGGCCTAGCAACGAGAAAAAGAAGGGCAGTGTATTCCCTCAGAAACTGAACCTCTGCATGTTAATAACTCTAAATAAAGATTGGATTGGGGAATGTGGGGAAAAGTTACAGGTACTGGACAAGACATATTGGGGAATTAGAGACGCAGGATATCAAATCTGTGTATTTCAACCGCATCTAATTCCTAAAGTAAGGTAAGGTAATTCCTAAGGTATTATTGTTATTGTATACCTTCAAGTCATTTCTGACATTTCAAGTCATTTCTGACATAAGGTAACCCTGAGGACACCCTGTCACAAGATTTTCTTGGCAAGATTTGTACAGAGGGGGTTTGCCTTTGCTTTCCTCTGAGGCTGAGAGAGTGTGACTTACCCGAGGTCACCCAGGGGGGTTCCATAGCTGAGCAGGGATTCAAACCTAGGTCTCTAGAGCCCAAGTCCAATGTTCAAACCACTACACCGTGCTGGGTCTCCTATAAAAGAAGCTATCCAAAGTGCTAAATCCTACCTGAAAAATAGGCCCAGCATCTCAGGTAGCTCCTATAAAGTTCAGACAAAAACTTAGAATAGAGTCACCCTCTCACTAACATGGAAGACGGTGGCTGTTGCTGCCACTGAAGGGTGGAAACACAGTCCTGCACCATCTCAGAGTCTTCTAAGGTGTACCATAAATATACAGCACTGCATGTTCCCAGTATACCAACTCTGATGCTTCATTTTTTCCTGCTTTTTGAACTTTGCTTCCACAAATACTAGACCTTAACATTTCCAGCTGGTGGCTATAGATGAGATTCACATTCACCATTTCCTTTTCATTAAGAATTCATTCCACCCTTTCATGGTCATTTTCTGCCATTGTTTCCTCTATTGAGCATCACTCCTGTCCAGAAGATTCCTGTATTTTCCTTCTAGCCAAGAGGAAGGTGAGCAAGTGACTGCGTTTGTGTGACTGATGTAAAATGACATCTCTGACTTCCCTTGCTGAATAGCAATCGTCTGTTGTGCACCTACAGGGAAAACCTTTTTGTTCGAGATTGGAGAGCAGTTGAGGTTATACAATGAACTCGTATTTTGCTTCAAGGTTGACAGCCTGTGCAGCTAATGTAATCCTAGCCCAGAAAGAATGATGTCACAAATCCAAGAAGTCACCTGGACAGTACAGACTGTCCTGGTCACTGCTAATAACTAAAGAACACTGAAATGATAAGTTGACATTTGCCATCTGAACACTTAGGCTTAAAGTTATCTAGAATTAATGACATCTTCATGAGAAATGAAATAGGGATATAGCACGTTAGGTTTTTTTATCAGAGCTACTGCTGAAAACAGGTTCCCCAAAATATGTGACACACACCACACACATATTCCAGAAAGCAGTAAATACTTCATCTTATTTTGTGGATTACTGCCATCATATCAAGAGCTTCTGTACCCCAAAGATAGTTCCACACCATGGGGTGCTCAATGACTGAGCACAGGCTTTACTCACAGAAGATCCCAGGCTTAGGCTCTTAAATCTCCAATGCACGAGGTCAGGTGGAAGATGATAATCTCTGTTGAAGATCTTGAAGAACTACTTCTAATTTAAGAAAACAGAACTGGTTTAGATATATCAATACTGGTGTAAGACCACTTCTTGTGTTTATCTGATGCCAGTAGGAACACGGACTGGGAGCCCAGTGACCCATCACTGTGATCACTATTACAGCAGTGATCAATGGGGCAGTGAAGAGTCCAAAAAAGCAATTCCATGTTGGGAAGCTTCCCCTGGTTGATGCAGGGATCACATGCTCCAGCTATTAAGAGGCCTCAGATGATAAAAAGGTAGGAGCAAAACATGAAATCTCAGCATGATTATTGGGAAAGAAATACCACATCTTTCCAATGTGCAATTTAAACATCGTTTGGAAATTAGCAAATGTCTCATAGTCTTTTTGCTGGTCAGCAAATGTCTGTAGGAAAAAAAATACCCTGGAACAGAGCCTAACATAATGTCTGTTAGAAGGTCTCAGTACAATTCTCTGTCTGTTTGTTTTGTGTGGCTATTCATGTAATCTAGAGTTCTCTGTTTTTCACGATGAGTAATCAAAAAAATCAACAAGCTCCTTCAAGTAATTCCCCCTTTTAGTGTTATCAACCACATGGGAAAAACCAGAATGACCTAAATTTTGTTGTGTCATACACGTATTAAGTTCCTCTTAACACATGGTTCTATTTTTTTATATTTATTTATTTATTTACTGTTGTACAATGGACATATTCAGCTCATGGTTGCATAAGCAAAATTTCACATGGTCCTAAAGCACACTGTTGGTCCTAACTAGACTAGTGTCATTGAATCCATTGGACTTACCTACACATTGACTCACCAGTCAACAGTTTTTTCAATAGGTCTGTTCTAGTTGGGATTAACCAACAGGACTCCAGACATGCAAATGCACTTTCTCAGATGTTGCTTAACAATTTGTTAGTTCTGTCAGTCCCCCACTTTGTTCACTGAACTTGCAGAAACAACCACTGTGCATTCTTCACTGCACAATCAGACAATAAGCAGACAATACACGGTTGCATTATGTAAGTATTCATGAGAAGAACAGCATAGAATAACCTTCATGTAACTACGTAAATGGAGATCGACACCTTATAAATACAATGTAGGATCTCAGCCACTGTTATCAAGGAGAGTTTTGTTGTGCTATCTATATAAATATGTACAAGCATGAGAAGAGTGAAGTGGTCCAAAAGCAACTCATAGAAATGGATCAGATATGGACAGTTGCTTGATCTAAACAATGGCTTATTTAGTCCAACATTCTGTTCGCAGAGGGGCCAGACAAATGCTTATGGAAAACCCACACTTATTTAATGAGATCAAGAGCATATAAGCTCAACTGTTGTGTTTGGACACCTAAGAGACGATAAGCTCTTCAGATACTTACAAGGTACAGGATTTATTCTTCTGTGGTTCCTTTCCTTTCCAGGGCCACAGGCCAAACTGTTGTAGTTTTCTGAAGCAGTTCCACCCAGTTCAAGGCATTCCAACAAACCTGGCTTGGATCAAGAAATGGATCTGCTGTAGATGTTGCAGTAATACATATCCATCACAAGTAAAATAGCTGTTAAGCGTATGTAGTCTATGGAGTGTACAGTACATTAGACAGTTGCAGCAGTTTGCTACCACTTTAATTGCCATGTCTCGTTCCTACAGAATCCTGGGATTTGTAGCTTGGTGAAATGCTTTGAATCCTTTGTGAGAGAAATCTAGTTTACAAGTTCACTATCTCAGAAATCCAGTCCAAGTACCTCACAAAATTGCAAATCTGCAATTCGGTAGAATGGAGACAAAGCAGGCAAAGTGATAGCAAACTATTGAAAGATTGTGCTGCAGATACACTCATGGTCATTGTATTTCAATAAAAGTTTTTATTTAGGTGCATTTCTGGTCCACTGTTCTGTCCCTTGACTGTTAGTGTGGCTTACAAACAATTAAAAATACAAGATAATAATGCAGTTCAAAATAAAACACTTCAATGAAACCAAAAAGAGTGTGGACTTATAAGTAGGAGAGAAAATGTGCACACTGTGCAACCAGAAGTGACGTCAGAAATGTAGTACAAAGAACCTATCTTGTCCTTTAGAAAACTTATAGTTGATTGAAATTCTATGCCATGCTAACAATTATGAGGCAAGTTAGACATGAATTTGCCTTTGGAATGAGCACCGCACAAATCAGATTTTGCAAGATATGTTTATAAATGACTTGAATTGCCTTGGGGCCTTTTCGTCACAGAGATTTTGATTATCACATTTCAAGAGAAATTATGCTCATCCCTCACTCCAAAAAGGCACTGAAAAATAATTTTGACTCAACAATTCACTGGGAGAATTCATGGAGCTGTAGAATTTAAGCAAAGAAAAAGGACAGGTTTGTACAGCATAATTAATACCCCACCCTACTCTTTCTCCCTCTCCCCTCCTTCCTACTCTCATGCCTGCTCACCGCAGTGTGTTCCATGACCTTTTCCCATTTCTCTCTTTGCCTCCCATTCCAAGGGTTTTATCACATGAGGCAGGAAATTCTGCACTTACAGCTAGATAATAGTTTCTTTGGCTGGGATTTATCATATGATGTCATTCCTCTTCTGCTGTTCTTCAACGGTAGACCATTTGAAAAGCGTTTCTATTTTTTAAACATCAGAAATCTGTTAATGACCTCTTTTGCTGCTTCTGTTGTGCTATGATTTCATGTGTAAAAGTTCAGTTGTGCTTTTATGTTAATTTTGGGTGGTCAGGGGCTATTCACCGGGTGTGCTGTGAATGGGGAAACATCAGCCCACCTCCAGTAATCAAGGGAGAGAAGGGGGGGGGGTTTCAATATGATTTCCTTTCAATTTTCAAAGTAGCTGAGAAACTTTAAAACTTTTTTCCTCTATATAAAAAATCCATTGCCAAATGACTGCTTGTCAGGGAAGCCAAAACTTTGTTCATTGCTTTCCCACTCTGCCTCCTTTTCCAGCACTTTTCCAGAGTGTGTATCTCTCTCATTCTCTCTCTCTCTCTCTCTTTCTCTCTCTCACTCACTCACTCACTCATACACACACACACACTTGTGTGCATCTGGAAATAGAAGTGGAAAAGAGTCTTAACAGTTTTTCAAAAAGCATTTATTTAATTAATCCATTAATTTTTGCTTTCCTCTAGCTTCAGACTTAACTAGTTGCTAGCAGATGGAAGCCAGTATTGATGAGATAGATAGATCAGTAGCTGCTGGTTTTCATCTACCAGTGATTAGTTAAGTCTGAAGCCAGAAGCCTGGTCTATCCAAATTAGGATAGCACCTCTCCACTCCCAGAATAAAAGACTTTTTATATGTAAAACTTTTCATGTACATTTGGGGAGGCATCTCTCTCCCTCTATTTCTCTTTCAATGTGTGTGTGAAAGAGAGAGAGAGAGAGAAACAGTGTGACAAACTAAGAAAGGGGGTAGGGATAATTTCTTGGAGGAGTTAGTGGATGATCAGTCCCAAATGCTGTGTGTGAAACACTGTAATCTCAGAATGGTTCCAAAGGTGCAAAAGCAGAGAGAGCAATCCTGATTCAATAGTATTTTTAGGACAACACTATTTTAGTGGGAGGGGAGCCCACAGGATCATTACTAGGGGGATAAGGAAAGCTGGCATCAGTTATGATGCCATAACTTATAACTATGTAATGCTTCATATTCTCATTTATAACCGTGGTATTATTGCCACACTCATAAATGTCCCAGAAGCCTAGCTTAATACCCAATCAGCTGTCCTGAGCAATGGAATCTGTGATTTTGGCCAGCAGGGTATTACCCCACCTTGCAGACCCCGCCTTGAGAAGTATTATTCTTTATATTAAATAATAGTGAGCCATAGAGATCTACTAGAGGGACACGTAGGCAGTTGAGCTATGGGTAACGGATCAAAGGTTAAAATTAGCATTGGTTCCTGTCACACATCCTAGGAGAATCTCAGAAATGGTTCCCACAGACCATTTAAATGGGCTTTCAGCAATAGTAGTACCAACAGGAAACAAGAGGTCTCTGAGATCAAATTAACATTTCAAACAGCCAGGAATGTTACATCTTGGCATCCCCCGGAGCAATCTTGCGGGAACTACAAAGATGCCTGGCTGTATTTTCTTTGTACTACAAAGCTGAAATCCATCTTCATAAAATCTAGCCAGCTGGTCTTCCCAGGAAAGGGTCTGCCCCCCTTCACATGCTTTTCCCTATAAGAGATCCCTGTTTTGTATTGCTCTTCAGAGCCTTCAGAGAGAAAGAGAGAGATCCCTACGCTGTTCATTTTTCTGAAGAGCTCCCCTCAGTTGCTGTACTGAGTAGGTTTCAACACATGTCTTTAGGATTTCTCATCAGGTAGCATTACCCCAAACCCCTATACCTCTCTTAATTTCCATCTCTTTTTAAATCTCTATAGCCCTTTGTATGCTTGTGTGAGTGAATGCAACAGTGTGCTCGTGTGGCTTTTGACATTTTTTCCAATAAAATACTGAAAGTAGAACAGTTAACCTAATTCTCTGTGGTCTGACTCTGTAAAGCTAGGCTCAGGATCCCTCAAATTACCCTGCCCTCTTCGCATTGCTATAGCAGTGTTTTACTAATTTTCCCCCGCAAGTGCTAATTTTGACAAGTGTCAGGAATCTCCCTAAAGGAACCCAGCAAGCAGGGTAACAAGGGCACTGGGGAATTTCATGACCAGCCCTCTTTTGCCAGTATGCTCATTTTTTAATCCATGTCATCCAGGAAGCAGTGAAATACATTTTCAAATTTAGCAAACCAAGGCCTCCTCATTCTTTCAAATCTTTCATAACCTTAATCTCATTTTGTGTTTTTTACCTGCCCGGACAAATCTTGACAAATCCTTTTGCCATTGTTTGAATGGCATTTCTTTAGTCAAAATTAGTATCATTGGAAAAGAAAAATCATTCTTGGGAGAACATTCATCTGTATTGTTGATATTCTTCCTAAATGAAATAAATTCAATTTTTGCCATTTATCCAAATCATTCTTAATCTCTTTCTGTGTCTTCACATAATTATTTTTATACAATTGACTGGATTTTCCAGTTTAAAAGATGCCTAAATATTTCACATTCTTTTCAACTTTAAAGCCTGTTTTTGATTGCAATTCATTTCTTGACGATTCATATTTTTCGTCAAAATCTTAGTCTTATCTTTTTTATCTTCAGACAAGATAATAGTCCAAATTCTTTTAATTTTTCTTGCAATTTCTGTATTACTTTCAGTGAATCTTCCAACATGATCATCAAAACATTCGCAAAAGCTCTCAGTTTAAATTCATTTTTCTAACCTTAATTTCATTTATATCATTATCTTGTCTAATTCCATAATTCAACACTTCCATTACTAAAATAAACAATCCTTGTCTTGTCCCCTTGGAAATCTCACGTGCTTTTGTTGCTTCTTTGTTACTATTTTTTCTGATTGATTCAAATATATCAATTTAGTCCAAGTCAAAAAGTTTTCACCAAAATTAGTCAATTCAATAACTTTAAAGAGAAAGTGCCAATTCAAATTTTTCTGCGGCCAAAAAAATTAGAGCATCTTGCTTTCATTATGACATTCAAAATATTCTATCACATCCAACACAATTCTGCTATTATCTTTCATTTGTCTTTCTGATAAAAATCCACTTTGATCTTCATCAATATATTTCTTTAACGGACTTCCGGTCGCATGGTGTGCGCGAGTGGTCGCACGGAGTCAGCTCCGCAACTTCGTGCTATCTCCCGCTGGAATCCAGCCACTTTTTTTCATCGGATAAGTGGCTAGACACCCCCCCCGATAAAGGGGGTGCAGAAGATTGCTTGAAGGGGTTTCCATAACTGGTGCCGAGCTCCTTCTGACAAGAAGGAGCGGGAGGCTTCAGGGGGGCCGAAGGGCTAAGACGGATCCAGCAGGGACGCCGTGTTTGCGGTACAAGCGTGGCCGCCGACTTTTTAAAAAAGAAGACACAATTTGAGACAGTAAGCATCTGATCTAGTTTTTATTTCATTGGTACTGCGACAATTTGGAACTCGCAGCGGTGAACAGGAGTGGCAATACGTAGTGACCCAGCAGACTGTGAGTATGTAATGGTGGATAAATTTTTTTTAGAAGATTACAACGTCCTAAGATAGACTGTATACTAAGAATGTAATGGATTTCATGAGCAGTTTTGATTAAAAGAGCATAAACGGAGAGTTACAGAGACGGGATCGAACTTTGTGCTTTTTTTTTGCCTTTGCTTGGTATGAAGAGACTGGACTGAGAATATGGTTACCCTTGGTTTAAACTTAAGCTTGTGCCTTTCTGTTTCTGCCCTCCGTTTTGACTGAACTGACTTGGAATTTAGGAATTTTGGTACATAAATGATCGGTGTTTGTTTGGGACCCTACATCTCTGTTTTCGGGAGTATAGAATTTAAGACATGGCTGCTGAACTCTTGTGGATTATAGTACCTTTTTTGGTGACGAGTTAGGACATCGGAATTCCCTTTTGGATTTTTTTTTCTATCTTCTTTTGGTCTATTGAACAACATTGAACATTGAACTTGGAACAATGAACATGGAATATTGAAATTCAGAACTGTGACATTTGGATTGTGGTTTGATTTTTAAAATCGGGGACTTTGCTTTGCAACTGCGTTGTTTTCTTTATTTTTTCTCCGTTTGGCTTTTGAGAAAAATTCGAGGATTTAAAATTATTCATAAGGGAGTGTTTTTTGAGGCTGTGCTGGAAGGACAGGAAAGACAGAGAGACTTTTGCTCCCACGCAGTGGAGCAGCTCAGATTCCTGTTATCAACATTGGAGGAGAAGGAGGAGAAGTTCTCACAGTCAAGGTCTGGGAACAGTTCCAGAAGAGAGGGGAGATACAGCATTCGCTGGGAGGGGGAAGTGAAAGAATTGGGCCTAGGCACAGCCCACCGATTATATTGAATGAACTCACTGTATGATTTTATTGAATGAATTTGCTGAATGAATTGAGTACAATGTACTAGATTTGAAAATAAGTCGTCTTTTCTATTTAGCTATATATAATCGCATAGAATAAATCTATATATCTATACAAATTCCACATATATAAATTGATACATAAGATACTTGCATAATCTACATATATACAGCTATTTTTATTTCCATTTCACTGATATAGTGTTAGGGTAGCAGTGATAATTTCAATTTAAAGTAACTAATTCAAGCTAAGGATATATGTGATTGATTTGATTGATTTATACATGCAATGAATTGGATCTAATGTGAAGGAATTATAGATATAACAATTTGAATTTTATTAGAATTTGAAAACTACAAGGTTATAAATAGTAAGCTTTTTATGTGCTAACTGTAAAAAATATAGGTATAAGGAATTGATTTTTATATTGAATATTGAATATTGATTAAGTTAACAAAAAGCAAAAAAGCAATCTGCATTAGGTACTATAAAAAAAATCAAAAATGGACCAAAGGACAAGAAGAGGAGTGGCGGCAGCTGCAACAACAACTTCCCAGGCAACCAGATGGACATCAGTGGATATACCCCAGAAACCTCAAGATTTCATGTTACAGATGATGGAAGAGTTTAAAAGCATGAAAGATGACATAAGAAGCGATATAAAAGAAACAAGGAAAGAGATGAGAGCTGACATGAAACAAGAAATAGACAAACTGGGGAAGAAATTGGAAAATATAACAAAAGATGTGACAAAGCTAAAGACAGAAACAAAGGAGATAAAACAACAAGTTAAACAAGTCAAAAAGGAAATGACAGAGATGAAGGGGAAGCAACAAGAAGATGAATTTCAAATTACTCAGCAGGAGTTACGATATCGGGAAAGATGTCTTCAGTTTAGAGGTGTTCCAGAGGCTTCAGTAGAGAATTTGTACGAAAAAATTGTACCGGCTTTGGCAGAATTCATTGATATTGAAGAAGAAAAGATGGAGACATATATTGACAGAATGTTCAGAGTTTCCTCCAGAGTAGCGAGAGAGAGGAAATTACCAAGAGATATTATGATAACGTTCACGAGGACAATGGTTAGAGACAAAATATTACAGCGAAGCTACGATGAACTACTGAAGATTGAAGACAAAGACGTCAGAATTTTCAAAGATATACCTTATCAAATCCTAAAGAAAAGACAAGAATATAAACTGTTGGCCAACCTTCTGCAAATGCGTCAGATTAATTATCGATGGGAAAAGGTTGAAGGTTTGTCCTTTACTTATAAACAGCAGAGATATAGGATTAACTCAGTACACAAAGCAAAAGAAATGATGGATAGATTGAAGAAAGACTTACAAAAGGACACCTCTGAAGGAGAGAAAGATCATGAACAGCTACCTCCAGAGGAGGAAAGAGAACAACTACAAGAAGAAGAAGATGACGGAGAACAAGAGGAAGTAATAGAAGTAGTGCAAGGAACTGTGGAACAAGAAGAAGGGGAGATAGATGGAGATATACTGAA
This sequence comes from Cyclura pinguis, assembly GCA_030412105.1. Classification (NCBI taxonomy): domain Eukaryota; kingdom Metazoa; phylum Chordata; class Lepidosauria; order Squamata; family Iguanidae; genus Cyclura; species Cyclura pinguis. Next base: position 44,406,064 of record CM059599.1, read on the forward strand.
GGAATAAGCTAAACTTCAGTAATAAAATATTAATATAACCGACAAAATGGATTTGAAGATTTATTCTTGGAACATTAAGGGGTTTAACTCTGAATACAAAAGAAGACAAATTTTTCACCATCTAGAGAAACAGAATATAGATATAATATGTTCGCAAGAAGCTCGAATTAGAACTCAAGATTTGAGATATGTCAGGAATTTGAAACTAGGTAGCTGTTTCGCAGCTACGATTGATAAAAAGAAGAGGGAAGTTTTGATATATGTAAACTCAAAATTAGGTGCAAAGCAAATCTTTCAGAACAGCAATGGTCGTTATATAGGAGTTGAAGTTACTTTGAAACAGGATAAAATATTAATAGTTGGAATATATGCACCAAACAGAGCTAAAGGTGAGTTCTTCCCTACAATACAGGAAGAGGCATTGAGATATCTTAATGAAACAGGAAATTCTAACATTATTGTTTTGGGGGATTTCAATGGAGTAATCAGTCCCCAGGTTGACAGGACAATGCAAAAGTCAACTCCCCGAAACAACGGCAAACTTCCTAAGAGCTTCTTTAATATGATGGACAACTTAAACTTATATGACACTTGGAGATACAAGAACGGGCAACTGGATGCACATACATATTATTCGGATAAACATAGGTCAATGTCAAGAATAGATATGATGTTAGTATCCAAACAACTCTTGATGAAAACTACAGATATGGACATTCTTCCCAATTTATGCTCTGATCATAGTCCATTACAATTAAAGATAAGGATTAAAGACAGAGAAAGAACATGGAGACTGAATGATGAGATTTGGAATAAGGAGAAGTACATAGCGAAAGCAAAAACAGAGATAATTAACTATTTTAATGAGAACTTGACATCAGAGCTGTCGATGAAAACCATTTGGGATGCAAGTAAAGCAGTGATGCATGGTAACTTTATCAGATGGACTGCAGAGATGAAAAAAGAAAAGAGAAACACTGAGCAGTGAATTTTGGAAAAGATGAAAGAAATTGAACAACAGATGAGACAAAATCCGTCGGATAAACAGATTAGATTACAGATGAAGGTACAGCAAGCTGAATTAAATCAACTTAATTTGGAAGAAATAGAGCAACAGATAAAGAGAACGAAATATAATTTCTTCGAACAAGCTAATAAACCTTCAAAACTTTTGGCAGGTTTGCTGCGTAAAAGAAGGTACAGAAATATCATAACCAAGATCAGAACAGGAGAAGAAAGAATTACAAAACAAGCGGGAATAAAACAAGCTTTTTATAATTACTACATGAAGATGATGAGTAAGATCTCAAAGGGGAAAAAACTATAAGAAGTGGAAGAATATTTGGAGAAAATGAATAAAATGAGATTTAATGAAGACCAAAGATCAATCTTGAACAAATCTATTACTATGATGGAAGTAGTTGAGGCTATTAGGAATTTGAAGAACGATAAAGCTCCAGGACCTGACGGCTTCACTGCAAGATATTATAAGATTATGGAACATGAGATTTCAATACCTTTGCAAAGCACTATAAATGAAATAATAAAGGAAGGAATACCAGATACTTGGAAAGAAGCTAACATTGTGCTGATCCCGAAAGAAGGAAGAGATTTGAGCGATGTAAAGAACTATAGACCAATATCACTTTTGAATACAGACTACAAGATTTTTGCTTCAATTCTAGAAGCGAGGCTCAAAAAAGTGCTATTAGGGGTAATTGATGAGGACCAGAATGGCTTTCTACCAAAAAGATCTTTGAGAAATAACATCAGAACGGTCTTAAATGTAATCGAATACTATGAAAAGCATAATGAATAGAAAATGGCCATGATATTTGTAGATGCGGAGAAAGCTTTTGACATGATCAGCTGGCCATTCATGAAGATGGCGGTTAAACAGATGCAGGCAGGAGAAAAATGTGTTGCATGGATTGAAGCAATTTACAGCTAACAACAAGGTCATAAACGGTGAAAGAACACAAATGATATAACTGCACAGAGGTACGAGACAAGGGTGTCCCCTGTCTCCTCTGCTGTTTATCATGACAATGGAAATACTTAACAATGCTATAAGAGAAGATAAAGAAATAAGAGGAGTCCAAATTAAGAAATATCATTACAAGTTAAAAGCTTTCGCTGACGATTTGGTCTTCTTACTGGATGACCCAGGGAAATGTATTGAAAAATTGATTACTACAGTTCAAGAATATGGAGAATTCTCTGATTTTAAAGTTAATAAGGAAAAAACAGTCTTCTTTACCAAAAATATGACTGAAAGAGAAGAGATGGAATTAGTACAAAAAACAGGATTCAATAGAGGACAAAAGGTAAAATATCTAGGTATTTGGATAGCCAAAAGAAACAATGAGTTATTTCAAAATAATTATGAAAAAAAATGGAAAGAAATAACAAAAGACTTGGAAAGTTGGACCTCCATGCGTTTGTCAATGATGGGGAGGATAGCTGCAATAAAGATGAATGTTTTGCCAAAAATGAACTTTTTGTTCCAAAATCTTCCCATAGTAACGAACATGAAACCTTTCATACAATGGAAGAGAGAACTAACCAAGTTTATATGGCAAGGGAAAAAACCTAAGATAAAATGGAATACTATGACAGACTTAAAAAGTAGAGGAGGAATGGGACTACCAGACTTTCAAATATACTATAAGGCCGCGGCTTTTACGTGGATAAAAGACTGGGTAGACCTACAAGACATGAAAATGTTGGCACTGGAGGGAGCAGACCTGAGGATGGGATGGCATGCCTATATGTTTTATGATAAAGCAAAAATAGATAAAGACTTCACACATCACTATATCAGAAAATCACTTCTGAAAATTTGGGAGGATTATAAAACTAAAAACATACGGCAGCTCCCCACCTGGGTCTCACCGCAAGAGGGTTTTTTTGGCAGATGGACGGACACAGATAAATGGTTGCGACATGATGATATGATTGAGAGATCAACGTCCAACAACTTTAAGATTAAAACAAGAGAAAAACTAGAACAAGAGGGAATAACATTAAGTTGGTTCCCCTACAGACAGTTAGCAGAAAGTTTTCAGATGGATATAAAAACATATGGAATGGAACTAAAAGAGAAAACTGGAGTAATTAAATGGCTGTTCAAAAATCCAAATGCATCAAGAAATACTACATCAGGAGAGGCAAGAAGAAACAGTAAAGGCAACAATGATTTCATGGGCACAAAATATCGGACATTCAATACAATTGGAGTCTTGGGAGCAGAGCTGGAAAAAAACACAGAAATTTACAGTAGCACAGAATTTGAAAGAGAACTATTACAAGCTATTTCATAGATGGTACATGACACCAGATAAATTAAAAAAGATTTATAATACAGGTACTGGACAATGTTGGAAATGTCAGAATGAGGTTGGTACGATATATCATATGAGGTGGACATGTCCTAAAGCTAAGAAATATTGGACTGAAATACATAAAAAAATATGTGCATTAACGAAAGTACAGTTTGCTAAGTTACCAGAATTGTATTTGCTAAATATGACTGATGTATTAGAAGGTACTGGTATAAAGAAGTACTGCAGAATATTACTGTACATGATAACAACAGCTCGTGTTGAATATGCAAAGATGTGGAAAACTCAGCAAATAGCCACATTAGAACAATGGTGGGGTACACTGATTGAAAACAAAAATACTGATATGATCTCTCAGAGATTAAAAGGGAAATCAGAAGAAGAGATACAAAAAGAATGGCAAATTGTAACGGGTAATTGCTGGGTACCATCAGATGGAAATCTGTTATTCATGATTTAAGATAAATTATGAGAGGGCTACAGGATGTACATCATGAAGCGGGAATATGGAGATGGAAATACAAGAATCAACAAGTAATAATAGCACTAAAATGTAGTACAATATTTTAAGCATGTTAAGAAATATTGATAATGAAATCTAGATCAGTGTGGAAGATCAGAAATATTTCAAATAAGTTGACAGTTATAATTGTTTGTTTCATATCTGTATTTGAATAAAATGACTAATATATATATATATATATATATATATATATATATATATATATATTTCTTTAACAAATTCTTCATTCTTTCTGCCAAAATCAAAGCAAAAATTGTATAATCATTATTCAACAGAGAAAATGGTCTAAAATTCTATGGTAAAGTCAAATCTTGTCCTTCCTTTGGAATCAATACAACAGTGGCTTCTTTCCATGAGTTAAGAATTAATCCTGTTTCTATCACATCATTCATTATACTTTGCAAGGACAAAAAACGGTTCTTTCTGTAGTACTTTATAATAATGGACTCCAAATCCATCTAGTCCTGGAGCCTTTCAAGACTTCATTTTTTAATAGTCTCCACTATCTCTGATGTTGTATCTTGTGAATGATCTGTTCATTCTCTTCTTTTGTCACTTTCAATAACTGTTGTATCTTCAAATAAATCTCTATATCTATCTCTTCTACCTTCTTAGCTGTATAGAGTTTAAGAAGTATTCATAAAAAATCCTTTATAAATCTTTATCCTTAGTAAATTCTTTATCTCCTACTCTCAATTTTGAAACCATTCTGTTCTGCCTTTCTTTTTTAAGTCTATGTGTGAGACATCTTCCTGCTTTCTTTTAATGCTCACAATTCTTCTGTTGCAAAGATCTCAATTTCTATTCAGTATCCTCCATTGTCAACATCAATAATTTTCTCAATAATTTTAGCTGCTTCAAAATTATTTTGTCTTCCAGGGATTTATTTAATGCATCATCTTTATTTCATTCAAAATCTTTTGTGTTTTTTTCATTTGTTTCTTTTTGTTAAGTTGAATAAAATGTCCTCTCATATAAGCCTTACTGAGTCCCAAACTGATCTAATATTAATTCCTTATTTAAATTACTTTTTTAAAAAATCGTTAATCACTGGCCCTTTCCACAGCTTACCTTTTGGTCAATCCATCCTGTGGGGATCCCAGGGTTGGCTGTCCTGGGAGGGGAGCATGAGAGAAGCACTCCCCTCTGCACTGACTTCCTGATGGAAAGGAAGAAGCATGACCCCTCCCTTCTACTTTGCAGTCTGGCACTTTCCCAGGCTGCACTGGGGGAGGAAGCAGAGCCATTGCGCTTCCTAACCCTCTGCACATCAGGTAAGTGTGGGAGGGCGGTGGGAGGACTGCGCAATCACGGTTCATTGGTGGGAAAAACCTGTCAATGATTGTAATGGGTGACCAATGGGATCATGACAGAATCATGATGACATCATGTAGAACAATCATCGCAGACCTGTCGCAATCTTGTCACCATTGTGGTTGGGGGCGAGCTATGAAAGGACATCTTTCTTTGTTTTTAAAACCACTTCCTCATTCAGAATTAAGGATTCATTTACTCTCCATCTAAAGTCTTTGCTTCTCCTTCTACACTTCATCATCACAGGATTGGGATGGATCCCTGAATAGCTTTGACCTCGAAACTTGAGAGCTGCTCCTTGTATGGACCTGCCTGAGGACAGAGGTTTGCTTTGAAGTCCTTCCTCTGTGTCCAACCAGTTGGAGCAATACACTGTGGCAGGTCATAGAAGATGGCTTTCTCAACTGTAGTGCCCAGTTTGTGGAATACGTTTGCCTTAAAGGCTGGGTTGGTGCTAACACTAAATTCAATCCAGTACCAGGTAAAAACACAGCTTTTTATTAAAGATTTTGCAATGTAATTGATCTAGTCCAAAACCTTTTTACTTTTCGGTAAGTCTGTTTTAACCTTTAAAGTTTAATTCATTGTTGGTCAGTTTAAATTATTTTGAATGTTTTAAATTTTAAATTGCTTTAAACTCTGTAAATTGATTTTTACTGGAAGACCACACCAAGATGAAGATGATGTGTACTTTTACATATGTAGAAAACTCTTTCTTAACCATTTATTTGGTACCACAACAGTGGTACACGGTCCCAACAGGGCTTGTCTCCATGGCCCAGTGCCCCAGCACTGTATTCATTTAATGCACAGTAGATCTTATGCACACCCTCTTATGCATACCCCAAATGTGAGATTGAAAACAAAGTCCAGAACTCTACATGCGCTACTTATTTACATAACTAATTAATTGCATAAGTAACATTCCCCGGTCTGACCCATGCAAACTTTATCAGATATTAGCCATGCAGAAAGAAGGGGTCCATTCTCCTGGTGATCAGGGCATGGGCAAATGATGTTTCCACCTCCCTCCTACCAGCCGGTGAGGCTGTGCAGGGAAGGCAATGGGGGTCCTATTTCTGATTGTTGCAGCCTCACTGAATGGCAGGATAGGGGTGGAAAAATCATCTACCATGCCTCAATCACCAGTAGAACAGACCTTCCTTCTCTCTGTGCAAGTGATAATGAGTAAAGTAGGTTTGGAGAGAGCAGTTACAATTGTGGCAATAGTGTCATGATTATAACAATGTAGGAACCGTGAACACAGATCCCTTACAGATGCATAAGTCCAGGTTACACACCTGTAGGTCTAATCCTGAATTTCAGCCCAAGAATATTATTTCTCACCATACATTTAAAGTGCTGGAATCTAAAATGTCTACTTAGTATTACTATCACTACTACTTCTCCTGAGGGTTGGGTTTTTGTTTTTGTTTTTCAGAAGGAAACATAGGCCATTTCCACATGGGGTTTTTAAAACAGGGCAGAGCGTCCTCCAGGGAGGACGTCTGCACCTGGAAGCAGACTGAGTCGGACCTACTTACTGTAGATCCGCACCTCAGCCCGCTCCGGAACGACCCCAAGTGGTCATCCAGCGTGCTTTTGAAAGACCGCTAAAAACTGGTCTTTCAAAAGCACGGAGCGCGCCACTGCGAGCCTGCTCCCTTATGCAGATTTGCAGGCTCGCATTGGTGCGAGCCTGCGATCTGCTGGGGGTGGGCTTTAGCCTGGCGAGCTTCAGTGGTTGGTTGAGACACTCGACCAACCAGAAGCCGCCATTTTCGACACCGGAGCAGCACGGAGCGACGAGCACACACTGCTTCGGAGCGGCGTGCATTGGACCGGGCAGCCTTAAAGTCCGGTAAGTAGCGTCACGGGGTGATTCCCTCGCCCCGTGCGGAAATGGCCATAGTCTTTGGAACTTCAAAAATAATGAGAAATAGGACTCTCCTCCAAGGTGCTTGGAATTTCATAAATAGGCACAGGAGAACCAGAGGAAATTGGAAGGAAATGAAGGCAGAGGAGGCATAGATAATTCTTTTGAGTGCATATATTAGGAATGGGGCATGTGTGGTCATCCAGGTGTCAGCTTGACTTCCATCCCCACTGGCCCTAGCCAGCACTACAAACTGCAAGAGATTGTGGAATCCTACAACACCTGGAAGATCAGACATTCCCATCCATCATGTACAATATAAGCACCGTACAAATGAAGCAATGCACACAACCTCACTCGAAAGCTTACAATGTTAGCAAACCCACCAAATCAATGGAAAAATTGGTAGGTCAAAACTTACATTTGTTTCATTGATTCAATGGGTGTATCCTAGTTGAGATCATTTAGATTGGAGTAAATCCAGTTTTAAGACCAAAGGGAATAAAGAAAAAGGGACTGAGACTGAGGCCATTTCCGCACTACACTGTTACAGTGCTATTATTGCATTTTTAACATTCTAAGAAATCCTGGGGTTTGCAGTTTAGAGAGAGGCATATTTGGCCTCAGTAAACTGCAAACCCCAGAATTTCAGAGGATGTTGAAAGTGGAGTAATAGCACTGTAACAGTGTAGTGCGGAAGAGGGTATTGATGACACAGGCGTATACTTACAGAAAGACTCAAAGAATGAGGAAGGGAACAGAATGACAAGAAATATGAAAGATAAGCTGGAACCTAAACATGCATACATTGCTAAATACTTTTTATAATGAACTAGCATATTTACCCGGCATTGCCTGGGATTTTAATTTCTCATAGGTAACACTTGTTAGAAATACCTTAGGAATTACCTTGTCTTACCTTAGGAGTTAGATGCAGTTGAAATACACAGATTTGAGATCCTGTGTCTCTAATTCCTCAAACTGTGTTGTTTAGGACCTGTAACTTTTGCCCATATTCCTCAATCCAGTATGTATTCAGAGTTCTTAACATACAGAAGTTGGGTTCGTGAGGGGACTTGCTGCTAGGCCTCGTCTCCATAGCAACCAGCCTATTCAGAACTCTCTGGCTGAGAACTCTAAAGGCCCCTCCCTGAACTACCGACCCCAGGATTCTATAGAATCTTCTCAGCCAACCAGTCATATGAGGTCTTCTCGCCAACACAGCCAATCATATGAGGTCTTTGCCTGCCTGACGCAGACAAACAGACAAGATCACTCGCAAACTTTGACTTTTATATAGTAGAGATTTGAAAAAGATATTTTTAACCAATGCAGAAACAAGTAAACATTTATATCAATAAAATAACAAGCAGAATAAAAGAAGCAAGCAGAAGAAAACAGAACAGAAATAAGAGAATAAGAATGAGACAGGGTCAAAATATTTGTTATCTGACTTTACATAGCTCATGCTGAGGACTGAGATTTCATCCCCCTTGCTTTGAAAAAGGATAACTGCACTCTTCTATTACATTTATTTAATAACATCTATAACTGCATGACCCAGAAATTGGATAAAGTTGAGGAGGGGGTTACAGCATTTATTGTTATAAATGATTTGTGACACCTAGCTGTTAGAAGTATTTAAGAAACCGGCCAGCTTGCACTAAGAGCTGTACACAAAAATTATAGGAATGTGAAATTTATTGCTCTACATATACAGCCTGTTCCTCCTTGTAGGAGTTCAGTGTACATGATTCTTTCTGAATTTTAATTGCCACAACAGCCCTGTGGAGTATGTTACACTGAGAGCTGGTGACTGGTCCAAAGTCAGCCAGTGAGCTTTAGGACTGACTAGAGATCTGAACCAGAGCCTTTCAGGTCCTGGACCAGCCTTCTCCCATTTGGTGTCTTCCATATTCCCTGTGGTGGGCCATGATGAGTAGCAATGAAGGGAATAGTTATCAGCATAGTGCCATCCAACACATTTGGTACCAGGTTGTGGACGGCTTTCATAAAGGAACACAAAAATGATGAGAATCAGAGTTCTTGGGAAGACTGTAGTCAGCTCCTATATTTGATAGAATGCATTCTTGAATTCAGAATGACTAACAAAATCTTTCAGTCATAAAGCTATCTATCTAGTTTATTGCACTGAATTATGGGAAAGAGGGAACATATGGTATACTGGGATAGAAGCTGTTCTTTTACTATCTAGCAGCTCATGCTTCCAAAGGCATAAATGACAAACAAATTGCTGAGCAACTGCTACCTTTATTGACTAAAAATAGATGAAATACACACATACACGCAAAGAAATGTTCATAACAGACGTCTGCTGTTCCCATACAGTATTTATTAACTTTAGTAATCAGAAACTACTTATCGGTCTTGTCTATCATTGCTGGCAGCTTGAATTACAATATGATCCATTATATTTCTCAAAAGCACTGGCAGCCTGAATTATGAACAGTCAAGATCAGGTTCAAGTGAATTGATATTTCCATCAGATGACCGTTTCAGTCTTCTCCTGAAGTCTTGATACTGACTTCCTGGCACACTTTCTGTCATTCAAGGCTGTAGTCTTAACTTTTAAATTCTGTACCTCTCTGCCTTCAGATGTGACATCTCCCTTGCTGAATTCCTCTTATACTCTCTCCTTCACAAGCTACACTTTGCTCACGGTCCTTTCCTCCCTGTGTCTCTGTGTTGTCTATTGCCACCGCTAAGCACCAATTCACACCTTTGGCAGTGGGATAGCCTGGCAGCAGAAGAGGGGAAACAGCTTTTGTCCAGCATACAGTTGGGCTCCTCCACAGTGAGAACTTCCCAAAGTCTTCCTGCCCATGGTGGAGTAGACAGGGATAGCTCTTCTTGCCCTTCTTGGTAGACTCAGGCAAAAGCAAACTGCTGCAACTTCTTTTAGCTCATGCGTTCTTCATTAATAACTTTTGCCATCTTGACCTCACTCTGATGTTATTTAATCATATATGTCCTGGTTTTCATCTGTGAAATGTTAGTGTGCAAAACATTCACATGCTTCTCAATGTGCCTTTTCTTCCTAAACTCTATTCATTCTGTGTTTTGCCTGATTTCACGTATTCTGAAGGATCACCTTGGTGGCTCTCCTATAAACATTTCATCCTTTAAAAGCAAAAGAGCTTATTTAATTGGTTGGTAACTCTATAAGTATCTTCTCCATTTATCATAGCTCTTTTATTATTCTTGGATGTTCTCCCAGTCTATTGAGTTTTATTTTTATTGCTTATTTCCGAAAATCGAGCTCTACTGTGTTCACAATTAGTTCTCAAAGCCATGAAACACAGTCAGTCATTGAATTATTTTCAAATTATATTTCTTTTCCTAGGCAGCAGCAAGCATTTCTTGATTTTAAAGAGCACAATCATTAGATAAACTGGATACAAAACTAGCAGCAGTAGAGGCCAGATTGTGTGTACTTCACACTTACATCTGCTTACTATTCCTGTAATCACACAGAAGCATAGAAATTACTCATGAATATAACTGATTCTGGAACTGAATTTTATTTGAAGATTGAGGCTGAAATCTCCACAGCGTTACAAGATAAAAACACCTCATTTAATATACAGTGCTGATCAGCCTGTGAAACTGGCACTTACATATTCAGCAATTTGTAGGCAATAATGTTTAGCTGACACACTTCCCATGAAAAATTTCATCAGCTGATTTTTGCATACAAAACCTCTGTTAAAGTCACAAGAATGTGTATTTTCATTAGTTGGCAACTTTATCTGCCCAGAAGTATAGTTATGGGTGAGGAGGCAAAATGAAAGGATGCCCCCCAAAAATAAGAATTCTGCCACTCCATGGAATTTTTCTTCCATCTCTACACTTCTAGTATTGCAAAGAGTGAGCAATTAAAAATTATTTACACCTAGAACTCTTATATTTCCTATCTTTGTATTCCTTTGATAACTTTACCTGCTCCTTTACTTTAGATGCCTAAACTGTGTTATCATGACATACACCCCCACTCCATGATTTAGTATAATTGGCAATGAACATTATTTGTTCAGCATAGAAAATATAAATCATGCACTGTTAGAATCATAGAATCATAGAATCATAGAAATGTAGAGTTGGAAGAGACCACACGGGCCATCCAGTCCAACCCCCTGCCATCCAGGAACACTCTCAAAGCACTCCCGACAGATGGCCATCCAGCCTCTGCTTAAAAACCTCCAAAGAAGGAGACTCCACCACACTCCGAGGCAGCATATTCCACTGCCGGACAGCCCTGACTGTCAGGAAGTTCTTCCTGAGGTTCAGGTGGAATCTCCTTTCCTGCAGCTTGAATCCATTGCTCCTTGTCCTGGTCTCTGGAGCGGCAGAAAACAAGCCCTCTCCCTCCTCTACATGGCATCCCTTCAAATATTTAAACATGACTATCATGTCCCCTCTTAACCTTCTCTTCTGCAAACTGAACATACCCAGCTCTCTAAGTCTATCCTCATAGGGCTTGGCTTCCAGGCCCTTCACCATTTTGGTCGCCCTCCTCTGGACCTGCTCCAGCTTGACCATGTCCTTCTTGAATTGGGGTGCCCAGAACTGGACACAGTATTCAAGATGAGGTCTAACCAAAGCAGCGTAGAGTGGTACCAGTACCTCCCTCAATCTAGACCCCATACTCCTGTTGATGCAGCCGAGAATTGCATTGGCTTTCTTGGCTGCCGCATCACATTGCTGACTCATGTTCAGCTTGTGGTCTATTAAGACTCCTAGATCCCTTTCACACGTACTGCCATCCAGCCACGTGTCCCCCATCCTATATTTCTGCATTCCATTTTTTCTACCTAAGTGTAGGACCTTACACTTCTCTCTGTTGAATTTCATTTTGTTAGCCTTGGCCCAGCTCTCCAATCTGTCCAGGTCATTTTGAATTTTGATCCTGTCCTCTGGCGTATTAGCAACCCCTCCCAATTTGGTGTCATCTGCAAATTTGATGAGCATGCCCTCTATTCCTTCATCCAAGTCATTGACGAAAATATTGAACAGCACTGGACCCAGGACAGAACCCTGTGGCACCCCGCTAGTCACTTGTCTCCAGGATGAAAAGCAGCCATTGGTGAGCACCCTTTGGGAACGGTCAGTCAACTAGTTACAGATCCACCTGACAGCAGCCCTGTCCAGCCCACATTTTACTAGCTTCTTTGCAAGAATGTCATGGGGAACTTTGTCAAAGGCCTTACTGAAATCGAGATATGCTACATCCACAGCATTCCCTTCATCTATCAAGCTAGGAACTCTATCATAAAAAGAGATAAGATTAGTCTGGCATGACTTATTTTTGAGAAATCCATGTTGACTTCTCGTGATTACCGCGTTGCTTTCTAAGTGATTAGAAACTGACTGCTTAATGATCTGCTCCAGGATCTTTCCGGGTACAGACGTCAGGCTGACTGGGCGATAATTATTTGGGTCCTCTTTTTTTCCCTTCTTGAAGATGGGGACAACATTTGCCCTCTTCCAGTCTGCTGGAACTTCTCCTGTCCTCCAAGATTTCTGAAAGATTATAGCAAGCGGTTCCGAAATGACCTCTGCCAGTTCTTTTAATATCCTAGGATGCAATTCATCTGGCCCCGGAGACTTGAATTCATCCAGTGTGGCCAGGTGTTCTTGTACCACCTCTCTACCTATTATGTGCCGCATTTCCCCTGCTTCCTCACCTGCTCCCCAACCACCAGGTTGAGTGCTTGTATCCTTCTGGGGAAAAACTGAGGCAAAGAAGGTGTTAAGTAGTTCTGCCTTTTCTCTTCCCCCTGTTAGTAATTCGCCATCTTCTCTGCGCAGCGACCCTATCGCCTCTTTCTTTTTCCTTTTGCTGCGGACATATTTAAAAAAGCCCTTTCTATTGTGTTTAATGTCTCTGGCCAGCCTAAGTTCGTTCTGTGCTTTAGCCTTTCTGACTTCCTCCCTACGTTTCCTGGCTACTTGCTTAAATTCTTCTTTGGTGGTTTCCCCCCTCTTCCATTTCCTGTACACATTTCTCTTAACGCTTAGCTCAGCTGAGAGTTCTTTAGTCAACCATTCTGGTTTCTTCAGATGCCTTCCATTTTTCCTCCTTAGTGGCACAGTTTTAGACTGTGCCTTCAGTATCTCCCTTTTAAGGAACTCCCATGCCTCCTGAACTCCTTTCTCTTTCACTATTCCTGACCACGGAATTTCAGCCAGCAGCTCCTTAAGTTTACAGAAGTCCGTTTTTTTAAAATCTAAGATGAGTGTCTGGCTACACTTATCTTCTCCTTCCCACTGAATGCCAAATTCCAATAGGGCATGGTCACTCCCCCCTAAAGATCCAACCACTTCTACCTCATTAACAAGGTCATCCCTATTGTTCAGGATCAGATCTAGAATATTTGATCCCCTTGTGGCCTCTTCCACCTTCTGGACCATGAAATTGTCTGCAAGACAAGCAAGAAACTTGCTGGACCTTGCTGTCTTGGCAGAGTTTGACTGCCAACATATATCCGGATAATTGAAATGTCCTATTATTACTGTATCTCTCCTTTTTGAATGCACAGTCATTTGGTTGAGGAAGGCGTCATCAAGGTCCTCAGTCTGGGCTGGAGGTCTGTAGTAAACCCCCACCAGAATATCCCTATTGTTTCTCGCTCCCTTAATTCTTACCCAGATGCTCTCGACCTGGCTTTCTGGGTTCAAGTCATGGATCTCTTCACAGGTGAAAACATCCTTGACATACAAGGCTACTCCTCCTCCTTTCTTGTTTGGTCTATTTCTACAAAATAGGCTATACCCCTCTATTCCTACATTCCAGTCATGAGACTCATCCCACCAGGTCTCAGTGATGCCTATCAAATCGTATTTATTTTGTTGTACTAGGAGTTCAAGTTCATCTTGCTTGTTTCCCATACTCTGCGCGTTAGTGTAGAGACACTTAAATCCCCGGGCCCTTCCTGCAAGTCCTGTACTACAGTTTCTACTCCTCCCACCACTGGACGCTTGTACTACTTGGTCAATATAATTTGGGCCTTTCCCCCCTGCATTCGCCGTGTCTTTGCCCTGAATAATGTTGTCTCCCTCTCCAGCAGAACTTAGTTTAAAGACCTCTTAATCCTCCGTGCAAGACTGTTTGCAAAAACATTCTTGCCAAGTTTCGTGAGGTGCAGCCCATCCCTTACCAGAAGCCCACGTTCATGGAAATTCAGGCCGTGTTCCAAAAACCCAAACCGTTGCTGGCGGCACCATGTGGTTGAAAACCCATGCTGGCAATGAGGACTGGCTGCAAATGAGCCAAACTAGGTCAGATGGACCTCAGAGCATGGCCAGGTCCTATCAGTCAGGACGAGCTTGCAATAATTCCCTCAACGACTCAATAGCACATAAAGCTGTCTCAATAGAGCAACTGATGGTCATCAATCTGTCCCCTTTTCCCACTGAAACTCCTTTGTTTCCTCACCTACCCAGATATTAAGAAACTATCATGGTTTCCATCCCTAGTCTGAGTCACATCACTTCCTCTCTTCTCTGCAGGATAGGCAAATATCAGCCACTTTGCCCCAACTTCTTGCTATCCAATTTTTCCTTCCTTTCCTTTGGTTACTCTTGTGTGGTTTTGAGATTGCTTGAATCTTCCATGCGCTTCTGATTTTCCCCAATAAAACATTCTTTGAAATGCCAGCTGGTGTCCCTGCATTAGTACTGATATACATAGGTGGAAAAATACTGAAGGTTACCTCTGCCTCACAGGCCTCCCTTCATGTGAACAATTCCCTACCATTCCACAGAGGCATTGACACCACAGGTAGACATCTGAGTCACTCACCTTTTGAGTTAACAACTGTATTTATAAATGTTCACCTGCTGTTTTATATTAGTGTAATGCTAGAAATTTGGAGACAGAAGGGAAATTGGGAGAGCAGAATTCTTATTTAGGGAGCAATGCCCTCAATTTGCCTGCTACACTCCTGCCTATGCTCATCCTATCTTCAGTCTTACTTCATTGTGCAATAATCCCATGACATAAAATCCTGTGCATTTTACAACTCCATCTATCAAATCCATCAAAAGATTTGCAACTTTATGGAAATATAGTTATGGAGAATGCTAAATCTCTCAGTTTTCTGTCTGCCATGAAGCTGTTGATGAAACAAAGCACTAACTAGTGGCAACCCCATTTCACTGTACAGCAACAAATGGTTCTATATTTCTTATTCTATCTTATATTAAAAAGAAAACTCTCTGCATGTAGAAAACCACCTAATCCTGTTTCCCTAAGATGCTGGTTTTCTGCATACTGGAAATCTTATACATGCAAGAGCACCGAACACCGTAGTTCTCACAGTGTCTGAAAAGGACAGCACAGATCACAGTCTTCAGCACTGGATACTGTGTGGGTTATTTCCAAAAGCTAAACCAAACACTACAGTTTGGGTTTTAAAATTACGTACTTGTTAAACACAAAAATGCACTTAATGTCATGTCTAGTTTCACCCTAAGTCACCCTGGTTTCCATCTGGATGAGGGGTGTCATCGTGACTGATTGCTGCTATGAGAGAAAGCAGTTTTAATGTACAAAAACTGTAAATCCACATGAGAAGTGTTTGAGTTTACAAACAGCTTTATATAATCTCATTTATATCAAATATAAATGCAGAACTGATTGGCTTTTTTAAAAAGAAAAAGCGGTTGATTGATAGAAGAAATAAGCCCATCCTTTTCTACTGAATTATTTCCAGGCCACATAACACAAGCACATGATGTGAGTTGCTAGCTACACTGTGCAAGAGGGTTGCATAACCAGCAACCCTCCTGTGTCTAAGTGAATGTTTTTGCCAGGAGATGAAATCACCTGCAGAGCTTTCTTCAGTGAAAAAAGGCCTTTAGTTTGTGGGGAGGGGTTAAATCATTTTTTGTTGGAATTATCAAGGGCAGATATATCTGCATGATTCTTCAGTTGGCTGAAGAAGAGAATCAGAGACATTTTTATCAGCCTTTGCTGTTCTTCTGCTTGGAAAAAAATCTGACACTATAATCAGTTGATTCTTCTGTGCCCCATACCTGGAATTTTAGCCAAAAACTTCACTTGAAGTGAAAATTAGAGTTCTTTTATTTTTTTCTCCTCAATTAGGAAAAATCAAAATTTTGCAAGATGTGGTTGTAATACACTTCAGCTCCTTGCAAGGCTTTTCTGCTAAGTGGTTATGTCATGAGAACACAGAAAGCTGCCTTATACCGAGTCAGTTTATTGGTGCATCCAGCCCAATTCTGTCAACGTTGACTATCAGTGTCTCTCCAAGGTGTCAGGCAGTTTTTTTCCCCAGCCTTACCTGGAGACCATCTGACTTCCAAAATCAGACAAGACTGGTTATGTTTTGTGGAGGTATGGTTTACAAGAAACCAACAGTAGGGAGGGAATGATACTTAAATAAGCAGCTAGGGGGAGTGACCTGTAGTCTCAGATGCCTCTATAATAAGGCACAGACCATAAGAAATACCGGATGAACTTGAACTTGTAGCAGAGCAAAGTAAATATGATATGATAGGCATCACTGAAACCTGGTGGGATGAGTCTCATTACTAGAATGTAGCAATAGAGGGGTATAACCTATTTCAGAGAAACAGACCAAACAGGAAAGGAGGAGTACCAGCACTATATGTCAGAGACATTTACGTCTGTGAAGAACTTAAATCCTGGAAGCCATCTGGGTAAAAATTAAAGGGGAGAGAAACAACAATGATGTCATTGCAGGGGTCTAGTACAGGCCCCCAAGCCAGACTGAGAGCTTGGATGCTGGAACAGATGACAAAACATTCAGAAAGGAGAGATATAGTAGTAATGGGGGATTTTAAATATCCTGACATTTGTTGGAAGTCAAACTCTGCCAAGAATACGAGATTGAGAAGGTGGACAAGGCAACAAGGGGAACACAACTATTTTAGATCTCATCCTAACCAACCATGCTGACCTGGTTAATAGAGTGGAACTGGCAGGATCCTTAGGTGGAAGTGACCACGTTTTCCTAGAGTTTATTATACAGAAGAAAGGGAAAGCCAAGCATAGTCAGACATTCATTCCAGACTTTAAGAAAACTGATTTCAGTAAACTTACGGGAAGTTTTAAGTTTATTCACGGCTCCTAAAAGAGAGGGAGTTCATGATGGATAGGAGTTTCTTAAAAGTGAGATATTGGAGGCATACTTTCAAACAATTCCAATGAGGAGTTAAAATGTGAGATGTCTAAAGAATCTGGGATGGATGTCTAAAGAACATTCAATTGAGCTAAGATTTAAAAGGGACATGTACAAGCAATAGAAAAAAGGGGGAAGTCACCAAAGAGGAATTCAAACAAACAGACAGCAAATATAGGAAGAAAGTCAGAAAAGCTAAAGTGAGTGCTGAATGAGCTCAGGCTTGCTAAAGAAGTTAAAAACAATAAGGACTTTCTTGGTTATGTCCATAGCAAGAGGAAGTACAAGAAAATGGCATGGCCTCTGCATGGAGAAGATGATGAAATGCTAAACAGGACAGAGAAAAGGCAAAATTACTCAACACCTTTTTTTGCCTTGTTCTTCTCCCAAAAAGCAAAGTAGTGCCCTACTTGGGGAAAATGGAGCAGATTATGCAGTAAGGGAAATGAACATAGTATACGTAAAGAGGTAGTAGAGGAATACCTGGCTACTCTAAATAAATTCAAGCCTCCAGGACCAGATGAACTACATCCAAGGATATTAGAAGAACTGGCAGAAATAATCTCAGAATACTGGCAATAATCTTTGAGAATTCCTAGGGAATGGGAGAAGCCCCAGCGGAATGGAGAAGGGCAAATATTGTCGCCATCTTCAAACAAGGGGGCAAAAGAGGATCCAGCAATTACCACCCAGTCAGCCTGACATCAATACCAGGAAAGATTCTAGAGCAGATTATTAAACAAACAATCTGTAAGCACTTAAAAAAGGAATGCGACAATCACTAAAAATCAACATGGGTTTCTCAAAAGCAAGTAATGCCAGACTAATCTCCTTTGGAGGTTTTTAAGCAGAGGCTGGATGGCCATCAGTCAGGAATGCTTTGATGTGTATTCCTACATGGCAGGGGGTTGGACTCAATGGTCATTGTGGTCTTTTACAGCTCTATGATTCTATGATTTATACAACACTCTTTAGCACCTGGGAGAGTCTCCCAGAACAGGATGGATGGATGGATGGATGGATGGATGGATGGATGGATGGAGAGATAGATAGATAGATAGACAGACAGACAGACAGACAGACAGACGCTAACGATCTATATAAATAAGATCTTCCCTGTGCGCTTAGGGTTACAGTCTAAAAGCCAGTATGGTGTTACATTCAGAGGATTCACTAGGGAAATCCAGATTAAAGTTCCTATTTAGACATGAAACACACTTGCTGACCTTGGGCCAGTCACTTTTCTCATTCTAACCTGCACCACAAGAAAGTTTTGAGGATTCAAGTGGGATGAAGGAAAATCATAGAGCCCAGCCTGACCTGATTGGAGAAAAGGTAAGAGATAGCAGCCCTCCTGGGAGAAAGATGGAGTTAAAATCCAATAAGTAAATAATAAACAACCAGTCCCACATCGTCATCACCCTACACAATTCTAGCGGAGAAATGAATCAGACTTGGTCTTCCTTGCAAAAACATACAAAATAGGGTTATTCACAAACACTAACAGTTTCATAAAATCTCATGGCGAGAAAGGTTCTATAACATTCACTCTTCAAACATGGAGGACAGAAGGAGAGGACTACAGTCTAGAAAATGGAAGATGAACAAACTCAAGAATAACTGTCAAATAAGGAAGACAGTAAGAGAGAAGATATAGCTTAGACAAAAAAAAAAAAACAAGAAATGATGTGAGTACATGCTATGCCTAAACTTCCAGAGGGATGTGCAAACTATCAACTACTGACTATAAGCATGATAAAGTTACTACTCCTAACAAATTGAGATATAAGCCTAAAGAATAAATGATAAAATACATGAGAGAAGATGCAGCGGGGGTGTCAGGTGAACAAGATAACTTAGACATCTATTCTTAGTAAGTTCATATAAATTTCTTGTAACAGGCAGTCCCCCTGGGTACCCCGCCGACAATGGCCATTTCCACATGATGAGGCTCTTGTGAGTCATCCTGTGGCAGTCCCAGCAGAGAAGGGAGCATGACAGGAACACTCCCCTTCACATGGGACCAGCTGCCTGTGGAAGGGAGCATGATAGCCATGCCTCTTCTTTCCACAGTGCAGCCAGGCATGTCACCATCATGCTTCCTGCCTTTCAGCAGGACAGATAGGTACAGGAGCATCATGCGATTCCAGCTATGGCCATTTCTTCATGATGGGGCTGTCTCGCTGTGGGGACAGGATGGCAGTTGATGGCTGGTCATGCTTCCACGTGACGTCATCACTGGCCCGCTGCCATCCTGTCCCCATAGCAGGACGGCCCCATTATGCAGAAATGGCCATATTTAGGATTCCTCACTACCAGGTATTTATACCCATCTGGCTCTGTGAAGGGCAATACCAGCTGTTATATGCTGCTCTTCACAGAATCTGCCTACCATCTGTGTCACTTGAGATCAAGTTCACTGGCAGAACTATGACAGAGTTACGCTGGATTGTACCATCACCCGATCAATACATTGCATCACACCATTTGTGCAATGGTTACACCAGCATAACAGCACTTGTGCAGATCTGATTAGGATATTGCCCCGGCTCTACCTCCTAGAGCAGAAGTGGAAAAAGTGTTCCCCAAAAGCCACATGGGACTCCTGAATGCCATTTTTAGGTCTTGAAGTCAACCACCAATATTCTAAAGGCTCCCTCTTCAATTTTTTTCTGGTTCAAGTTTCAGGTGATTTTTCCTCCAAAATCATGCTGAAACTCCCAAATGTGCACAACACACGGGAACCCTCCCTCAAGCCCACAAAGCCCTCCAAATACGTCAATTTTTCACCACTTTCCCTTCCAAACCATGGCAGGAAGCGACATGTCATCTCACCTGATTGACAGGAAAAAGGAGTGAAACAGAGGTATGTTGGCGTATGCTGGAACTGCAGCTCCTGAGGGTGTCCAGATATGGAAGACTGGCCCATGACACCTTGGCAGCTGCCCAAACTGTCCTAGAAAGAACGAGGACTAATCAACAGTTGTTCCACTAGCACGGTATACCAACAGAATTCTGCCCGAGGGTGGGCTCTGACAAGGAGGTAGGGTTGAAATACTTCTCTTACTACCTCAGGTAGTAGGACAGCTCAGGTTGTTGCTGCCCGAAACAAAATTCTAAAATAAAATTCTGAAATAAATCAGTTAATTTCAAAGATGCTTCTTTGTTCTTTCTCCCTTCCTTTTCCATTTTATAAAAAACCATAATTTAAACCATTATCCTCTGCAAAAGTAATGTGTTTTATCTTGATTATGTGGAATTAAACAAAAATTGCTTCCTCATTGAATAAGTCATTTTGCTTTCATCCTTTTCCTTTAGTTGAAGAGTTATTCTGTGTACATACTTTTCTCTTTGATCTAATCCTTTGTTTTCAAATAGCTTTCTTTTTTACTTTTTAAAGGATTTTTTCTTGCTTTGAATGAATGTGCTAGTTATTTCCTCCGGGAGAGGAGGACAACTAGAGAATGAGCATGATGTGTTATTCCCTTTTATGGAACTTTGTAAGCCAAACCCCCACATCCAAATCTCTCCCCCAGTGTTATCCCTTCAATAACAATTTCATATTAATGAGGGACAGATGATTGAAAAGCCCTTAATAGAGCTAAGAAATGCTGTTCTGTTCAAATCTGAAGAGTGTGTGTTACAAGAAGCCACTAGATTATAAAGACTTCAGCTGGTCTCCCTATTTTTAGCAAGGTTTGCAAAGAGCAAAAGCAACACACAATTTTGTTTCCTATTAAATGTTAATTAACAAAGGTCCAATCCAAACAGCTTTCATGTTAAGGGAAGTCTTTGTTGAACAGAAGCCTTTTGCTCAGGGTGAATCTACCCAGCAGCAAAATAAAATGTTAGGCTCCTGGGGGGAATAAAAGCCAGTTATTCAGATTGCATGTGAGACCTCAGTTTTATTTTGACACTATGAAACATTCAAAAAGTTACCTTGATATCTACCAATAGTTCCATCCATTGCAACATTGCAGAATATTGTCCAGGCATAAATGCTTGAGACCTGGTACAAACATGTAACTTTGAACCCTCTCCCCATCCATCCTCCCCAGTTTTTAAACTTTGACGAATGTATTGTGTTCTTTAGCTTTGTTGTTGTTGTTCCTTTCTTACTTTTGCTTGTGGTTGTCTGCTTGGTGTTTATGGTCATGCTGGCTGGGGGATTCCAAGAGATGTAATCAACAACAACAACAAGGATCATTTCCAAACTCTGATATAGCTATACACACCTTCTCCCCAGACATTGAGGTTGTGTTCATGGATTGCAAGGAGTGGGACTCAGGTTTCTTTACCTGACATATATATGGATCTCAAATTGCAACTTGCAAATGGCCAAAAAAAAAAAAAAAGTTCCTGCTATAATTTGCCCACAACTTTTTTCAGCAAATACTTGAGTAATTATTTTACTTGATGGTATAATTCACCCAGTCAGATTTTTGAACATTTGATTAGACCACAGCACTTATTTTGCAGGGCAGGGGAAAGTCATTACTGCCATTAATTTTATACTGGAGGAGTTCTGAATTTTGCCGACATTCATGTCCTTTGAAATTATCTGCCTTTTTCTTAGGAGTTAACTACTGGTCAGGAGAAATGGATTCTTCATTCCTTCCTTTATTCGTTCATTCATTTGTTGTTTGTTTGTTTTCTGTCTTGTCCTTCTCCCAGTGCAAGATCCAAGGCACCGCACAATATGAATTAAAACAAAATACATTAAAACAATGGATAATACAAACGTTTCTTTAAAAATTAATCATATTAAAACAGTAATTTTAAACAATTTTTAAAAAACCATTAAAAAGTAATAAGAATTACAAAAATTACAATATAACACACACCAATTAAAAGACCTTCTCAAGCAGGTAGATAACACTCAAGATTTTTCACCTGCCAGTAGAAAGAAAGAAGACAGAGGGCCAAGCTAGCTTCACATGGGAGGGAATTCCACAAACTGAGAATAGCCAGTGAGAATGGTTTCTCCCATGTCCTCAACAAACATGCCTGTAATGGTGGTGGGAAGAAGGGAAAGCCTTCCCCTCAAGGTTCTCAAAACTCAGGCAGGCTCATATTGGGAGATATGGTCTTTCAGGCATTCTGGACCCAAGCACTTTAGGGTTTTATCAGCATTTTTAATTGCTTGGAAACGAACCAATAGCCAGTGAAGCTATTTGGACAAGGAAAGCATATGGTCCCTGTAATGAGCAGTCTGGCTGTACCATTTTGCACCTTCTACAATTTCTGAAGAGTTTCCAAAGGAAGCCCCACATAGAGTGTGTTACAATAATCCAAATTTATTTGTGGCTAAACACTTTATATTGCCACACTGTAAAGATAAATTACTATCTGTGTTTCTTCAATGGCTTGAGGAGCTTTCAACCTTTCTCACAGAATATAGATGAAAATTTGACATGGACAATCTTTTTTGGATATTCAGATACCTCTCATTGTGGTTGATGCCTAGATCTACTCCACCCACACTATTGTGCTTCCAATCTTATTGTGTATGTTTTCTTTTTTTTTGCATGCTTTTCATTTCAGAAACTATTCATTCTTCTTGCAGCTTGTTCCATCCAACATGGCTTCACTTTGGTTCCAGTAAATTTTACACAGGCCTTTAGAAGATCTGGACACCCATACGGACAAATGTAAGATAATTTGGAAAGCCTTTTCATCCTAATCTGCAATGTAAGCTCTTTCCCCAGCCTCTAAGCTAATGTGCTTGCAGGTCAGGTTGAGTCTCCCTTGGACTCTGCCCCACTCCTAGAACATTAGGCCAAGCTGTTCTCTTTCAAAATACACCATCACACCACCATACTTAAAGAGTACCTTAGGAATCAACTACTTATGATTATTACCATGATTTATGTAGAGTTACAGACTTCATTTTTCATTCTTCTTAGAGCTCCAGCAGAGGAGCCAATAGTTCCAGTAAATGTCAGACCACTCTGTTTCTGGATTTCATGCCTTGTAACAGCTGTTCTCACTCCCACATCTAATCATGTCTGGGGTTTCAACCACACTTTTGTCCTGCTTAAGGGGAGTTTAATTGTGCTGTGAGTGAGGTTTCCTCCCCTCCCCATGATCATTTCAATGAACTCAACACATTCCCCCATGCTCTTCCCTTTCCTGTCTCACATATTAATGAGGGAAGCAAGGTCAGAGGAAAGCCTACTAGTAAATGTCACGCACACACCCATTCAACACAACATCAGTGGAATCACCCAGAAGTACAAGAGAATCTAAGACACTGGATACTGCCATGGGAATTTACCTCTGGGTTTAAAAAGATGTAAATAGACCAAATAGACCAAAGCTGTCTCTGTCCCATAACTAGACCTGAAGCAGCACTGAAATCAATCTAGATAATCTATCTCACCCAGGAACCTCAGGAGCTGGGATACTATCACACACTCCATTACCTTACCCAAGAAAGGGATTCTGGAGACTGATCAGCAATTTTCCAATTTAGATATTGGAGACTGGCCAGTAATTTCCAAGATTTGGGATGCTATCACACACTACATTACCTTACCCAAGAAATACTACTACTACTACTACTACTACTATTACTACTACTACTACTACTACTACTAATAATAATAATAATAATAATAATACATTTTATTTGTTACCCGCCTTTCCCCAAGGCTCAAGGCAGGGTACAAAATAGATGGAGTTAAAAGTCGTAGTTAAAATATACATAGAATAGTTAATACAAATATAAAATATATCATAGTTAAAAATACAATTAAAAATACGATTAAAAGCATGATTAAAACTAGAAAGGGATATTGGAAACTGGACAGTAATTTTTCAATATAGTGGGGTCAAGGGAGGATTTTATTTTCAGTAACTGCTCCCACCATTGCCTCTTTAAGGCAGGCTGGAAGCTTACCTTGCAGTAGCACAGCATTCACTGCTCCCCTTACCCGCTCAATTACCTTTTGGCTGCTTTTATGAGCAGGAGAGGATATGGGTCCAGTACGCATGTGGTGGCCCTCACTTCTCCAAAGATCCTGACTGTATCTTCTGACTTTGCAAATTAACACATATCTATTAAGTAGGAGGCAAGGTTATATCCACTGGATCTGTATCAATTACCTTACCCAAATCAGCAGAGATCTGAAGAATTTTATCTGCAAAGCATTGTTCAAATTCTTCACATCAATCTGTCAATCATTCTGCATTCTCTTCTTGTGGGACAGGACACAGAAGACCCTGACCATTCAAGATATCTCCAATGGATGACACTGTGCAGATGATAGCAAAGAAGTATGATTGCTTCACTGCGATCGCTGACACAGCTCTGATTTTCCAGTAGGTCTAGCCCATGCTTAGCTGGACTCACTCTGGTATTAACATTCTAGTGTCCATCCATGTCAGTGGATCACTGCCTACCATGATTCCACATACAAAAGCCAACTAGATCAGCAACTGACTGTAGCAAAGCAACAGCATGGTCTGTCACACCAAAAGGTAGAAGGTTGAATTATGGGGCACACAACACTCTTCACTAATAAGTTGCTGTTGCCTTCCAGAATCTCCTCCCTCTCTCTGCCCCATGATAGGGATGGCCCTGGCTGTAATTCTGCCATATGGAGTTTTCACTAAACTGTGCCTTGTACACCTCTGGAGCATTGCAAGCACAGAAAAAGATGTCACTATTCATGGATGGATCATATTTTTCAGGAAATCCAAGTAATTTGTTCCTATATTTATAAGTCAAACCTAGGACCAAGAATTTGCCCTAAGGTGTGACCTGTGAAAATTCAAAGAAGTGCTTTGGATACGTGCTCATTTCTAAAAAGTCTTTTAATGTGGTTCAAACTGCAACAGTTAAGAGACTGAATGACATTAAGAATCTTATGACTATTTAGAGTGCAAATGAATCTTGAAGAATGTACAGTGAAAGGAAAATATATTTATTTGATATAAATAAGCACTGGATGAAACTGGAAAGAGCAGCATTTTTGAATATATGAACCCGCAGCTCTCAAACATCCATGAAAATGAAATAATAATGGAAATAAAATGCTGACTCAACTTGTGAACTTCAGATAAAATCCCAGGTAATTAGATCACCATATTAGTAGCAGAGAATAGCAAAGACTTGGAACAGCAAAGAAAGTACAAAAGCAGGGTTACAGACAAATATTAAGAAAACATAACTAATAACCACAGATGATTTATATAACTTTGAATTGCATGATAAAGACATCAATATAGTTAAAAGATTTTCTATACCATATCTCAGTCATAAATCAAAATGGAGAGTGGAGTCAAGAAATCAGAAGAAGTCTAGGACCTTGAAGGATAGCTAAGAAGGAATTAGGTAAGATCCTCACGTGTAAAGATAGGGCATTGAATATCAATATTAGAATAATCAATGCCCAGGTATTTCTAATTTCTATATACGGTTGCGAAAGCTGGAAAGTGAAGAAAGTTAACAGGAGGAAGATCTACTCATTTGAAACTTGGTACTGGAAGAGAATCCTACAGATACCATGGACTGCCAAGAAAAAAAAGCCTCCAAAACCTCCCAGCTTATGGGTAGGAAGCTGAAGGACCTTCATGCGCAGGTTGTCATTTCATCTCTTCTCCCAGTGGAAGGACACAGCCCACGAAAGGAAAGAAGAATAGTGGAGATCAACAACTGGCTCCGAAGATGGTGCCACCGGGAGCAATTCGGATTTTTGGATCATGGCCTCCATTTCCAAGAAGATGGTCTTTTGGCAAGCAATGGCCTGCACCTTACAACTGTCAGCCAGAACGTTTTTGCTAACAGTCTTGCAAAACGGATCAAGAGGTCTTTAAACTGAGTTTGACTGGGGAGGGGGACAGTATTATTCTGAGCAAGGATTCAGTGAGTACTGTGAAAAATAGCCCAAATGATATAGATAAGGCAGGCCAAGTAGAACTAGAGCCCAACAGGAAGAGGGAAAGTAACTTTAGTACAGAAATTCCACAAAGGGCACATCGTCTCAAGTGTCTCTACACTAATGCACAGAGCATGGGGAATAAGCAAGAAGAACTCCAACTCATAGTACAACAAAATAAATATGATTTAATAGGCATCACTGAAACCTGGTGGGATGAATCTCATGACTGGAATGGAGGAATAGGGGGGTATAACCTTTTTCACAGAAACAGACCAAACAAGAAAGGAGGAAGAGTAGCCCTATATGTCAAGGATGCTTTCACCTGTGAAGAGATCCTTGACTTAAATCTGGGAAGCCAAGTCGAGAGCATCTCAGTGAGAATTAAGGGAACAAGAAACAATAGGGATGTGATTGTGGGGGTTTGCTACAGGCCTCCGGGCCAGCCTGAGGACTGGGATGAGGCTTTCCTGGAGCAGATGGCCACACATTCAAAAAGCAGAGATGCTGTGTTAATGGGAGATTTCAATTATCCTGATATTTGTTGGCAGTCAAATTCTGCAAAGACCACAAGGTCCAACAGGTTCTTTGCTTGCCTTGCAGACAATTTCATGGTCCAGAAGGTGGAATTGGCGAAAAGAGAATTGGCTATTTTAGATCTGATCCTGACCAACAGGGATGACCTAGTTGATAAGGTGGAGGTGGTGGGATCCTTAGGAGGGAGTGACCATGCTCTTTTGGAGTTTGTCATTCAGTGGGAAGGAGAAGCCAAGTGTAGCCAGATACGCATCCTAAACTTTAAGAAAGCTGATTTCTCTAAACTTAGGGAGTTACTTGCTGAAATCCCATGGTCAAGAATACTAAAAGAGAAAGGAGTTCATGACAAATGGAAGTTTCTTGAAAGTGAGTTACTGAAGGCACAATTGAAAACTGTGCCAATAAGGAGGAAAAATGGCAGGTGTCTAAAGAAACCGGAATGGTTGACTGAAGAACTCTCAGCTGAGCTAAGTGTTAAAAGAAACATGTATAGGAAATGGAAAAATGGTGAAACCACCAAAGAGGAATTCAATCAAGTAGCCAGGAGATGTAGGGAGAAGGTCAGAAAAGTTAAAGTACAGAATGAACTCAGGCTTGCCAGAGACATCAAAAACAACAAAAAGGGCTTTTTTAGATATGTCTGCAGCAAAAGGAAAAACAAAGAAATGATAAGATCAATGCGTGGAGAAGGTGACCAATTAATACCGGGGGGAAGTGAGAAGGCAGAACTACTTAATACCTTCTTTGCCTCAGTTTTCTCCCAAAAGGATAGAAGTACCCAACCTGGGGAGTGGGGAGCAGGTGAGGAAGCGAGTGAAATGCAGCACAGAATAAGTAGAGAAGTAGTACAGGAATATCTGGCTAAACAAGATGAATTCAAGTCCCCAGGGCCAGATGAATTACATCCAAGAATATTAAAAGAACTGGCAGAAGTCATTTCTGAACCACTTGCAATAATTTTTCAGAACTCTTGGAGAATAGGAGAAGTTTCAGCAGACTGAGACCATTTCTGCACCGGGCTTCTGAAATGGTGCAGAGCGACCTCTGACGGAGGTCTTCTGCACTGTAGAGTGGACTGGCGTGGACTACTTTTTGTAGTTCCACACCAGAATCCACTCAGGAGCGGCCGGAACTAGCCACGCGACGTGTTTTTTAAAAACCTCTTTCGCAGCCCTGTGCCGCTCCATCGCCTGGCTCCGACGCAGATTTGCAGGCGCACGCAAGTGCGTGCCTGCAGATCTGCCGGGGGCGGGCTTCCGGCTGGCGAGCTTCTCTGGTTGGTAGAGAGCCTCCACCAACCGGAAGCCACCATTTGGGACGCCGGAGGACTGCGGAGCAGTGAACTCGCGCTGCTCCGCGTGGCGACGGACTTACCTGGCTTCAGGTAAGCTCCGTTTTCAGGCGTTTTCGCCCGTTTCCCACCACCACCACATGCGGAAAGGGCCTGAAAAGAGGGCAAATGTCATCCCCATCTTCAAGAAGGGGAAAAAGGAGGACCCTAATAATTATCGCCCGGTCAGCCTGACATAAATTCCAGGAAAGATCCTAGAGCAGATCATTAAACAGTCAGTTTGTAATTACTTAGAAAGCAATGCCGTAATTACTAAAAGCCAGCATGGATTTCTCATAAGTAAGTCGTGCCAGACTAATCTTATCTCTTTTTATGATAGGGTTACAAGCTTGATAGATGAAAGGAATGCTGTAGAGGTAGCATATCTTGACCTCAGTAAGGCCTTTGACGAGGTTCCCCATGACATTCTTGCAAAGAAGCTAGTAAAATGTGGGCTGGACAGGGCTATTGTTAGTTGGATTTGTAACTGGTTGACTGACTGAACCCAAAGGGTGATCACCAATGGCTGCTTTTCATCCTGGAGAGAAGTGACTAGTGGAGTGCCACAGGGTTCTGTCCTGGGCCCAGTGCTATTCAACATCTTCATCAATGACTTGGATGAAGGAGTGGAGGCATGCTGATCAAATTTGCAGATGATACCAAATTGGGAGGGGTTGCTAATACACCAGAGGACAGGATCAAATTTCAAAACAACCTTGACAGATTGGAGAGCTGGACCAAAACTAACAAAATGAATTTCAACAGAGAGAAATATAAGGTCCTACACTTAGGCAGAAAAAATGGAATGCACAAATATAGGATGGGGGATGCATGGCTGGATAGCAGTACATATGAAAGAGATCTAGGAGTCTTGCTAGATCACAAGCTGAACATGAACAGTAGTGTGATGCAGCAGCCAAGAAAGCCAACACGATTCTTGGTTGCATCAATAGGAGTATGGTGTCTAGATCAAGGGAGGTAATGATACCACTCTATTCTGCATTGGTTAGGCCTCTTTTGGAATACTGTGTCCAGTTCTGGGCACCTCAATTCAAGAAGGATATCGACAAGCTGGAACATGTCCAGAGGAGGGCAACCAAAATGGTGAAGGGTCTGGAAGCCATGCCCTATGAAGAACAGCTTAGGGAGCTGGATGCATTTAGTCTGCAGAAGAGAAGGTTAAGAGGGGACATGATAGCCATGTTTAAATATTTGAGGGGATGTCATGTTGAGGAGGGAGCGGGCTTGTTTTCTGCCGCTCCAGAGACTAGGACAAGGAGCAATGGATTCAAGCTGCAGGAAAGGAGATTTCACTTGAACCTTAGGAAGAACTTCCTGACAGTCAGAGCTGTCCAGCAGTGGAATATGCTGCTGTGTGGTAGAGTCTCCTTCTTTGGAGGCTTTTAAGGAGAGGCTGGATGTCCATCTGTTGGGAATGGTTTGATGGGTGTTCCTGCATAGCAGGGGGTTGGACTCGATGGGGTCTCTTCCAACTCTATGTTTCTATGATTCTATGAAATAAATGGATGCAAGGGTAAATAAAGGCTGAACTCTCACTAAAAGGCAAAATTATCAAACTGAGGCCATTTGGGGCACATCCTGAGATGTCATGACTCATTGGAAATAATAATGCTGGGGAAAATGAAAGGCAATAGGAAAAGAGAAAGACCACATTACAGATGGATTGATTAAATGCAAGACCTGAACAGGGCTGTTAATGACAGGGGCTCTTGAAACCCTCTCATTTATAAGGCAATCATAAGTCAAAACTGAGAGCATCTAATGACAAAATCAGATCACATTCACAATGGCTGGGCGTTGAAAGAACAAAGTTATGAAACAGCCCAAAATGCACTTCCTAAAGTATAAAGTTTTGCCAAAATTGCTATGTGATAAAATTTAAAAGAAAGCATCTCCATTATTGAGCATGGCATCATAACACACTCATGCACATATTCTAAGAGGAATTGCAAAATAATCTGTCTCATACACTATTTAACAAATGTCACATTTCAGCTAATTTGTTCTTCCTGTCACTTGTGATTCTCTAAGACCAATTCTTTGAATTTTGAATGAAAACCTTGGGGTTTCAAGCACACTGTTTATGTACTGAGTCTTTTACAATCATTCTCTGAATTGTCATTTATTGCCTCTTCTCATTTTCATTTTTTAAACGGTTATTTATCTAAAGAGTTTGAAATTTAATGCTATGGCTGATTGCTAGGTGTGCAATCTCCAAGTGACAGCTGAGGAACTTAAATTTTCCATGTTATGATTTAGATCAAGGTGAAAATTCTTCAGCCCACCAGATGGTGTTGGACTACAACTCACAGTATACCTTGCCAATGTAGCCAATGTGGAGAAATGCTGGGAGGTAGAATTCAAAAACATCCAAAGGGCTCCACAGTTCCTGCCACTGATTTAGATAGTCATAACATACTGACAGCACAAGCCTGCACATCTGGTCAAAGGTAAATCCCATTGAGTTCCCTTCCTTTCTCTCCTTACAACTCCTGGTACACAACCCAAACCTGATTTGGAGGAAACATATTGTGGGGGCTTGCAGTCCTCTTTGTCACTCTTGTATATTTTCACATATAAGTGCTTTTTTTCTCATTGTCTGTGTCTGTGGCATGAGTATACAGTATAATCAATTTTTATATGCTTCTCTTCTGCTCTCTACTTCCCACCTTCAAATAAAAACAGAAACTTCTTGGAAGGAGCCATTCCATTCTTTCTGTTGCCTATGAAAGACCACACAGCAATAAATGTATTTGTCTCTGGGTTTTTCTACCATAGCATCCATTGCCTTTTCTACTACAGTCTAACAGAACTGCTGGAATTTAGACCCTATTGTCTTTAACAGATGTGCACATACACACATCGATGCTTACCGGAGGCTACATTTTTACAGATGGATTTGATTCTACATGACAGAATTTTCAGCTCCTTGGTAAAGCCAATCTATGTATTCATGGATTTGTAAACTTCCTTAGGTTCTGTTTTCTGACAAAATGCCCAGCAAGCAAATGCATCAAATAAAATGCACATGCACACACAATCTGTTATGAAAACATGAAATCGGTCACTCAGAAATGCCAACTATCTTTGTGGCATATGAGTGAATGTTGTCATCCAGACTGGCTCATTTAAAGAAAAGAAAATACTTGCATTTCTAGAAAATCTAAATATTTAATCTTAATGAAACTTGTATCTGAGATCATAACCCACAACCCCTTGCATTCCTGTGTTTGATGAATACTACATTGAATAATGTAGTATTCAAATGCAAATGTGTGTGAAACCACACATCGTTTGCCATGAAAATCTCTATTCCTGAATCACTTGGGATGCTAACAGATGGGTTTTCCCAATTTAGAAAAGGCTTGGTCGCTCAAAAATGTATTGTCCATCATTTCTACTATGATAAAGTGTATTGTCAGCTGAACACATATGGAAAATAAAACAGGGTTAACAGAGTTGTCTGATTTCATTAGATCTACATCACAGTCTCTTACCCAATGAGGTAAAATGTTGAAATCATTGAACTGAACATTACATCAAGGGTATTCTAGTCCAGCCATTTCCTCAGTTAATCTATTCCCTGTTGAACAATTCTTGCCCTCAGGAAGTTCTTCCTAATATTTAGTCAGATGTTCGGGCTTTTGTAATATTTACTATTGATAATGGAAGGACTAGACTGTACCCACCGTCACAGTCACTGTCTGTTTAATGGCAATATGTATGCATTATATTTATGGTATTGTAAAAAAAATACCAGCAATGAACCTATACAGTTATCCAAATCCAAAAAGACTTAAATAATAGTAGATACATCCTGGTCATTGACATAACTGGGCTGTCAAGCAATTGGCTGTAAAAGTGGTTCCAATTATAGGTCTTGAGGTATTCTTGGACTTCTGTTCCTAAAAGTCCCAGCCAGCATGGCCAATTAGGAGGGATGATGGAAGTCATATTCCAACAACATCTAGGAACCCAAAATTGGGAACCACTGGGAACCAACATCTATGATATGACCTGGCTCCTAAAATTCATCAAGCTAGGCATCAGACAAATAGCACTATGAAGGTCATTCTTAGTCATCACTAAGAAGGTACTATCCTTGATTGCCACTCAATTCACCTCTGGTGGCAGGGGCACTTGGCAAAGGGTCTGTGTTGATTACCTTGACAAACAGTTTCTTATGGAAGCATGCAGTCCTTCATGTGGTCCCTATATCTCAAAATCCTAGCCATGTAAATCTTTAAAAATAGTTTTAATTTTTAAAGATTTACATGGCTAGGATTTTGAGACTTAGCTCTTTGACTTAGGTAGCCATGGACTTCCCCTTATTTCCACCTCTACACCTAAGATAAGCTCACTGCTACCTAGAATCTATATAGATTTTAGCTGTTGCTTGTTTTGTACTTGTTAAAATCCATCTCCTTTTTGCATCTATTTTGAAAACATGCAAGTTTTCTATTTTTCAAGTTGTACACAGTGCTCGCATGCATCACATCCTGTTGACTAAAGTGTGTTTGGGCTGTGTTTTAGAATGTTTTTCTACACGGACTTTTGAAACATATATTTACCAGATGCAGCCACAGCAATCAAGCACTGTGCAGACTCCTGAATGCAAATGAGGTCCAATCTGCGTCCAATCCCAGTAGTATAGACCTGAAAAAATCTTTATATATATATCCCTACTTTACATTGTCCCCATAAATTAAATTATCATGACATCAATGGTGCTGCCTTAAAAACTAGTAAGATGTGTTCCAGTTACCAGTTTCAGTCAATAATCTAGCTGACATATTTTAAATTCAACCATAGCTTCCAAATAGCCTTCAAAGGCAGTCCTATGTATAACTTATTGTGGTAATTTAACCTGGATGCTATTAGAGCATATGTAACAGTGGTCAAGGTATCACTGGTTATATTTTACAAAACTAGAGCTACTTTACAGAACTACCACGGAATCATACAGGATGAAGTGAACATCATGTTCTTTCCTTTATGTTCATTGCAAGGAGCAATATCTGAATAAGGTCTGGGAGACCATTAAAATGATAAAGTAGCAGCATATCAAGCTCATCAAATAGTTCTAAAGAAATTACAGTCTGTTCAAGAACAATGGCCCCAGCAATGAGGTCAATAAAATGCAGAGCATCTAATTAAAGAAGATAATATCACTCTTGATTTAATCTGAACTCAGGAAGAGTCATTTCTTGACAAATACTTGAGAAGTAATTGCAACTATGTATCTGTAAAGGCAGGAAATGTGTAGAAATGACGCACACATCAGCTCAGAAAAATATACAAAATCTGCAGTAGGACAGAAAAATCATATTCTAGAGGTGTTCACTACTTTATTTTCATGAATAGTGACTCCAAGATGCACAGCATAGGCATAGGATATGTTCATGAGATGCTATCTTTATTCTTCATGACTTCCAAAAAGTGCTTTATAAGCAAAATTGGGGACTTTAAAGATAAGATAAGATAAGATAAGATAAAAGATAATCTGATTTGCTCGGGAAAGTTGCCACAAAAAGCAATGTGAATTATGGCACTTACTGTTTTTTTCCCCAGAAGGGGTCTTTATATTCACTGCTGAGAAGCAATATCAAGTAACAAAAAAATGCAGCATTTTTACCCCCTTGTTGATCATATGGCTTTGCACGCAGAGGGAGAGTACGCTACAGATAGATAGACTCAGTCATGAAAGACACATCCCAGAATCTGCAAGACCTGAGCAGAGCAGTTGAGGATAGGGTCACTTGGAGATCTTTCATCCATAAGGTTGCCATAAGTCAAAGTCAATCTGACAGCAGTTAACAACAGCGCTTTAGAAATGGTAAGGTGTCAACACTGAATCAAGACGTTGAAATCCATCAGCTTCGACTAATTGCTGTAACCATTCATTTGGCATTTGGCTGTTGTTTTTAAATTCAGATGTTAACATTTTCTCTCGTACAACAGAACCATTCCTTTGACCAAACCTCTTCCTGTATTGTGACACATTCTTTGACTACCCCTTGTTTTTTGTTTTTTGTTTGCATTTGTATTTTTTATTATTATTTTTGTATTCTCCTACTTTGTGTTGGCCCAAGAATTCTTGTTCACTTTTCTTCTTTCTCCATAAAATAGGGCCAGTTCTACCATTAGGGAACATATGGCAGTAGATGCAGGGAGTAGATTCCTTTTTAAACCTTGTCTGATGTCCTGTATTGGAGGACAGATTCTGTATGCCTTACTAGATGTACTGGGCCCCTAAAGTACCCTGCTACATCAGTTGTCATGATACTGAATACCGTTCCATCCATAGTGTTGAAATAATATTCAAATGCTAGCTTCTTTAAATGAAATGTGGAGAGTGTGTGCCATTGCATTATCAGCTTCCAAGAGCAAAATGTCATTGGCTGTCCTTGCCACAGAGTGTCCCATACTTTCATGAAAACAGTCACATACAATGCTGGCAAAGTCTCTCTGTTTTGCTCTAGTAAAGTTATTTTAATAGACAGTTAAATAAGGTTGCCTCAAACCATCATAAAAGGAAGTAACCAACAATTAGCATCCATTTATGTCTCTCCTCACAGAGCAAAGAGCAATGCCACTGTCCCAAAACACCCTCTTCGTCAAAGCTGGATTAATTTTATTTCATTAGTCATTTTATAAAAGCCAGATCTGCCACTTCTTACCCAAAGACAGCAGAATGGAGGGAGGATATAATTTATTACACAGCATGACACGTATTCAGAAAGGTATGCATTGCACACAAAATGAGAGCTAAATAATATAAATGTACAACGGCCTTCAAAGAGTTATATAACTGCCATTTAATGGTACAGTGTAACTGTACAATGGTGGTGACCATTACAGCAAGTTCACAGTGCCCTCTGGAGGCAGGCTCTTCACTTCTTCTTTTATTTTGAAGTGGCATTCTCCTACCCATCCCAAAGTTTCTCCAAATATATTTGGATATCTTCCTCAAACTTCCATATCAATGTTCATAATTAACAGATTGAAACCTAATATGCATGCAAAATCTGGGACCAAGTAGGTCCAAACAAACAAACTATACTCTCAGGCAGTGCAGATTAGAGAAAACAGGGATCATTTTTATCAATATATTTATAAATACCTGCCCCACTCTTTTATCTCACTGGCCCTGGTCCCAACTTTGGGGACCAGACTTCCTTCATCATCTTTGGTTGGTTGTGTAATCTTTTAACATTATAAAGACTAACAGGTCTGCTTTGTAGCATTGCATAAGCTTTTGAGGTCACTTAAATATTTTTAATACAAAAAAATGTTAAACTCTCTGAGATAGGAGGATGAATGGGCGTGCTGACATTAATTCTCACAGGACACACAAAGTTATATGACTATGATAAACCGTTAAAATATATTCCAGGATACTTCCAAATTTTCTCATCCTTAAACAAAAAAGTGCATCTTGATCTATCAAGGTGACCCACTGACAAAATAGTCAACAGTCATGAGATTTTCTGCATTTTGAGACTTTTGTGTGAAAAAATTTTGTGTGAAAAAATTCATCTATACTAGAAAATCTGTTTTGGGACAACATGCAATATTTTTGCACAGAAAACAATATCTGACAAAAATGTCCCAATAAGCAACAATAATATTAAAAATAAAAATAATTACAAAAAGTGATACTACTTAGAAGATACCACATTATTCAATGACATCTCACTAGCTTCTACTGAGATAGCTGTCCTAGCTTTTTGAATAAAATCTGAATCATGCATGGTCCAAAATTCCAACCAGTAACACCTGGTAGACTGTGAAACTAAGATACTAATTATAATTATTACATATAAACACATTTATAGCCTTTTTTGTAATATATTAAATAGGTGATTTCAAAATGAACAGCACTTCTGAGAAGTTTAATCTGGATCCCAAAAGTATGCAATTAATTATTATAAAAATAAGAGTGATTAACAACAAAATAAATATATTTATATTCTATTAATATATTAATGGTATATATTAAATATTATATATATTATAATATACATTACATTATATCATATTTATTATACATATTAGAAAAATATAAAATTGTTAAAAATATAGGAATATAAATACTTTGTAAAGATTTCACTATCTCATCCAGCAGAAAGAATTTTTTTGAAAATATTTCTTCTGTGCAAGAATAAAAGAACTGAAGATTTACATCACTAGAAAAGAGTCGTATATTAACAGCCATTAAAAGCTAAACGGAACATAAATGTTCACAGAGTAGTTTGGGGTGATGCTCAGTGGGCCACAATGGGAAAAGGAATTGTTCCCCTCCCAGTTCCATCAATGAAGATATTCCCCTCATAGAATAACCCTACCAGTCATAGAATTTACCTGATAAGCATTTTCAAAACGTACAGCTTTGTTAAAGTTGCAGCTGTGACCATTATAGCACAGTAACTCAACTGGCAGGAAGTTGATCCCACAAGGCAGAATGACACAAGAAAACTTCAAGGAAAATAGTTATTTAAAACAACAACAACCATAACCAACAACTCCATTTATTTGCTGTGTAAATCTGGCAACCATTGCTTTAATAAGATAAGCAACGCAGACGGTGCAGGGTAGTCCGTCCATGTGCCAAGAAATCTGAAATGATGTATTTCTCAAAGCTGCATTAAAACTCACCTTGTCCTTTAGACAGATAAATGTTTTATCAAATCCGTGCACACATAAAATGCGTATTAAGCTATAATGTTTGTGGCAAACAGCCAGCATGCTGCTGTAATATTGAATTTTCTGTGGCACTAGGAAAGGCCTTTTATCAACCCCACACCCTTTGCTTCAAATGTCACAGCCAGGACTATTCTATATTCATATGAGCTGGATTACAAAATAAGCAAAGTGGGTCTCCTCTTAGTGCTCCCCTCCCCAATAACTGATCGAAGTTCCTCTTCATATCTAAAGATGGCAGTCATGCCAGCCACAGGGTCAGCCCAAGGCATTTTGCTGCCTGAGATAGAGGAGCAAATGGTGCTTCCAATGCACCTATGCGAAGGTTCATATTATCTAAAACTGCCCAAAATATTTTGCCATGCATGACAAAATAAAGAAATAAATAAATCCCACAAGCATCTCTCCCCATTGTTGGGAGGAGGGAAAGAACATATTAAATAGTTAGCAAATTGCTGCCCTTTCATTGATACTCAGCCTCCTCATTCACACAGGCCTGTCCTGTGCAGACCTCATTTGTGAAGTGTAGAAAACCAATACTCATGCAAATAGACATGCCTATACTTCTATACTTCTAACAGTGATGCACAACACACGCCAACATCTCATAGATGAAAAGCTAGATACATATGGCCAAGCAACAGAGGAATGTGGTCAAGATAGCAAAAGTTATTAATGAAGAGGAACATATGCACTGGGAAAGGCTGTAGCAGTTTGTTTTTTGCCTGAACTTTCTGCAAAAGGCACAATTTCACACCCTCCTTTCCTCTTCTCCCTGAATTTGATTGCAAGCTATTTCTGTACTTTCAACTCGGTTTGCAGCAATTGAAGTAAGCTGAGGACAAAGGAGGGAAATGAGAGGAAGAGAAAGAAACTGGGATATTCTAAAAGCAGCTAAAAAAGTGGGACAGCAGAAGATTAATTGGGACTGTCCCTGACAAACTGGGACAGTTGGAGGGCATGATGTAGAGGATAGGTATGTATAATTCATTTTTGCAATCACAGGAGAAAAAAAGGAAAGCTTGGTCTATTGATAGGTCTTCTTCTATTACCATTGAAATTAAAGTCAACTTTTTTGCATTGGCTAGTACAACCCTAGGGCTTCTTTCACCTTTTTGTGAATATAGAACTGTTCCAATAGTCCAGAGATGGGAAACATGTGGCCTTCCAGAACTGCATCTCCCCACAACCCAAACAGGTAATAATAAGAAATGCTGGGGGCTTCATCACAAAAGACAGGTAAATCTCAGCAGGATAATAGTGTCTTTTCCTGGGACTAATCACATGACATCGTTTCTCGTCTGCCGTTCCTCCAAGTGGGGGGCCGTCTGAAAAGTGTTTCTTTTATTAATACAGAAAACCTGTTGATGACCTCCTTTGTAAAAGAAAAGTGTTCCAAATGGTCTCCCACCAAGAGAACAACAGAAGAGGAATGAGGTAATGTGATAAGTCCTAGCCAAAGACACTGTTATGCTGCTGTAATTGCAATTTACTTGCCTCCTGTGATGAAGCCCTCGGAGTTGCAATCCAACAGTATCTAGAGAGCTGCATAAGTCCCATGCTTGAAATAGACCGTGAGGCAAGAATAGAGAAGTAATTGTATAGGGGATTCTGATATTTAAGCCTATGTGATGTAATGGTTAGAAATCTAAGTTTCCCCTGGGAAAGTGGTGGGAAGATGGGAAAATGGGGGGGGGGGGCACAACCCTTCCTTACATGGTGGAGTTTTTAATTTATCATTTATGTTCAGGTGCATTGCTTTTATAAGCCCTAAGTTTTTCTGTTCCTACCTATAGGTACCCCACCCCATGCCTGTGTTAAATTGATTTCCCTTCCTTTTCTTCATCACTCTATCCTTCTCTGCCCACCATCTTTTCTTCTTCTCGCTGAAGATAAGACTAACAGTTTTTATTCTTACCACGAATTTTATATTGACCTTTAAAGATTTATTTATATGGCTTTTTATTTCGTTGTTAAACGTTGATTCAATCCTAGAGCAGGACTTTGTCCTATTATTGTCATATTTGCCCACTTCACCCACTATACTCTAGCCTGACACCCCTATTATTCACTCTCTCAATAGAGAAATCTTTCTAGCAAAAGGGGAGTTTTTATTAATATATGAGAAAACAGAGAAGATATTCCATCTATGCAAATTGGAAAGAATCACTTCTGTAATATCCCTTTTTCTGTATTATTGTAGCTAAACATAAAAAGAAAACCCATAACTCTCCTCTACAATCAGCTGTATTAGTGGGGATAAACCTGACCAATCCATACATTCTTCAGTTCATCACTTCATCACTTTCTCTTCTCAGTAACACAATTGATTCTTTCTGTCTCATGTTAAATGCTCTCTCTCCTGACCTTCAAATATTGCCATTTTGATCCCATAATCATTTTGAAGCATCCGTTCAGTTATGCCTCTGGACTTTGATAAACTAGCCTGTTCCTTTCTGGCCAACAGATGGGGGCGTTGTGATCCAATGCATCTGGGGCATCCCGGATAGGGGGAGGTGGTATGAGACTACACATAGGATATTTCAGGTCTCTGCTCTTCAGCATTAATTGCTTTTCCTTCAGCATTCAGATGTCACCACTGCTTTCCATACATCTACAGACATGCCCATGCTACTCATTTATTTTAGCCTTTTAGAGGGCTTCATCAGCATCCCAGGACTCAGAATGAAAAGAACAGAACTTTTCCAGACACCTAATCTGAGCATCCCCAAAAGGCTAAGGCACGTTCATGGCTCACCCACCTCTACTGCATCCTTGAAGTAAGTAGCACACTTAATCCTTAGCAGAAAGAAAGAAGATCAAGCAACTGATATTATGAAAGACTCAAAGAATTTGGAAAATCAATACTGATTAGAGTAGGTAACTTTAGCTAGATCAAAGTCGGCAAAATATGGCCCACAGAGCCTCAATTTATGGTCCCAAAGCCTACTGAAGACCCCCCAAAACTCCCAAAAATAAAATTTAAAGGCAATTTTTCTCCCCCAAATTTGCCACAGTTGGGTTTAAAAGCCATAGCAAAATACAATGGGTTTGCCTCCACAACTCCCGACTCTCCCACATATCCCAAAACCCCCCAAATGGGCCAAAATTTGCTGAAAATGAAACTGGAAGTGAGGTCACTTCTGGTCGTGTCAGTGCAGCCCACCTAGGAGGGGCAGAAGTGAAAAAATGGCCTCTGCCCCCTCCACAGCTGCCCACCCATGGGTTAGATGAGTAAATAGTCAGTGGCGTAGCTTGGAGTGCATGGAGGAGGGGCAGGGGTGGGAGTGGGCAGAGGGGTGGGGGCATAGCTATGTCAAGTGGAGGCAGGGCTACATCATGCAGGGGCAGGGCTATGTCGCGCGGGGCAGGGCAGACAAGGAGCGGCAGCACCCCAAAAACGTTGCCACCAGAGCGCACCGCCCCCGTCACCCCCCGTCCCTATGAGGCTGCAAATAGTCTAACCTGATACATGGCTGCTCAGAGCTTGGAAAAGTTTTGCATTCCTGCTTTAAGATTCCCTCAGCCAGCATGGCCTGTCAAGGTAATTATACTGTATCAAAATCTGAGGGAAAGCACCTGGCTCTGATTCTATTTGGCAACATGGACCTCTGTAGGAAATGCCCATCAGGAAATGCTGTAGAACTTGGCCATCCTCTAGTGACCTTTCCCAATAGACCTCATAGGGCAGCCTTTCTGTCCACATTTCCTCCTTACACTATACCTGTGAGAGTAGATTATGGCTCACAGATACAAACTCAAGTCAAGGCCACCACCATGGAGAGACAAGGTCAGTTTTCTGTCCTTGGGACCCTCTGAGGGTGAATGAATGGACCTAAAATTGGAGAAGGAATAAAAAGAGAGAGGGTTAGAAGTCACTCTGTGGTTTTGAACCCCAACTTGCTTAAAAAGTGAGTTGCCTCTCCTGGAGACCTCTAGAAAAGGCAATTAGCATTCCTTTTTGCCAGAAAAAGTGCAGTCAATGGAATCTGAAGAGGGTGCAGTCACATAAAACAGCCATGGAGCCCTGGGACTGGATGTAACCAGCTCCCTGTATTAGACAGAATGAGGAAATTGCTTGTTACATTTATCCCACTTTTCCACTTTAAAAAAAATAACATTTTAAGGCAGCTAATGAACATCTGTTTAAAAATATCAAAAACCTTCACATTCACCACAATAGCTGAGCCAGTTTAAAGGCCAAAATGAAAAGAGATGTCATGACCCCTTCTTAAAAGCAGTGACAGTGAAAACTGCTTGCAATTCTGAAGGGAGAACACATCCCATAACCTGAGAGCATCTGAAAAGTCCTCTTGTGCATGCCCATCTAACTGGTCTCCAAACAAGTCCAAACAAGTCACTTTTTCTTCTATTGTTGTTGTTGTTGTTGTTGTTGTTGTTGTTGTTATTTTATATCCTGCTTTTCCCCCGATACTGGGACTAGCAATGTAAAGGCCTAGGCAAAAATATGAAGGGAAAACTTTCCCCATTACTTGTAGGGGGAAAAAAAACCTTTTTCCTAACTTTTCCAGTTTTCTTTTTTTTCAGGTCTTCACATCTCTAGTGGCTTACAAATTATTAAAGCTAGTACAGATTAAAAACCTAGAAAAACATCCATACAAAACATCCATTTTGTAACAATTTTGTAACAATCAAACAATCTATAAAAACCATTTAACCATCTAAACCATCTAAAAACCAATTAAAATTAAAAAAAAGATAGAATACAAAGAAAACAACAAAACAGCATGCCATTGTGGTCAACTCCTCAAACCCTGGTGGAATAGGAAAGTTTTCACTTGCCAGTGGAAGCAAGCAAAGAAGGAGCCATCCTGGCCTCCCTATGGAGGAAGTACCAACATCTCTTCCAAACGCTGTCACAAATCACGTCCGGTGTGGAACACTCTGCTCAACAAGCCCTTAGGGAATTATAAACATAAAAGGCTGCCTTTTTAACCAAGGCCATTTCTGCACAAGGTTGATACATTGTGGCAGCGTCGAATTCTTACCCTCTTGTCTGCATGTTGGAGCATTTTAGCACTGTAGTTTTCCTCATGGTTCTGCACATTTTCAGCTCCTAGCATAGTTCACTGCGATGAGAAACCACTGTATGTGAAAAACGGGAAAACTCCAATGTAGATCTCCCAAACCGGTTCTGCTTCGGTTTTCGTCTACATGCAGAAGCGTAGCACCGATTCACATCGCAGAAGTGGCTATGGGCGTTCCCAGGCTGTCCCTTCCATCATTTCCGTCCCTATCTCTCTCCACCCATCAAAGGACAGGCTGCCGTCATTAGCGTCTTCCTGTGTTAAACGGACAGCAGGAAGAGCGTGGATCTGGTAATGGACTGTTAAGACATGTTTTTTTCCACGTATCAACGAACAAACATTCCTACACACAAATGTAGCAGCACAGAAATGTGTTTAAAATGTGTGTGCTTTTTTTAAAAAACAGACCAATCAGCGATGGTGGGGCGGGGTGAGGGAGGGGAATGGGAGTGGCCAGGGACTTGCTGTTGCGGATGCAGCATCTGCTGTTCTTCAATAGTACAATGTAAATGGGGAGGGAGGGGCAGAGAGCACAGTTTCTGAATTTCTGAATTCAGTTTCTGAATCGGAGTATAAAAACACCACCTTAACAACACACAATGAACCACTCCTCCCTTCTCATGCGGAAATGGCCTAAGTCTGACCATTGGTCCATCTAGACCAGTACTGTTAACTCTGACTAGTGGTGGACTTCCAGGATTTCATATAGGCTCGGTAATAGCTGACTTTAGTGGGAGGGTGAATCCTTCCAAGTTTTAATGTAGATTTTAAAAGCACTATCTAAGGTGCTGAACCTATTTTGAGGATAGGGTTCGATGCCTTGGCTAGTTCAGAGTAATATCTGGAGTAGATTTACTGCCCTATACCAGCAATCACTGGGCAGATTCTTTTTTAGCTCTGCTGTGGAAGGTGTGGTATTCAACCTATGACCTACCTTCTGCATGCAAAGTGTGGATTCTGCCACAGAGGAACAGCTGTGCCTCAAATAATTCCATGCTCACAAGATGTATGCGGTAGGAGAAACAATAAAAAGAAAAAAAATGAATTCTTCTGGAAGCATCAGCACCTCCAAGTGAACCTGACATAATGGCAGAGTTAAAAACAGGTTTGAGATTGATTTGGAAAAATAAGAAACCTCATCTGTATAGAAGCAATATCAGTAAATGTAGAGGAAGCGGAAGAAGGAGAAGAAGTCGTAGTGCTGCTATTCATCGTCTTGACAGACAGTTTTCTTCCATCAGACTGAATGTAAAATGAAATGAATAGCATGCTGCATAATTGAACCCACATAAATCAAAGCCAGTGTTTGCCACTAAAGCAAATTATACAGATTTTACAGCCCATGAAGAACAATTAGGAAGCCAGGAAAGACATTTAGATTAGAAGAGGGCTGAAAAAGAACTACATTTTCCTTCTGAGAGACTGGCAGCTTGGCAAGGAGAAAGGACCCCACCTTCAGAGACAAGCTGACCCTCAAGACCAAGTGTGGCCCAAGCCATTTTGCTGCTTGAGGGGAGGGAGCAGCATATACAAGCACCAAGTAATATGGCAGGCACTTGAATCTTTCATCAACATTAGTGACAGGAAAGTATCTACCACCCTTGAAGGCAGCAAGCGGGCTTAACGGGTGCAAGATAAAGTGTCTGGCACACAACCCACTCCCATAACATTGTACTCCCACTCCACACCAACTGCTGACAGAGGCAGTCACTTCATGCTGCCCAATAGTAGAACTGGCCCTGAAGAGCCCCCAGTTTGGATTAGATCTATTGGTTGAAGGGACACTGGAGACATTTTGGCTTCTGCTATTTCCGGAAGCCACTAATGAGTGAACATCAGCAGATTCAAAACTAACAGTTACTACAAAGGACATCACCATTTACAGAAAGGTGAAACATTGCTTCTTTGAACTATAGCACCCACAATCCTATCTGAGGGATTCTAAAAGTTGTCATCCAAAAAATGTGATTTTTCAAAATCCTGCCTGTTTATTATCTGAAATAATTCCAGTCCTGGGATTTCCCACCGTACTGTGTCTCCCAACTC
The DNA here is from genome assembly GCA_030412105.1 of Cyclura pinguis. Taxonomy (NCBI): domain Eukaryota; kingdom Metazoa; phylum Chordata; class Lepidosauria; order Squamata; family Iguanidae; genus Cyclura; species Cyclura pinguis. The sequence continues at coordinate 44,449,875 of CM059599.1, forward strand.
AGTGTTGTTGCAAAGACTATGAGTTGCGCATAAGACACATGAAGAATCAGGAGAAGAGATGAGTTGCCGAATGGAGATGCAATTCTTTACTAATTATCTTCTTGAAAGAAGCAACAACAAATTTTAGCAGTTTTCTCACTTCTGTGAACAGGTCTTCTAAATCTGTGCAGTTTGCAAAGCCTATTCGTTCTTTGGGACTTATTCTGCACAACATTTGCATGTAGTTGTTTTGCATAGAAAACAGCACTATCTGCACAAGAAATGGGTTTTTTTTCTCCCCAGAAAAATTATATTTCTGTGCAAAAATATTTTCTGCATAGAATAAGCTGTTGCCTGCACAGAAAATGTAATTTTCCATGCAAAACAACCACATGCAAATTTTGTGCTGAATAAATTATGAACTGCAAAATCTCTTGTCAGGGCAGGATTTCTTTTCATCAGGATTTTTTTGATACTCAAAAATATGCTTTTCAACCATTTCTGATTATTTCCTTCTCTATTGCTGAGCAACTTGAAAAGCACCCATATTCAAGTCACATTACCACAATTTCAAAGCAGCATATGTGAAACTGATCAATACTTCTGAAAATGCAAATAAATGTTTTCTGCACATGGACACTCAGTTGTCACTTCATTCCCATTATTAAGGCCAAGGGTCATTGTGCAACTTCCACTTTTAAACCCCCTCCTTCACATAAGCATTGGTGGCCAAGGTTGTATCTGAAGCTGTGCTTTATTAGAAAAGAATTGAAGAAGCAATTCCTCACCACCCCCATCTTTTATCCCTCGATTTTACGTTATGTCTAGAATCCTTGACTGCAGACATGAATCATGTAGCCTATATTTGTATAGCTTTAGCAGCTAAGCCACACTATGGGAAAACCTACCAACCTCTGCACTAAATTCTCAGCAGAAAACCTTCTCTCTGTTGTAATAGATTTGTGGTTTCCCATTTGTGGGGAAGTTTATATCGAGTCAGCAATGGCACTAGACACGCATCCTGTAAAATGCCTCTCCAAGACAGAAACCTTGTGCTATAATTGAAAAGCTTTTTGATTGACATTAGAATTTATGTGAACTCTTATCCAAGTTATATCACTTCTGGGCAATGAGTGACATTCAGACTTGCTGCACTGGGACCAGGATGTCACCCAAGCATCAATTTGTCATTGGACAAATTTGTCATTGGACAAATTGTGCAGTCATTGTTTCATCCCCACTAGGAAATAAAACTAGTAGGGTTTTATTCATGGAAAGCAAACTATTACCTCAATAATTTCCTTTATATGAAAATCTGAAAGTGGCAAACAATAGTTTGCCCAAGTGAGGACTGACATATAAAGCCTATACCTTCTTTTTCTCAGCCGAACCAGTAGTAAGCAAATTCTAGTAATGTAGCCTTTGCTGTCTCTGGGTTCAAGGAAGACCAAGGCCATTTCCTCAAAACACTGTTATAGTGCTATTATTCCACTTCCAACATCCTATGGAATCCTGAGGTTTGCAGTTTAGGGAGCGGGTATTAAGAATTCTCAGCCAGAGAGCTCTTCGGCCTCAGGAAACTACAAACCCTAGAATTCCAAAGGATTTTGAAAGTGGAATAGAAGCACTATGACAGCGTAGGGTAGAAATGGCCCTAGACAGTTTCCAATGGGCTTTCTCCTATCTCAAAAGTGCCTCTTGTGCATTGGTCAGTTTGTTGCTTATATTTATATCTCACTTTTCATTTAGTGAGCTCAAGATGGTATACAATACTTTCCTCCTCTCCATTTTATCCTCACAAGAAGTCTGTCAGGCTGTAAGAGAGGAAGGGAGAAAGACAGAGTCCAGTCCAAAGTCATCCAATGAGTTTCATGGTGCAGTGAGGATTTGAACCTAAATCTCCTAAGGTACAGTCCAGCAGTTACAGCAAAAAGCAGCAGTATTCTGATCAATAATAGAAGGCCACCATTTTAATTTTAATTTTCCAGATGCAGGACTGCTTTAAAGGAATGGTGGAAATTAAAATAGCAACCACCCAATAGGAATACCAGTTTTAAATGGGAAGCTGAGGGAAAGTTCAATGCTGATCCCTTGCAGACCAGCCCTCTGATAGCAACAAGGATCAGCACCCAATATGGTCATGGTCATCAATGAGTGCAGTAGTTCTTTTCCATATTATGTTTGTCTCCACAACCAACTGGGCTATTTAATAATGGCTTTTACACTTTAGAACAAGGCTTTTACACTATGTACCTTGAAACAAGCCACTTAGAGGAAGTCTGGACCCTCAGATGTAGCAGCTAATAACTGTTTTTCCACATACGGGCTGCCTCCAGATCTTGGGAAGTGTGCTTTTATGCAGTGTAGTTCCCAAAATCTCCCACCCACATAATTTTATCAAAAATACAACTTTTCCCAAGCTAACTGTGGGTCATACCAAAGTGGCTTACCTAGGGTAGCAATGCAGGTTGATTTTTTTTGAGAGCAAATATCAGCGCTTCCTGAGATTGTGTCTCACAATTATGCCACCACTCTTTGGTACATGTGTCCATCATCCTGTGGCAATCCATTGCTCTTTGAGCACAGAATTTCAGTGTTTTTTCATGGGTAAATATATGTATCAGGAGGACTCCAAAGTGGAACTTCTAGTCATCTTGTGTTAGTGTCTTAACTCCTTCACCGGCAAGAGGATATGTCTGCCAAAGATATTGTATCACCCAGAGTCACCACCACATAAGCAGTACTGGAAGTCCCATAATCAAAACCAATGGTCAATGCAAGGAAATAGAAGAGAAATGAAAGAGTAGAACAGGCAAACACAGCTCCATCATGCATAGGCCCAGCAACTGATGAGAAGCCCTCCCTCCATCCCAACTGCCATTACTCCGGCCTTTGAGGGAGAAAACAATATCCAGCATCTACTGGATTTAATCTGTCCCCCACTATTATCCCTTTTTCCTTATGTGTTGTGTTTTTCTAGCTGACAGAGAACTGTCAAAGGGATTGTAGTTGTAAACTACTCTTGTAAAGCACCATGTACAGTGATGGCACCGTATAAACAAATGACAACAACAACGATTTTTTTAACTTCTACCGTTGGAATCCCTTTTTCAAACAATTGCAGATCTAAATGTTCCCAGTGAGGCCAATTTTCAGGCCACTGGCTGAAGTCTCAGTGAATTGGTATGCTTCCCTGGGTCTTCAGACAGGGAGATAATTCTCAGGGTAAGCTATGCTGGAGGAGGAGAAAGTCTGATTGTATAGTCTGGAGCTGCCTAACTCCCACCTCCCACTGGTGACAAGGTTCATTGGCTCAGCATGAAAGTATTGTCTCTGTATTGTGTTTAGGCTACATCAGCATGCCAGAAAGCCGAGAAGGAAGAAGGATGGAGAGAAAACCAGTAGGTGAATGCTCTTGAGATCCTCATTCCATCTGTAGCAATGCAGGTAGGAGAATGTCAATATTGTGAGTACAAGTCCTGGAAGTAGTTGACCAAGACTGAAGGAAAAAACTCGCAGGAAGTTTGGCATCAGCAGAGCACCTGGGAAAACTCTTCCATATGTCATGTGTGCTATGGGTAAGCCTCTCTGTAATCTATAGGAAGCAGGAATGGCCAGTGGCAGGGCTTGGAGTGTGTGGAAGGGGGGTGAGAGGAGGCAGGGCTACGGTGCATGGGGACGTGACTGCAGTGCGTGGGGGTGTGGCCAGGGCATACAGGAGTGTGGCTACGAGCTGGGACACCCCCAAAACATTGCTGCCTGGAGCGAAGCGTCCCCCCCCCCCGTTCCTATGCCACTGGGAATGGCAACAAGCTGCAGCTCCTGAGTGTATTTTGCTACTTCCATGGCTACCAAAAATAGTCCCCCTGGGCCTGATTTGCCATATTACCTGGGCCATTTCCACACTAGACTGTTATAGTGCTATTAATCCACTTTCAACATCCTATGGAATCCTGGGGTTTGCAGTTTATGGAGGGGCCTCATAGGAAATGTGGAAATGGCCCTCGTTAGGCAGGTTGTACCTAGATTCCCCTCATATTTATTTTCGCAACAATCTGATCCCAAAGTTGTTCTGACTCTTCTTCCAACCCCTGAATAATGTGATGACACATCACTTCCTGTTATAATTTTGTGTGAGACTGCCAAGGAAAAAAGAACTATTGGGGCAGTACAGGATTCCAGGGTACCTGTGGCATTTCTGCATGTTTACATGTGTTTGAGAGGCTTTCTGTGTGACTTGGGGCTAAAATTTGCCTGAAAACTCCACCAACATTTTTAAAAATCAGGGCAACTTGTGAGGTTAGTGGGGATTTCAGGGACCACAAAAGTGGGGTTCAGGGGCTACATGTGGCCAGTGGGCCTCACTATGCCCACCCCTCCCTTAGTGAGCGTAAGGATGTAAGTAAAAATGAGGAATGATATCAGGGCTTGGAGGTACATGCGAGCCTTGGGCCATACTTTGCCCACCCCTACTGTATAAGAAGATCTTGTCTAAATACCCTGAAGGTACCAGATCCCAACTGATGTTGGAAGCTACGCTGGGTCAGCTCAGGGCAGGATTTGGGTGGGAGACCACCAACAAATACCAGGTGCTGTAGGCTATATTTCAGAAGATGGAACTGGTAAAACTACCCCTGAGTATTCTTTGCTTAAGAAAACCCTATGAAATTCATGAGGTAACCATAAGTCAACAGGTTACCTGAAGGCAAATTCTGTACATACACCGTACAGAAAGCATGGAAACCCCATAATCATGCACTCTGAGAAATTTCTCAGATATTTCTTATCTCTGTGATTAGTTTTCAATGCAATTTCTTTTTTCTTTTTTTTCTTTTTTTTGCTCTTCCCAGAATATATGATCAAAATTAAGCATACAGAAAATTTTAGTACAACATTTCATGATGTGTCCATTTGTTCTGCAAGAGCCTATACTGACATTTTTTGAAAAAGTCAAGACAATTTGTGCCCTAAAGCCATATCAACAATTTCGAACTGTAAAATTAGCAAGTCATTCATGTTCATAAAAAGGACAACTCCAAACAAAATTGCCATGAGAGGAACAACACACAGCTCCAAAACCTTTAAGAGCTGAGTAGAAGTGGGAATTCCAGTAGGTGTTGCTTATCATGCAAGTTCCACCTGCTGAAATTCCCTTTCACATATACATTAAAGGTACAGGAGCCCATGCTGTTTTCACCTGGCAACCTTAACTCAAAACTCACTGTAGCAAGTAAAAAAAAAGTTAGAGATTGTCATTTATTTGGGATAGGAACAAGATGCTTACTTATAAATCAGCAAAAGAAAAGGAAAAAGAGAACATAAAAATACAACACATTTTGCCATAGCAGAAAGAGGGTAACCAGATGTACTTCTTGGTCTGGTCACCACATAGTCAAAACCTCTCTCCCCCAGCACCACCCTCCTTGCTGTGGTTCTTTATCTTTCCACTAGCCTGGGACTGCAGAGCCATTCAAATCAAGGACGCCCTCCTACACAGCACCATCTTCTGAAAAGTGAAATTCAATACCAGCCCTAGACAGGGACCAGAAAACAGGTACTGACCTTGCTAAACTAGAATATTTGGCATATACAGTTCTCCCTCCACATTCACGGGTTTTACTTTTGTGAATTTGATTATTCGCGAGGTGCCCACTTGCCCCTCTTCTCTCCCTCCCATCCCTGGCCTGGGGGGGCAGGAGGCCACAGGGAGGGCAATTGACCCTTCCCCACGCTCCTTCGGCCACCATTGCTGGTGCAGGCGCACCCTCAGCAGGCAGCAGAAGACGGGGCAGGAGAAAGCCAGTGGGGAAAGAGCTCTTTCCCCACTTGGTTTCTCATGCGCTTCCCCCCCACTCACCCAATCGTGTGGGTGGGAGCCAAGAGTTCTTTCCCTGCTTGGCTTTCTCTTGTGCCCCCCTACTTGCCTGATCACGCAGGTGGGAGCCAGGAGAAAGCCAAGTAGGGAAGTTGTTTCCTGCCTTGGCTTTCTCGTGTGTCCCCGCACTCACCCCATAGTGGGGTTGGGAGCCAGGAGAAAGCCAAGCAGGGAAGTTGTTTCCCTGTTTGACTTTCTCCTCCCCCCCCACCTGCTCGATCGCAGGGGGGTGCCAGGAAAAGGCCAAGCAGTGAAGTTTTTCTCCCCGCTCGGCTTTCTCCTGAGCCCGTCCACTCACCCGATTGTGGGGGTGGGAGGCAAGAGAAAGCCAAGCAGGGAAGTTGTTTCTCTGCTCGGCTTTCTCCTGTGCCCCTTCACTCACCTGACTGTGCGGGTGGGAGCCACAAGAAAGCCAAGCAGGGAAGTTCTTTCCCTTCTTGGCTCTCTCCTGCGACCATCTTGATGGCACGGATGGGGGCCCACAGTTATTCGCGTTTTTTTCAGTTTCGTGGGGGTTCTTTTTCCCTATCCCTAGCGAAAGTGCAGTGTATATATATGGGATACATCTTTGATTAAACTAGAGCTCCTTTCACATAACACAATTATAGCAGCATTATTCATTCCACTTAAACTGCCATGATTCCATCCTATGGAATCCTGGGGTTTTGTACTTTGATAAGATGCTAGAGTGCTCTGGCTGAGAATATAAATGCCTCTCCTTAAACTGCCAATCTCATGATTCCATAGAATGGAGCCATGTTGGTTAAATTAAGTTAATAGCACTATGATTCTGTAGTGTTAATAGGCAGATGTGAGGAATCCAAATGTTGCTGAGTTGCAACTACCCTTATTTCATGCTGGCTGGGAATGGTGAATTCACAAGTCCAACAACATCTTCAGGACCAGCCCAGGACTGGGCTTTCTTTTTTATAGTTTATTGTAGGTGCATGCTTTTGGAAATGTGCCTTTAGAAGAATATAGATAATAATGTTCTACAACAACTGAAAATGCACAAGAACTTAAGAGGGGCTAGAATCCATGACTGAGATGTATTCCTGATCGTTCCTGCTGTTTGTTTGTTTGAGAAAGACCAAAAATGAGATACTTGTGGGTAGCATTCCATCAGAAGGGAACAACAATTCAAAATTAATAGGAAATTCCATGGGGAAATTATATGCCAATAGGTTGATTGCTTGCCTCGGTCCTTAAACTAGCCTAAATGAATTTTAGATATCCTGTACAAGAAATGTGCCATGTTATACAAGCTGAAACAAATATCTATCATTTTTATTTTGGTATATATCAGAAGTCCCCAATGATTTTTGTGTGAGGGGGTTATTTCTTTATTTTTTGAGATTCTAACTATATTTAAATTGCACAGTACAAGCCAACAAAAGAAATTGAGGTGCGGTTTGGTGCCAGGGTATCTAGAAGCAGGTAAATCAATAACCCAAAAAAGGCCCCAGAGGATACATTGCCCCATGATAATGTTTGCAGATAGCAAGAACATATTGTCAAAATGAAGAGTAAATTGTTTTTTCCATGAATGATAGCTTTCGATGCCAAAATGAAATACGACAGGTAGAGAGATTTTTCCCAGATAGCAAGCAACAGTGTTCAGTCATGCATTAAATGAAAGTTTTATAAATCCATGAGCTGCACCTGTTGGCAGAAATGACCTCACATAAACTGCAAGAATTTTTGGATCATTTCCCATTAATTTTTATATCTTCATAAATGGAAGAACCGGAGTTTAAAATCTTGCAATGAAGAATATATCTGTCTAATGAAATCCTGAAAGACCAGGTAGAAGATTGCTATATATAAAGCTACTTGAAAAAAGAAAAGGAATTATTAACAAATGCAATTTGAGTTTGATTACCCAGAGACATAATCCATATATCATATGGCAAAGCTTAGAAAAGTTACTTAGTGGACTACAGGTCCCAGAATTTCTCAAGCAGAATGGCCATGGGGAATATGGAAGCTGTAGCCCAAAAAAGGTAACTTTTCCATGCTGTGGCATACAGAGAACACAATCAACAAAGACAGCTTAGAAGATTTACTTGGGGACTACATGTTTTAGAATTACCAACCAGTATGGAAGATTCTGGGAGGTGTGTCCTCAAAAGTAAAATTCCCAACCATGTCAAGAAACCAACAAGACCAAATAACCTGGATTTCAACTGCCAGATTGCCATTAAAATTTAGTGGAAAGAATGCTGTTGAAGTCACCCAGTTAACCAATTTGTGGTTCATTCACAGACTGGAACTACAACTGTAGTAAAATAATGTGGGATGTTAGAGATCTGATATGGTAGAATTGAATGAGCCATTTCATTTCATTAGGGTACATATCAATTTTTTTTTGTAATTTTTATTTTTTAACTGAATTCCTACCTGAAAGACTTGTTATTTACCTGCCATCAAGTCAACTTTGAATGAAAAAGCTCCAGGTCCCCCTGTTAGCAACATCCCAGCTCAGGTCTCAGAGACTCAGGGCTGTGGTTTTCCTGAAGAAGTCTATCTACCTCTAGTGCAGCCTTCCTGCTGTCTTCTATCTTGCCAGGCATTATTGTCTTTTCCAGTGAGTCATGTCTAAAATATCTCCTTTTAGATCAGGGTGAGGAATCTTAGGACCTCCAGTTTTGTTCGATTTCAGCTTCTACTGGCTGCAGTTAGCCCAGCCAATAATCAAGACTGTATGAGTTGTAGTCCAAAACATCTGGGAGACCAAATATCCCCTTAGCTTGATTGTGGGAAATCAGCATAGGAGGGAAAATGACAGGCTGATAGCTATGCCTGCCTATACTAGTTTTCTTCTCATAGAAAAGGCGTTTTTACATAGAGAAGCCCCAAAAACAGGTTTTTTAATGACCCTACAGACTGAAGTAGCAAAGCTCAATTGGACATTTTCAAACTATGACCTCATTTTGCTGCCTATGTACACCAGAACAAGGAGAGAAACCATCATTCTGAGCTGGACTTGAAGCCATAAGAGAAAAAATGATAATTGATTAGGGGCAATTATGGATATCTTATGACGGCATTCATTATATAACTGTCCATTAATGTGTTAAGTGCATTTAACAGATCAGAAGGTAGCCACATTAGATACAGAAACAGATTTTTATTAAGAGTGTCTTCACAAGCTGAATTTTGCTCATGGACTCTCTTAAGTGCAGGTGATTTTAAACAGAAATAGAATACTTTTCACCAATAGTGAAAAAACTGTAACCAGGTTATCCATCTTCCTGCTCAGTTTGCTGTCCAGGGCAACCTCACTCCTCTTGCCCTCCCTTCTTATGGTTCCTTATCTTTACCAGGGCTGGGACTGGGACTGGGCAGCCCTTTAAACAGAGAAGTATTTCAAACAAATGTAGGGCTCACAACCACCCTCTATATAGATGCCTGTATCAGCAGCAGATCTACGGTGGGGCAACTGGGCCATGTGCCCTGGGTGCCATTCCGGCGGGGTACAAAGGCTGTTGTCCCTCCCACCTGCTGACCACTCCTCTGTGCCCTTCTGTGCCTGCCCGCCACCATGTGCACTTTTGTGCCCACCTGCCACACTCTCACACCTTCCCACACCCGCCCACCACACCCCCATGCACTTGCACACCTGCCCGCCACCCCACACCTTCCCACGCCTGCCCACCTCCCCCGCACACTTTCTTGCCCACCCTTAACCTCCCCACACCCTTCTGCGCCTGCCCACCACCTCCTTGCACCTTCCCGCACTCACCAGCCACCCCCATGCACACTTTTGCTCCCACTTGCCACCCCCGCACCCTTCCACACCTGCCCATCACCCCCTCGTGCACTTTCGCACCTGCCCACCAATTACCCACACCTTCTCGCGCCCACCTGCCTCCCCCTGCACACTTTCACACCCGCCCACCACCTTCCCATGCCTGCCCGCCACCTCCCCTTGACTTCCTGTGCTCACCTGCCACCCCCATGTGTACTTTTGCACCCGCCCACCACCTCTTCGTGCACTTTCACGCCTGTCTGCCACCTCCCCTCACCTTCCCGTGCTCGCCTGCCCCCCCCACGCCCTTCCACACCTCTTCACTGCTGCACCCCTTCTTCCTGGACAATTTGGGGGGGGTGGCAGCAGCAGCAGTGCATGGGGCGCTACTTCCACACTTGCCCCAGGCGCTTCTGAGCCTAGGTACACCACAGTCTGTATCTATACAGTATATCTATATGTTTATACTCTCTGTATAGATGTTGAAGAGTCATCAAATTTAATTCATTGAAAGACATAAAGCCCTATGAAATGAGATCTTTCTTTCTGTTGAAGTTTCCCATCAACAGTTAACAAGCAGACAGCAGAATGGACAAGTACTCCAGTCACACAAAGTCTTCCCCACAATTGACAGATATATTTCTATTTTAACTATAGTAATCTTTCCAAATTTGAATCTTTACAACTAATTCAGCACATTCAAACAGTGTCTAAAACTTGTGTTCCATGTTTCTTGATGTAATCTTTCCTCTTTTTCAACAATCCAGACTGCCAGCCTTCCCACTTCACCAGAGCTGCGAGCTAACTTCTGATGAATGAATGGTTTCTAATAATCAATTTCTTTTTTCCAATAATGAAGGTATAATTACATTACATTATAATGATAACTTAACAAGAGTCATGATGTAATGTTATGGTTTATAATGTGAAGTTGTATAGTGTCATAGTGTAAAGTTATGTTGTAACTCAAACATTGTAGTTATTGTTATAGGTACAGGGTATGGCCCCAGTAAATGGCAAAGTTGAAATATCACATGATATTTCACGTGTACTGGTTCAGGCTGCTGCCTTAGGCTTGTGAAGGCAACAATAAGGAAGATGGGAGGAGTGTTTTTATACTAGCGTCATCAAGCATTTAGGTCTTCTTATTTTAAGTGTTTGGTTACTTTTGAGAAATGGGAGCTGAGGTTTAAAAACAACAATTGTATAAAAAAAAGTAGAGAAAGAATTATTTTAAAAGAAGAGTAAATAAGGGAAGATTTTTATGTGTCTGTGTGAGTATGTTTTATTTGTGTATGTGTATATGCATCTGTATATACTTGTTTATTATTGTTCTGTTATGTCTTTTTTGTCTTACGATGGTTGTATTTGGCAATTGTGGTATTGTGTTTCCTTTATGGATGAATAAAAAGAATATAAAAAATAAAAATAGCAATTATAACAGTTACAAACTGCTTCCAGTGTCTTTGAACTGATTCGTTTAACTAATTACCTTTTAAAATTTCCACACTCTCCCACATGGAGTACTTAAGACAGGAAGTTTTCAAATAAGTAGCCATATTAATCTCTTGCAGCATAAACAGAAGGAAATGGTGGGGGGGGAATGTGGTAGGACTTTTAAGACTGATTGGTTTTTATTTTAACATGTGGATTTGTATCTGAGAAAACTCAGGCTAAAATAAAAACCAGTTAGTCTTAAAGGTGCTGCCTCATTTCTCTTTTTTCTTCCTCAATCTCCCTTCCTTCTTTTAAAGACTGGATATGTTTTGTAGAGGATGGTTTTACAGATGGAAAAAAAAATGAGCATTTATCTAGATATCTGCACATCTAGGTCTTTACTTTGCACATCTATGATTTTCTTTCTCTTTTCTTTTCCTTTTTAAAGGGGAACATCTTCCTTTGCTTTAGCATTCTGCTGTTTCTGCAGTTTTGCAAAGGCTGTGCTACATTTACTGCTGGATGCTAGACGGCACGAGCTGGGGGAAGTTGTGGAGAGAGTAAAGTGGTTCAGATTCTGTTGAGCGGATGTTGACTCATACAGGAAGAACTAAAAATGCAATGAAAAAAAACCCTCACCCTTTGATACAACCAGATCTCTCACTAAAGCAGAACTCACAGTGTTATTCAGTTGCCCTGAAGAAAACTGTGAGCAGGAACTGCACAAGGGATTCAATTAGAAGGGTTTTAGACCTATTATAGTGCAGGCAAGGAAACCTATCCATTCTAATTATGTTCCCAACACTAAGCATAGAACTCCATAAGTACACAAGGTCAGGGACATGGTCTTCCCTCCACATGTTTCTGCTAGAATCAGCCCAGAAGAGAATTGCAAGTCCAAACTGCTTTGAACTTTGCCAAGTATAGATCCAAAGTCAGACCAGTTTCTTCCCATGTATGCATGCATCCTAACATATAAAGACGTTTGTATAAATGCAGGATGGCACAGAGATAATTTAAAAGCATACAAAATGACCTAAAACGACCTAAATTCAGTGGTATTGAGGACTTTAATGGGCAGTGGGAGCACTTGAAAGACAGAACTGGCACCCAGATCTTGAAAAGTTAGTTCCAGAGTCCCTAGACAAGATGTCATTGGGTATGTTGGCTAAGGGATGCTGCAGTTGTTATCCAAAAAAGTTATTCTTTCTCAGCTCTAGTGCTGATAAACCCCCTGGCTGCTAAATGAAATGAGACGGGGAGACATTCATCTCTGGAGGGCGTTGCTTGGCAGTGGAGGAGGCAGCGAGTGAGCTTTAGCTGCAAGTTTCTGAACTGGGAGAGTGCCTAAAAATGACATCCTGTGTGGGTTTATACATAGGGCCAGCTGAACAAATTTTGCTGCCTGAGACAGAGCACCAAAGAATATCACATTCACTCCCAAAGTCAAGATGCATAGTACTAGTTATTTTGGTACTTGAACCCCCCCCCACCACCACCACCACCATCACCTCAAACAGCCTGTCACAAGGACATCTTCCTTTCTCTGGTTCATGTTGTGTGCCTTGAAGTTAACTCCAACTTATGGTGACCTTTGTCTTAGATTTTTCTTGGCAAGATTTATTCAGAGGCTGAAGGAGTATGACTGGCCCAAAGTCATCCAGTGGATTTCCATGGTTGAGCAGGGATTCCAATGCTGCTATCTCCAAACCCTAGTCCAACACTCAGACTATTACTCCATGCCAGCATAGGCCATTTCTGCACGTTACCTTGCTCCATTGTCTTCCAGTCACAATCCCAGCAGCACCTTTGTCACAAAAGGAGAGGGATAGGAATGCTCCCCTCTGCACCCGACTGGCTCCCTATACAAGGGAGCTCGAGGGACATGGCTCTTCCTTTCACAGCACAGCTAGGCTCTTTCTCATGCTGTGCTAAGCCAGGAAGTGCCTCCATCAAGCTTCCAGCCCTATCGCATGGCAGGTAAGTACGGGAGAGTTACATGATCAGGGGTCATTGACGGAGAAACAGTGTCTTGTGGAAGATTCATCTCAGTCCCGCTCCTCTCAAGTCCCCATGCCGGGATGCCATCGTTGCACAGAAAGGGCTATCGTCTCCACCTACATAACAGTAAAGAAAACAAATACAATAGTTTCCAGATATGTATCTGTCATTGAAAATGCTGCCAGCAAAGAAAAAACAGCTCGGGGAGAACAGAAGTAGACCTATGTCTTCATGGGAACTAATAATTTATGGTAAAGAAAAATATTACCATTTCTTTCAGCATACCTACAGCCCAGTGTAATTAACTTTTACCTGTGTGTGTGTGTGTGTGCGCGTTAGCATATATATCCTCCTTTGTTTGAAACCATGCTCAAGGCTTTGAGCTCAAGCAGCCCTGACCACAGAGGAGTCAGCAAGTGGATAATTTCCTCAGCATTTTCAGTGATGTACCAAATGAAAGTAGGGAAGTACTGGTCTCCAGGTTTGTAGCCTGATGCTCAAACCAGTACACCACACACTGAGTACTAAGTGTGAAAAGGCTCTGTTTTACTGTGGTCAGCTGAACACAATTACAAAGCTTTTGTCAGCAGGAACTCTGGTGGAGCTAGGGGGGAGAGGGGGCAGTCCACCATGGGGTGGCACCTTTTTGGGGTGCCCACGCTGGGGTGCCCATCCTGAGAACTCCCTCTCTTTGTACTGCCTAGATGCCATCCCATGCAAGCTGTGATAACTGAAGCCCCTGCCAGAGCTGCTGATGACAAGCAGCAGCTGTTGGTCCCTGTGGCTCTGGCTGGAGATGAGTCCTGCAGCTCAAGAGCTCCCCTGCTGCCATGGACCAAGCAGGTTCCTCTGCCTGCTCCTTTAGGGCGACAGGGATCCGATTCTGAAGATGCTTTGGAGCCTGTGTCAATCAGCCCACAAACAAGGCGGAGACTCAAGAGAGCTGAGCAAAGGGAGGCTTCCTTGATTAAGTTCAAGAAGGAGTGACTAGCCACACCTGAGTCTTGGGCTGTATAACTGCCTGCCTGGAAGTTTTCTTTTGCTTGTGGCAAACTTTCTATAAGCCCTCTCCTTGCTTGTTCCTTGCTTCCAGCATTTGGCTCCTGATACCTTGGATTGATCTCTTGGCTCCAGACCCCTGGCTTATGGAACTCTGACTATGGCTTTTGCTTGTTGCTCTGGCTTAGGTAAATGGACTTCCCTTGAGTAAGTGCTTCCTTGACTCCTTCTGGCAGGACTCTGCTAGCCCTCCCACTCCCTTCTCCAGGCTGTCTCGCAGCCTGGGTCTCTGACCCTGACATAAGCCTACACAGAGCCCCCTGCTGCCCCACCTACCTGCACAGAGCCCCTGGGCAGTCCCCATCACCCACAGGTCAGCAGACCAGCTCCACCCACTAGGCCATGCCCACCAGATGGTTCCCCCAATCACTGGGTGGCTGTCCACCAGGATAACTCACTGCTGCTTCCAATTCTTTTCCCAAAGCTGGTGGGGCTGTCCTTACAGTGGTGTAGCTAGGGACGTGGGGTGGTCTGTCCCAGGCAACAAAAGCTCTAACTACACCACTACGCTACTGCTCTGGTCAGGAGTTTTTAAACTAATCTTAAAGTCCTTTTCACTAGAGATGAAAGAATATGAATTACTATATTCATTTCCTTGAAGATTAAAGTGGTTTCCCAACTGCAAGAACAGAGCAGTGACAAAGATTCTTCACAATTGGTGAAGGCTTTGGAGAAAGTATTCTACACAAAAGGACATGATCTCTGCACACAGAAGGTGTTTTTTCTGCAAAAAAAAAAAATTCTTGCACAGGAGACTGTGTTCTATGTGGAAAACACTGTTCCCTGTGCAAAAACTGCCTTTCTCGCATGTAATTTTGTGCAAAATAGTTCCCTAAAAGACTTCTTAAAATGCAAATATCAAGAGAAGAAGTCACAGCCATCTTTGTAGTCTCCCATAGAAGGCAGAACACTACTGAAGTTAAATAAATTAATCTAACACAGCTTAAAATCATTTAAAACATAATGATGATAATAAAAGTACACATATCCCATTAAAGAATCATTATGCAATGACTCAAATCTTCTATAATAGCTCAAAGCCAGTTTAAATAAAAAGATACTTGCCAGCCAAGGCAAGGAGAGCAGAGAGGGCCCAACCTAGCCTACTGTAGGAGACAGTTTCACAGCCTGGGAGCAACCACCGAGAAAGCCCTCTCACATCCTCATAAGACATGTCTGTAATAGTGGTGGACCTTCTCCAGAGGGTCTTAAAACCTGGGCAGGCTCAAGTATATATGTTATATTTGATGTAATTACGCAAATTACGCTTGTTGCTGTAATTGCCAGTCCAGGAACAGTAAAAGGTCAAGGAATATTCCCAGAGAAGTGTAATCATACCCAAAACAGGTTAAATCTTGGTCCAAAAGCCAACTTTCTACTGACAAACAATGGCTCTATCTAATTCAGAATTAGTTCAGAAAGACCAGAACTACTATAACAGCATTAATATGGTGCCCCACATAGTCAAACCCAGTTAGACACTTCAGAAGGGTACAATGACCAATGAGATTAAAAACCACTAGAAGGTTGAAAAGAACTAATAGGGCCACATGTCCCCTAGTTAGGTCTAGGCATAGATGAGTACCCAAGGCAACTAAAGCAGTCTCTGTCCTATAATATGCTCAAACGCCCAACTAGAATAAGGCTTAATCAGATTTGGCTTAAGAACCTCACACTTCTGATGTTCCTACAGCTGACATCGGTTTGATCTGAAAGGTTTGCAACGATAATGATGGTCACATTTTGTCCCCCTTGAGATAACTCATAGTGGCATCTATCAAGCTCCCCTATCCTGCTAAATATAGACATCAAAAGCTGGATGACCCTCTACTGCCATTTCTTATCTGATTTTCTCAACTGTCATAGGCTGAAAGCAAAGTTTTGCAGTCTGATCTCTACCTTGGATAGGTCTCATTCTGCAAAGCACCTATGAATCCCCCAAGGGGGATTCAGTAAAAGTGGGGTGTGTGTGTGTGTGTGTGTGTGTTAACAAACAATCTGAGCTTGGAAAAGTTTTGTTTTTTGCCTTTTTTTTTTTTTTTTTTGGCACTACAACTCTAGGACCTCCTAGCAAGCATGGCCTTTTCTATGCTATGTAAGCCATTGCAAATATTCTTACAAAAACATACACAAGCACATGCCGTATTGGCTTGTTTTCATTATTAAAATGTTCATCTGATCCCCAGGTTCACAATACAGAAAAAAAAAAATTAAGTTCCCTATGTAATTCCAATTACCATTAACACCACTGGGAAATCTTTCCAGAAGTAAGAATAAGTAGCAGGTGGACAAATTGTAAATTGCTATATGAGAAAGATGCAAATTGTGTAAATTAAAATAATTCTTAGAGCACTATTCCTCCCATTCTCCACGAACCTGCATAAAAGAGGCATCTACTTCCATCAGCTCTATCAACTGTAGCCGACATAGCCAAGAATCAGGGATAATATGAA
Organism: Cyclura pinguis; assembly: GCA_030412105.1. Taxonomy (NCBI): domain Eukaryota; kingdom Metazoa; phylum Chordata; class Lepidosauria; order Squamata; family Iguanidae; genus Cyclura; species Cyclura pinguis. The sequence continues at coordinate 44,466,430 of CM059599.1, forward strand.
CTGCAATTCAAAAATATCTGGAGGACCACACCTTCTAGTTTTGCATTCAATCTCCCTTTCTGCCAGAACATTTTCAATTCACAGAAGATTTGACTCTCAGTCATTATCAAAAATTATAATGCAGCCATGATAGATGCAGTGACTTACATATGGCAGTACATGTGATGCCACCATCCATCTTTTAAAGCCAAAGTTACAGAATACACAATTTTCAAAAGGTCATCTTTGCCTCTCGTTGACCAGCAGTTTGTGCCAAATTGCTCAGAGCAAAAGATATCCATACTCCATATACTGCAGTTTCCAACTAATGAGAAAAATCTGGCCTGGTCACCTCCTGTGTCTTTTAACAGTGGATTGATCTGAATACATCGACAACTGAAGCTTCTGAAAGCACAGAGATAATGATAAGCACCGGGTCTGGCCCAGCTATGAGACATAATGAAGCAACCGCCTTGAGTAGATACGGGAAGGGCAGCAGCAATATTCTGCATTTTCCTCCTGAGCCCTCTATCCTTCCCTTCTCCTGGAAGACAGACACGTACTATGCAGCCTGTTCTGCACAACATAAATTCATTTGCTGCCTTAAGTATTGGAAGATCCTATCCCACTGCCAGTTCTAAATGAAAGTTCAACTGCTGGTCTAGTCATCCTCTGTTCATGGAATAGAGGGGATGATGTTATGGATCAGGGCCTGATCAGGTCTGCCACTCCAAAACAGATTTGGAGGTAGTCACTCTAAGGCCATTTCCACACAGGGTTTTTAAAACAGAGCAGAGCGTCTTCCACGGAGGACGTCTGCACCTGGGAGCAGACTAGGTCGGACCTACTTAACGTAGATCCGCACCCCAGCCCGCTCTGGAACGACCCCAAGTGGTCATCCAGCGTGCTTTTGAAAGACCGCTAAAAACAGGTCTTTCAAAAGCACGGAGCGCGCCACTGCGAGCCTGCTCCCTTATGCAGATTCACAGGCTCGCATTGGTGCAAGCCTGCAATCTGCCAGGGGCGGGCTTTAGGCTGGCGAGCTTCAGCGAGACCCTCGACCAACCAGATGCCGCCATTTTCGACGCCGGAGCAGCGCGGAGCGACAAGCACGCACTGCTCCGGAGCGGCGTGGACCGGACCGGGCAGCCTTAAAGTCCGGTAAGCAGCGTCACGGGGCGATTCCTTCGCCCTGTGCAGAAATGGCCTAAGAGAAGACCATTGATGTATAAATACAATTATTTGTAGATTTTGGGTCTAGCAAGTATTTACAGCAGAGAAAATCCATTTCCCTGTGCTAGTACATCCTAGAAGTTGTCAAGTCATGTGTGTAAGCAGATCTTCCTCCTTGAGGCAAGATTAAAGGTATGGTTGAAAGGTAGAAGGCTTTTAAACAAAGGATTCTTTACTGTATCAAAGTATCTAGTTCTAGAAGTTGGGAAAGTAGAACAAAGAAAAGAGCCAGAGTAAAAATACTCCTAAACATCTTTCCCAGGCTGGGCGGTGCTGTCCTTTGGGCTGCAGTCTGAACTTCAAAGGAGCTCCCCAAGGTACTGAACCCAATGCACACATTACGTTCAGCAAAGTGGACAACTCTCTTAAAGTTCAGACTAAAACCCAAAATGGATTCACAGCCCAGCTGACATGGAAGCCATGGAAGTCACCACCCATCAACACACCTAGGTAGCCTCACAGCTCGCATTAGTATACCTTATAAACACTACATAAGGAGGCGAAACATCTCAACACAGCCAATTTCTGTTGGCGTTAGAAATGAAATGGAAAACCAGATGAGCAGAAGTATTATGTGAGTGGTTGGAAAGGAAAGATGCATGTCTGTGTTCATGTCTGTTCAGAAATTAGTCCCACTGGGTTTGATGGTGCCTACTTCTGTAGGTTTGCAGTCTCCAATTTGAAAAAAAAAGTGGAAGAATGAAAACACATCATTGTCAGGATGGGTTATTTCCTGAGTCACATTGGGGAGCTATTTTTAAATGTCCTTAAGGACAGAAGTGAGAGCTGCCCATAGAAATCAGTGGAGAAATCCAATACTTTTATTGAAGTAAGATTTGTCACCAGTATGTCCACCTCCTATCCTAACAAATGAAAGCGGAGGAGGGAAGCCCTCCCCCCCAAATAATAACCCTATCAGGGCTGAACATACACAGCTGTTCCAGACTGTAAAATGGAAACAATATTGGAGATTGTTATGTTTTATTATCCTTATCTTTGACTGTGTATGTTGATGTCCTGTTCTTTGGTGAAAAGAATGTTAAAAATAAATGTTGCTGTTTGTTTGTTTTTGTTAGTGGCGTAGAAAACTGAGGAGGAGTGGCTGGAACTCTGACCAGAAACAATCTGCCCAGGAGTCCAATGCTCCATTTGTCTAATGCTACTAAAAACCTCAGCCTCAGCCTATATTTCTACTTTGCATCTCAAACCTTTGGGCTTGCTTGCCACTTCCTTCTGCCATGGGCAGCCTTGAGAGGAAATGACAGGAAGTAGGAACAGGCTCGAAAAGAAAAAAGGAAAGAAAAGAAACTTGCCTACACATCTCTATCAATACAGGAGTGACACACAGGAGATTACATAGGCACTTAATGAATTCTAATTATCAACTTGATAGATTTAAAGTATTGATAAGTGTTCTCATCCATGACCTTGTTGGATGAACAATATCGATCTTCCTAGATTTTGTTTGTATGCAACTATTACTCTGAAGCAAGAGAGAAATGTATGCTCACCCTCTTTTACCTCTAAACTATGTGTTGCTGATTGTTGTTAACTGTTTGTTCCAAAGAACAATGTTTAGCTCTCCTTACCTGCAGAAGTCTTCCAGACTGACCTAAAGAAACGTGAGTTCTCACAATAAAGCTTCTTAGTTTTTGCCAGTTGCTGTTCCTTTCGGGGAGGTGGTGGGAGATTGTAGTAATTTCTTGGATCTGCACTAAGGCTCCTCCATTTTTTAAAAAAATCTGAGGGTATATTTTGATGAGGTGATCCTATGATTTGAAGACAAAATCTTCTACTGTTTGTTTTGAAAAAAAAAAATCTTAGAGTTACAGTGCAAAAGTGCCATTTTAATAAAGCACTATAGCAATATAACTCTGTTTTTATTTTTTTAAAAAGATAAAGAGAAACTTTGCACTAAAACCATAGGATCATTTTAGTAAATCACAATTTCATTTGAAAAAAAAATTTGGAAGACCCCTAGTGCAGATCCAAAAAGGTACTAAAAACATCACACACACCCCAAAAAAAGAGAATAAAATGAATGGGTATGAAGGTGACAACACAGGGATAAACCAGTTAAACCCAAGGAGTTTAACACAAGAAGTCTCCCTTCTTTAAACCAATCTGGAAGAGCCCTGAATTGAGGAGTTTGAATTGAGGCATTATTTTTTCCTGCATCAGACCTGCTCCCCAACCTACAAAACCCCACCCGTCAGGCCCTGACCCCAGTCCACCAAAAATACATCATGTTTTCACTTTTTTTAAAAAATTGCCAGTCGTTAGGTATAGCTGACTTATGCTAGAGAACTGGGTCAGTGACACTTGATGAGGTGAGTTTGGCAAAGTACTGTGGGAATTATAAATGAAAAGCATATCAATAGTTCCTGTAACATTATCTTTCAGATAACATGGGGAAGGGAATATTATGATGGATAACATCATAATTTGTGTGTGTATGTAATGGGTAACATTTACTTGGTCACTTGTAAATGTTAGGTTTGGGAGAAAATTTGGTACCATTTTTTTTTAACCATTGTGATGTAAATTCATAGAATCTTAAAGTTGGAAGGAGCCTCATGGACCATCGAGTCCAACCTCCAGCTCAGTGCACAATCTCCAACTAAAGCATGTCCAGCAGGTAGCTGTCCAGTCTCTTTTTGGAGATGTTCAGAGAAGGAGACCCCTAACACTTCTCCAGGCAATTTGTTGCATTGCCAAACCACTCTTACTTTCAAGAAGTTCCTTCAGCTGAAATCCACTCTCTTGTAACTTCAGTCCACTAGACTTGGTCCTATCTTCTGGGGCATCAAAGAATAAACCTGCCCCCTCCTTTCTGGGATACTCCTTGAGGTATTTAAAGAGTGCAATCATGTCATCCCTCACTCTTCTCTTCACTAAGCTGAACACATCCAGGTCCTTTAACCTTTCTTCTCCATACCTCTTATCATCTTTTGTTACCCTTCTCTGAACTTGCTCCAACTTGTCTATGTCTTTCTTAAAAGGAAAACTGAAGAGGGCTCCTGTTGTGTAAGAGATGAAATTCCAGCAAGTGTTGCTCATTACCTGGTTGCATGACAAGCAACACCTGCCAAAATTTCTACACAACCACTAAAGGTACCGGAGCCCTCTCTGTTTTTCAGTTGGACCACTCTAATTATAGGGGAGCAGTGAATTTAAAAGTTGTAGACAAAGGGACATGTAACAACTAGTGGATTACTCTGAAAAAATAACAAACAATGTGTTACAAATGTCTTCCTTTTTAAAAAATACCATTCCAAGTTTTGCTGCTCTGCTAAAAGAATACATTTCTATGCAAGGATCTCATTTCTACAAGTGCAAGTAGATCTTTAATCCACACTGCACACATGTTAAGGTCACTGTTATTCTTTACTCTCTGGTTTATATGTATCAGTGCACATACTGTAATTTTTTTTCAATCATTTGACCAAATTATTTCCCAATGATGTCATTACATATGAGGAGATAACTAGGGAAGGGGGGTGCTGAGCATTTTGCAGTCCTTTCCAATCCCCTTTCAGATATTTTACACTGGCTCTTGAAACAGGACCTCCAAATCTGACATGTGGACCCACACACTGATGGAGTTCAATAATGCTCTTTGCCTTAGGGTGCAGCAGTATACAAATGTTTTTGTCTTAGGATTTTAGTATGAAGAAGCTGTCCTCAGTCTACGTTTCTCTTCTCAAATGAAAGCCGTCTAAGAAAGGTAGAAAGAACCCTTAGCTGAATGACCCAGTTTGGTGGGAGAGAAGAATGAGGATGGAAGAAGCGTGTACAGTAATGATAGTAAAGCCTCTCATGTTTCAGAATCACATGAATGGGGGAGGGAGAGAGATGAATGCCATTTTTTCTTCTAAAGAGCTCTTGTCATTAGGCCTTTCATGGGGAAGGAGGCCAGCTGGATCCCTTTCTTTGTGCCTGAAAAGAGATGTCATTGAAGAAAAATGGTTTAATATAGGTGTCTGATGTTTCATTGTCCTCCCCTGTAGTGATAAGCACTGGTGTAGAACAAGCTGTTTCTTGAATTGCAGGGGGTGGCAGAGAAGTACCTGATGAGATGGTTTCACAAATGCAAAACGTGCTGCCTGCTGGTTCAGTGGAAATTCTCTGCAGTGCCTTGGGTTTTGTTCTTGTTGCTATAAAACCACTTCCAATACATTTCTGTGTGGGCTTTTGACGGCTGGAGTTAAAATGGTAGAAGTCAGGAGTTTCAGCATTTGCTTACACTTGACTACTTTCAACTATGTTTTAGTGGGGTGTTGCCTTTTCATTTTATTTATAGCATGTTGACACTCCACATACCACATACACTCAGAAAGAAGTCAAACAATGTCATTTAGACATACAGCTGGCCCTCCATGTTCACTAGGTTTGGGGTACAGGATCCCCACAAAAGTGGGAAAACTGCAAATTTCAAAGTGTGTGTGTCTGTGTATGTGTGTGTAAGAGGGGGGTCAAGTCATGGTAGGGGGAACGATCCAAACCAGTTCAGGGAAAGGAGAGGGAAAAGGGGTGGGTTGGCATGGGGGCCCTATGCTTCTCTCACACTCATCTCCTTCCTTGTGTGTGTGTGTGGAATCTGGAGATGATTTATGGTGTGGATAAATTGGGCTGCAAGCTGTCCTTAGCTGGCCAGGCAGTGGCTGGCGGCAAAGGAAGAGAACCCGAGACAGGTTTTTAAAAGCTGTGCAGCCTGAGGCCTGTTCAACTTTGCTGAGAGGGAAGGTTCTCCTGAGAAAGAAGTGCTTGAGGTAGGAAAGTAGGGGTTGGGGAAATCTGCAAATAATCAAATAGTGAAAGTTAAACCCACAATTGTGGAAGACCAAATGTAGTTCTAAATATATTGCCTAGGACTGCAGTTGTGATATGCAGTGCCCCTCTGCAGCATTCTTGGACAGTTGCTAAGTTCCCATTCCCCAACAAGGAGAGAACTTGGAAAGGTTACTTTTTGTACTACAACTCCCAGAATCCCCTTAGCTTGGTTACTGGCTATGTAGTGAAAAGACATCTAAAACAGTATCTTGCCCAGTCTCTGAGCAGGACCCATTGCTGATACTAGTCCAAGGGATCCTCTGTTTAAAATAATCATAAGAATACTAGTCCAAGGGATCCTCTGTTTAAAATAATCATAAGAGACCTAGTGCAGATCCAAGGAACTGCTACAAACTTCCCCCTCCCACTCCACCCCACCCCCAAAAAGAATGGAACAGTAAATGGTTAGACATACTAAAATCCAGAATGGTTTATCTGACTGACCTGGAAGCTACCTGTCACCAATGGTCAACACATTTAGTATAACCTTCTGCATGGCAGGGAGTTTTCCTGCACAATGGGAGGCCCTTGTGGTCCATTCCAACTCTACGCTTCTATGAACCTCAAAGCCCACATAGGTACCTTAAAAACACTAAGTGAGGAGGAGAAATGCCTCAAAATTGCTCAGTACTATTGGAGACAAAGAGAAAATGGACAACCGGATGAGAGACAGAATGATGTGAGTGGCTGGAAAGAGAGGGTGTGGAGAGAGACAACTTATAATTGTGCTCATGTCTGCTCAGAAACTAGCCCCATTAGGTTCAATGGTACTTACTGTATAGTAGTTATAGGTAGGATTGCAGACTCCATGTTTTAAAAAAAAAATGTAGGAGAGAATGAATATGTCATTGGTCCTTTTCACACAGCATTCGCCATGCAAAAGGGCCTCCGGAGTGTTGCGCAATTGTGAGGAGCGGTCCACATGACACCCTCGCAATTGCATGATGCTGCCGGGGTCAGCAGGCACCGATCTCACACTATTTCATTTTCAGCTTGTAGCCGAAAATGGTGCGCGATCGCGCATCGCTCCAGGGCCCTGCGCACACTTACCATGCATGTGGAGCCTCCGGAGCTCATGCTTCCTGCCCCAGCGCAGCCTGGGAAAATCCCAGGCTGTGGCTGTGGAAGGAAGAGGAGGAGCCCTCACGCTGCCTGCTCGCCAGCAGGCAGTGGCTGCAGAGGCGAAGCAGCAGGGACGCAAGAGCTTCCTTGTAAGAGGCTGCTTGCGCGATCCCCGTGCCCCGGTGCCGCGAAAAGGTAAGGTGCGGAAACAGCCATTGTCAAAATGCTTTATTTCCTGATTCACACTGAGAAGCTAATTTAAAGGTCAAAAGAAGTGAGAACTGTCCATAGAAATCAGTGGCTAAATCTAATGCTTTAGGTAAGATTTTTCACCAATATGTACAGCCCATCCCAACAAATTAAAGAGGGGGACAAATATTAACCAAGTAAGAACTAAACACGCTCAGCTGCTAAAGTCCCATTACCCCAGCAGGGACAGGACTTAGAACAGTTATTGTTTAGATTACAGCTTCCATAATCTCCCTTAGCATGACTACTGGCTATATAGTCTAAAACAGTACCTCTCCCAATCTTCGAACCAGGCCCACTGCTGATGCTGCCACAGGAAATCCCTTTAACTGGCACCCCAATGACAGGCAAGGCTAGTCACCATTTTTATTTCCCGCAACCCTGATAAGATAGTATTTCTCCAGGGCATGGTTTGAAATTGAGACGAAAGTCTCATCAGAGTGTTTTCTGCTGGTGCTGGTGGTTGCTTCTTCCAGCACTTCTGGAAAGCCCACATCATGAGGGGAGGGACACCAAAGTAATCTTTGAATGTGCCTGATATTCCTTCACTGCAGTCTGGCCCATATTTATTTTTGATTCCTTTCCATTTCAATGGGAGAGATTTAAGGCCATGGTGGTTCTCTCTTCCACTGTTATTGATGGGATAAAAATCTACTACAGTAGGCCCTTCACAGTTGTGAGGGATAGGGACAGAGAATACTCATGAATGTCAAAAAATCGCGAATAAGCCAGTGCCTTCCCTCCACACTCCTGCCCGCTGCAGGGAACGGGGGAGGCCCTGGGGCGTGCAGGGAGGATGCGACCCCGGTCCTGCACAATCCTGTGGGCCTCCTCCAGAGTGCGTAGACCCAAGGCCTGCAGGAGGTGGCAATCCCCGGCGCTGCAGCCTCTGCAGGCCTGCTCCAGAGTGCCCGTGGGAGCCCAGGCCCTAGGGCTTGCAGGGATGCAGCAATCGCCGGCCCTGCACGAACCTGTGGGCCTGCTCCCCACTGCCCGCATGAGCACAGGACCCCGAGCATACATGGACGTGACAATCGTCAGCCCTGCACGAACCTGCAGGCCTGCTCTTGGGTGCCCGTGTGAGCACAGCCCACGGAACTTGCACAGATGTGATGATTGCCGGCCCTGCACAAACCTGTGGGCCTGTTTTTGGGTGTCCACACAAGCGCAGGCCCCAGAGTATACAAGGATGCAGGGACCGCTGGCCCTGCATGATCATGCAGGCATGCTCAGGGCAGCCCGCACGAGCCCAGGCCTTGGGCACCCTGCACACTCCTGCAGCACAGAAGGCCCGGAGTGTGAGGAGGAGGATGGGGGGGGGCAACAGGCACTTCCATGAATAATCAAATCCATGGAAGTGCAAGATGATGCCCTTTATCTCTCTCAGTCTCCCTCACACCTGCATTACAGTTGGCCCTCCACATTTGCTAGGATTAGGGGGAATAGGGCCCCTGCAAAAGTGGAAAAACCACAAATATAAAAATGTGTGTGTGTGTTTATGGAAAGGGGGCCAAGGCATGGTGGGGAGAGCAGGTCAGGGAAAAGAGAGGGAAAGGGAGTGGATTGGCATGGTGGCCTTATACTTCTTTGCTCTCTGCCATCTCCTTCCTTCACTTAATGCACTTAATTTCAACTAATTTCAAATTCAGCAGTTGAAAGTATGCTAGATACTGTGGTGACTACTGCTGGCCAAATTATTTCTCCAGAATCAGGAAACATCCAGGCAACAGCCCAGGAAATTTCTGTTCCAGTAATCAAAAATGGGAGCTGAACCTCTCCTGCCCCACACCTAGTTTGTTCCTCTGTCATTTCTTAGGTTCATTATTTGTAAATAGTGGTTTAGATCCAGATTTAGTCATCTTCAAGGCTTGGAATAACTTGGAATAACTAGTTATTATTGCTGTAAGCAAGGGGTTGAAAACTGCTCCCGCAGAGATTGTGATGGGGGGCAATTATCATCCTGGTGGGCAACATGGACATGTTTTTCTGGAACTGGAGGTAATGTGATGTCACTTCCAGTTTTAATTTTGGCCTGATTTTGGGCTATTTTGGAGGATGTTGTGGGCGAGGGAAGCCAGTGGCTTTGCACAGTTTGAGGCTATTTTGAACACAAAAAAAATGTAGGCTTGGAGGGGTCCTGGAGGCTTGTTGTTGTTATTCGCTGTCAGGTTGACTTTGACTTATGGTGACCTCAATGAGAGACCTCCAACAGTCGCTGTTATCAACAACCCTGTTCAGCTCTTGGAAACTCAGAGACACAGCTTCCTTAATTGAATCAATCCACCTGTGGCGTCCTTTCGCTGCAGCCCTGGCAGGGAGTGAAAGCACGCCAGGAACGCTCCCCTCCATACCTCACCCAGTTCCTGCGGAGGGGAGCACTCTTCCCTTCCACAGCCGGGCATTTGCCATTGCTGCGCTGGGGAGGGAGATATTGCCAGCGCGCTTCCGCCCTTCCACATGGCCGGAAAAGGCGGCAGTGTGATGTGACAGTAAATGTAAAATGGATATTTTCCATTTTACAAATACCACACTTGCGTGGTGACAAGATGGCAGCAAGACCGCAATGACATCATTCGGAAGCACGACCCGCGGAGCACTACCATCACGTCCCCACAGCGGGGTAGCCATGCAGTACAGAAAGGGCCTCAGTCTTTTCCTACTGCCTTCCACTTTACCAAACATGATTATCTTTTCCAGTGAGTCACATTGTTTAATGATACATCCAAAGTATGATAGCCTCAGTTTAATCATCTTCACTTCCAGGAGAGTTCAGGCTTGATTTGCTGTAAGACACATTCATTTGTCTTTTTAGTAGTCCATAGTATCAGTAGAAGTCTTCTCCAACACCACATTCTGGGTGCTTAGTTGGCTGCAAAAATGGGGCCTTAGGGCTATACCTTCTGCACTCTGAAGCACCATACCTTCCTATCACCTGTGTGATGAGATAGATCAGCCTGCCCCAACCTACAGTCCTCCATAGGTTTTGGACTTCAGTTTCCCCAGTCTCTGACGATAAACCATGTTGCTAATGGAAGCTGACTTCCAAAGCATCTGGAAGGCATCAAATCGGGGAGTGCTGTAACTACAGGGTGGGGGGCAAAAGGTGAATTTACCCTGCCAACTAAGAATTCTTCCCCCCCAAAAAATTTGCATTGCAGCAAATGAAACACTGAAAATCATTCAGACCTAGAACTCTATATTTGCTGTGTTTGCATTCCTTTGGCAATGTTACTAGTCTTTTTTCTTTGGATGCCTAAACTATATTTCTAAATGCTCAAGTGAGGTTTTAAAATACTGCAATGCTAGAAACGTCAGGACTGAAGGAAAACTTTGTGGGAGAGAATACTTCTTTGGAGGGCAATGCCCTCATTTTATTCTCCACCTCCTGTGTCTATATCCCAAGTCTTATATATAACGATCTCCTTGAACTTATAGATTACTTTCCCATCAAATTTTTCTGGAGTCTGTTTCAAAAACTTTAGGTTTGGGTCTGATTTAGTCATTCTGAGAATAATTGCCGTAAAATCAATGGGATTAAATTAGTCATGACTAACTTCAGTTACATGCATTTCAATAGGCGTACTGTAGATACCCAATATCTCAACTGAAAATAATTAGAAGCCCACACACAGGATTATAGTTTTGATTATTAACCTATTAACAAGTGAACAAATATCATGGCATGACTAATGAATGCCACAGTATACAGAACATCACTGATTCATTTGCACCTGCTCCATTTCTATTCCCCCTTCTAGTGACAGTTTTGCTATGAGTAAGTCAACATCTTCCAACACAGTCTAGCTGTAACAATGTGCCTTTTCCCCCAGTGTAATTTCTACATCGGTCCCTGGGCTCAGGCTCTGTTTCACTTGATTCCCACTAAATCTGGCAGACTCAAATGATTCGTAAGCCCCATATGAGAGTTCAAAGAATGTGAGAGGGCATAAAGCATGGTGGAAGTAGGAGCACACATGGCCACCCCACCCACAATGTCTCCATGTTCATTGGCCTATGAACATGCTTGAAACTGCTCTCCTGCTCTTTTTTTTTTTTTTTTTATAAATACAATGTCCATTGGTTCTTCCAGTTAGAAAATTTTGGAAGTTTCCAAGCCCTGCAGCTAAGCCTGTCATATTTAACAGCAAAGTCTGATGGGGGAATCTTAGCACATTCAGATAACCAAGCCTGGAATCCTCCCTACAATTGGGAACTGTGTTATCAGTGTTCCATATGGTCCAACATTTCACTGATGAAAGTTGGAACACCTGTGGCCTACTGTCAGGTCATTTTGCTTTCCTGCCATGGTATTGTAAGGGATCTTACAGAAGTGAGTCTATTTTCAAGTGCACTGATTTGCATTTCATATAGCCTTCTGTATGATGCTTGTATACAAGACCCCACCTATGATCTACCTGTGTATTGTGCTCCTATGTATTGTGCTGTTATAATGTAGCCAAATGGATAGTGAATAATGTATCCAAAGGTACAATATGGGACTGGAGAGGAAAAGAGGGAAAATGGGTGAATTGGGAAGACACGAACCGTGTTGTGGGAACAAGTGAGTGTTGACATAATGGAATGGTTTAGAAGGGAATCAACAACTGTTCAAGGTTCAAGAAAGTCAGGAAAGGGAACCAGCCTGGAAAAGAAAGTGCTTTGATTTATTAACCAATGAAGGCGTAGTTCACACAAATTTAAAAGATTGCTTATTTTAACAAATGTAATTTTGCTTGAAAGTTAGTTTTGGCAACTTCTGCTGAAGTGTATTAAATGGCACCCATGAATTTCCACTGAATAAGCTTCTGTAAACTTCAGATTGCGTTCTTTGGAGCGGAGGTTATCTTGTACATGACACCTAGCAACATCAGAGTGTGGTCACAATGGCAAAACTTATTAATGGGGTTGAAGAACAGCCAAGCTAGGAGGGGCTGCAGCAGTTTGCTGTTACCTGAACCTACAGGGAAGAACAAGATTCCATCTCTTCCTCAACTCTTCTCTCCATGATCAAATGGAATGTGAATCGCTTTTGTACTTTGAACTCAGCTTGCAGCAACTGAAGTAAGCTGAAAACAAAGAGAGAAAGTGGAAGGAAGAGAGAAAAACTGGGACATATTAAAGGAAGCTGAAAAAGTTGGGTGACAGAGGATTGATTGAGATTGTCCCTACAAAATGCGGACATTTGGAAAATATGGTGTTCTGATTGCTGTGGGGATGCTTCTAATGAAACAAGCTTAGAATACCCATGCAGAATTTCATCTTCAGTGGAGGAAGGCCTTGGCCTTTTCCACACCGGGCTATTAAAACGGTGCAGAGCGACCTCCAACGGAGGTCTTCTGCACTGTAGAGTGGACTGGGGTGGACTACTTTTTGTAGTTCCATACCTCAGTCCACTCCGGAGCGACCGGAACTGGTCGCGCGGTGTGTTTTTTAAAAACCTCTTTTTAGAGGTTTTTAAAAAGCACAGAGCGCGCAACCCCGTGCCACTCCGTCACCCGGCTCCAGAGAAGATTTGCAGGCGGGCTTCCAGCTGGCAAGCTACTCCGGTTGGTGGAGAGCCTCCACCAACTGGAAGCTGCCATTTAGGATGCCAGAGGAGCGCGGAACGACGAGCTTGCACTCCTCCTCGTCGCGATGGACTCACCCGAACGAAGTTAAAATCTGTCGTTCCCCCCCCCCCACGTCTGCAAAGGGCCCTTGTGTGAAGCCAGTGTAGCCAGGGACATGGAGGCCTATGATGTTCTGGATTTCTGTAGAAATGTCATGTTTATTAGAGAAACTAAGGTAAAGTATGGTTATGCAAGTGGTATATAGTATATATAATAAAGTAAGTGTTGCATTGGGAGGAGGTGAGAGCACGTAATGTTGCGGGTGACTGGTGACTGGCTTAATGTTTGAAGGAACATTTAAAAGGCAGATGTGTATGACAGAGGGAGAGATAAGCCTCCCAAAGCTAAGAATTAGTTTGAGTTACTGAAGAAAGAGTGAAGAGTAGGGTGAGAGATGAGACAATGAAGGACAGGAGTTTGTGTTTGGGGTTATTTAGGACAGCTAGTTAGATTCAGCTAAGATTATGAACATATAGGGACAGATTTAGCGAGATGAGTCAATTAGGATTTGGATGAGTTAAATTAGTAGCAATAACAACAAAGGCCACTTCTGCACGACAGGGCTGTGCCACTTTGGGGACAGGGTGGCAGTGGTTGGCTGGTTGTGATTCCGCACAACGTCATCACTGGCCCACTGCCATCCTGTCCCCAAGTGTCGTGCTAGCACAGTATTCGCAAAACGGAAAAATCCATTTTGTACCTACAATCACACGATGCTCCTGTACTTACTGTCATGCAGAAGGGCAGGGAAGCATGATGGTGACATTTCCTTCCATAGTGCAGCATGGAAATACCTGACTGCACTGCGAAAGGAAGAGGTGGGGCCATCGTGCTCCCTTCTTCAGGGAACCAGTGAGGTGTGGAGGGGAGCATTCCTCTTGCACTCCGTTCCCTACCGGAACCGCCACTGGACAATGTGCGAGGACATCATCATGCGGAAATGGCCTAAGCCTTGAGCTTTTGTAGCCATAAGCTTCTGTAAACTATGTAATATTTAACAGTATGTTGAGATTCTGTTTGATAAATTAGTCTTGTAATGTACACATGTGTCTTTGGAAAAACTATTGGAGTAGTTGAGTTCAGATAAATGGTGTCTGTGGTGGCAGTGGTGAGATTACAGGAATAAAATTTCACACAGAAACCACATGGTGTCTAGAAGTTCTCTCATGGTTGGTGTCAATGGTGCAACATGTGGAGGTCTGTACGAAGGCAGTGTTGCCATGTGAACCCCTGTATGCCCACATAGATTCTTTTGAATGCTGCATAGAGCTAAAGCCAGACAGCTAGAAATGTAATCATGCAGGCCAATGCATACCTAGCCAGACATCTCACTAAGTTTAATGGGTCTTGCTGTGGTTGTTGCTATGTAACTTCAAGCTGACTCTGAGCAACAGCAATCCTATCTTAGGGTTTTCTTGGCAAGATTTGTTCAGAGGGGGGTTGTCAGTGTCTTCATCTGAGGCTGAGAGAGTGTTGACTTGCCCAAGGTCACCCAGTGAGTTTTCATGGCTGAGCAGGGATTTAAACCATGGTCTTCCAAAATCCTAGTCCACTATACCACACTGACTCTCTTAATGGTGCTTTCTTCAACCTAAGTGGGTACAGAACTGCAGCCTTAAGGACCTAGACCAGACTTCCTTGGCTTGGTACCTTCCATATGCATTTGTACTATAAGCTCCCTCATCCCTAGCCATCATGGTCATGCTGACTATGGGTGATGGGAATTTTAATCAAACACTTATAGAGAGGGCTGTCTGTTTGAGGGAAGGGTGATTTGAGTTATCACTACTGTCTACAAGGATCTATAAGAACTTTTGTTTAAAGGGGTTGTACTTTTTAATATACCTGAACATCTATTCAGCAAACACTTTCCTTGTCAATTTTAATCTGCTTCTTTCCAGCACAAGTTTGTACATGAGAAAAAAAAATATCCTGCCATAGTAGTTCAGAGAAAAATCTCTGTAAGTCATCCCTTCAAAGCATTCCAGTAGCATGAAGCATGAACAGATATTTAACTAAAAATCTATGATGTGAGAGATAGACAGTGGTTGTTAGAGTTTTTTAAGTAAAATGCAAACTTTTTCCCTTCTATGGGTGGAGGTTGTCAGTAGCCACCTACCACATACTTAAGGACTCTGCTAGTGATCAGTGACAATTTCATTTTATTCCTTTTGAATAAGGGCTTTCCAACATCTGTAAATTTCCTGATCAAAGCAACATGAAGAAAAACTTAATTTAAAGAACACCCTAAAATAAAAGAAAGCAAAAATGCTCATCTATGCCTTTTGAGTATTTAACTCTCAGAAGTCTGGCATAAAATCCCTTTGTATCCAACCATATTTGTGACTTTTTTTTTTCTGATTGGTTTCTCATCTTCAATAATTATATGGTAAGACAGGTGCCATATGGTCTTCTTCATTCTGGAGATAGCTAAGCTGACTGAATGTGGTCAGCAGGTGGTTGAGAATCTTGTTTTGTTCATTCTTGATTATTGCTTACTCCAATTTGCAATATCTTTAATAATAAAGGCAAAATCTGTGTAATCTGTCTGTGGCAGCCATAGCTCATTATATCAAGCTAGATGTCTCAAAATGTGATGGAACAAAATTTGTTCTTGGTTGCTGTACAAGTTTCCCCGCCCAGTTTCAAGCCACAAAAATGAAGGGCAAGTAGGAAATTGAGGGAAATGCCTAAAGTTTTGATAAAGTATTTTCGGCTGTCATCCAAGTTGTGGTATCTAGTTTCGAGTCAAAAAGTAAAAACTCTGAATGGAGTGTTTCCTAGAAAGGAAAAAGGAGGTCTGACAGAACTAATCAATAAATCCTAGTAGACACCGGGAAATCTGGCAACATGATTTAACTGTCACTCAATTTTGGTGGCCAGTTTCACTTTAGAATTCCAAGTTCAGGGATCTTCCTGGAAGCAAAAGAGCCTTGTGCGACAAAATTCAGAACACTGTCACTTTAGTTGCAGTGGCCAATTTCAAGTTGACATTCCAAATGAAGGTCTATATAAAAGTATAAGAAAATCTTGAGGCAGGAAAGCAGGAGAGGGCTAAAGCACTGATGTTAAGACACTGGGGATTAAAAAGTGAGGGGAATGGGAGGAGGCTTGCTAAATTACTGCTGGTAAAATTCCTGAGGTTAGAAAAAAGAAAAGGTCCTATGGATTCCTATGAAGTATAAAGACAGGTGGTGCCAAGAATATTGTAACTAGCTTTTCATAAAGGGGATGGAAAGAACTTGGTTTTTTAAAAAAAAATGAATACAGGCGAAAGGATAACTTAGAAATCTTTCCTTTCTGAGTTCCATTCAGAAGCAAAATTGACAGATTTTTCTTTCTGTAAGCCTAACTTTGGAGTGATGTTAAATGTGACATCCAACTGTCTTTCAAGATTAAAAATCAAGAGCAGAAATCCAATCTAGGCTGGGAGCACAGTGCACATATAGATAAGTTTAACCTTTCCCTCCCCCACAGTGATACTGAAATAAACACACTAGAGTATTACAAATGGCAGTGTGAGGGGAGAGCTCTCATCCTAGGGTAACCAGACAGAAAGCTGAAAAAGACTCAGCAGATGTTGTTTGTCATTCAACCAGGTAACCAGCAACATCTGCTGAAATTCCTTCTTCTACACAACCATTAAAGATAGATCAGCCCTCTCCAGTTTTCACTCTGGCAACTTATCTCTCTTTGGTGTGAGCTTTTTACTGTCACTTACTTACTGGTGGGACAGAACAATTTTTTTCCCAGATCACAACTGAAGAAGGAATGTTTACACCGCTCCTCTCAAAAACAGCTCTAGTCCCGATCCATATGTGGCTTCCCTGTTCTTGGTTTTCATTTCAAAATCTGGTGTCACACATACTATGGAATAAACAGAGTGGCCACTTTTGGTCCGGGCCATCAGCCAAAGGGCAGCTGATAAGGATTAGAAGCCACAGCAAACAGTTCTTTCAACAAAGTGATTTCTTATTTTAATCTAGTAGGGAAACATACTCAAAAAAAATATGAAGCATAACAACAATCCTAGTGATGTTCATAAATCAAAGACAGTCAATATAATCCTAAATCAGAGACATGGCAGGAGGACCACTCAGAGACACAGCAGGAGGAACAGTCAGTTAATCACTGACAAGTTCTGGAGGGGAATGGCTCAGCTTTTATAGATTCAGAGATCAGCGCAGCTGGTGCTTAATTAACTGCTGTCTGTTATAAATTCACTGAGATCTTTGTAGGTTTTCCCTTTCATGTCTACGCTCAGCAAAGGTAGGTATCGATGAGTTATCTTCATGTCAGAAGGAGTAGGGCTTTCTGCTGGGGCTGGCACTGCTCCCTGTTCTGTCTTAGGGGTGGGTGTTACTGTCTCCTATTGTTTCACATGTTCTGCTGTTTCAGTCTCTGAGTCAGAGTCTATGTCTAGGTCCTGGAAGCAGGGCAATGACACTGGGGTTGGCAAGCGTTTTGAGTTATAGGACCCAAAAGCTTTCTTACAGAACCCTTCACAGGCCACATAAATGGATGATGGGTGCACTGGGCCCTACAGTTTTTACTGCATGGAGAAATGCCCTTCTGCACATTAGGAAGAACATTAAGAAGAACTTCCTGACAGTAAGAACAGTCCAACAGTGGAATATGCTGCCCTGGAGTGTGGTGGAATCTCCTTCTTTGAGGGTTTTTAAACAGAGGTTGGATGGCCTTCTGTCAGGAATGCTTTGATGGTATATTCCTGCAGGGCAAGGGATTGGACTCAATGGCCCTTGTGGTCTCTTCCAACTGTATGATTCCATGAAGATTTCAGCCACACTGTAGTGAAGTACCAGTCAAGTACCATCATCTTACCATGACAGCTGGGAAGTAGTGGTATGTTCACTTCATAGAGGGACAGATTACACAGATAACTAGATCCCCATGTTCTTCTGAGCACTTGTCTATGGACAGTCAACCACATAGAGAGCTGATGTATGAGTCCTACACATATCTTCTGATGGTATCAATTTATCAGAGCCTTGATCAAGATACCTGGTCAATTAACAATCAAGAGCTGAATCAAGAAATCTGTCTAAAGAGCAAATGGAAAAGGATGCATTGCAAGTAGAAGTGAAGAAGAAAATGCATAGGGAAGATCACAGAATCACAGAATCACAGAAATGTAGAGTTGGAAGAGACCACACGGGCCATCTAGTCCAACCCCCTACCATGCAGGAACACCCTCAAAGCACTCCCAACAGATGGCCATCCAGCCTCTGCTTAAAAACCTCCAAAGAAGGAGATTCCACCACACTCCGAGGCAGCAGATTCCACTGCCGGACAGCCCTCACCGTCAGGAAGTTCTTCCTGAGGTTCAGGTGGAATCTCCTTTCCCGCAGCTTGAATCCATTGCTCCTTGTTCTGGTCTCTGGAGCAACAGAAAACAAGCCCTCTCCTTCCTCTACATGGCACCCCTTCAAATATTTAAACATAGCTATCATGTCCCCTCTTAACCTTCTCTTCTGCAGACTGAACATACCCAGCTCTCTAAGTCTATCCTCATAGGGCATGGCTTCCAGGCCCTTCACCATTTTGGTCGCCCTCCTCTGGACCTGCTCCAGCTTGACCATGTCCTTCTTGAATTGGGGTGCCCAGAACTGGACACAGGATTCAAGATGAGGTCTAACCAAAGCAGAGTAGAGTGGTACCAGTACCTCCCTCGATCTAGACACCATACTCCTATTGATGCAGCCGAGAATTGCATTGGCTTTCTTGGCTGCCGCATCACATTGCTGACTCATGCTCAGCTTGTGGTCTATTAAGACTCCTAGATCCCTTTCACACGTACTGCCATCCAGCCACGTGTCCCCCATCCTATATTTCTGCATTCCATTTTTTCTACCTAAGTGTAGGACCTTACACTTCTCTCTGTTGAATTTCATTTTGTTAGCTTTGGCCCAGCTCTCCAATCTATCCAGGTCATTTTGAATTTTGATCCTGTCCTCTGGTGTATTAGCAACCCCTCCTAATTTGGTGTCATCTGCAAATTTGATGAGCATGCCCTCTATTCCTTCATCCAAGTCGTTGATGAAAATATTGAAGAGCACTGGGCCCAGGACAGAACCCTGTGGCACCCCGCTAGTCACTTTTCTCCAGGATGAAAAGCAGCCATTGGTGAGCACCCTTTGGGAACGGTCAGTCAACCAGTTACAGATCCACCTGACAGTAGCCCTGTCCAGCCTGCATTTTATTAGCTTCTTTGCAAGAATGTCATGGGGAACTTTGTCAAAGGCCTTACTGAAATCGAGATATGCTACATCCACAGCATTCCCTTCATCTATCAAGCTAGTAACTCTATCATAAAAAGAAATAAGATTAGTCTGGCATGACTTATTTTTGAGAAATCCATGTTGACTTCTCGTGATTACCGCATTGCTTTCTAAGTGATTAGAAACTGACTGCTTAATGATCTGCTCCAGGATCTTTCCGGGTACTGACGTCAGGCTGACTGGGCGATAATTATTTGGGTCCTCTTTTTTTCCCTTCTTGAAGATGGGGACAACATTTGCCCTCTTCCAGTCTGCTGGAACTTCTCCTGTCCTCCAAGATTTCTCAAAGATCATAGCAAGTGGTTCCGAAATGACCTCTGCCAGTTCTTTTAATATCCTAGGATGCAATTCATCTGGCCCTGGAGATTTGAATTCATCCAGTGTGGCCAGGTATTCTTGTACCACCTCCCTACCTATTATGTGTGGCATTTCCCCTGCTTCCTCCCCTGCTCCCCAACCACCAGGTTGAGTGCTTGTATCCTTCTGGGAAAAAACTGAGGCAAAGAAGGTGTTAAGTAGTTCTGCCTTTTCTCTTCCCCCTGTTAGTAATTCGCCATCTTCTCTGCGCAGCGACCCTATCGCCTCTTTCTTTTTCCTTTTGCTGCGGACATATTTAAAAAAGCCCTTTTTATTGTGTTTAATGTCTCTGGCCAGCCTAAGTTCATTCTGTGCTTTAGCCTTTCTTACCTTCTGCCTACATTTCCTGGCTACTTGCTTAATTTCTTCTTTGGTGGTTTCCCCCCTCTTCCATTTCCTGTACACGTTTCTCTTAACGCTTAGCTCAGCTGAGAGTTCTTTACTCAACCATTCTGGTTTCTTCAGGTGCCTTCCATTTTTTCTCCTTATTGGCACAGTTTTAGACTGTGCCTTCAGTATCTCCCTTTTAAGGAACTCCCATGCCTGCTGAACTCCTTTCTCTTTCACTATTCCTGACCACGGAATTCCAGCCAGCAGCTCCCTAAGTTTACAGAAGTCCGCTTTTTTAAAATCTAAGATGACTGTCTGGCTACACGTATCTTCTCCTTCCCACTGAATGCCAAATTCCAATAGAGCATGGTCACTCCCCCCTAAAGATCCAACCGCTTCTCCCTCATTAACAAGGTCATCCCTGTTGGTCAGGATCAAATCTAGAATATTTGATCCCCTTGTGGCCTCTTCCACCTTCTGGACCATGAAATTGTCTGCAAGACAAGCAAGAAACTTGCTGGACCTTGCTGTCTTGGCAGAGTTTGACTGCCAACATATATCCCGGTAATTGAAATCTCCTATTATTACTGTATCTCTCCTTTTTGAATGCGCGGTTATTTGGTTGAGGAAGGCGTCATCAAGGTCCTCAGTCTGGGCTGGAGGTCTGTAGTAAACCCCCACCAGAATATCCCTGTTGTTTCTCGCTCCCTTAATTCTTACCCAGATGCTCTCGACCTGGCTTTCTGGGTTTAAGTCATGGATCTCTTCACAGGTGAAAACATCCTTGACATACAAGGCTACTCCTCCTCCTTTCTTGTTTGGTCTATTTCTACAAAATAGGCTATACCCCTCTATTCCTACATTCCAATCCTGAGACTCATCCCACCAGGTCTCAGTGATGCCTATCAAATCGTATTTTTGTTGTTGTACTAGGAGTTCAAGTTCATCTTGCTTGTTTCCCATACTCTGCGCGTTAGTGTAGAGACACTTAAATCCCCGGGCCCTTCCTGCAAGTCCTGTACTATAGTTTCTACTCCTCCCACCATTGGACGCTTGTACTACTTGGTCAATATAATTTGGGACTTTCCCCCCTGCACTCGCCGTGTCTTTGCCCTGAATAATATTGTCTCCCTCCCCAGCAGAACTTAGTTTAAAGACCTCTTAATCCTCCGTGCAAGACTGTTTGCAAAAACATTCTTGCCAAGTTTCGTGAGGTGCAGCCCATCCCTTGCCAGAAGCCCATGTTCATGGAAATTCAGGCCGTGTTCCAAAAACCGAAACCGTTGCCGGCGGCACCATGTGCGGAGCCAGTTGTTGAACTCTGCTATTGCCCTTTCCCTTTGTGCACCATATCCTTGAACAGGGAGGAGAGATGAAATGACCACCTGCGCACCAAGGTCCTTAAGCTTTGTCCCCATAAGCTCATAGTCCTTTGCGATGTGGTAAAAGCTGCGCCTCGCTGTGTCATTGGTTCCGACATGAACCAAAATGAGGGGCTTATGGTCAGTGGGCTTGACTAGCCTGGTTAGCCTCTCCGTTATGTGGTTGATCTTGGCCCCAGGAAGACAGCAGACTTCTCGATTGAACTTGTCGGGTTTGCAAATTGCCGTTTCAGTTCCTCTGAGCAAGGAGTCCCCAACAACCAGAACTCGCCTCCTCTCAGGCTTGTCCGGGGCTCCTCGACCAGCAGGTTCTTCTAGGACTGCCTGGACACTCTGTTGAGGCTGGGAGTGTTGATCTAGTTCCTGTTGCCGATGTTGGATTCCTTCTTGTTGACATTCTGTTCCCTCCTCCTGGTGCTCCTCATCGTTCATAAGGCCAAGAACTTTGAAGCGATTGTGTAGGTTGAGAGTCTCTGTTTCCTTCCTGGTCCTCCTACTCCTCCGTGTGACATTCCTCCAAGCATCCGTTTCTTGGCCCAGTGTGCTGACTTCCTGATCTGGCAGCTCCCCCGTGCATTTGGTCTTCAGGAAGGTCTTCTCTGCCCTATCCAAAAACTCCTCACCTTCCCTGATAAGACGAAGATTAGAAACTCGTGCCTCCAGCTGGCGAACCTTCTCCTCCAAGAAGGTCACCAGCTTGCACTTGCTGCAGGTGTACCCGACAACATCTTGTGGCAAGAAAAGGAACATCCCACAAGTGCTACAGGTGACTGCGGCAGCTCCCTCACCTTCCATCCTTGATACTACAGAGAGTAGTACAGGGAGTAGGTCTAGAAGAATAACAGGACTTTCTTCCTAAAATTCAACTGAATCAAGTATATCTCCTCTGCTGATCGCCAAGGGATGAATTGGAAGGGTTGAGGAAAAGGGCTTCAACGGCGCGCGCCTTTGGCTCTCTCTCCTCTGGGAATGAGCTAGAGGGCCGTTGGGAGCTCCTAATAAGACTCCTCCCCCCTAGTTGGCTCCTCCCCCTCGTTAGTCAGACCGTGTGCTCAGGGAGAGCACACGGCCAGCACAAGGAGACCTAACAAAAACAAGCAACAAACAGACAACAAGCAAGCACAGCCCCACAAGCCTGTAAACACACCTGGTCAAGGATGTCTTCACAGACCCAGCTCACCCTCTGCTCTCTCCTCTGGGAATGAGCTAGAGGGCCGTTGGGAGCTCCTAATAAGACTCCTCCCCCCTAGTTGGCTCCTCCCCCTCGTTAGTCAGACCGTGTGCTCAGGGAGAGCACACGGCCAGCACAAGGAGACCTAACAAAAACAAGCAACAAACAGACAACAAGCAAGCACAGCCCCACAAGCCTGTAAACACACCTGGTCAAGGATGTCTTCACAGATCCAGCTCACCCTCTGCTCTCTCCTCTGGGAATGAGCTAGAGGGCCGTTGGGAGCTCCTAATAAGACTCCTCCCCCCTAGTTGGCTCCTCCCCCTCGTTAGTCAGACCGTGTGCTCAGGGAGAGCACACGGCCAGCACAAGGAGACCTAACAAAAACAAGCAACAAACAGATGGTACACTGCAGTCAGGTAAATACAGGACAAGGAGTATGACAAGCAGAGTTACCTGGATCACAATGGGAAGAGGGTCTTCAAGATGGAGTAAGTGTTGCTGATGGTTGCAGAATTTCTTTCTGTAGTTCTGGGGGTAGGGTTTAAAGAATCAGACAATCTTTCTGATGCTCAGAGTATCCAGTGAAAATTCCTGGCACCAACAGCAACATTTTAGTCCCTCTGCCATGGGTGAGCTATTTCCCAATTCTGGGATATCTATTAGAATAGCAAAAATATCGCTATGGGTCTGTAAGGTTCTTTACCTGCAAATTCACACTGGATTCCTTGGCCACTAATATTGGGGGATGATAGGAGTTTCAGCCCCACAGAGATGCAGCGGAAAAGCCAGAGGACAGCGAGCCAACAGCAGCAGCCTTGTTCCCCAGTAAGGATACTCACACACAGAGGAGTTTCTTCCAAACAGGAGGCACTTTATCTTGTAGCAACGTTCGGTTATGTACACAACATGGAACAGACGGACAAAGGCTTGCGCCAGACACCGGTTTGGTCAACAGACAAATACATACCGGGGATTGCTTTCTTATATACATATTTACAACCAATCAGGTAGAGGTTTGCACACCTCCCTCTACCATCTGCACATGACCCCAGTTTCTTATGCAACCTTGCAATTATCCACAGCTGGAGCATGATGCAACATCTTTGCATTGGGCGGATCATTTTCCCAGGGTTCCCTGCCTGGAATCCCTGACAACTAACTCCTCCTCACTGCTACTGTAGAGGAGAAATGAGGAAGCAACTAGCAGTGAGGGTATTCCCTTTCAGTTCACATAAAGGATTTTAGGCTCTTGTTCCTTTGAAAAAGAAGGCATGTTCATACCTGATCTCATAATTGTGAGCAATGGTACTGAGAGAGCTGAATGATGTCCACATTGAATGGGTCACTCTCAGGCCCAGAAACCCAATCCAAGGAAGATTTTAGTGGAGAAACAATTGCACAGTGAATGGCAGGATTCCTAGGGGTGGAACTGTGGGGCCAGCTTGAATGAAGTGATCTGTCAGACCATTCTAAGTTTTGTTTTCCTTGTATTGAGCTCAAGCTGACTGGTCTGAAGTTTCTTGGACCTCCTTTGTTTGCCTTTTGGAAGAGAGGGACAATGTTTGCCCTTCTCCACTCCTCTGCCACCTCATCTGTTCTCCAAGTTCTCTCAAAAATGATGCCAAGGGGTTCAGGGAATGTATCAGCAAGTTCCTTCAGTACTCTAGGATGCAGCTTGTGTGGCCCTGCAGATTTGAACTTATTTAGGTTAACTATGTGATTCCTGATGAACTCCCTATCAATCTTGATTTCCAGTCCCAGATCCTTTGCCAAGTGTCTGCTGACGTATGGAAGCACATTGTTCTCTTTCTGAGAGAAAATGAAGCACAATAGATTTTGAGTAGTTCTGCCTTTTCATTATGATCTGTTAGCATGTCACCATCCTTAGCTGACTAGCAGCCCCCCATCTCCTTGGTAATTCACTTGCCTCAAATGTATCAGAAAAACACCTTGTTGTTGCTCCTTCCTTGCCTAGCCAGTCTCATCTTAGTCTGAGCTTTAGCTTTCCTTACACTATTCCTACAACCATGGGCTATGCATCTGTATTCTTCACTGGTGATTCATCTTTCCTTCCATTCTTTATACATATGTTTTTTTTCTTTTCACTTCCTCCTTGAGTTTGCTGTGCAGCCACATTGGCTTTTTCAGATACTTTCCATTTTTCTTCTTCCATGGGATTGTTTGTGATTGTTCTTTTGAAACTCTTTCTTCACCAACTCCCACCCTTGCTAGGTGTCTTTTTCCTTTAGCATCTCTAGCCATGAGATTTCACCCAATATTTCCCTGAATGTATTAAAATCAACTTTCTGGAAATCCAAGATCCATGTTTGACTATGTAGCACCACAGTTATGAATTCTAGTATTATGTGGTCTCTTCCCCAAAGGTACCAACTACTTTAATTCCAGTGACCAACTCCTCTGTATTGGTTAGGGTCAAGTACAGGATTGTTGTTCCTCTTGCTGCTTCCTCTACCCCTTGAGATAGGAAATTATCTGCAAGGCATATTGGGAATTTGTTGGAGAGCCTATGCTTAGCAGAGTTAGGCCCTTTCCGCAGCATCCCCCCATCCCATCATGGGGACAGAAGAAGGATGGGACCATGACAACACTTCTGCATGATGTCATCACAGTCCCGCTCCTCTCCTGTCCCAGGAGGCATGGTTGTGGGTCAAATCATTGACAGATTTTCCTCATCAATGATCTGCAATCGCACCACCATTCCACACTTACCTGTCTTGCAGAAGGGCAAGAAATGTGATGGCAGTGCTTCTGGCCCCAGCGCAGCCTGGGAAAGTATCTGGCTGCACTGCAGAACAAAGCTGTGTGTCCATCACACTCCCTTCCACAGGGAGTCGGTCCCACTGCCATCGCGCTTCCTTCCCAGCAGAGCCTCTGCCAGGATCGCCACTGGACACCACCACAAGAAGGTAAGCTGCAGAGAGGGCCTCAGTCTCCTACCAGATATCAGGGTAATTGAAGTACCCCAAAACTACCAACTCTTGAGTCTTTGAGATTTCTGCCATTTGTTTCTGAAAAGCACCATCTACCACCTCTTCTTGGTTTGGTGGCCTTTAGTAAACTCTGACCACAATGTTGCATGTATTTCTTCCTCCATTTGTTTTTACCCAAATGCTCACAGTTGGTCTATTCTGATCACTCTCATGAATTTGTGAATTTGTCTTTGACATATAATGCTACTTCCCCTCCTTTTCTGCCCCGTCCATTTGCTTTTGAATAGATTATAACCTTGAATTGTAATATTCCAATCATGGAAGTCATCCTACCATGTCTCCATTATTCCTATAAAGTTATATTTACCTTCCTACAGCAGTACTTCAAGCTCATCTTGTTTGTTTACCAAGCTCTTCATCAACTGAATTGCCTCCTCGCCTCTTCCTACCAGCAAACAGCAGCTGTAATGACCACTCACAGGGTGTGACAGCTGCTACTGCACAGGGAAGACAAGGAACCATCTCACTGGAGCATTACACTCTGCCTGCCTGATGTACAATCTCAGCCTTAATTTCCTTGGGACCTTTACTTTCAAAAAGCTAAAGTGCAGGGGAAAGTTACCTTTTCCAGTTTCTCTCCTTTCATCAGTCTTTCACTTCCATGGCTCAATCCCTCCAAGACCTAGACAGAGTAGAAAGGGAAAGTACATATAAGCATTAAGAATGCTTAAATCACAGAAAAGGCCACGTTGTTTTCCCATCCCTTGGGAGTCTGAGAAGCCAGCTCCAGCCAATCGGAAGTTATGAATTGAGCCCAAAGGCTGCCACCTGATAGGGCTGGCTTTCATGGCATCAGTACTTGTAGAAAGGGCCTGTCAAGGAGGCCAGAATCCTCTTGGGAACATACAAAGGTGTCAAGTCACACTACTACACTTATGTCTTGTTACAGTCATTAAAGAAGGTGGTATTAAGCACTTCTTTCCACAACAACCTCTTCCCCTACTCAGCCTACTACCTGCTACCACCGTTTAGCAGTCAGCCACAGAAAGAAAAAGCCATGTTCCTGGATCTCACAAGGGTCCTCCAGAGGGCTAGAAAGATGGCTGCTGCTGCTGCTGCTGCTGCTGCTGCTGCTGCTGCTGCTACTTCATTATCATCTTCATCTTCATCTTGCAGCCAGCTGCTGAAACACAGAAACACAGTATGGCTGCCGCTGTCCTCTCCTGGCACCTAAGTGGCCATACTGAGGGGAAAGGAGGATGCTGGACTGAATGGAGGGGTCTCATCAAGCTGGGTTCTATCTGTTTTCCCATGAATTCAAAGGGAGATGCAAATTTTACAAAAGGAATTAAGCCCTTTCTGCACAACGATGGCATCCTGACATGGGGACACAAGAGGAGTGGGACCACAACAAACCTTCCAGAAGACATCGTCATGGTCTCGTCCTTCTCATGTTACCAGCCACCACAATCTTTGGATAAATCATTGACAGAGTTTCTCTATCAATGACTCCCAATCGTGCAACATTCCTGTACTTACCTGCCCTGTAGAAGGGCCAGAAGCATGATGGAGGTGCTTCCTGCCCCAGTGCAGCATGGGATAGAGCCTGGCTGCACTGCAGAAGGAAGAGGCATGTCCCTTGTGCTCTCTTCCACAGGGTGCCAGTCAGGTGCACAGGAGAGCATTACCGTTGCACTCCCTTCATGCCAAAGGCACTGCCGGGACTGCAACCAGAGGATGACCGCAACCAGAGGGCCTGAAGCCCTTTCCGCACCGTACCTTTTTCCAGCGCTGGGGTGTGGGGATCACACAAGCAGCCTCCAGCAAGAAGCGCTCGCAACCCTGCTGCTTTAGCTCCACACGAGCTGCCTATTCGCATGAGAGCCCTGCCTCTTCCTTCCACAGTGCAGCCTGGGAGTTTCCCAGGCTGTGCTGGGGCAGGAAGCCTGACCAGCGCGGCTCCAGAGGCTCCACACGCCAGGTAAGTGCACGCGGGGCCCGGGAGCAATGCGCAATTGCGCACCATTTTCAGCTTCCAGCCGAAAATGAAAAGGTGTACGATTGGTGCCTGCCGGCCCCTGGAGCATCGCGCGATTGTGAGTGCATCGTGCAGATCGCTCCTCACAATCGTGCGATGCTCAAGATGCCCTTTCAGATGGCAAATGCCATGTGGAAAGGGCCTAAGTCACAGCTTGAGGAAGATTCTCTTTGGACTAAAAGTCCCAGAATCTCTCATTAAGCATGAAAAGTGGATATACTGACTGAGAGATTATGGGATCTGGAGTCCAAAAAAAGTAAATACACTTTGGGATCACTTTGACACTACACTAAAAATGCAATTTGGGCCCATCATCCTTTGTTCAAAAACTTTACAGATTGTACTCAAAATAGTTGTTTGTCCTAAAGTTCTTTCCATTTTGAACCAGAAGAAATTTGCATAATTTAATACATTTTTACAGAAGCTGAATTGAATTTCTCCCTCACCTAGTCTGGCCAATTCAGTAAGTACAATGTTGTATCTGCCTGCCATATAGGAATAAAAGAACAAGAGCCTTTTGGGGAAATAGAGGTGGCAACTTTTATCTCAGCATTCATGGCTGAATATACCCTAGGATTCAAATTCAAACTCTTTAAGAGTGGAGCAAGTACATCAATTTCAGTTTCTCCCACATTAATTAAAAAAAATCTCAAGTTCTTTCCATTCTGAATAAGAATTGTGTTTACATTTGATAAGACTTTACCATAATTCTCACATATCCCAGTATTGATTTAAGGTTACTCCGTTTGTGGTCTCTTCAAGACTATCCACACAAATGGCAAGCTATTGCAAAGCACTTAAATCCTTACAAAAACAGTTGTGTCTTGACTTCTGAAACCACTTGGATCTCTACCTGGTCTTATTTCTGTTAACACTGCAGCTACCACTTTGGCACTCAAGGCTCTTTGTGAATGCTAAACGAGACCACCAAGTTCTTTAATCTTTACACCTCGAGTCAAGCTTTTCACATTTCTTAAATTCGTACAGTGAGTCAAGTTGATAGAATCATATTTCCTCCTACTGATCTTTAGTTCAAGGTACCAGAGCTGGCTGCCAGCAATCAATATGACACCCCAGGAAGCTCCTTTGAATTCCAGTTCCTGCAAAAGAGTGCTGAGTCGTTTCTTGTCGTTCAATGCGCTCTTTCCAGAACCTATTGTTACTGTTGCTTAAAATGCTGCTTATCAGTGATGTATGGTTAAAACTTCCTTTTTCACTTTTGCTTTCTGTTTTTTCAGCTTTTTTTAAAAAGTCTGTGGAGAGATGGACATATGGGAACTTTTCACGCATGTATATTTTTCATGCGGAGGCTTCGAAATATAATATGGGAATGAGGCACGTGTGTTTTCAAAAATGTGTTTCGCAAACAGTTGACATTGTGTAAAAGGCATTCATGGGAGAACTAAACACTGTTCCCCATCTGGATCTTTAAAAAGAAAAACTCTGTAAAAATAAATAAAATTAAAAGCTAAAATGGTTATTTTCAGTCTTCTAAGATGTGTTGGCTCTTCTTTTCGAAAAAGGCACCTGGGAAACGTAATTATAATTAGATTATTATTTATTGGTAGAAATAATATTGATAAATGATTGATCTTCCTGTTGCCATCAAGTCTGACTTAGAGATCCTATGATGGAGTGATCTGGCTATTCCAGCAGACAAGATGAAGAACTCTATTTTGCTGGAAGAGGGTTCTTAGCAGGATGATCAGGCTTCAGCGTCTTACTTTCTACAGCTCTGTTCTGCACCATTCACCAGCCAATCAAATCAAGGTCCACAGGGCAAGGGTGCCGTCTGTTGCCAGCTGATCCCACAAACCAGAGCTTGGAATGTTTGATTTGAAAATCAATTCTATGTTAACCATTAGAAATTGGGGAAT
The DNA here is from genome assembly GCA_030412105.1 of Cyclura pinguis. Lineage (NCBI taxonomy): Eukaryota > Metazoa > Chordata > Lepidosauria > Squamata > Iguanidae > Cyclura > Cyclura pinguis. Next base: position 44,495,803 of record CM059599.1, read on the forward strand.
TAATTCATTAACTCTGACACTTTTTGTTACTGGCTCTTTTTCTCATTTTAAAGTTGCCTCCATTTTCATGGCTGGATAGCGGTACGTGTGAAAGGGATCTAGGAGTCTTAATAGACCACAAGCTGAACATGAGTCAGCAGTGTGATGCAGCAGCCAAGAAAGCCAATGCAATTCTCGGCTGCATCAATAGGAGTATGGTGTCTAGATCGAGGGAGGTACTGGTACCACTCTACTCTGCTTTGGTTAGACCTCATCTTGAATCCTGTGTCCAGTTCTGGGCACCCCAATTCAAGAAGGACATGGTCAAGCTGGAGCAGGTCCAGAGGAGGGCGACCAAAATGGTGAAGGGCCTGGAAGCCATGCCCTATGAAGATAGACTTAGAGAGCTGGGTATGTTTAGTCTGTAGAAGAAAAGGTTAAGAGGGGACATGATAGCTATGTTTAAATATTTGAAGGGATGCCATGTAGAGGAGGGAGAGGGCTTGTTTTCTGCTGCTCCAGAGACCAGGACAAGGAGCAATGGATTCAAGCTGCAGGAAAGGAGATTCCACCTGAACCTCAGGAAGAACTTCCTGACGGTCAGGGCTGTCCAGCAGTGGAATGTGCTGCCTCGGAGTGTAGCGGAGTCTCCTTCTTTGGAGGTTTTTAAGCAGAGGCTGGATGGCCATCTGTCGGTAGTGCTTTGAGGGTGTTCCTGCATGGCAGGGGGTTGGACTGGATGGCCCGTGTGGTCTCTTCCAACTCTACATTTCTACGATTCTATGATTCTATGATTCATGGATATGGTTGGACTTCAGAATGCCTGTAAATAGTCTAGCTGTCCTTCAGAATTTCATCTTACAATCTGTTCAGTTCAGTTTTGTCCAATAGCATAGTAGAAGTTAACATGAAGTGATGCTAAAGCAGGAAGAATTATGCCGCCACCCGGATGTTGTTGAATTGCAACTTCCATAATTACTCACCATCTACAGTGGCTAGGGCTGATAAGAGTTACAGTCCAACCACATCTGGAGGGCCATATGATTCTCACCACTGTGTTAATGGTTAGTAATAATCCATTGAAGAAGTGCATGCAATGTGAAGTAAGAGAGAGGAGAGAGAAAAGGCAAGTATTGTGAGTTTGAAGCTATTGGTTTGAAGTCAAAAGATTCATTCACCAAACCCATGCTTTTTCTTTGTCTACTCAGAAATAGGTAAGGTCCACTTAATTATCAAGTACCCAACACTGCGTAAGCAATAATAAATACACTGAAGGATTACAAAATGATTCAATGGGAATTCTTTCTCTCTTTTTTTGTTAGTTTAGTAATTTTGTAATTGTTCTTAGGTTAGTGTAATGTTTTTGCAAGTTTTATGTGTATTAAGTGGATGTGTGTTAGATATTATGTGACAATTTGTGTTTTTTCTTTGTGTTATAATTTTTCTTTTCCTTCTTCTTATGTCTTAATAAAAATAATATTTTAAAAAATAGGAATTCTTTCTGATTGTATAGGGGGAGAGCATGTGGTCTTGTAAATGAATATTTTGACTCCAAATTAAAAGCTCCAACCTCACCTAACCCCTCAAAGCATGTGAGCCACTAAATGAAGGAATGGATGGAAAGCAAAATAAGAGGGAAGAGAAATAGAACTCAAGAAGTGTCATTTTTCAGTTGTTCCCCTAACTATTTGATTGCTTCCCAGCTATTCTTCTGCTGGTTCTATTGACTGGCAACGGAAGCACATGATGCATTTCCTCCAGCCTAATGCTTCTTCGTCTTAGGCCTTTCTGTCTCACTGCGCCTTCAAAAGAAAAACCACCTATTCCAATGATTCTATCCTTTTAAAAGTAACTCACAGAAGCATGAGATTAATTTCAGTGTTAATTAGGAAACTTTGTGAATTAAGTGATGTTGGTAGAAAACTCTAACAACTTGATAGGTTAAATAACTTATTATTTCCAAGCTCTGCCACAGAGCAAAGGTGGTCAACTGACCTTGCCAACCCACACCCTGTAAAACCCATGCTTCCAGGCTTAGCCAGCACTCTGAGCAATTTGTTGCCTTAACTGTACAAGCTCCACTTCTTGTCTCATACCTGCCCTGTACCCACTCTACATTCTCATGCATTTACTGCCTCACCTCACATTACCTCATCTACAGAGCTTGGAGAAATTACTTTTGAGATTACAGTTCCCTGAGTTCCTTCCCACCACCATGGCCAGTAACCATAATGGCTGAGGGACTGGGGGAGGTATAGTTCAAGAAAGCAACTTCTCCAGGCTCTCATATATCCAATTCAGTATTTGATCTCCAGCCTGTACATGATTAAATTCCCTTCTTTTAGGCATCGGTTTCGTCTGATTTCATGTCTCATTTCCATCCCGTTCACCACCAAGCTTTCTGCCTTCAGCCTATATGGCCACCAACCATGTCAGATTTGCAGATTGTGGCAGCTTGTCACAAGGTAAAACCCGGGGCCTGACTAAAATGAATCACCTCTTTTGATAGCAAGAGGTTCTTCATCAATGGACTTTGATGTCCATTATCTATACCATATTGTTGGTATATATGTCTCACTTGGACCATCTAGATAGGTACTAAAGAAAATATTTTGGCAATTGGAATTTAAGTGGGCCACAAAGTGATACAGTTGCTTTGGGCGACAGACGGTACTTCAGAGTATGGTATAGCCTGGATGGATGCCTTCCAACCAGCCCTTGCAAACATTATATTTTGGAACAACGAATCTGAGAAACCCACAGCCAGCCAATTTTACCAATCACCAGAAGTCTCCAGTACCTGCAGTAGTGGTTGGTGTATCCCAAGTCAATAGAATTGTTCTGAGTTTTAGTCCAAACTTTAAAGGAATTACCCATGACAGTGAACGTATTTTGGGGATAGGTTACTGAATACTTCTCTCTTTGAACTGATTGTATAGAAGGCTGTCACTGGATTGCCTAATCACATGGAAAGGAGGGAGCACAAGAAAACACTGTTTATCTTTCACCTATGGTTTTTAATTCTTCGGTTGTTTAAAAGCCTGTACATTATTGTATTCTGCACTGATTCTTTGCAATGGTTGAGATGCAATCTAAGAATGAAGAAGATAATATACTTGCTAACAGACTAATGTAAACTTATAAAAGAGCTGGAATTTTGTTTTTTTTTTTAAAAAAAAAAAACACATGCACAAGACAGCCAAGTTTTCTTTAAATAAACAAATAAGAATGAAAGACCTTCTCAATTGCTGCTTCTTTGATAGGAAAGCTGTCTTGAGCCATGATTGCTAAAATCAATTCCTAGAACAAAGGACTCTTCTGAAAGTTTATTGTTGTGGCAGGCTGACTGCTTACTCACTGCCTCTCTTTCCCAATAAAATAGGAATAGCTCATCTTTCTTCCAGCTCCAAAGAGCTTTATTCCAGGTTTCCCTAAATAAACAATGAGATCTTTCTAAGTAATGTCACACCAATATGTCACATATCACATATCATGTCACATATGTCTCATTTTCTCATGGAAGAAGGTTCAGAAGCTAAACTAATATTAATGATGTTTTCTTTGCTTCATGATGTTCTCACTTGTTTATTTCATCTCTCCAAATGTTTGGCAATTATTTGTTGTCCAAAGCCAGACTGGTCAGAAAGCAATTAGTAAGATTTGCCAGCATTTAATAAGAGTAGCTTTTAAACAATTATTTGACTTAGTTTATATTGAATCTTAGGAGAAGTCACTCTTGGGAGCTACAGCTCCTAGACTGTCCCAACCAGTATGATCAATGGGAAGCAAAGTATTACCACCATCACCCCCTCATGCTAGAGATGGCTGAATCACAGGCAGACAGGCACAGGCACAGACACAAACACCCTCCTGGAAGAGTAGGAGGAGCAGGAGGAGGAAATGTGGTGGCACTTGACCACTAAAGAAGCAAATCATGACTCAAGACCCAAATAACCACGCTTCCACTAGCCTGGGAAGAAGAAGATGTGGCTTGGCATTGCACTCCAACAACATCTAGAGCAGGGCTTTCCAAATGGTGTGCCACGACACATTAGTGTGTCGCCTGAAGTGTGTAGGTGTGTCACCTACAATCTTGGAAATGTAAGTTATTATTTATAAATCACATATTTTTAAAAATATATGAAAGGTTTTCATGAGATATGTTGTGTCCCCATACATTTTGTTATTACAATTTATGTATGTGTCTGTATCTCTTATAAAGGGTTAGCTTAACCTCCACTTTGCTAATAAAACTGAAATTACTGTGTCGTGAAATGATGCTGTTACCCTGATTTCTGGGGGTCCCGGGAGGGACACCTTAATGTGCTCAAAACAATGGGGAATGGGAATTAGCAAAGAGCACTAGTTAGCAATGCGAGAGGCAGGGCAACGTAGCAAGATCTTGAACCCAATGTCTACGGTGTCAGGCTGAGTCAATGAGCAAACAGAAGTAAATAATAATAGTTGTTTTATTGATGTACAGTCAAACACGTATATGCAACACACTCACACGAAGAACTATAGAAATAAAGGTAGGAGTTGGATAGAGGGATTTTTAAGAGGAGGTTTAGTATGGGAAATACTACTCCTGACCTGAAGCCCGGGTAGTCTGAAGAAGAAGTCCGTGGAAGTAGGAATTCTCAGCATGAGGAGCTGAGGGGAAGGCTTGCTGGATGAAGCGACAGCAAGGCGGGATGAAAGCCAAGAGCGATCCAACGAGATGCTCAAAGTCAGGGGTTCTTATAGGGGAAAGTGTGGTGCAGGCTAGTCCGTTCTTGGGGATAACAATGAGTTTCGGGCTGGAGAAAAAGCCTCCGAAAGGTCAGTACTTTAGATGATTGAATTATGACAGAGTTGTCAATAGCGTAACCAGTATGCAAACGCGGAGTGCTTGAGAGTTGTATAGTCCGCTCATCAAGCTGCCTGCTTGAGGCAGGGGATCTTTTGTAAGTAGCGTGCATACATAATGTGGTACTTATCTTGAGGTCTCCTAAAGCTGCATTCGGCAATGACTGGCCTGCCTGGATTGGGATTTGAATGGTTCGGCTATTTTCGGCCACGCCTATGTGCATGCTTGTCCGGGGGCCTTGCAAGCACGTGAAGAGGAATGGGTAAAGAAGGCCAAATTGTTGATTTCAAATGATATCTAATATCCCACAAACTCGGGCTAGAAACTGTGGTAACAATGCATGTCTAAAAATCATGTGTCACCAACATGAAAAGTTTGGAAAGCTCTGATCTAGAAGACCATAGGATTCCCAACACTGAAATAGGAGACAGAAATGATGCCAACATTGGTCTCTGAACTTCCAAGATCATTAGCTACCAGCTCTGCCATGCAATGTCAATTGCTTCCTCAAGACTAGCTCTGTGGGTCCACAGATTCAGAGGGGGGACTTGTAGGAACCACCTGTGCCACACCCACTAACCACAGAATTAGCCCGTGACAGCAGCAGAGCTGCTGGGGCTGTTGTTGCCTCCTCCTCCTTCTTCTTTGGGAGGCTCAGAGGCCAACAATGTAAAATTGTAACTCTGGAATCAGCAGCTGTTTCCAAGGCATAGCAGAAGTGGAAATTACCACAGCGCTTTACAACCTGAGAGAACCATCTCTCCAGGTCAAATGTCGCTTATGTTAAGAGATGTCTATCATGGCCAGAATGAGTCATGTTTCCACTAGTTTAAACGGTAGAATATCCTCCATGCAGTAAACACAACTACATGAAGAAGATAGCATCTGGCTCAGCGGATACCAACTTCTAACAAGCACCGTGACTGGAAAATGTGTCTGATGCTCATACACAAGCCATCACTGGAAACTCAGGGTTACAACTGCAGATCACTCAGAGTTTACTTTCTCCACACAGTTTCATCTTCCAAGGTTGGTCTGCGTGAGCAATTTTCTAACATCTCAGCTGGCCTGTGTTTCTTTAGTTTGAGAGGACTTGCTTTCCATTTTGAACTGTTTAAAATTGTAAGCCCGGTTTTCTTGAGTATTAAAACACTGGTGTGCTGCCCTGTGTCTCTTTAATGGTAGTCATTGTTACCTTTGTAACATAAATGCTTTTGAACTGAGCTGATGACAGAAAGGCTTTCATTGCACAATGCTGTGGACTGGAGGGCAGCTATAAAAGAATAACCATCCTACCAATCAAGTATCATTAAATATAGAATCTTGAGAACTGGCTTGCTGTTCTGTGAGTTTATGATCATTTGCTATTTTCAGTTGTTAAAATGCTCATAATAGCTCCATCAACAGGCAATGCATTTAGTGCCCAAGAAATGAATGCTAAGCTACTACATCTTAAACGACTTTAAACAACTTAAGAACTTTGAATTTGCAAATAAACCCAGGCAATGGCTTACCTGTAAGCTAAGGCAGGAAAGGATTAAAAAATCTGTTACAAAACTCAAGAAGGGAGGTCAGTATGTAATGACAATTTGAAAATCTTAAATATATAAAAAGGAATATTACAGGGGCATGTATGCGAGAAGCAACAAAAAACTTCAGATATGGAAGACTACTTGGATGGACTTCAGTTTGACAAATTATGTTTGGAACAAAAGCAGAGATCTGGCATAAAATTCTTTGGCAGAGAGATCTTGCCATAGAATTCAGAGAAAGTGAGTTCTACTTCAAGTTGTGTAAAGATGACGATCACATAATCAGAAAAGTACATAAACATAAGGCCAAAAATGTTAGGCACCACATGCAAATGGAGGAACGAGGGAAATGTGGTCAAAAGATATAAAATTTACTTTATGTAGCAATCTGAAAGACAAGACAGAAGTACAAGACAGTGTATAGACAGTGCCTAACCCCAGATAAATGGTTGAAAATATCTAAGAACATTTCAAACCCCAGCTGGGGATGTCAAGATAAGGAAAATTCCTTTTCTTTTTAATTTTTTTCCATATTTGGTGGACTTGTAAGGAGGCAAAAAGTTATTGGTCTAAGATTTATATGTTGATTCAATTCTAAAGGTAGCTTTTGTAATGTCACCAGAAATGTTTTTGCTGAATATTATGGATAAGGAATTAGATATTAAATATTGACTATTTCTTCAACTATATGATAAAATGATATGATGTGCAAAAATATTGTTTGCCCAAACTTGGAAACAGACTGAAGCACCAGCAACAGAAGACTAATTTGTAAGGGTTGCTGAGTTATCCCAAATGGCCAAACTAATGAAGGGATTTTTAAAATTATTTTTATTAAATATATCCAAATATCCAGTACATCTATGTGTAGTTTTTCCATTCATTGATTTTACAAATATTACCATGTTTAAATACATAAAACATTTCCTTCCTTCCCTTTCCCTTTTCTTTTCCTCCCTCTCCCACCCCATTGTCTCTCCATTCTGTTGCTTTTTACTTGCCATTTATAACTTTATCAGATGATACTTGTACCTAGAAGTTAATCTCCTTGTGTCAATTACACCAAATTTCACTACTTAGTATATAAACTACTATTTTTTCTAAAATTTTGATACTTTATCTATCTTTTCAATTGTTTTTCATATTGATAGCTTCCTTTTCTCCTTCTTTTTTAATATTTTCAATGATCAGTTTCCACTCTTTCTCAAATTTTTGAATTGAAGCTTCTTTTAATAATATTGTCAATTTCTCCATTTCCATCATGTTTATTATTTTCAATAACCAATCGTCTGTCAGAGATTTTTCATCAGATTTCCACTTTTGTGCATAGTTAATTCCTGCTAACGTAACATAATATAATATTAATTTTGAATTTTTTTTTAACACAGTGTGGTCACCAGTCATATTCAGCAAATATAACTCCAGTTTTAATTCAAATTTAATTGCACAAATTTTTGATATTGACATAAGTTTTTGTTTCCAGTACCACTTTTCTTCTGGACAAAACCACCACATGTGGAAGAAATTTCCTCTGTTTTCCTTACCAGCAATATGATATTTTGTAGTAATTCTCCTTCAAGCCAATACTGAATGTGAATTTTAAATCCTTTCCGCACGATTTTTACCACTCTTCTAGGTCAATTGCAAACTAATGTGAGTTTTAAAGGATACACCAACTGAAGAGTTCTTTAAAGGCTGGACACTGTTTATTGACTTTTTCAGCAATAAGAAACCTAACAATGCAATAATTTGTGGATGTGGTTGACAATAACCCTAATGAGTTTGCTTAAGTGGAACTGTAATGGTAGATTTTTTCCCTTATTTTCTTATTTCAGTACTGTTTGGTTTAGGGGGTCGGATCCCTTTAGTAAGTGTCAAATCAGTAAGTTAGTGTTTTAGTGAATTAGTGTTTAGTGGTTTATTTCATTGTTTAGTTCACTGTTTATGTTAAAAATGTAAGTTGGTGTTTATGTTATTTTGTGTTAAAATTAATAAATAAATAACATTTTTTAAAAAATAGGCAGTGCATTTAATAAGGTGAAATAATGTTAAGAGCGATCCCTTTGTTTGAATTTTACAGTTTCAGTTGAAATTTAGGACTAATTCAGATAATCAGCAGCACACAAGCAACTTATATCTTCTCCACTATACTAGCACATGTACCAGTCTTAAGATACTACAGTAGTATCAACACACACCTGACATCGCTTAGTATAAGCATAAATAAATACCTACCACAAAGAGTTCATGCATCCAGTGAAGAATGTTGCAATTCACAAAAGCTTAAGCAAAATAAAACTTGCTAATCTTTCAAGCACCACAAGACTTTGTTGTTTTTACTATCATGGCTTCTTCAAAAGAATCATTGGCCTTGTAGTCCCATTAAGCACTGAGAATTCTTACATATCCATCCCTTCATATTAGTGCGAGGGAGGAAAAATCTATACTTGCTTGTGCTTCAGAAACAAATGGTTCATAACAAAGAACCAGGACAGAATCTAGAGCTTTACATAACCAAGTAGAATAGAGCTAGCCCATTTGCTCCATTGATCCAAGATGAGATGGCAGCTTCATTACCACATTCCATTACTGCTGGGGGCTTTGAGGGAAAATGTCCTCCAGAGGAAAGTTTCCCTAAAATTAATTCTTGATGATGACCTGAAGGTACTTCTTCTGCTTGCATTGCTCAGGCCATTTAAGAGGAATAAAATGAAAAGCCACACTCACACAGAAGAGGCACTATAATCTTTTAAGTACTAGATTGAAACCCTCCTATTGGGCAAGGCATTTTGGGAGAAGTCTTGCTTTGTTTTTCTGTCGTAGACTTTTTTAAAGACTTTGCTTAATTGGTTGCTATATTATTTTATGGATACGTGCTGGTCTTATTGTATTGGGTTGGTTCTAGACTTAATCATAATTGGAATAATTCCTGAAATCAATTAGTTAGTCCAGGATCCAACAGAGCACATGGAACTGCTTGTGTCAGAGGAATTAGGAAGGGAACATTTGGACATTTGATTTCACCCAAAGTCCAAAAGTAATCTATCATATTTATAGATTTGTGTCAATAGCCTTCATATATCACCCTTGAAACTTTTTAATAAAGTGCAGTTTAGAATATTTTAAATAAAATGAAGTTCAAAAAATTAATAAAATTATTCCTTTTTTACATAGCTCTGTTGGTACATCTATCACTAGACTGGAGGACAAGTCAAACAGGTTTCTGGGTCAAACTAGACATAAATGGGAATATACATTTCTACAACTAATCTATCTCTCTTCTTACCTTGGGATAAACCCAAAGATACATGCCTCAGCTACCAAACGTGAAAATCAAGGCCATGTTTATCATTCATTGACCAATCACAAAACAAGGCATACTAAATGCAAGACATGTAGGTAAGGAAAATCACATACTAATGGAAAACAGACACCTTTTACCAAGAAGTACTTCTTCTAAAAACATACTAAATGTATCATCTACTTTGACCCTGACTCTTGAGAAATCCGACCTGAGACACTGTTGAGAGGAAGAGAAATGACTCTCTAGGAGAGATATAAGAATGCAATTTAATTCCCATTCAAACTCCCATAGAGTCTAACAGTAAAGGAAATTAGAGTAAGTTATCTCTTGTCTCCTTTTTTATTAAAGAAACTCCCATTTGAGTCTTGAAAGCTTGTTCACAGTCTTTGTCGTTACTGAAATAAATTCAGTGACAGCCCTACAAAAGCATTCAGAGGCAAATGACCATAATATGTTCTGCAGGCATCGGAAAAATACCCTGAGGAGAAAGTTGATGGGAATGAACATAAGGCTTTTGCAGAAGAATGAGATATTGCATATTTTATCTCAATGGCTTTCTTCCCTAAGCTTCCTTCTGAAGATACTTCATGAAGGTTTTTCATTCCTGGGTAAATCTTGTTTTATTCAACAGGCTATTTTTATAATACAATTTGTCACATACTCATGAAAATGCTAGCTTGTTTTCCACTTATTTATGATGGCTAAGCTTAGACGCTGGATATTTAGCTTATAAATATCATGTTTCTGGGGAAGCAGTAAATTCCATCTTTTTTCCATTTCTGGTCCAGAATATTTTCCTTAAAATGTTGCTGCTGTTTCTTGCCCTATTTAAACTATTACTCATCCCCAATAATTAAAGTGATGTTCCAGTGAAATAAATGTTTCCGCAGAAACTCCAGTATATCAGTTGAGAAGATGCAAACCATGTGAATCATTTCTGAAAAAAGCATTTAAGGGACAATCTGATACATACTATTCTACAAGCAAGTTCCACTAAACTCAGTTGAATATTATTTGTTTAGATATTTACAGCATTTTATACCATTTCTTCCATTAAAAAAATATAAGTGATAACACTGATTGAAAACAATTCATTAAAACCATAGAGGGGTTAATTTATGAGTAGATGCGCATGGGAGATCACACTGCAAATATTCAAAATCTGGATATTTAAGTTCTATCTCTTATATTCATTGTGGTTTCTCAGAAAAGCATAAAAAGTGAGGTCAATGATTTAACTGTGGTCATAAACAGCAGGAGCTAGTATTAGCAATATGGGAATGAAAAACATTGAACCTGGAAAAGTTTTAACCTATGTGAAAAGTATCAACAGTGTCAGGAAGCCATGTCTTCTTCTCAAATTCTAATGTAGTTGTAAAAGTGGGAAATTCCTTTTGATACCAAAGAGGAACCAATGTATTCCCATGTATAACAATTCTCACAAGTCCTAGGTTTCATGTAACACTTGCAGCGCCTGGAACATTCTAGCAATAGCTGGAAGAGCCTGGAGCAAGCGTGATTTACCCAGTTCCAGTTAAAACATTCTGAGTTTATCACCAACTGAACTTATAGGAAGCAAAGCTCTCACTGGGCAAAAAAAATCTATCAGAAGAACAAAACACCGTATGACACAAACAGTCGCTTGGAAGCTTTTAAAGCAGTCTCGTAATGTGGACTTGAAAACTAAGACATTCCAAATAATCGTGGTTGCAAAACTTTAGATGTTGTTGTTGTTTTTGTGTGCCTTTAAGTTGTTTCTGACTTATGCAGATGACCCTATCACAGGGTTTTCTTGACAAGATTTGTTTGAGAGGGGTTGCCTTTACCTTCCTCTGAGGTCAAGAAAATGTGACTTGCCTAAAGTCACCCACTGGGCTTCCATGGCTGAGTGAGGATTTGAACTCTGGTCTCCAGAATCATGGGCCTTTTCCACACGATAGCTCTCTCACATGTTGTCCTGCCACAATCCCAGTAGCACAAGAGACACACTCTGTCCTTCCAGACTGCAGCCAGCCTTCTTTCCATGCAGCAGTAGGGGAGTAAGCACATAGATTGCACTGGCTGCAACCGAAAACTTGCGTGACTGAGGTTCATTGATGGAGTTCTTCCATCAATGATATAGTCCACAATCACACCAACTGGTGATGCAAGAAGGGCAGGACCACACTGACATCATGCAGAAACATTGTGGTTCCACTCCTCTCATTTCCCCATCCCGGTATGCCATCACCATGTGGAAAAGACCATAGTCCAGTGCTCAACACACTGCATCACACTGGCTCCCTTAGATATTATAATAATGGCAAAAAAACCTGAAGTCTTTTCAATGTGATTTTGTACATTCTGGAAATGAAAGTATAATCTCTTCATTAAATTTCTAGAAGTCATTGTTTTAGCCAATGGAGAGAGGGAGTAACTTAGCAGCTTGATGGCTGACCATCATCTTGAAGTACCAACTTACAAGATCTTGTTTTACAGTGTTACATAATATTGAATTATAGCTACAGGTATAGATGTATATGTGTGTGTACATGCGGGGTGGGGATGAGAATGCCTTTACGAGTTAATCTTAAATTACACTCAGATTTAACTATGCAGGCAGAGATGTTCCTGTGATATTATTCATGACCACTTCAGTTGTTGTTGTTGTTATATGCCTTCAAGTTGTTTCCAGTTTATGATGACCCTAAGGTGAACCTATCACAGGGCTTTCTGAGGCTGTGTATATGTGATGCACCCAAGATTGCCTAGCGGGTTTCCATGACTGAGCAAGGAATTGAACCCAGGGTCGCAGTCCAATCCTCAACATAGTAATTTTATAAATTTTAATTCACTTTAAAACAACTTAGCCTACTGCCTTGAGTAAAGTGACACTATTGATTACTTCATAGGGAAAGAATGGGGTAGGAAGTCCACCAGCAATTTGGAGTGATGGAAGGCTGTTTGATCCATAACAAGATTCTTTTTTTGGTAGGGAGGGGGGTTGCTAATGAATGAGATTTCAAAAGAGTGATTATAGCAACAACAACAAAAAAATCCTCTCTCCATAAGAAATTAGATTGATGGACATCCAGGATGCTCTCCCACTGTTCATCAGATTACAAGTTGGGAGAAACAATCTTTACAACAGCCAGCTGGTATAAGTCATACTTTGGTTGTGTAAGGTGCCCTAGTATATATCACGTTATCTCACATGAAAAAACTCTGCAAATCTGCAGATGTCTGTGATTCTATACAAGATAAAATTCAATGGACATTAAGACCCCTTGCTTCTATCTAGCCTTCAAAAGCTACATTTCTATAAGGTGTTCAATCAAAGCCTGGAAAAAGCTAATTGTCTGGACTAATGGTCCCAGCATTATTTGGCCAGAATGGCCATTGAAAATTCTAGTTCAAAAAGTAACTTTTCCAAGCTCTATGATCATGAATAAGTTCGTTTGACACTTTGCATGTCAAACAGAGACACGGTAAACCTCTGGAATTCACAGGTCTTGCCAAAGGACACGCCTAGAGAGTTCCTCCCACTCAGGTCTACACCTAGCAGAACACCCAGGTTCTGCCTGGTCCCATTGACTCAGGGGCTAGCTCAAAAGGGAAAATCAGGCATTTCCACACTGCACTGTTAAAGTGCTATTATTATTCCACTTTCAACATCCTATGGAATTCTGTGGTTCTTTTGCCTAACTTTGCCTAATTTTTCCTAATTGGAGATGAATTTCCTGAGAAAATAAACACAAGTTTTCTTTTTTTACCTTACCAGGGCATCCTGAGTAATTACTCCTGTTTCTATCACAAACTCATATTGTGCTAGCCCTACTGCGATCTGCTTGATATAAATACCAAATATTCCTACCAAATTAACTTTATTTGTGATTCTGAGCACAAGATCTTCAGGAGAGAGAATGAGAAAACAGATTGTTTCAGGATGAGAACCGTTGGGTAAGCCATCTCTTACAAGAAAGATTTAGTTGTTGTTGTTGTTGTTAATAAAGGAAAACGTGGATGAAATTATTTGTCAAGTGTTACAGATCAATTGTGCCATCTTGCAGACTGCTTTCTTTAAAATGTGGAGACTCAGATCTTCATGAACTTGAAAATGAATGGCCTGCATCTAACTGCTAGTCCCCAACAGAGCAGATCCAGTGAATAAATGCTATTTACTTAAGTGTTGGCTTCTCAACTCCCCATTGAGTCAATAGGTCTACTTTAGTTGGGACTAAAAATTGAATTTAGGCTAATATAATCAAAACTGTCAATTCTCTGTGGTACTTTCACGCTGAAATCCTGTCAGTGCACAATGCTAATTTAGCCCCTACAATTTTTTGGTTTGACTTAGTGGGTAAGGAAACCCTAACAAAGGCCTGTACTGAGGGTATTGGATGAAAATCCACACCAGAGATATCAGTATTAATAAATGAACTCATCCCTCCCTGCATTTAGTTTTGGAGTGTGTGTGTGTGTGGTTTTTTTTCCTTGTTGCTTTGATTTGGCTGAGCAAAATAATGCAAAGAACAGATCAAAACTGGGATTGCAGAGCCCTCCTGATTGTTGTCCTTGCTGGAATTTTCATATGTAAAGCAATTTAAAACTGAATTGATTAGCTTAACCTCTGGCACTAAAGATAAAAATAATTTGCTTTGACTAGTGATGCATTGGACTACATCTGGCAAAACTGATATTGCAGTGACCTTGGAGCCAAAATATACAGAGCTGTCACATCATTTTCAAAGCTCAGAGCCACTTGGCTTAGAGTAACTAACATTTACCTTCAAATAGCCTGTAAACATAGAGTCTTCCTTCTAGGTTGTAAGAAACTCATAGGAGTCTGTATAATTATCCTCTTTAAAAACTGTTAATCATTTTGCTTATTTTATATTTCCTATCAGATCCATCACTGGTTCTCTGGTAAGACCTTAGTTACACACATCACATATGTCTGCATCAATTGTGTTTCATGTGGTATTTTCTTTCAATAAACAGCAACTAGGAAGGCCAGCCCTACTATTAGGCAAAGTATGGCAATTAGTTCAGAGGCCCTTTCTGCACTTTACCTTCTTCTGGCACTGGGGTGCAGGGATTGCACAAGCAGCCTCCAGTGAGAGGCTCTTGCATCCAGGGTCCTTCGGCTCCACATGAGCTGCCTGCTCATGTGAGAGCCCTGCCTCTTCCTTCTGCAGTGCAGCCTGGGAATTTCCCAGGCTGCACTGGGGCAGGAAGTGCGACCGGCGCAGCTCTGGAGGCTCCACACGCCAGGTAAGTGCGCATGGGGCCCAGGAGCAATGCACGATCGCGCACCATTCTCAGCTTCTAGCTGAAAATGAAATGGTGTGCGATCGGTGCCTGCCCTACCCTGGAGTGTCACGCGATTGTGAGTGCGTCATGCAGATCGCTCCTCACAATCGCACGATGCTCCAGGCGCCCTTTCACATGGAAAATGCCATGCAGAAAGGGCCAGGGAGTAATTGCTAGGGATTGGTGCTGGTAGTTCAGATTCTTCCTGGTTATTTCCCTCTGTTGATGGAGAGAATTTTCAGACAGTCTGTAAGCACTTAGAAAGGAATGCTGTGAGCACTAAAAGTCAACATGGGTTTCTCAAAAACAAGTAATGCCAGATTAATCTTCTCTCTCTCATTCTCTCTATTTTTTTTTTAATAGAGTTACTAGCCAGGTAGATGAAGGGCATGCTATGGACATAGCATATCTTGACTTTAGTAAGGCCTTTGACAAGGTCCCCCATGATATTTTTGCAAACAAGCTGGTAAAACATGGACTAGACAATGCTACTGTTAGGTGGATTTGTAACTGGTTGACTGACTGAACCCAAAGAGTGCTCACCAATGGCTCCTCTTCATCCTATAAATAAGTGACTAGTGGGGTGCCACAGGATTCTCTCCTGGGTCCAGTCCTATTCAACATCTTCATCAATGATCTGTATGAGGGAATAAAGAGCATTTGCATGAAATTTGCAGATAACATCAAATAAGGAGGCTTAGCTAACACCCCAGAGGACAGGATCAGAATTCAAGATGGTCTTTATGGATTAGAGAGCTGCGCCAAAATTTACAAAATGAATTTCAACAGGGACAAGTGTAAGGTTCTACATTTGGGCAGAAAAAATGAAATGCACAGATATAAGATGGGTGACACCTGGCCTGGCCACAGTACATGTGAAAAGGATCTAGGAGTCTTAATAGACCACAACCTGAACATGAATCCGCAGTGTGATGCAGCAGCTAAACAGCCAATGTGATTCTGGGCTACATCAATAGGAGTATAGTGTCTAGGTCAAGAGAAGTTATAGTACCACTGTATTCTGCTTTGGTCAGACCTCACCTGGAATACTGTGCCCAATTCTGGGCACCACAGTTCAGGAAGGCTATTGACAAGCTGGAAGGGAGTGCAACCAAAATCGTGAAGGCCTGGAAATGGCTTAAGGAGCGGTTTAGGGAGCTGGGTATATCTAGCCTGGAGAAGAAAAGGTTAAGAGGCAACATGATAGCTATGTTTAAATTTTTGAAGGCATGTCATATGAAGGATGCAGCAAATCTGTTTTCTACTGCTCGAGAGACTAGAACATGGAGCAATGGCTTCAAACTTCAGGAAAAGAGATTCCATCTAAACATTAAGAAGAACTTCCTGATCACAAGAGCAATTTAACAGTGGAATACACTGTCTCGGAGTGTAGTGGAGTCTCCTTCTTTGGAGGTTTTTAAGCAGAGGTTGGATGGCCATCTGTCAGGAATGCTTCGTGTATTCCTGCATGGTAGGTGGTTGGACTCAATGGCCCTTTTAGTCTCTTCCAACTCTATGGTTCTATGATTCCATGCCAGACAACCTGTTCTGGGCCCCTGGAGTCTCAGGTGCCATGATGAATGCTATCCCACCTCGAGTGTTGAAATAAGATTCCACTATCAAATCAATGAGCCTCTGCACATGAAATAGAGAGGAAGCACCATCTTACATGCACCTTGTTGCACTTCAGGCAACGAAATGTTGTGTATCAATCTTGGTAGCTAAGCTTGGGCATATCTGTATTTGCCAAAGCAAGGCCCCAAGTTATAGGCATGTACTGGGAACAGCTGGTATGTAGAGTTTCTGAAGAGTTCCATTTCAATACTTACTTCAGGCCAGAATAATATGAAACCACTCTCCAGAACTACAGCACTTACTCACTTTCAGGGAAGAAGCAATGTGCCACTATTCAAATTGTTATATCATTCTACAATGTCTGTTAGAGATCATTAACATCTGTCAGAGCTATCTTTCTACTCCTTTCCAGGGAAGAACAATTGTTTGTTGCTAATTGAAAGCTGAATCATGAAGCCATTACAAGGACTGAAGGAGAAGCATCCATTGCTTTCAAGTTTCTACTGTGCTAATACAAAAAAGATCAAATAAAAATCCACCTGCCAATTTTATTTTTTTATTTATTAAAATATTTCTATCCTGCCCTCTGTCATGAGATTGCAGGGCACATACTATTAAAAAAAACCAGTTTTAAACAATTCCAGATCAACGAACAGAATAATTTATTTTAAATAATTTAATTATAACCCAACTACGTTTATTACCAGCAAAAACGTTTACATAACATGTAATATTGGCATCTTGTTGGGAAGTTACATCAAGGCAAGCCAACTTACAATTGCATAAAGTTGTATTCTGCTGTTGTGCTATGCTCATATACTCTGGAGGGGATCAGTGACATATCTGTGCCACTGGGACCATTGCATAAGTGGAGCTAGCAGCGTGGTCATTGTGCTGGAGTCCCAAGACACAACCCATCCCATTACACAATAATCCTGATGTACAGCATATCCTGATGTGTAACATGTCCCATTACACAACAGTCTTGATACATAATGTGTACTGATGGACAACAGTGCCCTGCTGTGCATCACTGCAATCGACTAGCATGGTTGCATATCATGTCAGTGACATAGCTCCATCATTGTAAAGTTACACATCGTAGCCTTTGATACAGGATCATGTCTGCTGTGTTTTAATTGGATATGGTGTTTCTGGTTATAAGTTATGGCATTTTCCAGTGTCCCAGATTCAGGCCATTTCCACAGTAGATTTTTATAGTGCTGTTATTCCACTTTCAACATCCTATGGAATCCTGGGGTTTGCAGTTTAGGGAGGGGCATCAAAGGCCCCTCCCTAAACTGCAAACCCCAGGATTCCATAGGATGTTGAATGTGTAATAACAGCACTATAACAGTCTAGTGCAGAAATGGCCATATTCATAACACATCTGATAAAGGAAGTGGCTCTCTCTCCTTAACATACTTTTCTAATCAAGCGTAGGTAAATGGCAGTTTTAAATACATAGGAACCTCCCATGCACCCTTTCTTCCTCTCTTTTTCTTTCTTCTCTTCTTCTTCATCTTTTTGTATTTTAATTCTATTTTTTTAAGTATCTTACCTCTATTCAAATGTTCATTGTTATAGTCACAGCAGAAATAAAAAGGAAATATTACTCTGTCCTATCTAGATTTACTTATTCATAATAAAATAATTTCTAAAAAAAAAGTTCTCTCACACAGTGCGCAAAGGTACTACAGACATACTTTAGCACTGACATTAGGAGGAGGATGAAGGATTTTCAGTGACACGTTGCAGCAGCATACCTGCAATGCACAATGCAGTAAAGCTTGAGCTGGGAAAGAATGGAATTCTATTCTATGCAGTCCTACTGCTGCTTGTTGGAGAACCTAAAGATGGCAATGCATGCACTGGTAACCTCAAGGCTGGACTTTTGCAATGTGCTATATATTGGGCTATATTCAGAAACTTCAGTTGGTTCAAAACGCAGCAGCCAGATTAGTTACTGGCATATCAAGGAGCGAGCATATTACACCAGTATTAAAGTCACTCCATCAGCTGCTAATTAGTTTCCGAGCAGAGTACAAAGTGTAGTTTATTACCTTTAAAATCCTGCATGGTTTGGATTCAGGTTACCTACGAGATCACCTCCTCCCGTATAATCTGCCCCGCACACTCAGGTCCTCTGGTAGACATTTACTTCAACTGGCCGGGACTAGATTGGCAACAGTCACCCAGGGGACTTTTTCTTCAGCCATCCCTAGACTGGAGAATGACCTGCCAGAAAAGATTCAGTAGCTGAATAAGCTGTCTGAATTTAAAAGAGCATTAAAGACCAATCTCTTCTATCCAGATGATTTTAAACTGTGAATTTTAACAATGAATTTCAAATATGTACTACCGTCCCTCCACATTTGCTAGGGTTAGGGGCACAGGACCCCTGTGAAAGTAAAAAAAAAAAAAAGTGAATTAACTCTAGGCCCCCCCAAACCATATTTAACACACACACAAAAAATATGATCACCATATTCAACCCACCGTGGATTCCTTTGAGGCATCAGCGTTCCTTCACAAGGCAGAAATGGGTGTTGGGTAGGGCTTACTGCCATCTCCGCTGCTGCCCCACACCATTTTTAAGAGGGACTTACAATCCTCATTTGCAGTTTCTCAGTCTCACAAGGCTTGCAGTCCCCATTGAAAATGGCATAGGGAGGCAGCAGAGGTGACAGTAAATAATCCGT
Source organism: Cyclura pinguis (assembly GCA_030412105.1). Classification (NCBI taxonomy): domain Eukaryota; kingdom Metazoa; phylum Chordata; class Lepidosauria; order Squamata; family Iguanidae; genus Cyclura; species Cyclura pinguis. The sequence continues at coordinate 44,515,036 of CM059599.1, forward strand.
GAATAATCAAATCCACAAAAGTGAAACCCGCAAATGTAGGGGACTGACTGTTGTCTATTTTTGGGTATTTGTAATTTTTTTCTTTTAAGATGATATACATTTTTACTACTGTTTTAATTGATTTTCTGTTTTTAACTATTATATGTTAATCTATAATTGTCTCCCAGCTCAATCCATGGGAAGAGGCAGGTAAGAATGTTGTTGTTGTTGTTGTTGTTGTTGTTATTAATTTGATGATGATGATGATGATAATGACAAGGTAAATAGCAACTGCTACCAGAATCCCTACTAAACATCTGAGTTAAACAGATGAACAGAGAGAAAAGAGGGATCCAGATAAAACACCTGCAACATGTTGAAGAAGCATAGACCTGAAGGTTTAGCCACCAAAATAGAAATCATAAGAAAAGCAGAGGCTGGTGAAAGAAAACAAAATCATCCCTGGATATATTTTGGAAGAAGCCTCCCATTTCAAACATGGAAGATTCAAACACTTTTTTGTTTGTTTACTTGTGCAACATTTACCTGACCCAGTTGTTTCATTTCACATGTGCCTATTGTTAGTTTTGAAAAGCTTGCTGAAGCATGTTCAACTGCCCCTCATTTTTGTGACTGAAGAAACTATCACTATTACTTCCATGTTACCAAATGTTCTGTTAAGGAAATAATGCCCAGGAACACATCTACTTCATTAACAGAAGTATTGCTGTTGTGTGACTTGAAGTTGATTCCAAGTTATAGAGATCCAACTTATGGATGGATGGAAGGATAGTTAGACAGAAAGACAGACAGACAGTATTGCACAGTTACAAATGATATGACATCCAAGAACTTGTAATGGCTTTCCCAGCAGAAATCAGTGTTCTCAAAGACAACCAGTTTCAGCAGCAGCCTGAAACTTTCATTATATACATTTTACAGGCTCCATATTTCAGCTGGTACAGTTTTAGGGGAAAATGAAGATTTCTGTTTTAGTACTGGGGAGGAAGGGAAGGAAGGACAGGCCTTCCACACACCTATCTATGATCACCCACTATCATTAATGTTTGGTTTTCAAACTAGCATCCAACTGAGATAAAATATGGTTACTGCTGATACTAAATGCCATCAGCATTTAGTTGCTTATTTCTTTTAATTTAATCATTTAATGCTTCACTCTTCAACACCAAGTACTCACAGTGACTTTCCATAAAAAGAATAAATAGCAATTCAAAGTTAAAAAGTTAAAAAGTAACATCTACAACAATTTAATAATACAGCAGGGGGTGAGATATCCCAAGATAAAAACAAAGGTGTAAGAGAGGGGGTGAGGAAAGTGCAGCTGATAGAGGACAGCTTGCAGTCTAGGAGTTTTCCAGCAACTCGCCTTCCAAAGGGGGTGCCAGCAAATTGCCAGCCCCTGTTTGCTGTTCTCAGAGTGAAAACTGGAGAGGGGTCTTTTAATAATTGTGTAGAAAAGGGAGTTTCATCAGCTGTTGCTTTTCATGCAACCAGTTAATACGTAATACCTGCTGAAATTCCCTCTTCAACAAGATCATTAAAGATATACAAACCTTCTCCAGTTTTCATTCTAGCAACCCTAGTCCTCACCCAGCCATAATTATTATATAGAACTCACAGTGACGATGTAGTATGATTAAAATCTGCCGTTGTTGTTGTTGTTGTTAGAGTTCAACCAGGTGTATAGATCACCAGAGAAATAAGACAGAGAAATAAAAGTGGGAAAGCAGAATGATGAACTACCATGGACAAATTTCAGGAAGCAAAAGACATTAAGGAGGCATTATTTGCAAGACAGTACCTGATCAGAGGCAGAAAAAGTCTTGATTGTAAATGCTAGGCCGGTGAAGATGAGATCCTTTACATGTTGGATTACATCTACCATTGTTTTGATTATGCTGTCTGAAGCTGATGGCAACTACAGTCCAATGACATTTGGAGGCAAGGATAGAGGCAAAATGAGAGCATTGCCTCCCACAAATAAGAATTCTACCCTCCCCGTGAAATTTTCCTTCAGTCTCCAAATTTCTAGCATTGCACAGAGTGAGATATTGAAAATCATTCAAACCTAGAACTCCCACTGTGTTCATATTCCCTTGGTAACTTTGTCTGCCTAAACTGTATTTCTAAATGTTCAACTGAAGTATTAAGTTACTACAATGTTAGAAATTTGAGGAGTGAAGGAAAATTTAATTTGGGAGGAGCTGAAACTGCTTTTTTGCATATATTCATCCATAGCTACAGCCTCCAGGGCCACAGGTGCCCCATCCCTGAAGTAAGCTTTATTTAGCTGCTCAGAAAGTAACACTAGCAGGGATATAACAGAAAGGTTGTAATAATGTTTCACAGTGGAAGAGAAGAGAGGAAATACATTTAGCATTTAAGCAGGGAGATATTCTTAAAATCTTGTTCATATAGTAGCTTCCCAAAGATCCAAGGTGAAAGCTGGGCAGTGAAGAAATTCGATAGGGAGAAAATCAACTTATTTGAAATATGGTGCTAGAAAAGGGTTGTATGGATACCACAGAGTGCTAAAAAAGGACAAATAAATGAGTCCTGGGGCAAATCAAGCCTCAATTCTCCCTAGAAGCCAAGATAACTAAACTGAGACTGTCATACTCTGGACATATAATGAGAAAACATGACTCATTAGACAAGACAATAATTCTTGGTAAGATAGATGGCAATACGAAAAGAAGAAGACCACATTAGAGATGGATAGATTCAAGCAAGTAAGCTATGGCCCTGAGTCTTCAAGAGCTGAGCAGGGCTGTTGATGACAGGGTAACTTGGAGGTCTCATTCATACAGTCACCATAAGTCAAAATCAACTTGACAGTAGTTACTAACAGCATAATAGCTTTTTGTGTGTTTAATATAATGATGCTCAGTTGCATTAGCCTTACTCCAACTTGCTCACAACAACCAGAACAACCTCTCAGTTCCTTACACAATTTCAGAACACTTGAAACTAAGGCTCTTTCTGCACACGGTTATTAAGGCAGGCCAATGCGTCTTGCCATGGAGGCCTTCTGCACGTTGGAGTGGACTAGGTTCAGTTTATTTACCTTCGTTCCGCACGTAATTCTGACTAAATGCGCCCCCATGTGGTGGTAAAGCATCCTATTTGAAAATCAGAAGAAATTGGGTTTCCAATTTTCCAGATTGATCCAATTCGTACTTTCACAATGGTGCAGACATGTACATTCGCGCCAATGCAAATGCTCATGGGAAGGGCCGGGGAGTAGTATGGACTTTCGCACGTACGCACTTACACACGTACACACTAATGTACTAAACCATGCAAAAATAAAAAAAGGGCCAATCACAGCCGACAGGGTGGGGTAAGCGGAGTAGTGGGAGTGGCCACGGCGGAGGCAGTGTGGATTCATGAACTCACACTCCTCCGAATCAGAATAGAACATACGCGGTAGCTGTGTGGAAGGAAATTAAGGAAAGTCCACCTTGTTTTGAGCCCAGAAAATCCAGTAAGAAACTGCACGAACCGATTCACCAGCCTCGTGTGGAAAGGGCCTATATGCCACATTTCAAGCTGTCCATCCTGTACTGTCCTGAGTAGTCCAAAATACAATTGTCAGAATTCACCATAAATGTGAAGCCTGCAGCTCTGCTGGATCCAGTTGCTTTCCTGTACTGCTTATGTATGTAACAGATGTTAGGAGAATTAACTTTAACAAACCTACAGCTGCCAAATCAGTTCTTCTGTGGAAAGATATCAGGAAGCAACATTGCTGTGTAAGCAAATGTATTATTCATCCTGTTCCTTTTCCTTCTTATTTTTTAGAAACAATATTTAATAAGCAACACATTATTGTCATTGAATTCTTCATTTATTGCACAGTCAGCACATTCATTGCTGATATGGGACTGACTGCCACAGTAGTAGTAAGAGCAGTGATGTGAAATTGTTTATCTACATAACCCAGAAATAAACTCCCAAAACACAGGGAACAGGTTATCTGAAGTGCTTTGAAATAAAAGTGAAAGTATTCTTTAGTGATATCTAACTGTGGTATAAAGGTGCAAGCCCTGATTCAGAAATCTTCATACACAACAACCTGCTCATAGTTTAAGACTAAACATAATGACATGTTTCAGAATGTGAGCCTTGAAATGGAAGTATGGAATTTCCCAGCTGCAACTCCAGGCAAATACATACAGATGTGATACAGCATTAGCATTAGCCATTGTCAGGATTATCTGAACGTGTGCACAGGACCCCAGAGGTCCATGATGTCATTATACGGGATCTGCAAAGGCTTGAAGAAATCTTATGAACTTTTATAATTAGAATGAATGAATGAGATGGCTGGATGAAATAATGAATGAATGAGACTGAGAGATAGGTAGGTAGACAGTCATACATTGAATTCAAAGAACAGAAGTCTTTTTCCAGTGATAGACACCATTTGTACAAAGTTTCATTACAATATCTCAAACTGTTCAAAAGTTATGAAAATAACTGTCCGACAGCAAACAATGTACTCAGCACTTGTTACTTCTGCACGCAGTGAGAACCATGCAATCAATGACACTAAGTGGCTGAGAGAAAGCACGTGACATTTCTTGCTACCGTGGATACAGCCAGAAGCCGCCTTCAGTTAAGTCTTGGTGGGCCACAGCAACAAAAGATATTTAAAGGAGGTCCATGGTAAAGAAAAGGTTAAGAACCACTGGTGTAGGAGACAGTATCCAAGATTATTATGATGTACCTGGCTAGTTTATGGAGGCCTGAATATCATAGTGAAAAATTGCACAAAGGTTTTGTTTTGTTTTTTGTACCTCTATCACAACATCCAAAATAAAGCTGATAAAAGAGAACATGTGAGCTATTTCCACATCCAGAGTCTGCTAATTCTATCTGTGCAGCTTTCATTCTGGATATGCAGCAGAGGCACAAAGCTAATCTTCCAACAATTTAAGGGTACTAAGACAGAATGAACATGCAGAAATTACTTGCACTGCAAAGATACCACCAAAAATAGCATCTTCGTCATGAATTCTTACCATTCTCCTTTTAATATTGAGCTACACTTATTATGCGGTGTGGCAGTCCTGCTACTGCTGGTAGCCAGTGATGGAGGAGGAGGAGGAGAAACTCATGATGTGACAGTGTTGAATTATATATACCTAAACATTACAAGAGGGCAGGAACAGATGACTACCAAAAATTGCTGTCCCTGTGGCAGATGAAGCTCTTGTGCCCACTTCAATTCTCTCCACAGGGGCTTCCCACATTTCATTCATTTTAAGTGTACACTTAAGTAAGGATGCAACTATACATATCAGCTATGAATCCAGTGGGAACATATTTGCTCATATATGTTTCACACAGATACACTTGTCAAGTACTCATAGGGCTCCTTCAGACTGGGCAATAGTCTTGGGATTTGGCAGAAGCTGTACGTGTACCTATGGATCTTTAAAACAGATTATAATGGATTTTAAAAAAATATTTATATGACATACCCTCTTCCCAATATATTTTTATAACGTTCTGGAACTAGTCTTTTAAAAATCCAAAGCAGGAGGGTTTTTCCCCCCTTTCCCATAGTTTCTGACGTAGGCAAGGGTAAAATCCCACATTAATTTTCTTGGTTCCTAATAATGATATAATAAACAGAGGTGTAACCTTTGCCACAGAGATTTTCCTCTGACCTTTCTTCCCTAACCACATTTTCTGTCACCAGACTGAACATTTCTTTTCTTTTTTTCATTTCTTTTACAGTTACAGTACTAAAGTGGTATAGAACTTTAGCACTGTGACTGTAACAATTTTTTTACTTAAATGTATGAGAGCTGGAGCAGAGAAGCTGGGGAGTGAGCATGGGGGAGTTATTGAGTTCATGATGGGAATAACAGGGCAGTGGATGGAAACCACACCACTCTGTAATCATACCTCAAGCGCGAACAAAAGAGTGGGTGAAACCTCCATATATTTATGGCTTGACTGCGTTGTGGGAGCAGGAACAACCATTATAAGGTGTGAAATCCAGGAACAGAATACCCCAACATGTACTGGAAGTATTGGCTCATCTGGAGGAGCCCATAGTTTGCTTCTACTCTTGTAAAGCAGGACTGGAAACCATGCAGCCCTCCAGATGTCATTGGACTGCAGAACCTTTCTGTTTATCCAGTGATAAACTGTCTGGTACAGGAGGTTGTTTAATCTGAGTTGTGTTGAATTAGTATTTGTATGCTTATCACTATATTGTAACTACATTTTTAAAACTGTTTTAAATTAATATTTTCAATATGAAAAGGAAGGATCTTCTTGGTAGCCATCCATGTATGTTTTTTTTGGTTTTTAAACTTTTGTAGAAGCCATAGTTTTAACTGTATTTGGTTTTAACTCTGTCTGGTAGCCACCATGGGTCCCACATTGGGAGAAAGACAGGATATAAATTTAAATAAATAAATCCTATCATCCTTCCCTATTGATTATGCTGGCTGGGGCTGCTGAGAGTTACAGTACAAAATCTGGAAGGCTGCCCCTGCTATACAACAAACCTAGATTTGTTTTCATGTAATGTGTGAAAAGGTCCTAAGAAGCATGTTTCTTCCATAAGATTCTGTAGCAGGTCATAAAAAGGTGTGAGCATACCAGGGTCTGAAATTATTTTCCTTCTATCTACAAAGGGCAGGTCTTTTTCTGTTTGTCAGAGTTCTTGGAACACATTACAGAATATCCTAAAGTGCATGGTAATAACATGGTATCACACTGTGAAAATTGACCTGTGCATTTGAATTATTTCTCTCTCCTAATTGACTTACATAAATTTGGCCAGACAACCCATTTTTGCTGAGTAATTATCTTCAAACATCTTTCTGATTACCATCTAAATTCTTAGAAACCCACCAGTGTCTCTTCTGACTCACACTTGCCATTCTGATCTATTACAGCCATTCATTACCCTGACATCCTATCACTCATGATGACTTCCACCAGATTTGCACTGGGCAGCCAAAGAGATGTATGGGGAACCCACTGCTCCTTTTAATTTAATTTTCCCCCACCTTCTAAATGAGCTGAAACTAATCAGGCTTCCCTTATTCATGGCCCCATGTACCATGACCTTTTGTTTAGGTAATATGCAAACTCATAATTATGGTACTATTTGAATTACAGCAGCCATTCATACATATACCAGTAATAAACCCTTGAAACATTGGCAAGGAGGGACAAATTGACTATTCTTCATATGTGAATGGAAGGATGAATTCTCCAACCATCCAAGATTTTTTTTTTAATTACAAAATATTTCCTGGAATTCTCTTTTGAGCAATTTTGAACAGAGCAATATTATTGAGTAATAAGCAGCTCTATTTAATTGGGAGGAACTGAGGGGAAACTGCAAAGGCTCCCAGACAGAAAAGTGGAATCACTATGGAGGAACAAGAGAAGCAGAGGGGAGGCTGCCTTGGCAACTCAGGAAAGCATTGGGGAAAGCTTGAAAGGAACCTAACAAACACTGGAAGCAAATGCTTGAAAGACTGTAACATACAGAATCAGGGACTAAGCTGGAGCATTAGAGCTACACAGTAGATTCCAGGCTCTCTCTTTGGAAAGAGGAGCAGTTGCAAGCCAAGGACAGCACAGTTGTGCCCTTGGTGGGTTCTGTGGATAGGATTCCTGCTACTTCCCAGAACTGAAAAAGATGTGTGATGAATCCCTGTCAAGGAAAACAGAGATAGCAATGTGTAGACCTAACATAACTACCAGTCAGTCCACATGATGTGAACACAAAGCAAGATTGCAGAACACAATCAGTCTGTGAGGACTTAGGAAACAATGTGGTGATTACCAAGAATCAGCATGGGTTTTCAGAACATGTCATGCCAGACTATCTTATCTCTTTTTAAAAAACAGAGTTACAAGCTTTGTAGACCAGGGAATTCTGTGGATATATTGTATCTTGATTTCAGCAAGGCTTTTGACAAGATTTGCACAATGTTGTTGCAGATAAGCTGGTAAAATGTGGGTTAGTTGAAGCTACTGTTAGGAGGACTTGAGCTCGATGATGAACCAACCCAAATAACACTCAACAATGGTTCCTCAACATCCTGGAGAGAAGTGACACACTTTCTTCCATCTTGGCCACCCTGCTCTGTCAATACCCTTCTTAAATTATGGTTCTGATCATCCTAGTTTAAGAAGGCCATTGCCATAGGAGGGCAACCAAGAGAGTGATGGTGATAGTGGTGATGATGATACTAATTTTTATATATAGTGCCCTCAATTTACATGGCATTTTATATTAGTGGTTTACAATTTTGGCATTTCTTTTCCCTCAAACTTACAACCTAAAAAGGCACAACACACAAAGCAAAGCGGATGGCAGTTCGTCCAACCGATGCTAGCTGCCGTTCTCTCCCTCCAAGGCAAACGCTGTGGCAGGTGGGATGGACTTGTCATCTGCTTCTGGGCCTAAGCATGAGGGAGCTCTGCCTGTACGTCCTCTCTGTCTGAAGTCACAGCAATGGCAGTTGGAATAGAGGGCCTTTCCTCAGCCGCTGGCCCTAGGCATGATGGAGCTCTGCCTGTCTGTTGTTCCTCTGGAGGCCACAGCAATGGCAGCTGGGACGGCAGGAGGCCTTTCATCAGCTGGTATATGTGCTCGAGCTGTGCCTGCCTGTTCATTTCTTCCCCTGAGACCACAGCAGTGGCAGTCGGGATGGAGGGAGGGTGCTTTCATCAGCTACTAGGCCTACGCACGATGGAACTGTGCCTGCCTGTTCTTGTCTCCTTGTAGAGGCCACTGCCATGTCAGTAAACATGGCAAACAGGCTGGAAACCAAGCCTGATGATGAATAGTTGAGGGAGCTGGGTATGTTTAGCCTGGAGCACAGAAGATTGAAAGATGATGGGCTGTCATTTGGAAGGGGGAACAAGTTTTTTTTTCCTGTTGCTCCAAAGGACGGCGCCTGAAGAAATGGATTGGAATTACAAGAAAGGAAGTTCCGACTAAATATTAAAAAGACCTTCCAGGCAATAATTGCTGTCCAGTGCTGGAACAGCCTACCTTGGGAAAATGTGTACTTTCTTTTATTGGAGGTTGTAACTTTCAGGGGTACCTAAGTATAAATTCCCCCACTGGTAGGCACTGGAGTAGAAGATCTTTGGAAAACCTTCCTAATCTGTTTGTAACCTTGTCCTGCCCCCCCCACACACACACACATACAAAATAATAACAATAAAAGATAAAAATATAAAAACTGCCAAGGGATACACAATGAAAAAAATCTTTAAAAATTGCTTTCTGACAGATTTCAGTTCAGCTTCAACTCAAAGTCATGTCAGTGATATGGGATAGGTTTAGTGTGTTCATGGAAAGATGTAAGTGTGGTGACACCCTACAGTTGTGATTCTACAACATATGAAGCGGCCTGGAACATTTCAAAATTGGTTTGCTTAATAATGCCTGATGTCCCTCTTGCCATGAAGTAGTCTGGCTTAAGAATGATTGCTTTCTTCAGCAAGGCTCAGCGATAATCAGAATGAACTGTGTGCAGAACAGCTTTTTGTTTTCCATGACTATAGGAGATATAGGTTGTTGTTTTTCTTTTGTTAACAGCAGCAGCTTTTAATCAAATAAAGTGGGTCAAGGAAAAATTTGAGGCAATATAATTGAACATGTGATGTTAATATAATCAACAATCATGCTAGTTAGCCCATATCTACACTATACTGTTATAGTGCTATTATTCCACTTTCAACATCCTATGGAATCCTGGGGTTTGCAGTTTAGGGAGGTGCATTTAGAATTTTCAGCCAGAGAGCTCTTTGGCCTCAGGAAACTACAAAGCCCAGAATTCCACAAAATGTTGAATGTGGAATAATAGCACTATAATAGTATAGTGCAGAAACAGCCTTACTTTTCTGTAAAAAAAAAGAATAAGTATGCCTCTTGAAGAAAGTAACATTCATTGGAAATCATTCACTCAGGATCTTAATTATTTATTAATTAATTATAATTATACTATTTAAGTTATCATTACCTTTACCAGTGATCTAACAAAAATAATGTGGTAGAAGTACAGCGTTGATAGCCTTTCGTTTTCTAGGAACATGATTATCTCAGGGACTATATTCTCTCTCCGCTTGCCCAAGCTTTGAGATATTTTCCCTTGTTCCCACCGCCTTCACAGGAATACCAATTGGGAATGTGAGAGAGAACCTTCTAGGTAGGAGCTCCCATGCTCTGAAACTCCTCTCTAAGGGAAGCAAGACTGGTTCTTTTCTTGCTCTCCTTTAAACAGGCTTCTGAAAACGGACAGTTTTACAAGGAAAGCGCTCTTCTTAGTGTGCAGAATTCTTTTAATCTCTTGCTTTTTGATGGATTTTATTTTAAAAACCTACGGATTATTTACTTTTATTTTAAATATGACTTCTCCATATTTTTTGGGGGAGTTAGAGTTTCCCAGGATGTTGGCCTTTTTTGGGAAATTCAATGAAAGCTAAAACTGTTAGGAATCAACCTTCTTTTAGCAGAGTACCAAAAAAATGCCCAAATTTCTGTGTGGCTTCCTGGAACTGAAACTGACTAAGAAAACAAAACGAGGCAGGCAGTTTCAGGTTAGAAACTTAGAAAAGTTTACTAATGGCTTTTACATTTATGTATGCATTGGGGAACCTGCATCCTCACTAGCTAATGAATAGATCAGATAAGATAGTAGCTTCGTTCTTAACTTACCATCTTCTTGATGTCAGAGAGAAAGAAGAAGAAGCAAAAAAATGGAGAAGGAGAAGAGAGAGTGATTTGCGGGGGGGGGGATCTTTTATAAGACTGATGACTCTAGGAACCATCCTGGGTCACATGATCTAGTCATTGGAACACCAAAGGTTTTTATGATCATGCATTTAAATGACACAAGGACAAATGGTGAGGCTTTAGATGAGAAGAGAGAAGGCTTTGGCATGCAAAGGAAAAGAAACCGTATACTATCTAAGCCCTACTTGCCCTAAAACAAGATGGGCGGAGAGAGAATGCTGGAATTTTTCCAACAATTTTTTCTTTTTATGCATTTTTAACCTGCATTGCTTTCTAATTTGTAAGACAACCTGAATCCCAATTTTGGGGAGATAGTAGCATATAAATACACCAATATGAGATAAGACATTGTATGTTGAAGCAGTGTGGTATCACGGTTCAGATCCCCACTTAAACATGCAAAGATGAATTTGGCTGAGTCGTAAGCCCTTTCCGCATCCTACCTTTTCTCGGCGCTGGGGTGCAGTGATCGTGCGAGCAGCCTCTTGTGAGAGGCTCTCGCTTCCCTGCTTCTTCAGCTCCGCACAAGCTTCCTGCTCGCGCAAGAGCCCCGCCTCTTCCTTTCACAGCGCAGTCTGGGACCTTCCCAGGCTGCACTGAGACAGGAAGCGTGACCGGCCCGGCTCCCGAGGCTCCGCACGCCAGGTAAGTGCACACGGGGCCTGGGAGCAATGGGCGATTGCACAGCATTTTTGGCTGAAAGCCAAAAATGCAAAGGTGCACAATTGTTGCCTGTTGGCCCCTAGAGTCTTGCGCAATTACGAGGGCATCATGTAGATCACTCCTCGTAATTGCATGAGGCTCCACGCCCTCTTTCACATGGTAGATGCCGTGCGAAAAGGGCAGTACTCTCTGCACCTTAGAGGAAAGCAATGACAAACCTCCTTTGAAAAAATCTTTCAGGAAGACCCTGTAATAGTGTCTCCACAAGTCAGAGTCAACTTGAAGACGACACAAGGCAAAATAAATGCTTACTAGATGTTTAGCCTAATAAAATACAGCACTTTTCAAATTAGATTTTCCAGAAGATTAGGTAGACTTCTTCAAACAAGGGACTAAGGCAAGGACACCAGCAGGGTATCCTAAATGCATCTGGAGATTCTCCAGGCTCAATGGAGCCATGTCAGGCTCTGGCCCACTCCTAGAACACTACAGTTCTGAAAACTAAAACCTTTAAAAATAGGATGGCTAAAAATAGGACAACAAGACCACAGGTGTTACCCCCTTGGTGATCTAATCCTAACATCTTTATCTTCCTTCAGCATCTCCAGGCAAGTTACAGTGTGTTTCACTCATCCAGGAAACAGGTCAATTAACAGCTAGTTCCTAGAGCTGCTGGCAGTAAATCCAACAGCAGTACTTGAGGCTTGTAGGTTAGACAGCTGTTGTAAGTATATTAGAGCCTGGTAAACCCAGAGCTTGGGAAAGTTACTTTTTGGACTACAACTCCATTAATCCCCTTGAATAAACTTGACAGTATTATTCAGCTGTTCCCTATTATTGTTGTGTGCCTTCAAGTCGTTTCCAACATATGGTGACCCTGAGGCAAACCTATCACAGGGCTGAGAGTATGTGACACACCCAGGGTCACCCCACTGGGTTTCCATGGCCAAGTTGGGAATTGAACCCTGGTCTCCAGGCTTATAGTCCAATGCTCAGACTACTACACCACACTAGCTACTGGCCAGTAAATGAACCACCAGCTATTAGACATTTGATCAGCAATTCAATATGATGTGATATTAGCCAAGATTCTTTTTTTTATCTTTTACAAATATGGTTGTGTGTGTGTGTGTGTGTATCTCTCTCTCACACACACACATATATATCACATATATCTATATATACACCTATCTATCTATCTATCTATCTATCTATCTATCTATCTATTATTTATAATGTGTGTGTGTGTGTGTGTATGTATTAGTTTCATACCAAAACAGTGGGAAACATAGGCTGAATTCTATTGAGTCTGCCAGTAATGCAACTACATATTTGAAAGCAAAGGTGACAGCAAAAAGAAAAAAGTTGTACGTACATGAGCTGCAAGGATAGTGAGAAAAGGTCAGCAAGGGTGGCAGGAGAAGGTTGCTGGCTATGTTATTTCATTGGCTGCCTCTAGACTGCGGAATGACCCATTGGAACAGATTCAACAGCTAAACATACTGTCTGAATTTTAAAAAGTATTAAAGACCTATCTCTTCCAGCAGGCCTATTCAGTTGATTTTAAACTATGAATTTTAAATTGGTATTTTTTATGGCTGTGTTTTTATCTTGATTTATATGTTAAAGTTTTTTTGTGTTTTTAGTTATATATTGTATTTTAATCTATGTTGGACCTGCCTTGAGAGTCAGATAAGAAATTATTATTATTATTATTATTATTAAATTAAAATTATTTTTATATCTCATCTTTCTCCCAATATGGGACCCAGGGCAGTTTACAGTATACTTCCAACCAGAATGCAGATAAAACAAAGCATAACAGAAATTTTTTAAAAAATTAAACAAATAATTATTAAAACATAGTAAGACTGTCTTTAAAAATGGCACACTCCAGTTAAAAGACCTTCTGCAACAGCCAATGAACATGCAAAAGCCTGGGTAAAGAAAAATGTCTTTGCCTGCTGGTAGAAATTGAGCAGAGAGAGGGCCAACCTGGCCTCATGAGGTTCTCTTCTTTGTGTCCTCAACAAACATGTCTGTGATGGTGGTGGGACTGAGAGACAGCCCTCACCTGAAAATCTTAAAAATCAGGCTTGTTCATATCAGAAGGTACTGTCTTTCAGATAATCTGATGCAAGCTGCATAGGGCTTTATAGGTCATAATCAGTACTTTGAATTGTGCCTAGAAACAAACTAATAGCCAGTGAAGACGTTTCAACAGGGGAATTATATGTTCACTATAACCAGTCCTGGCCAGCAGCATTTTGGGCCTTCTGCGGTTTCTGAACATTTTCCAAAGGCAGCCCCATATACAGGGTGTTATAGTAAACCATGCTGCCTGTTTCTCAAATGTCTGGGGATGGAGAATCCTTGGAACCAAGATATGCTGAGAGGGTGGCTTATCCAATTACCATGGCACATATAAAACAAGGTTTGATTGTTTAAGCCAGTGGTACTTAACGCGGAGTCTAGGGAGCCCCAGGGGTCCAAAATACCATCACAGGGGGTCTGCAAAATGCTCGAAGACTGTTTAGCCCATCCCCACTCCACAATGGATTGGCAATGTGACAGGAACAAAGACAAAAGGAGGCAGGTTAGTTGGGCCTGCACTTTGCTGTTCAATCCACTGTAACCTTAAATTGTCAGAAAGATGCGGAAGAAAAGTCTTCCCTCTCCCTCCAGCAGCTGTCAGGGAAGTGTGCGTTTACTTATTTCTCCCTTCTTTCCCAATCTGATGACCCTTGATGAGCCATTTTAAATAAATATTTGATGCACTTTACAGTTTTAAATGTTGAGTTCAGTCTTGGGGGTCTGCAGCAGCAAAAGATATTTAAAGAGGGTCCTTAGTAAAGAAAATTTTAAGAACCACTGGTCTAAGCCATCCCTCCCAGAATGCCTTGGCTCTGAAGACTTCTCTGGAGTCCAGGCATTTGAGAAACAAGTGGCATAGAGTCAACTGTCTTCTCCTGCTGCCGTCACTGCCACATACACCCAGGGCTGATAAAGTATAACCACACATGTAACAGATCACTATGCATGTGGTGTGCACCAACAGAATTCCAGCCACAGTTACCTTTATTTTTAATGTGTGGTACAACCACCAAAAGGAATAGTTACTGGACAAACAAGTTAGAAAGTTTGTCCTTGTCCTAGTGACCTCCAAAAAAAAAGGAACATAAACACAAAAAAGGAAAAGCTCTATGCTCTAATGAAAGTCAGGACATTAAAGTACAAGACTTCATTTAAGCTCTTGATGGATTTCATTTGTCAAGCGTATTGGCACTCTCCAGAATAATTTTTCATTCTGTGCTGTCAAATTTTCTATACTGGAGAAACAGTATAGGTCTTATCTCAACCTGTTTAATTGAATGGAATACAAGCAGAATAGCACAATACATTTTGTCTATATGGGCTAACAACAGATGGGGACAAAGGGTGTTTCATTTGTCTGAATTTGATACAACACCAGTAACATTAATGCTCCAATAATCTCCCTACTGAGCCAGACATATTGAGGAAAACTCTAGATGTTATCTTTGAAAGTGTTTTATCAGCCATTGCAGAGTCTGCCCTGCTGTAATCAAGGATCCCATTTGATACATTCATTCTTTGACATTTGAATGATAAATATATTCCACTCACTAGATTTCTAACAGAAAAAAGTACAATAAATATTCTGACTCTCAGTTCATTTCAAGGTGTCCCTTTACCCCTCCTTTAAAAAAAAAAATAGTTCAATTACAAGAGAAAAAAATTGTGAGTGAGCAAAAATGATAATTGGATTAAATTCTCAATTTAAGGCTATTTTTATGGTGCTCTAGACACACACACCCCAGGTCCCCAAAATGCTCCCAAATGCTCTCTATGGAGCATAGGGATATTTTCAGTATATTATAAGGGGGGGTGGCAATTCTAGGCTCAAAAGAGGCCTTTTTAAAGACTTCTGGTCGCTTCCTGTTGTTTTTTTTCAAGGCCTCTTCGTGGCCTAAAATGGTCCGGGGGGCCTTAAAACATGGCAAAAATGTCTCCTGTGCCCCTAAAAGGCATTTGGGGGGGGGGAATAATTTTCTATTTGAGTGAGGCTGCAGTCTTCCAAGCTCTCAGGGGCCTAATAGAGCTCGAAACTTCCAACTAGCCCACCACATTCTGAAAGCAGAGTCCTAGGCATGCAGACTCAGAAGTAAATGTCATAGACTTCAATGGGAGTTACTCCCAGAAAAAGGGCCAGAATGTTGTTACAGATTAAATTAGGAATAGAGCCCAAGTCAGGTTGCTTTTCAATTTCATCTGTGGCTTTGTGCAAGGATGGAATCCTGCAGTTTACTGGTGTGAGCTACCATGCTGACGTTCAACCTATTGTACCTCAAATGGGACATGACAAGTGGGGTTACACCAGACATGGGGCATGACACCAACCATCAGTTGGCACTAATGGCACTTCCCACCTGGTGCAGTAAAACTTTGCCAAGCTGGTAGCATAGCAGGTGGAGGGGGAGGTAGAGGAGAAGAACATTGGCAACCCCTTACGCCACATTCAACAGTCTGTTCAAGCATTCTTGGTTACTTTACAGTTGCACACCCCTGTTCAGAACTAAGAATGTTACTTTTTAAAGGCCATTTCCGCACTAGCCTGTGTTACCCTGATCTCTGGGGTCCCTTGGGGGACACCTCAATGTGCTCCAAATAATGGAGAATGGTAATTAGCCTGAGCACAAGCTGTAGCACTACAAGAGGCAGGGTAACCTAGCGAGATGTTTAAACCCAATTTTTACGGGGTCAGGTCAAGCCAAAAACCAAGCAAAATTGTCTAATAAAAAGATTTTATTGAGGGGAATTCACTCATGCATGCACACAAGATACACGCAATCTCACATTCACACAAGAGCTATCTGAAAGAGAAAGGGAGGAAAAATTATAGAGAGGCTGAGGGATTTGGAGGGATTTATAATTACCAGTCCAGAAGAGTAGTGAAGAGTAGAAATGTATTTTGGCTTAGGTAGGACCTAAGGGCAGTTCTCATTCAGGAGCCAGATGGATAGAGTGACAGGTAGATCTTCAAGAGACTGCACTGGGCATCCTCAAATCAGGGGTATTTATACCCTGAAAATGGCTTGTGGCTGTGAAGGCTCCAGATGCGAGACAAAGGGAACCTGTTGTGGACAATGAGTATTTCGCCTGTTGATGGGCTTAGTGCTTTGATTGACAAAGACATGACGAATGTTGTAATAGCTGTCTATTGTGGGTGCTGTGAGGACGACGAAAGAATCCAGGTGTACAAGGGATGGATATCTGTCAATCAGTGTCCTGGTGGGCTCCTTATAGTTGGATTCCTTGGAAAAGTCCAGCTTCTATTTAAGCCTATTATCCACAGGAATGATGTGTATTTGCCTGACAAATGACTCAGTCTTACCTGGAGGAATTTTGGAGTTGATCTATGCTTCTCACATTCACAGTCAAATTCTTTCCCTCGCTCGGTTTGACCTCTCTATCACCTCTCAGGCTTGAATTTGATATCACAGCCAATAAAATGTGTTGCCAATTACATATGATGCCAATTAGGCATGGTGCCCATCCAAACCATACTGATATTGGGGACCCCCAAAGCGGGGCCTTACACCTGTTATAGCGCAATGATTCCACTTTCAACATCCTCTGGAATCCTGGGGTTTGCAGTTTTGGGAGGGGCCGGCTGGCCCCTCCGGAAACTGCAAACCCCAGGATTCCAGAGGATGTTGAAAGTGGAATCATTGCGCTATAACAGGCTAGTGCAGAAATGGCCTAAAACAAACATAGGTCCAAGAAAATAGTGGATTGCTATTATCGTTGCTGTTTTGAAAAAATAACTGTTCAATTTCCTATTTATTAAAAGTGATTAATATAGGTACTTTTTTGTAACTTTAAAAACAAACCTGAATACTTCAAGCCACTGACAGATAATCCAAAGGCATTCTCCTTCCATCCATCTCAACACCAAGGTTAACATGGATTCCAATTGAAAGCTATCACAGGTTCACTGTGACAATGGCCAGGATCCTATAGTTTGTGGGGAGACTGGATCTCTGTACCTCTCATTCCCAGTTCAGGATCCCCTTAAGGGACTTTGGAATGAGATGCTGGGAAACTGTTCAGGAATCATGTATCCTCCCTCACCCCATCTGAGAAGGGAAGCACATAACGGTTTTCACCCATATGAATCACATTTCTGTCATCCTATGCTTTCCATAGTAACTGCTCTGAGGAACTGAGTTTCCCTGGTTGTCAAACAACTGAAACAATGTTTGAATCATGGCCCCCATGTTAGGCCAAACATCTTCAATTGTAACCAATAAAGTCGTGTGCAGTTTTGTTCAAAATATCTAGTTGTACATGTTAATTACTGCCCGTACTCTGTCCACCGCTCCTTAGTAGTGTCACAATAAGTTATAATTGCATTGTAATATATTGTAATGTTCCTAGGAAATTAATCACAAGTAACTGCTTAAATATAACTAGTTCCCTCCAAGCTCTCCTCCTGTACAAACCCCCTTTTTGTACAGTAAGTTTACTTTTGTTGTTTGAGTAAAGAGCTGGACACCACTTATAAAAGGCAGACTACCTTACCAACTGGCTTCCATCACATCCTTCCCCCTCTTCCCATTTATGGCCCTAAACTGTAGGAAAAACAAAAACCAGTCTTGGGTGAGGGGACAGCTGGGAAAAATAGAAGACCAAAATCAATTTTCAGGTGCATGTTTGATGTGGTGGAACTACCACAGTGTGATTTTCCTCCATCATTAGTGTGAAATGAACATTTCTTACAATGTTGATGTCATGGGGAATTTATTGTGTCCTCTGGGAAAGATACTGAAATATAAGTTTTCCAGGATGTGGTAAACCTCACCGTCTGAGAGGACATTCCAAAGAAAAGCTCATTATTGTCTGACGTTGCAAGGTCAGACGCAGGAACCTCCTGGACTGGACACAGCCAATGGAATTTGTCACCTTAAAAAGTAAGTTTTCCAAGTTCTGAATATTAGGGACAACTTGTGTCTTGCTCTATAAGCTCTTTTCATGCCCAAAAATAAACAGGAGCCTGAAACATTGGCTCCTGCAACTAGTAAGCAATATGGAGACTCTGGATTGCCTAAGTCTGATATAAATAATAAGAATTGTTTTCATTACTTGAGCTCCAGCTCCTGACTTAGGCTTTATGCCTTTCAAAGATATTGAACTGAAACAGAAGTCACAAAGTGTTCCTTTACTCCCTCAGAATGAAATGTGAAGGGTTGGTTTGTGTCACTTACATATTAGAGAAAGCAAGGCATGTATTTGCCTTGTTTCATAGGATTGTAAAAGCAGTAACACTTATCACCATAACATGCTTAACTTCTGTTATCATAGCACAGTTATTATGTCTATGACAAGAGAAACCAAGTGAGAGGGAACAGATTTAACTAAGATCATGCCAGCAGTCAGGTAGTACAACAGAGAGCAGAACCTGGCTCTTTTTAACCTTGTAGCTCTTGCTGATATATATCACAACTGTGCTATGCTTCTTACCAGCTGTTCTATCACAAATAAATCTGGGCTATTGGTGTGTCATGATATATAGATAAGAGGGTTGTCCTCCCAAGAAATTTTTCTACGAGAGACAAAGGATGAGATGACACCATCTCCATTCCATGTACAGAAGATGACTAGAGTGACACTTGATCCTTACTTCAGTGGTGGTGAAAGAACATCCTTCACACTCTTGAGGGAGCAGGCTCCATTACAGCACAAAGCAGGCTGCATGACACACATAGCTCAGTCCTCCAGTCCTCTCATTGTTTTGTGTCCCCAAGATCTACTGCCTCAGGTAGATGCCTCATTTTGCCTCATGGTAGAGCTGGCACTGACAGCTAAGTCTCCCTAGTCCTATGTACATCAAACAATGGCAATGAGATGTGGACATTTAGCTGAAACAAATACCCTCATTCGGGCATTCTAATTCCCTCCTTCTGTGGGGTACAGAATCACTTGATGAGGTCACTGTCTCTGCCTCGTTCCAGCACCATTCTTTGCAAGCATCAGCATTCTAACACAGAGAAAAACTATACATGTAGAGCTGTAGACATTCATCTTTAACTGCCATGGCAACTTTTATGGACCCCTGAGGTTTGTTGCTGGGAAGGCACTAGAGTTCACTAGCTGAGAATTCTAAATGTCCATCCCAAATCTTAGCAATCCATAGGACAGAATCATGGTAGTTAAAGTGGAATCATAATGCTATAATTTCATAGTGTCAATACACCCAGGGAGAACACCAGAAAAACCAGCACTAGCCCTTCCCTCACAGTTCCAAAAAGTTAATTTTTGGATTATAACCTCCAGAACTCCCCCTCCCAGCCAGCATGTCAATGGGCCATGCTGGCTGGGGAGGAGGGGAGTTGTAGTTCAAATACTAACTTTTCCCATCTTTGTCTTCTTCCATGTGCTCCCAATCACATCAGGAATGAGAATGCCAGCATAGGACCAAAGTTCTGCTTGGAAGTTTGTTTCCTCCCTCCATGACTGCCAACTGCCTGTCGCTCTGAAATCTAAGACCAGAAGCACAGACCAATCTCTGCCACTAGTTGAATTACCACGGACCACTTGGACATTGCACTCTTCCCACCCCCAGCTCCCAGGGAGAACATCATGGCAACGAGGGAACAGCTTTGCCTCATCCATCAGCCAGAGACGCAACAGCTGCAGAGTTTGCATCTCCACTGTCTGCCAGAAACAATACTGAGCTCCAGCTGCAAGTCACCCTAAGCCTTCAGAACAAATAAGAAGGATGCTGGGGCTCCATCTACTCAACAAGGATGAAGAGGGAAGTATCTTGATGCTATCCTAGGCACTAGCCAATTGGCACTGTCCACAGATAACACAATGAGTTTTAGAGTTGATGCTGGAGAGGAAAAGTTTCATTGTGTCCTCACTGCAGCAGGAGTGTTTCCATATAAATCCCACTGCTCACCAAAACATACATCTGCCATCACCCTATTTTTGACAGGCAGCATTACAGATCTCATGGGTAATACCCCCAAAGCTACAGTGCATCAAATCAGCTCAGTGGTTTGCTCCAGTACCCACTGTGAAATGTTTTGTGTAGATTTTAACTTCTGAGATAATAAAAATCAGTTTTCTAGACATCTCACTGCTGCTCTCTTTCCCTCCCCAGGGAACTTGGTTCTTAATGTAATACACAGGGGTAATAATTTAATTCTGCATTGAACAAAAGCAGTCATACAGAAAATTAGGAAGTTTCCCATCTCCCTTTCCACACAAAATCAGTACAAGGTTATATCAATACTAGCTCATAAACAGAAAAGCACTCTGGTGCTTCAGCGCATGTTGCTGAATTTGTTAATTCATCCTATTGTCAACCAGGCAGTAATGAAAGTACAATTAGCATATCCCTTGGGCATCAGAACATACAAATGAATATTCTCTACATAGTGAATATTCACTAACAGAGATGGACAGAGCAATCTTATGTGAGTATATTCATTGAGTTCAATAGGGCTTACTCCTGCGTAAGTCCATGCCACATTGCAGCTTTAGCGTTCTGTTGTTATTGTTGTTATTGTCAATCAAATGTGCCAATGTATATAAAACAATCATGGAATCTTCCAAAGAAATCAAGAAAAAAAAATCAGTGAACGTTTTCTGAAATCCTAAATCCAGACTTTCTACAACAATGTTGCAAATGCCCATATTCAAAAATATGAAAACTGAGAGGAACAGGAAGGTAATGTATTGAATTTGGAAGCCCTGTGACTTTTTATCTTGGAGAAAACCCCAAATCCATTTCTCTTAGGTACAGCAGTAAAATAAAACATTCAACATAAGAAGCCATCAATATATCTGTGAACAAGGAATGCAGATAGTAGCAAGCTTTGAGATCTTTCCATTTTATAAACTGGTAAAATTTGTTGTCTTTTTTATTATTTTTTAAAATTTTTAATAATTATGAAAGAAAAAGAACAAAACTGGTAAAATGTGTACCCATACCTAAGACTTAATGTTCCATAGCTCCAAATATGTTCCATACAAATTCTACAAAGCTGTCAAGCTGCATAACTAAGGATTTATCTATACTTAAAAAGTTTTAAAATGCTTTAACTGTCAAGCCTCCATCCAACAGAATGCTTGGAAGCGTAATATGAAGTACATGTTCCTCTGTCTCATTTGAGATTTCAGAATGATTCCTCAGACGTATCCAGAAAGGGAGAAAAAAATCCCTGGAAGCAGCAAGACTTTCCAGTTATTTTTGCTTTGATGTTACCTGCATATTCATGATTTTGCAACCAAACTGTTTCTTGAAATATATCAGGTTTCCTTCACTGTCCCATCCCTTGTGTCCTTCTTTCTTCTCCTCCCTGTAATCACATCACATCTAGATTCAGGCAACATTTCAGAAATTGACTTTCACCAATTTCCACTGAGCCCTCTTTAGTTATTACTCAGGAGTTATAGTCAACACATTAAAGTGCTTAGCAATATTGCAGTAGTTAAGCATTAGGATCATTTTCTTTTATTGCTAGCATTCTTCTTTCTCTTCCTTGATCTCTGTTGAATCTGGGTCCTAAAAAATATCCCTTTATTTCTTGACAACAGCCATCTTATTTCCAATATAACACAGGCAACCATGGAGAGGTATATTTCATTTCAGGAAATAGCGAGTTAATTTAAACTGACAGAGGGGACCAAGAATGAAAAGTTTTTGGTAAATGCCAGGAGTTCCCTGGGAATACTTTGGAATGGGAAAAACATCATGTAGATCTCTAAAATAAGATCAGTTTGTACAGGAGCAAAGCATGGGACTTTCAGAGACTTTTTCTTGTCTAGTTTAGTTACAGTTATATATAGCCATTTAGAAATAATAGCAATATTTAACAGTGCTTGTCTCACAAGTCCCATATCCCTATTTCTTTCCTTCTTTGGCCCTTTTTGCACAGCATTTGCCATGCGAAAGAGGGCCTGAAGCGTCGCGCAATTGTGAGGAGCGATCCACATGATGCACTCACAATCACGCGACGCTCCAGGGGCCAGCAGGCGCCGATCACACACCTTTTCATTTTCGGCTAGAAGCCGAAAATGGTGCATGATCATGCATTCCTCTCGGGCTCTGCGCACACTTACCTGGCATGCGGAGCCTCCGGAGTTGTACCAGTCGCACCTCCTGCCCCAGCGCAGCCTGGAAAACTCCCAGGCTGCGCTGCGGAAGGAAGAGGTGGGGCTCTCGCACGAACAGGCAGCTCATGTGGAGCCGAAGGACTCCAGACGCAAGGGCCTCTTGCCAGAGGCTGCTCGTGCGATCCCTGCACCCCAGCACTGGAAGATGGTGAGGTGCGGAAAGGGCCTTTGTCTCTTACTTCCCAAATGTGCTGAGGACTATTACCATATTTCTACCATATTATTATCATATCTGCACAAATCCTGGAGACTCAACACAGACTGGTAGCCAATGGCTCATGGAACGGCAGTGCTCCACAGATCACCATTTTGAGCAGCATTGTGTTAGATGACAAATTTTTGCAAAATCTGTTCCCTGTTATTATTGGCTCTTTCAGACTGGACTAAATACATGTTAGCTTTCACAGTACAGGTCCTTTGTTTCTACTGGATATTGCACTGCTCTACAGATCACCATTCTGAGCAGCATTGTGTTAGATGACAAATTTTTGCAAAATCTGTTCTCTGTTCTTATTGGCTCTTTCAGACTGGACTAAATACATGTTAGCTGTCACAGTACAGGTCCTTTCTTTTTGCTGGGTATTGCCAGCTGTTGTCAGCTCCACATCCACTTCTTCCCTAACAGTGGGTTCTGCTCTGTTCTTTTTAGGTGTCTGTTTCTTCCTGGACATAGCAATTTCTTGGATCCTGGCTCAAAGTGTTTTTTAATCTGGGAACATGGTTTGTTGAGGTTGGGGTGTGTTCCTATGTTTGTGGGCAAATATTATTTTTCTTAGTCACAGTGAATCTGTGCATCAGTGAAGTAGTGATCAGAAAGGTTCCCAAAGATGCCTATGAACAATATAAGCCACCTATTCCTTTCTTTTGTAGGGGGAGCAGATGGGAAACATGTCACAGTCAGTAGAATTTCTCCGAAGCAGATGACGATATTTCATATGCTAAAAAGAACTCTTGGCAAAACAGAGTTTATAGTCAGCTGCTTTTTATCTGTACATAAAAGACTGGTACCAAGTGGCTCAAAAATGTGTTAATATACCTTTTAGCCTTCCAGAGTGCTCTGAGGAAAAGAGGGCCATGCTCAGCAGCCTTAAAATCAACATTTTTGATCTGCACCTTCAGTATAAATGGGTCTGTCATTAAATGTCCAGATGGAATACAGAAAGAGTTGGACTTTATTTAGCAAAAGGCCTGTATTAATCGTTCCTCCACGCACCTTTTGTTTTTCATGGTGATCCATCAAAATAATATGTGTCCTTCAGCTTCTTCCCAGGCCTCAGAATAAGTTTTATTGTTCTGGGGGTTTTAAAAACAGTGAAATCCACCAGCAGCCATAATATTCAGATAATTCACTCTGCTGTAAAGAAGGAAATTATGTTCAACACAATCCTCCCATTTGTAGGTTGTTTTTCATTCTCTCTTCACTGAGACTGAACCTGTTCACACAACCAAGATAAGGAAAAAAGTACACAAATACAGTGGGCTGCTATAGAGGAGTGATTCAATAAAACATGCCCTTTCTCACATGTTAGTAAATAAATTATGGATGAGGAAACAATTAAAACATAACAAACTTAACACCATGTTTTGTGGGAGAGGTTTTCACTCCCTTGCCAACTGAATGTCAAAGATTCTGACTTTTTTTTTTCCTGAATACAGAGAACTGGATGATAAGTTGCCTCTTGGCACCATGGACAATGGCACAAGATAATTTTACTCACTTTTTTGTTTTGTTTTAAGAAGAGACAAAATACAGGTCATTCAGTTAAGAATTAATGGAATGCAAGTTGTTCTCTGCCGCACATATACACACACATACACGCAAGCATACTTATATTTACTTATGAGGAGGAAAAATCTGGTCAAGGATGATGTGCCATGTTTGTGAAGATCTGGAGACTGTATGCCTGCCAATGTAGTCTCTGTTCTGAGAATACTGAAATCTGACAAATACTAGATTTATTCCAGTAAGTGCTAGGTCCCTGCAATTTATCTTGCTCTCCTTGTTCTTCCTTTCTCAAGTTGCTGGAAAAAAGCACTAAACTTTAGATCTTCAGATGAATATGCTAACTGTAATTATTAGAGCATATTAATCATCTTTTGCACCAGTTAATTTGCTTGTGACCTTCAACAAAGGCCAAAATATCATTTTGTTAGATTAGCAATATTACATTTTATATGAGCACCTACTAGGAATTATGATTTCCTCTGCAAATAGATTTGTATTAGACTAATAAAATTGAATTAACACCCCATTTTTCCCCAGCAGCTATCAGCCCTGCTTCTTTTCTTAAATAGCTATCATCCAAAGTATATATAAAACAGGTATTCTATAGTAGAAGAAGGTAAGGAAAATAAACCCAGACAGTCATAGAAAGGATAGCATAAAATATATTAAAATGGAGAAGAATGAGTGTCTAGGAAACTACTGGTCAGTCAGAATAGTGTGAATAACCAACAAGCTTGTAGAATACATCATTAAACAATGTAGAGCACATCATTAAACAGAATGCTGTGACTACTAAGAGCCAGCATAGTTTTTCAAAAGTACATCATGCCAAGCTAATCTTGCCTCTTTTTTTGTTTATTTTATAGAGTTAGAAACTTGGTAGATCAGGGGAATGCTGTGGATGCAGTGTATCTTGAATTTAAAAGGCTCTTGAAAGGTTGCCATGATATTCTCAGAGGTGAGGTAGCAAAAATGTGGACTAGATGCTGTTGCTGTGAGATGAATTTTAATGGACTGACTGACCAAAGCAAAAAAAAAAAAACCTCACCAATAGTTCTTCTTCATCTTGTTGAGAAGTGACTAGTGAAGTGCCACAGGGTTCTGTCCTGGGCCTAGAGTAGCTCAACATATTTATAAATGACTTGGATGACAGAATAGAGGGCATGCTTCTCAAATCTGAAAATGACACTGAATTAGGAGGGGTAGCTAATATCCTGGGGCCGAATCAAGATTCAAAATTACTTTAACAGTTTGGAGAACTGGGCAATAACTAACAAAATGAATTTCAACAGGGATTAATGTAAGATACTACATTTAGGCAAGTAAAGTGAAAGGCACATGGGATGGGTGACATCTAGCTTGCTAACAGTATATGTGAAAAGGATCTAAGGATCTTGAAATCCCTTCCAGCTCTGTGATTCCATGATACCTTTAGGTCTGCAAAGCGTGCTTTGTCTTCTAGTTCTCTGTAAATAATTTGCCCAGATTCTGCTGCCACCTCCTCTTCACCCAGACCTTACCTAATGATCTGAAACTCTGCAAGGTAAGTGTTCTTTCCTTCTACAGTCAGTCCTCCACATTTGCGGGTTTCACTTTTGCGGATTTGATCATTCATGGATTATTTGCTGTCACCTCTCCTGCTTCCCTATGCCATTTTTAATAGGGACTGCAAGCCTTGTGAGACTGAGAAACTGCAAACGAGGCTTGCAAGTCCCTATTAAAAATGGTGTGGGGCAGCAGTGGAGGTGGTAGTAAGCCCTACCACCCACCCACTTCTGTCTTATGAAGGAACTCTGATGCCTCAAAGGAATCCATGGTGGGTTGAATATGGTGATACTTTTTTGTGTGTTAAATATGGTTTAGGAGAGCTTAGAGTTATTCATAGTTTTTCCACTTTCAAGGGGGTCCTGTGCCCCTAACCTTAGCAAATGTGGAGGGATGACTGTACTTAAAAAAGCAACAGTCCAGACACCAAGGACCCTGGGTATGTAGCTTTTACAGGTACCCCAGTACAGAGCCTAGATGCCAAACACTCTGGAAGCTACATGCCCCAGGGTTCTTGCTGATCAACACATCCCTGAACCTCATTTCATCTTCTAAACTGGGGAAGTTCTTGGCAATTCATAATATAGGGTAGAATGACAAGTAACAGAATTTCATATTCCAAGACAGGAAAATACAAATCTTAGTACCTCGCAGTCACCAATTCTTGCATCGAGTGCCAATAAACTCAATCAGTACCTAATCAAAAGACAAAGGTCATTGGTAGGAGTCCATGAATTTTTGATGTGGAAAACAAGAAAAGTCTAGCTGTCAAAGACTTTGGACCCTGAAACTCTGTCATTGTTTAGTTCTTTCTTGTCAACTATTTTGTGAGATAGAATCTTACTTTTATTTTTAAATAACAGTGAACTATTCCCTTTCACATTGTGTTAACAGTCCTAAACAATAAGGGGGCTCTATTCTTTGGTTACCCTGATTTTGTCACTTGCCACTACATATCATTTCTTCTCATATTTTCTTGCTCACAAATAGTGCTGTTGGATTGGAATTGCTGCTACTGAATGGTGGAAATGCAATTGTTTCCCACTAACAGGGATCCACTTGAATGTATCAACCTGGCAACTGCTCAGGAATAATGGGAGACACCTTAAATCTCAAGACTTGAGTGCTGAACTGCGGATTGAATTCAGAGATACTGGAGAACACAACATGCGTCATGAGTCACAGTAGGTCTACTCGCTGTATTTTTGACATTTCCTGCTATTAATTTTTTAAAAATATTTCATTTCAAAATGTTACATTTTTAAAAAAGCAAATAGGGAGGATTATATTCCATTTTACTTACAGATTCAAAACAAACAGCTTAGTTTCTAAGCATGGCTGAGGGAGTCACAACAAATTTTCCCTTCACCTCTGTGTAAGTAGAGAAAGAAAAGCATAAGAAAATACTTTTCTTATAATGAGCACCATAATGAAGAAAAAGAAAATGATTGCAGAAATCCTCAGGCAATGAAATTGGTAGGACTGGATAGAACATGTGCTCCCTCTTCTGGCTATCCATAGGTAGGGTAAACCAATAGGAACCTATTGACTGTTCTTGCCAGTTTCCTTCATTGCTGGAAAAGTTTAACTGCTGCTGCTGCTGCTGTTGTTGGCCTTCAAGTCATTTCCAACTTGCAGTGACCCTAAAGCAAATCTATCACAGGTCTTCTTGGCAAGATTTGCTGGGAGGGAGGGGTTGACTTTGCCTTCCTCTGAGGCTGAAAGAGTGTAACTTGCCTAAGGTCACCCAGTGGGTTTCCATGGCGAAGCAGGGATTCAAACACTGGTCTCCAGAGTCATAGTCCAACACTCAAACCATACTGTAACATCAAACAGATAAACTGTGAGGTATAAATACTTCAGTATTTTTTTAACAGTTCAGTTCGTTTGACATCTTGCTACTCCTTGAGAAAATTCGGAGCAATGTAAAAAGAGGATCTAACAGTTTTCCATTCAAGCAAATGTTCAAGTCACTACTATCCATTCTGGGGAAAAAGTACACAGCATTTGATTGAAGCTGGCTTTTATTTAGAGTAGCCCCAATGCTTAACTCAAGTCCTATTAATCTGATTATTTCCTGTGTGCACCATTGTCTTTGCGAGCACAGTTTGTGGCAACATACAAGTGGTACCTCCTTCTAGACATTGCTTCAAGAAGTAAGGTCATCTTCCTTTTTGTCTGTGTTCCATCACCCCCAGAAAACTTTCTTTTTAAAGAAGCATTTGCATCTGTTGCTATTTTTAAATTCAGCTTCTAGTTTTGATTCCTACACTTCATCTTTACTCTTTCGTTTAACTTTTTGTAAATGTGTTTGTTATTTATTGTTTTTATGTTTTCTTATATCATGTAATCTGCCTTGAATGATTTCTCCCTTTTTCAACAAAAAAACAGGGACCGTTAACACTGTGAATCTCATTTTACGCTCACCCTGTTTCTATGTTGAAATTGTGGGGGTTTTTTTAAAGTCAATAGAAGCAAAATTGGGTAGTTCTACCTGAGGGCCATGAAATGTGGCAGTTTAGCAATTGATTTCCTCTTCTGGAACCTAATGCAACAGAAATGACCGTAAAACAAACCCACAACTTATTAAAGAAATAAATTGTTTTCCCACCACACTATCCACCTATGTAAAAACACAGAGCAATATAATTTAGGATGACAATACTTATGGGAATAATGCACTAGCCAAATTCATTCATCATTTTGCTCTTTTATATACTTATGCTTTCGTGTTTGGCTTGAAAATGACTTCTCTTCCATTTCTGTTCACTCATAAGCTTTGAGAAAGGAAAGAAAACTGTGAGAGTGTTATTAGTCCTTCAGGAAACCTATATTATGGATTATTTCTCCATCTGCATAACTGGTCCTATGGGGCATAGCTCTGTGCCAGAAAAGGAAAGACAACAAAAGCAATAAGGTCAGTCGCATAGCAGAAGGAAAGTCAACAGAAGTAAAGCTCGCTACACACAAGCATTTTGTCACTCATGTCTGTTTTCTGGGGTTACTTCAATAGAGTGGAGATTTTGGGGAGGGACATTTTCCCACAATTTTGTGGACAGCACTGGTCTGTTTGCACACCACAAGAAACAGCTACTCAGGTGTAGGTGATGTAGCATGCCAAATTACTTAGAGAGATGGATAGACTATAAAACACAAAGAAATAGAAATTGCACAGACTGTCAACAGAAAGGACTTTTTTAAAAAAATGCTATTGCTCTGAAACACTAAAGCATAGATGGGGAAACTTCTAGGGCCAGGGTCAAATTCTTCCTGCCCAAGACCCCTCTACAGGCTGAATTACATGAGGTGGTAGGGCCTCACCTCCTGACACAATGGGTCCTTATTTTTTACACTACATTACTACTGCATTATGCTCCACTTTAACAGAGCAACATATCAAGGAATCCTAGGCCCTTTTCGCATGGCATTTTTAAATTGCATTAGGCACACTCTCCTCCCCCTTGAGGAGCCGCCATACCACATGATGTTCTGGCCAAACAGGTGCTATCCCGGCTGCAGGCAGTGCTGATCCCGCTTTTTTTCATTTTTGGCTGAAAGGTGAAAATAACTGCCCTTTCCCGCATCAATAGCGGGAATGGAGGCCATGTGGAGCCGGCATCCAATGTCCTTCCGGGAACAACCTGGGAGTGGGCGGGGTGTGGGCAGTCCCCGCTGCCTGTTCCTCACACAGCAACTCCCAGGGGAAGCTCCGCCCAGCAGCATGCTGGCTGCTGCCCCCGTCGCAGCAGCAAACACTGCAGGACATGTCGCCAAGGGAGGCCATCCTAGGGCTGATGTCACCGCCCACACTCGCGACGACAGCAGCCCCCAGGGTCCGGCTACCGTGGCAATTGCTATGGCAACATTCTATGGAATCCTGGGGTTTGAAATGTAGAGAGTGGTATTTAGAATTCTCTACCAAATTGCTCTAACATTTCAGCAAACTACATAGCCCTGAATTATAACAGTTACAGTGTAATCGTAGCATAGTCATAGGCCCTTTCTGCACCTTACCTTTTTGCAGCACTGGAGTGCGAGGATTGTGTGAGCAGCCTCCAGCGAGAGGCTCTCACGTCCCTGCTGCTTCAGCTCCACACAAGCTGCCTGCTCCGGAGCAGGCAGCGCAAGAGCCCCACCTCTTCTTTCCGCAGCGCAGCCTGGGAGTTTCCCAGGCTGCACTGGGACAGGAAGCATGACTGCTGCAGCTCCGGAGGCTCCACACACATGGCAAGTGCATGCAGGGCTCTGGAGCAATGCGCAATCAATCACGCACCATTTTTGGCTGAAAGCTGAAAATGAAAAAGTGCGCGAGCGGCGTCTGCCCGACCTTGGAGCATTGCGTGATTGTGAGTGTGTCATGCAGATCGCTCCTCACAATCACACAATGCTCCAGGCGCCCTTTTGCATGGCAAATGCCATGTGAAAAGGGCCATAATGCTGTAACTATAGTGTGAAAGGGCCTGAAGTTGTTTCAGTCATCAACTGATAATGATTGTTTTCTATTCTTCAAGTTATTTTCAATCATCAATCGACAATTATTATTTCTTGATTATTTAAAGTGAAAAGCAGATTATTTTACGTAAGTACTTGGCCCCCTCAGATTTATATCTAAGGAAGCTAAATTGATTATAGGCAAACGCAGTGCACTTCAGGTGAGGTACAGTTCTGGGCAATTCCTAGAAATGGATGGGACTGTGGCCTGCTCGCACTACAGAATTATTGTGCTTTTCTTCCACCTCAACCACCACGGTTCCATCCTATGAAATCCTGGGGTTTGTAGTTTAGTGAGGCACTGGAATGTTCTGACTAAGAACTCTAAATGCCTCTCCCTATACTGCAAATCCCATAATTCCATAGGATGAAACCATGGCAGTTAAAGCGGAATAATAGTGCTATAATTATGTAGTGTGAAAGGGCTTCTAGGCAGTCTTTCTCTCTTACTGACATCACAGTGATGATCCAAGATCTTCTTTCCTCAACTGTCAGTGGACTGAAGAAATGCATGGCACATTTAAATATAATATGGGAGCAATTGCATGTGGATTCTCAAATGCTTTTGCTTCTCCCTCTGCCCAGTCCTCCCACCATCAACAGCCCCCAACATCTAGAAATGAGAACACTGTTATTTAGGCACTCAGATAAGTCCAGAACATTAAAAACACATCAACTCAATTGCAACTTAGACAGCTATTGCCAAGTTTCTCAAAGCTGTTCTTGTAAATCATGTTTTGCGTTCTTCCCCAAGTATTCCTGAGTGATTTTGATACTACAACTGTTGCCAAAATGGTAATCCTGACTACATGGAAATGCTTTCCACTTCCAGATTGAGCAGTTTGATTGTCTGCTCTAATGCCTATATAATGGAAAACATTTCTTTATTTTTTTTCCTCAGGAGGGAATCACTGATAGAGTCATAATGTTGATGTTGTTTTGATTAGTTAGTCTGGACCATGCATCATTTTAAAAACTCGTACATGAAATAGATTAATGGCATTCCTTGCCAAATGAGATGAAGCATGTGGCTACAAGAGAAACAAACTTTTTAGTGGTGGCACTCTACCTAGTACCTAAATCGTGATACCTTTGGGTTCAGATGAAGACCTTTGTATTCTCTCATATTTTTCAGTCCTTCCTTTATTTAAAAGAAAAAGTTAGTGCTTTTTAGATCCCTGAATTGTTGTTGTCCTCTGCTCCTGTTTTTGCTTTGATTTTTATTCTGCAACTGTTTTGTTTTAAATTTTGTCCTGTGCTTTGTCATCATATTCTGCCCTTTTATGGTTTTAACCTCCATTTTGTGATCAACCCATGAAACTCAGGCCCTTACCATACCGTGCCTTAATGGCACATTGTTCTGTTTCAATTCCAACATCGCCATTTCTGTTTTGATTCCAAGTTCTGAATGCTCTCAACTACACAGGAAGCCCCATCAAGTGCAAATGAGGATCAGTACTCACCCAGGTGGCACTTATGACAGGAAAGGAGACCATTACCTGATTTTTTCCAGTAACGAAAAAGTGCTGATTAGCGATGGAAAGGGACTAGAAAGCAGCTGGTTAGGGACAACATCATGCAGTAGGATGGGTCCTGGGCCAGGAACAACACATGGCTTTGCTGGGATGATGACTTCGTGCGGTAAGGACCTCAGTATGGTGATGATGACTACCAGCAACTCCCCAGAATTTCAGGGAAGAAATTGTCCTCAGTACAGGACCCTCCTAGGGAAATGGCATGGTAAGAGGCAGGATAAGTTATTTATATAAAGATATGTGTTCATCAGAATTACGTGAAAGCTTCTGAACTTAGTACCATTATTATTTAACCTGTTTATTTCTCATACTAACAAATTCTTTGAGATTAAAAGACACAATGGACTCAGTGGTAGGGGTGGTAATGGAGCCACAAATTTTCCATTCATTTCTTTGATGCCCCATGAGTCTCTCTCCAAGTGAAAGAGCCTGCCATTGGCCCTGTTTTCGTTCCAGCAGGAGCCCTCTTCAGTCATCCTTCATGCATCAAGGTTACACGTGCAGAAGGAATTACACTTCTGGACTGCATTTCTGGCCCCCCCTCACTACTGTTCATATCACTGCATCTCATCCCTGGATGTCGACATGTTGACATAAATGCCTGCTGGAGATGTGAAGGCTCAAGGGGGGTGGGGGTGGGGGATTCAGGGAAAAAACTGTTTTTCCCATTTTTTCCAATGTTTATTTTTCCTGGAAAATTTGATAAAAGTGTATTATGGAATATTTTCTTTTAGAATAATGAACAAAATATTGACTACCCCAAAATCAATTTGGAAAATTATGTAAGAGGAATACTTTCATGTAAGAGTATGTACAGTATCAAATCACTATAATTCCTGGCCTTGTTCTCTTTTTCTTAGCTCAGTTTATAGAAATGAGTGCATTATCTCTGCTTGGATCTACGGACAAGTAGTGAAGACAAAATAATTCTCTCTCACTAATGTTAATGTTTTGTTCTGTTTTTAGGGCATTGCCTGCTCCTCAAACTGGCAAACCAATGAGGTTCCTTATAGTTTAGATATTCCCTACATTCTGGGTCCTTGTAGCTCTGTTTGTGACATAAATGAATAAACACATTTTTAAAAAATAAAAGAGAATTTTTGATTTGTAATTACATTTTTTATATTTATTTTTATAAAAGAAGAGTTCATACATACATCTTATCACATCATATCATATCACCTCTTCATTTCTTCAAACAAAACAAGAAAAAAAACATTCACATACCTATCTAAAGAAATACTTAAAAGAAGACTCCTCCCACGGGGTGGATGCGGTTTTTTCTTATTATTATCATTTCAACCCCCTCCTCTATGAGATGAGTGAAGCCTATACATAAAAGACATAACATAACATAGATAATATCTCAGATTTTAATCTTCAAAATCTTCTGTTATGTCTTCTATTTAGAGTCACATATGGCACTATAAATTTATCCACTCAAATTTTTTAAAAAAAACTTTCATTTTTGTGGATTACATTATACTATCACACTTTTTGGTTCACAGGATTTTATACTTCTGTTATAATTTCCAATTACTCTGCTGCTACTTTAATGTTCTAAGATCTGTTTTAAGATAGTCTTGTAATGGCTGCCATTTCCTCAAGCATTGGTCATCGGATTTATTATCTAACATATATGTTAACCTATCCATTTCTGCCACTTCTAATAATTTATCCCACCATTCATCTTCTGTTGGGATTGTGTTGCTTTTCCAGTGTCTAGCATATACCATTCTGGCTGATGTTACCATATACCGTATAAGTCTTCCTAATCTTCCTTCCTGATTTCTGTCCAAATTGTGGATACCAAGTAGAAAAAATTCAGGTTTTAACTCAATCCTGATATCTAACACTTTTTGCATTTTTGATCATATCATATACCCAAACTTCTCTGCTTGGTTGCATCCCCACCATTGGTGTATGTAAGATCCCATTTCCTTACCACATTTCCAACACAAATTCTTGACATTTTTAAACATATTAGCAATTCTCATTGGTGAGAGGTGCCACCTAAACAACAGTTTCAATTCATTTTCCTGCAGAGTATATGATCTAGTATATTTTCTATAGTTTTTCTATATTTTCTCCCATTCATCCAACTTAATTACACGTCCAATATCTTTAGACCATTTTATCATATAATCTTTATCAGATTCATCAGTAAGTTCGTGTCTCAACAACAGGTTATACAATCTAGACAGCAATTGTTTATCTCCTTTTAATAGCAATTTCTCAAACTCTTTCATTTCTAATTCTGTACCTCCTATATTTAGATCTTTCTTAAATTTTTCTTTAATCTGTAAATAGAGAAACCAATTTAGATTGTGTCCTTCTTGTTTCAGTTGCTGTTGATCCTTCAACAATACCTGTGGCCCTTTTTGATACAATAGCTCTTTATAAGTCACCCATTCACCTTCCCTTCTTAAGGTTCTTATTGACATTGCTTCTGCTGGGAAAACCCAAGACGGCATTTTGGGACACAAGAAATATTTAAACTTAGACCCTATTTTATATAGAGATTTCTGTATAATATGATTAAGAAAAACTTTTTGTACATCAGCTTTGCCATGCCATAAATAGGAATGCCAGCCGAAGTGTAGCTCATGCCCCTCCATCATCAAGAGCTTATGATTGTCCAATAACACTCATGGTCTCATCCAAACTAAACACAAAGCTGCATGATAGATCTCCAAATCAGGCATTGCAAACCCTCTCTTGAATCTGTCATAACTCTAAATCTCACTCTTGGTCTTTTTCCACTCCATAGAAATTTTTGAAGAGATTTCTTACAATTCTCAAACCACTTATTTGGAATTACAATTGGAATCATTTGATATAAAACAAGTAATCTGTTACCCTGTTGTCTGGGGGTCCCGGGAGGGACACCAAATTACTATCAAAACTATACAAGTTGGGGAAATTAGTTCAGAGCACAAGTTGGCAAAACGAGAGGCAGGATAACTTAGCAGGATCTTGCAACCCAGTGTTTACGGGGTCAGGCCAAGTCAGGAAGCAAACTGGTTGTAAAATAATGAATGATCTTTATTAAATACAGGCACACAATGTAAGCAACACACACACACACAGATAACTAAGGAAAATAAAGGTGTGAGTAAGATAGCGGGATTTTCAGAGGGATAGTTGGTTCGGGTGATATGAAACCTGTCCCTGAAGTCTGGAAGAAAACGGAGAGCGAAGCTGGGGTTCGCTGTATCTCAGCACGTAGAGCTGAGGGGAAGTTCACCAAGCGATGCGGCAGCAAGGCGGTCTGGAACTCCGGAGCGATCCCAGGAAGAGCTCAAAGTCAGGGGTTTTTATAAGGAGAATAGTGACCGCAGGCTAGGTCAGACTTAGGGGAAAACAATAGATTTAGAGTTTGAGACAAAGCCTCCGAAAGGTCAGAATTTGAATGATTGCATTAGAGCCGAATTTATCAATAGAGCAGCCGGTATGCAAACGCGGAGTACTTGAGCGTTGTATAGTCAGATCATCAAGCTGCCAGCACTGGGCAGAGGATCTTTTTAGAGTTACTTGCATACCTAATGGAGGTACTTGCCTTGAGGTCTCCTAAAGCGGCGAGTCGGCTGTTTTCTGGCCTGCTTGTATTGTCTAGGAATATTACGGCGATTATCAGCCGAGCCTGTATGCGTGCTTGTCCGGGGGCCTCGCAAGCACGTGGAAGGGATATGTGAAGCCGAATTATTGATATCAAAGATATCTTTTATATCCCCAAAGCTCGGGCTAGCCAGGGCAGTAACAATCTAGGAAGGACACTCATTTTGATCAAAGACTCTTTACCTAGTAAAGACAAGTCTAATATTTTCCAATTTTCAAGCTTATTCTGAATCTGTTTCCATGAAGATACATAATTATTTTGAAACAGCTGATTGTTATTATCTGTAACCTGAATACCTAAATATTTAACTTTGTCTACACACTGAAGTCCTGAAACAGCCTCAAGTCGCCTCTACTCTTGATCTTTGATATTTTTTGTTAGAATTTTAGTTTTGGCTCTATTAATTCTAAATCGAGCCATTTGACCATATATGTTAAACATTTTGTTCAGCTTGGCTATTTGAGGTAAAGGGTCTTCCATAAATAGTACTACGTCATCGGCAAAAGCCCTTACTTTATAAACATCTTTTCCAATTGTAATTCCTCGAATATCTTGCTGATTTCTGACATCCCTTAAAAGAACTTCCAAAACAAGTATAAACAAAAGTGGAGAGAGTGGACACCCTTGCCTCATTCTTTTTTGAATAGATATTTTCTCTGTCTTCTCAGAGTTGAAGTGACGCCTTTTGCTCTGAATATATAGCCTTGATCCATGTTATAAAGGTTACTGATTTGTAATTACATTCTGAAGAAACTGTATTTTAATACACCAAACATTATAATTTTATGCCAAAGTTATATATAATGAATTTTATGTTCCTAAATTTACAACATGACTTGCAGCCTGTAAAGGGGTAGATTAATAGTTCATTTCTCTGGAAATCTGCACTTTTCTTTCCAAAAGAAACCCCAGGCAAAACCAATTTTTTCCATGGTTTCAAAGTTTCCAGAAATTTTACATCTCAAACCTCTGGGACAGCTTATGAGCAAGCTATAGGCTTCTGCATGCAGCCATATATACTAACCTGTTACAAGAAATCATGCATGAGCTGTTCATTAGTAGACTTCTTCATTGGAGACTTTTAAACAGATAGCCTTCTCTCAGAGGTCCTTAAAGGATTCATCCCAACCTATGA
The DNA here is from genome assembly GCA_030412105.1 of Cyclura pinguis. Taxonomy (NCBI): domain Eukaryota; kingdom Metazoa; phylum Chordata; class Lepidosauria; order Squamata; family Iguanidae; genus Cyclura; species Cyclura pinguis. The sequence continues at coordinate 44,551,747 of CM059599.1, forward strand.
TCACATGCAGGGCAAGCAGCACAGTCTCCCTGTCTCATTCAGCACAGGTAGCTTCCATGCACAGACAATGGCTGCATAATGCTAAGTGGGTTCCAGGTTACCTAATGCTGCCAGAATTACACACAGCCAGGCAAAGGGCTGGCCCAAGACATTTAGCTGCCTGAAGCAAAGTGGCAAATGGCATCCCATACCGGCCAGTCTAGTGCGGAAATGGCTTTAGTTTTCAGACTAGGATTTCATTTTCCAAATAGGTTAATTGTATTCAAAAGAACACATTACAGTAGAAACTTTTGATACAAGAAGGCCTCCTTTTTCAAAAGAATAAAGTTAAATCCACTTATCTGCATGAAAGGATCTGAAGCACTCATCTTTGTGACCTGGCTCCCTCTTTATGGCAGACACCTGCTCCAGTCTCTTTGTTTCCAATCCTTTATCAGCACTGGACAAACTTAGGCCCTTTTCACATGTGGGAGGGGAAACGGGCAAAAACGCGCAAAAACGGAGCTTACCTGAAACCGGGTAAGTCCGTCGCCACGTGGAGCAGTGCGAGCTCGCTGCTCCGCAGTCCTCTGGCATCCCAAATGGCGGCTTCCGGTTGGTGGAGGCTCTCCACCAACCAGAGAAGCTCACCAGCTGGAAGCCCGCCCCCGGCAGATCTGCAGGCACGCACTTGCACATGCCTGCAAATCCACTTCGGAGCCGGGCGACGGAGCAGCGCGGGGTTGCGTGCTCCGTGCTTTTTAAAAACCTCGAAAAAGAGGTTTTTAAAAAACACACAGCAAGGCTAGTTCCGGCAGCTCCTGAGTGGATTCTGGTGTGGAACTACAAAAAGTAGTCCACGCCAGTCCACTCTAGGGTGTAGAAGACCTCCGTGAGAGGTCGCTCTGCACCATTTCAGAAGTCCGGTATGGAAATGGCCTTAGTTTTTGTTAAAAGCAGCAGCTTGCTTTAAAGGCATTCTTTTCATATGGCCTAGAGGGGGAAGAGGTCGTGATTCTCAGATGGCTTTCTGATGGATTCTCGCCATCACAGATTAGGACAAGCACTTTTGGCTTGGTAATATATTTTCTTAGGAAACATCCCATCTCCCAATCCTTTAGTACCAAAATCTATATCCACTGTGAGAAGGAGCAATGACTTGCAAGCAAGTGCAGTGCTTCAAAGGGTAACTTTTGTCTTACCTGTTTCACCCACCAACATTCTTATGCTAAACACTTATGTCAACGTGTCTGTATGGGACACTACTACAATGGCGCATTTTGCCACACTGAAGGGTCTCCCAAGAGGCTGTCGCTGAACACATCTGCAGAGACATCTATTGCTAATTCTTTAAAAATTAAGGCAAATGAGACACACAGGCTTCATTTTCATATTAAAAAAGCAATAATTTTGCTTCCACTACAGGGATGTTGATGAGACAGGGGCTGCTGAGCTCATGTATCATCATTTATACAAGGGAAGCATTGATACAGAATGAACAATTATAAGCTCCCTCATCACAGTTATGACTGAAAATTGTTGTGTGCCATCAAGTCATTTCTGACTTATGTGACCCCAAGGCAAACCTATCACAAGGTTTTCTTGGCAGAATTTGTTCACAGGAGGAGGGGTGCCCCACCTTCCTCTGAGTTGAAAAGAATGCGACCTGCCCAAAGTCACCCTGTAGGTTTTCATGGCCAAGCAGGGATTCAGACCCTGGTCTTCCAGTGTCCTAATCCAAAATTCAAATCATTACACCATGCTGGCTCTGTATCACTGACAATGCAACCCCCTAAACCTACCTTTGCAGCCTGGCAGCACCCTGATCAAATTATCTCCAAGGCACTGAAGACTGACGTTCTGGAAAATGACATCCACAATGACCTCTCAATTACAGGTTGCTTTGAGAACAGGCGACTGGAGACACCAAAACTGCATGTCCCAAGACACCCCTAAACCAAGAATGTACTGAAGACATCATTTCCCAGCATCTGAATCTAAAACGTTTCAGAAATGCTTCAGGTGGGGGCTTGCCAGGCTGCTAAGATAGATTTTTGGAGTACATTCAGTCATTCATGATTGTAAACATGAACCCCCGGCAGTTAATGTCTGGATAATTTGTTTTACAACTGTCTTGTAGTTTTATGCAAATCCTCTCATACAAACCACCCCATACACTCAGGTCCTCTCGGGGCCATTTACTTAAACCGCCTAAAACAAGACTGGCAATGGTCACCCAGAGCAGCAGTCGCCAACCAGTGGTCTGTGGACTACTGATGGTCCAAAAGAAGATTTTGGTGGTCTGTGAAGAAATGTGGGCATTATTTGATTTCTGACTTCTGGTTCAGATATGGGAGCTGGAGACATGATCCTCAGCATACTCCACCGAAGACCACCACTGTCGCGGGTTGCTGATACTGGGGGGACCCCCATACCAGTTTCCAAGTACTCCTGAACTAAAGAGGTCTGCCAGAGGTGGATTTGTGACCAGGAGCCAAGACAGGACCTGTATGGTGAACCAGCAGGAGGTAGCCGAAGGGTCTCCCAAGAGGCTGTTGCTGCCATTTTTTCATCTCACCTGCAGCAGTTTGGAAGAGATGGGAGGGATTACCTCTCTCTCCATACGCCCAGCTGCCAGATTTCTTCTGGCCAATTTTTATATATTATATACGTATGTGTATATGTGTATACACACACACACACACACACACAGAGAGAGAGACAGTATTGCTTATTTTTTCTTTACGTGATAGATCTGGAAGACCTGTGTTGGGGATAGGGCAATAAGACCTTCTAGTTTGGAGTTTGAATTAACTTTCTACAGAGGACTTCCATGAATCCAGGAGGATTTTCTCCCCTTCCCTCACGCTTCTTTGGAACGGTCCATTTGGTGCTCGGAGAAGAAAAGGAAGAAGAAGAAGACAAAGAAGAAGAAGTAGCAGTAGCCCAGCACAAGGTATTTAATAACTACCATACAACAGATAAACTAAACTAAACTTTGCTGCTTTCCCTACTAGACTGAAGGTTTTTTTGTTTGTTTGTTTCTGTGCCTAATTCTTGGTGTTTCCTTCTGCATTTGCTAAGACACAGCTGAAGACAATCCTTCGTTTCTTTTCTCCTTCTGCTCTAAACTCAAAATGAACTAACAGCCCAGAAGTACTTAGTTTAAATTTTCAGCGATTTTTTCCCCTTTTTTTGAATTTTGGAGACCCCACATGTGTGAAAATTGACGACATAAAAGACTCTCCCAATCTATGTAGATTTGACTGCTTGAGATGCTGCATTTGTTGATTTATCCTCCGCTCCCCTCCTCCTTTCCAACTTGAGTATGATTCTCCTGTCATCTTCTCCCAGGTTTGTTGGAGAGTATTGTGTGTGAGCTCCATGACTGCAACTATTACTGCTCTAACTTAGACCCATACTGTTAGACATTTGACGGCTATATCTGTTTACCCTCCAAAACCAAAACCAACTGGAACACAAAGAGAAAAGAACAACTCAATGAGAAGAAGTGAGAGGTGAAGGAGAAAGAGACAAGAGAGGGAGAAGATGGGGAGAGTGAAGAGAGGTCTGGAAGGGACAGTGAAAGCTAACGAACTTGTTTATTGAACCTGCTTAATGAATGTATTTGGTGGATTTATTTGATGAATCTATTGAATCAATTTCTGTATAGATTGGGAAACTAAAGGTCAGTGTATGAATTCTGTAACACCCACACCTCAGAAACACTAAATATATTATTAGGATAGATATTTTGAATGAATTGACACAGTGGCCAGATGTGAGAGTGATCTGGCTACGACATCTGTCACCCCATTGATCGCCAGGGTTGATTTGGCTGATCTGGCTGGCTAAGCGGGTGTCCCCTTCCTCCCTCACCACTCCGTGTGCGTCCCTCCCGAAGCTGCGCAGTCGGTGGAAGAGGACGACCGTCCCAGAAGGAGTGTGCCAGTCTATCATCCCAGATAGGAGTGTACCGTATGATTTTAATTATGATATATTTGTATTTGAATGGTTTTATGTTTTTGTGTATTTTAATCATAATGTGTCTTTAATTGGTATGCTGTACATCTTTGACAGGACTGCTTTGTTGTTCTTTTACTTGTAAAGTGCAATATATACTGATGGCACTATATAGCAAGTCTTGGTAGATCACAAGCTGAATGTGAGTCAGCAATGTGATGTGGCAGCCAAGAAAACCAACACAATTCTTGGTTGCATCAATAGGAGTATGGTGTCTAGATCGAGGGAGGTATTCTGCTTTGGTTAGACCTCATTTGGAATACTGTGTACAGTTCTGGGCACCTCAATTCAAGAAGGATATCGAGAAGCTGGAACGTGTCCAGAGGAGGGCAACCAAAATGGTGAAGGGTCTGGAAGCCATGCCCTATGAGGAGCGGCTTAGGGAGCTGGGTATGTTTAGTCTGCAGAAGAGAAGGTTAAGAGGGGACATGATAGCCATGTTTAAATATTTGAAGGGATGTCATGTCGAGGAGGGAGTGGGCTTGTTTTCTGCTGCTTCAGAGTCTAGGACAAGGACCAATAGATTCAAGCTGCAGGAAAGGAGATTCCACCTGAACCTCAGGAAGAACTTCCTGATGGTCAGAGCTGTCAGGCAGTGGACTATGCTGCCTCGGAGTGTTGTAGAGTCTCCTTCTTTGGAGATTTTTAAGCAGAGGCTGGATGGCCATCTGTTGCGAATGCTTTGATGTGTATTCCTGCATGGCAGGGGGTTGGACTGGATAGCCCCTGTGGTCTCTTCCAACTCTTATGATTCTATGATTCTAAGTTCAGGAAGTGCTGAAACAGATTGGAGGTGGCAAGGAAAACCCATGGGTAACATGTTTCCTGTCTCTGATTTAAAAGTTGTTCTGTAACACTGATTTCATGTGCATGTGGGTCCACTGTAATTTAAAGTGAAGAACCTGAGCATGAGGCAAAGCAACCTGCATGGAGACAGCCAGACTGAAGTCATGGAGAAGCAAACAAGGGAGACTAAAAACAGCTTAGGATTTACTACATAGAAGTAAATTTACATCCATTTCTGCAGGCACAAATATACGACGAAAAGCTCCTTTTTCCTGATAATACAACAGAGTGGTGGTACACGAAAGGGACTGTATACCTTTCATCCCCAATCTCTAAGTAGCCTTCCCCACTCCAGCACATGTGTTGGACTACAGTTCCCATTGTTCTGATGAATGTGGTCATTTACTTGCTGGAGATAGTGAGGGATGTGGTGGGGGAACTGTAATGGGCCACTGTTTGAGGAAGGCTAGTGAAGACTTCTGGGCTTGCTTTCACACTATCCAGGCATTACCTCCAACCAAACTTATTTCAGTATGATACAGACCTGCAGCTTACTTCTCAGCTTGCACAGACCAGAAAACAGAGGATACATTTTATTTGTGTTTGGGTAATGTCACTTTTTATGGGATAATTTGTTTTAATATGCCTTAATGTAAACCTATAAATGTCACTAAGCTTTTATGACCCCATCACTTACATCAGCCAACCATCTGCTGAGCAAGCAACTATAAGGCAGTCCAGATAACACATAACTTGAGAGACGATTGGCCCTCCGAATATAAATACTTGTTTCTATACCCCATCTTGTGCAGATGGAGCTCTTTGCAACAGTCAAGCAGACTTAAAAACAAGCCTAAAACAGTATTGGGGATACATGTAGAATCCGCTCTGATGATATACTGTTGTGAACTTCACCCGGGGCCTTTCCGCACCACACTGCTATAATGCTATTATTCCACTTTCAACATCCTATGGATTCTAGGGTTTGTAGTTTACTGAGGCCAAAGAGCTTTCTGGCTGAGAATTCTAAATGCCCCTCCCTAAAGTACAAACCCCAGGATTCCACAGGATGTTAAAAGTGGACTAATACACTATAACGGTGTAGTGTGGAAATGCCTCCAGTCTATAGTCTGTGAGCCAAACAGAATTTAAACTCTAGAATTTTGCATGCTGTTGTGGATGCAAATGTGGAAAAAATGCATAGTTGAAAGATGTTCTCAGAAAAATGCTATTTCCTAACTCAAAATTTAATATTCCATTTGCTAGTATGAATATATTTGCTAACTTAATATAATTTGCTAATACAGTTGCTAATATAGTATAAACCATATCACAGTTGTGAAAAGCAAGCATTGGATGTTCTACAAAGAACTTTCATCTAAATACCATATTAGTGTTGCTAGATTCCTTGGTCCCTATCAAAGTCATAGCTTGCAAAACAACAACTAAGGAATTCTACAAAGTGTGCAAAAGACACTGTTATATTTTAGCCTGATTAATCAAAACTAATGAGCCCCAAATGCCTTCTGTTTCTCTCTGAACCAGGCATTCCATCCTCAGCAAAGTCCTTCCCATCACAGAACAGCCTAGGGGGTTTTGCTTGCAACTACACAGCAATTGCCTTTTCCCTCCTCAAGTACAGTTTGCATAAATAGCTGGAGCAGATGGTGGAGCAGTGAGACAATCAGATGGCTCTGAAGTGTTTAATGCAATTAAGGAGATGCAATCTGGAAATGCCCCAGGCTCAGACATTTTGTCCACTGATTTCGTTGATACTTTCAGAAACAAAGCTGCTTAGCCTCCCCTACACCATTTTCTTAATGCTTTCTGTGCCTATAACGGGACATGTCAGCAACTCTTTCCAAATAGACCAAAGAATGGTTTTTAATTAACTATTTTACTCCTGTTAATGGATGATTTTGGATTGTCTTATCTCTTACATTGGAATTTTAGGACTGTTTCCAATTCTTGTCACATCATCCCTTCACCCTACTTACTTACCTTCTAACTACATCAACAAAAGAGGTCATAAGAAAATGAAGAACCAGGTCCCAGATTCACAGACTTGCAAAGCACCCTTCCACCTCTTCAATTTTGTTCCTTTCCAAAATGTCTTTATTATTAAATTGTACTATTTTTATTAAATAAATCTATTAAATTTTATTACTTTGGGGTAATATTGCCCATGTCCAGTGTTGTAATAGAGCCAGGGTAGCAGGAACAATGATTTAATTTGCCGTTTCCCTCAAAGTTCCTTGTTCCTTCACTTAGCTGGAAGTGGAAGGACATGCCGTTTCCCAGCAACAGTAAAAAAAAAAAATAGAATCTGATATATGGCTACTCAGAAAAATAGGTCCAGTGGGATTTATTGCCAGGTAAATGTCTATAGGATTGCAACCATAATATTCTGAGCACTCCCTGTTGTGATGTAAAATATTACATACACACACCGATAAGTAGATATGGATTGATACATTTTTGGACTCTCAGCAGCCACAGCTATGTCATGAGGGTCACCTGTGTGGTTGGATTTATAGAGTTAATGCACAAAATTACTTACCAAACCATACACAAATGTGGAATTTTGCTGATACTATCATTATTTCAAGGGGATGACTCTTTCCTACAGAATAATAAATTACTCATTGTTGGTGCAAGACCTGAGATAGCAGTGCAATAGAAAATCCTGGAAGAAAATATCTTTTGTACATGGATGGATGGGTGGGGGAAATGACTAGGGAATCTCCATATAAGAAGAGGAATTAACTAGGAAATTCAAGCATTTACAGAGGATAACTAATGCAGGCACATTTCAGTTAATTTGGTATCACTGCATTATTTTCATAAGAAGGATGGATTTCATATTTAAACCTCCAGGAAACACTTGCTGAGAAATCTATTTTAGTGCAGTTGCGTAGGGACGTGGGGATGGGGAGGGCGATTAACCCCGGGAGGCAATGTTTTTGGGGCGTCCCAGCCAGTAGTCATGCCCCCATGCACCCTGGTAAGGCCCCTGTGCACCCTGGCCATGCCCTCATGGACTGCAACCACGCCCCTCATGCCGTAGCCTCACCCCCTCCCCCCCTGCACACACTCCAAACTCTGCCACTGTTTTAGTGGTGAATATCAACATGAAATACTGTTAGATTGATATGGCTAAGTGGGGGTTTTAACTGTTTTGTTTCTGTGTATTGTTATTTTTATAAATGTTGTTGATGCAATAAATTATTCAAAAAAAATGAAAAGGGTACTTCAAAATTGACAACTGCACCACTATCCATATCCATTTGTAACATTTAGGGATGTGTAAATGTACAAAATCTGCATAAACAGGCTTTCCTGATTTCGTCTTGTCTCTGTGCCTGTCTTAATCAGTTTTTTTTAAAATCCACTGCTTTGTGTGTGTGGGGGTGGGTGTGTGCATGCGCATGAACACATGTATGTGTGCGTTTTAGCTATGTGCACTTTTGTGTACCCTTTTAAAATGACCTCCTATTGACTAAAGTTTAATCAGGGTTTTATGTGCTTTTGAAATGTGTACAATGGAGGAAGGGAGAATACATCTACATCCATCTATCAGTGTGCAAACTCCAGAGTGCAAATTGCATGCAGCCTGCAGATAGTGCAAGAACTGCAGACAAGGTAAAGTCCATAAAAATTGTCCACCAAAGCAGATTGTTCACGCGTTCCCTGGTAACAGCTACCTTAGCCTTGAAGCCAGCACTCAATTATACCAGCCATTCCAGAGGCACTGATGAAAACTCTGCCAAAGTATGAATCTGCTAGACCCCATATTTCTCTGAGTGATTATCCCAAAGTGTGCCTCCATAACATATTTAACTGTCGTTGCTCAACAGAACTATTGATTAGAACCATTGGACTGACTGTGATAAATCAAATAGAGCCAGCAAGCATACACGGTACATGCAATTCTTCCCACCAACTTGTTTTTTTGCATTCTGTAGCATTTTGGGAAATGCTGAGCTCTGTACTCCTGACCCAAAGAATAATAAAAGCTGTATGTTACCAACCGCTTTGCTTTTGCTGGAGTATCAAAAAGAAATCTAGGGGAGAGGAATTGTACTCTGTGTAAACATACATCTCCTGTGAATTGTGTGCAGGCCAAAAAAATTACTTTATCATGTTCTAAAATATGTGAGGTGTTACATTTTGGCTGACTTAGAGAAGCCCCTTACTGGCTTTGAGATAGCAATTTCATACAATTACAATGTGCAAAGTATTTATGGATTCTCATGTGGACCATTTTGGACAATCCTTTTCCAAATAGAATAAGAATGGTGTTTATAATGTTAATTTTGGGAATTAATTCAAAAGTTGTCTCAGCATTTGATATAGTTTACAAAAGGTTTTGCTTAGTATTCTGACCTTCGAAGATAATAATGGGTCTTTTTTCATTTTTTTAATAGGTCACAGTATGTGATTTCAAAGAAATACCCTGTAATACTTTAAATGCACAACAGCATAAGTATAAGGAGAGACGAAAGGAGTGATGGAAAAGTGGGGAAGGGAGCAAAAATATATAAATGTTAATACAGCTGCTGATTGAAAACATTTATCATTATATTTTTGCTTTTAGTCATCATCTCTGTTAGAAATCAAACCCAATGAGGCATTTAATCAATGATTAACCACTGGTATGATGTATATTTTTAAGCATAACCTCTTGCTTTCTAAATTTAAAACACACAGTACCGCAGTGATTCTAGTAAAGACCGTTCTCATTGTAGGCCAGTTTTTATTTTGACCTTTAGGGAGTTTGGAAATGTGCGGTTTCAACTGGAAACAGAAGAAATCCAGGCATGTTATAAGCCTAATTCATAAATTCTTCTCTACATATAGGACTAAAGAAGTATTGGAGTGTTGTGCCTGGACTCTCTCTAAGACTTGCATGTTCTGCCCCCAACATCCACATACCAAGTGCAGGCATATCTCAGTTAACAAAGGCCATTTCCACACTAGACTGTTATAGTGCTATTATTCCACTTCCAACATCCTATGGAATCCTGGAGTTTCCACAGGATGTTGAAAGTGGAATAATAGCACTATAACAGTCTAGTGTGGAAACAGCCAAAGTCTCTGACAAAGAGCCTCCTTTTCACAAAGGTTTTTTATGCTCCCCAATGGCCCTTTTCTTCCTTATTCTCTGTCTAGGTAAAAGTTTTGTTTTGTTTTTGTTTTTTACCAGCACAAGCTAGTGAAGGAAGGCTGGAGAAATACAGTCCTCCGGTGGTGTGTTGCAGCAGGTTTCTTCAGTAAACAGTGCAATAAAGCTTGAACTGGGAAAGAATGGAATACTCTCATAGCCAATCCTACTGTAGTATGTGACAGGCTGGGTAGACAGCAGCTGCCTCCAGAATCCTTTACTGAGCATGTGTGAACAGCAAAACAGAGAAAAAAGGGAAGAGCAAATAAGTTTGTCTCATCAGATACTTCCTACATTGTTTTTTAAAAGGACATATTTATAGGTTTGGGCATCAAAAATGGAAATATTAAGAAAAATAGAGGCTGATCAAATTTAAAAAATATCTCTGCCTAGCTGCATTTAGGAAGAAGTTTTCAAGTGGTCTCTAGAAGGTTCAAAATGTTTTTGTTTCTTTATACAAGGTTAACAAGGTACATATAACAACAGAGGCACCAAAAACCAAATAAAAAAAATGATTCTAGGGATAAAAATATAATGTACTTAAAATATATAAAATCATAGAATCATAGAAATGTAGAGTTGGAAGAGACCACACGGGCCATCCAGTCCAACCCCCTGCCATGCAGGAACACCCTCAAAGCATTTCCGACAGATGGCCATCCAGCCTCTGCTTAAAAATCTCCAAAGAAGGAGACTCCACTACACTCCGAGGCAGCATATTCCACTGCCGGACAGCCCTGACTGTCAGGAAGTTCTTCCTGAGGTTCAGGTGGAATCTCCTTTCCTGCAGCTTGAACCCATTGCTCCTTGTCCTGGTCTCTGGAGCGGCAGAAAACAAGCCTACTCCCTCCTCGACATGACATCCCTTCAAATATTTAAACATGGCTATCATGTCCCCTCTTAACTTTCTCTTCCGCAGACTGAACATACCCAGCTCTCTAAGTCTATCCTCACAGGGCATGGCTTCCAGGCCCCTCACCATTTTGGTCGCCCTCCTCTGGACCTGCTCCAGCTTGACCGTGTCCTTCTTGAATTGGGGTGCCCAGAACTGGACACAGTATTCAAGATGAGGTCTAACCAAAGCAGAGTAGAGTGGTACCAGTACCTCCCTCAATCTAGACACCATACTCCTATTGATGCAACCGAGAATTGCATTGGCTTTCTTGGCTGCCGCCTCACACTGCTGACTCATGTTCAGCTTGCGGTCTGTTAAGACTCCTAGATCCCTTTCGCACGTACTGCTATCCAGCCATGTGTCCCCCATCCTATATTTCTATATTCCATTTTTTCTACCTAAGTGTAGGACCTTACACTTCTCTCTGTTGAATTTCATTTTGTTAGCCTTGGCCCAGCTCTCCAATCTGTCCAGGTCATTTTGAATTTTGATCCTGTCCTCTGGCGTATTAGCGACCCCTCCCAATTTGGTGTCATCTGCAAATTTGATCAGCATGCCCTCTATTCCTTCATCCAAGTCGTTGATGAAGATATTGAACAGCACCGGGCCCAGGACAGAACCCTCTGGCACCCCGCTAGTCACTTCTCTCCAGGATGAAAAGCAGCCATTGGTGAGCACCCTTTGGGAACGGTCAGTCAACCAGTTACAGATCCACCTGACAGTAGCCCTGTCCAGCCCACATTTTACTAGCTTCTTTGCAAGAATGTCATGCGGAACTTTGTCAAAGGCCTTACTGAAATCGAGCTATGCTACATCCACAGCATTCCCTTCATCTATCAAGCTAGTAACTCTATCATAAAAAGACCCTCCTTTTCACAAATGTTTTTTATGCTCCCCAATAAAGACGTATAGCTGGAAAAATAAACCAATATTCAAATACCAGAGATGATAACGATGAATTCATTGTGCCCACCATATACATGGGGCTTCTGTTCTAGGAACCCCCTGCATAAAACAAAAAATGCAAAATGTTGCATTCTATTATAGTCGATGGATGCAGTGTGCGTGTGCCTGCGTCACTGCAGGCACACACCTGCCACAGGCATTGATTATAATGGGATGCAACATTTTGCACAACCTCACATTTGTTCACGTGGAAGTGGTGCTAGAGGAGGGCACACTGTACAAAGTGATATCAAAATCTGAATAACAAGGATATCAACAAAAACCAGTGGTTATGAGAAACAGCAAGAATCAAAAGAGCAGGAGGCAGCATAGATAACATATAACAACATTCATGACAATATGGATAACAACTAAGGACATTCATAAAATAACATCTGTTTTGACTTCAAGCTCTTCTTCAGATTAGAATGAATGTAGCATATACAAAAAACAATTCTGCGGACAAGCCTTTATCTCCAAAATATGCAAACGTCTCCTGTTCATTCCACAGGAGCAAATATTTCAAAAGCAAAGTTGTTAACAGATAGATAACATAGTAACTGAACAGAGAGAAAATGCCTGTTCTTTCCATGTTATTTCTGCCTCTGGTACCAAATTTTCTGTTAATGACCAGGATCACATCTATTATGTTAATCAAGCTACAGAGATCTGCAGAGGGACACCTTGCATTCTGATGTTTAACCCCATAAATGGTGTAGAATTGTTTCAGAACCATTTATGTTATAGCTGTTTGACCTTACAGCCGTCCTCCACTTACGTCTGAATTTTGCAGTTCAAGCTGCTTCCCTTTGCCAACATTCCAAGAGTAAAAATGCCTGACATCTTCAGGCAGAGCTCAGAAAAATACTTCCCTGAAAGCTGAAGAACTGCTACCAAGCAGTGTAGATCATTGGTAGGAGCAGCGCTCTAGAAGTTTTTGGACCGCTACTCTTAACATTCTTCATCTTTGGTTGAAACATTTGGAAAACTACATGATTCTCACTTCTAGTTTAGACAATAGTGAACTAGATGGGCCAATGGTCTAACTTGGCAGGTAGCAGCTTCCCACGTCCTTACAGAAGCTTTGGCTAAGCAAGGACAGAAGTTTATATTTCATTGGTGGGTCTTATAAACTCATGCCCTTGCTTAGCCAAAGCTTCCATATCTGCTAGCATAGACCATCTACTGCCTCTAATCTGTTCAGAGTGCCTTTTCTGCTGTAAATTAATGTTTAAACAAAATAAGCTGTGCTATAGGTAGAATAAAGTAGAGAGGAGGAGAGCAATATATGCTGTACTGAATACCTTAGAGGAAAGGCAGGATAAAAATAAAACATAAATAAATAAAATATAAATGAATAGTGTACCTGTCAGCTGCAGGGTTACGTAAGCACAAGGTTGCTATTGAACTGGTATGGATATGAATGGGCTTTCCATAATACATCCATTTGGCAGCATAGGAACAGACTGCTTGGGAAAAGTAGGGTTTTGATCTGATCCAGCAAGTCATGCTGATAAGACTGTAGGGAGTAGAATGCTAGATGAAAGAGCACATATATTTGAAGGGGAAAAAAGCATAGCAATAAGAGCAAGTTAAATCCCCCAATAAATCAAATGAAGTGCTTATTACAGAATATACGATGTTCATTTTTTCCATGTTGAGCTGTCTAGTAGATTTAAAACACTAATTTGCTCCATAGTATTACTGTATTTTTAAAACACATGTGAAATTCTTTCAACTTTCTGAATCAAGTAATGCCTCACTAGCTGCACTCCAAAATTAGTATTGTATTTTGGTTCCACCTAGTGGTTCTCAGTTATCTCAGTCAGTTCTGTTAATATAAGTTTTAATACAGAATTATTGTTCCCTATTGAGTACATAAATGTGATTATTATTCAGATGCTTCAATAAAGAGGAATGTATAACCATCAAGTATGTTAAATCTATATACCTGAAACCTACCATAGAGGATTGTGTCACACAAATAACCAAAATTAACAGTTATATAATGAAAGTCTTCAAAATGTTAAGATCAGTTGCACGTTAAAATTTGGTTTTTGATGCCAGATTCTGTCCCAGAAGAAAAGTGAAGCAGACGTCCAATAAATAAATAAATAAATAAATAAATAAATAAATAAATAAATAATCCTTAATGTTGATGTTTGAATTTCTGGTGATAGATCTGCCATGAAAAATCATATGTCAATGGGCTAAATCAGGGCTGACAAAGTGCAGCCCACAGGGTCCCACAAGGGTCAAAACATTTTTTTCAAATGCCCCTAAATACCCTAATGGAAACACAGGCGGTATTTTCATTATGTCTCTCCCCAGCCCCCTAACCTTCCCCGGTTGCCTACCTCTGGGCCAAATGAATGGAATTAATTTGAAACATACTAAACCAAATTGGTCAAATACAATTTGTCAGTAGAATCATAGAATCATAGAATCATAGAAATGTTGAGTTGGAAGAGACCACATGGGCCATCCAGTCCAACCCCCTGCCATGCAGGAACACCCTCAAAGCACTCCCGACAGATGGCCATCCAGCCTCTGCTTAAAAACCTCCAAAGAAGGAGACTCCACCACACTCTGAGGCAGCATATTCCACTGCCGGACAGCCCTGACCGTCAGGAAGTTCTTCCTGAGGTTCAGGTGGAATCTCCTTTCCTGCAACTTGAATCCATTGCTCCTTGTCCTGGTCTCTGGAGCGGCAGAAAACAAGCCCTCTCCCTCCTCTACATGGCATCCCTTCAAATATTTAAACATGGCTATCATGTCCCCTCTTAACCTTCTCTTCTGCAGACTGAACATACCCAGCTCTCTAAGTCTATCCTCATAGGGTTTGGCTTCCAGGCCCTTCATCATTTTGGTCGCCCTCCTCTGGACCTGCTCCAGCTTGACCGTGTCCTTCTTGAATTGGGGTGCCCAGAACTGGACACAGTATTCAAGATGAGGTCTAACCAAAGCAGAGTAGAGTGGTACCAGTACCTCCCTCGATCTAGACACCATACTCCTATTGATGCAACCGAGAATTGCATTGGCTTTCTTGGCTGCCGCATCACACTGCTGACTCATGTTCAGCTTGTGGTCTATTAGGACTCCTAGATCCCTTTCACACGTACTGCCATCCAGCCACGTGTCCCCCATCCTATATTTCTGTATTCCATTTTTTCTACCTAAGTGTAGGACCTTACACTTCTCTCTGTTGAATTTCATTTTGTTAACCTTGGCCCAGCTCTCCAATCTGTCCAGGTCATTTTGAATTTTGATCCTGTCCTCCGGCGTATTAGCAACCCCTCCCAATTTGGTGTCATCTGCAGATTTGATCAGCATGCCCTCTATTCCTTCATCCAAGTCATTGATGAAAATATTGAACAGCACTGGGCCCACGACAGAACCCTCTGGCACCCCGCTAGTCACTTCTCTCCAGGATGAAAAGCAGCCATTGGCGAGCACCCTTTGGGAACGGTCAGTCAACCAGTTACAGATCCACCTGACAGTAGCTCTGTCCAGCCCACATTTTACTAGCTTCTTTGCAAGAATGTCATGGGGAACTTTGTCAAAGGCCTTACTGAAATCGAGCTATGCTACATCCACAGCATTCCCTTCATCTATCAAGCTAGTAACTCTATCATAAAAAGAGATAAGATTAGTCTGGCATGACTTATTTTTGAGAAATCCATGTTGACTTCTCGTGATTACCACGTTGCTTTCTAAGTGATCAGAAACTGACTGCTTAATGATCTGCTCCAGAATCTTTCCGGGTACCGATGTCAGGCTCACTGGGCGATAATTATTTGGGTCCTCTTTTTTTCCCTTCTTGAAGATGGGGACAACATTTGCCCTCTGCCAGTCTGCTGGAACTTCTCCTGTCCTCCAAGATTTCTCAAAGATTATAGCAAGCAGTTCCGAAATGACCTCTGCCAGTTCTTTTAATATCCTAGGATGCAATTCATCTGGCCCTGGAGACTTGAATTCATCCAGTGTGGCCAGGTATTCTTGTACCACCTCCCTACCTATTATGTGCCGCATTTCCCCTGCTTCCTCCCCTGCTTCCCAACCACCAGGTTGAGTCCTTGTATCCTTCTGGTAAAAAACTGAGGCAAAGAAGGTGTTAAGTAGTTCTGCCTTTTCTCTTCCCCCTGTTAGTAATTCGCCATCTTCTCTGCGCAGCGACCCTATCGTCTCCTTCTTTTTCCTTTTGCTGCGGACATATTTAAAAAAGCCCTTTTTATTGTTTTTAATGTCTCTGGCCAGCCTAAGTTCGTTCTGTGCTTTAGCCTTTCTGACCTTCTCCCTACATCTCCTGGCTACTTGCTTAAATTCTTCTTTGGTGGTTTCCCCCCCTCTTCCATTTCCTGTACACGTTTCTCTTAACGCTTAGCTCAGCTGAGAGTTCTTTAGTCAACCATTCTGGTTTCTTTCCATTTTTCCTCCTTATTGGCACAGTTTTAGACTATGGCTTCAGTATCTCCCTTTTAAGGAACTCCCATGCCTCCTGAACTCCTTTCTCTTTCACTATTTTTGACCACGGAATTTCAGCCAGCAGCTCCTTAAAATTTGTATTCTGGCAAACAAACAAGGAGATGGTTTTTTTACCTTTAATTCAGTTACTTCTTCTTGAGTGGAAATAAATCTTATCACCTGTAAAATATTGCAACAGGTGCAATATTGTTAACGGGATAGCTACATATAACTGTTTCTGCAATTCAAAATCCACAAAGCAGCAATACCTTTACGGCAACCAAAATGTACCTGAATGTTGTGAATTCTAGAACTAACATCTGAGACAAAATGTAGGCCTGTGATTCTAACATCATCACATTTGTCACCTGTATATTTTTTATTAATTTTTCATGTCTTTGCCTGATGAAGAAGCCAGTGAAGCTTCAAAAGCTTGCATGATGTATTTAGTGCATTTTGGTTGGCCAATAAATGGTAAAATTGCTGTTTTATGAAACCTGGATTTTGTTGTGTTTTGCTACATGGCCAACATGGCTACCCTTGAATATGTTTCCCAGTTCTGAAACTGGCAGTCCTTTAAAAATTAATGTAGTCGTGATCAATCAGCGAAGATAATTATAAATGGAGATACAATGTCAAGTTTTGTAATAAATAAGGGGGTATGGCAAGGATGCCCCTTATCTCCATTATTATTTATAGCTGTATTGGAAACACTGCTGATTGCAATAAATCAAGAATCTCAGATACAAGGTTTGAAAATTAAGAATAAATAAATAAAATACAAAGCATTTGCTGATGGTGTAATCATATTTTTGGAGGAACCTCAGGAATCAATCCAGCCATTGATGGACATGTTACAAAAATATGGACAAATGGCAGGATATAAGATAAATAGAGAAAAGACAATGATGATGACAGTAAATATGACAAAAAAAGAACAAGCTGACCTGGAGAGAAGATCGGGATATCAATTAACTAAGAAAGTAAAATACTTAGGTATTATGATAACAACCAAAAATCAAGAATTACTTGACAACAATTATTTGAAGATATGGAAGGAGATTAAAAGTGAAATGGAAAGATGGAAGAATTTAAATCTGTCTCTCCTGGGGAGGATAAATGCTTTTAAAATGTCCCTACTACCAAAGCTTACATTTCTCTTCCAGAACTTACCAATAATAGGAAGAGAAAAGATTTTTAAAGAATGGGAAAAAGAATTATGAAAATTTATTTGGCAAGGAAAAAAAACAAGAATAAGATTTAAAATATTACAAAACGCAAAAGAAAGAGGAGGTTTTGATGTATCATCACTAAAAACCTATTATCAAGCATGTTGTTTAGATATGATTAAAGACTGGATACAAGTAGAAAATACACCAATCAAAGAATTGGAAGGAATAAATAATAGGTTTGGATGGCATGGGTATCTATGCTATGACAAAATAACAGTGAATAAAGAATTTAATAATCATTGCTTTTGGAAGACACTATTGAAAGTTTGGCTACAAATAAAGCATAAATTTTATGGAAGACTTCCAGTGTGGACCTCACCTCAAGAAGCATACAAAATTGCTTTAACACAACAAGGAAACTTACTAACCTATCAAGAGTTATTGAAATGGGAAGGAGATAAACCAAGAATGTGTACAGAAGAAGAATTAAAAGCTGTAGGGCATGAATTTAATTGGTTCCCATGGAGACAACTTAAAGAGAGATTTAAAATGGATCAAAAATTATATGGATTTGAGAGAAAGGAAAATGAACTAGATTTATTGATGAGGGGGGACCAGAAGAAAAGAATTTCTAAATTTTATAAATTATTGTTACAAAGAGAAATGGAATCAGAGGTTTTTAAAGATGCAATGATTGGGTGGGCACAAAACGTTGGACATTCAATTGAATTGGATACATGGGTGAGGGCATGGAAGATAGATATAAAATTTACATCAAGCTTACATTAAAGAGAAAACTTTTTACATAGATGGTATATGACACCAGAAAGACTGTAAAAAATAACTAAAAATGGAAATGCAAGATGTTGGAAATGTGATGAAAAGGTGGGGACATTTTATCATATGTGGTGGTCTTGTAAGATAGCAAGGAAATCCTGGAAGGAAATACACGATGAAATTCAAAGAATTTTTAATATAAATTTTGAAATGAAGCCAGAATTTTATCTGTTAAATATGCTTGGGCAACAAAGAGAAATAAGATGTCATCAGAAGACACTGTTATATCTGATAACTACTGCAAGGCTGATATATGCACAATATTGGAAATAAAGGAAATATGTTGATATAGAAGAACGGAAATTAAAAGTCCTGGATATGGTAGAGAGAGAAAAGTTAACATTTTCTTTGAGAAATAAACCTATCCAGAACTTTGAAAGGGAATGGAGAGAAGTTTTGGATTGGATAAAGACATAATATAGGAAAAGAAATAAGAATAAAGCAAGATTGGAAGTAATGCAATGTAATAATGTAGCAAGGTAAAATAATAATGCAACAATGTAATAAGGTAGTAAGGTAACAAAGCAGTCTTCTAATAATGTAAGATGTAACAAATCCCTTGAGTAAGCAACAATTATGTATGAATGGAATGGATACACACAGATTCAACTGGAAAACAAGCTTGGAAGTTGGGAGGGAATTTTTTATTTTTAATTAAAATCTTTAATAAAAATATTTAGAAAAAAAATTGATGTAGTAAATTGTACATAAAACAGTTTGTTCTCCAACTAAAGAAATAAGGCCAGGAACATATTCAGTCAGTTTTCAAACTGCCAGAAATTACTGTAAAGACTTGTATATGTATGGAACGGACACGTACACATACACTATGCTGGATTAGGCTTTTAAAGACATTTTTAGCACTAATAAAAGCTTTGGTGTCAAAATGCTAGAGGCAGTAGCAACTAGTAGGTGAGTAGGAGACCAATTCTAGGCTGTAAAGGTGCTTGATGCCCTTCAGTGTAAACCGTATTGAGCTAGATGAACCAATAAGTACTCTGAGCTCATATTGAAGTAACGTGATTAAAATTAATTGAGTGCTTGAAGTTTCTTCTATTCATGATGTAATACCCATTATAATTTTTTAAGTGGATAAAAGGAATATATGTCTCTGCTGTTTTAATGCTTTGAAAGATAGATTATTCATTTTGAGTCCCGATGATGAGTCTGACAGAAGTCATTCCCTAGATTTCTGATAAGCAAAGAATTGTCTGTATGCCCAAAACAGCATCACACCATCTAGAAGGGGAAACAGGAGACCAGATCAGAAGGCTTTGGAAATTCAGTAACTGTTGGGTGGGGGGAGTAGAAAAGTGGGTGGGAAAGGGGGGAATGGAATGGTGCAGTCTAAGAGGGCAAGCAGCATGATTGGAACTCTGAACTTGAGTCTTCCACACCTTTTCTTGCTGGTCTTACAAGCACTCTTAGTGTTCACTAAACAGCATGAGTGTATGGAGACCGAACTTGCAGGGTTGTAGCCAGGACTACTTAATTAGCAGGATTGGTGATATTATCTGCCTAGGGTTGCTGGAGGTGGCTGTTATAATTTTAATGGTTGTGTAAAAGACAAAAATTCAACAGATGTTGCTTGTCACACAACCCAGCAACAAGCAACACCTGTTGAGATTCAGCAAAACCATAAAGGATGCAGATGTGCTCTCCAACTTTCACTCTGGCAACCTTTTAAGACTGCCACACATCTCCCCTTGGCAGGCCCTGTTCCTTCTAAATTTACTTGTGACTTGCCCCAGCCAAGTACAGATTTGAATCCTGGTCTCCAGAGTCCTAGTCCAATGCTCAAACCACTGAACCACACTGACTCTTACACCTTGTACTTCCTCCTTGTAAAGATGAAAACTGTTAGAACTGGTTTGTTGATTTAGCTCAAAGCAGCTGCCTGCATTTTTGGACTCTTCTCCATGGTGCTCATCTGGAGACTGTTAAGATGCATGCAGGCCTGTGCTTCAAAATTCACCACAACACCACAGCTAAGCTAGGATTCACCGCACTGCCATTTCCGCACTACACTGTTATAGTGCTATTATTCCACTTTCAGCATCCTATTGAACCATGGGGTTTGCAATTTAGGGAGGGGCATTTAGAATTCTCAGCCAGAGAGCTCTTTGGCCTCAGTAAACTAAAGCCGCAGATGTAGAGTCGAAGGCTTTTCGCGGCCAGAATCCATTGGTTCTTGTGGGTTTTTCGGGCTTTGAGACCATGTTCTGATTGTATTTTCTGCTGACGTTTCGCCTGCATCTGTGGCTGGCATCTTCAGAAGAAGGTCTTCAGAAGATGCCAGCCACAGATGCAGGCGAAACGTCAGGAGAAAATACAACCAGAACACGGTCTCAAAGCCCGAAAAACCCACAAGAAGCAATAAAGCCACAGAATTCCACAGGATGTTGAAAGTGGAATAATAGCACTGTAAGCGTAGTGTGGAAATGGCCAAAGGGGATGGATCCAGCAGAAGAGGGCCTGCAGTGACTGACACCTCCTTCCCTTCCACAACTCCTCTGCGCTTCTTGCAATGGCTCCTTCTAGAGTAGGACGCTTTGGTGCCTAAATAGGCTGCAGTGAAGGGAGTCTGACCGAAGAAGAGAAGAACTGGGGAGAGCTTTTGGCAGGATTTTCCGTGAGAGGAGCCGGGCAGAGTCTTTGTTGTCCCTTTGTGTCAAGGGTGACAGGGGCCATTTCCGCACTACACTGTTATAGAGCTATTATTCCACCTTCAGCATCCCATGGACTTCTGGGGTTTGCAGTTTCCCAAGGCCAAAGAGCTCTCTGACTGAGAATTCTAAGCGCCCCTCCCCAAACTGCAAACCCCAGGATTCCATAGGCTGTTGGAAGTGGAATAATAGCACTACGACCGCGCAGTGCAGAAATGGCTAGAATCATTCCTCTGCATGGTTTTTATCTGGGGCGGGGGCAGCTCTCATTTCCCGAGGGAAAAAGTTGTCTTAAGACCGCAGGCGGGTCGCGGTATACAGAAGCTGGGCATGGTTGTGTGAATTCTATTTTTATCACTTTGCCTTGCCCTGCCTTTCAAAACGAACAGCTGCGTTTTATCGCAAACTTCAGCTGGTTTTGCGGGTGCCTGAGAACGAAACCACTTTCTAAAGCAAACCTCTTTGTTTTGAGAGAAAAAGCCATCCATTTTTTAAAAAAGAACCCCTCCTTTTGACCAAAAGAAGTTTCCAAGTTTTCTACGTAGAAAAAAATGAGCATTAAATCTATTTTCCTCTTTTAGGACATAAGGGAGGCACAGCTGGTCGGACTTCCCAGGACCCCAAGGGGCCACTACTACGTTTTGTTGTTATCTTCCAGTCGTTTCCGACTCGGGGTGTTAGAGCGCTACGATTCCACTTTCAACATCCTATGGAATCCTGGGGTTTGCAGTTTCGGGAGGGGCCTCCCGGCCCCTCCCGAAACTGCAAACCCCAGGATTCCATAGGATGTTGAAAGTGGAATCGTAGCGCTCTAACACCCTAGTGCGGATATGGCCCGAGTTAGGGTGACCCTAAGGCGGACCTATTAGGAGGTTTTCTGAGGCTGAGAGTGTGTGAGGTGCCCAAGGTCACCCATGGAGAAAAGTGAAACTAGACTTGAAAAACGAACTGAAGAAATGCTTTTCTTGAAAACTGGAATTAGAAATCTGCAATGGCACTGATTGGATTGAACTAATCCAATTAGTTCAATCCAATCCCCCGCCCAATCTAACCCCCCGCCCATTTTAGGTAGGTTAGCAAATAGGTTGCCTAGAGTGGTAAATTTGAGGACTGGAGAGAACCTTTAGGCAAAGGGTAATGAAAAATACATTGCAATAATTGGGCTTTTACTTGTCCGTTTGGGAATACGTTGGTGAAATGCAGCTCCACCGTAACAAAAGATAGATCCAGAATTAGCTTTTCCTCTGAAAATGTCCTCAGGAAACACGATTCTAAAGCCATTTGGAACGTAAGCCTCGGAGTCGAATAGTACAGTACCATTGATTTGGTTAGGCAGAACTGATAGGTGGCTCCATAGCTCAGTGGTTAGAGCACTGGTCTTGTAAACCAGGGGTCGCGAGTTCGATCCTCGCTGGGGCCTCAGTGCTTTTGCTTGTTAGTTTTTTTTCCCCTTCTCCCTTTTAGAATAAATCTTTGTGAATACAAAACGATGCAACCCGCTGCAAGACTTTAAGGTTCTTTTTGCTCCTCACTTGCTGCTTCGCTTTGCTAAACGTTGAAGCGGTGTGGCTATATTATTTCTCAGGCCCCCAAACCTTCTTACACACGTACAATAAAATTGTTATTAGTCATTTATTTATTTGGGAAGGGAAAGGATGCAAATCTCATTCTTGTTTTGAAGGGATACATCCAAAGTGAAAATGGTAATTAACCCGATTCCACTGGGGGGGGGGGGATAAATAATGGAGGTTCCAAAAAACAGCACGACACGCTGTTCAGCGTGCAAAAGCTGTAGTTTCGGCTGTCGTTGCACGCTGTAGCCGACAGGTGGTGATGCAGAGCAAGCAATCTGCACAGTCCGGTCTGGGGAAAACTGCATTGTGGGTGGCTGCGGATTCATTCGAAGGAAAAACAAACCGGCGGTGTTGTATTTGTTTTAGCTTTCTGCTAAAAATATCTAAACTGTTTGCTTTAACCTTCCTGTGCAAGCAAATCCGTTCAACCGGTTGAGACGCCCACCTTGGCAAAGCGAATGGTGCTACACTGTCAAAAAGCAAAAGTGACCGTGTCCAGAATTTGAGATCGTCAACAGAGACTTCATTGCTTGTCCCACCGCGTCGAGAGGGAGGGCTGGTGAGAGCAAGCGAGACGGGGCTTTGTCTTTAACAGCAGCCCCTCCTTTGTGCAACAACCTCCCAAGGGGAAGCAGGCTGGCCCTATGGGTACTGAGCTCCAGGCAAGTTGCCAGCATTGTATTCATTTATATGGTGTGTATAACGTGTGTGTGCGCCTTCAAGTCGCCTGTCAACTTACTGCACAGGAATACGCGGGAGGTGGCTTGCCAATTCCTTCCCCTGAAATATAGTTGCAATATAGCCTACAAATACCATACCTGGTATTTGGTGGTGGTGTCCCATCCAGGTACTAAAAGAGCTGGCCTTGATTAGTTACCTAGATCAGAGGGGATCTTGTGTGTGTGTACAAAGTACCCAATCTCCAGATGCCTGATAAGTTTCCCTAGAGGTTTCACATTGATACTGAACAAAGGATGAAATCCTGTCACATCCTTCAGTTTAATAGCTACAGAGCTGACCAGGAGTCCCTCCGTGCTGCTCTCTGGAGTAAAAGTCAGAATAAACCTCATATGGCTTACAAAAAAACAGAAACTAAAACGTCTTGTGTGTCCATAACATTGGATATCATTTTTGGAGCTCAGAAGCAGGAACATAATGAATAGTTTTCATAAATAAATATACAGCTGGCCCTTGTTACCCTGATTTCTGGGGTCCCTTGGGGGACACCTCAATGTGCTCCGCGTGATGGGGAATGGAAACTAGCCAGAGCACGAGCAATAGCAATGCGAGAGGTAGGGTAACCTAGCGGGGTCTTTTACCCAGTTTTTATGGAGTCAGGCCAAGCCAAAAACCAAACAAAAATGTCCAGTAAATGATTTTCTTGAATGGAAGTCTCACGCACCAACGCAATCACTCACACACTCACTCAAGACCTATTAAGAAGCAAAAGAGAGGAAACTAGATAGGGGAATATTGAAGGAGTTGTAGCTGGGGTAATACTGCACCTTTTCCTGAAGTCCATGGTCCAGGAAAAACAGCAAAGAAGTGGGCCTCAGCATGGAGAGGGCTGAGGGGATTACTCAACGGACAGAGAAATGGTCTGCTGGGACGACCAGCAGTGATCCAAAGAACTGCTCAGAAACAGGGACTATTTGTAGGGGGAAAAGTACCTGGAGGGCTAATCCTTTCCCAGGGAGAACAATGGGTTTTGCAATGAGAAAGAAGCTTCACAATGGTAACTTCCTTTGCGTGATGGGATTACAAGGCGTTGCCAAAGTCTCAAGATCTTCGGCTGCATTGGGTTGTGGTGTGACTTCATGTAAATGGTCCTTGCCTGACAGGATTTTGCACAACTTGGGGCAAACACGCTAATCCCCTCAAGTCGGCTTCTCAGGGGCTGAGGACCCTTTGTCTACTGTGGATTTGCACAGCTTGGGGTCTCCTGAGGATTTTACTGGCCTGACCTGGTTTTCGATCGTTTGACCGTTGCTGCCTACCTGCTCATCCAGGTGACCTCTCAGGCACATGGAATCATATTTTAATATCAAAATTGTAGACCCCAGGACAGGGTTTTCCAGTGGAGTAACGCCCTCCACATTTGCTAGGGTTAGGTGCACAGGACCCCCGCAAAGTAGAAAAACTGCAAATATCAAAATGTGGGTGTTTGGGTGTGTGTGTGGGTGTGGAAAGGAGGCCAAGGCATAATGAGGAGAACAGGCACCCAGGATCCAAACCAAGTCAGAGAAAGAGAGTGGGTAGGCATGGTGACCCCATACTTCCTCTCTCACCTGTCTCTTTCCTTGGGTGTGGGGGGGCATTGAGAGAGGATTTGAGGTGCTGAGAAATTGGGCTCTAAATCATCCCCAGCTGACCAGGCAGCAGCTGGTGAATGAGGAAGAGGAGGATGACCAGAGTGAGTTTTTAAAGTGCTGTGCAGCTTGATCAGAGTCACTGAGAGGGAAGGTTCCTCCAAAAAAGAAGCACTTGAGGTGGCGAGTCGGAAGTTGAAAAAACTCACAAATAATCATTTCTGTGAAAGTTAAACCAGCAGATGTAGAAGGCTGACTGTATAGTGTTCTAGCCATCCTAGAATAGTCTTGTGGTCCAATCAGGGCTCTTGGGGAAGAGGGGACATGATTCAGCAACTTCTTTCCCATTCTGTGGACTTCACATGCTATTTTACAAACTCAGCACTGTATGGCAATAGAGAAGGCCTATTGTATTGTGTATGTGAGGGCATTTTTCTTGTGTATGTGATTTGAAAGAGTGGGAAAAGAAAACAGGGCTTACTACCTTTGTCCCTCATCCTTTTTCTGACATATACTTTTACAGTCCTGGCAGGAAGCAGGGATGTCTAGTATTTCCAGTCAAATCCCTCTCTTTCCCTTGACCTTTAATTTGTTGTTTGGAGTAACACCTTACGAATTCTGTGTCAGCTGCTTCCTACCATAGATCTATAAAATCTGCCTTATATCTGGTTCCTTTGAAATAGGGATGTTGCACTCTAGATTTTGTTTGACAACTCCCATCATCAATGACTATTGGTAGTACTGATTTGAGACAGGCACTGCTATCCAGCAAAATCTGGAGGGCCACAGATTCCTTATATTTGTTGTAGACACTTTTTCTCTGTCTCTTTGTAGCAAGGGTAAGGCATCTTCTTCTTCAGTTGAGGAAACCTGGGCCAAAATCTGTTGGGACCTCGATTCTATCAGTGGATGTGACAAGAAGGTAGTTGGAGCTTCAGTTGTGATGCTTACCTTTGTTCAGTACCTTTGTTCAGCCTTTCTATCCAGATATTCACCTTCTCCAGCATTTGAAATGTCTCTTTTGTCTTCTTTGAAGTTTTCAAGTTCAAAATAGTAGTCTATGAACATAATCCTTAATGTGTTGTAGAAGCATGGTCATTTTCATGATGGAAAGTACAACATTTCTTTTGATTAAAAGTTATTGCCTTACAAGCGACTCAAAGAAACAGAGATATTTTGATATCTTTATTTTTATCCAATATTTAATTAAATGAACAGAGAAAAAGAGATAAGATTCTCCTGTAGAAAGAATGTTACAATTGATAAAGGAAATTAAAACTGCCTAGTTATTACAATTAAAACAAAACCAGCTGAGCAATTTTGTTAATTATGTTCCTTGCTGTACAAATGGAAATCTAAGAGGAATATTAGACTATAGAGTCCTCTGAGGTACAACCAGTGTTCCTTACTCACTTAGACCTTGCCTTTTATCCCTCAGACTGACAGATTCAACCATTTTGTGCCTCAAAGCTCTTACAAAAGATTTTGGAGTGGTTTTCATTATGCTTTTCTGAAAGGGGGGATTCAGTTGGCCCTCCCAGTTGTTGTTGGACTACAACTCCCAGCAGCCCTAGCCACCATAGGGAACAATGAAGAAATCTGGAAGTTATAGTCCAAGAAATGTCTTATTATTCCCATCACTGCTTTTTGCCGTGATAAGCAAGCGATGGAAACCCGTTATCATTTCCACAGCTGTAGTCTCTAGCACAGCATTATAGTAAATGGTAACCAGATTACCTACTTGAATTGATAAAATGGTCCTTTGAGTCAGAATTCTACGAAGTATCAACCTAGACAATGTCTGAGTAAATTACGGTCCTATTGAAATGCATGCCTTGCATCTGTTACAGGCAAAAACTTTATGCTATGGTTAAATATGTATTGTATATATTCTGTGTAAAAACTACATGCTGATCTGATTCTCTTAAGTAGGATGAAAGTGGAAGCAGGGAGAGTCACCCAGCAATCCCATCTACCTTCCAACCACTTGACTTTTTGATGTATATTGGAAATTCAAAGGGTACTTCTTGGGCTCACCCTCTTTCTTTTTTTCTTCTTCGTCTGTGCTTTCACCTTAGCTGCTGACCTCGTTTTGGGAACCCGAGGCGATTTCTTTTTGGCTCTCCTTAACTGTGAGCCTTTTTTCTTGGGTGAGGATGTTGCTGCCTTGGACACATGCGGAGTCTTCTGCTTTTGTGCCTTGGACCCCTGGGCCTTGAGGAGTCGTGCCGTTTGTTGCTTTTTATCTGCCTTCGCTGGCTTCTCTGTCTTACGTTTAGTTGACTGTTTGTGAGATAGAGGCTTCTTAGATGTGTGGGGTGGTTCAGTGGAGTTAAATCTGGGCGACTGAGTTGTTTTAAGAAGTTCTTTGAGCACTTCAAGGACAGTCTCTGTGAAAAGATTTTTTTAAAAATATTTCAACAAATTGATTTGGCATGGATCTTAGCTTAGAGCAGAACGGACAATTCTTTTAACACTCCCTGCTCGCCCGACCTCCATCTCCCACAATGAATGGGAGAGCAAAGTTGTAAAAGGAGCCATATTGGACAGGAAAGAGCTTTCTCTGCTGCGGCATTAGAGCAGAGTGGGAATCTTGTGATCCCTAGGGCTATTTTTGCAGCCCTCCGATCTTTCCTAGATGTTTCTAGATGTTCTAGAGTGATGTCTGCATTGACACTCTAGTCCTTTTAGTATAAAAGTGTTTACCCAGCATTTCATTTTTTTAAACAAATATGATTTACAAATTTACAGATACAATTTTAAAATAAAGAAAAAGAGGGAACACAGCAACAAGCCATAATGGTTGCAAGGCAGAAGGAGAATATTAGAATAAACTTTTCCAAAACTTCAAATAATCAGCAGCGAGAATATACGGAGAATCTTCTTTAATGACTTACACAATCAAAACCATAAATGTACAAGTGCATTGTTGTTATTATTCCCTCGCAAAATTTTCAAGTTAGGGGTAAGTTCTTCAAGCAGAGCCAGTTTCTACCTAGCCTCTGAGAACAGCTGCTTTGGGGTCTTATTTCCATTCTAGCTACTGGGAATAGTATTTTAATCAAGGCTTTATGGGTGAGAGCCATGGGGCCCACAGATGATATGAGGCCCCTGGCAGTCCGACACAGCCCTTTGTGGTCCTTGGAAATCTCAACCTTCCCAGCTTTATTAAAAATGGTAGAAAGAGGCAATTTTTTTTCACCAAAACAATGACTCCAGGGGCTGTGATTTTACATTTCAACATTGTTTTGGGCTTAGGATCCAAATGTGACCTTTCTGATGATCAAAGTCACCAATCAATTTTAGAAAGTATCTTGGCTGTTTAGGATTGTGCAGAGGGGACAGCATTTATGGGCAAAACCACATGCCCTGGAAGTTCTTGGTGTTTGTTTTTGTTTTTTTATGGGCTTTGAGCGGGGGATGGAAGGCAAGAACCAGACTTGTTCCTCCCAAGAGTGATATGTGACCCTTTATCATATCATAGAATTCCCATCCATTGTATAATGAATTATAATTAGGACTGTTTGGATCAAATTTGCCCTTCACCTAAACAGGCATAAAACCCATTTGGCTGGAATAGATACAGCCAGTAATAAGTGAGTATATTCTTTTAGCTAAACTAAATGTACAGATTTTAACATCCTAATTAAGAAAGACATTGGAGTAAATGGAGTCTGGAGGTAGAGTATCTATGCCTGCCTTGGATATCATCACTATCCTTGTTTGTTTCCAGCTGTGTATAGTCTGAACTGCCTGTAGGTTTGTCATTATGAAACTTTAATAAATTAAGAGCAAGAACCTCTTTAAATGTCATTACAAAACTCTGCAGTAGTCATCCAGACCAGGATATTCTCTAAGTTTACTCCTTTCTACTCCTTTTCCTAAATAGAGGTGTTTGCTCAGATGTTTAAAAGTTGGAAATTTCACTACTGTGTGCACATATGCCTTCAAGTGTCCTGTCAACTTATGGTGACCCCATAAATTTTTCATATTTCTTCCTTTTTTATTGTACTGTCTACCTCCCACCTGTTATTGTTTATTTTTATTCCATTGTATATTTATAAAGAGTATTTTTAGTCATATTTATTCTCCATCAGCCTGGTATCAATAAGGAAAAAAGACAGCATAAAAATTACTTGTATAAATGAATGACAAACAGATACTTCCTTTTGGTGTGCTTTGACGTTTGTACTATGTAGCCAAAACAAAAATTAAAAACCCAACCTCTATCAACTTACTTGTGC
The DNA here is from genome assembly GCA_030412105.1 of Cyclura pinguis. Lineage (NCBI taxonomy): Eukaryota > Metazoa > Chordata > Lepidosauria > Squamata > Iguanidae > Cyclura > Cyclura pinguis. Next base: position 44,580,805 of record CM059599.1, read on the forward strand.
GTGGGGTGAATGGGATTCGCTTGCTCTTTGTTTTCACTGGAACAGGCTTCTGTTTACATTTCCCTGGTGGAGCTCTCCTAGAAAACAGATTCAGTCACAAATATATGTGGACATCTGAGAGTGGATAATGGACTTGGTTTCTTTCTGACACGCTCTTTCTAGACGTAGCTCATATACACCAGCCTTTTTGTTAAATCATGAGACTAGTGGGAGAATGACAGAAAGCCTGAAGGAACTTTCTCCGTTACAACAGCTGATTTCAGAACTAAACCTATTCCAGCCTTCTCCAACTAGGTGCACTCCAGATGTGTTGGATTACAACTCCTGTCACTTCAGCCAAATATTTTATTTTTAAAAAAATCCTGCCTGACTCCCAGTATGGGATTCAAGCTGACTCACCATATAGACTACAACAAAATATGGTTAAAAAACAATCATTACAATTAAAAAGGCTTTTAAAAAGTAAATGAAATTCCCTTTTGTTTTAAAAGTACTAATTTAAAAGTTAAAGAATGTAACATAGAAAATAATGAAATGACAATCACACAACTTGCACGCACCTATTAGAAGACTTCTACAGCATGCCCTGCATGTTCTGTCTGGGAATGATGGGAATTGTAATCTAACACATCTGGAAGGCAGAAGCTGGGAGAAGGCTGGAATAGAGTATAGGTCAGAACATAGATGTTCTAGTGCTGAAAGTTCATCTAGATTTCCTCCATAAGAGGTCAATGATTTAATAGAACAGCCTCGTGCAGTGCGTCTGTACACACATGGCCACTCCTATGCCTCTTGCACAGATAGAATTTAAGAAAGCCTGGATAGTGCATTTGTCCTCTCAAGAGTGAGACTTCCTGTCTCCTTTAAAAAAAAAAGTTCCCTCCATGCTACCATGTGATTAATATGGGATTGCTTAGTTATTAAAAAAACAAACAAACCTGGAGGTATTGAATTGATCTGAAAGAATGTCTTACTGGATTAATGTCCTTTGTCATAATCTCTGCTACATCACACAAATGAGATTGCCCTAATCTCTGCCTTCTATTGTGGAAAAAAGATGTATGAGAAAGTGGCTTGAAAAGAGGCATACAAAGGGATTATAGCATCAAAAAAGTTTGTTTAGGTCCTAGGCTTAAATTTCATGTGGCTCACAAAGTCATGTGGCCTAATTCAAAAGCTCTCTACATATGATCAATTCAGACCCTTTCATACCAAATTCTGCTTGGCAAGAAGAGGGACAGAGAGACCAACAAAAAAAATGTGATTCTCCATTTGGGAATTGCAGGGGAGAAACTTTGAAAACTCTTATCTGTTTCTATTCAAGAAGTCTCTGTATTGTAAGGGCTGGTAGGATAGTGGAGTTGGGGCTTGCAAGGTCAAACACCTGGGACTTTTTGATGAGCAGGAACTATGGCATCATCTACCACCACCACCATCACCACCACCCTTGAATTCCCCGTTCCCTCTGAGTTTAGCTATACACAGAGACACACACACCAGGTAACAAGAGCGGAAATGGATTTTCCCAGCAATGATGTATTGGTACAAGCTATCTCTGTAGTAATCCAATGTATTTGCAAGTGGCTTTACAGAAGATCTACTCCTGGTAGAGATGAAAACTGCTAGAAATTGTTTCAGATCAACACAGCCAACTGTACTTTCAGACTCAGAGAGATGTTGCTGTAGAGATAGGTTGGTGGGTAGCCCCCAACAATGACAATTTTACTAGTGGTCAAAGCTGAAGAGAAGTGTAGGTATTGAGTAGAAGTCAAATTGGGTAACTTTACCTTTGGTTGGAGTGAATGAACTCTCAGAACATCAAGTTCCATATTAAGAGACTAAAACATGTGGCAGAACCACAGCAACAAAGTGGATGACCTACCCATTTTTATTTCTCTCCTGCCCACATTGCCTTTGGCATTGCCCACTACTAACATGGTCCACAGGGCAGAATACCCATGAAGGAATGCAGCCCTTGAGTAGTGAAAAGGTGCCTGCCCCAGCCTTAGGAGACATGTAAGATGCAAACAGCCTCCCAAAAGTTGTACCAAATGTCCCTTAGTCCGGGTACAGAGCCATATATCATGCAGGAAAATAACATCATAAATACTGTATTTATCTCCTGAATTCCTTCCTATATTATTTCCTATATTAGGAAGGCCTAATATTTCCCTATTTCATGCTCTGCTTAATGCTTAATATATTTCTGTATATCCATTAACAAAAGGAAGTAAAGAAACAGAGGATATGAAATATGATTTGTTTTTGATGTTTTTAATGTAGCCTGCAATTACTTGGAACCTCTAACTTTTTAACTTTGGTCAACAGCTTCCATGTTTGTACTAGACTTGTTCCTGAACTTGAGCCAAATTCTATGCTCAGTCTCAGTTTCAAAATAAATACAAACTAAAATAAATACCACGCAAGGATGCATTTTCATCTGTTTTCCAGAGTAAGGATCTGTCAGTGTACACTGTGAGCCACTTTTCCTTTTGCAGCAGTAAAGATAGGATTCTTTATTGCAGCCTGTCTGAACCTGCACTTTTCACATGCACCATTGACCATGCAAACTAGCTGTGATGCGAATTGTAGTCCAACACATATGGAAGGTGCTACTTTGTGAAGGCTGCCTGGGACTTTGTGTGAAAACTGGTATTAGGAAAACAGAGGTTGCTCAGAGTACACGAAATGCAAAGCAGATGTCTAACTGAGTCCTTCTCTGAATTTTGCTGGACACTGGGCAGGTTTCCCTGAAAGAAAAGCATTGGTAATAACTGGAAGCAGTGGTTGTGGACATACAGAGGACCTATAGCATTAGGTGTAGCAGTTCATGTTATCCTCCTTTGCCATATGGGAACATTCTCATGCTCCACAATAATGATGAGTATTGCTTTTGTAATAACTGTGATGGGTAGGTCATCATTTGGCCCACTGGGTGTGGAAACCCTAGGGAAGGGGCTGTACATACTAGCTGAATTTAAAAGAGAGGAATTGCATCCAACTGTTGCAGTGACAGTGAGCAGCATAGGCAAAAGTGTCCTTCAATCAAGTGCTGCATTAGCACCTCATTGGATGCACAGAACTTTTGGGATAATGCATATGTTTCAAATTTAATATACCATTTGTGGTGTTGTTCATATATCTACTATATAAAAGTCAACGTTTGTGAGCGATCTTCTGTTTGTCTGTGTCAGGCAGGCACAGACCTCATATGATTGGCTGTGCGAGGTAGAAGATCTCATATGATTGGCTGGGTGTGAAGATTCTATGGAATCCTGGGGTTGGCAGTTCTCGGAGGGGCCTTTAGAATTCTCAGCCAGAGAGCTCTGAATAGGCCAGTTGCTATGGAGACGAGGCCTAGCAGCAAGTCCCCTCAGGAACTCAACCTCTGTATGTTAACTCTGAATACAGACTGGATTGGGGAATATGGGCAAAAGTTACAGGTGCTAAACAACACAGTTTTGGGAATTAGAGATACAGATCTCAAATCTGTGTATTTCAACTGCATCTAACTCCTAAGGTAAGGTAAGGTAAGGTAATTCCTAAGGTATTTCTAACAAGTGTAACTTGTGAGAAAATAAAATCCCAGGCAACACTGAGTAAGTATGCTAGTATTTGGAGACAGAGAGAGAGAGAGAGAAAGGAGGGGTTAGATATAGGGGCTTAGATATATATTTGTAGGGGCTTAAATGTTACCACCATTGCTAGCCCGAGCTTGTGAGATATTAAGATATCATTTGATATCAATAATTTGGCCTTCTGTACCCATTCCTCTCCACGCACTTGTGAGGCCCCCGGACAAGCATGCACCCAGGCGCGGCCGACAATAGCCAAACCATCCATATCCCAATCTAGGCAGGGCAGTCATTGCCTAATGCAGTTTTAGGAGACCTCAAGGCAAGTACTACATTATGTATGCACGCTACTTACAAAAGATCCCCTGCCCCGTGCAGGCAGCTTGATGAGCGGACTATACAACGCTCAAACACTCCACGTTTGCATACTGGCTACTCTATTGACAATTTGGCTATAACTCAATCATTCAAAATTCTGACCTTTCGGAGGCTTTGTCTCCAGCCCCAAACTCATTGTTTTCCCCAAGTACGGACCAGCCTGCAGCCACAATCTTCCCTATAAGAACCCCTGACTTTGAGCGCTTCCTTGGATCGCTCTTGGCTTCCATCCCGCCTTGCTGTCGCTTTGTCCAGCGAGCCTTCTCCTCAGCTCCACGTGCTGAGAATCCACGCTCCCCAGCTTCTCTGTTTCTAACCAGGCTTCAGGACAGGTATAGTATTTCCCATACCAAACCTCCTCTAAAAATCCCCCTATCCCACTCCTACCTTTATTTCTATAGTTCCTTGTGTGAGTGTGTTGCATACACGTGTTTGGTTGTGTTTCAATAAAACAATTATTATTATTCCAACATCTGCTTTATCATTGACTCGGCCTGACCCCATAGACATAGGGTTCAAGATCTCGCTACGTTACCCTGACTCTCGCATTGCCAACTTGTGCTCTGTGCTAATTCCCTCCCCATTGTTTGAGCACATTTAGGTGTCCCTCCCAGGACCCCCAGAAATCAGGGTAACATAAAGCTGACTGTTTGGCAATGTTCATTTCCAGTTGACCCCTGGAATCTGGAAAGAGGTGCACCTTGTCACTCTGTGTACTGCATGCAGACCATCTTAACCAGAGCTAAAAGCAAAAATTTACTTTTTTGGACTGTAACTCTCCGAATCCCACAGCAAAACACCATGCTGCTCAAGGAATTCTGGAAGTTGTAGGCCAAAAGATAACATTTTTGAGGTGTTCCCATAGCTATTTAAATAGTGTTGCCCTCAAAAATAGCTCCATAATGACAACAGTAGCTTCTGTCCATTGAAGGTCACAATGTAGTCATTCATTAGAAAGACAGGGCTTGAATCAAGCAAGGCATGAATGTTAATTGTAATTCAAAAGGGCGGAATCAATTGGTATAGGTCCATTGTAAAATGCACATGTTCAGCCTTGACTCGATTAATAAACTACCTGTGAAATCCTGTACTTGTCTACTCAGAATTAAGCACCATCAAGTTCCATGGTGCTTACTCCCGAGGATGTGGGTACAAGATTGCCGCCTGAAGCTCAATAATGTCCAAGTAGTGCAGTTCCACCAAAAGTCAACATAATTTACATAGCCATTGACGTACAAAGTTTCTCTTGATTCAGTAAGTCTACTCTGGCTGGGACTAACAATTGGACTTAGCCTAAGTGTTATTCTGAGAAATAAATTGTTATGCTGTGAGAGAATGATACTACAACGGTTTTCTGAACATATTTAATTCCTTGTACATAGGTGATTCTGCTTCCTTTCCTTTTTGAAGATGCACTGCATATGATTAGAGAGTGGGAGTAGGATTCAGGAGACCCAGGTGCAAATCTCCACTCAGCCATGAAGCTCACGGGGTGTCATTGGGCCAGCTATCAATATTTAGCCTAACCTACTTCTTAGAGATGTCATGAATTAAAAGTACCAACCTTGCAGGATCCACAAATTTGTAAAGTGAGCCATGTGGAGCATAGGCACTGGGGTAAGATGTAGCCATAAAATATAGTTCACCTAGAGACAATAGAAAGAGAGAGGGAAAACCAGTGTTATGAATGGTTTCGGACACAACTGGAATCAGTGGTTGAGTAGGTTGCAATTCCTCTACATCAGAGGTGAACAAAGTACAGCACTCCAAGGGTGTTTTTCTGGCCCTTGATCTTTCCAAACTTCCTGGACTGCTCTTCTTCTGGCCCCCAAAATGGGATTGCATTTTCTCTTATGAAAGCCTACAGGAAGAGTTCACTCTTAGAATAGGTTGCAAGTCCCACGCTAACCCCTGCACTGTTTACCATTAAAAATACAATTTTTTCAAAACCAAAAGTTTGCTTTCGGTTTTGGTTTTTCCCCATCCTTGGCAGTTGGTGCGGCCACAGAAAATTGGTTCTCTGACCAACCCTGTTGCCCACGCCTTTTCTACATAATCAAGGCTGGCACAAATTGCAACCTCCCAGGTGAATCCAGCCAGGTACTATAACTTGCAGAGTACCTATTTCTTTGCCATTCGGCCATTTCTACAATTCCAGGCAAGCATAAAAACAGGAAGCTTAGAGCTTGTGGTAGGCCACATTATATGACTGCTAAATTGTATTTAGTTTGATGGGATAGATGCTGAGCAGGCCTGATTTAATAAGCAATTTAGAAGAGCCCTAGAGCCAATGTGGCATACCAGTTTGAGTACTGGACTAAGACTCTGAGAGAGTAGGGTCTGAATTGCCACTCAGCTGTGGAAACCTACAGGATGCCTTTGGGCAAGTCATACTCCCTCAGCCTTTATGGACACCTCCTCTGAATAAATCTTGCCAAGAAAACTTTGTGATAGGGCTGCCTTATATCAGAGTTGACTTGAAGGCACATAAAGATAACAAATGACTTAGACCAATAGTCCACTAGGATCAGTCTCCTGTATGATATCATAGCCAGCCAGATACTTCTGGGATATCTGCGAGCGAGTCCTAAGACAATAGTTCTGTCCCTTGATTTCTCTCCAAGAATTAGTATTCAGTGGCATAACCATGGTGGTCAAGGGATTGGACATCATAAGGTGCAGGGAGCTTTAACGTATCTCTTCCCAGTTATTGTTTCCATAAGAATGCTACACACCACTCCAATGCAGCAATGAGTGTAAGGGGGGAAAAACCTCCCATTGCCATCAATGGGAGGTTTGTTTGTTTGGCCCTAAATGCTAATTGCCAGATGGGAAAGTATGCAGTTTTTACTGAGATCATAGCATGGGAAGGAAGGCTTACCTTCCTCCATTCCCACATGCTGTAGTGCCAAAGTCTATCCCATTTACCTCCACACTTGTTTATTTTTTGAAGAAAACAGGACTTCATTGTTAATAATCACACCATTAGTGTCACAGTAAATAGACCTAAAATTACCATTCACTCATTTACTAAGTTCTCCTGGGTTTATGCTTTGTTTTGTTTAAAAGAAGAAACCACAACTACCACCACTATAAAGCTGTACTGCCTGTAGAAGGGGTGCTTTACAATCTCCTCCATTGAACAATTTCATTAGCTAAAGAGACATGAACAGCAAACATTACCTGCTTCATCCTCAGCAAAGGAGATAATATATTTGCTGTAAGAGCTGACCAGCCCTGGAAAAGCACAGGCTACAGTGCTGCCAATGCAAATGTCTTGCTTCTTCCATTTGTTTGTTCTGTCATCTTCCTGCAAAGCCATAAGTCGACTGGATGAAAAAAAACAAAACCTTATGTGTTTCATGGTTTCATAGTTCCATGGAGCTTAAGTGTTAGGGGAAGAATGTTGCTGGTACATCCCTAGTAAAGAAAGAGCAAGAGGGGATCCCTTCCTGGGCCCTTTCTCAATTTTAGCCTTCCTTCAGCTTGAACCATGGTGGTCCTAAAGTATTTTTGGTAATTCCCATTGCCATTTAGTGTTTAAATTCTGCACCCTATTCCACTACCCCAAAGGTAGGAAACATATACCCACTAAATGGTGTTAGACTGCAGATCCCATCCATTTACTCAGGACTTCCCCCTTTGGTATTTTCTGTCCCCTGCAACCCTAAAGACATCACACTGCATGTGATCTTGGAAGCTAAGCAGGAGCAGCCCTGGTTAGTATTTCGATGGGAGAACAACTGCGAATACCAGGTACTGTAGGCTATATGTCAGAGGAAGGAACTGACCAAACCACCTTTGAGTATTTTTTGCCTAAAAAACCCCTATGAAATTCATGGGGCCACCATATGCCAGGCAGGCAGGCAGCTTGAAGGCATAGACACACACCCATTCACAGTGAGTGATTCATTAATCAGACTGGCTACTCCACGATTTCTCAACCCAGGTTCCCTGAAACCCTAGAGTTCCATGACAGATCATGACTGGGGAAGAAAAGCATACTTTTTTAACTGTAGATGCAGTAATTTTTACACAGATGTTCCCTGAGGCCTGAAAATTATTTCAAGGGTTTCCTCCAAGGTAAAAAGGTTGAGAGTGGTAGGGCTACATCAACATTTACAGTGAGACCTACCACAGGTACCTCCACCATGAGGTCATTCAGTCTCTAATAACTCCATGTATCTTATAGAAGGGCCTGCCTGAGTATCTGGACATGAAGACACTCCAGGCCCTGCAGGAACCCCACCCTCACCTCCTCTCCTACATAATCATTATTGTCAGGATCAAAGGTTGGGAATGTAGCTTAATTTAAACAATCAGAAGATGAAAGACAAGTGAGAGGCCTTAGGAGCAACAGCACCAAGCTTATTTGCCATGTGCGCTTCTTTCCATAAGATACTATACTAGGCCATTGGTCTTCAAGTGGTATGTTGAGACCCAATACCACAGGAGTTGGCAATCTAATACCTTTCAGACGTTTTGGTCTACAGAACTCATTAGCACCAGCCAGCGTGGACAGTGGGTCAGAAATCATAGGATTATAGAAATTATAGGACATGTGGAGGACAGTGGGTTGTCCCTGAACAAACATACAATGAATCCCAAAATGCATGCTTGGCTTAAAGGTGAGTTTGAAAAAGTTGAAGACTACACTGGTCTAGGCAGCCATCAATAAAACCTCCTAACAACAAAATCCCAATACTTCATTCTTGAAACTTGGTAGAAAGGGCAAAATTTGCCAAGTGTAATTTCTATAATGGCACATACTGAACCAACTTAAATGTTTGGAACATTCATTAAAGACTAAATAGATAGATAGATAGACAGATAGACAGACAGATAGATAGACAGACTACATATTGAAACCTAATACAGTGGACTGTCCACTTGCATGAGGGTTCAGGGCACAGGAGCCTTGCAAAAGTGGGAAAACCCAAATAACTCCTTCCCTGTGCTCCCCCTCCCATTCTCTTGCTTTTTCCCCTGGATGCATGTCTTCCTTTTCCGTACCCAGGCAAAAGCAAGGAAATGAGGAGGTGGTAGACATGCCTCTTCTCCATTCCCTTGCCCTTTGCTTCAGCATGTGGTCCTTCCTTCTCTGCGCCCAGGCAAAAGGTAAGGGAATGGAAGGAGGAAAATGGGAGGGAGAAGCATGTGCATGCCTTGTGAATAATCAAACTTGCAAAGGTCAAACCCACGAATGTGGAGGGAGGATTGTATAACACATTTAAGTATAAATAGAACTGCTTGTCTTCCTTACCCAGTCATAAAATCACCAAAAATGTAGAGGCCATTGAGGTTTGGAGACTCACACCCTCTATAGACATATCCTCCAGTGACTGATTTTCCCACAGAGTGTCCATAGGCAAATATTGGAAGTATATCATCTGTTACAATAGAGAACACACAGGGGGGCACAGTTACCCATCCCTGTATTACACACTAGCACAACCTCAGTAGGAAACCTTTGGCCCATCCAGACATGTGGGGATTACAGCTCTCACATTCCCTTACTATTTTCCATGCTAGGTGCAAATTTTGGGAGCTAATATCCAAAACACCTGGATGGACATACACCATGTTCTAGGGCCCTTATTTGGTTGTCTCCATTTTAGCAAAGCCATTTTCAGAAGCCGTGGACTTAAAACACTTCAAAGTTAGCAAGGAAAATGCTTAACCCCTTTCCAAGCATGGTTTCCTCACTCTAAATCTTCCCCCACCCCCATTTTTCAACTGTTCTTTGGCTAGCTAGAGAACTGGAGTGCACGTAACAGTATTATGTATTAAGTGCCTATGCACTTCCCACACAGGCACACAGCTGTAGAAGAAATACAGCTGCAGTATAATAACTGACCAAATACTTTTACAAATAAAAGAGGTGGCTTCAAGGAATCTGTTAAAAATAACCAGTCACTTCTTTACCTAAGGATGAATTTTGACAAAGCTTGATATCATAGCATTCAAAGCCTTCTTTAGCTCTCCAGCCATAGTTGCCACCTTTAACAATTATATCCACTTCTTCAAACTTGTTCTGGCCAACATCTCCACAGAATAGTCTTCCCCTTCCTTTGTGAGTGAGTGGGTCACCTCTGTCCACAGAACACCTCCACATGTTCCTCACCCCATAGGCATAAACTTCTGGTAGAGCTTTAGGGTCAGAGGAAAAAGGATTGTCAGAGGGGATGCGGTAAGGTTTCCTGTCGGAGCTTCTTCCATCCACATCTATCCGCAAAACTTTTCCTAATAAACTACTCCTGAGAGAAAAATCAAGGCATGAGACAATTACTAATTTCATTTAGTTATTTCATTACATTTTATACTGAAAAAATAGCAGTCAGGGCAGCTCACAGCTAAAAGGAAATTAAGCAACCAGACTTTACAATCAAGAACCGATATGTATCTAAACAGTTTTAAAGGACATTCTGAAGAAAAGATGTGTCTTCCATTGCTTCCTAAAAGCAGGAAGACGGGGAACTGGTCACAGATCTCAGGGGAGCACATTCCCCAGTGTGGGAACATAATGAGTAACAATGGCAAAGAAACAGAAAACATTGAAAGGTGGTTTTTAAAGTGAGGTAAAGATGGAGCCAGCGTGGTGTAGCAGTTTGAGCTCTGGACTAGAACCCTGGAGACCGGGGTTCGATTACCTGCTCAAACATGGAAACCCACTGGGCAACACACTCTCAGCCTCCAGAAAACCCCTGTAGTAGGTTCACTTTAGGGTTGCCATAAGTAGGAAGCGACTTGAAGGTACGCAACAACAACAAAGAATGATCATTTTGTTTTGTTTAAACCGACTTAGAAGACGTGCCTACTGGTAAAAAGCTTATTACTACATCCAAGTAAAGGCTGCATGAGGCAAAACTAACCCCAAACCAAAACCAAGATAGCATCCTACTCCATACCCAGAATCAGGTTAGACTGGTAGTTGAATCTTACTTCGACATGGCAAACTTCTTTACAGCAATGTAGGGCTGTGGGCCAACGGCAGATTCAAGGGAAATTGAAGTTGGGGGCTATTGTCACTCCTAGTGGTGGAGCCATCCTTTTCAGTTGCTAAGAATTGTAATAGAAGTTTGCCATAGCATAGGGAGAAGGGGGAATGTTTGTAACTTCTATATGAAATTGCTTGTATCCAGCACATTGAAACTTTAAAGCATACATATTTATTGGTTTTAAAATGTCATCACACTTTATCAAGCTGAAGTCTTTCAAAGCAGCTAGAAACATAAAATATTTTTAAGAATATATGTAAAAATAGTTATAAATAAACTATGAGGAACTATGAGTGTAAGCCAGGATTTTTTTAAAAAAGCACTTACAAATACAATAGTAAATACAGATGTTTAAAATATCTAAAGCATTTTGCATTGATGCCAACAGATATGCATCCTTTTCTGTGTACCTAAATTATGGAGTTAATTATGTAATACTCCATACAAACTTACGTTGCAGATCCTGAAACTGTTATTCAGGTTCTTGTTCTTAATACTATACTATATAGGAAAGAGGGATTTGATTCTTCCTCTGTCCACTTTTTTGCACATCGGATTCTTCCCCATCATGGCTTTTTAAAATGTCTGTTTGGGCAAATGTCTGTTTGAAGCCCAATGGGAGATTGATCTGGTGTGAAGAAACAGCAGACAGGAAAGGACCACTGTAGTTTCTTCCCTTCACCATATCTCCTCTAAACTGAACCTCCCTGGTGCTGCTCTTCTTTTTTTTCAAAAGGGCAACTGGACACCCCCCTCCCAAAAAAAGACAGCTTCTTATAAGCACTTGATGGCAAAGTATATTTTGACCTGCCTGACTTTGATAAGCAGACCTCATGACTTTTTAAAACATGTGTGCAGTTTTTAAACAATCATACTGAAATTATCATATTTGGAGATAGAATGAGATGTATACCTCCTCAGCAGCATTACAGCTTTCTTTTATTACATGACTATGAGCACACTGACTGCAATTTGTCAATATTTACTTAAAGCAGGGGTTGAGAATCTCTGGCGCTCCACAAGTTGTTGGACTTCAACTCCCATCAGGCTAAGTTAGTGATAGACAAAGATGAGGAATGATGGGAATTGCAGTCTCAACATCTGGGGCCTTGAGTCATGGTTTTGGAAGAAAGAGTGAATGAAAAGCAAATTAAAAAATCTGAAGAATAAGTGATTCCCATCTCTGATTCAAAAGCTTCATATCCCACTTTTTGATTTCTAGATGCAAAATAATCGAACTGAACAGAAATTGCCAAAAAAAGAAGTGTTTTATTTAAAAAATCTCATAATTTGCTTTTGAACCCAAACCTAGCTGCTTTTACATCTAACAAACACATATTTATACAGAACAAACAGTAGCTGTATGGCTTACTTGTTCTGAGCATTCCCAAATTTACCAAAAGGGTCACCAGCTTTCCCTCCATCTCCTGTAAACAGGTACATATAACCATCCAAGCCAAAAAGAATCTGTCCTCCATTATGATTTGCTGCTGGTTCTTCAATCTCTAAGAGGCTCCTAAAATGGAGGGGGAAAATAATTCAGAAAATATGGGGAAAGAGACAAGGGGAACAGACAATTGCATCTTTTGGATGAGTTTCAAGGCCTTTCTAGGTTCAGAAGGATATTACTTATTCATTAAGCAGAACATCTTATCTGCATAGTATTTGATATTTAACTTTTCCTAGACTAAGCAAAAAAGGACCTTAACATTCCTTTGCTAATTCTGTCCTTCTGCTGAAATGTGTTGGCTACATAGTGATGTTGTGAGTACACTTGGCACCACAGCTTGTCCTCTCAGGAGATAACAATGGGTCAGGACACTGCCTCTGTCATCATGGAGGTATCAATGATTATGGGATGGATAATCAATTACAGGCTTGCACTTATGTCTGATAGCTCTTCTGTAGATAGGTCATTGCTCTTGACAGGCAACTGGACATCCTGCAGTGCCAAGCCACAGCCAAAAAAGAGAAAGAAACCCAGATAATCAGCTCAATTGTGTAGCACAATCACACCACTGCTGTCTGTATGGGCCTGGAGAATTTTCTGTGCAATATCCTTCTTCACCAAGTTATTCCTATTGTTCTGTGTGCAACATACAATGATACCTCTTCCTGCTTCCTTCTACATCTTCAGCAGTTGAGCATGGTTGAAAGACTATAATAGGATCTCAGGAAGCACCCTTCCTAGAAACCATTGGTCCAGTGGATGTCACATTGTACTCTAGGCTCCAGAGCAGGAGTGCACAGTTTCAAGGGCTTAAGGAAGCTGCCCCAACCCTCTGGAGCTCTTGAGGACCACAATAAACTCCAGCCCCCCTAAAAATTGGTCTAACATTTGAGAGATTACACCCCCATAAGCCTCTAGGGTAGGCAACTGTGAGAGGCTAAGCGGCTGGATTAGCATCCCCTCAGAAGAATGTGAAGGGCTGCTCATTTTTGCCCACAGATGTCCCCAAACACCCTCTAGGAGTTGTGAGGACAATTTTGTGATATTTTAGAGGACACTTGGACCATTTTAGTCCAAGGAAAGTCCTTTTTTAACAACAGAAAGTGACAAGAAGTCACATCCGATTTGAGAAAAAGGCCCTTCCTGGACCTACAATGGCCCAAGGGGAAAAACATGGTGGAAACACCCCCCATTCCGCCAGAGAGCATAGGGGGCAAAAAAAATTTTTTTTTCAAAAAAATGTTCTTGACACACAAAAACAGCCTGGAGAAGCCACATGCAGCATACAGGCCCACACTTGCCCTAGCTGTTTGGGAGTAGAAGGCCCTTGCTTTAGGACCAGAGGAGCTTTTTCTTTGGCCTAAATAGCAAAAAGGCTTGGGGGTGGGGACACATGAAGGCCATGGACCATATTTAGGTCCCTACCCACCACGTATATACCTTAAAGATCCATGGTTTCACTGGTGAAGGTAGTCCATCCACTAATGCAGTTCACAACTACTTTATACCATTGTTGAATTCATAGTTGTTGTGGCTATATATAACCCTTCTCAAAATGAACCTCTCTCTAATTGGATAGATTGTTTCTTGGACAGCCTCATGCTACTCAGCATTGGGTCTACCTGCTTGGTAGAATCTGCCAAAGCTTTGGCTCTGTTGGCACAGACCTCAGGAGCCCTGGGCCACCTGCATGCCACAATGAGGAACCAGAGAGTTGGACTTCACAAACACCCTTCAACATACCTCTACATTTTTTTTCTCATTTAACACCAGAGAAAATAATTTACATATTGGCATAATTAAACAAGAACTGGGGCTCTCAAGATGAAAACTGACTACTCCCATCATCCCTAACCCTTAGCCAGGGTGGCTGAAGCTAGTGGGACCTTCAGTCCAACACCATATAGACTCATGTTTCTAAATGCCTGGGTTGGATTGGTATGTTTTCGTGCAAGTTATGCACAGCTTCAATTCTTGTATTTCAGCCTAAACCATGGCCATTTCTACATTACACTGTTATAATGCTATCATTCTGCTTTCAACATCCTATGGAATCATGGGGTTTGCAGTTTAGGGAGGGGCCTTTAGACTTCTCAGCCAGAGAGCTCTTTGGCATCAGTAAACTACAAAGCACAGAATTCCACAGGATGTTGAAAGTGGAATAATAGCACTATAACAGTGTAGTACGGAAATGGCACATATCACAGGGTGGTTGTGAGGATAAAAATGAGACAATGTGTCTGACACGTTTGAGATAAAGCAGAGAAACTATCTCAGCAAAGAAGCAAGCCTAGGGAGAAATGTTACCTTTCTGTGTTCGCATCAGCTTTGTTAATGTCTGATGCAGAGACTCTTAGTTCACTGATCCTGATCTTTTCCACCTTCTTTTTGTCCTGATAAGAGTAGTAAATGTAGAATTTCCCATTGTCTTTGTATTTGGGGTGGAAGGCCATGCCAAGGAAACCTCTCTCATCCCCTACCCAGGGGGTTGCCAACACCAAGTTTTTAATGTCTAGAAAGGGCTCTTCCAGCCGACTTCCATCTGGAAGATAAACCCAGATGATGCCAACCTGCTCAGCTATGAACATGCGGTGGGTATTGTCATTAGCATGCACCATCAGCACTGGATTCCTCAACCCATTGGCCACCTCTCGTAGGCACAACTGAAGGCAGCCTTTCTTGTCTGCCACCACAGAGCCCAGGTTACGGTTAAGGTCTGTATTTTTTAGCACATCAGGAAAGCAATAGTCTTCATCCTGGATGTTGAGAAGGTTGCAGAAGCGGGTCTTGTTCTTCTCACAGCATTCTTGGATATGCTTGTCATCTGTAAGCAAAGCTATTGCGGAACGGCAATAGAGGTGGAACTCTGAGCAGTAGTCGGAGCAAAGACCAGGGAGGTTCCGAAGGGGTGTCTGCGGGTTTTCAGCATCATATAGATGAGCTGCATAAGGTGAGCATTCCTGTTAAGGGGTTAAAAACATTGTGTCAGCAGAAACTGGCTCTGCCTGTGTGCTTGCTGCGTACTTGTAGTATCTACCAAGCTTCTACATTTGCAGACAGATTAGTAAAAAGACACCTCAAGTAGACAGTGAACCTCTATCTCCAGAAAAGTGACCCTTTGTAAGCAAGATGGGATTCCTTTGATCATCTGGATTTCAAATTACTAGAAACTCCAGCCAACATGGCCAGTGAGCTTGTGGAATTTATAGTCCAAAATATCTTAAGTGCCAAAAGGTCCCCACTGCCGTAATCAAGACTGTCTTTACTTCTACACTTTTCAAGGAACATGTAGGAGGAAACAATTAAGTAGTCCAGATTTAGTTACGGTAGTCATCCTGATTAACTTAAAACCCACTGATGTAGACACTAATCCAATGTTTTCACAGCTAGAATGTGTTGTCTTCATGTAATGGAAAAGTCATATGGTAAATACTATGGAGAGTTAGCTTTAAAAACTGTTCATTTTGAAAACATTAACCACTACATATTAAATATCAAGAAATGAATTGATTCAGAATAGAACCGAGGGAAAGGACAAGACAGAAGTAACAATTATTTTAGGTACAACTTTTTGAAGTGTGGTGTAATGCAAATTGGAATCCCTGCTAAAGAACAATGATCTCAACATTTCCTAGAAGACAGTATGTGTACATTCTAAGGGTAGTTTAAAATGTCCCAGATTCAGAGTTCCTTGAAAAAGAGAACCTTTGCCAGCTTTGTATTCCAAGCAAAAGAGCCACATTCCAACATAGAAAGAACAGGAAGAGAATTCTGTATCATGAGAAGAAAAGATCAGGACATCTGAGAGAACATGATGTGTACAGGTAGATCTGGGTTCCAGAACTTTTGCATTAAGGCTGCCAGCTTCATGGGAACTACACAGGTTCTGACTTGTTCTGTCACAGCTATGAAGTAATAAGGAATTTGGTTTGGTTCATAATAATAATCCTGTTCTTCTTCCAAGGAACTGGGATAGCATGTGTAACTATGCTCTTCTCCTTTTTCCCCCCTGCATAATAATAACCCAATGAGAGAAAGTTTGTATGGTTCTTATATAAACCCTCACACGGTGGCAACACATTGGAGGGCAAAGCTGTTTGTGCCACCTGGTTGTGCCCTACAGACCCTAAGCTACTATACTCACTTCAGGCTCCCCTTGCCACAATTCAACTAACTTTTGTACATAGAATGACAGGGAGACAGGTGTCCACATATCCTTTGCCTTTACCAGGCACCCTGGTATCTTGGGTTGACCTAGAATGTCGGAGTCAAGAGTGTTGAACTAGGACTCACGTGCAAGCCTCTACAACCAGCCATGAATCTCACGTGGTGACTGTGATACACTCCTCTCTCTCAGCCAAAGCCCTTTTAGGATAGGAATGGGAAAAGTTCAGCTCTGCAGATGCATGTGAGCCCACTAAGCTGCTTTTTATGGCCACTGGCTCCACCCCCAGACTCCCTTGGCAAAAATGGTGAACAGTCTGGCCTGGTACAGACAGGCTACCTTTTGGAGTACAGGGCATATATAGTTCTGTTCTCCAATGTGTTCGTATGGTTCCCAACTGCCCAGGTTCAGCTGCCTGAAGTGGCCACCTCAATCTGTCTAATGGGCAATATGAGTCGTATGTGAAGCCATTGGCCACCCCCACTATTACAGAGAATGAGGGAGCTACTTCAGGCAAGAGATATGAGTGTCATGAAAGTTGTTAGTTTTTGATTTGTTACTGTGTTTTTAATTTTCGGATTTTCTGCCTCCTGTGCCAAAAATAACTTGGCTGGCTTTGGGAATTATGCACCTCATCTTAAGTAGATTTGGGGAAACCTAATTTGCTGTCCTGACTCAGACAGCAAAATGTTTTGGGCTAGAATAGATGCAGATCCCAGAAAGATATTTTGATACAAGCCCTTCAAACTCTTTTAAGCCACAACTTAATTTTACAAACATTATATGTTGCTTCTTTCTTTCAAGAACAAGAAATAAGCTAAATCCTTGGAGTACTCAAAATTCTCATTGTGCTATTTTGAAGTGCAAGGCAAAAAAAAGAAGGTCCCTTTGTCCTTCTAGCAAAGGGAGGACCTTTCTCCCATCAGTTCTTTTTGATCCTTTCCTGTGTCCAAAGATCCAGACCACATCCTTGTATTGTCACTATTTTAAAGAATTCAGCTAATATCCATTGAAGGTGATGCCAAGTGTATCTGAATCACTTAGTTATAGCATTTTGATACCACTTTAACATCATGGCTCCATTCTGAAAGATCCTGGGATCTGTAGTTTGGGGAAGTACTTGGAATTCTTTGCTACAAATCCCAGTACCTTGCTAAAATATAAATCCCAGGATTCCTTAGGATGGAACCATGACAATTAAAGTGGTATCAATAGCTGTGGGATGTAGATATTACCTGTAACATTTCTTAGGGCACCTTTCCACAACCTTGTGCTTACTTCATATGCTGGAGTGCCTATGCTGTCTGTGGACCTTTGAGACTTGTAGTATATCGTATCTGCAGGGCACTTGATTGAGTAAGGCGGCCTTGGGGTCAACAGAAACCTAGTAGATTATCATCTATGTCAGATTGCAAGTGAGTGGGTGCACTGCAAATTGTTCCAACTTCTACCTCAGAGGGCTGATGAAATAGGAAGTCTTTAGGTTCCCATGTTTATTGTGTCTGCCAATGTATAATGCTCTCATTCCCACTTGGAAAAGTTGCTTCCACATAATTATCAGCATTATGCTCATAGAATCATAGAGCTGGAAAAGACTAAAAGGGTCACACAGTCCAATCTCCTGCTATGCAGAAATACACAATCATGGGAGTGAAAGGAGTTTGTTTCTAGTGAATTCTGTTCTTTCTCCAGTCCACCTTGGACAAGTCACTGGAAAGCCCCATTCAAGACGCTGCTGCCAGATGTGCCTCTGGCAACAGACAGCCATCCTGCCTCTGCTTAAAAACCTCCAAAGTAAGAAACTCCACCACACTCCAAGGCAGTGTACTCCACTGTATAAGAAGCTCTTACCATCATGAAGTTCTTCCTAATGTTTAGGTGGAATCTCTGTTCCTGTAGTTTGAATACATTGCTCTGTGTCCTAGTCTCTGAAGCAGCAGAAAACAAGCTCGCCCCATGTTCTTTATGACACCGTTTCAAAATATTTAAACATGGCTATCATGTCACCTCTTAAGCTTCTCTTCTCTTCTCTTCCTTCAGGCTAAATATACCTAGCTCCCTAAGCCACTCTTCATAGGGCATGGCTTCTAGACCTTCTACCATTTTGTCTGCCTCTCTATCCCCATACAGCAACCCAGTTGCTTTGTCCATTGATCAATAATAGAGGCCCAATTGAGGCTGGAAATGAGAGGTTTTTATTAGAGTCATTTAAGTTCTGGTGTGTTTGTGCACTAAGGGATCTGGGCCATGGGAATGGTATTTAAAAGTGTTTTTCCTTCAACTAATTAACTTCAACTAATTAATTATACATTTCACTTGTTAAATTGAGTGTTGTCTGATAATCAACAGCTAAAAGAGCACTTGGATGGTGATGTGGGTTTTTTTTAAATTAATATATTAATTTAGACCCATTCCAGTCTGATTTCAGGTCTGGTTATGGAACACAGACAGCTTTGGTCACCTTTGTGGATAACCTGCATTAGGAACTGAACAGGAGAAGTTTGTCCCTGTTGGTTCTGGTGCACCTTTTGGCAGCTTTCGATACCATCAACCATGGTATCCTTCTGAGTTGCCTCTCTGGGATGGGACTTGGAGCTACTGTTCTATAGTGGCCTTGTTCTTTCTTGGAGGTATGCTCTCAGAGGGTGCTGCTGGGGGTTCCTGCTTGACTCTTTTGGAGTCCCCCAGGGATCTGTCTTATTTCATATGCTGTTTAAAGTCTACATGAAACCTCTGAGAGATGTTGTCAGTGGTGTTACCAGTATGCAGACAATACCCAGCAATATTACCCCTTTCCACCTAGTTCCAAGTGAGCCATTTTTGTACAAAACCAGTGCCTGATATCTGTGATGGACTAGATGAGGGCAAACAAACTGAAGTGTAATCCAGACAAAACAGAACTGCTCCTGGACAATCGAAAGACAGATCAGGAAATAAGGATTCAGCCTGTGTTAGATGGGGTTACACTCCCCAAAAAACATAGGTTCACAGTTTGGAGGTACTCCTGGATTCAATCTTGATCCTGGAGGCCCAGATCTCAACAGTGACCAGGAGTGTATTTGCACAGTTAAAGCTAATGTGCCAACTGCAACCATTTGGTGGGAACAAGGGAGAGGACCTTCTCAGTGGCTGCTCTCAGATTTTGGCTGGTCACAGACTCTTTCTCTTCCTAGAGGGCCCATGAGGGCTCCATCCTTACTCTTCTGCGAACAAGTTCAAGCATTCTTATGTTATCAGGCTTTTAAAAACTGACTGGACTGGGCTTTTAATGGTGTGCTGTGCTGTTTTATGGTTTGCATATAGTCCTTTTTGTGTATAGTCTCTTACAAGGACCCAGTATGGTGTAGCGGTTTGAGCTTTGGACTACAACTGTGAAGACCAGGGTTTGATTCCCTGCCATTGGGTGACTGTTCCCACGCCATACATGCCCACTGCATGATATAAGTGGCAATGAACATTATTTAATTGGCATAGAAAATATAAATCATACACTGTCATGGCTGAAAAGCCATGCTGGCAAAGAGGACTGACTGCACATGTGCAAAAGTAGATCAGATGGGACCTCAGGACATGGCAAGGTCATAAGTTCAAGGGATCAGTCAAGAAGCTCTGGTGCTGATGAGCTTGCAATAATCCCCTCAAGACTCAATCTTCCAACACAATAGCGCAAGAAATTGTCTCAACAGAGCAACCAATGGTCATCAACCTTTTCCTTCTTCCTGCCAAAATTCTTCTTTGTTTCCTTACCCTGCCCAGACATTAAGAAGCTATCACAATTCCAATAAATGTTTTGTCACCTAATGATAAGGCCATTAGCTTGTTGTTTGTTCTGCCAGAGAGCCATTAGCACTTTCCTCTTCAGTGCAGAAACAGGGTATTTAAACCCTGGCTCTGAGCCAGACAATTCATAGTACACTGGACATAGACAGTCACTCTGCTGCTCAGATTCCCGTTCTTCTGCTACTCTTGGGCTGCTAGTCTGAGCCACATTGCTTCATCTCTTACCTTCAGGATAGGTAATATCACCTACTTCATCCCACATCCTCACTATCCAATTTTTCCTTCCTTTTCTTTGGTTAGCCTTGGATGGCTGTGAGACTGATTTAATCTTGCATGTGCTTGTGACTTTCCCCAATAAAACATTCTTTGAACCTTCAACTGGTGTCCCTGCGGTAGCACCAATATACAAAGGTGGAAAGATCCTGTAAGGTTATCCCCTTCTCGCAAGCCTCCCTTTTTGAGCTATAATTCCCCAGTGTTCCATGGAGGCACTGGCAACATAGGTGGGCCTCTGAGTCACCCACCTTTTGGGGTAATATGATCTTGGGTGTATCACACTATCACACCCTGTCAGCCCCAGAAAACCCCAAGATAGGTTTACCTTGCAGTTGTCAAGTTGGAAACGACGTGAAGGCACACAACAACAACACATCATTTGTACAGTGTATTCCAGTCTCTGTCAACCTGACATCTCCCAGATTTATTTGATGACAGCTCTCATCATCCACAACCAACAGTGGGAGATGGTGGGAATAGGAATCCAACCCATCTGGAGAGTGCCAGGTCGATGAAGGCTGTTTTGCTCAGACATAACAAGCATGATTAAGGGACAAACCAGACATGACTGTATGTGGTTAAATTTCCTCTGCATCTAATCATTAGGTAGGTTGTAAAAAAAAAAAATCTGCAGATCACATCAGCTTAGTGTTTGGTGAGGTCATAATTAATAGGATCTGAATCAGAGCAGGGAAGGAGAAGGAATTTGACCCTTTCCTCCTTAATACAGACAATCCTGAGGAAAACTTTTCCTCTGAAGCTAGTTATTTGGGAAGAAATTCCTCATTAGCATGCCTAAAAAAATACATGCTAGAAACAAGAGCACATTAAAATTATGCCTAGTTTGACTCCAAAGAAAACCTTAATCAAAAATATCATGCACAAGCATCCTTCAGCTTTATTCACTGTTTCCAATTAATTCCCCACCAAAATAGATTTTAATTCTCTTCAGCCTGTCTCTTCCCAATTTCCCCCATCCGCAGTAACCCTTCATGAAGAATTTTAGGATTCTGCGGCTACAAAATTGTTTTTAAACATCCCGAAAAGCCGAATCCTGACTTGTCTATTTTGAATGGGATTTTTTGTTTGTTTGTTTGTTTGTTTTGACTTCACAGTCTCAGCAGTGTTTCCCCTTTTAAAAGAGGGCATATTCAGTATGCACAGATAATATTGTAGGACTAAGGAAGCTGAGCTGGGAGAATATTAAGTGTTTGCCTGGTGTGTGTGTTTTGGCTGCTTTGTCTTGGCAGGCCTCAAAAAGACCTCCGGGACTAGATGTTAGAAAGGGAACTCTGTTGGCCTGGTAATCAGCGGATAGGCAAGAGGCCAGGAGGGGCTCCCTTTTCTTCAGTCATTGTTCTTCCCACTTACTGCCCTGCCCGCACCCTTCAGCCAGATGGGCAGCCTGAACTAGTCAGACAAAAAGCAGAGAGAGAGGGAAAGGAGCAGCTGAGACCAGAGAAAAACCGTTCCAGAGGTGTGAGTGCCAGCTGTTTGATCTGAGTCTGCTTTCAGGCTGGGCACTAGGTAGGAAACCAATCCAAACACATCCTTCATGGCATCTGCGAATCAAAACACTAAGGTCCGTGAGCTGTTTTTAACAAAAGACCTTCAGTCTGTTACATGCTGCTCAGTGAACCAGTCAGTCTATATTTGCAAAACAAATGGAAGAATCAATTATCTTTTTGTTTCCAGACATAAAGCTGCTCCTTTCCTTACCTTCCACCAACAGATGAAAACCCTGCTTCTTTATTTGAAACTAGTTTGTCACTATAAAAATGGCTTCAGTGGCACTTTTTAGGGCCAGCCCCTCCCAAAACTGCAAACCCCAGGATTCCGTAGGATATAATAATAGTGCTATAACAGACTAGTGCAGAAACAGCCCCAGTGTGGTGCAGAGGTTTGAGCACTGGACTGTGACCCTGGAGAGCAGGGTTCGATTCCCTGCTCTGCCATGGAAACCTACTGGATGACCTTGGGCACGTCACACACCCTCAGCCTCCAGAAACCCCTGTGATAGGTTTGCCTTAGGGTCACTATGAGTCAAAAACAACTTGGAGGCACACCACACCAAGAAGCAGCATCACAACCACCTTTGTGCAAAGAAAAAAGCTTAAGTCATTGATAAAGAGCGACTTGGTCAACAAGATCTGGGAAGTATTTAAAAGGTTTTAAAGCAGTTTGAGAAAGGTTTTACTTCTCATGGTGTAAACATCTATTTCTTTTGTCACATGGCTACCACTGTTCAAATAGGTTTTGAATGTTTGCAATAATTCAGAAGCCCACAAAACCTGTTTACCAGTGACTAATGCACAGATTACCACCAATAATCTCTGCTTCAAGATGTCTTCAAAGGAAAAGAAACCGCCATGTCTCTCCATCCAAGGTCTAGATTCAAATCTGCTGAGGCCTTAAACTATGTCAACTTTAAGAGGCCACAGTGCATTAACTCTCACCCATATATATTAATAATTATATTAATCCTGAGAATAATGCTTTTGGTTTTTAATTTAAAAGCTCTCTAATGGGCTGAGGTATATACAGGAATTTCCTTAGTTTGTCTGTAGTTCTAACATTGTTCCAAAACCTACTGTACTTTCACATGTGAGTAATCAGCCAGTAATCTCGGATACAAAGCCACTCATTTAGTTTTACTATATGCCAGTTTAAAAAAGAATCTCTTCATTCTCAAAAAATAAATAAATAAAACAATCGTTTACAATCAAAAGTCCAATCAAATGGTGCATAGCCAATGTCTTACCTGGCACAAAATATCTTTGATGTATCTTCCACACAGTTTGTGGACTTGGGGATCAACATAATCCATGATCTCCCAGTATTTGGCTGCAATCATGTTGTCTTTGTCTTGGTCACAACAGCCAAACGTCTCGTAGGCAGAACAGAATTCCAGGTGGAAAGGCGGCTGGAATGGAGGCCCATAGTCAAGGCACTGGGGATGTCCCAGCAGCACCCCAGCTTGACCCAACAGGACAAAGCAGAAAGAAGTAATAAAAGTGGAAGAACAGAACAAAATCCTAGAACTATTGTTCTTATGAGAGCCTGCGGTAGTTTTCTTGACCGGAATCCTTTTGAGGATGAAGGATTCTGAGGTATGGTCACCTTCAAAGTTAGGGTTATTCATCTTCTGAATATCTGAAGCATCCCAGCTAGCGCAGATCACAGTGTTTGCTCAGCTTTGCTTACACACTCTCTCTCTCTTTCACTCTCCCATTAAGTTTACTACTGGCAAGCTAAGAAGCAACCTTCCAGCCCGCCTCTTTGCTATTCCACGCCTCACACAGCAGAAGCCTCCACGCCTTCCTTTTTGCAAATCTGTCTGCCCCTTGAAGAGCACAGAAGGAGGTATAGGTCACTCAGTAACATACTGCATGTTTAGAGAGAAGGGGAGAGAGAGAGAGACAGCCAAGACAGAAATTATCCAAAAGCTATGCAGGCATTCTATATTATCTGGTTGACTAGCTATAGGAAAGGATTATTCTTCCCATTCACAAACGTCAAGAAAGCAAAGCTCAGCAAAATAGCTGGGAACAAAGATGAATCACTTTCATCCATTACGTGCCCACTCTAATTGACTTGCGCTTAGTCAAACTCAGATCAAGTTCTGAAGGAACGAAGTAGGATTTTCTCCCCTCACTACCTTCCTCAGCTCCTAAGAATGCTGAAGAAAAATTGGATTTTGATGAACAGCAGGCCAGAATAAGACATTTCCCATTACAACAACTTTTGACTCACAGTAATGTAATGTATTCAGCCTTATACAGTAATTTTTAAATACTATTGCAACAGATGTCCTCTTTTTACCAACCAGAAACTAGGGCATAACGAACTATCTTGCCAGAGTCTATTCAGAAGATCTGTAAAATGGGACATCAGTACTGCTACAATTTCCTCCTTCTTGTGGAAATAATAATTAGGTACTGTTATTGCCAACTTGGGGTGCCTATACATACACAAAGAAGGGCAGAAGGAGGTGGGTTTTTTTGGGGGGGGGGGTTGGAAAAAGGTGAACTTTTTGACAATTTTTTTCCAGGAAATATTCTCTCTCCCAGACTAAAAGCACTACCTTTGACCAGAATCAAAACAGGAGACTGTTCAGCATAACTCTAATGATGATGATCGAGGAGGAGTGCAAACTGGCTGTTCTCCAACTTGAATTCATCATAATTGCTCTGTACTTTATCTTCTTCACCAAAATGCTAATCATGAGTATCTCAGCACTTATGCAGACATAATGCAGCACCATGATTAGCAGTGAAAAGGGAACAGCTGGAAGCATTTGTTTGTGACTAGAGAAGAAAGAGATTAGCAGACTAACCCTAAACTCATTAAGAAATCTGGAAGGTTAGATCTACACTGAAGCCAATATTGGCATATGCAAAAAATGGCATTTAAAATGCACGTTAGCATTCAGACCAATGTAGGTTTTACAACTGAAACCATGAACTTTAATCCAGTGCCACTCAAAGTGGTGGTCTGTGGACCAATGCTGGTCCCTGGAAAACTCCTAGGAAAGAAGAGTTGTATCCACTTAGCACAAATATGGTACTGGTTCCTGGCACGTCCACAACATCAGATAGTTTAGGAAGTATTGCTGTAATCATTATTTATGAAACAGCCATACTAATCAGCAGTTTGGGAGATGAGGCAAATATACCCCAATAGCTGTTGTTGGACTGCCACTCCCATCAAGCCTGAGGAATGCTGAGAATTGCAGTCCAATATAATCCAGAATTCCACCAGTTCTGGGGAGGGTAATTTCTCAGACGGCAGCTTTCTAATTACTGTTTTTCCTCTAATTGCAATCCATCATAGCATGCCAGAAATCGGAATGTGACAGAGCCTTCATGATGGGATGTTAATCTAAGATGCCCTTTAATTTTTGCCTAGGAAACTCAGCCCTGTGACAGGCACTGTGATCTTGAACCAAGGACAGAACAAGCATTGGACTCTCAGTGCTACCATGGCTGATTGCCAGGGGAGGGAGATTCTGGCTTTTCTCATCTGTGCTGAAGTGCCACCCTTGCTGACAGACAGAAGGTGACATTGCAGATCCATCAGATATCAGGTGATCAAGGAGAGCCCATGCTATCCTATAAGCTTCAAAAAGAATCACCCACAAAAACATTTGTTTATTTGGAGGTAACTAAATACTTCCTTTTTCTATTGCCAGCATTACATTTTGTGGTTTGCCACTGAATTTTTCAGCAGGTTGAATTTGAATTTAATTATCCTGGTGTCTTTGAAGAGCTCCATACAGCCAGCAGGCTGTACTTTGCCTACTCCTGCTGTAAAAGCCACCAGCTCTGGCCTGGTTCTTTAGTCCATATAACTCATGGTTCAGGAGTAGACTGCATCTGAAAAGTATAAAAAGAGCAAACAAATGCTGAAGGAATTAGGAGGTTACATTGTCTGGGGCTCCTTAGAAGAAAAGCAGGCACAGGGAAACATGATAAAAATGTGTAAGACTTTGCACGGTATGGGGAAATGGGTCAAGAGAAGGTTTTCTTCCACTTTTATAATAATACACCCCAGAAAGCTGAACAGAGGAAAGTCAGAAAAGATCATGATTCCCACAGCCTTTAATTAAGCTGTGGGATTTATTACTACAAGTTGCAGTGATGGCTGTCAATTTGATCAGCTCTAAAAGGAACTGAACAAATTCATAGAGGATCAGGCTATCAGTTGCTAGCAGTCAGAATTGCTGTATGTCACCTCCAGTTCGAGAGACACTATGCCTCCCTGTATTCGTTGCTAGGAAATCTAAACAGGGTTGCCAGATCTCAGGGTTCCCCTGAGTCTCCAGTTTTTATGGATCATCTCCAGGCAGGCGACAAGGGTCCAAACTGTCCAGTTTTGGGGGGGCTCAGCTCCAAGCATAGAAAACAGGGGGGCAAGGTTATTGGTATGTATGTGCTTCAGTTACAAACTGCAAGCAACTGTGGTTGGTACTTGATGTGTAACACTTCGTGACCACCACCAAGGGCTATCCCTAAATCTAAGGTTTTGACTCAGAAACTGCAAGGCCTGGAATAATCCTGAACTAGCAACCCTAATTAATGGCCAATGCAATTTCTAAGCAGTCTACAAAACAGAGGATTTCATTTGATCCTGCAAGACTTTCTGTATTTTCTTATTCTACAGTATAGCATTGTTACTCTGCTTTTGGCAAACCCAAGATGCTGAATGGGTTGCATTCATACTTTAATTTTTCATTTATTAAAAGTATCTCTGTCCCATGCTTCCATTTCAGAGGCAATGCACAAGGTGGGTCACAACATATTAAAAACAATACCAAAAGAATCCAAGCACTGTGGTGTACACCCATTGTCCTTTGGTTTCACAAGACTGCAAAACCCCTGAACAGCACACTAGGCTGATACAATAACTATATACAGAGGTAGCAAAATAATACATTTTTTTAAAAAAAGAGTTTCAGCAAGATGGATGAAAAGTAGTAAAACCAAAACCTCAGTTTTTAAGAGGATCAAGCAAAGCAAAATTAATTTTTCTGCTTTCCTGCTTACAGACCTCCTGGTGACTTTTTCCCTTGCTTTCATCTTCTGTTATAATTTCACACCTATTTCCAATGCTTCTTTTATAATCAGAGCTGGGCCAACCTATTTTGAAACCTGAGGCTGGATTATTTGAAGGGGAAGCTCAACACATTTTGTGCAGTAAGAAAAAACGGTTTTGTGCAGTTGGCAGTATGAGCTCTGGTCAGGAAAAAGATTATGTCTTCAAACAAATGAGAAAATGCTAAAGAAATAGGAAATTAAAATACTTATTGTTATCTTTCTTGGTGGTATAATATTGGGACCAATTATCTGATTAGCTAAGAACATTCATTAACTCACGTTGAACTCTTCAAATAAAATTGTGTGTGTGTGTGTGTGCGTGTGTGCGCACGCGTAACTAATGGACTGAATCCCAGATTGTCAAAAGAGGGACAAAAGACCTTTTTTCCTAACTTTTTCTCATTTCTTCAAGTTGGTTAAATTAAAGCAGAGTAGGGTGGTGGTGGTTTCCTATCTGTCTCTACATACAGATACAAACTCTGTACTGTTCCTAGTTATTAAGAGCCTCTTTCTAAAGGAAAAATTGTTTAATGAAAGCAGGAGGCTCCACTCTAACAACTTACAGTCCACCCACTGTCTCCAAGAGCATCCACAATTTAGTTGTTTTCTTCCTCAATGCCCCTACATCCAACTATTGGCCAGAGAAGTGAAATGATGGCCAGAAATCTATAGCCAGATGAAGAAATGAGGATGAAGAAGTCTTACCCTCCCATCATGACATTATCCTCTACTACGTGCCACCACCAATAACTTAAGCTCCACCAGTATACATACTTCATCACTGTCAGCGCCACATATGCCAGGAGAGTTAATAGGTCAGGAATAACAAAACAGAACAAAAAAATGTGGGAATTGAGAGATTCAGTATTTTACCCATCAGTACTACAGATATTCCAACATGATCTACATATTGCCGCTGAGTAGTGGATTTAATAGCTATCATCTCTTTAAAGAGGTATGTTATCTTCAGGGGATTGCAATAATTTGGGGTCACCAAAAGATAAAAACTTAACTTGATTCTGATAGCAGCAGCAGTAATAATTACCCAAAGAGTTGTGTAATTCACTCGCTGACTAAGATATCAATATTATTTAAGCTACATTCACAACAGACTAAAAGCTAAAATTTTGTCCAGAGCATCCTAATAACAGAGGCCAAAATTTTATTGTTAGTCCTGACTAGAGTAGAGCCATTCTCTCAGTTGGACTTACCTCAGATACTATTAAATGGTCACTGTAATAGGACTACTCTAGCTGGGACTAGCCAATAGGATTCCAGTCAGAGAATAGTAAAAACAGGACACATGTCTTTTGTCCATAATTCACAACACATTACAGCCAACACACCAAACTACTCTTGTCATGAAGGAAACAGATTCTGCTGATTCCCCAACCCCAAGTTTCAACATATTTGAAGTGTGAGATAGTATTTCTTGGGGCAACTCCATTTACAGTTATATCTGTACTGTAGTTTGCAAGCTACACTCACGGCATGTGTTTATAATACATTGTAGATGCCCACTACTCATACATTCTATTCAAGAGCATATTTGAAATATATAATATGAAGACTTTGAAATGCAAGTGATAAAACCTGTTTCCTGTAAAGTTTTGAGCCTGGATTTTTATTTTAGCAATAATTCAAAGTAGAACAATGTGTATCTTCAAATAGATTTATTGTAAGACAGGAACCTGTTCCCCCCTTCCCCAAAATGGTTCTCATTTTTGTACCAGCTTTTTCCACTACAGTAATTATTTGCAGGGAAGATCTGTATTAAAAAAAATAAAACTCATACAATCTGGAAAAATAGTTCAATATCCTTTTAGAAAGACATTTGACCTCTGAAGTCATCATACATCAGACAATCTCAAACTGGCCCAGCTGTGTTCCTTCACAAATTTTTTCAAGGGTTTGAATTTTTTCTTCTTTGCTTTACAGCCTTGTTGTATGACGTATTTAAAATATTTGGAATCTAGACACACAAAAACACAAAAATGAAATGGCAAGATTAAAAAGGAGAAAGTTTAAGATAAATAAGGCTCTACTGGACACAAGCCCATTTAATTTGATTCCTATTCATAGTATTATATGAAGGAAACAATACTTGGCTTCCATTCCCTCTTTCAGACTTCGCTTTACTGATGTGAATATAACGTGGCTGGACCCTCCAATGTATTTGATTACTCGAGAGCTAGATGGTAATCCCTGTTCAAGAAAGTTGTTCCTTTTAATTTCCATTAATAAGCATGCACAAAGTAGGTTCTATGCATATTTCTAAGAAATCCATGGGCTTGGCAACAGTGACCTTGTTGATCTTAGTGGATTGCAATTTCCATCAGCCCTAGACACCATAACCAACGTTAAGGGATGGTGAGACTTGTTGAAAACTTTCTGCTGTAACCTGCCTTTCCTCCCATGGTGGCATTCATGGATCTCCCCTATTACTCCTTTATCCTCATAACACCACTGTGAGATAGGGTCAGGTTTGGCATGTGTGACTGGGATCACCCAGAAAGTGGCTCTAGCTCTGTGAGGAATTTAAACTGGATTTCCCAAGCCCTATTCTAACAGTCTAGCCACTACACCACACAGGCCTTTTAGTCCAACATTCTTGCAGTCTAGCAACACAGAAACTCCGAGGTTAGCATATGCCTTAAACACCACATCAGACTAAAGAAAGATAAGACATGTACTAGAATACTACATCCCACCTTTAGCATCCTCTCTCCTCCATCAATCTCAATGACCTGTCTGAGCTGAGTGTGGAAGTCTGTATAGCGATCATAATGTACAAGTGTGTTTATAGAGCTCTTGCAATTGGAACCTACAGTAAGGCATGACTTCCAACTATGGGACAGCTGAATGAGTTGAGAAGCTCCTATACAGATCTTTGTGTTCCATGCACAAGAATCCACGAAGCAGACAGGAATGGGAAATACATGCTCACACAAGTCCCATCACTTTAGTCCTATGCAAGTTGCAGGCAGATAACTGCATAGAGTTTCTGTCTATTCTACAAAGTGTCATAACTTCTTTGGATGAATCCCAGGAACTGTAACACACTCTCTTTCATAAAAATCACAGTAACTTCTCAATATTTCAGTTCCCAGGGTTCCTTAACCTGGTCTAGATCAGCCATACAGTAGTATACATTGAACCAAACTGACTCTGATACTTCATCAGGAAGATGCTGAAAAAATATATATGGCCCTTAGACTTATGGTACCAGCTATTGCCTGGGAATGAAAGAACAACACAGGTCTGCATGAGCAAGTGGGGTTTTAGTCTGGTGGGCAACAGCTTCCCCAACGCTTTTAGGAAGACTGCAGATACTTCATGGCCTTTAAGGATACAGCATGAAGTTCTGCTATGCAAAAAGTAAAAAAATTTGCCAGCATGTGCAGATCACCATAAGTGTGCTGGCCTTAGGGTTTAGTAATTCTCTCTCCAGTATGTTTACAGTAAAACAGAGAGGAAGTAGTGCTCCCTTTACAATACAGGGCAACTAATCTACAAAGCTTATTCTACATCTGGAAGCAACTTGTTCAATGGCACCATTTCAAGTTAAAAAGTTGTGGGGGGGATGGTTTATGGCGGTGGTGATTTTCTGGAAGTAAAACAACCTTAATGTCTAAAACAGTCTCACAAGACTTTTAGAGCTGCATGGAACTTAAATGCTAACAAGCTAAGAAGTAACAAATAGCACCATTCATCCCAAGCCCAAAGGTTCTGACAAGTTAAGCATCTCTCTTTACTATTCTGACTGGATAAAGGAGTATGACAGGGCAGTGGCGCCAACTGTGACACATAGAGAAGAAAGCATTATTGAAGCCAGGAAGTACAAATTATATGGCCCTCCAGATGTTGTTGAACTCACTAATTACTATAATGGGAGTTGAAATCCAAAAACATCTGGACATCCCCATAATCCCCCTCCTCTTTTAAATTATGGAATTTATCTGATGGGATTATTAGAACTTGGAAAACTTGCGTTTTTTGGACTACAATTCCCTGAAACCTTTTCCTAGCAGAATTCTAGCCACCAGTCTCTGTATGTGTGTTTAGAGAAATGTGATCCAAAAAAAATAATGTTTCCAAGCTGTGTTTGTGATAGTCATAAATGTAGGAGCCTTTAAAAGTGCACGAGACAATTCTATGGAGGATAGTCCAAGTACTGACTGAGAGCCATCAGGATGGCTATCTTCTACTTTCCAGTTTTCATTCTTTTTCATTGTTGGCCAAGATCCTGCATCTCCCTTTTAGTCCATGGATACTATACTCAAAAACCTACATTTTAAGCCATGCAACTCCCAATAAGGCTATTTCCAAGTTGCTTGAGAACAAGGTCCTTAAGTGTTCAGCCTTCTTCCTGTAGTGGAGTGCACTGCACAGCCTGTCATTGTGTGCCCACCTATAGGAAGTGGGCTTGTTGCATCATCAGTCAACTCCCTGCTCTCTGGCAGCTTGGAATTGCCCATGTTAGGGGAGCTGCGCAGTTTAAAAGGTAGGTTTTGTGGAGAGTACTTTTGGTCATTGTAGTAATGCAATAACTGTAAAGGTGAACTGCAATGTTATAAGTCAGAGTCATGACATCATAATTACTGAACAGGATGCCAATTATCATCTATTCCATGTAGAAAAGGAGAACACTTCTTTTAGGGATTTACCTTTTCCTAGCAGAATTCCAGCCACCATTGCTTTTTCACAAGCCAGACCCTCATTTTCCTGCCAGTTCCTTTTTGCTAAATAAAAGCTGAAATGGAAGGCTGGCCACCAGTCCTTTCTGGCACTCCATTCCTTTCTGAGCCAGTCAAGTTGCTTCTCAGAGCTGGGGAAAAATAAGAGAAGACTAAATGAGGTCCATACTCAAAGAAATTTTAACTTGTGCACAGATAAAGGGAAATTCTGTGCTTCACTGAACACTGCAGAGGTTGCTTTGAATATGTGCCAGGGCTAGATAGTAAGTAGATCAGTATCTAATGGTTTATCTTTGAGCAGTGTGAAGTAGATGAGCAAGGATTTTAAACTTCTATTTAACAATGCAACAGTGCCCCCCCCCCCGCCTCAAATTATGCTACCAAAATTGAGAAAGGAAGGTATAGGGGCACAAGCAGGAGGATTTTTATGTGAAAGGATTGACAGCTTTATTATTATGATACCAAAGTACACACACTCCCTCTCTCACACACACATACTCTCTCTAAAGTTGCCAGGTGAAGTAATATAAGGGTCAGGGCTCCTGTCCCTATAACGATTGTGTAAAAGAAGAAATTTCTACAGTTGTTGCTTGTATGACTGATAGGGTGAAACACTACAGCAAGCATAAGCACCTACGTATTAGATCTCTACAGGGTGCTTTTTGATAGTAGAAACAAAGTCTTTATTCCTGTTATCTATAAAAGCTATAGAATAGTGGGTATATGAGTCCTCAGGCTGCGAGTCAATGAAAACCTGGACACAAAGCACTAACATGCTTGAAATGGGAGATTCCCCAAAGCCTTTTCAATCTCAGTGCAACATAAGTTACCCCTTTTGTTCATAGGAATGACTATACTGGAGGACTCCCTTTAGCAGCTGGGCCATATGCTTCTTTTCATGGCCCACCAAGTCCCTGTCCTCTATCCAAAGAAAACGCCTGCAGTTTACTTTGCTAGACTCTTTTGGGGGCAGTGAGACAGGGGGCTGCACATCTGGGAGATTTGGGGACCTGTCTGGATTTCCTACCATGGTGCCTTCTATACCTTCTCCAACCCATCCCCTCTACTAAACAAGCATACAAAGGTATTTTGGGGACAAATAGAATACAGGACAAATAAAAGCACTCTGTTCCCTCTCCTCTAGTAGAGCTGCAACTGAGAAAGGGCTGTGGTGCTAACCTGGTGGGCCCCGTGGACTGGCAACGGATGGCTCATAGACCAGTACCAGTTCACAGAGTGCCATTTTGAGAACCAGTGTAGTAAACTATTCCAGAAAATCAAGTCAGTGGGTTGACTGTGCTCTGCAAATATGGGCCATGTCTTTCAGAGATGTCTTATATCTTCCTTTGGCCCTGAAATTCTGTAGGTGCAAAGGCCTAGAACTTTCTCCACTGATTTTGAATATGTCAGGAGTTGAATATGCATACCACATACAGCTCTCTGCTCAGTAGTGAGACACAATATAGCCTACAAACAACAGATTTTATTTTTACACACTCAAACAAGAGAGATAGAATCACAGAGTTGGGAGAGACCACAACAGCTGAGTCCAGCCCTCTACCATGTAGAAATACACACTCAAAGCACCCCCAGCAAATGGCCATCCAGCCTCTGTTTAAAAACCTCCAAAGAAGGTGACTCCGCCACACTCCAAGGCGGCATATTCCACTGTCAAATTGCTCTTACCAATAGACGGACAGACGGACAGATAGATATGAAATCACACAAGGCAAACTTTGTTTACTTACTTCTGCAGAATTTCTACCATCTGCTTTGCCAAACAGTTCCATGCTTTTACATTGTCTTTCCACTCAGCAAAGTCCAAGGCTTCAAAAATTACTTTTAGACTCAGTTTGTGATGTTTACCTTTTTCTGCAATTAGAATATATTGTTTTAAGGCGTCCCATACTAATTAGTAAACCACAAGATTTATCTTGTTCTGAAGGGGGTACAAACAACCACTAAGACCACATATCAGGTTAACATGCATGTCTGCAAATTTGACCCTCAGGCTTAGTTTCTCACGCTTGGTGTGATTATGTCTAAGGTTCCTGTTTTTTTCTATTCTCCTCAAGAAACAGATGCCAGTCAGACCTTAACGCAACCATTAGAGAAAGGAATATGGTAATTAGGAAGCCTTACTTGACTTGCTAAGCATGATGTAAAGTTCCAACATTAGTTCATGAGAAGGAACAAGTTCATGTAAAATCTAAAACGAAACAGAAAAATGTCAATATAAGTACATAAACTTGGAGGGGGGAGTTATGCAGTTTCATACACTGATTTCAACAGAATAATCTTTAGCAGGAGCTTATGCCAGAAATGGTAATAGCATCAGACAGGATTGAGCTGCCAATATCATCGTATAGCCCAAGTATACATAAAATATGCTGTCTAAATTTTAAAAACTGCTAAAGACTTATCTCTTCCAGCAGGCCTACCCAGTCTATTTTTGATTATGATGCAGTTTTAATTATGACTTTATGATGTACTTGTATTTGAATGGTTTTATGTTTTTAGTGTATTTTAATTATAATGTGTTTTTAATTGGTATGATTGGTATGATGGTTTTAATTGTATTTTAACATCTGTTGTGCCCCACTTCAAGCTTTGAGGAGAAGCAGGTAACGAATAAAAATTGTTATTATAAAAATTAAAAGCTCTGTTTTCTAGCAGGGGAAATAACAATACAGTGGCCCATCACTATCCACAGGGCTTTGGTTCCCCTGTGGATACCAAAAAAGACAATCAAATCCCTATTAATAAAATGGCAGAGGGCAGCAGCAGCTGGCTGGCATGCCGCAAGGCAAGCATTCTTTGGCCTTGCCTACCTCTGGTAATAGGTAAATGCAGAAATAGTTTTTTAAAACTGTACCTGAGATCTAGTGCAACCAGGTCAAGAAGCAGTCCCAGGGCAGCAGCAGAGGCAGCAACAAGGCCCAGGCACCAGGTGTGCATTCTTAAGCCTTGTGAAGTGGGCAGTTCATGTGTTCCCAAGTGGCAGGGTATCAGGAAAAATGCTTGTGTTGTGGTATGTTTGCCTTCCCTTAAAAATGCATGCTTGGTACCCAGGCCTTGCTGCTCCTTCCACTACTATCCTGAGACCACTTTTCAGCCTAGTAGCACTAGACCTCAGGTGTTTGTTTCTGTTTGTTTTTAACTATTTCTGCATTTTCAGTCCATGGTTGGTTAAATCCATAGATTCCCAAGCCTGCAGATCCCGAGGGCCCACTGTACATTTTTTTCAAGAGACATGAGACACTATGCCACCAAAAGGGAAGAGATATAAATACAAATGCAATGGAAATTAACCAAAACATAGATACTCAGACAAATTCACATTCTTTTCCTCCTATGAGAGACCAACTGGATTCCTGTAGCGAATGAAAACTGAAGGCAGCACTACATGCTTCTCAGTTACACCAGGGAGCACCAGCATTACACTCAGATTTCCCATTATGATTACTGTGCTGTTACTTTATTTATGCTGTATATGTTGAGTGAAACACTTTGAACATATTTAGAAAATGAGGTGTATCAGTCAACTACCTGTGACTACACATATTGTTTAGTTATGTATTTTTCATGCCTGCCATGCGAGATATTCACCTATGAAATGCACCACTGTCCAGGCATTCCCAGCAACTCTTGGCAAATGGAAATACAACATTGTACCAGATGGATCTTCACTCTGATTTAGCAAGGCAGTGCTCAAGCTCTTAAAGCAGTACTTTATTCAACTTAAAACTTCAGTTAAAATAGTTATAAACCCTTTTGAATTCAATGCACAAATCAAGCATATTCCCAGATTTATTTCTACAGAATGAATGCTCTTAATTCAGACTGCCTTGCTGGTGTTCTTTGTTAATCACGAGTTAATCAGAACAATCATTAAATAAGACCTAGAATTCATACCTGGAGTGCAGAGATCTGTGCCTTCCTTGATTCACCCCTTCTCTTAAGGAACTGATAGTAGAAAACGTGAGCATTAGGATTAGAAGGAAATCTGGAATTATATGCATATTCATTTAATGTTTCTTTTGCTTCTTCATACTCCTCATAATATTCCTGCAGCTGAGGGAAATACAGATACATAGCTGATTATTTAAACTGCTGACTACATTTTCATCTACAGGTACACTTCAAAATAAAAGTTACAACTAAAGGATACTGAGACAGTGGTCCAGAACCAGCAGCTTTGGGTTATGTATCAAAGAAACCTGAGTAGAACAAACACCTGGATCAACTAGTGGTCTGTGTGTGTGTGTGTGTGTGTGTGTGTGTGTGTGTGTGTGGAGAATGGCTGGAATAAAAGTACCAAAATGTGATTTGATAATCAAGTCAGAGATTCTGGCTCTAATGTTCTTTTCTCTTCTGATTCCCTTTTCTCCCAGCTCAGACAACCCACTATTGGCCATTACATTTGAATTAATAAGCTGTGCTTTTTGCTTGCCTTTGTATCATCTGCACAATTATTCTCTCTTTTAACCTTAGGGCTTCCAAAACTTGGTTGTGGTATGTGGAGTCACATATATTTAAACACTTTAAACTAAGTTCCACTGGGGAGGGAGACAATATTATTCAGGGCAAGGACTCGGCGAGTGCAGGGGGAAAAGGCCCAAATGATATTGACCAAGTAGTACAAGCGTCCAATGGTGGGAGGAGTAGAAACTATAGTACAGGACTTGCGGGAAGGGCCCGGGGATTTAAGTGTCTCTACACTAATGCACAGAGTATGGGAAACAAGCAAGATGAACTTGAACTCCTAGTACAATAAAAAAAGATTCGATAGGCATCACTGAGACCTGGTGGGATGAGTCTCAGGATTGGAATGTAGGAATAGAGGGGTATAGCCTATTTTGTAGAAACAGACCAAACAAGAAAGGAGGAGGAGTAGCCTTGTATGTCAAGGATGTTTTCACCTGTGAAGAGATCCATGACTTAAACCCAGAAAGCCAGGTCGAGAGCATCTGGGTAAGAATTAAGGGAGCGAGAAACAATAGGGATATTCTGGTGGGGGTTTACTGCAGACCTCCAACCCAGACTGAGGACCTTGATGACGCCTTCCTCAATCAAATGACTGCGCATTCAAAAAGGAGAGATACAGTAATAATAGGAGATTTCAATTACCCGGATATATGTTGGCAGTAAAACTCTGCCAAGACAGCATGGTCCAGCAAGTTTCTTGCTTGTCTTGCAGACAATTTCATGGTCCAGAAGGTGGAAGAGGCAAGGGGATCAAATATTCTAGATCTGATCCTGACCAACAGGGATGACCTTGTTAATGAGGTAGAAGTGGTTGGATCTTTAGCGGGGAGTGACCATGCCCTACTGGAATTTGGCATTCAGTGGGAAGGAGAAGATAAGTATAGCCAGACACTCATCTTAGATTTTAAAAAAGCAGGCTTCTGTAAACTTAAGGAGCTGCTGGCTGAAATTCCGTGGTCAAGAATAGTGAAAGGGAAAGGAGTTCAGGAGGCATGGGAGTTCCTTAAAAGGGAGATGCTGAAGGCACAGTCTAAAACTGTGCCAATAAGGAGGAAAAATGGAAGGCATCTGAAGAAACCAGAATGGTTGACTAAAGAACTCTCAGCTGAGCTAAGTGTTAAGAGAAGCATGTACAGGAAATAGAAGAAGGGGGAAACCACCAAAGAAGAATTTAAGCAAGTAGCCAGGAGATGTAGGGAGAAGGTCAGAAAGGCTAAAGCACAGAACGAACTTAGGCTGGCCAGAGACATTAAAAACAATAAAAAGGGCTTTTTAAAATATGTCCGCAGCAAAAGGAAAAAGAAAGAGGCGATAGGGTCGCTGTGCAGAGAAGATGGCGAATTACTAACAGGGAAGAGAAAAGGCAGAATTACTTAACATCTTCTTTGCCTCAGTTTTTCCCCAGAAGGATATAAGCACTCAACCTGGCGGTTGGGGAGCAGGGGAGGAAGCAGGAGAAATGAGGCACATAATAGGTAGAGAGGTGGTACAGGAATACCTGGCCACACTGGATGAATTCAAGTCTCCAGGGCCAGACGAATTGCATCCTAGGATATTAAAAGAACTGGCAGAGGTCATTTCGGAATCGCTTGCTATAATCTTTGAGAAATCTTGGAGGACAGGAGGCGTTCCAGCAGACTGGAAGAGGGCAAATGTTGTCCCCATCTTCAAGAAGGGAAAAAAAGAGGACCCAAATAATTATCGCCCAGTCAGCCTGACGTCAGTACCCGGAAAGATCCTGGAACAGATCATTAAGCAGTGAGTTTCTAATCACTTAGAAAGCAATGCAGTAATCACGAGAAGTCAACATAGATTACTAATCTTATCTCTTTTTATGATAGAGTTCCTAGCTTGATAGATGAAGGGAATGCTGTGGATGTAGCATATCTCGATTTCAGTAAGGCCTTTGACAAAGTTCCCCATGACATTCTTGCAAAGAAGCTAGTAAAATGTGGGCTGGACAGGGCTACTATCAGGTGGATCTGTAACTGGTTGACTGACCATTCCCAAAGGGTGCTCACCAATGGCTGCTTTTCATCCTGGAGACAAGTGACTAGCGGGGTGCCACAGGGTTCTGTCCTGGGCCCAGTGCTGTTCAATATCTTCATCAATGACTTCGATGAAGGAATAGAGGGCATGCTCATCAAATTTGCAGATGACACCAAATTGGGAGGGGTTGCTAATACGCCCGAGGACAGGATCAAAATTCAAAATGACCTGGACATATTGGAGAGCTGGGCCAAGGCTAACAAAATGAAATTCAACAGAGAGAAGTGTAAGGTCCTACACTTAGGTAGAAAAAATGGAATACAGAAATATAGGATGGGGGACACGTGGCTGGATAGCAGTACGTGTGAAAGGGATCTAGGAGCCTTAATAGACCACAAGCTGAACATGAGTCAGCGGTGTGATGCGGCAGCCAAGAAAGCCAATGCAATTCTCGGCTGCATCAATAGGAGTATGGTGTCTAGATTGAGGGTGGTACTGGTACCACTCTACTCTGCTTTAGTTAGACCTCACCTTGAATACTGTGTCCAGTTCTGGGCACCCCAACTCAAGAAGGACATGGTCAAGCTGGAGCAGGTCCACAGGAGGGCGACCAAAATGGTGAGGGGCCTGGAAGCCATGCCCTATGAGGATAGATTTAGAGAGCTGGGTATGTTTAGTCTGCAGAAGAGAAGGTTAAGAGGGGACATGATAGCTATGTTTAAATATTTGAAGGAATGCCATGTAGAGGAGGGAGAGGGCTTGTTTTCTGCTGCTCCAGAGACCAGGACAAGGAGCAATGGATTCAAGCTGCAGGAAAGGAGATTCCACCTGAACCTCAGGAAGAACTTCCTGACAGTCAGGGCTGTCCGGCAGTGGAATATGCTGCCTCGGAGTGTAGTGGAGTCTCCTTCCTTGGAGGTTTTTAAGCAGAGGCTGGATAGCCATCTGTCGGGAGTGCTTTGAGGGTGTTCCTGCATGGTAGGGGGTTGGACTGGATGGCCCGTGTGGTCTCTTCCAACTCTACATTTCTGTGTTCTATATGGTTTGGTATTTAGGGTTCCTATCCAATTTCTGCTTTGCGTTTTGTTTCTTGGGCAAATTACTTCTTTTATGATAGACAGGTCCTCCTGTTTCCCCCAACAACCATACTGTGATTAGCCACAGTCCATGCAAACCATTTTGTGGAGGTTCTCAAGACAGATTTTCCTAAAAAATGTCATGGCCTAAGTAGGTTGGAAATTAATAATTTTAAAATCAAAGCTAGGAGCCAACACAACATTGTGTGACAAGGAACTGCAAAGACTACTTGATCTTTGTTAAGCATTCTTTTCAAAGATCTGTTTAACAAACTACTATGGGAGTGTCAAAATTATTCACCAGGCCACAAAACCTTGAACTGCCAGCATTACTTGCATCAAAAAAGCAGCAAGTTAGTTAGATCAATAGAGTGTGCACTTACATCTACATAACAGATCACAAAAGGATCCCAAACTCCAGGGATTTTAATTATCTCCTTAAGATTGCCTTTAGCCTGCTGGTACAGTCTGTGCATCTCCTGTTCAGCAGAAATTCCTGCATAGCTGTCTTCACCTGTCAAAGAGAAGATCTTGGTCTCTTATGTTAAATTCTGTGATAAGAAACTGGGCTAATCATGAGCTAGTCACTAGCCTTTGTTTCAAAAACAGCTTTTCAAGCACCCTCAAAAGAAGTTTAGAAAGAAAGAAGAAGCAAAGAGGATGGTAAATTTTAACTGAAGATATAAAGAGGAAATGTCCATTGTGTATATAATACCTATATTCTACCTTTTAGATTTCTGAAGCAAAGGCAGATAAAGTACAGCCCTGAGGCAGCATGCAAGGCTGTTTTTGTGGCTTTGCCTCCTCCAGACTTCTTGGATGACCTTTTTCCTGCCCCAAAAGGGTAAACTGCCTCTCCTGGAAGCCTCCTTGTGTGAAATACACCTTTTACCTAAGCTGTACTATTTGACTTTTTTTTTTCAAAATTAGACTTCTGATTTTGAATATCGGAATTTTTTTGCATTTTTTGGAAGGGGTGCACATTTTTGGAAGTTCACAAAGCTCCCATAAGATCCCAAGGGCACAAAGTTAGTTCTCAAAACAGTTGCCAATCCCGTTCTGGAATCCTTCTGGTCCAAAACAAATTGAACCACAGACTAATTTGTGAGATTATGCATCATCGGTTCATGCTAGAGTTGAGTTATTTTTTTTTGCTGCCTGAAGCTAAACAGCAAACGGTACCTTCCTTCCCACTCAAATCAAGGTGCATAAATCCAAGCCCAGCTAAGTTATGTTGGCATCAAGGGAGAAATACTTAAAAAAGACATCCTCAGCATAAAAATACAGGGATAAATAATTTACAATCAGTCTTCCTTTTATGACACTCAGAATCGGCTATCTGATTCAGCTGATTCACTTTGCCTACAGATATTTATGCCTCTATGATCCCAAGCTGAAAGGGTCAATGTTACTTTGGTCAATGAGAAGAGATATTTGTTTTCTCATGTCACTGCTTTGCCTTCATAAGACTTAACAGCCTTATGCTGACATAATACACAATTAAACATTATTTTGGACTACATAAACTGGAGCTGGGAATCATGGTGACCTTCAGATACTGGACTGCAACACATATCAGCTCTAGCCAATGTAGAGATTGATGCAGAATGCTGGGAGTGGCAGTCCAACAACTTTTGAAG
This sequence comes from Cyclura pinguis, assembly GCA_030412105.1. Lineage (NCBI taxonomy): Eukaryota > Metazoa > Chordata > Lepidosauria > Squamata > Iguanidae > Cyclura > Cyclura pinguis. The sequence continues at coordinate 44,621,913 of CM059599.1, forward strand.
GGCGACATAATTCCAGCCTCTGTCCTAAACAATAGTTAATACCTGGCTGCAAGTCCAGATACAAGTCTGGTTTGAAGGGGATTTGCAAACTGTTTTACATGTTCTGTGGTTGAATGCAACATCTGTATTGAGAAACTATGGTTTTCATTTCTCCATCCTGCATGCCTGCAAGATGATAAATAGGTCAAAAAACTCCCTTTCTAGAATTCCTTCTAGAGGATAGGATTAGCGTGGGAAGCCAAACTGTGACATTACTGTACTTGGAGGATTTTAATAAGCATTAAGACAACAAACCATGATCAATCATTATTTTTATCCAATGACAATGAGCCTGATCAAGATTATCAGCAACATCAATGCAATGAAGCATTGCATTGCAATATTGGTCATTTTCTTTAACCGGATAACCAATACATTTTGAGGGCTGTAATCCCCAGATCTTTGTGTTAAGATCCAGTAGTGATGCAGTGATGAAAAGAAAGTCTGAGATCCTGTTGGCACTACTAGTGGCATAACTGAAAGCAGTGTCAAAAGGGGAAAGACAACAGCAGAGAAAGGAGGGAAAATATGGCAGGAACAGTTATAAGAGAAGAAAGCTGCTACTTTCATGCTGCCTGTTTCTTGAATGCCTGATTTCCAGGGAAGTCAAAGTCCATCAAGCTAAGATAGTAGAGGAGAAGTGTCTTGCAGAATTGTCTGTGCCACCAGACAAGTGATAACCCAATCGACTGCTTTGGCTCAGTGGATTACTCCCAGCCTCCAAGAAGCCAGAGATTCAGCAAACTTGTGGCATGGATTTATCTGACTTCATTTCCTATAACCCCTATCTCACCTCCCTTCATGAGTATAAAGTAAGTGAAACCACTGACATAATGGATCACTATGCTAGCATAGTGCCCCGCCAGGATCTTGGTCCAACACTTTTATAATATGACAAAATTAAACAAAAAAAAGATGCTGACCTTCTCTTATGTTGAACAGGAAGACAGGCTGATACCACAATCCTAAAGATGTTTAATCAGTCTCAGCAAGCCTGGTGCAACTTATTGCCTAGTAAAATATGCCTAAGATAGCAGCCCAAATTTCTCACCTTAGTTTCAGATTTCAAGAACTGGATGTGAAAACCAAGATTGGCTGTAAGAGTTTTGGGCAGTACCAGCATGCTTGAAGGCACAAACTCACCAAGTTCCAACATATCTGTCTTCTTTTTTAACCACTTATAATAATCCAGCAGTCCCCTATAGCCTTGAATCAGTTTCCGTTCTTTCTCCTGGATAATTGTGAGTTCTCCATAGCGCCAGCTTTCTGCCAGGGATAAATTCTGATAGGCTTCCTCCAAAAAGCCATTGCACAAAAGGTGGAAGGCATGCTCCAAAGAAACCTGTAATAATTTGAAACCTACTTTACATTCCTTATTAGCAGCAGCCACTCTAAAAATGATGCTACAATGAAATCCTATGTGCACAGCAGTGTACCATCACATCTCCCACCTAATTTCAGTGGCAGTTCTATCTGCAGCAGAGGGATATGTCTTCTGAATGAAATGTAACGCTAAAATAAATGGGGAAGCACTTGAGCACACAAACAGTAGTATGTATTTTGAAGCTGCAGATACAGGTGCTTACAATGGACTACATCCACTGTTAGCCCCACCTACTGCAGGCCCATTGAAATGAATGGGATTTGTTAGTCACAACTTATTTGAGCCTCACTGATTTAATGGCTAGACTCTATGTGAGACTAACATTGGATTTAGCCCAACAGGGATTCAGAATCACACACCAGCATGTCTTGCTTCAAACAACAATACGGCTATAAATATCAAACTGCTCTAATTTTTAGAACAGTACAAAACTGTGTACTTCACTAAATGACTTTCTGCTAGGAATAATATTTAAAAAGTAAATACTGCTTAAGCAGACAACTGGGCATCATTTATAGCAACATATCAAGAACTAACAGCACTAACTCAACATCAGCAGGCTGAATTTAAAATGAAAATACATTCACATAAAACACTCCTTAAAACTACCCTTACCCTTAAATATTTTTTTACTCCTAAATTTTTCATCCGATCCGCAAAGTGATTGATCTCATCTATATTGCTCTGTGGATGCTGCTGCAAAATTTCAGTTCCTATTCTCCAGATCTCCTGTCACAAAAAAATAAAAACACATTCAAAGCTGTGAAAACAAATGTGACTGCTAAAGTGAAGTATGAACACATCTTTAACAAATCTGCAACAAGGAAAAAGGCATTTTAACTAGATTGTGTTAAAGGCTCATAGAAAATAGAAAAGTTTTCCACAGAAAAGTTTTCAGCCCATTCCTAAATGTTTTACACCAAGAATGGAGCAAACATAGTCCTGTAGGATTGTTCCTGGAGTGTACCCTCCCATCAGCCCTAGCCAACAGAGCCAACTGGTGAGGGACCATGGGAACTCCAGTCTAACATCATCCAGGGAGCCACACATTCACCACCTAAGTTTATGTAGAAATCAAGACTAGAGAAATGAATGCAATATCTCTTTGCCTAAGATTCTAGAGCAGGGGTAGGGAAAGTGCAGCCTAGGGGTGTATGTAGCCCTTCAAAACCCTCCAGAACCTCCCAATACCCCCAGCTCCCCCCAATTTTTTAGCAGCAATTTTTCACCTTAATTCACCAAAAACAACTCAAAACCACAACAAAACATGACAGAACCCCACACTAAGACACACAAATACCTTAAACACCCTCCACTAAGACACGTAGGTACTTGAAACACTCTCAACTCACAAAAGCAACCATCAATTGGCTGAAAACAAAACTGAAAGTGACATTATGTCACTTCTCATCACATCAGCAACGATGGTGCAGCCTGCAGGTTAATAATGTCCCCCTTCACAGTTACCCACCCCATTTGACAGTCAGAGTATTCATTTACCTCAGAAGCTTCCAGCTGTCTGCTCACATTGGTAGTTTCCAGCATCTCTAGATAGCTTACCATTAATTCTGCAGCCCTCTGCCACTGAGACTGTAAAAGGGCATCTTGTATGCACCTTAAACAATTTTCTTTTGACTTATGAAATTCTGAGGGCTCACAGGTCACAATTACTACAATGAAAGAAAAATACATTTGATGTCAAAAGTGTGTGTTTTAACGAAACAATGGATTTAGATTACATTGTACACAAAAAATAACAACATGTAAGCCTATAGGTTCAAGGCTAAATGTAGCATGGACGTAAATGACAAAATTAAATCTGCATTTTATTGACTCCAAATATAAATTCTTCACAGCATAACTGAAAATATTCTAACGGCATTTATAATTTCTTCTACTGTAAATAGTGTAGCATTCATTTGCCAAGGTTTTTTATTTTTTTGCCATACCTCTAATGTCGACTGAAAAGGCAAAGCAATCAGTTTAATTTCTAACCAGCGTATGAGCATTAAAAAGAATCATAGAATGGGAAGTGATCACAGGGGCCATCAAGTCCAACTCTTTACCATGTAGGAATATACCATCAAAGCATGCCCAACAGATGGCCATCCAAACTCTGTTTCTTATTGATTGATTGATTCAATTTATACGCTGCCTTTTTCTTCCAAAATGGGACCCAAGGCAGCTTCCAAAAGGCTAAAAAAAGTTAAAAGCATAAAAACAGTCAAAACATTAAAAGATATATAAAATTATAAAACTAGTAATAGATTTTAAAAAAATAAGTAAAAAGGTCTCCAGCTCACCCATTAAATGCCTGCTTTAAAAGAAATGTCTTTGCCTGTCTATGAAAGGAAAGCAGGGAGGGGGCCAGCCTAGCCTCCTGTGGAAGGGTGTTCCACAGGGTGGGAGCAGCCACTGAGAAGGCTCTCTCCCATGTCCTTACCAAGCAAGCCTGGGATGGTGGCAGGACCAAGAGAAAACTGCCCTGCCAATCTAAAAGCTCTAGCAGGCTCATAAAGGGAGATATGTTTTTGCAAATATTTAAAAACCTCTGAAGAAGTAGGCAAAGCTGCATTCTTCATAAAATGGTTTGTGTTAAGTTTTAAGACAGACATGTTAAGTGTTAAGACAGACATGTAAAGTGGAAATGAGAAATACATTTAATTTTGGTGTCTAATTTTCTGATTTCTCTCATTTCTTCAGGACTGGCATCTAAAATGCTTGCTGTATCCCAAATATACTTTGAACTATCAGGCTCTTCCTCTAAATGCTGACATTCAACACACAGCTGCTGACATTCAACAGACAGCTGCAAGAGTGGCACCCTTGAACAGCACATAGCAGTGTCTGTCTAGGACTGTACTACATCAGAACATGCCAGGAAGGACTGCACAATTGCATTTACTGTCCCATGGGAAGATTACTTGGGCAATAGGGCAACTTTCCCAGTTTCGGTTTCAAGAATGGAAGTATTAATGAATTGTGGAGAGTCATGCGTTTAACGAAACAGTGGCAGTGCAGATGTCAGCATGCCATATGGGCAATCTGGTATGGAAGCAAACATACAACTTAGCATTTACAGTGGGCCCTTGGTATCTGCTAGGATTTGGTTCTAGGACCACCCACCCCCCGCTGTGGATACCAAAATTCATGAATGCTCAAGTCTCATTGGGTAAAATGCTATAGTAAAATAAAGCCCCTTATATAAAGTCACAAAATCAAAAGGTTTTTTTGGATTTTTTTTAATATACACATTTTCAAGCTGTGGTTGCATCCACGGATACTGAATTTGTGGATATGGAAGGTTGCCTGTATAGCCATTTTGGAAAATCTACCAAACAACAGCATACAATGACAAATAACAGAACATACAAGAATACTGGAGAGGTTTACCCAATCATAATACAGCAGTCATTAATCCCATAGTGGAAAATTACCAAGCAAGCAGCAAATAAAACTACTGATATTGAATCTCTTCCTTACATTTCATATTACTACCGTACCTAGCAGAAAGTGCCAATTAGTCAAAGAGTCAGAGTATTCCAGTAATATTTAATGTTTTCCTTGAGATTCCTAAGAGCTTTATCATTCTGCACCTTCAGAATTTTTCCATGATTCAGAATAGTTTTCTGTTAACACAGCTTTTCCTTATTTTGGCCTGGCCTTTCCATTCAAAAGGCAACGACTGAGCTAGAACCCTTTCCCCTGACATGCTAGCTCAGGAATGGGCAACTTGCAGCTCAAAGGCTGAGCGTGGCCCTCCACCCAAGGAATTTTTTGCAGCCCATAAGCCACCCTGCCACCTCCTGAGGACTCCCACTGGAAAAAAAAATAGCTAAAATAGTTGTTTTGCTATTTGTGGAGGTGACCAGAAATGGTGGTTTTCTGCTTTTTTGGAGTGGCCAAGCCCAACCTGCCAATCGAGAAAGGATGGAAAAAAGAAACTAGTAGTAGGCAGAAACCCCACTGTCAATTTTAACTTCCTTGGCGTTTGTCCCCACTTTCAAGCCAGGTAGAGCCCTTAAGGATCCTAGAGGCCACAAACTCGTCCTAGGACCTTCTGTTGTTCTCTTGCTTTGGGTTGGCTTTTCCACAGGCAGAAGAGTTTTGCTTTGTTTCTGACATTGGAGAGGTTCAATTCTGCCACTCTCTTTTGAAGTGGAACAGAAGGGATAAGTTGTGCAGTTCTCAAGAATGTATAAATTGGCTACAGGAGTTCTACTGGAAAAGGTGACACTGCCACCTGCTGTAGACTGATGAAGGATTAAAGAGGCAGTGGGGACACATTTCTCACTTTCATTGTTTCCAGTCATTGTCACTTTATGTAAAGCAACAACAACCATACAGCCAGCAATTCACTGTATCAGTTACAGACTTACTTGGACGGCGAAAATACTTTGGGAGGGAAGGTAAATAAATTTCTGCAACTGGAGCTTTCACTCTTTCTGGCACAGATATATCCTCTGTTTCTTCTTCCATGAAACCTTCTTCTCTCTCATCTTCCAGGTCTTCACTGAAGCTATCCATCTCCGTGAAGGAGGAATTTTTAAAATAAATTGATTTATCCTTTAAGGAGAGCCAGCGTGGTATTGCGGTTTGAGCACCGGACAATGAATCTGGAGACCACAGTTCAAATCTCCACTCATCCACAGAAGCCTATTGGGTGACCCTGGGCAAGTCACACTTTCTCAGCCCCAGAGGAAGGCAATGGTAAACTTTATCTGAAGAAATCTAGCCAAGAAAACATCATAGGGTCACCATAAGTGAGAAATGGCTTCAAGGCACACAATAACAACAACACTGAAAAGAAATGTTTGCTCGCTATTTGGCAGCATATTGATTGGCCTCCTATGTTATGGTTTTGGGGTTTTTTTCCCTAAAAAACACAGCAACTTACACATTTTAATATATTTATTACAATCTGACCATGAAACCACCAGATGGCATTAGAGAACTGATTGTTCTCAAGTACGTCCCAACCTGTCAAGCAGCTGTAACAACAGCACAGACTTATAAATAGACCACTACGAAGTATTCAGCTTCCAGGTTTATTCTGAATGCTATTTACTGGTCTCTCCCCTAAGAAGAAACACAGCTTTAACAAAGTGAGGGGTTTTTTTGTTTGGTTTTTGTTTATTTTTTGGTTTTTGATTTGTTGTTTTGGTTGTTTTGTTTTGGACTACAGCTCCCAGTGGCCAAACTAGCTGGAGATTTTGGAAGCAGAATTGGATTCTGGTAGTCAATAACAACAACAACTTTTTCAAATTCTAAGATGTGAGAATACTCAGTAAAAAAACAATAGAAATTTTTATGTAGCTATGATTGAGAGCCAACGTGGTATAGTGGTTTGAACACTGAACTATGACCCCGGAGAAAAGGGTTCGTATTCTCCATTCAGCCATGGAAACCCACTGGGTGAGCCTGGTCACATCACACACTCTCAGTCTCAGAAAACCCCATGATAGATTCGCCTTAGGGTTGCCATAAGTTGGAAATGACTTGAAGGCACGCAACAACAACAGCACATGATGGGCATGTTTCCTGGCACAATAAGCAAAGGTGTTCATGCTCTAATTTAAACCATATTTGGTGGGGGAACATATTTTTTCTTATGAGTTGTTTAAAAGAACAGTGCATCCACATGAAAATAAATGAAACAGAATGTTTCTCCTTGAAAATGAGCATGTGAGTTTCACAAGAAGGTAGTCTAATGGTCTAACTAGTCAATAAGAAGCAGCAGAAACGCTTAAAAAATAAGCAAATATACAACAAGGTATACTGTTCTTGTGCACATTAAAGAAAAGACAAAAGACTTTTAAGTATATTTATTAAGAATATTTTTATGCCAACCTTCAACATATCAGATTCCAAGCAATGCGCAGCACATCACTTAAAGCGCTGGTACAGGATGACGAAAGGTATTTGATTTTATAGTCATTTTCACATTACATTTTTATAGTGCTATTATTCCACTTTCAACATCCTGTGGGATTTTGGGCTTTGTAATTTACTGAGGCCAAAGAGCTCTCTGACTGAGAATTCTTAATGCCCCTCCCTAAACTGCAAACCCCAGGATTCCATAGGATGCTGAAAGTGGAATCATAGCACTATAACAGTGTAGTGCAGCAATGGCCTAAGTCCATGTTGAGCTATGAAGCTTATTGAATGACTTTGGGTTTGTCAACATCTCTCAGCCAGACCCACCTCACAGCTGTTTTGAAGATAAAATGAAAGGAAGGAGAAAAACGTATGCTAGAGACATGATAGGAATTAAATTTAAATATAATAAATGAGCAAGCCATACAGTAAGGGAATAGCCGATAACAACTTATAAAGCACTCTAAAGCTTACAGAGGGACACCAGTAAACTTATAAAAATGAGATGTGTAAAATTATTTTTCACATGACACCCAAAAAGTGTTGGTACCAGAGCCAAACCTTTTTGGACGCCTCTGCCAAGAAATCTCTCTCCCATTTAGATGATCTTCTTATCCCTGATTAGGAGACATATGGAAAAGGACCTAGGTAAAAGATCTTAAGGAATGGGCAGGTTGATAGGAGCGCAGAAGACATTTTCCTTTGAGTATTTAGATCCCAAGTGTGTAGGGTTTTAAAGTTAAGAACCACTGCATCACCATACTGAGCAAGTCTGCAAAGAATTTCACGTAAAAGTGTTGTGACATGGGCAAACCAATCAAAGTCCCGACACTACATCAATAGTAGCTTCTGAACAGTCTGCAATGGCAGACCTATGTCTAACCCGTTGGAGCCATCCAGCAAGAGCACAGTGGCCATTTCTCACCCCGAGAACTTCAGAGCAGAGAAAATGTACCACAACAATGGACCAGAACACCAGCGCACAGCAGTTGACAGCCTAATCACTCTGTCGTATTACAGGCGCCACAAAACTCTTCCTCTTGCTGCACCCAGTTCGCGTGATAAAACTGAAACCATGGGGTTGCCACTCTACCCTTTCCTATCTCTATGAGTACGGATGAAAACACACGGGAAATACCCACCCCGAGGAAATGTATTTCCTTACAAACATGAGCGATATCACTTCCAGCCGTCCCCTCCCGTCTCCCCGTCCAGCTTATCCGCATGCCCACCTTCTTTCAGTCCTCGTGCGCTCTCATAAGAAGACGTTAACGCCCTATAACAAAAAGAACGGCACTTCAACGCCTAAAACGTCTTCTGCTTCCGACGTGCCGTCAAAGCGGACGCCATCTTTCTCCCGGGCATCATAGCTTGTGTCGTCATGCTCATCACGTGACACGCTGCTCTTTAAAGGAAAGAACCTTTCGGATCGTTTGCGCGTGCGTGAACTTCGATAGGCTGCAGGCGTGTGATGGCTTGGAAAGCGCGGAGGGAATGTTATGGGTTGAAGTTCTCATTTCTTTTTTGCCTCCTCCAGCTGCAGTAGCAGCGGAGAGCGGTTTCTTGTGTTTCTAAATTGCTTGAGCTTTGCTGAAAAGCCTCTGCAAACTGTGTCTTGGCTATACCTTGGTCTAGACCATGGGTATGTTTTATCAGCCTAGAAAGCTTTACCTTGAAATATAGCATAGACCTTTTTAAACGGCATGGCGTGGAGTGGGTTAAATACAGGGGTGACCCCTGCCGCTGTCGTTTTCCAGGCAGAGTGAGGAAGGGGGTCACCCTCCATCAACCAGATGAAGTGGAGATTTTCCACGGATCTGTTTTCATGATTGTATTTGGTTAAATACTAAATGAGAACAGGAATTACTGTTTAGCTGTTTGCATTTTAATGTAAAGTAAGTGATAGTTTGAACTGCACCAGAAAGATTTGCAAAAATGCTTTCAAAGGGCTCCTAAAAATTAGAAATACGAGAGCATATCCAGTATCTAGCGAAAAGTACTTGAGGAAGTAGGTATCACTACATTAAATACCCTCCTCTGATGGTGTGTGGAGGAAAAAATACCCATGTGTTGCCCCCGTACTCATCCTCTCCAGTCCTTCTCAGATAACCCTAGGAGCAGAGTTGCCAGCCCCGCTCAAGAGAGGCCCAAAATCATAGGGTTAATCCCCATGTGACAACATGAGGCGGCTTCATCCCAAATCCCTACTCATGAGGAGGAAAATACATGCCACATCAAAACCACAAGACAGGCCTGGAAGGGGTGGAGAGGTAGGGCCAGCTAAAAGGGCTATTTGGTTAGAGCCTGGCCATTGATGATTCTATACCTCCTCCCCTTGTGGTCTAGAACTTCTTGATCCATGATCCTTGGGATAGTTTATTAGCTTTGGTGGGGCAGAATTGTGAGCCATACAACAAAGGTGTTAGAAATGGGACAGACAAAAGAATGGTGCTTTGAGGCACTGCAGAGCCTGAAAGGAATAATCAACTCCCATAAGCAGTTTCTATCAGCGTAGGCGATGATCAAGAATTGTGAGAGCTGCAGTCCAAAAACACTCAGAAAGACACAGTTGTCTACTAGGGCTTTAAAGCAAGCTCTCACGCTCCCTGGAATTTAATCAGGGTTCTGAAAGACCTACCCCATCCCTAAACTCTGCCTTAAGCAGGAGGTTCAATGAGTCAAAGATCAGACAATTCAAGTTAAGGGGAGAGCTGTCCAACAAGAAACTGCAGGCAGCCTAACAATATTGGTGTCACTTCAGCAGAAGTTAGAATACAACTAGTGTTGTTGGTTGCACACCACCTTGATCTGTCATTGAGCCCTCAGTCCAGAGAATATGAGGAGTTCAGTTTTTTCTCCTTACAAGAAGAACTCAGGGAGCAATGACCTTGTAGGGCCAGATGGACATGTAATTTCTGTGTTTCCGGTTGGATACACAGACGCCTCTGCCCCAGATCTTAGGGTACTGGTCCAGGGGTTAATTTTCTTCCCCTGCGACCCCCTAGGGGTCTCATAGACTGCCAAAAATACAAAACGAATAAGAAGTCTTGAACTCCACTTCTGAGTTTGAAAAGCTGGCATTTTTAAACACTAAATCATGCCGAGAGGAACTACAGCTTTATTAAAGGGATAATTGCTACTCTTAAAAGCTTCCAAAAGAAGGCAATTCACATATATGTAAATCACCATATCTATGTCTATATTATTTCACTTTATATTTTACACCACTTTCCAGTCTTGCAATCTTATTTATGTGGTTGGATACAAATGTGCAATATACCATCTTTAGTACATGGGAAAAACTACCACAGAATTGCATACACATTTCAGGAATCACAAGGCTGCAATCCTGATCAGAAAGCCTGAGCAACCAGTGGCTAAGCGTTTTAACACAAACAGCACAGGATCTCTGACTTGTCTATGTTTGGAACTGAGCTGCCCTCACTTTTAGGCACTTTGGATATAAAGCAGAACTTCTGATCTACAGACTTAAGACTTTAAATGGCATGGCCTCAACCCAGAGGTTAATATATAACACCATCATCCACTTAAGAATGTTGGCAATATGGTTTATTAAATTGCCATCTTGGATTCAGCTCACTTTGGTTTTCAGCAACTGAAGAAGCCAGAAGAAGACTTTGTTAATATATTCATAAAGTTCTGTTAATCCCTCCAAAAATATGTATTTTTGGTGATTAACTGCATCCTTCTGGCATCCAAACCAAATTTGCCAGAATCATCCACATCACCAAAAAAAGGTTATCCAGGAAGTAAGGAGTTTATCCAGGAAGTAAGGAGGAAACCAGCCCCTCCTGAAACTGCAAACCCCAGGATTCCATAGGATGTTGCAAGTGGAATAATAGCTCTGTAACAGTCTAGTGCGGAAATGGCCTGGGAGGGGGTTGCATGTAGCCTCAAGGCAGCACTTTACCCACCACTGTTCTATAGGAATTGGATTAAATTATACGGGCTATTGAGATTAATGAGATGATCTGGAGTGCTTTGAACTTCTTAAAGAAGGGACGGGCAATGTGTAGCTCTCTAGATGTTGTTGGACTTCACCTCCAATCAGCCCCAGCCAACACAGCTAATGCTGAGGGAAATGAAGTAACAGCCCACAAACATCTGGTGCCCATTCTTCCATAAAGAATAACATTTTTTTAAAATTTTTATTTATTTGTTTGTTTAATTTATATTCCACGTTTCTCCTTATCTTGGACCCAAGAAAATGCTGTTGTTCTTGTGAATCTTCAAGTCATTTCCAACTTCTGATGACCCTGAAGTGACTCTACAGGGAATGGGGTTCTGGCGAGATATAGTCTGAGGCAATTTGTCATTGTCTTCCTCTGAGGCTAAGACAGTGTCACTTGCCCAAAGTCACTCAGTAGGTTTTCATGGCCAAGAGGAATTCAAACCGTAGTGTGCCAGAGTTCTAGTCCAGCAGTCTACCCACCATATCACACTAGCTCTTCTCTATGTATTGTTAAATGGGCAGTAACTGGAGATACAGTTAAGAGATTTTAAACTATAGGAGCTCAGCCTAACAGCTCCCATATCTGAAATGAATCCAAAATGCAGGCAGCTGTATCATAATCATTTTATATGGTGCCAGGTTAATTCTCCAATTGATGGAACTGACAATTGCAAAATATGGAGTGGCTAAGGGTGATATGGTAATTAGCATCCTGAGTTCGGGAGACTTGGATCACATTTTTTATTACCACAGTGTGGTATAGTTACTATTTGGGCTAAAGTTCCCAGAATCCCTAGACCAACACAACCAGCTGAATAGGAGGAAGACTAAGACAGAACTGAGAACATTATAGTACGACATAGTTCCTAGCCTTCATGATACTTGTATCCATAAGGAAATCTACATGAAAGAATTTGTTAACTTTTTTTTCACATATAAACTTCCATTTTATACAAATTTAACTGGGAGTAAGTTCCACGGACCTCAAGGAGTTTATATCTGAGATTAGATTATAATCAGACAAAATTTTCCTTCAATCTTTTACACAGAAGTAGGTTCTATTCAAGAGCCAGTATGACGTAAAAGTTTGAGCAATAGACTATAACTCTGGAAACCAGGGTTTGAATCCCCACTTAGCCATGAAAACCCAGAGAAAGTCACACTCTCTCAGCCTTGGAGGAGAGCAAAGGCAAATCTTCTCTGAACAAATCTTGCCAGGAAAACTCCATGATAGGCTTGCCTTAGAGTTACCATAAGTCAAAAATTACTTAAAGGCACACAACAACAACAAGCTTCTATTCAGTTATTTACTGTTTATTCCCAAAGTACATGAGGATAAGATTGCAGCATAAATTGTGATGGCATTTTTAATATGTATTCCTAAATTACCTGAAAGGTTATAAAAAGGAAAATGTTTGCAAGATCTGCCAATTATAGAAAAATTTTTGAAGTGTAAGTCCAAAAAATAAAGCAAAAAATGCAGGTGGATCATGCAATATGCCAAATTTGGGAAATGAGTATTCATGGATTTACAGTAGTGACAGGAGAGCAGTGGCTGATAGGCTGAATATGGAAAGTGGAGTCTCCATAACAAGCCTCTCCATTTTCCCACTCTCAAGAATTTCCTCCCAAGCCTAAGCACTCTTTCTCTCTCTCTCTCTCTGTTATATTAGGGCTGTCAGACTGAAAACTGTACCTGTAACAGTTGTGCAGAAGTGAGAATTTCAGCTGCTGTTACTTACCGTGCAACGAGGTAACAAGCAATACCTGCTGAAATTCCCTCTTCTGCGTATGCATGTGCCTTCTCTCCAGTCTTTAATTTGGCAACCCTAATTTGTATGTGTATTTGTACAGAAGTTTGGTGGTGTTGCTATTGGGGAAAGAAGGGGTAAACTTCCACTCTCATGTTTTATGGACCTCTTCAATTAGTCCCCTGCACAAATATAGAGGGAACCGAAAGCTCCCAGCCAGCCAATGTGATGTAGCGGTTGGAGCATGAGGCTACAACCCTGGAGACCATGGTTTGTTTCACCGCTCAGCCATGGAAACCCACTGAGTGACCTTGGGTGTGTTACATGGTCTCAGCCCCAGAAAATCCCATGACAAGTTCACTTCAGGGTCACCATAGATCTGAAACAACTTGAAGGCATCCAACAACAACAAAAGCTCCCAGTGGGACACTTTAAAAGCCTCACAACTGTGCAAGGATGGGGGTTCTGTGAGCATGTGTGTACCTTTGATATTGTTGAAGGGTAGGTGTTCGTTTGCTCCCACCACCACTGATATTTGGCCCCAGAAGATTATGGGACTGTAGTTTTCTGGGTGGAAAAGGATTCCTATCCTTCAGTTAAAGAATAGTACAGAGTACAGACAGAAGAAGATTAACATTTCAGTTTCCAGCTGTGACCCTCCCTGTATGGCAATTAGTTCTTTTTTTCCCCCCTTTTAAAGGCTCCACATTCAGAGAGTACATAAGAGAGTAATATGCAACAATACCAAAAAAATCAATAATTGTTTCAACCTCCCTTCTGCTGTAATTAGTAGTGGAAATTACTGTTAATAATTTGAGAGAAGAAAGTAGCTATAACTGAAGGAGCACAGCAGACTCCTAGGTCCAAGTAGTTCATTAATATTCTTTACGCTCTTGGTACAAGGGACTCTGTGTGCTTGATGCATTTTAATGATTTTTAAAAGGATTCTTCTGCCAAATGTGCAAAGAGGAAAGCATTGGATCTCAGTCATTAGCTTGTTCCACTCATTTCTTTCTCATGTTAAGGAAACAAAATGCAATGAATCTTGGCTTTCCTTTGCCAATATCCTGGATGAACATACCCTTTCCTGTAAAGCACTTATTATAATTTGTTTTGCATCGCACCCATGAACTGCAGTAACCACTGGAATGTAAAAAGAGAGTAGACATAGGATTAAATGCTGCACACACTTCGGCTAGGCACATGGTGGCAAGAGGCTTTTGAACATTTTGCCAGCATTTTATAGTAGTGCAAACACAAGAAAGAGATATTAGCCATTCAGAGGGCTACCACATTTAAATTGGTTTCCTATAGATAATATTACTTTTCAATTTATTTACACAGCCATAATAGAAAAATAAAATATGTCAAAAGTGTTTCTTTACAGTCAGTCAGAAAGACTTGAATGTCTTTGAAACACCAACATTATTTCCCCCTGCTCATATACTAAGCTATTCCAAGTCACAGTAAAATTGTATTTCCCTTTCCTTACTTTGGCTATTCAAAGTTTGTTCATTTATTTTTACCTGCTTGCCAACCCTTATTATGTATGTTAATACACATAACATTGGTGTTAGTAGAGCAGTGAGAATGTGAGGCTGAACAAGAGGGTGCAGCAATTTTAACCATTATAAACATTCTGTAACAGATATTGGAGAAAAGAGGTGACACAAATAATAAACTATGTCCATGTGAGGTGTTCAAGCTGAAGTTTGCTTAATAGAAACAGACAAAAGGCTACACCAGCTCACATGCTTAGGAATGGAAAACAGCAAAACGAAAATCCTATAATATTGTGTGGTAGGAGCCTATCCTATGTGCCTCCATGCTGTGCTAGATTTCTGTCTTCTTGTTATTTACTGTCAAGTTGGTGTCAACTTATGGTGACCCTCTGAATGACAGCTCTCCAAAGAGGTCATCAATGATAGCCCTGTTCAAGTCCTGCAAACTCAAGGCCATGGCTTCCTTGATTGAATCAATCTGTCTATAAACTGCTCTTCTCTTTTCTTCCTGCATTCCAAGTTAGGAAGAATTACCATCTTTTCCGAAGGAGTCATGTCATCTCATGATATGTGCAAAGTACATTAGCCTCAGTTCAGTCATTTTGGTTTCTACTGCAGGCTTCATTTGCTCAAGGGCCTATTTATTTGTATTTTTGGTAGTCCATGGTACCTACAGAATTCTCCTTCTGTCTGCAGAGTGGTTTTATTTCACCCAATAAGGAAAAGTTTTAAAATGCAACTCAACTCCTGTAGTCAAATACTTGCAATCTGAAATGATACTTGCCATTCAAACACCTCAGGGCTCTGCCATTTTATTCTGCTGCGAGGGTAAACTCACATCCAACCTGAGATTGTTGCAATTTTTGTACCTCTTCAAGTTATATTCCGCCAGAGCTCCTCAGGTTGCAAACCTGATGATCTTAACTGTGAAATCAGTTAACAACAAACAAGTAACTACATACATCAGGTTCAACCATTAGGCAAAGTTGTCCCAGGCAACAAATACATGGAGGTGGCAGTATGAGTTGCAGGCAGCCTGCTCTATCTAAACAAGCTGCCTTCGTTCAGGTTATTCTGGAGGTTGTCCCATCACTACAGAGGAAGAAAAAGACATCTTCCAATCCACTCAGCTGTTGTACAGGGAACAGACAAGGTGCCCTCTTCTTTTTTTGCCTCAGGGAACAAAATGTCTAGGTCCAGTCCTGTAAATCCCAAAGAGTTTTCTGGGGCTGTTTCCTAAATATACTCAATAAGATCATAACCTTAAGTGTGAAGCTGCAGGAGAAGTAAAGAAAGTCAGAAAGTGAAAAGGAAACAGAAGGATGGTATGAGTGAAAATGAAAACCAGAATTGTGGGGAGGCCTTAGGCCAGCCCAAACATGCATGCTTTTGAGCGCTCCAAAACTGTTCATCAGGACAGATGATACAAGTAGTCAGCCCTCCACATTTGCAGGTTTCACTGTTGCAGATTCGATTATTCATGAATTATTTGCTGTCACCTCTGCTGCCTCCCTATGCCATTTTTAATAGGGACTCCAAGCCTCCTGAGACTGGGAAACTGTGAACGAGGCTTGTTAAGTCCCTCTTAAAAATGGTGTGGGGCAGCAGCGGAGGTGGCAGTGAGCCCTACCAGCCCCCACTTCTGCCTTGTGAAGGAACCCTGATGCCTCAGAGGACTCCATGGTAGGTTGGATGTGGTGATCATACTTTTTTGTGGATTAAATATGGTTTGGGAGGGCCTAGAGGTATTCACGGTTTTTTCCACTTTCATGGGGGGTCCTGTGCCCCTAACCCTAGCGAACCTGGAGGGATGACTGTTATTAACAGAAGTTCTTTTAAGTGAGGGTGTGGTGCGAACTTTAAGCTATTGCTTTCCTCCGGTTGTCAGGCAGCTGGTAAGAACAAGAACAAGCCCTGGCAAATCTTTACGATAAACGAGGACATCCCTAAGTGGAAACAGGAAAAAGAACCGGCGAGAGGGAGGGAAGGATCAGGATTCAGGAACGGAGGGAGAAGCGAACGCCTCTCGACCAAGCAAGAGCCTCTGAGGCGCATCTTCCGCGGGAAGGATGGAGAGGCGGGCGCCTCTCGCGCTCCCTGTCCACCGACACCAAACAGGGTGTGGCGCTCCTTCATCCTTCCCTTCCCCTTCCTCCTCCTCCGGCTCCTTTGGGACAGCGGCGAGTCTCCTCCTCCTTTCCATATCCTTCTCCAGCCCGGCTTTCTGCTGACGTGTCTGCTCTCCCCCCCGCCCCGGTTTTCGCAGCCAGCCCGGCAGCCTTCCTCACCAAACATGGCTGCGGCGCGACGGCGTCTCCCATTCGCACTCGCGCTCCTCGCCTGGCTCCTTTGCGCCCAGCCGCCCTCCTGCCACGGCCGGGAGCCGGACCGCCGGTTTGCCGAATACAAGCGATGCGCCGACCCCGAATGCAGCCGTAAGTCGTGGCGAGAGGACGGGAGGAGGAGGAGGAGGAGGAGGAGGGGAAGCCGCCGGGTCCCTGCGACTGACTGACTGCCTGTCAGCCGGCGCAGCCGAACCAGGCAGGCAGGACCTGTTGGCATCTCCAAGGCCACGCAGAGAAGAGGCGGGCCGCCGCCGCCGCCGCCTCTTCTTCGCCTCTCCCCGAACGCGGGGGTTCTCTCGATTCAGGAGGAGGAAAGAGGCCAAGAGGCCGGGGGGCTGCGCGCTTCCTTCTCTGGCTTTTTCCTCCCTCGGTTCTCCCGAGTGGAGAGGAGACGGCAGATACGTTTTTCCCTTTCCTCCCCGATTTGCGAGGAGGAAGAGATGCTATTGGAGATTTCCGCCCTTGCACCGCCACTGCGTTAGGCCCACTCTTGGCTAGAAACGAGTTTCTACCTGCAAACTTTTTTTTAAAAAAGGCTCTGCTTGCTAGATGCACTCAGGAATTAAGGCAGTAGTTTCTTAGTTTCTGCCGGTGTAAGGATCTGCTAGAGAACAAGCGTCGTTCACCTAGACGGGATGGACTTCTGGGGGTTTAAAGAAGAGTAGCATGAAGGCTTTGTCGTTTTAAGACTGGCGTTAAATCTAGAAAAATGTTGACTCTGTTTCACTCGCTTTTTCTTCCCTGTCGTATGTTCCTTTGTAAGCTCTGCGGGGCAGAAAACTGTCCACGGGTCTAAAGCACTTTGGTTTTCAGGACAGCAAACTGTCCACAGGTCTAAAGCACTTTGGTTTTCGGAATCTGTCGCATATATATGTATGTAGGTGTGTGTGTATATGTATATGTATACATGTATATATATGTGTAAATACACACATGTACATACAGACACGCACGAGTTCTTCACCCTTTCCTTCCGCAGTTAGTGGTGGAAATTATCAGCATCCTCATCTTTTCTAATATATCCTTCATGTGGAGGGGAGGGTCAGATTCTCCTGGATATTTTGTTAGCCCAGGCAAGAGTACCGCACACTCTGAGAGAGGCTATGCTGTGTTGCCAAGCATCATAAGCTTCATCTTTTGGCTCACCCATATACTTTAGTAGGAGCCCTAAATGCCCCGAAGTGATCACCTGGAGTGCATGTGTATTTTGCCATGCCCTGGACAGTCTGATTCAAAGGCACCAGGTGATGGACTTGCTTGTGTTAATGCTTGAACTGTCATTGTCCTCGACTGGATGTTGTTTTAATAAGCATAAAGCATTTGCTACCCTGTGTTTCTGCTTATTAACAAAATTGCACCTGCTGTATTCTAGATTTAGCAACTGGTCTTAGTGAGCAGCAAATGTTTGACCTCATTTTCCTTTCCTACTTTCTCTTTCTGGTATTAAATTGCTCCAAGTAACTTAATCTGTCAAATTTGTTCTCCTGTTGGAAATAAATAAATGAGCTGTTTTTTTGACTACCCTCTCTAGCTGAATCTGTTTGTTTCAGACTTATTCTTCTGATCCACAGCCAACAGGTCTCAAATGTTTTTGATTTATAGATCAAGGTTCAGTATGTTCACTATGTGCCACTAGCAACCCACTCCTAGTGTTCTGATTTGAAAGAAAGAGTTTGTTTTCGTTGCTGTTGTGTGCCTTCAAGTTGGTTCTAACTTATAGTGATCCTAAGATAAACATATCACGGATTTTCTTGGCAAGATTTGTTCAGAGGGTGTTTGCCTTTCTCTGTGGCTGAGAGAGTGTGCCTTGCCTAATGTCACCCAGTGAGTTTCCATGGCCAAGCAGGGCTTTGAATCCTGGTCCCCAGAGTCACAGTCCAACATTAGAACCACACTGCTCTCAGAACATTTGTTACTTTCTGGTAAATGTGTATAGGACTGCAGTTATGCTATCCAATATGAGGCATCCTTCCTTGGAGATGAATCCCATTAAGTTCAATAACGTTTCTTCTGGATAGGTGAGCATGGGAGTTCAGCCTTATGTTGTGATCCTAGCCAGACATACTTGGGAGTAAAGCCTATTGCACTCACTTGGACCTAGTTGCAAGCAGGCATTCATATATGTGTGCTGTTTGAAATATTAGGACTACAGACAAGACTTTGATATACTTGTTGTTGTTGTTAACTGCTGTCAGGTCAACTTTGACTTATGGTGACCCTATGAATGAGAAATCTCCAAGTCACCCTATCCTCAACCACCCTACTCAAGTCTTACAGACTTTGATAGATATTTAAGCTAAATGTGTTTGAGATATGCCTGTTTTAAAAACTGTACATCCTATTTACATGACCTTTTTAGGGGTAGTTTCAGTTGAATTTAAAATAATATTGACCTATATTTATGTTAGTTTTATTTGTTAAAATATATTGTCCTGCCTTTCTTTCAAAAATATATCAAAAATAGCTAACAAGTATAAAATAAACTATCACCTTTCCTTTTAAAAACAAGCGCAAATCCAAGTCAGAAACAAGCAAGTTTTGAGCATATTCTGAGGAACTGTAATTATCATGCAAAAACTCAAATATTATTACCCAAAAAGTAATTGACACCCATGGAAGAAAGCACTGGAAAACATGAGATCATTTTCTGGCACCTCAGTTCTGAAGACAATTTAATTTGGAAATAGTTTGACTTCAGAAGAGATGTATTGTGCTGAAGAGTATTGCTTACAGTCTTGTCCCTATATGCATAAATGCCCCTTTAAATTTGACATTTTAACTATATTTAGTATTGGGATGATACACTACATTCCAGGCTATGAAGTGAAGCTGGAGTTTTGCTACTAGTTGCAATGAAATGTTGACTCTGACTTCATTATGCGACTTCATTGTCTTGATAAACAACACATAAAATAATTTTAATACTGTCTATATACCAGCATAATTTCTTGTTCCTGGACTATATGGACATCACCAGTAGATTTCCTTTGCCATTCGGATAACATTCTAGTATTCACAATGTTTTTATCTTCCTTTCTTCCAACAGTGCTAATGTGCCGAGGGAAGGCAGTAAAGGACTTTAAAGCTCCAGATTGCCGGTTTTTAGATTTTAAAGAAGGTGAATCGATATACGTGTATTATAAATTAACCGGAAGAACAAATGAGCTGTGGGCTGGAAGTGTGAGTTTTTAAATACTTTATTTGGTTTTATAGACACTGGAAAAACTCTCTCTCCTAATAACATTTTAATTAATATTTCTTCTTCTCTGTGACTACTTTCACCAACAATATTTATGGGTTTTAGAATTTCCTATCTCAGTTTAGTAAGATTGCATTATTAAATGTTCTTCACTGTGAATAATTGCTTCATGAAAGAGGAGCAAATGCATGTCTGAATGTACAAATGCCTTGTTCATATACTGGTTTATTCAAAATAAAGTCTCTACAGTGGGCCCTCGATATGCACTAGGGTTTGGTTCCAGGACTTTCCGTTGATACCAAAATTCATGGATGCTCAAGTTCCATTATGTAAAATGGCAAAATCAAAGTTTGCTTTTGGGATTTTTTGGGGGGAGAGGAACCTATGGATATGGAGGGCCACCTGTATTCCTTTCTTTTTCTAAATTTAATAAATGCCTGATCTCTGCAACCTTTATGCAAATAGTGATCCTAGATTATTTTCCTGTGGGTAATTTCCCCTTCCAGAAGGACATCTCCTGTAATTCAGCCTCTTTTGAAGAAATATTAGCTTATCAGCTTTTAATAAAAGCTGTTAACCCAGATGTTCTAACAGTATATATTTTTGTATCACTATCAGAAACTACTGTTACTAGATTCCCTTTGTGAGCCTCCTTGGGTCCCACTCTGGTAGAAAGGTAGCATATGAATGAATTAAACAAACAAACAGCACTCTTACCATGTATCTTGAGTTGGAAGGCTTTCATGGTTCAATCCACTTTTGCAGGAAATTGCAGCTGATGATTATAGTTTCTGTTTCCATCTGAAGACCACACCTAACTAAGATTAATTGCCCAGATGAACAGATGAATCTTTCTAGGAGCTAATATTTCTATATTTTTTTAAAAAGTGCTGAGCCTGCTTTGCACACAAAATTAACCATATTTCCAGATTCAGAAATGTTCTTGACATTTCTTTTGAAAGCCATTTGAGGGCTTGACTATATATTAACCATAAGTCTGTGTTCCTTTTACCTTAAAATTTCTGTTTTCCTTTTATATTGAAAGAAAATCACCCTTTGAGGCTATGAATAATACAGCTGAAGAGACTGCTTAAATTTTCCATTTCTTGCTATTGTTGTTGTTTGCTTTCAAGTTATTTTTAACTTATGGTGATCCTAAGGTACACCTGTCACAGGCTGTTCTTGGCAAGATTTGTTCAGAGGGGGGTTGCCTTTGCCTTTCTCTGAGGCTGAGAAAGTGTGACTTGCCCAAAGTCACTCAGTAGTTTCCAGGGCTGAGTAAGGATTTGAACCTTGGTCTCCACGGTCATAGTCCAGTGCCGGAACCATTACATCATGCTGTCTTTAGCCCCACTCAAAAATCCCTCTGGCTCCTGGTGGTGAAAAAGATACAGAATTCCTGCATTTTTTTTTCTCATAAAGGAAGAAAAGCAACTCTAGGAAGGGAAATTTTGAAGGAAAAAATATAATTATGTGCAACTTGCAGTATGGCCCATAGAAATGTGGGATGATACTTAATGAAATGAGAATGGACTTCCACTTAGGCATTGGGAGTTTTTTTCCCTGCCCCATGTCTCCAGTTGTCCAGCACATATTTGGGTTGCGAATAGAGCTCCAGTAAGGAGGGGATCAGCAGAGCTAATGCTGATGGCAAAAGATACCAGTCTGATAATACCCATAGAATAGTATGCAGGCAATGTGCATATAACGAAAATAAAATAAAATACAAATAAACTGCATTATGCAACATGCTAAAGAATATCAGTGTACAGTATATCAGTGTATGGTATTTGATTTGTTTATTACGCTTTGTAAAATTGTGGCACCCTAGCTCAGATCCAGGTACAGGCAACTGAAATACAGTTGAAATTATTGGGATTAGTTAGTTGCAATTAACATAAATATTTGTGAAAACAATGGATCTTAAGTAGAACACCCTTTCTCTGGATTGGAAATGCTTCTTTCAGTTCACCAATAACAACTCATATCAAATGTTACTTTTTTGCTGTAACAAGATATCAAAAGGGATATCAATAGTCTGCAATTTCTCATTGGTAGGTCACATGGCAACAGATACTTAATGATGGGTATTCTGCTTGTCAGGTCTTCCAGCTGAGCAGGTATTTTTTCCCCATGCAAATAAATATTTGCTGGTGTGAGCCATTCAGACACCATAGGCTGCCAAGAAGTGCTGCTTTCCCTAGAATATGTGAGTGAGGTTATGACACAACAGTGTCTCAGCAGCAACAGAGTCCAATTAAAGTTGCACAGTTGAAAGGGGAGAACACTGCCTAGAGTGAAAGTGGCAGAATGGAATCATTGTATCCTGCTAGTAATTCCCTTCTGACATCTACTGTGCCACAAATAACCTGGATAATTAGGTGGCATCTGTTTCCAGGGCTGCAAGTTCTTTATAAAAAAAAAATTAGACACTTAACTTCTTAAACAAGAGGTTAAACAGTTAATGCCCACATTGGGCAAATTATTTTGTGCACCAACAATAACAAGTTTGAGGTAGCTGATTGAAATTTGAGCTGAGGATACTGTAATCTTAATTACTTTGTAATCTAACTCTAGCAGGGAGACCAGATCATCAAAATATTTTGAGAATGTACAAAATATTGTCCTTCTCTATGATAAAAATGGTGCAAACCATGCAAATAAGCTTGAGTTTTGCTACTGTTTCTCTGAGCTCCCATGTCACCTATGAATTTTAAAAAAAATCTATGTAACAGTGCTCCAGCCTCTTTTCTCCAGACAGCACTGTACTCTCTGTGCTAATTTTAGAAAGTCTGCTAGTATGTTATGTGGAGATTGGTGTTTGTCCATCAGCCATTAACTACCAGTGTGTGGCAAATTTCCAGGAAACGTTGTCATCATCATCATCATCATCATCATCATCAGCTGATGATGACGATGACGATGATGATGATGATGATGATGATGGAGGAGAAGAAGAAGAAGAAGAAGAAGAAAATAAAGTACTAGTCCTCCTTTGGAAAAAAAAATTGCAGGTCTACCACATCAGATAGCTTAAGAAACATTGTACTGCTTTCTTGGATCACACAGTTTCATGCTTTGGATCTCACTTGTACAGTAGTTCAGTTACTAGACTTGTCTGATGTAAACACTTAGAAGAAAGGAGAAAAACATTGTCAGTTAAGATCATGGACTCACCTTGGTTGAGAGAAGACAGCCTTCCATGCAGAAACATTTTAGATTGTCTTGATCCTCCAGGTTCAGTCCTCTGCTTCTTGACAGACACATGTGATATTCTGTACTGGATCATACTCATGTACAAGCTCTATTAATCAGGCTGTTAGTACTCTTAATCCAGGCTTTATTTACTCCCTGGGACTGTACATGAAGGTGTGCATCTGCAAATATCTGTAATCTATTGACATGTATGGGGATTTGTAGATCTAGACTGTTTTTTATATTACTTTCACTGTTCAAAATACTGTGTAATTCTAGTCACATTCAGCATTTCCAACATGGTTAAGAGATCACAAGTTGTTGTCTTTGTAAGACCAAACCCAATATTCTTCCCATTATACCATGTTGGTTCCTATTGCATGAAATAAACAATGCAGTTTCCAGTAGATTAGGTATACCAATCTCTTCCAGCAAAAACAAAGAGCTTTGGGGCACCTTAAATGCTAACAGATTTATTACAAACAATCCAATGTGTGTATGTTGATTATTTGAACCTGAATTCTGAAAAAACCTAGCTCAGATCAAAAATAGCAAAACAGCTTCAGTTTCCATATACGTTCTTGACTATACTACTATAGATACAAAATTAAAATATTAGTATTGTGCTCAGCCCTAATAAAATATCTGTTGAACGAGCTCTATACTAAATGAATGTCAAGGATCTATTGCTAGATGCAGCATTATCATGGGGAAACTTCTTGATCCACGTAGATTTGATTTTATTGAATTTTGTAGCTACTTTGGCCTGGGGTGAGTGGAAGGAAGAGTGTCTTGAAAACGGATCCTTATCTTTTTCTAGCTTTGACTTAGCAATAGTGAAATTGTTTCCAGGCAGGTCCATGTGAAATGTGTGGACAAATATAGAGAAATATCTGGCAGTCTACTTTTGTCAACATGAGTAGCATGTGCCTTGTTACCCCAAATTTGAAAAAAGTAATAAGTAAAACATAAATTACTTTGGTTGCTGGTGGGTGTCAGTGCTTCGTAGCAGTTTAGAACCAAGGTTTGATTTACAGTGTGTTTGAACACATACATAGCTTTTGTAATAGAAAGAACCAGCTCACTAAAATCAAGGGTTCTATAGCCTTCAAATTATAGGGAAGAGACAGCAGTACATATTTTTACATTTCATTTTATATTATCGGTAGATATGTTGAACAGTAAAAATAGGCTAAGTCTGAAACTCTTCTGCTTGTATATGCAAAGATAAACACTATTCTTAAATAGCTCTTCTGTTAAGTTGCAAATAAGGTCTTAAGTGTGTATAGGGAGCCTTGGATTTAAAAAAAAAAGCCATCGATAGAAAATGCTGGACTAACACAGACTTAGACTTATCTACAAAAGAGCTAATTTAAAGATTTGTAGATTTGTACCTGGCAGAGACTTTCTGACAGTGTTATTGTAAATTATAATGCTGGTCACTAAGAATAATCCATAAGAAAACTACTGCAGCTTTTCTCACTTGGAACATTTTGACTGGGAGCATAAGAAGCGTTATTACTAAATCAAGCCAAGAATCTTATCAAACAGAATATTGTTTACACAGACTGGCCATGGCCTTCTAGAGTTTTAGACATGAGCTGTAAACCTAGGTAAGAAAAATCATACTGACTCCTTCCAGCCATTCATTTTAAAACCTACTAAATAAAGCATTTCAAATCATTCCAGCTAGGGTACATCCAGACCAACCAATTATAGCAGTTTGATACTACTTCTGACCACCATAGCATTAAACCCTGGGACTTTTCTTTGTTGAAGTACAGTGGGCCCTCAGTATCCTCTAGGATTTGGTTCCAGGGCCCCCCATGGATAACAAAATTTATGGATGCTCAAGTCCCATTATGTAAAATGGTGTAGCAAAATGGCGTAGTAAAATGGTGTCCCCTATATAAAATGACAAAATCAAAGTTTGCTTTTTGGATTTTATTTTTTGGGGAATATTTTCAAGCATGGTTGGTTGAATCCATGGATACAATATCCGCAGATATGGAGGGCTGACTGTAGTTTGAATTTTCTAGTCTCCTTCCTTGAACTGCAGCATTTGAGTTCTCTGGAAGAGAATTCTCAGTAGTCCATGAAATTAATAATCCAGAATTTCATAATGTGGAGGTTTGGCTATCAAAGTGGCATCAACACATGACAAGTGCGTAGTGTGGGTAAACTCTGAAAGCATTCTAGGTTATAAAGTATTCTAAATCAAAAAGCAGTTCATAGTTACCAATCAGCTGAGACCAGGAGCCTCTTCTTCTCCATCATCAAAGAGAAGAAAACAGAGTAGGAAGGAAGAACCAAACAAAAAGGATGGTACGACTGAGTTTTACAGGGAAATAAAGAGAAATCAGTAAATTTTGAAAGTCCCGATGGTCTTTTATACTGATCAAAGATGGAGGAAAACTCTTCTATCCTTTGCTTACTCGGTTTTTAAGGGGAAAACAAAAGATATAGCCTTTGCTTCATAATCAGATTGCATCTCTCCCAGCTTTGCTGTGGCCCTGGTCATCTACTGCAGTGGTTCTCAAACTGTGGCCCTTCAGATGTTTGGGAACATCTCCCAGCATGCCTCATCATTGGCTATGTTGATGCAAACCTCTGGAAGTTGAAGTCCAAAAATATGGAAGACTGAATATTGAGAAGCACAGACTCATTAGATGCCATCTTCATCTTATCAGTCAGTGTGCCATTCAGTGTCCCTTTAAGACAAAGGTGTTGGTGTGTGTCTTCAGATTATTTCTAACTTATAGTGACCCTATCACAGGATTTTCTGGGAACTGAGAGTGTGTGATGCACCCAAAGTCACCACTGTAGGTTTCCATGATCAAGCAGGGAATCAGACCTTAGTCTCCAGGGTTGTAGACCCATTACACAATGCTGGCTGTCTAAGACAGAAGTTACACAGACCCAAACTTTTCCACCACTGTCACCCATGTTGATCTTAGAGTTTGCTGAACACACTAGTCTTTGGTTTGGCCAGGGCCAGTTTGCAAGTCTTCCACAGCCCTATTTAGAGATACAAGGATCCTTTGCTTATAAATCATGTGCTCTGTCACTGTGCTAAAACCCTTTAGGAAACTATAATGTATTCTTTAGAGCAATGGTTTCCAACTTGTGGGTCCCCAGACATTGGATTACAACTCCTAAAATCTGTCACCATCCTGGGCATGCTAACTGGGGCTTCTTGGAGTTGAACTCTAATGACATATAGGAACCTAAAGTTAGGAACTGCTGTCCTCCAGGCTTTTAGGGTAATGGGCAAACAAAGAAAGGTTTATCAGACTAATTGAGCATTATTAGCAATTCATTTTCCACCTTACAATATAACAATGACAGATAAATTTGGCTGCTTTTAATTTGCCAATTGCTAAGGCAAATGACATCAATAGTGCAAACATAACTTTGAATTAACTAGTTTGCACTAATGTTTAACAATAAATATTAAACAAAAAGAATGACACTGCCATGAATTCTGTTCATTCATACTTGGAAAACATCTATTAGACAGGTTTTTATTGCCTTCTTCAGACTGTTATGCCAGGCAAACAATTCCAGCAGAAAATTTCTGATTCAGTTGCCCCTACCTAAGAAAGGTGCTGTTCTTTTTCCATCCACTACAGGAAGGATCTGATGCTCACTCTTCTAAAAAATTAAATCCAGAACCTACGAATTTTAAATATATTTTAAGACCTACAAAGAGACCTCTAATGTTTGAGAAACTGCTTGTAATTTTTAATAACTAATAGAGGAATGTGATTCATCTACTTATTTGTAAACCTCAAGGAAGTTTTTTTCCACATAGTAAGTTATCTTGTTTCTTCTTCTACAGTGAAAGTCTCAAGATATCTAGGAAAGGGGTAACACCCATGGAGCATATTTTGAGTGTAGTATCTCTAGAGAGTGTGTTTACTTTTAACATGTTTTGGCAGTTTCTAATTGCCTAGGTTATCTTATCTCTGTTGCAATTCCCCACTATTAGTATTGGCTTCCTGATAACAGTAATAAGAACTTGAAGGTAAGGATACAGTATGAATCGTTTTCTGGAAATTATTAACCCAGGTTACACTTAGATCATTGTAAGTAGGACTCAAGCATCATGGGGGGGGGACTAGTGGCCTCCTTCTCATATCAACACCACAATCACTGCACCAGTCCCACAATCCTGAGCCATGAAAAAGGTTTGTTTTAATTCTGAAATTACTGTAACATAATCTACATTTCTGAAAAGCATTGTTTTTGCTACTTTTGGGACAAAGCCTATGGGAATTTTCAAAGCAGTCCCTTCCCTGAGGTCTTAGAGTGACTGCTTTTAATCCCTACAGGGTTTCTGTACCTATCAGTGTAAGCATGGTGTGGTGGTGTGACAGCTGGAATAGGACACTGGGAGACTAGGGCCATTTCCGCACTAGCCTGTTATAGCGCGATTATTCCACTTGCAACATCCTATGGAATCCTGAGGTTTGCAGTTTCGGGAGGGGCCACGTGGCCCCTCCCGAAACTGCAAACCCCGGGATTCCATAGGATGTTGCAAGTGGAATAATCGCGCTATAACAGGCTAGTGCGGAAATGGCCATTGGGTCAAATCCTTGCTCAGCCGTGGAAACCCACTGGATGACCTTGGGCAAGTCACATTCCCTCTGCCTCAGCAAGGCAAAGGCTAACCCCCTTTGAACAAATTCTGCCCAGAAAATCCTGTGATTGGATCATTGTAGGATCACCATAACTCAGAAATGACTTGAAGGCACACAGTAGCAGCAACAACAACAAAGCAGTACAACTAAGCCTAATCACTGCAGCGCAAAGTTGATTATCCAATGTAGGAATTTGTGCATATTATAAATTTAGAAGCCCTATTTTCCTTATCAGGGCTCTGACTGCCTTGATGTGGCCTTGCTGTTATAGACTTTAAATCAGCTAAAGAATAGGAAGCAAAGTAGGGATAAAAGTTCATTTTTCACAATGCAGACCTGTAAGCAGCAGAGTCCCTCAGAGGGTCTGTTGGGACTAGTGCTTATTTGTTTCGCTCCAAGTGAACAATCTGGATATCACTGAACTGGAAAAAGGGGCACCATAATGGCAAATGAGATGCAATGTAAGCAAGAGTGAAGTGATGCATACTGGGGCAAAAAATACCAACCTCGCATATGCATTGATGGAATCCGAACTGGAAGTGACTGACCAAGGAAGGGATCTTAGGTTCAGTGTGTTATATAGTTCAGTGAAAATGTTGCAAACATTTTGTAAATATTGTTTTAAAAAAGAGGCAAATTTCTTAGTGGCAGTAATTAGAAAAGGTATTAGATTGGTCAGGATCATACTGCCTTTTTACAAACCTGTGGTGCAACCACATTTGGAATACTGTGTAATTATGGCCTCTGAAACTTTAAAAGTATAGTGTACTGCTGGAAAAAGTATAAGGGCAATCAAAATCATCAAGGGACTTTAACTCCTATATAAGGAAATTGTATATTGTGTGTAGTGGGGGTTAGCTTAGTAAAAAAGGCAAGTAAGGGGTAACATGATAGAGATGTATAAAATTAAGTCTGGTATGGAGAAAGAGAAGCTTTTCTCAGTCTTTCATAATAGTAAAACCCCAGGTTATCCACTGGACCTGAATGGTGGGAGAAGATTCAGGGCCAATAAAAGGAAGTACTTCCTCACACAGTAGGTAATCAAACAGTGGGATGGGTGTTGCAAGATGTAAAAATGGCTGCTATTCCCTTCAAAAGAAGATTGGATAAATTCAGAGAGGAAGGGGCCATCAATGGCTACAAGTCAGAATGGCTTTATGTTACTTTCAGTATCAGAAGCACTATACCTCTGTCTCACAGATGCATTAAGTAAAAATGGTTGTTTCTTTTGGATTTCATTTTATATCATAAAGAATATGTGTGCTGAACAAAGCAGAGTGGAGCATAGGAAATGTAGCACAAACCTCACCTTCTGACTAGCTAGAGTACAATCCAGCAAAGAGCTGTGCACATACCTATGTCCTGCCAAATGTTTAAACTGTGTGTCAGAAGCCACACTAAATTCCATTAGCTGAAAACAAGTTCCATTAAAGGAAACTCCAAAATAAATATCCATATGTGATGGTGCCACTCCTACTGATTTCAGCAAGACTTAAAACGAGTTCACCTGATAATCTCAGTTATTATTTTGCAATGTTCTATAATGAAGTGGTTAAATTGTACTTCTTTATATGGACTGTTTCATTGTCTTTCTGATTCTTCCACAGATTTGCTTAGATCACAAAGAGTGAAGTGCGACCTGCAGGCCACATACAGCCTCCAGGGCCACATTTTTTGCTCCTAAATGTTCTCTAGGAGGCACAGGGACATTCTTTGCCACAATTTTGCTCCTCAGTGCCAATTTAGGCCTAGGAAAAGCCTTTTTCTGAAAGAAGACATGACTTCAGCTTACTTCCTATTCTTAAAAATGGCTTTTGCTGGGCATAAATTGCCACACAGATAGGCAAAAATATGACAAAAATGCCCCCACACCCCCTAGATAATATTTGAGAGCAAAAAATTATTCTTTTGTAGGGAGAGCAACCCTCCAAAGTTTTATGAGGAGCTAATGCACCCCCTAGCCTTCCATAGTTGCCCACCCCTCGTTTAGATGCTCAGTGAAGCTGAAGCAGAACAGTTGATAGTTCTGGATGCTTTGAGCTGTTAATGGTCCTCAAGAGAAATAAGATTAAGGCTTATGTATGTTATGCTTTATATACTTTACATGAATTTCTTTAGGGTATGTAGCCTTTTAATGTGTGTTAGGTAATATTTAGACACATTTCCAATAGTGTCATTTTAACAGTAGCTGTCAGTTCCTTCAGATGCATTACATGTTTAATTCTGTGGTTTTGATTCACATAATTCTTTTTAAAAATGTCTAGAGGGAGGAATTAGGATGAAATTGGCAGTTAAATTGCATGTGTCATATGAGTAGATGTTGTCGAGTTTATTTATTTAATTTTTTTAAAGAAAGAGTACATCGAAGCCCTTTGGCAGAAATAAATCTTATTGGGCACACCTCTGGACTGGATCTTGCTGGCTCCAGCCTCTTGGAAGAGACAGTGCCACTTCTGCGTCGTCTCTATTGCACAATTGGCTCTAAAATGGAGCAGAAATAATGGTTTTATTTTAAAAAATAAAATATCTTTTCTTGTGTTGATCTTTCCCTCCTGTTTTTCCTCCCTGACAGGTTGGAAATGAATTTGGATATTTTCCAAAGGACTTACTTGAAATAAATCATATTTATACCCATGATGAGCTAGAACTGCCAACAGATGTAAGTTATTTCTGTATTTGTCTATACATATTCTTTCAGAGGGTTTGAGAATATTATGGATGAGTCCATGTCTTCTAAAGGGATCAAAATAAAAAGCAACAACCAGACAAATATAAATGAACTGAAGAAAGCCTTGCCATGAAAGAGAGAGAATACATTCCTTAAAATACCTGTTTAATGCTTCAGACCAATTGATTGAGAACACTTATTTTCTCTGACTATTTGGAGCAAGGCTTTAGGAGAGCTGGCTTGTATCTGATCAGGCCCATGCACTTTGTGATCTGCCAGGCTGAATGCAGTCTGTCAGCCACGTATGAAAACTTGTTGGTGGCTCCTTAAGCTTTGTTTATTCTGCTCAAGCAGAACTTGTAATACAGGGGACCTGTCAAATATCTTGCAGGCCACAGTACAAGACTGTATGAGTCATATTACACAGGGAGATGCTAAATAGTGTCTTTATCTGCTTAGAGTGTGGTATTATGTATATTTACTCAGAAGTAAGTCCCACTGTGCTCAGTGGGGCTAACTTCCCTGTTAGTGGAAGGTCTGTAGCTCAGTGGAAGAGCACAAGTTTTCCATTCAGAATGTCATAGGTCCAATCCTCAGCATCTCTTGATTTGTTCTGGAGTTGTAGCAGGTCATATAAAAAAAGAAACCTGTGCCCAATTTAGCAGGCATAGAAGCAAAACAAAGAAGCAGCCTTTGCCCACTGTAGAGCCCCTGACAATTTAGAACATAGCAGGCTAAAGGAACCAATAGTTGGACCTGTTCTTAGGCAGCTTCTTAAAGGTACAATGATACATCTTCCTAAATGCCAGTACATTGTGCTGTGTGCTGGCACAGCCTCCACACACAGGAACGGAGGTCGTGTGAAGCCTCATGTCCCATTATTGTCAATGGATATACCGGGTGCACGTATGTGGCATCCACTGACAATAATGGCACAGAGCATTTGCATTTTTTTGTTTTACACAAGGGTTCCTTGAACAGAACCCTTGCGGGCTCCAGCCTGGCCTTTTTATGGTTTACGCAGCTTGATCCTTTACATATGTAGCTTTGAGTTCTACATCTGGGGAAAAGGTGGGATACAAAAGATGATGGTGGTGGTGGTGCAGGCATACCTCAATTAACAAAGTCTCTTAACAGTGAAGCTCTTTTTTATAAAGTCCATCTTTTCTTCTTCATCCTCTGTCTAGCTTTAAGTTTTTTAGTAGTAGTATTAGGAAGATAATGAAAGAGGCCTGGAAAAACAGTCTTTTAGTGTCAGGTTGCAGCAGTGTGTCTGCAGGAAACAATAAAGTTAAGTTTGAGCTGGGAAAGAGCAGGATTTTAGCTGATGCGACAAAGCATGTGTGCCTGCCTACAACAGGAAAGATAAACAGTAGCTGCCCCCAGAACCCCTTAATGAGCATAGATGAATAGCAAAACAAAGAGGAAAGGAGAGAGTGGATAAGCCTGCCTCACCAGCTACCCCATCATGCTTTTTTTTTTTTTTTAAAAAAAACACTATTATATTTGACCACCATAACAGAAATGATAAGAAAACTGGAGCTGGTTAAAGAAAGTCATTCCTGGATGCATCTCACAAGAAACCGTCAAGTGGCCTGTAGAAGGTTCAAAATATTTTTGTTTATACACTTGAGTCTGACCTGGTTGTTCATTTCACACATCCATTGTTGTTAGTTCTGAATTAAAAGTTTGCTGAAACATGTTGAAGTGCTCTTCTTTTTTGTGGTATAGCATCCTATACCTATTCTTTCCATATTATTTCTGCCTTTTGTATAATTTTTTGTTGTTGTTGTTAAAGAAGTAACATTCAGAAACACATCTAATTCATTAATTGAGGTACACCTGTATGTATATCTGACTTTGTTAAATGTACTTTGCTCCCACATAAGCAGATATAGATTTCTACTGTAAATCTTGCTGAAAATCTAGGGTGGTCTTTGCTGTCACTTTTAATTTGAAAGCCCACTTGCAGACTTTAATAGGAGAATAAAACTAAATTTCACCTAAGTAAAAGAGAAATTAAGATGTGGAAAAGTTGCTTTCCTTTAGTTACTGAAATTGTTTTCATCTCCTTTCAGGAAACAGATTTTGTTTGCTTTGATGGAGGCAAAGATGATTTTGATAATTATAATGTGGATGAGCTTTTGAAAGTATCAGAGGATATAGTAGCTAGTGATGATGATGATGAAACTGAGCTGGAAACTGAAAAGGAAGGAGAGACTGAAGGGGCTAATACTATGGACTCTATAGAGTCTGCTGGTCTGGAGAGTGATGGTTTTGAAATAGGCCCAGAAGAAAAAGAAGACCATGCCAAAATGGATGAAAAAGACAATGTTGTACTTGATAATAAAGAGAATGTAGAGGAAACTCTTGATTCCAAGAGTGAAGACCTCATTGTAAATAGTGACACAGATAATTCTCAGGGAGACCAAAGTGCACACCAGCCTTTTGAAGAAATGCTGCAAGAAACACTGAAAGTGCCAAAACATGAAAGTGCCAAAAACTCTAATGTATCTCAGGGAAAAGCTAACCAATCAGAGTATGGAGGCAAAGACGATGGAGCTTACACACTTCTGCATCAAGATGTATCAGCAGACTTGAAAACAACATTTGGCTCAACTGCAGATGCCATTGTTTCTGATGATGAGACAACCAGCCTTGTTACATCACTTGATGGTGATTTGGGGGAAGATTTGGACACTGATTCTTATGAAACAGAGAAGCTAGAAGAACCAAAGCAGCAGACAGAAGAAATTCCTTTACTGCCTTTTACAGAAGGAGAAATCAAATCTTCAGAAGATACAGAGTCTAAAAAGATGTCATCCAACTCAGAAACAACTGAGTTTGATTATGGTAACACTGGGGAAGCTGCTGCAAAATTAATTCATGAAAAAAAGGACAACTCTGGTTTATTAACACATTTAGGGGACAGATTTTTTGCAATTGTCAGTGGAGGTGAAAGAACAGTAGATGAAACTGATGGCAACAAGGTTGATTTCAAGGAAGAAAATGACGAGGAGGAAGCGGAGGAAGAGGGGGGAAAAGAAGAAGAAGAAGAAGAGGAGGAGGAGGAGGAAGACGAAGAGGAGGAAGCCCTAATCAACAAGAAAGAAAATACAGAAGATGTGTTAGCTAATCCTGAATCTTCATCAGAAGGTGATCCCTTTACATCAGAACATGATCTAACTACAAAGCAAATACATAGTGGAGATACTGGAAACCCTAAGGAAGAAAGGTATAAAATTCAGGACTATGAGGAAGAGCTTAAACAAACTGAGGAGAAACCTATTACAGAGGAACAAGTGCACAGGACTTCTACACATAATTTTGGTGCATTTTCAAACTATGGGGATGACCAACAACCTAAAGCATCCGTGGAAACAAATAGAAATACATTAAAGCCACCCATAGGTGACATCAGAGATGGCCCAGAAGGCTTTTCCTTTCATAAGGTAAGGAAGGATAAGGAAATGGGAGAAGAGAGAAATGTAGATGATAGCTTGGAAAATGATACAAAACACAAAACCGTGTGGGAGAAAACAGTCAAAAAAGATGAGGAGGATAAACAGCCAGTGAGCATTGTACCAGACTTATTGGAGGAACTGACAAATGGCTCTCAGAGCAATCTAGATAATGATGATGTCTTGGAAGACAAAACAAATTATGATACAAAGCGAGATGGAGAAGATTTTGAACTAAAAAAGATATTTGGCAATAAGAAGCAATCAAATGATTCTACTATGGAAAACATGTCCACTCAGAAAGATCCTGAAGTGCCTACCAAACAGTCTCAGCAAGAAACTATAATGCAGGATTCAGAAGAAAACAGAGAAGAAGAAGAGGAAGATGACCATGCAAATAACAAGAAGGCAATAGAGGAAAAGCACATTTTTGAAGAAACCAAGCATAAAAACTTGACTCAGCAAAATATTGTTAATGATGAACCTGAACGCTTGGACAAAGTGACTGGAACAGATACGGGAAGAGAGAAATCACCCATAGAAGAACTGTCTCTGGAACTAGAAGCAGAAGAAAATGGTTTTACAGAAGAATCAGAGGAAGAGTTACTACAAGATGAAAATGCTATTAGTGCAAAGTTGTCAAAAGAGAAAAATAGAGATGAACAAAGTTTCACATTAGATGTTGAAAGTGCAGACTCTCTGCCTCAAATGCCAAATGATGCTATTTCAAGAGCTGCTAATCCTGTTGATGAAATGGGAGAAGAAGCAAGTACAACATTTGAGCATGCCAAGAAAGAAGTTGGCATGGGAGATTTTAATCAGG
Organism: Cyclura pinguis; assembly: GCA_030412105.1. Taxonomy (NCBI): domain Eukaryota; kingdom Metazoa; phylum Chordata; class Lepidosauria; order Squamata; family Iguanidae; genus Cyclura; species Cyclura pinguis. The sequence continues at coordinate 44,656,773 of CM059599.1, forward strand.
AGTATGAAGGAATGCAAGGAAGTGAAGATTCTCAGCTGAAGGAGAGAAAAGGGGAAAGACAAGAGGAAGAGGAGACAACAGTATTGCCTGAAATGGAAAATTCTCTGGTTGGGAAGAATAATCAAATAAAGAATAAACATGATGAAATAATGCCAACCAGTTTAAATATATCTGAATTTGAAGGCAAAGATGATTTTAATCAAACTAGGGAGAATCTCCCCAAAGATTTTTCACAGAAGAGTGTTAAAGAGCTACAGACTTCAATAGAGGACATAGAAGATGAACACCAGCATTCCTATGATTCTAAAGGTATCTCAGAAAACACAAATGAAGACATAGAGTCAGAATACAGTGAATCTGTTAGGCAGCTCATTATAATGAAAGAATTCCTTGATGAAAAACGTATTGCACGTTTACAAAAATATGTTGGGCAACATGTTTTCATGATTGAATCTTTATTTCATGACATGCAGCTGGAGCTGCTGCTTGCTCAGAAGCATAGTGATAGCTACGAGAACACTGAAAAAGCTTTGGACCAGATCCTTGAATCTTCAGAGTCAAACATATTGGATGTTTTGAACAAAGCTTTAGATTCTAGGGAGGCAGAAAATAAAGAAGAGGTGATCAAGGAAATTGACTTGTTTGATGAGGAAGCTGCCGTAATGGACGATATTCAAGAACTGATGTATTCATTAAGGCAAAAATACTCTCCATTTAGTGAGAGTACTCCACTTGCATCCCTTCTAGAACCTGAGACGGACCCCAGTGAATCCATTACAGGTAAGATTTTCAGGGTGCAATCCTGTACATGCTTATTTAGAAGTGAACACCACTGAAGGATGTAACTGCTGAATAGTCATAGGATTATGCTGTATACTAAATTGGTAATAGGCCTAAAAAAAAAAGCCAGATCCCTCAGTCAAGCCCATATTAACCTGGGAAGGAATTTCATGTGTTCCCTAGTTCTTGACTGAGATATTTGTTGAGGAAGAATTTTAAGATATTTGGCGGGCTCCAAATCAAAGTGAAATAATTAACTGATTGGGTCCAGGGGTTAGCTGTGAAAAAACAACAGCAAAGAAACCTCTCAGATGAAAAAGTTGAATTTAGCACAAGCTTTTATGGACTCCAACCTATTTTGTCAGATACATGGACTCAGTCCATGGAAGCTTTGAGGCAAACATCTTGATGTCAGTTATTTTGACTTCAGGAAAGATGGTTGTCCCTTAAGTCCCATCTTTGGAGAAAGGCAGGATATAAGATTTTTAAATAAAACACTGCTCACAGTTTTTACCCCAATTCTGAAAACATTAAGAAGGTTACAACATCATATCTAAGGAAGCATGCTTAAGATTGACACCTCTGTAGAAAAAGCTTGGCTTTCTGGCATGCTTTTAACTACTGTGCGGTCCAGCTCACCTCTACTTCAGTTGTACTCTCAGGCCTGGTTGTCAGCTTAGCCATCTGCTTAGATCCTAAGATGGTAAACCTGTGCCCGATTTGTTTCAGAATGCATAATGGAATATTCCATTGAAAATACCCTCCACGTAAGAAACTAGGATAACAGAAGCAGGCTGGGCTAGAAGATATTCTGCCCAACCTGTAGTTTCTTACGTAAAGAGAATTACTTACATCCCATCCTATGAGCCACCGCCTAAAGTGGTACAATCTACACACAAGCTTATCACTTCAGTAAGAACTTCTGAAACTGTATTCACACGCTTTCTATAAAGGTTCACTGGGAACACAAAGAGGGAAACGTACTAGCCCTGTTACAATCAATCATCACTTTCCTGTCTTACAAAGTGAGACATCTAGAATGAAGAGCCATGCCAGATTGTTCTGAATCCTAATTTCACAGAGTTCTAGATTTTAAAAGTTACATATAGTCCAAAAAAGTAATGTGTCCAGGCTCAAAATTTGTTTTCTTAAAAATAGAAATTAACTTTTTTTTCAACTTTGGGATATCTGGAACTACTTGCAAGTTTGCTGAAGTTAAGTAGGGCAGTGACTTGATATAAGATCATGTCACCTTGTGTTCCATGACTGAAGAAAGAGAGGGGAAAAAAATTTTTTTTTAAGAAGTTAACAAGTACTCACAAGTCATTGCAGTGCATATTTTACATCTTGGCAGGCCAATGTGTGGTTGTACTCTCTTAAGTATCTGATTCAGAATCACTGAAATTAATGGAAGTAATTTTAGATGAGGAAAGATGGATCTGAAGATGCATAATTTAATTCAAGAAGTAGACAGTCCTGGTAATTATAACTAAAATACATATTTATGTTCACCATAGTTAATGGAAAACAAATTGACCATGACAGACAACATGTAGAAAGCCCAGATGAGAGCATAGATCAAAAATCTCCACCTGAAGAAGAGCAGACATCAAAAAAAGAAATTATTCAGCTGGATCAACCAAAAGGAGATGAGATCATTTTGGAAGGAACTGAAACTTCGCATGAAGCAGTTATTATGGATGCCTTTGACAGTGACAAAAAAGAGCCAAATATGGATACCCCCTTTCAACTAGTGGATTCGGGAACTGAGAAAGACTTTGTGGCAGGTAAGTTTCTTGATAGCTTTGTTCTTGCTTAAGTGATTTCTTTGAGGAAAAAGAAAATCCAAGGACATCATGCCCTTTTGTGGTGAGAGCTAATACCAGTGGTTTGATGGGGATGGCCATCATCTTTGTGCAGCTTCCTCATGCCCTTAGAATGTGTCCTGTGGTTTTGAGAAACCCACGAGAACAGGGTTTTGGTCCTGCTTTAAGGGGAGTAGGGAAAAGTATCCCAATGCTATGTTTAGCAAGATGTTGAGTTTAACCCAGGGTAGTTTACAACAGAAGTCTTTTTTTAAAAAAAAAAGAAATTTATGTAAAACCTTTGGCAGATTATATTGAAAATGCATTGTTGTTGGACTTTTTGTTAAAAAAAAATCCAGTGCCTGAAAGCTTTCTAAAGGTGTATGCACTTTATAAATGACTGCTTATATTATAAATGAAAATATTGACAACATTGAATCCAACATCCTAGTTCAGCAATTTGCTGTGGCTGAAGAACCTCTGATGCACATCTGGAACTTTGCTATCCTCAGGGGCTGCCAAACTCATTTATTTGTTTAGCCAATTTTACAAGGTACTTACTAATGTATGCACACAGGAGCTCTGCATACACATAGAAAGCACCAGACTTGGACACCAATTATAGAAATTCAGTCCCATTGCT